>OW121770.1:0-2586250 GCA_933228765.1 Miltochrista miniata
CGAGCAACACGAGCGGCCGATAACCTGCCGGCGAGTCTGCTGGGCGACCCTCCTTCCGCAGCAGGCAAAGACGCCCCACCTTCCACCTGCTGGGAAAACGGGCTTTCCGGATGCAGATATCCAGCACCGCTCGGAAACGCTCCTCCAGAGGGCCCAGAGCGACAGCCATGACTTTGGCTGGCACTCCGTCGGGCCCGGGCGCCTTGTTCTTCTTACGAAGACGTTCCCTTACGGCGCTGAACTCCGCGTCCGTAACCGGTGACCCATCAGCCCACCCCTCCGAGGCAGAATCGGAGGTCGGCATTCGCGGGGGCACAAAATCTCCCGTGTTCGGGAATAGAGCCCGGAGGATGCTGCTCAGGAGCGTCGGCTCCATGCATGATGTAGGCGGAGTTGGACCCGCGAACTTCCGCCTAATGGATCGGTACGGTCGACCCCAGGGATCATCGTCGAGGATCCTTACGTACCGATCCCACGCGTCCACCTTCGCCTTAAAGATTGTGGTCCTCAATGTGCCATGGGCCTCCTTGTACTCCTGTCGGAGCCTTTCTTCCTCACCGGGCTCTCTCCTGGTACGCCTGCGACAGCGCTGATACGCGCGCCTGGCTCTCATACTGGCGGCACGCAGGTCGGAGAGTTCCTGCGTCCACCAGTACACTTGCCTTGGGTTCCGAGGGCCCGTCCGCTGCTTTGGCATGGCGGAGTCACATACGACCCGCATATCATCCGCGAATAACTCCGTCATACCGTCGGGATCGTTGGCAATCAAATCGGGCACCTCGGCCCACGCTCGTATCAACGCTGCCTCCTCCGCCACATCTGACCGCATATGGGCAAGTGCCCATTTCGGGAACAACTGGTGACCCACCCCCGAGTACAGCCGAAGAGGGAGACCCCGTGCTGAGATCTCGAATTGAATGTATCGATGGTCAGACAGGGTCTCCGCGTCTTCGACAACCCTCCAGTTCCTGACGCAGGCCGCCAGTGGTGCGGTGGCAAAGGTCACATCTATGACGGACGTGCCCTGCCACCGCACGCATGTTGGAGTGCTTCCCGTGTTGAGGGTCTGGAGCCCCAGGGACAGAACCCAAGACTCCAGGTCCCCACCCCTCGGGTTAAGCACTGGCGACCCCCATGCCGCTGATTTGGCGTTCAAGTCACCAGCCACGAGCACTGGATCAGGAGTTGCCCGCCTGACCACGCCTTCCAGCACTGCCAGGTATCGCTGGAACTCGGCTCGGCTGCGGTTTGGCGAAAAGTATGTGGCGACCACCATGACACCTCCCCATCTCGCCGCAACGTACCCCTCGCCCCTCTCAGCCATGACGAGAGGGGGAGGCGCCACACCAGCCACCATAATTGCCGCGAGACCATCAGTGGCTACGACACATCCGGAGGGCAGGGAAGCCACACACGGCTCCGACACCAGCACCAAATCTATGTCCCCCTCAGCCGTCGCCTGAAACAAAAGGTTCTGGGCGGCGGCTGAGCGGTTCATATTTGCCTGGAGCACACGTCCCATGGATCTAACTGGCATTGATAGTTTCCATGGGAGTGACTTCAGGAGCGGCCTGACTGGCCGTATTTCGAACGGCCGCCCCCAGTATTGGGAGACGGCGACCTTTGACCGGGGGAGGGTTGCAGTTAACCCCGGCCATGCGATGACTGGACGGTAGTCCGCGGTCGGCACAAATCGCGCAACGCGGCTCAGCTGAGCAGGAAGACAACGTATGCCCCTCCTGTCCACAACGGTGGCAAAGCGTGCTGCGGTCCTTTTTGGAGGGGCATAACACCTGTGGGTGGCCCACCCCCATGCATCTGAAGCAACGCATTGGGCGCTGCTCCAAGACGCGGATGGAGGCATGGCTCCAGCCTATGGCCACACGTTGGGCGCTTGCCAGCGCGGCAATTGCTCCCACAGGGCAAGACACAATGGCCGAGCCAACACCCGTGTAGCCCAGCGCTATGATGCCGACCTTAAACTGGTCGGGCGGACACCCGGACTTTTCCGCCAAGGCTTGGCATATTTCTGCCTCGGTAACAGCATCATCGAGGCCGGAGAGTCTTATTTGCGCCGTCTTGGTGGGTCTCGTTACCTTAGCATCGTTGCCCAAAGCCTCTCCGATCCTGGCAGCCAGTGTGTCTGCTTGGGTAGCAGTCGTCTCCTTTGGGAGCTCGATAATTCGAGCTCCTGTGATGCCCGTCCGAAATTTTGCAGGGCCGATTCCCAGCGCACCCAGGCTCACCGATGCCTTCGCCTTGGCGATGGCATCCCTATACGTGGCGCCCTCCGCCACAGCCTCGGGTTTAAGGGATACCACTACCGCCAAAGTTTTAGGCACCTTTGGGAGTCTGGGTTTCTTGGGTTTCTTGGGCTCCGGAGGCTTGGCCGCTGTCTTCTTCTTCTTCGGTTTCTTCGCCACCGTTGTCCAAGCTTCATGGAGCACTACTGGCTGCTCCTGGTTTGACGGCCCTGCCACTTGCTCCGTGGCTCGTACCACCTTCTTTGCTCGGGCCTCCTTCGGCATGTTTGCCGGGGGGGTCAAGGTGGTGGGGGCAGCTGGGTCGTCACTGGGCTTCTGGTTTTTATTGCTTCGTCTGGGTGCCGCCGCCAGTGGTGGCCGGTGGAGTTCAGGTTGCGCTGGCAAGAGACGGCCATCCACCTCAAGGCCCTCCAGACGAGCACTTATTACTGCTCCAACGTGTTCCATAAGAACACGTTGGAGACGACCCATCATATCCTCAATGTTGTTCATTGATATGGTCCCATCAGCCGGCGCCATTTCTCGGGTCGGTTCCGTTCTTCCGAGGGAAGGGCTCCTGGAACGGCGTCGCCTGCCTTCGGCGAACTCCTTCCTCAGGGCAGCCACCTCATCCTGGAGGACAGACAACTGGCCTCGAAGGCGTTTGTTGTCTGCCCTCAGCCGTCTCATCTCGTCACTGTCGTTGCGTACGGCCAACGACTGGACGGCCTGAAGTAGCGATGCCGTACGCTGTTTAATCTCCCTGACGCAGGTACCCTTCAGGTTTTTTGAGACAGTAGCCACCTGGTGCAGGGTACCTGCGTCCTCTTCGGCTCGAGTCAGGAGGTCTTCCACAGTAAGACGCGTTGGAGATCCCTTTTTTGGGGAGCGCCTCGTCGACTCATGCGCAGTGTAGTCCGATTCGGAGTCCGAGGGCCTTTCTCGGAGTTCCCGCAACGCTCGGCTCTTTCCCACATTATGGACCGTTCCCCGACCTTTGGTAGAGTGCCGGACCGCCTTCTTCTGCGGGGAATCTTCCTCGTCGCTTCCGTCTTCGGTAAGTCCCGAGGTAAAGAAATAAGAACTTCTTTCTCGTTTCTTACCGGAGGCGGAAAGCTTCTCTACGGGACGGAACGGGGGCCTGAAGCCTGAGTTCCCATCCGACACAAACCCATCAGCTGATTCTGACTCCATCGTCCAGTTTAGGGCACTGCCCACAACTGAAACGGATGGAGATAGAATAATTATTCTTGCAGGGAATCTGTTTTGACACAGATCCCACTAGCAAGCAAAACAACACAAGACAAGGACAAAACAAAACAAAACCAAACAGAAAACCAAATCGAAAAGCAATCAGAGTCCAGAAAAACACGCCAAGTCACTATTCAAAGGCAACACGGAAAATAATTCAAAGCACAGAGAGCAAAGGGAGAGAACACCATCCACTGGCCACTGCGTTACCGCGCACCAAGTGGAATGGGTCTAGGTACAAGGTAAAGCACGGTATTTACAGCGAAGCACCGATATTCACCAAAAATGGCCACAAGTTACGTCACAGAGATTTAGTCACCCAACTTGCCACTCCGTTACGGTGGTCAAGTTGGGGTCCAGGGCGGACGACGAGGACGTACTCTAGTAACACTTGGGGCCCCGCCCCAACCTAACCTAACCTAACCTAACCTAACCTAACCTAACCTAACCTAACCTAACCTAACCTAACCTAACCTAACCTAACCTAACCTAACCTAACCTAACCTAACCTAACCTAACCTAACCTAACCTAACCTAACCTAACCTAACCTAACCTAACCTAACCTAACCTAACCTAACCTAACCTAACCTAACCTAACCTAACCTAACCCAACCCCGACTGCCCTATACACCTCGCGGACAGAACGGATCTAGCAATACAAACCGGCTTGACAATAGATGCACCAGCTCTACCAGATTTATTGAAACATCACAGGGACCAGTTTCTTAGGTATGCAGCAAATATAATAAAAATCGTTAACATCCGGAACAGAAGTTAAGAAAGGATTGCTTAAGCAATATGCTTTCATATTGACGTAAAGCAATATAAAGTAGCAAGAAAGGATTTCTGCTCTGTAAATGTACAGCTATCTAAGTGTAAGATATTGTAATTTTGGTAGACGGATATGTATTAGTGTTTTTAATATTTGTATACATAAGTAGAGTTTAAATATTATGTTATAAGTTCATATTATATTACGTCACACTTTTTTGGCAAATAATTTTACTTCATCGGTATATTACGAGTATATATTTATTTATAGGTATAGAAAATTAAAATATGTATTGATAGTTGATATTTAAATGTTTAGGACATGGAACCAGTGCATAACAAAATTTATTCTTTAGATGAGAATAGAATGTAGTAAGCTAAATTTATTGTATAGTATTAATTATATATTAAGCAAACCTAGTGTCAAGAAAAACTGTTGAAATGATAATAGTCTCTAATTGTCTGAGTATGTATATAAGTATGAATGTGTTTAGTATGCATTATATTATATAGTATGTCTAAGTTGGTATTTAAGATACAGGATATAAATAAATATCCCTCCTCCCACGGTATGAAAGTGCGAAAGTCGATGAATGTGAAAGTAAGAAAAAATGCAAGAAGAAGAATGATAGATAGAGATTGTAGAATGAAAGAGAAATAGGAGAAGAAAAGAGTGCTAATAATGCTAAAATTTATGAAAGGGTGAAAGGATAAAGTATAAAAATAGAGGAGCGAAAAATAGCCCAAGTGGCAAGATCTATATAAGTAGTAGTAAAAACCTGTCGTGGATATGCCTCTGCCCAAGGTAGAGATGCTAGAAAAAAAAAAAAAAAAAAAAAAAAAAAAAAAAAAAAAAAAAAACCTAACCCAACCTAACCTAACCTAACCTAACCTAACCTAACCTAACCTAACCTAACCTAACCTAACCTAACCTAACCTAACCTAACCTAACCTAACCTAACCTAACCTAACCTAACCTATACGCCACTCAACAAGTAGTGGAGGAGATGGACACCGCCCAAACCTAGATGTCCAACTCGAACTTCTCGATCCTGCAGGCCAACGTCAGGCACTGTGCTGCGGCCCAGGATGTCTTGCTCCAGTCCGTAGCACAGTGGCAGACGACCGTGGCTGTAGTCGCCGAACCGTACGTAGTCCGTGCCCGTGATGATTGGGCCGGCGACTGCGACGGTGGCTATCGTCTCCCAGCGGGGCGCCTTTGACAAAGTGTCAAAAGGACGAATGTGCGTCCTCGCGCTGCTGGGAGACGCTGCAGTGATTGGGGTGTACTGTCCGCCCAGGAAGACCCGTGCTCAATTTGAGCAGTTACTCGTTGAGCTCGGGGCTCTTGTGGCGGAAGCACACCCCACCCCGCTCATCGTCGCCGGGGACTTTAACGCCCACTCTACGGCGTGGGGATCTCCGGCGACGGACTTGCGGGGCGAGTTGGTCGAGGAATGGGCGGTGTCCAATGGCTTGGTGTTGCTCAACCAGGGGGCGGTCCACACGTACGTGGGGGAGACCGGGAACAGGTCTATTGTAGACCTGTCCTTCGCGAGTCCTAGCCTGGCGAACCACGTGCGTGGCTGGAGGGTGGTGACAGATGTGGAGACGATGTCGGATCATCGCTATATACGATTCGACATCGTCTCCCCCGCCCTAAGGACCCAGGATCGTCCCCTGGCCGGTGAGGGCCCACGGTGGCGTATCAAGACGCTAGACCGGGAACTGGCGAAAGAGGCGGCCATCGTCGAGCGATGGGCCGCGTTTGGCGGAAGCCCGGACGTGGACGCGAGGTCGGAGCGGCTGTCTGAAGCTCTGACTCGCGTCTGCGATGCGGCGATGCGGAGGGCAGGGCCAGTCCCACCGCGGCGGCGAGTGTACTGGTGGAACGACGACCTGTCGGGGCTGCGTGCTGAAAGTCACGCAGCCCAGCGGCGGTACACTCGCTACCGCGGTCGAAGAGATAGGAACCCTGTCCTCGAAGAGGAACTGCGCGCCGCATACCGGGACGCCCGAGCGGCCTTTCGCTCGGCGATAAAAACCGCAAAGGAGGACTCGTGGAAAGCGTGGCTCGAGACGCTAAATCAGGATCCGTGGGGGCGCCCGTATAAGGTCGTGAGCGACAAACTCCGGCCTTATGCGCCCCCACTCACAAAATCCCTCGAGCCCGCTTTCCTCGGGCAAATCGTCAGTTCCCTCTTCCCTGCGCGGGAAGAGTGGGTCCCACCACGAATGGCAGCACCAAGCCGTGCGCCGGCAGACACTGAGGCGATCCCGCCCGTGTCCGATTTCGAACTGGGGGCGGCGGTCCTCAAGCTCCAACTGAGGAACCGCGCCCCTGGCCCGGACGGCATCCCAGGGCGGGTCGTCGCCCTGATCATGCCGGCGTTTGAGGAGGAGACACTGTCCCTCATGTCTGATTGTTTGGCGTCGGGTAGAGTTCCGCGAAATTGGAAAACGGGGAAGCTCGTGCTGTTGAAGAAGCACGGGCGCCCCGCCGAGTCGCCGTCGGCCTACCGCCCAATTGTTTTGCTCGGCGAGATGAGCAAGCTCTTTGAGCGGGTGCTCGCTGCTCGTCTCGTCGGGCACCTGGAGGGGGCGGGGCCCAACTTGAATGACGGCCAATACGGATTTCGTCGCGGACGATCTACCCTCGACGCCATCTCCCGACTGAGGGACAGCGTCCGAGAGGCGGTCGATCGGGGGGAGGTGTTGTTGGCGGTGTCGCTGGACATCGCAAACGCCTTCAACACCATCCCCTGGCCGACGATCGCCGAGGCGCTGAGGTACCACAACGTTCCGTGGTACCTCAGGCGCGTCCTTGCGGACTACTTCGTGGACCGGGCCATTTCTTATCCGACCCGGTCGACCGTAGTCCGCAGGGAGATGTCATGCGGTGTCCCACAGGGGTCGGTTCTTGGTCCGCTCCTGTGGAACATCGCATACGACTGGGTCTTGCGCGGTGCCACTCTTCGGGGGGTCGGCGTACTCTGCTACGCCGACGACACCCTGGTTACCGCGCGGGGCCCAGACTTTCGAGACGCGAAGGTCCTGGCCACCGCGGGCGTTGCCCAGGTGGTCAGCCGCATCAGGGCGCTGGGACTCCAGGTGGCCCTCGAAAAGTCCGAGGCCGTCTTCTTCTACGGGCCTCGGCGGAGGGCCCCTCGAGATTCGGTGATTGTGGTGAGCGGCACCCCCATCGCTGTCGGGGAGACCATTAAATATCTTGGACTGGTCCTCGACAGCCGATGGGGGTTCGTCGAGCACTTCCGGCGTTTAGCGCCTAAATTGATGTCTTACGCCGGAAGACTGGCGAGGCTGCTCCCCAATGGGGGGGGGCCTGGAAGTGCGTGTCGCCGTCTTTACGACGGTGTAGTACGCTCCAAGGCGCTCTACGGAGCGCCAATCTGGTCGGACGCCCTCTGCGCCAAAAACATCCCACTGCTGCGGAGACCGCAGCGAGTGATTGCGCAGAGGGCGGCGCGGGCGTACTGCACCGTCTCTTACGAGGCGGCGTGCCTAATTGGCGGGAGCCCCCCCTGGGATCTCGAGGCTGGAGTCCTTAAAATTGTGTACGAGGAATGCGCCCTGATGCGTAGGAATGGAGGTCGCCCACTCCCGGACGAGATCGATCGCTTGAGACAGTTGGCTCGCGATGATCTCTTCCGGGAGTGGGCCGTTCGATTGGAGGAGCCCTCTGCGAGCGTGCGGCTCGTGGGGGCTGTCCGGCCCGTCCTTCGGCCTTGGGTAGAGAGGGCGCACGGAGGGCCGACGTACCACCTCACCCAGCTCCTCACAGGTCATGGCTGCTTTGCGAAATACCTGTGGGAGGTGGCAGGGGTGGAGTCTAACCCCATGTGTCACCACTGCCCAAGTGGCGCCGTGGACTCGGCGGAGCACACACTCGCCGAGTGTGCGGCGTGGGACGGGCCGCGGGTCGCCCTCACGGGCCAAATTGGTGTGGATCTGTCGCTGCCGGCCGTGGTGCGAGCCATGGTCGGCAGCCAAGAGTGCTGGGCCGCCGTCACCTCGTTTGCCTGCGAGGTGATGGCGGCCAAAAGAGAGGAGTTGCGGGTGCGGGAGCGTGCTGGTGAGACGCTCCCGCCCCGCCGTCCGGTCCGAGGGCGCCGCATGGCGGCTTTTATGCGCGCCCCGGACTAATTGTCGTACCGGTGGACGGAGGTCGGGGGACCCCGTCCACCGATGATCGTTTGGCGGAAGGCACCTCCCCGTGTTCCGGAGGTGCCTTCAGAGCCGCCCGCTCGGCTGCTCTCCACTTGAGAGCAGTGCGATGCGGGCTTGATTTCTTCAGCTCCTTAGGGAGCTCCGGGGGAGCCGTGCAAATGGCTCCCCCGAGGAGAGCCTCAAATTTTACGGGGCAACCCTGCCGGGCCGACGTGAGTACTATTACATAACCTTCGGTCCGGCAAAAGGGTGAGTCGGAACACCGCGGGGTTTAGTGGGTAGGACGGTCCCTGTTTCCGGGACCGGTGAGTCCCACACACCGTCCCAGCTACCCCCGTAGCTGGGATGACGGTGCCTAAATGCATTCCCCGCGTCAACAAAAAAAAAAAAAAAAAAACCTAACCTAACCTGGGGTGCTAGGTCGGGGAACCTCCTAGTGTGCTTGGACCGGTTTCCTATCCCTTCGGGCTATATGCCCGGGGGGAGTGGCAACTGGACTAAGACGGTGCATCCTGGATAGTCGGCTAACAGGCGCAGCGCTAAAATCTGCTGCCCCTGTAAGTCGATGAACCAATATCCCGACAGGCGACCCCATTGCACGAGGGGGTCGTGGTCTGGCGGGCCTGCTAGGCCCGCGATGTCACGCGAGTCAGTGCTGTGACAAGATTGTGGCGTTCCGCTCCCGGCAACGGTGGAAGCGTTTGTTATCGTCGATTGGACGGTCGTATCACAGACCGAAGCTGACCCATTGTACATGGGGGTCGTGGTTTGGCGGGTCTTCAAGGCCTGCGGCGTCGCGACGTCTCCCGGAGATCCGGTTGTAGCGTCGCGGCGCAGCTTGTTGTTGTCCGCTCCCGGCTTTTTCGCCGGTAGAAGCGCGGTGGTTGTCGGTCGTCTTCTCGACTGAAGCTGACCCCATTGCACGAGGGGGTCGTTGTCTGGCGGGCCTGCAAGGTCTGTGGCGTCGCGATAGCTCCCGGAGACCCGGTTGTAGCGTCGCGACGCAGCTTGTTGTTGTCTGCTCCCGGCTGCGGCCGGTAGAAGCGGGGAGAGTCGTGGACGCGTAGGCCTACTGCTCGCGCAGGGGTCTACACAGGCGTCGGTGTTGGGGAGGACCAGCCACCCTCCTCGCGTTCCGTAGCCCCTAAGGTCATCGCAACCATCTGACTGGTGGCTCCAGTCGGTACGTGGTGTCCTTAGGGACCGGAGGGCTTGCCTTAATTGGCCGGCCCGCGACAAGGACAGTCTTTAAAACCCGACAGCGAAGTCGTTAAAACCTGTACGGGCACCTGGCGAACCCTGCAGTATTTAGCCCGCTCCCTGGAATGAGCGTCACCCAGGGAGTGAACCCCTTCGTCTCTACTCGTGGGATCTATTATGGAACTGAATACAAAAACAATCAACAAAAATAAAAACGAAGAGGAAGGTGCGAAACAGGATGTTTCGAGGCCTGGGACCCCAATCTCAGGCGTGAAGGAGTTGCGGGTGTCACTGTCGCGGTGCGACACGACCCCGCACAGTGCGTGCAGAGACGCAAAATGTGACTGGCCACAGCTGTCTGATTCTGACAGCAGTTGTCAGTCCATGGAGACGGTTTCCTCCCGTCCCTGTTCGACCCCCAGGTTGTGGCAGCGTAAACGCTGTAACAGTAAGAGCCCTGGGGAGTCAGGCAGCGACGGTGAGGAGTCGACTGGCCCCAGCAACATCAGGGGCCAGTCCGTTAAAAGAGGGCGTGGGCGCCCGCCAACGACGGGGATGTATGTTGGCCTGGCCCAAGCCAGGGCCACTTATATTGCGGCCAAGGAGCGCGAGCTCGAGCTCCAGGCGGAGGAAGAGCTCGCGCGGGACGCTTTTCAGGCCAAGGAGGAGGAGCGTCTGAGGCGGGAGGAGGGGCGGCGCTCCTTCCTCCGAAAATCCCCGACGATGGAGGAGGCGTCGACGTCGGCAGCTGTACCGGTGTTAAGGTCCGACCAGCTGTCGATGGCGGTCGAGGAGGGGTTGAAGTCGATCGAGATGATCGCCTTCAAGTCCTCCCGCCTGAAGGGCCAAAGCGTGCAGGGCCTGCGGAGTGCCGCCGGCTCTATACGGGAGCACATGAGGGAGATGGCCTCCCTCACGTGTAACGGGGAGGTCCTTCGTCTTAAGGGAGAGCTCACGGCTGTGCGGGCTGAGATGGAGGAGATGCGGCGCCAGATGAGCGCCGCTCCTGCTCGGTCGGCGGGGCTGTCGCGCGATGAGGTGCTGTACCTCATCGACGCGCGCCGCGCCGGCTTCGAGGACCGGCTGCTCCCGGCGCCTCGGTTGCGTCCTCCCCTTGCGGCGGACGCGCGCAACGCCGCCCGCACGGCCACTGCTTCAGCACCCGGCGGTGCTTCTGTCGGTCCTTCCGTGGGCCCTTCCGTCGGCGCTCCTGCGCCCACGCGTTCAATGAGAAAGGCCGCTGGCGCCTCTGCCGCCGCTCCTGTGCCTCCCGTCCCCTCCACGTCTGTGGTGGAGGTGACTGAATCGGTCGTGGCCGCTCCGCCGGCCTCTTCTTCTTCTGCCCCATCCAAGGGGAAGAAGAAGAACAAGAAACAGAGGAGGAGCGCTGCGGCGCTTGAGGCCGAGGCGACGCGAAGAGAGCGCCAGCCAGTTTCTACTCAACCGGCCCCTACGTCTCAACCGGCCCCCACGTCTCAGTCCCAAACTGAGACGTGGAATAATGTGGTGAAGCGGCCGAAGAAAACCAGGAAGATGGCATCGACGCCCGCCAATGCGTCCGCTAAGGCGCCCGCGAGGCCCGTCAAGACGAAGAGCGCTCCGAACCTCCGTGCGCCGCGAACTGCAGCTGTGGTAATCACGCTGCAGCGAGAAGCGGAGAGTCGGGGCGTTACCTACGCAGAAAAGCTTGCCGAGGCTGAGAGGTCGATCGACCTCAAAAGCCTCGGTATTGACGGCCTGCGCTTCCGCACTGCGGCCACCGGGGGTCGCATACTTGAGGTGGCGGGTGCGGATAGAGGCGCGAAAGCGGACGCCTTGGCGTCAAGACTCAGGGCATCCCTCGGCGACGACGTTCGTGTCGCCAGGCCGGAGAAGTGCGCGGAGCTGCGCATCTCCGGTCTGGGCGATTCAGCTACGAAGGAGGGTGTGGCGCAGATGGTGGCGGACGTTGGAGGTTGCGCCACCACCAGCGTCGTTGTCGGAGCTATCGTCCGTCAGACAGGCAGAGAGGGCACGGCGTGGGTGAAATGCCCCGTCGCGGCGGCCAAACTAGTAACAGACGGCCGCGCTCTCGTTATTGGTTGGACCCGCGTCCGTGCGGTCCTCTTGGAGCCCAGGCCGCAGCGGTGCTTCCGCTGCCTGGACGTGGGGCATGTGGGGGCCAGGTGCGCTGCGGAAAGTGATCGCAGCGCCCTGTGCTTCAGGTGTGGGCAGCCCGGTCACAAAGCGGCCGGCTGCAGTGCGGAGCCAAATTGCCCCGTGTGTGCTGCGGCGGGAGAGGCCGCTGCGCACCGCCTGGGCACCAAAACTTGTCTGGCGGCATCGAGGACGCGCTCGCGTCGTCGTCGAGGAGGTGTCGGTGGGAGGCGGGTCGGGCCGGTCGCGGACCCCGCTCCCACCCAATCTGTGGAGGTGATGGACACCGCTCAAACATAAATGTCCACATTCTCGGTCCTGCAGGCCAACGTCAGGCACTGCGCTGCGGCCCAGGATGTTTTGATCCAGTCCGTAGCGCAGTGGCAGACGACCGTGGCTGTAGTCGCCGAACCGTACGCGGTTCGTGCCCGCGATGATTGGGCCAGCGACCGCGACGGTGAGGTGGCTATCGTCTCCCAGCGGGGCGCCTTTGATCGGGTGTTCAAAGGACGAATGTGCGTCCTCGCGCTGCTGGGAGACGCTGCAGTGATCGGGGTGTACTGTCCGCCCAGGAAGACCCGTGCTCAATTCGAGCAGTTACTCGTTGAGCTCGGGGTTCTTGTGGCGGAAGCACACCCCACCCCGCTTGTCGTCGTCGGAGACTTTAACGCCCACTCTACGGCGTGGGGATCTCCGGCGACTGACTTGCGGGGTGAGTTATTGGAGGATTGGGCGGTGTCCATGGGTCTGGTGCTGCTAAATCAGGGGACGGTCCCCACGTACGTGGGAGAAAACGGGAACACGTCCATCGTGGACGTGTCCTTCGCCAGTTCTGGCCTGGCGAACCACGTACGTGGCTGGAGGGTGGTAACGGAGGTGGAGACGATGTCGGACCACCGGTATGTCCGGTTCGATATCGTCTCCCCCGCCCTGAGGGCTCATGATCGTCCCCTGGCCGGTGAGGGCCCACGGTGGCGGTTAAAATCGCTAAACCGGGAGCTGGCAGAAGAGGCGGCCATCGTCGAGCGATGGGCCGCGTTTGGCGGGAATCCGGACGTAGACGCGAGGTCGGAGCGATTATCCGCGGCTCTGACTCGCGTCTGCGATGCGGCGATGCGGAGGGCAGGATCAGTTCACCCGCGGCGACGGGTGTACTGGTGGAACGATGATCTGGAGGGGCTGCGTGCTGCTAGTCACGCAGCCCAGCGTCGGTACACCCGCTACCGCGGTCGAAGGAATGGAAACCCTGTCCTCATGGAGGAGTTGCGCGCCGCATACCGGGATGCCCGAGCGGCCCTTCGCTCGGCAATCAAGGCCGCCAAAGACGAGTCGTGGAAGGTGTGGCTCGAGACGTTGAACGGAGATCCTTGGGGGCGCCCGTATAAGGTCGTGAGTGACAAACTCCGGCCTTATGCGCCCCCGCTCACCAGGTCTCTCGAGCCCACCTTCGTGAATGAAGTTGTCAGCTCCCTCTTCCCTGCGCGGGAAGAGTGGGTCCCGCCGAGTATGGCAGCACCAGACAGAACGCCGGCTGACATGGAGGCGATCCCGCCCGTGTCCGATGCCGAGTTAGGGGCGGCGGTTCTCAAGCTCAAGTTGAGACACCGCGCCCCCGGTCCGGACGGCATCCCAGGGCGGGTCGTCGCCCTGGTCATGCCGGCGTTCGAAGAAGAGACGCTCTCCCTGATGTCGGAGTGTTTGGCGTCGGGTAGGGTCCCGCGAACGTGGAAGACGGGGAAGCTCGTGCTGCTCAAAAAGCACGGGCGCCCCGTCGAGTCGCCGTCGGCCTACCGCCCCATTGTTTTGCTCGGCGAGATGAGCAAGCTTTTCGAGCGGGTGCTCGCTGCTCGTCTCGTCGGGCACCTTGAGGGGGCGGGGCCCAATCTCGACGGCGGCCAGTACGGGTTCCGTCGCGGGCGGTCTACCCTGGACGCCATCTCCCGACTCAGGGACAGCGTCCAAGAGGCGGTCGATCGGGGGGAGGTGTTGTTGGCGGTGTCGCTGGACATCGCGAACGCCTTCAACACCATCCCCTGGCAGACCATCGCCGAGGCGCTGAGGTACCACAAGGTCCCGTGGTACCTCAGGCGCGTCCTTGCGGACTACTTCATGGACCGGGCCATCATCTACCCGGCCCGGTCGGGAATAGTCCGCAAGGAGATGTCGTGCGGTGTTCCACAGGGGTCGGTTCTGGGTCCGCTCCTGTGGAACATCGGCTATGACTGGGTCCTGCGCGGTGCAACTCTTACGGGGGTCGGCGTTATCTGCTACGCCGACGACACCCTCGTCACCGCGCGGGGCCCAGAATTCAGGGACGCGAAGGTTCTGGCCACCGCGGGCGTTGCCCAGGTGGTCAGCCGCATCAGGGCGCTGGGACTCCAGGTGGCTCTCGATAAGTCCGAGGCCGTGTTTTTCCACGGGCCTCGTCGGGGGCCACCTCGAGATTCCGCCATTGTGGTGAGCGGCACCCCCATCGCTATCGGGGAGACCATGAAATATCTAGGATTGGTCCTCGATAGTCGGTGGGGTTTCGTCGAGCACTTCCGGCGCCTGGCACCCAAACTGGTGTCATACGCCGGAAGGCTGGCACGGCTGCTCCCCAATAAAGGGGGGCCGGAAAGTGCATGTCGCCGTCTCTACGACGGTGTAGTGCGCTCCAAGGCGCTCTACGGAGCGCCTATTTGGTCGGACGCTCTCTGCGCCAAAACCATCCCCCTGCTGCGGAGACCGCAGCGGGTGATTGCGCAGAGGGCGGCGCGAGCGTACTGCACCGTCTCTTACGAGGCGGCGTGTTTGATTGGCGGGAGCCCCCCTTGGGATCTCGAGGCTGGAGTCCTCAAGCGCGTTTATGACGAAAGCGCCCTGGTGCGGATAAATGGAGGTCGCCCACTCCCGGACGAGATCGATCGCTGGAGACAGTCTGCTCGCGACGATCTCTTCCGGAAGTGGGCCAATAGGATTGAGTGTCCCTCTGCGAGCGTGCGGCTCGTGGGGGCTGTCCGGCCCGTTCTTCGGCCTTGGGTAGAGAGGGCGCACGGTGCGCCGACGTACCACCTCACTCAGCTCCTCACAGGACATGGCTGTTTCGCCAAGTACCTGTGGGAGGTGGTGGGTGTGGAGTCGGACCCCGTGTGCCGTCACTGCCCAAGTGGCGCCGTGGACTCGGCAGAGCACACACTCGCCGAGTGCGCGGCGTGGGACGGGCCGCGAGTCGCCCTCACGGGCCAAATTGGTTTTGATTTGTCGCTGCCGGCTGTGGTGCGAGCCATGGTCGGCAGCCAGGAGTGTTGGGCCGCCGTCACCTCTTTTGCCAATGAGGTGATGGCGGCAAAGAGAGAGGAATTGCGGGTGCGGGAGCGTGCAGGTCAAACGCTCCCGCCTCGCCGTCCGGTTCGGGGGCGTCGCATGGCTCAGTTCATGCGCGCTCCCGACTAGTGTTGTTCCGGTGGGTGGTGGTCGGGGGACCTCACCCACCGATGATCGTTTGGCGGAAGGCACCTCCCCGTGTTCCGGAGGTGCCTTAGTGCCCGCCCGCTCGGCCGCTCTCTGCCCCCTCTGCTTCCAGAGGGACGTACGAGGGCGGTGCGATGCGGGCTTGCTTTTCTTCAGCTCCTTAGGGAGCTCCGGGGGGCCGAGCATCTGGCCCCCCGAGGAGAGCCCCAACCCTACGGGGCATCCCTAGCCGGGTCGATGTAGAATCTGCTCTTCATATCCCTCGGCCCGGCTATAGGGTGAGTCGGAACACCGCGGGGTTTAGTGGGTAGGACGGTCCCTGTTTTCGGGACCGGTGAGTCCCACACACCGTCCCAGCTACCCCCGTAGCTGGGATGACGGTGCCTAAACGCATTCCCCGCGTCAACAAAAAAAAAAAAAAAAAAAAAAAAAAAAACCTAACCTAACCTAACCTAACCTAACCTAACCTAACCTAACCTAACCTAACCTAACCTAACCTAACCTAACCTAACCTAACCTGGGGTGCTAGGTCGGGGAACCTCCTAGTGTGCTTGGACCGGTTTCCTATCCCTTCGGGCTATATGTCCGGGGGGAGTGGCAACTGGACTAAGACGGTGCATCCTGGATAGTCGGCTAACAGGCGCAGCGCTAAAATTTGCTGCCCCTGTAAGTCGATGAACCAATATCCCGACAGCCGACCCCATTGCACGAGGGGGTCGTGGTCTGGCGGGCCTGCTAGGCCTGCGGTGTCGCGGCGTGTCCTCGCCGTGGCAAGTTTGTGACGTTCGCTCCCGGAAACGGTAGAAGCCTTATTGGTCGTCCATTGGTCGGTTATTTCACCGATCAAAGCTGACCCCATTGTACGAGGGGGTCGTGGTTTGGCGGGTCTTCAAGGCCTGCGGCGTCGCGTCGTCTCCCGGAGATCCGGTTGTAGCGTCGCGGCGCAGCTTGTTGTTGTCCGCTCCCGGCTTTTTTGCCGGTAGAAGCGCGGTGATTGTCGGTCGTCTTCTCGACTGAAGCTGACCCCATTGCACGAGGGGGTCGTTGTTTGGCGGGCCTGCAAGGTCTGCGGCGTCGCGATAGCTCCCGGAGACCCGGTTGTAGCGTCGCGACGCAGCTTGTTGTTGTCTGCTCCCGGCTGCGGCCGGTAGAAGCGGGGAGAGTCGTGGACGCGTAGGCCTACTGCTTGCGCAGGGGTCTACACAGGCGTCGGTGTTGGGGAGGACCAGCCACCCTCCTCGCGTTCCGTAGCCCCTAAGGTCATCGCAACCATCTGACTGGTGGCTCCAGTCGGTACGTGGTGTCCTTAGGGACCGGAGGGCTTGCCTTAATTGGCCGGCCCGCGACAAGGACAGTCTTTGAAACCCGACAGCGAAGTCGTTAAAACCTGTAGGGCACCTGGCGAACCCTGCAGTAATTAGCCCGCTCCCTGGAATGAGCGTCACCCAGGGAGTGAAACCCTTCGTCTCTTCTCGTGGGAACAAAATGGAAAGTGAACAAAATTTAAATATAAACAAAAAACCAAATGACGTTGTAGAGGTCGACGCGGAAGTGTCGAGGCCCGGGACTCCAACCCCGGGCGTGAAGGAGTTGCGAGTGTCGTTGTCGCGGTGCGACACGACCCCGCACAGTGCATGTCGAGACATAAAGTGTGACTGGCAGCGGCTATCTGACTCTGATAGCAGCTGTCAGTCCATGGAGACGGTTTCCTCCCGTCCCTGTTCGACCCCCAGGTTGTGGCAGCGCAAGCGCTGCAACAGTAAGAGCCCTGGGGAGTCGGGCAGTGACGGTGAGGAGTCGGCTGGCCCCAGCAACATCAGGGGCCAGCCCGTGAAAAGAGGGCGTGGGCGCCCGCCAACGACGGGGATGTATGTTGGTCTGGCCCAAGCCAGGGCGACTTATATTGCGGCGAAGGAGCGCGAGCTCGAGCTCCAGGCGGAGGAAGAGCTCGCGCGGGACGCCTTCCAGGCCAAGGAGGAGGAGCGTCTGAGGCGGGAGGAGGGGCGGCGCTCCTTCCTCCGAAAATCCCCGACGATGGAGGAGGCGTCGACGTCGGCAGCTGTACCGGTGTTGAGGTCCGACCAGCTGAAGGTGGCGGTCGAGGAGGGGTTGAAGTCGATCGAGATGATCGCCTTCAAGTCCTCACGCCTGAAGGGCCAAAGTGTACAGGGCCTGCGGAGTGCCGCCGGCTCAATAAGGGAGCACATGAGAGAGATGGCCTCCCTCACGTGCAATGAGGAAGTTCTCCGTTTGAAGGGAGAGCTCACGGCCGTGCGGGCCGAGATGGAGGAATTGAGGCGCCAACTGAGCGCCGCTTCAACACGGTCGGCGGGGCTGTCGCGCGATGAGGTTCTTTACCTCATTGACGCACGCCGCGCCGGCTTCGAGGACCGGCTGCTCCCGGCGCCTCGGTTGCGTCCTCCCCTTGCGGCGGACGCGCGCAACGCCGCCCGCACGGCCACTGCTTCAGCACCCGGCGGTGCTTCTGTCGGTCCTTCCGTGGGCCCTTCCGTCGGCGCTCCTGCGCCCACGCGCTCCAAGCGAAAGGCCGCTGGCGCCTCTGCCGCCGCGCCTGTGCCTCCCGTCCCCTCCACGTCTGCGGTGGAGGTAACGGAATCGGTCGTGGCCGCTCCGCCGGCCTCTTCTTCTTCTGCCCCATCCAAGGGGAAGAAGAAGAACAAGAAACAGAGGAGGAGCGCTGCGGCGCGTGAGGTGGAGGCGACGCGCAGAGAGCGCCAGTCGGCCTCAACCCAACCGGCCCCGGCTTCCACGTCTCAGTCCCAAACTGAGACGTGGAATAACGTGGTAAGGCGGCCAAAGAAAACGCCGAAGACGCCCGCCAATGCGACCACCAAGGCGCCCGCGAGGCCTGTCAAAACGAAGAGCGCTCCGAACCTCCGTGCGCCGCGAACTGCAGCTGTGGTAATCACGCTGCAGCGAGAAGCGGAGAGTCGGGGCGTAACCTACGCAGAAAAGCTTGCCGAGGCTGAGAGGTCAATCGACCTCAAAAGCCTCGGTATTGACGGCCTGCGCTTCCGCACTGCGGCCACCGGGGGTCGCATACTTGAGGTGGCGGGTGCGGACAGAGGCGCGAAAGCGGACGCCTTGGCGTCAAGACTCAGGGCATCCCTCGGCGACGACGTTCGTGTCGCCAGGCCGGAGAAGTGCGCGGAGCTGCGCATCTCCGGTCTGGGCGATTCAGCGACGAAGGAGGTTGTGGCGCGGGTGGTGGCGGACGTTGGAGGTTGCGCCATCACCAGCGTCGTTGTCGGAAATATAGTCCGCCAGGCAAGCAGGGAGGGCACGGCGTGGGTGAAGTGCCCCGTCGCGGCGGCCAAACTAGTAACGGATGGCCGCGCACTCGTCATCGGTTGGACCCGCGTCCGTGCGGTCCTTTTGGACCCCAGGCCGCAACGGTGCTTCCGCTGCCTGGATGAGGGGCACGTGGGGGCCAGGTGTGCTGCGGGAGTTGACCGCAGCGCCCTGTGCTTCCGCTGCGGGCAGCCCGGCCACAAAGCGGCCGGCTGCGCCGCGGATCCGCACTGCCCCGTGTGTGCGGCGGCGGGAGAGGCCGCTGCGCACCGCCTGGGCGCCAAGGTTTGCCTGGCGGCATCAAACAAGCGACGTCGTCGCCGAGGAGGAGTCGGTGGGAGGCGGGTCGGGCCGGTCGCGGACCCCGCTCCCACCCAATCTGTGGAGGTTATGGACACTGCTCAATCCTAGATGTCCACATTCTCGGTCCTGCAGGCCAACGTCAGGCACTGCGCTGCGGCCCAGGATGTTTTGATCCAGTCCGTAGCGCAGTGGCAGACGACCGTGGCTGTAGTCGCCGAACCGTACGCGGTTCGTGCCCGCGATGATTGGGCCAGCGACCGCGACGGTGAGGTGGCTATCGTCTCCCAGCGGGGCGCCTTTGATCGGGTGACCAAAGGACGAATGTGCGTCCTCGCGCTGCTGGGAGACGCTGCAGTGATCGGGGTGTACTGTCCGCCCAGGAAGACCCGTGCTCAATTCGAGCAGTTACTCGTTGAGCTCGGGGTTCTTGTGGCGGAGGCACACCCCACCCCGCTCTTCGTCGTCGGAGACTTTAACGCCCACTCTACGGCGTGGGGATCTCCGGCGACGGACTTGCGGGGTGAGTTATTGGGGGATTGGGCGGTGTCCATGGGTTTGGTGCTGCTAAATCAGGGGACGGTCCCCACGTACGTGGGGGAGAACGGGAACACGTCTATCGTGGACCTGTCCTTCGCCAGTTCTGACCTGGCGAACCACGTACGTGGCTGGAGGGTGGTAACGGAGGTGGAGACGATGTCGGACCACCGGTACGTCCGGTTCGATATCGTCTCCCCCGCCCTGAGGGCTCAGGATCGTCCCCTGGCCGGTGAGGGCCCACGGTGGCGACTAAAATCGCTTAACCGGGAGCTGGCGGAAGAGGCGGCCATCGTCGAGCGATGGGCCGCGTTTGGCGGAAGTCCGGACGTAGACGCGAGGTCGGAGCGGTTATCCGAGGCTCTGACTCGCGTCTGCGATGCGGCGATGCGGAGGGCAGGATCAGTTCACCCGCGGCGGCGGGTGTACTGGTGGAACGATGACCTGGAGGGGCTGCGTGCTGCTAGTCACGCAGCCCAGCGTCGGTACACCCGCTACCGCGGTCGAAGGAATGGAAACCCTGTCCTCATGGAGGAGTTGCGCGCCGCATACCGGGATGCCCGAGCGGCCCTTCGCTCGGCAATCAAGGCCGCCAAAGACGAGTCGTGGAAGGTGTGGCTCGAGACGTTGAACGGAGATCCGTGGGGGCGCCCGTATAAGGTCGTGAGCGATAAACTCCGGCCTTATGCGCCCCCGCTCACCAGGTCTCTCGAGCCCACCTTCGTCAATGAAGTAGTCAGCTCCCTCTTCCCTGCGCGGGAAGAGTGGGTCCCGTCGAGTATGGCGGCACCAGACGGAACGCCGGCTGACACGGAGGCGATCCCGCCCGTGTCCGATGCCGAGTTGGGGGCGGCGGTTCTCAAACTCAAGATGAGACACCGCGCCCCCGGTCCGGACGGCATCCCAGGGCGGGTCGTCGCCCTGGTCATGCCGGCGTTCGAAGAAGAGACGCTCTCCCTGATGTCGGAGTGTTTGGCGTCGGGTAGGGTCCCGCGAACGTGGAAGACGGGGAAGCTCGTGCTGCTCAGGAAGCACGGGCGCCCCGTCGAGTCGCCGTCGGCCTACCGCCCCATTGTTTTGCTCGGCGAGATGAGCAAGCTTTTCGAGCGGGTGCTCGCTGCTCGTCTCGTCGGGCACCTTGAGGGGGCGGGGCCCAATCTCGACGGCGGCCAGTACGGGTTCCGTCGCGGGCGGTCTACCCTGGACGCCATCTCCCGACTCAGGGACAGCGTCCAAGAGGCGGTCGGTCGGGGGGAGGTGTTGTTGGCGGTGTCGCTGGACATCGCGAACGCCTTCAACACCATCCCCTGGCAGACCATCGCCGAGGCGCTGAGGTACCACAACGTCCCGTGGTACCTCAGGCGCGTACTTGCGGACTATTTCGTGGACCGGGCCATCATCTACCCGGCCCGGTCGGGAATAGTCCGCAAGGAGATGTCGTGCGGTGTTCCACAGGGGTCGGTTCTGGGTCCGCTCCTGTGGAACATCGGCTATGACTGGGTCCTGCGCGGTGCAACTCTTACGGGGGTCGGCGTTATCTGTTACGCCGACGACACCCTCGTCACCGCGCGGGGCCCAGAATTCAGGGACGCGAAGGTTCTGGCCACCGCGGGCGTTGCCCAGGTGGTCAGCCGCATCAGGGCGCTGGGACTCCAGGTGGCTCTCGATAAGTCCGAGGCCGTGTTTTTCCACGGGCCTCGTCGGGGGCCACCTCGAGATTCCGCCATTGTGGTGAGCGGCACCCCCATCGCTATCGGGGAGACCATGAAATATCTAGGATTGGTCCTCGATAGTCGGTGGGGTTTCGTCGAGCACTTCCGGCGCCTGGCACCTAAACTGGTGTCATACGCCGGAGGGCTGGCGCGGCTGCTCCCCAATAAAGGGGGGCCGGAAAGTGCATGTCGCCGTCTCTACGACGGTGTAGTGCGCTCCAAGGCGCTCTACGGAGCGCCTATATGGTCGGACGCTCTCTGTGCCAAAACCATCCCCCTGCTGCGGAGACCGCAGCGGGTGATTGCGCAGAGGGCGGCGCGAGCGTACTGCACCGTCTCTTACGAGGCGGCGTGTTTAATTGGCGGGAGCCCCCCTTGGGATCTCGAGGCTGGAGTCCTCAAGCGCGTGTACGAGGAAAGCGCCCTGGTGCGGATGAATGGAGGTCGCCCACTCCCGGACGAGATCGATCGCTGGAGACAGTCTGCTCGCGACGATCTCTTCCGGAAGTGGGCCAATAGGTTGGAGTGTCCCTCCGCGAGCGTGCGGCTCGTGGGGGCTGTCCGGCCCGTTCTTCGGCCTTGGGTAGAGAGGGCGCACGGTGCGCCGACGTACCACCTCACTCAGCTCCTCACAGGACATGGCTGTTTCACCAAGTACCTGTGGGAGGTGGTGGGTGTGGAGTCGGACCCCGTGTGCCGTCACTGCCCAAGTGGCGCCGTGGACTCGGCTGAGCACACACTCGCCGAGTGCGCGGCGTGGGACGGGCCGCGTGTCGCCCTCACGGGCCGTGTTGGATTCGATTTGTCGCTGCCGGCTGTGGTGCGAGCCATGGTCGGCAGCCAGGAGTGTTGGGCCGCCGTCACCTCTTTTGCCAATGAGGTGATGGCGGCAAAGAGAGAAGAATTGCGGGTGCGGGAGAGTGCAGGTCGAACGCTCCCGCCTCGTCGTCCGGTTCGGGGGCGTCGCATGGCTCAATTCATGCGCGCTCCCGACTAGTGTTGTTCCGGTGGGTGGTGGTCGGGGGACCTCACCCACCGATGATCGTTTGGCGGAAGGCACCTCCCCGTGTTCCGGAGGTACCTTAGTGCCCGCCCGCTCGGCCGCTCTCTGCCCCCTCTGCTTCCAGAGGGACGTACGAGGGCGGTGCGATGCGGGCTTGCTTTTCTTCAGCTCCTTAGGGAGCTCCGGGGGGCCGAGCATCTGGCCCCCCGAGGAGAGCCCCAACCCTACGGGGCATCCCTAGCCGGGTCGACGTAGAATCTTCAACTTCATATCCTTCGGCCCGGCTATAGGGTGAGTCGGAACACCGCGGGGTTTAGTGGGTAGGACGGTCCCTTCTTCCGGGACCGGTGAGTCCCACACACCGTCCCAGCTACCCCCGTAGCTGGGATGACGGTGCCTAAATGCATTCCCCGCGTCAACAAAAAAAAAAAAAAAAAAAAAAAAAAAAACCTAACCTAACCTCACTGCCGATCGGACGCATTGGCGGAAAAATTAAGGGCGTCCCTCGGCGACGACGTTCGTGTCGCCAGGCCGGAGAAGTGCGCGGAGCTGCGCATCTCCGGTCTGGGCGATTCAGCAACCAAGGAGGTTGTGGCGCGGGTGGTGGCGGACATTGGAGGTTGCGCCATCACCAGCGTCGTTGTTGGTTCTATTGTCCGCCAGGCAAGCAGAGAGGGCACGGCGTGGGTGAAGTGCCCCGTCGCGGCTGCCAAACTAGTTACGGATGGCCGCGCCCTAGTCATCGGTTGGACCCGCGTCCGTGCGGTCCTTTTGGAGTCCAGGCCGCAGCGGTGCTTCCGCTGCCTGGATGTGGGGCACGTGGGGGCCAGGTGTGCTGCGGGAGTTGACCGCAGCGCCCTGTGCTTCCGCTGCGGGCAGCCCGGCCACAAAGCGGCCGGCTGCGCCGCGGATCCGCACTGCCCCGTGTGTGCGGCGGCGGGAGAGACCGCTGCGCACCGCCTGGGCGCCAAGGCTTGCCTGGCGGCGTCAAAGAAGCGGCGTCGTCGCCGAGGAGGAGTCGGTGGGAGGCGGGTCGGGCCGGTTGCGGACCCCGCTCCCACCCAAGCTGAGGAGGTTATGGACACCGCTCAATCCTAGATGTCCATATTCTCGGTCCTGCAGGCCAACGTCAGGCACTGCGCTGCGGCCCAGGATGTTTTGATCCAGTCCGTAGCGCAGTGGCAGACGACCGTGGCTGTAGTCGCCGAACCGTACGCGGTTCGTGCCCGTGATGATTGGGCCAGCGACCGCGACGGTGGAGTGGCTATCGTCTCCCAGCGGGGCGCCTTCGATAAGGTGTCCAAAGGACGAATGTGCGTCCTCGCTCTGCTGGGAGACGCTGCAGTGATCGGGGTGTACTGTCCGCCCAGGAAGACCCGTGCTCAATTTGAGCAGTTACTCGTTGAGCTCGGGGCTCTTGTGGCGGAAGCACACCCCACCCCGCTCATCGTCGTCGGGGATTTCAACGCCCACTCTACGGCGTGGGGATCTCCGGCGACGGACTTGCGGGGGGAGTTGTTGGAGGATTGGGCGGTGTCCATGGATCTGGTGCTGCTGAACCAGGGGACGGTCCCCACGTACGTGGGGGAGACTGGGAACAGGTCCATCGTGGACCTGTCCTTTGCCAGTTCTGGCCTGGCGAACCACGTACGTGGCTGGAGGGTGGTCACGGAGGTGGAGACGATGTCGGACCACCGGTATGTCCGATTTGATATCGTCTCCCCCGCCCTGAGGACCCACGACCGTCCCCTGGCCG
The DNA here is from genome assembly GCA_933228765.1 of Miltochrista miniata. Taxonomy (NCBI): domain Eukaryota; kingdom Metazoa; phylum Arthropoda; class Insecta; order Lepidoptera; family Erebidae; genus Miltochrista; species Miltochrista miniata. Next base: position 23,864 of record OW121770.1, read on the forward strand.
GTGAGGGCCCACGGTGGCGCTTAAAAACGCTGAACCGGGAGCTGGCAGAAGAGGCGGCCATCGTCGAGCGATGGGCCGCGTTTGGCGGAAACCCGAGCGTGGACGCGAGGTCGGAGCGGTTATCTGAGGCTCTGACTCGCGTCTGCGATGCGGCGATGCGAAGGGCAGGGTCTGTCCAGCCGCGGCGGCGGGTGTATTGGTGGAACGACGACCTTGAAGGGCTGCGTGCTGCTAGTCACGCAGCCCAACGAAGATACACCCGCTACCGCGGTCGTAGGGCCGGAAACCCTGTCCTCGTGGAGGAGTTGCGCGCCGCATACCGGGACGCCCGAGCGGCCCTTCGCTCGGCGATCAAGGTCGCCAAAGACGAGTCGTGGAAGGTGTGGCTCGAGACTTTAAATGGAGATCCGTGGGGGCGCCCGTATAAGGTCGTGAGCGACAAACTCCGGCCTTATGCGCCCCCGCTCACTAGGTCTCTCGAGCCCACCTTTACTAGTGAAGTTGTCAGCTCCCTCTTCCCTGCGCGGGAAGAGTGGGTCCCGCCGTGTATGGCGGCACCAGATGGAACGCCGGCTGACACGGAGGCGATCCCGCCCGTGTCCGATGCCGAGTTAGGGGCAGCGGTTATCAAACTCAAGATGAGACACCGCGCCCCTGGTCCGGACGGCATCCCAGGGCGGGTCGTCGCCCTGGTCATGCCGGCGTTCGAAGAAGAGACGCTCTCCCTGATGTCGGAGTGTTTGGCGTCGGGTAGAGTCCCGCGAACGTGGAAGACGGGGAAGCTCGTGCTGCTCAGGAAGCACGGGCGCCCCGTCGAGTCGCCGTCGGCCTACCGCCCTATTGTTCTGCTCGGCGAGATGAGCAAGCTTTTCGAGCGGGTGCTCGCTGCTCGTCTCGTCGGGCACCTTGAGGGGGCGGGGCCCAACCTTGACGGCGGCCAGTACGGGTTCCGTCGCGGGCGGTCTACCCTGGACGCCATCTCCCGACTCAGGGACAGCGTCCAAGAGGCGGTCGGTCGGGGGGAGGTGTTGTTGGCGGTGTCGCTGGACATCGCGAACGCCTTCAACACCATCCCCTGGCAGACCATCGCCGAGGCGCTGAGGTACCACAAGGTCCCGTGGTACCTCAGGCGCGTCCTTGCGGACTATTTCGTGGACCGGGCCATTATCTACCCGGCCCGGTCGGGAATAGTCCGCAGGGAGATGTCGTGCGGTGTTCCACAGGGGTCGGTGCTTGGTCCGCTCCTGTGGAACATCGGCTATGACTGGGTCCTGCGCGGTGCAACTCTTACGGGTGTCGGCATTATATGCTACGCCGACGACACCCTCGTCACCGCGCGGGGCCCAGAATTCAGGGACGCGAAGGTCCTGGCCACCGCGGGCGTTGCCCAGGTGGTCAGCCGCATCAGGGCGCTGGGACTCCAGGTGGCTCTCGAAAAGTCTGAGGCCGTGTTTTTCCACGGGCCTCGGCGGGGGCCATCTCGAGATTCCTTCATTGTGGTGAGCGGCACCCCCATCGCTATCGGGGAGACCATGAAGTACCTAGGATTGGTCCTCGATAGTCGATGGGGCTTCGTCGAGCACTTCCGGCGCCTGGCACCCAAACTGGTGTCATACGCCGGAAGGCTGGCGCGGCTGCTCCCCAATAAAGGGGGGCCGGAAAGTGCATGTCGCCGTCTCTACGACGGTGTAGTGCGCTCCAAGGCGCTCTACGGAGCGCCTATTTGGTCGGACGCTCTCTGCGCCAAAACCATCCCCCTGCTGCGGAGGCCGCAGCGGGTGATTGCGCAGAGGGCGGCGCGAGCGTACTGCACCGTCTCTTACGAGGCGGCGTGTCTAATTGGAGAAAGCCCCCCGTGGGATCTCGAGGCTGGAGTCCTCAAGCGTGTCTACGAAGAAAGCGCCCTGGTGCGGATAAATGGAGGTCGCCCACTCCCGGACGAGATCGATCGCTGGAGACAGTCTGCTCGCGACGATCTCTTCCGGAAGTGGGCCAATAGGTTGATTGTTCCCTCTGCGAGCGCGCGGCTCGTGGGGGCTGTCCGGCCCGTTCTTCGGCCTTGGGTAGAGAGGGCGCACGGTGCGCCGACGTACCACCTCACTCAGCTCCTCACAGGACATGGCTGTTTCGCCAAGTACCTGTGGGAGGTGGTGGGTGTGGAGTCGGACCCCGTGTGCCGTCACTGCCCGAGTGGCGCCGTGGACTCGGCTGAGCACACACTCGCCGAGTGCGCGGCGTGGGACGGGCCGCGTGTCGCCCTCACGGGCCGTGTTGGTAATGATTTGTCGCTGCCGGCCGTGGTGCGAGCCATGGTCGGCAGCCAGGAGTGTTGGGCCGCCGTCACCTCGTTTGCTTGTGAGGTGATGGCGGCAAAGAGAGATGAATTGCGGGTGCGGGAGCGTGCAGGTCTAACGCTCCCGCCTCGCCGTCCGGTTCGGGGGCGCCGCATGGCAGCTTTCGTGCGCGCCCCCGACTAGTGTTGTACCGGTGGGTGGTGGTCGGGGGACCTCACCCACCGATGATCGTTTGGCGGAAGGCACCTCCCCGTGTTCCGGAGGTGCCTTAGTGCCCGCCCGCTCGGCCGCTCTCTGCCCCCTCTGCTTTCAGAGGGACGTACGAGGGCGGTGCGATGCGGGCTTGTCTTTCTTCAGCTCCTTAGGGAGCTCCGGGGGCCGACCATCTGGTCCCCCGAGGAGAGCCCCAACCTTACGGGGCATCCCTAGCCGGGTCGATGTAGAATCTACCTTTCATATCCCTCGGCCCGGCTATAGGGTGAGTCGGAACACCGCGGGGTTTAGTGGGTAGGACGGTCCCTGTTTTCGGGACCGGTGAGTCCCACACACCGTCCCAGCTACCCCCGTAGCTGGGATGACGGTGCCTAAACGCATTCCCCGCGTCAACAAAAAAAAAACCTCACTGCCGATCGTGGTGCAAGTCATGGTCGGCAGTCAGGCGTGCCGATTCGCAATCGATTCGGCGGGAGGCACACTGCGCAGGGGAGCGGGAGTAATGAAAAATACTCCCGCTTCGCCGTGCAGTTCGGGGGCGCCGCGGTAAGGAGTCACTGCGCGCCCCCCCTGAATACTTGTTGGCCGTGGGCGTAAGGTCGGGGGACCCCGCCCATTGACGGCCATATGGCGGAAGGCACCTCCCCGTGTTCCGGAGGTGCCCTTAGTGCCCGCCCGCTCGGCCGCTCTCTACCCCCTCTGCTTGCAGAAGGGCGCTCGAGAGTGGTGCGATGCGGGCTTGTTTTCTTCAGCTCCTTAGGGAGCTCTGGGGGGCCGACCATCTGGTCCCCCGAGGAGAGCCCCAACCTTACGGGGCATCCCTAGCCGGGTCGACGTTGAATCTACATTTTCATATCCCTCGGCCCGGCTATAGGGTGAGTCGGAACACCGCGGGGTTTAGTGGGTAGGACGGTCCCTTCTTCCGGGACCGGTGAGTCCCACACACCGTCCCAGCTACCCCCGTACCTGGGATGACGGTGCCTAAATGCATTCCCCGCGTCAACAAAAAAAAAAAACCTAACCTAACCTGGGGCGGGGCCCCAAGTGTCGATAGCATACGTCCACGTCGTCCGCCCTGGACCCCAACTTGACCACCGTAACGGAGTGGCAAGTTGGGTGACCGAACTGCATCGACTGTACTTGTGGCCATAAAATCTTGTTATCAGTGTTTCATCATGAGTGAAATAAGGAATTGCGATGAAGAGTGTGACGCGAAAGTGTCGAGGCCCGGGACTCCAACCCCGGGCGAGAGGGAGCTGCGGGTGTCGCTGTCGCGCTGCGATACGACCCCGCAGGCTTCTGGAAGAATCAAACGCGACTGGCAGCGGCTGTCGGACTCCGACAGCAGCTGCCAGTCGATGATAACGGTTTCCTCCCGTCCCTCCCCGACTCCCAGGTTGTGGCAGCGCAAGCGCTGCAACAGTAAAAGCCCTGGGGAGTCGGGCAGCGACGGTGAGGAGTCGGCTGGCCCCAGCACCATCAGGGGCCAGCCCGTAAAAAGAGGGCGTGGGCGCCCTCCAACGACGGGCCAGTACGTTGGCCTGGCCAAAGCCAGGGCCAACTATATTGCGGCCCAGGAGCGCGAGCTCGAACTCCAAGCGGAGGAAGAGCTCGCGCAGGCCGCACACGAAGCGTCGGAGGAGCGTCGGCGGCGGGAGGAGAGGCGACTCTCCTTCCTCCGCAAATCCCCGACGATGGAGGAAACGTCGACGTCGGTAGCTGCTCCGGTATTGCGGTGCGAGCAGCTGTCGAAGGCGGTAGAGGAGGCGGTGAAGGCGATCGATACGATCGCCTACAAATCCTCCCGCCTGAAGGGCCAGAGTGTCCAGGGCCTGCGGAGTGCCGCCGGGTCGATTCTGGAACATATGCGAGAGATGGCCTCCCTCAAGTGTAGCGACGAGGTCATGCGCTTGAAGGGAGAGCTCGCGGCCGTGCGGGGCCAGATGGAGGAATTGAGGCGCCAGTTGAGCGCCGCTCCAACACCGTCGGCGGGGCTGTCGCGTGATGAGGTGCTGTACCTCATCGACGCGCGCCGCGCCGGCTTCGAGGATCGGCTGCTCCCGGCGCCTCGGTTGCGTCCTCCCCTCGCGGCAGACGAACGCAACGCTGCCCGCATGGCCGGTGCTCCAGCACCTGGCGGTGCAACTGTCGCCCAGTCATCGGGCCCTTCCGTCGGCGCTTCGGCGCCCGCGCGCTTAAAGCGCAAGGCCGCTGGCGCCTCTGCCGCCGCGCCTCTACCTGCCGTCCCCTCCACATCTGTGGTGGAGGTGACGGATTCTGTCGTGGCCGTTCCGTCGGCCTCTTCTTCTTCTCTCCCAGCTCAGGGGGAGAAGAAGAACAGGAAGAAGAAGAAGAGCGCTGCGGCGCGTGAGGTGGAGGCGACGCGCCGAGAGCGTCAGCCGGCCTCAACGCAAGTTCCGGCCTCCACGTCTCAGTCCCAAACTGAGACGTGGAATGAGGTTGTAAAGCGGCCGAAAAAGAAGAAGGCGGCATCGACGCCCGCCAATGCGCCCGCTAAGACGCCCTCAAAGTCAAGCGGAAAGAGGAGCGCCCCGAACCTGCGCGCACCGCGAACTGCAGCGGTGGTCATCACGCTGCAGCGAGAAGCGGAGGGGCGGGGCGTAACTTACGCGGAAAAGCTTGCCGAGGCTGAGAGGTCAATCGACCTCAAAAGCCTCGGTATCGAGGGTTTGCGTTTCCGCACCGCGGTCACCGGGGGTCGCATCCTCGAGGTGGCGGGTGCGGATAGGGGCGCCAAGGCGGACGCATTGGCGGCCAAATTAAGGGAATCCCTCGGCGACGACGTTCGCGTCGCCAGGCCGGAGAAGTGCGCGGAGTTGCGCATCTCCGGCCTCGGCGACGCCGCAACAAAAGAGGTCGTGGCGCGGGTGGTGGCGGAAGTTGGAGGTTGTGCCGCCACCAGCGTCACCGTTGGTGAGATTACCCGCCAGGCAGCAAGGGAGGGCACGGCGTGGGTAAAGTGCCCAGTCGCGGCGGCCAAACTTATAACAGATGGCCGCCCTCTAACAATTGGATGGACCCGCGTTCGTGCGGTCCTTTTGGACCCCAGGCCGCAGCGATGCTTCCGCTGCCTGGATGTGGGGCACGTGGGGGCCAGGTGTGCTGCGGGAGTTGACCGCAGCGCCCTGTGCTTCCGCTGCGGGCAGCCCGGCCACAAGGCGGCCGGCTGCGCCGCGGAACCGCACTGCCCCGTGTGTGCGGCGGCGGGAGAGACCGCTGCGCACCGCCTGGGCGCCAAGGCTTGCCTGGCGGCGTCAAAAAAGCGGCGTCGTCGCCGAGGAGGAGTCGGTGGGAAGCGGGTCGGGCCGGTCGCGGACCCCGCTCCCACCCAAACTGAGGAGGTTATGGACACCACCCAATCTTAAATGTCCACATTCTCGGTCCTGCAGGCCAACGTCAGGCACTGCGCTGCGGCCCAGGATGTTTTGATCCAGTCCGTAGCGCAGTGGCAGACGACCGTGGCTGTAGTCGCCGAACCGTACGCGGTTCGTGCCCGTGATGATTGGGCCAGCGACCGCGACGGTGGAGTGGCTATCGTCTCCCAGCGGGGCGCCTTCGATAAGGTGTCCAAAGGACGAATGTGCGTCCTCGCGCTGCTGGGAGACGCTGCAGTGATCGGGGTGTACTGTCCGCCCAGGAAGACCCGTGCTCAATTTGAGCAGTTACTCGTTGAGCTCGGGGCTCTTGTGGCGGAAGCACACCCCACCCCGCTCATCGTCGTCGGGGACTTCAACGCCCACTCTACGGCGTGGGGATCCCCGGCGACGGACTTGCGGGGGGAGTTGTTGGAGGATTGGGCGGTGTCCATGGATCTGGTGTTGCTGAACCAGGGGACGGTCCCCACGTACGTGGGGGAGAACGGGAACACGTCCATCGTGGACGTGTCCTTCGCCAGTTCTGGCCTGGCGAACCACGTACGTGGCTGGAGGGTGGTAACGGAGGTGGAGACGATGTCGGACCACCGGTATGTCCGGTTCGATATCGTTTCCCCCGCCCTGAGGGCTCAGGACCGTCCCCCGGCCGGTGAGGGCCCACGGTGGCGACTAAAATCGCTTAACCGGGAGCTGGCGGAAGAGGCGGCCATCGTCGAGCGATGGGCCGCGTTTGGCGGAAACCCGGACGTAGACGCGAGGTCGGAGCGGTTGTCCGAGGCTCTGACCCGCGTCTGCGATGCGGCGATGCGGAGGGCAGGATCAGTTCACCCGCGGCGGCGGGTGTACTGGTGGAACGACGACCTGGAGGGGCTGCGTGCTGCTAGTCACGCAGCCCAGCGTCGGTACACCCGCTACCGCGGTCGAAGGAACGGAAACCCTGTCCTCATGGAGGAGTTGCGCGCCGCATACCGGGACGCCCGAGCGGCCCTTCGCTCGGCAATCAAGGCCGCCAAAGATGAGTCATGGAAGGTGTGGCTCGAGACATTGAACGGAGATCCGTGGGGGCGCCCGTATAAGGCCGTGAGCGACAAACTCCGGCCTTATGCGCCCCCGCTTACCAGGTCTCTCGAGCCCACCTTCGTGACAGAGATCGTCAGCTCCCTCTTCCCTGCGCGGGAAGAGTGGGTCCCGCCGAGTATGGCAGCACCAGAGGGAACGCCGGCTGACACGGAGGCGATCCCGCCCGTGTCCGATGCCGAGTTGGGGGCGGCGGTTCTCAAGCTCAAGTTGAGACACCGCGCCCCCGGACCGGACGGCATCCCGGGGCGGGTCGTCGCCCTGGTCATGCCGGCGTTCGAAGAAGAGACGCTCTCCCTGATGTCGGAGTGTCTGGCGTCGGGTAGGGTCCCGCGAACGTGGAAGACGGGGAAGCTCGTGCTGCTCAAGAAGCACGGGCGCCCCGTCGAGTCGCCGTCGGCCTACCGCCCCATTGTTCTGCTCGGCGAGATGAGCAAGCTTTTCGAGCGGGTGCTCGCTGCTCGTCTCGTCGGGCACCTTGAGGGGGCGGGGCCCAATCTCGACGGCGGCCAGTACGGGTTTCGTCGCGGGCGGTCTACCCTGGACGCCATCTCCCGACTCAGGGACAGCGTCCAAGAGGCGGTCGGTCGGGGGGAGGTGTTGTTGGCGGTGTCGCTGGACATCGCGAACGCCTTCAACACCATCCCCTGGCAGACCATCGCCGAGGCGCTGAGGTACCACAACGTCCCGTGGTACCTCAGGCGCGTCCTTGCGGACTATTTCGTGGACCGAGCCATTATCTACCCGGCCCGGTCGGGAATAGTCCGCAAGGAGATGTCGTGCGGTGTTCCACAGGGGTCGGTGCTTGGTCCGCTCCTGTGGAACATCGGCTATGACTGGGTCCTGCGCGGTGCAACTCTTACGGGGGTCGGTATTTTGTGTTACGCCGACGACACCCTCGTCACCGCGCGGGGCCCAGAATTCAGGGACGCGAAGGTTCTGGCCACCGCGGGCGTTGCCCAGGTGGTCAGCCGCATCAGGGCGCTGGGACTCCAGGTGGCTCTCGATAAGTCCGAGGCCGTGTTTTTCCACGGGCCTCGTCGGGGGCCACCTCGAGATTCCGCCATTGTGGTGAGCGGCACCCCCATCGCTATCGGGGAGACCATGACCACCTCTCTGCGCCAAAACCATCCCCCTGCTGCGGAGACCGCAGCGGGTGATTGCGCAGAGGGCGGCGCGAGCGTACTGCACCGTCTCTTACGAGGCGGCGTGTTTGATTGGCGGGAGCCCCCCTTGGGATCTCGAGGCTGGAGTCCTCAAGCGCGTGTACGAGGAAAGCGCCCTGGTGCGGATGAATGGAGGTCGCCCACTCCCGGACGAGATCGATCGCTGGAGACAGTCTGCTCGCGACGATCTCTTCCGGAAGTGGGCCAACAGGTTGGAGTGTCCCTCCGCGAGTGTGCGGCTCGTGGGGGCTGTCCGGCCCGTTCTTCGGCCTTGGGTAGAGAGGGCGCACGGAGCGCCGACGTACCACCTCACTCAGCTCCTCACAGGACATGGCTGTTTCGCCAAGTACCTGTGGGAGGTGGTGGGTGTGGAGTCGGACCCCGTGTGCCGTCACTGCCCAAGTGGTGCCGTGGACTCGGCAGAGCACACGCTCGCCGAGTGCGCGGCGTGGGACGGGCCGCGTGTCGCCCTCACGGGCCAAGTTGGAAACGATTTGTCGCTGCCGGCCGTGGTGCGAGCCATGGTCGGCAGCCAGGAGTGTTGGGCCGCTGTCACCTCGTTTGCTTGTGAGGTGATGGCGGCCAAGAGAGAGGAATTGCGGGTGCGGGAGCGTGCAGGTCAAACGCTCCCGCCTCGTCGTCCGGTTCGGGGGCGTCGCATGGGTCAGTTCATGCGCGCTCCCGACTAGTGTTGTCCCGGTGGGTGGTGGTCGGGGGACCTCACCCACCGATGATCGTTTGGCGGAAGTTACCTCCCCGTGTTCCGGAGGTGCCTTAGTGCCCGCCCGCTCGGCCGCTCTCTACCCCCTCTGCTTTCAGAGGGGCGCTCGAGAGTGGTGCGATGCGGGCTTGTTTTCTTCAGCTCCTTAGGGAGCTCCGGGGGCCGACCATCTGGTCCCCCGAGGAGAGCCCCAACCCTACGGGGCATCCCTAGCCGGGTCGATGTAGAATCTGCTCTTCATATCCCTCGGCCCGGCTATAGGGTGAGGAGGAACACCGCGGGGTTTAGTGGGTAGGACGGTCCCTGTTTGGGACCGGTGAGTCCCACACACCGTCCCAGCTACCCCCGTAGCTGGGATGACGGTGCCTAAACGCATTCCCCGCGTCAACAAAAAAAAAAAAAAAAAAAAAAAAAAAAAAAAAAAAAAAAAAAAAAAAAAAACCTAACCTAACCTAACCTAACCTAACCTATACGCCACTCAACAAGTAGTGGAGGAGATGGACACCGCCCAAACCTAGATGTCCAACTCGAACTTCTCGATCCTGCAGGCCAACGTCAGGCACTGTGCTGCGGCCCAGGATGTCTTGCTCCAGTCCGTAGCACAGTGGCAGACGACCGTGGCTGTAGTCGCCGAACCGTACGTAGTCCGTGCCCGTGATGATTGGGCCGGCGACTGCGACGGTGAGGTGGCTATCGTCTCCCAGCGGGGCGCCTTTGACAAAGTGTCAAAAGGACGAATGTGCGTCCTCGCGCTGCTGGGAGACGCTGCAGTGATTGGGGTGTACTGTCCGCCCAGGAAGACCCGTGCTCAATTTGAGCAGTTACTCGTTGAGCTCGGGGCTCTTGTGGCGGAAGCACACCCCACCCCGCTCATCGTCGCCGGGGACTTTAACGCCCACTCTACGGCGTGGGGATCTCCGGCGACGGACTTGCGGGGCGAGTTGGTCGAGGAATGGGCGGTGTCCAATGGCTTGGTGTTGCTCAACCAGGGGGCGGTCCACACGTACGTGGGGGAGACCGGGAACAGGTCTATTGTAGACCTGTCCTTCGCGAGTCCTAGCCTGGCGAACCACGTGCGTGGCTGGAGGGTGGTGACAGATGTGGAGACGATGTCGGATCATCGCTATATACGATTCGACATCGTCTCCCCCGCCCTAAGGACCCAGGATCGTCCCCTGGCCGGTGAGGGCCCACGGTGGCGTATCAAGACGCTAGACCGGGAACTGGCGAAAGAGGCGGCCATCGTCGAGCGATGGGCCGCGTTTGGCGGAAGCCCGGACGTGGACGCGAGGTCGGAGCGGCTGTCTGAAGCTCTGACTCGCGTCTGCGATGCGGCGATGCGGAGGGCAGGGCCAGTCCCACCGCGGCGGCGAGTGTACTGGTGGAACGACGACCTGTCGGGGCTGCGTGCTGAAAGTCACGCAGCCCAGCGGCGGTACACTCGCTACCGCGGTCGAAGAGATAGGAACCCTGTCCTCGAAGAGGAACTGCGCGCCGCATACCGGGACGCCCGAGCGGCCTTTCGCTCGGCGATAAAAACCGCAAAGGAGGACTCGTGGAAAGCGTGGCTCGAGACGCTAAATCAGGATCCGTGGGGGCGCCCGTATAAGGTCGTGAGCGACAAACTCCGGCCTTATGCGCCCCCACTCACAAAATCCCTCGAGCCCGCTTTCCTCGGGCAAATCGTCAGTTCCCTCTTCCCTGCGCGGGAAGAGTGGGTCCCACCACGAATGGCAGCACCAAGCCGTGCGCCGGCAGACACTGAGGCGATCCCGCCCGTGTCCGATTTCGAACTGGGGGCGGCGGTCCTCAAGCTCCAACTGAGGAACCGCGCCCCTGGCCCGGACGGCATCCCAGGGCGGGTCGTCGCCCTGATCATGCCGGCGTTTGAGGAGGAGACACTGTCCCTCATGTCTGATTGTTTGGCGTCGGGTAGAGTTCCGCGAAATTGGAAAACGGGGAAGCTCGTGCTGTTGAAGAAGCACGGGCGCCCCGCCGAGTCGCCGTCGGCCTACCGCCCAATTGTTTTGCTCGGCGAGATGAGCAAGCTCTTTGAGCGGGTGCTCGCTGCTCGTCTCGTCGGGCACCTGGAGGGGGCGGGGCCCAACTTGAATGACGGCCAATACGGATTTCGTCGCGGACGATCTACCCTCGACGCCATCTCCCGACTGAGGGACAGCGTCCGAGAGGCGGTCGATCGGGGGGAGGTGTTGTTGGCGGTGTCGCTGGACATCGCAAACGCCTTCAACACCATCCCCTGGCCGACGATCGCCGAGGCGCTGAGGTACCACAACGTTCCGTGGTACCTCAGGCGCGTCCTTGCGGACTACTTCGTGGACCGGGCCATTTCTTATCCGACCCGGTCGACCGTAGTCCGCAGGGAGATGTCATGCGGTGTCCCACAGGGGTCGGTTCTTGGTCCGCTCCTGTGGAACATCGCATACGACTGGGTCTTGCGCGGTGCCACTCTTCGGGGGGTCGGCGTACTCTGCTACGCCGACGACACCCTGGTTACCGCGCGGGGCCCAGACTTTCGAGACGCGAAGGTCCTGGCCACCGCGGGCGTTGCCCAGGTGGTCAGCCGCATCAGGGCGCTGGGACTCCAGGTGGCCCTCGAAAAGTCCGAGGCCGTCTTCTTCTACGGGCCTCGGCGGAGGGCCCCTCGAGATTCGGTGATTGTGGTGAGCGGCACCCCCATCGCTGTCGGGGAGACCATTAAATATCTTGGACTGGTCCTCGACAGCCGATGGGGGTTCGTCGAGCACTTCCGGCGTTTAGCGCCTAAATTGATGTCTTACGCCGGAAGACTGGCGAGGCTGCTCCCCAATGGGGGGGGGCCTGGAAGTGCGTGTCGCCGTCTTTACGACGGTGTAGTACGCTCCAAGGCGCTCTACGGAGCGCCAATCTGGTCGGACGCCCTCTGCGCCAAAAACATCCCACTGCTGCGGAGACCGCAGCGAGTGATTGCGCAGAGGGCGGCGCGGGCGTACTGCACCGTCTCTTACGAGGCGGCGTGCCTAATTGGCGGGAGCCCCCCCTGGGATCTCGAGGCTGGAGTCCTTAAAATTGTGTACGAGGAATGCGCCCTGATGCGTAGGAATGGAGGTCGCCCACTCCCGGACGAGATCGATCGCTTGAGACAGTTGGCTCGCGATGATCTCTTCCGGGAGTGGGCCGTTCGATTGGAGGAGCCCTCTGCGAGCGTGCGGCTCGTGGGGGCTGTCCGGCCCGTCCTTCGGCCTTGGGTAGAGAGGGCGCACGGAGGGCCGACGTACCACCTCACCCAGCTCCTCACAGGTCATGGCTGCTTTGCGAAATACCTGTGGGAGGTGGCAGGGGTGGAGTCTAACCCCATGTGTCACCACTGCCCAAGTGGCGCCGTGGACTCGGCGGAGCACACACTCGCCGAGTGTGCGGCGTGGGACGGGCCGCGGGTCGCCCTCACGGGCCAAATTGGTGTGGATCTGTCGCTGCCGGCCGTGGTGCGAGCCATGGTCGGCAGCCAAGAGTGCTGGGCCGCCGTCACCTCGTTTGCCTGCGAGGTGATGGCGGCCAAAAGAGAGGAGTTGCGGGTGCGGGAGCGTGCTGGTGAGACGCTCCCGCCCCGCCGTCCGGTCCGAGGGCGCCGCATGGCGGCTTTTATGCGCGCCCCGGACTAATTGTCGTACCGGTGGACGGAGGTCGGGGGACCCCGTCCACCGATGATCGTTTGGCGGAAGGCACCTCCCCGTGTTCCGGAGGTGCCTTCAGAGCCGCCCGCTCGGCTGCTCTCCACTTGAGAGCAGTGCGATGCGGGCTTGATTTCTTCAGCTCCTTAGGGAGCTCCGGGGGAGCCGTGCAAATGGCTCCCCCGAGGAGAGCCTCAAATTTTACGGGGCAACCCTGCCGGGCCGACGTGAGTACTATTACATAACCTTCGGTCCGGCAAAAGGGTGAGTCGGAACACCGCGGGGTTTAGTGGGTAGGACGGTCCCTGTTTCCGGGACCGGTGAGTCCCACACACCGTCCCAGCTACCCCCGTAGCTGGGATGACGGTGCCTAAATGCATTCCCCGCGTCAACAAAAAAAAAAAAAAAAAAACCTAACCTAACCTGGGGTGCTAGGTCGGGGAACCTCCTAGTGTGCTTGGACCGGTTTCCTATCCCTTCGGGCTATATGCCCGGGGGGAGTGGCAACTGGACTAAGACGGTGCATCCTGGATAGTCGGCTAACAGGCGCAGCGCTAAAATCTGCTGCCCCTGTAAGTCGATGAACCAATATCCCGACAGGCGACCCCATTGCACGAGGGGGTCGTGGTCTGGCGGGCCTGCTAGGCCCGCGATGTCACGCGAGTCAGTGCTGTGACAAGATTGTGGCGTTCCGCTCCCGGCAACGGTGGAAGCGTTTGTTATCGTCGATTGGACGGTCGTATCACAGACCGAAGCTGACCCATTGTACATGGGGGTCGTGGTTTGGCGGGTCTTCAAGGCCTGCGGCGTCGCGACGTCTCCCGGAGATCCGGTTGTAGCGTCGCGGCGCAGCTTGTTGTTGTCCGCTCCCGGCTTTTTCGCCGGTAGAAGCGCGGTGGTTGTCGGTCGTCTTCTCGACTGAAGCTGACCCCATTGCACGAGGGGGTCGTTGTCTGGCGGGCCTGCAAGGTCTGTGGCGTCGCGATAGCTCCCGGAGACCCGGTTGTAGCGTCGCGACGCAGCTTGTTGTTGTCTGCTCCCGGCTGCGGCCGGTAGAAGCGGGGAGAGTCGTGGACGCGTAGGCCTACTGCTCGCGCAGGGGTCTACACAGGCGTCGGTGTTGGGGAGGACCAGCCACCCTCCTCGCGTTCCGTAGCCCCTAAGGTCATCGCAACCATCTGACTGGTGGCTCCAGTCGGTACGTGGTGTCCTTAGGGACCGGAGGGCTTGCCTTAATTGGCCGGCCCGCGACAAGGACAGTCTTTAAAACCCGACAGCGAAGTCGTTAAAACCTGTACGGGCACCTGGCGAACCCTGCAGTATTTAGCCCGCTCCCTGGAATGAGCGTCACCCAGGGAGTGAACCCCTTCGTCTCTACTCGTGGGATCTATTATGGAACTGAATACAAAAACAATCAACAAAAATAAAAACGAAGAGGAAGGTGCGAAACAGGATGTTTCGAGGCCTGGGACCCCAATCTCAGGCGTGAAGGAGTTGCGGGTGTCACTGTCGCGGTGCGACACGACCCCGCACAGTGCGTGCAGAGACGCAAAATGTGACTGGCCACAGCTGTCTGATTCTGACAGCAGTTGTCAGTCCATGGAGACGGTTTCCTCCCGTCCCTGTTCGACCCCCAGGTTGTGGCAGCGTAAACGCTGTAACAGTAAGAGCCCTGGGGAGTCAGGCAGCGACGGTGAGGAGTCGACTGGCCCCAGCAACATCAGGGGCCAGTCCGTTAAAAGAGGGCGTGGGCGCCCGCCAACGACGGGGATGTATGTTGGCCTGGCCCAAGCCAGGGCCACTTATATTGCGGCCAAGGAGCGCGAGCTCGAGCTCCAGGCGGAGGAAGAGCTCGCGCGGGACGCTTTTCAGGCCAAGGAGGAGGAGCGTCTGAGGCGGGAGGAGGGGCGGCGCTCCTTCCTCCGAAAATCCCCGACGATGGAGGAGGCGTCGACGTCGGCAGCTGTACCGGTGTTAAGGTCCGACCAGCTGTCGATGGCGGTCGAGGAGGGGTTGAAGTCGATCGAGATGATCGCCTTCAAGTCCTCCCGCCTGAAGGGCCAAAGCGTGCAGGGCCTGCGGAGTGCCGCCGGCTCTATACGGGAGCACATGAGGGAGATGGCCTCCCTCACGTGTAACGGGGAGGTCCTTCGTCTTAAGGGAGAGCTCACGGCTGTGCGGGCTGAGATGGAGGAGATGCGGCGCCAGATGAGCGCCGCTCCTGCTCGGTCGGCGGGGCTGTCGCGCGATGAGGTGCTGTACCTCATCGACGCGCGCCGCGCCGGCTTCGAGGACCGGCTGCTCCCGGCGCCTCGGTTGCGTCCTCCCCTTGCGGCGGACGCGCGCAACGCCGCCCGCACGGCCACTGCTCCAGCACCCGGCGGCGCTTCTATCGGTCCTTCCGTGGGCCCTTCTGTCGGCGCTCCTGCGCCCACGCGTTCCAAGCGAAAGGTCGCTGGCGCCTCTGCCGCCGCGCCTGTGCCTCCCGTCCCCTCCACGTCTGCGGTGGAGGTGACGGAATCGGTCGTGGCCGCTCCGCCGGCCTCTTCTTCTTCTGCCCCATCCAAGGGGAAGAAGAAGAACAAGAAACAGAGGAGGAGCGCTGCGGCGCTTGAGGCCGAGGCGACGCGAAGAGAGCGCCAGCCAGTTTCTACTCAACCGGCCCCTACGTCTCAACCGGCCCCCACGTCTCAGTCCCAAACTGAGACGTGGAATAATGTGGTGAAGCGGCCGAAGAAAACCAGGAAGATTGCATCGACGCCCGCCAATGCGTCCGCTAAGGCGCCCGCGAGGCCCGTCAAGACGAAGAGCGCTCCGAACCTCCGTGCGCCGCGAACTGCAGCTGTGGTAATCACGCTGCAGCGAGAAGCGGAGAGTCGGGGCGTTACCTACGCAGAAAAGCTTGCCGAGGCTGAGAGGTCGATCGACCTCAAAAGCCTCGGTATTGACGGCCTGCGCTTCCGCACTGCGGCCACCGGGGGTCGCATACTTGAGGTGGCGGGTGCGGATAGAGGCGCGAAAGCGGACGCCTTGGCGTCAAGACTCAGGGCATCCCTCGGCGACGACGTTCGTGTCGCCAGGCCGGAGAAGTGCGCGGAGCTGCGCATCTCCGGTCTGGGCGATTCAGCAACTAAGGAAGGTGTGGCGCAGGTGGTGGCGGACGTTGGAGGTTGCGCCATCACCAGCGTCGTTGTCGGAGCTATCGTCCGTCAGACAGGCAGAGAGGGCACGGCGTGGGTGAAGTGCCCCGTCGCGGCGGCCAAACTAGTAACAGATGGCCGCGCTCTCGTTGTTGGTTGGACCCGCGTCCGTGCGGTCCTTTTGGATCCCAGGCCGCAGCGGTGCTTCCGCTGCCTAGACGTGGGGCATGTGGGGGCCAGGTGCGCTGCGGAAAGTGATCGCAGCGCCCTGTGCTTCAGGTGTGGGCAGCCCGGTCACAAAGCGGCCGGCTGCAGTGCGGAGCCAAATTGCCCCGTGTGTGCTGCGGCGGGAGAGGCCGCTGCGCACCGCCTGGGCACCAAAACCTGTCTGGCGGCATCGAGGACGCGCTCGCGTCGTCGTCGAGGAGGTGTCGGTGGGAGGCGGGTCGGGCCGGTCGCGGACCCCGCTCCCACCCAATCTGTGGAGGTGATGGACACCGCTCAAACATAAATGTCCACTTTCTCGGTCCTGCAGGCCAACGTCAGGCACTGCGCTGCGGCCCAGGATGTTTTGATCCAGTCCGTAGCGCAGTGGCAGACGACCGTGGCTGTAGTCGCCGAACCGTACGCGGTTCGTGCCCGCGATGATTGGGCCAGCGACCGCGACGGTGAGGTGGCTATCGTCTCCCAGCGGGGCGCCTTTGATCGGGTGTTCAAAGGACGAATGTGCGTCCTCGCGCTGCTGGGAGACGCTGCAGTGATCGGGGTGTACTGTCCGCCCAGGAAGACCCGTGCTCAATTCGAGCAGTTACTCGTTGAGCTCGGGGTTCTTGTGGCGGAAGCACACCCCACCCCGCTTGTCGTCGTCGGAGACTTTAACGCCCACTCTACGGCGTGGGGATCTCCGGCGACTGACTTGCGGGGTGAGTTATTGGAGGATTGGGCGGTGTCCATGGGTCTGGTGCTGCTAAATCAGGGGACGGTCCCCACGTACGTGGGAGAGAACGGGAACACGTCCATCGTGGACGTGTCCTTCGCCAGTTCTGGTCTGGCGAACCACGTGCGTGGCTGGAGGGTGGTAACGGAAGTGGAGACGATGTCGGACCACCGGTATGTCCGGTTCGACATCGTCTCCCCCGCCCTGAGGACTCAGGATCGTCCCCTGGCCGGTGAGGGCCCACGGTGGCGATTGAAAACGCTCAACCGGGAGCTGGCGGAAGAGGCGGCCATCGTCGAGCGATGGGCCGCGTTCGGCGGAAGCCCGGACGTAGACGCGAGGTCGGAGCGGTTATCGGATGCTCTGACTCGCGTCTGCGATGCGGCGATGCGGAGGGCAGGATCAGTCCACCCGCGGCGGCGGGTGTACTGGTGGAACGACGATCTAGAGGGGCTGCGTGCAGCTAGTCACGCAGCCCAGCGTCGGTACACCCGCTACCGCGGTCGAAGGAACGGAAACCCTGTCCTCATGGAGGAGTTGCGCGCCGCATACCGGGATGCCCGAGCGGCCCTTCGCTCGGCAATCAAGGCCGCCAAAGATGAGTCGTGGAAGGTGTGGCTCGAGACGTTAAATGGAGATCCGTGGGGGCGCCCGTATAAGGCCGTGAGCGACAAACTCCGGCCTTATGCGCCCCCGCTTACCAGGTCTCTCGAGCCCACCTTCGTCAATGTAGTCGTCAGCTCCCTCTTCCCTGCGCGGGAAGAGTGGGTCCCGCCGAGTATGGCAGCACCAGACGGAACGCCGGCTGACACGGAGGCGATCCCGCCCGTGTCCGATGCCGAGTTAGGGGCGGCGGTGCTCAAGCTCAAGTTGAGACACCGCGCCCCCGGACCGGACGGCATCCCAGGGCGGGTCGTCGCCCTGGTCATGCCGGCGTTCGAAGAAGAGACGCTCTCCCTGATGTCGGAGTGTTTGGCGTCGGGTAGGGTCCCGCGAACGTGGAAGACGGGGAAGCTCGTGCTGCTTAAGAAGCACGGGCGCCCCGTCGAGTCGCCGTCGGCCTACCGCCCCATTGTTTTGCTCGGCGAGATGAGCAAGCTTTTCGAGCGGGTGCTCGCTGCTCGTCTCGTCGGGCACCTTGAGGGGGCGGGGCCCAACCTCGACGGCGGCCAGTACGGGTTCCGTCGCGGGCGGTCTACCCTAGACGCCATCTCCCGACTCAGGGACAGCGTCGAAGAGGCGGTCGGTCGGGGGGAGGTGTTGTTGGCGGTGTCGCTGGACATCGCGAACGCCTTCAACACCATCCCCTGGCAGACCATCGCCGAGGCGCTGAGGTACCACAAGGTCCCGTGGTACCTCAGGCGCGTCCTTGCGGACTACTTCGTGGACCGGGCCATCATCTACCCGGCCCGGTCGGGAATAGTCCGCAAGGAGATGTCGTGCGGTGTTCCACAGGGGTCGGTGCTTGGTCCGCTCCTGTGGAACATCGGATATGACTGGGTCCTGCGCGGTGCAACTCTAACGGGGGTCGGCATTATCTGCTACGCCGACGACACCCTCGTCACCGCGCGGGGCTCAGAATTCAGGGACGCGAAGGTTCTGGCCACCGCGGGCGTTGCCCAGGTGGTCAGCCGCATCAGGGCGCTGGGACTCCAGGTGGCTCTCGAAAAGTCCGAGGCCGTGTTTTTCCACGGGCCTCGGCGGGGGCCACCTCGAGATTCCTTCATTGTGGTGAGCGGCACCCCCATCGCTATCGGGGACACCATGAAGTACCTAGGATTGGTCCTCGATAGTCGATGGGGTTTCGTCGAGCACTTCCGGCGCCTGGCACCCAAACTGGTGTCATACGCCGGAAGGCTGGCGCGGCTGCTCCCCAATAAAGGGGGGCCGGAAAGTGCATGTCGCCGTCTCTACGACGGTGTAGTGCGCTCCAAGGCGCTCTACGGAGCGCCTATTTGGTCGGACGCTCTCTGCGCCAAAACCATCCCCCTGCTGCGGAGGCCGCAGCGGGTGATTGCGCAGAGGGCGGCGCGAGCGTACTGCACCGTCTCTTACGAGGCGGCGTGTCTAATTGGAGGAAGCCCCCCGTGGGATCTCGAGGCTGGAGTCCTCAAGCGCGTGTACGAGGAAAGCGCCCTGGTGCGGATAAATGGAGGTCGCCCACTCCCGGACGAGATCGATCGCTGGAGACAGTCTGCTCGCGACGATCTCTTCCGGAAGTGGGCCAATAGGTTAATTGTTCCCTCTGCGAGCGCGCGGCTCGTGGGGGCTGTCCGGCCCGTTCTTCGGCCTTGGGTAGAGAGGGCGCACGGTGCGCCGACGTACCACCTCACTCAGCTCCTCACAGGACATGGCTGTTTCGCCAAGTACCTGTGGGAGGTGGTGGGCGTGGAGTCGGACCCCGTGTGCCGTCACTGCCCAAGTGGCGCCGTGGACTCGGCGGAGCACACACTCGCCGAGTGCGCGGCGTGGGACGGGCCGCGTGTCGCCCTCACGGGCCAGGTTGGTAATGATCTGTCGCTGCCGGCTGTGGTGCAAGCCATGGCCGGCAGCCAAGAATGTTGGGCCGCCGTCACCTCGTTTGCTTGTGAGGTGATGGCGGCAAAGAGAGAAGAGTTGCGGGTGCGGGAGCGCGCTGGACAGACGCTCCCGCCTCGTCGTCCGGTTCGGGGGCGCCGCATGGCAGCGTTCGTGCGCGCCCCCGACTAGTGTTGTTCCGGTGGGTGGTGGTCGGGGGACCTCACCCACCGATGATCGTTTGGCGGAAGGCACCTCCCCGTGTTCCGGAGGTGCCTTATTGCCCGCCCGCTCGGCCGCTCTCTACCCCCTCTGCTTTCAGAGGGGCGCTCGAGAGTGGTGCGATGCGGGCTTGCTGCTTCTTCAGCTCCTTAGGGAGCTCCGGGGGGCCGACCATCTGGTCCCCCGAGGAGAGCCCCATCCTTACGGGGCATCCCTAGCCGGGTCGACGTTGAATCTTCATCTTCATACCCCTCGGCCCGGCTATAGGGTGAGGAGGAACACCGCGGGGTTTAGTGGGTAGGACGGTCCCTGTTTTCGGGACCGGTGAGTCCCACACACCGTCCCAGCTACCCCCGTAGCTGGGATGACGGTGCCAAAATGCATTCCCCGCGTCAACAAAAAAAAAAAAAAAAAAAAAAAACCTAACCTAACCTAACCTAACCTTTTTTTTTTTTTTTTTTTTTTTTTTTTTTTTTTTTTTTTTTTTTTTTACAAGGAGTGATCCGCTTACAGACGAAACACGCTGGCGAGGCGTGTGACAGTGTGAGGGTCGCCCAGCACCTGATCTTGTTGGCACTGGGAATACTCACTAAAACTCCTTGGCACCGATCTGCCCAAACAGAGGTGTTTTGGGACCTGAAAAATTCACCAAAACACCTCAGGGCTGCTCAGCCTTGCTGAGCTACCGCGCCGGGGGGAGGATTACCTCGGTGTGCGCCAGGTAATCCACCAGACGTGATGGCCAGTGCAATGCACACGAGAGTGCCACTCTCGTGTGCTGGCCACCCAAAGGGTTAGAGAGGGTCTGCGACCTGAGCCACTCGCCTTCTCCTTCCCCTCCGCCTACGCCGGATGGGAGCGGCTAGAGCATCCTCTTCCCGCTCCCTCTCCGCAGCCTCCTTCGCTGACATCACGACCTCAGCGAAGTTGGCGATTTCTTCCCAGGCCTCCACGCTGTCGAGCATGGCACGTACCATGCCCGACAGCGTGAGACCGCGTCCGTCGATTGCAGAACCCAAAAGATGGCGCTGGGTCTGCCATTCGGAGCACTCCCAGAGTGTGTGCTCCATGGTGTCATCGGGAGCGCCGCAGTGGTGGCACATTGGCGTCTCCTCACGTTGGGCAACTCGGTGCAGGTAGTGCCCGAAACATCCGTGTCCGGTCAATACCTGCACCAGGCGGAAGGTCAGAACTCCCCACTCCCGGCTCACCCACTCCTCCAATACCGGTCGGATGGCGTCAATCGTCCGATGGCCAGCGGTCGGTTGAGAGAGTGCCTCAACCCATCGACGAAGAGCTTCTGCCCGCGCCTGTGAGCGGACCTCTTCGATCTCCTCAAGACCAGGCCGCTCACCCCGCATTCTGGTGTCGACCCGATGCCGATACACCTCTGCGAGCACAAGTGCATCGACATCCCACGGCAGCGTACCCGCTAAAACACAGGCAGCTCCGTGGCTGACCGTGCGATATGCTCGCACGGCCCGGGCCGCAATCACTCTCTGCGGTTGGCGCAGGAGAGCCCGCGTCTGCCGAGAGAGACACTCTGCCCACACCGGGGCTCCATATAGGGCCATCGAGCGTATGACGCCATGGTACAACCGGCGACAGGACGCACCGGGACCCCCTACATTGGGGAGCAGGCGTCCGAGCGCGGCTGCGGCAGAACACAGCCGGGGAGCGAGAAGTTCCATATGCCGCCGAAAGGTCCATCGGGAGTCCAACGTCAGCCCGAGGTACTTCATGTGGGGGGTGACCTGAACACGGACACCCTCCACACGAACAAATAGAGATGACGGAGTCCTTCGACGCGGGGGGTGAAAAGTCATGGCCCTCGTTTTTGTGAGGGCCACGTCCAGCCCCAGTAACCGGATTCGTCGGACCACCATAGAGGTGCCGACCGACGCCAGGTGTGCGGCGTCCTCCCATTCTCTTGCAGCCGCTGCCACCAAGGTGTCGTCCGCGAAGCACACGACATTCATCCTTGGCAGCAGCGAGCCGCGAAGCACCCAGTTGTACCCCAGGTTCCACAACAACGGACCGAGAACAGAACCCTGGGGTACACCTGCGACAACCCTCCAATGCCGAATTTGGCCCTCTGCGTCTTCGTACATGACACTGCGATTCGTCATGTAGTCCCTCACCAAGGTGCGTATGTAGATGGGCACCCCGTGGAATCGCAGTGCCTCCTCTATGCATTCGTGGGGGATGGTGTTGAATGCATTGGCTATATCCAATGATACCACCAACACCACCTCCCCACGCGTCGTCGCTTGTTCCGTCCAGCTTTTGAGATGGCTGACTGCGTCAATCGTGGATCGTCCGGCTCGAAAACCGTATTGGCAGTCAGCCAACTCCGGCCCCACACTCTCGAGGTGCTCGATGATGCGGGAGGCGAGAATTTTCTCGAAGGCCTTTCCCGCCTCATCGAGCAACACAAGCGGCCGATAACCTGCCGGCGAGTCTGCTGGGCGACCCTCCTTCCGCAGCAGGCAAAGACGCCCCACCTTCCACCTGCTGGGAAAACGGGCTTTCCGGATGCAGATATCCAGCACCGCTCGGAAACGCTCCTCCAGAGGGCCCAGAGCGACAGCCATGACTTTGGCTGGCACTCCGTCGGGCCCGGGCGCCTTGTTCTTCTTACGAAGACGTTCCCTTACGGCGCTGAACTCCGCGTCCGTAACCGGTGACCCATCAGCCCACCCCTCCGAGGCAGAATCGGAGGTCGGCATTCGCGGGGGCACAAAATCTCCCGTGTTCGGGAATAGAGCCCGAAGGATGCTGCTCAGGAGCGTCGGCTCCATGCATGATGTAGGCGGAGTTGGACCTGCGAACTTCCGCCTAATGGATCGGTACGGTCGACCCCAGGGATCATCGTCGAGGATCCTTGCGTACCGATCCCACGCGTCCACCTTCGCCTTAAAGATTGTGGTCCTCAATGTGCCATGGGCCTCCTTGTACTCCTGTCGGAGCCTTTCTTCCTCACCGGGCTCTCTCCTGGTACGCCTGCGACAGCGCTGATACGCGCGCCTGGCTCTCATACTGGCGGCACGCAGGTCGGAGAGTTCCTGCGTCCACCAGTACACTTGCCTTGGGTTCCGAGGGCCCGTCCGCTGCTTTGGCATGGCGGAGTCACATACGACCCGCATATCATCCGCGAATAACTCCGCCATACCGTCGGGATCGTTGGCAATCAAATCGGGCACCTCGGCCCACGCTCGTATCAACGCTGCCTCCTCCGCCACATCTGACCGCATATGGGCAAGTGCCCATTTCGGGAACAACTGGTGACCCACCCCCGAGTACAGCCGAAGAGGGAGACCCCGTGCTGAGATCTCGAATTGAATGTATCGATGGTCAGACAGGGTCTCCGCGTCTTCGACAACCCTCCAGTCCCTGACGCAGGCCGCCAGTGGTGCGGTGGCAAAGGTCACATCTATGACGGACGTGCCCTGCCACCGCACGCATGTTGGAGTGCTTCCCGTGTTGAGGGTCTGGAGCCCCAGGGACAGAACCCAAGACTCCAGGTCCCCACCCCTCGGGTTAAGCACTGGCGACCCCCATGCCGCTGATTTGGCGTTAAAGTCACCAGCCACGAGCACTGGATCAGGAGTTGCCCGCCTGACCACGCCTTCCAGCACTGCCAGGTATCGCTGGAACTCGGCTCGGCTGCGGTTTGGCGAAAAGTATGTGGCGACCACCATGACACCTCCCCATCTCGCCGCAACGTACCCCTCGCCCCTCTCAGCCATGACGAGAGGGGGAGGCGCCACACCAGCCACCATAATTGCCGCGAGACCATCAGTGGCTACGACACATCCGGAGGGCAGGGAAGCCACACACGGCTCCGACACCAACACCAAATCTATGTCCCCCTCAGCCGTCGCCTGAAACAAAAGGTTCTGGGCGGCGGCTGAGCGGTTCATATTTGCCTGGAGCACACGTCCCATGGATCTAACTGGCATTGATAGTTTCCATGGGAGTGACTTCAGGAGCGGCCTGACTGGCCGTATTTCGAACGGCCGCCCCCAGTATTGGGAGACGGCGACCTTTGACCGGGGGAGGGTTGCAGTTAACCCCGGCCATGCGATGACTGGACGGTAGTCCGCGGTCGGCACAAATCGCGCAACGCGGCTCAGCTGAGCAGGAAGACAACGTATGCCCCTCCTGTCCACAACGGTGGCAAAGCGTGCTGCGGTCCTTTTTGGAGGGGCATAACACCTGTGGGTGGCCCACCCCCATGCATCTGAAGCAACGCATAGGGCGCTGCTCCAAGACGCGGATGGAGGCATGGCTCCAGCCTATGGCCACACGTTGGGCGCTTGCCAGCGCGGCAATTGCTCCCACAGGGCAAGACACAATGGCCGAGCCAACACCCGTGTAGCCCAGCGCTATGGTGCCGACCTTAAACTGGTCGGGCGGACACCCGGACTTTTCCGCCAAGGCTTGGCATATTTCTGCCTCGGTAACAGCATCATCGAGGCCGGAGACTCTTATTTGCGCCGTCTTGGTGGGTCTCGTTACCTTAGCATCGTTGCCCAAAGCCTCTCCGATCCTGGCAGCCAGTGTGTCTGCTTGGGTAGCAGTCGTCTCCTTTGGGAGCTCGATAATTCGAGCTCCTGTGATGCCCGTCCGAAATTTAGCAGGGCCGATTCCCAGCGCACCCAGGCTCACCGATGCCTTCGCCTTGGCGATGGCATCCCTATACGTGGCGCCCTCCGCCACAGCCTCGGGTTTGAGGGATACCACTACCGCCAATGTTTTAGGCACCTTTGGGAGTCTGGGTTTCTTGGGTTTCTTGGGCTCCGGAGGCTTGACCGCTGTCTTCTTCTTCTTCGGTTTCTTCGCCACCGTTGTCCAAGCTTCATGGAGCACTACTGGCTGCTCCTGGTTTGAAGGCCCTGCCACTTGCTCCGTGGCTCGTACCACCTTCTTTGCTCGGGCCTCCTTCGGCATGTTTGCCGGGGGGGTCAAGGTGGTGGGGGCAGCTGGGTCGTCACTGGGCTTCTGGTTTTTATTGCTTCGTCTGGGTGCCGCCGCCAGTGGTGGCCGGTGGAGTTCAGGTTGCGCTGGCAAGAGACGGCCATCCACCTCAAGGCCCTCCAGACGAGCACTTATTACTGCTCCAACGTGTTCCATAAGAACACGTTGGAGACGACCCATCATATCCTCAATGTTGTTCATTGATATGGTCCCATCAGCCGGCGCCATTTCTCGGGTCGGTTCCGTTCTTCCGAGGGAAGGGCTCCTGGAACGGCGTCGCCTGCCTTCGGCGAACTCCTTCCTCAGGGCAGCCACCTCATCCTGGAGGACAGACAACTGGCCTCGAAGGCGTTTGTTGTCTGCCCTCAGCCGTCTCATCTCGTCACTGTCGTTGCGTACGGCCAACGACTGGACGGCCTGAAGTAGCGATGCCGTACGCTGTTTAATCTCCCTGACGCAGGTACCCTTCAGGTTTTTTGAGACAGTAGCCACCTGGTGCAGGGTACCTGCGTCCTCTTCGGCTCGAGTCAGGAGGTCTTCCACTGTAAGACGCGTTGGAGATCCCTTTTTTGGGGAGCGCCTCGTCGACTCATGCGCAGTGTAGTCCGATTCGGAGTCCGAGGGCCTTTCTCGGAGTTCCCGCAACGCTCGGCTCTTTCCCACATTATGGACCGTTCCCCGACCTTTGGTAGAGTGCCGGACCGCCTTCTTCTGCGGGGAATCTTCCTCGTCGCTTCCGTCTTCGGTAAGTCCCGAGGTAAAGAAATAAGAACTTCTTTCTCGTTTCTTACCGGAGGCGGAAAGCTTCTCTACGGGACGGAACGGGGGCCTGAAGCCTGAGTTCCCATCCGACACAAACCCATCAGCTGATTCTGACTCCATCGTCCAGTTTAGGGCACTGCCCACAACTGAAACGGATGGAGATAGAATAATTATTCTTGCAGGGAATCTGTTTTGACACAGATCCCACTAGCAAGCAAAACAACACAAGACAAAGACAAAACAAAACAAAACCAAACAGAAAACCAAATCGAAAAGCAATCAGAGTCCAGAAAAACACGCCAGGTCACTATTCAAAGGCAACACGGAAAATAATTCAAAGCACAGAGAGCAAAGGGAGAGAACACCATCCACTGGCCACTGCGTTACCGCGCACCAAGTGGAATGGGTCTAGGTACAAGGTAAAGCTCGGTATTTACAGCGAAGCACCGATATTCACCAAAAATGGCCACAAGTTACGTCACAGAGATTTAGTCACCCAACTTGCCACTCCGTTACGGTGGTCAAGTTGGGGTCCAGGGCGGACGACGAGGACGTACTCTAGTAACACTTGGGGCCCCGCCCCAACCTAACCTAACCTAACCTAACCTAACCTAACCTAACCTAACCTAACCTAACCTAACCTAACCTAACCTAACCTGGGGCGGGGCCCCAAGTGTTGTTCGTTTACGTCCACGTCGTCCGCCCTGGACCCCAACTTGACCACCGTAACGGAGTGGCAAGTTGGGTGACCGAATTTCGAACAGCTGGACTTGAGGCCATTAGAATTTCGAAGAATTTTGTGTATCATGGATGCGAAAAAAAGTGATTGTGAAGGTGACGCGAAGGCGTCGAGGCCCGGGACTCCAACCCCGGGTGGGAGGGAGTTGCGGGTGTCGTTGTCGCGCTGCGACACCCGCAATTCGCTCTCGGAAAGCGCGATCAAATGCGACTGGCAGCGGCTGTCGGACTCCGATAGCAGCTGCCAGTCGATGATGACGGTTTCTTCCCGTCCCTCCCCGACTCCCAGGTTGTGGCAGCGCAAGCGCTGCAACAGTAAAAGCCCTGGGGAGTCGGGCAGCGACGGTGAGGAGTCGGCTGGCCCCAGCACCATCAGGGGCCAGCCCGGTAAAAGAGGGCGTGGGCGCCCTCCAACGACCGGCCAGTATGTTGGCCTAGCCCAAGCCAGGGCCAACTATATTGCGGCCCAGGAGCGCGAGCTCGAGCTCCAAGCGGAGGAAGAGCTCGCGCAGGCCGCACACGAAGCGTCGGAGGAGCGTCGGCGGCGGGAGGAGAGGCGACTCTCATTCCTCCGCAAATCCCCGACGATGGAGAAGGAGGCGTCGACGTCGGCAGCTGCTCCGGTATTGCGGTGCGAGCAGCTGTCGAAGGCGGTAGAGGAGGCGGTGAAGGCGATCGATACGATCGCCTACAAATCCTCCCGCCTGAAGGGCCAGAGCGTCCAGGGCCTGCGGAGTGCCGCCGGGTCAATACTGGAGCACATGAGGGAGATGGCCTCCCTTAAGTGCAATGACGAAATCATGCGCCTTAAGGGAGAGCTCGCGGCCGTGCGTGGCCAGATGGAGGAAATGAGGCGCCAGTTGAGCGCCGCTCCAACACCGTCGGCGGGGCTGTCGCGTGATGAGGTGCTGTACCTCATCGACGCGCGCCGCGCCGGCTTCGAGGATCGGCTGCTCCCGGCGCCTCGGTTGCGTCCTCCCCTAGCGGCGGACGCACGCAACGCTGCCCGCATGGCCGGTGCTCCAGCACCTGGCGGTGCACCTGTCGCCCAGTCAACGGGCCCTTCTGTCGGCGCTTCGGCGCCCACGCGCTCAAAGCGCAAGGCCGCTGGCGCCTCTGCCGCCGCGCCTCTACCTGCCGTCCCCTCCACATCTGAGGTGGACGTGACGGAACCTGTTGCGGCCGTTCCGTCGGCCTCTTCCTCTTCTCCCCCTACTCAGGGGAAGAAGGGGAACCGAAAGAAGAGGAGCGCTGCGGCGCGTGAGGTGGAGGCGACGCGCAGAGAGCGCCAGTCGGCCTTAACTCAACCGGCCCCGGCTTCCACGTCTCAGTCCCAAACTGAGACGTGGAACAACGTCGTCAAGCGGCCGAAGAAACCCGCTAATGCGCCCGCTAGGGCACCCGCGAAGACAGGCGCAAAGAGGAGCGCCCCGAATCTCCGCGCACCGCGAACCGCAGCAGTGGTTATAACGCTGCAGCGGGAAGCGGAGGTACGGGGCGTTACTTACGCCGAAAAACTTGCCGAGGCTGAGAGGTCAATCGACCTCAAAAGCCTCGGCATCGACGGCTTGCGCTTCCGCACTGCAGCCACCGGGGGACGTATCCTCGAGGTGGCTGGTGCGGAGAGGAGCGCCAGAGCGGACGCATTAGCGGAAAAACTAAGGGCGTCCCTCGGCGACGACGTTCGTGTCGCCAGGCCGGAGAAGTGCGCGGAGCTGCGCATCTCCGGTCTCGGCGATTCAGCGACGAAGGAGGTTGTGGCGCGGGTGGTGGCAGAAGTTGGCGGTTGTGCCGCCACCAGCGTCGTTGTCGGGGCTATCGTCCGCCAGGCAAGCAGAGAAGGCACGGCGTGGGTGAAGTGCCCCGTCGCGGCGGCCAAACTTTTAACTGATGGCCGCGCCGTAGTGATTGGTTGGACCCGCGTCCGTGCGGTGCTTTTGGAGTCCAGGCCGCAGCGGTGCTTCCGCTGCCTAGATGTGGGGCACGTGGGAGCCAGGTGTGCTGCGGGAGTTGACCGCAGCGCCCTGTGCTTCCGCTGCGGGCAGCCCGGCCACAAAGCGGCCGGCTGCGCCGCAGATCCGCACTGCCCCGTGTGTGCGGCGGCGGGAGAGGCCGCTGCGCATCGCCTGGGCGCCAAAGCTTGCCTGGCGGCGTCGAAAAAGCGGCGTCGTCGCCGAGGAGGAGTCGGTGGGAAGCGGGTCGGGCCGGTCGCGGACCCCGCTCCCACCCAATCATCTGAGGAGGTTATGGACACCGCCCAGTCTTAAATGTCCAATTTCTCGGTCCTGCAGGCCAACGTCAGGCACTGCGCTGCGGCCCAGGATATTTTGATCCAGTCCGTAGCGCAGTGGCAGACGACCGTGGCTGTAGTCGCCGAACCGTACGCGGTTCGTGCCCGCGATGATTGGGCCAGCGACCGCGACGGTGAGGTGGCTGTCGTCTCCCAGCGGGGCGCCTTTGATAGGGTGTCCCAAGGACGAATGTGCGTCCTCGCGCTGCTGGGAGACGCTGCAGTGATCGGGGTGTACTGTCCGCCCAGGAAGACCCGTGCTCAATTTGAGCAGTTACTCGTTGAGCTCGGGGCTCTTGTGGCGGAAGCACACCCCACCCCGCTCATCGTCGTCGGGGACTTCAACGCCCACTCTACGGCGTGGGGATCTCCGGCGACGGACTTGCGGGGTGAGTTATTGGAGGACTGGGCGGTGTCCATGGATCTGGTGCTGCTGAACCAGGGGACGGTCCCCACGTACGTGGGGGAGACTGGGAACAGGTCCATCGTGGACCTGTCCTTTGCCAGTTCTGGCCTGGCGAACCACGTACGTGGCTGGAGGGTGGTCACGGAGGTGGAGACGATGTCGGACCACCGGTATGTCCGATTTGATATCGTCTCCCCCGCCCTGAGGGCCCACGATCGTCCCCTGGCCGGTGAGGGCCCACGGTGGCGCTTAAAAACGCTGAACCGGGAGCTGGCAGAAGAGGCGGCCATCGTCGAGCGATGGGCCGCGTTTGGCGGAAACCCGAGCGTGGACGCGAGGTCGGAGCGGTTATCTGAGGCTCTGACTCGCGTCTGCGATGCGGCGATGCGAAGGGCAGGGTCTGTCCAGCCGCGGCGGCGGGTGTATTGGTGGAACGACAACCTTGAAGGGCTGCGTGCTGCTAGTCACGCAGCCCAACGAAGATACACCCGCTACCGCGGTCGTAGGGCCGGAAACCCTGTCCTCGTGGAGGAGTTGCGCGCCGCATACCGGGACGCCCGAGCGGCCCTTCGCTCGGCGATCAAGGCCGCCAAAGACGAGTCGTGGATGGTGTGGCTCGAGACTTTAAATGGAGATCCGTGGGGGCGCCCGTATAAGGTCGTGAGCGACAAACTCCGGCCTTATGCGCCCCCGCTCACTAGGTCTCTCGAGCCCACCTTCACTAGTGAAGTTGTCAGCTCCCTCTTCCCTGCGCGGGAAGAGTGGGTCCCGCCGTGTATGGCAGCACCAGATGGAACGCCGGCTGACACGGAGGCGATCCCGCCCGTGTCCGATGCCGAGTTAGGGGCAGCGGTTCTCAAACTCAAGATGAGACACCGCGCCCCCGGTCCGGACGGCATCCCAGGGCGGGTCGTCGCCCTGGTCATGCCGGCGTTCGAAGAAGAGACGCTCTCCCTGATGTCGGAGTGTTTGGCGTCGGGTAGAGTCCCGCGAACGTGGAAGACGGGGAAGCTCGTGCTGCTTAAGAAGCACGGGCGCCCCGTCGAGTCGCCGTCGGCCTACCGCCCCATTGTTCTGCTCGGCGAGATGAGCAAGCTTTTCGAGCGGGTGCTCGCTGCTCGTCTCGTCGGGCACCTTGAGGGGGCGGGGCCCAACCTCGACGGCGGCCAGTACGGGTTTCGTCGCGGGCGGTCTACCCTGGACGCCATCTCCCGACTCAGGGACAGCGTCCAAGAGGCGGTCGGTCGGGGGGAGGTGTTGTTGGCGGTGTCGCTGGACATTGCGAACGCCTTCAACACCATCCCCTGGCAGACCATCGCCGAGGCGCTGAGGTACGCCAAGGTCCCGTGGTACCTCAGGCGCGTCCTTGCGGACTATTTCGTGGACCGGGCCATCATTTACCCGGCCCGGTCGGGAATGGTCCGCAAGGAGATGTCGTGCGGTGTTCCACAGGGGTCGGTGCTTGGTCCGCTCCTGTGGAACATCGGCTATGACTGGGTCCTGCGCGGTGCAACTCTTACGGGGGTCGGCATTATATGCTACGCCGACGACACCCTCGTCACCGCGCGGGGCCCAGAATTCAGGGACGCGAAGGTTCTGGCCACCGCGGGCGTTGCCCAGGTGGTCAGCCGCATCAGGGCGCTGGGACTCCAGGTGGCTCTCGATAAGTCCGAGGCCGTGTTTTTCCACGGGCCTCGTCGGGGGCCACCTCGAGATTCCGCCATTGTGGTGAGCGGCACCCCCATCGCTATCGGGGAGACCATGAAGTATCTAGGATTGGTCCTCGATAGTCGATGGGGTTTCGTCGAGCACTTCCGGCGCCTGGCACCCAAACTGGTGTCATACGCCGGAAGGCTGGCGCGGCTGCTCCCCAATAAAGGGGGGCCGGAAAGTGCATGTCGCCGTCTCTACGACGGTGTAGTGCGCTCCAAGGCGCTCTACGGAGCGCCTATTTGGTCGGACGCTCTCTGCGCCAAAACCATCCCCCTGCTGCGGAGACCGCAGCGGGTGATTGCGCAGAGGGCGGCGCGAGCGTACTGCACCGTCTCTTACGAGGCGGCGTGTTTGATTGGCGGGAGCCCCCCTTGGGATCTCGAGGCTGGAGTCCTCAAGCGCGTTTACGACGAAAGCGCCCTGGTGCGGGTAAATGGAGGTCGCCCACTTCCGGACGAGATCGATCGCTGGAGACAATCTGCTCGCGACGATCTCTTCCGGAAGTGGGCCAATAGGTTGGTGTGTCCCTCCGCGAGTGTGCGGCTCGTGGGGGCTGTCCGGCCCGTTCTTCGGCCTTGGGTGGAGAGGGCGCACGGTGCGCCGACGTACCACCTCACTCAGCTCCTCACAGGACATGGCTGTTTCGCCAAGTACCTGTGGGAGGTGGTGGGTGTGGAGTCGGACCCCGTGTGCCGGCACTGCCCAAGTGGCGCCGTGGACTCGGCAGAGCACACACTCGCCGAGTGCGCGGCGTGGGACGGGCCGCGAGTCGCCCTCACGGGCCTTATCGGGTTTGATTTGTCGCTGCCGGCTGTGGTGCGAGCCATGGTCGGCAGCCAGGAGTGTTGGGCCGCCGTCACCTCTTTTGCTAGTGAGGTGATGGCGGCAAAGAGAGAGGAATTGCGGGTGCGGGAGCGTGCAGGTCAAACGCTCCCGCCTCGCCGTCCGGTTCGGGGGCGCCGCATGGCAGCTTTCGTGCGCGCCCCCGACTAGTGTTGTCCCGGTGGGTGGTGGTCGGGGGACCCCACCCACCGATGATCGCTTGGCGGAAGGCACCTCCCCGTGTTCCGGAGGTGCCTTATTGCCCGCCCGCTCGGCTGCTCTCTACCCCCTCTGCTTACAGAGGGGCGCTCGAGAGTGGTGCGATGCGGGCTTGTTTCTTCAGCTCCTTAGGGAGCTCCGGGGGGCAGACCATCTGGCCCTCCGAGGAGAGCCCCAACCCTACGGGGCATCCCTAGCCGGGTCGACGTAGAATCTTCAACTTCATATCCTTCGGCCCGGCTATAGGGTGAGTCGGAACACCGCGGGGTTTAGTGGGTAGGACGGTCTCTTCTTCCGGGACCGGTGAGTCCCACACACCGTCCCAGCTACCCCCGTAGCTGGGATGACGGTGCCTAAACGCATTCCCCGCGTCAACAAAAAAAAAAAAAACCTAACCTAACCTACTCCTCGACCCCCAGGTTGTGGCAGCGTAAACGCTGCAACAGTAAGAGCCCTGGGGAGTCGGGCAGCGACGGTGAGGAGTCGACTGGCCCCAGCAACATCAGGGGCCAGTCCGTTAAAAGAGGGCGTGGGCGCCCGCCAACGACGGGGATGTATGTTGGCCTGGCCCAAGCCAGGGCCACTTATATTGCGGCCAAGGAGCGCGAGCTCGAGCTCCAGGCGGAGGAAGAGCTCGCGCGGGCCGCTTTTCAGGCCAAGGAGGAGGAGCGTTTGAGGCGGGAGGAGGGGCGGCGCTCCTTCCTCCGAAAATCCCCGACGATGGAGGAGGCGTCGACGTCGGCAGCTGTACCGGTGTTGAGGTCCGACCAGCTGAAGGTGGCGGTCGAGGAGGGGTTGAAGTCGATCGAGATGATCGCCTTCAAGTCCTCCCGCCTGAAGGGCCAAAGTGTACAGGGCCTGCGGAGTGCCGCCGGCTCAATAAGGGAGCACATGAGGGAGATGGCCTCCCTCACGTGCAATGAGGAAGTTCTCCGTTTGAAGGGAGAGCTCACGGCCGTGCGGGCCGAGATGGAAGAATTGAGGCGCCAACTGAGCGCCGCTTCAACACGGTCGGCGGGGCTGTCACGCGATGAGGTTCTTTACCTCATTGACGCGCGCCGCGCCGGCTTCGAGGACCGGCTGCTCCCGGCGCCTCGGTTGCGTCCTCCCCTTGCGGCGGACGCGCGCAACGCTGCCCGCACGACCACTGCTTCAGCACCCGGCGGTGCTTCTGTCGGTCCTTCCGTGGGCCCTTCCGTCGGCGCTCCTGCGCCCACACGTTCAAAGAGAAAGGCCGCTGGCGCCTCTGCCGCCGCTCCTGTGCCTCCCGTCCCCTCCACGTCTGTGGTGGAGGTGACTGAATCGGTCGTGGCCGCTCCGCCGGCCTCTTCTTCTTCTCCCCCATCCAAAGGGAAGAAGAAGAACAAGAAACAGAGGAGGAGCGCTGCGGCGCTTGAGGCCGAGGCGACGCGCAGAGAGCGCCAGTCGGCTTCAACTCAACCGGCTATGTCTCAACCGGCCCCCACGTCTCAGTCCCAAACTGAGACGTGGAATAAAGTGGTCAAGCGGCCGAAAAAGAAGACATCGACGCCCGCCAGTGCGCCCGCTAAGGCGCCCGCAAGGCCAGGCGGAAAGAAGCGCGCCCCAAATCTCCGCGCACCGCGGACTGCAGCAGTGGTGATTACGCTGCAGCGGGAAGCGGAGGGGCGGGGCGTGACTTACGCGGAGAAGTTAGCCGAGGCTGAGAGGTCAATCGACCTCAAAAGCCTCGGCATCGACGGCCTGCGCTTCCGCACTGCAGCCACCGGGGGCCGTATCCTCGAGGTGGCTGGTGCCGAGAGGAGCGCCAAAGCGGACGCATTGGCTGAAAAATTAAGGGCGTCCCTCGGCGACGACGTTCGTGTCGCCAGACCGGAGAAGTGCGCGGAGCTGCGCATCTCCGGTCTGGGCGATTCAGCGACCAAGGAGGTTGTGGCGCGGGTGGTGGCGGACGTTGGAGGTTGCGCCATCACCAGCGTCGTGGTCGGTAATATAGTCCGCCAGGCAAGCAGGGAGGGCACGGCGTGGGTGAAGTGCCCCGTCGCGGCGGCCAAACTAGTAACGGATGGCCGCGCACTCGTCATCGGTTGGACCCGCGTCCGTGCGGTCCTTTTGGACCCCAGGCCGCAGCGGTGTTTCCGCTGCCTGGATGAGGGGCACGTGGGGGCCAGGTGTGCTGCGGGAGTTGACCGCAGCGCCCTGTGCTTCCGCTGCGGGCAGCCCGGCCACAAAGCGGCCGGCTGCGCCGCGGATCCGCACTGCCCCGTGTGTGCGGCGGCGGGAGAGGCCGCTGCGCACCGCCTGGGCGCCAAGGCTTGCCTGGCGGCGTCAAAGAAGCGGCGTCGTCGTCGAGGAGGTGTCGGTGGGAGGCGGGTCGGGCCGGTCGCGGACCCCGCTCCCACCCAATCTGTGGAGGTGATGGACACTGCTCAATCCTAGATGTCCACATTCTCGGTCCTGCAGGCCAACGTCAGGCACTGCGCTGCGGCCCAGGATGTTTTGATCCAGTCCGTAGCGCAGTGGCAGACGACCGTGGCTGTAGTCGCCGAACCGTACGCGGTTCGTGCCCGTGATGATTGGGCCAGCGACCGCGACGGTGGAGTGGCTATCGTCTCCCAGCGGGGCGCCTTCGATAAGGTGTCCAAAGGACGAATGTGCGTCCTCGCTCTGCTGGGAGACGCTGCAGTGATCGGGGTGTACTGTCCGCCCAGGAAGACCCGTGCTCAATTTGAGCAGTTACTCGTTGAGCTCGGGGCTCTTGTGGCGGAAGCACACCCCACCCCGCTCATCGTCGTCGGGGATTTCAACGCCCACTCTACGGCGTGGGGATCTCCGGCGACGGACTTGCGGGGGGAGTTGTTGGAGGATTGGGCGGTGTCCATGGATCTGGTGCTGCTGAACCAGGGGACGGTCCCCACGTACGTGGGGGAGACTGGGAACAGGTCCATCGTGGACCTGTCCTTTGCCAGTTCTGGCCTGGCGAACCACGTACGTGGCTGGAGGGTGGTCACGGAGGTGGAGACGATGTCGGACCACCGGTATGTCCGATTTGATATCGTCTCCCCCGCCCTGAGGACCCACGATCGTCCCCTGGCCGGTGAGGGCCCACGGTGGCGCTTAAAAACGCTGAACCGGGAGCTGGCAGAAGAGGCGGCCATCGTCGAGCGATGGGCCGCGTTTGGCGGAAACCCGAGCGTGGACGCGAGGTCGGAGCGGTTATCTGAGGCTCTGACTCGCGTCTGCGATGCGGCGATGCGAAGGGCAGGGTCTGTCCAGCCGCGGCGGCGGGTGTATTGGTGGAACGACAACCTTGAAGGGCTGCGTGCTGCTAGTCACGCAGCCCAACGAAGATACACCCGCTACCGCGGTCGTAGGGCCGGAAACCCTGTCCTCGTGGAGGAGTTGCGCGCCGCATACCGGGACGCCCGAGCGGCCCTTCGCTCGGCGATCAAGGCCGCCAAAGACGAGTCGTGGAAGGTGTGGCTCGAGACTTTAAATGGAGATCCGTGGGGGCGCCCGTATAAGGTCGTGAGCGACAAACTCCGGCCTTATGCGCCCCCGCTCACCAGGTCTCTCGAGCCCACCTTCGTGAATGATGTTGTCAGCTCCCTCTTCCCTGCGCGGGAACCCGCGGGACCCCGTGTGCCGTCACTGCCCAAGTGGCGCCGTGGACTCGGCAGAGCACACGCTCGCTGAGTGCGCGGCGTGGGACGGGCCGCGTGTCGCCCTCACGGGCCAAGTTGGGAATGATTTGTCGCTGCCGGCCGTGGTGCGAGCCATGGTCGGCAGCCAGGATTGTTGGGCCGCTGTCACCTCGTTTGCTTGTGAGGTGATGGCGGCCAAGAGAGAAGAGTTGCGGGTGCGGGAGCGTGCTGGACAGACGCTCCCGCCTCGTCGTCCGGTTCGGGGGCGTCGCATGGCTCAATTCATGCGCGCTCCCGACTAGTGTTGTCCCGGTGGGTGGTGGTCGGGGGACCTCACCCACCGATGATCGTTTGGCGGAAGGCACCTCCCCGTGTTCCGGAGGTGCCTTAGTGCCCGCCCGCTCGGCCGCTCTCTACCCCCTCTGCTTTCAGAGGGGTGCTCGAGAGTGGTGCGATGCGGGCTTGTTTTCTTCAGCTCCTTAGGGAGCTCCGGGGGGCCGACCATCTGGTCCCCCGAGGAGAGCCCCAACCTCGGGGCATCCCTAGCCGGGTCGACGTAGAATCTTCAA
Organism: Miltochrista miniata; assembly: GCA_933228765.1. Classification (NCBI taxonomy): domain Eukaryota; kingdom Metazoa; phylum Arthropoda; class Insecta; order Lepidoptera; family Erebidae; genus Miltochrista; species Miltochrista miniata. Next base: position 59,336 of record OW121770.1, read on the forward strand.
CTTCATATCCTTCGGCCCGGCTATAGGGTGAGTCGGAACACCGCGGGGTTTAGTGGGTAGGACGGTCCCTTCTTCCGGGACCGGTGAGTCCCACACACCGTCCCAGCTACCCCCGTAGCTGGGATGACGGTGCCTAAACGCATTCCCCGCGTCAACAAAAAAAAAAAAAAAAAAAAACCTAACCTGCGGGGGGTGCTAGGTCGGGAAACCTCCTCGTGAGCTTGGACCGGTTTCCTATCCCTTCGGGCTATATGCCCGGGGGGAGTGGCAACTGGACCAAGACGGTGCATCCTGGATAGTCGGCTAACAGGCGCAGCGCTGGAGTCTGCTGCCCCTGTAAGTCGATGAACCAATATCCCGACAACCGACCCCATGGCGAAGGGGGTCGTGGTATGGTGGGCCTGCTAGGCCTGCGGTTGCGGCGTTCACCGCCGTAACAAATGGCGTCCGCTCCCGGCTACGGCCGGTAGAAGCGTTTTTGTTCGTCGGTCTTACCGACCGAAGCCGACCCCATTGCACGAGGGGGTCGTGGTATGGCGGGCCTGCAAGGCCCGCGGTGTTGCGACAGCTCCCGGATACCCGGTGGAAGCGTCGCAACTTTGTTGGCGAGGTTTGCTCCCGGCTGCGGCCGGTTGGAGCCAGTTTGCTGTCCGGCTGCGGCCGCATATGCGGCTGTTCCGCCTGTGCGGCTGATTTCGCCTGTACGGCAGTCGTATGTATGTGCGGCAGTTAAGCCCCTCGGCACGCGGCAGCTTGAGATGCTGCGTGTGGGCTTCTGCCTGCCTGTACGACTGGTCCGTCTGTGCGGCCGTTCCGCCTGTGCGGCCCTTCCGCCTGTGCGGCCGCTCCGTACAGCAGAAGTAGGGGTGTGCCATCCTTCCACATCTTGGCAAGCTGACCCCATTGCACGAGGGGGTCGAAGTTCGGTGGGCCTGCTAGGCCCATGGTGTTACCGCGCATCTGCGGCGATTCTGGCCGTCATTTGACGGAGTTGACCCCATTGCACGAGGGGGTCGTAGTATGGCGGGCCTTCAAGGCCTGCGGTGTACACGCGAGGTATGCTCCCGGCTGCGGCCGGTTTGAGCGAGGTGCTGTGCGGCAGTGGCCGCATATGCGGCTGTTCCGCCTGTGCGGCTGTTTCCGCCTGTACGGCAGCCTGTCTGTGCGGCAGTTAAGCCCCTCGGCACACAGCAGCTTGGGCGGCTGCTTGAGTGTGGGCTTCTGCTCCGCCTGTACGGCTGGTCCGTCTGTGCGGCTGTTCCGACTGTGCGGCCCTTCCGCCTGTGCGGCCGCTCCGTAAAGCATCAGTAGGGGCCTGTCACTGTCGATCGTGGTGCAAGTCATGGTCGGCAGTCAGGCGTGCCGATTCGCAATCGATTCGGCGGGAGGCACACTGCGCAGGGGAGCGGGAGTAATGAAAAATACTCCCGCCTCGCCGTGCAGTTCGGGGGCGCCGCGGTAAGGAGTCACTGCGCGCCCCCCCTGAATACTTGTTGGCCGTGGGCGTAAGGTCGGGGGACCCCGCCCATTGACGGCCATATGGCGGAAGGCACCTCTCCGTGTTCCGGAGGTGCCCTTAGTGCCCGCCCGCTCGGCCGCTCTCTACCCCCTCTGCTTGCAGAAGGGCGCTCGAGAGTGGTGCGATGCGGGCTTGTTTTCTTCAGCTCCTTAGGGAGCTCTGGGGGGCCGACCATCTGGTCCCCCGAGGAGAGCCCCAATCTTACGGGGCATCCCTAGCCGGGTCGACGTTGAATCTACATTTTCATATCCCTCGGCCCGGCTATAGGGTGAGTCGGAACACCGCGGGGTTTAGTGGGTAGGACGGTCCCTTCTTCCGCGACCGGTGAGTCCCACACACCGTCCCAGCTACCCCCGTACCTGGGATGACGGTGCCTAAATGCATTCCCCGCGTCAACAAAAAAAAAACCTAACCTGCGGCGATGCGGAGGGCAGGATCAGTTCACCCGCGGCGACGGGTGTACTGGTGGAACGATGATCTGGAGGGGCTGCGTGCTGCTAGTCACGCAGCCCAGCGTCGGTACACCCGCTACCGCGGTCGAAGGAATGGAAACCCTGTCCTCATGGAGGAGTTGCGCGCCGCATACCGGGATGCCCGAGCGGCCCTTCGCTCGGCAATCAAGGCCGCCAAAGACGAGTCGTGGAAGGTGTGGCTCGAGACGTTGAACGGAGATCCTTGGGGGCGCCCGTATAAGGTCGTGAGTGACAAACTCCGGCCTTATGCGCCCCCGCTCACCAGGTCTCTCGAGCCCACCTTCGTGAATGAAGTTGTCAGCTCCCTCTTCCCTGCGCGGGAAGAGTGGGTCCCGCCGAGTATGGCAGCACCAGACAGAACGCCGGCTGACATGGAGGCGATCCCGCCCGTGTCCGATGCCGAGTTAGGGGCGGCGGTTCTCAAGCTCAAGTTGAGACACCGCGCCCCCGGTCCGGACGGCATCCCAGGGCGGGTCGTCGCCCTGGTCATGCCGGCGTTCGAAGAAGAGACGCTCTCCCTGATGTCGGAGTGTTTGGCGTCGGGTAGGGTCCCGCGAACGTGGAAGACGGGGAAGCTCGTGCTGCTCAAAAAGCACGGGCGCCCCGTCGAGTCGCCGTCGGCCTACCGCCCCATTGTTTTGCTCGGCGAGATGAGCAAGCTTTTCGAGCGGGTGCTCGCTGCTCGTCTCGTCGGGCACCTTGAGGGGGCGGGGCCCAATCTCGACGGCGGCCAGTACGGGTTCCGTCGCGGGCGGTCTACCCTGGACGCCATCTCCCGACTCAGGGACAGCGTCCAAGAGGCGGTCGATCGGGGGGAGGTGTTGTTGGCGGTGTCGCTGGACATCGCGAACGCCTTCAACACCATCCCCTGGCAGACCATCGCCGAGGCGCTGAGGTACCACAAGGTCCCGTGGTACCTCAGGCGCGTCCTTGCGGACTACTTCATGGACCGGGCCATCATCTACCCGGCCCGGTCGGGAATAGTCCGCAAGGAGATGTCGTGCGGTGTTCCACAGGGGTCGGTTCTGGGTCCGCTCCTGTGGAACATCGGCTATGACTGGGTCCTGCGCGGTGCAACTCTTACGGGGGTCGGCGTTATCTGCTACGCCGACGACACCCTCGTCACCGCGCGGGGCCCAGAATTCAGGGACGCGAAGGTTCTGGCCACCGCGGGCGTTGCCCAGGTGGTCAGCCGCATCAGGGCGCTGGGACTCCAGGTGGCTCTCGATAAGTCCGAGGCCGTGTTTTTCCACGGGCCTCGTCGGGGGCCACCTCGAGATTCCGCCATTGTGGTGAGCGGCACCCCCATCGCTATCGGGGAGACCATGAAATATCTAGGATTGGTCCTCGATAGTCGGTGGGGTTTCGTCGAGCACTTCCGGCGCCTGGCACCCAAACTGGTGTCATACGCCGGAAGGCTGGCACGGCTGCTCCCCAATAAAGGGGGGCCGGAAAGTGCATGTCGCCGTCTCTACGACGGTGTAGTGCGCTCCAAGGCGCTCTACGGAGCGCCTATTTGGTCGGACGCTCTCTGCGCCAAAACCATCCCCCTGCTGCGGAGACCGCAGCGGGTGATTGCGCAGAGGGCGGCGCGAGCGTACTGCACCGTCTCTTACGAGGCGGCGTGTTTGATTGGCGGGAGCCCCCCTTGGGATCTCGAGGCTGGAGTCCTCAAGCGCGTTTATGACGAAAGCGCCCTGGTGCGGATAAATGGAGGTCGCCCACTCCCGGACGAGATCGATCGCTGGAGACAGTCTGCTCGCGACGATCTCTTCCGGAAGTGGGCCAATAGGATTGAGTGTCCCTCTGCGAGCGTGCGGCTCGTGGGGGCTGTCCGGCCCGTTCTTCGGCCTTGGGTAGAGAGGGCGCACGGTGCGCCGACGTACCACCTCACTCAGCTCCTCACAGGACATGGCTGTTTCGCCAAGTACCTGTGGGAGGTGGTGGGTGTGGAGTCGGACCCCGTGTGCCGTCACTGCCCAAGTGGCGCCGTGGACTCGGCAGAGCACACACTCGCCGAGTGCGCGGCGTGGGACGGGCCGCGAGTCGCCCTCACGGGCCAAATTGGTTTTGATTTGTCGCTGCCGGCTGTGGTGCGAGCCATGGTCGGCAGCCAGGAGTGTTGGGCCGCCGTCACCTCTTTTGCCAATGAGGTGATGGCGGCAAAGAGAGAGGAATTGCGGGTGCGGGAGCGTGCAGGTCAAACGCTCCCGCCTCGCCGTCCGGTTCGGGGGCGTCGCATGGCTCAGTTCATGCGCGCTCCCGACTAGTGTTGTTCCGGTGGGTGGTGGTCGGGGGACCTCACCCACCGATGATCGTTTGGCGGAAGGCACCTCCCCGTGTTCCGGAGGTGCCTTAGTGCCCGCCCGCTCGGCCGCTCTCTGCCCCCTCTGCTTCCAGAGGGACGTACGAGGGCGGTGCGATGCGGGCTTGCTTTTCTTCAGCTCCTTAGGGAGCTCCGGGGGGCCGAGCATCTGGCCCCCCGAGGAGAGCCCCAACCCTACGGGGCATCCCTAGCCGGGTCGATGTAGAATCTGCTCTTCATATCCCTCGGCCCGGCTATAGGGTGAGTCGGAACACCGCGGGGTTTAGTGGGTAGGACGGTCCCTGTTTTCGGGACCGGTGAGTCCCACACACCGTCCCAGCTACCCCCGTAGCTGTGATGACGGTGCCTAAACGCATTCCCCGCGTCAACAAAAAAAAAAAAAAAAAACCTAACCTAACCTAACCTAACCTAACCTAACCTAACCTAACTTGAAAATTTCGCCTAACTTAATACCTATTAAAACGAACCTAACCCCTCTAAATCTCCTTAATAATGGACATCAGAACAAAAAAAAAAAAAATACAAAAAATAAAAAAAACTATAGGTAACTTTAAAGCGCATTACCAGCGAATAGAAATTGTTGTACTTTTACTAATGAAACTCGCAAAACCACTAAAATACGATTTTCTCAAAAACCTAACCTAACCTAACTTGAAAATTTCGCCTAACTTAATACCTATTAAAACGAACCTAACCCCTCTAAATCTCCTTAATAATGGACATCAGAACAAAAAAAAATACAAAAAATAAAAAAAAACTATAGGTAACTTTAACGCGCATTACCAGCGAATAGAAATTGTTGTACTTTTACTAATGAAACTCGCAAAACCACTAAAATACGATTTTCTCAAAAACCTAACCTAACCTAATTAAAAAATTTTGCCTAACTTAATACCTATTAAAACGAACCTAACCCCACTAAAGCTACTTAATAATGGACATCAGAACAAAAAAAATACAAAAAAATAAAAAAACTATAGGTAACTTTAACGCGCATAACCGACGAATAGAAATTGTTGTACTTTAACTAATGAAACTCGCAAAACCACAAAAAAACGATTTAATCAAAAACCTAACCTAACCTAACTTGAGAATTTCGCCTAACTTAATACCTATTAAAACGAACCTAACCCCACTAAATCTCCTTAATAATAGACATCAGAACAAAAAAAATACAAAAAAATAAAAAAACTATAGGTAACTTTAACGCGCATAACCGACGAATAGAAATTGTTGTACTTTTACTAATGAAACTCGCAAAACCACTAAAATACGATTTTCTCAAAAACCTAACCTAACCTAATTAAAAATTTTTGCCTATCTTAATACCTATTAAAACGAACCTAACCCCACTAAATCTCCTTAATAATGGACATCAGAACAAAAAAAATACAAAAAAATAAAAAAACTATAGGTTACTTTGAATCGCATAACCCACGAATAGAAATTGTTGTACTTTTACTAATGAAACTCGCAAAACCACTAAAATACGATTTTCTCAAAAACCTAACCTAACCTAAAAAAACTATAGGTTACTTTGAAGCGCATAACCCACGAATAGAAATTGTTGTACTTTTACTAATGAAACTCGCAAAACCACTAAAATACGATTTTCTCAAAAACCTAACCTAACCTAACTTGAAAATTTCGCCTAACTTAATACCTATTAAAACGAACCTAACCCCACTAAATCTCCTTAATAATGGACATCAGAACAAAAAAAATACAAAAAAATAAAAAAACTATAGGTAACTTTGACGCGCATAACCCACGAATAGAAATTGTTGTACTTTTACTAATGAAACTCGCAAAACCACTAAAATACGATTTTCTCAAAAACCTAACCTAACCTAACTTGAAAATTTCGCCTAACTTAATACCTATTAAAACGAACCTAACCCCTCTAAATCTCCTTAATAATGGACATCAGAACAAAAAAAAATACAAAAAATAAAAAAAACTATAGGTAACTTTAAAGCGCATTACCAGCGAATAGAAATTGTTGTACTTTTACTAATGAAACTCGCAAAACCACTAAAATACGATTTTCTCAAAAACCTAACCTAACCTAACTTGAAAATTTCGCCTAACTTAATACCTATTAAAACGAACCTAACCCCACTAAATCTCCTTAATAATGGACATCAGAACAAAAAAAATACAAAAAAATAAAAAAACTATAGGTTACTTTGAAGCGCATAACCCACGAATAGAAATTGTTGTACTTTTACTAATGAAACTCGCAAAACCACTAAAATACGATTTTCTCAAAAACCTAACCTAACCTAAAAAAACTATAGGTTACTTTGAAGCGCATAACCCACGAATAGAAATTGTTGTACTTTTACTAATGAAACTCGCAAAACCACTAAAATACGATTTTCTCAAAAACCTAACCTAACCTAACTTGAAAATTTCGCCTAACTTAATACCTATTAAAACGAACCTAACCCCACTAAATCTCCTTAATAATGGACATCAGAACAAAAAAAATACAAAAAAATAAAAAAACTATAGGTAACTTTGACGCGCATAACCCACGAATAGAAATTGTTGTACTTTTACTAATGAAACTCGCAAAACCACTAAAATACGATTTTCTCAAAAACCTAACCTAACCTAACTTGAAAATTTCGCCTAACTTAATACCTATTAAAACGAACCTAACCCCTCTAAATCTCCTTAATAATGGACATCAGAACAAAAAAAAATACAAAAAATAAAAAAAACTATAGGTAACTTTAAAGCGCATTACCAGCGAATAGAAATTGTTGTACTTTTACTAATGAAACTCGCAAAACCACTAAAATACGATTTTCTCAAAAACCTAACCTAACCTAACTTGAAAATTTCGCCTAACCTAATACCTATTAAAACGAACCTAACCCCTCTAAATCTCCTTAATAATAGACATCAGAACAAAAAAAAATACAAAAAATAAAAAAAACTATAGGTAACTTTAAAGCGCATTACCAGCGAATAGAAATTGTTGTACTTTTACTAATGAAACTCGCAAAACCACTAAAATACGATTTTCTCAAAAACCTAACCTAACCTAACTTGAAAATTTCGCCTAACTTAATACCTATTAAAACGAACCTAACCCCACTAAATCTCCTTAATAATAGACATCAGAACAAAAAAAATACAAAAAAATAAAAAAACTATAGGTAACTTTAACGCGCATAACCGACGAATAGAAATTGTTGTACTTTTACTAATGAAACTCGCAAAACCACTAAAATACGATTTTCTCAAAAACCTAACCTAACCTAATTAAAAAATTTTGCCTAACTTAATACCTATTAAAACGAACCTAACCCCACTAAAGCTACTTAATAATGGACATCAGAACAAAAAAAATACAAAAAAATAAAAAAACTATAGGTAACTTTAACGCGCATAACCGACGAATAGAAATTGTTGTACTTTAACTAATGAAACTCGCAAAACCACAAAAAAACGATTTAATCAAAAACCTAACCTAACCTAACTTGAAAATTTCGCCTAACTTAATACCTATTAAAACGAACCTAACCCCACTAAATCTCCTTAATAATGGACATCAGAACAAAAAAGAAAGAAAAAACGATAGGTAGCTTTAACGCGCATAACCGACGACTAAAAAGTGTTGTACTTTTACTAATGAAACTCGCAAAACCACTAAAATACGATTTTCTCAAAAACCTAACCTAACCTAACTTGAAAATTTCGCCTAACTTAATACCTATTAAAACGAACCTAACCCCACTAAATCTCCTTAATAATGGACATCAGAACAAAAAAAATACAAAAAAATAAAAAAACTATAGGTAACTTTGACGCGCATAACCCACGAATAGAAATTGTTGTACTTTTACTAATGAAACTCGCAAAACCACTTAAATACGATTTTCTCAAAAACCTAACCTAACCTAACTTGAAAATTTCGCCTAACTTAATACCTATTAAAACGAACCTAACCCCACTAAATCTCCTTAATAATGGACATCAGAACAAAAAAAATACAAAAAAATAAAAAAACTATAGGTAACTTTGACGCGCATAACCCACGAATAGAAATTGTTGTACTTTTACTAATGAAACTCGCAAAACCACTAAAATACGATTTTCTCAAAAACCTAACCTAACCTAACTTGAAAATTTCGCCTAACTTAATACCTATTAAAACGAACCTAACCCCACTAAATCTCCTTAATAATGGACATCAGAACAAAAAAAAATACAAAAAATAAAAAAAACTATAGGTAACTTTAACGCGCATCACCAGCGAATAGAAATTGTTGTACTTTTACTAATGAAACTCGCAAAACCACTAAAATACAGTTTTCTCAAAAACCTAACCTAACCTAACTTGAAAATTTCGCCTAACTTAATACCTATTAAAACGAACCTAACCCCACTAAATCTCCTTAATAATGGACATCAGAACAAAAAAAAATACAAAAAATAAAAAAACTATAGGTAACTTTAACGCGCATTACCAGCGCATAGAAATTGTTGTACTTTTACTAATGAAACTCGCAAAACCCTAAAAAAACGATTTTCTCAAAAACCTAACCTTACCTAACTTGAAAATTTCGCCTAACTTAATACCTATTAAAACGAACCTAACCCCACTAAATCTCCTTAATAATGGACATCAGAACAAATAAAATACAAAAAATAAAAAAACGATAGGTAACTTTAACGCGCATTACCGGCGAATACAAAGTGTTGTACCCTTACTAATGAAACTCGCAAAACCACAAAAATACGATTTTCTCAAAAACCTAACCTAACCTAACTTGAAAATTTCGCCTAACTTAATACCTATTAAAACGAACCTAACCCCACTAAATCTCCTTAATAATGGACATCAGAACAAAAAAAATACAAAAAAAATAAAAAACTATAGGTAACTTTGAAGCGCATAACCCACGAATAGAAATTGTTGTACTTTTACTAATGAAACTCGCAAAACCACTAAAATACGATTTTCTCAAAAACCTAACCTAACCTAACTTGAAAATTTCGCCTAACTTAATACCTATTAAAACGAACCTAACCCCACTAAATCTCCTTAATAATGGACATCAGAACAAAAAAAATACAAAAAAATAAAAAAACTATAGGTAACTTTGACGCGCATAACCCACGAATAGAAATTGTTGTACTTTTACTAATGAAACTCGCAAAACCACTAAAATACGATTTTCTCAAAAACCTAACCTAACCTAACTTGAAAATTTCGCCTAACTTAATACCTATTAAAACGAACCTAACCCCTCTAAATCTCCTTAATAATGGACATCAGAACAAAAAAAAATACAAAAAATAAAAAAAACTATAGGTAACTTTAACGCGCATAACCGACGAATAGAAATTGTTGTACTTTAACTAATGAAACTCGCAAAACCACAAAAAAACGATTTAATCAAAAACCTAACCTAACCTAACTTGAAAATTTCGCCTAACTTAATACCTATTAAAACGAACCTAACCCCACTAAATCTCCTTAATAATGGACATCAGAACAAAAAAGAAAGAAAAAACGATAGGTAGCTTTAACGCGCATAACCGACGACTAAAAAGTGTTGTACTTTTACTAATGAAACTCGCAAAACCACTAAAATACGATTTTCTCAAAAACCTAACCTAACCTAACTTGAAAATTTCGCCTAACTTAATACCTATTAAAACGAACCTAACCCCACTAAATCTCCTTAATAATGGACATCAGAACAAAAAAAATACAAAAAAATAAAAAAACTATAGGTAACTTTGACGCGCATAACCCACGAATAGAAATTGTTGTACTTTTACTAATGAAACTCGCAAAACCACTAAAATACGATTTTCTCAAAAACCTAACCTAACCTAACTTGAAAATTTCGCCTAACTTAATACCTATTAAAACGCACTCGCCGAGTGCGCGGCGTGGGACGGGCCGCGTGTCGCCCTCACGGGCCGTGTTGGAAATGATTTGTCGCTGCCGGCCGTGGTGCGAGCCATGGTCGGCAGCCAGGAGTGTTGGGCCGCCGTCACCTCGTTTGCTTGTGAGGTGATGGCGGCCAAGAGAGAAGAGTTGCGGGTGCGGGAGCGCGCTGGACAGACGCTCCCGCCTCGCCGTCCGGTTCGGGGGCGTCGCATGGCTCAATTCATGCGCGCTCCCGACTAGTGTTGTTCCGGTGGGTGGTGGTCGGGGGACCCCACCCACCGATGATCGTTTGGCGGAAGGCACCTCCCCGTGTTCCGGAGGTGCCTTAGTGCCCGCCCGCTCGGCCGCTCTCTACCCCCTCTGCTTCCAGAGGGGCGCTCGAGAGTGGTGCGATGCGGGCTTGCTGCTTCTTCAGCTCCTTAGGGAGCTCCGGGGGGCCGACCATCTTGCCCCCCCGAGGAGAGCCCCAACCCTACGGGGCATCCCTAGCCGGGTCGACGTAGAATCTTCATCTTCATATCCCTCGGCCCGGCTATAGGGTGAGTCGGAACACCGCGGGGTTTAGTGGGTAGGACGGTCCCTGTTTCCGGGACCGGTGAGTCCCACACACCGTCCCAGCTACCCCCGTAGCTGGGATGACGGTGCCTAAATGCATTCCCCGCGTCAACAAAAAAAAAAAAAAAATACCTATTAAAACGAACCTAACCCCACTAAATCTCCTTAATAATGGACATCAGAACAAAAAAAATACAAAAAAATAAAAAAACTATAGGTAACTTTGACGCGCATAACCCACGAATAGAAATTGTTGTACTTTTACTAATGAAACTCGCAAAACCACTAAAATACGATTTTCTCAAAAACCTAACCTAACCTAACTTGAAAATTTCGCCTAACTTAATACCTATTAAAACGAACCTAACCCCACTAAATCTCCTTAATAATGGACATCAGAACAAAAAAAAATACAAAAAATAAAAAAAACTATAGGTAACTTTAACGCGCATCACCAGCGAATAGAAATTGTTGTACTTTTACTAATGAAACTCGCAAAACCACTAAAATACAGTTTTCTCAAAAACCTAACCTAACCTAACTTGAAAATTTCGCCTAACTTAATACCTATTAAAACGAACCTAACCCCACTAAATCTCCTTAATAATGGACATCAGAACAAAAAAAAATACAAAAAATAAAAAAACTATAGGTAACTTTAACGCGCATTACCAGCGAATAGAAATTGTTGTACTTTTACTAATGAAACTCGCAAAACCCTAAAAATACGATTTTCTCAAAAACCTAACCTTACCTAACTTGAAAATTTCGCCTAACTTAATACCTATTAAAACGAACCTAACCCCACTAAATCTCCTTAATAATGGACATCAGAACAAATAAAATACAAAAAATAAAAAAACGATAGGTAACTTTAACGCGCATTACCGGCGAATACAAAGTGTTGTACCCTTACTAATGAAACTCGCAAAACCACAAAAATACGATTTTCTCAAAAACCTAACCTAACCTAACTTGAAAATTTCGCCTAACTTAATACCTATTAAAACGAACCTAACCCCACTAAATCTCCTTAATAATGGACATCAGAACAAAAAAAATACAAAAAAATAAAAAAACTATAGGTAACTTTGAAGCGCATAACCCACGAATAGAAATTGTTGTACTTTTACTAATGAAACTCGCAAAACCACTAAAATACGATTTTCTCAAAAACCTAACCTAACCTAATTAAAAAATTTTGCCTATCTTAATACCTATTAAAACGAACCTAACCCCACTAAATCTCCTTAATAATGGACATCAGAACAAAAAAAATACAAAAAAATAAAAAAACTATAGGTTACTTTGAAGCGCATTACCAGCGAATAGAAATTGTTGTACTTTTACTAATGAAACTCGCAAAACCACTAAAATACGATTTTCTCAAAAACCTAACCTAACTTGAAAATTTCGCCTAACTTAATACCTATTAAAACGAACCTAACCCCACTAAATCTCCTTAATAATGGATATCAGAACAAAAAAAAATACAAAAAATTAAAAAAACTATAGGTAACTTTAACGCGCATTACCAGCGAATAGAAATTGTTGTACTTTTACTAATGAAACTCGCAAAACCACTAAAATACGATTTTCTCAAAAACCTAACCTAACCTAATTAAAAAATTTTGCCTAACTTAATACCTATTAAAACGAACCTAACCCCACTAAAGCTACTTAATAATGGACATAAGAACAAAAAAAATACAAAAAAATAAAAAAACTATAGGTAACTTTAACGCGCATAACCGACGAATAGAAATTGTTGTACTTTAACTAATGAAACTCGCAAAACCACAAAAAAACGATTTAATCAAAAACCTAACCTAACCTAACTTGAGAATTTCGCCTAACTTAATACCTATTAAAACGAACCTAACCCCACTAAATCTCCTTAATAAATAGACATCAGAACAAAAAAAATACAAAAAAATAAAAAAACTATAGGTAACTTTAACGCGCATAACCGACGAATAGAAATTGTTGTACTTTTACTAATGAAACTCGCAAAACCACTAAAATACGATTTTCTCAAAAACCTAACCTAACCTAATTAAAAAATTTTGCCTAACTTAATACCTATTAAAACGAACCTAACCCCACTAAATCTCCTTAATAATGGACATCAGAACAAAAAAAATACAAAAAAATAAAAAAACTATAGGTAACTTTGACGCGCATAACCCACGAATAGAAATTGTTGTACTTTTACTAATGAAACTCGCAAAACCACTAAAATACGATTTTCTCAAAAACCTAACCTAACCTAACTTGAAAATTTCGCCTAACTTAATACCTATTAAAACGAACCTAACCCCACTAAATCTCCTTAATAATGGACATCAGAACAAAAAAAAATACAAAAAATAAAAAAAACTATAGGTAACTTTAACGCGCATTACCAGCGAATAGAAATTGTTGTACTTTTACTAATGAAACTCGCAAAACCACTAAAATACGATTTTCTCAAAAACCTAACCTAACTTGAAAATTTCGCCTAACTTAATACCTATTAAAACGAACCTAACCCCACTAAATCTCCTTAATAATGGATATCAGAACAAAAAAAAATACAAAAAATTAAAAAAACTATAGGTTACTTTAACGCGCATTACCAGCGAATAGAAATTGTTGTACTTTTACTAATGAAACTCGCAAAACCACAAAAATAGGATTTTCTCAAAAACCTAACCTAACCTAACTTGAAAATTTCGCCTAACTTAATACCTATTAAAACGAACCTAACCCCACTAAATCTCCTTAATAATAGACATCAGAACAAAAAAAATACAAAAAATAAAAAAACTATAGGTAACTTTAACGCGCATAACCGACGAATAGAAATTGTTGTACTTTTACTAATGAAACTCGCAAAACCACTAAAATACGATTTTCTCAAAAACCTAACCTAACCTAACTTGAAAATTTCGCCTAACTTAATACCTATTAAAACGAACCTAACCCCACTAAATCTCCTTAATAATAGACATCAGAACAAAAAAAATACAAAAAAATAAAAAAACTATAGGTAACTTTAACGCGCATAACCGACGAATAGAAATTGTTGTACTTTTACTAATGAAACTCGCAAAACCACTAAAATACGATTTTCTCAAAAACCTAACCTAACCTAATTAAAAAATTTTGCCTAACTTAATACCTATTAAAACGAACCTAACCCCACTAAAGCTACTTAATAATGGACATCAGAACAAAAAAAATACAAAAAAATAAAAAAACTATAGGTAACTTTAACGCGCATAACCGACGAATAGAAATTGTTGTACTTTAACTAATGAAACTCGCAAAACCACAAAAAAACGATTTAATCAAAAACCTAACCTAACCTAACTTGAGAATTTCGCCTAACTTAATACCTATTAAAACGAACCTAACCCCACTAAATCTCCTTAATAATGGACATCAGAACAAAAAAAAAAGAAAAAACGATAGGTAGCTTTAACGCGCATAACCGACGACTAAAAAGTGTTGTACTTTTACTAATGAAACTCGCAAAATTACAAAAAAAAACGATTTTCTCTAAACCTTAACTAACCTAAGCTTACTCTAAAATTTTGCCTAACTTAATACCTATTAAAACGAACCGAACCTCACTAAATAGTGGATGTATCAATTAACTTAAGGGACATTTTGGCGAAAATGAGTTATACAGGGTGTCCCGTAAAGAATTCATACTAATATTATAAAGCTGAAGAGTTTGTTTCTTTGTTTGTTTGTTTGTTTGAACGCTAGGATCTCAGGAACTACTGGTTGGATTTCGGAAATTCTTTTACAATTTGATAGTCCATCTGTTGAGGATGGCTATAGGCTATATAACATCACGCTAAGGCAAATAGGAGCGGAGCAGCTATCAAGAATGTTTCGAAAACGGGGAATATTTTTTACCATCTTAGAGCTTCCGAAGCGTACGCTGCGTAAATGGTTAAAGTTACGTAAAAATTGAGTATTACAAAATTGTTTCTCTTAAAAAGTTCTAAAAATAAGTGCGCGACAGCATATGTCTATCTTTTAAGGCTCGCCCACAATAACCTAATTTGTCTGTCTCTTAAGGTTCGCTCACAATATTTTAAAACCGAAGAGTTTGTTTGTGCTACGATCTCAGAAACTACTGGTTGCAGTTTAAAAATTATTTTACAGTTTCATAGTCAATTTATTGAGGATGGTTAACGACAATATTACATCACGCTAAGACGAATAGGGGCGGAGCAGCCATGAATAATGTTTTGAGACCGGGGAAAATACAGTTCTTTTCAGAGCTTCCATTGCGTACACTGTGGAAATGGTTAAAGTTACGTAAAAATAGTGTACTATAAAATTGGTCCTCTTAAAAAGTTTAAAAAAAAAGTCCTTTACCGCATATGCCTATCTTTTACGGTTCGCTTACAATAACCCTCTTAGTAAGTCTTAAAATATGAGCGAGGCGACAAACGGCAGTAATCGTGGTCTGCAGTGGTAGCCACTCAAGTGAACTATAAAAACCGGTCAAGTGCGAATCGGATCCGTACCATAAAAGGACGGGCGGAAGTAGATGAGACGGGAAACATCATATCACTTTACATATTAATACCACGCCTCTCTCCTTCTCACTCTCATGTGACGCAAGCGAAGTTGTGTGGGTCAGCTCTAATCACAGATATCAGAAAAGCTCTAATGAACATAAGTGACGGAGTAAATGCGACGGGAAATATTATATCACTAAATATTTATACTACACTTCTCTCTTTCTCACTCCCATGTGAGGCAAACGAAGTTGCGCGGGTCAGTTAGTATATTATAATCCTGGAGTACCTGATTGTACAGCTATCAGGCGTATAAAAAAAATACCAAAAAAAATCTCTTACGGTATGAAAAATAGGCGATTTTTTTTTTAATTTGACAAATATTTTACTTTCCTGTACGTTAATTTTAACTACAGCTACAAAAACACGTTTTATTTCACTTTTGTTTGTGTTTTAATATTCATCACAAACTACACCAATAGAAACACAGTAAATAATACGAGTACATGACATCTTCTAATACATGATCTTCTAAGAAATCATGCGTGGCGTCGTTGCGATATTTTTTGAGCGGCTTCATGATCATTTATTAGAGTCGGTGGTAGACAATTCGAGCACGTAATATAACTTTTTATTTAATTTAAAAAATTATATATTTGCAGTATGCAAAAAAATGCAAAATAAATTTGACTTTGTTTTTACTCCTTCTGCACATTAATAGCAACAACTTTTTATTCCGATTAGATAAAATCGTGTACTATACCATTATGTAAACTGTATTAAGCGCGCATATTTTTTAAATAGTTGGCCACTTAGGTTTGCATACTTTTTTTTTAGGGAAGCCTCTAAAACTATCTTGCCTATTTTTCATACCGCAAGAGATTTTTTTTTGGTATTTTTTTTTGTACGCCTGATAGCTGTACAATCAGGTACTCCAGGATTATCCATTCTTTACGGGACACCCTGTATATAATTGAATTCAGAATTTCGAGCTCTATCGATTGGTATACTCAAAATGTCTCTATCGTTTACAAAATGTCCCTTACAGTACAAATTTTAGGACTGCCTAAAACGATTTATGACGAAAAAATTGATTTAAGGGTCATTGAGATTGTATTCTTATCAGACAAGTAAAGTAACTTATCATACAAAATAATTTTGACCCTTAACTTAGACCTCAAATCGGTAATTTTATATAACATGTCCCGTACCTTAACTCATTTTTCGAGCTTTTTAGGGGTAATTTATACATCACTACTTATCTCACATAATTTCTGCAATATTTTTCGTGTGAAAATCTAAATGTTATCTTGATTCCACTTAACGAAGTATGGGCGGCGGCCCTGGAAGGAAGTTTCAGGGTCCCGTGTAGACGAGCTCATCACCGCGCGGCTCAGCACTCAGCTAATGGTGCTAATCTGCGTTTTTGGAGGTTCTGTTGTCATGATGTTTTGGGCCTACTTATGTTTGGACATCGTGCATCCTTCCCCCACCCTCAGTCTTCAGCTACTCGTTCATGACCGATCTGACAGCCCTGATTGCAGCAGTGCCCACCTTGGTAGCTCAGTCTGCACCTTCCATGTCTCCATGAGTTCCTGACAGTGTGCAGGACGCGTTGTGTTCCCTAATGTTGGTCAACCACCGCGAGAGTGCAGTCTATGCCCCTCCTCAGTTTTGGATCATATCTCGGAAATGGTATTCGAAGTTCAACCAGCTATCGAGTACGACTCCAAGATACTTTATAGAGGGCTATATCAACGTTAGTTCCCCCTACTTGAATGCTGGTTTCCGTGGGTGACCCCTCCCGAGGTCCGTAGAAGCACAAGACCTGAATTTGGTGAGAGACCCAGTCGCCATTTTCGACTCAGAACTCGAGCAACACCTTTTAGGACCGCGTCTCGGCGAGTAGATTCTCCCACCGTAATGTGTCATCAGAGTAGTACGTTGCGTACCTTCGAGCAAATGACCGAGTGACATGATTTCCGCGGTTCTTCAGAAGTGGACCGATGCCTGCAAAATAACACACGAAACCTTTTAGCCGGTAGCTTATTCATATCTCGATGAGATAAGTTCCGAAAATCCGTAAGTAGGAAAGCACTCCATGATGATAAATGAGTGCCTCTCTAACGCAGCTCCTATCTAACGGAGCCATACGCGGGAGAAATATGTCCCTTAACTCCTGATGGGAACAAGGAGACCAATACCCTCTCCAGCTGGGTTAGTCGTAGTGTGGCGTATCACACCACGCACTAGCACTGCCTTAAGTAACGTGCTAGCCTTAAGCTACCGCCAAAAGGATATTTTGACAGTTGTTGTCAATGTCAATAATTAGTCGGGAACTCGAAACTTTTCCCGCTCGCTACGAAGTAAACTAAGCTAAAAACTACTGTATCGTATCCCGCAAATATACTCCATTGCAATTGTACAAACAGTGAGCCAGTACCTACAGCAGTTAACGAGGATTACGCAACGCAAGGAGTCCACGTCATTACATATAAATAATCTGGCCGACCCTCTAAATTCCGAACACTCATTTCGCCGATGATAAATTCAACGAATGGTTGTATGGTCGACTGTTAAAACTCCGAATGGTCATTTTGCCGATGATCAGTTTTACGAATGATTGTATGAAATTGATGTTGGTGTTGGATGGTTATAAAAAAAAATAACCACGAAGGCTAAGGCGGGAGCTCCGCTCCGCTTCGCTCCCGCCTTAGCCTTCTAACCTAACCTATCCGAGTCGAGGTGTTAACCATAATAAGTGAACGGTTAACACCCCGACTCAGAGTAACCCGATACAATCATTCGTAAAACTGATCATCGGCGAAATGACCATTCGGAGTTTTAACAGTCGTCCATACAACCATTCGTTGAATTTATCATCGGCGAAATGAGCGTTCGGAATTTTGAAGGTCGGCCAGATTATTTCGAAATTATGACGTGGACTGCCCTAACAGCGCCAAAGTAGCACCCTAGACTAGGGTGCTACGAGTGCTACGACTAACCCAGCTGGAGTTTATGTACTAGGCTCCCTAGTGCAAAAACTTTTGTTTTTAACCCCCGACGGAAACCCGGACGGGGTGTTATAAGTTTGACGTGTGTGTGGGTGTGTGTGTGTGTGTGTGTGTGTGTGTGTGTGTGTGTGTGTGTGTGTGTGTGTGTGTGTGTGTGTGTGTGTGTGTTTGTAAGTTCTTAGCTATGTTTTATAAAAATCGGTTAAGTCATTTCAAAGATATGAGGGGTGAAAGTGGTGATGAAAAATTGAATGTGTTCAAATATACCCGTGTTGTTCAAAAGAAAGATCATAACTTATACATCACGATACCGCAAGTTTTATGAAAATCGGTTTAGCCATTTGAAAGACATGAGGAGTGGAATGTATTTCTAATTCTGTAACCACACTCCGCGCAATTCGCATTAGCTCTAAATAATTGTTGATAGACTATACGTATGTTGATATTAAAACCCCTCTAAAAAGCATGTAATAAAAAATTAAATTAATAATTTAAAATACCCCCGACTCACAAAAAAAGAACAGTAAAAAAACCTCTAAAAAGTAAAAAAATAACTATTATATTATGACCTATCTACCCTAAGTATTGAACCTTTAATATTATTATAGGTAGCTATATTATTTACGTATTCATATTTTTAACTAACAGTTTGTCTCGTCGGGGACCGCTCACCTAATCATAACCTAATCGTACGTCTGTCTCTGTTTAGGTATAGAGCGGTCCCCCCCCGACGAGACCGACTGTTAATAATAAAAACCCCCGACTCACAAAAAAAGAACTATAAAAAACCTGTAAAAAGTAAAAAAATAACTATTATATTATGACCTATCTACCCTAAGTATTGAACCTTTATTATTATTATTATAGGTAGCTATATTATTTACGTACCTATTCATATTTTTAACTATCAGTTTGTCTCGTCGGGGGGACCGCTCTATACCTAAACTGAGACAGACGTACTATTAGGTTATGATTAGGTGAGCGGTCCCCGACGTGACAAACTGTTAGTTAAAAATATGAATACGTAAATTCTTTCTTTCTCCGGCCTTATCCCATTTTTATTTGGGGTCGGCTCTCCTAATTTTTCGTCTCCAGAGTGTTCTTTCCTGGGTCGTCGCTGGGTCGATGTTACCATTTACTAGGTCTTTATTTATTACAGACATCCATGTTAGTCTGGGTCTCCCGCGCTTTTTTGGTCCGCTTCTGATGTTTAGTACCTTTTTGGTCATATGGTTTTCAGGCCTTCTCATGACATGACCGTACCATCGCAATCGGGGTAGCTACCTATAATAATAATAATAATAAAGGTTCAATACTTAGGGTAGATAGGTCATAATATAATAGTTATTTTTTTACTTTTTAGAGGTTTTTTTACTGTTCTTTTTTTGTGAGTCGGGGGTTTTTAAACTTTTAATTTATTATTTTTATTTCATGCTTTTTATAGGGGTTTTTTAATATCAACATACGTATAGTCTATCAACAATTATTCAGAGCAGAGCTAATGCGAATTGCGCGGTATGTGGTTACAGAATTAGAAATACATTCCACTCCTCATATCTTTCGAATGGCTAAACCGATTTTCATAAAACTTGCGGTATCGTGATGTATAAGTTATGACCTTGCATTTGATACCCAACACGGGTATATTTGAACACATTTAATTTTTCATCACCACTTTCACCCCTCATATCTTTGAAATGGCTTAACCGATTTTTATGAAACATAGCTAAGAACACTCTCCCCTAACCAATATTTCAAACAAAAGAAACAGAATCAAAATCGGTTCATCCGTTGGGAGCTACGATGCCACGGACAGACTTACACACACACACACACACACACACACACACACACACACACACACACACACACGTCAAACTTATAACTCCCCTTTGGGTTTCCGTCGGGGGTTAAAAAATATGAATACGTAAAATAATATAGCTACCTATAATAATAATAAAGGTTCAATACTTAGGGTAGATAGGTCATAAAATAATAGTTATTTTTTTACTTTTGAGATTTTTTTACTGTTCTTTTTTTGTGAGTCGGGGGTTTTTAAAATTTTTAATATCTTTTAATATTGATTCATGCCGATATTAATCATGCAAAAAAAATATTTCCCAGTAGTGAAAAATACCACTAAGTATTTTTTCGGTTCTCTAACAACAAATATTAAAATCAAAAAAATAATATTAAAGGGGGGCACCCATACATAAAATATATTTTTATTATACATCTGTTGTTTGGTACTAAACACATTGTAATGGACACGCTATTTTGAAAACCAGTGGACATTCCTAAATCTTGAGTTTATAGCATGAAAGAAGAAGAAATTCTAAGAAACTTCACTCTTGACGCAATTAAAATCTGATCAGACAGTAAAAACTTACAGACAGATTTATAAAAACAAGATAGATGACTTGATAGTTTTTTGGCTCTCCTGAAAAACCGTGGTTTGTCCCTTACATTAACTAATACTTCTGGTGTCGATATGCAAGAGACCGTATTCTTAGCATTCCATGGATTCTCCGTGCGGGCGCCGGGTCCATAGCGTGGCACAGGGGGTAACACCCCGACGGCGTCTGGGACTTGCGACCCATTCGAGTAGGTTTAGGGTGGCCACCTTACTATGCGCATAAACGATCACCTTCCACCGTCAACAATGTTCCCCCCCCCTGCCCAACCCGATTTGGTAAGATCCTATCAATGCCGCTTTGGATACTCGTTTTAGTAAAGAGCTTACTGAAGCTCTTGGCAATCCAAGGTCCTTAAATAAATAATACAGGGATTTAGCTGGAATTCCCCTTGCTCCTACTTCTACGGCATAGAGTTTAACCACATAGCCATTTTTGGTTAACTCATTGGTCAAGTCAAAGTATTTATTTGTCTTCATGGCGTGGTCCTTCGGTATGTTGGTCTCCCACGGCACCGTCAGCTCCACGAGCACCGCACGCCTGTGTATCCTCGAAAACAGGAATATGTCGGGTCTGGATGACGAGGCACATACATCCTCCGGGATTTTGTAGTGTTTTTCATACGTGTCTGAGAGTATAGTCCAATCGGCGGCAGCCATCAAAATTGAGTATGGCTTTTGAGGTACTTTCTTTGAACAGTCCTTTACAAACGCAATGTCATTTCTTTTGTTTGTGGTTAATCCCTTTTTCGCTCTCGCTACCGCCAAACTGACAGCCTCACGTATGATTTCCAATACCCTATCGTGTCGGCGTGAGTAATGACCCCGGTCTAGTAACGTCCTACAACCTACCAGCAGGTGCCTAGCAGTTCCAATCGCTTCTCCACATGCATTACATGTTTTATCTGTGGCTTTCCCCCACCTGACCAGATTACTTGGGTCGGGGAGGGTCAGTTGAAACGCGTTCAGGTAGAACTTAAGCAAAGCCGGCGACCAGTCGTACAATAAGGTACGCCACTGCAAGGCCATGGGAATACAAAACTCGCCCAGAGTAAGTCATTCATTCTGCATCTCCAGGTTCATCGCGTGCACCTTATAGGCATCGCTCTCATCCTGCTCCAGAAAAGATTTTAGTCTTTATCTGTTTGTCTCCGGATACTACCCAACCCCGCTCGACCAGTCCGCGAACCCACTATGAATTTCCTGTGGAATTGGAGGCGTGACTCAAGTTCTGCTATATTTTTATCCTTTGGAAGAGTTTGAACGATTTTGTCTCTTGATTTTGCCAAGACGTGCATTTTAGTAACTCTTAGTTGTTTATAGAGTTCCGACGGCTTCTTAAACGTCATTCCGAAGTTATAAGGGGCTCTGTATAATGCCGACGGGTCGGCCGATTGAGATTTCGAAGATTGTATGTATATCAAATTAATGTAAGTATATTATCTTACATTATGTAGAAAGTGATTGTTCTTAATACTGCATTTACCATTTACAGATTTTTTATTACATTCACACTATTTGAAAAATCATGTTTTTTTTGCCTTTCCTAAAACCTTGTAAAAATCACATATATGGAACTTGTCAGGCGCAACGACAAGACGGCTTAAGTTATATACCTAATGTAAACATGAGACTTGTCAAGTCGCATTGATCGTATGTCGAGAAAATTGAGTCCATGCTATTTATGCTTCCTATTACGAGTACATTTACATTAGTCCGTTAATCCACCCATAAAAATCCACCCCTTGGGTGGATTTCCGGAATTATATATTATTATTTAAAATAGTCCGATAATCCACCCACAAAAATTCACCCAAGGGGTGAATTTCCGGAATTATATATTATTAATCCAATTAGTCCGTTAATCCACCCATGAAATGGGTGGATTTCGAAGATGGACAAAACACATGGAGATCGACAAAACAAATGAATCGAAAAAAAAAACAAATAAAGATCGAAACACAAATGACGGTCGGATAAACAAATGAATATTGACAAAACAAATGAAGATCGACAAAACAAAATTATGACGGTCGGATAATCGGTCGGATACCTAGTCTTTTTTTCGTCTACCCTCGCTTAAAAAGTGCACTTGTGTTTTATAGTCGCGTCTTGAAATTTTGCATAAATAATAGAAAACTTGCTTGTTTCATGCTAAATACTGCGTTATTATTTATTTATTTATTATACACTTTATTGTACGCCAGTTCAATAACTTAAGATGACATACATTATATACTGATAGCAATACAATGGGCGGCCTTATCGCTAAAAGCGATCTCTACCAGGCAACCTTTGGATGGAGAAGTTGGTAAGGTAAAGAGTGGTAGTTGTTTGGCGTACTTATAGATCTGCTATACTTTACTTACATACCATAGATAGGTACAATTTATCAAGTGATTATACTACCTAAACATACATAACCATAAGACACATACATACCTACATAAAATATATACATACATACCTACATATATGCATACATACATACATACATATACCCATACTTACATATATACACACATATACACATACATACCTACCTAAATAACGCACACTCGTACATAAAAAGTATGCTACATAGATAAATAGTGTTCCTTTACCATAGTTTTAAATTTGGCTAAAGTCTGTGCTTGTCTTATCTTGACAGGAAGTTTATTCCATAGTCGGATTGCAGTGACCGTAAACGATTTGTCATAGAACATGGAAGAATGATATGGCATCTTTAACCTCAGGTTTTTTGACGACCTTATTATGTAAATTATAGAACAAAACAACAGTGAAAGTGTTATCTCGCAATAAACTTCGTGATTAACTTTACTGTAGAATCCGGCAAACTTGTGTAGCACATATACATACATTGTTTGAAATGTGAAAAAGAAATACCAAAAGTGGATGACAAAATCCGAAAATCAAGTGTCATGGTTGCGATAGGCAAATTTGTGTTAAGGGCAGTGGTTTGCTAGCAACGGAATTGAGAGTGATAGTTTTACAGTGTCCTACTTTACGGTATTTGTGTCCCGACTGCGTGAATTGGGTGTGCGTCAGCTACCGGCGTTGAGGAACATGGTTACTCAACTTAAAATCGAGGTTGAGAATCTGAAATCGAAGCAAAGTCGGCAAACTGATATGGAGAGTATTCTCACAGAACTGGCAGAGAGGAAGAGGCGCAGTTCCAACATTATTATGTTTGGAATAAATGAGTGTCAGCTTTCAACAGGAGATGATACTCGAGACAAAGAGGTACAAATTAGGCACGATAAAACCCAGGTCCAGCAGGCACTGTCAAACATTTCGATAACGGATCCTCCCATAGCTGTCATCCGCCTGGGTAAGCCTAAACAAAGCTCAACACCTCGCCCATTAAAGGAAATCTTTTCGCATAAAAAGGTGGCGGTAATTTTTTTGAAAAACAATAAAAAGTTACCATCCAATGTTGCTGTAGAGAATGATTTAACGCCTTACCAATGCGACTACCTGAAAAAGCTACGTGAGGGACTTGGAAGGCGAACTAATGATGGTGAGACTGATTTAACTATTAGGTATGTAAATGGCAGTCCTACAATAGTTAATACAAAAAACTTATAACACTCAACAATCCTATTGTTGAGTTTACATTTTTCTACACCAACCTGGCATCCCTACTGGCTAAACGAGATTTGCTTATTGCTGAGATAAACAAATACAAACCAACATGTATTATAATAACTGAAACCCATTTGAAACCAAGTATTGCTAGTAGCTTCGTGTTGTTTTTAGACATGACAGTTTGAAAGGCACAGGGTGGGGAGGAGTGGCCATCTATATTTCACACAAACTGTGCGGCATGCCTTTACAGGCTACCTACTCTACACCCAATATATAACCAACATACTCAAGTCGAAGCTCTCTGGCTAAACTTGAAGTGTGGTCACTTTGAGATGCTGGTGGCCGGTGTATATAGACCAACACATTACACATTAGAAAACACTGACCGGTTACTGTTTAACACCATTAAGCAAGCATCAGAAGGGAAAACACCTTTGTTTATTATGGGTGATTTTAACCTGCCGGACCTTAGGTGGCCATTGCATCAGGTTGATGTCGACCATTACAACGGGTTATACAAGGTGTTTGTAGATATGTACACTGATAGCAATCTTACTCAATTGGTTTCCAATATAACAAGAAAAAGAAATGATCAGGAATCATTGTTGGATTTAATTCTTTGCAACGAGGACAATCTATGCACCAAAGTAGAATATCACCCGAACATAGGTAAGAGCGATCATCTAGTACTTATAGCCACAATACAAATACAAACCGTACTACATACAAGGCGTGAAAAACAAACACAGAGACGGAACTTCTTCAAGGCTAATTACGATGATATTAGTAAGACACTTATGAAAAATGATATTATGGAATACTCTGATCCCGACCTAGCGTGGCAGAATCTCTCTGGCATGGTCCGCGATGCTATTGACATACATGTAGGTACCTGTAATGGCGAGACGTTCCAGTCCTTAGACCATATATCACGGGACTAGCCTTTGCGAACCACCGCATACAATAATATTCTGCCAGTTTTCATAGCGGGTGAAGGGGGAAACACAAAGACATATAAAATTTCATTACATTTAAAAATGTATTAATCGACAAACGCGTAATGGCTGTTGTGTGTTAATTTTTATTGTACAGTCAACTACAATGAAATGTACTAGTTTATTCATATAAAATGATGTACTGATGTATAGTGCTTTTTATAAAGCCAAAAGACCAAATGGTCTATTGGCTTGGCAGAAAACAATGCTTAAGTAAGGCGCATCCTGTGGTTAGATGATCTAAGTTCCGGTCGGAACATAAACAAACCATAGGTTAATAGGGTTGTGTTGGCTATGATCGAAGAGAAAAAACGGTTGTGGCGAATTTACTTATTGAATCGTTCTGATGGCTCCTACGAAGATTACAGCAAAAAATAATAATAAAGTTGTGTCCACAGTTACAAAATTAAGAATTGAATTTGAGAGGAATATCGCTGGTAGTGGACCTAAAGCATTTTACTCTTATTTACGTCAACAACTGTCTTCAACCGTATCAGTGCCTCCTGCACTAGAGGATGATGATGGACATATAACCAATGATCGGAAGTCAGTGGCCAATCTGTTTGCAAAACAGTTTGCAAAGTCCTATACCATAGAACCTTTAGATTCGATAACTTCCATAAAAATGCCCCGCGTTGGTAATGCCATCAAAGATATCACAATTTTCCCCGATATTGTATCTAAAACTTTAAAAACATTTAGCGACACTACGTCAATGGGTCCAGATTCTTTGCCCGCCGTAGTATTAAAAAAATGCAGTGATGTACTATGCCACCAACTAGCACATATAATGAATATGTCTCTTAAAACAGGAAAGTTACCACGTGAATGGAAAGAAGCGCACGTAACTCCAATATACAAGAAAGGCGACAAATTTCTCGCAGTTAATTATCGTCCTATTAGCCTCACTAGTATAGCTTGCAAAACTATGGAAAAAATTATTTCTTCTGAACTAAGAAAATTCATCAATAGGGAAAACATCATTTTTGATGAACAACACGGGTTTGTCCCAAAGAGATTCACTGTGACGAATCTCCTCACTTGTCTTGACAAATGGATTTTTAACTGGAACAATAATCAACCCACAGATACCTTATACTTAGACTATGAGAGAGCTTTTGATCGAGTTCCTATTAAGCGATTAATAGCTAAGCTGGAGCACTTCGGGATACGTGGAGAGCTACTACAGTGGATATCTGACTTCCTGACGGACAGGAAATTCAAGGTTAGAGTGGGAGATACATTTTCAGAGGCTCATGATGTGCACAGCGGAGTACCTCAAGGATCAGTGATTGGACCTATCCTGTTTGGAATTTTCATTACAGACCTAAAAAGTATTATCAAATCAGACTTGTCTATATTTGCCGATGACACCAAAATTATGGGAAACGCTCTCATCAGCAACAATATAATACAACAGGACTTAGATCGTATCGTACAGTGGACACATGATTGGCTCATACCATTAAACATTGCTAAATGTACGGTTTTGCACATGGGTAGCAACAACCTAAAAATTCAATACAGAATTGGTTCAGAGGTTGTGCAACCAGTAAGTTCGCAGAGAGATCTTGTTTGTAACCATTACACATAACCTAAAGTTGGATGTTCACATCACAAATATTACAAAGAAGGCTAATTCTATGCTGTGTGTGGTCAGAAAAGCGTTTAATATTATTACCAAGGACTTGTTTTTGAAGATTTACAAAACATACATACGACCCCTTTTGAAATATGCTTATCAAATGTGGAGCCCATACTTTCAGAAAGACATAACTATGCTTGAAAAAGTACAACGTAGAGCCACAAAAATTGTGTGTACACTAAGAAACAAAACCTATGAAGAGCGCCTAAATGAACGCATTATTTTCAAAATTTTATAAATTTGTTATTATTCTATTTTTTTTATCTTCATTTGTTTTGCCGAACTTCATTTGTTTTTTTCGCTCGTCATTTGTTTATCCGACCGTCATTTGTATTGATGATCTTCATTTGTTTTGCCGATCTTCATTTGTTTTTTGGATCGTCATTTGTTTATCCGACCGACATGGCGACATTTGTTTTGACGATCTTCATTTGTTTTGTCGATCTTCATATGTTTTTTCGACCGTCATTTGTTTTGACGATCTTCATTTGTTTTGCCGATCTTTATTGGTTTTTTCGATCTTCATTTGTTTTTTTTATCTTTTTTATTTATCACTAGCTGACCCGCGCAACTTCGTTTGCGCCACATAAGAGAGAGTATTACCTGTTCCCGTCGCATTTACTCCCGTCGCGTTGCGTTTACTCCCGTAGCGTCACGTCGTTAATTTTCAATACTACGTGAGAGAGAGAGAGAGAGAGAGAGAGAAAGGTTTCTCCGTTGATCCGTTTCAGTTGGTATTGCAGTTGGTCCGAGTGGAACATTTTTTCATAAATTAACATCTGTCATCAACCAGTTGGTCCGATAGGAATAAAGTCCCTTATTGAGTTCCATTCCGAACAACGGTTGGTCGGTTTAGTTGGTCGGAGTGGAAAGACAGCGTCGCGTGTATTCCCGTCGCATTATTTTTAAGAACAATTTCGTTTATGAAAGAGGTATTCCGTGGCATTATTGTAGAAAAACATTGATTGCCATTAAAATGGTTACTGTGCACCAACCCAAAGCCGGACACATGCTATCGCGCAATTTTTTTAGAACTTTTTTAAGAGAAACAATTTTGTAGTACATATTTTTTACATAACTATAAATATTTACGCAGCACACGCAACGAAGCTCTCAAAAGGAATAATTTTTCCCCCGTTTTTGAAACATTTAATATTACTGCTCCGCTCTTATTCGTTGTAGCGTGATGCTATGACACTCCACAATAACATAGCTTTCTATTGGTGAAAGAATTTTTAAAATCGGTTCAGTAGATCCCGAGATTACCCCTTACAATTTAACAAACACACAAACTTTACTTCTTTATAATATTAGTAGGTATAGATGAATAGATCCGGAAATCCACCCCTTGGGTGGATTAACGGACTAATCCATTACTCGCAAAGTAACGAAGTTGGACGAATACGATAGTGTAGAGAGGCACTTCGTCATACTTCGTCAAAATTTTAGTTTGCCTCGGGCGACATCGACACTTTTCGCCGATGAAATTGGTTCAACTTTGCGAGAAGTGTAGAGGAAGCTTTACAATAATTCAAGTTTGACATTTGGCTAAAAAAAAAGTTAAATGACAACAACTTTTGTTTGAAAACTATTTTAAAAAAGTTTATGCTCCGTTGTCGTTGTTCGCATTAAAGTTCATAAAATTTCAGCTTTGTCTAGATATACGAATCTGGAGTGGTTTCCCTTCTCGCATAAAGCTAGACAAACCATATTCATCGAAAGTTTTATTTTAAGACTTATTTGCTACATTTCCGGAGCGTGTAGTTCTAATTAAACTTATTGAGAATTTGTTTAGCTTTCATTTCTTATCGTTTCAGTTTTCATTCATGTTTTCTAACACCCTAAAAAGTATTTAAAGGAATGGCATATGGTCCGCTCACACTCACACACTCTACAACTTTATTGATTGGACTAATAGGCCGGTTTAAAACTTGGTGTTGATAACTCGAGTGTAGTATTTTCTCTGAGTTCATGAACAAACCAGTGTTTACTTCGTATCTTTAGTTGTGAAATGGCAGTTTAGTCATCTCCATCTCTATAAATCTGAATTGGACAAATGGATTTAATTGGGTTATAATAATTAGGTGGGTACATTAATTATACTTACCCCAATACTTGAAGCGCTCGTGGCCCCGCGGACTCAGTGTTCTGTAAACAATCACTGCAGTAAGCAACTTTCAGTATGGCCAGTCCTTGGATGGGTGACCATCCATGGGACCCATGATGGATGTGTGTTTCCATGCTTCGGAAGGCACATGAGGTTGGTCCCGGTTGCCAGTAAAATGGCAGTTGTTAAGCCAAGTTGAAGGACTTATTAAGCGGCTTGAAAATTTCAACAGCAGGCAGTCATAACCTGCGCCTATCCATCTTAACACGGCTCACCACCTGTTCCGTGGGACAAATTCTAGAAAAAGGTGAACTGTGGGCATGCCTCTGGGATAAAGGTGTGACCATATGTATGTATGCAATGCTTGGAAAAAATCCATGAAGCATTATTTTTCTTACATTATTAATTTAATTATTTCAATAAGACAATATTTTTAATCAATTTATGTACATCTAAATTTCAATTGTAGTAAGTACGTAATTACATAATGAGTATGTTTCAATGAAGTTGGCAATTGTGTTCTATGCATAATTTTCAAAATAAAACATTGGCCATTTAATCATATTCATTTTATTCTACTATCAACACATTCATATATTATGTACCTAGGTATGTAACAAACATATCCTGTTAGTAATATAATTTTAATAATTTATTTAACTTTGTCTAAAGAGAAAAGGTTTATTTTTTCGTCCAGATCTGTTGCTTTTCTTTAGTTATAATGATGCTAGAGAATGCAAAACAAGATTGATGCAACTATAATACTCAGCAGATGCAGAAAAGGAGCAGCAGGAACAAGACGGTATTGCACCAACCACAGAATGGAGGATATTATCATACGCAAGGCCGAGCCGCGGGACCTTGAGGCTCGCATTGAACTTGTCAAACTTGGCATCAATTCATACAACAGACCAGCTTTTTGGTTCTTTTTTCTTCATGAGGTACCCATGTATAGTGTTTTAAATGTATTTAAGTGATAGATTTGAGGGCACTAATAAAAAGTTGACACTGGTTCCATGGAACTAGTGACTTCTTTATTCTCAGTAGTTCCAGGGCGTCAGTGGCAGTGAAGCTAACGGATGTTACAATCAGGACACATTTAGACATCTTACATTAGAACTAATGAGTAGGTAGTTCTAATGTAAGATTTCAAAATGTATCCCATTGTAAAATACTTGTCTGCTGTTGTTGAAACAACATTTTCCTTGTTGAACATGGATTCATAATATCCTGGGGCCCAATTAAGGGGTTGCACACCAAGGGGGTGTATGTGGACTAGACAGTCCCATACCATCAGGCCCTGTGCCTTTCGTTTTTTGTCATCCAAATAATCATACATATTAAAAGTGCTAGAGTGAGTTTTCGGACTTTTTTAAAGTGCAGTCAATTGGGGCACCTGCCGATTTTATCCTATATTTGTAGTAAGTAAGCCCCCATATGGCGAGGAAAGAGTACAAAATGTCGCCAACCCATTTCCCGAAACCTGATTGTCCGTATAATGACAATCGTTAAGCCAAGTTGAAAGCCTATGGGCGGCTTGAAAAATTTCTACTGCGGCTCGTCACGACCTGCGCTCGTCCATTTCAACGCGGCAACAGGCTCGGCACCTATTACGTGGGACATCAATCGATCAAATCAGCCTATAGCAGTCCATCGCTGGATATAAGTCTCTCCTAAATTTCGCCACAATACACGATCCTGCGCTTTGCACATCCAGTCAATCGCTCCAACCATCTCTGGGTCGTCGCTCCGATAGGGAAGGGGTTGTCGTACCCCACGTTTAGCAAGTCGCGGTCTCCACCCCAGAACTCGTTCGCTCCATCGGCCGTCGCTTCCTCCACATATGTGGCCAGCCCATCGTTACTATAATGTGCTCATTCTAGCTACGTCGACCGCCCTGTATCTCCGCCGAGTAACCTCATTTCGAAGTTAATCCCTCGGAGGTACTCCAAGCGGGGGTCGTTCCATAGCCCTCTGTGCAACCCTGAGGATAACCGGTAGAAGGCATCGGTTGAAGATAAAAGGGATTAGATCAAAGGGGGCGTGTAGTATGCTTCCGTAAGGGGAGAGAGCGATGGGGCGATAGTGCTACATAGCTGGACGTGTGGTGGTCGCAGCGGACGCTGCAGGCGGGCGTGCTGACGGCGGCGGCGCTGTTCATCGTGTGCGGCGCGCCGGTGTGGCTGAGCGCGGCGGCCCCGCTCGCGCTCGCGCCCGCCGTTTGGCTCGGCGTGCTACACGCGCACCGCGCCGCACTCGCCGCGCGGGCCGGGCTGCTGCGGGCGGAGCTGGCGGGCGCGGTGGCGGAGCGGCGCGGGGCCGGGGCCGGGCGGCTGGTGGGCACGGTGAGCGTGGGCTGTGCGCGCGACGTGCCGCGCGGCGGCTGGCTGGGCGCGCTGGCCGTGGCGCCGCGGTGGCGGCGGCGCGGCGTGGGCGGCGCGCTGCTGGCGGCCGCGCACGCGCACGCCCGCGCCGCGCGCCTGCGCTCGCTGGACGCGGTGCTCAGCCAGCTGCAGGGAGCGGCGCGGGACCTGCTGCACGCGCACGGGTAACTGCTTGTCGTGTTGTATCTTCTCGTTGCGGTGGAGACGATACCGATCCACCGGGCAGGGGGACGCGGGACGACCGGTATGGTGGTGCCGTTATCGTCCAAATCATTACTATATTTTGCTTATCGATGAAACATTAAATTACCCGTGTCGCACTTTACGGACTCTGCAAACGTTATAAACTACGCGAGGCCGCAGCGGTAGCCGTAGGTCCGTCGGGAGCCCTGGGACATCCTTCCGAGGGCTCACCCGGAACTCCCGACCGTAGGCTGTTGGGAGTTACGTAAGGTTTTTAGTCGGTAGGAATCCGACATAGCATCCATGAAGGATTTTCCCTCACGGTAAACAAAAAACGCCATAAACTAGATGAAAATAGAAACTAAACTTATTCGCTTTCCGCTTTCCGTTGGAA
The DNA here is from genome assembly GCA_933228765.1 of Miltochrista miniata. Lineage (NCBI taxonomy): Eukaryota > Metazoa > Arthropoda > Insecta > Lepidoptera > Erebidae > Miltochrista > Miltochrista miniata. Next base: position 91,375 of record OW121770.1, read on the forward strand.
CATATTCCCGGGATAAAAAGTAGCCTATGATATTCCAAGCTGTAATCCATCCTCGTGCCAAATTTCAACCAGGATGTGAACGAGTAAGACCTCAAACTGGATGTTCTTTGTTCCAAGTTGCTAACTCTCTTGTCCTCTGGCGTCGCGCTGTCGCCATCGCTGACATTCTTTTTATTATTATTTTTTAACGTAAGGGAAAATCCTTCATGGATGCTATGCTGGACTCCTACAGACTAAAAAACCCTCACGTAACGCCCAACAGTGTATGGTTGGGAGCTCCGTCTAAAGCCCTCAGAATCCCAAACAGTTTGAGTCCTAACAGACAAACGGACATTTATCCACATTTACAATATTTCGCATTTATAACAGCTAAGTAAAATACAATTTAGGATCTATACGCATCCTTCGAAAACAGGTTGTCCATAATAGTCTGTCGTATCGCAATACATCTTCGATAGCCATAATCAATCATCAATATACATATAATAAAATCGTAACAGGTCGCTGTCTGTACATGGAAGATAAATAAGAAAAAATATTATAGGGGGGCTTTATGAACGCAATAGAACCCAAAACAATGATTTTTAGAATTTTTGTCTGTTTGTCTGTATGTCTGTATGTCTGTATATCTGTTTGTCTGTACGGTTGTGCACGCTAATCTCAGTAACCGCTCAACCGATTGCAATGCGGTTTTTTTTATTGTGTTGAGGTTTGCTCCAGTTAACATTTAGCGTTTGTTTTATGTAAATCGGTTTAGAAATAAAAGAGTTATAACACTTTTAAGAATCAGATATTTTAAAAATTTTAATTGTAGGGGTTTCTTTGAATGTGAGTGAACCTAAACTGCCCTGTTAGCTTAATCATAAAAGAGCTTAATGATTAAGACTATTTTTAAACAATTCAGTCCGCGCCGAAGGCGTGGACTGAATTGTTTTAAAATAGACTTAATCATTAAGCTCTTTTATTATTAAGCTAACAGGGCAGTTTTAGACGCTGCTTGATGACTCTGATGAAGAAATACCTTTCCTTTCATACACCTTATGTGACGTAAACGAAGTTGCGGGCTCAGCTAGTAAGCGTATTAATAAATATTCAATATTAGCGGACGTCACGCGGTTTCACCCGCGTAGTTCCCGTTCTCGTGGGAATACGGGAATAAAATATAGCCTATGTTCACCGCAAAGAGTGTAAGCTTCCCAACAGTGAAAGAATTTTTCAAATCGGTCCAGTAGTTCCGGAGCCTATTCGTTACAAACAAAAAAACAAATCTTTCCTCTTTATAATATTAGTATAGATAACATCTCGCACTAGTTCAACGCCGTGCGACGTAGTCAATCACATACCGGCAGGGATTTTAAATGAAACCCACTGTACCGCTGCGGTGGATACCTTTTTTTTTATTTAAAAAATAACTAAGTCATATTTACATATGTTCAGTCGATTAGCACGATGATATTGTGCATGTTTAGTCGATTAGCACGATGATATTGTGCGAGTCGTAAGCTCAGTGTGTGCCGTATATCGTGTCGGGGTCCATGGTCCAGTACAGTACATGCGTCACGTGCACTACACAGGTGGGCGGTGCGCGGCTGGTACAGCGCGCGCGTGTGGCGCGGCGCGGCGCTGCTGCCGCTCGTGCGGGTGTACGCGCGCCTTGAGCCCAGCGCGTGACGTCACTCGTCCGCGCCGAACAGCAGCCGCAGCTTGGACGCCGCCACCAGCACCTGCCGCACACACACACACGCACGTTACACCTTCACCTGTGTCATGTGTGCCGCGGTTCGCTTTGTACTCTAATGCTATTTTATTTGAATGTTGCATATGAACCGACGGCGATGTGACAGAAAGTTAGTGCTGGAACACCTAAGTCCTAAGTGAACCGCGTAAATGTGCCACGGTCAGAGAGAACTCCAATATAATTAACTAGCGGTGCCCTGCCACGCTTCGCTGTGATTTTTTTATGGTGGTTTTATGTACCTACCTATGAGAAATGAGTAACAAACTAAATAATGAGTACATTTAAAAAAAATGTATGCGTGTACTATTGTACACACGTAAGAAGTGAAACTTCTTCGTGACCTTATTTTTCGAAAGAAATATGAAATATACATAGGAGTTAGTAGTCCAAAAGTTCAAAAGTTTAAAGTAAAAAACTCAAGAAGTCCAAAAGTCCAATAGTCCAAAAGCCCAAAGTCCAAAACTACAAAGTCTAAAAGTCCGAAAGTCCAAAAGTTCAAAACTACAAAGTCTAAAAGTCTCAAATTCTAAAAGTCCAAATCTCCATAACTCCATAACTCCAAAACTCCAAAGTCTAAAGTCCAAAGCTTTAAAATTCCAAAACTACCTACATAAGTATAATAGTCCAAAAGTCCAAAGTCCAAATGTTCAAAGCTCCAAAGTCCAAAACTCTACAACTCCAAAACTCCAACTCCAAAAGTCCAAAAGGTCAAAAGCCCAAAAGTCCAATAGTCCAAAAGTCTAAAATTCTAAAATTCTAAAAGTCCAAAACTCCAAAACTCCAAAATTGCAAAAGTCTAAAGTCCAAAATTCCGAGTGTCCAAAAAGTTCAAAAATAACATGCAAAACATATCTGACCTCTTTACTAGGTAAGTACTCTCTTTTATTATTCTGAAGCAAGGAGGCCGCAATCAAACTTCTCTTAAAAAACATTAATCTGGTAGCTATCTTCTAAATAGGTTGATTATAATAATTATTTTGTTTTGAAGCTGGCAGAATATAATTTAAAAAAAAACGACCAGCGCCATCTATTAGTAAAATCACTTTTTAAAGCTATTTTGCTGTTATGATAAAAGTGTATAAAAGCCTAAAACCATCTCTGAATCCTATTGTATAGTGTCCAATTTTGAGCTCCGTCGATTCAGTAAATTTTGAGTTTTAAATAGATACTTAAACGCACACAACATTTTTATATATATAGATAGAAGATGTACAAGTTTTGTGCTTATTAAACACAGGGTCCCTGGTGCGAAATGTGTACGTGGAATAATTTACAAATTACCTCATGAAATTTGCAATAACGACTCTGGAAGCCAGCGAAAAATATTACCTATACCGGGTGATCAATCCAAATAGTCAGAAGGGAGAAATCAGAAACTTTGAGGAAACTCTGTTCTTAGGAACTATGGTTTCGATTTTAAATTTAACAATAATAATTATTTTTTAAATTTTAATTTTGGGATGCAACTTGTGTTTACCTCTGGCCCCGTTTCATCTTCCTAAAACAAAATTAAAAGCCAGCGCAGCAGCGGAAAATATTAATAAATATAAGGGTCATCGTATCGTTTTTGTCCAGTCGGTGTCGAGACCTAAGAATTTTTCAAAAATTTGAAAAAGCGCCTTGTAGGGTCGACTGGCGACCCAAGGGGTTTCTCGCTCAGCGAATAGGTGTTGCCATGGCACTCAATGCCACGGGGGCCTTATTTAGGTTTAGTTTAGATAGTAATAATGTAAATATATAGATATTTAATAATTATGTTTCTCTGTAATTTATGAATAATGCCTGCCTGCTGTATGCGCCTGGCCATGCATTGACGTTACCTGGTCACGGTAGGACAATCTGTATTAGCATTAAGAGGACCAAGCCTACAGCAGTACGGTTTGCCATAGTCTGAAGGCTTGCAATATAACCGGGGCTACGTGAAGAAGGAGCTTAGCAGAATTTGTGTCGAGTTGCGGCTCTCTAGCCAATGAACGAAGACAGATGTATTTATTTAATAAATAAATTTAGGTACTTAGCTCAAAGTAATATGTATTTGAATTTGCTAAACAGAAATCTATGTAATTTTTTAATATTGTACGGGTTCCGTACAGTTATGCTACTAGATTAATAACTACTAAAATGATACTACTAATTGAATTGTAAAGGTAACTATCATTTATTGCTAAGTAATTAATTAATCTATAAAATATGATTTATTGCTAATGAGTACGTCGCCTTGCTGCTAGACGTGAACTGAACTTAGTTACGTAAATTAATAAATGTTAATAAAGTCTGCATTATTGCTATGTGCTGACCGAGCACATGTACGGTCATTAGCTCGTACAAATATTGTAAATGGAAAAGTTTTTAAGTGCGAGTACTGTTGGTCTATCTCGCTGTAACGTTGAACGGATCTGGCTGAAGTTTGGTACTATTATATAGATTAGTCTGGAATAATACATTTTTATATCTCGGGAATAAGTTTCCAGCGGAAGCGGAACCGGGAACAAATTTCACGCAGGCAAAGCTGCGGGCATCAGCTGGTTTATAATAAATTTGTACATGCAAGTTGCACAATAATGTATTTCGCCGTAATTATAAATAAGTTATGCTAAAAGGTGTCATTTTAATGTGAAACATATTTATGAATTAGTACAATAAAAGTATCTATCGAAGCAAGTCGACATTATCCTTTATCAAGTACTCACATCATCCTAGCATTAGCATACCCTTATCACCAAATATTGGGTAACACCCCTACATTTATGGTCCTTCGAGTTATTTTTATTTAAATCTATCGAGTGTTTTAGTGAAGTGTGTGTCGTGTTTACGAAAGTAGCAAATCGGTTGACTGGCCTCCCACAAGCGGGTCTGGCGCATTACTTTCGTGAGACTGCGGTCATACACTGAGCAACAATCTAATTGGGACGGTAGCAGCCTGCCCAAGTGGTTCTGTTCATCTCTCAATTGATTGACACTCGATGTACGCTCCCCATACCCCATCTCCTTTCCGCACTACCTTTTACTAACTAGACGCGCTTGACGCTATGCAGAGACGTCTCTGCATAGCGTCAAGCGCGTCTAGTAAAGACCTCGCGGAGTCATCCCAAAGGTGAGAATAGTATTCGACGCAGGGAACATTTTCGTAATTTTTTTTGTTGATTGACAGTGCCGATCTGTTCTGTTATCGAAACTGTGCCTAAACCTTTCCGTTCCAGAACGACTATAAATTCAACCAGTATATTATCACGCAACATATCCTAGAGGCTAAGCAAAGAGCAATCAAATTGGCATTATAACACAATTTTCACGCGTACGAAGTCGCGGGGAACAGCTAGTTGAGCATATATTTACATGACAACAAAATAGGCAAGTCGCAAAAACGGTCTCGTGTTCCTCGCTAATCATAACACAATCATGCACGAGAAATATTCCTCTCAAATAACTTAGCGTCAGCGATAGGGACAACAGTAGCCCTGGGAACTCGCACGTGAGCACGTGACTCGTAGTCCAGATATACAGGATGAATTTTAGAAAAGGCCTTGGATGTCCAAATCCGAAAATATAAGGAATAGCTAAAAATGCTCAGAGGAGTCACGAGCCCGATTTTGATAAAACTTAAAACCTCATCATTAGATTTTTGAAAAACCAATAATCCTAGCTGGGATTCGAACCCAATGATTTTGAAAAAAAAACCACACCCTGTATTATTACACCATACGATAGTGTCGCTCATAAGGATCAAATTCTGCGAAGTAATGATAGACGGCAAATTTAAGGAAAGTTTGGAATTTTTATAGAATTCATATTTCATGTACCTAAATTCTGTATCATAGTTTGTTTCGTTCGAAACCCCAGCATAGATCGTACTACCCGTTCGCTCTAACTTTGCCGCTGGCGTAGATGCGTATACCCGAAATTTTAATTACACGAAGTAAATTGACAGTAGCTAATGTCACTTCGTCATAGAAAATAAGCAACATTGTATGAAGAAGTGACATTAGTTGCTGTCAATTTACTTCGTCTAATTAAAAATTCGACTTTAGTATGGAGCCGAGCGGCAAAGTTAAAGCGAACGAGCAGTAACTATTTCGTGTTTTAGATCATGCTCAGAATGATTCTTTGGAGAATTTTCTAAACGGAACCAATAATATTGAATGCAGTACGATCCTTGAGGTCTCGAATCCAGCTATGTATTGAAAACAATGGTCTACATTTTGAACAAAATCAGTTAACGTAAGCAAAATAAAATGCATTTTGTTAAAGATGAGCACTTTCCTTTAGTTTGCCGTATATCATTACTTCCCAGAATAAGATCCTTAATAGCAACACTATAGTATGGTGTAAATTAAGAAAGTCAGTGTAAAGGGTTCCTTACATTACAATGTATGTCAATGGACGCTAGTTACACATTTTCAACAGCTGTTTCCATCATGGGTAACCTTATCAAAAAATTTACCAAGCAATAGGTACATTAGCAAAACCGAATTGGGAATTTTTAAGCAGTTTACAATTAGCCGATCCCGAATTCAAAATTTGTCGCTAGCGCTTTGATCTTCTGCTGGGAGCGGAAATATATTCATATATCATACATAATGGTATATGCCGCTCTGAACAGAATCCTATCATCATAAATAACTGGAAAAACTATTTTCTTGTTAACAATGTAACATAAAATGATACAATTTAGGAATAGCTCGAAAATTGTGCATGAATGATTTTCTAAGAAAATTTGTAATAGAGTATTTTGCATTTTCTGGGAAAATTATGCAAACAAAGAATAAATTTTTGTATAAGATAAAAATAAAAACCAAAAATTTGGTTTTAATTTTTGAGATACTTTTTGAGATTATGTCAAAAAAGTGTAACAACAAAAGTTGTACATAGATCTTTTTATTACCTACAACTTTGCAATCAAACTTTTTTTCATAGACTTGTAGTTTTGGTGAAAATCGAGATAACCCCTTTTTAACCCTTAAAAGCCCCCTATTTTCCACATCCCGACCTCAGATCACCCGTAAATTATTTTTCCTATTATTTTTGTTATATTCTCTTCCTTTTGCTGTGGGTTTCATTCTACTAATTTTTTTATGTTTTAAAAGCTATCTGCACTGGTCTATTTTCCAACACCATCATCGCAAAACACCGCGTCAAAGATTCGCCCCAGTGCACCCGCGCCCCTACATGGACCAAGAGCGCACGCACCTTGAGGCGGTCCTGGCGATGCGCGCGCTGGCGCGGCGGCGGCGCCAGCAGCGCCAGCGGCTCCAGCGCGGCGGCGGGCGGCGGCCGCGCGCCCCCGGCCAGGCGCCGCCCCAGCAGCTGCAGCGCCGCGTAGCGCGCCTCCTCCGCCACGTGAGCCCAGCCCGCGCCCGCCAGCGCCTCCAGCGCCGCGTCCACCGCCAGCGAGGCCAGCTGCGCCGAGCGCGGCCCGCCGCCCGCGCGCACCGCGTCGCTCAGCTCCAGCGCGCCGCGCGCGTCCAGCTCGCGGAGCAGCGCGCGCACCAGCGCCGCGCCCTGGTCCGGCGACGCGCGCGCCTCCAGCAGCGCGTGCAGCGCGCGCAGGGCGGGGGCGCGCGGCGCGGCGCCGCTCAGCACGGCGGCGGCCAGCAGCGCGCCCACGCCCGCCACGTCGTCGTCCGCCCACGCGCCGCCCTCGGCCGCCACGAGCGCGCACGCGGCGCGCACGGCCTCGGGCAGGCGGCGCGCCAGGCCGGGCCAGGCGGCCAGCAGCGCGGCGGGGCGCGGGTGGCGGCGCGGCGCGGGCGCGTCGCCCACGCACAGCGCGGTGACGGCGGCGCTGAGCGCGGCGTCGCCCTCGGAGCTGCCGGAGTCCTGGCGCGCCACCGCCGCGTCCGCGTCGTCCGAGCGCTCCCGCAGCTCCCTCAGCTTCCTCTCGTTCTCGTCGTCGCGCGAGCGCTGCGTCGCGAGCTCCTCCGCACTCGGAATACTAAAGCTACCCTGTCCAGAGACATACCGTATCGTCTATATTAATAAATAGAGCTGACGAGTTCATTTATCGTTCTATCTCCCTCATCCACTATCCTACCTATCTCGTGGTGGCGACGACCGACGCGAAATTCATAATTTCTGTATAACCATAGCTTAACTTGCATATTCTATCCTGCAATCTATACTAATAAGTATGATAAGCTACCTAATTATTATATTAGCTTATCATATTAGTAGCAGGAAAAAACAGGTTGCGTTTCAAAAATTCAGCATCCAAAGTTCTCACTCTAAAGTTTAGGCCCAAAGTCAAAGTCAAAAAAACATTTATTTCGCATAATCCTCATAGAGTTATATATCCTAATACATAGGCACTTGCGACACGTCAATGAATACAAACCAAATAGTACTACAAGTTCGGAACGGGCCCACTTGAGAAGACTGGCAAGAAACTCGGCGGGCTTTTCTTTTTGTGCTCTATTTACAAAAAATTTAAACCAAAGATCACAAACCATTGCTTGAGAATGTAGCAGCAAGCAAATCATTTCCAGGCTTCCTTGTCAAGCAAATTATCGTCAATTGTATAGTAGCCCTTGCTTGCAGTATTTACTTTTTATACTTACACTTTTTGAACTTAGTTAAGGGCATGCTTTTTATTTCATTTGGAAGCCTGTAGTAAAAACATGCATATACAGTTACCCAGGAAAAATTACTGACTTTTTTCAGTCTTCACTGATGACCAGCAAGGTTATTTTTATATACGAGAGAGAGAGAAATATACGAGAGTATGGGAGGTTTATTCGCTGCTTACGAAGGTTAGGTGAGGTTGGAACAGTTACCACTAACGCGCGAAGGCGAGCGAGCGAAGCGAGCATACCGCGGCAGCGGCCGCCGAGCCGCCAGATGACAAAAATTTTACATTTTGCATTATGTTAAAATTTATAGTTTCTCCATAGTTTATAATTTTGCGGTATTTACAATTTTATGGTGACCCCAGACCTATTTTTTTACACATTGCCGGTGTACCAGCAGGTATTCTATGCAATCCCTAGGAATTTTGTACAATACCTAGACAAAGTATGAACAATAATATACTTATTCAAAACATTTCATACATTGCTTGGACGGGGTGTCTGGAGTCTGAAGCAGGTATTCCTTAGAATGCAGGTATTGTATAAAATATCTGATTAGAAATACTGCAGGTAACACATAATAATAACTAAAAGCATTTATGCCCGAAGGTCTGTCCCACGCTCTTGTGTTGAAACGAACTCGCTTGTCCGTTTCCACCAGATTGTAAAACCCCATAGAGTCGGCTTAATGTGCCTTTCAAAGCAAGGAAACTGTCACAAATCAAATGTTACAAAGTGGTCACCCATCCGAGCTCCAGCAATAGCGGTAGTTGCTTACTACAGTAATCGTTTACAAAAGACTTTATTGCATTATTAAATAATACAAGCGTTAATATACTATATACAAATAGTAAAATTATTAAAATTAACTATATTTATTATGTATAAAAATAATGGTATAGCTTATTTATACTGTTGATTGACGGCACTTCTTGTAATAATATTTTTTTTTGTAATAATGGTATTATAATTGATTGTAATAATGGTATAGCGTTTTATTACGCATTACTTCGTCCCGTTACCAGAAACTTGAAAAGCCCTTATAAAACCATGCATCTCCGTGCGGGGGGAGGGGTATTTTTGACAGAATGGTAAGTTTCAGACACCGTTACAATGATACCACGCTAAGAATTAGGTATCATCTACTATATCAATGTTTATTTTAATATTCAAATGCTTGAAAACAAAAGAAATTTAGTAAGTTTTAAGAAATAAACACGTTAGTTTTATATACCGAGGCACTAACACTCGCTGGGTGCAGCAGTCGTCTCCCCGCACGCTATGGGTTAGGTCCTATTATTATATCGTATAGTATTTTATTTACTTTAGTGTAACTGGTACCAGACTACAATTATATATTTTATATACGAAGTATTAGAGTACCTACATATTAATCGCAACCCATTGAAACCCTACAGGTACATTAATAAACTGATCTCCGATTAATATTAGATATTTTAGATCAAAATCTCTCATGTAACATGAAATGCGCAATTAAAACCTCCCTATGTGCTCAACATAAGTAAAAATTGATTTTATATACCACTACAATATTTACTTTTTAACGGTACTATCATCATTTGTATAGTGCCGCTTATTACGTAAGATAATCAAGAAAATTTATATGGACTTTGTTAATAAAACGACATTATTCGTTTAGTGCCTTTTATGTCGTAACTTTTCGTGATAAAATTGAGAATTAGTTAATGAATAAGTAACGTATTTCGTTTAGTGTCGTTTATTACATAAAATAATCCACAAAATAATTTGAGGTTATATCAGTAAATGACACTATTTGTTTAATGCCATTTATTGTGTTAAAATATTTTGGTTTATTTTTATTATTGTGTTAGTATAGAAAGGGCTCTTTGTGTTTAGTGTCGGTCATTCGATTAAAAAACGTTTAAAGTAATAAATATTTGTGAAAAAAACATTGACTTTTTAGTGACTAGCTATTTTTTCAAGCAACTCCCAAGCTATTTTATTGATTATTTACAAAGCTAAGACCTAAATTTTATGTATTATTTGTTTAAGGTACCTTGCTCATTGAAATACCTAACTATGGTATCATACAGAAACAAAAGAAAAAAAATATTAGAACTAGCTGTGAAAAACTATAATAGCGAAAAATAAGAAAATACAGTTTCAACACCTTGTAATGAACAGCGGTCGGAGTGACGGCGGGAGGGGGGGTGCTAAGAATCTCCGGGTTACGGGAGGCTGCCATACAAAACTGACCCTTGCTACGTTTAATAGAACAACTCTGCGCCTGGACGAGCGGCTCACCGAACTCGAGGTAGAACTTGGTCGTATTAACTGGCACATACTGGGATTGTGCGAGGTCCAAAGAAAGGGGGAGGACACGCCAACCCTTGCATCAGGCGACAATGTGGTCAGGACACTACAGCAAGTGTCCCGAAGGTTTTTGTCCAGAAAAAGCAATAACAGGTGCTCTAAGCTCTCGCCTGAGACTCTCGAATTTATGAGAATAAGACGGGAAACGCCATCTACGCACTCGTCTTCGTCAGACCAGCGGGACCTAAATCTGAGAATCCGAAAGCTGATACGACGCAACCTTTGACGCTATAACACCAGTATCGTCGAGGCAGCGATCGAGCTGAAAAGGGGTACCAAAGTGTTTGCCCAACAGCTTGGAAGACCCCGTCTGACGAAACTGAAGACAGCGGATGGCAGAACTGTGACCTCAAGGTTCAAGATTCTCGAGGAAATTAAGAGCTTTTACAGAGACCTGTATGCATCACAGACAAAAAGGCCGACCATGTTTACAAGTTGTTCTCGAGAGTCGTCACAAACCGCCTCGCCGGAAGGCTCGACGAGTTTTAGCCAAAGGAGCAAGCCGGGTTTCGAAAAGGCTTCAGCACCGTGAACCACATCCATACTGTACGGCAGATTGTACAGAAAACAAACGAGTAAAATCAGCCGCTATGTATGGCCTTTGTGGATTACGAGAAGGCCTTTGACTCTGTCGAAACCTAGGTAGTCCTGGACGCTCTGCAGCGATGTCGTGTAGATTGGCGATATATCGAGTTGTTGAGATGTCTCTACGACAACGCTACCATGACCATCCAGCTAGAGAACCAAAACCAGTCCCATCGAATTGCATAGAGGTGTAAGACAGGGTGATGTGATATCCCCCGAAACTCTTCACCAATGCGCTTGAGGACATCTATGAGACACTGGACTGGGAAGGGTGGGGCGTGAACATAAACAGCACGCAAATCTTGCACCTTCGGTTTGCCGATGACATCGTCATTGTGGCGGAGACACTGGAACAGCTAAGCGGAATGCTGCATAGCTTTATATTATTAACTTGCAAAAAAACAAGGTCATGTTTAATAAACACGTTACACCGGGGCCAATATACGTCGAGGGATCGAGGCTAGAGGTCGTCCAGGAGTATACATACCTTGGGCAGGTTATTACACTCAACAAAGGAAACCTGGACAAGGAAATCGCCAGTAGGATACGGTTGGGCTGGGCAGCATTTCGCAAACTGCGTCGAGTCTTCAATTCGCCTTTACCGCAATGCCTGAAGACCAAAGTCTATAACCAGTGCGTTCTACCCGTTATGACATACTGTGCCGAGACGTGGACACTTACAGAGAGGTTGGTTAATGCTCTAAAGGTTGCGCAGCGGGGTATGGAAAGGGCTACGCAAGGAGTGTCTGTGAGGGATAGACTCCGAAATGAGACTATCCGACAGAGAACTAAAGTGGTCGACATAGCTCACAGAATAAGTACATTGAAGTGGCAGTGGGCCGGCCATATCTGCAGAAGAACCGACGGCCGATGGAGCAAACGAGTTCTAGAGTGGAGACCGCGTCTCGGCAAACGTGGGTTAGGACGTCCACCCACTAGATGGACCGACGACCTGGTAAAGGTCGATGGCTGGGACTGGATGCGTAAGGCGCAGGACCGTGTATTGTGGCCTAAATTAGGAGAGGCCTACGTCCAGCAGTGGACTGCGATAGGCTCATTTGATGATTGATAATAATAATTTTATGTGCCATAAATGTGTGACAGTTGAGAGTTTTTGAAAAGGTTTGTAAGGATGCCTTTATTTTGTAAGTTGATGAAAAATTAACGATTTTGTAACTTTTATGGTAGAAGCCATCATAGAAAAGAAACTAAATACATTTTATTATTATTCCTACATTAAATTGTTTGATTTTTGTCGATTATTAAAAAGTATAGATGATTAATTCAAGTTTTTTTTACAGTCACAAAAGAACAATTACTTAATTATATTAAAACAAAAATGGCACTATGCTGAACTTTTTTTTAAAATTAATATTTTGACGTATCTACCTATTATATTAAAAATAATTTAGTAGATTCCGTTAGAGTAGAGACTAAACTAGTATACAAAACAACAATATAAAATCTATTTGAATTCACGGAACTGTTACAGCGGTTACAAAAAGTATAAAAACTTTAAATCGCTCTACTGAAAAATTGAGATTTTCGTTTAGTGTCATTTATGTTCTCGGGGTGCGACATTATGCCTATACTTATATTTAATTTTAATTCACGCCATATTTATTTTTTCAGCAGACAGTTATTATCGAATTTCTCAAAATTGACATTTTTACACATAGGAGATTATAAAGTCGCAACAACGAGATCTAAATATGGAATTTAGGGTACCTATTTAATACAAAACTATAGCAAAATTGTTAAAACGTACCTACCGCATCGTTTGCAGGCAAATTAACAAATATCATCGGCAATCCCACACAATCTTCATCATCACTCATGGTGATAAGATCTTTACCAATTAATCACCCGCAGTTCCTAAGTTATAATTAAAGCAAGCCTGCAATCTGTCTCATTCATATCGAAATTTCACAAAATCGTTTGTATCGCGCGCCACACGAGACGAATTTATTTATTCGGTCGAACAAGAAGTCAAGAAAAACAACTGCAAACCACTGCAAAGCAAACAACAACAAACCAACACACACAACACAACAACAAACGTTAGTACATACGTCAAAATCAAAATTGTCAAGAAGTAGTAGTTTATTTATCCATTTTCGGCTAGGCAAAGGCAATTTGAGCCATACAACCTAGTCTTATATTAAATATAAGACTAGGTTGTATGGCATAGTATATCTTCGTTTTGTATTACAATCTTGTATACAATTATTGTGATCAGTCCTCGTGCTCTAAGGCCAGTCAAAGTCAAGTACAGTCCTAAGTCAAAGTCAGTCTTCTCTAAAGTCGAATTTTTGATTAGACGAAGTAAATTGACAGCAACTAATGTCACTTCGTCCTATGCATTATTCCAGGGGTTCCCAAACTTATTTGTCCTGCGACGCCCTTGGGACTCGGCCATTTTTATACGACGCCCCTTAACCCGGATAACATTTCCCAATTTTAATTACCAGTACCTAAAAGTCGATCAGAAAAAAGCCATTGAGTATTTTTATAAAGTTATTAAATAAAAACTTGCATAAAATAAATATTGTAACTGGCTGTCTAATGCAGTTGGTTATCATGAACGCTTCCAACACCATCCCCTGGTACAGAGGTACCACAGCGTCAGGTGGTATTCGACACAGTCGGCGGGATTTTGTTCAGCACGACTGGGACCCTCGCAGCGAAGTTACTGGTTTAAGCCGCGCTGCCAGAAGGCTGGCTAGGCTGAGTTCTAATCTGCGGGAGCCAGCAAGTTTGTTGCCGTCTCTACGAGGGTATAATTTGCTTCAAGGACGCAGCGCCTATTTGGTTGGGCAAAATAAAACTGGAGCTCCAGTTTGGAAAATTGCAACTATTACTTTATTTATGACTGTAAAGGTTTGTGAACCAAACATATTGCTCAGATGATCAGAAAAAAATTGACGATCATGGACAACGCCGCGACGCCCTAGGGCGTCGCGACGCACAGTTTATGAAGCCCTGCATTATTGTATTATTGTATGAAGAAGTGACATTAGTTGGTGTCAATTTAGGCACTTCGTCTAATTAAAAATTCGACTACTCACATCACAATACGATTACAACCTCTTCTGACAAGCTTCTGACTGACAACTGAGCGAGCTTTATGCTTCCTCCCCTCCACATTACTCGCGAAGTTGAACGAAGTTGGACAAGTACGATAGTGTAGAGAGGCTTCTTCGGCCTACTTCGTCATAAATTTTCTTTGACTCGGGCAACTTCGCCGAGGAACTTCGTTCAACTTCGCGAGTAATGTGGAGAAAGCATTATGTTAAGACGTGACGTCATGGCGGTGCGAGCGCGGGCTCACTTTGGGAAGTACCTAATTGAGGTATCAAAATAATTCACATTGTATTTCTTATTTTTAACCCCCAAAGGGAACCCGAACGGGGTGTTATAAGTTTGACATGTGTGTGTGGGTGTGTGTGTTTGTGTGTGTTTTTGTAATTTTGTCTGTGGCATCGTAGCCCCCGAACGGATGAGCCGATTTTGATTCTGTTTCTTTTGTTTTAAAGGTGGGGTAGGGGAGAGTGTTCTTAGCTATGTTTTATAAAAATCGGTTAAGCCATTTCAAAGACATGAGGGGTGAAAGTGGTGATGAAAAATTTAATGTGTTCAAATATACCCGTGTTGAATGAAATGAAAGGTCATAACTTATACATCACGATACCGCAAGATTTATGAAAATCGGTTTAGCCATTCGAAAGATATGAGGAGTGGAATGTATTTCTAATTCTGTAACCACACTCCGCGCAATTCGCATCAGCTCTGAATAATTGTTGATAGACTATACAGATTGTCTATAAAGTCGTGACATGAATGTTTGAGGAACTAAAAATAGTTATGTGTGTGGCAACACTGGCAACACAAAACATAAGTACGTCAGTTGTCAATGCTATCGTCGAATTTCGTTTACTCTCTCACGTAACTTTAATGTTTGGATTAAACTGCAACAAATTGAAACCAAACTACTGTAACGTTGTGGAACAACGGGTGCAATTAGGGGTTCAACATGAGGGGTTTTAAAATGAAAACGTAGATTAATAAATGAAAGCGCCATCTACCGAGTTATTGTCGCAACGGCGGAAGCCTCATTCGTATTTAAAAAGCGGTCTTGACGTTTAGTAGTTTCGAGTGGTGCCGCTAGAGGCGCTGTACAAAAATATAAAAACAACCGCGCGCGAATTTCGAGGCCCCCATTACTCAAATAATGTAAAGTCACTAGTCGCGAAGGCGTAGGTGCATCAAAATATAATTTCAAAGTGAAAAAATATTGTTAGGAGCCAGGTGCTCCCAAAGTGATCAGCGATTTAGCTGCGAGCGTCAATAACCCCATCATTGGGGTCCACCCTGCGGGTTCCAAGCAGGAACGTCCACCCTACGGGTTGTCAGCATCCACCCTACGGGCTAAAGAAGTCCACCTTTCGGGTGCCACGAAGGTGAAGACGCACCCTCGAGTCTACGAGCGATCATCCACCCTACGGGTTGAGAACACCGTGCCAGCCCAAGTTGTGGACGGCACGGCTACGTCGCGGACTGCATCAGCCTTGAGAACTACTAAGATAAGTCGGAACCCTGCGAAGGCCTTCGGAGATCGCACTTGCTGCCCGAAATTACCACGACCCCGAGTTTAAATTACAATATACCATCATTAGAAATTTTAATTCTATCTTTTTATTTCTCTCTTCTCCTTTTCTGAAAGCCTTCAGCTTTTCAGTGGCGCCCACATCGTGGTTTCGGGTAGCGAGAAAGCGGTTTCCGACGGGAGTCGGAGGTCATAATTATAAGATTATTCAATTTGTGTAAAATAGTCTTAAGAGTGCCCGTTAGCGGGGTAGTTTCCCTCCAAATTATTACAACTACCCAGGAATTTGGCTCTCCTGACCTCTGCTGCCAACTTGTTCTTTCCGGCTTATTTTGTGTGTTTTTTTAGTGATTTTAGACAGATTTCGGCATAAACAAGAACAAGGCAAAATTTGAATTTTTTCTCAACGTGAATTGTAATTTTTCCAAATTTTAACGGTCCCCAATTTATTTTTCACACCCTCAAATAGTTATTTTATGGTGGAAAAATTTTAAGTAAATTTAAAGTAAAAGTTTTTTTTGTTTTGTTCCAATTTTAAATAGTACTTCGTTAAAGTCTGAAGTAAAACTTCTCATTTGAAACGCTTACATTAATTTTAGTAAGTGAATTAATTGCCTATATTCATCGTAAAAAGTAGTCAAAGGATATCACCACCACAATTTTTATTTTTTTACGGCGTCAAACCGCCTCAATTTGTGTATTATTTTGTTGTATTTCCCATATGTGAATTTACAGCGAGACCAACAGCCGATAATCACACTTCTGGGTGACAATCCCTATTGAAATTTCACTCTAGTAAAACGGTAGAACAAAGATTTTACAAATTTCACTTCACGTAAATTTTAAAAGATTCATAATTGTTTCACTTTTCGAATTACGTCGAATTCTGATACACTGAAGTACAACTGTAAGAAAAAACATTCCAAACGTAGATCACGCAGTGAATACATTCTTGCCAAAAAACAATTATAAACTATTAACTTTGATTCGTGTTCCGAATAAACAACGGCAGATGTTGCTTTCATAACGTTTACAAGTAAGTTGAATTACTAGCTCGATAGTAGAAGAAATTTTTTTTTTCCATATAAACTGTGGGTGGAAGTGAATATAATACACTCCGGGCACCAACAGTCTCATACAAAACATTTCCAGAATCGTCCAAGTACGAATCGGTTTTCAAACAATTCGAAATATTCAAGGGTTCCGTAGTGGTGAGGAACAATTTACATAAAAGGTTGGTTACTACCATATAGTTTATTTCAAGAACCGTCCAAGTGCGAATCGTCTTTGACACAGTTCAGAATAATTAAGGGTTCCGTAGTAGTAAGGAACGATTTAAAGAAAAAATTAGTGGTACGAGTCAAAATACAATTAACTCGTAGTACGTTCGTGTGAATAGTTACATTTCAATAAAAATAATAGCAGCGTCGAAAATTGCATTATTCGAGTAAAGCTGTAAAACACTTAGTTAATTTCATCAACCCATCATCACACACTTCACTTTCACTACTCACTGCTTAGGATTAGATTACATTTAAACACAGACAGACAGACAGACAATTAATTTCTAGAAGGGTCCAATCTATTAATTGAGTGAAGGAACCCTAAAAGGTACTATTTCCAAACTTAAGTATTTCCTAAAGCAAATACTAAGTTTTATAAAGGTTCAATTTATAATTCGGTTCAACGAACCCTAAAAAGTAGAATTTATTTTTCGTTATTCGGCGGGTGGATCGAAAAATATTCACATTCCTTAACATTCAACAAGACGTAAACAGACAACGATAAGGGCCGTCGTTCACTACAACAGAATTCGTTAGCGAATATAGCGAACATTCGTTGTTTACATAAAATTAACTTTTCATATAAAATAAGTAGCAGATAAATACACTATACATTGGTAAATTATCATCATCACTAAAGATTCCCGGCAATAGTAATTGAAATAGTCAGTACAATGGCGTTCAAATCAAATTTCACATCACTTCCAATGGCGGAACTAGCATATGAAGTTAAGATCCGGGGAGAGGAACCTGGTTCAACGGTGGCACATAATGTACCACACTAAGACTGCGCTAAGATGCGTATGCGAATAGTTTATAGAGTACATCATTACAGTTACACAATAGGTTTTGATAATTATTTTTTTTGGAAAATATAAGGGTGTTAGCACACCGTCATATAACTTTAGTACATAGGTGGCACATATAGGTACCACATCTCGTGTCAGGTTACACGCATACATATGATCATACGGAAGTTTCACATTTACACTTACATAATAATTAAGTAAGATATAGTCATTACATATTCATCACAATTATCTTCACACAAAATTCCAAACACTCAACAAGCAGTTTTTTTTTTGTTTGTTTACATAGTGTGACACTGGCCTTAGATGCAACGATGAATAACACGTTTGCATCAACACGATTACGTCAGCAGCTTACGCGCAAACAAAATAAAACTTGCACAGGGGAGATTTCATACGTACATACATACACATTATTTATTTAAATACATTTTACACTGACATGGTGGCAAACAAGGGCACCATATTTTGTTTAGATATTTGGCAGAATGGCCAAAGATCAATGATCTTCGTCATTTATTAAGGTTGACATAATAGTCATAGTCAACATTCTTCTACTAAAGTTGAGAATAAGCATTTGTCTTTTGTTATTGATACTAAGATTGCGAATATGCACTTGTTTTTTTATTTTATTTGGTTAAAGGGCTAAATAGCCTAGTAATTAGTTAGGGACACTACACACTACACACTACACACGACTTTCAAATAAGTACACAGAACAACGTGACAAACACATGCCGTGTTCGTCATGGGGACATAAGGGTTAATTAGCAACACGAAGGATTCTGCAAGTAAATTATTTTCTATCACTTTTCTGTTTCTTGGTTTGGTTGGGAGTTTTCTGTTAGTTGGAAGCATGAGTCTATCCCTAACAGAGTTCGTCGTTTACTGTTAGTTGGCAGCATGGTCTTGCCCTAACAGAATTATGGTGTAGGTTTGTTACTGTTACGAGGAAGCATGAGGCTTACCCGAACAGAATTATGGTACTGTTATTTGGCAGCATTGGTCTTGCCCTAACAGTCGTAGGTGTAGATCACCGTTATGTTTATTTTCGTCATATGGCTAATCCTACCACTCGGAAGCTAGAGGCTTGCCCTGGGGGATAGTCCATCCTATGAGTCGGAAGTGTTACACTAGCCCTAGTAGGATGTTCTTCTCTGGGACGGTTGTATAAATCCCAGCCTTCAGCAAAAAGCCTTATTATACACACCCCACTTTCAGGCGGTGCGTATTACCTGAACCTTCAACCCAAAGCCTCAAATACGTCTTTTCTCTTTCTGTCCTATAAGATCCTTCAGAATCACCTTAATACATCCTGCGAGTTGGTTTCATTAAAGTTAAGGCCGACTCTTCGCTACACCCAGCATCATCTCATTCACACAACACACTAACATACACACACACATAGACGAGTATTAGGTATTATGTTAGGGGCGTTCGAGGACGAACGCAGCATTTGACGCGTTAGGGTACGTCAAACGCTCACCGGGGAGGGGGAGTATGTAACGTTGTGGAACAACGGGTGCAATTAGGGGTTCAACATGAGGGGTTTTAAAATGAAAACGTAGATTAATAAATGAAAGCGCCATCTACCGAGTTATTGTCGCAACGGCGGAAGCCTCATTCGTATTTAAAAAGCGGTCTTGACGTTTAGTAGTTTCGAGTGGTGCCGCTAGAGGCGCTGTACAAAAATATAAAAACAACCGCGCGCGAATTTCGAGGCCCCCATTACTCAAATAATGTAAAGTCACTAGTCGCGAAGGCGTAGGTGCATCAAAATATAATTTCAAAGTGAAAAAATATTGTTAGGAGTCAGGTGCTCCCAAAGTGATCAGCGATTTAGCTGCGAGCGTCAATAACCCCATCATTGGGGTCCACCCTGCGGGTTCCAAGCAGGAACGTCCACCCTACGGGTTGTCAGCATCCACCCTACGGGCTAAAGAAGTCCACCTTTCGGGTGCCACGAAGGTGAAGACGCACCCTCGAGTCTACGAGCGATCATCCACCCTACGGGTTGAGAACACCGTGCCAGCCCAAGTTGTGGACGGCACGGCTACGTCGCGGACTGCATCAGCCTTGAGAACTACTAAGATAAGTCGGAACCCTGCGAAGGCCTTCGGAGATCGCACTTGCTGCCCGAAATTACCACGACCCCGAGTTTAAATTACAATATACCATCATTAGAAATTTTAATTCTATCTTTTTATTTCTCTCTTCTCCTTTTCTGAAAGCCTTCAGCTTTTCACTACGCATAAAGGTTTGAAAAATGAGTAAAGAAAATCGGAGTGGTGCGCAGGAAGTGATTTTTAAAGTTTTCCAGTGATGTTTCGCGGAGTACCAAGCTGGACAATTGTTGTGGGATTTTGAGGATGTTTATGAGCGAACAGCCTCTTTGGTGGGTATGTAATCGTGTTATTGTTTGTTTTGAATCTGTCTGAAGTTACAAATTTACTGAATTTACGATTTGGAGACAAAAAAAGGCATTGTTTAAGTTGCATATTTTTAGGTTAGAATCTTAAACTTACAATCTACCTATAGATGTAGGTAAGTCAGTGGTTAGAATAACATTGTTAGTAGGTTATTTTATAGTACGACCTACATTTTTGATACTCGGTTCAATCTGGTTTTCTACCAATTTTTTATTTTGAATTAATTGCTTCATGTCAATAGTTTGTTTCCATTAGGTAATTCATTTTCTTTTTTTACTCTTTTCAGGAAAATCAGAGAGTACAGTTAGGCGAATAGTTAACGAAGGTTTTAATAATGAAGGAAAGTTTGAAACTCCTGGGAAACACAGAAAAGGTCGGCACAGAAAGAAATAGACGATTTTAATATTTGAGCACTGTGCCAAAAAAATCCTTGTCAGATGGGGGAAAGTTACAGATAAAACATGTAATTACATGATTGTGGCAAAGCAATTGGGACTGCTAGGCACCTGCTGGTGGGTTGTAAGACGCTATTAGACCGGGGCTTCTGGATCTGGTTCAATAACTTTATTCTGGATCTGATTCAATAAAACAGAAACAAAATTAAAAATTTATAATGTGTTTTATTTATTAACTCACTAGCTGATGCCCGCAGCTTCGCCCGTGTCGAATTTGTTCTCGTGCCCGCTTCCCGTAGGAACTTATTCCCGGGATGAAAAGTAGCCTATGTGTTATTCCAGACTATAATGTATCCCTGTACCAAATTTCAGCCAGATCCCTTTAACCGTTCGAGCGTGTAAGAGTAATAAACATCCACACTCACAAACTGTCGCATTTATAATATTAGTAAGATTTTACTCGGAACGAACTCCTCGTATCAAAATCATTTTGGTCGTACTATATAGGGTTGCTACATGCATTCAGCAGCGCCCTCATTTATTTTCACGACTTTATAGACAAACTGTACGTTTGTTGATATTAAAAAACCCCTAAAAAAACATAAAATTAAAAATTTAATTAAAAATTAAAAAAACACCCGACGCACAAAAAAAGAACAATAAAAACCGGCCAAGTGCGAGTTGGACTCGCCCATGAAGGGTTTCGTAGCAGCAAGTAACATAATATAAAAGTTCTTATTTAATTAGTTCTTATATAATTTAGTTCGTTGTAACTTTGATTGATGTTTTAACACGTTCGGTAGTGATTTTTCTAGTGACCGACCGAAGTTTCGGTTTCGGTTTTGGTTTCGGCCAGTTTCGGCCAAAAAATCGAGTTTCGGCCGCAGTTTCGGTTTCGGCCGGGCCGAAACTCACGTGTTCATAAATTTTGAGTGTCTGGGTCTGCTCGCGACGTGCTCGCGCGATATATTACTAACCGAAGATTTAGAAATTTACACTTTACCTTTATTTAAACCACAAGCAATTACAATCATTTAGAAGTATTGGACAGTTACCCCCGCGGCCCTGTGTTATGTCTTAGACCTCCATTTTAGGATCCCGTTTTTACTTTTGGTTACTGAATCCTAAAGATCTAGGACATTACATAACCCTACTCCTTTGTTGTCGTGTTCAGTTGACTGTGTTGGTCGTCTGTCTGTCTGTCAGCAGGCTGTACTGTAGACAGTATTTTTTTTACAGGTGATGTATTTCTGTTGCCGCTATAGCAACAAATAATAAAAATAGACAAAATAATAGTATTAAAGGGGGCCTCCCATACAACATACGTGACTTTTTTGCCGCTTTTCTTGTGCGGAACCCTACGTGCGCGAGTCCGGCTCACTCTTGTCCAGTTTTAGTTATACACTTCTAGAATGTAACCAAAACCGGCCATGAGCTAGTAGCAGGGCACCGTGTGGTTTTAGTCGTTAGGAGTTCGCAATAGCATCTATGTGTAATTCCACACGAAAAAGAAGGAAACTCCTCTTTAGGTGGAGATATTTCTAAAATAAATACTTGAGAAGATGGTAGACTTGGTGGAACTTGCTGCACCTATTGAAAAATTAACCGGCTAAGTGCGAGTCGGACTCTCACACGGAGGGGTTAAAGCGGGACCCTATTAACGAGACATGAGGCCTAGCCATCCCTTTTCCATTCATCCATCATCCATTTCATCCCTCGGGGTTTAGGGGACATGCGTTACTTCTCATGGAGCTAACGTTACACCCTGAGGGTACAGTAGTGGCTTCTTCAATCAGATCCCTAAGATTCAATATCTTAGGGATTAACGAAAAAGCCCACATTAGGAGGAAGGGCATAACGGCACTCCGTTCGTTGAGCAGCCCGCCTGGGGCAGTACCTCCGCCCTGCAGAAGACCGCGGTAATAGTAACCTGACTCCGGTTGGGTTATGTTCTCCGTCGGTTAGCAGGGATCCAGAGCTCATTGGGGCGACTTTGTGCCGTTGACGGTGAGACCAGAGGCTTATCTGGCTCCATTGGCGGATATAGGCGCGGGGTATTGATACGGCGGTCAGGGAGACCCGGTGAAACGGTTGACCGCTGACCGCCCGCAGGCTGTACGGGACCCGAACCTGGGGATCACTTAATCTCCGCCCCAGGAGGCTGAACCAGCAGCCTGTGTAAAGTCCCTGGTGCTGTGGTCGTGCCGGAGGAGGATACCGGAGTGGACGCGGCCACTGCATTGGGGGGGGACCGGGGGCCCTTCCGTACGCCGTGCCAATCTTCCGCATTACCTTTGTCTGCCTTTGGTGAGTTGGAGCCTCGCTTAGTCTCCTGCGCCAACGGCACACAGGCGCCCCCTCAACCTTCTTAATTCCCCTTTTTTTTAAAAAACAACCATGGCTGTAAAAAAGAAAAATAAAAAGGTATCCACAGCGGCATCGGCGTCCACACTTCAAGTGGACTTTTGCAACATCAGAGGCATGCGCGCGAATATCAACGTAGTCCACCACCATCTTGAAACTGCGAAGCCGACCCTTTTTTTCTTGACGGAGACGCAGATCTCATGCCCGAAAGACACATCCCACTTAATGTACCCTGGCTACAAGCTGGAGTACAACTTCAGGCAGAAAGCCGGGGTGTGTATGTACGTCCGGGATGATGTCTGCTGTCGCCGTCTTACAAGCCTCGAAGACAGGGACCTGTCTACGTTATGGGCGCGCGTGGATCACGGGGGCCACACCCGGATCTACGCGTGCGTGTACAGGTCTCACAGCGGTAATACGGACACAATTCGCCTTTATGACCACCTTCAGCAATCGACTGACAGGGTGATTGAGCAGTGTCCCTCCGCTGAGATCGTGATTTTGGGAGATTTCAACGGTCATCATGTTGACTGGTTGGGCTCCCGGACCACCGACTTTGCGGGAAAAGCTGCTCACGAATTTGCCTTGACCTATGGGTTCTCCCAGCTGGTTAAATCCCATACAAGGATACCAGACAAGGAGAACGAGCATAGTGCATTGCTGGATCTCCTGCTGACAACGCGTCCGGACGGATACAACGTTTCAGTGGATGCTCCGCTAGGATCGTCGGACCACTGTGTCGTTCGGACGCATGTGCCTCTCGCAAGGCCTGAACCACCTCGGCCCAAGGAGTGGCGACATGTGTGGCACTACAAGTCAGCAGACTGGGATGGACTGCGAGAGTTCTATGCGTCGTACCCGTGGTGGCGGCTTTGTTTTGCCTCAGAGGATCTGGATTCTTGTGCTGTAGCAGTCGCTGAGGGGATCTTGGAGGGTATGGAATGCTACATTCCCAACCGCTGGATCCCTGTAGGTGCAAAAAAGCGACCGTGGTTCAATCGGATCTGCAGAGAAGCTCTAATGCAGAAAGAATCTGCCTACAGAGCTTGGACCACGGCTCGTGCAAATTCAGATCCAAACATCTCTGAGGTGAAACGCAAATTAAATGCCGCCTCGAGGTCCAGTAAAAGAGCAATTGTCAAGGTCAAGTTCGATTTCGTCGGCAGAATTGGCGAACGGCTAGCAGGCTTCCCCTCAGGAAGTCGTGAATTTTGGTCGCTTGCCAAAGCTGCCGAGGGAAACTTCTGTCGGTCAGGATTACCACCCTTGCTTAAACCCGACGGTAGTTTGGCCCAGAGTGCCAAGGAGAAAGCCGACCTTTTGGGTAATCTCTTTGCCTCTAACTCGACCATGAGCGACGGGGGTGCTTTACCGCCGGGCATTCCGAGTTGTGGCACTTCCATGCCGGAAGTCAAATTTACACAGCGGAATGTCCGGCGGGAGCTTCAATCCCTGGACGTTCATAAGTCGAGCGGGCCAGACGGCATTCCCGCGGTGGTACTTAAGCATTGTGGTCCAGAGTTGTGTCCGGTACTTACACGTCTTTTCACACTTTCCTATTCCATGCAACAAGTCCCAGCGTCGTGGAAGATCGCGTATGTACATCCTGTACCCAAGAAGGGTGACAGGACCGACCCGGCCAATTACAGGCCTATAGCCGTCACCTCCCTTTTATCCAAGGTGATGGAGCGTGTAATTAATACACAGCTCCTGGGGTACCTTGAGGAACACGACCTGCTCAGCGACCGGCAGTACGGTTTCCGTCACGGTCGCTCGACGGGCGATCTTCTTGTGTACCTAACACACCGATGGGCGGCGGCTATCGAGAGTAAGGGTGAGGCTCTAGCAGTGAGCCTCGACATCTCTAAAGCCTTTGACCGGGTCTGGCACCGTGGTCTTCTTACGAAATTGCCCTCATATGGACTACCCGAGAGATTATGCGGATGGGTGTCCAGCTTTTTGTCCGGTAGAAGCATCAGGGCCGTCGTTGACGGCAGCTGTTCAGACTGCATGGCCATTAACGCTGGAGTACCGCAGGGCTCAGTGTTGTCCCCTACTCTGTTTCTGCTGCATATCAATGACATGTTGTCTATTGACGGCATTCATTGTTATGCGGACGACAGTACGGGGGACACTTGTTACACGGGCCGCCCCGGTATCTCTCGGGACACAGTGGAGGAAAATCGTGAACAGCTTGTGTCTGAAATCGAGGCTACTCTTACTAGAGTGTCCGATTGGGGTGGACAAAATCTTGTCCAGTTCAACCCTTCCAAGACACAAGCGTGTTTTTTCACCGCTAAGCAAACCCCAATTACTGTAGCGCCGCAGTTTCAGGGCACATCTCTTTCCATCTCCAAGAGTATAGGGATCCTTGGTGTTGACATCTCCAGTGACGTTCAGTTCCGTAGTCATTTGGAGGACAAGGCTAAGCTGGCGTCCAAGAAGCTAGGTGTGCTCAACAGGGCGCGGCGGTACTTCACTGCGGCGCAAACACTGCTTCTCTATAAATCGCAAGTGCGGCCGCATATGGAGTACTGCTGTCACCTCTGGGCGGGAGCACCTGAATATCAGCTTCGTCCATTTGACTCGGTGCAAAGACGAGCTGTAAGAATTGTCAACGATCCTGTACTTACAGCTGGTGTGGAACCTCTTCGCGACAGGAGAGACTTTGCCTCCTTATGCGTGTTCTACCGCCTGTACAATGGTATGTGCTCTGAGGAATTGTTTGATATGATGCCCACGGCTACGTTCTATCATCGCACCGCTCGCCACAGACAGGGAGTTCATCCTCACACGCTGCGTCCGGTGCGTTCCAGCACGGTTAGATCCGATAGGTGTTTTCTTCCGCGCACGCTTAGGTTGTGGAATGACCTCCCTGCCTCGGTTTTCCCAAACGCCTACAGTATGGGGTTCTTCAAAAGGGGTCTTAGAAGGTTTTTACAGGGTCGGCAGCGCGAGTGTGGCACCTCTGGTGTTGCAAACGTTCATAGGCTGCGGTGACCACCGGTCCTTCTGGTGGGCCGTATGCTTGTCTGCCACCTTAGTGGTATAAAAAAAAAAAAAAAAAAAAAAAAAAGCCATCCGTCTGTTTCTTAGTCACGAGGTTGTATCGCTGGAACCGCGCCAGATAGAGGCCTAAAATTTTCACTGATGATGTATTTCTGTTGCCGCTATTTTATTTTAACGTGAGGGATATCCTACAGATATGCTATGCTCCCTAACGTTGGTAGGAGTCCGGTCCTACCGACTAAAAACACGCGTTGGGAGCCCCGAGTATGCCCTCGGAATGATGCATACTGCGGCCGCGTCTTTAGTTGTTTTCCTGCTACTTGAGGGGGCCGTGCATGAATCTCACACTTCACGCAGCTCAGAGGAGCAGACGTCCTCAGGCCCCTGGTCATATAGGCTGATAGTATAGGGCGCGCTGTCGCAAACTGTGCAACTTGGGTGGGAGAGTTTTGTCCCGCTTCCTCCCCAGCGCCGTCACTTTTAAGAGCATGACCTGTTCACAGGAAGAGGCCTATGGCCCCGCTCCAGCGCCTTCTTGCGCCATTAAACAATGAAGCAAGGGCCCTCGCTTCCAGGTCCCATAGAGGGGTCCGGCTAGAAGACATGCCGCCTCAACTGAGATCATGTGGTATCCCTTTATCCTTACCCTGACAGCCATCGCTTCTGCGGGCTAAGCAATCTAGCCGCATTGCTGGCCATCAGGATCTCCACCCATACGGGAGCCTCATATTGGGCCATGCTCCTTAGGTACAGTCTCCTGCAGGGAGCGTTGGCTACCCTGATATTGGGCAACAACCGCGAGAGTGCGGCTGATACCCCCTCCCTCAGTTTTGGGACCAAACTTCGGAAGTGGTATCCGAAGTTACACCGGCTATCGAATACGAGCCCCGGATACGTCGTCGAGAGCTCGATGCCGATGCTGACGCCCCATATATGTAAGCTGGATCCCGCAGGTGTCCTTTAGGGCTGCGTCTCGGTGCGTTGCTCCTCGCGCTGTAATTAGGGTATCGTCGTAACACGTTACGCACGTAACAGGTTACGCCGACACCTTTGAGCAACGGACCACGCAGCACTCAATCGTAACCGATGTTTCACAGAAGTGGTCCTAAGAACGATCCCTGTGAACACCGAACGACTCGCCGACCCTGCCCTAGCTCGGGTAAGTTATGGCCCTCTCGGAAAGACAGGCCCCGACAATTCGACGGAGGTATTTAGGCATTCCATGGTAAATAAGCGCCTCCCAAACGCAGCTCCAGGGCAAGGTGTTGAAAGCGTTGGAGATCACAAAAGACACTGCCACCACCAACCAATTCACCATGTGCTGTTGCCGCCATAAAAAAATACCTACTAAAATCAGAAAAAAACATCCGCACAAAAATATAATTTTTGTAACGGATTTCTCTGTGCGGAAATCCGACTCGCACTTGGCTGGTTTTTTTTTTCAATATGAACACGTGAGTTTCGGTTTCGGTTTCGGTTTCGGCCGAAACTGACCCTGGGGCCGAAAGTTCGGTTTCGGTTTCGGCCGGAAAACCAGTTTCGTTCGGACACTAGATTTTTCTAACCGAAAATTGCAGTTTATGACGTATTAAAAAAAATTACCAGCTCTATCTCGTTCAAACCAATTTTCGTTGGTAGTTTTTATGGCAATGTACAGTTTGTCTATAAAGTCGTGACATGAATGTTTGAGGAACTAAAAATAGTTATGTGTGTGACAACACTGGCAACACGAAACATATGTACGTCAGTTGTCAATGCTATCGTCGAATTTCGTTTACTCTCTCACGTAACTTTAATGTTTGGATTAAACTGCAACAAATTGAGACCAAACTACGCATAAAGGTTTGAGAAATGAGTAAAAAAAATCGGAGTG
The DNA here is from genome assembly GCA_933228765.1 of Miltochrista miniata. Taxonomy (NCBI): domain Eukaryota; kingdom Metazoa; phylum Arthropoda; class Insecta; order Lepidoptera; family Erebidae; genus Miltochrista; species Miltochrista miniata. The sequence continues at coordinate 119,384 of OW121770.1, forward strand.
GTGCGCAGGAAGTGATTTTTAAAGTTTTCCAGTGATGTTTCGCGGAGTACCAATCTGGACAATTGTTGTGGGATTTTGAGGATGTTTATGAGGGAACAGCATCTTTGGTGGGTATGTAATCGTGTTATTGTTTGTTTTGAATCTGTCTGAAGTTACAAATTCACTGAATTTACGATTTGGAGACAAAAAAAAGGCATTGTTTACATATTTTTAGGTTAGAATCTTAAACTTACAATCTACCTATAATGTAAGTCAGTGGTTAGAACAACATGGTTATTTTATAGTACGACCTACATTTTCGATACTCAGTTCAATCTGGTTTTCTACCAATTTTTATTTTGAATTAATTGCTTTATGTCAATAGTTGGTTTCCAATATGTAATTAATTTTCTTTTTTTACTCTTTTCAGGAAAATCAGAGAGTACAGTTAGGCGAATAGTTAACGAAGGTTTTAATAATGAAGGAAAGTTTGAAACTCCTGGTAAACACAGAAAAGGTCGGCACAGAAAGAAATAGACGATTTTAATATTTGAGCACTGCGCCAAAAAAATCCTTGTCAGATGGGGGAAAGTTACAGATAAAACATGTAATTACATGATTGTGGCAAAGCAATTGGGACTGCTAGGCACCTGCTGGTGGGTTGTAAGACGCTATTAGACCGGGGCTTCTGGATCTGGTTCAATAACTTTATTCTGGATCTGATTCAATAAAACAGAAACAAAATTAAAAATGTATAATGTGTTTTATTTATTAACTCACTAGCTGATGCCCGCAGCTTCGCCCGTGTCGAATTTGTTCTCGTTAGGAACTTATTCCCGGGATGAAAAGTAGCCTATGTGTTATTCCAGACTATAATGTATCCCTGTACCAAATTTCAGCCAGATCAGTTCAACTGTTCGAGCGTGAAAGAGTCTCACATCCACACTCATAAGCTTTCGCATTTATAATATTTGTATTGTTCCCGTTCCCGCTTCCCGTAAGAACTTATTCCCGGAATAAAAAGTAGCCATGGTTATTCCAGATTATAATGTATCCCTGTACCAAATTTCAGCCAGATCCCTTTAACCGTTCGAGCGTGTAAGAGTAATAAACATCCACACTCACAAACTGTCGCATTTATAATATTAGTAAGATTTTACTCGGAACGAACTCCTCGTATCAAAATCATTTTGGTCGTACTATATAGGGTTGCATACATGCATTCAGCAGCGCCCTCATTTAATTTCACGACTTTATAGACAAACTGTACGTCATATATTTTTTTTAGATTTATCATTCTCTTAGTTTAGAAGTTAGAGGGGGGGGGGGGGGGGGGACACACATTTTTCCACTTTGGAAGTGTCTCTTGTGCAAACTATTCACTTGAGGAAAAAATGATTTTAGGAACCTTAAAAGCATTTTTGAAGACCTATCTATAGATACTCCACACGTATGGGCTTGATGAAAAAAAAAATTATGAGTTTCAGTTCTGAGTATGGGGACCCCAGAATCTTAATGCGGTTCACAGAATATATCTAGTTACCAAGTTTCAATAGCATAGGCCTTATAGTTTCGGAGAACTGTGGCTGTGACACACGGACGGACAGACAGACAGACATGACAAATCTATAAGGGTTCCGTTTTTGCCATTTGGCTACGAAACTCTAAAAACCTATAAAAAGGAAAAAATAACTATTATATATAATATGACCTATTTATATAAAGGAAAAAATAACTATTATATATAATATGACCTATTTACCCTAAGTATTGAACCTTTATTATTATTATAGGTAGCTATATTATTTACGTATTCATATTTTTAACTACTTAACAGTTTGTCTCGTCGGGGACCGCTCACCTAATCATAACCTAATCGTACGTCAGTCTCTGTTTAGGTATAGAGCGGTCCCCCCGACGAGACAAACTGTTAGTTAAAAATATGAATACGTAATTAATATAGCTACCTATTATAATAATAAAGGTTCAATACTTAGGGTAAATAGGTCATAATATAATAGTTATTTTTTCCTTTTTACAGGTTTTTATTGATCTTTTTTTGTGCGTCGGGGGTTTTTAAAATTTTTAATTTAATTTTTAATTTTATGTTTGACGGAGAATACAATAAACTAAAATTCTATATTTTATTTATATCTCCAACGCTAACACGCCTGTATCGCCTTTCCTATTCCTCGGGAGAAGTGCCGGAGGCTTGGAAGGAGGCGAACGTCCAGCCGATCCCCAAAAAAGGGGATCGGTCGGATCCGGCCAACTATCGACCCATAGCCGTAACCACCGTCATCTGCAAGGTGTTCGAGCTAATCATCAACAAACAGCTCATGCGCTATCTGGAGGATCACTCGTTAATTAACGATCGCCAATATGGCTTTAGGCCGAAACGATCAACGGGTGACCTCCTAGCGTACGTAACGCACACCTGGGGTGAGGCTATGGAGAGGCACGGCGAATCTCTGGCTATTGGCCTAGACATCGCTAAAGCCTTTGATAGGGTATGGCATGCGTCGCTTCTTTCAAAGCTGCCGGCATATGGTTTATCGCCTCAGTTATGCCGCTGGTTGGCCAGCTTCCTGCACGGGAGACGTATACGGGTCCTCTGTGATGGTCAGGCTTCCTTCTTTATGCAGGTAAATGCCGGGGTACCACAGGGATCGGTATTGTCCCCAACTCTCTTTCTTCTGCATATCAATGACATGCTGTCCCTTGGGTGCATTCATTGTTATGCGGATGACAGTACTCTGCATGGGAGCTATTCTGGCCGCCCAGCGGAGGGGCGTTGTGACGTGGACGAAAAGAGACGGCAACTCGTGGCGGATCTCGACCGGGACCTGGGTCGCATTGCCCAATGGGGTTCAGACAACCTGGTCGAGTTCAATGCCAGAAAAACGCAGGCGTGTGCGTTTACAGCTAAGAAGTCCCCATTCCTACCCCTACCCTCTCTTCAGAACATTACGGTTCCACTAAAGGACAACCTGGAGATTCTCGGTATAGACGTCCGGCGTGAGCTCAATCACAAAAACTACATAGAGAGTTGTATTGGGCTGGCCTCGCGGAAACTCGGAGTCCTAAATAAGGTGAGACGGTACTTCACGCCACATCAGAGATGTTTGCTGTACAAGACGCAGATTCGTCCCTGCGTCGAGTACTGTTCTCACCTCTGGGATGACTCCGCGAGGTACTTGTTGGACGCACTTGACGCTATACAGAGACGTGCTGTCCGAATAATTGGTTGTCCTGAGGTGACGGGAGGCCTCGAACCGTTGGCGCAGCGAAGAACCGTAGCGTCCTTGGCTGCCTTCTACCGAATGTATCACGGCGAATATTCTGAAGAGCTCTTCAATCTGATCCCACCATCACCTTTCCGATCCCGAACAACGCGTGCCGGGCAGAGATGCCACTCATACACAGTGGAGAGAATCTTTGCCAGAACCGAGCGTTTCAAAAGATCGTTCCTCTGTCGAACTATAAAAACTTGGAACGACCTGCCCGCACACGTGTTTCCCTCATCTTACAACCCCGGGTTCTTTAAGAGGAGCGTGAAGAGGCACATCACAGGGCCGCCAACTTGAGGACCGCTGTAAGAAGTGGCCCCCAATCGCAAGATGCGCCACGGCTATCCATCGTGGCGACGTCAATTTGGCGAGCTGAATATAAAAAAAAAAAAAAAAAAAAAAAAAATTCAAAATTAGTGAACGTTCTTCATTCTCAAATTAAATTAACACTACCTACCTATGTATTTTAATAATTAATGTAGGTAATCATTATGTGAAAATATGATTTATGATTGGTAATATTTTCTATATTGTAAAAATAAAGAAAATATTACCACTGTATATTACCAACCCCGACCTCTATGGCCGAACACCCGAGAAGAGGTGTACGCACGCGCGTAGCAGAGATACTGAGGTTTGAATTTGACATGATACTCGCGAGTGTAAAACGCTGCTTTTGGGAATATGTCACTGATCTGTATTATTATAATACAGATCAGTGGAATAGGTTAAAGGAGAACTGAGCGAACAAGTGAAGAATATAAAAAATATATACCTACTATACATGAAAGACTAGTCCTCGTAATTGAAGTCAATGAAATAGGTATACCAATAACTAGGCAGCATCGTCTTTGACTTAAGGTCTGTCCCTTAGTAAATTGAATAAAAAATACCAAATGTATAAAAATAAACGTCACTGTCAGTAACTGTAATTTAAATTTTCTACATTCTTTGTTTTGTTGTGGTCTTTAGTATTTGTGGCCGTGATTTCGTGAGTTATTTGTGAGATCAGACTTCGGTTCCTGTAAAGCATAAACCATCAACAAACGGCAGATAATTTGTGGCTGCCATGTGGGAGGAGAGCAGCAGCCCCAAGAGTGGTGGCGGTTCCCGGAGTACGGCGGACTCTGCTAAACTGCAGGATGCTGTGTTTCAAGAACTAATGCAGGAATGCAAACACAGTGCGCCAGGAGCTCGACTCTCAGCCCGTCTTCGAACCGCGCTTGAACGGTACATCCTGATTTATTAAGGCCGGGCATTTAATTCTTTACTTTGAAAATTATGCGTTACAAGATGTAAAAAAATATGAAACACAGGGAGTAACACGATTCTGCTTTCGAATTTGGCTAACGTTAACGCGCATACTTTCCTGTCTTTATTACTTATTTATTTATAGTTTCTACTTGTGTCAGAAAAGCAATTTCAAATCATTAATCAATTTTTGTTTCGGAGTTGGGAGTGTTTTTTATCTAAACATGTATGTATTTTAAATAGCTATGGCTTATGACTTTCAGTTGTCTGAATCCCTAGCACAAGCTTAGTGTGGGTTAGATATTAGAATATTTGTGGACATTCTCACACAAAGTCATTGTGTGACAATGTCTACAAATATTAATTAGTTTATCATTTACTAGGTATATAAATATAAATTCATCAACTTTTAAACATTATTGCAAATATTATACACTGGAAGGGAGTTGGTCATATTATCATTTTTAATTTAAAAGGGTTAATTCACTTGTTCATTTGCAAACATGGGTAAAAACGAGGTCCTAAAAATATACAATTATATCATACTAGTATCTCCATATTCCACCAAAAGGCATGCAAAATTAGGGTGGGCTTTAGAATCGTGCCAATCGATTTTAGGGTTTTTAGGGGTTGCGTTGGATAGGGGTGGGTCTCCCCTTCTCAAAAATACCCCTCCCCCAGTGAGGAGATGCATGGTTTTTTTTTTATGGCTGTTTAAAGTTGCGTGAAATGAAATAAAAAATGCATAATAAAACGCTATATTATTATTTATATATGTTATAAATATAGTTTATTTTAATAATTTTACTATTTGAATATATATTAACGTCTGTATTATTTAAAATTGCATAAAATGATAAAAAACAACCTTAAAGTTTCCGGGAACGGGACTAAGTAATCTATACTAATATTATAAAGAGGAAAGATTTGTTTTTTTGTTTGTTTGTTTGTTTGTTTGTTTGTTTGTTTGTAAGGAATAGGCTCCGGAACTACTGGACCGATTTGAAAAATTCTTTCACTGTTGGAAAGCTACACTCTTTGCGGGTAACATAGGCTATATTTTATTCCCATATTCCCACGGGAACGGGAACTACGCGGGTGAAACCGCGTGACGTCCGCTAGTGCATAATAAAACGCTATATTATTATTTTTATACAATTAAATATAGTTAATTTTAAAAAACTTACTATTTTTTTACTATTTGAATATATTTTAGCACTTGTATTATTTAATAATGCAATAATTAATAAAAAACGATAAAGTGATTACCTAGTACAACCACCATGTAGTGCAGTATACACCTCGCGCAATCCGACTTGGATAGATTAGGTTAGAAGGCTAAGGCGGGAGCGGAGCGAAGCGGAGCTCCCGCATTAGCTTTCGTGGTTATTTTTTTTGTAGCAACCTAAACAATTTTTTTTATTAGCAGGGTGGAGAGTGGGTGTCAGTATGGATTTTTTTTTTTCCCAACGGACCCCACGTCCTTGGCAAGCCCTTGTCCATGAAATTATCTTCAATTCCCAACGGACCCGTGTGGGGACAGATTCTCGGGTTCATTGGTAATAAATTGCATCCAGGCCAGGCCCCACTTAGGTTGATAATGGTTAGGGAGTAGGTACATAGGGGTGGGGGAGTAGGTAAATGGGGGCTAGGGAGCAGGTATAAGAAACTTACTTAGCCTTCAAAAATATACTTTTAGGTTAGTTTATGAAAATGTTCATAACTTAAAAACTAAGCGTTTCTGCAGGGGGGGAGTTGCCGGGGGGGTACTCCCCCCTCCCCCCTACCCCCTCCCACCCCTCTCCCCCCTTAATTCGATTGGCACGATTCTAAAGCAATCCCCAAAATTATATTTACATTCAATAGGGCTTAAACATTTACTATCCTAGATATAAAGTTGTCATTAGATAATATTCCCAATGAGCAAATGACAAGTCTTCACTTTCAAGCTGCATCTGCTGCAACATGGTTTTGTGTTTCTCATAACACTAAACATTGTTTTGATATAAAAAAGGGTGTGGCTGAAAAATGTTGCTTGAAAAAATACACTAAAAATGTTTTCTCATGGCTTGATGGGAATACCTTCAAAAGTAAAGTGAAGCCGCTCTTATTACAGTATGATATGAATTCTAATGATGGCAAACTAGTTTTGTATAAAAATATTACTTCTTACTTAACATAGAAAATTTACTACATAGGTTCACTATCTAATGTAATTACAAACGCACACAATAAAACATCACATCTCACTACAATAATATGCAACACACTATGCCAAAAATGACATCAATACTTTGTGTTCCTATTCTCGCTGGCAAAAATGTAACGCTGTGTGCGAGTAGAGTTGCACCATATCGATAAACCCAGCGACAAAAATATATTAATCAACAAATGCGTAATGGCTTTTGTGTGTTAAATTTTTTTATTGTACAGTTAACTACAATGAAATGTACTAGTTTGATCAAACAAAATGATGTATTCCTGCGAATGAACTGCGAATTCCTGCCTGCCTTAATGAACTAATCATAGATTAACAAACGTGGTATCCACTGAACTTGACAGTAACATGTATACGTGTAAAGAGCAATAATTATGCATCCCAATACATTTACTTTTTATTTTAAAATTGACTGAGGAAGTACGACAGACGTACCTAGTACCTACGTTGTGCTTATTAGTTGTTGGTACTTGGCATGCGTTAATTCATACATATCAGTTCTTTGTTGAATAGGAGTGGAGACCTTATTACTGCCAATTAAGTATGTTTTTCAAATGTATCAGAGTTCATGGTTTTGTGGAACACCTTCTTGCTGAAAAACAATTAATCATAATCATAATCATTTATTTATTGCTGAACATAACATTGGTATTTTACATCTAAGGTGTTATAGGATGCAGAGGAAATTATATTCGGCCAATTATGGCATGCAAATTAATTATTTTAAATGGAAAAATAGATCATGGTAATACTATCATACAGTATTAGAACTTTATACAAACGGTCGAAGCCTGCGAGCCCGTCGCGAATGTGCCGCGGGGGCGAATGAATATTGTTCCCTTTTTTTTAAACGCCTATTTTTAGGGTTCCGTAGCCAAATGGCAAAAACGGAACCCTTATAGATTCGTCATGTCTGTCTGTCCGTCCGTATGTCACAGCCACTTTTTAGAACTGAAACTCAATTTTTTTTCATCGAATCCATACGTGTGGTATATACAGAGTGAATTTTTCAAAAGGGATTGGATGGCCAAATACGAAACTATAAGGAATAGCTAAAAATGCTCAAAGGAGTCACGAGCCCGATTTTAATGAAACTTAAAACCTAATCATTAGATTTTTGAAAAACCAATTATCCTAGCTGGGAATTGAACCCATTGAATTTGAAAAAAAAAACACACCCTATATTATTACACAATACGATAGTGTTGCTGTTAGGGATCTTATTCTGGGAAGTAATGACATACGGCAAACTAAGGGAAAGTGCTCATCTTTAACAAAATACAATTTATTTTTCTTACGTAAACTGATTAATTGTTCAAGATTGTAGACCATTGTTTTCAATACATAGCTGGATTCGAGTCCTCAAGGATCGTACTGCATTCAATATTATTATTCCGTTTAAAATATTCTCCAAAGAATGATTTAAAATAAGGAATAGTTACGATCTATTCTGGGATTTAGAACGAAACAAAATTATGATACAAAACTTAGGTACATAAAATATGAATTTTATTAACTTTTGAAACTCCTCACGGTTTTTCACCAAACGTCAGGCTTTTTAGAGAAGATTTATGCAACGTGGACAGCGTGCGGGTTGCGCCCCTGGTGTTGCAAATGGCCTTTTGCTATGGTGATCGCTAGTCCACCTTAGTGATATAAAAAAACCCTTCTGGACCAGTGGTTCCAGTTCATTCCTGATATTTCTGAGCCATGACTGTTCCCACTGTAAGGAACTTGACAATCACCACTGCACTATTTACATTAAAGCACTTGTATTTCAGAGTCACACTTTAATAAAAAGAAACCCATTGCTTATATCTAAAATTATAAAGAGAAAAGATTTGATTGTTTGTTTGTTTGCATTGAATAGGCTCTGAAACTACTGGACCGATTTCAAAAATTCTCTCACACTGTTAGGAAGCTACACTCTTTGTGGTGAACATAGGCTATATTTTATTCCCGTATTTCCACTAGGGCTTCTAGAAAAAAACATAGGTCAAGCTGTATAATCATTTCCACTGAACCGATTTTGATGAAACATACTGCAATATTTGAGTTGAAAAAATACCTATGAATTCCTAATAGTACATGCGGAGCCGGCGTTCCCCAGGGAAGCTGTCTTCTTTTTTACGTGTGGAAATCCCTCATGGATGCTATGCCGAACTCTTACCGACTGAAACCACACTGTGCTCTACCACTACCTACGGTCGGGAGCCCCGGGTAAGCCCTCGGAAAGATGTCGTAGGATTCCCGACAGACCTTTGCTATCATGGCGGCCTCGTCTAGGGGGTTTGGGTACTTTTCCGCGTCTTTGGGGTTTTTCGGGTGTTACTCTCGCTTCTTGGGTCGTGTGTCGTGCGAGCAAGTTTCACATAACGCTGTCTTCTTGGGCCTGCTTCTGTAAGGACGATGAGCTGCCCCCGTATCGTCCTTGGGTCATGGAGGTAGACAGTCTTGGCCGAAGACAAGTATGGCGCCCTTGCCGCAGACTGCGGAACTCTGGTTGGAGAGTTATCTCCCCGCTCCCTCCTCACCGCCTCTTTCGGACGCGGTGACGTCCCACTTACTGACGCTGAAGAACATGGCTCGGACTATGGTTTCCAGCGAGATAATGTCTGTACGGGTTCCGTACAGTTATGCTACTAGATTAATAACCACTAAAATGATACTACTAATTGACTTGTAAAGGTAACTATCATTTATTGCTAAGTAATTAATTAATCTACAAAATATGATGTATTGCTAATGAGTACGTCGCCTTGCTGCTAGACGTGAACTGAACTTAGTATACGTAAATTAATAAATGTTAATAAAGTCTGCATTATTGCTGTGTGCTGACCGAGCAAATGTACGGTCATTAGCCCGTACATCCTCCCGGGCCCAAAAAAGCGCGATCCTATGGCAAGTTCTTTGAAAACACACTCTTTTTTGGGATGGGAGAAGTTGATTGGTCCTTTAGATTGTTCTCATTTATCGAGTCTGTAGGCACATCACTAGGCTGCCGGTCAGCCGTATTTAAATTGCGCGTAAACACAACACTTTGCTCTGGAGCCGGTGAACATCCCACTCTTGTGTTGGCTCGTCGCCTCTTCCACAGGTACACTGCAACTGCTATCACTCCAGCTCCCAACAATACGTATGTGATAACGTATTGATGAATATCATGTGTCAGCTGTTGTACTGTAATTTGATCTTGACATATTATTCGTGTTATGTACGAATCACAACAAAAATAAAAATACTTGGACGGGTCATTTAACTCAATCCACACCTGATTGCAAGTGGATATGCTGACACTGCACTGATTCTTGTTGGCATATGTTTCACAGAAATTTTCGTCGACGGACAGATAGTGAACAGGCGTGTTGATATGACACAAATATGATCGTTCGTTATGTAAGCAAGCTTGTAGCTCGGACGCGGATAATGTTACGAATGCATCTTTACCCAAATTAACGGCAATGTATTCATTAATTGGGCGGACAGTGATCATGCCATTTGTTGTCTGATGAGGAATTGGGATAGTTTTGTGAATGCTATATGATTCCCGGCTGGTGAGCGGGAACGTAATTTCAAAAATGAAATAATCTTTTAATATCCTTGCTTTAATTCTCAACAGGGCATAAATGTATCTGAGATCTGACTGTATATTTTCGATGGGCAGCGTAGTATCTTTTGTTAACTGGCTGGCAATAACCTGTAGCTCACTACGTAATTGATCGGGTGACAATAAGTGGGTATTGAACTTCCCGTGATAAATATCGGTGACTGTGTCCAACAGAGTATCTTGAATCCCTTTTAAGTTTTGAATAAGGTTACTTGTGGTCATGGCCGATAATGTGAAGTCCTGTGCCTCACTAATGCTCATCATCGTTTGTGAGGCGGAGTTTGCCGCTGCTTCCAATGCATTGAGATGTTTGTTTATGGCTTTGTGCTGAATGGACATGATGTTTTCAGTTCTTTTCAACAGATTATACTCGGCTTCAACGATGGATGTTTGATTCCTTAATAGGTTTGTTAAATGATGCTCGTTCCGTCGTATCAGCTCGATATCTTTTCTGTACTGTTCTGCGAAGCGCTCATCTAATACTCCGAAAAGGCTATTAGCAACATATCCTATACCGTTGATAAGCCCGCGACGCCGTCTGGCGTGCGCGTTAAACTGCTGATCCAATAACAATTGATTGTAGTGTTGTAGTTCCCGGTATTCATGCTGTAATTGTAGTAGTATTGTAGAGCATTGAACTGTGTTAGCCAACATTCCACATATTTTTTCTGAATGATCTAATGTCTTCGAAACTGCTGTGTTCCCTTCCCAATACGGGGACATGTCGTAGTAGACAACAAGTGTCCATTTGTCACGAATGATTCGCATATCAGAAACGGAGTCGAAGTACAATGACTTGTTGCTAGGAAATTTGGTAATATTAAATGCTCCATATGATGGCATTAAAAGAGACAAGAGAAATTTAATGAAATTGCTAATGACGTGAATGCCCCTGGTTTGCTAATTTTTCTCTTTGGGGTGTCATTTTGTGTCTTTTTGTCCTTTGGAGTAGTACAGTAAGCGTTGCTTTTGTTGCTGTCAGTATGAACGGGTAGAACTGACAGTTTAACTATAGGCCTCTGAAGTGTGCCGTTCTTTGTTTTCAACGACACGAATCTGACCAGATTATCGTGACCATGATGAAGATTTATCACCCTACCCATCAACCATTTGCCAGCTGGTAGGTTCTCGTCTTGAATGGTGACTAAATCACCCAACCGTATGTTTTCTTGTGGTGTTTTTCACTTTGTTCGAACAGACAATTGGGTCAAGTACTCGGTCTTCCACCTTTTCCAGAGATCTTCAAATAATTTCGATATAAGATGCCATCTTGTTCTGGCATCTGCTGCTGTTTCGATTATTGTCGATCCTGGTCTTGCTGTTAAAAAGTGAGAAGGAGTTAGATATTCTAGGTCATCTGGATCTTCTGATATTGCACAAAGAGGCCTTGAGTTAAGACAAGCTTCTACTTTTGATAAAAGGGTGGTGTACTCCTCAAAGGTCAACTTCTGCTCTCCCACGCATCGCTTTAAATGACCTTTACAACTACGTATACCGGCCTCCCACAATCCTCCAGCCCCTGGAGAAGAGCTTGGGTTAAAATGCCATGCTATACCCATTTCTGAAATCTCCGCAAAAAAATTGCTATTGTATATTTTGTTGTAATTCCTCATATTGTACTTGAAGAATTCTGTTTGCACCGACAAAGTTAGTTCCATTGTCGCTGTACATGTGGCGTGGAGCACCTCGTCGGGAAGCCATTCTGCTGAGCGCCGCTAAAAACGCTGCACTTGTCATATCAGACACAAGCTCTAAATGGACAGCTTTAGTGACCATGCAAATGAATAATGCAATGTACCCTTTGGTAGTTTTTATCCCTCTGCCCTTGTTGGCCTTGATGTAGACGTGCCATGGAAAGCCGGTATCTCAATTTTAGGGGTTGTTTTCTCCCTGTGAGAATTAGACCATAGTTTGCTGTTGATGGCTTTTTTCATAAAATTGTACGTTTTTTCGTTAGTAGTAAACGTTTCTTCGTACTCTGCATTCTCACCATCCAGTTCACTATCTAACTGCCAGTGGAGAGTATCGATAGCTGACCATCGCGCTTGAAGCTCTTTTAAGATGTCTTCGAACTCCCACTTTTCGGTCACCGCCTCCAAGTCTATATTGTTCACTGTCCGCGAAAATGCCTTAAAATTGCTAGCCTGTTTTTTCAGCATCTCATCTGTTTTACTGTCCGTTGCTTGCGACCGTTTTTCAGGATTAATTGCTGCCATAGACGACCCCGGTTTTCTTGTACCTACTGATAAAGTCATCTTTTGTTCTTCTGGAGCTCTGCTCGGGGTTGTAGGCCTCGGCAGAGATTGTAGAAGATGGCTTTTAGCATCGTTGTAAAATTCCGACGCTTGCTTAAAATGATTATCCTGAAAATACGCATCACTCTCATCCCCGATCTCACACAAACGCGAATGATTGATTTGGAAATCTTTCCAATATGATTCTAGCGTATCTAGCTTACGCTTGATGTAATCGGCCGTTCTACGGTCACGAGCAGTCTTCTTGAAAGAAGACAGAAACTGGTCCATGGCCCGACCGGTCTGCTCTTGATTTGCTAGTAAATCTTCCATTTTATATATATAAATAATTGGAAAGATCTTACTTGAATTGCTCGTACAACACCTGCTTGGTGGCTGCTGAAGCTCCGACACGTAGCGCTCTTGCTGGCTTAGTGCACTGGTACTGCAACTCCTTGATAGTCACTGATTCGACTACACACGCGACTGATCCTTGCTGATAACCAAACCGCGCGATAGGTTTATAGCTCGAAGGACCAAAATGTACGGGTTCCGTACAGTTATGCTACTAGATTAATAACCACTAAAATGATACTACTAATTGACTTGTAAAGGTAACTATCATTTATTGCTAAGTAATTAATTAATCTACAAAATATGATGTATTGCTAATGAGTACGTCGCCTTGCTGCTAAACGTGAACTGAACTTAGTATACGTAAATTAATAAATGTTAATAAAGTCTGCATTATTGCTGTGTGCTGACCGAGCAAATGTACGGTCATTAGCCCGTACAATGTCCACGTTCAGAATTGTCACTCCTAGTGACAATTCTGAACGTGGATTTCCTGGAAAGCAAAGGATGGACCATTGGTGGAGTGCACAGCATGGACGCCAGGTCCTAACCTGGCGTCCATGCTGTGCACTCCACCAATGGAGCGCTGTGTCCTCGCTGCGTCCGTCCGCCACAGATGCTTACCAAAGTACCCGTGCCCGGTTATTATCTGTAACAACCGGTAGAATTTATATAAGATTGCCATCACTCTCTCAGCTATGACACTTCAAAACAGTCAACGCGGCCAGGACTCAGCAGATTTCCTTCGGTGAAAGGAAGCAACTTTCGCCTCTCACCATGCTCAGTCAAAAAATCGAAAAAGGGGTCTTGACAGACAGACAGACCCTTTTAATACAAACGAGGTTTAGAGCGGAGACCGCGACTCGACCATCGATGAGTAGGACATCCACCCGTCAGATGGACCGACGGCGACGACATGGAAAAGGTCTGGGACTGGATGCGGAAGGTCCAGGACCGTGTGTCGTGGCGTTAATTGGGAAAGGCCTGCGTGAAGTGGATATGCCATAGGCTGATTTGATTGATTGATTGCATGTTTATTATTTACTTAATCGTTATTTATGCCACTGTCAAGCAATTTATGCCACTGTCAAGCAATGATAGCTATTGTAACACGAGTGCTAGTTTGGGCCACGAAGCGAACTTGAGTGGCACAATAGATCAGCACGAGTGTTACAATAGCTGTTTGCGGTAGTGGCATACAAAACTTTTTCTACGACCATGAAATCTATACATATAATAAAATGATAGAAAAGCCAAAACTGTACATTGGAAATATAAAAAAAAAAATACTCGCTAGGTGTTCTACGTAAGATACCGAACCCAAAAATATAGTCAGAAAAATTTTTGTCTGTTTGTTTGTCTGTTTGTCTGTTTGCTTTGCTTTGTCCGGAAGGATCTCGAAAAGTACTGAACAGATTTGGTTCAAATTTTGCACAAATATTACTTAGGGGTGGGGCCTTAAAATAGGCGGTATATTATCACGCTACACATCCTAGGGGCTAAGCAGAGAGCAATTAAATGTGTAAACCGGTGGATTGATTCAACTAAAACGTAGCAGGAATATTAGTAAGAGATAGGTTTTACACCAAGACAACATATTATTACGCTAAATATTTTAGGAGAAGCAGAAGCGCTCGTGGCCCCGCGAACTCAGTGTTCTGTAAACGATCACTGCAGTAAGCAACTTTCACTGTGGCCGGTCCATGGATGGGTGACCATCCATGTGATCACTTTGTGACATTTATTTGAGCGTTTCCGTGCTTCGGAAGGCACGTTAAGCCGTTGGTCCCGGTTGCCAGTAAAATGGCAGTCGTTAAGCTAAGTTGAAGGCTTTATTTCAACAGCAGGCAGTCACAACCTGCGCCTGTCCATTTAAACACGGCAATACGGCTCACCACCTATTACGTGGGACAAATTATACAAAGGTGAAATGTGGGCATATGATATGCCTCTGCCTACCCCTTCGGGGATAAAGGCGTGACCATATGTATGTGTATGTAAATATTTTAGGAGCTCGGCAGACAACAATGAAAATCTGTTTGCATATTTTTGCAAAATACAGAAACTACTAAATAATTTTAATTAATCTTTTACTTGAATAGTAAATCTAGAGGTAGGATCTTTAAATAGGCCAAATATTATCACGCTGCATATCCTAGGGACTAGGCAGAGGGCAATGAAATATGTAAGTATGGATATAGATTAAGCTAAAACGTTGCAGGAATATTAGTAAGAGATCGGTTTTACACACCGGCTACATATTATCACTCTAAATATCTCATATTAAATCCTGTGTTTGCTATGATATCCAGACGACTGATATACATACTTATATATTTCTAAATACATACATATATACATAGAAAACACCCAAACTCCGATAGAAACATTTGTTGATCAAACAAATAATTGGACCAAACCAAAAATCAAACCCAGGACCTTCGGTGCGGCAAGCGGTATCACTACACCGACTACGCCGCAGCGGCAGTCAATCAAATTATAGTTTATACTAGCTGACCCTCGCAACTTCGTTTACGTCACATATATTATGGTGTATGAAAGGAGAGATATTTCTTCATCAGACTCATCAATCAGCGTACGAAACTGACCCGTTTGCTTAGACATAAAAGAGCCACAATTCAGTCCACGCCTTCGGCGCGGACTGAATTATTTTACAATAGCCTTAATCATTTAGTTTAGATTTACCTTCGCATTCAAAGGGATCCTTGAATTCTAGGTTTTGCGAAAGTTGAGATGTCTCTATTTCCTGAACTACAAAACCCTCAACATTGAAACGTGTGTGAAACAATCCTGTCTTTCATCCCCTCTCCCAAAGGAATCGCACAAAATATCGGGATCAAAAGTATCCCAGAACCTTCCTCGAATCATAAGCTCACGATTGTACCAAATTTCATTCAAATCGAATCGGTAGTTTCGGCGTTATAATTATTCGGGATTTAGACAGACAGACTGACATGAAAAATTTAAATTACATTTTCGGGTTCAGTTTCGATTAGAGACTGCCCTTTTTTTACGTTAAGCTCTTTTATGATTTAGCCAACACGCCCATTTAGATTTACCCTCTCATTCAAAGGAACCCTTGAATTCTAGGTTTGGCATAAGTTGAGATGCCTCTAATTTCTGAACTACAAAACCCTCAACCTTGAAACTTGGGTGGAACAATTTTTAAAGTACTCCCTTTCCAATACTATAAAAAAAAATTGGAATCGCATCACGCGTTAAGAAATTACAACTGAAAAACCATTTTATCTTTTATTCCCTGTCCCGCAGGAACCGCGCAAAACTTCGGGATCAAAAGTATCCTAGAACCTTTCTCGGACTATGAGCTCAAAATGTACCAAGTATCATTCAAATCGGTTCAGTAGTTTTGGCGTGATACTTATTCGGGATACAGACAGACAGACAGACAGACATGAAAAGTTTAAATTGCATTTTCGGCTTCGCTATCGATTAGAGAACGCCCTCCAATTAAAATTTTCAAAATATTTTCCATGTACAGACTCCCGACCCTCTACAGTTTTATTATATGTATAGACTAGCTGTGACCCTCGCAACTTCGTTTAAGTCACATAAGATCTATGAAAGGAGAGGTATTTCTTCATCAGACTCATTAAGCACCGTGTGAAACTGCCCTGTTTGCAAACAATTCAGTCCACGCCTTCGCGGACTGAATTATTTTACAATAGCCTTAATCATTAAGCTCTTTTATGATTAAGCCAACACGCCAGTTTAGATTTACCCCCACATTCAAAGGGACTCTTTAATTCTAGGTTTTGCGAAAGTTGAGATGTTTCTAATTTCTGAACTACAAAACCGTCAACATTTAAACTTGTGTGAAACAATTCTTTACGTACTCCCTTTATGAAACTGAAAAAAAAATGTAATCGGACAAGGCATTGAGAAGTTACAACTAATGAACCATTGGTCTTTCATCCCCTCTCCCAAAAGAACCGCGCAAAATATCGGGATCAAAATTGTCCTAGAACCTTCTTCGGATCATAAGCTCAGATTGTACCAAATTTCATTTAAATCGAATCAGTAGTTTCGGCGTGATACTTATTCGGGATATAGACAGACAGACAGACATGAAAAATTAAAATTAAACTAGCTGACCCCCGCAATAAGTCAGTCCACGCCTTCGGCGCGGGCTGAATTATTTTACAATAGCCTTAACCATAAGCTCTTTTATGATTAAGCCAACACGCCACACAAACGTAGTTTATAATGAACACTCTTAAAAATACAACTTTACTGGAAAATGTTGAGCTTTGGCTACAGTGACATAGGTACATAAAGTCACCTTAAACATAATAAGTACATGCAGGCCACGCCTTTATCTCCAAAGGGGTATCGAGGCATATTATATGTTCACCTTTTTATAATTCGTCCCACGTAACGTAATAGGTGGTGAACCGTATTGCCGTGTTGAAATGGACAGGCGTAGGTACTGCCTACTTTTGAAAATTATTAAATCTATAAGGCCTTGAACTTGGTTTAACGACTGCCATTTACTGGCTACCGTTAGCGTTAGTGTTATCGTCTCAAATCTTCCGGTTATACTTAAAGTTTTCAGTCTGTGGCCCTAATCTAACAAACGTTTCGTGTTCGCGCTTCACCATACTACTTACTCTTTTTATTATTAAAGGGGCTAATTAATAAACACGTACGTCATACCGGCCTTGGACCCACTAAAACCATGAGGTCTCGTCCTATCTATATAGCGCAGTCCTGGGGTATCCTTTAGAGGGCTTACCCGGGACTCCCAACCGTAGGCTGTTAGGTAGGGTACGTGTGGTTCTTAGTCAGTAGGAGTCATAATACATTCATGTGGGATTTACCTCACGTTAAATAAATCCATCTAGCGCATAGCTCCCCGGGTAAGTTGGAGGATGTCCTAAATTTGTTCCCACATTTTGGTTACGACTTATCCTAGAGGCTTGATAGAATGCGGTTCAAATTTTGCTTATAACATAATTTCCACGCGGACGAAGTCGCGGGTAACAGCTAGTAAATAAATACAAAATAAATAAATACAAAAATTCATTTCGCTATTATCACTGATATCATTCCATTTCGCTCTTATTACTGATATTCAAAACAGCAGAGGCGGGTGCGCGGGGCACGCGCCGCCCCAGCTGCGCACGTGGACCGCCCCGGTCACGGTGCTCGGCCAGACGTCTTGGCATAATCATATTTATGTTGATTTTGTAAAGCCATAGGTCATAGCCATAAAAAGAAATTTAAAAAGTTTTATTGTGCAACGGTTTACCCGTGTGGAAATGGTTATTGTAACACGACCTGCCAAGCCGTGTTACAATAACTAGATATGACTTGTGGTTATGTATTAAGCAAATTACCAAATGGTCGTAGAAAAATAACATTGTAAGTACATACATTATATATCGAAGATTTTTTTATGTTTCATTTTTTTACTTATAGAGGGGCGCCGCGTGAAGCGCCTCGCGGCTCCCCTCTGTACTTTCTGCGGCCGGCGCCCAGGTTGGGAAGCTTAGTCTAATTTGTATCGATGAATGACATCTAGGCGTGAACATGCCACCAGCTTATACTATCAAAGAGTCCTTAACAATGACCGTTTACTGTACAGCCACACGCTCGCAATCCTCCTCGTGTTGCTGCGAATATTTCCCTATCAGCCACACGCTCGCCCACTCGTGATGGTCATCGCGTTGTGCAACACTCCAATATTCGCCTTGCAGTAAACAAAATTGGTAGCAGCGTGTGAAGAAAATCTATACTAATATTATTTATTTATTTATTTATTTTTGGGAGACCAACAGCTTATAATAGCACACAATAGCCTTATATAATAAATATCAGAGAGCCAATTACAGGTCTCCACGTATAAACCACATGATATAATATAGTGTCTGAGAACATTGAAACTTACAGACAAAATAGTAGGTATTGTTAATCAATATCTAAAACTAAAACTAAAAATGACAACAAGCCCCTAAGCTAATTTCTATACAAACTTTTGGAAAAGTATACATTGACAATTTAAAGTACTATTCAGAATATAAAGCTAACAAAGCGCAATCACGGCCTGTGGGCCGAAAAAAATTTCATTACTGAGTAGTCGTCTCACCGTCTCCGTCTTTGAATCAAAAACATCAAATTGTAGCTTTCTATACTGCTTATTCAACGAACTGCTCGCCCGCCACAGAAATGCATTCTGTCTATACTTAGTAGATACTAACGCTACGTCCTAGGTGGGCGGTTCGAAGCGAACGCGATTCTGAAGCGGTGACACGCGAATTCAACGCGACGCGGTGCGACGCGGCGGCTATGTCCTACGTGCACGCGAATCGTCTCGCACAGCCGCCACCGACCGGCGACGCTGCCGTTCAGTTGGCACTTTGCATCAGCCTAATGTAAACTGCTATAGATCAAAAAAATGTATGGAGTTCTAGATTTTAGGTTTTCAGAGGCTGGTTTCCGCAAATCAACGTCATTTCTGCGCCTATTTTGGTGGGGGGTTTTGGTATGGCTATTGCCATCCCAGTTTTCCAATAAGTCTAGCAGACTCTTCACGTTGCCGGAGACTTCCTGGAGCGACCTTGGTGTACCGAAGTGTCTAGCCCTGTATCCTTACCAGTTATGGGCATTCCATAAGAATGTGACTGGCAGTTCGTCCGTCTGCAAAGGGTCTGTGACACCTGAATTAAAGAGATGATTGTTAAGTAGACTGTGACCGCAGCTTTTTAAGCTATTGCATAGCTTCTATCGCGGGCCTTGCGTGGAGACTGAATCCAGAAATTGTGTCACGAAAATAAATCACACTCTCGGCTACCGTTGGCCACGCTCGGCCACGTTCGTGTATCTCGCACTTCATATACCAACGTGTACAAGTGAGCGTTTGCATAACGTGTACCTATGTATATGAAGTGAAGTAGGGTGAAGTGGGGTGGGCTGAGGTGTGTAGGGTGGGGTGAAGTGAAGTGGGGTGTGGTGAGGTGAATTGGTGTGAGGTGGGGTGGGGTGAGGTAAGGTGGAGCGGAATTTTGGCCTTTTGGACTTTGGCCTTTGGGACTTTTGGACTTTTGGCCTTTTGGACTTTAGGACTTTTGGACTTTTGGACTTTTGTACTTTTGGACTTTTGGGACTTTTGGACTTGCCAACAAAAAGCAGGATCAAAAGTCCAAAAGTCACAAGTCCAAAGTCCAAAGTCCAAAGTACAAAAAGTCCCAAAAGATCCAAAAGTCCCAAAAGTCCCAATAGTCCCAAAAGTCCCAAAAGTATCAAAAGTCCCAAAAGATCCAAAAGTCCCAAAAGTCCCAATAGTCCCAAAAGTCCCAAAAGTCCCAAAAGTCCCAAAAGTCCCAAAAGATCCAAAAGTCCCAAAAGTCCCAAAAGTTCCAAAAGTCCCAAAAGATCCAAAAGTCCCAAAAGTCCCAAAAGTCCCAATAGTCCCAAAAGTATCAAAAGTCCCAAAAGATCCAAAAGTCCCAAAAGTCCCAAAGTCCCAATAGTCCCAAAAGTCCCAAAAGTCCCAAAAGATCCAAAAGTCCCAAAAGTCCCAAAAGTCCCAAAGTCCCAATAGTCCCAAAAGTCCCAAAAGTCCAAAAGTCCCAAAAGTCCAAAAGGCCAAAAGTCCAAAAGTCCAAAGGCTGAAATTTGGTACAGAGATACATTATAGTCTGGAATAACACATAGGCTACCTTTTATCCCGGGAATGGCTTCCCGCGGGAACAAATTTTACGCGGGCGAAGCTGCGGGCATCAGCTAGTATTCTTATATAGAGGAAGTGGGACTAACTTTGTATACTTAGAAAGGCATAATCGACGATAATAAATTTACTTCTTTTATCCCATAAAATAGGACGTTCTTGAATTACATTGATTAAAATTTCTATTTCCAACATTATAAAAAACACGGCGGCACCGCATCCAGTTCGCGCGCAAATATCAAACCAACTGATCGCGTTCGCTTCATTTCGCGCCGCCCCGCACCGCACCGCACTTGCGTTTGGTCACGTAGGACACTTCAATAGGTTTCAACTGTTTGTTGGTATCGCGCCGCGCCGCGCCGCTTTGCGTTCGCTTACGTAGGACGTCGCCTAAGGGTAATTGAATAGGCACATTGAATATTTAATTATAAAGCTGAAGAGTTTGTTTGTTTGTTTGTTTGTATGGTTGAACGCTAGGATCTCAGGAACTACTGGTTGGATTTCAAAAATTCTTTTACAGATTGACAGTCCATTTATTGAGGATGGCTATAGGCTATATAACATCACGCTAAGACGAATAGAGGCGAAGCAGCAATCAATAATGTTTAGAAAACGGGAATATTTTTTACCGTCTGAGAGCTTCCGAGGCGTACGCTGCGTAAATAGTTAAAGATACGTAAAAATTGTGTATTACAATATAGTATCTCTTAAAAAGTTCTAAAAAAAAGTCCGCGACAGCATATGTCTATCTTTTAACTAAGGTTCACTCACAATAACCTAATTTGTCTGTTTCTTAAGGTTCGCTCACAATATTATAAAACTGAAGAGTTTGTTTGTCCTAGGATCTCAGAAACTACTGGTTGCATTTCGAAAATTATTTTACAGTTTAATAGTCCATTTATTGAGGATGGCTAATGGCGATATAAAATCACGCTAATGCGAATAGGAGCGGAGCAGCCATAAATAATGTTTCGAGAACGGGGAAAATTTCTTTATTTTGAGAGCTTCCACTGCGTACTTTGCGTAAATAGATAAAGTTACGTGAAAATTTTGTACGACAAAAATGTTCCCCTTTAAAAGTTACAAAAAAATGTCGTCAACAGCATAATTATGCCTATCTTTTAAGGTTCACTTACAATAACCTCTTTTAATAAGTTTTGAAGTATGAGCGACGCGACTGGAGTAAAAGTGGTCTGCAGTGGTAGCCAATCAACTGAACGATATAAACCGGCCAAGTGCGAGTGTCCGACTCGCACTTGGCCGGTGACACATGACATGAGTTCCGTAAAAAAAAGGACGGGTGGAAGTAAATGCAACGGAAAACATTATATCACTTTACATATAAATACTACACCTCTCTCCTTCTCACTTTCATGTGATGCAAACGAAGTTGTGCGGGTCAGCTCTAATGAATATAAGCGACGCGACGGGAGTCAATGCGAAGGGAAACATTATAACACCTTAAATATTAATAGGTACTACACCTCTCTCTTTCTCGCTCATGTGACGCAAACGAAGTTGTGCGGGTCAGCTCTTATGTATAATTATAAGCGATGCGACGGGACTAGGCGCGACGAGAGTAAATGCGACGGGAAACATGATATTACGAAAATATTAATACCATACCTTTCTCTTTCTAACTCTCATGTGCCGCAAACGAAGTTGCGCGGGTCAGCTAGTCAAATATAAAAGCTTAAAAAATAATAATTACTTAATAACCTGTATTTTTTTATGGAATGGAGTAATTTGGGAAACTTCAGAGAAATTACTGCGGCTACGACGTTATGTTAAAATTTATTAAATAAGACACGTGCTGATGCTGCAGCAGTTGCCTTGTTTTTTCTGACGCGTTATAGTCCGATTTCGTTTGAGATTTTGTGTGTTCATAATATCGGAAGCGTACGTCTATAGTGCCACATCTCGAAGCTTCAATGCGTTTCTTGGTGTCCTCTCTGATGGTCCATGCGTCACATCCATATGATGTACAATTGTAATTTTTTTAAAAGCTTAGCAAATTTCAAGCCAATAAAACAGGCATACTGTGCGCTGTGGCCAATCGGGTTTCCACCGTAACGTATCGTGCGATGCGTCCGCAGGATGAGCCCCGCGGCGCGGCGCGCGCTGGTGTCGCGCACGCAGGACGGCTGCGCGCCGCTGTTCGTGGCGGCGCGGCGCGGCAACGCCGAGCTGGTGGAGTACCTGGTGCACGTGTGCGCCGCCGAGCTGGAGCAGCGCGGCGTGTACGAGGTGCCCGACGAGCGCTCCGTGCACGCCGTCACGCCGCTGTGGTGCGCCGCCGTGGCCGGGCGGCTGGAGGCGCTGCGCGTGCTGGCCGACGCGGGCGCCGACGTGGACGCCGCCAGCGACAGCGGCTCCACGCCCGTGCGCTCCGCCTGCTTCATGACGCACGTGGACGTGGTGCGCTTCCTGCTGGCGCGCGGCGCCGACCTGCACCGCCCCAACCACAACGGCGGCACCTGCCTCATCAACTCCGTGCAGAGCGCGCGCTTGTGCGCGCTGCTGCTGGAGCACGGCGCCGCCGTCAACGCGCGCGACACGCAGCACAAGACCGTGCTGCACTACGCCGTGCAGGAGCACCGCGTGGAAACGGCGCGCCTGCTGCTGGACCACGGCGCCGACCCGCACCTGGCCTCGCGCGCCGGCGACGACGCGCTGCGCACCGCCTGCCTCAAGGGCGCCGCGCAGGTACCGCGCACACACCCGCCCCACCCCACCACCCCGCGCACACCGCCTGCCTCAACGGCGCCGCGCAGGTACCGCGCACACACCCGCCCCACCCCACCACCCCGCGCACACCGCCTGCCTCAAGGGCGCCGCGCAGGTACCGCGCACACACCCGCCCCACCCCACCATCCCGCGCACACCGCCTGCCTCAACGGCGCCGCGCAGGTACCGCGCACACACCCGCCCCACCCCACCACCCCGCGCACACCGCCTGCCTCAAGGGCGCCGCGCAGGTACCGCGCACACACCCGCCCCACCCCACCACCCCGCGCACGCCGCCTGCCTCAACGGCGCCGCGCAGGTACCGCGCACACACCCGCCCCACCCCACCACCCCGCGCACACCGCCTGCCTCAAGGGCGCCGCGCAGGTACCGCGCACACACCCGCCCCACCCCACCACCCCGCGCACACCGCCTGCCTCAAGGGCGCCGCGCAGGTACCGCGCACACACCCGCCCCACCCCACCACCCCGCGCACACCGCCTGCCTCAAGGGCGCCGCGCAGGTACCGCGCACACACCCGCCCCACCCCACCACCCCGCGCACACCGCCTGCCTCAAGGGCGCCGCGCAGGTACCGCGCACACACCCGCCCCACCCCACCACCCCGCGCACACCGCCTGCCTCAAGGGCGCCGCGCAGGTACCGCGCACACACCCGCCCCCACCCACACACACCACGGCGCCAACCCGCTTGGCGCACTATTTCATGTTTTTTTATTTTTTTTATGAAGGTTTGGACACTGGATTCGGCAAGACTATTCAACATCGCTCATTTAGACTCAGTTCAGCCGAGTGCCCTACTAAGTGCGAACAGCATGTATCCTAGTTTTCGCACTTCAATGCAATTTCATTAGAAATAATGATACTTATATAAACACAAATAAACTTAAAAAAAAAACAAAATTAAATTAAGAAATTAAGCTAAGACTAATCTAAAACCTCACCGTTTAAAAAAAACAAAATTAAATTAAGAAATAAAGCCAAGACTAATCTAAAACCTCACCGTTTAAGAAAAAAGCCTTAACTGTTCTCACCGATGCACCAAATAAATCCCCTTTATTCTCATCGAGTACCCTAAAACGAGTCACAGTGTGACTCGTTGAGAAAAAAACTCGCAAGGAGTAACAGTGTGACCCGTTGTTGACATTTTATTCTCATCTAGTACCACTGGGTCTTGTAGTGTGACTCGTTAGGAAAAAATCGTCGTATCGAGTAACAGTGCTACTCGATGCGAGTTTTAATTCTCATCTAGTATCACGAGTGTTACTGGTTCGGACAAACAAATCTCTACTAGTAACAGTGTGACTCGTTGTGGAATTTTTATTCTCTTGAAGTAACACCTGTAAGTACTCGTAATATATTATTTTTGTAATTAACTAACAAGATTATATTAGTAACTTCTCCAAAAGTTATTAATTTACTTGTCTTTTAGAGAAGTTACCCAAAAATTATAAAAAATAAATTGATATTAAGAATAGGTATTGATTGTTCGGTTTTTCGATCCCGTACAATGCAAGGCCGGCAAAGGTGCACTCTCATACTCCTCTTTACTGGGTACCTCAGAACCCTGCTGAGGTCCCGTATTCGATTACCAGATTGAACCAAATAAATACTTGAGCAAAAAAAAAAATTTAGAGTTTTCATTGTTTGCTAAGTATACCTATTCTGAACAAGATTTTATTTTTATATTTAAATAAACATTGATAAACGATTTACTATGAAACAACGAAGAAAGCTTGTGTCATTCAGTATTAAGTTAATAAAGTGACATGAAAATTTGTTAATCAACTTCAAAAAAGGAGGAGGTTCTCAATTCGTACGCTATTTTTTTGTATGTATGTTACGCGATAGCGGCGCCAATTTATGGATGGATTTTGATTTTTTTTTTGTTTGAAAGAGGCTACTTCTGAGTTGGTCCCGTATACAGAGTATCAAGATCTGATGCTGGGATCTTAGGAAAATCGAGGTAAATCATCAAATTTACGGCAAAAATTCTGTTTTTGATGCCTCTGTACATAGTAAACCTCATAAATAGGTACTTTTCTATTTATGTACACTAAAAAGTAGAAAATAAAAAAAAATAACTAAAGTCGGTGCCAATATGACTGAGAGATTAATAATGCCTACCTAAGCCTATACAGGGTGAATTTTTGAAAAGGGCTTGGATGGCCAAATCCGAAACTATAAGGAATATCTAAAAATGCTCAAAGGAGTCACGAGTCCGATTTTGATAAAACTTAAAACCTCATCATTAGATTTTTGAAAAACCAATAATCCTAGCTAGGAATCGAACCCATTGATTTTG
The DNA here is from genome assembly GCA_933228765.1 of Miltochrista miniata. NCBI lineage: Eukaryota > Metazoa > Arthropoda > Insecta > Lepidoptera > Erebidae > Miltochrista > Miltochrista miniata. The sequence continues at coordinate 145,076 of OW121770.1, forward strand.
TAAAAAAAAAATACATCCTTTATTATTACACCATACGATAGTGTCGCTGATAAGGATCAAATTCTGCGAAGTTATGATATACGGCAAATTTAAGGAAAGTTTGGAATTTTAATAGAATTCATATTTCATGTACCTAAATTTTGTATCATAATTTGTTTCGTTCGAAATCCCAGAATAGATCGTAACTATTCCGTGTTTTAAATCATGCTCAGAATGATTCTTTGGAGAATATTCTAAACGGAATTAATAATATTGAATGCAGTACGATCCTTGAGGTCTCGAATCCAGCTATGTATTGAAGACAATGGTCTACATTTTGAACAACTAATCAGTTAATGTAAGCAAATAAATTTTATATTGTTAAAGATGAGCATTTTCCTTTAGTTTGCCGTATGTTATTACTTCCCAGAATAAGACCCTTAATAGCAACACTATCGTATGGTGCAATAATATAGGGTGTGTTTTTTTTTTCAAAATCAATGGGTTCGATTCCCAGCTAGGATTATCTGTTTTTCAAAAATCTAATGATGAGGTTTTAAGTTTCATCAAAATCGGGCTCGTGACTCCTTTAAGCATTTTTCGCTATTCCTTATAGTTACGGATTTGGCCATCCAATCCTTTTTGAAAAATTCATCCTGTATAGTTTTACTGGGCACCGATTTCTGTATTATATTTAATGATATCTGATAAATCAGAATATACTGACTTTGTGCTAAGTAAATTTTATTTTTCAGTATTTAGTTTTATTTGAAGTTGGTGTCTTTTTTTGTTATTTTTTTTTATTTTCATCATATTCGGCATACATATTTAACTTATTATAATACTTATACTTACATGATATACTATGTATATGATGTACTAACTACTTGATAAGAATAAAAAATCGACGATAAACGAGTAACACTCGTGATACTAGATGAGAATTAAAACTCGCATCGAGTAGCACTGTTACTCGATACGACGATATTTTCCTAACGAGTCACACTACAAGACCCAGTGGTACTAGATGAGAATAAAATGTCAACAACGGGTCTCACTGTTACTCCTTGCGAGTTTTTTTCTCAACGAGTCACACTGTGACCCGTTTTAGGGTGACTCGTTGAGAGTAATCCATAAATCCAGGTCATGACAAACCTCATTACACGTCCGACACATCCGGTATAATGGCGAGTGCTGGACGTAATTGGCGCTACATAAGGGCATTGTGAAAAGTTTGCGATTATGCAGGCGACCTTCCACTCGGGGTATGCAGATTTGCAATTTACCGAGCAAATAAGAACTGTCGACTGTAGGACTTTGTAAAGAAATACAGTATCAGCTGTCTTTCGTCGCAGGCCCAGCGATCTCATATCAAAGTAGTCAAGTCTTGAACGATATGTATTCAATATACGACACAGATTATTGTTATAAGTGACATGATAAAGAAATGTTTTCTGAAGCCTTTCAACTCTGTTAATGTGAACCTCGTAGGATGGACTCCAAATAGGGCTGCAGTATTGTAGTAAACTACGAACGTAGCAATTATACAGAAGAATGGGTATCTCCGGATCTCCAAATTTCTTTGTTTATCTTATAACAAAACCAGCCAGCCTGCCGCCCCGTTTTATGATACTATCGATGTGCTCCCGAAAGTCCAGGCCGCAATCGAGAGTTACTCCTAAGTCACGAATGCTCTCGACCTCGGCCAGTGGCGCGCCATTGGGTATGTATAAAGTGCTTTCAGAAACTCTTTTTCGATAGAATTTATATGGCAGCACTTTGATGGGTTAAGCATCATATTATTCTGATTACACCATTCACCAACAGTATTGAGGTCTCGTTGTAGGCAAATTATGTCAACGTTAGACTGGATTCTTCTATAAATCTTTAAGTCATCCGCAAACAATTAAAAATTTGATGTTAAGTGTAAACGAATGTCATTAATAAATATTAAAAAGAATAAAGGGCCAAGGTGCGAGCCTTGTGGTACACCCGAAGGAACCATGGTGGTTTGAGATTTGAAGCCACGAACCATCACCAACTGGTAGTGGTTCGTGGCTTCAAATCAGCAATAAATTTGGTACGTTGGGGGTAGATAATCTTTAGTAAGAATATAAAGTGTACAAGCAAGTTGCACAATAATGTATTTCGCCGTAATTAGTAATAAGTTACGCTGATATGCACATTCAATGTGAAACATATTTATGAATCATTACAATAAAAGCATCTATCAAAGCAAGTCGACATATCATTTAACAAGTGTACCACATCATCCTAGCATTAGCAACCCTTAGCATCCAAATGTTGGGAAACACCCCTACATAAAGTATGATGAGGGTAAAAAAAAATACAGACGAATTGAGAACCTCCTTCTTTTTTGGAAGTCGGTTACTAAAATTAAAACTTATCTTCGTTAAGTTTCCGTGTTTACAGTGAAAATCGCTACTTATTAATAACGAAGCGGCCTCCTTGGGTGATGGACTGCACTTTAAATACACTCTTGAAGAAGATATTGATGCTTCACATGACATTTAAAAAATCGCACTGAAAGCGAAGTGTACACAATGACAGGGTTGCCAGTTGAATTGAATTATTAAATATTGAATTAAATTGAATTATCTAATATTGAATTGAATTGAACAATTAAATATTTGGTAGCAAGTAGCTAACGTCCCTTTCCCGTTCCCTGGGACAGATAGTGACGCTGCTGGCGGCGCGCGTGCAGTACGAGCCGGCGCGCCTCGCCGACGCGTACGAGCTGCTGGGCGCCACGCAGCTCGACGAGTTCAACGACGTGGGCGCCGCGCTGGCGGCCTGGCGCCGGGCCACGGCGCTGCGCCACGCCGGCGCGGCGTACGTGGCCAAGCGGCCCGTGCGCGCGCCGCACCGCGCGCTGGGGCTGGCGCGCGAGTGGCGCAGCCGGCAGGAGCTGGAGGCGGCGGCCGGCGACGCCGACGCGCTGCGCACGCAGGCGCTGCTGGTGGCCACGCGCGTGCTGGGCCCCGCGCACAAGGACGCGCTGTACCGCCTCATGTACCGCGGCGCCGCCTACGCCGACGCCTTCCGCTACCGCCGCACCGTGGAGCTGTGGACGTGGGCGCTGCAGCTGCGCATCGAGCGCGACACGCTGCTGGCGGCCGACACGTGCCACGCCGCCTGCGCGCTCACGCGCCTCATGCTGGACGCGCACGCCGGGCGCCTGGAGCGCGCGCGCGACCTGCCCGCGCACGCCGACGCGCTGCGCCTGCTGCGCCTGCTCACGGCCGCGCTGCCGCCCGCGCGCGCCGCCCTCCTCCCGCGCCCCGTGCACCGCGCGCACGCCGACGCCTTCGACCGCGCGCTGCGCTGCGTGACGCACGCGCTCGTCCTCCTGCTGGGCACGGCGCGCTCGGCGGAGGAGCGCGGCGCCACGCTGGCGGCGGCGCGCGCGCTGGTGCGGCTGGAGCTGCGCAGCGCGCACACGGGCGACACGCTGCTGCACCTGTGCGCGTCGCGGCTCAACGTGATCCGCTCCACGTACTTCGCGGAGGACGGTCCGGGTGGTGGTGGTGCGGGCGAGTTCCCCAGCGCGGCGGCGGCGCGGCTGCTGCTGGCGGCGGGCGCGGACGCGGGCGTGCGCAACGCGGCGCGCTCGACGGCGCTGCACGTGGCGTGCGTGCCCTACAACTTCAGCTCGGAGCTGGCGGAGGCGCTGCTGGCGGGCGGCGCGCACCTGGACCAGCCCAACCGCTTCGGCGACTCGGCGGCCGAGCTGGCGGCGCTGTGCCGCGGCTCCACGCTGCGCCCGCTGCGCCACGTGACGCTGGCGTGCCTGGCCGCGCGCGCGCTGCTGCGCCGCCCGCCGCCCGCCCACGTGCTGCGCCTGCTGCCCGCCACGCTGCAGGCCTTCCTCGACCTGCACCGCCCCTAGGCACACCGCCCCTAGGCACACGTGTCACACCCTCCGCTGTGCGTATGATTCCTTTGAGGCCCTCGACACGGTCGCAGGTGCAGGAACCCGTTGAGCTCGGATGGAGTTTATCTTATCGAGTAAAGCTTAGCTAGGTAACATTAGAGTGGAGAGCTATGACTCTGCGAGAGCGGAGCCGCCCGGTGCAGTCCCAGGGTTGTCGCTTGGGCCCTATTTGACTTATGCTCTGCCATATTTTAGTATTTTAAAATTAGTGATTCCCGGTAGGCTGCTCGATGCACAATATAAACCGTCGCTTGAACCTTGTACCCCACGATCACGCCCGATGTTCACCGTTGTATTGTACCTTTAATAGGATTTGTAATGAAATTAATATTTTATTTTAAGACATGTATTGATATGTATAGTCTATAGTGTATTGATATACTTTAGTGCATCTCATTAGAGTTGGTGACACTGTATTTAATCGCCCACCTCTTAGAAGATAACGTGTCCTTACATATTTGTATTCTGTTAAGAAACAAGTCCCCGTTTACGTCCAACGTTAAGCTTGTACTTACATGTCGGTCCTTCGAGCCGGATAGTGAACTTGGTAGAATGTTTGTTTTTACATGAACTTGCGAGCAGTGCAACGCTGTCGCACCTAGCACCTAATAGCCCATGGAGTCATCAAGTGCTGATAAGACAGCAATGGGCGGAGACGAAACTATCGTCTCCCAAGCGTTGCTTAATACTGATCCAAAATTAAATGTTCTACTGGAAGTAAGGGAACGCGTGATTGAGGCTATTGCACCGCTCTTCTGTATGAACTGCATGGAATAGTTAAAGTATTAGCTCTTCTTAGTTATTGTACGCCAAATCGTGTTGATATATGTAGGGGTGAAGCTCAACCGAGTGTCAGCACTGCGAGGACCGCAGCGATGACACGGCGCTCCACACGCTGGTGGAGTGCACGGCGTGGTCAGGTCGAGTAGTGGGTCTGGGCGTGGACACTCTCTCGCTCGAGGCCATGGTGCGAGCCATGCTCTCCAGCGGGAGTAAGTGGGACTGCGCCGCCTCGTTCTGCGAGCAGGTCATGCTCGCGAAGGAGACGGCGGGCCGGGTGCGGGAGAGAACTCTCCCACCCGAGTTCCGCAGTCGGCGCCCTGGGCGCCGCCGACGTGTCTTCGCCGAGGACTATCGGCCTCCATGACCGGGGGTCTGAGGACGGTGAGAGGGCCGCTCACCGTCCTTACAGAAGCAGGCCCATGACGGCAGCGTGACGTGAGCACTCACGCACGCCCCCCCTTAGAAGCGGGGTCACACCCGAAACCCCCCATAGACGCGGGATTGCACCCGAACCACCCCCTGGGCGAGGCCGCATTGGCGGCCGTAGGTCTGTTGGGAGTCACGGGACATCCTTCCTGAGGGCTTACCCGGGGCTCTCAACCATAGGCTGTTGGGCGTTACGTGAGGTTTTTTAGTCGGTAAGAGTCCGGCATAGCATCCTACGAGGATTTTCCCTCACGTTAAAAAAAAAAAAAAAAAAAAAAAGGGGTGAAGCTCAAACAATTTGGCGGATTGCGCAACCTGTTTTGACTCGAATGAAATGTCTATTATTTTACGAATCTAATTGATTTATAGACACTCGAGTCCCTTTTAAATTTAGACACTGAATTGAATATGGTGACTGAAATATTATTCAATTGAATGTAAAATAAAGAGTAAAGGCGCGTATCGACTTCGCGCGGCAAGCCAACGAACATTGGGTCGCGCGGCGGCCGCGCGTCATGGGTACTGTGCCGCCGCGCGCGGCAACTCGAACATCGGCGCGCTCGAACGTGCCGCGCGACGAACCAATTTGTGTCGGTTTTTGACGGCGCGGCAAAGGAACGTCAGTGCACTGTGCGCGCGCAATTGGGACGGACCTGACTATACGATACGCGTAACAAAATGATCGATAACGAGAAGTGTCGTACTTTAGTTATATTATATGACACTAAACAATTTCTATGGAACAGTGAATGTAAGAAAAGATATAATAAAATAATGATAAAAGCAGCAGCGGCACGTCGCCGAAGTAATACCACAGATTATATAATATATTCTATAGTAATACGTCCATGGTTGCCGCGCACAAAACGAACACTCGTTCACGGATCGGCTGCCGCGCGCGGCTGCCTCGCTACAATGAAATTGTGCGCTAAAAATGGCTCGCGAGCCAAAGCACAGATTTGCCGCGGTCGAACAATGCTCGCGCGGCGGCCGCGCGAAATCGATACGCACCTTAAGATTTTTTTTGGACAAAGGATCTTAATGTTTCAAAAATCTTGAGTTGGTTGTTACTATTTTTCAGTGTAAATACTAACTAATCAACTCTAGGAATTTTAGAAGTGACTTTCAAAAATTACTTTTTTTTTTAAATATTACTAAGGTGGCAGACAAGCATACGGCCCACGAGAAGGACCGGTGGTCACCGCAGCCTATGAACGTTTGCAACACCAAAGGCGCCACACTCGCGCTGCCGACCCTGCAAAAACCTTCTAAGACCCGTCTTGAAGAACCCCATGCTGTAGGCGTTTGGAGAAACCGAGGCAGGGAGGTCATTGCACAACCGTGCGGGCGCCCTATCGGATGTAACCTGCTCCAGCGCTCCGGACGTAGCTGTGAGGATGGACTCCGTCTGGCGAGCGGTGCGGGGATAGAACGTAGCCGTGGGCATCATGTCTAACAATTCCTCAGAGCACATACACGCTTAAGGAGGCAAAGTCTCTCCTGTCGCGAAGAGGTTCCACACCAGCTGTAAGTATGGGATCGTTGACAACTCGCACAGCTCGCCTCTGTACCGAGTCAAATGGACGAAGCTGATATTCAGGTGCCCCCGCCCAGAGGTGACAGCAGTACTCCATGTGTGGCCGCACTTGCGACTTATACAGAAGCAGTGTTTGCGCCGCAGTGAAGTACCGCCGCGCCCTGTTGAACACTCCGAGCTTCTTGGACGCCAGCCTGGCCTTGTCCTCCAAATGACCACGGAACTGAATGTCACTGGAGATGTCAACGCCAAGGATCCCTATACTTTTGGAGATGGAAAGAGATGTGCCCTGAAATTGCGGCACTACAGTAATTGGGATTTGCTTAGCGGTGAAAAAACACGCATGTGTCTTGGAAGGGTTGCACTGGACAAGACTTTGTCCACCCCAATCGGACACTCCAGTAAGAGTAGCCGCGATTTCAGACCTTTCTTCCACTGCGTCCCGAGAGATACCGGGGCGGCCCGTGTAACAAGTGTACTGTCGTCCGCATAACAGATATATGCAGCAGAAACAGAGTAGGGGACAACACTGGGCCTTGCGGTACTCCAGAGTTTATGGCCATGCAGTCTGAACAGCTGCCGTCGACGACGGCCCTAATGCTTCTACAGGCCAGAAAGCTGGACACCCATTCGCATAATTTCTCGGGCAGTCCATAGCAGGGCACTCTCGTAAGAAGACCATGGTGCCAGACCCGGTCAAAGGCTTTAGAGATGTCGAGGCTCACTGCTAGAGCCTCGACCTTACTCTCGATAGCCGTCGCCCAGCGGTGTGTGAGGCACACGAGAAGATCGCCCGTCGAGCGACCGTGACGGAAACCGTACTGCCGGTCACTGAGCAGGTCGTGTTCCTCAACGTACCTCAGGAGCTGTGTATTAATTACACGCTCCATCACCTTAGATAAAAGGGAGGTGACGGCTATAGGCCTTTAGATGGCCGGGTCGCGCCTGTCTACCCTTCTCGGGTACAGGATGCACATACGCGATCTTCCACGACGCCGGGACTTGTCGCATGGAATATAAAAGCGTAAAAAGACGTGTAAGTACCGGACACAGCTCTGGACCACACAGCTTAAGTACTACCGCAGGTATACCATCCGGCCCCCCACTCGACTTATGTCTAGAGATAAGTCGAGTAGTAATGTCTAGAGAACGAAGCTCACGTCGGACATTCCGCTGTGTCAATTTAACTTCCGGCATGGAAGTTCCGCACCACGGAATGCCCGGCGGGAAAGCACCCCCGTCGCTCATGGTCAAGTTAGAGGCAAAGAGAAAATCCAAAAGATCGGCTTTCTCCTTGGCACTCTGGGCCAAACTACCGTCGGTTTTACGTAAAGGTGGTAAACCTGATCGACAGAAGTTTCCCTCGGCAACTTGGGCATGCGACCAGAATTCGCGACTCCCTGAAGGGTAGCCTGCTAGCCGTTCACCAATTCTGCTGATGAAATCGAACTTAGCCCTGACAATTGCTCTTTTGCTGGCCCTCGAGGCGACATTTAATTTGCGTTTCACCTCAGAAATGTTTGGATCTGAATTTGCACGAGCCGTGGTCCAAGCTCTGTAGGCAGATTCTTTCTGCATTAGAGCTTCTCTGCAGAGCCGATTGAGCCACGGTCGCTTTTTTGCACCTACAGGGATCCAGCGGTTGGGAATGTAGCATTCCATACCCTACCCTCCAAGATCCCCTCAGTCAGTCGTTTTTTGCAGGTGGTCAAAAAGGCGAACTGTGTCCGTGTTACCGCTGTGAGAACTGTACACGCACGCATAGATCTGAGTGTGGCCCCCGTGATCCACGCGCGCCATAACGTAGACAGGTCCCTGTCTTCGAGGCTTGTAAGACGGCAACAGCAGACATCATCCCGGACGTACATACATACCTCGACTTTCTGCATGAAGTTGTACTCAACGCAGTTTCAAAAAGGTGGTAGACTACGTTGATGTTCGCGTGCATACCTCTGATGTTGCAAAAGTCCATTTGAAGTGTGGACGACGATGCCGCTGTGGGTACCTTTTTATTTTTCTTTTTTGTAGCCATGGTTTTAAAAAAAGGGGAATTAAGAAGGTGAACAGGGCGCCACTGTGCCGGTGGCGCAGGAGACTAGGCGAGGCTCGAACTCACCAAAGGTAGACAGACAGAGGTAGTGCGGTAGATTGGCACGGCGTATGGAAGGGTCGCCGGTCCCCCCCCCCCCCCCCCCGATGCAGGAGCCGCGTCCACTCCGGTATCCTCCTCGGCTGGTGGTTCAGCCTCCTAGAGCGGAGATTAAGTAACCCCCAGGTTCGGGCCCCGTACACTCCGTACAGCCTGCGGGCGGTCAGCGGTCAACCGTTTCACCGGGTCTCCCTGACCGCCGTACCAATACTCCGCGCCTCTATCTGCCAATGGAGACAGATAAGCTTCTGGTGTCACCGTCACCGGCACAATGTCACCCCAGAGAGCTCTGGAGCCCTGCTAACCGACGGAGAACAAAACCCGACCGGAGTCAGGTTACCATTACCGCGGTCTTGTGCAGGGCGGAGGTACTGCCCCAGGCGGGCTGCTCAACGGAGTACCGTTATGCCCTTCCTCCTAATGTGGGCTTTTTCGTTAATCCCTAACTAAGATATTGAATCTTAGGGATCAGATTGAAGAAGCCACTACTGTACCCTCAGGGTGTAACGTTAGCTCCATGCGACAGTAACGCATGTCCCCTAAACCCCGAGGGGGAAAAACTGACCTCTGTCCAATAAAAATGTTACACAAGACGAAGAAGCTGCTTGAATACAACATGTACGGTGAAGGAATACAGTGATATCGGCTTTAAACGATTGTATCCATGAGATAGCGCACTCGCTCGAACTAAGGATGAGAGGGAAGGGATGTTACACTCTAGAGATAAGACTGAAGACGACACGAGAGACATTATTTTACTATATCATATTTTTATTTATTGAGTTATTTCATATTTAATTTTGACAAGCGGACGCCAAACGGCGGAAATTGGGAAATTAAATAAAGCCTTTGTTACTCGCTAATAACGTAGCTTTGGTTAAAGAATCTTCAAAATCATTTCAGTAGTTTCGGAGCCTATTCAATGCCAAAATACAATCAAAATCATTACTTTTTATAATATTAGTGTATGCAGATTTAATGGTATATTAACTTTTAATCTACTAAATGTTGTGATGCTGACTGTACAATGGATAGGAGTATACCCAAAGACGTAATAAAATATAGACACGTCATGTACGAACATCACGGCTTTCAAAAACGGCAAATATTTTATTCATTCAAAAAAAGAATTTCTATGAAATTATCTATGATAGCATGTATGAAAATTAAGGCAATTGCCTGACTTTTTTGTTGCCATTTTTCAGTGTCGATAACGTATCTATAGTTTTCATATATCATTGAGTATACCATGTTTTGTTACTATTTAAAATTGGATCTGTTGGTTAAAATCAGCCAAGTCAAATGCTAAGTTCTGATTAGATTCCAAGTCAAATAATTATATTGTATTTTGTAAATAATTGCCTATTAACATATAAGACTTTATATTATTTATTAACTAGAACATATTTATTGTGGTAGTAAGTACGACGAAACTATAATTGGTTGTTTGTTCTTGTAACTAACATTTTCGGATTTTCTACACTGAACTTAGCACCCATATAGATGTCAACTCTTTGGTCGGTTTAGTTGACCTTGGCTCTCATTTCACATTGCAATGAGTGTGAGAAAGTACGGTTCTGTGTCATATTTGTATTAGTAGGTAGGTACTTTAAACCGTTGCTGTTGTATGCTATGTGTCAACTACAACTAATACTTGTGGCTAATAAGTTGCCAGGGTTTGTATTGTATTTAAGATGGTTACATTTGTAATGGACAGAATTGTATGTATGCGTAATGTGTAAGTGTTGTGTGCAGCTATACTGTAGTCGGTAGGTACGTGTTACGAGCGCCACTCGGCGTCGCTGTATACTCCCCCTATACGATATTAGCGTAGTGAGTGTTTCATTAAAGCAGATTTCTGTTTGTGTAAAACTGACGTTCGGTTGTTTTATTGTGCACTCCAATCGGATCACACACGACCGAGAACGAGACGAGTTATAAACAAGGTACACATTCCTGGACGCTATATTGTGTCGTTGGCGCGGGAAATGATATATAATGTGACATCTATCGGAATCCTATATAAAGTGAGGCGGTAGTGCACACCACACCAGAGGTGTCTGCTGTGCTACATTCAGTGAGATCAGTCCTCGCGTCGAACTCGGCTCCCGCGGGGTACTCACTGGACACCGTGCAGAGGCTGCGCAGAGGTAACGGAAAGCACAATTTCTAAAATGTTGGAATGGAGATGAATCAAACCAAAAGTTACATAAAAATACAAAATTTATTAACTTATGAACATATTGATACAAAAATATTTACATCTCATCACAGATATACGAGTAACAAAGCATGTGGCATGTCGCCACAGTCCACAGTCCGCACAGACACAGACAGGACGTACGCTCTACGCGACACGGCGCGAGGCGCGAGGCGCGAGGCGCGAGGCGAGAGGCGCGCCGTGCACGTTGAAGTACGACAAGTTGTACTAAGGGCCGGCGCCCATTATCGGCATCGGCAAGGAAAAGGATCCTTCAGCATCCTACATGCAAGCGCACACTATCGGCAATTATGCTTTGACATGCTGCAACGTTCTTAGGGATGACGAGGCGTGCTTAAGGATGCCGCACCGTCCTGTAGCTTGCCGAAGCGTCTCAATATCGTGTTTCTCGTCATAACAGTCTCAGAGTTGTTACAAGCTAGTTGTCTGAATTGTATTTAATATGGTGGACTGGGATCTAGTGTTCATAGCAACTCTTGCTGAAGAAGAAGAGAAATATAATCAATCAAGAAGATTTTGGGTGAACAACCTTTGATGCAAATGGCGGATGCCTCCCCGCGCCTCGGCGCCGGTGGCGTACCGTAGGATGCCGAAGCATCCTGAAGCATTCTCAAGGCTGCCGATACAGCAGCCTCAAACATACCGAAGCGGTATTTTTGTTATTACGACCACATATCACGGAAATTTCTACTTTATTGCCATTACATTATAGTATATTGCTATTTGCCACCAAAAAATCCTTTTCCTTGCCGATGCCGATAGTGGGCGTCGGCCCTTTACTGTACGTCGGTACTACCGTTTCATCATTTTCATACTTACAATCAGATGATCAAAATACGGGGCCAATTGCAAGTCGGATTTGCGATGCAGGAGCCGCCCCCACCCACAAATTTCAATTATTGTCTGTTTTTAATATTAGCTGTTATAGCGGCAACATAGATACATAATTTCTAAAACTTACAGCTGTCTAGCTATCACGGTTCATAAGATACAGCCTGGTGACAGACAGACAGACGAATAGTGGAGTCTTTATAGGGTCCTGTTTTTACCCTTTGTGTCTATACACAAAGGGTCCTAAAAAGTAAGTACTACTCGACCGAGCGTTCTAGACCACCGCGTGAGAGGGTCCTTACCTCCTGCATCCTACCTCACGTACCGGAATAGCCCGAGTACAGTCCACAAGGATGGAAACACAAGGATGAAAACCATGCATCCGTTTTCGTAAATTTAGTTTAGGGCAATAAAAAAACTGGTCAATGCCTGTAGCACACCTCCGCCGCGAATCCATGATAGCGGAACCACAGTAATTTCGTCAGGTTCTGTCCCATGTAGGAGGAGCGGAAAACTAGCGAAACCGCCTGTACTAATGAATAGATTTAACTATCTTCTATCTCTTTCACCGCACGGTTTCGCCAATTTGCTCCTACGCCAGTCAAACCTCCGCGCTTCGGCCGCCTTGTTATTGCGGTGCCGCGTTGTCTACGCGCCGGTTTGTCAAAATTGACAGAAATACAGAGCGAAACGGCGAAACTAATAATTTTTCAGTAAACGGACGTGAAGTTTACAGAAAAACTACTTCAAGCCATCAAAAATAAACCTATTATATATTTATTAAGTCATCCAGATAATAAAAATAATATGATAAAATTGGATAGCGTCACGTCGACTAACTCGCGTCAGATTCCGTTGTCCAGCTCCGCTGCTCAATCCACACTTGATCACAGCGGAATTCATTTAGCGATTTCGCTGTTCTGGTTTCGCGGTGGAGGTGTGCTAAGGGCGTAAAGAGATCTGAGCGGACATCAGGCGGTACCCGCCTACGCTATTCTAATTGTGATGCACCTTCATTTCAACCGCTTCACGCACAATCCGAGCGTAATGTGCGGCGGCGGAACTCCATCCTCGGGTTTCCTTAGCGATTGTTCGCTTTGATTTCCCCCATAGCAGTTCCACGGCTGCAGTCTCTTCCCCCGTTCTACTACAGACCACAAAACGGTTACGGCATATCCGAACCGTCGAGGCGAGCAAAGTTTCAAAAATATTAATGCTCGAATTAAAAAATGAACAATAGCGTTTTGAGGACAATACTGTGACAACCTTTTTTATATATTTATCTGCGTCTGCGCACCACAACGCAGAGATAAACTAGACTAGGACGGATTATTATAACTTAGCCTAGGGAAGCTAGCTTGTGCAGCCGCACTGCGCCGCGCTACAGCAGCGCGAGGGCGAGCGCGGCGAGTGAGGCCAGCGCCACGAGCGGAGCGGCCGCGGGAGCGGGCAGCGGGGCGGCGAGCGAGGGCCGCGCCTTGGCGATGTTGCGCTTGTGGCGGTCCACGATGAAGATGCGCCCGCCCATGCCTGCGACAGAGGACACGCCTGTTACGTAACGTCTACTGCCCAATCGAGCAAGCAGTGAACAATAACACGATAAGTAGGGAGGAAGGAGAACACAAATGGAGTCCTTTCCAAATAAATTCGGACAAGGTCAGGAAAACAGTGGCTCATATTTTAAAAAGTCTGTTCGTACACTAGGTTACTTGAGACAAGAGCGTGTGTGTGTGGGGGGCGGGGGGGCGGTACGTACCGGCGTGCGTGAAGGAGTGGTAGTAGACGAGGTCGGGCCACGAGGAGTTGGGCGCCACGGCGAGGTCGGCGGGCTGCCCGGCGGTGCAGCTCCACTGCAGCGAGCGGTTGTACGCGCGGAACGTGGCGTAGTCGTCGTCGCGGCGCCGGTCGGCCCCGGGCGCGTGGCGGGCCAGGCACAGCGGGCCGGCGGCGGTGGGCGCGGGCCGGGCGCGGCGCGTGGCCCGCAGGCCGGCCAGCACGCGCGCGCGCCGCACGGCCTCGGCGCTGAGCCGCTCCAGGCCGCCCACGTCGGCCGCCGCCAGCACCAGCGGGTGGTAGAGCGCGGCCGAGTGCGGGTCGTTGCCGCCCCACACCTTGAAGCTGTAGCTGAGGCCGCGCCGCAGCTGCAGGTCGGGCGCCAGCTGCCCGTTGACGTACCAGGCCAGCGCGGGCGCGGCCCGGCCGGCCCGGCCCGCCACGCCGCGCCGCCCGCCCGCCGGCCCCACGCGGAAGTGGAACACGCGCAGCGCGGGGTCGAACAGCTCCGCCACCTCCCACGCCGCCGGCGCCGAGCGCGCCCGTCTGCGCACACACATACGTAGTAGAGAGTCGCTCGGCTGCCGAGCGCTAGCTGACCAATAAAAACCCTGCCACGGTGCAAATCGGACTTGCTCACAGAGGATTCCATACAAAAAATGGCTAAAGAATCACGTTTGTTGCACAAAAACCTCATTTATAACATCATCAGAAACAATATCAACTGTGAAAATTAAAACTGTACCTAAAAAAACTAAAAATTGAAAAATAAAATTAACTTAGCACAAAGTAATAGGTAGTAAATTTAGTCCATTGAAATGTTACATGAGCTTTGCATTTATTAGAACACACAATTTTTTTGTAGGACTCATAGTTTCTGAGATATTGGGAAAAAAGTGTTTTCACCCCTTTCTAAGATTGCGGCCGGGGGACAAGGGTGGCGACCCCACAAACTTAAGGTTAAGCTTCTATTGACCCCCCACACATGTCCCGAAAATAAAATTGCGTCCTCTAAGAAATGCAATATTCGGTCCTTAAATTGTAACATTTCAATGGACTAATTTAGATTTATCAGATATTATTGAATGTAATACTGAAATCGGCGCCAAGTAAAACTATACGTTTAGGTAGGTAATATTAATCTCTCATAGAAAAATATTGGCACTGACTTCAGTATTATTTCAGTATTTATTTGATTTTCCACAATGTTTGTAAGATATTAATTAGATACATAAAAGCTTCATTATGGACCCTGTTAGGGCACAGCAACACAATATAAATATATTATAAGCCAACATGAGCATGCATTGTGGCAACTAAGAATTTAAACATAAATACAGGTCATTAACTTATTCATTTAAATTAAAATTAACATTAATTTTGTTCATTAAAAACACTAACGTAGCACAAATTTAAACGTTGAAAGGTGACAGCCAGAAACAACAAAACAGAATCACTCATACATGTCACAACAATAACTGATTACAATAATCAATCAATACATATAATAAAATCGTAATAGGTCGCTGTCTGTACATGGAAGATAAATAAGAATAGTACATTATGATACAAGTTCGGTAAGTTGATAATTACAGCCGAGGCGTTATTGCCGCAGGCGAGGGCTACAAGAAAGCAGAGGCTGTAATTATCAAAGCGAACGTGTGTCATACGACGTTTTATAACATATTTGCGAGGAAACAAGGAAATAAATAAAACGGGGACATTCATAAACTAACAAAAAAACGTAGCAAAAAATAGCGATAATAAAGCGCGCGGAATTTTACTTGTTCACAACGTTTTCTTTTTTTCTTATTTCTTAAGAGGCAAAGGCACAAAAACAGCCAGTATTATTAATAAAGTAAATTAATATTGTTTGTATTGGTTTCACATAAATGGTTGTAATTTATTGTCAAAATTAATTAAAATTAATTAAATTACACAATTACATGTTTATTTTATTATATTTTATCTCCCAAAGTTAATTTTATTCATAAAATGTTCACCACTTTTCTGACATAAAAACTCTTTGCTAAGATTTAAAAAAAGTACCGTTCGTTTTAGACTCAATCGTCCGTTTTACTTTACATTACCGGACTAGGCCGTAATGAGATACATTACGTTAGTGAAATGGGTCAAATAAGAGACTCTTTACGAGCAAATGTGTTATAAAAAATATTATAGGGGGGCTTTATGAACGCAATAGAACCCAAAACAATGATTTTTAGAATTTTTGTCTGTTTGTCTGTTTGTCTGTATGTCTGTATGTCTGTATATCTGTTTGTCTGTACGGTTGTGCACGCTAATCTCAGTAACCGCTCAACCGATTGCAATGCGGTTTTTTTTATTGTGTTGAGGTTTGCTCCAGTTAACATTTAGCGTTTGTTTTATGTAAATCGGTTTAGAAATAAAAGAGTTGTAACACTTTTAAGAATCAGATATTTTGAAAATTTTAATTGTAGGGGTTTCTTTGATCCGGGGGTCTGAGGACGGTGAGAGGGTTGCTCACCGTCCTTACAGAAGCAGGCCCATGACGGCAGCGTGACGTGAGCAACTCACACACGCCCCCCCTTAGAAGCGGGGTCACACCCGAAACCCCCCCGTAGACGCGGGATTGCACCCGAACCACCCCCTGGGCGAGGCCGCAACGGCGGCCGTAGGTCTGTTGGGAGTCACGGGACATCCTTCCTGAGGGCTTACCCGGGGCTCTCAATCATAGGCTGTTGGGCGTTACGTGAGGTTTTTTAGTCGGTAAGAGTCCGGCATAACATCCTACGAGGATTTTCCCTCACGTTAAAAAAAAAAAAAAAAAAAGGGGTTTCTTTGAATGTGAGTGAACCTAAACTGGCGTGTTGGCTTAATCATAAAAGAGCTTAATGATTAAGACTATTTTTAAACAATTCAGTCCGCGCCGAAGGCGTGGACTGAATTGTTTTAAAATAGACTTAATCATTAAGCTCTTTTATGATTAAGCAAACAGGGCAGTTTCAGACGCTGCTTGATGACTCTGATGAAGAAATACCTTTCCTTTCATACACCTTATGTGACGTAAACGAAGTTGCGGGCTCAGCTAGTACATAATAAATTATAAATTAGGTAGGTACATTTTCTGATATATCGAGGAATATCAATTTTAACAATTATTAATCGCCGAAGACGCAGGTTCGAATCCTGCTCGAAACCAATTTTTTTTTCCATATTTAAAATTTATGATCAGTTAGCATACTAATTGCTTTTCAAAACTAATCTTTAACAATTATTAGTTTAATAATAAACAAAAAAAATATATATGTTCGTCAATCTTCGATTTATTAAATGTCAATATTTCACTATCCATTTTGAGTGTTAGTTTTGTCTAATAAGTATTCGTCTATGCTATAGTAGGCTTTTGTATGTAAATACTTTTGGAGTTCGTTTTTAAATTTTTTCTCACCTTCAATATTCTTTATGTCGTTTGGTAATTTGTTATATATTTTGACACACATAACTAGAGGGCCTGAGTGGAATTTGGCGAGCTTACAATTGGGTAACGCTAGTTTGTTTTGATAGGTACCGTAAATTACGTTTTTGTGGTCGTTGGTCGCGCGTCAATGGAAAAAATGAGGGGTGTTTTTTGACAAATCTACATATCTCTAGTATGTAGATACAGGTTAGTGTCAGTATTTTAAATTTTAAAAAGAGTGGTTTAGTACTTTCTAAGCGCTCCGCATTTGCCAAGATTCTAATACACCGTTTCTGTAGAATAAAAAGTTTCTCCGCATCTGTACTTTTCCCCCATAGCATTATACCGTAATTTAGCCAAGAGTAGGCGTAAGCATAGTAAGCCGTCATTGCCGTTTTTAAATCTGTTGCCCTTTTTAGCTCATGGAGCGCATAGGAAAATCTTGACAATTTGTTAGCGATGTTCTGTATGTGAGCTTTCCAGTCTAAATATGTATCGACAGTTAATCCTAACAAAGAAAATTCGTCCACACATTGTATTTTTGTGCTGTTAAACGAGTAGTTAACATCTAATTTAGCTCTCTGATGTGGTCTATACTGCATTATTTTAGTTTTCTTATAATTAATTTCTAAATTGTGGTCTGTCATCCAACTCGACAGTTTTGAAATATGTAGGTCCAATTTATTCTTCAAATTTATTATGTCTTTACATGGGAATATTATAGAAATGTCATCTGCAAATAGTACAGTTTGGGCGTCAATTTCTTTGGGTAAGTCATTTATATATAGTAGAAACAATATACATCCCAATACACTACCTTGTGGTATCGACATGTGGACCTCGGCTTTTCGTGATCTAACTTGAGAAATTTGACCTGTATCTAGGTAATGTGTTCTACTGCTACGTACTGAGTCTACCGGTTAAATAGGAAGAGAACCAGTTGTGCGCTATCCCTCTCACGCCCAATGAATACAGTTTGTTTAGGAGTATTTTATATGATACACGGTCGTATGCTTTGGTCATATCTAGCAGAACTCCAATCGCGTATTGTCTTTTATTGATACGTCCGCGATGTTCCTGTACGTATTTATATACTGCCAGAGTTGTAGACCTATGTCTCCTAAATCCACATTGGCTGTTATCAAATATATCGTATTTTTCGTAATAGTTGTAGAGACGTCTGGAAACCACTGTTTCCAGTACTTTTGAAAAGGTAGGTAGTAAAGCAAATTGGTCTATCTCTATAGTTTCCAGCGTCAGATATATCACCCTTTTTAAATATTGGTTTTATTAGTGAGGTTTTTAATATTTCCGGTACTGTCCCTTCCTCCAATGACTGGTTTATCAGAATTGTTAAGGGTATTGTTAATTCATCTGAACATGCTCTTACCAGTATCGGTGGGATTTCATCGTGACCGTGGCTATGCTTGTTCTTTAGGTGTCGTAGAATAAAGCGAATTTCGTTCGGATCAGTAGGTCTCAAATATATACTGTTTTGGCTGGAGTATGTTGTCGGGCGACCATGTGGAGTACTACCGTTTTTAGTTCCTACCGATATAAAATATTTGTTGAAAATATCCGCGACCACTTTAGGGTCATCGATAAACTTATTGCCGACTTTCAGCGTTATATTTTTTCTTGCCATTGTATTAAGTAGATTGGTTGACGTAGAATACCTTTTTAAGACGTTAACGTTAAAATCTCCGGCCATCACAATATCTTTAGACGAGTCTTTTAGAGTTATTAATTTTAGCAATTTTTCTAGAGCGTTGTAGAATATTTCAGTTTCCCTTTCCTCTTCAGGCCAGTATATGACTACGACTAATAGGTTCAACTTCTTTATTTCTACAGCACATGTTTCGAATATATATTCTACACTAATGTCCGCGATGTCCTGTCGTTCAAGGTATTCTATATTCTCTTTTAAAAATAAAGCTGTTCCGCCGCGGTCATACTTCTTTCTGTAGAAAGCTCCACCCAAGTTATATCCCTCCAGTCTTAATAAGTCCCTTTTTGAGTCAGTGTTCCACGTTTCTGTTAAGCCAAGTATATGTAATGTGTTCTCACCTGCAAGCGTTTCCATCAAGTCTCGCTTATTGTTTAGGCCTTGAGTGTTTTGAAAAGGTATCCGTAATTCATTCACGAAAGGAATGATTTGATTCCTGCGTACTATGTTTTTGTGTTGAATTTGTAATTGGATAGTCAGAAAGGTTGTGTATCGATAATTCTGGTTTATTAGTGTTAGTACGTTTAAAATAACAAGATATAGTAGTTTGACGGTACCTTTTTGTAGTGGATATAAGTTGGGGAGATGTTAATTGTTTAACGGGTGACTGTTGACTCATTATGTTGGCGTGTAAGGAGTCTAATTCTCCGTTAATTTTTTTGCAAAATTACTTAATAAAATTTAGTTTTGGCCCCTTAATTGGATGTAATCTTTGTAATATTTATTGTATCAAAAAACATTTTACAGTAAAAAATATTGATCGGGGTCACCTTTTAAGCAAAATATGCCTGTGACAGGTGACCTCGCTCTTCCATAGCTATGCAACGCGCGCGCACGGTGTGTGTGTGTGTGTGTGTGTGTGTGTGTGTGTGTGTGTGTGTGTGCGTGCGTGCGTGCGTGCGTGCGTGCGTGCGTGCGTGCGTGCGTGCGTGCTCGTGTGTGTGTACGTATGGTGTGTTTGCCGTCTTATGTTGTGTGTTGTAAAAACGCCTCCACCTCCTCATAGCTCTGTGGTCCTAAATAGTTTGTAAGCTTTTTCTTATTTTCCTTTAGTGTGCTGCCATATATGTCTATCTTTTTGTCCATTTTATTATATAGGTATCCCGAGCGGCTGGTATATTGTCTGCTCGCATATGCAGTGGTTACGAGTGTGCGGGTAATAGCGTTTCCTTTTCTTCTTCGGAGAAGAGGCCTAGGAGAATATTTAGTGACTTTATGTTTCCTTACTATTGTTAGAAGAACATAAAGTTTTCTCACTGACAGCACCTCACTATCAGTATGCAGTTCTGCCGTTGGGAATCTTCTCGGTTTGAAGTGCATTACCTTTAGTAACGCACGTTGAGCACGTTCTAATTCCAACATTTTGGTTTTTGTTGCACCTCCCCAAGCCGGAATGCAGTAGGTTATGATGGATTGCGCCAGAGCTGTATATATTTCTTTTAGGATGTTTATTGGTTTACCTATTATATTTAAATGATTTCTGGGTACCACGTGCCTTAAAGTTTTAAAAATGTAGATGAGTTTCCGTACTCTGGTTGTAACTAAATCTATATGTGAATACCAAGACATTCGTTGGTCAATCATTACTCCCAAGTATTTCACCATTTCAACTTTATTAATTACTGAACAGTCACACGTAGTATTAGTCTGTTGGTGGCACGAATGTATTGCGAGTCTGAATTCGGCTGAGTAATATTTTGTATAGTATGACATATGAAGTTAGTTTTAGCAGTGTTGAGTGTTAGTAAATTTTCTTTTAGCCATTTAGCAACTATGCTCATACCTTTTTCTGCGTTTTCTTTTACTTCAGTCCAGCTGTGACCCTTGAAGAACACTGCAGTGTCATCAGCATAAGAAAAGATGTGGGTGTTGCTGATTTGCATATTGCAAAGGTCATTAATGTATAGAAGAAACAACGTGGGGCCCAACACACTACCCTGCGGAACCCCGTAAGATACAAATGCACTATCACTGGTATGATTGTTAATTTTTACACTTTGCGTCCGTCCTGATAGATAGCTTTAGAGTAGTGTGAGTGCAGTGTCTCTAAAGCCAACTTTTTCAAGCTTACCCAAGAGTATGAGAACAGAAATAGTGTCAAAAGCTTTTTTTAGATCCAAAAACACTGTTAAGCATTTTTGTCCACTATCCACCCGCTCAGTTATCATTTGGGTAAGAGCCAAAATTGCATCTTCTGTTGATTTACCTGGTCTGAATCCATATTGTGCGGGTGATAGAAGTTGATATCTGTTTAGGTAACCTATGATCCTGGAGTTAAGGAGTTTCTCCAGTATTTTTGAGATGGCAGGAAGTACAGCTATAGGTCTGTAGTTTCCGACATCATCTCTAGATCCACTTTTGAAAACTGGGGTAACAATGGATTTTTTTAATAGGTCGGGGAATATACCTTGTTGAAAGCAAAGGTTAACAAGATGAGTAATAATTGGAACCAGTTCATTCTTTGCTAATTTGAGAAAAGTTACAGGTATATTATCCCAGCCGGGCGCACTGTTAGATCTCAAGCTCATTAAAGTGTTTTCAACTTCAGTCATGTCAGTCTCAAGAAGAGCGAAGGAATTGCCGTGTGTCGGTTCGGTTTTTGGTGGGGATATACGGACTGTCTCATCACTGGTTTGTAGATCAAGGGCAAGATCTTTCCCTATGTTCGCAAAGTAGGTGTTAATATAATTTATGGACTCGAGAGGGGTATTTTGATGAGCTTCAAATTAATACTAGCAAGACAAATATAATGTTATTGAAGACTAATACTAGAAATATGGACCAGTTGCAATGTGCCACGGGTGGAGTAAGTGTCAACGTCGTAAATGTTGTTAAGTTTCTTGGAGTTCATGTTGACGACTTATTAAGTTGGAAACAAGAGGTATTGTCCATAGAGTGTTCTGTGAGTTCTGCATGCTACGTGTTGAGAAGTTTAAGAGAGGTAATAAGTTTAGACCAACTTAGGAATGTGTATTATGCATTAGTGGAATCGAAGCTAAGGTATAGTATTTTATTTTGGGGTGGAAGCTATGCATATAATATTCAGACAGCATTTATTGCCCAGAAACGGGCTATTCGAACTATGGTGCGAATTAAACAGGAAGAGTCATGTCGCCCGCATTTCAAGGATCTTGAAATCCTAACAGTACCTAGTCTGTACATCATGGTCCTCCTGATGTATTTGAGGAAATACATCCATGAATATGAAACGGAAAAAGAGCGTAAGCGACGCGAGGAAACTAGAAGGATGGACTTGGCTTCAAAGATAGCACCTTCTTTGGACATAGTAAAGCATAGCTCACTCTATAATAGTGTTAAGATTTACAATAGATTACCGTTAGATTTAAAGAAATCTATATATACCAACACTTTCAAGGCTCAGTTAAGGATGTATCTTTTGGAGAAATGTCTATATTCTGTAGATGACCTGTAATTTATAGATTGAAATGATTCAAATGCATTGATAATTATAATATATTGATTAAAATTGTGATATAATTTTACTTTGACATTTTACTGCAATGACATACCTATTTCAATATTTATTTGACATTATTATTATTATTTTTAAATGTATTGACATTTCTCACTTATTTTGTTCTTGTGTTTTGTTTTTATTTGACATGATTGGATTGATTTTATTGTTATTTAGTCTGTTCATTATTATTGTTTAACATGTAATTATTTGATTGTGATTTTTATAATTTGTTTCAAAAATATTGTTTGTTATTATGCTTTATTGTAACTAAGTACTAAATATTAAGCTAGTAATCCCAAAAAGAAGGAAAAATATCAAGAAGTCTGTTAATGTTAATAATTGATTTTAATTTATGATTTTGAGGTGATGTGCTCAATGTACTTATTATTATGATTGTCAAAATCTGGTACCTAATTGCTTATCGCTATTTTAAAATGTATACATATATATTGTGATTAGTTTATCGTTATCGTGTTGTATTTTTTTTTTATTTGACTGTGTGCTTAAGAATTTTAACACAATGTATTTTGTTATGAAATAAATAAATAAATAAATAAATTTTTCAGACTAATCAGTTCCTTACAGTCTTCGCGTTGTTTATTGGAATTAGTTACTTGTTTTATGTTCTTCCATAACAGTTTATTGTTGTTTACTGACTTGGCTAACAAATCGCCCTCATACTTTCGTCTGAGTTTTTTGATGAGATTGTTGCAGTAATTCCTATAGCGAGTGTAGGTTATTCTTAAAATATCATCATAGCTTTCCTTTCGTAGTCTTTTCTGTAGTGTATTTCTATGTTTAATGCATCTCAAGATGCCAGGAGTAATCCACGGCTTTAGCGTGCGTTGATTTTTAGGAATTATTATAGTAGTAGTGCCGGCTTTAATACACTCAGTGATATTCTCTATTAAAATTTGAGATAGTTTATTAGGGTTATTACATATCATAAGATTAGAGAGATCTCTTTCTTGAAGGTATTGTAGGGACTTTGTATAATTTACGTTAGATTTCGTCTTATTAATTGGGTATTCAAATTTACAATTCGATAGAGAAAGTAGGATAGTAAAGTGATCGGTGGTGGTAGTGGGTAACACAGCAATAAATGCTGAGTGTTTATTCTCATTAAGTTTAAGCATAAAGTGGTCTAGGCAGTTATTCTTTCTGGTCGCTAGTGCATGCCCAGCCAATATACCATATGTGGAGAGAGTAGTTAAATAATTAATTCTATTATTGTGTTCCTGGCTAGTTTCTTCCGGTTTTGGTCTGATATTAATGTTGGTGTCACCTGCAATTATTATGATATTTTTTGTTGTTAAGGTATCTAGGTGTAATGAAAGCGATTCTATAAATTCTGTAGCGTTAGGATTTGACGGAGAACGGTAAATGCATAATATAGTGTTATTTAAAATATCCAGTTGTAGACAGGAAGCCAGGCTAAGTCTAATTTCTTTTACTTTAGGCTGTAAGGAATCTCTGACATATATAACTACCCCAGCATTTTGATTGTGCTGATGTAGGGTTAAAAAAGATTTATAGTTATTAAGTTGAGGTATAGGTTTTGTAGGACTGAGCCTACATTCAGTTAAAATTATAATATCAACCTGAGATACAATGCTAGATATTGATATTAGAAAATCATCAAAGTTACAATATATACTGCATATGTTTTGAGAGATAATTGTGAGGTCATTTTGTTTAATACAATTAAAGGATGAGAGCTCGGTACAGTCGCACTCAACAACTCGAGCGACTTCAATATCGTCTATCATGTTCATATTGTTGAATATATCACCCATTATGTATTAATATAAAGAATAAGTAGGTTATTCTTACGGTTACGGCAGTTGCAACTATTATTATTTCCATTTAAATTATTTTTATTAATAACATTTAGATTTGTGGAGTAAAAATTAATAATATTCAATTTATTTGTGATACAAGAGTAAAATAATTTAAGAAGACTGATGTGTGTTTGTTTGTGTACATTATGTGGAGTGCGAAAGTTTATAAATGTTTCAGTATTAAAGATTTGTGTAATTTCGAGAGTAATTAATGAATGAAGGAGGTATAACGAATCCAGTGAATGCCGCAATATTAGAGGGTCACGAATGAAATAGTATACAAAAATTTGGAAAAACATTGACTCACAAAGGCATCCTCCTATGCTTACACAAGCTTCATACAGTCAGTTAGCACGCTGAGTTTGAGGTTGGGATGTTGTTAGTTGGTGTACTTGATTTTCATTTGTAATAGTTATAATGGGACCATGTTCGTTCTCTCTTACATACACCCTTCCATAGGCGGTCCAGCAGAACTTATAGTTTTTAGACTTGACCAGGTCTCGTGCCAAGAAGTATAAGCGCGCGCCTCTTGGGGTGAGGTGCTCAGATATATAAATGGGGGTATTCTCTGTCTTAAATCCCAGATGGTTTGCGCTAAGTTTACTTTTATGTCTAATATTGAAAGATTTCGTTGATTTAAGAATATCAGTCTTCAGTAAAGTTGAGTTGGTCTCCACTACTATAGATGGGTTTCTATTCTGGGTAGACTTCGGTTTTACCCGGTATATGTCGTTTATATCCGATCTTGAGATATTGCAGTCCACGGTCTTAGAGAGGCTGATAACCATTTGAATCAAGTCTTCCTTGCTTTCATTTGGCATTTTTGGGGCATTCTTAATTTCAAAACTAGCCTTCCTACTCGCCACTTGCATGTCCTCAATTTTATTTTCCAATACAGTTATATAATTTCTGTCCTTCTTTTCTTGAGTCTCCAAGGCAGCAATTCTTTGCTTAAGCTCTTCATTTTGTGCAGCTAAGAAAGAAATTGTGTTTTCGGTATTAGAGTTTGTCTGTTGTATTTCTTTCAGAGCAGTGTTAAGTTGTTTCAACTCGTTTGATTGTGTGGCAAAACCAGTAGTAATTATTTGAAGAATTTCTTCCTTGAAGTCAGACATCTGGGTGGAGAACGAGTCGTCCATCTGTCCTCTCTCTCTCTTCTTTCTTTGTGATCCATAATCCAGTGGGAGTGTGTGACTCAGGTCTGAATCCGAAGCAGATCTATTTAAAGCAGTCTCCATATCATTCGGGCCCGAAGGCGCTTCAGAACGCTTGTTTTTTGCAAAGTTGATACGCGTATTTGTTTTTGTTGGCGTTCTTTTAAGCGGCATTGTGTCTGCTAGTAATATGTACTAGGATAGCAGAGGGTTTTAACAGTTAATAGGTTCGCAATTAGCCGAGTAAAAGACTTGCAACGAGAGGTCAGTATAATTTGGTGGCGATCGACGTTTCTGTACAAAGTTGCTTTCCGTCCACCGTAAGTAGACCGCTGTACAGTTTACTATTAAGGTGCAGCCCCTTACTCACACATGCAGTGTCGCTCACCTCAATGAAGATCCGCCTCCTTTGAGATATCTCTGTGTGCGGCAATAGTAATTTAATAAATGAGCTGTGGTGCTGCGTAGCGGCAATGATGTCGTCACTGTTGACAAGGACAGCAAAGCAGCGCCGTGATTGATCTCCTTCTAATTATGCACTCCTATTATTTTAACTATATTTTTGCACACAATTTGATATAATTGTTAAAGTATTTAAATACAGTTTTTTACAAAAACGTCTGATCACCTCAGAGATCCGGGGGGAAGAGCAATGTGTGTTAAATTTACCGTTCGAGTTATCGTAAACATCTATAAATTTACAGTTTGTGAAGCTCTTCAACAATAGCTTTATGTTATTATTTAGTAGCGTCTCATTTAAGTACGGGTTATGATTTACCTTCAACATGTATGTCTGTCTACATACTTTTAGTTTATTAAGAGCAATACTTAGTTGAGTTAAGAGATTAAATGGGGATCTGTCGTTCGAACCTACAGATAAAATAACAATGTCGTCGTGGGTTAATTTAGGAACAAGATTATCAATGGTACCCAGTACTTGTGAACTTGATGCTCCTGGTTTGATTGTTCCTGATACGGTGTAGTTTTCAATGTGCTGGCTTCTGATGAATTGCGTTGTGGCGCCCTTTAGACCTTCATTTCCCAATAATAAGACCTGTGTCTTACCTGATGCTGTCGGAATTGTTGTTGGCGGATTCCTGGATTTATTTTTCTGCAGTAATCGCCGTAACCCTGAGCCATCTGTTTTATTTTCTGCAGATGGTAGAGATATGTGTCTGGTGGTCATGGGTGTATTGCTGTTCGTACCCACAAAATGTAGTGTTTTTTTACATGTCGTGGCATTTGGTCTTCCTGCTGCATTTCTGTTTTTACTGTACCGTCCTTCTGTTTAAGGTTGAATTTGATTATTTAACGGTTGTGGTGTACTATTAGTGCCATCTGTTGGGTCTGTAGGCTTACTACACTGCGTGAGGGAGACATTCGTGATATATGGAGTTCTCACAATTCTTTTCTTTAAGTCTAATACAATTTTACTTCCTTGGGATGATCTTGGATGAGTTGTTTTCGGTGAAGCGAGGCAAATTTCCTTGAGATAGGATATCTGTAGCTCCTGTCTTATTGATTTTTGTTTCAATTCATTATTTTCAAATGCTAGGTTTTCAATTTCAGTATGTGCGCTTTCCAGATCGTTGCGCAGACATAGAATTTCATTATTTAGGGACACTGTATCCCCTGAGTCAGTGTAGTCTTGCATACTTTTAGATTGTAGCTTGGGGGATGGTGAGGCGTAAGATTTGTCTATGGAGTCGAGTGATAAATTTAATCTCCTCTGTCGAAATGTCACATTGCATGGGCTCGAATGTTGGCTCGACTGGCTCATTGTCTGTCTCTTTGAAATTAGAAGAATGCAAGTGAAGAGAATCCAATATTGCCAAACAAATTAAGCAATATAATTATGTTAAGAATGCCATCTTGTTAGCAAAGGCGACACAGCCTTATCCAGTCTCTAATTAGTATTCTCAGTTTTCATAACTTAATCAGATACTATTTTTTTTTGTTTTATTATTTCGGATCGCACCATTTGCTATTTACTGCTGATAAGAGACCTGTGCGCAACGAAACGTAGCTGTCAGTTGTCATTTGCCAAAGCTCGTAGTTGTCATCTTCGATGTCACAAAGCAAACAAAACAAACAATATTCTGTTCTGAACTGAATACAATTTTATTCGGAAAGTGAAAGTTGATGTGGAAATTGAAAGTGCTTTTTAAATTCTTCAACGAAATTTCTGCATATAAGTGATATCATTTTTGATTTAGCGTACTCACGCGTCTCGAGCCGATAGCAAATATATGATGTGTTGTTTGCCAAGGTTATGTACTATATTTCTTGATGCTTCTTAGCTGTATTTGTGCACTATTTTGGTAAGATAACTAATTTTATAACTCGTATAGGTCTTAAGCACTGTTTACGTAGCTGGGGTTGCCAGCAGAACCTATTACAATCAATAATATCTGATAAATCTAAATTTACTACCTATTACTTTGTGCTAAGTTCATTTTATTTATCAATTTTTAGTTTTTGTTTGAAGTCGGTTTTTTTTAATAAAAATTGTTTTTTTCATTATTTTTAGTGACAGGTAGACTGAAATTATATCAGTCTAGGGGTAAAGTCCTCCCCAATACAAATTAATCAAGCCCAAACACAAGGTACTGCTGTAAATCGTTAAGGAATTCCCTCGATTCGAGGGATTTCTTCGATTTCTCCAGGATCTCAGCATCAGATTCTAACTTCCTGTATATGGGACCACATGGGAAGCACCAGCTTTCAAATAAAAAAAGAATTTTCAAAATCGGTTAACCTTTTCAAGCGATTTGCCGGTAACAAACATAAAAAAAAAATACAGACGAATTGAGAACCTCCTCCTTTTTTGGAAGTCGGTTAAAAATAGATAGACCCGGAGATAAAATATGTGCCACCACACCGAATCATCAAATCACAAAATATAAATTTCGTCGATTGTACTTGAGACCAAAATCTAATTCCAATTGCAAAATTAAAAACAGCAAAAATCTAATTCTCATTATAATTTTATCTCTGTTTAGTTTCCATTCGTATCATTATTATTGTGACAAAAAAAAATGTACATTATTTTAAAGTCAGAAGTGAAAGAATTAGCAGTTTTACGTAACCCAAGTACCTTGACCCTATATTCCAGACTCAGACCCTGAATTCTGGACCAGGGTCCTGGAAATCAGGTCCTGGACTTTGAATGTTAACCCTTGTATCTAAACCTTCGACACAGGTGTCTTGAACTTGGATCCCCGACGTCAAATCGTGCACGCTGGATTTGGAACCCAAACCCTCAGCACAGGTGCTTTTGACGCTTGACCCTAGATCCATACTCTTGAATCTTAGTTCCAGACCCTGGATATTGGATCAAGTACTTGGACTATCTAGACGCTAGATAATAAATTAATGAAAGTTTTAAAATCAAAAGTAATTTTATTTTAAATCGCTTAAATACTCACGCGGAGAAGCGCACGCAGTCGGAGGTGCGGTCGGCGGGCGCCAGGTCCAGGCGCACGTCGCGGCGCGGGAACAGGCGGTGGAAGGCGGGCTCGCGCTCCGCGTCCAGCCGCCCCACCGCCCACACCACGGACATGGCGCGCGTCACCACCCACTCACGGTCCATCGCCTCCACTGCGGCACACACACGCGCGCGTTAGTGAGTGTCGCGGCACTCGCACCACGGAGTAATGAGCCACACGCACCTGGCTGCAGCACGCGGCGGTACGACACGACGGTGAGCCCGTCGTCGCGGCGCGCCGTGAACACCTGGTTGGAGTCCTGGCCGCCCACGAGCTCGTCGCGGCACACGCCCTGCCACGCGCCCAGCACCTGCACGCACTGACCACCCACACACCCACACACCCACGAGCGAACGTTACACTACGTCGCACACCGCACTTCACTACCGACTCTCACTATAACCCTTCTCCTCTCCTTTAAGATCAAAATGCCAAAAACAGAGAAAATTCATTTAAAGATTATGTGAGTGTAGGTAAATTGGAAACAGGCCGTAAGTTCGAGGGATCTTCTCTTCAAGGTGTATGTTTCTCTCCCATTCTCTCTCTCCCTCTCTCTCACTCGTGTGTGTGTGTGTGTGTGTATGTATGTGTGTACGTGTGTGTATGTATGTGTGTATGTATGTGTGTGTGTGTGTGCGCTACTCACGGGCGCGATGGCGGTGATGTTGTAGTCGGTGGCGTAGCCGCGCTGCACGGCGGGGTCGTAGTGCACCACGGCCACGTCGGCGCCCAGCATGGCGGACTGGCTCTCGTTGCCGGAGATACCGAACGCCATGTACTCATCCTCGTCGATCTGCGCAAACTCCACACTGTATACGAGCGCAGATATCTAAACCTACCCCACGTGTACCAAATCGCGGTCTCCACTCCAGAACTAGTTTGCTCCATCGACCATCGAAGCTCCTACAGATATGGTCAGCTCACTGCCACTCCAAATCGCATACTCTACGAGCTATGTACACCACTTTGGTTCTCTGGCGGATAACATTGTTCCGGATTTTAGGTTCCATTCCAGACCAGCGACTTAAAGACGGCCTCAAGCTCATTGCTGAAGAGCTTGGGGGTTATTTTACACCTCCTGTCTCACACCATTACAACGTGCCATGGGATTGGTCTTCTTAACCTTAACTGGATGGCCATGGTAGCAGTATCGTGCAAGCATCTCAACATCTCGATATATCGCCAATCAACACGTCACCGCTGCAGAGCGTCCATAACTGCCCAGGTTTTGATAGAGTCAAAGGCTTTCTCGTATTCACAAAAGCCATAAACAGGGGCTGATTGTACTCGTTTGCCCATCTGCCGAACAGATATGGATGTGATTTACTGTACTGAAGCCCTTTCGAAATCCGGCTTGCACCTTTGACTGAGACTCGTAGAGACTTTTTGGCGAGGCGGTTTATGATTACTTTCGAGAACGATTTGTAAATATGGCTCAAGAGTGAGATGGGTCTGCAGTCTTTCAGTAAGGTTTTTGAAGTATAGAGTTACTGCACTTTCGCTCCACGCCCTGGTTATCTCCTTGAAGCGAGTGGGACTCTTGGAGTCGCTTAGTCATAATTCCGTCCTCTCCAGGTGAATTTTGTCTTTCGAGTTGCTCGAGAACCGCCCTCGCCACGTCCTGGTCGATATCTGGTATGTCCTTCGGGTAGTGTTGTGTTAATAGGGCTCTGTGGTCATCATTGCTTGGTCCCGTCCCGCTTTTTTGTCCATAACGCATAGATAAGGATTGTGTAGAAACACTCGATTTCTTCGCTAATCTCGAACCTTGAGACTATGGTTCAGCCACCCGTTGTTCTGAGTTTCGTCAGACGGGGTCTTCCGAGCTGCTGGGCAAAGACTTTAGTGCCCCTGTTCTGCTCAATTGCAGTTTCGACGACACTGGTGTTGAAGCGTAGGAGGTCGAGTTTTATCAGCTCTCGGATTCTGAAATTTAGGTCCCTCTGTTCTGTCGATCACATTGGTGGCATTTCTTTTTTCATTCGAGCGTCTCTGACGAGAGTTTATAGCCTCTTTGATTTTTGATTCGGGACATTATTATTTTTCGGAACGTTAGCATTATATTGGAGCGCAGGCTCGGTCACAGGTCGGAGAGTAGGTTTCATCATCCGGGTCCTTCCGGCATTAAAGTAACCGTGTGTGTAATTTTGCCTTTTAACGTAAAGTTAAGACTGTTGAGAGTCAGATTTAGCTGAATTTACGACTTGCTCAAATAAAAAACACAAAAAAAACGCGTAAGAAAAGTGGCATTTTTTCTTACGCCTTGATGAATACTAATAATTTCTGAGCAAAATGTAATAGTAATATCCTATCAAAAAGATAAATGTAAAATCAGAGTCAAGTTAGAGTATTAAGAATAGACATCGTTGTCGAGAATATGAAGAAAAGCCTACCTGTCCGGCTAGTTCGAAGGTGACTTGGTTGCCGAACACCTCCCAGGACACCTGGTAGTCGCGGTGCAGCTGCTTGCAGTGCAGATTCGAGGACGCCCTGCCGGTCAAGAGATACCATTAGTATACAGGGTGAATTTTTCAAAAGGGATTGGATGGCCAAATCGGAAACTATGAGGAATAGCGAAAAATGCTCAAAGGAGTCACGAGCCCGATTTTGATGAAACTTAAAACCTTATCATTAGATTTTTGAAAAACCAATAATCCTAGCTGGAAATCAAACCCATTCATTTTGAAAAAAAAAAACACACCCTATATTATTACACCATACGATAGTGTTGCTATTAAGGATCTTATTCTGGGAAGTAATGGCATACGGCAAACTAAAGGAAAGTGCTCATCTTTAACAAAATACAATTTATTTTTCGTTAATTAGTAGTTAGTTAGTTTAACGTTAACTGATCAATCGTTCAAAATGTAGACCGTGGTTTTCAATACATAGCTGGATTCGAGACCTCAAGGATCGTACTGCATTCAATATGATTAATTCCGTTTAGAATATTCTCCAAAGAATCATTCTGAGCATGATTTAAAACACGGAATAGTTACGATCTTTTCTGGGATTTCGAACGAAACAAATTATGATACAGAATTTAGATACATGAAATATGAATTCTATTAAAATTCCAAACTTTCCATAAATTTGCCGTATTTCATTATTTCGCAGAATTTGATCCTTATCAGCGACACTATCGTATAGTGTAATA
Organism: Miltochrista miniata; assembly: GCA_933228765.1. Classification (NCBI taxonomy): domain Eukaryota; kingdom Metazoa; phylum Arthropoda; class Insecta; order Lepidoptera; family Erebidae; genus Miltochrista; species Miltochrista miniata. The sequence continues at coordinate 177,013 of OW121770.1, forward strand.
ATAAAGGGTGTGTTTTTTTTTCAAAATCAATACGTTTGATCCCCAGCTAAGATTATTGGTTTTTCAAAAATCTAATGATGAGGTTTTAAGTTTTATTAAAATCGGGCTCGTGACTCCTTTGAGCATTTTAGCTATTCCTTATAGTTTCGGATTTGGCCATCCAAGCCCTTTTCAAAAATTCACCCTGTATAGTTCCAGCGTGGCACACAGTCGGCTCCAGCGTCCAGCCACTCACACGTAGTCGTGCAGGCGCTCGGCGACGGGCGGCACGTTGAGCGCGTCGGGCACCAGCACGCTGCCCAGCGGGGCGCGCGCGGCCGCGTCCCACAGCGCCAGCCACTTGACGTCGAACACCGTGGCGCCGCCCGGCAGCTCCAGGCGCACGTCCTCGCCCGCGTACGCGCTCAGCGGCTCCAGGCTGCACACGCCGAACCGCCTTTTTTATACTGGCTTTACAGCTCACAATGTTTATAAGGTTGAATTAATTGGAAAGATATTCCACTTCCTCAGTCGATTACACCAGCCTGGGGCAGTACACAGCTGGACGAAGGCCTCTCTCAATTTGCATCACACCACACTGTCCTGCGCCTTTCGCATTCCATGTCAATAAAGATTACTTACTTACTTACTTACTTCCATTCCTAACTGCGATCTCTTCCAGGTTGTCGCTCCATCTCGCTAGGAAGGCCGTCCTACCCCACGTTTACCAAGGTTTCCTCTCCAAAAGAAGAGATCACATCTAGAATTGGCCGAGAGCAATCCATCGGCCGATTCACAGGACATGACTTGCGCGCCTTTCGCCTCTTTAAAGAGGGTGCTGAAGTGCGAGGTGGAATGGGGAAGTAGACACAGCGCGGTCTGAAGCGAAGGCTACGAGTGCACAACTGGGACGTGCTAGGTATAATCAATCAAATTAGCCTATGGCAGTCATATCTCTTGCAGGTCGTCAGTCCATATTCTGTCGGAGCCGGAGGGTCGTTCTACCACGCGTTTACCAAGTCGGAGTTTCCACTCCGGATCTCATTCGCTCTATGGGCAATCGGTTCTACAGATGTGGACATTACAACTTCAAAACGCATACTCTGCAAGCTATATCGACCACTCTGGGAATAGCATCGTTTTGGATTTTTTCATTCATCATTTGGACATGGAGTGTCTCTAAAGGAAAAAATCCAAAACGATGTTAGCATAGCTAGTTCCATCATCACTCGTTGCGCTACTTTAAGGGTCTGGACTAGCCCCTCTATGAGTATCCACGTCTCGGCACCGAGATCATAACTGGTATATGCTGGGGTGGTGAATATACCTAATATCAGTATTGAACTGCGATAAATGATAAATTGATTCGATTGATTCAGAAAGCATACGGCCATCGTGCAGGTCACGATAGGTCACTGTATTAGAACGCTTTTCATATAGAAGCGCGTCACTACCTACTACGTGCTACTACTATCTTGTAACCAATGGAAAGTCACTCCATAAATTGCTATTCATGAAACACTTTTTATTGCATAGGCACCAGTGAAATTAGTATCTACATATAATTTCAAAATCAATGTTTGTGTTGAAAGTTAAATAAATAGAATTTCAGTACCTACCTATTGCAATAATTAATTGTATAATGTACCTAATGCGTGCCATTTTAACAGCCCCGGATCTAGAGATTTTTTTAGGCGGGGCAAAATGTGAAAATGCCGCCCCCTTTACCCCCCCCCCTATTTTTTAGGTTCCTTAGTTCAAAGTTGAGAGTAGTATCAGCGAAGGTACAAATATACGTCTTGTACAGCAGACACCTATATGGTGGCGTACTCTGCATAATGAAATAAAAGGATTTTTAGATAGATACGTATGGAAATCCATCATGGATGCTATGCTGAACTCTTTCCGACTGAAGCACACACATCCTACCACTGCCTACGGTCTGGAGCCCCGGGTAAGCCCTCAGAAGGATATCCCAGGATTTTCAACTTTGGCTACCATTGCGACCTTACCTAGGGGGTTCGGGTCCTTTCCCGCATCTTTGGGGGTTGTTCAGGTGTTATCCTGCTTCTTGGGGCATGTGGCATGCGTGAAACGTTCACGTCACACTGTCGTCTTGGGCCTGCTTCTGTTAAGAAGGTGTGCAGGCCTCCGCCGTCCTCAGGCCCCCGGTCATGGAGACCGAGAGTCTTGGGGAAAGACAAGTCTGCGGCGGGAGCGCCGCAGTTATCTCAAGTTTCCCGCTTCCTCCCCTTTACTCCAAGTCACGCCACTCACGAGCATTAACTGCCCGCAGAATGTCGACGCGACATCCCACTTACTCCCACTCTCTCCAGCAAGAGAATGTCCATGACCAGACCTGCTAATAGAACCTGGCGAAGTTGCACTCACGCTGTGCACTACTCTAATGTGTGCACCTCGCAGTGCTGTCACTCATCTGTGGTTTACCGGTGTAGGTATTCGTCACACAGAAGCTCCCGTGCCCAGTAATCATCTGCGACAACCGGTAGAAGGGGTTGCCGTTGCTCCTCTCTTTCTGGAGAGAGAGGGTAAAGAAGAAAAGGGAATCTTTCAGCTGTAAACGCACATTCATGTGTTTCCTGACATTTAAATCTACCAGGTTTTCTAAATTAAATGTGGAAATGCGATCAGGCCCGGTCGAGAGTCGCCACGAGATGCCACCTGTTTTCTTCTACGTCGGACCGTCCCCTCTGAACGCTCAGAGGATGTCTAGATAGTCCTTTAGTAGTATTACCGCATTGTGAAAAGAGGGTAGAGGACGGATAGGAGATCTTCCAGCTGTAAAGGCACACGCCTTTATTGACATTTAAATCTACCAGTTCTTCTAAATCCCATTGGTAAATGCGGTCAGACCCGGTCGAGATATGCTACGAGCTGCCGCCTCTTTTCCTCCAGCTTCGGCCGCCCCTCCGTTGGACAGCCAGATTAACTCTCTTGTAGAGTACTGTACTGTCGTCTGCATAACAATGAGTAAACCCAAGGGATACTCGTAATATGCCGCAGAAATAGTGTTCGATAACACAGATCCCTGTGGTACTCTTGAATTAAACTGCATAAAGCAGAGAACCTGACCAGCACAGAGGAATAGTAGATATACGTCACCCGGCACAATTGAGACGGTCTGAGCAAAATTGCTTAATCCTCTTTTTAACAGTACCTATGCAACAATGGTCTAGCTCTTATTCATTTTTAAGACAAAAAGAATAGAAACTTTATAACGCTATCCGTTGACGTATGGTGCAACAAGAGATATTTTAAGAATAGCACAACAAATTTTCAAAAATATGAAACACTGTGGCCGCCCCTGCGTTTGCCGCCTCCACAACATGCTGCAAGTTTGTAAAGAAGTGATGCATGCATCTTGGAATCGTTTGCTACGTTTCAAGCATCTGGCATAATTATCTTTAGTTAATTTCTGATATAATAGGAGCAAATACCATAATTATTTCTTGTGAATAGAGTTGAATAAGTTGGAGTGTTTAATATTAGGTAGGTCGGTAGGTAATCTACTATCGTCAAGGTTACTAACTGATGATTTGTGCATTTGTCTGCGAAAAGTTGAGTTTCTCGCCCTCTGATTTGCCGCCCCCCTGATTCTGCCGCCCGGGGCACGGGCCCCGGCTTGCCCCCCCCTAGATCCGGGGCTGCATTTTAAGGGGCTTTGGTGTGAGGGTTACCAACTAACAGTGGCGACTAGAGGCTTTACGTGCCTTCCGAAGCATGTCCTATGCAAACTGTCCTAAATGGAAGTGTCACAAAATAAATGGTCTCCCATCTAAGACTCAGTTAGCGAAAAAAGCTCAAAGCTGTTGTCATTTACACAAAACTGAGCAAGAGGAGCAATGAGCCCTTTAATTTAATGTCATTATTAGAAAAAAAAACGCCTGAGCGCCCCCAACAATAAATTAGAACTCGTAGAACCTCTTTTTATAATTGTATATGTCAATACTCACTAGCCATACTCATCAGGTATCTTCATACCCTTTGAAGACGGCTGCGGTCCCACACCGGTCCAGAAGTATACCTCCTCCCCTGTGCCGTCATACCGGAGTTCTGGAATACTGAAAAGATATCGGAGAGGATGTGTAAGGTAACATGCATAACGCTTTATGGTTCTAGAATATTTTGAGAAAATTTATGTCCTTACATTTTCATAATGATAGTATTTTAGATGAAGATACAATTTATTTATTATTTAAGAATGGAAAATAAACTTACAATATGGTACTAGCATCAAGGAACTGCACAGGCTTGCTGGATACGGCATTGGTGCCAGCCAGAGGCCCCACGCTCCTCACCGCTGGAGCGTCAAAATCATCGGGCACATAGACATCGCCAAAGGCATTTTGTGATCCGATGTCATATATCGACAGCCACTTGATCCGTGAGATGCGCTTGCCGTCAGGGAGCGTCAGTCTTATTTCTGCATTGTAGTAGCGTTCTAGAATGTTTGTTCTGTAAACCAACAAATATATTTTTTCAGGGGCTATTATTAGAATAATATTTTAACGCCAACATGAAGGAACCTAGGTATCAATAAATATTCAACATACATGCTGTTGGTTTGGTACAAGGCTATCATTTTTTACACCGACTTGATTACCGGTTGTATCTTTAGACAAACAAAATAATATGTACTGTGATTTTGAAGTCACAATTTTAGAGGTCACTAAAGTGTATTAATGTTCTGTGTATGGATACATACTTGCCATGTTCATTGGGTACAATGAATCCCTGTGGTCCGGGCCGACCTGAGTCTCCGGCCCAAAAGAAAGAATCATCGCCAGTGCCATCATAGTTGAAGTTCACAAGCAACAAGGTCCAGTCATCCACAGCATACACTTCACCCGACACCTGAATCATATTACACCAACGATTAGTCATATACTTATATATTTTTTCTAATATTATTAATAAGATCCCCTATCTTATTAATCTCTTTGTGAGTTTAAAAAATGTTTTAATTTATATTCTTTCATTGACTTTATTTATATTCGATATTTAATTTATACACTTTTAGCTGATCGGAAAATTAAGTGTGGTCTACAAGTTCTAAGTTTCGGGCATGCCCTATAGTTAAAATAAATATTATCGAAACAGTATTTGAAATACTCGCCTGATGGTGATAAGAGTTGAGTTTCCCGATAAACTTGCCCCGATAAGGCCCTTCGTCGTCCTGCAATACACTTTCTGCAATAATACACCACAATATTGGACGTGAATTCAAAATTTAAAGAAAGTTTTCACTTACACTCCACTAAACACAAAATTACAAAGCGATTTTACCTTTTACTACCAATATCAGTAGTAGAAAACATATTTTATTCATGCTGTGATCACTTTAATCAGTTATAGCTATAAATTAAACTTTCTAATTAACAAAAAAGGTCACAACATTTCAATTTTAGTGCTTCGTTGTTTCGTACTCCTAGTCGGACGGACGACCTTACTTCCGGTAAATTGACAACTCAGACAGCTACTTTGTTGTGGTTTACGCAAACGTCATGCCGCCGCCGTGCCGCCATTGGTTCACAACAGTGCTGACGTTTGTTCGGCCAATCATAGTCTAGTAGCTTTCACTTTATCGTTCTCTTTGTTCACGGCTTCAATGGTGAGGCTTTCGTAAGGCTCTGTCAAGGTCATTTTTCACAACACAACAATGTTATGACGTCACAGGATATCTGCTTCAATGACATAAATATGACATGTTTAAAGAAATAAAGATGTACATAGTGGATTTGGCGCCGAACTTTGAAAGTCAAGACGCGGCGGACACGACATTACGTGCAATTACGCTGTAAGTAGGCAAGTATAATATTTCTAGTGTATTTTCTGGTTTTTATGTGTAAAAATGGTATATTCTAAAACCTGAAAGATTCGACGAAGTGCACAAGTCTTAGTGTCGATAACTGATATTTATAACTAAGTGAAATGCGACATTTGTTGTCTCAACAAAGTAGGTACAGGTACCTATTTATAGATAGGTACATAAGTAGGTACTAGGTACTAATAATGTAGGTCGAGTAAAGTATTCACCGCTTCACACACAGGAGTAGAACCTTTTTAGGGATCCGTACCCCGTGTCCGTCACGATCGAGGCTATCTCCGTCAGGAACCGTAGTAGCTAGAGAGCTGAAATATTCACAGATTATATTATATTTCTGTTGCTGCTATAACAACAAATACTAAAATGAGAATAAATAATTAAGGGGGGCTCCCATACAACAAACGTGATTTTAATCCGTGTTTTGGTACGGAATCCTCGCGGCCTCCGTGCTGAGGAACTGAAGATTCTATAGTAGGTAATCTGAGATTAAAAATAATATGACTCCTATAGATAACATGACTATAAACATGAGAATGAAATATTACATGTCGCAATAGAAATGAGTTGGATTTGAACGAGATAGATTTTTAGAATGAATTTCAATTAGTCCGATTTAGTCGAGTTTCGTGTCAGCACTTTGCTATAAGTATATTGTAAGGCAGGCACCGTTTCTACCTGATTGCTACATGCATGCTGCTGATGGAAAAATTTATGTAGGTAACTCTTGATAAGAAATAATTGGACCACTGTGTCGTTCGGACGCATGTGACTCTCGCAAGGCCTGAACCACCTCGGCCCAAGGAGTGGCGACATGTGTGGCACTACAAGTCAGTCACTACAAGTACCCGTGGTGGCGGCTTTGTTTTGCGTCAGAGGATCTGGATTCTTGTGCTGTAGCAGTCGCTGAGGGGATCTTGGAGGGTATGGAATGCTACATTCCCAACCGCTGGATCCTTGTAGGTGCAAAAAAGCGACCGTGGTTCAATCGGCTCTGCAGAGAAGCTCTAATGCAGAAAGAATCTGCCTACAGAGCTTGGACCTCGGCTCGTGCAAATTCAGATCCAAACATCTCTGAGGTGAAACGCAAATTAAATGCCGCCTCGAGGTCCAGTAAAAGAGCAATTGTCAAGGCCAAGTTCGATTTCGTCGGCAGAATTGGCGAACGGCTAGCAGGCTACCCCTCAGGAAGTCGTGAATTTTGGTCGCTTGCCAAAGCTGCCGAGGGAAACTTCTGTCGGTCAGGATTACCACCCTTGCTTAAACCCGACGGTAGTTTGGCCCAGAGTGCCAAGGAGAAAGCCGACCTTTTGGGTAATCTCTTTGCCTCTAACTCGACCATGAGCGACGGGGGTGCTTTACCGCCGGGCATTCCGAGTTGTGGCACTTCCATGCCGGAAGTTAAATTTACACAGCGGAATGTCCGGCGGGAGCTTCAATCCCTGGACGTTCATAAGTCGAGCGGGCCGGACGGCATTCCCGCGGTGGTACTTAAGCATTGTGGTCCAGAGTTGTGTCCGGTACTTACACGTCTTTTTACACTTTCCTATTCCATGCAACAAGTCCCGGCGTCGTGGAAGATCGCGTATGTACATCCTGTACCCAAGAAGGGTGACAGGACCGACCCGGCCAATTACAGGCCTATAGCCGTCACCTCCCTTTTATCCAAGGTGATGGAGCGTGTAATTAATACACAGCTCCTGGGGTACCTTGAGGAACACGACCTGCTCAGCGACCGGCAGTACGGTTTTCGTCACGGTCGCTCGACGGGCGATCTTCTTGTGTACCTAACACACCGATGGGCGGCGGCTATCGAGAGTAAGGGTGAGGCTCTAGCAGTGAGCCTCGACATCTCTAAAGCCTTTGACCGGGTCTGGCACCGTGGTCTTCTTACGAAATTGCCTTCATATGGACTACCCGAGAGATTATGCGGATGGGTGTCCAGCTTCTTGGCCGGTAGAAGCATCAGGGCCGTCGTTGACGGCAGCTGTTCAGACTGCATGGCCATAAACGCTGGAGTACCGCAAGGCTCAGTGTTGTCCCCTACTCTGTTTCTGCTGCATATCAATGACATGTTGTCCATTGACGGCATTCATTGTTATGCTGACGACAGTACGGGGGACACTTGTTACACGGGCCGCCCCGGTATCTCTCGGGACACAGTGAAGGAAAATCGTGAACAGCTTGTGTCTGAAATCGAGGCTACTCTTACTAGAGTGTCCGATTGGGGTGGACAAAATCTTGTCAAGTTCAACCCTTCCAAGACACAAGCGTGTTATTTCACCGCTAAGCAAACCCCAATTACTGTAGCGCCGCAATTTCAGGGCACATCTCTTTCCATCTCCAAAAGTATAGGGATCCTTGGCGTTGACATCTCCAGTGACGTTCAGTTCCGTAGTCATTTGGAGGACAAGGCTAAGCTGGCGTCCAAGAAGCTAGGTGTGCTCAACAGGGCGCGGCGGTACTTCACTGCGGCGCAAACACTGCTTCTCTATAAGTCGCAAGTGCGGCCGCATATGGAGTACTGCTGTCAACTCTGGGCGGGAGCACCTGAATATCAGCTTCGTCCATTTGACTCGGTGCAAAGACGAGCTGTAAGAATTGTCAACGATCCTGTACTTTCAGCTGGTGTGGAACCTCTTCGCGACAGGAGAGACTTTGCCACCTTATGCGTGTTCTACCGCCTGTACAATGGTATGTGCTCTGAGGAATTGTTTGATATGATGCCCACGGCTACGTTCTATCATCGCACCGCTCGCCACAGACAGGGAGTTCATCCTCACACTCTGCGTCCGGTGCGTTCCAGCACGGTTAGATCCGATAGGTGTTTTCTTCCGCGCACGCTTAGGTTGTGGAATGACCTCCCTGCCTCGGTTTTCCCAAACGCCTACAGTATGGGGTTCTTCAAAAGGGGTCTTAGAAGGTTTTTACAGGGTCGGCAGCGCGAGTGTGGCACCTCTGGTGTTGCAAACGTTCATAGGCTGCGGTGACCACCGGTCCTTCTGGTGGGCCGTATGCTTGTCTGCCACCTTAGTGGTATAAAAAAAAAAAAAAAAAAAAAAAAAAAAAAACCAACTTTAGTGGCAGGGGTTTCACAGAGATTCATGATGGATCTGTTTTAATGGGTTTTAGTAGACATAGGGAACTTGAATATGTAGGTAACGCTGTTTAGTTTATATTTCTGATCTTTTAATCGTATCTACCTTTTAAAGGTACCTTTAAAGTTAAAACTTACGCAACAGGTACCTACTCACAATTAGCCTCTGTCCTTTTCAAACTAGCAATGGGGCTCCCTCCGAACTCGTGTCCACACCAGGTTATCACACCAGTGTCCTCACCGCTTGTTGCGTGGGAAAAATAACTGGTGAAATGTGGGCTTATAATAAATGCCTTTGCTTACCCGCTTAGCACGATAGATTGATTATTTATAATAATATATGTTTCAAGTTATACCCTAACGGCTTCGTTCGAGACATGGGTACCTCTAAGAACCCATATAGTCGGCGCTCGATTTGTCGACATGTTTTACGATTACTGCTCTGCACTCTTGGACAGTAGCGTGATGATATTGAGCCTTTATCAGAAATTAATCTCATTTTCTCTTGGTAAAAGATATTTCGATTTTGAAGTTAAGCGCCTCTTTGTCATATATTTATACTGTTGAATTGACTGCACATAATTATTAAGAAACACCACTTGCACATACTATTCCACGATATATTAATAACCTGACCGGTTTCTCCTCACGGCTTCATCAAAGGTTTTAACTCCGTGAGGCATAGCTACTTACTGAGTTGTCATCCGCTCATGACATACCTCGTCGTACCTATGTAGTTAAAAGGAACAGTGTGAAAGAATACAAGTGGCGTTTTAAAACCATACAAACCCTTCGTCCAACCTTACAAAGTCTCAAACTTTACCTATATACCTACTAGCTGATGCCCGCAGCTTCGCCCGCATAAAATTTGTTCCCGTTCCCGCTTCCCGTGGGAACTTATTCCCGGGATAAAAAGTGGCGTATGTGTTATTCCAGACCATAATCTATACCTGTACCAAATTTCAGCCCGATCCGTTAAGCCGTTAGAGCGAGAAAGAGTAACAAACATTCACACTCACAAACTTTCGTCTTTATAATATTAGTAAGATAATACTAGGAGTGGTACCTATGTAGTGTGGATGGGTACCTAATGCTCACGGACATTTCACACAACGCTATCTGATCCCAAAGTAAGCTAGGATTAACCTGCTTGTGTTTTGGGTGTCAGACCACGGATATTAATACTTATATACTTTTTAAATACATAGGTACAATTATACATAGAAACACCCAGACTCTTCAGAAAAAACATTTATGGGTCACACAAATATTTGTCTCCGGTGGGAATCGAACCCACGAACTCCAGCGCCACAGGCGGTATCACTACCGACTGCGCCACAGAGGCAGTCAAAAGAGATCTAATTCGTAGCATACTCTATGGATTCAGTGTGCGGATGCCGGGTCCATAGCGGGGCACAGAAGGGTACACTGTATCGTTAAAAGTAAATAAATCCATTAATTAGTTAATATAATTATATAAGTTTAATGTGGGATTTACCCATAGATATTGACCTTGGTCTTGGACACAACCGAGTCTGTGGGTAAAGGCACAAATATTTGTGGAGTTTTAAACAAAGTGCATTCATAACTTTTAATTATACAATAACCTTCTCAGCACACCACAAAAGCATTAATAGCATACCCTAAGTATGCAGGCACTAAAAATATTTTGGTGGAGATTATTCGTAGGTATACCTACTTAGTGTTAGGCAATGAGTCTCCAATTGTCGTGTGACAATTCGTATAATAGGTATACACTTCTTATCAGAAAAATCGAAACACCTTGCAAGTTTATGTTTTCTAAGGAATAACAGAAAAATGTGTACCTACAATGGAATATTTGTCAAAATGTCATTTAACAGTGAATAATGTAAGGCTTTTAAATTCTAACGTTAATGTTCTAAATTCAAATAAAATTTTCATAGGTTTCGTAGGTATTTTGTTTAACGAGCCATTTTAGCCCCTCTCTATGAAATAGAGTGCAGAGGGGCTTATGGCGAGACTTTGTCTGTAGCTGTGACTCTGTCGCAATAAACTACGTCACTAGGTCACGTGGACTACTGTTCAAAGTTTGAAATAAAACAAAAACCACAACGTCAATCGGATTGAACTTTCACTTTTACAATAAACGTGTTAGAGAGGGGCAGTCTGGTGAGAACGATCTCAGGGCTTTCTTGTTTACCTGGTATTGAGTGTAAAGAAAGTGGATAAAACAACACGTAACTCGTTTATTTGACAACTTTTATTCCCTCCTCGAGCTTTTATTACTGCTTCCATACAGGTTTTCATCGACCGGATGAGAGTCGCAATCACATGTTGTGGCATTCCATTTCATTCCTCTTGGATTGCATTTTGCAGCTGGCTAAGTGTTCCTGGGACAGGATCTCTTGCACGAATTCGTCTCTTTAACGCATCCCATGGATGTTCAATGTAATTCATGTCTGGGCTTATTGCTGGCCATTCCATAATGGAGATATCGACTTCGGTAGGATGGTCTCGTACGACGCTCGCGGTGTAAGCCCCAGCATAACATTGTCGTGCATGAATATGAAGCCGTTGCCAATAAAATGTGCATAGGGAACCACGTGAGGCTCAAGATACTGTTTGATGTACCGATGAGAGTTTAGTGCAGGTACACGTGGCCCAGACACGAAGACAAGCTCTTTCTTACTGTCAGCGCTGATTCCTCCCAAAACCGTCCACAAACCGCCACCATAGCCGACCTTTGCTTCAATGCAGCATTGTGCAAAGCGTTCTCCATCTCTTCTGTAAACCTCGTTCCTTCCGTCGTTACCATACAGCATAATTTTACACTCATCAGAAAAAAAAACTGCTCCACTGGAGGTATGACCTATTTAGGTGCTGGTGCAAAGTTAAGGCGCGCTCTTCAATGGTTTGCAGTTAATTTCGGCCCATTTGCTGTCTTGTGCGGTACCCGTACACGTTCCTTCAACCTTCTTCTAATGGTTGAGTCACTTACAGAGACTCTACGTACAACATGAAGCTGCTGCTGCAGTTGAAAAGCGTTAAAAGGCGTCGATTTCGTAAGGAAGTTGTTAGAATAAATCTATAATCTCGCTCAGAAGTGACCCGGTTTCTGCCAGATCCTGAACGGCGGTGTTCAAGCCTGTCTCCCGATAGCGTTTGTAGGGTCTATGAACAGAGGACAGACTTAGATATCATCTTTCAGCCACAACACGCTTACTAACTTTAGTAAGGCGAAGTATGCATAATTATGTTTTAGAAAAAAAAAACTTTTTCAGACATCCCAAAGTCACAATCTTACTTATCTATACTAATATTATAAAGAAGTAAAGTTTGTGTGTTTGTTAAATTGTAAGGGGTAATCTCGGGATCTACTGAACCGATTTTAAAAATTCTTTTACCAATAGAAAGCTACGTTATTGTGGAGTGTCATCTATACTAATATTATAAAGAAGTAAAGTTTGTGTGTTTGTTAAATTGTAAGGGGTAATCTCGGGATCTACTGAACCGATTTTAAAAATTCTTTCACCAATAGAAAGCTACGTTATTGTGAAGTGTCATAGGCTATATAGCATCACGCTACAACGAATAGGAGCGGAGCAGTAATAGTAAATGTTTTAAAAACGGGGGAAAAGTTATTCTTTTTGAGAGCTATGTTGCGTGTGCTACGTAAATTGTTTATCTTAATACAGTTCTTAAAATAATGCGCGATAGCATGTGTCTATCTTTAGGTTGGTGCACAATAACCATTTTAATGGCAATCAATTCTTTTCTACAATAATGCCACGGGATACCTCTTTCATAAACGAAATTGTTCTTAAAAATAATGCGACGGAAATACACGCGACGAGAAACCTTTCTCTCTCTCTCTCTCTCTCTCTCTCTCTCTCTCTCTCTCACGTAGTATTGAATATTAACGACGAGACGCTACAGGAGTAAACGCAACGCGACGGGAACAGGTAATACTCTCTCTTATGTGGCGCAAACGAAGTTGCGCGGGTCAGCTAGTAATATTATAAATGCGAAAGTTTGTGAGTGTGGATGTTTGTTACTCTTTCACGCTCAAACCGCTGAACGGATCGGGCTGAAATATGGTACAGAGATACATTATAGTCTGTAATAACACATAGGCTACCTTTTATCCCGGGAATAACTTCCCGCGGGAACAAATTTTACGCGGGCGAAGCTGCGGGCATCAGCTAGTTTACATATAAAGAAGAATCAGTTTCAAGATAAACGCTAATTTTTAGTTTCAAAGGTGAGATGTACTCCAATTACGAACACATTTGTCTCGAAACAATGATTCATTTCTTTTTTAGGATAAACAAATGAAATTCTAATTCGGAATTTAGAATTTTTCCTGCCAGCGAAAGCGAAACTGCCAGCTATAAAATCATGTGCCTTTTTTCATGGAATGAAAACTCTTTAGTGTTAAATTAGGACATCATAAAAACTAAAGTTTTTCGATTTTTCTGATGAGAAGTGTTGTATGTCCTCCATGTTCTGATGGTAGAGTATGGTACACAACACTTTAGATCTCTTAAATGTAGACTGATAAATAAACATGTCCCATTGCGACAATGATACCAACAGACAAGTTTTATGTATATTTATATAAAATATCATGCCTAATTCTTCGAAGAGGTGGGCAGACGCACATTTAATGCTCACGTCATCAGTCATATTTTTGTCCCACATGACAGGTGTTGAGCCTAGTAAAGCTGATCAAATACCATAGCTGACTCAAAGTGTTTATTTATTTATTTACCGAGCTAGCCCAAATTTTACATTCACTTCACTTCACGCCTTATTGTCTTTTAAATGCGGGCACAACTACTTTGGTAATCCGTTCGCAGTGATTTAACATCTGGCGCGTCCTGTAACTCGATAAGGAATACGCGGAATATCCTGGTGATCCAGTGGGTAGTCCGGGCACCCAGGGCTAGGCTTTCCATAGTAAGTGACCCTGCGGCACCTGCTGATGGGTACTCAAATAAAAATAAAATACTGTACCATACAATTATTTGAACATAGGTAGGTTCTTTTCAGCACGACCTTCACACAAGTGGCGAAGACAAGAGCAGATTTGACGATGTGTGATGTTGATATGGCTGTCAACTGCCAACGTGAGTAGAGAGAGAGGAAGGGCAATGTTGCACAAGCGATGCGCCGCGCCGGTCGCTGAACAGTAAAACCAAAGCTGTGCGGCGCGCGCGCTCAGTACTCGGCCGACCACTAAGCGCACCGTCCGCCGTCCGCCGTGCCGTGTCTGTGCGCCTGTCTTACCGCCCGCAAGCAGCCCGGCCGCTGCCGCTGCTACAGAACCCGAACAGTGACGCGACCGCCGCGATGCGCTCCCACGCGCTCGCCCTGCTGATTCTCATCGGTGAGTGCTGCCACCCCTCTTTAACACCTCCGTCTCACTCGAACTTCAACAAACCTTCCACTTTCATCTCCAATATCTCATCATTACAGCATCTACCAGAATGTGGGTTAATTACCGATTGTGTACGTTACGATGTAAGGGCCTCTCATCAATCTCTGACGCCGTCAAAGTGCTTTTAACTGATGTAAAAAATTACGAGAAAGAATAGAAGCTTTATCAATTCAGGTGTAACTTATATATTAATTGTCTCGTAATTTATTAACCACTAGCGGACGTCACGCGGTTTCACCCCCGTAGATCCCGTTCCCGTGATAATACGGGAATAAAATATAGCCTATGTTCACCGCAAAGAGTGTAGCTTCCCAACAGTGAAAGAATTTTTCAAATCGGTCCAGTAGTTCCGGAACCTATTCGTTACAAACAAACAAACAAACAAACAAAAAAACAAAAATCCAAAAAAACAAAAAAACAAATCTTTCTTCTTTATAATATTAGTATAGATTTCGGAATGATCTTTGATCATTTCGTTTTACAGTTCATCAACTTTTTTGCTTCAATGATAATGATATTCTTAATCTGCGTGAATGGATGGGTCGTTCAGCCAACTTTGAAAACTTTCGATTAGACGTGCAGTACCCATAGACGACTATGGCAGTGATTATACAACATTATCTTGTCAATTTTTATAATTATTTATTAAACTTCAGCACAAGGTAGTTAATAACCTTTACGATCAATAGGAAGCGTAGCATTGCTATCTATTTAATACCATAGGTATTGTCTACCAGTCGATCATTTGTAGTAAATAATATTCATTCACGATAAATATTATCGTACTGTGTAATAAAATCACGAATTCGTCATAGAGTTCTTAAGAGTGTTACCGCCGATGTTTAGACATTAATTCGGTAGAGTAGGTCACTTTCAAAACATATGATCACATCCCGGTGTGTGTTGTCCTCGGAACGTCTTGCGGTGAGCTCACGGCGCTCGACGCTCGACGCTCGCACTCACTCCGTAACGGCACTCGACAGCCACTTCAGCTCCTCTCAGTGGGTCACTCGAACGTGGCTCGCCTTGTGAGAGGAGACATGCAAACGCATCGCATCTCCTGCGGCGAACTGCACTACATACCTACTTATCTGATCATGAATATCACACCTGAAAATAAGAACAGTTAAAAACAGTGCATATCAAACATTTTACGCAAAATATTGTGACAATTTTTAACACTGTTTACATAGCCGCTATGACGCTAATATTAGCTTCTGCTATCGAATCTAGAAAATTGACAAACATTATATGTTTATGAATATAAACTTAAAGAAACATTTAAGAATCACACAAACATTGATTCCTCCTCGGAATTCAAACCCGAAAGCAGTGGCAGTCACTTGCACTACCACTACCACTGCGCCACTGCGCCACTGCGCTACCGAGACAGTGACTCACGGTTGCAACAGTATGCAAAGTATCTTCTACTCATTTACATACCTAGTTCATTCAACTTTTGCTTTAATTTGGTCTCCAACATAGCGTAAAATCTGGGTTGTTTTGTTTGGCCCACGCCACGCAAATTTGGTGACTTCCAATCACAACATTCTCAACAAGGCCACATCGAAGGAAGGTGTACGGCCACCGACTACGTAGTGGGTACGTAGTCAGTGTGTACGGCGTACGTGACCGTGTAAAGTCTCCTCGCACTTCTTGCTTCCACAGTTTATCTTCTATTTAGGCAGAAGTTTATAGGTTTCCTGGAATAGTTGAAATATCCAGAATTGGTTCTGTTTTCATCCTGTGATACTAGAGTACGGTGGTTGGGTGTGTGTATACCTATATTTTGTCTAGATACAGGACTCAGCTGTATTATATTTGTCATCAGAGCGTAGGAACCGTCCCGCGTCACCTGTAGTAAACTAAGCTTCGAAGTCCTTTTCCTCTTCTCAGTGTACCGCTTCTCCTAAGTTTATTTGTGAAAAAAATATAAGGTGTCAATTGTGATGCTGCGGTTGCTAAAATGGGGCACCATTCCTCAGCCATTGTTACTAGTTAAATAGTCAGTTTGTCTCTAGTCACTCTCTCACACTGAAGCTACCAGTACCATTTACAAGTGACAGTGGTCAAGCAGCTTCGTTATCTAAACAAATAGGCACATTAGTATGTACGATTATGGGAAGCGGAAGGCTCAGCGCCGCGTCTCCTCCACACTACTCCATTAGTGCGGTCGTGCGCCGCCGGGCGTCGGACTGGCGAGCGTGGGAAAGTGAAGGTGAGAGCCGACTCTCGCACCTGACACTTATCGATGATGCCCTCTGCACTTTGCCCTCGGGCCACTGCCTCTAGCCACAGCAATCACAGGCCAAGATACTTATGCCTTTGGGGCTCCGCTGAGGTACGTTACGGCTTAGACGTGAGATGAAATAATTATTTACAGATTCTCATATAACTGTGTGTAAACAAAGATAACATCGCACTTATAAACAAAATGAATCCCACACAACTAATATGCGTCATCGTCCACATCGCAGTCGTCGTGTGCTAACTGCTACATCCACATAGGACTGACAGGTAGCAATACCACATTGTATTGCATTGCTTAACTTTGAGTCAATACACCCCCTTGTCTCGCAGTAGGAATAAAATGTTAGTCTAGAGTTCCATCATACGACTTCGTATTTCTGTAAAATACCTATAACGTCACTTTCCCTGGTTTTAGCAACCAAAAACCCTAACCCTGGACCCTAAAAGGCTAGAGTCGGGACTACGCAATAACCACAGTTGGCGACGTAATAAGGCAGTGGTGCGCGCCGGTCATGTTCAAGCGCACACATTATTGTAAGGTCAAGATTGAACCACCAGCTACCGTTAATTCGAACTTTCCAGAACACGCGATCCTTTACCTGAATACCTCTAAAGAGATGGTAGAACGTCTGACGACAGCACATACCTCGTTATAACTTCGTAAATCAACACGATTTCTATACTAAACTCAATCAATTAGAGAAATTGACAGGTTGTAATGATCAGGTCTTGGCGTTCATCAAATTATATAATGATTATTTTAATCTCCCGACCGGCGACGCAAATGACGGACAGTGGTTTCACAAATACGAATCAAACTTTATTCATTTATAAGTAAATATTGTCTCTCGTGATGAATTTCATTGATGAGAAAAGAATAATATTAGTAAGAGTACGAGCGATGCTCGCGTCCAAGGCAGCACGACTGTTCCTGCCTGGGACTCGAGGTATCGGAAACAGACGCAAGTTGCGACCTTCACCTTGTGATGTGACACCAGCGCGAGCGCAGTGTCGGCCTGCCACGGGCGCGGGCGGCGCCAGTGCGGTGGCCGGTGGCCGCGATGTGGAGCGCCGGCGCATGTGGTCGGGGCGCATTCCGCGCGCACTGGGTCAGTGGGCAACGGTACCCGCACCGGTCGGCCCCCGCGCCGCGCCGCCGCCGCTCCTCCGCCACTACACCATGCTACAGTGGGCAAGTGGCGCGGCTGCGCTCCTCGCCAGCGCAGATCTCAGTACCAGTACTTCTACATGCTTCATTTGCTATAACTGTACGCCGTAGTCTAGCTGGGAAAGGTTAAAAAACGATAAGTATACTGTTTTTGGCATATAGCCAATTGAACCTCGACGTTAGAGTGTAGTACGAGGTTAGATCCCAAGATCAAACTACACTCAAACAGTCCAAAATAACGACTCTCTACCACACAAAAAGTTTGACAGCTGTATACAGTCTGGTTCGGGATCCATTCAAGTTTAGATGAAAGGTCGAGCCTATGTTACCATTGATCTAGTTGCACACACATGAGATCATAAGTATTATGCTGTAACAATACAATATAGAGTAAGTTGGGGCTTCCGCGCAGTGCGGTGAACCAGCGGCTCCAGCATGTATGCGGCGAGCCGAGGCGGGCGACCTGCTGCACTCACTCGCGGTCAGATAATCAACTTTCTCACGTTGAGGTCACGCGACCTCCTACATACACTGGATATAATTTCTGAATCTGTGTTATAGAATTCGCTTTGCATTTAATTACTATCAACATCTTCTGTCATTTTTTTATTAAATTGTCAAAATGAATTAAGCTATTGTGGCAAAATTATCATTACCATCTCAAACGGTCGCCGTCTATTATTGGTTGAAGGTCGACACTGCGTTCGGTCTTATACTACCCACATTAGATAAAATAGATTTCATACTTTACTATTCAAGCAAACTTATGAGAAACAGCTAGTTCTAGCATTAAGTGAGAGGACGGTACACACTTCCCCGCTCGATATAGCCCATTCATGCTCGGTAATGTATGTAGGTAGGTATAAGTACGGCGTAGAGCTAGTTACGCAAGAGTACACAACTTTTTTATGGCGGCAATAACAGCGTGTAATGCTACATTATGTCACGAGGCGTGTGCACACTGGCGCGGGCGCGGGCGCGGGCGCGGGTACAGTTCACACGGGTCGGTTTCCACGTGACGTCACGTCTCAGTGCGCCTCACCAAGCTATAGGTTCTCACTGACTGCACTACACTGGATAGTAATGGATTTACGAGCAAGTTTCACAAAGATGCTGTGTCTGCTAAATACGGATTTAAATTGAGCATGTTTGATCCAAATTTTTAGGGTCCAGTTGGTTTTGTGAACGATCACTGCGGGTCTGGAGTAAGTAGCGTAAGAATGGTCAGTACTAAGATGTGAGGAGGCATGTTGAACCATTGGTGCTGCTGCCCGAAATATAGCCCAGTTGAAGGCCTTTTCACCGTATACACTCGAGAGCAATGAATCCGGGTCACTTAAAGAATGTTAAAAATCTCGGAAAATAAAAATGATAGGTTAATGCAATAAATTGTATTTAATAGACAATGTAATACTCCTTAAATGAAAGTAAAAAAAATATGAGTCACCATACATTTTATTAACACAAAATTACATAAAGAAAAAACTGCCGATCTCTCCTTAAAACAAAAATAGGAAACATGAAATTTTTGAACTTTATTACGATTTTCTTGAATTTTAATACTTCGTATTGCCTCCTCGTGCTTCCATTACTGCGTTTACGCGGTTTGGCATGCTGTACACCAAGTTCCTTATACGATTTTGGGGAATATTCTCCCATTCCTCTGTGAGAGCAATTTTGAGCTCACGAAGCGTGATTGGGGGAGGGTTTCGTTGTTTTACGCATCTGCCTAGCTCGTCCCAAGCATGCTCGATCGGGTTGATATCCGGGCTGCGCGCTGGCCACTCCATACGAGTAATGTTCATCTCTTGAAGGTAGTCATTCACAATCCTACCTGTATGAGGTCGGGCATTGTCATGCATAAATATAGCATCCTCACCTAAATTGACCATAAATGGACCAACGTGATCATTGAGGATTTCTTCCACATATCTTACGCTAGTTAAAGAGCCGTTTTCTATGATCACCAGCTCTGTGCGACTTTCAGAAGAAATTCCGGCCCACACAAGTACAGACCCACCACCGTAGGCTACTTTTTCTTCGATGCATGCTTGCTTGAATCTTTCCCCTGGTCTTCGATACACTCTGTGTCTTCCATCGTGCTTGTAGAGCATAAATTTTGATTCGTCGGAGAACATAACTTTTGACCAATCTTCAATACTCCAATTTACGTGGCTCTGGGCATACCTTAGTCTCGAAATACGATGCCCACGCTCCAGTTTAGGGCCGTTTGCAGGTCTAAGGGGTTTTAAGTTAGATTCAGCAAGCCGACGTCTTACTGTCCATGCACTTGGGTTACTTCCTCCGAGGCGTCGAAACTGATTGGTGAGTTCAGTTCCTGTGAGAAAGCGATTTCGAAGCATGGTGTTCACCAAGTATCGGTCTTCTCGTGCTGTGGTACACCTGGTTCTGCCCGTTCCTGGTCTGCGTAGGTTAGAACCAGTTTCTTCGTAACGTCGGAGAACTCTTTGTACTGTTGACAGCGACACACCGACAGTCCTGGCTGTATCGCGCTGACTCCGGCCGGTTTCCAGCATTGTAAGTATTCTGGTGCATTCTTCAGGCGTAAGCGACATAATTTCAGCTTGATTAATGAATATAGAGCACTATCAACATGGTTTATGTACCCACATAAATGACAGATTACAAACAAAAGCAACACCAAATGCTGTAATTTCGTAGTTCCATCTTCGAAAGTGGCCCTTTTTCAAATTTGATTTTTTTATGATATAACTTTACAATAACTAAGAAGTTTTAATACCTTCATTTAAGGAGTATTACATTGTCTATTAAATACAATTTATTGCATTAACCTAGCATTTTTAGTTTCCGAGATTTTTAGGATTCTTTAAGTGACCCGGATTCATTGCTCTCGAGTGTAGTATACCACTGTTTATTCTTTTAGTCAATAATACCTACGTGTAAACGTTGCACACGTAATTTACCAATAATGAAAAATGTTTCTACCAAATGAATACATAATAGAGATCGTGCAGCGAGCCAGCGACACTAGAGTATGCACAATTAGAAGATAAACTACAGTATTGTTTAGTTACTTATGCAAAGTAGAGATTGTCCGGAAACGAGCGTGTCATTAGGCTGTGCCCGTGACTAACCAGCCTTGCGCCTCTGGACCTGGTGCCCATAGGCGTTGCGCTTTATCTTTGCGTGTATGGAGCCATGTTTCACTGCTTATTACACAGATATTGGTGAGTTGTGCCCCAACATAATTTTGCTTTGAAACATGATTCAATTTCGTTTAAATGAGATGCGGTTAGAGCCAACTCTAGGTTATACAGAAATCTTACGTTTTAAAGTTTGTTATAAAAGCCGTTGAGTTTCTTAAATAATTTTCATTGGTTAATGCAAACTAGGGAAATATTGCATCAATATTCCAATAAACTAGCGGAGTCCGGGGTTCGTGTTTATTGTGCACACGCCGCGTCGCCGCGTCGTAGCCAGCTCGTCCAGCCACCAGCGCACCCGCACCTCCAGTACCTGAGCCCCTTACTCGCACAGAATTCATCTATAATACTCCTAAAGCAATTCTGCCCAAATTCTTTTGATTGTTGGCACTTGATGGAACTTGTTATAATACATTATGAAAACCACCACTTGTACTGTTCCAATTTTGCGCTTATTAACACAGTGTTTCCACTTTTGCTTTCTGAAAATATTCATTTTGTATGTTTACGTATGTATGTAGTATTTTGGAGTGATACAAAGTCGGTGGTTACCGTTTAAGCGGTACCGCACGCCGCAAGCTACCGTTAGCACATTCATCGCAGCCGTACGTGTGTGGCGTGGATTCATAATTACGAATTACTTCGACACACTTGTGATACTGACCATTTAACTATACCTTGTCGTACTAAGCTATGTGTTGACTCGTTGACGAAACATCACCAATAAAATGCCAAAACCAGACACCGTTAAATCAAATAATCGTTCGGTTTACATAAAAAATAATGCCGTAATGAAGTATTTAAATGGCCTGCGTTTTTTGGCCGTTGTCGGCACACGACGGCATTGTGTAACAAACCGCGCAAAAAGTGCAGCTGCGAGGGGGGGGGGGGGGCATCTGAATCACTCTCTAATTTATACAGCTAGTGAACCGTTGCCGCTGAAATTTGCACACGACGGCGACGGCTAAATATAGTGCAACGACATTGTCTCCTTGACTGTATTTACTGAATCTCTCTCAGTGACTTCTCTGAACAACTCTACTACTTAACCTAATTAAAGATTCGAAGGGTATCTGGTGTGATTACTAGTAACACTTGATTACTGAGTCGCACACGGGCGCTCTCCTCAACTCTCTCCAAGTCTTATAGAGGACGCAGTCAGCTATAGCACAAAGAACTTCACGGGCAAACATGTACGGATGCGGGTACTAAGATTAAAACTGAGTAAAATGTTACGTAAATACTATAAAAAAATACGAGATAATGATGAATCTGCAAAAAGACTCGTGCATTTAGTAGTGTCTGAATGTAGAGATAAGTGTGATGTGACGCGTGCACGCGTTGATGTCTTTTGTGTGAACCGTTAGAATGTTGTGGTACTTTTAGTTATATATAATAATATGTGTTCTACTTGAAGTAATTAAGTCATATTCTACTACTTTTTACACTTTTACAGCTGCTTATAACTGTCTTTTACTAAGGTAGCAAAACAAACAGTGCTTTCGCTCCTTGTTCAAATTCAATTAGTATATTTTGATAACAGTCTGTTTTAAATCGTTGTTAAACTTAAGATTGATTTTCGTTCTGGAAACCATTCACTTTGACCCCGTCGTATGATATTTTAGACGGATATTTATACGGCCTGA
Organism: Miltochrista miniata; assembly: GCA_933228765.1. Classification (NCBI taxonomy): domain Eukaryota; kingdom Metazoa; phylum Arthropoda; class Insecta; order Lepidoptera; family Erebidae; genus Miltochrista; species Miltochrista miniata. Next base: position 199,605 of record OW121770.1, read on the forward strand.
TTGTTTTTGATATGTTGGGTGTAATCAAATTCGTTTTTTGTTGGAGATGTCGAAATAAATAAAATACCAATACGGCAGACAGCAACTGTCAAAGCTGCTAACTGTTGTGTCATTTTGTGTTTAATAATGAACGTTGTAATGGAAAATCTTGGTTACTATTGAACACAAGCTTGTGCTTTTCACCTAGAATCTAGACAACTGAGAAAAATACTTATATATATAAGTATAAAATACATACACATAGGTATTTATAGATACTGAGACCGGAGCAACACAGTCGCAAAGCACTGCAACATCAAATCAATATGTTTTGAAAAACCTATAAAAGCCTGGAACGACCTGCCCACACACGTGTTTCCCTCATCTTACAATCCCGGGTACTTCAAGAGGAGCGTGAAGAGGCACATCACAGGGCCGCCAACTTGAGGACAACTGTCAGAAGTCTTACGGCCTGTAAGAGTGGCCGCCAATCGCTAGATGCGTCTTGACTTTCCATCAGGCTGGCGACGTCAATTTAACGAGCTTAATAAAAAAAATCTCATTCAATATGATGTTGTTTTCTTACGAATAATTACTATGTAACGTTCAAAGTAAAAGTATTCACTCAGTTCGCTTCCTCGAGTGATGTGTGAGTCATTGTAGTGCGAGTGTCCCACGGCACTTGGCACGACACAGGTTACATCACTGCCACACCGAACACTCCTTCTTAGAACATTCTTTCCGTAATGTATCTTAAACACCATTAGTCTTTTTTCGAAACGTCGATGTTGAGGGCCCTGCCGCGGTGAAGCCCCGAGTTATATTTAAATAAAATAAATAAATATTCACGGACATTTCACACAACGCTATCTGATCCCAAAGTAAGCTACGAATAACCTGCTTGTGTTATGGGTATCAGACCACGGATATATTGATACTACTATATATTCGTTTAAATACATACATATTATACATAGAAACACCCAGACTCTTGAGACAAACACTTTTGGGTCACACAAATATTTGTCTCCGGTGGGAATCGAACCCACGACCTCCAGCGCCGCAGGCGGTATCACTACCGACTGCGCCACATAGGCAGAGGCATATTTGTGTGATCCTTAAAGGTTTGTTGCGGAGTTTGGATGTTTCACGATGTGTAGTTACATACATATATACATATGGTCACGCCTTTATCCCCGAAGGGGTAGGCAGAGGCATATTATATGCCAACATTTCACCTTTTTAGAATTTGTCCCACGTGATAGGTGGTGAGCCGTATTGCCGTGTTGAGATGGACAGGCGCAGGTTGTGACGGCCTGCTGTTGAAAAATTTCAAGCCGCCTAAAAAGGCCTTCAACTTGGCTTAACGACTGCCATTTTAATGGCAACCGGGTCCAACGACTTAACGTGCCTTCCGAAGCACGGAAACGCTCAAATAAATGTCACAAAGTGGTCACATGAATGGTCACCCATCCAAGGACTGGCCATAGCGAAAGTTGCTTGCTGCAGTGATCGTTTACAGAACACTGAGTGCGTTGGCCACGAGAGCTTCTGTGTAGTTATAATTTATGAATATATGTAATTACCTACTGGCAGTTTAAAACGGTGGCCGTGAGTTTTACTGCCAGGTTGTTTTCTCTCGGACTCTATCTTTGGCGCTGCGAATCTGGCAGTAAATGTAAAATTTAGAAGCAATAATTATTTTCATGTTCTATGTGAGAATGTCCCAAATGTATGATTTACGTCGAACTCCTTCGCCAGTACCCCCCGGGGTTGCTCCCACTGCCTACATAACCCGACCCACTAACGTACACCTCCGCGTACACTTTACTGTCCATTTACTGATAATGTTTTGTATACAAAGCACTAAACTTAATTCACATATAGTGTCTAGGGAACAGAATACTCGACTACAGCTGATAGTTGATTTCCATTTACCGTATGACACACGTCGCGCTTTGAGGCAGATCACCTGCATGTTTATGTGTTACCTGTTACCACAAACCATTCTACAGCTGTTCTTAGTTGTACTAAACAGTCATTACGAGTATAGCGGTTGCCGCACATATAAACCACCCTTGAGACGGCATTATCTCTCCCGCCGAGCGACAGTCGCCAATAAATATCTCGTTACTTTATGACGTCATTATCTCCCTCGCATACGATCCATGCCTCGGCGCAGCAACAAGTCTCAGGATGTGTGATGTACGAGCGCTGCCTTCCGCAGCTCATTCACTGTCGGGACGTCAGCGTATTTCGGAGGATGTAAAACGAGATGTTGTATCGATATTGAAATGATATTGAATAGTGTGGTTGTTAAGAATGAGGTTCTTTTGGTATATTATATGGTAAGGGCTTTGTGAAACAGGGGGGCGACGTATCGTATGAAACTAGATCTAGTACTGCCCCCGGCTTCAGTCACTTTTTTTCTTTAATGGTAATGTTTTAAAAGAGTTTAATGATTATTTTATAAAAAATCTAATGCCCAAACCAGTTTTTAACAGAAGAAATCCTTAACTCTAAAAAAATGATGTCAACATAACGTTTAACCCACTTCCAAAAATTGGAGAAAGTTCTCAAGTATTGTGTGATTTTTCAAAATTTTATATTTAATCACTTGTTATTGAATTTTTTCTTTTTGGAGCATCACAGATTTGGTTCCATTGATATTTGAAGACAGTCTGTTGACCGAGTCTAGACATGTCATACAATGTTCTAAGAGTTGGTCCTAATCTTTTTCTGAAAACTCTTTTTCCGTAGTACGGTCGTTATTGTCCGGCAGCCGGACAATGGAAGAATTGTTTTTTCGATTGTCCGGTGAAGATACTGATTGGGCGGTTGTACACTTTCAGAACTGTACTTTGGTCCTGTTGAAAACAATAAAATTACAATTAATTAATTAATTAATAAAAAATAATTAATTAATTAATAAAAAATAATTAATTAATTAATAAAAAATAATTAATTAATTAATATTTTACAATAATTGGGCGGTTGTACACTTTCAGAACTGTACTTTGGTCCGGTTGACGAAAAAAAAGTCCAGAAAATCTATTTTTCTTAATACAGTTTATTTTGTCAGTAGTACCATCAATGGTACTTCAGCGAGTAAACACGGGATTAAATATATATTATATTTTTAAGTGGTACTAGTAACGTATAAGTGTGTCAGAAGTACCATCAATGGTACTGATCAATGGTACTACTGGGGAAAATCAAGGGAAATTTATTATTATAACAAATTTTATTTATTGTTTGCAAACTTTTCTAAAGCATGCCCTACCACAGTATCTTTATTTATAAATTGCAATTGAATGTCACGTATAGCGTCATCCTCTTTTATATCATCCCTTAACCGTTTCTTCGATGTTATGGGGTTATTCTTTTCGGCTTTTTCTAAATACTTTAGAAGTCGTAATATGTTTACGGTGTTTTTATTTATTGACCGATTGATTTTAGAATTCCAACTTTCTACACTGTTGTTGGTGCGATGTCGCTCTCCAAATACGCTATATAAATTGGCAATAGGAATTATTGATCTAGTTTTTTTCAAAATATTTGAAAAATGCATCCATTTCCGACAATGATTCGGCTTTAACGTAAAGCCATGCTTCTTTGATTACCTCAAATGGTAAAAGAGGTATTTTTGCACTTAAAGCTACTATACGTCTTTCTACTGCTAACTTTGTATTGCCCAGACTTTTCGCTTTTCTCCATACACACCTCGACCAGTGATAATAACATCCTACTATTTTTACTGCGGGAAATATTTGTTTAGCAGCATTCATGGATGCTCTCTCGTAGTCACAGTGAATTATTTTCGGATTCCATTGCAACTCTCTTTGTATCAATTGGAATACAATTAAATAACTTTTTTGCATCTTGTTGCTCGTAAGTATGTATATCATCGGCTTTACGTTTGTTGTGTCAGTTGAGCTTCCAAATTCACCATGCACAGTCAACAGTTGATAAAACGGTTTCGGGCAACTTTGATATGTTGCATCAAAAAAATATTTCCGTAACATTGTGAATTAAATCTCTGTTTCTTTGGGAACAAAATATGAGGATCCTATTTTCTCCTTCATATTCTGCAAAAACGAAACTTTCAATAATATTAATATTATTAATATTTTATCAAAAAGGTTGTCTACCATAAGCACTAGATCTTCCGTGGTTCGGTCAACCGGACTACGGAACAAAATACTTTTTCCGTTGTGCGGTCAACCGGACCACGGAAAAAACAATTCTTCCATTGTCCGGCTGCCGGACAAAAACGACCGTACTACGGAAAAAGAGGGATAAAATCCGTTGTAGGTCCGGGTCAAGTCTCATTTATGTGAGCAATATATTATTGACTATTTAAACTCCTTTCTCTCTCTATAAAACTTTTATAGGCCTCCTTTTTGAAATGCACAAATAAAATAAAGTCGTTCACGAATTAATTTTAAACCTGTTTTAGTTATTAAATTATTCCTAATCTCAAAAACAATTTAAATACCTACTTATAATAACAGTTCAGAGAAAAAAGCTGAAATACTAATTTTGTCAGAAAATATTTGGAATTAAGTATCTTATAAAAATATAAAGAACGCGACGAGCGACTACCAGAAAGATATCGATGTTCCAATTTAACAGTTGCAATTCAGTTTCAAAGGAAAGATTTTCAATTCCGCCAATAGTGAGCAACTCGTTAGTTTTACTCGATCACAAATGAAATGCGGTTAGAAGTTGAGTATACCTGATTGTATTATTGCGAGTACCACAGTAAGAGTACTTCTTTGAATATTTTGTGGTTTTCCACGATGTTCAGCACAAGTTTTGCTTTATGGGGTTCCGTTTCCAAGGGGTTAAAACGGTGTACACTATTCCTGAGAATAGGCTCGTTAGTTTTACCCGACTCGTTAGCCACCCACCCGCTGTCTCATGAACTGTGACAGCTAGGCAGTTGAGGTTTTCATCAATGGTCTATTTCTGTTGCCGCCGTAACAACAAACAATAGTAGATTAAACAGACCGTTTTTACCGTTTTCGCAATCGACACGCGCACTTGACCAGTTATACGTGTTTAAAGAAAGATAGTTTTTACAGTTTAAATTTACGCGGCTTTGATTATAAAGGGTGTTTTTTTTAGAGGTATAGAACTTTGAAATGGAATAAAACGAAGGTGATTGTTTTTATTGATATGAAAATGACTTTATTCGAAAGAAAATCTTCTGGCATTATAGTTTAAATATGATTTCTGGCATATAACCGCCACGGCTGGCTCGGACGTAGTCTAATCTAGAGGTCCAATTTTCGATGACTTTCCCAACATTTGTGGCCGTATATCGGCAATAACGCGCCGAATGTTGTCCTCCAAGTAGTCAATCGTTTCGGGCTTATCGGCGTAGACGAGCGACTTCACATATCTCCACAGAAAATAGTCAGGTGGCGTAAAATCGCACGACCCTGGAGGCCAACCTACGGGTCCAAAACGTGAAACTATGCGGTAACCAAACGTTTCCTTCAATAAATCAATTGTGGCACGAGCTATGTGACATGTTGCGCCGTCTTGTTGCAACCACTACTCCTGCACATCATGGTTGTTCAATTGATGAACGAAAAAGTCAGTAATCATAGCTCTATAGCAGTCACGATTGACTGTAACGTTCTGGTCAGCATCGTTTCTAAAGAAGTACGGACGAATTATTCCACCAGCCCATAAAACACACTACACATTCAGTTTTTCTGGATGTAACGGTGTCTCAACATACACTTGAGGATTATCATCACCCCAAATATGGCAGTTTTGTTTATTGACGTATCCATTCAACCAAAAGTGAGCTGCACCGCTAAACAAAATTCGCTTATGAAAATCGCGATACGTATTTCGGACAGAACCATGATTTTCAAAATAAATTTGCACAATTTGGAAGCATTGTTCAGGCGTCAATCTATTCATGTTGAAATGCCAAACCAAACTTAACATAAATCACTTTTCAGCTGACAAAAATACCGCCAGTTAAAACAGTTATGCCAACTTAAAGTTCTAAACCTCTAAAAAAAACACCCGTTATTATTATTGTGTGTTCGTTTTGGTACACAAGGAAGGCATACCTTAAAGTTCGCAACTAGTTTCGGTGACGCATTGAGAAGGTCTCATCAAGCAGGTTTCGGAAAATAAATCCAAGTTCCTCACACTTAATGCTGCATCTTTGCTCCAAAATTATCATAAACAATGTGATCTATTTCATGTAAAGGTATAGGTAGATATAAATAATTGGCAAGTTTATTGCAAAACTCCAGTCTTATTTTATCACAAACTTAGCAGTGGTTCTATCGGTCCTACCCTCACGACTGCCATGCAAGGAAAGAGTGATGCCCTTTATAGGATGGGCACATCCTGTACTTGCACAGATTGCCTTCGATTGGCTAATAGTGCATAATTGTTTGATGTTATTAACGTGTTTACACAAACAGTTGTCATTTAGCAGATGTTGCAATAGCGAAGTTTTGTAGCGAATCTCAATAAATCTATGAGAATTTGTTCGGCATTAATGCTATGTCTTTGTATAACACTATTAAATAAATGTCAGAGTTTCGGCATATGAGTGATGGTAATAATTAATAACTAGAAACTCTTGAATAATAAAAACGAATTAGAGAAAATTTGTTAAAAACGATCATTCGACAGCGATTTCTCTCGCCGAGAATTACATCGCGCTGCCGCCCACGCCGCGCCGCGCAATCATCTATATGAGTTGATTCTCTGATTGAGATGTCTTTTATAAAAGTTAATTATACTAATGTCTTAAATTTGTGTAATGTTCAGTGTGTGAACCACTTGCGTCGCAAAGTGCAGCTTTCTATAGACTTAATGATAATGTTAAAATGAGCAAGCGATATTCTGTAACGGCACCAATTGTATGTTGTTAATACATGATCTGCGACAGTTAAGTTTCACTCGTGCGACACACAAATGACATTTATACACAGAAAGCCGCTAAAGGAGAGCTGACTCACGTGTAATCATTGCAATAGCAAGAAATCGACGGATATGTCCACAATCTGTCTAGCGCCTGAGTTGAATGCAAGTAATATAATGTAGGACACCCTAGAGACAAAGGTTCACTGTGTGCTACCATATCGGACAAATACATTGAGTTTTATTCACAATAGCTAACTAAATATGTAACCACAGTTAAATAGTTTCTTTAAAAACGGACCTACGTTAGGTTCGACAGCGGGGCAAGATTCGACACTATTCGACTGTCTCGAAATAAATTACACTCGCATTAATTTATTGGCATGAAATGGGGTTACAAGTTTACAACGTCGTGATGTTAATAATATCTCGAGTCTGATATGTCTTCTGCCTCCCTACGGAGGCTTGCAGAGTTAACGATACGTCAATATAATAGATATAACTTTAGGTTTGCCTCCACCTGACGAAGTTCCAATCTGAATCTAACTCATTAGCTCGGGACACGACTTACGTTAATACACGATATTAACCTTTGACAACCAACCTACATTCTCATAAGTGTTCATTTGAAGATCAAGTCATTGGAGTTTATTTAAATTTAAACATTGAGCAATAATATCTTTTACTTTTGTGCCAAATAAAAGAGCCACGTGGGTATTATTAAAAATAATTAGTGAGGTATCATAAGGAACTAAATAATTATGCAATACCTTACGTGTTACAATGACAAAACCATGTTTCAACATGTACTAGTGTAAATAAACATTGTAATGTTTATGAAAACAAACGGTCTTTCAAATGTCGGCACAGTACAATACTGTAATCACTAGAGGGTACTCAGTTACTTACTACACAACTCGCCCAAGTCACTTGGCGACCTACTGGACGTGACCGTTTGTGTTTAAATTATATCATTTCATTACTTCATCCATTAACATTTGTAACGACTCATTCATCGCCAACGTACCGAGGATTTATGTTTTGTTTTGGAATAATTCTCTGCAATTCGAGTTACATCTTCATAATATCGGTACCATTGTGCATTGCTGAGAGTGCGTAGTTATTAATAGCTCAAGTAGCGCGTCCGTCGTAGAGTGACGTAAGGTGCGCGCGCCGCCACGTCGCCACGCTGGCTGGACTCGTCTCCAACCAACAGTACACCAAGTTATTGTTACGGAACACGGTAATGACTAATGACAAACCCATTGCCGTTCAACACAATACATGTATTGTCTTTGAGTGGGTTTTTGGACGAGGAGATTAACTTTTAACGCTTTCTTTAAATTTTAAATAGGTACGTTTCCTTTCGGATTACTTTCTTGAAACATTTGGGTATCACATTTTTACAGCGTTAGAGTATGGTATTTAAAAGTTCGAAAAACATATAGATTAGACATAAATTAAGCCGTATGAGTGACATCAGCGGCTAATTAAGTTTGTACCTTTGGAATTCTTTCAATGTTTATACGGATACTGTCTTCACCTCTTGACATTTTCCCACGAGTTTTTTCTATCACTTTTAAATGAACAATTAATGTATTTAGTCAATGTCCTTTTATTTGCATAGAGGTTGGCAAATACGCTTTCATCTCATCTGCTACTTTCACCATCCTACTTATGGTAATAAGGATAAATAAAACAGTGGTCGCTCACTTATCAATAACGTCACCTACTTCGGTGACACAGCGGTTTAAGCTTCACTCAATACGAAAGTGGTCGTCGCCGCGTGTCGGGGTCATCCTTGTTCACTCGCTGTGAATGACTGTCTCCCAAGTGCGTTCACCTTCACAAAACCACATAGCTCTAACCTTGCCTTCAAGATATGTCTTGGCAATAACCAGAGCAACATCGCCCTTATCTCGTTGTGTTACGGTCTCGAGCTGGTGCACATCTACGTGTGCGATCTTGATCTTTTTCTACACGTCCACTTTCTTGGTGCGCTTTCTCGCGTTCCGATGTCGATCACATGTTGGAATATTTATCGTCCACACACAATCTGCCTCATCTGGGTGTCTCCACCGAGTGAAATATTTTCTTTATAATTAACAACTCACATTTTAACGCTAAATTAAAGAACAAATACAATACTTACCAACGTAGGTTACAAAATGCGGTTTATTTTTTTAGACTTTTGCATCTTACGATTAAAAACTCGGCTCGATTTGTCTTTTAATCTAGTGGTTTAGTGGAAGTGGGAGAGTAGGACCCTCTCTCTCGGGGGAGTCCACCTGCCCGCGCAGCTGGGACGGCGATGGTGTAACGATGGGTAATTTAAAAAAGGAATGTTCGGCACTATATTTTTCACACTTTCAGACACGACTACCCATGTACATGGGTATACGGCCGATGACCATACTAAAATAACTTAGACCAGTGCCGTGCGGTGGGGCGAGTCCATAGTCGACCTAGTCGTGTCTACGATTAGTAATGATCACAAGGCTCTGTCGTATATTCCCTACTGCAATATTATAGACATCGTAGTACATACATATATCTCTCTTTTAGTAGCATTCACATGCTCATTTGAATGGTGTGTGCCGTGCATTAGCTGCATTGAGAATATATACATTATGAGGTGCGGTGCATGACTTGATCTGGCACAAGGTGAGCCGTGGATATTTGACGAGCTCACCGTTGCGTTCGTTCCCTCGGATATTGGCAGGGTCACTCGTGACTTGCTTTTGAGTTTGGCCATCGATAACAGTTTCAATCCAGCAAAGTTAAGCTAGTGTATATAGTCAGAGAGATCCGTCAAGCTCCGGTAAACAGAGTTCAGTCCTGTATAGAACTAATCACAATGTGTCCCACCGTTCCGCCTAGGGAGTTGGTCAAATAAGTATATTTTATGTATTACGATATCGCTTATCATCGGCAATGAACTAGCAAGAGCGCCTCGATCCGACGCGCGCGTGTCGTGTCCGAGCTCCATTAGAAAGTGAATCTACTCGAGGATCCATTTCCACTCGAGCGACATGTTTTTGTGTCTCGTCACACGTGTACGAGATATACTTTCGTTGAACCACGTTATTTGAGTTCCATTGAACGAAAGTGAATCGGTGGGCTCGAGTGTGACGGGTACTAATTAGTGCCCGTGTACTAATTATGTACACGTTTCATCTGTTCGTCGTTGCTTTATCTGCACCGTCATCAGTTAGCGTTAGTCCCGGTTGAATTTTACAGCGAAGCTGTTGGCATCGAGACGGTAGATACGGTTTTATGCTTACACTAGCTGACCCGCGCAACTTCGTTTGCGTCACATGAGAGTGAGAAAGAGAGAGGTATGGTATTAATATTTCGAGTATTATAATGTTTCCTGTTGCATTTACCCCCCGCATATCTTCGTTTGCGTCACATGAGAGTGAGAAGGAAAGAGGTGTTAAGTGATATAATATTTCCCGTCGCTTTTACTTCCACGCATCGTGTCTTTTACGCACACGACGCGACGGGAATAAGCGCGACGGGGGTAAATGCAACAGGAAACACCGGCTCGCACTTGGCCGGTTTTTATCGTTCAGTTGACCGGCTGCCACTGCAAACCAAGTTTACTTCCGTCGCGTCGCTCATACTTTAAAACGGTTATTGTAACAGAACCTTAAAAGATAGGCATATGCTGTAACGGACATTTTTTTATAACTTTTTAAGAGGAACAGTTTTGTAATACACAATTTTACGTAACTTTAACTATTTATGCAGCGTCCGTAATGGAAGCTCTCAAAAGAAAGAAATAATCCCCGTTCTCGAAACATTATTCATGGCTGCTCCGCTCCTATTCGTCTTAGCGTGATGTTATATCGCCATTAGCCAGCCTCAATAAACGTACTATTAAACTGTAAAATAATCTTTGTAATGAAACCAGTAGTTTCTGAGATCCTAGCACAAACAACAAACACAACAACTCTTCAGTTTCATTATATCGTGAGCGAACCATAAGAGATAGACAAATTAGGTTATTGTGAGCGAAACTTAAAAGATAGACATATGCTGTCGCGGACTTTTTTTTAGAACTTTTTAAGAGAAACAATTTTGTAATACCCAATTTTTACCTAACTTTAACCATTTACGCAGCGTACGCCTCGGAAGCTCTCAGACGGTAAAAAATATTCCCCGTTTTCAAAAAATTATTGATTGCTGCTCCGCCCCTATTCGTTTTAGCGTGATGTTATATAGCCTATAGCCATCCTCGATAAATGGACTATCAAATTGTAAAAGAATTTTTGAAATCCAACCAGTAGTTCCTGAGATCCTAGCGTTCAAACAAACAAACAAACAAACAAACAAACAAACTCTTCAGCTTTATAATATTAGTATGGATATGGATTATTCTTATTCCTCTATTATTAGTGCGTCATTTGCTAGATGATTATTTATTTATTTAAGATAACTTAAAAGTTAATCCATCAACCTAAATAAAATAACTTAATTAATGACACATGTCATGCTCAAAAGTGATAATAGCGCGTTAATCAAAATACTAACTGAATAAATTAGTAATGAACGGCAATGGCTGGCTGGGTGAGATTGATGAGGACCCAAACCGAGACCTTCTGTTGGCCTCAATAGTATACACAATCACACAAACATGTAGTCAAAGGAGCAATTATTCGTCTCATCTCGTGCGCGTTGGGCTCCGGAGACGATCAATACGACTTGACAAGTATATTGAAATGTGAATAAAAGTAGCTTCAAATGTGCGTGCCTTGTTTGCACGTGTGTCCATTGAAATGTGCGTACACGTGAGACTTGTCAAGTCGCGTTAATCATCCACGAAGCCCATAAATCTTTGCTGCCAGTTCGCAAATTTGGCAATGAGGCGCCAACAAAACTAGCGTTTCTTGAGCGTCGCTTTGAGCGGCTATCGAACGCTGCTTTCAAGTACCTACCGGTGCATTAGCTCGATGACGATGCTTGGATGACGCTCAAGGAATGCTTGGGCGGGCCCTTAATGCAAAGAACACTATGTTTGAACCGAATTTATTTTAGCAATAAGTTGGTTACACAAGCTGTACTGTGAATACTAAATAGTAATACTCTTTCATGACCATTATCGTCATCAACTCATGTATGCTTGCGTGTCGCAGGCGGCGCCTGTGCGCAGGTGCGCTACTACGGCAAGGAGCTGGGCGCGCTGTCGGCGCTGCACCACGGCGTGCGCGGCACCGTCTACGCCGTGGACTCGCGCACGCTCTACCTGCACAAGTTCTTCTACGACGGAGAGGGGCCCGGTGAGTACCTACTCTAACACAAATATATGGACGAGGGTCACATCCAGGGACATCCCCGATGTTAGGCGAATAGGAAGGGACAAAGCGTCCGTTAAATTCCTGTATGGCTTCCATGAGAATTTCCACATGTCAAAATAGGTTCTCCAAACAAACAAACAAAAAATAATTTATTTCGCTTAAGCATATACAGATGCACTTGTAAAACGTCTTGAATATAAACTAAAGAAGTACCACCAGTTCATCACAACGCGACCACCTGAGAAGAACTGTCAAGAAACTCAGCAGGTTATACTTTTTAGTGTTAAAAGTTAGTGCAGACGGTGAGCATGTCGACTCAATCAAATTATAAAGGCATAGTATCTATGGGACTTGACTGGATTATTCCCAATAGCGGGTCGTAACTAATCGATAATGAATTTGCGCTGAAAATACAAACCTTATGTTGAATTATTTGTCGTAAAAAACAGCTCAAACTGACATAAAAAGTAAATAAAAAACATATTTTCAAACAGTATTCGATGTATTTTGTGTGTTTGATGTCAGAGTTACTGCATATTTTGTATTATGATGTGTTATTAAATTATGTACTAATATTTTGCAACGTTCGAATGCATTGTTCCAAACGTTACACAATGTGGGGCGGCCCGTAGATGCACGAGACCCACAACTCATCTCAGGGGTCACAGCTATAACCATTCAGACGGTGATTTGTCTACTCTTATGCGCGCACTACACTCGTAAATTACATAAATAGGGTGCTTCGTTATTGTTGCAAGCATAAGCAGAATAGAGCTGTAATGCAAATGTGTACAATTCTTTTACTCGTAAGAGATGTTTTTATTTTTATACAGAGATAATAAAGTCCTTTATCGAGAAGTAATGTTTATTGCTTGACATTCTGCACTTCATTGAAAATTCCTCTTAAACTAGGTAGAAATGTTACGAATCATTTGAGACTATCGATATTAAGATTGTAGAAAGGCGTGACTTCTTGTTATTTTTGTAAATTGCATGAATGGATACCAGTACAGAACTTAAAAACAGACTCCTTTTCTCTAGATGTACTATAGTAGTGTTGTAAACGCGATACACTCACAGATTCAACAAAACAAAAAGACTGATTATTTTCAAACCAAGTTCACTATGTTGTCTCTCTACACGTGACCATAACCGGTACGTACAGGTTTTAATGTCGCTACATTCAACGAGCCCTGTTTTCGTCAGTAAAAGTGCTATCATGTGAAAGTGTAACTACCATCAAATAACTTTAAACGTAGCGCTTACGACTTATGAATTGTGTGCAGGAAACAGTAACTGGTTAAATGTTACTACAAGTTTAAACGAAAGTAAATCCAATTAAAGTTACATTTTTATGATAGTATGTTATCTCCATAATAATATTTCTAAATGATACGAAAGCTGTTTCTCAGGACTTTTGTCGTGACATATTTCAACCTCACATTAAACCCCTTTATATAATTATTATGTATACAAAGACCGTACTTTATCAGTTTTATGGACGTAAATCGTCTCAATTTGTAACATAACATAGCGTCATTGGCTGCCTTCTACGGGATTTATCACGGCGAATGTTCTGAAGAGCTCTTCAACCTGATCCCACTATCTCCTTTCCGATCCCGAAGAACGCGTGCCGGGCAGAGATGCCACTCATGACAAACAAGTTGAGAGAATCTTCGCCAGAACTGAGCGCATTAAAAGATCGTTTCGAAAACTATAAAAACTTGGAACGACCTGCCCGCACACGTATTCCCCTCATCTTACAATCCCGGGTTCTTTAAGAGCGTGAAGAGGCACGTCACAGTGCCGCCAACTTGAGGACCAGAGTCAGAAGTGGTCCCCAATCGCTAGATGCACCATGGCTTTCCATCAGGCTGGTGGCGAAGTCAATTTGGCGAGCTGAATATAAAAATAACAAAAAAAAACATTTCAAGTATGTTTGCAGCTCCTCCCCTCTGTTTTCAATAAAAAAAACGATTTAGGTCGTTTAAAAAAGTACAAATCACAAATTTCTGCAGTATATTTTGGTGTACCCATTACACTGCCAAGAGTCAGGACCTAAAAAACAAAAATACATAATAAAAACTAGTGTTTATCTGTATCAATTAATATTCAACATACTGTCTGTGTAACTCATAAAACATGCCAGAGAAAACTTTGCAGAGTTTTATAAAACAACTTAACGGACTTAATCTAAGTATAAATAGGAGCAGAACTTTTACTGCCAAGTTCTGTTAGCATTCGTTATGAAAATCTAGGCGGATTGAACCTAAGTAAAAAGTTTTACTGGAAGAAGTCTCGCAATGTTGGTAATTGAAAAAAAAAAAGAAAAACACGGCCAAAAGCGATTCAGAGTCGTGCACTGATGGTTCCATACCAAATAAACCGGCCAAGTGCGAGTTGGACTCGCCCATGAAGGGTTTCGTAGCAGCAAGTAACATATATAAAAGTTAGTGGTAGTGATTTTTCTAACCGAAAATTGCGGTTTACGGCGTATTAAAAAAAAACTACCAGCTTTATCTCGTTCGAAATAATTTTCGCTGGTAGTTTTTATGGCAATGTACATCATATATTCTTTTTAGATTTATCAGTCTCTTCGTTTAGAAGTTAGAGGGGGGGGGACACACATTTTTCCACTTTGGAAGTGTCTCTTGCGCAAACTATTCACTTTAGAAAAAAATGATGTTATAAACCTCAATAGCATTTTTGAAGACCTATCTATAGGTACATGTATGGGTTTAACGAAAAAAAAAATTTTGAGTTTCAGTTCTGAGTATGGGGACCCCCAAAATTTATTGCTTTTTTTCTAGTTTTATATAAGAATCTTAATGCGGTTCACAGAATACATCTACTCACCAAGTTTCAATAGCATAGGCCTTATAGTTTCGGAGAAAAGTGGCTGTGACACACGGACGGACAGACAGACAGACAGACAGACAGACAGACAGACATGACGAATCTATAAGGGTTCCGTTTTTGCCATTTGGCTACGAAACCCTAAAAATGCACGTTTGTTATATGGAAGCATACATACACACATTTTTTTCAAATAGTTAGCTCGCCAAAATGATGCCGCCGTCTGATGGAAAGTCACAGCGACATCTAGCGATTGGGGGCCACTGTCACAGTCTGTAAGACTATAGACTATTAATTTGATTTTAAAATTTGTTATAACAGCTGCAATAGAAATACCTCTGTGAAAATGCCATCATACTTCCTGAGATACAGCCTCGTGACTGACAGACAGGTTGCATAGCCGCAGTAAGAGGACGCTGTTTACACCCTTTGAGTACGGAACCCCAAAATAGAATAAAACAGCTGTTTTAAAATATTGCACTTGCTGTGGGGCAGCGGTCGAATATTCTGTGTACAATGTCCTCTTGTTCATGAGTGCACGTTTATTTCACTTGTCGTTATTGTGTCTAGTTTTTTTCCCTTGTCCGCATCTCAGGCAAACTACTTCTACAGCCTTGTTTAGAACGGCACCAGCGCAACGAGTAAAACCAAAGTAAGCCTACAATAGATAGGCGTTATTATTAGCGAGGCTTGCCGCTACGTGACACAATGAATGCAGGTTCTCTGCGAACTGAACGAGCTAAGACTTGATATCGATAGGCCTCTATCACGATCCACAATTTGATCTAGCGACGCGAGCCAATTCCCGTTAAAAGCAATTTATTTCAGCTTACAGGAGTAACAACCAAAAATGAATAGTTATTACTAAAATTTTAATTTAAAAAAGGAGGAAATAAAATTGATTAAGACACACAAATATGCCGGTAAAGAAAATGATCTTTCAAGTAACGGTCTGGGTGTCTCTATGTATAATGTGTATGTATTTAAAAGTATATAAGTATTAATATCCGTGGTCTGATACCCATAACACAAGCAAGTTATTCCTAGCTTACTTTGGGATCAGATAGCGTTGTGTGAAAATGTCCGTGAATATTTAAAAAAAACTGTTATTGTTGAGTAAAGCATTACTGTAATGATATACTTTATTTAAATTTAGCTAATCTGCAATCAGTTTCATCAAATTCTACAGGAAATACTTTGATTCCCTTGCTCTGTCCAAGATTTCACGAGTAGGAACTTTAGAATCCCACACTCTCTCACTATGGACTCAAGGGATCGCCTTTCACGGCAATGTGTTTTACTGCGTGTGTTATTGAGCTGTGTACACCAGTGTATTCCCATTGATCGATGCTTCGATATTATTACACTGACATGATATTCTATGTTATTAAATTGTTCTAGTTTGATAGTTTTTCTAACGTGAGAAAAAGCCTACATGGATGCTATGCCGTACTCTTACGTACTTAAAACCACACGTTCTTCACCTAATGCCTACGGTTGGGAGCCCCGGGTAAAGCCCTAGCAAGTATGACACAAGAGTGTAGTTAGCATCATGAGTGAATAATCTCATAAGTAAAATGTAATTGAAGTTAGCCTAATCTTTGTGTGATCGTGTGGGTGTGTACTTGTGTAGATTCCTCGGTGGGTGGTATGCTTTGGCCCTTTGTCGCGTGCGTTGTCCTGCGACATACTTTGTGTAGCAATTTGTCGTCTGTGTCTTACTGAGCGTGTTCCAAGTATTTGGGACAAGGGTCGGTGTGAACACCCGATGAGCACTCACTAACTTTGAGATAACATGATATAGGCATTCGGAATTCGCAATTAGATTCAAAGGAGTTGTTTCACGAATGTACCTATAGAGAATAGGCAAGTAGCTGTACACTCAAATATATTAACATACAGTCATATATATATAGTCACGTCTTATGCCCCGAAGGGCACGGGCGTAATGAACGTCTACATTTCAACAGTTATGTACATTTTTGTCCCACCTAATAGGCGTTGAGACCATTAGCATACTGAAATGCAGAGGGGCAGATTGAGGCTTCCTTTTGTTGAAAAAATTCAAGCAGCCGTAAAACCTTCAACTTGGCTTAATGACTAACATGTTACCATATTACATTAATTAAAAACGGATAACATATAACATTGCTTCATCGTTTACAATCATTATTTATGTATGGTTCGTGTGCGCAATAATTAAGGAAATAACCAATGGCGAGATAGCAGCGCGAATAGATTGGGCTAACCTCTATCTCAGACCGGTGTTCGGGGAAGCGAGTGATTTTCTGCTATGTGCAACATTTCATCAACATCTAGATAGCGATAATTACAAGGCTTTAGCTGAAGGCAGTGCGTGTCGGGAGATGGTATCTACGCAACGAGTGGTCGATCGTTAGCGGTTAGTGCAGATATGTGCTAAACGTATCTCCATAATAACAATTTAAAAAAAAAAAATCTCCTGCCCTTTAATGGAGATCTGGAATTGAAGTTATAATATATTGAAAACGACACTTGTACTGTTCCACAATACCTAATTATTATTATAAACCTGACCAGTTTTGCTTCTCAGCTTTTTCAAAGGTCTAGATCAGTGGTGGGCAAACTTTTTTATTGGGGGGACAGAAAAATTAAGAAATTTTAGGGGAGGGCCAGAAATACAAGGAAAATGGGTTTTATGCTGAAACTTTTACTTAAATAGGTAATAATTACGCTTTTATCCCGGAAGGGAATGTGTTCCTTTGCGGAAGTGTTACCTTAGTCGCCTCTTAGGACACCCTCGGGATGAATTGGGGCGGTGACATTTTGTACTCCGGGTGCCACATGGGGCCCCGACGTCGCCACACGGGTTAAACATTAAACAAATGTAAAAAAATGAATTTAACTGCTATTCGAAGGCCCTGCTATATTACATAGGCGTGTGTGACATATGAGATTGCTTTTTATGTGCCATATTTCGAATGCAAGTTCCAGTTGTGACGAAGGAACTTTCATTTAGCAGCGCGAATAGGTGTTCATCAGTAAGTCGGTTTGTGATTGAGTTGTTCCGCAATTTCATCGTCAAAAAAGTCTGTTCACTTCACCTATGCGTCTATTGCTCAACTAAGTTATTAGAATCTTCTACATAATATTTTAGAACCGTCAAAATATAATTATCGCGGGCCATATACCAGGTAGGTATTCATGTTGGAGGACCGTCGGCGGGCCGGATTAAATCCTTTCGCCGTACTTTGCCCATCACTGGTCTAGATGGATGGTACTACCTTGTCCTTCCATCTACACCTGAAAATCTTAAATATTGTGGAAGTACAAGTGTCGTTTTTAATATGTGCAACAAGTTCCACCAAGTGCCATCAATCTACAGTATAAATAATCTGAAGTTATAATAGGCAACATCAACACGATGTCAATTAGATACTGCTACAAAAACGTGGTAGGCTCTTAAATAGATAAGATTAAATAGTGAAACTGTAGTATATTTTACTAACATTGATCGAAGAGCAGCAGAAGTCATAGGCCCTGGACTCCAGGTAAAGGACCTGAAGTTCGAAGCCTGCTGTCTTCACCATAGCTGGCCATTAGTTTCGTAATGTGCTACATAGCAAAAGCATGAATGGCATGAAATTGTAATTATACACGTAGATAGCAAAGCAACACCTATGTACTGCAAGATTATTGAGTCTGTATGAACGTTAGCTTCAGATTTGGAAGGCAATAAGATCGAGTCTGAGAGAATAAAATCAAGACTCACGGCCACTCGAAAATTACACATGTTTATACATACATACATATACTCACGCCTTTATCCCCGAAGGGGTAGGCAGAGGCCTATACCGGCCCACATTTCACCGTGTACAATTCGGTCCCACGTGACAGGTGGTGAGCCCATCGCCGTGTTGAAATGGACCGCTGCCGTCAGAGTAATGTTTATTACCTAGTACTTAATAAAAAGCTGTGGCATTCCAAGAGTGCCGTCAGAAGTGAAAACTTGAACTATTACGTCTATTTTTTCTAAATCGAATCCGTCACGTGGAACTGCTCAAGCCGGTAGTAAAGGGTGTTTTTTTTAGAGGTATAGAACTTTGAAATGGAATAAAACGAAGGTGATTGTTTTTATTGATATGAAAATGACTTTATTCGAAAGGAAATCTTCTGGCATTATAATTAAAATATGATTTCTGGCAAATAACCGCCACGGCTGGCTCGGACGTAGTCTAATCTAGAGGTCCAATTTTCGATGACTTTCCCAACATTTTTGGCCGTATATCGACAATAACGCGCCGAATGTTGTCCTCCAAGTGGTCAATCGTTTCGGGCTTATCGGCGTAGACGAGCGACTTCACATATCTCCACAGAAAATAGTCAAGTGGCGTAAAATCGCACGACCCTGGAGGCCAATCCACTTGTCCAAAACGCGAAACTATGCGGTAACCAAACGTTTCCTTCAATAAATCAATTGTGGCACGAGCTATGTGACATGTTGTGCCGTCTTGTTGAAACCACTACTACAGCACATCATGGTTGTTCAATTGATGAACAAAAAAGTCAGTAATCATCGCTCTATAGCAGTCACAATTGACTGTAACGTTCTGGTCAGCATCGTTTCTAAAGAAGTACGGACCAATTATTTCACCAGCCTATAAAGCACACCACACAGTCAGTTTTTCTGGATGTAACGGTGTCTCAACATACACTTGAGGATCATCTTCCCCCCAAATATGGCAGTTTTGTTTATTGACGTATCCATTCAACCAAAAGTGAGCGGCACCGCTAAACAAAATTCGCTTATGAAAATCACGATACGCATTACGGACAGAACCAATATTTTCAAAATAAATTTGCACAATTTGGAAGCGTTGTTCAGGCTTCAGTCTATTCATGTTGAAATGCCCAACCAAACTAAACATAAATCACTTTACAGCTGATAATAATACCGCCAGTTAAAACAGTTATGCCAACTTAAAGTTCTATACCTCTAAAAAAAACACCCGTTAGTTCCGGCGTATCGGTAATCGTAACAGGTCGTGACTTTAAGTGCCTTTTTCTGTCTCAAATGTATTCCTTGACGGTATTGTAACCGTGTGTGTTGGTCCACAGCGGCGTACTTCTACGTGGGCACGAGCGGCGCGCCGCGCACGGGCGCGGGCGCGCTGCGTCTGCGCGACGAGCGCGGCGGCGCGGGCCCGCTGCGCAAGTACGCCGGCGAGGCCATCACGCTGTCGCTCCCGGACGGCAAGACGCTCAAGGACTTCAAGTGGTTCAGCGTCTACTGCGAGGAATATGAGGTGAGGAGGGTTTTTTAAATTAAGTTGCCGGAAGCTGCCCGCCTATTGGAAAGCTTTAGCGACATCAAGCTATTAGGGACCGCTCTTACGATCTATAGAACTTCTGACAGTGGTCCTCAAGTTAGCAGCCTCTTCACGCTTCCGTACACTGTGGGTATAAGCAAGACCCAATTACTAAGGCTCGCTGTCTGTCACTCTGTCGATCTCCTGTATCTTATATCTGAGAACTAGTCTATTAAAGTTCCTTGTTGATAACGGAATTCGAACAAACCAGTCTGAAAGCTCCAATAATATAATTATTCTAACTAGTTATGTTGTCTTATTAGTTAACTAAACCCGCTAACTTATTATATCATTATACCTACCGCACGCATATTTACTCATAATAAGTTGGGTAGTGCTGACTTCTGTTCACTGTAACAATGTTCTGAGGTGCCGATGCACACAACTTACACAAGATAATTGCGCAATCTATACTAATATTATAAAGTGGAAAGATTTGTTTTTTTGTTTGTAACGAATAGGCTCCGGAACTACTAGACCGATTTGAAAAATTCTTTCACTGTTGGAAAGCTACACTCTTTGCGGTGAACATAGGCTATATTTTATTCTCGTATTCCCACGGGAACGGGAACTACGCGGGTGAAACCGCGTGATGTCCGCTAGTGTTAGATATAATTTGAATGCGATGCGAAATCAAAAAGAGTAGAGTAGTAGTAGAAGTTTATGGTATAAAGAGTACTTACAATATTTACAATATGTGTGGTGCTCTAGAAAGTATCCAATTCTGGAGCTAAACAAAACTGAGAAAGTAAAATAGCGAGTTCCCCACGCGTCAGCAATAAAATCCTGTGAGGAGGATTTGACTCGTCACTTATGGTGGCTATGTTGTATCTGACCTTACCTTGATTGGAAGATTGAAAGTTAATATCTCCTCAACTCCTATAAAAGCCATCCTCTTAGTCTCCAGAGATTGTCATGTGAAATTGCTTATAAATAGCTTTTAGACTTATCAGTAATGCCTACGTTGCGAGCAAGTAATTGCTAAATTTTCTGCCCAATTACGTTCACCCTAATATTTCATATTGGATCGTCATAAAGACGAGCTACCTTACGATCAGCAAACAATAAAGTGAGGTGGGGGAACCTTGGGTGGCTGTTACATTACACACGGCTTCGGGCGGATAATACCTATTCACCCTCAGCAAAACTGTTTGCGCGGTTGACACACGAATATTAAAAATTCAGTGTCAGTAGAGCAACACTGAAATGTAAATAAACATAATGTAAACATTTATTCTCTCAATGTCCAACATACTTGCAGCTGGCTTACTTTAAAAATAAACCTTAACAGATACAACTTTCGCATCTCTTTTGTAATAAAATCGTAAATATCAAACCATCTGCATATTAAAAATATTTTCTCAAAAACGTGTTAGAGCGACTAGCTAGCTATCTATTTGATGAGGCGGCCCATATAAAGCAGAGGTTATGTTCAAGTTATTCATTTGTAATTATTTGCTTTTGGCCCCAGGATCCACTTCTCACAGTGACTTCATATAGAAGCAATACGTTCTTCTTCCGAGCAAAATATAGTCCATAGGCGGGCAAAGTCGCGGTTGTTAAGAGTTAATACATTTATATGTTCCGTGACTGAAGTGTAAAAGCTTTTCAAATGCTATAGCTTTTGAGCCCTTTAAGATAATAAACATTAGGCGTTATTAGAGAGTGGCGGGCGGGACGCGACGCGGCAGTGCGGCGCGGCACGGTGTCAAAATGAGTTTAATGATAGCTGAACGGTACCTGAATGAACTGTTGAATGAAATTGAAAGTGTTTCTAATTGTAATGGAAGATGGAATGGGTGGAATCTTTCATTTACAACGCCTTTTGTGTATTTCTGGAGATTGTAATTTAGTTTGGAAAAAAATATTAATAAATTGATGTAGGCCTACTCCAAAGTGAAATGTTACATATCTTAGCGTCTATTCCTGGTCACAGTCAATACGTCCACTTCTATGGGTGCAGGTACATACAACCTCTAATTTTCATATTAATTAATTTTCATCATTATCACTTCAAGCGAGGACTCTCTGTTTTTATATGATCACAAATCTTAAAATGTCAGTTATGTAAGTTCCTGCTACGTTATATAAATGAATTAGCAATAATGATTGTTAGTATATGCCAAAAGATTGTGATCTCTTTTTTGAAGAGTTGGCAAGAATTTTGAATTAACGAGCCCACAAACTGGTCGCAACAAATGTTTACAGTACTAAGAGTGCCCTGCGGCTTCTCTCCACCGTATGAGAGTGAACTAAATGATTCCCATGACCTACATTGGATCGAAAAGGAGAGAACTTACTTAGTAGACAGAATATATTACGTATGTTTGAGAAAGTGGAGTAAGTAGTGATGTTTGCGTAGGTGAACTTCGGCGACGTGTCGATCCCGCGCGGCGTGGAGTACCCGCGGCCCGCCAAGGTGGGCGCGCTGAAGGGCGTGCACGCCGTGGCCTCCGACCCCATCGTCGTCGTGGACGCGCAGACGCTGCTCGTGCCCAACTTCTCCTACGACGGCGAAGCTCCCGGTGAGATACATTTCATGTCATTATTGCTCCTACAGGTACATAGGATAAAGCTGTTAGACCATATAGGATCAGCTGATCGAGTTGATTCACAAGCTCTGAGGAATCAAGATTAATGTGTAACCACGCAAACTCAGCGCTCCTTGTAGGGACTTGCGGATTGTGATCATTCTTTAACATTGTGATACATTGCGTGCTGTTATTTGAAAGGAAATATACATTGCTTTCATAGGGTTTAGTTTGTATGCAAGATCGATTGCTAACCGATCACACAACGATGACTTGTAAATATACATAGGACTTTATTCTTACTGTTGGGTCTTGTGAGATTATCAAATACTACTCGGGACCGTAGCTTGCGGTAATATTTAGTACATGTTTTGTACAACTGAAAGGAAAATAATCGAGAATACCGGAAACCATCATAATCATCGAAATGAAATAGTGGGCCTTCATGAAGTAGTAATGAAAGTGATTGCTGGATGGAATAAAGCTTCCGAATGATGCTACAATCAAATTTACGAGGCGCGCTCCGCTACTAAGTAATACACGATTCCGTCTCACTCCTCCGTCACACTCACGGCGACTGTGGGAGAATGGGAACGGAATTACTTTTATTTTCCGTTTTATTGGACGGTTTATTGCGCGCCCTAGTCATCGGAACCTTTTCAGTTTTATTAGCCACCATGTTGGGAATTTTTGATCAACTGCGGATATCAAAACTATTTCAAGTGGCTACGTCCGGTGCTAATACATTTATGATGTTCAAAAGCAACGTAATGGGAGGTACACCAGTACAAAATATATACTAAATATTTTCTTTAGTCTTGCTTGTTAGATGATTATTTAACCGTTAATTGTATTACCTATATCTAATTAGTTGTGCCACTGACTTCAGTAATTGTTGAAGTCAGCCTGCACATAGATTAATGTGTTTTACAATACTGATTATTCAACGAACGTAAGCATACTAATTGCTTTTTAAAAGTATCCGTATAATTTTCAAAAGCAATTAGTATGCTAACTAAATTACAAATTTTATATGAAAAAATTACCGATATCGCACATGACTTAAACCTGCGTCATCTGGCATTCCGGGCCAGACGCCCTGTACACTGGACCACCGATACATATTATACTCCTACTCGACACCGATTATGACTCTAGAAGCGCGCGTTGCAGACAGATGTCGTCATGCTGACGCACTCATTTCTGAAACTCTCACACCGCGTGAGACCCGCATCTTAATGCTAATAGTCTACGATCGCGTAACACTCTATTGGTCTGACAGTCTCAACATACTGCTTTCCTAATGTGGGTCAGTAAAAATAGAAGCGATTTTTTGTAAAATAAAATATCAAGTAGATGATATCGGACGACGGAGTAAGATTGACTCAATCCTGAACGAGTTGGTCTTTCAATGAAACTATTTGAAACATTTAGCAATTACAATGTTTTGACCAACCTTCAGAACCTTAAAAAATAAATACGGCACCCACATACTTTTTGGAATTCCGAGTCTGGCAACACTATCGAACTGTCAAAAATTTTAGCTCTCTGAAAATATTTTTAAAATTAATTAGTTATTTAGTATTTAAACAATTTTAAACCAATTAAAACCATTATCATCGCATTAATAGTGTCCTAAAATAGTCAGATTAATATAATAAAAGTGTTCTGTCCGTGTATTTTGGTGTAAGAAGTGACGAGTCAGGTACCCGTTTTTTTCGAATGTTAAATCTTTTCTTTTTCACGTAAATACATAATAAATCGACTGTTTCTCGTGAGTAGAAATATTATACTTGTATAAGCGTTTACTCGACGTTGACGACGGTTGGTGTATTTGCGTAAGTACATAACAACATAACAATATTAAGTATAATTTATTGCCGGTACATAACCTTGTTACTTCTTACCATAAACTGTACAAGGAGCTCTATCATTTAATTCGCGTTTAATTGCACTTACTTATTAATAATATGAATACCCGTAGTCGCAGAGCTCTCGGCCGCCAGCAGGAAGAGCCCAAACTTCAGTTGGT
The DNA here is from genome assembly GCA_933228765.1 of Miltochrista miniata. NCBI lineage: Eukaryota > Metazoa > Arthropoda > Insecta > Lepidoptera > Erebidae > Miltochrista > Miltochrista miniata. Next base: position 224,554 of record OW121770.1, read on the forward strand.
GTTGCTGGAGCTTAAATCTAAAACGGAGCTCTGTGTACAGTTGGAAAAGGAAAGAGAGGAAAATGAAAATCTATTGATAAACGCTCTGAATGACACAAAAAAATTAAAATGCGAATTATCAAGACTTCATGTTAGTTATGATGACATTGTTGCGGAGCGGGACCACCTTCAGTCAATTGTAGATAGGTTCCAAGAGTGCAGTGACGAGTATGAGAAAACCTTGAGGAGGACTACCTTTCTGGAACAGGAGCTAAGGGATGCCCAGGGACAGATCTCACACCTGGAAGAAGCTGCTGAGAAAGTTACTGCCCAACAAACCGATAATCTTTTTAGTGAGTTAATGAGTGGTATCCCGCAGTTTATTCCTTCTGCAAATTCTCAAAACCTGGACTTGACTACTATAGATCTTACAGGTGACAGTCCATATCAACAGGACAAGTCGGTTTTGTTTTGCAGCAGAAATAAACTAAAAAAATATCTAAAAATTAAAAAGTTCATACAAAAATCAAAAAAGCAATTAAAATTCCATAAAATGTTAATCAAGAAGTGTAAAAATATAGGTTCTTGTTTAAAATTTAGAGAACAAGCTAAATTGTCAATGTTAGAACTAGAACAAAGCCATTTAAAATATTGCACTGACACACAAAAATTAGAGTCAAAAATACAAAGTTTGCAATTTGAGCTACAATATATGACTAAAAAATATGAATGGTCCCTTAAGGACTTTACTAAATGTTCTTTAACAATAGACAAGGTACTCAAAACATCAAATGATAACACTGAGCGCCTTAATTGTTTCCTAAATGACCACTTATGCAATATTAACTGCCCTAAAGCAATTGAGCCGGTGGAGGCCCAGGGCGAACCGGTTACCGCTGAGCCCCTAGCTCCCATTATCACATGCTCGCCCAGTACATCAGTGGATATATTGTGTGACAGTGTAAATAATAGTAATAGTTGTACTAAATTAATTGTATTTAGTGATGATATTGGTACCAATCTAAGTTCATTTTTAAAACAAAACTCAAATTCAAGTTATTACTCGGTTATTAATAATTGCTATCCGGGTGCTTCATTAAGTGGTATTATGCAAAAGATATTAGAATATAAATTTGAAGCTAACAGTAAAATAATAATTTTCTGTGCAAACAGGGGGAAAATTAGCAATGATGATTTGTCCCTATACATGAATTACATCTTAAACTTAAATGTCATACAAGTTGTAATGTTCACACTTCCATTTATAAAAGGTGTGCCAGATTCGGAAAATTCATTTAGATATAAGATGAATTTACGTTTAAATTTAATAAGTCAGTATAATAATAAATTTAATATAATTGACTTTAATTCTGTATTTAACACAAATTTGTCACATAGCAAGTTTATAGTCTATAATAATCACAAGGGTAGGTATTGTCTACCCAAATATTATAAAAGACAAGTAGCAAGTTTGCTATTTAATTATTTTTATTCTGTAGCCAAAAACTTGGCTGACAAAACTGCTTTATTTGAGCAGAGTAGTTTTAGGACTTTGGAATCTGTTCCAAGTAATTTAAATTAACTGCTGGGACAACAGAGGAATTACCCTCTAGCCAAAATTGTAAATTAATAGAGTTAAATTTAATTGCAAACCGTAATTTTATCGGAAACTGTCCTCCGAACAAAACTAAATTAAAAAATGTAAATTACATCAGCCTGGTGCATTATAATATTGCAACATTAACACAGGTCAAAGAGTTTGAATTGGAGCTGTTCATGAGCTCAGATAATATTGAAATTGTTTGTCTTACAGAACATATGCGTAAGGAGTATGAGCTCATGTTCAGTTTCAGTAGTCACCGGGTTGGTAGTGCGTTCTGCAGGGTCAACACAACACGGGGGGGTTCGATGATTTTATTAAATAAGAAATTAAAATATAAGGAACGGAAAGATGTTGTGTCCCTCTCTGTAGAGTGTACAGTTGAAATATCGTGCGTAGAATTGGAGCAATTCATAGTAGTATGCGTATATAAACCTGGAGTCTCACCCTTTTGTGAGTTTGAGGAAGTAATGGATAAAGTGCTATTTAAACTTGGAAAAACTAATAAACACCTAATAGTGTGCGGTGATTTTAATGTTAATATACTTATAAATACGCGTCAGACCAATGATATCTTAAATTTATTTAAATCACACAATCTCACTAACTTATTTTTAGAGCCTACTAGATATTGTGATACAACAGCTACTTGTCTGGACAATATATACAGTGATATGTTGCCAGAAAGTAAGAGTATTATAAATAAGATAAAATCAGATCATACTGGGCAAATAGCATCTTTCAAGATCACAAGAGAAATAGTTAAAAGACGTAAAATATTATGTAGACCAGTAACTAGTGACCGCTTGGAACGTATGCGAGTTGGACTTTGCAATAAACTTCCATTTTTAGACACTGGCTTAGATCCAAATGTAATGTATAAGTTATTTTTTGATTCCTTTTACAATGAGTTCAACTCCGTATTCAAGTCTAAGGAAGTCACAATCGGTGATAGGCCAGCCTTCAGTGAATGGGCCACTGAGGATATACATAAAAGTAGACAAAAACTGTATGAACTATACTCAGAAAGACAGCTTAATAGAACAGATGAATTTCTAAATTATGTTAAAACTTATTCAAAAAAGTTTAAAGCAGACTGCTTAGCAGCCAAAAGAAAGTATATAAGTAATAAAATTCTCAATAGTGTAGACAAAGTTAAATCTACTTGGAAAATAATTAACGCAGAAAGAGGCCAAGCAAAATCGAATGATAATGATAATAATTTTAAACTTAAAGTAAATGGTAACATAATTACAACAGATGCCGAAGTCGCTAACGAATTTGAACAATTTTTTTCTCGAATTCCAGTAGATTTGACCAGAGCCCTAGGTTCTTCTACCCCAATAGCAGAATCCTTGTTAAAAGCAAATGGTCCTTGCTGTAATGAAATATTTAAATTCAGTAAAATTAGTATACACACTGTCATAAAAACTTTTAAATCTTTAAATATTAAGAAAACTGCTGACCTCTGGGGAATTTCTGTACATTTAGTTAATTCGTTAATTGAAATGGTTGCCCCTGAATTATCAATAATATTTAATAATTGTGTTGATAGTGGTGTGTTTCCTGACTTAATGAAGTTTAGTAAAATAACTCCTCTGTTTAAATCGGGTAGCACCTCAGATCCGTCCAATTTTCGTCCTATTTCTGTACTACCCACGTTTAGTAAAATCTTTGAAAAGGTAATGCTTAATCAAATGCAAAATCATTTTAATACAAATAAACTATTCCATACTAAACAATTCGGTTTCACGCGAGGTCGGTCTACCACGGATGCTGGCATCAAATTGTTAGAGTGTATATATGAGGCCTGGGAGGAGTCGTATGATGCTTATGGTGTATTCTGCGACTTATCTAAGGCCTTCGATTGTGTCCAGCATCAGACTTTAATTCAAAAACTTGATCATTATGGAATCCGGGGGACGGCCTTGGATTTAATTAGTTCTTACCTTAGAGATAGAGTACAGAGAGTAGTTATAAATGGTAAACAGTCAAATGGTTCTGCTGTAACAATGGGGGTGCCTCAGGGTTCAATTCTGGGACCTTTTCTATTTTTAGTGTACATAAATGATCTCCCTCACCTTATAAGAGACGATCACGAGGTAGTTTTGTTTGCTGATGACACATCTTTAATATTTAAAGTTGAACGTGGACAACGCGATCTTGACGAAGTAAACAATGCCCTCTCTAGGATAGTCCACTGGTTTAACGCTAATAATTTATTGTTAAACGAAACTAAAACAAAATGTATAAGATTCACCTTGCCAAATGTTAGGCTCGTTAACACCAGTATTAGGATTAGGGATGATCAAGTAGAATTGGTCGATGAAACTGTCTTTCTGGGCATAAAGTTAGACTCCAACTTGCAGTGGGGGCCTCATATCGGGAAAGTCTCGGGCAGACTGAGCTCTGCAGCCTATGCCGTTAAAAAGATCCGACAACTGACAGACATTAGAACAGCGCGTCTTGTCTACTTTAGCTACTTCCACAGTGTCATGACCTATGGCATACTATTATGGGGTAACGCTGCCGACATCGAATGTATCTTTGTGTTGCAGAAAAGGGCTGTCCGGGCTATCTATGGTATGGGGTTTCGGGAGTCATTAAGAGAAAAGTTTAAGGATATCAACATCCTTACTGTGTATTCACAGTACATATATGAAAACTTATTATATACTCATAAAAATAACAGTAAATTTATTAAAAATAGTGATATCCATAACCTAAACTTAAGAAATAAGAATAAATTGGCTGTACCTAGATTTAGGCTTAATAAAATAAGCAATTCTTTTGCGGGTAATTGTATTCGAATGTACAATACATTGCCGACAGCCATAACAGGTTTGTCAGTTAATAAATTTAAAAAACTAGTAAAGCTTAAATTGTGCCAGAAAGCTTATTATAGCATTAAAGACTTTCTAGAAGACAAGACTGCCTGGCAGTGACACGAATTGCTCCTTTCTACATTTAAAAAAAAAACTGTATTAGATACTAAGATGAATAAGAGGGACCGGACTGAGTTTCTTGGGGTGTTCTTCTCAGTCTGTAGCATTTCCGAACCCCCGGTAGAGTCACAAAAATTTTGACAAACCTAAATAATTTTTTAAAAATTTCAAAGGGAATAAATTTTATTTTATTTTTATTTTTTTATTTCATACCATTTTTGACCAATGTCCTGAAACATATATCATAGTTGCGGGTACAGCTAGGAAACTAGTGTTAAACCTAGAGATTATAAATTGCCAAAAATGATAGAGATTAATACTGTAACGAAATAAAACAAATAGTACATTCGCTTTCATGGACCTCGGATGGGGCCACCTGCGGGATCCAGCCTACAGGTGGGGGGCGTCAGCATCGGCATCGAGCCCTCGATGAAGTATCTGGGGCTCGTACTCGATGGCCGGTGGAACTTCGGACATCACTTCCGAAGTTTGGTCCCAAAACTGAGGGGAGCATCAGCCGCACTGGCGCGGCTGATGCCCAACATCAGGGGACCCAACGCTCCCCGCAGGAGACTGTACCTGGGGATCGTGCGAAGCATGGCCCTATACGGAGCTCCCGTATGGGCGGAGACCCTGACGGCCAGCAATGTGGCTAGACTGCTGAGCCCACAGAGATTGATGGCCGTCAGAGTGATAAGAGGATACCGCACGATCACCGGTGAGGCGGTATGTCTCCTAGCCGGGACCCCTCCATGGGACCTGGAAGCGAGAGCCCTTGCGTCACTGTTCAGATGGCGCAAGGAGTATATGGTTGGGAGCCCCGGGTAAGCCCTCGGAAGGATGTCCCAGGACTCCCAACAGACCCACGGCCGCCACTGCGGCCTCGCCCAGGGTGTGGTTCGGGTGCTATCCCGCGTCTTTGGGGGGTTTCGGGTGTGATCCCGCTTCTAAGGTGTGTGAATTGCTCACGTCACGCTGCCGTCATGGGCCTGCTTCTGTAAGGACGGTGAGCGGCCCTCTCACCGTCCTCAGACCCCCGGTCATGGAGGCCGATAGTCCTCGGCGAAGACACGTCGGCGGCGCCCAGGGCGCCGACTGCGGAACTCGGGTGGGAGAGTTCTCTCCCGCACCCGGCCCGCCGTCTCCTTCGCGAGCATGACCTGCTCGCAGAAAGAGGCGGCACAGTCCCACTTACTCCCGCTGGAGAGCATGGCTCGCACCATGGCCTCGAGCGAGAGAGTGTCCACGCCCAGATCCACTACGAGGACCTGGCGCTGTTGTGCCCACGCCGTGCACTCCACCAGAGTGTGGAGCACCGTGTCATCGCTGCGGTCCTCGCAGTGCTGACACTCGGCCGTGGTTTAGAAAGAGAAGAAAGAAAGAAAATTATTTTTTATTCCACATTCATAGCCACACCACCACCACTAACCTAACAAAAAAATGTTTAAAATAAATACATTTACATTTTTTTTTTAAATATATCGCATACATTGTGGAATAAACGGCCGCCTCTCAGCGTAATGCTGTCCGCATGTGATACATGCAGACAGCGCTGATTTTCAGAGACGGCCGGTCGCGACGGTAAGACAGAGACACTACAAAAAACAAAAACAAACGCAAAAACAACTAGCGCCAATCACGCAAACATTACAAAATATTATTATAAAAAATAAAAAAAATAAAAATGAAAATAAATAAAGACTAGAACAGAAATAATGGGCTCCCGACACGACCATGCCTTGCAATTGTCAATCACGTTAAATATGAAAGGAATCATTGAAGGAATCAATCATTAAGGAATCAATCAAAGGAATCATTGAAGGAATCAATTATGAAGGAATCAATTCAAGGAATCAATCATCAGTGCAGCGACGTATCACATTATTTTTAACGCGCTTGACAACCGCCAACCGATCGTGTCGGGACCCCTTAAATATAGAAAATATTAATTAGGGCTGGCAACATTGATGGCAACTTCCGCGTCGTAGCTTCGGTAGGTATCTGTGGCGAAAACACCGGGTTTTTTATGCTTACCTTTTTCACAGCGTCGATTGATAATCTTTATCGGCTTCTATGTACATAAATGAACATCTTCGAGATTAGGTTATTGCGAACGATACCGATCTAGAAATAATTGTGAACACGCATTGAATTTTTATTAAAGCACTGATTGCACTAAACACAACAACGGAACATAGATTTATATTCAACATATTACACACACGTTTATCTATAATTTATTTAATATTTTTATAAACATATCAATTCATTAGGTAATTACTTGTAATCTATTACCACTAAACAGACACACATACAACAACCTAACTTACAAAAGTTGGCATACGCTGTTTAATGTTTATTTTTGTTGTTATCATTGGATATGGATAGTAAACTGGTTTATATAGGCGACTAAATATAAAATGTACTCTGTGAATAATGTTTGACAGAGAGAAATGGCGTAATTGCGTGGCGTCTACGGACGCGGAAGTTGCCATCAATGTTGCCAGCCCTAATTAATATTTTCTATATTTAAGGGGTCCCGACACGATCGGTTGGCGGTTGTCAAGCGCGTTAAAAATAATGTGATACGTCGCTGCACTGATGATTGATTCCTTGAATTGATTCCTTCATAATTGATTCCTTCAATGATTCCTTTGATTGATTCCTTGATGATTGATTCCTTCAATGATTCCTTTCATATTTAACGTGATTGACAATTGCAAGGCATGGTCGTGTCGGGAGCCCATTATTTCTGTTCTAGTCTTTATTTATTTTCATTTTTATTTTTTTTATTTTTTATAATAATATTTTGTAATGTTTGCGTGATTGGCGCTAGTTGTTTTTGCGTTTGTTTTTGTTTTTTGTAGTGTCTCTGTCTTACCGTCGCGACCGGCCGTCTCTGAAAATCAGCGCTGTCTGCATGTATCACATGCGGACAGCATTACGCTGAGAGGCGGCCGTTTATTCCACAATGTATGCGATATATTTAAAAAAAAAATGTAAATGTATTTATTTTAAACATTTTTTTGTTAGGTTAGTGGTGGTGGTGTGGCTATGAATGTGGAATAAAAAATAATTTTCTTTCTTTCTTCTCTTTCTAAACCACGGCCGAGTGTCAGCACTGCGAGGACCGCAGCGATGACACGGTGCTCCACACTCTGGTGGAGTGCACGGCGTGGGCACAACAGCGCCAGGTCCTCGTAGTGGATCTGGGCGTGGACACTCTCTCGCTCGAGGCCATGGTGCGAGCCATGCTCTCCAGCGGGAGTAAGTGGGACTGTGCCGCCTCTTTCTGCGAGCAGGTCATGCTCGCGAAGGAGACGGCGGGCCGGGTGCGGGAGAGAACTCTCCCACCCGAGTTCCGCAGTCGGCGCCCTGGGCGCCGCCGACGTGTCTTCGCCGAGGACTATCGGCCTCCATGACCGGGGGTCTGAGGACGGTGAGAGGGCCGCTCACCGTCCTTACAGAAGCAGGCCCATGACGGCAGCGTGACGTGAGCAATTCACACACCTTAGAAGCGGGATCACACCCGAAACCCCCCAAAGACGCGGGATAGCACCCGAACCACACCCTGGGCGAGGCCGCAGTGGCGGCCGTGGGTCTGTTGGGAGTCCTGGGACATCCTTCCGAGGGCTTACCCGGGGCTCCCAACCATAGGCTGTTGGGCGTGACGTGAGGTTTTTTAGTCGGTAGGAGTCCGGCATAACATCCATGAGGATTTTCCCTCACGTTAAACAAAAAAAAAAATAGTATATTCGCTCGCCTTAGCGCTTTAATAATCACTGTTACAACCTAATATCAGTATTCCGATTTACGATGACACTGAGCTATTACTTAATCTGTGACTGAGTTTGCGAGTATGTATAACGCGTGTGTAGCGACTTAATGCTGCGTCCACATTTGTACTAGACTCGTGCGTCGGTGCCATTGAAAAGCAGCAACGAATGACATGACACGCTGTACGGTTGGTTGATATGTTGCAAATGTGGACGCAGGATAACCCGTGTGTCTGTCCTTAGACGCCAAGTTCTGGGTGGGGCGCGGCGCGCGGCCGTCCCCGCAGGGCATCCGCATCCCCGACGAGAACGGCAAGGAGACGCCGCTGCGCCGCTACGACAAGAAGACCGTGGTGCTCACGCTGCCCGGGGTAACTTACCTACGTTCATTACTCTTTTTTTATATGTAGCTCGCTAGAACGATGCCGCTGAAAGGTACTGACAACGATCTTCCACTTGTTCTCCAAGTAGACGGCCCAATGATGTGCCTCATGCCAAAAATCCAATGCTTCAATAAGAGGAGGGAATTCTGTCCGACACGCGTTGTTTGGGACAGAAAAGGAGAGCTGAACTGATACTTGGCACAATTTGAGCTTATGATCCTAGGAAGGTTCTAGGGTACTTCTCGGACGATCCCTATATTTTGCACGGTTCTTTTGTGAAAGGGGATAAAAGACAAAATGATTTTTCGGTTGTAATTTCTTAACGTGTTTCAAATTTTTTTAAGCATTAGAAAGGGAAGAATTATTGTTTCCTATAAGTTTCAATTTTGAGGGTTTTGTAATTCAGAAATTAGAGACATCAACTTTCAGTAAACGTGAAATTCAAGGGTTCCTTTGAATGTAAGTGTCATTCTAAACTCAGCAGTTTCACTCGCTCCTATGAGTCTGATAAAGAAATACCTCTCCTTTCATACACCTTATGTGCCGTAAATGAAATTGCAGGGTCACCTAGTCTTGTAATATAATGCTAGGTTATCAGCCGTGTTGTAAAGCGGGATCAATATTTGAAACCCTACTGTAGTTCTAAACTTCAGTTAGGATTTAACTCGACTTTGAAAAGGGCACTCGTGCTATGTAGGCCCGCGTCCAACATAGAATTACGGTACGATGATTTGATTGATTGATTGAGGCTGTTCTGTTTCGGTGTAATATGATGACGCTGGGATAGCGTTGTAGTAAACCGTCTACAGGGAATTTTAACACAAGAGTTGAAGTTCATGCAGAAATAGAACTGATTCTGCTTGACTATCGCGGTGGTAGTTTCCATGTTAAACAAGTATATAATTATTTACACATTAGGTATGTTGTCAGTTTTCTAGATCCCACAGTTAAAGCGTATATTAGCTAAGTCGGTGTAGATATAGGCGTGTTCAAGAGCTACACCATTAATGAATGTGTGTGGGTGGTGGGTGCAGGAGCTGACGGTGTTCGACATCGGGCACTTCGCGGTGTGGTGCGAGGCGTTCACGGTGAACTTCGGGCACGTGGCGCTGCCCGCCGCCGCGCTCGCCAGCGTGCCGCCCAGCCTCAAGATGCTGGGCGTGTCGCCGCAGGTACGTGCACACATATGTACATAGTGAGCGGGGTGTGTCAGCATAGCATGGATATTACAGAGTTTCGGCGATAAGTACAATTGCAGAGAGTGATGAGAATTAATAGTTCAATGTCCCAGCGACAATGTTCATACACAATCTTCCTCATTAATGACAAAATATCCTCGTTGAAATGGTCTGTTCACATTCTTTAAAGCAAAAGAAGAACTGATATAGGACGCTTACTGACAAGTAACTTGATAGTGAAGGGCCCACTCACACTGTGAAGGTATAGGTCGCATAACAGCTCTCATAGTGTCTTGAGTCCCCGGGCTCCAGCTGCCGGTGTTACTGAGGGCCCGTACTAACCAGCGGCTTCGAGCCGGAAATAAAATCCGGCTCGAAGGACCAACACTGATGGAAGGGATTTTTACACCAATGAGAAATGATAGAAGTTGTAAGTTAATAAAGATTATTGTTGGTATTCAACTCTTAAGGTTAACCTTAACCTAATGAGATGAATGAATTGATGACGCACTTGCTAACGAACCGATCGAGTACGATACTTGCTAAGTACGAAAACTAAAATACAATTATAATATTTAATCTAACTAGGTCGGCGCCAAATGCTGACTCGGCGATGTACGGATTCAAAGACCGTACAAGTCTATTATCACTACACTGTATTTGAAGTTATATCAGCTCAATACTCTCTTTATTAACATATATCCGTTATACTTTCGATTGTTGGCACTTGATGGAACTTGTTATAATACATTATGAAAATTCACTTGTACTATTCCACTTTTATTTTAATTTAAAAAATACCTGACCGGTTTCGCTTTTAAAGCATTATCAAAGGTTCTTACACTAATTTTGACATAACGTAATGACGTTTTACAAACATTTGTGCATGTGGGTAAACCAAAATAAACATAAAAATTAAGCAGGGTTGTGACTGTGAAGAATTTTCCCCCAAAATGGGGAAACCTTTGAACATTCAAATTCAAATCTAAATTAGCATTCAAAATAAATTACAATATAATTAAATGTCCAATAAAATTTAAATTACAATAAAATGTCAAATAAAATAAATTAAATTTCTAAATAATGTAACTCTTTACTCTGTGCTCTTTATTAACACTGTGGGAAAAGTATGTACTTATAGCATTAACAACGTTAATATATTACATAAAATGTTGGTCACGCAATAAATCTTGTTAATTACGATGATTAGCAAATAAATGAGTAATTAACCTCTATCTATTAATATCGAGTTCTCGCGGTGAATGTTTACGTACAACGTGTAATATTACACACAAGTTAGCGATCTCACGAGCGCGGCGACGCATTACGCGTGTCCTCCGCCGCGGTAACTGTATAATAACGCAATTAAATAAATGTGAATGTTGATGCCCAACACCAAATTACATTTTAATGAGTTCCGAATGCGAGCTGTACTGCGGCGCCGACCTCAGCGATGTATATCGGGCAAACTAAATTACAACCGTAAAAGCTACAAATGTAACTATAAAGCCATTTGCAAAATGCGGCGTGATTGTATGAGTCTCGTATGTAACGCTATATAAACCAGCGTGACAATAACTATTAACACAGTTTATAAAATTGTCTTGAAAGAAGATATGTATAGATACTAAATATCACCATGCTACTACTTAACATGGGAGTAGAACAGTAATCGTAAATCGTCGCCCCAAGACTTATATAAGGTGGAAAATTTGGTTGCTTCCGAGTCAGTTTCGGTGGCCGCGTGGTTAAGGCGGCCGCACGGTATGCGAGAACACGCAGGTTTGAATCCTGCTCGAAACCAAATCTTTTCCATATTTAAAATTTAGCTATCGTAAATACACTTACAAATAACGGCTAAGCATCTCAAACCGAATTCCTTAGAAAGGTGTGTAATTAAGCCACAGGGTCAAACTTACCTAGTATTAATATTGCATATACTGCCCTTCCCAAAAATCTTATCGTGAAAATAGACGGTTTAAAACTTTCTTCGTTTATTGATTCAATTACGGAAATTCCTTATACCGAATTCTCAGATGTCAGTTACACTTATCGATATTTATAATTCAGAACAAACGTTAGATAAGTGTGGTGTGAGAGTGTCAATGACATAGATGTCTACTTGTTGTCTCACTGACGGCAACTCGGCGCGTTAGTTAAGTCTGTCACCTCCTGTGTGACACTTGTGACGTGCTCTTACCGTCCACCGTCTTAAGTTTATTCTGCGTCTAACTAGTTCTTATCGACAGATTTTGCTCTTAATTGGTTTAACATCTTAGTGTTACTACAATTTAGTAATTAGAATACATTAAGAGTACTATTATATATTATCTTTGCTCGATTGCCACACAGTTACTGGATGGAATAAGGTTTCATAAACTAAACCAAGTATTCGACCCATTTTTATAAAATTCAATTCTAGGTATCTAATTTTTAGGTATCTTCCGTTCCGCGATTAATTTGTGTTATCTTCTTGTTGAAGCGCTCGTGGCCCCGCGGACTCAGTGTTCTGTAAACGATCACTGCAGTAAGCAACTTTCACTATGGCCGGTCCATGGATGGGTGACCATCCATGTGATCACTTTGTGACATTTATTTGAGCGTTTCCGTGCTTCGGAAGGCACGTTAAGCCGTTGGTCCCGGTTGCCAGTAAAATGGCAGTCGTTAAGCTAAGTTGAAAGCTTTATTTCAACAGCAGGCAGTCACAACCTGCGCCTGTCCATTTAAACACGGCAATACGGCTCACCACCATTACGTGGGACAAAATTATACAAAGGTGAAATGTGGGCATATAATGTGCCTCTGCCTACCCCTTCGGGGATAAAGGCGTGACCATATGTATGTATGTATGTATCTTCTTGACACCGATGGGGAGGAATTCTTCGACACCTGAGCGAGACTTTGCAAGTCTTGTCACTCCCCCTCCCTTCTTTTTTGTTGTTAATTTTCTTTGTTTTTTTTCTGTATATAAATTTGTAATTCTACAGATTTATATACAGAAAAAAAACAAAGAAGATAAGTATGTTATCTTCTTGATAAGTCGACAATTTATAAAATGTAAATCCTAGCAGAAAGAAGAATTTTAAAAAGGCAAAATAATTTAATTAATTGTCCAATCTGCAAGGGTAACGTTAAATGCTTATTTTTTAACAAAGCAGCCATATAATGGCTGCGCTTTTTTCCTTTGACGTACAACCCTACAATCAGAACAGTGTCATGTGAATCCTGAGAGAGGGGACATAGCCTCGACTTGTCATAGGTGAATATGTCAAGCTTCCCTCTCCTTCACGTTCAATAAAGTTCCCCTGCACGCGCTTATACGTACTCAGATTCTTAGCCATTGTGACTTTCGAAGAAAATAAACTGTGAATAATAAATAGTCGCTTGGTTCTACATATTCATATATCTGGGCCTGATTCCACAAAATTATTCGATTTATGTTCTAGTCAGATATTAGGTAGATATAAAATTATTGTATCAAGCCAAAATTTTTGTCACCCTACCATAAAATACCTAGCACACCCGAATCATACCATATACAAGTAATAAACACCAAGTACGAGCCCTACACACTTTTACCCAACTTTATTGTATGGGGTTGATGAATAGTGTCAATATGACGCGCACAAGCGGGACGTCTCGCAACTTGTCGAGGGGAGGGGAGGAAGGGGGGGGGGGTCTCCCCTCGTAAGGCTCCACTCAATAAAGATTAACTTTAGTCCCGCATAGTGACGTCACGACATGACTGACTGCTAGCGTTATCTCGGCACATTACTGGGGCGCGTAGACAAGTGCTACGAGGGTGCTACGTGAATGCTACGATTTTGATTTTAGTAGAATGGCTATGATTTATAACAGCGGTTACGTTGTGGAAGTTTTTGAATAGAAAAGAAAATTATGTAATTCTGATACAGGATTGTCTGTTTTTTTCTATTTAAATAAGATGGGCTGAGCCAGACTGTAAAGCCGTGATGACCTGGAGGAGGGCAGGCTGTGACTTAAACAGGTGCAGTATAAACTGGTATGAACTTCATACCCGTACATATAATTTGTGTAGTAGATGAAGGAAAACCTGTATAAATGGTGGTAGTACATTTGCAATTAAACGTAGCTTTACATGTGACAGAATAGAGTTGACGTAATTAATGTCACGATGTGTAGAGCGTGGACACAGTAAAAGAAAAGTAGTAATGTAATATTGCGTTTCGGTCGTTTATTTGACATGCTAAGTGTGTCTATTTAATATTATGTACAACAATTCCACAGATTGTCCAACACTATTTTGTTACTAAACTTTATACGTAGTTAAATAATGAATTAATATTAAAAATGACCGTGTTTTCGATTTTGAGATACATTAATTCGCATATCCTTAAATAGAACTAAACGTGCTCTGTGGAATTTCCAACAGTATTTTGTTACTTTTATTGAGTTTGAGTAGTGTTTTGAATCAGTCGGTCAGTCAAGAACTCAGAAAGGACAGGTAGCGACAGCATACTGTAAATATATTTGCTGTGGCGTGAGTCGGTGTTCCAGACGGCTCACTGATGGCATTCAAGTGCACTTACCTGCAGCCGAGTAGTCGCGATACTTTGAAGCCGTCACGACTCGCGCCCCGTTAGAGCCGCTGTCGACAACGTTCACGTAGTTTTATGTAATTAAACATAGTTTCACAGTGTTAACGTTATGCTACAGACGGAAAAAACATAGTTATTTGTTTAAAGAAAATTACTGGGTGACTCACTCATATATCAATGACTAGCCAAAACCAGTAGACCTAGAAACTTGACATTTTTGGAATAAATCACCCTAGCAATCACTAAGAAAGGATTATTAGACATTCTATTTTGTTTTTATTGTGTCGATAAAAATTTAGCAAATCAACATAGCTTTGTAGCAGAGGGTACGTAATGATATTATGTTCTGATATCTATGACAGTTTGTGATAATTTTATGGGGTTTCTCTCTTGCCAGTGCTGTGTTTGAAGCGTTTTAAAAATTGCGATAACCTCGTATCTTTCGATTCGTTTTATAATAGCTAGACTTATCACCTATTATGATAGGAATGGGTATTATACATATATGGCCATAGTGTATAATATGTACGAAATAATATCTATAAATTTTCAACAAACGGCAATAACAGTTTGCAATATTTGAAGATTGCACCTCACAATCTCGCCGTCGAGTCCTTGCCACTTATTATATTGAACAAGCTTTTAGTTTTGAAACACCTCCACCTCCATAGCCTCCGAGAGCCACTCGACGTTGCACCACCTCCTCACGGCGGTGCTCGAATCACTTGTGAAACGATTCAATACGTTTACGAAAGCATATCCACTATTTTAAGAAGTTTTGGAGGAGCAAATCTTCGGTAGCCTGCAACCGGATTAGAACTCTAATTATGCAACAATAATGTTTAAAATATGTTGTAGTTGGTCTTGGGGTGATTTCACAGATATGGTGCAATGTTAACGGATATAGAGAGTAGTTTACGTAATGAATACTGATTGTGTGTGGCAACTCATATCTAACATTTGAAATTATTCTAAGGATAAGAAATTTTCATCGTAAGGCTTACCATTAATATTATACGAAAGAAGTATGTTCATATATCTCGAGTGTTATTACGAGTGACGTCACGAACACATGGGCCCGGGCGGGCGCCTCGCCTCCTAGACCTTCCCGCTGCTGGCCCGAATGCGATGAAAAATCGAACAACGATTACTTATTTATCTCGGAGGCTACGATCACGGCCAGCGATTTATGGAACGAATTTTCGTAATTTGGAAATATATAAAACGCGATGTTTTATTAATAA
Source organism: Miltochrista miniata (assembly GCA_933228765.1). Lineage (NCBI taxonomy): Eukaryota > Metazoa > Arthropoda > Insecta > Lepidoptera > Erebidae > Miltochrista > Miltochrista miniata. The sequence continues at coordinate 240,236 of OW121770.1, forward strand.
AGTAAGTGACGTTAACAAACAAGATATTTATTGTAGTCAGTGTGCTACTGGCGTGTCGCCTCGCGCTGTACGTACAAAGTGGGTGTACTTTTATTTACAAAATGGATAAAAACGAAGTTTTTTTTCATGTACGTTTTATTATCCGGTGACGTTAATAATTTTTACATAAGACTTTTGATGTCAAACACCTACTCGTTAAGTTGTTGTCAGCTGAAGACCTGATGAAGTAGATAGTTATGCGTGGTACCTAGTACTTATTCCGTATTTCACGAATTTTCTAAACAATGAATATGTTATCGAGGTGTGAATGACAAATTACAAAAATGTGAGTCTTGAATACAGTTTAAATATGATTCACAATTAGTAATTTAATATTATCTCAGGTTATAAATATGAAACACTTATAAATCATTCATACACAAAAGAATAATAAAGCCTTCGTTGTGAGTGCATTGAAGTAACTACATCATAACACGAATTGTATTCACTGAACAATGCAGTCCTTAATCTTAGCCAATTGCCACTCGCTTTGTATTTATTCAGCACGCTACGAACAACTGCCAGTCGCATCGTAAAGCTGAGGTCTACTAAACAATAATTCAGGATTTTGGAAAGATTGTACAGGGAGCTCTATTCAACTTTATTCCACTGAACAAATCTATTAATTGATTAAGTAACTGTAAACCGGTAACTCTGGATATTAGTTAGTTCTCATTAGGCCTCAAACTTGACTAAGTGATCTTCATATTATTGGCAGCAGGAATTAACGCCTTACCGTGAACCTGAAGTTAACCACGGGAATGTCCGTGAATGGAAATGTGACATACGGTCACCCATCGAAAGGAAAGAGCAAGTTGGAACGTATATGTACCGTACTGCATTGAAAATTTTGTTGTACGGGTGTAAGGCATGTTACTGTACGACAGTAATGGGAAATTTATAACTTCTTGAAAAAACGTGTAACAAAGTGTAAATAAATGAATTGAATTTAAGCATCCTAAGCTATAGTCAATTCTGAGGTGATAGATCTTTTGTAGCATTTCAATATAAGAGCGTTTTTATTATTGAAGGCCCTTGAAACCCAAAACATCAAACACTGAACGAGGAAAATATCGACTTTTATATTGGTCCACCACCTATAACTTGAGACAAGAAACAGTTGGCGAAAATGTGGGCGTCTAGTATGCCTCTGCCCACCGCTTTAGGCAATGTTTAATGCAAATCTATGCAGAAGTCACGTCTTTTTCTCCAAGAGGTACACACCTTGACCGTAGGTTACCCAGTACTCCCGGTGGTAGATAGTTGTAAGGCACCGTGTAGTTTTAGTCCACACGTAAAAACGTTACAAACAGAGGAGCGTAACAATAATGATGTATCGATATAACTTATTCTGTATCCTATCCGAAGTCCCACTGTAAATTTTCGGCGTACTGTCTGAAATATAAATGGTTTCCGTATCTCATAGTTACGTAAGACGTACAGTCGACACGCCCAGCCTTTTGTTTCAAGCAATGAAACTTATTTACCGCCGGCTTAAAGTCGAAAATGTTAATGTTGACGTTTGTTGAAAGGAGCCATTGAAATAATTCATTGCAACTCAACGCGGCGGGGCTTGTTTCGAATTTACGGCTCTTGGTTAAATAAAACCCTTTTAGTAAAATTTTGTTAACGTTTTGAACTTCCTTAATAGGTATTAATTTAATGTTCTGTGGCCTATAGTTATATTTTATTTATTATAAAGAAAACTGGATTCTTTAGCAAGGTAGTTCGAGTTTGGCTACAATTTTTTCCCACAAAAATAACGTATTTATTTAAATACCAGCTAATCCCCGCGGCTTCGTCCACGTAGAAGTCGTTATCGTGTTTTTACACGGGTAATTATTTTTAATTACCCTCTTTTTGCATAGTCGGTTAAAAGGTAGCCTATGTACTTCACAGGAACTCAAATAAATAAATAAAATAAATAAATATTCACGGACATTTCACACAACGCTATCTGATCCCAAAGTAAGCTAGGAATAACCTGCTTGTGTTATGGGTATCAGACCAGGGATATTAATACTTATTTACTTTTAAATACATACATACTATACATAGAAACACCCAGACTCTTGAGACAAACATTTATTTAAACTCAACCTATCTCTATACGAAATTTCATCTACATCGCTTCAGCGGTTTAAGCGTGAAAGCATAACAGACAGACAAACAGACATACAGAGTTACTTTCGCATTTATAATATTAGCAGAGATTAGCCTCAGAACCTTATCTTCATACTTACATAAAATAAAATAAATAAAATAAAATAAAATTTATTACCTTTGAAATTTTTAAAAAATTATTTAGGTTTGTCAAAATTTTTGTGACTCTACCGGGGGTTCGGAAATGCTACAGACTGAGAAGAACACCCCAAGAAACTCAGTCCGGTCCCTCTTATTCATCTTAGTATCTAATACAGTTTTTTTTTTAATGTAGAAAGGAGCAATTCGTGTCACTGCCAGGCAGTCTTGTCTTCTAGAAAGTCTTTAATGCTATAATAAGCTTTCTGGCACAATTTAAGCTTTACTAGTTTTTTAAATTTATTAACTGACAAACCTGTTATGGCTGTCGGCAATGTATTGTACATTCGAATACAATTACCCGCAAAAGAATTGCTTATTTTATTAAGCCTAAATCTAGGTACAGCCAATTTATTCTTATTTCTTAAGTTTAGGTTATGGATATCACTATTTTTAATAAATTTACTGTTATTTTTATGAGTATATAATAAGTTTTCATATATGTACTGTGAATACACAGTAAGGATGTTCATACCCTTAAACTTTTCTCTTAATGACTCCCGAAACCCCATACCATAGATAGCCCGGACAGCCCTTTTCTGCAACACAAAGATACATTCGATGTCGGCAGCGTTACCCCATAATAGTATGCCATAGGTCATGACACTGTGGAAGTAGCTAAAGTAGACAAGACGCGCTGTTCTAATGTCTGTCAGTTGTCGGATCTTTTTAACGGCATAGGCTGCAGAGCTCAGTCTGCCCGAGACTTTCTCGATATGAGGCCCCCACTGCAAGTTGGAGTCTAACTTTATGCCCAGAAAGACAGTTTCATCGACCAATTCTACTTGATCATCCCTAATCCTAATACTGGTGTTAACGAGCCTAACATTTGGCAAGGTGAATCTTATACATTTTGTTTTAGTTTCGTACATGTCACGGAATAATTTTTTCATATGAAAATTATTATAGGGCGATGGTAAACAATCTCATATATAAGTTTAACATGCGCTACGGCTACGGTTGGCCGGGATCCAAGCGGTTGTTGGCGAATAGGGTCAGCGTAGCGGTGCTACGAGCTACAAGCTACGAGCTGCTACGAGTTTCACAAACTCCGAACACCCGCGAATGGGGTCGGCGACGTTCTTTACTTCATAAGGCGTACTTGCTCCTTCGTAATATTAAATAATGCAGTAGTGGGTACTATGAACTTTTAATAGATAGTTGCATATACTCGTTGGAAGTGGTCCAAGGTTCGGTTCCCGGCGCTAATGCACGACGTCGACGACCATTAGCGTCTATCTATCGCTCGTTAGTGCTACACTTTGATTTTAGAAATATAAGTTGTTTAAAGCATCGTACAAAACATTTTTGATGATGCTATAGAGTATTTATGATCCGTGTGGAGTTGGTAGTTTAGTTATGTTTTAATCAAATATTTATATACCATGTAGTTCGTCAGAAATGAAGAGGGTTTAAATAGTCTAAAAATCAACTACGTTCTGGGGTTACAAGTTATTATATAACATAAGGTCTTACATGATAAAATGCTCATTCCATGTTCTGCCTGTTAGGGCATGCAACATATATTATGTTAGTTATACAAAGTATGTGCCTCACACAGTTTGAGAAAACATAATTTTCAACATTTTTGGGCTGTCCTCCGTCCGTGCACATAGTAGCTATGACTTATTCCATATTTGTCGAATTCTATTTATACATTATATTAATAATTAGCACACCTAATAATTTACGGCATAGCTATAACAGTTTGTAGCTTAACCAGCAGGCATTCAATTAGTGATCCTCTTTTCACGGTAGAGGCCAACCGGCTCTTTACAGTTGACGTTCAAGTAGCTGACGCGCAAGTCCCTCCCGACGAGTCCCTCGTCCCCTCGCTCGATTGCTGAGCGCACCTTTCCTGTTGCAGAGCCGCAACAAAGCGCTGGTGAGCAGCACGAGTAAGCCCACCACCCCCTCGCGGCCGCGCGCGCCCATCGCCAAACTCGACGCGACCACCTACCGGCCGCCCGCGTCGTCCAGGCTCCGCCCGGGCGCCTCGCTCTTCAGCGCGATACAGCACGACCTCGAGGACCGCACCAACCTTCACAGGAGAGACAACACAGAAACGGCATCAGAACAACTGGTCGAGATACAGAGCTCGAAAGAAATTCACAACCATAATATTGAATTTCCCGATAGTCTCGAAGAGCAGCAATATGCACAGGAACAAACAGACATCAATAAAGAGCATGAACAAGGCCATGGACGACCACAAGCTCTACAGCAACCCGTACTGCAACAGCAAGTACAATACCGGCAACAAGATGTTCAGCCGTTAACCCCAGAACAACATTATCAACAGTTGGTACTGCAACAGCAACTGTTGCAGCAGGAATTAGAGCTAAGGAGACAACACTTGCAGCAGACGCAACAGCAGCTGTACTACAGCCTCCTGTCACAGAACCATCCGCCGCAGGACTTGTACAGCCAGCCCCAGCCCCAGCCCCAGCCCCAGCCGCAGACGGCAGAGCCCCAGTACCGGCTGCAGCCCTACTCGGCGGCGTGAGCGGGCGGTGACCTTGACCCAGTTGCGCGCCCCACGCGTGCAGCGCTGCGCTGCGCTCGGTGCAACGCTCGTTGTGTAACAGCCCATCGCTCACCTCGCGCGCACTCGCCGTCCGTCGCGAGGTCACGGTTACCTCACCTCACCCTCTCGACCTCTTCATATCACTTCACAGCTACTTATGCGTAAACTGATTTTTGAACCGCTCTTTATTTGCCTGTAATTTATAAACTCTGACAGCATTTTATTCCCACGATCTTAACAATAACGCCATAAAATATTATGTAAGACGATACATTAGTATATTCCGTTTAAATTATAACACTGCTCGGTATGCTATGGTAACAGCATTGAAGTAATTTTAACATTTGGACATTATTTCCATGTTGTGTCACGAAAATTTTTAGACAATTAGCTCTGTGACGCGATTATGTCAATCTGGTGATAATTTTATTAGACATCAAAATAACTTAAAACAATATTGTTGTAATGATAGTGAATGTAGGACTAGTTGGCAGTTACTAGTCCGACAGTGTTTACGATGATCACATATTGGCATCTCAGTAAACAGTTCGTATCAATCGACATAAAAGCGAATGTTCAAGGTCAAACAAAAGCCTGCATTTCGTCACGTACTGCAACTTGATACTTTAGTATGTAATAACAAATTATATGTGCGAACACGATTGGGCAATTAGTTGCGTCGCGGAGTGGCCGCCCTTCAGGCATCCTCTCACCGGAGGCATCTCGGGGAGCCTTGACGCACACTATACACAGTGCACGAAACGTGACTGGACCACGACTAGCCTTTATATCTGAAAGCGCTTTTAAGCGGGTCTATTATGATTTAATATTCCGTTTAATTAAATAATAACAGTAAAGGAATAGTTATGGACCAATATAAGTGTGCACATGTGGGGAAAACATAAAGACATTCGATTCACGGATGCAAGTTAATACGATCGCGTTCATGATGGCAGAGTAGTTCAGTTCACCCTTGTTTGTTTCTATAAGAAATGTTATGACCTTTCTGCCGATCATGTAACACACGGGTCGAGCAGGGGCGCGCGGCACGCGGCACCCTCTCCCAGGGCACTGCCCGGCCAATTTGTTATTGGCGTGTTCTAAAAGGAAAACACGCTAAATAAAGATGGAACAATGCCTTTCTTGCTATAGGGTAGAGTTGTGAACATTTTTGCTGTAAACGATATCGTTTTTCTAACCTGCGATGAAATGTAAAACTTAATGAATTAAAATCAAACATGCTAAACCTATATACTTAGTCGCCACGATAATATTCTACCAGCACCATACTACAAACCCCGCGGTCCCACAAGCTTTAGCAAACATTGCTTGTAGAATTAGACACATTGTCCAAATATTCCTTGATTGCTCTCGAAAGCGACATGCCATATAGATGTTTTGTCTCTATTTATGACAGTAAAATTTACAAAGCCAAATGCATAACAGTCTTAGACTTATTTCATGCGTCTCGCGTCGTTGTGCCAGAAAGCGGAAATCGTTTAACTAACAAGGTTTTTTTACTCTCAGATTGCGATGTATAATTATAGTAGATTCAATTCTGTGAATCTAGCTATTTTAATCGAAGCAATGACTTGACCTGAACACTGGAACTGGGGTGCTCAGCGCGTTCAGTGAATAGAAAGAAATGTTATGTAAATTTGTTCCCAATTAATAAGAGCATAGGCATATTCCTTATGAGTATTAGAGTGTGAGAGTTAGAGTGTTACTTTTTGGGTTTGATAAATTGAATTCCGTTAAGTAAACGTTCAAGGCTACAGATATGTAGATTTAAAAAAAAATATTAAGCTCGCTAAAATAGTGCCTCCCGCCTGATGGTGCGCCATGGCGACATCTAGCCATTGGAGGCTACTCTCACAGTTCACGAAACTATTGACAGAGACTCTCTAGTTGGTGACCTTATGATGTGACTCTCCGCTCCACGCTCCGCTTGAAGAAGACATTCTACTTTTACGGAAGTGAATTAGGCAATTAGACCAAGCGAGAGGTCTTTGTTGACTGTCATTTATTAAAGTAATTTCAATAGATGTAGGATAGAGCCCAAACATTCCAAGCGAGTCTGAGTCAGTCCAACAATGTCGTTGAAATGTCGCCGGAAAGGCTGGCCATACGATATGCTTATTGTTGAAGAGTTCACACATTTTAAACAATCGGTATTCTTAAAACAATAGGAGCGGAGTTTGGGCAGCGCGCGGCGCGTTGCTTAACTTTCCCACGGACATGCAAGGACAAACATAATTGGATCTTGCAGTTTTTTATGCATAAACAAACCATGCCGTTTGAGGTCTTCAGCAACACTCGCTACGTGGCGCAACCTGACTTCATGCGCCATGGTCCATGAGGTCCCAATTCCCAGACCCTTCGGTCCTTTCTGTTACTCTCGAGTATCAATACAATCCATTCTTTGCCACGTACTTTGCCTTTGTTCGTAAGTGATGATTTCTGGGGTAGCCCTGGGAATAGTACTTATCATTCACAAAGTACTTTATCCAGGGCTACCCTATCAGAAATCATCGCTTACGAACATTAAAACATTAGAATAGCATTTATCATCTTGGTTTAGTCTAAATAGCTCATATTACCAGACCCACTGACTCCTAACGCTAGTTGTGTATATTTATTATTTTCTATTTATCAACATATCTCTAATTTCTTTTCGTAACTGCCCTTTTGTATCTTCTTTCGAGTCTTCTATTTTCTGTAGCAGTATGTACAGCGTTACATGTTAACATTAGAATATTAATGATCACACCATACCATACTTCATTAAATATGAATGTACGCGTTGCACCGATGCATCACAGATAGAGCCAGCACTTACATTACTTTACGTTTAAGTATATGTTTACTGCAACCAACATTGTGCCCAGGAAGTTGAATGTTGGGTTGGAGCTAGTTTTAAGTGAATGTTATAGCGCTAAAGTGATTGGATTATGTAAATAAAATTGCCATATCTCGTAAGACAAACTCCTTGTGTAAGAATGTAGCAAAATCAACGTTGTCGTCATAAAGTCACAGTGATGGGACGAGCTACTTTACAAACAATTATATTCTTGTATAGATAAAATTGTCATTGCCAAATGTGAAGTTACTGTTGTGTCTTATCGATACTGTCGTAAATATCTTTGTTCGAAAGGAATGCGACATACTTGTACATTATTGTAAGTTAAAATAAAACTATTTTTTGCAGTTCTCTCTGCAATAAATCCATGTGATAGAGATAATACTCAGTACAAAGTTCCTAACTGTGATATTTTATTAAACTCGGCTACGAAATTGCTAAATGGTCGCCGAAAGATTGTGTAAGCACCAAGCAGGAACAAATATGTTTATTTACTTGTTTATTTTTGCCGTCAAACGTGTAATAAAGTTTGTCGAATTATAAAATTGCCTATTATTGTTACTTTAGCAAATAACATCGATTCGTCAACCTTTCTCTTATCTCTCAATGTTGGCATTTGTTTTTGATTCAATGACGAGAACATTCTCTAGGATTCTGACATAACACCTTAACACACAAAAAACGATAGTTCAATAGATAGGCGTAACATACGAGCGGTGATTAATATTGTACAATATAAAACTCTTTTAGGAAATTTGCAAAAGACTGTGTCTGTTGAATTGAAGCTCAAAAAGTAATTTATATATTGTAATATTGGAGATGTCCTTCAAATACGGTATCATGGGTTTCCCCTAGCGGGATAGTGTCGACGTCTATTCAACCGGAAATTACACTGAATCGGCAGAGTACACGATGATAATGGTTTTGTTGTATGACTTTTTGTGATGCTCCACGATATGACACTAGCTGATGCCCGTAGCTTCGTCCGCGTAAAATTTGTTCCCGTTCCCGCTTCCCGTAGTAACTTATTCCCGGGATAAAAAGTAGCCTATGTGTTAATACAGACTATAATGTATCCCTGTAACACATTTCAGCCAGATGCGTTCAGCCGTTTGAGCGTAAAAGTGTAACAAATATTCACACATCCACAGTCACAAACTTTCGCATTTATAATATTAGTAACATTCATACACACTGAGATCTAGCTCGTATTTAGCTTGTACTTAGCATGGGATCTAGACTACCACTGACAAACAAACATCGAAATAGCCCGAATTCCAAACCATAATATCATCACCAATCACCAACAAAATATGCTAAAACAAAATATTATTGGAACGGTCTACTTCTTGTATGGTAAATATAAGTTCCTACTGTCATAGTAACTAGCTACGTACTCACTGACAGACACTTCGCAAAAAAATGCAATTTCGAGATATCAGGAAAGTGCACACCACGCAGCTCACACTTCCACGAAATCGTCTTGCTTGGTAACGGACATTAACATACGTGTACTGTCACATGGAATTTCTTCTAACATCGCGACGCGCTGTAGGTGGATGGTTTGTTGCCTTGTCATTTATTACGTAGAGAGAACTGTACTCATACCCAGCTAGTCTTAGGGTTTAATTCGTAGAAGAGGCATTGGCATTTGGCCTAAACATAAATTACTATTCTAGAAGTAGAACATTAAGTTGCCGTAGAGTTATCGCCGTGCCTGACGTAAACATCGTTGTGTTATTTTAACTTCAAAATATCATAATAATTTCTTCTTTCTAAAACATAATTTTAGGGCTTAGGAATATTATTTTTTTGAAATATTTTTGAGGTTGCATTGACGTGTGCCATTAGGAAGTTGAGTATTACTTACAGACCTTGGACATTAAAGTGAGCAGGGTTTGTACACACGCGTGAGAGGAAGCCATTTACGTAACAAGACTTACCTATCGACATTCAGGTTAGCATCAACTTTCTCCGCTGCTAAACATACCGCGGTATCGCCGCGCTCCTTCCGCGTCGTGAGACGCTTTCATTATCACTGTTATCTGTGACGTCATGTCATTAGATGCGATTGTTGTCTACGTAAGCTGTTTTGTGTAGACAGCAGCGTTAGCGCTGTGGTAGTCTATATGACTGCCGTGCTGAGTACTTGGATTCAAATCCTGGGTCGCACCAAATATTTATGTGGCCAATAAGTATTTTCGTACAAACTTTGATCCCTTATTTTACACCCTCAAAGGCAGAATTTCTAAAATACTTGACACAAGTGTTTACTTACTTTTGTCGAAAACTATATCTATGTATGCCGAATCGAAGACAATATGAAAGTAGAAATTTCCTATAAGCTTGTCAATGCATAGGGGATGAGAGGGAGGGAACTGTTACGTAAAGGAAGGCCCACAATTATCCTCTTCGACATAATTCCGTCGTGTCAGAACAGCGCGCGGCCCAGTGTAAGGTCTAGTTAACCAGACGACTATCACTTCAAGGGTGTATGTCACGTGCTCTGTGGGATGTTTCGGGAAACAAGGGGAAACACATGACTTAGAGAATTGTTTTCTTAGGCGAATGTTCCCCATGCACTAATGAGATAGCGCTTGAAGCCCCGCTGACTCAGTGTTTGTAAACGATCACTGAATCTTACGTTATGGTTGGTTCGTAGTTGGTGTCGGTTGACCTATTGGCCAAACGGAAGTTTCGTTGCACTCCTAGTTGACCTGTGCAACATGACGTATCTAGATCCCGGATATCGAACAAACCGTGTGGGAGCTATGTGTGAAACAGAACCACGCATATAATACAAAAAGGAAGATCGAATGGTAAGTATGGGTAAAGCAGAGTTAAAAATAACTAAATATAATAACAACATACACGGAGAATATTACGGGTATAACTGATTGGAATGTAATTATGCTCAATAAACTATAAGCTGAAATGTGGGCGTATATTTTTTTTATATTTGTGAAAATTATGTTTATACAAAATCATCTAGCCCAAATTATGCCACGGGTAATATAAGCATAAGCTATGGGATCTACATAGACGACTGATATACATACATAAATATTTCTAAATACCGCCTGCAGCGCTGGAGTCTTGGGTTCGATTCCTGGGTCGGTTCAAATATTTGTGTGATCCACAAATGTTTTTTTCGAAATTTGGGTGTTTTCGAAATGTGTAATATGTATGACATTACACAGGAGGAGGGGTCTACTTGCTCCTTCGGGAATACAGACGTGACTTTATGTGCATATTTCTCTACATAATCATGAAAGAAGCACTGAAATCCACTGTGCCAATTCTGCGAGCATATAAAATAAGGGATTTAATCAAACAGCACAAGTAAAGACAGACAAACTTATATTCAATCAGCAACAACTATCGGAATATGTGTAGCTGTCGACCTTAAGTATTTATAATAGATCGGAGTAGCACAATGTAGAAGAAAGTTGATCCAAGTGGTAACTTCACGGCGCTCGGCGGCGCGGCGCGAGTTGAAAAGTTATAACGAGCGTCGCGCTCGCAGCGAGCATTGTTAACGGAATGGGGGATGGACTTAGGAGTTACGATACTGGCCTATTGTTACAGTTAGCGCACATGTCGTGATAACTGGATGGCAATGTGTAAGCGAGTGTGCCAACTAGATACAAGTTTTATCTCATGGTTTGTGTTAAATAGTATTGGGAAGTAGAAGTAAGTGTTAGTTTTGGTTACTTTAGAATGATGTGATTGTAGAAATATTAATAAATTAAGAATCACAACCATGCTTAAAGGTACAGGCACGACTTTATCCCCGAAGGGATAGGCCGTAGGGCCCCGTTATCTCGTGATCCCGTCACAAATGCATTTGTTTCCCATAAAATTTTGTCCTATGTAATAGCGAAATGGATAGCCGCAAGATGGGCCTTGAACTTGGCTTAACAACTACATTTCTTTAGACAACCGGATCAAAAGTTTAACATGCTTTCCGAAATGGAAATGATTCTTACAAATGAAGATATCAGAAAGTGATCGTCACCTATATTAAGAACTACCATTATTATGCAGTAGGCTTATTGCAGTGATTGTTTACAGAACACTGCGTCAGTAATAAAAATGATAAACCCTGTGATGTTTGAAAGAGCTAAATATTCTTCAGCTAGTCTACCGACTTAGTTCATACAACCGTGTTGTGATTCCGCCACGTTTGTTGCAGTCGAAGCTGAACTGTGAGGTGTTGTTCGACGAGCAGGCGTTCGAGGTGCGATGGGCGGTGGCGGGCGACAGCATCGTGGTGCAGCTTGTGGCCAAGTTGGGTGAGCGCGGAATTCATATTACATTTGTTATCTTGCCATCTAGTGAACTGCAGGCCAAGACGATTCCCAAGACGATTGACTGCGACCTTTGAGTTGGCGGCCTAAATGGTCTATTCGCGCTTCCCTTGAAGAACCCGAGATTTCGTTTATGGGCGTGAACATTACCTACCAGCCTACTATTTACTTGATCAAGACCTATATTGCCTTAATCTTTTCGGAACTCTAGAATATTCTGTAGGTAAGTATGAAATTTTTATCCAGACCATAAAATTATGATAAATAGTTTTGAGATTACTGTGGATTTAACTCGCTCTTTGCAGAGCCTGGCGATTACATGGCATTTGGTATCTCCGGAGATCGGTATAAAACAAAAATGGTGGGAGGAGACGCGGCAGTGGCGTGGGTCGACAAGAACACGCTGAAAGGATACGCCGTCGACTATTACTTGGACGCGCAGAGCCAGTGCGCGGGCGTGCGGGGCTCCTGTCCCGACGACAGATTTGTGGTAAGTACAAGATTGCACTTGATTTGTGTATCGATTGTGTTTTACAGATTTAAAATGTTTTAAATGTGAGAAATCGTTTATTAGAATTAAGTTATATAGTTTTAGGCCAAAATTTTGGAAATCAATTAGTCAATGGGCTGATCTGGTTGATAGGAGAATCTTGAGACCCGGAGTCGGATTCGATCACCGGCTACAACGGGAATCGCTGGAAGAAGCGACGAGTCTTTATTAATAATTTTGATATGGTTGTGCAGGAGAACACGAACTCCATCCGGCTGCTAAATGCGGCGCTGGTGAACGGCTACTCCATCGTGACGTACCAGCGCTCGCTGCGCGCGGCGGACGAGCTGGACCGCGCCGTGCTCACCAACGCGTCGCAGCCCATCATCTGGGCCATCGGGCCGCGCAACGAGCGGGGCGAGGTCTCCTACCACCCACACTACACCAAGGTGCGCTTCTTGCTATACGCTGGACTGTGACGAGCTGGGCCGGCCTGTGCGTTTATTAATCTTGTCTACTGTTCTTGTATTCAGGGCGACAAATTCTTGGAGTTCGGGCGGCCGCCCGTGTGGAACTGCCCCATGCCGGAAGGCGAGGATGGCGACGACGCGGCGGAGGACACTCCCCCCCAGAGCCACGCACACACGCACGAGCACGCACAGGATCATGGGCACGGACACAAGCACACGCACGAACATCGCGTAAGTTACGTTGTGCTTTATGTTTATGTTTATTGATGACCTATGACCCACAAATGTGATCTACCTTGACTATGAGAAAGCTTCCGACTGCTTCTCTTTACGACGCTTATACATAACCTTAACTACCTTGGTATCTCTTGCAAGAAAAATACTTGGATCAGAAATATTCTTAATGATAGATCACGTTGAGTGCACATCGGTGACAAATTTTCCTCTGCGCGTTCAGTACGTAGTGGAGTACCCCAGGGACCAGTGCTGGAACCATTACTATTATCGGTTATCAAACAGACCTTACGAATACCTTACAACTGTCTTTATAGCTATTTGCTGATAATACATAGTACATATGTTATGTAGATACCTCACCTATTAAGGAAACCGTTTAGATAGTATTCAGATCTCTATATACTAATAATTCTATTATCACACTGCTCGATGTTATGAGGATATGATATTTTGCGCACCGTGACTAGACGAAAATATTTCTTCGTAGTGAGTGTGCCTTACTTTTTCTCATATTGTATGGATTGTGGCTAACTACACGTCTAATGACTAACTTCCACAGTGTTTATCACTGTGCCGTTTTAGAGGCTTTATGGCTTGTTACATTTATGGCTTAAATGTATTGTATGTATTTTGATGCTATGGTTTTTGTTTCAACCCAATAAAATAATACTCAAGGATCTTCTACTACTCAAAATTGATTATGAAAAATATATAATTGACATTTCTGAAGTAAAACAAATATTTTTGATATGAAATAATATGTGTATACGTTTGACAGAACGGCGTGATAAAGCCGAACCCCGTGCCCACGCCGGCGCCGGCGCCGCGCGCCGTGCCGTGGTCGATCCCCGCCATCCAGTGCTACGAGCCGCCAGATGGAGTGTTCTACGCGCAGATGGGGCCCACGGGCGGCAAGCAGGGGTACCCCGCCATCACAGGTATCATTCACCAAAACTACACCTTAGCTTTCGCGCCTCAAAAAAAGTCTAATGTTTTTTTTAAACAGGGCTTAACTTCCAAACACTAAGGAAGGAGTTGTGCCGTTGTGCCTATTCTTTTTACAACGCAACGGGATCGTCGCTAGGTATGCTTTGTGACAAAATTATCATTTTATTTTATTTTAGGCAGAGTATCGTCAGTATAATTTGTACATTATGATCACGCCTTTCATCCCCGAAGGTGTATGAAAAGGCATATTTATATGCCTACATTTCACCTTTTTTAGAAATTGTCTCATGCTCACAGGCGCAGGTTGTGACTAGCCAGGAATAAAGTGATAATATTTTCTCAGCAAACTTATGGTAATCGTAATGTTTTTACGTTTATTACCCGTGACACCCTCAAGTACCGTCATGGGAAATCGCAGATTCCACTTGATAGCCCCGGTGTGGCCTGGGATAATCATCTCTTCCTCTTGAAACTTCCGGTAGTGTCAAGGAAAATCACCTTTGCCTGCGAAATCACCGGTGTTGCCTTTTTTTCGTGTGAAAATCCTCAATTTTTGCTATGCCGAACGTCTACCGACTAAAACCACACGGTGTCTTTCCACCTGCCTACGGCCGGGAGTACCGGGTAAGCTCTTGGAAGGATAACCCCAGGGTTCGCGACATAGATTTCGTCCACCTTCGCGGGCTCTCCCTATGGTTTTGAAGGTCTATGAGGGGTGAAGAGACACACCACCGTCCGGACCTGCTTCTGTAAAAACGGCGAGCAGCCAACCTGTCGTTCTCAGGCCCTCGGTCATAGAGGCCGGTAGTCCTGTGCGAACAGTAGGCTGTGGGGAACTCATTGTCGGCTATGGAATTCTGAAGTTCTCTCCGGCTCCCTTTCCGCCGCCACCTTCGCGAGCATGAATTGCTCGCAGAAAGAAGCGGCGGTGTTTCACTTTCTCCGCTGGAGACCATGGCCCGCTCCTTGGTCTCCAGCGTGAGAAATTCCACGCCCAGGTCGGCAACGAGGTCTCGTCGCTGCAGCGGCCACGACTGGTGATGCCACGAAGCGTGCCAACAGTGTGTTGTGTGCAGGTCACGTGGGCTAGGGCATCTCGTGGTACATCAACGGGCTGCTGATCCCGGAGATCAACGTGGTGCGCGGCCGCAAGTACACGTTCGTGTCATGTAGCGTGCCAACAGTGTGTTGTGTGCAGGTCACGTGGGCTGGGGCATCTCGTGGTACATCAACGGGCTGCTGATCCCGGAGATCAACGTGGTGCGCGGCCGCAAGTGCACGTTCGTGTCATGTAGCGTGCCAACAGTGTGTTGTGTGCAGGTCACGTGGGCTGGGGCATCTCGTGGTACATCAACGGGCTGCTGATCCCGGAGATCAACGTGGTGCGCGGCCGCAAGTACACGTTCGTGTCATGTAGCGTGCCAACAGTGTGTTGTGTGCAGGTCACGTGGGCTGGGGCATCTCGTGGTACATCAACGGGCTGCTGATCCCGGAGATCAACGTGGTGCGCGGCCGCAAGTACACGTTCGTGTCATGTAGCGTGCCAACAGTGTGTTGTGTGCAGGTCACGTGGGCTGGGGCATCTCGTGGTACATCAACGGGCTGCTGATCCCGGAGATCAACGTGGTGCGCGGCCGCAAGTACACGTTCGTGTCATGTAGCGTGCCAACAGTGTGTTGTGTGCAGGTCACGTGGGCTGGGGCATCTCGTGGTACATCAACGGGCTGCTGATCCCGGAGATCAACGTGGTGCGCGGCCGCAAGTACACGTTCGTGTCATGTAGCGTGCCAACAGTGTGTTGTGTGCAGGTCACGTGGGCTGGGGCATCTCGTGGTACATCAACGGGCTGCTGATCCCGGAGATCAACGTGGTGCGCGGCCGCAAGTACACGTTCGTGTCATGTAGCGTGCCAACAGTGTGTTGTGTGCAGGTCACGTGGGCTGGGGCATCTCGTGGTACATCAACGGGCTGCTGATCCCGGAGATCAACGTGGTGCGCGGCCGCAAGTACACGTACGTGTCATGTAGCGTGCCAACAGTGTGTTGTGTGCAGGTCACGTGGGCTGGGGCATCTCGTGGTACATCAACGGGCTGCTGATCCCGGAGATCAACGTGGTGCGCGGCCGCAAGTACACGTTCGTGTCATGTAGCGTGCCAACAGTGTGTTGTGTGCAGGTCACGTGGGCTGGGGCATCTCGTGGTACATCAACGGGCTGCTGATCCCGGAGATCAACGTGGTGCGCGGCCGCAAGTACACGTTCGTGTCATGTAGCGTGCCAACAGTGTGTTGTGTGCAGGTCACGTGGGCTGGGGCATCACGTGGTACATCAACGGGCTGCTGATCCCGGAGATCAACGTGGTGCGCGGCCGCAAGTACACGTTCGTGTCATGTAGCGTGCCAACAGTGTGTTGTGTGCAGGTCACGTGGGCTGGGGCATCTCGTGGTACATCAACGGGCTGCTGATCCCGGAGATCAACGTGGTGCGCGGCCGCAAGTACACGTTCGTGTCATGTAGCGTGCCAACAGTGTGTTGTGTGCAGGTCACGTGGGCTGGGGCATCTCGTGGTACATCAACGGGCTGCTGATCCCGGAGATCAACGTGGTGCGCGGCCGCAAGTACACGTTCGTGTCATGTAGCGTGCCAACAGTGTGTTGTGTGCAGGTCACGTGGGCTGGGGCATCTCGTGGTACATCAACGGGCTGCTGATCCCGGAGATCAACGTGGTGCGCGGCCGCAAGTACACGTTCGTGTCATGTAGCGTGCCAACAGTGTGTTGTGTGCAGGTCACGTGGGCTGGGGCATCTCGTGGTACATCAACGGGCTGCTGATCCCGGAGATCAACGTGGTGCGCGGCCGCAAGTACACGTTCGTGTCATGTAGCGTGCCAACAGTGTGTTGTGTGCAGGTCACGTGGGCTGGGGCATCTCGTGGTACATCAACGGGCTGCTGATCCCGGAGATCAACGTGGTGCGCGGCCGCAAGTACACGTTCGTGGTGGAGGGCGGCTCGGACCCCGACTCCCCCGCGCGCTACCACCCCTTCTACATCACCGACGACCCCGTGGGCGGCTACTTCCACAAGAGCGACAAGGAGAAACAGGTAACTGCACATTAACACATGTCTTTTTTCTTGTTTTAGTTCGCCTAGCACACCAGAGCCATCCTCACAGTCATCAAGACTGTTGACGAAGTTGCGAAGTTGACGGCCAAATTAATGACTGTGTCTTTATTTCTATCAAATACCTATGCCGATGTATGTATGAAGTTGCGTTACAAAAGATTATTGCTTCATGATAACTTTGATTGCAAAACCTTTCTTACTTTTAAATATCAATAAAAGTAATGTATCGTTTCATCCAGATCATTTCGCCAGTTTCCGATTCTAGTCACCGTGACTATAGCCTGACAAATTCGTTGGTGACACTCCCATGGTCCGCGCGGGGGGTCGGGAGACGTGGTTGTTCACAGACAACACGAGTTACGATACGAATTATACTGTTGTTTCTTGTAACACAATAGTAGATGGCGCCTTCCTCAGTTTTACATCACTAGTTATTTGATTTAACCCATTCGTTGCGTTGAGGCCTATCGACATAAATAAAATGACAACCTGAAGCGGATGACGCCTATAACCGTCATTGATATTAACATCAGAACTTGACTAATGCATAATCTATATATAGGTATAATATTACTAATAATATTATACCTATATATAATAAAACTAGCTGACCCGCGCAACTTCGTTAGCGTCACATGAGAGTGAGAAAGAGAGTGGTATAGTATTAATATTTTAAGTAATATAATCCCGTCGCGCTTACTTCCGTCGCGTATCTTATATTTATTAGAGAGGTGTGGTAGGTATTAATATTTAAAGTGATATATTTTTTCCCGTCGCGTCACGTCGCTTATATTCATTACCATTAGAGTTGACCCGCACAACTTTGTTGAAGTGATATAATGTTTCCCGTCGCATTAATTTTTGTTCGGATTTTGGTTCGGAACTAATCTTGTGCGAGTCCGACTCGCACTTGGCCGGTATTATCTTTCAGTTGACTGAATCGACTATCGTCGAGTTGCCTCGCTCATATTTAAAAAAATATTTAGAGGGCTATTGTAAGTGAACAATAAAAGATAGGCATTATGCTGTTTAGGACTTTTTTTGTAACTGTTTAAAAGGATAAAAAATGTAGTACACAATTTTTAGGTAACTTTAACCATTTACGCAACGTACGCAATGGAAGCTCTCAAAAGAAATAAATTTACCCCGTTCTCAAAACATTATTCATGGCTGCTCCACTCCTATTTGTCTTAGCGTGATGTTATATAGCCATTAGCCATCCTCAATAACTGGACTATAGAACTGTGAAGTTATTTTTAAAATGCAATCAGTAGTTTCTGAGATCCTAGCACAAACAAACTCTTCAGTTTGATAATATTGTGAGCTAACCTTAAAAGAACTTAACAAATTAGGTTATTGTGAGCGAACCTTTAAAGATAGACATATACTGTCTCGGACTTTTTTATAGAACTTTTTAAGAGCAACCATTTTTTAATACACAACTTTTACGTAACTTTAACCATTTAGACAGCGTACGCCTCGGAAGCTCTCAGACCGTAAAAATAATTCCCCGTTTTCGAAATATTCTTCGTTGCTGCTCCGCTTCTATTCACCTTAGCGTGATGTTACATAGCCTATAGCCACCCTCAATAAATGGACTATCAAACTGTAAAAGAAGTTTTGAAATCAAACCAGTAGTTCCTGAGATCCTAGCGTTCAAACAAACAAATAAACTCTTCAGCTTTATAATATTAGTATGGATTGTTGAGGGTCTGTACATGGAAGATATTTTGAAAATTTTAATTGTACGGCGTTCTCTAATCCCTCGGTTCCCAAACTGGGCTCCGCGGAACCTAGGGGTTCCGTGGAGTAGGCATCAGGGTTCCGCCAAAATTAAAAAAACGCTAAATATGAGATGAGAAAAACTCCATTAATTTAATTTAATCTTAAACTACTATTGTAGGGATAATCACCACCTATTTTAGGTATTTGTTTTAGGTACCTATCCCAAATTTTGCTGCTAAGCTTTTGATAGATTTTCCTAATTACCTACTGCACTTCTAGGAGTGCTTGTCGCATGGATGAGGGAGTCCATGAGGCTTTCGAAGTATTTTGTTTGTAATTATTTACCATCTAAAAATAATTATAAAAACACTTTATGTACCGGGCGGGTAAAGAGCGAGCACGTGTCTGTTTTGCAAAGGCAAAGCGGGCAGCCTTGCCTTTTTCGGAACCTCTATTTTCAATTCAATTCAATTCATTTATTGCAAAAACATGTTACATTTTAGGCCATCTAAGATGTTACACGATGTTAGTCACACATGTTCTACCGCTTTAGGCATGCAAATTTTATATACAGATATCAATATTTTGGTAATTACTATAGACATAATTGTTACAAATTGTCAGCTTACTATTACTACGAATCGATTGGTAAAAGTCAACAACAAGATGTCCCAGATATTAAGATATTACATAAGTACATACATTGTTTTATACATTTATTGTTAAAAATTACAGAGAAACATAATTATTACATATCTATATTTACATTATTACTATCTAAACTAAACCTAAATAAGGCCCCCGTGGCATTGTGCCCAAAAGACTAGCAGCATTCCCCCTTTGAATAGCAATGCCTATTCGTTGAGCGAGAAAACTGCCAGCCCTTGGGTCACCAGTTGACTCCACAAGGCGCTTTTTCAAATTCTTGAAAATTTTTTGCGCATTGGGACCCCATGGACCTAGGGTCTCGACACCGACTGGACAAAAACGATACGATGAGTCGAGACCCTTATATTTATTAATTTTAATATTTTCAGCCGCTTCCGCTGCTGCACTGGCTTTTAATTTTGTTTTAGGAAGATGGGACGGGGCTAGAGTGTCAACACAAGTTGCATCCCACACCCGACCCATCTCCCACGGTATCAAAGTTATACCATCCGGTCTCTTGCCATCGTCCCTGAAAACGCCGTTTGGCTCTAAGAGCGCAGGCACATTGGCATACATTTAAAATACTATAAATGAAATCCTAATTTCAAACAGTACATACACGCATGATTATAAATTAATGTCATCAAAGTACTCCTTTACTGTGTAATATACCTTATTTACCAACATTTCGAAAATTTGTTTCTTAAATAACTTTATATTTGTAATGTGTAAAATTGAATTTGGCAACTTATTATATATCTTGGGTGCCATCCCTAAAAAATTTTTGTTAAATATAGTTTTTTTGTGTCGTCTACAGGCGATCTTGTGCCGATTTCTAGAACCTCAAATTTCCAAACAAAATTTAACCTCAAAATTTTCAAACACGCGGTATTCAGATCTACCACTTTACAGCCATATAAACATTTAATAATAAAAACGGATTGATTATAGCTTTGTAAACACCAAAAAAGTGGGAACATTTATATGATACAAACCTTGCAATAGTTTGATAAAGAAATACCTCTCCTTTCATACACCAGCTAGTAATAATAATAATAACAAAGAGGGAAGATTTGTATTTTTGTATCT
Source organism: Miltochrista miniata (assembly GCA_933228765.1). Taxonomy (NCBI): domain Eukaryota; kingdom Metazoa; phylum Arthropoda; class Insecta; order Lepidoptera; family Erebidae; genus Miltochrista; species Miltochrista miniata. The sequence continues at coordinate 261,001 of OW121770.1, forward strand.
AACGAATCGGAAAACGCTGATCAAAACTTTTCACGCCGACAGGCGTCAGTCTTTATACCATTCCATATAATTTTACAACTACACTTCAAGGGTTAATGTTTTGTCATATATGTCATTGCCAGATGACATTATTGAGAGGTTCGATATCCACAGAAACTAGCTGTCAAGTCTGTCATATTATAATGGTACCGAAATTTATAGTCAAGGATAGATTCAATCTAGATCGGGTTTTCGATACATACATAACTTGTTGGTTAATAGTAAGGTACATTTTGTTCTAAATTAAAGCACCATGAACGTACTGTCTGAAGCGATGACGTAGCCGTCAAGTAACCCTGCCCCGCACACAAGTTCTTCACCGCCTCTGACGTCTCCCCCCGTCGCCCGCAGACCATGGGAGTGTCACGAACGAACTTGTCGGACTATAGCTCTCCTATTTTATTTCGTTGTATTAATTTATACTTCGTTGTAGAAACACAGGACCATTGGACTAGTTGGATCAGGCCCATCATGTCAGACATGCCGAGTAATTACAGAAGAAGGCTCAGGAAAAAAAATAAAAAAATAAATCTTAATGTTCGGGCTGGTTTCATCATAAATCGAATGAATATAGATGCGATTCTATACATTCGTGCCGTGTAACTTTCTAAAAAAATACCTGTTAGATGGCGCCTACGTCGCCCCAAGACGTATATAAGGTGGAAAATTTGGTTGGTTCCGAGTAGGTTTCGGTGGCTAAGTGGTTTAGCATCTTGCACGACATGAGAGAAGATGCAGGTTCGAATCCTGCTCGAAACCAATTCTTTTTCCTTATATTTAAAATTTATGATCGGTTAGCATACTAATTGCTTTTCAAAAATAATTTCAGGAATTCCAAATCTAATTCGTACCTAGCGTAACGGATACTCATTACTATTCAGCGCGGCCAGACAGCTGGCGTTATAGGCAATTTTCATCTGACTCTGTCGCCAGTGTCAGTCTCATACATTGAGAATTCTATTTTACTAACGTAAATAGCAGTCAACAGTGCCACTTGGCTAGCATTTCTATGGTCATTAGCGTGTTATTCTGTCATCCCCTATCAACGTATAGAAAAGGTGTACATTTTGCTACGAATTTTGATTTCTGTACGTTGCTCTCTTCTAATCTCATTACATGTCGATAACGAGTGTCAGTCTCATACATTGTGAATTCTATTCTACTAACGTAAAAGCCACTTGTCTAAGGGGGCAGGAGTGGACTATTTAGTTAAATATAATCAGATAAATATAGTTTGGCATTTAGTTATTGAAATGTTAATTTTTATAATAAACAATTTTTTTTTTTGCTCACAGGGTGTAAAAATATTTGCTGGAGTTCGACAGACCCGAAGTGGCAATGTGAATCCTATCGGAGTAGGACGTCTGTGTAACTGGACTCCTGATCCAAAGGGTCCTGGACCTGATGAGTACCCTAGTTTTGGAGCTTACCAGCGAGCGTTGACCCTCGTGTGCGAGGAGGGCAACCCCGGCGTTGTCACCTGGATACCAGACAAGAATACTCCAGATACTGTTTATTATCAGGTAACTTGACTTTCCGGAACAATTATCTTATAGTAGTAAACCGTCGAAAGATGGCCGATAAATGTACAAGTATGAAGACTACCCTCGGTGTACCTGATATAGATATTAGAACATTGTAATATTTCGGTAGACAAAATAACAGTAGCTAGATAAAAGTTTTGAGTCAGAACTGTCAACACTTGATCGTTACTAAACTCAAACAGACTGTCACTCTTAGCTACATCATCATCTCCATCTGTTCTGTACATTTGATCACTTGTCACTACATAACTCTTTACTTTACTCTCACACCCAAGTTCATTGAAGCTTTCAATCGCAATTATACTAGTACTCATACTCGATATAAAAAAAAACTTACATTCGGTTTAATACTCGTAGTAGCTGCCATAATTGCCATTGATAGCTTCACACATTGTCTCTAATAAAGCGATCATTCGCTTTGTATGTATATAATCTTCACTATCTGTTTTCTGTTTCAGCCTTCCAAGCCTTCTCTGTGCATGAGATATTTCGTTGACATGTAAATTGTTGGACGGTGAAAGATTCATTGTTACTACAATTTCACAAATGTTCCCATATTAATAAATTATTCTGTTACAGTGCTTCACGCATCGCCATCTTGGATGGAAGATAAACGTCTTAGACGAGTGCGATGAGACGGAGGGCGCCGAAAGTCGTATTATCGAAAGGGTAGTCGAGCCCGATGATATGCTGACTATGGAGTCAGTCCAGGTACAGACTCGAGTTTCTCCAGAAAAAAACTTTTTAAATGAGCGCAAGAAAACTCAAAAAATAATCAATACGAAATCGAATTATGATAATTTCAGTAACTTAAAAGGTAGCAGTGGCCTCACAGGAGAAGTGTATCCCGACTCCGAGGGGTCTTTTGGGCAGGAGTTTGAATTGCCGATATCCCAAGGACAAATTAAAGATGTCATACAAGCAGTCGAGACCCTGGAAACCAAGATGAAAGATGACTTCAAGAGGAATGCATCACAATACCAAGTAACAGAAGACATAAAGGAACTATTTTTGCCTGAGCAGCCCGTTAGAGAAGACGAGGAATACTCTATTGATTCTGGAAAACTACCACCAAGTTACTTCTTACCGGCTAGCCAGAAACCTCTCACACTTCAATCTGTGCTACACCCAGGTAGCCATAATAAACCATCAGGAAATATGAGACCGCCATACCGCCGCCCTATACCTCCTGAAATAAAATTACGAAGACCGCCCCCTCCTTCAATGTATCAAAAAGGTGGTTACCCTCTCCCCATGCCAAATCCTCACAATAAATATGGTCCATCAAAGACACAACCTTCTAAGACGGTTCCAAATAGACCACCGCAAAATATGAATAGACCACCGCCGAATATAAATCGTCCGCCACCCAGTATGGACCGTCCGCCATCAATCATGGAAAATATGAATAGACCACCGCCGAATATGAATCGTCCGCCACCCAGTATGGACCGTCCGCCATCAATCATGGAGCGCCCACCTTTACCACCGCCTAGAGGCCCAATGCCGCCAGTGAAGTCCAAGCCTTCACAACATCAGTCTAAAAATAAATATAACCAGGTTACAAAACTAATATCGAAAAATCCTAGCGGTCCAATAAGTCAAGGACAAACATTAATTTTAGGCAAACCTGGTTTAGCTCAGCCTACATTACCGTTGTCACCCCAGAGTCAAAAGATGAATTTAGGACAAATGGATGTAATTGCTAACCATGTAGTCAAGAGTCAGATACTATTACCGGGTGTTAATGATGCAGTGGCACAACATAGCAATATACAAACGTATTCAAATCCACCAGGACAAATTATATTAGGTAAACCGATGGATAATCCAATGCCTTTAGATCAACAAATGATACCAACGAAACAATATGGTAGTCAAGCATCATCTACACCACTATCAGTATTCTTACAATCTACGCCTCTTGCCCACGGAACCACTGAGGGTAACCAACTATCGCAAAATGAGATAAAATCTTCAGATTTTATGGGAGAGTCAGCAGATGCGTCGTCAATACTACCGGCGATGAATACAGGCTTTAAACCTGATTCTATTGTAGTTGAAAGTGGATTTAAACCCATTATTAGAGAGCCCCTAATGGCTGGGGAAGATAGAATAGCAGATGGATATGAAGCTCTTGGTAGCAATAGGCGTGAAGATACTGATGTTCAAGAAGATTATGAAGAAGCTCCAGAAGCCCTTCCGACCAAACATAAATACCCAAGTGATCAATTAACAGAGACCTTTGAACCAATGTTCATACCATCACCAGAAGATCATTTACTTCCTACTAATGATAGAACGAAGGAAGTATTCCCCCCAAACCATGCTAAAGAAGACCGACCGCATCCAGTATATGTGAAAACAACAAGTGAATTAAACGCGTTATTTAGTAAAAAGAATTTAGAAAAGGATGTAGTAACTGACCTAACCATGGAATCAGATAGGGTCAGCCCTCATTATCTTCCTCCAGATCCCAAATTACCTAAAGAAAACTATCAAAAATTGAAAAATGATGAGACGTTTACAACTTATGATGGTAAAACGATATCAGGAGAAACATTGACAAGTATTCCTGATGTCAAGCCCGCTAAACTATTCTCCGCTAAACTTCCAGCAACGAGTGAACAATTACTTAAGACACCTCAGTTTGGACCATTCAAAGGAAATATCCCCCCACCAATAGAAGAACATGTAACCGCTGAATCAAAAAGTAGTATTATTTTGCGGACCACAGATTCTAAAGAGGTAAATAAGGTAAAATCAAATGATGACCATAGTCCTGATTTAAAAACAGCAAGCAGCTCCGTAGTCACTCAAATTACTGCGACAGAAGAGCCTGAAGAATATGAAGAAGTGGAGGAATATGAAGAAGACCAAGTAGATGAAGATTTGAAAAGTCGAGCAAAACGAGATGTGAAAGCAACGACGTTTGATATGGGTCAAGTTGAGGAGGTGACTCAAACTAACGGGCACAGTAAGCCCGTCAATCACGTAGAATTTGAGACTGTGGCGTCTACAGGCGCCTCCACACAAATTAGACTAAACTGGGTGACGCACATAGTATTATTAGCGTTATGTTTGAAATTTCTATCATAATGATATAACTTATTAATTTATTTATTGGTTTAAATTATTGAGGGCTTGCCATTAAATGCATTTCGTGTTTTATATAAAAATCGGGGTTGAGGCTATCAACGCCGCCTCTACATCTCGGAGTCATACATCGTCATGTATCCCCAAAGTGTCTGTTTATAGCGTAATCTTAACCACACCTGTTACCACTTTGATACACGCATAATGCAATTCAATACTCCGTTAGTATGTAAGGTTTTGTAAATATTTTTCTACGTATGAAATAAATATAGTTTTAAATTTTATTTATAATCTTTTTATTTTTTACCTTTAAAAAGATTATTTTATCAAATTGCTGTTATTTTAAATATCTGATCCAGAATGCAATCATTATCGATGGACCCATTTGTAACATAAGTTATCAAGTTCCGTCCAGAGTCAAAGAAGCCGAAAACCCTCACTGCTGCATTTGTGACCTCTGTGACCACTTAGTGGTCATTCTACAAGGTATCCTACTTCCTACTAATAACTATATATATATATATATATATATATATATATATATATATATAGTGAGAGTATTACCTGTTCCCGTCGCATTTACTCCCGTCACGTTGCGTTTACTCCCGTAGCGTCTCGTCGTTAATATTCAATACTACGTGAGAGAGAGAGAGAGAGAAAGGTTTGTCGTCGCGTGTATTGCCGTCGCATTATTTTTAAGAACAATTTCGTTTACGAAAGAGGTATCCCGTGGCATTATTGCATTATTGTAGAAAAAATTGATTGCCATTAAAATGGTTATTGTGCACCAACCCAAAGATAGACACATGCTATCGCGCAATTTTTTAAAGAACTTTTTTAAGAGAAACTATTTTGTAGTAGGGACATATTTTTTACATAACTATAAATATTTACGCAGCACACGCAACGAAGCTCTCAAAAGGAATAACTTTTACAACGTTTTTGAAACATTTACTATTACTACTCTGCTCCTATTCGTTGTAGCGTGATGCTATATAGCCTATGACACTGCACAATAACGTAGCTTTCTATTGGTGAAAGAATTTTTAAAATCGGTTCAGTAGATCCCGAGATTACCCCTTACAATTTAACAAATATACAAACACACAAACTTTACCTCTTTATAATATTAGTATAGATAAATGTGAAAGTTTGTTAAGATGTTTGGATGTTTAGATGTTTGGATGTTTGTTACTCAATCACGCTCTAACGGCTGAACGGATTGGGCTGAAATTCGGGACAGAGATAGCCTATAGTCTGGAATAACACATAGGCTACTTTTCATCCCGGGAAAATGTTCTCACGGGAAGCGGGAACGAGTACCGAATTTCAGCGGGTGAAGCCGCGAGCTTCATCTAGTAGTTAATATTTAAAAGTCGCCATATTTTACTGCAAGGCGTGGTCAATTGGTGACTTAGCAACGTAGTAGTAATAGCAATTTTCTAACTATGCTTGACCCAAAAGCTTCTGGCTTGTACTTTGAATCACGATATCGATCGGGTGATAATGATTTACTCTCTAAGATTAGGTTTCTTGGTGAGCGAAGGCAGCTTGAACAGCGTGTGCACGTTGTAGATCTTCTTGGTGAGGCGCGTGAAGTTCTGCATCGCGATCTCGTGCGGGTAGTTCATGTCCACCAAGCGCAGCACCGAGTCCCGGTTGCGACCACTGCACGAATTAATATGGTTAAAATAGTATAAACGGATCTCGCTAAGTTCTGCAAGACAATTCACCATTGCGTGTGGGATACCTGCTGATTACCGAACACAAAGCTGGACACTGATTGACTTCTATATATTACCGTTTGTAAAAATATTTCAGTAAAACTACAATCACACTTTATATCAGCACTTTGCGGGTATTGATGAGCTTTTAGACAACTTTAGTCTGTTCAACTGTTTATTTTACTTTTGATTTATTATTTTATTTTACTCTGGTTTCTTGAATGGGTTATAATTAAGATTAGGCAGTGTGGATAAATATGATAAGCCAGTTTATATATCTTTTACTGCGTATTTTAAAGTTACGTTCACACGCCACTGTCAAAAGTAAAAGAAAGTGTTGGACAGACTATAATTGTGTAAAATTGGTAAAAACTACCTCTTGACTTAGGATTATATATATAGTTCAATAATACTTACTGCCTGTTGGTCACGATCCTCGCTACGGACGTGAGCGGCAGGCCGGCCTTATCTGCCACCGCTAGGTCACTGCCGCGTACCACTAACTCTTCGATAATGGCCGTGCTCGCTCCCTGACACACTGCAGTTACATGTTGTGTACATTTCACGAAGTATTTACGTAGGTATGGAGTAAATGGCCCACACCAGGTTCCTGGAAATCCAAAGTCAAACTCACCTGCCAATTGCTGTACCTACTTGCATTAAGCGATATTAGACCCTCAAGTTTATTTTGTAAGATTTTGTTTTGAGAATACAAATAACATAGCCAGTTTGTCGAGATTAGACTCTTAAAAATTTGTATTATGGGGTAAATTTACCTACATTGTAGAAAACTATTATTGTTAAAGTGAATTATTATGCTTCATTCATCTAGGGTTTTTGAGAATGTCGTGAGGCCTAATCTAAATATTGAACAGTACAAGTGGTATTTATCTCTCTGTAAAACATGAGTCTTCTTTGTCACTCATCTAAAACTCACCATTACAATTGATTTCAATCTGTCGAATTTTAGACGGCACTCATTGATGCAAGTAGATTTAAAAATACAGATCAAGCAACGCGGACAAACATGTCTGACGCACAACACAAGCGTTTGGAGTAGAAATTTATTACGAAAATCCCTCTATCGACGTTCACGATGTTCGCTGCGATAATTCTGTACCTCTGTATGATTTCTCTCAATTAGTAAACCCGCATCTTTAGGCTTCGAAAGATTTTCGATTCAAACGGGAATGACATTTGGGTTCCGATCGTCTACAAGCTACCCGTGCGTAGTGGGCGAATAGGTGCACTTACACGCGCGAAATAGTGGTGTCCATCCGTTGCTGTCCACCACCGTGACGTCTCCGCCCCGGTCGAAGATATAGCGCACCGCCGCGACGTCGCCCGAGTCCACCGCGTAGTGCTCCACGCGCAGACCATTGAGGTCACGAGCCTGCAACATCGACAGAAGTGACATAGCCCGCCGAAGAAAATCTTCTTTTTGTATTCTAGTATTGTAGTATTAATGTAAATTGACTGTTGCTCTGGATCTTGATGGCAGATTTTTCTGTATATCTGCTGAATATGCTGATCTAAAAACTACTAAGTGTATCAGGAAATCTATACTATTATATAATAATAATATATCAGGAAGAAGAAAGGATAAATTGTTTGTTTGTTTACATTAGATTGGCTCCGTAACTGCTTAACCGATTTGAAAAATTCGTTTACGGGTGGGAAGCTACATTATCCGCAGGTGTCATAAGCTTTTTATTATTCCTGTATTCCCACGGGAACTAGGCGACTGAAACCAGGTAACGTTAGCTAGGTTTCGATAAAGTTCGAAATGACATATTCGGGACATAATAGTAACGGGGTCGTCCGTAAGAACAAACAAGAAAGAGTATGAGACAATGATGTTGGTGGCAAGAATAGTTTCAACCGCAGTTTCTCTTTGATGACATGCGTGCAAATAGCACGGTCTTGTTTGAAACTTTCATACAGAACCCTAAAATAGTTGTGAGACATTTTGAGACTGTGCATATTTGAGATAGCGCTGGCCTAGTTTGCGTAGCCTCCAGACTCCAGCCTATTGCGACTAGAATAAACATGTATGGAGGGCACGCGATCTATCCCGGCTCTCGTATTGAAATAGAAGAAACATAAAATTGACTTGGCATATACAACTTAAGACACGTACGTTTACGTGGAAGTTACAACTCAAGGTAAACAATCGTAGATCGTAGTTACTTATTTGCTTCTCTATTTCTTATAATAATTATAATTTAGAAGTGATTAGCTTGAGCTTGAGTAAAAAAAAATAAACGATTGAATTGAATTTGATTAAAACTAAGTTTTAAATAATAAAGCAAGAAGTATGTGCTCCTTTTTCCTCACTCATTAATAAAGTTTCAGGGTAATTTTCAAACAAACTGGTTATCAGTCCGCTACCTGAAAGTCCGCCCCCCTCTCCAGCAGCAGCTCCACAACGGGCACCCGCGCCGCCAGCGCCGCGAGGTGCAGCGGCGCCTGGCCCGCCCACGAGCGCTGGTCCACGGGCGCGCCCGCCGTCAGCAGGAATCGCACCGTGGTTATGTCGCCTGGTGGAAATGTGCTGGTGAAACTTATTAACCATGTTCCGCGCAAGCTCAGATTCAGGAATAAACTCCCTGCATCGCTTTTACAAATCGTCTACAGTATGGGGTACTGTAAAAGTGATCATATAAAGCTCTAGTGTTGCAAACGTCCACAGGATACGGTGACCTCTTTCCAGCAGGTGGACCGAAAGCTTGTCTGTCATCCTTAGTGGTGTAAAATGAAATTACGTTTGGATAAAAAGGTGTTCTAAGAGTTCAGTTTCAGGAAACGTTTGGGATCAGGAAGGAGAGTGTTGTACTACACAACATATTGCTATAATTTGTGAGAAGGCTACTACTACTACTACTACTAGAATGTACTGGATATGGTCCAAAGTTATGAACCCTAAAAGTTTTAGATTTATATGTCAAAGAACTATTTATTACTTCACCTTTCCTGACGGCCGTCGCCAGCGGGGTGAACCCGTTGGTGGGGTTCACGATACCGATCAGCTCGGGTCTCTCTTCGAGCATGCATTGGATCTGAAATGTTCAACATAAACGATCACAGCAGGAAGCTACTTTTGCTACGGCTTGTTCTCGCATGGGTAACTACTTTGTCATATCTCATTTAAATTATTGTGCAAGATGTAAGTTGTTCGTGGAAGATACAATAATGTGCTCATCTATGTCCAGGCGCATGGGCGTACAATACTTATAATAAAAACATCCAGAAACTCTTACTAATATAATTAAGGCAAGTTGAAGGCTTTATTTCAACAGCAGGCAGACACAACCTGCGCCTGTCAGCCGTTAGTAATGACTTATTGGTGGATTGAATTTCAACCGGACGTAAACCAAATACAAATAGTGAAATTGCGGGCATATAGCGTCCCTCGTCGTCGTCGGGAATAAAATGCCTTTTTTTACCACTAAGGTGGCAGACAAGCATACGGTCCACCAGTAGGATAGGCGATCACCGTAGCTAACGTATGTTTGCATTATAATTCCCTATTATAATTCGCTATATAGTGACTATACAATTATGTAGGTATGGATGCACCTGTTTGAGGTAGCCGCACTGCACCGCCATACAGAAGCACATGATGGAGGTGCCGTCTGTGTCGGTGTTGGTCCACGCCTCCTTCGACCATGCCGACTCCAGCCATTTGGCTCCTGAACGATTGTTGCCAGATTTGGGCCTACGAAAATGGATAATGTTACATTAAGAACTTCAATGTTTATTCAAACAGTTAACATCGTAGAAGGTCAAACATCAAATACCTGAGCATAGCTGAGCTTGGACATTCTTCATCTTTCTCTTCAGCTATTTTTATTTCTTCTGGGCTTTCTGGAATCCTGGTATTCATTACACTAGTTTCTTCTCCAGCAAAGCTATCTGATTTTATCGTTACTAGTTGTTCATATACAGCGTCTTCACTTCCGTAGTATTTTATAGCTCTATCAGCAAGAGTAGGTACAGCCTCCGCCTGTATTATGACTTTAAGTCTAAACTTGTGAGGGTGCCTCGGAGCTAAGTTATCTATTTCTTTTCTTGTTTTGCCTCCTCTGAAATATATTATGTGATCATATAAGTAATGACTGACCGGATAGTAAGTGGAATTATGTTTAGTACCTTCATTTCAGTCTGAGGATGATAACTAGGGTAGTTACTTAATAATAATATAATAATAATAATAATAATAAAAAAAAAAAAAAAAAAAAAAAAAAAAAAAAAAAAAAAAAAAAACTGGCAGCTCAACGTCAACATTTTGCTAGACCGAATTTATTGATTTTAATTGTAAAACGTCATAATAATACAAAATTTTCTACAGAATTATCTTCTAAAACTGGAAAAGTGTGAGAAATCCACAACATGAATATGTTTACAAGAAATATACAACAAAATGAAATATACTACACAATGGTTCTGTATTTGACAGATGTCAAGACACAATATTTACAATTATAAAACACACAATAAAATGGTAAAATAAATGTTGACCCGATCCAGAAAACGAGAAGCACAAGTAACACCTCCGGACTCATCACTCAGCTCCGCCTCTCTTCCCCGTGAATGTGTAACAGCGCCAAGGGGAATCGCAGAGGCGTCGAGCTCATCGTCGAGTGATGAGTTTTTCTCTCCGCCGACGTCGCCAACACCTGTACGTCGGCCGGGGAGAGGCCGGCCACCGTCTCGCTTGGGACCCCGACGCCCACCGGCATCGCATAGGGCCCCCGCTTCCGGTGGTAATGTGCACCGCATGAGATGGACCACACCTATCAATGAAAATGTCATGCGGGCATATTTTATGGCTACAGAGGTTGAAACCAACCTCACTGCGTATCGTAATCGTATACTGCCTCTGTTTCAGGAGCTTGAACCATCTATCAACGTATCGGCTCAACGATTATCGGACCAAGTGCGTGTCATTCAACGCAATCGTATGTTGGATGACGCTGTACTTGACCGTTTACGCTCAGAGTGTCTGCAGAATAGGCGTGTTATCCCTCCTCCGCAACAAACTGTAAGTACAGCAGATAATATCAGCATAGTTGTGGATGACAGTATCACTGCTGTGGATGACACGTATATTCGTGCAGATACGCAGTACAATGACGAGGCTAGGGTAACTTTGGAATGTGCAATTCATGAATATCGTTTCATACCTATTGAATTAAGACCACGATTGCCCCGGTTACCCATGCATAGAAAAAACCTGATGCTGGTTAGTGCGGTTGACTCACTATTATCTATTTATTTAGATAATAGTGGGTCTCTCGGTGATACCCATTCGATCCTGTATTGTGCAGCTGTTGCGGTTTGCCGTGTAGCTAAAGTAAAAATGCCATCTAAAGACCTGGTTACACGGCCAAAGCCAACCGTTCCTGTTTGGCAATCCAGGATCGAAAGACGTATCGCCGAAGCGAGAGTGCTAATCAGCAAATTAACCAGTTTCAGATCAGGTAACACTCGGCCAAAGGTAATGCGCTTTGTGAAACGAGCGTTTTCTGGGACTGAAATTAGTCCTGAGGAATATACCGCTCGGGTCACGGAGCGCATTGATTTTTGGAAACAAAAAGTCTATGCATGGGCACACCGTATACGTAGGTTTAGAAAGCGCGTCGATCGATTTCAAATTAATTGCTCATTCCAAAGAGACCAGAGGTGTGTTTATAGAAATTGGGAGAAACCAGATAAAGGTGTGAGTATTGGTAGCCTACCGGATGCTGATGAAACGAACATGTTTTGGCGAAGCGTCTGGTCGGCACCTGTAAATCACACCGAAGGTGACTGGATGTGCGGTGTCGAGAGAGCATGTGAAGGTGTTGTAAATATGGAACCAATAAGAATAGATTGTTCAGATGTGGCTAATGCAGTTCGTTCGGTATCAAATTGGAAATCTCCAGGACCGGACGGACTGCATAACTTTTGGATTAAATGGTTCCGTAGTTCACATGCTCTTTTGGCATCTCAGTTCCAGGCGGCCATTGATTCTGGTTCACTCCCAAATTTTATGACCACAGGAGTTACTCACCTGCTACATAAGACAGGAAGTACCTCGAACCCCAGCAATTATAGGCCGATCACTTGTTTGCCATCGGTCTATAAACTTCTCACATCCATTTTGAGGGACAAAATTGCCAAGCATATTAGCTATAATACGGTAATAAGTGCCTCTCAGAATGGATGTAGAAGTGGCGCTCGAGGTACTAAAGAGCTCCTCCTCATTGATATGGCCATCAGCCAACAGGTTCGCCGCAACCGCAAAGACCTCTCCGTATGTTGGATAGATTATAAGAAGGCGTTCGATTCCGTACCTCATACGTGGCTTTTGAGGGTGTTAGAGTTGTATAAAGTAGATACAACTCTATGCACCTTTTTGAAGTCATGTATGAGTCAATGGAGAACTATTCTTAGCTACCCAGGATATCGAGGGCCATGCGGTAGTGGTGAACCTATAAAAATCGAGCGGGGAATATTCCAAGGTGACAGTTTGAGTCCTCTTTGGTTTTGCCTAGCACTGAACCCTTTAAGTACTCTACTTGAAAGTTCAGGGTTAGGTTATAGGTTGCGAAGAGGAGGTCAGGTAATATCTCACTTACTTTATATGGATGATTTAAAGTTGTTTGCTACAACAAACTCACAATTGATAGATTTACTAAAGGTAACTGAAAACTTTAGTAATTCTATCAAAATGGAGTTTGGTGTAGATAAATGTGCAGTCATGCATATTAAGCGAGGGAAGATAATGGAATCAGATGGTATTCAGCTTTCTGATTCCGTCCATCTGACGTCACTCCTCGTAACTGATACCTATAAGTACTTGGGTATATCGCAGGCTTTGTGCATCAATGAAGCTGACTTGAAACATTCATTGCGAGAGCGTTTCTTTGGTCGCCTGAAAAAGGTACTAAACAGTCTTTTATCAGGTGGCAACAAGGTTCGCGCTTATAATGGATGGGTCATGCCACTTCTGATGTACTCCTTTGGTATACTCAAGTGGACTCAAACCGAATTGGACGCTTTGGATCGGAGGGTGCGCACATTGCTAACCGCATACCGTATGCATCATCCACGTTCATCTTTAATGAGGATGTACATCCCACGAAGATATGGAGGACGTGGCTTTTTAAATGCCAAAAGCCTGCATAATCGCGAGGTGTACAACCTCAGGCAGTATTTCCTTAGCATGAGCGTGGATATGCATCGTGATGTGGTTGCAGTGGACGCTGGACTCACCCCGCTTGGTTTGGCTAGAGAGAACTGGCATAGGCCTACAGTACTTAGCCTTGGTGACCGTCAGGAGGTATGGCAGAGTAAGGAGCTACACGGGAGGTTCTATCAGGCCCTACATGGGTCTGATGTGGACTTTTTAGCTTCCGTAGCCTGGCTACGTTTCGGTGATCTTTTTGGAGAAACCGAAGGTTTTGTCTGTGCAATTGCAGATGAAGTTATCAAGACGAACAACTATAGGAGGCATATTATGAGGGACGGCACGATCGACATTTGTCGAGCGTGTCACCAACCTGGTGAGTCCCTCAGACATATAGTTTCCGGTTGTCCTCGTCTTGCTAACAGCGAGTACTTGCACAGGCACAATCAAGTAGCCAGGATTATCCATCAACAGCTCGCTCTTAAGTGCCACCTGGTGGACGTTGAGGTTCCGTATTATAAGTATGTTGCCGAACCAGTTCTCGAAAATGGTCTTATCACATTGTACTGGGACCGTTCTATCATCACAGACAGGACTGTTATAGCTAACAAACCTGATATTGTGGTGATAGACAGGTCCGAGCGCAAGGTTATGATTGTCGATGTCACAATCCCTCATGATGGCAATCTCGTGAAAGCTGAAAAAGAGAAACAAATTAAATATTTAGATCTAGCTCGCGAGATTGTCGATATGTGGGATGTGGACTCGGCAATCATAGTCCCGATAGTTGTAACTGTGAACGGACTCATAGCCAAGAGCCTCGACCAACATCTAAAGAGGCTCGCGTTAGGTAGCTGGGTCAAGGGCCAGATCCAGAAAGCAGTTCTGCTCGATACGGCACGTATTGTGAGGAGGTTTCTGTCTCTGGAGCCCTAACCACCGGTATCTTGGTCCCTGTATCCGATGCCGGTGGGATGCTATTTTATATATTTTTAAATAGATTTTATTTTTATTTTTATCATTTTAAATTTATTTAAAAATGTATCTAATATGTGTATTTGATGAATAAAGGACATAATAATAATAATTAAAAAAAAAGCATAAGGTTTAGAAAGCGCGTCGATCGATTTCAAATTAATTGCTCATTCCAAAGAGACCAGAGGTGTGTTTATAGAAATTGGGAGCAACCAGATAAAGGTGTGAGTATTGGTAGCCTACCGGATGCTGATGAAACGAACATGTTTTGGCGAAGCGTCTGGTCGGCACCTGTAAATCACACCGAAGGTGACTGGATGTGCGGTGTCGAGAGAGCATGTGAAGGTGTTGTAAATATGGAACCAATAAGAATAGATTGTTCAGATGTGGCTAATGCAGTTCGTTCGGTATCAAATTGGAAATCTCCAGGACCGGACGGACTGCATAACTTTTGGATTAAATGGTTCCGTAGTTCACATGCTCTTTTGGCATCTCAGTTCCAGGCGGCCATTGATTCTGGTTCACTCCCAAATTTTATGACCACAGGAGTTACTCACCTGCTACATAAGACAGGAAGTACCTCGAACCCCAGCAATTATAGGCCGATCACTTGTTTGCCATCGGTCTATAAACTTCTCACATCCATTTTGAGGGACAAAATTGCCAAGCATATTAGCTATAATACGGTAATAAGTGCCTCTCAGAATGGATGTAGAAGTGGCGCTCGAGGTACTAAAGAGCTCCTCCTCATTGATATGGCCATCAGCCAACAGGTTCGCCGCAACCGCAAAGACCTCTCCGTATGTTGGATAGATTATAAGAAGGCGTTCGATTCCGTACCTCATACGTGGCTTTTGAGGGTGTTAGAGTTGTATAAAGTAGATACAACTCTATGCACCTTTTTGAAGTCATGTATGAGTCAATGGAGAACTATTCTTAGCTACCCAGGATATCGAGGGCCATGCGGTAGTGGTGAACCTATAAAAATCGAGCGGGGAATATTCCAAGGTGACAGTTTGAGTCCTCTTTGGTTTTGCCTAGCACTGAACCCTTTAAGTACTCTACTTGAAAGTTCAGGGTTAGGTTATAGGTTGCGAAGAGGAGGTCAGGTAATATCTCACTTACTTTATATGGATGATTTAAAGTTGTTTGCTACAACAAACTCACAATTGATAGATTTACTAAAGGTAACTGAAAACTTTAGTAATTCTATCAAAATGGAGTTTGGTGTAGATAAATGTGCAGTCATGCATATTAAGCGAGGGAAGATAATGGAATCAGATGGTACTCAGCTTTCTGATTCCGTCCATCTGACGTCACTCCTCGTAACTGATACCTATAAGTACTTGGGTATATCGCAGGCTTTGTGCATCAATGAAGCTGACATGAAACATTCATTACGAGAGCGTTTCTTTGGTCGCCTGAAAAAGGTACTAAACAGTCTTTTATCAGGTGGCAACAAGGTTCGCGCTTATAATGGATGGGTCATGCCACTTCTGATGTACTCCTTTGGTATACTCAAGTGGACTCAAACCGAATTGGACGCTTTGGATCGGAGGGTGCGCACATTGCTAACCGCATACCGTATGCATCATCCACGTTCATCTTTAATGAGGATGTACATCCCACGAAGATATGGAGGACGTGGCTTTTTAAATGCCAAAAGCCTCCATAATCGCGAGGTGTACAACCTCAGGCAGTATTTCCTTAGCATGAGCGTGGATATGCATCGTGATGTGGTTGCAGTGGACGCTGGACTCACCCCGCTTGGTTTGGCTAGAGAGAACTGGCATAGGCCTACAGTACTTAGCCTTGGTGACCGTCAGGAGGTATGGCAGAGTAAGGAGCTACACGGGAGGTTCTATCAGGCCCTACATGGGTCTGATGTGGACTTTTTAGCTTCCGTAGCCTGGCTACGTTTCGGTGATCTTTTCGGAGAAACCGAAGGTTTTGTCTGTGCAATTGCAGATGAAGTTATCAAGACGAACAACTATAGGAGGCATATTATGAGGGACGGCACGATCGACATTTGTCGAGCGTGTCACCAACCTGGTGAGTCCCTCAGACATATAGTTTCCGGTTGTCCTCGTCTTGCTAACAGCGAGTACTTGCACAGGCACAATCAAGTAGCCAGGATTATCCATCAACAGCTCGCTCTTAAGTACCACCTGGTGGACGTTGAGGTTCCGTATTATAAGTATGTTGCCGAACCAGTTCTCGAAAATGGTCTTATCACATTGTACTGGGACCGTTCTATCATCACAGACAGGACTGTTATAACAGTCAGTTAGAACGGTTTGTTAGCTATAGCTAACAAACCTGATATTGTGGTGATAGACAGGTCCGAGCGCAAGGTTATGATTGTCGATGTCACAATCCCTCATGATGGCAATCTCGTGAAAGCTGAAAAAGAGAAACAAATTAAATATTTAGATCTAGCTCGCGAGATTGTCGATATGTGGGATGTGGACTCGGCAATCATAGTCCCGATAGTTGTAACTGTGAACGGACTCATAGCCAAGAGCCTCGACCAACATCTAAAGAGGCTCGCGTTAGGTAGCTGGGTCAAGGGCCAGATCCAGAAAGCAGTTCTGCTCGATACGGCACGTATTGTGAGGAGGTTTCTGTCTCTGGAGCCCTAACCACCGGTATCTTGGTCCCTGTATCCGATGCCGGTGGGATGCTATTTTTTATATTTTTAAATAGATTTTATTTTTATTTTTATCATTTAAATTTATTTAAAAATGTATCTAATATGTGTATTTGATGAATAAAGGACATAATAATAATAATAAC
Organism: Miltochrista miniata; assembly: GCA_933228765.1. Lineage (NCBI taxonomy): Eukaryota > Metazoa > Arthropoda > Insecta > Lepidoptera > Erebidae > Miltochrista > Miltochrista miniata. Next base: position 278,349 of record OW121770.1, read on the forward strand.
CTGGCAACCCCACCCAAGAGCAATGGTATATTTTTTTATTGCAGAAAAAAATCATTATTTCTAAATTATAATTGCATTTCGTGTAAAAGTGATACATATTAGAAAATAGTAAATATACAGAAACCTACACAATGAAAATTACAATAGAATTATGCTATTATCAATGGATATTTGTTACGAAGAAAAATGTTATAGAGGAGACTGACATGACATATGTCATGTCAACCAAAAATATGTGATTAAAATAATACTAATGCTTACAAGAGCCAGGAGACGCTTAGCACAAGCAACATCACCGGACTCGTCGCACAGCTCCGCCTCGCAGCACAGGGAAATCATATCATCGGAACCGATTGCAGCTGAGGCGTCGAGCTCATCTTCAAGCGACGAGTATTTCTCTCCGCCGACGTCGCCAACACCTGCACGTCGGCAGGGGAGGACCCGGCCACCGACCTGCTTGGGACCCCGAGGCCCACCGGCCTCGAATAGGGCCCCCGCTACCGGTGGTAATGTGCACCGCATGCGATGGACTTCTTCTATGAACGAAAACGTCATGCGGGCATATTTTGCGGCTACAGAGGGAGGAACTAACCTCACTGCGTACCGTGTTCGTTTGCTGCCTTTGTTTCAGAACTCTTGAACCAACTATCAGCGTGTCGGCACAGCGGCTGTCGGATCAGGTGCGGGTCATACAACGGAATCATCTGTTGGATGATGCCGTGCTTGAGAGGCTTCGCTCAGAGTTACCGTGTAGCATCATCATCCCTACTTCGTCTCAAACAACTGAACTAGGAATCCATGCAACGCAACCTGACGTACTTATGGATGAAGTAGTGGATGATATTGCTACTACAGTAAGTACACAATACAATGATGAACTAAGGAGTGTTTTGGAGCGAACGATTCAAGAGTATAAGTTGTGTGATCCCAAGTGTCGCGCACGTATACCGCGTTTGCCTACGCATAAAAAAAACATGGCCCTAGTGAGTACCCTGGACTCGGTTCTACCAAGTTATTTTAATACTTGTGTAGATATTAGTGACGCACACTCAATTCTGTATTGCGCGGCTGTAGCAGTGTGTCGGGTAGCTGGTGTCAAATTTCCTAAATTTGAGCCAGCTCCTAGACAGGCTGTTCCAGTCTGGCAGTGCAGAATTGAGCGTCGTATCACCGAGACTAGGGTGCTCATTGGTAAGCTATGCTGCTTCAGGGCGGGTAATACTCGACCTAGAGTGATGCGTTTTGTGACTCGTGCATTTGCGGGGACTGATATTAGTCCTCGCGAATACTCTGTACGGGTCACGGAACGTATTGACTACCTGAAGCAGAAAATTTATGCGTGGGCAAACCGTATACGCAGATATAAGAAAAGAGTGGATAGGTATACTCAGAATCGTTCGTTCCAAAAAGATGAGAGGTGTATATATAGAAGATGGGAGCAAACCGATTCAAGTGTGACTAATATGTGCCTACCTGATGCCGAAACCACAATCACATTCTGGAAAGGTATTTGGTCGGCGCCTATTAGTCATACAGAGTGTGATTGGATGCGGGATGTCGGGCGATCATGCGAGTCTATTGAGACCATGGCACCTGTCACAATAACACCTGATGACATTGCCAGTGCAGTTCGTTCGTTGCCCAATTGGAAATCAACTGGGCCGGACGGGCTGCACAATTTTTGGTTAAAATGGTTTCGTAGCTCACATGATTGTCTGGCATCTTGCTTTCAATCATTACTTGAGTCTGGGTCGCTTCCATCTTTTATGACGTCAGGTATTACACACCTCCTCTATAAATCTGGTAGTACCACGGACCCGAAAAATTATAGACCGATAACTTGTTTGCCTACGGTCTATAAGCTTCTCACATCTGTTTTGAGAGTTAAATTATCATCTCATTTAGAAAATTATTCCATAATGTCCAACTCTCAAAATGGATGTAGAAGCGGGTCACGTGGTACTAAAGAACTCCTTATTCTTGACATGGCCATTAATCAGCAGGTTCGTCGTAACCGGAGAAATCTGGCAACATGCTGGATTGATTACAAGAAAGCCTACGATTCCGTGCCACATACATGGCTGTTGAGGGTGCTGGAGTTGTATAAAGTTGATACAACTCTTCGCACCTTCCTGCAGGCATGTATGGGGCAATGGAGAACGGCTCTTGTTTATCCAGGATGTCGTCAGATGCTTGGAAACGGTGAGCCTGTCAGGATTGAGAGGGGTATATTTCAGGGTGATAGTCTGAGTCCCTTATGGTTTTGTCTAGCACTGAATCCTCTCAGTACTTTACTGGAGAATTCAGGGCTAGGCTATCAGTTTCGGAGAGGAGGTCAAGTTGTTTCCCACCTTCTGTACATGGATGACTTGAAATTATTTGCCTGCACCAATACCCACTTGATAGAGTTACTCAAGATCACTGAAACCTTTAGTAATTCTATCAAAATGGAATTTGGTGTAGATAAATGTGCAGTCATGCATGTAAAGAAGGGACGGATTGTGGAATCTGAAAGAGTACAACTTTCAGATTTCACAAAACTTAAATCCCTCTCCGCGACTGAAACCTACAAATATCTTGGTATGTCGCAGGCATTAGGTATTGCTGAGACAGGCATGAAACAAGCGTTGGTGGATCGTTTCCTTGGCCGCCTGAAAAAAACACTGAGAAGTCTTTTATCAGGAGGTAACAAGGTGCGCGCCATCAATGGTTGGGCCATGCCTGTCTTAGGATATTCCTTCGGCATACTGAGATGGACTCAGACAGAACTGGACACCCTGGATAGAAAAGTCCGTTCGTTGTTGACCGCAAACCGAATGCATCATCCACGTTCGTCTGTAATGAGGTTGTATATCCCACGGAAATGTGGTGGTCGTGGATTTTTTAATATCAAGACGTTACATAACCGTGAGATATACAACCTTAGGGAATATTTCCTTCATGCGGACGTGGGTATGCATCGGGATGTGGTAACAATAGACAGCGGACTGACCCCTCTTTCTCTTGCCAAAGAGAACTGGCACAAACCAGCAATACTAACTACTAATGATCGCAAGGAGATATGGCAGGGCAAAGAGCTGCATGGACGATTCTATCGGGCCTTACATGGGTCCGATGTAGATTTATTAGCATCAGTATCCTGGCTACGTTTTGGTGATCTTTTTGGAGAAACCGAAGGTTTTGTCTGTGCAATTACTGACGAAGTTGTTATGACGAATAACTATCGGAAGTATATTTTGAGAGATGGTACGGTTGACATATGTCGGGCATGCCACCGACCGGGTGAATCTCTCAGACATATAATTTCTGGTTGTCCTCGTCTTGCCAACGGTGAGTATTTGCATAGACACAACCAAGTGGCCAGGATTGTCCATCAGCAACTTGCCCTAAAATATAAACTTGTGGATGCAGAGGTACCGTATTACAGGTATGTGCCCGACCCAGTTCTCGAAAATGGTCATGGCACATTGTATTGGGATCGGTCTATTATCACTGACAGGACTATTGTAGCCAATAAGCCTGATATAGTGGTAATAGATCGATCAGAGCGCCTCGCAATAATCGTTGATATTACCGTCCCACATGACGAAAATCTCGTGAAAGCAGAAAAAGAAAAACAAATAAAATATTTGGATTTAGCTCACGAGATTGTCGACATGTGGGATGTGGATTCAGCGGTTATTGTGCCGATAGTCATATCAGCACATGGTCTGATTGCCAAGAGCCTCGATCAACACCTAAAGAGGCTCGGGTTAGGTAGTTGGGTCAAGGGCCAGATGCAAAAGGCAGTTCTCTTAGACACGGCACGTATTGTGAGGAGGTTCCTGTCTCTGCAGCCCTAACCACCGGTATCTTGGTCCCTGTACCCGATGCCGGTGGGACACTATTTTTTTATATTTTTAAATATATTTTTTTTTATATAATGTATTTAAAAATTTAAATTAATATGTTTTAAAATTGTAAATAAAGGAAATAATAATAAAATTTATTTATTCAAGTACCATTAGACTCATTCTGTTAGTAACAATTTTACTTAAAACTATGTTAGTAACTAATTCTATGACACACTCTAACCACACAATTAATATATTATAACTATAAAATATTACAACACCGTGGGGCAGAGTCGCCGCTACAGGCGCAGCACAGAGGTGGAAAGTTGCGAGCAGCGAGACAGATACACGCAGTCGAGCCGGCTCGCCATACAATTCAAAATGATATTGGGGCTGGCCCGCACCCGGCGTACCAGGGACGCACACCTTTTCCGCATGGTGGCGTAGAAGCAGTCTACGCGTGCGTCAGCAAACATCCCTGATGCGCTACAGTATCGGGGCAGCCCCAACAACACCCGGAACGCATTATTGTACTGAACACGAAGGGCGCTGTACGGTTTCTGAGCATAGTTAGCCCACAGGCTGCACGTGTAAAAGGAGGTGCAGTATGCTCTAAACAAAGTCATTTTGACTGGTACAGAACAACGCGCAAACCTTCGAGCCAACATATTTGCTCTAACCGACAGCGCCCTTCGCTCCCGTTCGACATCTTCATCATCTTTGAGGTCTGTAGTCAGTACATGTCCGAGATATTTAAATTTATATACCCTTGCTGTGTAATGTGAGAAATTAAAAGAAACGAGTACTTCCATGTCATAACATGGAAGTTGGATTGATAAGATTACGTGCTAATAATTCGAGAAAAATAGAAAAGAATAAGAAGTATGAAAGAATAAAACTTTATAATTGCACATAATAGTTAAAACTAGTTACCAAATTAAACAAATGAATCATCAAAAACATCAAATTTTACTCGATCATCCAATCCTTTATAAAAAAATAGTACATTTTAAACCCACCTGTATACCACATACCAAGGAGGAATCTTACTGTCCTTTTCAAGTCTAAATATCAGTCGATCTGCGATGAATTCGAACGGTTCTACTCGCCCCCAGTCCAGCGTCACCGAGTGCTTGGTGCGACTCAGCTCCTCGGGGGCGGGGGGTGACCACACACTGAACTTGTTCACCAGATGCTCTTGAAGTGACATCTCATATATTTTATTAATATTACTGAGAAGCACCTTCGTCTCTATGTAAGCTATCTTTGTTTTAAAACTTGGTGTTCGAATGTTAGTGGATCAAGTTAGTTTAGTACATACTTACTGCATTAAAGGCTATTTTATTATTTGAATTTTCTCAGTAAATATCTATTAATTTTGGCACCGGTCTCGTCGGTATTATTTGTCTCGTATCATAAATCAATATGGTTATTGGGTAGACCTTCCACTAGTGAATCCATAACTTCATCAAAATGGCTTAAACCGCTGTGGTAATATAAGTAGAGGATGAGATAAAGATGATATACAGCTATGATAAATAACACACAACACACCAAGAACCACACTTAAAACGATATTCCACCAAACATATTAAAGCTATCACTAAAGAATAAACACTGTACACGAATCTTCAGTTAACTAACAAAGTTCACGAACGAGGTGTTCCATTGCTTTGTGAACAAGTTTGATCGATGCACGTAGTCGTATCGAACTTCGTCAGAGCTGCGCTGTTAGTATACGGGTATACCATATCTATAATACAAAGTCGGAGCAATCTGTGTAGTTGCTAATACCTTTGTGATGATGTGGCAGAACTTGGAACTGTAACAGTTTCTAGTGAATTTGTATAACGCTATTCTATTATATTGCAAAGTTAATCCCAGTTCGATTGAATTAGTTTCATATGGAAATTAGCCAGGGAAGTGATGCTATTTTTTAAATACCGCTAAGGTGGAGGTGGTTAATGGACAACCGGATAAAAATTGTCACCGTACTTAAGGATGTTTGCACAAATAGCACAGGCTACACTCATCCTGCCGACCCCGCAAGAACCTTCTGAGACCCGTTTTCAAGAACCCCACACTCTAGACGTTTAGGGAAACCGTGACTGGGAAATCACAGATAAAATATTTTAAATCAATTAATATGCTAACTTATTTTTCAGACGGCTCTCATAGCTCATGTAGAAGAGCATTGCCATGGTTTAGGCAAAGGTTGCGGGTTCAGGTTCCGTCTGGGCCAAGTTGTCTTTTTCGCTTTATAATATAATTTTAGGAAGATCATATTCTACAATCAAAGCATGCGTTGAAGAAAGCCTTACAGTGTTCGAACACCCCGGACGCAAAATCAGAGGATGAACGCCAACGTTCTCGGGAAGAGAGTCAAAGTTAAGTGTAGGTGAAAATTATTGAACTCTTCAACAACTCACATTTAAAACTTTAACAAGTTTAGTTAAATTAAGACTTATGGTGGTGTTGTAAGTTGTTGGAATATTGTATTTGAATGTCGAAAATAAAAATAATTAAGTAACTGTAGGGCGAAATATTCAAACTTAAAAACAACGACTACTACATATTAGAGCATTACCAACATAATTATTATCGATCGTTTCAAAATAGGTATACCTATGAACATTTAGTACACAATATTTAAGCTCAAAATATCAAGTTGAATGACGCAAATTAATCAAAATATTAACAGTATGAATGCATCAATCGTGTTTAATTATTATGTCATGTAGATTATGGCATAATTAAAAATTTGCATAGAATGAAAATTGAGCCATGATTATTTGGTACACCACCAAATAGCACTAGCATATATGAACAATGCAATAGGTACCTAATTGAAAAAAAAAGCGTAATCGTTACAGATTTGTTACGATTCCCACAAACAAACCAAACAAAGTGTGAATGAAAATATCGAAGTTCATACCTAAGTGACGTATAAATAAAATGTTTATTGTAAGTAAGTAGGTACGCGGTTCACAAAATTTAACATTCAAAGCGGTCAGTAAAAAAACCCTTGCACAGTTCAGGAATCGAACCCGGCCGTTTTCGTTCGATTCCCGAAGTGTTTTCTTTTCTCTAAAATCTTTGTTTTAATTCGAACTTTCTTTGTCATTACAATGACCTTATCTGTTTTTCAGCAGATGAACTACTTGCAGATGAAGTGAGGCTGTTTATGACCCCAAAAATCCCAGTTGGGACTCATCGCCAAACTCAAGTCAAATAAAATCAAAAATCAAATCAAAATTTTATTTATTTCACTTAGGCATTATACAGATGCGCTTGTAAAACGTCCAGAAAATGAAACAAAACTCTACCACCAGTTCACAACGCGACCCACCTGAGAAGAACTGGCAAGAAACTCAGCGGGTTATTCTTTTTTTTTGCTCTGTTTACAATTTTAAAGAATCTATAAAAACTATGCATTTTAACAATTTTTCTGAGAATCCAGCAGAGCAGGTCATTTCCAGACTTCCTGATCCAACAAATAATCATTGATGGTATAGTAGCCCCTGCAATACAATTTACCTTTTACAAATCTTTTAAACTTATTAAGGGACATACTTTTAATTTCGTCTGGTAGCCTGTTGTAAAAGCGTATACAGTTACCCATTAAAGAACTGCTGGTTTTTTGCAATCATCAAAAACAGCTAGGTTATTTTTATTTCTAGTGTTGACATTGTGTCTATCACTTAACTAAGCGAATTTATGTAGATTTCTTTGTACATACATAAGGTTTTCATAAATATATTTTGATGCTACAGTAAGAATATTTAATGGAACTAAACTCTTTGAATTTTTCGCGCAGAGAGACCCTTGGACATAATCTATATATAGCTCTTATGACCCGCTTTTGTAAAATAAATTTTTTATTTATATCTGCAGCATTGCCCCACAGTGCAATACCATAAGATATTATCCTGTGAAAGTAACTGAAATAAACTATTTTAGCCGTATCTACATCAGTCCAGTGCCTAATTTTTTGTACAGCAAATTCTGCTGAACTTAATTTACTAGCTAGTTTTACAATATGTGGACCCCATTGTAAACCAGCATCAACCGTTAACCCTAGGAACGTGGTTTGTTCCACAAGTTCCAACTCTCGACCATTAAGTTGAACATTGGTTTCTGACTATTAAATTTACCTTAGGCAAGGTAAATTTAATACATTTGGTTTTATTATCATTCAGTCTAAGATTGTTAGTGTTAAACCAATGAACCGCTATCAAGATTGCGTTGACATCTTCATAGTTATATATTTGTCTTTTAACTTTGAAAATCAAAGAAGTATCATCTGCAAACAAAACAATCCTGTTGTTGTCCCCCACGTAAAAGGGTAGGTCGTTAATATATATAAGGAATAAAAATGGCCCGAGTATTGAACCCTGCGGGAGGCCCTTAGTAACTACCGATCCCTCTGAGCGTGTACCATTAACATCGACCCTCTGAATTCTATTGTTCAAATATGAAGTCAGAAGATCGAGAGCCTTGCTCCTTATTCCATAATGGTGTAATTTTCTGATTAATGTGTCATGTTGGACGCAGTTAAAAGCCTTAGACAGATCGCAAAACACACCAATTGCATCTTGTTTATCCTCCCAGGCGTCATAAATACATTTCAATAACTCTACACCAGCATCAGTAGTCGAACGTCCTTTTGTGAAGTCAAATTGTTTCTCATGAAATGATTTGTGACTGATCAGAGTTCAAAGTTTCAATAATTTCTGTTCTGTAAAATAGATCAGTTATTGCCATATGTAAATTACTGGTCTACTTCATGGGCCAATCCGCTAATATGTAATTGAATAAGTCGTAGTTCACCGGTTGAATTTGCAGGATATCAAGTATCTACATAAGTATTCACATAAAATCAGTTATTTAAATGTAATTATCTGCTAGGAATAGGTGTCGGTGGATTATGAAAATATCTCTGTTATAAAAGCTAGACTGTGGCACACGTGAGTGGGCACTATCTAGATAAATGTGTGCCAGAGCCCCTACAGCGGATCGCAGTCGGGCGCGCACATTTATCTTCGTCGGCACCACTCCACTTTTGGCACTCAGATGAACACACGGATTCAGAAAATGCAACGGGCAAAATTGTTCACAGTGAAATAAAACTAGATTACGGACTTTGCAGTGTATTTTGTTTTATTTACCCCAGGTCGGGTTTGCTTTTTAACTGACTACAATAAAGGAACTACATAATTGCATTCTTTTATATACTAACCATTTATTATTATAGGTTCATATTAATGCTACACGATGATGAGAATAGAACTTACAGAAAACCTTTCTTTGCACCGCACTTCGATGATATGATAGGAGTAATATTACCTACCCTGTGACGAGGGGTGTCCTTTCGATATGGCACTTTATTACTGATCGTTCTCAACGAGTGATGTATCATATCAGAGGTCGTCGTTGGACGCGTCAAATTCAAGTTCAAGTACAATAAGATGTATACATTATAATGTCAGATCTCATATTCTGCCGGTTCTGGCGCACAAATTTCCCATTTAATAATCACTAAAATAACTATTAATTAATACTTGCAATCATGCATGCAAATCATGGTCTTCTAATAGCTGATAGCTTAGGTATACACAGTATTATACGATATTTATACCTTTTAGGTTCTATCCGAAGCTACCATTCTGTTAAAAATGAACCTCTTTCCGAAGTTTAATTGAATATCAGTGCATCATATTGATGAGCATGTATGTATGGATCAATGGTTTAACGCACTTATCGAAATTCAAGAGAACAAGTTACAAGTTTATTAAAGTGAATTTATCTTGTTCGGACAGAGTCAAATTATAATATGTAGCTTCCCAAACGTTAAAGGGAGGTAATGGCTGCAAGTTCAACAAGTACCGTTAGAGCTACGCTTTGAATATATAATTGCTGAAGACCCTTTCTCGCTAACGTTTATAAAACAGCTGAGCAATGAGCACCATTACGTGTAAAGTTAGGACCGAGTTTGAACAAGAGCAATATTGCGAGTAACTTGTTTATATAGCAGCCCTTACCTAGTTGTGGCGGGAAGCTGTCGAGTCAGGGATAAAAATTATGTTGGGAATTAGTAGAAACGCGGGGCAGCATTTTGTTCTTTTTTTGTTGGTTTTAACGGTAATCCTACAGAAGTTACACAGGAAAAATACATGTACTGTTTAAGACTATAGTCTCACATGTACAGGATGTGTTAAACCGATTTCATTCATTCCTTGTTGCACGTCGTGCAGGTATAAACACCTAGGCAGGCAAAACTTATTGTAGTTTTGGTAACCGTAATGACTCCTGGTAGACCATAAGACACAGTAGGTACTCACTTCCTACAACAAAGAAACGAAAGATGAATAGATAAACTGGATAGAGAATCCAAAGGGTTACCCCTTAGACCATATATTACGGTCCCGCCTTTGCGAACCACCGCATACAAAAATATTCTGCTAGTTTTCATAGCGGGTGAAGGGGGAAACACAAAGCATATAAAATTTCATTATATTTAAAAATGTATTAATCGACAAACGCGTAATGGCTGTTGTGTGTTAATTTTTATTGTACAGTCAACTACAATGAAATGTACTAGTTTAATCATATAAAATGATGTTCTGATGTACAGTGCTTTTTATAAAGCCAAAAGACCAAATGGTCTATTGGCTTGGCAGAAAACAATGCTTTAGTAAGGCGCATCCTGTGGTTAGATGATCTAAGGGTTACCCATAATAGGACATAGTACCTACATTTTGATCATATTAGCGAAACTAAACACGTCGATAATACAGTTTCCTCATCGGTTATATATCTTACACCGATACGTCTAGTTATTTGTCCACCCTGCTATCGGAATCTAATTTATAGTGTTTAGGTACATACGAGTATACGGTGTGGTGGCTGTGACTCAGCTCGGGGCTATTGTAAGGAGCTGGAGCTGGCGTTAATTATTGCTCTCGTTAATCATGTCGTAGACCTAACTTAGTAAACGTAGGGGCATGATAATTTAAGTTTCAGATCGTCTATTTCCTTTAACCAATATATAATATTCATTACATTATCTGATCCACTACGGCTCTTCCCGCGTGGTTATCCAAGTGCAAGTCAGAATCACGCATGGAGGCTTCATTGCCAAAAACGACAAAAAACGTGTGTTATGGATTTCCATGTACAATATCATACGACACACTTTAAAATATCTGTATATATCTCTTTCTCTTGAAGCGCTCGTAGCCCCGCGGACTCAGTTTTCTCTAAACGATCACTAAAGTAAGCAACATTTACTGTGGCCGGTCCTTGGATGAGTGAGCACTCATTCATGTCACCATTTTATGACATTTATTTGAGCGTTTCCGAGCTTCGGAAGGCATGTTAAGCCGTTTTGTTTCGGTTGCCAGTAAAATGTCAGTCGTTAAGCCAAGCTGAAGGGCTCGAAAAATTTCGACAGCAGGCAGTCACAACCTGCGCCTGTCCATTTCAACACGGCAATACAGCTCACCACCTATGACGTGGGATAAAGTCTTCAAAGGTGAAATATGGGCATATAATATCGGGGATAAAGGTGACTATATAAAAAGAAAATATCTCTTTCTATGTCTCTCATGTGTCGCGCGGGTCAGCTATCTGTAGGTAACAGCGAGACGTCATTGGTGGTCCTGCGGTACTGTATTCAACTGCGGTTACGAAGTCCCAGGTCCGAATCGCGACTCTATATTTATTTTGACGAGTTGGTTACCATTTCTCTCTAATTTAGAGAGGAGAGGAGAGTAGTGTGGTCCCATCTCCCTAAGAATATTATTTTTGTATCTATCTAAAACCTTTACAATTATATTGAAATCATTGTTATTGTGCGATTGTTGGTTCCCCTAAAATAAGCTAATAATTTATTCTATACAGTTTCATCCGATGCCATTAATCATACAATTCCCAATATTAATTATTGAATAAAGCAATGAATACATTCACCGGGGCCGGCCCGCAAGCCTTCCATTACTATCAATAATAGATGATAACGGCAGACGCGCGTTATACCAATATCGGATCTTGATGTAATCTTTTATTTATACACTGAAACCACAAGTATATTATGATGCTCATCATCCTAACGTTGATCCCGATTACTTCAAAACCGTCGCCTCTTATGGGCTCTGAAGATGATCAATGCGACTTGACAAGTCTCACGTGTACTCACACACGTGCAAAGAAAGCACGCTCACTTGAAGATACTTTCATTCATATTTCAACACAATTGTCAAGTCGCATTGATCGTCTCCGGAGGCCATTACAGAGCGTGCTACACATAGAAGCATGCACGCTCGAGCGTAAGAAGTTGAGGGAGGAAATTTTCGACCATACGGCTTAATTCATAGTCGGAAGTTTACAGTTGCAACGTCATGTTTAGAAATGGCATAAGTCATTTCAACAGCAAAATTTCCTCTTTGCATTCATGTCATACGATCGAGAATCAGCGCCCAGAGAGTAAATCACTGCTACCAGTAGCAACAGAAAAAACAGGGACAGATGTGCAGGACCCGACTGACATGTCACTGGCAACCGGGAAGAATGAAAAAGGCACGAGAATGGAAACGTCACTAAGTGGTTACCGATCTCAGGAGCAGTGACAGCGGAAGATGACTATCGCAGTAATCGTTTACTGAACACTGAGTCAGCGAGGCTACGAGCACTTTTTAACTAGTTTTGGGCGTATGGTATGCCGATGTCCCTGGCTACCTATACCTAATATAATTTGATTATAAAATTGTTTAATGTTCAAAAGTACAATAAATTAACAATTTTTTGTTAATTTAATTTATTTATTAAGCATTTTAATTAACTACTTTTACCGTTAAGGCGAATTATAAACAGTATCTACACACAAAGATACAACCTACATAATGTCTATGTGTGGTTGTGGTCTGAGGTTCGACATAAATTACTCACCGCACCGTACCCAATTCTCTTTACCTACACCACTTTAACCAGTCCAGCTGGCAAGAAGGAGAGGTTAGCGATTAAATTCATATAAAAAATTACATATTTGTTAGTAATTTACTTTACTTTCAACATTAAATGTACCTAAATTTACGCCACCGGGGCTCTCTGGGGGGCAATTATGAAACTAACGTATTCATGGACTTCAAGCGCTTGTAATTTCTGCTAAAAAATCATTTCCTAAGTATTATATATACAAAAAAATACAAAAAATGTGATATTTGACTGATCTCCTTTTTACTAGAGACGATAAAGTCTTTGTCACTAAAGCGTAGATACAAACAGTTACAAAGTTCATGTGACTTCATTTCCACATTTGCATGAAAAGACTACAAAAAATATTTGAACTCTACCATCCAATATGTTTGGTTGTTCCTATATTTCATACGACGCTCGCACTAAAACCTACAAATAGTCACAATTCAAACTTATTTCGACCTAGCCTAAAGAACGTAACTGAAAAGACTACATTCCGGTTACGAACACAGCAACACAACACGAAAAATACGTCATCGAAACGTAGAAACGAAACGCAATGGTTGGTGTGAACGGAACGTAGCAGCATGGCGAGTGGCGAGTGGCGGGCGCGCGCTATCGATCGACGCGGCAGTCGGCGCCCGGGGGCCACGCGCGACACACGCTTGCGACACTCGCGCGACCACCGCACGTCTACCGCACGACGACCGCGCGATTACCGCCCGCCACAACACCACCACCACACGGTATGTTGTCACTATTCACACATATAAACACACTAAATACTATAAAAAAGCAATAAGACGAACAATCACTAATTATATTAGTAGCGATCGTGACTCATGAAGAGTTTTCCATGTTGTGTATGCATTAATAATTGGTTGAATGAATTCAGCGAACACATATATTTTTGAAATAAAAATTGTGAAGTTTTGTGGTAAAATACTGGTAGAGTTTTGTATAAACACGAAAACATAAAGTGAGAAAGATGGTCTAAAACATTAGGGAAGAGGTTAGGTTGTATAAATACAGTAAGTACTGCACGTAAGTTGCATAATGTTGACGGAACTATTGCGTACAGATGGTTGCGGTACTATTGTGATACTGATAATATTTGGTGGTGTGTCAGTTTGCTAAGACAAATGTTCCAGGCGCTACAGAATGTAACAGTAAAATTGTTAGGCGCTTCCACTTTTTTACTGCAGTCATCGAAATGATTTTACATTAAAAGTTCTGTAATGTGTAGAGTGATGTGATCACAGTCATTGTTAAGCTTGCTTGTTTGTTCACTCTATCATAATACTAAACGTTCAGTGACAACAGCATTCTGAAAATGATCGCTGCCACCGAACTGCTGAACTTGTCTAAAAAAAAAGGACTTGTTTTATTACGTAAACTCTACAAAATTTACCTATATCTTCAGCTTTAAATTTCTCGAACTCTGGCAAAAAACTTGGAAATTCAGTATCGACTGTTTTCGAATAAAATTATGTTTCTTAGAGTTAGTGACTTGCTGGTAGGCTAGTTATACAAATCCGTCCTTGTTATACAAATATTCTTAAGCTCGTTAAAGCCGTTTTGGCAAACTTATAATATATAAACTGAAACACTGACTGCCCTACGGGAACAACGCTTAGTGCTTCATCAATACATTATGGGCTACTTGTAATAGTTGCCTCAATGAGGAGATCGAATCTGAAGAAACAATGGCATTAATAGAGGGAATCCTTTCACTGACGTTTCTCGTAACCCTGGGCTACTAGCCAACAGGACATGACTGACAATCGCTGTCGCTTTCAAGATAAGAGGCATACTTCCTACCACATGGGACCACTACATCAAGCGAACTGTGGCCATGCAGTATGTGCTTTTGAACGTCGAACTCAAAACTCAAAAGTCTAGATGACCAGTAGTTCCTGATATTAATTTCATTTTCAGTATTTCCTTACTCTAGAGCAGAATCGTAATCGTAGCTAAATAAAGCCGACACGTCAGTTACGATATAATTTGACAATAGTTTTGCTGTTTAGCTATGATTACGGTTCTATTTAAACACTAATGAAATAGCAGATTTGGGCTCCTTGAGTTTATCATTTTGCTACTCACAGCAAATCCAGCAATCTTCGCTGGTTACACTTATACAGAACAAACAAAGCCTTTGCTCTTTTCTATATGACCTAAGCGTGTAGGGCTGGGAATTAATGGACTCTACCTTTTCCGTGTTCGGCAGAATGTAGAGATTAATAAAACGTAGTTGGACATGAAAGTAATTATGTTCTAGATAATCGAACCATAGTTAGAGTTGACAAGTTTGTGGAGCGAAGGATGTTTGCTCATAGCCCTTCTGAGTGAGTGTTCTGTAAACGATCACTGTCTTAAGCATATTTCGCTATGGGTGGTCCTCTAAAAGGGAGAACACTTTATACCCTTTCCATTTACGAACGTTTCTGTGCACCGGAAGGCGTGATTATGCCCGGTTACTAGTAACATCACCGACGAAGCTCATATTGGTGGTTTGAAATTTTCTCATACATTTGCGCCTGTCGATTTCAAGCTGGCAATAGGCTCACCAAAAACAAAATGATGAAATGTGAAAGTTAATTATGCCTCTATCATCGGGCACATTAACGTGAATATACCCGATATAGAGGACTAATTCACAAAGGATAGTTCGATATAGAGCGGGTCAGCTCCTCACTTCAGCATACCATGAACCTATTTGTTCCCAGTGTCGTTTCGATTTCAATCAAAATTAAGTGATCACATTACACTTCATCAATTCTAATTTTTACCTCTTTAGAGGCAATTGCCCTTTCTTTCAACTGGAGTCAGTCCCAAGCCTGGCAGAGAACTTTGATGGGTTGTTTATTATAGTCATGTTATTAGAGTCATGAGAGCAGAGTGAGCCATTTAAAACATTTCAGATAAATTTTCTCTATGCGCATTCAGCAGTTCGAAAGGAAGCTTAGCTGAGCCCGTTTTGTTCATGTAGAACTCCTGGTAGACACTGTTATGTCAGGCTATCTACAAGCTAAAACTACAAGGTGTCCAACAACTGATTGGAATGAGACAACAGAAAGAATTTTCTGGATTAATTTTTACTGAATTAACTTTTAAGAGTTTATTACCATCGGGTTCTCCGGCAATACACAGTCGTGAAGAAGTATCTTCGTTGATTGCTTTTACAGTGACACATATTACTTTTGTAAAAATGACAATAAACCCGTCGATGCGATTTAAACTCGCGCATAAAGGTTTCTGTAGCAAAATATCACGCCAGTTGTATGGAATCCGACCCCCTTCAAACATTTATATACATCTGTTTTTCCATTGCAGTAATACGGTCCCACTTCACCCTTTGGGCACAAAATCCTAAAGAAGTTTACGACTAAACGATTTGTTAATTGTTACCGCACATAGATCTAAGCCGCATAGCATAACTAATTCAACGACGTAATAGACTTTTGTTAGCATACCAATCACAGTCGCAAATATACCTACTGTGGCATTGACACACACACACATACATACAGGCACAATAACAATCAGTGTTCGTTGCGGTCTGCACGGGTCGCTGTGTCCGCGGGTCGCGTGACTCAGCCGGTGTAGTTCTCAGAGTACCTAAGTATGGGGCCTAATCGATCTATACGGTTGACTCAATTAATGATAATGTGATATTTCTGATTTCATAGATATTAATACATTACTTACGGTACTTGAGAGAACTTCCATGTCTTGAACTTAGTCAATTTTATAACTGGGATTCTCTTCTTGACGACCTCAAGAGATGGGTAGTCTTTTTATTTGATAGTTATAGACAGTTCCACAAGTTTTCCTGTATCATGTTTTGGTTGGAGTAAGCCTTCTTGAGCTTTTGCTGTAAGAAAAAATGAAAACTAACATAAAACCAATAAAAAATAGAATAATTGTCTACACATTCACTTACAATGTTTTATGGAGTCCTGCATCCGACGCAGCGCGAGTTGGCGAGGTGCCCAATTAAACCTCATACCAAAACCAGTGCAGCTATCCGTTTGGAAAATAACTTTACTTTGTGTGTATGTACCATTGTACCTATATCCGCAATATTTTGTTGCATCAATATATCTACAGACGAGAAGCACTCGTAGCCCCGAGAATCGTTGTTCTGTAAACTATTACTGTAGTAGTAAGCAACATTTTCTGTGGCCGGTCATGGATGGGTGACCACCACATGACCACTTTGTGACATTTATTTGGGAGCGTTCCCGTGCTTCGGAAGGCACGTGAAGCCGTTGGTCCAAGTTCCCAGTAATATGGCAGTCGTTAAGTCAAGTTGAAAGGTCTTTATGGGCGGCTTGAAAATTTCAACAGCAGGCAGTCACGCTCTGCGTCTGTCCATATCATCACGGCAATACGGCTCATCACCACATGGGACAAAATCTAATAAGGTGAAATGTGGGCATATACTCGTAATATAGCTCATATGTATGTATTTATCAATTATACTTACTTACTTACTTACTATCTTCACGCCAAATCCCTTGCGGGGTAGGCAGAAAGAACCGAGCGCCACACGGCACGGTCCATACACACCTCACTCGCCTCTTCAACTTTCATTTTTCTTTTCATGCATGCACGTCGGTTCCTACGGCTCTTGACACCACCCTCCACTAACACATGATTAATTTGGTCGTGGTAGGTGTGTCGTGGCCTTCCCCGACTCCTACGTCCATCCACTTTCGCGTTGTATATCTGTTTTGTCATTCTTTCATCTCCCATTCGTTCCACATGCCTGAACCATCGTAGCATGCCCTTCCTTACTTTAACACCAACACTCTCTTTCAGACCAACTCTCTTTCTTACATCTTCATTCCGAACGCGATCTGCGAGCGTTACTCCGCAGATTTTGCGTAGCGCGCGCATCTCGACCGCGTTTATTCTACTTTCATGCGTTTCCTGCCATACCCAACTCTCGCTTCCATACGTTAGCGTAGGTATCAGCACCGCATTGTGTACTGCGAGCTGGGCCTTTTGACTTAAGGCCTTGGTACCTAAAAGTTTGCCTAACGCTCCATTCACACTATTTCCCGCAGTTACCCTCTTTTCTACATCAGCGGTGTACCGTCCATCCCTGCTAAATGCACATCCAAGATATACAAACTCATCCACCTGTTCCAGCACTACATCATTTACAGTTATCCTGGCATTCGTTCTGTCCTCTTCTCTTTCGAATACCATCACTTTCGTTTTATTCGCGTTCAAATTTATCAATTATATTATTTACAATATTGCAGATAGACCAGATAGAACTTTTAAAATCTTTCACCATGTCGACCCTTTTTTTACGCGTGGAAATTCCTCATGGATGCTACTCCGGGCTCTTACCGACTTAAACCACATGTTGCTCCACCCCTGTCTACGGCCGGGAGCCCCGGGTAAGCTCTCGGAAGGATGGCCCAGAATTCCTGACAGACTTTGGCTACCACCGAGGTCTCGGGTTCTACTTAGGGGGATTGGTCTGCCGCTTCTTAGGGGCTCTCTCTCCTTCTTAGGCCAGCAGCCCATATGCACATTCGATTACAATGAAATAAACTCGTTTAATCTTACAAAATGATGTATACATGCGAGTGCCATAATGAACTAACCAAATATAGACACAAACATCGCTATCTTTGGTTAGTTCATTATGGCACTCGCAGGTATACATCATTTTGTAAAATTAAACGAGTACATTTCACTGTAGTCGACTGTACCACCTGGCTTTTGTTTCTACTACAACTATGTATCGAGTATTTTTTGTAAGTTTTAGACATAAATTATTTGACAAATCCTTTTACGAAACCTCAACGTACTTAATGAACTTATAAAAAATATAACATACAAAAACGAAACAATTTTTGCTTTTGAATGTATTTAACTCCTGCCCCAGCGATGGAGCTCATTAGCATAAATATTTCAAACTGAACTCCTACAGCAATGGTATGTTTCATTTAAATTTCTTAACTATTCTTTTATACTTACTTAGCTCGTGGCCCCGCGGACTCAGTGTTCTGTAAACGATCACTGCAGTAAGCAACTTTCACTATGGCCGGTCCATGGATGGGTGACCATCTATGTGATCACTTTGTGACATTTATTTGAGCGTCTCCGTGCTTCGGAAGGCACGTTAAGCCGTTGGTCCCGGTTTCCAGTAAAATGGCAGTCGTTAAGCCAAGTTGAAGGCTTTATTTCAACAGCAGGCAGTCACAACCTGCGCCTGTCCATTTAAACACGGCAATACGGCTCACAACGTATTACGTGGGACAAATTATAAAAAGGTGAAATGTGGGTATATAATATGCCTCTGCCTACCCCTTCGGGGATAAAGGCGTGATGATGAACTATTCTTTTATACCTACTAATAAAATCTCAACATAGTTAGTGAGTTAATTAGTATCTACTGTTTATTTCCTTGCCTCTTCATCAGCCGCAGCCATCACTTGAGTATATACCTACTTGTAAAGTGATGCTTCCGGCATGAAGTAGGTACTTTTCACTTGTAAGTCGTTCACTCTGTTATAGGCTTAGATGGCCGATAGTTCGATTTTGCCAGACTTCTGATAACCAACTATGTATGTACTAACACGAATTCTAAAAAGTTGTACAAGAGCGAGTCGGACACGCCCACCGAGGGTTTCGTTTAAACTAAAAGCAAGCACTGTACGTAGTGTACGTCATCAAAGTTCCAGTGGAAATTGTACGTTCTTAAGGTTGGTTCTTTAATAGCTATTTTCTCGCACAAAAGTTTGCACATAAATTGTGCAGGGATTTACCGCGCGTGTTTAAGAAGACGAACACAAAGTCGTTCGCGGAGGTCGGGAGTGTCAGCGACCAAGTTCGGTACAGCCGATATTGAGGTCACCGACGAGACAACACGGCGCCATTGGTTGTTCTATATTCGTTTGGAATATTAAGCATCTTTTGTCTACTAGTTCAGATCAAATTGAATCAGCCTTTTGCAGTCTATCGGTGTACGTCCTCTTCTAATGTTTGCAAAATTGAGAAGTTAATACGATTAACATAATATGTTTTAGTATTGCTAATTTAAATTGTTATGAAAATTTGTTAGTCTGTGGCCAAGTCCAGGTATTATTTCTTTTATAGCACGGTAAACCAATAAAAAAGGCTTTGATCTGTGTATTTTGACTATAATTGAGTTTCTGACGAATCATTAGAAGTGTCATACATATACGAGACTCGATTTTCAGCAGAATTAGCTAAAAGTACCGAACTAAATAAGTGTAAGGATACGTTGTAGGTAGGTACTATTAGTTATTTTGTAGTAAGGAGTAATTACCCTCCCCCCTTATTAAATAACTGATCCTCAGGTATTGTTCATAATTATTAAAAACTGAGAACCTTAAACCACACATACTAACATGTCACTTATCAAGTTATTTATTGTAAGTGCAATTTTTTTTTATTGTAGCTTCCTACTATTGATACACTTTTCTATACGACTAAAATAAGTATCGAAATGTTCAAACGTATTGCAACCGAACTACAGCGCTCTCTCAATAGATCTTGTAGCTCGGCGCGGGGCGCTGTCTGTTCCTTTGACGCAGCGCAATTTCTCATCTTAGCTCTATATTGCTCTCCGCTCAGTTGCGCAGAGCACTCTCAAAGGACATGTAAGACATTGACTTGCAGCTTGTCTGTAATATACAGCGAATGAAAACTTATAAAACTTTGGGTGCTAATTGTCTATGCCTATGGTTATTAAAAGTAGAAGCTAAAGAATGAAGTAAATTGTGCGAGTATAATATGCATGGCTTTGAAAGTAGATACATAGTGTGGCATAAACAATTTTTTGTCAGTAATGTGCAATTTGGGTTATTGCCAGTAAATAGTCCATTAGTGCGAGTACACACATACTTACAAACACGCTATTAAAGGAACTCCGCAGCAGACGCTGAGTTATGTTATAACTTGGCACAAGTATATACTTATTCCATATAACAGCCACGAATTTCATAATCCTTTATGAGTCTCGGCAAACAGTCGTCAATGTATGCCTGCAAATATATGATGCATAATATTATATGACTTCGCAATTACACGGTATGAATATGTGTAGGCAAATACTCGTAAATCCTCTTACCAAGATCGCGACACGGAAACGGAACCTGTTTCATATTGCGAATACGGAATATCATCCTGTTTCAAAAACGTAGCACACGGAGTAGCTGAGACGTGGCAATGCACATGTTGCGGTGGAGGATTAAAGCAACACGAAGAGAGCAGGTGGAAAACACAACTGCCATTTTTATGTTTTACCTCAACCAATGTACTGGTTAATTCAAAATCTGAATTTCATGGTCTTGGAGAGCGGCTATTGTGCTCGGGTAGGATTCTACTCGTAATGGGATCTACCGGTAGATCCCATTACGAGTAGAATCCTGTACAAAACAACAATACTAATAACATTAGACTTCACTACCTTCCGTATTTTTGAGCTCCCTTGTTGCCGTGTATCCAATCGAACTGGGTCTTCCGTTAAGAACTCCTGCCAACACCCTGATTATACCGCCTTGATAGGAAAC
Source organism: Miltochrista miniata (assembly GCA_933228765.1). Taxonomy (NCBI): domain Eukaryota; kingdom Metazoa; phylum Arthropoda; class Insecta; order Lepidoptera; family Erebidae; genus Miltochrista; species Miltochrista miniata. The sequence continues at coordinate 299,719 of OW121770.1, forward strand.
AATTAGTAATTGGGTACACTACATTAATACGAAAAGCTTAATTCCGAAAGTCACAATCATGAATTTCATAATTCCGAATTTCATAAGTCAAAAATCCGATGTTTCAAAAATCCTTTTTATTAAAAGTCATAATTTTAAAATTCCGAATGTTTACAATTCCGACTGTCAGAATGCCGAATTTCAAGAAACCGAACCGTTGGATTCCGAATCATTAAAAATCCGCCATATTATTCCGATTCGCCATATTATTCGAACTCCGATTATCAAAAATCCGAAATATCATAAATACGAAGGGTTAATGTCGTTTCCACCCGTTCCTGTTTTAACCCGAAAACTTATAATTAAAGACGATTATTTATGTTCCCGATTCCACCCGATTTTTTTAAATAAAGTATAGTCAAGTCTAACTACCGAAAATATTATTTCCAAGTGAGTAAAGGCAAACGACAAAACAAAAAAAAAACCACGAAGGCTAAGGCTGGAGCGAAGCGGAGCGGAGCTCCCGCCTTAGCCTTCGGTTGTTAGACTTGACCGTACTTTATTAAAAAAAACTTAAATAGTGAATTTTCGGATATTTGAAATTCTGAATAATGTTTTTCGGGAAAATAACAGTCCGGTCTTTTGATTATTCGTACTAATGAAATTAGGAAAAATAAAAATTCGTACTTATGACTTTCGGATAAATGAATATCGTCCTTTAGAATATTCGGAGCTTTTTTTCTTAGGAATTATAATCTTCGGAATTTTGAACATCGGAATATTGAAATTCGGAAAAACATATTTCGGATTTTTTGAGTGTTCCCTTAGTAATTACTATAGTTGGATATGTACCTATACCTGTAGGGTACTTCGATTGATAGTTTGGTGTAATGATGTAACAGTTTGCTGGCAGCTATACAGATAAATTATTCAAAATGTAAAGAGGTCGTGACTGTATATCGTTACGTCGTTGAGCGGAGAGTGAATGATGAATGTCCACGGAGGGTGCGCGCGCCCCCAGATAAGGTCAGAGGCATCAATCGCGCCACTTATCAACTACTGTTTTACTGCCAATTTATACAATACACCCTTGCCCTGAAAGGTGATAATAATGTTTTGGGTTCGCATAAACTCTGCTAGTCTGTAAGATGAAGACGGGTCAAGTCTCATCTCGTTTTAAGTTGTTAAAAAAGGCACGTATAGGTTTACGTGGAGAACAAAAAATGGCCGGTAAAGCGGTTTAATTGGTTTCCATGCCTAGTACAAGAAGTAATGAAGGGATTTCTGAAGTAGTAAAGAAACCTAACACTAGTGTTAGTATTTGGGACTAAAGTTCGGGTGGATATAAAATTCAATTGAGACTCCTCCTCCTTTAATAGTCAATTGGAAGCAAGTTATAAAACTCAATCCAAAATTACAAATAGATAGCTACACAAAGCGTTTCATCAATAATGCGCACATACGCCGCCCGCGTTCAGCCGAGACCCAGCAACGAGCCCCAGAATGAATACTTTATAATTTTATGAGCTGCCTTTATTTATAAATCGTACATTGCTGTTAATGTTCCTATGCTTGGTCTCGCTCGCCTTTGAAATATGGAAAAGGTTAGCTCGCAGAAAGGGCTCTAAGTGCAAAGGTCGCTGATCGCTTCTGTACCTTTGAGTTTCTTGTACAAATGTAAATGAGGTCATCTATTTTTAGCCTGCGGGTCACCTTTTATCTAAGCACTGCTAAGAATACCTTTAAAGATTTTATTCAGTCAATTTTCAGACTTCCTGAGTGAAGCGCCCGTAGCTAGCTGACTCAGTGCACAGTATATATGTATATACACTCGAAAGTGTTTCTTGCTATAACAAGTGCTCAGAAGGGTGACCGACCACCCAGTGATATTTTCTTTAAAGAGGGTTTCCGTGCTCCATCTGGGAGCCCCGGGTAAGCTCTCGGTACTTTAAGAGAAAGAGACTCATATCTGTCATATAAAATTTTGAAATGTAATAAATGCCATATAATTTAGGTACATGGTTTTTTACTAAAGGGAAACAGAAATATTAGTGGCCACGCAGTCAACGAGCTCAGTTTTTACAAGATTTGTGGAAAGATAGGGAATTTTAAATTTTTATATGCCAGAGCTTAATCTAATTTTTAATAAGTTCACACCGACCGACAACTCCATTCCGTTAAACCTTGTCAAGTTTACTGTTAATTTTGACAAGATTTGTAATCAGCTTATCAAGTGATAAGTTGTTTCGCAGGAAAATCAATCGCCTCTGGCATGATCGCGATAACAGTTCGAGAATTTTAATGATTTTGTCATTTTTATTTTATATTAATCTCGCGAAAATGACGTCTAGCCTGATGTTAAGCCATGGCGCATTTAGCAATTGAGGGCCACTCTCAAAGTCCATAAGATTTCTGACAGTAGTACTTAAGTCGGCGGCCCCATGATGTGCCTCTTAAAACTCCGCTTGAAGAACCTGGGATTGTAAGATGATGGAAACACGCGTGCGGGCAGGTCGTTCCAAGCTTTTATGGTTTGACACATGAACGATCTTTAGAATCGCTCAGTTCTGGCGAATATTCTTTTCACTGTGTAGGATTGGCACCTCTGCCGAGCGCGCTTTGTTCGGGATATACAAATGTTGAATAATAGCGAGTTAGATTCCATTATTTTAGTTACGAATAAAATATTTTCACTAATTTTAAACAGTCTATTGATTGTACCTATGCGATTTTATTTGTTAAAAGTTTCATTTTGGATGATTCTAGTACAGGACCGAGCGTTGCAATTTATAACTAACTTATCCTAAACCCAAACGAGTAAAGTAGCGTCATCATAAATCCATGTGTCACGACCGACTCCCCGTGCTACCGTGTGTTACACCGAGGTTGTTCAAAGCCGATGTTGACTCGGCGCGGCTCGCTAATGAGACGACACCTCACTGAACACGCTGTATACGCGTTCGTCCGTTCGTATACACGGGTCAAGGACGGTTTTGTGCGTACGTCTACGGTTACGATTTGCGCTAGATTGTTATTTATTGTGTCTTTTTTAACGTGTGCTAGTGTGATGTGATTATGATTATATTATAAAACCACGCAGTGCCCTTCCATCAGCCTACGGTTGGTAGTCCCAGGTAGGTACGATCAGATTCACCACGTCTGAGGATTACTTGGCACCTACCGGGGTAATCCTCCATCGGCGCAGTAGCTCAGCTACCCTGAGCCGCCCGGCGGTGTTCTGGTGAATTAGGCAGATCCCAGAACACTCCCACAGGGGCAGATCGGTGTCAAGGAGTTTTAGTGAGTATTCCCAGTGCTATTGTGATCAGGTGCTGGGCGACCCTCACACGAGCCCATGCCTCGCCAGCATGGGTAGTCCGTAAGCGGAGCTCTCCTTGTAAAAAAAAAAAAAAAAAAAAGGTACGCCATCAGATGGATGAGTCCAGGGTTTGTTGATCTGTCTTGATGTCATTACCGAATCAGAAAATGTTCAACAGTGTACATCTTTTTTCTACGAAGAGTGCGAATAGTTTGCGTCTGCATTACAATTCTGTTTCCTCCCACTATTATTGTATTCTTTCCTATTGAAATACACAAAGATAACTATGATTTCTATTTTCTGTCTAGATCCATGTCAACAGATAGACTGGAATAATAAATAGATAAAATAGAAGGTGCCCAAAACCTACAATTTCATAACAAAATTATATCATACTAGCTGTTCCCCGCGGCTTTGACCGCGTAGAAGTCGTTATCGCGTAAAATCATAACCCTCCTTGTGTACAGTCGGTTAAAAAGTAGCCTATGTCGTTCCCAGGGCGTCGAACTATCCCTATGCCAAATTTCATCTCAATCGCTCTAGCCGTTTAGGCGTGAAAGCGTAACAGACAGACAGACAGAGTTACTTTCGCATTTATAATATTATATATATATTTAAAAATAATACAATATCCAGGTAAAATAGCGCAGTTAGTAGTTTTGGTTTTCCACTTTCATAATTTCTACGACTGTCGGCGACAAACGGCTAAACTTTTAATTGCACTACACCAATAGATGGCGCTGACACCGGCTCACTTCATTCCGGAATTAAAATGCGAAGTAATTATGAGTTAAGACGAATGAAAACAACGTTGGGAGTGGCGCCCTCTGGCGGGGATCAGACAGAACGCTTAGCTTTAGTTTTTAATTTTGTAAGTGAGACTTGTACCGGGTCTCGTCTCGGTGTATTGTTTTTAAATTATTTCTGAAAGACTTTCAGGGGTAATCGTCTACGCTTGTTTAATTAAAGTTGTTCTTGAATCTTAGACCACGACGCGACTTTGCGAAATGGTATAGAATGTTAATTCGAATTTCTTCGGTTCTAAGGTTGTGACGACCCTCTTTTCTCAAATATTTCATGACGACCAAAAGGCTTTTAACCTGGCTAACCGATTGTCATGTTACTGACAACCGGGACCAACGGCTTACCGTGCCTTCCGAAACACAGAAACACTCGAAAAATAAAACGTCACAAAGTGGTCAGCCACATCTAGAGTTGCTCGCGACGGTGATCGCAGAACACTGAGGCAGCGGGCCACGATCTCTGCGGATGGTTGCTGTTCTCAAAATCTATACATATAATAAAATGATAAAAAAGTCAAAACTGTACATTGGAAATATTAAAAAAAAAATACTCGCTGGGTGTTCAAAATAAAATAAAATAAAATAAAATAAAATAAAATAAAATAAAATTTATTCCCTTTGAAATTTTTAAAAAAATTATTTAGGTTTGTCAAAATTTTTGTGACTCTACCGGGGGTTCGGAAATACTACAGACTGAGAAGAACACCCCAAGAAACTCAGTCTGGTCCCTACTCTTCTAGTATCTTAGTATCTAATACAGTTTTTTTTAATGTAGAAAGGAGCAATTCGTGTCACTGCCAGGCAGCCTTGTCTTCTAGAAAGTCTTTAATGCTATAATAAGCTTTCTGGCACAATTTAAGTTTTATTAGTTTTTTAAATTTATTAACTGACAAACCTGTTATGGCTGTCGGCAATGTATTGTACATTCGAATACAATTGCCCGCAAAAGAATTGCTTATTTTATTAAGCCTAAATCTAGGTACAGCCAATTTATTCTTATTTCTTAAGTTTAGATTATGGATATCACTATTTTTAATAAATTTACTGTTATTTTTATGAGTATATAATAAGTTTTCATATATGTACTGTGAATACACAGTAAGTATGTTGATATCCTTAAACTTTTCTCTTAATGACTCCCGAATCCCCATACCATAGATAGCCCGGACAGCCCTTTTCTGCAACACAAAGATAGATTCGATGTCGGCAGCGTTACCCCATAATAGTATGCCATAGGTCATGACACTGTGAAAATAGCTAAAGTAGACAAGACGCGCTGTTCTAATGTCTGTCAGTTGTCGGATCTTTTTAACGGCATAGGCTGCAGAGCTCAGTCTGCCCGAGACTTTCTCGATATGAGGCCCCCACTGCAAGTTGGAGTCTAACTTTATGCCCAGAAAGACAGTTTCATCAACCAATTCTACTTGATCATCCCTAATCTTAATACTGGTGTTAACGAGCCTAACATTTGGCAAGGTGAATCTAATACATTTTGTTTTAGTTTCATTTAACAATAAATTATTTGCGTTAAACCAGTGGACTACCCTAGAGAGGGCATTGTTTACTTCGTCAAGATCGCGTTGTCCACGTTCAACTTTAAATATTAAAGATGTGTCATCAGCAAACAAAACTACCTCGTGATCGTCTCTTATAAGGTGAGGGAGATCATTTATGTACACTAAAAATAGAAAAGGTCCCAGAATTGAACCCTGAGGCACCCCCATTGTTACAGCAGAACCATGTGACTGTTTACCATTTATAACTACTTTCTGTACTCTATCTCTTAGGTAAGAACTAATTAAATCCAAGGCCGTCCCCTGGATCCCATAATGATCAAGTTTTTTAATTAAAGTCTGATGCTGGACGCAATCGAAGGCCTTAGATAGGTCGCAGAATACACCATAAGCATCATACGACTCCTCCCAGGCCTCATATATATACTCTAATAATTTGATTCCAGCATCCGTGGTAGACCGACCGCGCGTGAAACCGAATTGTTTAGTATGGAATAGTTTATTTGTATTAAAATGATTTTGCATTTGATTAAGCATTACCTTTTCAAAGATTTTACTAAACGTGGGTAGTACAGAAATAGGACGAAAATTGGACGGATCCGAGGTGCTACCCGATTTAAACAGAGAAAAAAATTGTTCAAATTCGTTAGCGACTTCGGCATCTGTTGTAATTATGTTACCATTTACTTTAAGTTTAAAATTATTATCATTTGATTTTGCTTCGCCTCTTTCTGCGTTAATTATTTTCCAAGTAGATTTAACTTTGTCTACACTATTGATAATTTTATTACTTATATACTTTCTTTTGGCCGCTAAGCAGTCTGCTTTAAACTTTTTTGAATAAGTTTTAACATAATTTAGAAATTCATCTGTTCTATTAAGCTGTCTTTCTGAGTATAGTTCATACAGTTTTAATCTACTTTTATGTATATCCTCAGTGGCCCATTCACTGAAGACTGGCCTGTCACCGATTGTGACTTCCTTAGACTTGAATATGGAGTTGAACTCATTGTAAAAGGAATCAAAAAATAACTTATAACTTACATTTGGATCTAAGCCAGTGTCTAAAAATGGAAGTTTATTGCAAAGTCCAACTCGCATACGTTCCAAGCGGTCACCAGTTACTGGTCTACATAATATTTTACGTCTTTTAACTTTTTCTCTTGTGATCTTGAAAGATGCTATTTGCCCAGTATGATCTGATTTTATCTTATTTATAATACTCTTACTTTCTGGCAACATATCACTGTATATATTGTCCAGACAAGTAGCTGTTGTATCACAATATCTAGTAGGCTCTAAAAATAAGTTAGTGAGATTGTGTGATTTAAATAAATTTAAGATATCATTGGTCTGACGCGTATTTATAAGTATATTAACATTAAAATCACCGCACACTATTAGGTGTTTATTAGTTTTTCCAAGTTTAAATAGCACTTTATCCATTACTTCCTCAAACTCACAAAAGGGTGAGACTCCAGGTTTATATACGCATACTACTATGAATTGCTCCAATTCTACGCATGATATTTCAACTGTACACTCTACAGAGAGGGACACAACATCTTTCCGTTCCTTATACTTTAATTTCTTATTTAATAAAATCAACGAACCCCCCCGTGTTGTGTTGACCCTGCAGAACGCACTACCAACCCGGTGACTACTGAAACTGAACATGAGCTCATACTCCTTACGCATATGCTCTGTAAGACAAACAATTTCAATATTTTCTGAGCTCATGAACAGCTCCAATTCAAACTCTTTGACCTGCGTTAATGTTGCAATATTATAATGCACCAGGCTGATATAATTTACATTTTTTAATTTAGTTTTGTTCGGAGGACAGTTTCCGATATAGTTATGGTTTGCAATTAAATTCAACTCTATCAATTTACAATTTTGGCTAGAGGGTAATTCCTCTGTTGTCCCAGAAGTTAATTTAAATTACTTGGAACAGATTCCAAAGTCCTACATCTACTCTGCTCAAATAAAGCAGTTTTGTCAGCCAAGTTTTTGGCTAAAGAGTAAAAATAACTGAATAGCAAACTTGCTATTTGTCTTTTATAATAATTGGGTAGACAATACCTACCCTTGTGATTATTATAGACTTTATACTTGCTATGTGACAAATTTGTGTCAAATACAGAATTAAAGTCAATTACATTAAATTTATTATTATACTGACTTATTAAGTTTAAACGTAAATTCATCTTATATCTAAATGAATTTTCCGAATCTGGCACACCTTTTATAAATGGAAGTGTGAACATTACAACTTGTATGGCATTTAAGTTTAAGATGTAATTCATGTATAGAGACAAATCATCATTGCTAATTTTGCCCCTGTTTGCACAGAAAATTATTATTTTACTGTTAGCGTCAAATTTATATTCTATTATCTTTTGCATAATATCACTTAATGAAGCACCCGGATAGCAATTATTAATAACCGAGTAATAACTTGAATTTAAGTTTTGTTTTAAAAATGAACTAAGATTGGTACCAATATCATCACTAAATACAATTAATTTAGTACAACTATTACTATTATTTACACTGTCACACAATATATCCACTGATGTACTGGGTGAGCACATGGTAATGGGAGCTAGGGGCTCAGCGGTAACCGGTTCGCCCTGAGCCTCCACCGGCTCAATTGCTTTAGGGCAGTTAATATTGCATGAGTGGTCATTTAGGAAACAATTAAGGCGCTCAGTGTTATCATTTGATGTTTTGAGTACCTTATCTATGGTTAAAGAACATTTAGTAAAGTCCTTAAGGGACCATTCATATTTTTTAGTCATATATTGTAGCTCAAATTGCAAACTTTGTATTTTTGATTCTAATTTTTGTGTGTCAGTGCAATATTTTAAATGGCTTTGTTCCAGCTCTAACATTGACAATTTAGCTTGTTCTCTAAATTTTAAACAAGAACCTATATTTTTACACTTCTTGATTAACATTTTATGCAGTTTTAATTGCTTTTTTGATTTTTGTATAAACTTTTTAATTCTAAGATATTTTTTTAGTTTATTTCTGCTGCAAAACAAAACCGACTTGTCCTGTTGATATGGACTGTCACCTGTAAGATCTATAGTAGTCAAGTCCAGGTTTTGAGAATTTGAAGAAGGAATAAACTGCGGGATACCACTCATTAACTCACTATAAAGTGAGATGATGATCAACATAAGATACCGAAGCCGAAAATATAGTTAGAATTTTTTTCGTCTGTTTGTCGGTTTGTCTGTTTGTCTGTTTGCTTTGCTTTGTCCGGAAGGATCTCGAAAAGTACTCAATGGATTTGATTCAAATTTTGTACAAATATTAGCTAGGGGTAGGGTCTTAAAATAGGCTATATATTATCACGCTTTATATCCTAGGGGCTAAGCAGAGAGCAATCAAATTGACATTATAACATAATTTTCACGCGTACGAAGTCGCGGGCAACAGCTAGTAAGAAATAAAAATGATGTTTACCAAAATATTAGTCTACACTTTTCAGTTGAATAGTTAAGCACTGCCAACCCTAAAAAAAATCCGTAAAGCTTTTTTTGAAGAAACTTATAGTATGGACGTGTGCGGATAATTAGACTATTATTTTATTTATTTATTTATTTAAAAACTTTATGCACATAATTTGTACAAAGGTGGACTTAATGCCACAGGCATTTTCTGCCAGTCAACCTTAGGGTGATGCAGAGATAAATAAGTGGAGGAAGGTGCTCTTAGTCGATGTTGACACATTTCGATGGTACAATAACCCATAAATAGAAATTATAAACTATATTCGAATACATATACATACATACATACTTATACGGTACGTAAACATAATATATACATATATATGTAAATGAAGCTTTGTTATATCTTCATTCATTATATATTTAAATTGCCCACACATAAAGTTTAGGCCATTAGTATTATCTATGGTGGCAGCACTTGACACTATGTTCAATAAAACTTGTCTTTGGATCTGTAGCATAGATGAAATGTGTTAATAAAAATCAATTAATATTTTAACTGATTAAGTTAAGAAATATTGGAGCAATAGCTTTCAATGTTGTTTCTCTTTACAGGTTAGTAATTAGTTATAGTGTGTAAAAGTAAATTGCGGTTGCAACCCGTTTATTATTAAAATAAATTTTCTCTTTACAGAGCAACAACGTGGCTTTTAGTTTCAATTAATAAAAATACCTACTTATTACAAAACAACATTGATTTACTTGCTTTTGTTGATAACGATGGAGAAACTCAAGTTTGAATTTGTGGTAAAACCAAGTGACGATCCGAAAACAAACGTGATCTGCATAACCTCTATTATGGATGCCGCTAAAAATTTGTTCATACTTCCGGAAAAACTTCAACCGGTGAAATTGCATGACGTGGTAAGTAAAACTCAAACTTTCCAAAAAGTGAAAACTACATTGCAAAGAAGACATGATAAAAGACAAGTATGGTTTTCATTAACAGCGGAATTACGGGACACGTACATGGATGAAGATGGAAACATGCAATTCCAAGGTTATTTATTGGAGGAGATTACATCAAAGGTACAGCAAGAGATTAGTGAGAACTTGACGTCCACAGAAGCTCTTACAAGGATCCTGGAAAACTTTGCTGAATTGAAGCAAGAACATAAACAGTTTAATTTAAAAAAGTTATCTGAAAAATTTGTAATAGAAAAATTCACAAAAAAAACTTCAAGTGTAACTCAGTGGATGCTTATCTTTGAAGCTGAATGTACTCGTATAGGTATAGATGAAAATATTCAAAAAATTCAGATGTTCCGCTTATTTTTGGATGATTCTTGTCAAGATTGGTATAATTCTATGCTCATAAAATATACAATTAATTCTGATTGGTGTATCTGGAGAAAAAAATTTTGTGAAACATATGTGAACAAGGGCTGGACACCAATAAGGTATGCTATTTTGTTTAAATATAGACAGGGCTCGTTATTAGAATATGCTCTCAGGAAAGAGCGGCTTTTATTAGAGATCAACAAATTAATAGATAAATCTACTTTGATTGATCTAATTGTAACTGGGCTACCTAATTTTATAGCAGATGAAATTGATAGAAATGATTTAAAAGAGACCGAGGATTTATTTAGTAGCATTCGAGGTTTAGAACATTTAATGAATAAAAGAATTGTAGAAAGAAAAGGAATAGATTCAGAAAGTAAATTAAAAGAAAAAAAATATATAGAGCGTCCTTGCAAAATCTGTGAAAAAGAAAAGAAAGGAACTAGGTTTCATTCAGAATCTGTATGTTGGTTCAAAAATAGAGACAATGATCGCCCCAAAACAGAACCAATTAGGAATGTTAATAACTCTGAATTGGAAATGAGTTTGAATGAATTAAATCCAAAAAACTAATAATTCCACCATTAATCAAAGTTAAGTTACTAATAAACAATTCTTTGGAAGTTTTAGGAATTTATGATTCCGGTTCGAATGTAAGTTTAATCAATTCAAAATTATTATCCTTAAAAAATTACCCAAACAACAATATTAAGCATCAAGCAAATTTAAAAACGATTAATGGTGTAAAAAAATCGATAGGAATAGTTACATTAACAATAAAGATTTTTGAAATAGAAAAAAATATAGATGTATTTGTTATAGATGAACAGAATTTCGATTATGATTTTCTGATTGGATTAGATTGCATAAAATCTTTTCAGCTTGTTCAAAATGAAAACTTATTAATCACACAAATCCTAAACAAAGGTTTTAAACCAAATAATGAAAATATTCCTGGCTTTACAGGTGATAAAATTGAAAATGAACAATGTTTCATAAATAAAAATGATAATTGTCTGGTTAACTTTAATGAACACATAGAAACAACAAACTTCAACATTTCAGTAAACCATTTAAACGCTCAACAACATTCAGAAATAGATGATTTAATTTTCAAATATAAGTCACTATTTGCAAAAGATAAGTATGATGTAGGTTCAGTGAAAGGCTATGAAGCCCATATAGATTTACTGGTAGATACATATTGTAGCAAAAGACCATATAGGTGCAATTTTGAAGATAAGAAAGAAATAGAACAGCAGGTGTCGAAATTGTTACAAAGAAATTTAATCGAAGAATCATATAGCCCTTTTGCAGCTCCTGTGACATTAGCCTATAAAAAAGAAGAAGGCAGAAAATCCAGACTTTGCATAGATTTCCGTGATTTAAATAAAATTGTAATTCCTCAGTCGCAACCATTTCCACTTATAGAAGATTTAACTATAAAAACAAGAAATTGTAATTTTTTTTCAACTTTAGATATAAATTCAGCTTTCTGGTCTATACCTTTAAAAGTAGAAGATCGTAAGAAAACAGCCTTTGTCACTCAAGAAAACCATTTTCAATGGACTTGTTTGCCTTTCGGTTTGAAAACATCACCGGCAATTTTTAGAGAATACTAACTAGCATTATTAGGAAACACAATTTATCAAATTTTACAGTAAATTTCATCGATGACATTTTAGTATTTTCCAAGACATTCACTGAACACATTCAGCATTTGTCATTATTATTGGATGCAATTTCAAAAGAAGGCTTTAGATTAAAGTTCTCTAAATGTATTTTTGCACAGGACTCTGTTAAATACTTAGGTCACATTATAAAAAATAATACTGTTACTCCTTTAAAAGATAACATAATAGCTATAAACAATTTTCCTGTTCCAAAAACAAAAAAGAATATTCGACAATTTTTAGGAAAAATAAACTTTTATGGAAAATACATACCAAACATATCAATCATATTAGATCCTTTACACAATTTATTAAGAAAAGATCAAAAATTTATTTGGACAGAACAATGTCATGCATCTTTTGAGAGAATAAAAAAACTTCTTTGCTTGAAACCTATTTTAGAAATTTTTGATCCGCATTTGCCTATACATATTTATACAGATGCCAGTATTCAGGGCATAGGGGCTATTTTGAAACAACCACAAAAAAATGGAGATGAAAAGCCATGTGCATATTTTTCACGGAAATTAAATGACAGTCAGAAACGAAAAAAAGCAATTTATCTGGAATGCTTAGCTATAAAAGAAGCAATAAAATATTGGCAACATTGGCTTATAGGAAAAAAATTTAAGGTATTTTCAGACCACAAACCCTTAGAAAAACTAAATATTAAGGCACGAACAGATGAAGAACTAGGAGACCTCACATATTACTTATCACAATTTAATTTTGAAGTAATATATTCCCCTGGAAAAAATAACGTAGAAGCAGACAGTTTAAGTAGAAACCCTGTATTAGAATCACATGTAAATCAAGAAGAGCTTTTAAAAATAGTAAATTTTATTAAAATTAAAGATATCCAAAAGGATCAAGATACAAATGATGACATAAAAGTGTATAAAAATAAACTTATATTCAAAGATAGAATATACTTTAAAAGAATAGGTAAGAAAGAAAAAATTATACTCACCGAGGAATTTAGTAAAAAATTAATAAAAACCGTACATGATACATACTGCCATATAGGAATAAAACAAACAGAAAATAAAATAAAACCATTCTATGTAGCAAAGAACTTAGCAAATAATATAAAAAAAATATGTGACAGTTGCGAAATATGCATAAAAAATAAATCTAGAACTAAATTTAAGTATGGATTAATGTCTCATCTAGGTCCAGCTACTTATCCTTTCGAAATTGTCTCCATAGACACCATTGGTGGCTTTGGTGGCACCCGTTCTTCAAAAACATATCTACATCTTCTGGTAGACCATTTCACCAGATATGCCTACATATTAACTTCTAAAACTCAAAATGCAAACGATTTTATAAAGCTTATTAAACAAGTTATACCTGAAAATAAGATTGAGATGATCTTATCTGATCAATACCCAGGTATAAATTCTAAAGAATTTAAATGTTTCCTAGAAAAAGAGAACATACCTATTATCTTTACAGCAGTTAATGCACCTTTTTCAAATGGTTTAAATGAACGCTTAAATCAGACATTAGTTAACAAGATTAGATGTAAAATTAATGAGAAAATTAATAAAATAGCATGGACAACTATCGCTCATGAGTGTACCCAGAGATATAATGAAACTGAACACACTGTGACAGGATTTTCACCAATATATTTAATGGAAGGAAAAGTTATTAATATTGTACCAGATGAACTACAAGAACATAAAACACAAAATGATTTATTACAAGATAGAACTCTTGCTTTGGAAAGAACAATAAAATCACACAATTATAATAAACAACTATTTGACAAAAATAAAAAAAATATCCAGTTAAAAGTAGGTGATTTCGTTTATGTAGAGAATAGTAACCGTTTAAATAGGAAAAAGTTGGATGAATTAAAAATTGGACCTTTCAGAATTTTAGAAAAGTTGTCTAACTCAATCTATAAGATCAACACGGGACACAAAAAAATTGAATCAAACTTATTTCATGTTACAAAACTTTTACCAGTGCCTGATTCATTTTAAAATCCTGGGGGAGGGAGATGTAAATGAAGCTTTGTTATATCTTCATTCATTATTTATTTAAATTGCCCACACATAAAGTTTAGGCCATTAGTATTATCTATGGTGGCAGCACTTGACACTATGTTCAATAAAACTTGTCTTTGGATCTGTAGCATAGATGAAATGTGTTAATAAAAATCAATTAATATTTTAACTGATTAAGTTAAGAAATATTGGAGCAATAGCTTTCAATGTTGTTTCTCTTTACAGGTTAGTAATTAGTTATAGTGTGTAAAAGTAAATTGCGGTTGCAACCCGTTTATTATTAAAATAAATTTTCTCTTTACAGAGCAACAACGTGGCTTTTAGTTTCAATTAATAAAAATACCTACTTATTACATATATATAAATATACATATATATACACAATGATACACATAAATATCATACACAATAATATATATACACATTCAAATAGCATTATAGAATGTCGTTGAGTAGATAGTTTTCCTAATCTTTATAAAACTCATGTACTTTTTGTTTAAACGTAAATCGATTGGTGCATGTCCTGACCTCTGGCGGAAGCGCATTCCAGAGGAGAGTTGATTGCACTAAGAAGGAAAAATGATTCATAGTTGAAGTGTGAGTAGGACAGAGAAAAAGGCGATTCTTTGAAGAGCGCAAATTTTTATCATGATTAGAGCAGAGTAATTTGAACTGAGATGTCAAGTAAGAAGGAGCATTAGAGTAGTTCAATATTGAAAATAGCATAGTTAAAATCAAAATTATGGATACTACGAACCACTATCCGATTCGAGGAATACTATTACCTACTTACACATTATATTAGTGAATATTATACACGGGGTCAGGGTTTGGTGCAGTAATAACGTGCAGAGCTTACGCTGATAACAGCGGCGTTCTGCATGCGCAATGAAGCCCTGAGCGTTCTAATAGCCTGTACGCGTTAGTGGCGAACAGTGGTTGTAGATTGTAAGCTGATAATATAATGTGTAATTGCCCGCTACTCAGGCACTGAATGCAGTAGTAGGTACCTTGAAAATCTAATAACAGACTAGCCCATATTGCGCAGTTTCGCTTTGATCTCGTTACAGTGGGAACACGGGAATAAAAATATGGACTATGCCATCTGGAGCTGTAGTGTATCGTCCCAACAGTGAAAGAATTTTCAAAACTTTTCAGTGGATTCGGATCCTATTAAATGCCATCAAAATTTTTCCTATAAATAAAATTAGTATAGACGAACCCACAGTACCTACATTTCGAGTGTCGACACTTAACATTTTGCACAAATACGCACGTAAAAGCGTGTTTTCTGTCCTAGAAGAATTAATACGAAAGTGATGCCAGGAAACACGCTTTTATGTGAATATTTGTATGTGTAGGTACTATAAATGTAATTCTTTTTTATTTAATATTAGCTTGTTTCTTTTTATATAGGTATTTATTTTATTTATAACTTTTTAGTTAGAATGTTTTTCTTTGTACTCATCTAGACCTATCTAAAGAGCCCAACACTATGGGTTTATCATGTTTTGTTAAGGAGTTAGCATGGCGACCTTCATCGGGACTTAGCTCGATCATCAGACTTTTCATTCATTCATTCATTTATTTATTTGTGACCTTTTTGCCATATACGCATCAAGACCTATCTAAAAAGCCCAAACACCCTGAGTTTATTTCTTTTAATTGAGGAGTTAGTATGGTAATCTTCAGATTTCAGCTTTAGGTTCAAAGTAGCTCATTTTGCATTGTCACCGAAGTTATATAAGAATTCCATCAATCGGAGCATGAAAAGTGGGTCAAATCTTACTTGCAAAATTTGGACCTTACATTCATACATACATTGCAAGTTAAATAAAAGCTTGTAATAAAACCCCTTGTAAAAACCGCGATAGTTTAAAAATAACATTAAATTCAAACAAATGACAAATGTCAGAAGTAAGTACTGTTAAAAACTGAGACCATTTAGCTACAACTCAAGATAATTTATTAATATTACAATGTAACGTTCAAACTTCAGAGCTGTTTATGGGATTCAATTTACTTCATAATCAACTACACGTGTACATTTTATTCGGGCCGATTCCCTGTTTAGTGCAGATTATATTTATAAAACTGTATCCGTTCACTGATGAGTTGCGAAGAATACTGCGATATAATACGATATGTTTCGGCAATCAAGCTCCTATCCGCACTGGACGAGGTTACTTTCTTTTCATCTCCGCCGGGCTGTGGGTATTTGTTACGTATCTACATTTTATTCTGGTTTAAAGATGCTGTTCGTAAAATTTTTGCGTGTTTTTCTTCTTAAATTCCAATTATTGTTGACAGTTCGTATTTGTCGTTCTAATTAGGTAAGGTACCTTATTAGAACGACAAGTCCTAATAAGATAATGTGTTATGTGTGGTATCTTTTTGGCGTGTCTCTTTACAATGAAAGTTACTGAAGGAAGCATGTATTATAGCTCAGAGAGCTTAGAACTGTATGAGAGCAAAATAAATGGTGAATTATTTTTCTTCAGCGATGAATTTCGTCTTAAAAACTATAACAGCAAAACTCCACAACAAATCATGTCCACTGTTTTTTTTTAATGTGGTTAACTCTAAAACAATTTAGTTATTCTATCATGTTCCATAAATTTTAGTTGTCACTGTGGTGAGTTAATTTGATAAGTCTCGGTCCTCAGTTGAGAGTCGCCACGTTGGCTGAGCACTGACGCTAAACTGGATATTATGCGCATTATAAATACATTTATGAAAATGTTGTGGACACTAAGAACATTTTGACTTTTGTGTTACCTCTATTCTTTGAATATGGATAACTGTGCTAATATTTTTTGAATAGTTATGAGCGCGTCCGTGCGCGATTAAAGATAATTTTTACTATAACTTGGTGTCTTCCAAGTTCCTTCTAAAACTGACTTGAACTTGGAGCCTGGGGTCGCTTTTATTACACACTTATCACATTATCACGCCTATTTCCCCGAGGGAGTAGGCAGAAGAAAATTTTGCAGCACACATTGCCAGTAGTTATGCATTATGTATTGTATGTAAAAGGAACTAACTAAAATAATCTAGCTTATTGTCCTGTACGTCATGGATAAAACACTTTTTTGTTAGACGCAGCTAAAATGTTGTGTGTATTACAGCGTGTGACAAGACAATATCTATATTGGAAGCTTGCTGTTATTGTATTGTTTCGATGTGAATACGAAAGCTTACACAAAAAACCTTTTAGCAACTTTGATTCGAAAGTGCTAACAAGTCAGCTATGAAAATACACGGGTTTTTTAACTTTTTACGCTAAAGCTTACAGCGCGGGTGTACAATCTAAATCTGATATTGTTCTACTCAAATCCTTGTCGTATTATCCTCGTGGCCATGAATGGATTTCCCGAGTAGTCCGCGGGGAACAATATAGACTAATTTCAATTACTTTTTCGAGGACAGGACAGAGAAAGTCAGTCGTTTATAACTGACACAATGTCAGAGCACAAATTGAAGCGCCCTTTTTGAATTTACAAGGTTATAAAGGGTGTTTTTTTTAGAGGTATAGAACTTTGAAATGGGATAAAACGAAGGTGATTGTTTTTATTGATATGAAAATGACTTTATTCGAAAGGAAATCTTCTGGCATTATAATTTAAATATGATTTCTGGCATATAACCCCCACGGCTGGCTCGGACGTAGTCTAATCTAGAGGTCCAATTTTCGAGGACTTTCCCAACATTAGTGGCCGTATATCGACAATAACGCGCCGAATGTTGTCCTCCAAGTGGTCAATCGTTTCGGGCTTATCGGCGTAGACGAGCGACTTCACATATCTCCACAGAAAATAGTCAAGTGGCGTAAAATCGCACGACCCTGGAGGCCAATCCACGCGTCCAAAACGTGAAACTATGCGGTAACCAAACGTTTCCTTCAATAAATCAATTGTGGCACGAGCTATGTGACATGTTGCGCCGTCTTGTTGAACCCCTACTCCTGCAGATCATGGTTGTTCAATTGATGAACGAAAAAGTCAGTAATCATCGCTCTATAGCAGTCACGATTGACTGTAACGTTCTGGTCAGCATCGTTTCTAAAGAAGTACGGACCAATTATTCCGCCAGCCTATAAAGCACACCACACAGTCAGTTTTTCTGGATGTAACGGTCTCTCAACATACACTTGAGGATCATCATCACCCTAAATATGGCAGTTTTGTTTATTGACGTATCCATTCAAACAAAAGTGAGCTGCACCGCTAAACAAAATTCGCTTATGAAAATCACGATACGCGTTTCGGACAGAACCATGATTTTCAAAATAAATTTGCACAATTTGGAAGCATTGTTCAGGCGTCAGTCTATTCATGTTGAAATGCCAAACCAAACTAAACATAAATCACTTCACAGCTGACAAAAATACCGCCAGTTAAAACAGTTATGCCAACTTAAAGTTCTATACCTCTAAAAAAAACACCCGTTATAACGTTCAAAGGGTCAGGGAAGTAGCATTGGCTAATTATTATCACTATGCAGTTTCAGCTTATTACAGTTTAAACCAGAAGCAAAGTTACAACATAAAAGTGTATCTACTTCGGAGCTCTCCCTCTAATAGAAGCGGGACACCTCCCACTCCAACATCCCGCTCCTGTGACAAGGCCTCAATCATAATGGTCAAGAAAATCTTAGTCGGGAACCCAGGGCTTAAAGGACGTATGGATTAAATCAGGCGCGGGTACAGAGTGTGTTTGGGACTTGTGACTGGAATCTCGAACTCCTTTCCACACGAACTATGAATTCCGCACAAGGGTGGTAAACGCAGGAGCGGTTAAGTTAGGTGGATGTGACGTAATACACAGCTCAATGTCACACTTTCACGCTTATTTACCAACGAGCCGCATTTTATATCCGTATTGTATTCCAATGCGGCTTATACAGATATCCAATATCATTTGATAGAGGTTCACTTACTATTCAATGTACTCGTTCAATTTTGGAAAACTTTCTATGTTTACAAAGAATTATCGAACACTAAATAATGACTGCGGCTTCGCCTGCATAAAATTCTGTTCCCGTTCCCATTTCTGCTTACCATGGGAATTTTTCTTTTGTGTAAGCATTCCCGGCCTAATAATTAAAATAGTGTGTTATTCCGGAATATATTAATATCTCTGTACCAAATTTGTAGAGCCTGATTGAGTAACAAAAATCTTCGCAAACTTGGAAATTATAATGTGACTAACGGAACTATAGGAATCTGTTCCAGTACTCGTACCCATTGGGAACAATATATCCAAATATCTTCTCAAACTTTCACATTTTAATATTAATAGCAGACACCTATAGGATGAGAGGATTGTTGTGACGTGACTTCCGTTAGAGGTTCAACCGCATTACTCCGTAGCCACTCAAGGCAAGGGAGTGCTTTAAATAGATTTGACCTGGAGTGAAGTGCATTTGTAAAGTGGACTCCTACCGACTAAAAACCACACGTATCCTACCTAACAACCTACGGTTAGGAGCCCCGGGTAAGCCCTTGGAAGGATACTCCAGAACTCCCACCAAATAAAGCTTGTGTATAAAACAATAGTGTGTCACTAAATACATTACAAAATGTGACCTTGTCGCAAATTTTTTTTTTAGAAATTTGAAACTACATAAACCATACGTATAAATCATGCATGCACAAAAATAAATTTATCAAAAAAGTGGAGAGCTTTACTCAAACAGTTTCCAACCACACTGTCAAAGTTTAAAATAAAATAGGGATTCCCGGAGTAATAATATAAGATAAAAATAGAAGGGAAAATGTTAAACGACTATCACTGCAATAACTGATTGACCAAAACAACAACATGAACAACAAATGCACACCGGTTAGTGCAAACAACTATTTCATGTGTTCAACCACTACAGATAAAAGCTTTCTAACCGTACACAGCGATGACCGCGTGATTTTTTCCTTTAAACCAGTAAAGCCCGAACCCCAAACAATCAACGAAACCACTGAACCAAATTATCCATTAGCTCAGGAAAAAGCTGACAGACCCGGTTTGTTTCCCTTGTCGATACAACCAAACATACATGTCTGTGCTTACATAGAAATGTTTTGAGTTGAAGAGGCCTTGGTATAGTGGTCGATTACTAATAGTCAATTGAACGTAATATGTAGTTATGTTTTATGTATCCTATGCTTGGAATCGAAAGAATGTCAGTAAATTATTTCACCCATAGCTCTTTGGCTCAAAGATAATATGATTTTAATATTTTTATTTGAATATTTTCGTTTTCAACGTCAAAATGTCAAAGAAAAATACTCGTAAGATGGACAAAGCAACCAATAAAACCTTGCAAAAAAATATTGTAAAGAAATTAGAGAAAAACGCTGAATAAAATTTGTAACACAACACACATTTAATTTTGGAAAACGTTAAAATCGGATAGTTCCGGAGTTTATTGCAGATAAACATAATGGTATTGAACGTCATAGATCGTGTTGCTCTATGGGTATAATAGATCAATACATACATATAATAAAATCGTTGAGCTCTTTTATGATTAACCAAACAGGGCAGTTTCACACGCTGCTTGATGACTCTGATGAAGATATACTTCTCCTTTCATACACCTTATGTGACGTAAAAGAAGTTGCGGGGTCAGCTAGTTATGAATAAGTGTTTATTAATACATTTATGTTTCATTTTGCAGGTAAAGAGAGCAAAGTGCAGTTTCAGGTAATACTCATTATTCTCAATAATTACATTAATACGAGCGATCCTTTTTGTTTCGTGTGGAAATACTAATGGATGCTATGCCGGATTTCTACCGGCTAAAGCTACACGGTGTGTCTCCCTCACCCGGTGTATTCGCTACACATACTTGCCGAAACATTCATGCCCCTATACGAACGATACTTGCCACTTGTTGTATACGGTATCGAGTTCTCGCCGATATGTGACGCCAACTATTATAGATAAAGTATATTCAAAACATGTAGGAAACCGCAACAGAACCACTTGACAAGGCTGGCACTAGCTACTAACTAAAGTACAGAATACTAGCGGATGTCATGCGGTTTCCCCCGCATAGCTCCCGTTCCTATGGGAATTCGGGAATAAAATATGTAATCTATGTTTCTCGGGGATAGCTAGCTTTCCAACAGTGAAAGAATTTCTCAAATCGGTTCAGTAGTTTCGGGCTCTATTCGATGCAAACAAACAAACAATCAATTCTTTACTATTATAGAAAAAATAAATAAAATTGTTCGATTCCACACATTGTAGGCGTCAAACGTAAAGTTATGATACCTACATTAAACCGTTTGGGCGGAGGGAAATCTTTCCAATACAAAAGACGTTTGTAGAGCTAGCCGCAGTGTTACATTTAATGATCTTATTAATATGGACCCTTTTTAATCGCTGAATGAATTAAATATGAACCTTCGCAGGCTATAATTTGTTTATTGTGGAAATCTTTCAACTTGATCAAATCAAAAATGTTTTCTTCTCTTTTACTTATTACAAAGAATTTCTTGTCAACCACTTTAAAAAGGTAAAAATTTATGTGGGCGATATATTTTAGTCAGCGCTCTGTATGTCAATGGCGGAGCCTGGAACGTTAATCCGAAACTCGTATGTTCAAATAATCTGTTGACAGAATCATTTACATAATTATATCACTTGAAAATGGCATTGAACGGTGTATTAATTTAAAAAAGTTTTTCGTATTATTTTCTTACTAAGTGGCGTACATACTTTTAATTGTAGTTCAAAGTTTCTGAACATCTCTTTTATTTTAATTAACCGATTTAAACATTATTCTAAGCAACCTTGATTGACTGGTCCATCAAACACAGCTGAACTTACATAACGTTTTAAAATGCCTAGTAGGTATCTATTTATACTCTAACGAACCCCCTCGAAAAAAGAGGCTTGTTATAAGTTTGACCTGTGTATCTGTGTGTATGTCTATGGCATTGTAGAGGCCCAATGGATGGACCAATTTAGATGCGGTTTATTTTGTATACAAAGCCGATGTGACGGGGATGGTTCTTAGCTTTTATCTTTGGAGATAATCAAGTTCTCTGCCTGAGCGATAACACTAAAATTTGCAGGTCAGATTCATCGGAAATTGGATATACCTAGTCCTACACTTACTTTGCTGGTATTTAGGTTATATAAGGTTTGATACCTATATCCTAGATTTACTTATTACGCTGAAATACTCGTGACACAAACAAATAATGTCCGTTACTGCTCTACTGTGAGCTATTGATCAGTTGCACAATGCAACCTAACGAGTTACCCACTGCCTACCACAAGGACGGATATTACAAATATCCCCTCTACTGGTGGGGGCGCTCGGCGGGGACAATGAGCGCTGTGGGTGCTGTTGTGTAGAGAGACATTAATTAGCTATTGAGTGTACATCACTGGCCCTTGGCAGGGTTGTCGCTGGCCTGCACTGTAGTTGTAATTAATCTATCCGTACGTTCGAGTCAATGGAAGGTATAAAGTATTGAGAGAGCTAATCAATGTACACAAACTACGCTGTTCAGGTCTTCATACACTTTAAATACATACATAATAGTCACCCCTTTATCTCCGAAGGAGTATGGACAGACTGGAACCTCACCACTATGTGAGGTTCCAGTGTTAAATTAACCAGGTGAAAGTTATGACGACTCTGGTATTTTTTTAAAATTTTTTAAAGCTGCCATTCAGTTATTCCGAACCATTGCAGCGTCAGCGTCAAGACAAATTGTCAAAATTAATATAGCATTTGACAACTACTGCTATGAACGAAACGTCGTCGTCGTCGTTTATGTATTGACCGCCAACGCGGTGTCTGGCGTTCAGACGTCGATCGGAACAATCACGCTGAAGTCGGACGCCGCGTATAGCTTTTAATTGGGGACCATAGCCTACCCACATTTCTTATTCACTACAAATAAATTTTACTTTGATAAAAAAAAATAAGTAGCACAAAGCACAAAAAAAATAAAGCGTGTAAAACAAAGAGTATGTTGTGTCAAGAACAGTCAGTGTAAAGTCCCCGGGCTGTGCCTGCTAGTTTGTGCTCTTCAGGCTGTTGCAATGGAATATTTAGTTAGGCTCCATTCACACTCCTACACGCGGCGCGCAACAAAGCAACATTCTTGTGAAGGAGCGTGTTGCAGTCAAATTCTCGTTAAAGTTACAGCCAGTGACGTTTAAATTTAGCCGTTATTACCCGAACTGTCGAAGAAAGGAGGGTGATGTTTTTTTCAGTAGGGTTTTAAATAGTGAGATTGAGAATTTGCGCATCAAATTTTCAGTGACAGATAGTCGCAGTCTGTCTTAAAATAGATATCAAAACAGTAATTGGTTGACCTAATGCGAAATAATAACATCGTGTAATGTATATGTTATAGGCAATGTGTATAATGCAGGCATTCTATACAATACCTAGGCATTGTATAGAATGACGGGGTCGTTCAGACAATGTATGATATGATATTAAATGTTTAAACTATTTTACACTTTGTCTAGGAAATGTATAGAATACCTAGACATTGTATAGAATGCCGGTCGAAGCATAGGTAATGTGTGTAATCTATTTTTCTTCTCTATAATTTAGTACTAATCTTTTGAGAGCTACTCCTAATTTCAACTTCCAACAGCAGACAGTGCTGATAAGACATGTGTTCTATTGGTTGGTATGCCTTAGAATGTTTCTTACATAGCAGTCCTTTCCGAGAAATTGCTGCCGAAAGTCGCCCTGTTCATTTATTACCACTTAGGAAGCAAAAACGGGAACAGAATTTTACACTAACACCCCGACTCGGATGGGTTAGGTTAGACGGCTAAGGCGGGAGCCCTCGTGGTTATTTTTTTTTGTTTTGTCGACTAGTTCTTATTTGGTTAACGATTCTGTCGTCGAATCTGTCCATTCATTATACACATTGCCTGATGCGCTTCGGGCATTTCATACAATACTTTGTCAATGTATGAAATAAATCGTATTATACACATTGCCTGAACGTTTTAGGCAATGTATATAATGCCTAGGCATTGTATACAATGCCGGATTATACACATTGCCTATAACATATATAAGCGCTGCATACCCTTTCAGATAAACTGTTATTACTGTTCATTTTAAACTATCGCGGTTTTATACACTGATACTCATAGAATTTGGGACTTCACGCGAAATGCTTTTTTTGCTTTATTTTTTGCAAAATTTTACCTTTTTACTTGATGTTTATAAAAACAGTTGAGTATTTATTCCTTTGTTTGCTTTGGTCATTTGCCCAAGAGACATTTCTTTGCTGGCTATTCAGCCTAACCGTTTTCCATACGAAATGCAATTATGTTGGGAAAAGATTTTTTTTCACTATGTCTGAACATTGCATACCTACATGATTTCATTAAGGAAGCGTCCCACTTAAGGCTGTAAATGGCAGGCTCTTAGAAACGAAATGAGACAAAAGTTTGAGAGACTTGCAACAGCTACACAAGAGAATGTTCACGCCTGCTGCCGCCCGAGTGTACGGAGCGAGACGTGCGCCCTTCACAATTATTAGGTAGGTACATGTTTTCAAATAGCTTACTAAGCTTAAATGCCATTTTTACGTGTTTATGAGGCTTTGACAGACTCTTACCGACTAAATCGCAATAAACCACACAGTTCCGTACCACTGCTTACGGCCGGGAGCCCCGGGTTAGTCCTCGAAAGGATGTCCCAGGATTCCTGACAGCTGGCTACCACTGCAGCCTCACTTAGGGGTTCGGTATCTATCCTATGTCTTTAAAAAATCGGTATATTATAATACAAAGAGTTTACAAAGAGTAAAGATATGGATGAACAATCGCAATTTAAAAAGAAAGTAAATAGATAAGTCGGCCAAGACTTATTTTCTTTTATAGAATTGGCTATTCCAGTTCGAGAGTCGAGAGTCACGCGAGCATTCTACTTAATACGATTCCGATCATAACATTTGTGACCAATGAGCACATGTTATGATGACTGGAGCGAACCGAGCCACCGCCAGTTTATACACGGACTGGCGGTCGCGAGGGTTGACTTTGATTGAAACTGGGCATGACACCAAGCCTTCTCCCAACTGTACATTTTGAATAAGGATTATAAAAACGTTTGGACGACGACTCTCTGCGGGTGGCTGTGGCTCTCCGCTTGGGCTGCAAGGTGTGTGAACCTCACATATGCATCTGCGGTACCATGGTGGAGAGCGATGGTCATCATGCTTTGAGTTGCCGTCGCTGCACGGGCAGGCATCCGCGTCACCACGCTCTGAACGAGTTAATCCGGCGGGCTCTAGTGTCGGCTGAGGTCCCATGTGTTCTCGAACCACCAGGTTTGTCCCGCGCAGACGGCAAGAGACCGGACGGTCTGACCCTTGTGCCATGGAAGAATGGCAAGTGCTTAGTGTGGGACGCAACATGCGTAAGCACTTTCGCCGCCAGTCACTTGGCTCGTACCGTCCACTCACCGGCGGCCGCAGCGGAAGATGCTGCTTACAGGAAACGCCGAAAGTACGCGGAGATGGAGTCGCGTTATCTGGTCGTACCAGTAGCCGTAGAAACAATGGGCTTTTGGGGGAGTGATGCCAAGGCTCTGGTCTCGGAGATAGGCCGGGCGTGACAGTCATGCGTCTTGTCTTGTAGACAAGACGCATGACTGTCACGCCCGGTCGTACCTGGGACAAAGGATAGCTGTCGCTATCCAGCGCGGCAACGCTGCTAGTGTATTGGGCACCTTTGCGCCGGGTATGATCGGAGGTGGAATATTCAGTAGGTAGTTAGTAGCAATAGTTCACATAGTAGTTTAGTTATTTGACCTATTTATTTTAATTTCATTTTATTTTCATGTATGTGTTTTTATTTGATTATAGGATTATAAAATAAGTCATTCATTATGCAGAATTAATTACGCAGCGGGGAGCGTGGATTTACATTTAAAATCACTTTCGTAGGAAGTAGATATTTAGAAGTATAAGTGAGTTGTGTTTTGACAGTCTATTAGTATTTGGTGTAGGTACAGTCAACGTTCATGAGTGTGTTAGCACCTTAAGGATTATAATGGCTTGTCCGGTTAAACGCGTACCTATCTATGTGTGTCATGTTTCAACTCATACTTTTGTATGTCATACAGTATCAATACGAGAAAACATGAATGTGTGTGATGCGAAACAAAGATAACATTATGCTTGCCTTTTCATACTATTATGTTCGAAGTATGCACTGCACTGAAGCTATATAAGGTGATGCCAAAATTTGTGATTCTACGTAAGGCAGCGCGTAGCTAAGTCGGTAACGGGGCTACTACGGATAGTGTTGAAATTGTATGTTCTGGGTTCGGATCTTATTTTAACCTCTTTTTGTTTTGTTTTCATTAACTTTTAGGAACAAGTTAACGGAATTAGAAATAATTATTTACAAATAGAAAAATGCTATACTTAGGTAATTAACAATAGATCATAAATAAAACAAAAGCTTTCAGAAAATGTTTATTTCAATTTTGAAATTAAAATAATCATCCACTGTTAATTTGTGGCTATAATATTTTTATCCATAAATATACTTTTTTATAATTAATATTGCTTATTGAGGTTATAGCTTAATTATTCATTTTCTCGTGGAAAAGAGGATTGAAACTTAACCTCAACCATACAGTCTTATACTAATTACAGGCCAGCACGTCCCTTGATAGGCTCAGTAGTCTCAATAGGCTCAACTGAAATTAATTAATAAAAATATTTAAACAGAATAGCTTAGCGCGGACTAAGTAGAAATAACTTTTATATATATAAAAGCCTAAATTTTATATTATTAATATTTTGTGTGACCTCCGTTATTCTCAATACAACTCAGAAGACGTCTACGCATGGAGGCCACAATATTTGCACAGATATCTGTGCCACGTAAACTGTCCCACAACTGCATGCAGTGGGTCTTGAGCCGCTCGGGACATCTTTCATCCTGTGCTACCCATCTTTGCACCATCAAACCCCATATATTTTCAATCGGGTTCAAATCAGGGGATCGTGCTGGCCAAGGAATAACTTTAATGTCCGGATGTTGACTAAACCATTCACGAACTATGGTAGCTCGATGGATAGGACAATTATCGTGCACAAAACTTATATCATTAACACCTGGATAGACATTTCGCACTGTGGGTAACATTATATCTTCTAGCACGTCCACATAATTTGCACTATTTGCACGCGTAGATATAAATTCTAATTCACCCGGCCCTTGTGCACTAATCCACCCCCACATATTTACACTTATTCTACCAGATTCAGTGTTCGGTACTATATTGTTTTCACACCAACGAGTGTTGTCCTTACGCCACAAATGTAATCTTCCTTTTTGAGATGATTTAAACGTTTTTTCATCACAAAATATTGTTGTTTCCCAGTTAAAGTCTAAATACTCTCGTGCAAAACGTAACCGCTCCTGTTTATGCCTTTGAGTCAAAAAAGGTTTTATCGCTGGCTTTCGGTGATGTAAACCTTCAGCATGAAGTGCACGGCGAACGGTGAGTAATGACGTATGAAACTCATCGGCAAAACGTTTGGTTGGTATAAAACCATTTGTTTCATATTCCGCTACCATATAACGTCGCTGAGCCCTGTTAATAATAGCAGGTCTTCCACTTCTCCTCCGGCTCTGCAAGTTGCCCTCTTCTCGAAATCGTTTCACCCAACGACTCACGGTATTCCTCTAAAAAACAACAACTATATTACACAATTGCAACCAATGAACAAAATTGCATTACAACAATATTAATTAATTAATTAACTTACAGATAAGCCCGTCTCGTTAGAAATTTGAGATATATTCAAACCATTCGAATATAGGGCCACAATATTAGCTTTTGCTTCAATACTTATATTCGACATATTGATTTATTATAGAAGAAATCTAATCGCAATAGTAGTAATAAACACGAACAGTCGTAACTGATTTCACCAACCAACAACTTCACTCACTGCAAATAAATCCATTTAATTTCAAATCCACCCTCTAAAATTTTTCGTTAAGTTTATAATTCAACTTAAGAAACATTTTATATTCGTGTCAACATTTAAATCATAACTGTTAAATATAAAAACACAAAAAGTTAATAGTTCAAATATCAGGTTCTGAACCATCCACCCGACCATTATCATTCGTCAGCCCGCACCTTAAACCACTAAGCCACAGAGCTGCTTACGTATAATAGTGAAATTAACAATATCTATCAACGAGTGAACAATGTGTTAACTCAAGTTAACAACAGCTAGATCGATTTTCGAATGTCATACGTTGATCGAGATAAGACATCTAGCGGCTATAAGAGTAAATGTAGTTTATCATAATTCAAAACTAATATCTAGATGACGCTGTACTCATTCTCGCATATCTCATACCGTGATCTGATTGGCTGCCACAGTTAATGTGTGTGAATTGTCGTCAAAGAATAAAGTCATAATAGTGCTGACGTGTGTGTGTGAGAGTAAGTGTGAATTGTCTTCGAAGAATAAGGTCATAAGTACGACTAGTGTTGACGCGCTATACTTTCGTCAAATTGCTATCGGACTTATGAACGCTACTGTACTTAGTTCCTAATCTGTATAATACTTACATCTTCACATAAAGGTATTGCGAATTTACCACAATGGTAAATAAACCATCGAACATGTACATCATAGACCACAGGAATACAAAAATACCTTCAAATTAGCGGCCAAGGAACTCTACATGCACAATACTAGTATTTAGACTATTCTCTCTTTTCTTTTTTTTACCGACTAGAACCACACGGTGTATTATTACCGCCTACTCGGAAGAATGTCCCAGGGTTACCGACTGACTTTGGCTCATACCTATAGTATTCCGGACTTCACGCGAAATTCAATTTACTTGCATTCACCGAGGTTTCGGACACGTTGCAGCGCCCAGTTGACTTTGGCTGCCGTCGCGGGCTCACCTATGGGTTCAGGTACTATCCCGCGTCTTTGGGGGCTGGTTCGGGTGTTATCCCGCTTGTTTGGGCGTGAGGCGTGCGTGAAACTGTCACGTTACGCCGCCGCCCCGGACCTGCTTCTATAAGTAGGGCGAGCAGCCCCTCGACGTTTTTAGGCCCCCGGTTATGGAGGCCGATAGTCTTTGGTAAATACAAGCCTGAGGCGCCTTCGCCGCAGACTGCGGAATTTGGGTGGGAGAGTTCTCTTCCGCTCCCACCCCGTTGCCTCTTTAACGAGCACGACCTGCTCGCAGAAAGCGGCTGTGGCGTCCCACTTACTCCCGCCGAAGATCATGTTCTCCAGCGAGAGAATGTCGAAGTCCAGACTCGCCACAAAGACCCGGTGCTGTTGCGCCACGCTAAGCACTCCACCAATATACGCACTATTCCCTCCCTTGGTAAGTAAATACATTTTGCTGTACTTATTTCAGATACGTTCGATAAAATGGCCGCGACAGTGAACAGTTGTTTAGTGAAATGAAATGAAAATGAAAATGAAAATGAAATGAAAATATCTTTATTCATTTAGGTTACAAAGTAACACTTATGAACGTCAAAATTTTTGCTTCTACATTTACATTTACTGCCAGATTCGCAAAGCAATAGGTAGAGCCTGTGAGGAAGAACCTGGCAAGAAAACTCACGGCCACTCTTTTCAAATAGTCTTAGTACATTCGTTTGTCATGCAATAAAGATCAACAATTTTGTCTACACAAGCGACATTTACAATCGCGCCTAATTAAGTGAGGAGCAAGCAACTCATGTCCATGTCTCTGTATCATTAAAATAGTCATCAATAGTATAGTATGCCCTTTTTATAAGATGTGTCTTGATTTCCCTTTTGAATCTATATAAAGGAAGGTTCATAATATTTAAAGGAATTTTATTGAATAGGCGTACACCAAGTCCTTCGAATGAGTCGTGTACCTTATGTAATCGAAAAACCTTTCCAATCAATTTATGCTTATTTCTAGTATTTATTGAATGTACGTCACTGTTCTTAAGATAAAGATGTATGTTCTTTTTAACAGACATGATGTTCTCAAATATGTATTGCGATGCAACCGTTAAAATTCCTATTTCTTTAAACTTCTCTTTAAGCGATTCTCGAGCATTTAATTTATAAATTGCACGTATAGCTCTTTTCTGAAGTACAAAAATTATTTGTATATCTGCTGCCTTGCCCCACAGCAAAATGCCGTAAGACATGACGCTATGAAAATAACTAAAATAAACCAGCCTGGCTGTTTGGACATCAGTGAGCTGTCTGATCTTGGTAACGGCAAAAGCCGCCGAACTGAGTTTTGCTGCTAGACACGATATTTGGGCAGTCCACTGTAATTTACTATCTAAAGTGATCCCCAAGAATACGGTTGATTCTACAAGATGAAGGGTGTCACTGTTCAATGTTATATTTGTTTCATAATTTTTGACATTGGGCATGGTAAATCTAATACATTTTGTCTTTTTAGCGTTCAATAGCAAATTATTGGTTGTGAACCAATCTACAACTTGGGCTAGTGCACTATTTCCGTTGTCAAAAGTACTTGGATTGCGATCAACTTTAAAAATAAGTGATGTATCATCAGCAAATAGAACAACATCGCACAAGTTCTGTACATAGAAAGGTAAATCGTTGATGTAAATTAAAAATAAAAAAGGTCCTAGAATTGATCCTTGCGGCACACCCATAGCTACAGAAGCTCCAGAGGACCGACTTCCATTAATGTCAACATATTGCATTCGATCTTTAAGATAGGAGGCAACAAGATCCATTGCAGAGTCCCTTATACCATAATGATCTATTTTTCGTAATAAAGTGTTATGATCAACGCAGTCGAAAGCCTTGGACAGATCGCAGAATACCCCGATAGCATCCTGTCGATTTTCCCAAGCGCTGAATATATGTTTTATAAGTGTCACTCCTGCGTCAGTAGTAGAACGACCTCTTGTAAACCCATACTGCTCGTTGTGTAGTAACATATTTGAACTAGAATGTGATTGTAATTGCTGCAGTATAATTTTCTCAAAAATTTTGCTAATGGCAGGCAGTATTGAAATAGGTCTAAAGTTACCAGGGTCTGTTTTGGATCCGGCTTTAAAAAGAGGTATCACTTTACTGTGTTTCATTAAATCTGGAAACACGCCTTTATCAACACATATATTAAATATTGCAGCTAAATGAGGAGATATAATTAAAATAATTGACTGCATTAATTTCACAGAAAAACCCCACAAGTCTGCTGTATTTTTTGAGTTAAGCGACTTAAATACTTTAACGATATCGTTGGGATTCACATATTTAAATCTAAATGAGACTCTACAGTGGTCCACGCTGCCCCTAAACATTCGTTGAGCTTTAACTGGGCAAGAATTTAAGGAGCTCGTTGTAGTCACGGGTATGTCTATAAAAAAATGATTAAAGGTTTGTGCTACATCTAAACTATTATTAATCACTCTATTATTAACAATCAATTCAATGTCATGGTCACGAGTTTTGTGGCGTCCGGTTTCAGAATTAATTATATTCCATGTCATTTTTACCTTATTGTTCGACTGTTTAATCTTCCGACTTAAATGTAATGACTTGGCAGCAGCACATGCCTTTTTAAAGGTTTTTGAATAAAGTTTAACATACTGAATAAAAGCAGGATCAAAATTAAATTGCTTCATACCATATAACTCATATAACTTCGCCCTACTCTTGTATATACCAGTAGTTGCCCAATCACAAAATTGCATGCCTTTATTTTTATAAAAGGTTTTTGATTTGAAAATGTTATAGTACTCAAACTGAATGGTATTAAATAAGGAGTTGTGTAGGCCGTTTGGATCTTCCTCATTAACGTTAAGATTGGCAACCTTTGCAGAAACTTTTTCATTAAATTGTGCTAGGCGACATGTACTCATTGGCCTGCAAGAAATTTTGTTTAATTTAGCCGTTATATTAATGGGAAACGCAGCTTTCTGCCCAAGGTGATCTGATGGAAAGTTACTTAATATTTCTTTTGTCAGTGGTTCACAGTTGCTAAACATATTATCGATACATTTCGCAGAATGTGAGGTGATTCTAGTTGGCTCACAAAATAAGTTTTGTAAGCCAAAGGAACTAAATAAATTAATAAAACTAGTACGTTTCGTCGAATTTACAAGTATGTCAACATTAAAATCACCACACACCACAATACGTTTCTTACTAGTGCACAAGTGCTTCAATACATTTTCCATTACTTCTTCAAACAAATTATAATTGCTATCTGGCGGGCTATAGACACAAAGGACAATGAGTTGCTCAAACTCAACACATGATAATTCCGCAGTGCGCTCAATAGAAAAGGCCACAATATCTTTACGTTCTTTACAGTTTATATTATTAGAAACAAATATTAGCGAGCCACCCCGAATAGCATATTTTCTTGTGAACGCACTGTTCAGTGAGTAAAATTCACTGTTAAACATTAATTCATGACTTTCCAACCAATGCTCTGTAATACAAAAGACATGAATATTGTGTTCCTTGATATAAAGGTCTATTTGCAGTAGTTTGTTGGATATGCCTTCAATATTTTGGTGTACTAAGTTTAGACTACTAGTAATTATATTGTTGTTAAATTCGAAATTATTTCTTACACTAACATTATTAGAGGTCTCAATAGGCTCAAAAGCCCTAAAGCCATGGCCAGATTTTTTATCTGTTGTCTTACAACCTAGTTTTTTGGGATGATGCATCCATCCCAAGATAAAATGTCAATATTATTGCTATGATTATAAACAATACAAGCAGTTTTATTATAAGCCAAAAGATTGGCTTGATTCAATAAAAAATTTGATAGCGTTATCGCTACCTGTCGTCTTAAAAACTTTGAAAGTAAGTATCTATCTAAGGTCATAAAAGAATAACGTAATACAAGATTACAGTCAAATAATTCACTATTCCTACTACTTGTAGTCAAATAGTATAATTTTCGGTTTATTTTGTACCGAATATTGTTTTCATTACGTGTGAAAGATTTACTGGCAATGTAGAAAGTATTACCTGTTTCACTGACAATTTTGACAACTGTTCATGAAACTTAATAATATTTTTGATATTTACACAATCTCTCCTGCCAATAAGTATTACTATTGTTGATTGTGGGCAGTGTGTACTAGTCAATACTTTACTAATAATTTATAACACAGTGATGATCAGTGTTACTCACCAACTAGCGCGAGGTAGCTATGCAGAGAACTCTTTCCCAGGGCGCCTTACTACAGAGATTCCAGTGTGCGTGCAAGGGTAGGCCAGGGCTCTGACGAAAACAGTCAGGTAGGGTGTACACACATATATTTATATAACACAGAGATACACAGAGACACACAGAGAGCTTATTCACTGATAGACACAAATATCACAGGTACACAGAAGTATAGTCAGTGCTTAGGTACTTATGCTACTAAGCTACACATAAGTAGTGGATTTACTGGCCTGCAGAGTGAGCTGAGTGAGAGTGACTGCCTGTTGTTACTGCCAGGTGATGACGGCAGATACCTCTCACATGAGAAGCTCGTGTAGTCCGCACTTCCACGTTGTCGTACCACGTGCAGCCCACTAACTTATAGGTGCGGCACCAAATATCTCATCCGGCAACTAGCCCCGTAGTAAAAAACCCTGTCATGAAAGAAACGACAAATTAAGATCTTGGCTGCGCGACAGACGACAATCGACCCGCTTTGCAAAAGAAGAAGTGACTCACCAGTTTTCTGGGTAAAATGTAGCAAGATGCAATGCAGCAACCCAATCACAGCCCGTTAGGCCACGCGAGGTAACAAATAATCGCGCTTGAGCGAAAAACTGATTCGCGGCACAGTCTCAGAACAAAAGCCAAAGGACCTCCAACTACCCCAAAGCAGGTCTCGGTCAAAAGTCCTGTCTTTCACGAAAAATCTTAACAAAACCCCTTCCTTTAAATGCGAAACGCTTCGTCACCGAACTTATGACATCCTGTCATTCTGACAGCAGAAATGTCACCACTGACAACCGATTAAAAAAAGATAACTCGATAAGGCTGCTTTCACATCCTAAATACTGCATCTATAGAAAATAAATGCTACAACCACCCCCCCTTTAATAGTATTTCCTGCGGATATGACACGCTGGAAATACACAATAAAGAAAACAGAAAAGTACTGACTAATAAACAAAGACAACCAGCTAGGTCCTTCAAACACCAGCTGACTACGACCATTCCAATACCAAAGAAAGATCCTCCTATGTACCTAACTAGACACTGACTCGTGTACCGGTTAGGCTAAGTAACTAGAGTCTAATGCCCTTCATAGAAAACGAATGCTCCCTTTACTCACTGCCGATACCCTAACACTACCCAAGCTCTCAGGATAATGTAGAGTACTAAGAAGCGAATGAGAGAAAAACGCTCGGTGCGGTGCATAGAAGAAACTACAACGTGACAATTTAAAGTCACGTACACATATAGAAATACAAACAAAAGATTAAAATAGTCTTACATAATGATCACATAGCACTGGTTTAATAAACTAGAGAAACAGTGCTATGTAGTTACGTTAGGTATTGGAGACTGCTCCTCCCGATACTTCAGGATGTCCTTGATATGGTACTCCCCAAGATCCTTACCGTCCAGATCTGACAGCCTATATACTAAAGGGGATCGTTTAGCAGTCACCACACATTTAAGGAACTTAGGAGCTAGCTTAGCAGTAAAATTCTTGGCCTTGTTGGACAGGTAGAACGTGCGTTTGTAAACTATCTGTCCCACTTTCAGCTCTACATGCCTTTTTCTGAGGTTGTAATACTTTTCATTACGCTGGTGGGCAACGTTCAAATGTTTCCTCACCTGGTCGTAAATGCGTTGTATTTCTCTCAGCTTGACACCGAAGGCTGATGGATCGTCTACAGAGACTGAAGTAGGATGGCACGCGATATCTGTCTGCCTGTACAGCACTCCATCCCCAATAAATTCCCTACCATGTACCAAAAAGTAAGGGGTGAAACGAGTTGCTTCGTTAACTGCAGTGTTTAAAGCACACTGTATCTCAACCAAGAACTGATCCCAAGACTTGTGTTGTGACTTCACATAGCATGAGATCGCTTGAACCACATTGCGAATAGCTCGTTCCGCCTGATTAGTTTGGGCATGATACCTAGGGTTATAATATATATTAGGTACATTGTATTTAGCCAACAGATCCTTAAATGGCTTACTCACAAACTGAGGGCCATTATCCATGTAAATAGTCTTGCAGACTCCGTGCACGAGAAACACACTCTTCTCTATGAACCTCGCGACTACAGCGCCTGTGGCAACCCGAACAGGGCACAACATGACGTATTTGCTAAAGTAGTCGGAGACCACGATCAGGTGTACGTTTCTATTGCTCGAAGTGGGAAAGGGACCAAGCAGATCGACAGAGATAGCTTCGAATGGCTTCGAAACCCGCTTCGGGCTACCCATTAGGCCGGGACGAGACGTATTTACGGGTTTGTACTGCTTGCATGTTTCGCAATTCCCAACATATTCTTTGACGTCCTCGTACATCTTGGGCCAGTAATAATTTAGGGCTAACCTTTTATGTGTCTTCCAAACGCCACCATGGGCACTAAGTGTGTCATCGTGGTACTTAGAGAGCAGGGGCAAGCGATCCTCCTGAGGTACCACCAGCTTCCAGTCAAAGTCTGAAGTCAGAGAATATTTATTTTTAGTTAACCTATATAAAAGGTTGTCACGAATGTCAAAGTTTGGTGACTTCCTCGGGTTCTTCCGAACACTATTCATGGTGTGGTCATACCACGGGTCTTTAGTGGGTACTGCATCGAGGGACTCAATCTTGATACGAGACAGAGCATCAGGTACAACGTGGTCTTTACCTTTTCGATGCTCTATGTCAAAGTCGAATTGACTGAGCCTCATACTCCAACGTGCTAGACGACCCGTGGGATTTTTTAGTTTATGGAACCACAGAAGAGATGAATGATCCGTGACGACCGTACACTTTTGGCCTTCGACGTACTGTCGAAATTGTTCCAAAGCGAAAATCACAGCCAGAAGTTCTCGCTCAGTTGTGCTGTAGTTCACCTCGTTCTTGTTGAGAGA
This sequence comes from Miltochrista miniata, assembly GCA_933228765.1. Classification (NCBI taxonomy): domain Eukaryota; kingdom Metazoa; phylum Arthropoda; class Insecta; order Lepidoptera; family Erebidae; genus Miltochrista; species Miltochrista miniata. Next base: position 335,930 of record OW121770.1, read on the forward strand.
ACGGCTACAGTAGGCGATAGGGTGCTCAACACCATCGTGAGTTTGTGTCAGTACAGCAGCAACTGAGTAAGCTGACGCGTCACTAAGAATGCGGAAGGGCATCTCAAAGTTAGGCATTTTTAATATAGGGGCAGAAACCAAGGCTGACTTTAGCAGGTTAAAGGACTGTTCAGCCTCAGGGGTCCATTCGAACTTAAGGTTCGTAGAAGTGAGTTTGCACAGAGGTTTACTAATCTTCGAGAAGTTGTTAACAAAGCGACGATACCAGCCGGCCATTCCCAGAAATCTCTTAACCTCCTTAGGGTTAGAAGGGGTGGGATAGTTGAGAATAACCTCAACTTTACCCGGGTCTGTCCGTAAGCCATGTTTGTCCACATAATACCCCAGGTATTTGAGTTCACTCCGACAAAAGTGGGATTTTTTCATATTAATAGTTAGGCCAGCATCCTTGAGTTGCTGATAGACTCTATGTAAGAGCTCTACATGCTCCTCAAAGGTGCTGGACACACAGACTATGTCATCCTGAAACGCAAATACCTTGTTGTCGAACTCGGGACCAAACAGACGGTCCATGAGGCGTTGCATCGTGGCACTGGCACCGACAAGACCGAAGCACATGGAATTGTAATGGAACAATCCTCTCCGGGGAACCGTAAAAGCAGTCTTCTCAGCAGACTGGAGTGAGTCGAATGGAATCTGCCAGTAGGCCGCACTCAGATCTACAGAGGTTAAATACTTAGCATTATTAAGATGGTCTAATGTTGTGCATGAGAATGTCCAGCTGTTCCTCACTGGGCATCTTACATGACAACCTTGAGAACATGGCTTGCATTGTACATATATAGTTAACCAAGGACTCAGAGCGGGCTTGTGTACGCTGTCTTATCTCGTTCCTGAGGCGGTAATCATAATCAGGAATATCGAAGGTATCTCTAAGCTCACTAATAAGATCCTCATATGAGATGAAGTTAGCTTTGTTTGTACGGAACCAAGACAAAGCCGGTCCATCCAACAGGTCGGAGAAAGCCATAAGGAGTCTAGGCTTAGTAACCTCCCGAGCACATCTAAGTTCCTCTAATCTCTCTAAAAACACACGTACACAAGTAGAACCATCATATTTTAAGTTAAATGAACATAAGTTAAGGGGACGTTCTTTATACACTATGTTACATGTAGAACTATTCCTACTTGAACTAGCTCGCACCGAGCGGTCCTCTCTCACTACTGGTGAAGTATATTCCACCTGGTCACGACCCGAAGGATCATCACCATCATCATCCGAACCTTCGGATTCAGAATCACTACTGGGTTCAGCCCTAGCGATGATCTTCACTAGCCTACCACGAATATCCACCAGGTCGGGGCAATCCAGACCACAACGAGCTAACCTACTCAATAAGTAGTTGGCCCTGATAGACACCCTAACACGAGAATTATTATTGGCCAAAAACTCACCTGACTGAAGAGCCTCCTCCAACTCGGAGACCTTCGGAAGGCAGGTCGAGAGCTCAGCCGATGCATCAGCGGGTACCGGAGCACTCGCTTTGATGCTACCTCGACGGACGAGTCGGTGTGCCGTTCTTAGCTCACTCCGAAGGCCAGACACTGTCGTTTCCGGTTCCACTGAAATACCCATGTGGGACAGCTCGTTAGCAAGTTCATCCTTTCTTAAATAATTAATATATTTTTTCATCTGTGCCATTATGTAAAAATTTACTTACAACAATTATAAAGATAAAATGGCACAGATAGGGATCAATTACAAAGTAAAAATGTAAATTAAGTTACAACAAAGTGTACTAAGTTAGGTAATTATGTTTCAAATTGACTTTTAGAATTTAACAAAGATTAAGGGTATATTAAGAGAGAAGTTTCTAAATTTTCTGATAACACCGTTCAGGTTAACATTCAAAATTACAAGGTATGTACACACCTTATAAAAAAGTTTTAAGTTACACAGAGAAATTCACTAAGTTAACACAGAGAGATTCACTAAGTTTACCTTACAAGGTAAAGCTATAGGATCATATATATTATATATTAATCTACACTAATAATATAATAAATATATGTGTGCACCATAAAAAAAGAACATAAAGAAGAAAAAAAAACACAATAAGAAAAGAAGTGGGTATTCCAAATAAAATCAAAAAGTTTTTCCAAAATCACAGCTATTTTTAAATTTTAGAATTTAGAATTTTGTGTCTTTTCCAACCAAAGATGTAGGTAGCTGGAAGAAGACGAAAGGGATAATTTTGTGCTTAGCTGTTAGCACCACCAATTAACGTCCTGGAGCGTCTCGGACGATTCCAGAATGGTTTCGCCAGAGATAACCACCTATGCACACACACCAGACTGAGACTACCGCAGAGTAGACCCAGAGATTTGCCACTACGTTGGGAGCCAATTTGTAACACAGTGATGATCAGTGTTACTCACCAACTAGCGCGAGGTAGCTATGCAGAGAACTCTTTCCCAGGGCGCCTTACTACAGAGATTCCAGTGTGCGTGCAAGGGTAGGCCAGGGCTCTGACGAAAACAGTCAGGTAGGGTGTACACACATATATTTATATAACACAGAGATACACAGAGACACACAGAGAGCTTATTCACTGATAGACACAAATATCACAGGTACACAGAAGTATAGTCAGTGCTTAGGTACTTATGCTACTAAGCTACACATAAGTAGTGGATTTACTGGCCTGCAGAGTGAGCTGAGTGAGAGTGACTGCCTGTTGTTACTGCCAGGTGATGACGGCAGATACCTCTCACATGAGAAGCTCGTGTAGTCCGCACTTCCACGTTGTCGTACCACGTGCAGCCCACTAACTTATAGGTGCGGCACCAAATATCTCATCCGGCAACTAGCCCCGTAGTAAAAAACCCTGTCATGAAAGAAACGACAAATTAAGATCTTGGCTGCGCGACAGACGACAATCGACCCGCTTTGCAAAAGAAGAAGTGACTCACCAGTTTTCTGGGTAAAATGTAGCAAGATGCAATGCAGCAACCCAATCACAGCCCGTTAGGCCACGCGAGGTAACAAATAATCGCGCTTGAGCGAAAAACTGATTCGCGGCACAGTCTCAGAACAAAAGCCAAAGGACCTCCAACTACCCCAAAGCAGGTCTCGGTCAAAAGTCCTGTCTTTCACGAAAAATCTTAACAAAACCCCTTCCTTTAAATGCGAAACGCTTCGTCACCGAACTTATGACATCCTGTCATTCTGACAGCAGAAATGTCACCACTGACAACCGATTAAAAAAAGATAACTCGATAAGGCTGCTTTCACATCCTAAATACTGCATCTATAGAAAATAAATGCTACAACTATTTGAGAGTAGGTGGCCCCAGGAAATGAATTGATTATGACCGAACTACCCATACGTTGAACTAAGTGGTAACCTAAGTTCTGGCCGATTTCATCACAATAAACAACTGTCTTTCCAGTATTTAAAATTTGTGAAACTTTTGTTACAGGGTCAGCAGAGGAAGTTAAGTTTGATTGTATAGTATGTTCATCCATACTGCCCACAGAGTCAATCATTGGAAACATTGTCTCAGTCTGTGATGGTGTGGGCAAGGAAGAGTGTGGCAGAGATTCATCACAGGCTGGTGATTGATTATATAATTTTTCAAGTGAATGGAACCTTTGTTCATTGCTGTGACAAGACTCAACCAAGCTATTCAGTGCCTCAATATACTCTCCAATTTCTTTTTGTGAAATTTTGTACTTTAATGTTGTTGACTCTAAAGACTTATTTAAATGTATGATTTCTGACTGCAATTGAAGTATATCAGTCTCATACTGCTCTGTTTGAATGGTCAATTGTTTTCTACTAGTTTCTATTACTTGTTGTAGCTGAACATTTGATTTACAAGTTCTGAGATATTTATTCGCACCTATTTTAAGCCTTTTAATTTGTTTCTGTGATTTCGTGTGAGTGTCGCGCCTAACTCAACGTCAAACCTTATCGAGCGAAAATTGGATCCGCCGTAATTTGACCGCCACTTGACGCCACGGCTATAGCGCGTGAATTTTGGAAAAAATGAGTGGAAATTACGCTTCAAATAAAACCTAAGGGTACACTACCCGTGGCTACCGTGCCGTGGCAGAGGCGGTAAAATAGGCACTACGGGAGAATGATACTAAATTGTAGATTTGTAAAAATTTATGACGGTCTAAGAATGGAAACAAAATTTCAAACTGGTTGGTTAACAGTGGTGCAGTCGTTCCGCTTTGTTGCTCTACTTGGAGAGGGCACTGCCGTGCCCCGGATGTGTTCCTATACACGTTAAGATTCATTCTATCTACGGCAGGATTAGAATAGTACCATCATATTTCTAAGAATTGTTAATCAAATAATTTTCTTTGGAATGGAATCTCTGCTATGTTTTTTTTTTTTTTTATACCACTAAGGTGGCAGACAAGCACACGGCCCACAGCCCCCCCCCCCTCCGAACGCCAAACGCGTTCGGAGTGTAATTATGATCTAAATAAGTAAATAGCCTTTGAGAATGCCGAAAGGCGAAACCGGTTAGGTATTACAATAATAAATGTTGTGGAACAGTACAAGTGAAGTTTTTCAATATGTGTAGCAAGTTCCATCAAGTGCCATCAATCAACAGTATCAATAAATTAATAAGTCATTAACTAATTTAGTTTAGAAGATATTTTAAGATAAATTAGTGCAGAGAATATTACAGCTCAGGCAGACGTAGCGCATTTAACTTCATGCAGAGGCAGACAATTAACGAGATTAAGCAATTAGGAAGATTCTGAAGGTGTCTGAGTTCGCAGTTTTGACTGTCTCTCTACTGGTGGCCAATTTCTTCTGAGTTTTAAATTTGAAATTTAGACATTTATTTCTACTTTAAAATAATTAAATAACATAACTATTGATATTGGAATAAACAGAGTGTTTTTTCCAATATCAATAGTTATGTTTTCATAATCTTGCCTTGTCGACAATCGGAATAAAATCAAAAAGATTTTGCGTTTAGGTCATCATTTGCAGGTAAATTAAAATTTTAATTTGTTGTAATATACTGGCGTTACCTGTGGCTCTGGTTGGATGAACGGCTCAGGACAGGACTAATGACCCCCACGCTCGGTTGTACCTAGTACAAAGAATAGGCTAGCAATAGGCTAGCCAGAGAGGCATTGCCGGATTTATTGTGCTCATCTCAGCGGGCTGTGAAATTCTATAACCGACGGGCGTAATTTTGTTCTATGTCTCTTGTTTTTGTTTACACACCTAATTATGGTAGCAACCTCGTGCATTGGGCGGCTGTGTGTATCTAGCTAGCGCAAGTAAACGTCCAAGTAGGTAGCGGGCCGGGCCCCGCGGGACCCGCCACGTAATAGCTGCCTGAATACCTCCCACTAAATACTGAACACGAGCTGCCTGGAGCGCCATTCATCTTAAATTGCTTAATAGGATAATATGTACGTTTATAATTGGATTAGCCGACGTTTTGACGCGGTTTCACTCGGGTGAAATGCGAGTTGTTACTTCAGAAATGATAATAATACATTAACGTATTTTAAAGTACACATAGAAGCGCCAGTGACATTTCAATAGTGTGATATGTTGGCTCAAAAGCTTGATCAGATCTAAACTAATATTTAAAACAGGAAAGATTTTTTTGTTTGTTTGTTTGTTTGTTTGCATTGAATAGGCTCCCAAATTTCTGAATCGATTTGTAAAATTCCTCCACTGCTGAGAAGCTACACTACCCCCCGGCTTACATAGGTTATATTTTATTTCCGTATTCCCACAGGAACAGAAACTACGTGAAGGAAACCGCGTGACATCCGCTAGTCACACAAAAAGTGTTATGGAGAATAATCGTAATAGTTTGTTTTACTAATTTACATTATACTAGTTTAAAACATGCGGATGTGATTGGTTTGATCTTTTAAGGGTAAATTTTGTAGTATTTGTTGTATGTAACTGAATCTTGAATAATTATAATCTTATATAACGAAAGAAGTTAATAAACTTACTTTCGTCTACTAACATCCAAGTGTCGGAGAAAGAGACACCACATTAAATATTGCGGCACGGCGTGTGTATGTGTGCGGGGCATGTCATGTATCACGTGTGTCAAGTTACAAGGTGAAGTCTGTCTAGCGGTGAATTCTATCTAATAAACGATTCTCATTGTAGTTTTCTTACACTTATTATTTTTGTCACTTTCTGTTTCAAAGACCATGATGATGACTCTCAATCCTTTGAAGGAGCCCTTACTACGACTTCACCGCGGATACCTTCAAATACCTACTACCTATGCTGCGGATCATTAGGCGCCCGAAAACATTCACAATACTTAAAAGTAGCCCGGGCAAAAATCTAAGCGAACGACGAGCTTTAAAAAACACGTCACGATTCCCCAGAAAGCTTACCCTGAGATGAGAGTGTATATTTTGAATCCAAAGCCTCTGCTTAGGCAAAGTAAGGCTGCGTTGGGTGATTAGAAGACTGTGTTCTCTCCACAGAAATCAGAAAACATATTCTGATATCTGTGGTTCCCTCTGTGTCATAGAAATATCTTACCAAGTTCTTTCCGTGTGTCAGCACCTGGAGTCGTGGAACGAGGACTCAAGGCACGTTGAAATACAAAATAAGTTAATCTTCAATAATCCCTTGACTGCTTGGATTATCCCAAATTTTTTCATTACGTATTTTCTTCCCACAAAACGCCGCAATCTGTGTTTCACATGATTCTCATCAAAATTACGTCGTCCCGCTGACGCCGCGCTGTTAAGCCTTGTGTGTAATCATCCTCCAATTCTCTTCGCATCGCGTCGTTCGCGCCTACAGAGAGCTGCCTTTTGGCCTACATTAATATTGTCAATGCAAATTTTTTAGGGAAAATTTATTCTCATTTAGTATTCAATGTATATCTGCGGATCTCTCTCTTCCCATTCATTATTAACCAATGTTAAGATCATTTCTGTCTATTTGATATCATATTACATTCATAAAAGCACTAAACATTGATTTACCTTTCTAAACATTCAATGAACTTAAATTTAAAGTTTAAAAGTTTTATCCCTCTGAAAGTTAAAATATTAATATCTCAATTTTTCCGGTCATATTTATTTACTAAGTTTTCTTTGTCAGGGAATTGAATTGAATTCTATTTGTAATTATGATGATTATCCGCAGGAATCGTTATGTTATTAAATTGAAATAAATAGATACGTTGTATTCCTTTACAAGTGTGATGTACACAGTCATCTTACTGTAGACAAGAGGTTTACACTGGTACCTAGATCAGCGCCACGCGACACTCGTTTGTCGCACTCGCTTGTAACTGGCGGTGACAGGCGCCCTCGCCTTACACATTACACACAGCGGGGCAGAGTACTCTTGAAAGAAAATTGTTAGTTTCATTTACCATTATTCAAAAGGTTTCGCCAAGAAACTTTTACTTAGAACGGTCTAAGAACAAGGCGGAGTTAGGAATAAACACAAAACTCATAGTGAACCTCTCACATAAAATGTAAACGTATTTTGGGCTAGATAGCATTGAGTATAAAAAAAAATCACTCAAATTTTCACTCTGCTAAAATCCATCCAGAAATCGTGCGTAATACCACAGATTAAATAATAGTTACTACGTAACAGATACATCACTCCCATACTTAACCTCAAAAATATTAGCTATAACGTATCGCTACAGTGGAAAACATTCCCTACGACGTATTCCGAGAGTCGAGATTCGTGCGCACATCGTACGATTGCGTCATCGAGTGACAACTATTGACAACATTAGGGTTGTAAGCATGGAACAAAAATACATATAACTACAAAATACAATAAACACTGTCTGAAAAATAATAACACTTCTTCTTTACATAAGAATTATATTATAACTAGCTGATGCTCGCAGCTTAGCCCGCGTAAAAGTCTGTTCCTTTTCCCGCTTCTAATGGGAACTTATTCCCGGGATAAAAAGTAACCTATGTGTTATTTCAGACTACAATCTATCCCTGTTTCAAATTTCAGCCAAATCCGTTAAGCCGTTAGAGCGTGAAAGAGTAACAAACATCCACAGATCTACACATCCGCACTCAAAAATTTTCGCATTTAATTTTAGAATATTAGTGAGAAGTAAGATGAAAAAAAAAGCAAGGCTAAAAAAACCAAAATATTATTTTACGCGGGAAATGTTCATTGGCTGTGCGCACTTCGCTCGGTCTGGCGTGTGGCAGCCCTCTGCCGATCGGCCACGTTAGTTCTGCGTCATTATACTTAGGAGTAGGTGCTTATAACACGACTTGTAGCGAGTGACGGAGGCCTGGTAATACTCGTGGTGTAGACTGTACTACTGAACTACATAATACAGTATGTCAATAGGGGAAATGAAAATGAAATGAAAAACAAATGAAGATCGACAAAACTAATGAAGATCGACAAAACAAATGAAAATTGACAAAACAAATGAAGATCGACAAAACAAATGAAGATCTGCAAAACAAAAGAAGATCGACAAAACAAATGAAGATCGGCAAAACCAATAAAGATCGGCAAAATAAATGAAGATCGGCAAAACAAATGATGATCACTAAACAATTAATGAAAGTAAGATAAACAACTGAAAGTCGACAAAACAAATGAAAATCGACAAAACAAATGACGGTCGGATAAACAAATGCCGCCCTCCGGCACGTTACGTCTTATTCCCGGAATGTCCAGTCGGTTCATTACGTCTATTTCCCTAAATGTCCATTTCCCTGATAGTCCATTTCCCTGAATGTCCACTTCCCCGATAGTCCACTTCCCTGAACGTTCATTCCCTGATAGTCCAATTCCCTGAAAGTCCAAATCCGGTCGGATAAACAAATGACTATCGGCAAAACAAATGACGATAGAAAAAACATATGCAGCTCAATAAAACAAAAGACTATAAGCAATTTGATAAGATCAAAAATACTTGCAGCCATATTTAGTAATCTAGATGCGTTTGCCATTAAAAAAAATAGGTGCAAGCAAATCTCGACCTTAATGACACTTCTCTAAAAATGTGCTTTTAGGCGTTTATAGACATCACTGATCACGAATATATGAAAAAGTCAGAGAAACATAATTATTACATATCTATATTTACATTATTACTATCTAAACTAAACCTAAATAAGGCCCCCGTGGCATTGTGCCCAAAAGACTAGCAGCATTCCCCCTTTGAATAGCAATGCCTATTCGTTGAGCGAGAAAACTGCCAGCCCTTGGGTCACCAGTTGACTCCACAAGGCGCTTTTTCAAATTCTTGAAAAATTTTTGCGCATTGGGACCCCATGGACCTAGGGTCTCGACACCGACTGGACAAAAACGATACGATGAGTCGAGACCCTGATATTTATTCATTTTAATATTTTCAGCCGCTTCCGCTGCTGCACTGGCTTTTAATTTTGTTTTAGGAAGATGGGACGGGGCTAGAGTGTCAACACAAGTTGCATCCCACACCAGGACCCGACCCATCTCCCACGGTATCAAAGTTATACCATCCGGTCTCTTGCCATCGTCCCTGAAAACGCCGTTTGGCTCTAAGAGCGCAGGCACATTGGCGGTGGCAAGAGCATGGCGGATGATGTCATTCAGCGCAGCGTGGCGTGAGAAGCGGCCTGCGCTCTTTAAACATGAAAGACTATGATGCCCCAAAGTGTCAACGTTAAAACCGCAGGGGCATCGATGTGGAGCGCAAAGCGTGACGCTAAGTCTCAAACCAACTGAAATTCTTAGGATGTCCGGTTCCAAAAAAGTTCCGGTGTTGGCTGTAGGGAAAGCTTTCAACCAATCACCGGATTCCTTTCTACTGAGCGCTAATAATCTGGCCCGATCCGGGCCTAAGCTAGCATTTAAAAAGGAGTCAAAGGTTAATTTTGACATAGCGTCGTCCCAGCTCCGTTGTAAATTTGGATGGGTGGGTAAATTTTGTCCCGGACAAGCCATTAGCCAAGCATTCTTGGCATCTGTAAGGCCAGTCGTCTCATAGTCTGTAAGAAAATTCGTCAGAATTTTACCTACGAGACTCGACGTGGCATGTACAGATGAAAAATAAATAAATATTATGCATGTTCATGAGGTCGAAATTTGCTTGCACCCATCTTTTGTAATCTTGATGCTAACACCATTCAAAAAAATAGGTGCAAGCAATACTCGACCTTATGAACATGCATTATATTTATTAAATTTTTACATATTCGTGATCAGTGATGTCAATAAATACCTAAAAGCACATTTTTAGAGAAGTGTCATTAAGGTCGAGATTTGCTTGCACCTTTTTTGGAACGAAGTTCCTTATCGCGCGTTGTGAAAGGGGGCTAGACGGAAAAAATTCTCACGAAAAGTTGTAACGACACTTTTTTAACCGACTTCAAAAAAGGAGGAGGTTACTCAATTCGGCCGTTTATATGTTTTTGCTATAGTGATATGGGGTAATATGGGGGGGGATTTAATATAGGGAAAGGGGGGAGTGGGGGAAGGGGGGAGGGGGGTTATAAAATGGGGGTAATAAGAAAAAAAATATTATTATTAATTAAAAAAAAAATTATTACAATTCCTTCACTAATTATTGTTTTTGTTTTTGTTTAATAAAATTTTAAAATTAAAATAAAATTTTATTACAATTCCTGCACTAATTAATTGAAAGGAACTTCGTTCCATTCGGGTGTCCCTTGACACCTCTCAAGTTTTTTTTTAATGGCAAACGCATCTAGATTACTAAATATGGCTGCAAGTATTTTTGATCTTATCAAATTGCTTATAGTCTTTTGTTTTATTGATCTGCATATGTTTTTTCTATCGTCATTTGTTTTATTGATCTGCATATGTTTTTTCTATCGTCATTTGTTTTATTGATCTGCATATGTTTTTTCTATCGTCATTTGTTTTGCCGATCGTCATTTGTTTATCCGACCGTCATTTGTTTATCCGACCGTCATTTGTTTATCCGACCGTCATTTGTTTTGTCGATTTTCATTTGTTTTGTCGACTTTCAGTTGTTTATCTTACTTTCATTAATTGTTTAGTGATCTTCATTTGTTTTGCCGATCTTCATTTGTTTTGCCGATCTTCATTTGTTTTGTCGATCTTAATTTGTTTTATCGATTTTCATTTGTTTTGCTGATCTTCATTTGTTTTGTCGATCTTCATTTGTTTTGTCGATCTTCATTTGTTTTGTCGATCTTCATTTGTTTTGCCATATAGACATGTGGGTATATTGATAAAGTAGACATTATGGACATTATTTATTTTATACAGTCACAGGTGGGTGGTTAGGAATTTTTATTCCTAACTGACCAACCAAGTGCACAAGGTGGGTGGTTAGGAACTTTTATTCCTAACTGACCAACCAGGTGGATAACTCAGGTGGTCGGTTGGGAATGGGGGGTCAATAGCCTATAAATGTAGGGTAGGACGTCCACTCACCAGGATGAACTGACGACCTAAAAGGTCTACTTCCAGCGGTGGACTGCTACAGGCTGATATGATTGATTTCTTTTTATATTGAGTTCGAAAAATTGACACAGCCTGCCTGTGGGAAGACAGGTGACATCTAGCGGTTGGGGGTTAGTCTCACGATCCGTAAGACTTCTGACGGTGTTCCTCAAGTAGCACACTTGAAGAACCCGGGATTGTAAGATCAGGAAAACACGTGCGCGGGCAGGTCGTTCCAAGTTTTTATAGTTCGACGGAGAAACGATTGAATCGTCAATAGCGTCCAGACGGGATCTGGTAGATATGCACGGGTCATGTACGAGACAATTTATTATGTACATACTAAATGAATAATTATAAGCAATTAATTGCTTTTGACGTTTATTCAGATGTAGATATTCAGTATCAATGGCATTGTTATCGCGCCGTGTCCGCAGATAACGGATAAGCCGCCATCATCTAATCTACTGTTTGGACAACACTCAGTCTGTACTACACGTGTGTAATGACAAGTGTTTCGGTGCAATTGTAATATTTGTTTGGTGTGTGTTTGGTTTATATTTATTTGTGTACTGAATTTCTAAAGTTTCATGTTATTTTAGATTACTGTAAGTATTTTGAAGTACTTAGAAGGAATACTATACATTTTATTTACTTATCTTCATATTTTTCTATACTAATGACAGATTTGATTCTTTATTTGTTTGTTTGCATCGAATAGGCGCCGAAATTACTAACCCAATTTGGAAAAACTTTCACTATATAGGGAAACTACGCTATCCCCTATGAACACAGGCTATATTTTATTCCCGTATTCCCACGGGAATGGGAGCTGCGCGGGTGAAACCGCGTGATGTCTGATAGTGTTTAGTCAAAACACCTTGACACAACGTTTTATACAGTCCCAGCTATTTAAGAAGGATGCATAATAAGGTTTCAATATATTTTCTGTAGCATAAACACCTGGAACTCTCCACACATGCCTTGATTACAAACCCAAACTTCAAACTTGAAGGCATTTTTTTTTTGTTTAACGTGAGGGAAAATCCTCATGGATGTTATGCCGGACTCCTACCGACTAAAAAACCTCACGTCACGCCCAACAGTCTATGGTTGGGAGCCCCGGGTAAACCCTCGGAAGGATGTCCCAGGACTCCCAACAGACCCACGGCCGCTACTGCGGCCTCGCCCAGGGGGTGGTTCGGGTGATATCCCGCGTCTTTGGGGGGTTTCGGGTGTGATCCCTCTTCTAAGGGGGGCGTGCGTGAATTGTCTCACTCACGTCACGCTGCCGTCATGGGCCTGCTTCTGTAAGGACGGTGAGCCACCCTGTCACCGTCCTCAGGCCCCCGGTCATGGTGGCCGATAGTCCTCGGCGAAGACACGTCGGCGGCGCCCAGGCCGCCGACTGCGGAACTCGGGTGGGAGAGTTCTTTCCCGTACCCGTCCCGCCGCCTCCTTCACGAGCATGACCTGCTCGCAGAAGGAGGCGGCGCAGTCCCACTTACTCCCGCTGGAGAGCATGGCTCGCACCATGGTCTCGAGCGAGAGAGTGTCCACGTCCAGACCCACTACGAGGACCTGGCGCTGTTGCGCCCACGCCGTGCACTCCACCAGTGTGCGGAGCGCCGTGTCATCGCTGCGGTCCTCGCAGTGCTGACACTCGGCCGTGGTTTCCCGGTGTTTCCGCCACAGATACCTACCGAAGCCACCGTGCCCGGCAAGCATCTGTGTCAACCGGTAGGAGAGAGCACCGTGTCTCCTCTCCAGCCACTCGTCCATGACCGGTGTGACGGCCGCGATTGTGGCGAATCCCCCCTTTGGTTGCTCAAGTCGCACCTTCCATATCTCCACGGTTTCCTGGTGGAGTAGGGACCGCTGGGCCTCGATTTCTCGATAAGCGGGCCTTTGGCCCCGCTCCAGCGCCTCCTTGCGCCATCTGAACAGTGACGCAAGGGCTCTCGCTTCCAGGTCCCATGGAGGGGTCCCGGCTAGGAGACATGCCGCCTCACCGGAGATCGTGCGGTATCCTCTTATCACCCTGACGAACTTGAAGGCTGTAGCATTTATTTTCTATAGATGCAGTATTTAGGATGTGAAAGCAGCCTTATCGAGTTATCTTTTTTTAATCGGTTGTCAGTGGTGACATTTCTGCTGTCAGAATGACAGGATGTCATAAGTTCGGTGACGAAGCGTTTCGCATTTAAAGGAACGGGTTTTGTTAAGATTTTTCGTGAAAGACAGGACTTTTGACCGAGACCTGCTTTGGGGTAGTTGGAGGTCCTTTGGCTTTTGCTCTGAGACTGTGCCGCGAATCAGTTTTTCGCTCAAGCGCGATTATTTGTTACCTCGCGTGGCCTAACGGGCTGTGATTGGGTTGCTGCATTGCATCTTGCTACATTTTACCCAGAAAACTGGTGAGTCACTTCTTCTTTTGCAAAGCGGGTCGATTGTCGTCTGTCGCGCAGCCAAGATCTTAATTTGTCGTTTCTTTCATGACAGGGTTTTTTACTACGGGGCTAGTTGCCGGATGAGATATTTGGTGCCGCACCTATAAGTTAGTGGGCTGCACGTGGTACGACAACGTGGAAGTGCGGACTACACGAGCTTCTCATGTGAGAGGTATCTGCCGTCATCACCTGGCAGTAACAACAGGCAGTCACTCTCACTCAGCTCACTCTGCAGGCCAGTAAATCCACTACTTATGTGTAGCCTAGTAGTATTAATACCTGAGCCCTGACTTTACTTCTGTGTACCTGTGATATTTGTGTCTATCAGTGAATAAGCTCTCTGTGTGTCTCTGTGTATCTCTGTGTACTTAGTAAATATATGTGTGTACACCCTATTGTCTGTTTTCGTGAGAGCCCTAGCCTACCCTTGCACACAGACTGGAAACTTAGAAATAAGGCGCCCTGGGATAGAGTTCTCTGCATAGCTACCTCGCGCTAGTTGGTGAGTAACACTGATCATCTTAGTGTTACAAGGCATACATTTTTTACTCTTGATTGGTAAAAACAATCATAATAAAATCAAAACATACATAATAGCCGATACTACTTATAAAAATTAAAATAAATGTGAGTCTATTGTGCCTCCGGTAATTTACGAGTATGTCAGCTCATAACGCTATAATTATGATCCGCGGCTCCACGTCACTTCCACGATTGTCTCCTCATATCCGTCATGAGCCTCCCCACTGGGCGTGTTGAGGGGAGGCTGTTAATGTTATAACAAGCCTTTTTAAGTAAAGTCCTTCATTAAAATTTCAATATTTTATATTTTCACATAAGAAACGACTCTTCTATATCCAAACGAAGTAAAGGAAGGGAGGAAGTAAGGTCCTCATTTCTGACTTAATCGTATTTTCTGATAAACAAAATATGTACGAAAACCTTCCGTCGTCGAATGACACAATTCTTAATTGTATTGTCTGAAACACCCCACCATAAATATTACAACATGAAAACCTGTAAGTAAAAAAAACCGGCCAAGTGCGAGTTGGACTCGCCCATGAAGGGTTTCGTAGCAGCAAGTAACATAATAGAAAAGTTCTTATAGTTCGTTGTAACTTTGATTGATGTTTTAACACGTTCGCAGTGGTAGTGATTTTTGTAACCGAAAATTGCGGTTTATGACGTATTAAAAAAATAAACTACCAGCTCTATCTCGGTCAAACCAATTTTCGTTGGTAGTTTTTATAGCAATGTACATCATATATTTTTTTTAGATTTATCATTCTCTTAGTTTAGAAGTTAGAGGGGGGGGGGGGGGCACACACACATTTTTCCACTTTGGAAGTATCTCTTGCTCAAACTATTATGGGCTTGATGAAAAAAAAATCTGAGAATGGGGACCCCCAAAATTTACTGCTTTTTTTCTAGTTTTATATAAGAATCTTAATGCGGTTCACTGAATACATCTAGTTACCAAGTTTCAAAAGCATATACCTTATAGTTTCGGAGAAAAGTGGTTGTGACACACGGACGGACAGACAGACGGACAGACAGACAGACAGACAGACATGACGAATCTATAAGGGTTCCGTTTTTGCCATTTGGCTACGAAACCCTAAAAAATTCACCCTCCTATTACAAACAGTGGCAGTAGGCAAAGCTGTCGGATGCCAATTACGTGGTGTGGCAGTAAGTGGCACCAATTAATCGCCGCCCGCCGCCGCACCACCGCCGCACGCGTCCGCGCATTGTGTGCTCCACACCGACATACACCGGACAGCGACAGGCAGCCACTGCACTGTGTTTTAATTTATTGAAAACTAGCTGTTCCCCGCGGCTTCGTCCACGTAGAAGTGGTTATCGCGTAAAATCATTAACCCTTTGTCACGCAGTTGGTTAAAAAGTAGCCTATGTTCTTCCCAGGGAGTCCAACTGTCTACCTATATACGAAATTTCATCTAAATCGCTTCCGCGGTGTAGGCGTGAAAGCGTAACTGACAGACTGATGAATCCTAAGGCGAACCAATAGCGAACGCTGTCACACGTCTCGAAGTTAGACTTTGTCCAAAACAGGCCACACTCTTAGATAGGAAATGCCACATACGCAGACAAAGTCAGACGGAGAAACTTAAACCAAACAAATAATGCATAACTCTCTACAGATAACCAATTTGACATTCAGACCGAAAGTGTCAATTCCTAAAGGTAGTTTGAGTTAGCTAAAACCTGGCCAATTCGTTATACCCAAAACAAATCTTCAAAGTTACAATTAAAAATTTTCGTACATCATGACTGAAGCAAGTATGCGGCAACATAATGAAGTAACGAATTCAGCCGAATCATGTTCTATTAAACTTCGTCAAACAAAGTTATTGAGGCGATTTGAGATTGAAACCCTTCAAGGCGCGGTGCGTGGTGCTAGCGATACCGCGGCGAGCTATCGATCACTCGCGAATTAATTGTGGACAAGTATTTCATCTCACGCTCACTCAATTAATATATACATACTATGTACATCGTAGTCCGGTATTTCATATAAATTCACCAGTTTTGCTTAAAACTGTATAAAATTAATAACGGTCTCTTTGTAAATAGAACCTCTATAAACTGCCAAAGATTTTGACAACCCTCTTTGATGAGAGACACACACCCACAAAAATGTTTGTGTGTGTAAATATAATATGAGCTTAGTGTCAATATACTCGCCGCACACATGCACAGATACCTAAACAATCATACATAATGTATTAATTCATACATTTGCGGGTTCTCGTGTGACGGACAGTGATTAAAATTGAATTAATAGGGTCGCCCTCAGCCCCTCGCGTATTGGAGATCGTCCCTTGTCAGTTCAGATAGCAAAGTTTTTATTGAACTGGGCGTTGCTTTTTAAAGAAAGATAAAATGAAATTCAATTTATGTTTTACCTAAGGCGAGTTAGCCGTGCGTTATTCATAAAATAAGAAAAGATATCGGAGTTCTTGAAAAATTAAAGGTTTTTGATTAAGATAGCTAATGTTCAGCGGTGCAGTTACTATACCTAATTTTCATATTCATAAATTAAAGTTAATAAAGTAATAAATTCCAAACTCATTTAAATTACGCGTTAAGTTGAAGTTACACCCAAAGTAACAAAAGAACTGCTTTTTGGTCTAAATTAATAATAATAATAAATATAATAATAAATATTGTTGGACATTCTCACACAACATCATCTAGCCCAAACTAAGCTATCAAGCTTGTGCTATGGGATCTAGACGACTGATAAACATACTTACTTATATATTTCTAAATACATACATATTATACATAGAAAAAAATTAAATAAATTAATTAATTAATTAAATTAATTAATTCTATAAATTTTGCTGCAATAAGAAGTTAAAACTAAATTGGTCTCTTTAAATTTGTCTACTAACGTAACTTCAGTCAAGTACAAAATTACTAACCACAACCATTAACCATAGATAAGCACAGCCAAGTTATCCATTTATGGGCAGTCATTTTTATGATTTGAGACTTTTAGTTCATAATTTTTCCCCTAGGTATATAAATTGACAAAATAGCAAATTGTAATCATAATATTATGTATGTTGGTAAAGTCAGAATGGCAGCGTAACCAAGTTCTCTTCTTAGGTGGGTCGCTGAGTCAAGCATATTACGCTATGGGTCGCTTGTGGTGAGCTGGGTGACCGCTTTGTGGACCTGTTTAATAGTAACATGGCAGGTGTTCAGCTAAGTTGAAGACTCGTGTTACGCTTTTCTAAGTCACGTATCACACTCCTTTTGGGGCGGCTTAAAAATTATACCAGCCGAACCACACTTGCGCCTTTCCTTTTCAACACGACAATAGGTTAACCACGTGATACGTGGGTCAAATTGCAAAGGTGTATTAATATGGGCGTATAGTATTCTTGAGAATATAAAGTATTGCAGTGAACTTCTAACATGATAGATTCAATCAGAATGTTAGAAATTTACATTGAACTGAAAATCATTTTTCCCAATCACACTTACTCATACTTAGTTCATTGTTCACCCACCACGACCGGAAGTGTCACGTCAGTGTGACGCGCTGTCAACAGGAACATCCGTATGACGACAATAGGGCGTTCCCTTTACGTTTTAAAGTTTAGGGCTGACGCGAGAAGTGATCCGGTTCTTACGATGATAAAATACAAAATACTACAGAACATAACACCTTATAGAACCGATGTTGGACAAAGCAGATTTGACAAACGTACGATTGTGTACACTGGGGCACCTACGATCTAAGATAGGTTGCAATAAGAGACTTGGGAGGAATTGAGAGAAACCTGTGTCCAACAATCAATGGCGATAGGCGGATTATTGATTGAAACAACAATAGAACAAGAATCACACATTGAAGTACACACAGAGACATACGACTTGAAGAGGTAGATAAATAATAAAGAGCTCCGAAATATTTCCCCCAGAACGTTCGAATTCGTTTTCAGCCTGAAAATACCAAATGTTTTCCTTGTTAAATTATGGCATAGCTATTAAGGCATTTTCAAGAATCAACCAGCAGAGCGTATTATGCCTGGTTTACAAAATATGAATCAAAATTGCGTTTTACAGATCCAACATTTTAATAATGAAACACGGAGCGAATAAATTCATTTACCTTGTTGTTCTCAAAGTACTCGTCACACTCGGTCGGCTATTTTGCTCATATTGTCACGTTTTTGTGTTAAGCGTGTTTAATTTACATAATACAATCGTGCGAATGACAAATGTTGAGCGGAAAATATCTCAATATTTCGTACAAATTGCGAGGCGGTCGGCGCGGGAATGTTTGAAGCACAAACCGTGACAGTTTGTACCGTAATTATAAGTTGAGATAATTACAGTGGGCGCACACTAGGCGTCTTGTCGCGGCGACATGTCGCGGCGACAAGTTGCGGGCGCCAAATTACATACATTTTGTTCTAAGCTCCGCACACTAGGCGACATGTCGCCGCTCAAGCAAGTGACAAGACGCCGCGACATGTCGCCGCGACTGTCGCCTAGTGTGCGCCCACTGTTAGTCTTTGTAGGTACCTATTAATTGTTCTTCACTTTAGTTTGGGATTGAAATGCAAGGATTACACTCAATATTTTAGGGCACTTCCTGTCATGTAAAGTGGATACCTATGCTTTTTATTTTTTCACCAGCATTTTTTTACCAAATTCTTTCTTTTAAAAAAATGTCAGAGTCAAATGGTTTAACAGCGCTGTCAGATCACAAGATGCCTACTTCCACCAACATCTGGGCCGCAAGTCCCAAACACTGATACAATATTTCGCTCTGTACCACAATCTGTAGATTTCGGAATCAATATCATTGGAATTTGGAATAATATTATATAATGTATATCCTTTGTTACAGGTGTGTTGAGGCACGAGAGGCGAGAGAGTGCACTTCATATTTGATTAAGGTATGTTTGGAACACTTAGCACATCAGACAATAAACACTAGGTATGTTGAAGGTCACTCGATACACATTTATCTTGCAGTTTAATTCCATTATAGGTAAGTAATTCAACTGTTGGGAGTCCTGGGACGTCCTTCCGAGGGCTTACTCGGGGCTCCCAACCATAGGCTGTTGGGCGTTACGTGAGGTTTTATAGTCGGCAGTAAGAGCCCGGCATAGCATCCATCATCCATGAAGGATCCCCCTCAAGTTAAAAAAAAATAGAAGGATGCAATGACAGCGAGGGCCGGCCCGGGTCTCCTGGCCGCAGGCAGATGGATGAGCATCTCGAGGTTTTAGTCGGTAGGAGTCCTGCATAGCATCCATTAGGTTTTCCACCGTAAAAAATGCAATCAAAGTAGAGGCGCGTTGCTCCAACGCGCGCTTCAACTTTTTCGCCAATTTGAAAGGATTGAGAACGGGAGGCGTTGGAAGATATAATGATAATGACGCAAATATACGGCTCGCATTTTTTATTCAGCGTTAGATGGGAAGGAGTTTGATCTTAGTTTCGATTGTTATTAATTTTTCACTTTCAAGTGGCAAGTTAGCCGTAAGGTAATTTTTATTTTTCAAGGAAACATACTAACCTAACTATTCAACACATAAATAATACAAAGAAAAGTATACCTACGTATGACATACTAACAAATAAATGTCTCCTTTATAATGTTAGTTTCGATAATAAACTGCAGTCAGGCATAAGCTCTTGTTCAAATTAACACGTCGCTATTCAAATGAACTCCACTTTAGATAATATTTATGTTTAAAGTAGTGTAGAAAGATTTAGAGTCTTCTTATATAACAACATTGTTCTACACAAGTCTCACAAGTTCGACACACAAACTTTAAATTCGATTTTGTTCATGAAGTGGTACAAGTTTCAGTTTTCTGACTATTTGGGTAGGAGATGTTATGAAGTTGGAAGGAGTTAGTGAGGCGGCGGTTTTCTTAGAACTATTCGGTACAGAATACCTGCTTCTTGTTACAAAGAACTATTTAATGAGTGGTTGGTTAAGCTTGAGGTTGTGTCTATTTTCATCGCAATTCTGTAGGTACTAGCTGATGAATTTGAAACGATCTCAAGTCTTCTTGAAGTTCATATTAATATGCTCTTGCAAAATGAGGGTTGTTATACCTTTAGGTTGGTTGGATATAAGCGTGTACCTGTCCGATGTGAATAATTTTTGTTGACGGTTCATTTTTTTTATTTAAAAAGTAGGTTTTCTTATCCATTCTTGATCCACTACTGAGAATAAAAGTCTCACTAATTCCGCCACGGAACTATTAAGACAAAGTCTCACTAGTTCCGTCACGAAACTACTGCCACAGAACTACTGGGAATGATCCGTTGTGGGATGTGGTTCTTGGAAATATTTCATTAATTCTTTATTTAATGAAATATTTCCAATAATTAATAATGTGTTATTCAGCGGGTATATCAACCAAAAAAGTAGCCTGTTTAATAAGTGAAAACTGTTTTTCAGTTAAAGTATTAACGAGTAGGTCTAGGAATTACCGCTACGTTTATTGACAGCTCTATTATGAACCAGACAGTAAACCTCTTTGAGCACTTAATAATTTTGATTTACATAAAACCCAATATTAAATATCGGAACAGTTTATTAAATCCTAATTGAAGAGCAACTTTTCATCTTCACAAAAAGTTGAGGGCAATTGAATTCTCTTTATATTCGTCTATTTAGTCCGCTGCGCTGTTTCAACCCTCAATCAGTTTTGTGAAGTGCTCTTTTTGCCGTCTATTGAAATATTAGGAAGAATATTATACATACAGTCTCGACTTTGTTTATGCCTACATCTCACCTTAATTTTGTTGTCCCTGGTACTAGTATCCGCCGCAGATTGTGACGACTAGCTGTTGACATTTCAAAATCAGTACTGCTTCTCTATTTTCCGTGTCAACTTGTACAAATTGTAATGAAATGGCAGTTACAATAGGGTGAAGAATTTCAACTTCTTTCGAAACGTTTCCGTAGCTCAATTGGTTAGAGCATTGCCCTGGTTTAGGCAAAGGTTTACGCGTTCAAGTCCCATCTGAGCTAAGTTTGTCTTTTTTTAACTTTATATTAAAATATAATGAATAATATATTAGCATATTAATTGCTTTAAATATTAATAATATTAGTTTTCATATTTACATAATAATATAGCTTAGTCAATGTAGACAAAAATAGGGTACTCTTGCATAAATTCCTGACAAGCAGAAAATTTTCATGAATGTTAGGGACGTTAGGTAACACAAAAATTGTAAAATGTCCCCATCGATCCCTCGTGTGCAAAAACAAATGCAGATTTCACAAAAATGTTTTAACACGTTAGCAATACCAGAGGGGCATTAGACCTCTCTTTGAATAAAACCATACTGTTGAGGTACACACAGAGGGGCAGAGAGTTCATTCTGTACAAGAAGAAATCGTAGATGTATAGTGTGGCGGCTGAACACGACAGTATCTGTGACGATAGAAACCGGTGGGTACGTTAAGATTTTTAATTTTTATAAAAGGTAGTATTAGTATCCATCTTAATAATGTATGTTTATTTATTTATTTTAAACTTTAGTACTGAGTAAAAGGCGGACTTAATGCCTTAGGCATTATCTACCAGTCTACCTGAGGGTGATGCAGAGATAACATTAGGTAGGTGCTCAGGGATATAACGAAAACTATTTACAATATAATTTAAGAGATCATATTAAAGTATGCAATGTGATAATACATACATAATTATATAACTACGTACATAAATACATACATACATTAATACATACATACATAAATACATAAATACATACTCGAATCGTTAAATCGATGCTAAATCCGTAACATGTCTTTTTTTAACGCAGCCCTATTTCCGATCGTTACAATGGTCACAGCGCCAGATTGGAACTTTCCACGTAAATTACCACAATAAATTCACGAAATCCCAGATCTTATCAAAATTTTCCCTCAAGCTATGAGAACACCAGCCTAATTTGACCCTTAATGGGATTTTTTTTGTCACAATTTTATTGATAAAGGAGCAGATAAACTGGTTTATAACGGTTCTTTGAAAGTTGGCCGATAAGAAAACGTATTGGTGGTAGGTTGGATTTCTAAATGGCCAAAAGGGGCGCAAAACTTTATTTTGTAAAGGTTTGAAAAGAAAGCTCGTTTTATGAAAATATAAAAGCTATCCTATCTTAGTCACGTCAGTAAAACACAGGTTTCAGAAAAAGAAACATGAAAGGCATCGTCGTAAACGTCACATGAGAAATAGATTTAACATACCGTGTGCACAGTAGCTAGTGTAGAGTGTATGTATGCTTGTCTTACATTATAATTGATTTTATTGGGCAGCTCTTAACCAATCCCTATTTTTACTAATATTTTAAAATTTATAATATTAGTAGAGATAGGGGTTCACAGAGATGCACACAGGGCAGACAGACCGAGTTACGCATTACTTATATTTTCGAATTTAATGCGAAAGTAACTCGGTCTGTCTGTCTGTTCCGCTTTCACGCCTAAACCACTGAAGCGATATTTAAATTTTGATTAAATTTCGTATAGAAATGTTTTGAGTCCCTGGGAAGCTTATAGGTTACTTTTTAACCGACTACGCAAAAAGAGGGTAAAGATTTTACGCGATAACGTTGATGAAGGCGCGGGGAACAGTTAGTAGCTAATTATAATAAAAACACCTCTGTTTTTACAAACCATATCTGCGACTTCTCTAATTTCATACTTTTAGCCTTCGTCATATGTCAATACTTAGGAATTTTGCTTTAATCTTTCGTAGTTCTTATTTCTACTTCATAATGATAATTTCGTAAATTTGAATTGTGTTATCTTAATTTTGAGGCTGACCGTACGTGACAAAGGTTAAACAATTTTTTTCAGATGTTCTTTACTTTGATGGATTATTCATTAATGACCTTTGAAAACTTCTGCTTTTAGTTTACTTAAAGCTTTATATGCCAGTCTGCCAGGCGAACAAAGTCGGAGTTAGGCCAGGGTCAAATGAAAATCTATTTATCCTATTGCTGTGGAATGTGTGCAGCATGACACGAGTGATTATGTAGTCAGTCCTGGCTGAACTCGATAACACAAAGCGTACCCGCCGGCACACAGCGAGCGAGCCTTAATGCGACCAATCATTGCAATGAACGTCGCTTACATACATTTAGAAATTCCTTTCACAAAGATTTGATTTGGTAATGGATACACGTGTGTACCTATGTGTTTACTAGAACTTTGGTAATTTTTGTTACTGGTCCCAGTGAGTTTAGTCTGTTTTGTTCAGATAGGACTTATCGCCTATGTAGCAATGAACTTAGCGTGTAGTTTCATTGGCTTAATTTATAGTGTAGGCCGAAACAGAGACTCTGAACTAGATCAATTGAAAAAAAGAATGCTTTAGGGTTATGGTTTGAGTCAAATTGTTTTCTTCTCAGTATCTTTTATCGGTCACTGGTCCTAAAACTATATGTTTTAAAATTCTCATAACTTACTGCCGTGACATACGTGCAGACACGTTGTCTCTAGAAATCAAATTTAAAATACGACAACATCGCAGTACACTGTAAGTAAACCGAGTTCATGCGATGTCTGAGGTCGAGGTACCAGGCCCGCTGAGGTGGCAGGGAGCCAACCATGCTTCGCAAACAGGTTGGCAGTAAGCCAATAGAGCAGGCTACATCGATCGCTTATCGAAGAGGTCAACGCTCGTGCATCACATCTAGCCAGTAATGAAAACTTCACTTATTTTTATCTTAGACTATAAGAGCATGAAGAGGTTTGTGTTTGATTTTTAATTATGCAGTCTGTAGGAGAGCTTGCCAGGGAATAATGTTCTATTTAATAGTTCTCTTTAGTTAAAGAATCTTCTATTAAAATGAAGATTTGACAATAATAACATTTTGTACTGTAGGATAGTCGAGGTTACTTATATTGAATAGTTTTGTGGTTCATAGTCGGTTTGAATACTGTTCTAGGGATCCCCGTGTACCGGGGGTGCCCCTCGTAACGAGGGTGCTTTAGCACCCGCCCGCTCGGCCACTCTCTACCTCCTCTGCATACAGAGGGACATTCGAGAGTGGTACGATGCGGGCTGTTATTCAGCTCCTTAGGGAGTTCTGGGGGACCGCCCATCAGGCCCCCGTGGAGAGTCCTGTAAAAACAGGGCGACCCTTTGCTGGGCCGCAGTGATTTATCCACCGGCCTATCCTGCGACCTGCGACCCAGTTAAGGTGAGGCGGAACACCGCGGGGCTTAGTGGCTAGGACGGTTCCTTCCAGAACCGTGAGTCCCACACGAAGTCGCCCCACTCCCCAGAAGTGGGATGGCGAAGTGCCTAACCTGCAGTCCCCGCGTCAAAAAAAACTGTGCGAATGCGAATGACTGTGTTGATTGGAGACAAATGAAACAGTATGAAATAAAAAAGTCATTAAACTTTAATCGTTTATGTATACATACTTGATTATTCTAAACATTGACCTCTGAAAACATAGAAAACACAAGTATTTTATTATAATTCTTGAATCAAAAATGAGACCACGGTCGGGTGAGTATGCAGGAACTTTACTATATTTCCCTTTTCACCCTCCCTATGCTTTTAGCATCGCGTGACACACAATCAAGTATAAACTAAAAAAAGCGGTTTTTTTGTGTAAACTAAACGTACAGTAGAGACGTCATATGAATATAACTTCTGCACTTTGTGAGCTATAAGTATTTTATGCCATTTTTATGACCGTCTGAGGAGGCCAGTTTTTGACGACTTTGCTCTAAGACTTTCTTTACCTTGTTGTGAATAATTTTATGCTATTAATTTTTTAGCGTTTTTGAAGTACGGATTTTTAATGTATTACAGAATGTAATCTTCTGAACATAAAGGATCTTGTATTGTTTCTCTCTCATTGTATGTATACATTGAGAAGCTTCTTGAATTCAATGAAATGCGACTTGAATTCTCACAGTTTAAACAGAGTGGATGTGAGCTTTGTTGCCAGGTTCTTTTCTCTCCGGTTCTACCTATTGCTTTGTGATTCTGGCAGTAAATGGAAATGTAGAAGCCAAAATTTTTATGTTCATAAGTGTTGCTGTGTGACCTATACTATTACATAGGCATATATTTTCAATTTTATTAAATATTTAGCTCGCCAAAACGACGCCCCCCCCCCCCCCCGACTAATGAAGAACGATTTACGAAACGTTTAACGATTAGAGGCCACTCTCACAATCTACAAAATTATTGAAAGTGGTACTATAACACTCATCCTACTATCACATCACCTATACGCAGCTATTCGTGAATTTCTCAATTTATAATTCTCTTCTATTCTAATCTGATTGTGTCATCCTAATTTTGTGTAAAGAATCAGAGGGGTAAATCCCTGGAAACGAACCTGGAAAAACGGAACCAGGCTTTCAAATATTTAAACTCGGGAATAGAATACGTTGTTTGGCGTAGTGTGATAAAAATATCTCACGACTACTTTTAGTCCCATAATACTAGAATGGTCACCGAAGAATGTACCACAATATGCAAATTTATTTTAAAATCTTTATCTTAGCGTTATAAAAGTTTCAATAGTAACAGCCAACGCGTGGGCGTTCTTAAAATCGTTACTAAAATCTGTTATTTTTAATAACATAGGCAATGCAATGGTGGACTTCTTATTTTGAATAAGACGACTGTACTTACAATAGTTATCTATAGGCTAGAAAGAATTAGCAAGGAAGCACTTTAAGTAGCGTCTCTATCTAATTAAGCCTTAGCCGTAACGATAGTGAACTGCCACTTTATATACACTTTATGTTTACTGATTAAAAGAAGAACTTTATTAAAGAGATTTTGTATGGTATGGAATTAATTGGAACTGCAAATAATACAATTTCTGTTATCCCAACTAATAATTTAATTATAAAAAAGAAAGAATTGATTGTTTGTTTGTTTGCATTGAATAGGCTCCAAAACTATTAAACCGATTTGAAAACTTAATTTACTATTAGGAACCTACACTATCCCCGAGTGACATAATGCTATATTTTATTCCCGTATTTCCACGGGAACGGATACTAAGGGGGGAAACCGCCTAACATTCTTTAGTACAATATATTACAACAAGTTCAAAGACTCTTTTGTAAATTATCTCTAAAGCTTTTTTGCCCAAAATCTATACTTATAATAAATCTGTAGAAGTGAAAATTCTGTACATTCAAAATATCAAAAAAATAAATAGCAGGGGGTGTTACTAGACCGACACCGAACCCAAAAATGTGATTAAAAATTTTTTTGTCTGTCTGTCTGTCTGTCTGTTTGTTCAGGCATCACGCAAAAACTACCGGTTCGATTACGATGAAACTTAGTATAATTATTCTTTAATAGCCTGGGCACCACACTGGGTACTTTTTATCCCGGAAAAGTATTTGGAATTCAAAGCAAACTTAATTTTGCGGTTCGATCCCTAGACCCAAAGTTATTATCAATTATTGCTTAAACGGTTAATGGTACGATGATGAAACTAAGCATGAGCGTTGTTTGTTACAATTTGAAAAAAGTAATTTTTATATTTTTGCAAATTCCACCTCCAAAGGTATAAAAAAGGAGGGTAAAGTTTGTATGGGACAACGTGATTCCTTGGTCCGATCTACTTAAAATTTGGCATATAGCATTATTAACAGAATTGATAGAAGACGTGTTCCGTATTTTATTGAAATTTATACTATAACGAGCTAAAAAGGGAATGTAAATTATTTTGGTGCTGATTTTCTCCGGAGTTGATATCAAAACTCCTTAAATACTCTTATTTCATACTTAAATTACTTTTTATTTTGACACATAATTTGTGAAAGCGTTGTCATTTATGTTAGGTATATGGTTTGACTTCAGACTTCAGAGAAGAGTAGGGACCAGACTGAGTTTCTTGGGGTGTTCTTCTCAGTCTGTAGTATTTCCGAACCCCCGGTAGAGTCACAAAAATTTTGACAAACCTAAATAATTTTTTTAAAAATTTCAAAGGGAATAAATTTTATTTTATTTTATTTATTTATTTTTATTTGACTGACTTTGACTTTTGACCAAATGACTGACGTGCACTGCGTGACGCTGGTGACGCGAGTGACGTGACGTGTACTTTGTTTTCATTTCATTGATTCTGCCGAGAGGAGACTGGCGTATCGCCATTTTTTAATGATTTAATTTGTATCTATTTATTTTACTGGAGACTGGCAAAATCGTTAATAAACGGAGGGCCATTAATTAAAAGAAGAAGAAGACTTCAGACTTCAAAGATATGATTTTACTCTTACGTAGTATTGTATTCTCTTTGAATTTTACTACAAAGCCATCAAGTTAAATAAAAAGCGCTATTTTGGTATAATATTAACTAAATATGCTATACGGATTATTGCTAATTTATTCAATTTTTGTGTGACAAAAATACATTTGTGAAAAGGAGAAGAAAATTCTAAGATGGTTAGCCAGAAAAAATGAAAGACCACGCTTCAGGTAGTATCCACTGGTCAATAAAATAACACCGCATGTTACCATCTACGCTCAATCCTTACGACAAAGATTGTCAGCAGAGTGATCATGGAATGCATGGACTTTATTCTACATATAGTGCTGACTGCATTCTGTCAGGAAACAGACTCACTAAGTCTTTGTAAAATACGGGAATGGCCTCTACGTAGACTACATTCGATAGGACTGAAAAGAGCCATTACAATGAACATAAACGCTCAGCTGATGAAATTTACATTGTTATTACGTTATCAGGTCTTGGTTGGACCATCTGTATTAGGAGGACAAAGCCTACAGTAGTTCGGTTTGTTTAAACGTCGTAGGCTGGGAATACCTGAAGAAGGAACTAAGTTACGATGTCAATTGCTTAGAAGAGAAGTTGTGTCACGTAGTAGTTTAGTCATGGAATTAAGAAATGTATTTATTAAATAAATTTACTTGGCTCATATATTATGCATTATGAATTTGTTAATCAGAAATCTATCTAACTAGGTATTATTATAAATGCGAATGTTTGTGAGTGTGGATGTTTGTTACTCTTTTACGCTGTAACGGCTGAACGGATCTGGCTGGATTTGGTGCCTACAGAGATATGTTATAGTCTAGGAACAAAATTTCACGCAGGCGAAGCTGCGGGCATCAGCTAGTACTTAATAATTGTTCTCAAATCTTAGCGTTGAAAAGCGCTTCTTTACTACTCTATTTAGAAGTCTTGCTATGATTTTATTATTTTCCAACAAATTTTACACTATACTTGTGCCACTTTTATTCTTAGGGACATTTTATTTGATATCTTGAAGAAACTTTACTACTCTGAAAATGTTGTTTGAGTCTGGAATTGCACTTCAATATCATTTTATATTTGTTACAGAACTTCCATATTGGAAAGTATGAAAACATATTTGTATTATAAAGAGGCCAATACTAAAAGATTTGCATTTCCGAGTCCTGAGTAGATACGTGCATTCCCTTGTGTGTTTGCTATTGCCAGCGCTGTACCTACATTATGAGACACCCGGTATTTTTTATGCAGAACTTTAGCGTCTCTCATCTATATTTATTTAAATAAAACCACCTAAATTTTCATAATTTTCCCTAACTTCATTATAACGATCTTAGTTGTGTTAAACCCTATATCTAGTTGGGGTCGAAAACTGCGTAATTGGCCATATAGTATATGTATCTGGATAAGCAAGTTTAGTTTAAAATAAAATAAATAAACCAATGTTATTTAGTTGACAACTCACTTTATTCTGTTCAAAGGGCTGAAAGCAAAGCAAAGAGCCTAAGAGCTTTTGTGCAAGATATTGTTTGTTAGAATCCGGTGACGCACTAATACTCGGTGTCGTAGGCGGTGAGTGGGTTTATTTGTAGCTCATCTCATTCTAATAATAAGTCTTGGATACATTCAGTCCTCCTTCAAAGCTTAGGTCAGTGTCGTAAAGCCCCTATCAGAGAACAAAAAACTGTGGCTAGTGACGTCATCTCAAAGTAAGGTTAGTAAAGCCACAAAATGCTGAGTGAGTTCGACAATAATCTTCTTTAGTACAGGCCTCCAGTTTGCTCCAATTCATCTGATTTGATTGGCAACTTATCTATAGTAATATTATAAAGAGAAAAGATTGTATTTGTTTGCAATAAGTAAACATTGAAACTACTGAAACGAATTCTTTTGCAATAAAAGGGAAGCGGAGCAATAATAATAAATGTGAAAATAATGGCGTATTTCCATACTTTTTGTAAAACCTTCAAATGCAAGTGTTGACTTGACTTACTATAGAAATGAATTTGCCCTGTAGCAATTTTATCGGCAAAGTATTTATAAACATTTTGTCGCTTGATAAAAAAATACTATAAATCTTGCTTCTGAGCAGCTTTCTTCAAAGGCTCAAGATATTACTTTCTATCAGATAGTCCAGATAATTAGTGGTATAAAAATAGATATAGGTAGTTGATAGGTGAATTTTCAATTCTGTATTTTTCTAATCACTTTAACAATATAAATAGCAATCAGCATTGTACAAATATCATCGCAAATCAATATTAGAATGTCCAAAAGGAAAATTAATATAAAACAGTCACACATCCCTCTATCTATTTTGATTGACATTTCAATCAAGAGGCTAATCTCTCTTTTTACTTCAGCTCGTTTCTGTTCAGTATTTTCATAAGCTTTCAATAAAACCAGTCATTTTCTACGCCCTAATGATAAGGCCACTCAAATTGCTTTGTTTAAAATATTGTTTGTAATAAATTCGTCACAAAACAAGCCAGTTCATTTAATGTGGGCATTTGTCACAGGGCCGTCGTGTCTGATCGATTGGGCTTCATTGAGCAGAAACTTCGCTTCATTCCACAAGTATAGGAAAAGTCCAATATTTTTCTGGTGACGAGGAGTCGTAGTTCGAAATAAGTTTATATCAATAAGTTTGGTATAGATTTCTTGCTGTAAGATGTATCTTTCCCTTATTGTTCATTGAATTCTTTCTGTTTTGAAATTCGTTGTTCAATTGAACTACTTTAAATAATACCAGAAAGAAAGAAGACTTTAACAGACCTAATAGTGCAACTCAAATAGAAATAAATTAAACGGCATGTTTCCAGTGCCTAAAGGCCCGAATCTTACCTAACTTGTACACTAGTTCACTGCTGAATGAGGCTCACGCCAGTAGCTTTATAAAACAACATAGCCAACATAGCAGCGGTTTCAATTGCAATTTCTTAAAATTACAGGTGACTTGAAATTGTTCATGAAAGCTAGGTGCTCTTACTAGTACATTGTAGGAAAGCATATTTCAAAACTCCATCTCTAAGGTGGTAATATATGGGGTTAAAATATATCGTCACATGTCACGAGCTAAGTCACATCTACTTGAATATAAAATCTAAATATCCACCTCTGAACATTTGAATGTCGGAAGAAGCTACAAAACCTCTCCTTCGCCGCTGCTCATTCCAAAGCGGCGATGACAAGGATACCAATGTCACATAACGACAGCTTTACGGCGCCCTACAGCCACTCAATTTCCCCTCGGTGACAACCTCTCGCACCCATCACGGAATAAATCGTAAATGTGAAAAGTTTCAGTGTTCGCGTCACATGTCTCAAACTTATGAATTTAGGTAGAAAGTACGTAATTTAATTATATGATGTAATGCAGTATAACGTCACAACTTTCTACTAATGTTTGCCCATTCAGGTGTATTTTTCAACATTGATTTTTATTCCGGCACTGAATTCTTCACTGGCTACTAGAATCTAGGTATAAGACTGTTAGTTTAGTTAGACGTTCGCTGACACTGGAGAAATAATTCCAATTGCTTTACTGTAGATATAGTGTAATTTGGAATAGGTTTTATTACATAGAAAAGGTTAAACTAAGATATATCAAGAAATTTTGGAATTATTAAAACATTACCGGTAAAATTGTATAAAATCCATTTTTTTACTTTTTTGGTACATCAATATTATTGTTAGCATGACTTGGGACGTATCTCCCCAACTTTATTTAAAATAATAAATATGCCAGAACGTAGAAACTGAAATACACAATGTAGGTATAGCGCCACATACCGATACTTAGTTGAATATAACAATGTTTAACCCTATTATCCAAGCACTATGAACAAAATCCAAATATGAGCGGTCCCCATACAACATTCGAGGGATACAACGTGCGTCACAGAATATTGGATACATGAGGATGTTGGGATGAATAAAATATCTCGCTGCGTTAAGGGCACCTGCACTGCGAACCGCCTGCTGTGGCAAACAAATATTGCAAAAGAAAATATTGTGGAAGAGAGCACTCCGCAGGGATTTGACTAGCTTCGGTGCTCATATCCAACGTAAAGCCGAACATTTTTCGTATTAATGCAGAAAAAGATAGTGAATTTACTCAATGTTATGTTATAATAATCACTCCTTCAGCATTTTGTTAATAAAATCCTGGAATGAGTTTTGGTTTAAAATTAATTTCAATATTATAAAATATACTCAGTCAAGTTGTGAGTTTTAAATGTGTTCTATCTTTGTTCTCACATTATTGTATCGTGTATAATTTTTACAAGTCTTTATAAAATAACGCGACGACCGCTTGGATTCACAGTATCAGTAAAATTTAAAGAAAAGTCTTGTCAATCTTTATTATAACCGCATTCAATTTTAGAAGCTCCAAGAGAGCCGTTAGTGGAAAGCCTTTCCAATATTTTAGCGCATAAGTATAAGTTAGAGTCCTGCAAATCTAAAATATCAATCTATTAGTCACTTCGAAGTGTCTGTCTGCAAACTATTTATTGAACTTTTGTAAAACAGCTTTTAAGGACGTAAGGAATGATAAAAATGAACTAGTTTATCAGAAGAACTAATCGACGAAAGTCCTTACTTTTGGGTCCGGATGCACTGGGAGTTACTGGCGAATAAGAAAAGGTGGTTAAGTGAAATAATTACTTTTTTCTGAGTAGTGCACAGTAACTGGCTCGACCCAGTCATACATCACGCTTACATTCAAAAGTGCTTACTTGCAATCTTACACACTACAGAGTCCCTACAGCTGTATAGATTCATCAAATCAACCGTCTTTTACTACAACCCTCAAACTTTCACATAAAATGTCTATAAATAAATAGTGAGTCCAAGTGCAATAAAAACAATACGTCGGTAACATTTTATATCCAACATATGTCGGCGTCGTCAAACACACTTGCTCTCCAAACTTGGCGTGGACGGACTGCAGTAATAAACCAAAGCCTTGTTATATAAGAAGGTGTACCAATGTTTGGCAAATGGCAACTTAGAAACGAGTGATAATCACATAAATTGTTCATGAAGTACCTATTTTGAGGAGTAGTAAAATTACTGTAATCGGTCTCATCTATGTAGGTACACATGTACAAGTCTAGTAGTCTATTATCGTGCTTGTCAAATTGAAGTTAGCGGTCGTCACCTTGCCGATCTAAGGAGAGGTATAAAGCCATAGTTCAAAGAGCTAAGCGTAGGTATGCGAGGAGACTCTGTGAGAATGTGTGGAAATGGACTGCGTCGGTATTTTCTGAATAGAAGATCATTTTGGTCTGTCATTCGACGTAGTTGTCTATCTATCTACAGCGTGGTCATTATACAATTGTATCGAGATTGTTGTACATTCAGTCATAATAAAATTCTAGTAACATTGTATTGTAGGACCGTCCTGAGTACTAAATTGTGCGGAACATGATCTCAAATAATTATGAAAACAACAGATACGCTCCACTAATTGCTCTCATTTGTCTGTCTTCTGAAAAAGTATTGTGAGCTCATCAGAGCAGAGTGCGGACCATCTGCAGCATTATAATATCAACTTAAAATAATAACAACAGATCAATCTTTGAAGTTATTTTATTTTCAAAAAGTTCTACGAGGCGTCTTTTTTATACCACTAAGGTGGCAGACAAACATACGGTCCTATGGAATTTATAAGGAAAACATCGCCGGGAAATTGTGTAACAGATTGGTCAAACCTATTTTGTGTCACATAGAACAAAATGAACTTGTCAGTTGCAATACTGTTGGACGCTGAAATTCGTAATCCCTAACATTGTTATAGAGTCGAGAGCAAATTATTTCAGACTCGGCATAGTAACACAAATACATGCAACTGAAACTTGTCAATCCCAATAGGTAGAGCATTTTTTACAAAACTTATCCGACGTCACAAGCTACCAAAGGAGATTACAAAGAATAGTCACATTCAATTACTGACTGTGCCCACAAAAATGCAAAAGAAAGGCTCGAAATAAAATAAAATTCTAGTAACTTCAAAGCCTCAAACTGGTTGTCAGTGAGGAACGGGGCGGCGGCGACGGCGGCCAGAGCGCGGCACCAGAGTACAAGAGAGTGGACAACTTCGAGCAAACAATAACAAACGCACCGAGCGTAGTTTGCTCGTATGCAAGCACAGTGCCTGTGGGTGGGATGGGCCAGGCCATGCACACTTTGATATTAATAAATTTGGTCAAAGTATGCGTGGCGTGGCTTGCTCAGTGCGTTTGTTGGAAGTTGTCTTCGCCTCTCATCGCTAGTATCCAGTTTGAGACCTATTACCGATATATCCACCTAACTGTTAGCTCCAGTGAGGCGTGAATGTGCTGTGAACTTCCGTCGCGGTTTTCACACTCAAAATGCAGAAAAAATATCGTAGCAAAAAGAAAATTTAGGATAGCGCAATTGGTATATACATCGTTATCTTTTTTAGGTCTTTTTTCTGTTGTATAGCTTTGCAAAACGAAGCTAAATAACTGCTATCGTACCAAAATTACTCTATACTGCAGAAACAAGATGATTTTATGTTGATACTACTTGTAATAGTAGTACTAAATATGCTACCTGAATCAGGATAAAGCAATTATTTCCTTCTGTTGAAAGAGCTCATTGTAGTTCCGGTCAGTTTATTTTTGAAATAACAATCACACAACTCTGATAACCAATATATTTATAAACGAACCAAAAATATTTCGCTTGATCATGATTCGACATTACTGTATAACAATAGGTTTTTGTATTTGCCGGCATTGCATTGGAAACTTTCCAACATACGAATTTTTGCAATAAAATTTGTACTATTTCTATTTTGTGTTATTTCTAAAATGTAAAAAAATGCGCTCGAAAATATGTGGAACGAATATTTGAGTTTCAAATTACAAATTTTTGCAATAAAATTTGTACTATTTCTATTTTGTGTCATTTCTAAAATGTAAAAAAATGCGCTCGAAAATATGTGGAACGAATATTTGAGTTTCAAATTTACAAAGGCTTTAACAGTATCTGTAAATTTCACTGTTGGTATTTGATACACATTATTGGACACCGGTAGCTTGTGTATTGTTAGGTATCTGTTGTATTTACGTGTAAATAGCGGCATTCATTTACAAAACAAGCAATACTTTGTTGTTCATGGTACCTACTTTTTTTGATTCTATTTAAGTACGACTTGCGTCTGACTGAGATTGTGACGGGAACCCTGGGGATTTCCTTTCTAGCCCTTAAATGCATGATGATGCATATATACATCAGTGTTTTCTTCCTTACATAATTTGTAAACGGTAACTCTAGCACAGTACTTTTTACTTTTATTAGGTGCTAAAAATATCTATCTTGGTTTTTGAACGCAAGTTTTCATGATATGGCAGTTCAATTGTTTAAATGTCATAATTTGACAGCTTGGCGCACTACTAACAACTACCCGCTTTGGCGGCAAATTTGTGATTTTATTTTAGTGGATACCAAATAGCATAATTACGTGCTAAAAATAATTTACGAGAGGATAAAGGTAAGCAGAACACATAACATTGTTTTTTTTTTATTTCAATAACAGTTTTTTTGTAAATATCTGCGTTATAAATGTGATGTAGAAATACATCAGTATGCAAAATCGGCAAGAAATAGTTTTACTGTAGGTATAATATTTTATTTTTATTTTTGGCTTATTTGTTATAGATACATAATTTATTCATACGAATTTTATAATTATTTTTCAGACTGTCCCTTAAAGTGGCTGATAGAGACATAGAACAACTTCTGGCGGCCACACAGTATGGGCGGAGACCCTGACGGCCAGCAATGTGGCTAGATTACTGAGCCCGCAGAAGGCGATGGCCGTCAGGGTGATTAGGGGATACCGCACGATCTCAGGTGAGGCGACATGTCTTCTAGCCGTAACTCCTCCATGGGACCTGGAAGCGAGAGCCCTTGCGTCACTATTTACACGGCGCAAGGAGGCGCTAGAGCGGGGCCAAAGGCCTTCGTCTCGAGAAATCGAGGCCCAGCGGTCCCTGCTCCGCCAGGAAACCAGGGAGACATGGAAGGTGCGACTTGAGCAACCAAAGGGGCGATTCGCTACAATCGCGGCCGTCAGACCGGTCATGGACGAGTGGCTGGTGAGGAGACACGGTGCTCTCTCCTACCGGTTGTAACAGATACTTACCGGGCACGGTAGCTTTGGTAGGTATCTGTGGCGAAGACACCGGGAAACCACGGCTGAGTGTCAGCACTGCGAGGACCGCAGCGAAGACACAGCGCTCCACACGCTGGTGGAGTGCATAGCGTGGGCTCAACAGCGCCAGGTCCTTGTGGTGGGTTTAAACGTGGACGCTCTCTCGCTCGAGACCATGGTGCGAGCGATGGTCTCCAGCGGGAGTAAGTGGGACTGCGTCGCCTCTTTCTGCGAGCAGGTCATGCTCGTGAAAGAGGCAGCGGGGCGGGAGCCGGAGAGAACTCTCCCACCCGAGTTCCGCAGTCGGCGGCCTGGGCGCCGCCGACCTGTCTTCGCTGAAGACTATCGGTCTCCATGACCAGGGGCCTGAGAACAGTGAGTGGGCTGTTCACCGTCCTTACAGTAGCAGGCCCATGACGGCAGCGTGACGTGAGGGATTCACGCACGCCCCCCCTTAGAAGCGGGATCACACCCAGAAACCCCCAAAGACGCGGGATAGCACCCGAAAGGATTTTCCCTTAACGTTAAAAAAAAGGGCACCACACAATGGTCATGTACCAAATGTAATGTACCGTTGTGTCTTAATCAGAGAAATAACTGTTTCAAAGATTTTCATACAGTGCAGTAAGCCTAATTCGAAGACAATCGTTTAATAGAATAGTACTTAGTTTACATTATTAAAAGTAACCGTAATGCATACTGATGTAGATCTACATCAGTAATTTATTTTTATAAGTCTATAAATAAAAAAAATAAAAAAAAATTTTGTTTATTTTTCCCTTATTATATGTTTAATTTTCTACCTGTTTCAATTTATGGTATTTAAAAAGAAAAAATCATGCATTTAAGGGCTAGGGCGTATCCGGGACTCCGGCGTCAGGCTCCGTGTGGTTACAATCGGTAGTTATCCACACGTTTTAAAAAAGCTGAGATTATGTATGGTGTCTTCGTTTGCAACAAGTCAGGAGTAGTTATAACTTCCGCCTCTTTTGTCTTCTTTTCGTCTATCTACATTTTACACGCCAAGTTTTTTATTACTATAAAAATAAACTTAGTCTTTTTCTGGAGTATAATATTTTCTACTGAATCTGAAAATAAACTTATAATTTATTTATTTTCTATGACCTGAAAGCCTAAACTTAAAGTTTTCCATTAAGAATACAAATGCCTAACCTAGCCGAGTGACAGCTAAGCTTAAGTAATGATCAAATTTAGGGATTAAGTTTAACGTAAGTTTCAGCAGCTGTCAGAGAGGTTTAAGCGAATTGTAAGCCTAACACAATAAGACATTAACAATTCATTGAATAAAATAGTAGCTTTGAAAATGGTGGTTAGGGTCCTTTATTCGTGTGTACTTTAGTGCAGATTTATATTGTTTATTTTATTGCAATATTATCTGCACCAGCTAAGTTTCAGGAGTAAGTTAAAAAAACAAGAGAGGGAGAGAGTGAGGGTTGCTACACACATAAGCGGGCCGGCATTAATCGGCTAGGCCGGGCGGTAAAATCGACTATGTAGATGAATGTTCGGGAATCTTATGCCGCTCGGCTGCCGCACATTATCACTCGGCTTGGCAACTGCCGACTTTTGCCTATGAATGAAAACCTAATTGTGCCGATCAGCACAAGCCGAACGTAATTTGGTAGTTGCTTTGGGTTGACTTTTTCATTCTGCAATACTATCGAATAGAATGATGTGGCGACCCGAATGAACATCTCGATCGGCAGTTGCCGATTGAAGTCGAACAAGTGTAGTAATTGCTTCGGGTCGGTTTTGTTGTTCGACAAATACCGCCGAACCGAAAATGCCGGCCCGCTTATGTATGTAGCAACCCTTAGAGAAACATTATCTAGATACTATATCTTGCCGAAAGAGTAAAACCGAGACCCTATTAATGACACTTCGCCGTCAGTCTGTCTGTCTGTCCATTACGAACTGTATCTCAAGAACCATGATAGCTAGAGAGCTAAAATTTTCACAGATGATGTATATTATCTGTTGCCGCTATAACCACAAGAATCTGAAAAAAATGGGAGTTTAAGGGGGATCCAGTACAACAAATGTGATGTTTTGCCGTTGAACCCTGCGTGCGCGAGTCCAACTCGCACTTAGCCTGTTTTTTTTCAACTGTGAAAATTCCTTATGCCACACACCGAAGACTCCTCTAGTAATCCTCGGAAGAATGTCCCAGGGTTCCCGACAGACTTTGGCTACCACCGCGCCTAGCCTAGGCTACTATCCTGGGTCTTTGGGGTTTGGTTCGGTGTTATTCTGTTTCTTGAAGTGTGAGGCGTGCGTGAAACTCTCACTTCAAGGCGCCGCCTTGGGCCTGCTTCTGTAAGGTTGGCGAGCAGCACTCCTGCTGCACTCGCTTAATCGTGGAGATATTAAATAATCTAAACCTACTCTATAGTCTCAATGTTAGATACTTAGCAAATGCATTTTCCTTATCATTATCTTCAAAGTCCTTGTGTCCAACCCCATATGGTCATTGTGCGCGTTATCGCGTGACTTTTGTGAAGCTTTACAAAAGCGCGTCAGTCTTTCACATCGACTATTGTAGCGTCGGACGCTTCGTCTTTTATGAGCTCTCTATGACTTTGTTCTTAGAATTAAGGCATGAGGTTTTTGATATGAGACAGTTCTCACAGCTTTGACTAAATTACAAGCCGTGTTGAAAGATCGCTACTAAATTAAGTTGCATGTAGGTCGGTCTTGGGAAAAAGTTGTATCTACTTTTCCATAACATACATTATTTTTATCAGTAATGATTACAAAATTCGTATTTCGTGTTGATAATCAAAATATTATGTAGATATTTTTGCCAACACTACATACCTAGTCATAAATAAAATGAAGAGCATTTGTGTTAATTTAATAACGTAATTACGAATTTAATTAAACTTAATTCAAATGATAGACAAAATTTAGTGTCACATTCTGAAGTAGGTATTGTAAGTAAGTCATGAGTGAAAGATAAATGAAAGTTAGCTCATTAACGTAATATATGAGTGGAGCTCATAAATGAGTAAGTAATATAGTACAATGTTAATGAGTATTTCAAAGATCAAAGGAGCCGATATGAGTGTCCAACTTTATGGGTTTGTGCTAGTTTTGGGCAATGTTGGAAATAAGTTTGTAACTCATTAATTACGCTACGGAATTAAAAGTTTTTGGTCACTGAAATAAAATTGTAACTAGATTGGACCTTTTTTCTTTGAGATTGAATGTCAAAATAATTTTGCCTCATTTAATAGGCGGTTAGCCTATTACCGTGTTGAAACATTTTCAACTTAGCTTAACTCCTGCCATGAACTGGCAACTAGGATCAACGGCTTAGCGTGCATTCCGTAACACGGTAACACTCGTAAATAAAAATGCCAGAAATGCTCACCCATCCGAGAGTAGCCTAGCGAAAGATAAACAGTGCTCGTTTGCAGTAAACTGAGCCAGCTACGGAGCTACGAGCGCAAATTGTATACAGTATTGTCTGTACTACACAATCTTTTTAAAGTAAATAAACAAAAATATATAAAAGAACTGCAGGTATCTTCGCCCGTAAATTCAGAATCCGCGAAACAAACTAGCTCTAAAAGCATTTCTTAAAATGTAGTTTTTCCTCGCTGTCCTCGCATCTGTTCGCAGCGACCCACACCACAATGGTTTCACCATTGAGTGCATTCGAAATGGTTCTACTATTTTTGCCATAGTGCAACATAGTTAGGTACTCGTATGTAGGTAGTGCAAGGGTCTTTTTGTTAAAAATAGAGAATGAATTTCTTGTCGTTCATGCAGGATTGCGATTGGAAACTTGTAGGTAATGTTTACGTTAATGTTATTTTAATCAGCATAATTGTGTAAACTGACTTGTGTTTCTTTAACGTGCTGTAATTAGAGAACCGATGAATTTACTGACTGTGGGAAATAATAGCCGTGTTTTTAATGCCTGGTTTTTTTCGCACAGTCTCTCTCTCTCTATTACCTAGTGAATCTGGCAGTAAGAGCAGCAATTTATTCCTCTCGGACCAGGATGGTATTCTCCGCCAGGTCAAAGAGTAGTGGCAGCACAAAATTTAATTCTCTAGCACAAGACAAGATAAGCCTACATACGACTTCAATCGGTTTATATTTCAAGCATCACTGAACATTATCACAGAACATCGTAACACGAGTATATTACAAGGAGTTTCTCTTTGATGTTGTTTAAAACGTTAAAGCTTTTTGCGCTTAAAAGATTTCAAGATTCACTTGTCTCAACTGTAGTGCATATGAGGAAACTTTTGTACATTTTTTGCTGATTCTAGTATATACCTTTGGAGGTGAAACTTGGACGTACAATTCTGAATTGTTTAAAATTAACTATTTTTGAGATAACTATATAGATAGAGGGATTGATATTCCCTTACCTTAGATCCTCTTTCGTAGCCAGCAAAAGCATTCCTGCTACGTCGTAGAATTACGTTTCGTAGCGGTAGAAAGCTGTGCTACGAACGTAGTGATTTTATCGTAGAAGCTCTACAATGTATGAAAATAGTTTACGAGAGAATAAAGTAATAAAAGTGCTTGGTTTGTAGGGTTTATAAATAGTCAGTGAAAATTGTAAAAGTTTTGTTATATTAATGTTTGTCACGACAATTTTGTAACCATTGACCGACTGATTAAATTAAACTTTGGTATACACTGATTAAATTAAACTTTGGTATATACAAGTGTACTTACCTATTTCAAATTTCAACCGAAAATTGCAAAAGGAATAAAGAGGTATTCTAGTCTGATACCCATAATATAAGCAGGTTTTATTTCTAGCTCACTTTGGGTTCAAATAGCGTTGTGTGAAAATGTCCGTGAATGGAATATTTGTCTGCTTCGGTGTCGATTCGCATTAGAAATATTTAAGTATATATCTTGCATGTGTGAGTTCTATATCACAAACTTTTATTTTCATGTCATATCCTTACTGTTAAAATTTCTGTAGGTGGAGTGGTATAAAACTTTCCCAAAGCAATCGCCCATCCTACTAATATTATAAATGTGAAAGTTTGTGAAGATGTTTGGATGTTTAGATGTTTGGATGTTTGTTACTCAATCACGCTCTAACGACTGAATGGATCTGGCTTAAATTTGGTACAGGGGTAGAGTATAGTCCGGAATAACACATAGGCTACTTTTTATCCCTGGAAAATGTTCCCACGGGAAGCGGGAACGGGGACCAAATTTCACGCGGGCGAAGCCGCGCGCCTCAGCTAGTTATGTCATATTATTTAAATACCTACTCATATTCACATAATTATTCCTTCTCGAAATAAAGGTATTTTCGAGCAATCGTGGATAATATTTTAATATTTCATACAATATTAATAAAGCAACGTCAATAGTGCGCCAGTGAAATGTAAATTACGTTCACTACAAATGAAAACACAATAATATCGACGGCAGCAAAGAGCAAACGAACATCTGCAAAATCACTAGATTTCAGGAGAGCGTTTTTAACGCAAAAACGTTATAACTTTTACAATTACAAAGCTAGCTCCTTGAAATTTGGAATACTTGATTAAAATAACATTTCGAAGTAAGTAATGGCGGTCAGTCAACTGTAATATTCATATTTTAAAAAATACGGCAGATGTCTATTTATACTTCGTACAACATAAATTACTAAATGAGTCAACTGCCATATGTTTGCTTTTACTTCGGACTTTCTAAATCATGATCCCTAATAAATTTCATTAAAAAAATTCAATAATTGTTATCCTTTTTATAATCTATATCCAACTACGACAACAAATAAAAGGCACGTATGATTGATAGCAAAATAATGTAGTTGTCTCAATTTACTGCGTATCATAAAGGTCCTGTTACTGATTTTGCAGTTGTCTTTTTAATTATGATGAGCTTTTTTAGTACAATAAAAGAGTCCAGTGCAAGATTCCGAAGTTTGGTCCCGAAATTGAGGGGAGCATGAGCCGCACTCGCGCGGCTGATGCCCAACATCTGGGGACCCAATGGTCCCTAGAGGAGACGGTACCTGGGGATCGATCGAAGCATGGCCCTATACGGGGCCCTGTATGGGCGGAGACCCTGACGACCAGCAATGTGGCTAGATTGCTGAGCCCGCAGAGAGCGATGGCCGTCAGGGTGATAAGAGGATACCGCACGATCTCCAGTGAGGCGGCATGTCTCCTAACCGGGACCCCTCCATGCGACCCGGAAGCGAGAGCCCTTGCGTCACTGTTCAGATGGCGCAAGGAGGCGCTGGAGCGGGGCCAAAGGCCTGCGTCTCGAGAAATCGAGACCCAGCGGTCCCTGCTCCACCAGGAAACCGTGGAGACATACGCGGCCGTCAGACCGGTCATGGACGAGTGGCTGGAGAGAAGACTCGGTGCTCTCTCCTACCGGTTGTCACAGATTTACAGGGGACGCTAGCTTCGGTAGGTATCTGTGGCGAAGACACCGGGAAACTACGGCTGAGTGTCAGCACTGCGAGGACCGCAGCGATGACACAGCGCTCCACACGCTAGTGGAGTGCACGGCGTGGGCGCAACAGCGCCAGGCCCTCGTAGTGGGTCTGGACGTGGACACTCTTTCGCTCGAGACCATGTTGCGAGCTATGATCTCCAGCGGGAGTAAGTGGGACTGCGCCGCCTCTTTCTGCGAGCAGGTCATGCTCGTGAAAGAGGCGGTGGGGCAGGAACGGGAGAGAACTCTCCCACCCGAGTTCCGCAGTCGGCGGCTATGTCAATATTTACACTCAATATTAACTTCAATATATAACAAGTTTGTTATAAACTTAAACCCTAATCGTGGTCAAAGTTCATTACAAGACTTTTTTAACAAATCCAAACACAGCTATGATACGATGTTCAATCATGAAGTTACAGTTCATATCTTACGACTCCATCATCAGATCAGTTTGACAGCACCATATTATTGTATTGTTTTCAGAACTACAAACATCTGCCAATTTTCATGACGCTACGATCCTTGGAAGATGGTTAAATTAGTTACCTGAGATTCCATTGCATTGTTTTACAAGTCAATTAAAAAAAGGTTTGTTAGAACCCTGAAACCTAAGCCTGGTCAAAGTTCATTACAAGACTCTTCTGACGAATCCAAAAACAAATATAAGAAGTTGCAATGCAGATCTTCCCGCTCCATCATCAGATCAGTTCGATAGTACCATATTATTATATTGTCATCAGAACTACATACTACAAACTACATACAGCTGCCAATTTTCGTGACCCTACGATCCTTGGAAGCTGGTTAAATTAGCTACCTTAGATTCCACTTGTTTTCAGAAACTATTTTCCGGCTCCA
This sequence comes from Miltochrista miniata, assembly GCA_933228765.1. Taxonomy (NCBI): domain Eukaryota; kingdom Metazoa; phylum Arthropoda; class Insecta; order Lepidoptera; family Erebidae; genus Miltochrista; species Miltochrista miniata. The sequence continues at coordinate 379,126 of OW121770.1, forward strand.
TCATCATATCAGTTCGATAGTTCCATATTATTGTATTGTCATCAGAACTACATACAGCTGCCAATTTTCATGACCCTACGATCCTTGGAAGCTGGTTAAATTAGCTACTTTAAATTCCACTTGTTTTCAGTACCTATCTTCCGGCTCCATCATCATATCAGTTTGACAGTACTATATTATTGTATTGTCATCAGAACTACATACATCTGCCAATTTTCATGACGCTACGATCCTTGGAAGCTGGTTAAATTAGCTACCTTAGATTCCACTTTTTCCATCGAAGTTTCAGTGCCTATCTTCCGGCTCCATCATTACATCAGTTTGACAGTACCATATTATTGTATTGTCATCGGAACTACATACAGCTGCCAATTTTCATGACCCTATGATCTTTGGAAGCTGGTTAAATTAGCTACCTTAGATTCCACGTGTTTTCAGTACCTATCTTCCGGCTCCATCATCATATCAGTTTGACATGTTCTCCATGTTCTCTTTGCAGACAACAGACAGCTGTAAACCGTACTTCGTGAAGTATAATATCTTAACACTTCCGTCACTTTACATCCTGGAGGTGGCCTTATTTGTTCATAATAACCCTCACTTATTCCAACGTAACTCTGAAATTGTAAAACGCAACAGGCGCTTGTTACATAACAGTGACAAAAGATTGTGTTTACGTGGTTCGAGGACAGCTCTGATGTCCAACAGTTTATTGTGTATTGCGCCTAAGGTTTATAATAAAATACCAGATGCCTTAAAAGAATACAATGTAAACCTATTCAAAATGAAGTTGAAAAAAGTTTTAATTGATAAATGTTACTACGAATTAAAACAATTTCTTGAAGATAAGTTTTTGGATCAAGTGACATTTGATTAATATGACATGATATGAAATAGTTATAATGACATCGAAATTTATTTTATTTGATATTTAAAACCTTTATAACACTGACATTTAATCAAGTTATGTATAACATTTTATCTTATTTGTATGACCTTATTGACTTTTGAGACCTTATTGACTTTTTATTGTTTTTAGTTGTTTATGTGTAGCTATTTTATTAAATGTATCAATCTAGCTTGACATTACCTTAATTTTATGACCTCTAACTATATTTTGTATGGACATTCTCAGATTAATTACTGTCACACTTGCTGTAATAATGATTCTACACTAGTCTTGTATAATGATTTAATCTAGAGGGTCAAAATAGTTTTCGTTGTTTTTTGCACTTCATATTTAACTTTATTGACACTTATGGCTGAATGTATCAAATATTTACATACCACATTAAAGTGGTAGAATGTACCTGGGACAATAATAATTATAAGACCACAAATATTGTAATACCTACATTCTAGTAAATAAATTAATCTGAATCTGAATCTGAATCTGACAGTACCATATTATTGTATTGTCATCAGAACTACATACATCTGCCAATTTTCATGACGCTACGATCTTTGGAAGATGGTTAAATTAGTGTCCTTAGATTCCATTACATTGTTAGTTACATACACGACGACCTAATAAAAGAGTATTAATATGTATTTTTAGTTTCTATGGGCCGTAGAATAGTTAATACCATTTTGTAACTTTTTAATGTTGCCTGATAATAAACTTTTATTATTATTATTTCCTTTATTTACAATTTTAAAACATATTAATTTAAATTTTTAAATACATTATATAAAAAAAAAATATATTTAAAAATATAAAAAAATAGTGTCCCACCGGCATCGGGTACAGGGACCAAGATACCGGTGGTTAGGGCTGCAGAGACAGGAACCTCCTCACAATACGTGCAGTGTCTAATTGAACTGCCTTTTGCATCTGGCCCCTGACCCAACTACCTAACCCGAGCCTCTTTAGGTGTTGATCGAGGCTCTTGGCAATCAGACCATGTGCTGATATGACTATCGGCACAATAACCGCTGAATCCACATCCCACATGTCGACAATCTCGTGAGCTAAATCCAAATATTTTATTTGTTTTTCTTTTTCTGCTTTCACGAGATTTTCGTCATGTGGGACGGTAATATCAACGATTATTGCGAGGCGCTCTGATCGATCTATTACCACTATATCAGGCTTATTGGCTACAATAGTCCTGTCAGTGATAATAGACCGATCCCAATACAATGTGCCATGACCATTTTCGAGAACTGGGTCGGGCACATACCTGCAATACGGTACCTCTGCATCCACAAGTTTATATTTTAGGGCAAGTTGCTGATGGACAATCCTGGCCACTTGGTTGTGTCTATGCAAATACTCACCGTTGGCAAGACGAGGACAACCAGAAATTATATGTCTGAGAGATTCACCCGGTCGGTGGCATGCCCGACATATGTCAACCGTACCATCTCTCAAAATATACTTCCGATAGTTATTCGTCATAACAACTTCGTCAGTAATTGCACAGACAAAACCTTCGGTTTCTCCAAAAAGATCACTAAAACGTAGCCAGGATACTGATGCTAATAAATCTACATCGGACCCATGTAAGGCCCGATAGAATCGTCCATGCAGCTCTTTGCCCTGCCATATCTCCCTGCGATCATTAGTAGTTAGTATTGCTGGTTTGTGCCAGTTCTCTTTGGCAAGAGAAAGAGGGGTCAGTCCGCTGTCTATTGTTACCACATCCCGATGCATACCCACGTCCGCATGAAGGAAATATTCCCTAAGGTTGTATATCTCACGGTTATGTAACGTCTTGATATTTAAAAATCCACGACCACCACATTTCCGTGGGATATACAACCTCATTACAGACGAACGTGGATGATGCATTCGGTTTGCGGTCAACAACGAACGGACTTTTCTATCCAGGGTGTCCAGTTCTGTCTGAGTCCATCTCAGTATGCCGAAGGAATATCCTAAGACAGGCATGGCCCAACCATTGATGGCGCGCACCCTGTTACCTCCTGATAAAAGACTTCTCAGTATTTTTTTCAGGCGGCCAAGGAAACGATCCACCAACGCTTGTTTCATGCCTGTCTCAGCAATACCTAATGCCTGCGACATACCAAGATATTTGTAGGTTTCAGTCGCGGAGAGGGATTTAAGTTTTGTGAAATCTGAAAGTTGTACTCTTTCAAATTCCACAATCCGTCCCTTCTTTACATGCATGACTGCACATTTATCTACACCAAATTCCATTTTGATAGAATTACTAAAGGTTTCAGTGATCTTGAGTAACTCTATCAAGTGGGTATTGGTGCAGGCAAATAATTTCAAGTCATCCATGTACAGAAGGTGGGAAACAACTTGACCTCCTCTCCGAAACTGATAGCCTAGCCCTGAATTCTCCAGTAAAGTACTGAGAGGATTCAGTGCTAGACAAAACCATAAGGGACTCAGACTATCACCCTGAAATATACCCCTCTCAATCCTGACAGGCTCACCGTTTCCAAGCATCTGACGACATCCTGGATAAACAAGAGCCGTTCTCCATTGCCCCATACATGCCTGCAGGAAGGTGCGAAGAGTTGTATCAACTTTATACAACTCCAGCACCCTCAACAGCCATGTATGTGGCACGGAATCGTAGGCTTTCTTGTAATCAATCCAGCATGTTGCCAGATTTCTCCGGTTACGACGAACCTGCTGATTAATTATTATTATTATTATTATTAAACTTTAAAAATAACCATTCACAAGTGTTACAAGTAGTGTTGAAATGTAACCAAGCAATACAGAATACAGGTAATAAAGCTGTTCCTACGTCAGATTGTATCTACCGCGTACAACGCCCACGAGACTGGAGCGTTTTATTGTATCTGAGCATGGCTCCACATACCTACAGTCATTCTGTTTATTACACAAACACAACTAAAACAACAAAGCGATGAAAGCAATTGTTTTTATGAAATTTAGTTTTTATTAGTACCAGATTTGAGATTTGCTTATAAACTTAGAGAATATATTAGAAGGTATAGAGCGCGCGTTTCTATGAGCGAACAGTAGGCACGGGTGAATACATCACGACGCAGCCACTGCAAGCGCTTGTAGTCATAAAGAATGGTAGCGGTATGAAGCAGCGCTCAGCAGTTGAGCTTTAATGCGTCATTTACGCTGCTTACCGTCCTAACAGAAACAGGCCCTAGACGACAGCGTGACGTGAGGGATTCAGGCACGCCCGCGCCCCCAAGAAACGGGATAGCACCCTTGCAACCCCCCAAAGACAACGGATGGCACCCGAACCCCCCTTAGGTGAGGCCTCAGTGGTAGCCAAGGTCTGTTGGGGTCCTGGGGTCATCCTTCCGAGGGCTTACCAGGGGCTCCGACTTCAGTATTACATTCAATAATATCTGATAAATCCCAATATACTTACCTATTACTTTGTGCTAAGTTAATTTAATTTTTAATTTTTGCTTGAAGTCGGTTTTTTTTGTTAAATATTTTTGTTTTGCATTATTTTTAGTGACGGGTGGACTGAACATATATTTGTCTATGGGTATTGTTCTCCCCAATACAAATTAATCAAGCCCAAACACAAGGTAACTGCTGTAAATCGTTAAGGAATTCCCTCGATTCGAGGGATTTCTTCGATTTCTCCAGGATCCCACCATCCGATTCTGACTTCCTGTATATTGGACCACATGGGAAGCACCAGCTATCAAAAAAAAAAGAATCATCAAAATCGATTAACTCGGTCAAGCGATTTGCCGGTAACAAACATAAAAAAAAATACAGACGAATTGAGAACCTCCTTCTTATTTGGAAGTCGTTTAAAAATTATGAAGTTTGGAAGACATTTTTCAATAAACTTTCACAAGATATGATTATGATAGGCTTATTAATGTTTTTAGAAATATTTAGATCAATTTAGTGGTTAATCTTAGTTTGTTTTGATAGTCCAATTGTTGAAAATGAGCCTTTAATTACTTTCTGGTGAGACAGACGTTATCATGATAAGCTCAGTAGAATATTTTCCTCAATGTTTCTACAGACAGTATTTTAATACGAAAACAAATCTATAACTTCAGTATGACAGCATTAAATTGCATTATGGTCGGTGCCTAAGTATTGGTATTTAGTGCATCTTAGAGTCGTTGGGGTGTATGTTTCGTGATATTTGTTTTTCAACTTGGTTCAAAGCGAATACAGTCTGACTTTTTCCAACCCATCTTTCTGAATTTCATTTAACAAATATTCCACCCACCTGAAAATAAAGTACACCGTCGACTTTTACAATTATAATACTTGGACCTAAATTGACCATGAAATAGTTCTGTCGTACAGTACATTGCCGTCGTAGTGTAGATCAACAGTCCCGTACATACCACCCTGTACTTACGCAATACGTAATCTCATTACGAACTAGGTATTATACGAACCATTGATCTAACTTTCCAGCTAATCAGTAGCTGTAAAATTTCATACTCATACTTTAAGTCTCCCTGAAATGCATGCTATGCAATATGCCATTTTAACATCTAAGAGTGAAGCAATGACGATATATTTGACGGGTCCGTAACTTAATTTCGAGAGACATATGTTCGATTATTTAAATATCGACTGAACGATTGTGCGAATAGAGTTTATTGCGAAAAAACTTTTTGTCGCTAAATGCTGCTTCGACTGAACGATTCTTCAAATATTTATTAATCCATAGACTGATCTTTCGAATGTTAAATTTAGAGTAGTTACATGCAAATTGATTGGTATGTATGAAGAAAAAACATAATTTTTAATCAAGTAGATATTTATTTTAATTAAGCAATATTGACATAAAATATGTAATAAAAAAGTAGATAAACATATGGTGTTTTTTTTTATTTTTTAGAGTGGCAAACGTAAACCATCGAGCTCATGAAGTGAAGCCTCTCCATGTGGTATTTTTGATTTAAAAGTTTTTTCAATTTTTCTTTTTTCCTGGCTGCTTTTTCTTTTTAACCGACTTCAAAAAAGTAGGCGGATTTCAATTTATGTGTATGTTTTTTATGTGTGTTCACCGATATTTCCGTCAATTATACACGGATTATTTTTTTTTCTTTTGTTGAAAAGGGTTGACTTCTGAGGTGGTGATATTTTCACCAGGTCAGGATCTGATGATGGAATCCAGGAGAAAACGTAGGCAACCGAGGCAAAAAAAATATTTTTCAGTTTTTGTTTGAAGTCGGTTTTATTCAGTTCAGTCTCTACCTGATTATAGAAAATGCTCCCGCTTAATATGTTTGTTCCCGCCTGAAACATTTCATGATCATTTAGTATTAAACGCTCCTAAACTTTAAACATGGAAAAAGAATTGGTTTCGAGCAGGATTCGAACCTGCGTCTTCGGCGATCCGTGCCGACGCGTTATCCACTGCGCCACCGAAACCTACTCGGAACCAACCAAATTTTCCACCTTATTATACGTCTTGGGGCGACGTAGGCACCATCTACCGGCACTTTTCAGAAAGTTTTTTTTTTATGATCAGTTAGCATACTAACTGCTTTTCAAAAATAATCTAAACGCTCCTAATCCACAAAATTCAGTTGAATTATGGCATCACCACTGGAACTCCTAGGAAGAAGGAAGTGGAACTTATTTAAAACAAAAGTAATGAGCTGATTACAGAAAATATTAGAGATAAAGATGAGTCAGTGTCTCCCAACAAAAACAAAAAGCAGGCAGGAAAGGAAGAAAAATTGAAAAACACTTTTAAATTAAAAATACCACATGGAGAGGCTTGACTTCATGAGCCTGATGGCTTACGTTTGCCACTCCAAAAAATAAAACAACACATACATTTATATTTAGTTTTTTACTAAATATAGACATAATATATTAATATTATGTCTATATTTTGTGTCAATACTGCTTAATTAAAATAAATACCTACTTGATTAAAAAATATATTTTTTCTTCATACATACCAATTAATTTGCATGTAACTACTCTAAACAGATAATTAGATTCGAAAGATCATTCCATCGATTAATAAATATTCGAATAATCGTTCAATCGAAGCAGCATTTAGCGACAAAAAGTTGTTTCGCAATAAACTCTATTCGCACAATCGTTCAGTCGATATTTCAATACCGTACCTTGTAATAACATTCATGATAATAGGTTAACTCTGGTACTAAGTGTAATTGTCTTAACCTTGAGGCACTCGCTCGTGTTTCGTGTTGCGACATTAACTGAATGTTACGGGGTTAATGTTCCTACGGGGAACACCCAAAAATTCCGAAATATGTTTTTCCGAATTTCAATATTCCGATGTTCAAAATTCCGAAGATTATAATTCCTAAGAAACAAAGCTCCGAATATTCAAAAGGACGATATTCATTTATCCGAAAGTCATAAGTACGAATTTTTATTTTTCCTAATTTCATTAGTACGCATAATCAAAAGACCGGACTGTTATTTTCCCGAAAAACATTATTCAGAATTTCAAATATCCGAAAATTCACTGTTTAAGTTTTTTTAATAAAGTTCGGTCAAGTCTAACTACCGAAGATATTATTTCCAAGTGAGTGGAAGGCAAACGAAAAAAAAAATTACCACGATGGCTAAGGCCGGAGCTCCGCTCCGCTTCGCTTTCGCCTTCCACTGCGAGCGAGTCGGACCCATTACGGACTCCGCTATACTCGTAACGACGATTTTCATACATGTCCTTCCACCAAAGCGGACATGATATGTATCGAAAATCATCGTTACGAGTATAGCGGAGTCCGTAATGGGTCCGACTCGTTCGCAGTGGAAAGCGGGCATTAGCCTTCTAACCTAACCTATCCGAGTCGAGGTGTTAACCATAATAAGTGAATGGTTAACATCCCGACTCAGAGTACCCCGACTCGGATAGGTTAGGTTAGAAGGCTAAGGCGGGAGCGAAGCGGAGCGGAGCTCCCGCCTTAGCTTTCGTGGTTTTTTTTTTGTTTTGTCGTTTGCCTTCCACTCACTTGGAAATAATATTTTCGGTAGTTAGACTTGACTATACTTTATTAAAAAAACGGGTGGAATCGGGAACATAAATAATCGTCTTTAATGATAAGTTTTTGGGTTAAAACAGGAACGGGTGAAAACGACATTCACCCTTCGTATTTATGATATTTCGGATTTTTGATATTCGGAGTTCGTATTTATAATATGGCGGATTTTTAATGATTCGGAATTTAACGGTTCGGTTTCTTGAAATACGGCATTCTGACAGTCGGAATTGTAAACATTCGGAATTTTAAAATTATGACTTTTAATAAAAAGGATTTATGAAACATCGGATTTTTGACTTTCGGGATTTCGAATCATTCGGACTTATGAAATTCGGAATTATGAAATTCGTGATTGTGACTTTCGGAATTAAGTTTTTCGTATTAATGTAGTGTACCCGTTCCTACGATAACATATTTTATGTTACTCGTCTGAAATTGTTGTGCCGCGCTCCATTTTTTGTGTTTTTATCAGAGAGTTTTTGTTTTGCGAGATATAGGGTCTTGACAGACAGACGGACGTCCACACGTAAAAGATTAATAAAAAAACCATGCGAAACAAGTCACGCTGAGAAAATAATTATAGTGGAACAATACAAGTGGCGTACTCGCGATTTGAGTGTGATACGTGACTTAGAAAAGAATATATGTTTCTTTGATTTTTTTTTCTATTTATTCAGATATTATTCTGACCTTCTAAACTCAACAAGTAAATATCGATAGGTATAATACCTTAGAATACCTATGACTCTGATTAGTTTCTGATAACTTTTCACTTAACAAATTGTTACTGAACAACTTATAAAAGCCCGCTTGAAGCATACACACTTAAAATTAAGTGCTTGTTTGAAACTCTTACATATTTTACAAGTTTTAATCGTTCTTAAACAAAGTCATACTTAGGTGTTTTCTTTTATTTGAGATAAACAAAGTTACGAAGTTGGAGGCTCGGGGCCTTTTTTTTTTTTTAACGTGAGGGAAAATCCTCGTATGATGCTATGCCGGACTCTTACCGACTAAAAAACCTCACGTAACGCCCAACAGCCTATGGTTGAGAGCCCCGGGTAAGCCCTCAGGAAGGATGGCCGCCACTGCGGCCTCGCCCGGGGGTGGTTCGGGTGCGATCCCGCGTCTATGGGGGGTTTAGGGTGTGACCCCGCTTCTATGGGGGGGGGGCGTGCGTGAGTTGCTCACGTCTCGCTGCCGTCATGGGCCTGCTTCTGTAAGGACGGTGAGCGGCCCTCTCACCGTCCTCAGACCCCCGGTCATGGAGGCCGATAGTCCTCGGCGAAGACACGTCGGCGGCGCCCAGGGCGCCGACTGCGGAACTCGGGTGGGAGAGTTCTCTCCCGCACCCGGCCCGCCGCCTCCTTCGCGAGCATGACCTGCGCGCAGAAAGAGGCGGGCTCGCAGAAAGAGGCGGGTCGGAGGCTCGGGGCTTGTACATAATCGTTACAACGTAAGTAACTTTAGGTTCTAGTTTAGGATTGTTGTTATCAATTCTTTATTTCGCTTAAATAAAATTGTAAAGTGTATCACTTTTTAATTAGCTGACCTAAAACTGTAGTGTTCCAAGTAAAAGTCCACGTAATTGTGGGAGGTCTAACAGTACATACTATTAACACAGAGGACCAGGGTCCTTACTACTGCCTTTTTTAACGTGAGGTAACGCCGCCTGACTCCTACCTACTGAGCCCCGGGCAAGCCCTCGCAAGGATGTCCCCAGAACGTTATCTGCTGGCTGTCCCGTATGTCTGTCCTTCAGGATTGGGCTTGTCGTTTCTTTCCATCGCGCAAATAATCACGATGGGAAGAAACGACAAGCCCTTATAATAGCTATTGTGATTGTTGACTGTATATAATACTATACCAAGCGGTAGATCAATGGGAAAGGAAGGCCAGGTTTGGCGGTGCGTTGTTTTTACCCCTAGTCGTCTTTCATTCTATGATGTTGCATCTCATCTATATAATATAATATCAAAGATAGAAGCAATCAGATGAAACAAGGGTATCTCGAACAAAGTTGCATGGCATATGCAAGTTATAAAGTAAAACGCTTCCCAAACAAACATTTTACTGTAGAAATTGTACAAAGAATAGACAAACTTTACCCTACTTAATTTACTGAAAGGAACAAAATAAAAAAAATATGTTAGGATTCTGTTGTACGAGGTATACGCTTACAGGGTTTAAGAAGTAGTAAAGAAAAAGAAAGTAATGTTCTTTGTGACGTCAACCTTTTTGGGGTTAACGAGTTATTCACGAGGTGAATTAACTTGCGGGTGAATCAGACGCACTCCCTTTAGGGTTGTAAAACATACGAGTAAACTTGATTAAAATTAAACTTTGATGTTTACGGAAAAATACCTTAAATGCTCTTACTTATGTAGTGGAAATGCACTTACCTTGAACTCTTGTTGGTAGGTAGGCGCTGCTCCCAGCTTTGCGTTCGGGGTCTTGATTCACGACCGCGAAATATGCACACAGGAGTTATAACCGTAACTCTCGAGACTGTGGCTGATGATAAGCGATGTAGCGCGATATGATGGGTAATCACAGCGGCCGATAGCGGAGCGGAGCGTTAAGAGACGGGTGCGTGCGTATCTTCCAATAGCTATGGCGGAATGTGAATGTAGGAAGCGGGCGGGATAGTGTTGCCATAGACAATACATAAAAGTAAGATGCGTTTAGTGCGTGAGTGTTGACATATAATAATTATAATAAATACCATTAAATACATAAACTAAAAAATATGTATGCGTCGGTACTGGCGCATCCAACTTCGGGGGGCTTAGAGGATTCTTCCTCTACATTGAATAAACAAAATAAAAAAATAAAAGGAATGAAAACTTATGAACTAAAAAATAATTCAAAAGCGTAGGAGTTATTGCGTGGGTAACGGGCAAAGCCGAGTTACAGGACGAATGTATTCACCAGAAGAAGTCTTAATTCTGACGACTCTAATTACACCATCCTTCCCGGGAAACACCTCTGATACAACCGCGAGTGGCCACGATAAAGGATGCGTATTGTCATCCTTAACAACAACTACAGTTCCTATCGTCACAGGTTTGGACGGCATATTCCACTTATGTCTAAGTTGGAGAGAGGTAAGATATTCTTTGCTCCAACGTGTCCAGTAACTTTGAACAATTCTATTTAATAATTGATAGCGGGTGAGTCTGTTATCTGGTAATAGGGGTTCAATGTGTTCAGCGGGTAAATATTTAAGCGGAGTAACATTAAGAAAATGATTAGGCGTTAGGGGGGTTGGATCCGATGGATCCGAAGAAAGTATGCAAATCGGACGGCTATTCAAAATGCCTTCAATTTGCACCAATATTGTACTGAATTCTTCATAGGTGAGTATTTGACTCCCGATAGCTTTAAATAAATGAGACTTAACACATTTGACATTAATTTCAGGCAACGAATTAAAATTGGGCCCGAAAGGTGGGCTGTGCTGAAACTGAATCTTATGTTGAGTTAGATATTTATTCAGATCATTTTTATAATTAGTGGACTGTATAAGCGTGTAAATTTCGTTCAATTTTCGTTTCGCACCTATGAAATTAGTGCCTCCATCGCTGTACAACACTGAAACAGGACCCCTGCGTGAGATAAAACGTTTAAAGGCAGCGAGAAATAAATCTGTACTAAGATCACTTACTAACTCTAAATGGAGCGCCTTTGTTGTGAGACAGACGAACAAGCAAATATACGCTTTATGACTTTTTACTCCACGACGCCTTATGTGAGTTACGTAAAAGGGTCCCGCGTAATCAACTGCGGTATGCACAAACGACTTTACTTGTGAAACTCTAATGGATGGAAGATCACCCATAGGTGGAGTTGTAGAACGAGGCCTAGCTTTAAAACATAAATTACATTTATGTACTCGTTGGCGAATCAAATTTCGTGCAGAAAGAATCCAATACTTTTGGCGAGTCAATGCTAACACTAGTCCAGGACCGGTGTGTAAATTGTCGGTGTGATAGTGGTCTACTAAGAGCGACACTATACGTCCTTTAGGTGATAGCAGTATTGGATATTTTGTATTGTAATTTAGTTGAGAATGAGTAAGTCGACCACCTACTCTAATTAACCCTTGTTCGTCAAGAAAAGGGTTGAGTTTTAAAATAGCCTGATTTGGACAAATTTTAGTAGCCTTAAGTGCTTGTAATTCTACCTGAAAATACTTAGACTGATCGAAGCGGACCGCATAATATTCTGCGTATTCTAAATCGTATACAGAAAGTATACCGCGGGATTTGAGAATCCTTGTGAAACGTAATACATAAACCAGTGAACGAATAAATTTTACCCAACTCGAGCAACGCTCGGCAAGTTCGTCTATCATGTGAACGTGATCGGAGACAGGTATGGTATGTGCATGGAGAGAAGCTATTTTAATTTCCGGTAATTCTGTCTTCTCGTTATGATTGATTTTATATTCCTTCACAGGCCATGCATTTATAGGTGCGGACAGCCATTTCGGCCCGTGAAACCAAAGATAGTTATTTATTAACCCTTTAGGTGTCACAGGGCGCGAGACTATATCGGCGGGATTTTCAACCCCACGAACGTGATACCAATGGGAAGCAGGCAGATATTCATTTACCTGAGCGATGCGATTAGCTACAAAAGTTTGAAACTTATGAGCGGGAGAGTGAATCCAGGTAAGGGTTACCGTAGAATCAGAGAATGCGAATATATTGTTTATTTGACACCGCTTATTAAAAACAGTGCGCACAGAATTAATTAATTTTGCGAGTAAGACCGCCGCGCAGAGTTCTAAACGCGCTAGCGTTTTATTAGAATCTGACACTTTGGATTTTGCGATCAGTAGATTCACATTAAGAGCGTTTCCGTTCTCAGCCGTTTCTATTCGTACATAGATAACAGCACCATAACATTGCTGGCTGGCATCCGAGAAGCCTATTAGAGTAATTCGACGAGCGGATGTTAAACCTATATGTCTCGGTATTTTTATTTCAGATAAACGCGACAACTCCCTATGAAAGTGTTTCCATTTAGACAGAATGCAACCCGGGACCGTCTCGTCCCAGTCCAGTTGTAATTTCCAACATTCTTGTATAAGCAACTTCATGTATGCGACCACTGGACTGATGATTCCAAGCGGATCGAACAAGCGCGCGGTTACGGAAAGGATCGAGCGTTTAGTGCATGTTAAAGGCATGTCGATCACTATTTTAAAGTTAAAGGTGTCATCGTTAGGTTGCCATTGCATACCCACGATCTTAGTGTCAACATGAGGATCCTCATCAAACTTGACAGCGAGACAGCTCTTATGAATTGACGGGATACGTGACAATAGGGTATTGTCATTAGAGATCCACTTAGTTAAGTTAAAACCTCCAGATTTAAACATAGCGACCATTTCCCTATAGGTGTCTTCAGCTAAATCTACATTCTCTATGGAACTAACGTAGTCGTCAACATACATGTGATTGTCAGCTTCGTAAACCGCCAGAGGATATAAAGCGCGACAGTCTGACGCGAGCTGGTTTACGACTCGCATTGCCAGGAAGGGTGAGCTGGAGACGCCAAAACAAACGCGGTTGAAATGATAGCTTTCAATAGGAGAATTGGAATCGAACCTAAATAATATTCTTTGATATGTATGATGATCTTGAGTAAGTTTCACTTGAAAATACATTTTTTCTATGTCCGCGGTTACAGCAACCGGGTACATACGCAAATTGAGAAGCAAATGAAAGATATTGTTCTGTAATATTGGTCCCGTATAAAGCAAATCGTTAAGCGATTTACCTGACGTGGTTTTACACCCAGCGTCTAAGACCACACGCGTTTTAGAGGTTTCTTTGTCAGGGCGATAAACGGCCCGATGCGGCATATAATAAACTTGAGAGTCTAGAAAGCTATTTGACACTTTAGTGAGATAACCTTGATCAATATATGTTTGAATAATGGCATTATAATCGTTGCGTAAGTTAGAAGCGTCTAACTTTTTTTCTAAATTTAAAAACCTGCGTTTGGCGATTGTGTACGAATGCCCTAGCTCACTGGGAGGGTATTTAAAGGGAAGACTAACCGTATATCTACCGGTATCGTCGCGTGAGTACGTAGACGAGAACAGCTTTTCACATGCTGCGTCGTCCGTGCTAATGTGCTTCTTATCTGGCACCTGTTCTATCTCCCAAAAGCGTTGCGTTAATTGTTCGAGAGACACATCTTGAGTGTGACATAAGAAGGCCTTGTCGGACACGGAGGAATGAGACATGCGATCGCGGGGATGCTTGTTTGCCACTAGCGAATAAGGTAAAGCATGCGCCTTTCCCATTGCGACGTATCCGAGCGTGGTTTCTATCGCGATTACTGATGAGGTTGGGGATGTAATTTTTTGCGACCCTAAAATCATGGGGAAGAGTTCATTACCTAACAAACAATCTATACCACCCGGAGTATAGTATCGTTCGTCAGCCATAGGTAAATTTTGTAAATGGGTTAATTCCGCTGTATCAATTTCCACGTTAGGCAAAAAATCTGTAATAGTGTCTATAACCCGTGCACTAACCGAATAAGAACAGCGGGCATCAAATCGCGAATATATTTTGAAATGCGTAATTCCATAAGATTGGCTTTCAAGTTGACCTATGCCTTTAATGACAGAAGGAGCGTTAAGTATGGTTAAGTGCAAACGCTCACAACAAGACTTCGTAATAAAGTTACTCATAGACCCTGAGTCCAAAAACAAACGTATACGATCCGATTTATAATTTGCATATACACAAGCAGTCGGCAACAAAACCGTGGTCGCGCTGCTTGAATTACGCGGCGGAGGGATCACAGCCGATAACGACGCGATATTGCCACTATGTGACCGCGCCTCCCGCGAGTGCGAGCGGGACGGATCATCTGCCGATGACGCATGAGTCGACATGGAATGCTCGGACGGCGCAGTAGACGCGTTTGCCTGCCTCGATGCGTTGCCGGCAGCATGATTTCTTGTTGAATTTGATGCGTTCAAATTATTTTTATAACACAGTAAACTATGATGAGACCGATTGCAAATCGAACACCTATTAACAGATCTGCAAGCACTCACGTGATGAAAACCTAAACAATTAACACAAAAGGAATGTTTACGAACTATTTCATTTCGCGTTTCAACAGTCTCTTGAATAAAATGTTGACATTTGAACAAAGGGTGAGCGGAATTATTGTTACATACGATACAATTTTTTATGTTAGAAGTATCGACTGATTTCAAATTAGTAGGGCGGGTTTGCGTAAAAAATGACTTAGGTTTATTTAAATGAGAGGCGGTTGAACTCCGCTGAGCGCGATAATCACCTTTTTGGGAATGTGATGGTGAGCGGAGCGTTTGGAGTTTGCTTTGTTCTGTCAAAAATGTTTTGACGTCACTATATGTAGGTACACTCAAATGTCTATGAGATTGTTCAAACAATTCAAGCATAGGTTTATCAAACTTGCTTAATGCTAAATGAGTTATTATGAAATCTGATAAATTTGTGATAGGTAGACGCTGCAGAGCTGCTTCAGCTGAACAAAAGTTCTCCAAGATCTGATCAGCCGATTGCCCTGGCTTCTGGTGTAACATTTGTTCTAAATAGCACGACGCCTGAACCCTGGTATCGTGGTATTTAGCCAGAAGGGCTTGCCAAATAACATCGTAATTTTGTGCGGTAGCAGCTATGCCTGAACAAACAGTAAGTGCCTTACCCGAAAGGCAACCTATCAAATATTGAACCTTTTCGGCGTTGGTGAGACGAGTATTCGTATGTATCACACTACAGAAATTTTCATAAAATATAGGCCACTTACCATAAGTACCATCGAAACCTGTGAGTTTAAGTGGGGGTAATTTGATATTAAAATTATCACTTTTCTTTTTATCGTCGAGTTCTTGTCTCAGAGTAGTTTCCGTTTGCTTTATGAAACAGTATAATTCATCAAATGTATTAAAAACACTATAACTCGGCTGTACCTGCGGATTATCTTTTAATTGTTCAATTAACAATTTATCGATAGTTTCGATGTAATCCGATCGGGTTTTATCGATAGATTGAACCCGAGCGAGAAACATCATGCGTACTGTTTCATCGGTAACCTTGAGACTTAAGTTGTACACTTCTTGAACTATGTGAAACAAACTTTGTTTTTTGTATTCTAAAAAATTTATCATGACCTGACTTTCGTCTGAACTTTTACTATGGGATTTGTCTTTAGAAGCCATGATAATATAATTGATACGAGATACGAGTATGTATATAAGTGGGTAGGTAATAGAAAT
Source organism: Miltochrista miniata (assembly GCA_933228765.1). NCBI lineage: Eukaryota > Metazoa > Arthropoda > Insecta > Lepidoptera > Erebidae > Miltochrista > Miltochrista miniata. Next base: position 395,348 of record OW121770.1, read on the forward strand.
ATTCAGCGAAAAAGCATAAAATTCGAACAACGATCAGCTGTTAGCTTAAATCAGCTGTTTGCGGTAAAGTATTCAGAGAACAAACCCAATATGGAGTCTGCGTAACAATCAGCTGTTAATCGTTTGAATACCGTTATGTATCGGCTGCGTTGCCCAGTACCGTCACAATAAAATAAATATATGTGGGTATAAAATTAACGTATAAATATGAGTTTTATCTACGATTACAATTCGAAAGATAATATGAAATTGTAATGAAATTGGGGAAAACTACGTTAAATTTATGACGGTTGAGAAAATTGTTAATTTTGGATTGTCCGTTTTACTTTATGCCAAAACTCCTAATTACCAAAAAATATCAAAATGATTGCCTAGAATCGGACAACCGGACTAACATGGCCAGGATGGTCCAAGTCCTGGGTAGCGATAATTTCGGGGGGCGCTACCTGCCAGCGGGTTGATTATATATAGGTAAATATGATTATGATAAATAGCGTAAATGCGTTATAGAATATGAGTACTTATGAGTAATATAAAATATGCGGTGTGAAAAGATAATTAACTTTTCTAATGCGTGCGGGTGGCGTTAAATATAATATTTGCGTTGAGTATTTATGAGTAATATACTAAATATATATATGCGTATGCGTGAATTTAATAGGAAAAGAGGTAATTAATATTATTAGTAGAAAGAATGCGTTAGATGGAATATCCGGACGGAGGACCAAAATTGGAAATGCACTTACCTTGAACTCTTGTTGGTAGGTAGGCGCTGCTCCCAGCTTTGCGTTCGGGGTCTTGATTCACGACCGCGAAATATGCACACAGGAGTTATAACCGTAACTCTCGAGACTGTGGCTGATGATAAGCGATGTAGCGCGATATGATGGGTAATCACAGCGGCCGATAGCGGAGCGGAGCGTTAAGAGACGGGTGCGTGCGTATCTTCCAATAGCTATGGCGGAATGTGAATGTAGGAAGCGGGCGGGATAGTGTTGCCATAGACAATACATAAAAGTAAGATGCGTTTAGTGCGTGAGTGTTGACATATAATAATTATAATAAATACCATTAAATACATAAACTAAAAAATATGTATGCGTCGGTACTGGCGCATCCATGTAGTGTGATTGATACAGCTAGCGAGACTCGGAAAATCTGTAAATTTTTTGGAATACGTTGGTATCTTATTCATTAGTTATTACCCTGACTTTTTATTTGTTTTATTCAAAATTTTGTGTCCTTAAAGGGCAGGGCATAGCTGACCCTGTACTAGAAATATGTGAATATCTCTTGTAAAATTATAGTCATTGAATTTAATTTCATCTAAAATGTGGGTATGTAATATAATATTGCGAATAAGTTTTGAGAAGTAAAAACTAAGTACTAAACCGAATTTGACTTCAAATTAGAACTTAGAATGATCGATTTACGGTTAGAATTTGGTTGGTATATCCTAATTCAAATAGTTACATGTCATATAACAATTTAAACTTTAGGGCTCCCAGGGGAGTCAAACACTATGATACTGTAATCCGATGAGAAGGGGGAGAGTTGTCAAAGGATTCATAACTTACTGAATCACATTATTCAACAGAGACTGTACCAACAACAAACTTGAGAATGTCGAGTTAATGATATTATCTGAAGTTCATGCAAACGTTGAAGCTAAGATTATAGATAAGACTATGTACGTATTGCCCCGTCTATATACCCGAAGGGGCAAGCATACTATACGCGGCACTTTTGTCCAAAATAATAGGTTGAGACCCCATTGCCGTGATGAAATAGTTCTTTTATTTACCTTAGGAAGGCGATGAGATAGCCAATGACAGTTCATTACATATCTCTGTCTGTAGTGCATACTCGTATGACGTGACTTTGCGGCCTACTATTCTGAGGTCTCACATTCAATGCTGGATAAAAATAGTAGTGTAACTATGTATTTAGAAATCTTTACCATTTCAAGCCGATAATAGCTCAATTTGGATTAGATGGAACTCTTTAAAGATATTTTATAATGTTTATTGATAAATATTATTTGGAATTGAGTGACGATAGTTAAGTGCATACCAGTACAATGTTTAAGACCTAGTACATAAGTAGTACCTCTACAGCAAATAATATGGCTCCAAACAAGAGATAGATGTCATCAGGCTCTTTTTACATCGAATAATTAAACATACATTCAAGATACAATAGTTCAAAACTGGGTCTTCAAACAACTATCAACTGAATGTAAATTCATCAAATGGAAATCAACCACACGTTATATACAATGAAACCTACTTCAAGTGCAATAGTTCAGCTCCCCCCGGGAGCCCTGCGTGGGGTAAACAGTCCACAAAGGATACGTGATCGGACCACTGATAGTTCGGTACAAGCCTCTACGTAATTAAGATCATTTAGCGACTTTAACTCAGTTGATTGGAGAGGGAGTATCACGAGGAATGCTTGATTCTTTTTTTATACAATTAGGTGTAGCAGTGGTTAAGTTGCAGAGAGCATACTAAATACAATTGATTATGATTATATTGAATTGATTAACTTAACATTGTTTTTTGCTCCAGTAATAGACTCATCCTTGGGTTTACTGAATGCAATCACTTATAGCAGTAATATTTTGTTATTGTATTTTATTCTCCGAAGTGACGCCACCACCCTCGTTGGCAAGACACGATGACATCTACAGATTGACTGCCACGAAATGGCTACTTCTATCTAAGATTTGAAGGTAGCCTTAACATAAACTCTGTTTGAGAATGTTCTAATATAACTTTGATATAAACTGCTGACACGCTTCTGGGAAGTCCGTAGTGTTCCCAGGAGTTCCCAGGCGGTTCAGTAGTTTAGGTAGGTAGGATAATTTGTCCTGAAGTCAATAACGCAACGATTGAAGAATAATTGACATTTATTTGCCAGTTCACAAAATAAACTTAATCTAACTTAAAACTAGGTACTCATCCGGATTCAGGGATGGGACTTCCTTTATCTCCGGGATATCATAATAAGCAATATGGCTCTACGCCTATATATTAATATGCTTACGGGTATAGGCAGGGGTTTTTAACCTTAAACTTGGAAGCTCATTCTGAAAAGAACAAACAATATTTTTTATATATACACCCTCTTCAACCATAGATATCCCTAAACTTTCCCTTACTATTATTTTTAACCCCATTTTAAAACATTTAATATACAAAGAACATTACCCCCTTTTCTAAATTTCACAAACGCCTGCCTGATACAATAAATTTACTTAAAATATACTTTTTTACATAAAAATTACCCACAATTAATTTACTTAATAAATTTTATGACGTTGATGCTTACCAGAGCTTCCGTTTTCACAAATATAAAAATTTTGTTAAATACTTGGGCTATTAAGCCACTCACTGATTATTTCAGTGGAAATATATTTTACAGAATAATTTACTTTGACGTAAATTTTCTTCGATAGTGTGAAGTAAAATAAAAAATTTAGTTAGTTCCTGATTTTCTCTATTCTACTAATGCGCACGCTTATATATAGCTTACATCCCACCATATCTCCTTCCATCAACTATCCCTACTATGACACTATTAAGGACACACCCATTATACCGACCTAAGTATAACCATTATACCTACGCTTAATAGCGCCTAATAAACTAATATAGCAAATCCATGATTTACGCCACCATATCCCCTCCCCAAGAGAAAATTTTGTCCCTATATACAAAATTTAAGAACACTAATTCAATTTAAAAAGATTGAATTAGTATATAACAATCAATCTATAACAACTGTATTACTTAGATAATGTCTCCCAAAAATAAATAATTTAAATATTCAAATAGAGTAACTCTGATGGTGTTCACAAGATAGATAGAAGAAAAGACGTATTTAAGGCTTAATATTAAGAAATCCAGGTAATACGAACCGCCTGAATGTAATATAGAATATGGCACAGTTACAGTACAGTATTTACTACAAAAAACCAAGAAACAGAAATATAGCACTGAATACACCTACAGAATCATCCTACCAGAATTCTAACCAAAAATATACAAACAACCCAAAAAAAAAAATCACATTTACCAACCTTAACATTTCACTGAAATCCAAATCCAATATGTAATAACGTTTTCAAAACGTATGCATCACTATTAACATAATGCATGTGCATAAAACTTTCATAATTTTGTAATTCTTAATACTTTGTAATTTTATAAACTCACGGCACGTACACAACTTTCACATAACATGACAATGAATTCACAATGTGACCTCAAGCTTAACAATATTTCGAGGTACCCTCATAAATTTTCACAATTATTCATAAGGTCTCTTACACACTGCCTTAAGTTTCTCGTGTATGTTTGACTGTCCGCGAGAACATCCTAAAGTAAATTAACGTTCATTTTTAAATAACTGACCTGACATTGTTATTCTTGTCTTATTTACTTTAATTTAACTTGATAAAACTTAAAAAACAAAATGACGTTAATTTTGCTTTCAAGAATAGGGAAAAAAAACATTTTTTTTTTTTTTTTTTTTTTTAGCGATGCAGTTTATTTGTATGCAAAGTTACCTACTGACTATTTCAACTTTCATAATTCACCAGACTCACCCATTCCTTTGAATAATGTGCCTTTCATACTCTCATATTCATCCCTTTCATATATTCATACATACTCATACATTTCACGCTCATAAAACACTCATGAGCACTTGTGTCATCAATACAATCACATGATGACGCAATTCTTATATACAAGAGAATTTAGCTTTATTTTACACTAAATCTCAACATTATTCATCAAAACCGTATCCTGTCCTTACACTTGTGGAATTATGTGATGAAATGCAGTCTGTAAGAACCCTAACGATATTCACATGATATTCACAACTACCCATACTTATGAGAAAAATAAATTACTACGATTTACTTTGACTATTTTTAGCTACAAGGTTAAATTATTGAATTACTTTATGAAGATTATAATTAATTATTCTTTGTAATTATTAAGTTTAAAATCTTTTATATGCCACGTTCCAATGTTTTTGCCAAATTCATTAGCAAGCTCATAAACTAAAGGAGATCGTTTTCCTATAATTTTACACTTTATATATTTAGGAGCTAATTTCTTCGAAAAATGTTTATCTTTATCGCTTAAATAAAATGTTCGTTTCCATATTATATCACCTACGTTAAATTCTGCCTGTCTTTTGCGTAAATTATAATGCTCACTGTTTCTACTATGTGCCTGTATCAAACGTGATTGAACTTTGTCAAAAATTAAAGACAATGCACCACGGTTTTCCGCATATTCGTCTCGGGGTTGAAAAACTATACTGTCATTGCCTTCACAATCAATATAATGAGAACCACAGCTAACTAATTCTCTGCCAAAGGTCAAAAAATTTGCAGTGAATCCTGTAACTTCGTTTACTGCGCTGTTTATCACAAATTGTATCTTTGGCAAAATTAAATCCCAACCTCTCTGATCGTCATTAATAAAGGAAAAAATGGCGGTAACTATTGTCTTGTTGTACCGTTCCACCATATTAACCTGTGGCGAATAATAGGGTGTGTAATGCAATTTAGGAATTTTATATTTTTCTAGCATACGTTTAAGCGTGACACTAACGAACTGCTTCCCATTGTCCATTATAATTGTAGATGGAATGCCATGAACTAGAAAAACCTTTTCCTCTAATAAATTAGTAATTATTTCGGCCGATGCTCGTTTAATTGGGAACAATAAACAGTATTTACTAAAACAACACGATACCACCAAGATATAGGCGTTTTGGAGACGTGTAGTCGTTAACGGACCGACTAAGTCTATGCTGAGGACTTGAAATGGTCTGGTACACTTCTTTGGTCTTCCCATTTTACCCAAAGTAGAGTGATTTTGTGCTTTCTGAGCCAAGCAAACCTCGCATAAAGAAATAAATCTAACCACGTCTGAATGCATGCCCGGCCAATAGTACCGTAATGTTAACCTTTTGAAAGTTTTAAAAATACCAAAATGACCGGCTGTTGGTTCCGCATGATTTTCCGAAATAATTTTTTCACGTTGTTCTGAAGGTATTACCTGCTTCCATTCAAACTCTTTATACAGTGTAAGTGAAGACTTCATATAACGATATAACAATCCTTGTTTAACGATATAATTTGGGTAAGATAGAGGTGTACTTTGACAACCGTTAAATATATTTTAAGTACCACTCATCCTGAGTGTTTAAAGAATTTATATAATTTTTGTTAATAGCGGTTATGTTACCTTGACGAGACAATGCATCAGGTATCACATTATCTACGGGGGGTAGATAATGTGTTCTATGTTTAATATCAAAATTAAATGACGACAATCGAATACTCCACCGTGCTAACCTACCCGTTGGATTATTCAGGTTAAGGAACCATTTCAGCGCCGAATGATCGGTGTAAACAGTGAATCTTTTCCCGTTATCTATGTAACAACGCCAATGTTCCACTGCCGATAATACTGCCAAGGTTTCCCTTTCGGTGGTACTGAAATTCTTCTCCGCCCCTGACAGAGAACGACTGTAATATGCAATTGGGTGTTCTACACCATTTATAGTCTGTGTCAGTACTCCGCCTACGCCATAGTTACTAGCATCTGCATGAATTTCAAAAGGTAAATCAAAATCAGGACACCTTAAAATAGGAGCCGTAACCAAACAATTTTTTAAAATATGGAAAGCTGTATCCGCCTCACTTGACCAAATAAATCTTTTATTATGTGATTTCTTTGTTGATGTGAGTCGGTTAAGTGGACCTGCTATTGAACTAAACCTAGGCACAAATTTGCGATACCAAGAAACTACACCCAAGAAACGCTTTAGCTCTTTTTTATTTGTTGGGGTGGGGTATTTAACTATTGTTTGAACTTTATCTGGGTCGACATGTAACCCCTTTTTATTAACTATATAACCTAAGTATTTAAGTTGATCCCTAAAAAACACAGACTTCTCAAAATTAATAGATAAATTTGCGATTTTCAATTTATTAAGCACTTTTAACAATAATGAAATATGGCCTTCAAATGACTCAGAACAAATGACTATGTCATCTATATATGCAAAAACTGAATTTTCAAACTCAGGACTATAAAATAAGCTGTCTACCAGCCTTTGACATGACGCAGAACCGGAAGTGAGTCCAAAAGGAAGTTTTTTGAAGCAATAAGTTCCTCGTTGAGGGATATAAAAGGCTGTTTTATTCTTGTCACATTCAGCAATTTTTATCTGCCAAAATGCCTTCGACAAATCAATACTACTTAAATATCTAGCATTTTTTAAATTATCAAGTATTTCTGACATATAGGGAAGCTTGTACGCATCCTTTTTAGTTACAAAATTTAATTTACGGCTATCTAAACAAAACCTAAGGGATCCATCCTTTTTCGGAATCAGTAGAACCGGAGATGACCAAGGACTGTCACATTTTTCAACCACTCCTAATTCTAACATTTCGTCTAACTGTTCGAATAAAATACGTTGTTTTTCTGGCGACATACGATAATATCTTTGTCTTATTGGTAACGCGTCACCCGTATCAATTCGGTGTTCTATTAATGAGGTACAGCCCAAACCACGGACCTCTGTAGAAATCCATCGAAATTGCTGTATTATGTTATCGGCCGCCACGCGCTGATCCGATGTTAAATTACTATATGATAATAAATTGCCACTTTCGGTCGCGACTGTACATAACTTATTATCTTGTTGTTGACAGCTCGACCAAGTAATGGACTTACAAAATTTTGGAAATAAATTGAATTTTTTCCAAAAATCTATACCTAGAATTAATGTGTCAGTAATAGAAGGTACAATGAATGCTTTTAGAATGTGACATTGATTTTCAAAATGTATACTCAAATTAAAATAACCAATGGCTTTCAACAACTGACCCCCAGCTGCAGAAAAATTAATCAAATCATCGGTGTACATTATTTGACCTGATTCTAATAACTTAATATGCGAGTTATTTCCTAAAATAGTAGCCGTACTACCAGAGTCCAATAACCCGCAATAAAACATATCGCTAACCTTCACCCTAGCATAAGATCGCACATCATTAGACGGTATTTTATCATGGATTGCTGTGATATGATAACTTGAGAAAAAAGTACGAATTGTGGAAAGCCAATCCTCCCAATCCAGCCTATCAAATTTACAATGACTAATAATTTCCTTCGACTTTTCTACTACACAGCAATCCTTTGTAGTTAGTTTTTTGAACCTGACATAATCTGTGATTGACAATTAGAACACTGTGGAAACTTAACTCCTTTTCTACCACATCTAAAACATAGTACATCTGAACGCCTACATTCCTTAAGCGAGTGACTCGAGGATTTACATCGCGGACAAAATTTTGAATTATCTCTTTGCATTGGTGAACCTACTGCCGTAACGTAAGACTCAGACCTATTCTTGTTAAAATTATTTGGAACATTGGAGTGGAATTTATGAAAATTAATATTTGAATTTAAAAAAGTAGATCCATTAAATTGATTTTTATTATTGAATTTTGAAGTTTTACTGTTAACATTTTCACAATTATTGTAAGCTAAATCCGGTGCTAACAAATCAGACGACAACTTTGAAGGATCCCGCGAATGTGCTGTAAACGAGTGAATCCTTTCATAACTTTTACAGGCATCTTTTAATGCTATTATAGACTTCAAAGCATCTTTGTTCGCGGCTAAGGTACTAGCATAACATGGTTTCATATTACGAAGCAATATTTTAAGCTGTTCTTGTTCTGAGACCTTCTCCGTCAATCTAGCGAACATTCCTGACATCTTTGCAAAAAATATTGTAATGCTTTCGTTATCCCCCTGTAATCTAGCCCTAATTTCAGCCAATAACCGATACTCATAATCAGAATGAGTAAAATCCTCTACTAACAACTCTGATAATTCCTCCCATGAAGTCACAGATTGCCTTATGTTCCTAAACCAATGAAGTGCTTCGTCCGTAAAGATCTCGGTGGCATATTGCAAAATCTTAGCCTGCGATATGTTCCTAGCCGACCTAAATTCCTCAATTCTTTGCAGAAAAGCTTGAACATTAGTTCTACCATTATATTTAATGCGTTGCAAGTCACTGAAATGGGATCTATCACAATGTACCGGTGCAGGAACATTACGCTCACATACATCCGTCTTTTCATTCTCAGAACTACTACCTTCCTTTCCACTATACATACACTTTAATTTGCCAAAAATCTCGGCTAAATTGCTACATACAGCAGCAATCTTATCTTTAAGTTTTGAATTTGACTTATCCAAACGCTGAACTCGTAAAAACAAATGACTGTACAATGCCCACGAACGATCAAAAGTAACAGTATCCGACTTGTCTTCCATCAAATTTACTCTAGATTTAAGTTCCTTAAGCGATATCAGAACCCCTCCCAAATCCTCTTCTGCATCAATCCCCGAAAACTCAATATCTGAAGCTGGTACCGACAATATTACTGAATTTATCTGTTTTCTTAACCCAATAACCGTAGAAGCCGGCTCACCACCGCGAATAACTACTTCATAAGTTAATTCATTTTTATTGAGCAAGAAATACCTAATTTTATTGATATCCATATTAAACGGCTCTGGTAAGCACCGAATCACTCACAATTTTTAATACACAAATCACTTTTTTTTATTCACACAGAACTACAATAACATTCAGATTTTCCTGAAACAATACACAAATTATACAAAACAAAACCTACCGTGAATGTTTTGCATTAAATATCTTTAAAACATTAACAACAATTTTACTTCTACAATAAGGTTCGTAACAATTTTATTAATGTGGGTATATTTTTTGCGTTAAATTTATTACAAGGAATTGTCAAAAACAATGAGGGTAGAATTGTTTCCTTACGATGAACAATACAAAATATGAATATGACTATAAGCCAACAATATAATAAAAGATATTCTACTATTACAGTTTCAAGTAAAAATAACTGTAATTAAATTTGGGGACAAGCTACGTTAGTAAAAATGATGTTGAGAATTTTCCAATTTCGGAATACCCGTTTAGCCAAAAAAAATTATGCAAAATGCAAAATAAAATGATCAAATTTCGGGCATCCAGACTAGCATAGGCCAAGGGCGTCTAATCCTTGAAGTAGCACGAATTTCGGGGGAGGCTACCTGCTAGCGGGCAACAAATTACACTGTAAATTTTAATTACGGGTCGCCAGACCCAACAACTCTGTAGATATTAATCACACGTTATCAACTACCAGGACAATTACTTATGTTCGGGCGCCATGACACGCTTCTGGGAAGTCCGTAGTGTTCCCAGGAGTTCCCAGGCGGTTCAGTAGTTTAGGTAGGTAGGATAATTTGTCCTGAAGTCAATAACGCAACGATTGAAGAATAATTGACATTTATTTGCCAGTTCACAAAATAAACTTAATCTAACTTAAAACTAGATACTCATCCGGATTCAGGGATGGGACTTCCTTTATCTCCGGGATATCATAATAAGCAATATGGCTCTACGCCTATATATTAATATGCTTACGGGTATAGGCAGGGGTTTTTAACCTTAAACTTGGAAGCTCATTCTGAAAAGAACAAACAATATTTTTTATATATACACCCTCTTCAACCATAGATATCCCTAAACTTTCCCTTACTATTATTTTTAACCCCATTTTAAAACATTTAATATACAAAGAACATTACCCCCTTTTCTAAATTTCACAAACGCCTGCCTGATACAATAAATTTACTTAAAATATACTTTTTTACATAAAAATTACCCACAATTAATTTACTTAATAAATTTTATGACGTTGATGCTTACCAGAGCTTCCGTTTTCACAAATATAAAAATTTTGTTAAATACTTGGGCTATTAAGCCACTCACTGATTATTTCAGTGGAAATATATTTTACAGAATAATTTACTTTGACGTAAATTTTCTTCGATAGTATGAAGTAAAATAAAAAATTTAGTTAGTTCCTGATTTTCTCTATTCTACTAATGCGCACGCTTATATATAGCTTACATCCCACCATATCTCCTTCCATCAACTATCCCTACTATGACACTATTAAGGACACACCCATTATACCGACCTAAGTATAACCATTATACCTACGCTTAATAGCGCCTAATAAACTAATATAGCAAATCCATGATTTACGCCACACTGCGTAAAATTTTCATACTTATAGAATTCGGGACTTCACGCGAAATACTATTTACTTACATTCACCGACGTTTCGAGCACGTTGCAGCGCCCGTGGTCATAGAGTAAATAGTATTTCGCGTGAAGTCCCGAATAATATAAGTATGAGTGTTAAAAACCGCGATAGTTTAAAAATAACATTAGCGTAAAATTTTGACATTTAATTCCCTTTACACTTAGTATGCATCATGCACGTAGTGGTAACGAACCCTTTCTCAATAGTATTTAGCGTGATTTGTCTCTCGTTCCGGTCCCGCTCGCCGGATTGTCTCTCGTGCGGCTATAAATCGTCGCTTCGACCGCAGTGTCTGTCTGTCAGTCCCAGCTGACGAAGGTTGTGTGTAGATAGTGTGTTAGTGAAGTTAAAATTTACGCAGATCATTTAGGTTTGTTGGAAGTGCCCGTACCGAGTGTGCGTACATATTTTATTTTCATTCTATTGTTATTCGTGAATATTCGTGATCGTGATAGTAGACAGACGTGCTCATGTAATATTTTTAATAAGTAAATATATTAAATGTAACCAGGTCAAGATTCTCTGACGCTGCACATTTCGTATTTGTTTAATAGTGCAATAAATAAAGTGTTTGATATTAACATGAAATGAACAATAATAATTTTGTAATGGCGAGTCCAATTAACATGAAATGAACAATAATAATTTTGTAATGGCGAGTCCATTCAGCCGAAGTTCCCGGACTGCGCGCAGCCCTCCCCCGGGTCCTGCGCGCTCACAGGAAGACGTCTCTTCAGCCCCCGCTGCACCCCAGGTTTCCGTGGTGTCCACTTCTGAGATACAGAATTGGATGTCACAGATTGATAACTACCTTAAGGAAATATGCGCAATCTCGACCGACGGAGGTAAGCTGAACACCGATAGTAAGCTTAGAATCTCAAATATATGCAGAAGTGTGATGCATGGAGTATCCCAGATGGCAGTACACTACCAATCAGTAAAGCAGAAACTTCTATCAGCCCATTACGAAATTGAGACGTTAGGAAAGGACAACGATGTATGTGTGCGACTGGAAGATTTAAAAACCGGTATCCAGGAGGCGGTAAAAAGGGCACCTTCTACTCCCTGTACATCCTATGCAGGCGTCATAAGGAATGGGAAAGAAAATTTGATTTGCCCTCCTAAAACTTCTAGCATTACAATATATCCAGCCGATAAAAAAACATCCAGTGAAGAGACGAAAAAAATGGTGCAGGATATGATTAAGCCCGAGAAGTTGAAACTACATGTTCGAGGGCTCAGGAAAATTAGGAACGGTGGTATTATTATCAGCACAGCAGGGAAGGATGACCTGGAAAAACTGAAAACATCGCACCAACTACAAACTTCGGGTCTAAAAATCGAGGGCACTACGAAGAAGAGGCCTAGACTGATTTTCCTAGGCGTGCCATCTGATATTTCAGAACAACACATGTTCGACTGCCTTTTCGAACAAAATATCACTGAACAGCATCCTAGCGTTATTCGAGAACATTTTTTGAGCTCTATTAGATTAAGCCACAAATCTGGCAAAAAAGACAGCCCATACTGTAATTACATTGTGGAAGTGACGGCCGAGATCAGAAAACTGACCATTAAACAGGAACGCATTTTCATAGATTGGATTTCCTGCCCAGTCCGTGATTTTACACTTGTAACTAGGTGTTACAATGGTCAACAATACTGACACTCAGCCAAGTACTGCCGGGACACGGACCCAACATGTGGGCACTGTGGATGCGTTGGCCACACGCTCAAAGAGTGCTCTGCTCACGAACATCCAGCAAAGTGTGCATCCTGCATGCGCTTTAACAAGCCTTGCAACCATGCAACTGGTGACGCACAGTGCCCGGCCCGAAAAAGTGCTGAAGAACGACTTCTACGATCAACAGACTATTAGGGCACATTCATGCGTACAGGAGTTACGTTGAATCGTAATTTTACATTAGTTTATGGGCATAAACTATATCTACTTATGGATTTAGTGTTAGTTAAGCAAAGCATCAAGTATTCCACCTATATTCAGTTGTGATTCATATACTTTGTATTCATGTAAATATTAAACAACATGTTATCATAGATAGAAATAAGTAAGAAACAACACGCAATTGCTGAATGTCCTAGTTTTAAAGAAGATTCTGTCTGCGTATACAAATGTAAAAGTAACTTGCTGTTGAGGCAATTTACTGTTTGTCATCGTTTTTCAGCACAGATGTTTACAAATAAATATTATGATATAATTTCTATGTTTGTAGATTTTTTATTTTTAAGAATGTCAAATTTGTTAATTTTAGCGTTATTTATTCACATCCTGTTCATTCAATTACTGTTATTTTCCTTGGATTAATTTATTTATAGTATTGGTAGGGTCCGAGTGTTTCTATGTAATTTAAGTATGTATTTACAAAAAAGAAAGTGGTATACGTATTAATTAATATGTAAATCTATTATTTAACATTATTTTGTATATTTTGCACATCATTTGTTTAACTGGTAAGTCATTTATAAATATCCGTTGTCTGGTGCCCATAACACAAGCAGGTTATCCTAGCTTACTTTGGGATCAGATGACGCGGTGTTCTATAAATACAGATAAATTTTATCTAGTTTAGGCACCAATCTCAAAATTGTAATGTTTTCTATGAATTAAATGTATAAAATACCTTTTTAGGACACTATGAATTAAGACTTTTGTATGTACTTTTTGAGAAATGAAGAATTTATTTATTTATTTAATATTTAATTTAATTCATAAAGGCTTAATTGTGTATGTGAAGGTATATGAGTATGAGTGTTGTGGGGTATCTTACTATTTTGCTCTCCGACGGCTGAATGGATCTGGCTGAAACTTGTTACAGGGATAGATTAAAGTCTGTGATAGCACATATGCTTTTTTCTCGGAGTAAATTCCCATGCGCATAAGCTAGAATGAAGGTACGTAATAATTATAATTATAATAATGTGACAAGTATACAGCGGTGACCACCAGTCCATCTAATGGGCCGTATGCTAGTCTGCCACCTTTGTGGTATAAAAAAACATACTATAGCCGGTAATCTTGTTAGGGCACTCTTAAATTATACCTACTGTAAGCAACTTTTCTTTAAAATAATAACTAAAAATATTTCCTCTTGTTTTCAGGTAAACAGAGCTCAACACTTATTGTTGCAATTCGAACGATTTGGTAAGTTATCTGATCTATAGATCTATATTAATAGGTACTGCGAAGACAATATATTTTTTTATACTTTTTAGATGGAATAATCTATACCTACAAAGCTGATTTAATACCAACTCAGTTACTGCTCTATTCTATAAGAGAGAGACTCTAGGCACTCTATCGATCACTGAGTATAAATAAGTATTCAAAATTACATACTTACTTATTTGTAAAACTATAACATAAATTAAAGCAAGTCAGGTAAAACTGCCTATAAAATACGGTAATAGACTTATCACCACGTGACAAAAATACGAATGTTGAAAAGTGGGGGGAGGGGGGGAAGTATGGCATGTCTCCTGCGGATGAAATGCTTACCCCATCGTTTTACCTGGGGCAGTTTATAGACAGTTTTACCTGACTTGCTTTAATTTATGTAATAGTTTTACAAATAAGTAAGCGTATTCTGAATAAAACATTTCAATCGTGTACTATCGTCACCATCACGTGACATGTGTAAACTCACCCTTACCTCGTGGCTATTTCTACAAGGTTTCCGCATTTCACACCGAGGGCTGTCCGGAACTTTAACGGCCCCCTGAGGACTTTCAGACAAGATTAATATTTTTTTCTTTCCTGATCGTGGAGGAATTTTAAGAAATTCGTAAAATTAAAAGAATTATTTGCTGGAATATAACTTAAATGTACCTTACATTTTAATGTTGATAATAATATCTACTGGTAATCATTGCTCAAATTTACTTTATTTTTACTTTTTTCGCAATCTTCTGAGAGAGATACCTTAATATTCGATGTTAATTTCAACTCGACACCTCAACACGAATACGTTCACGAGATTAAGGATTACAAACAGACGGATGGATGGATGGATGGACAACAAAGTGATCTTATAAGGGTTCGATTTTTTAACCTTTGGGGTACGGAACCCTAAAGATACTGTTACGTAATACAAATATTATGAAAAAGTAAAGAAAGTCAGAAAGAAATCAGCGATGGTTATTTCTTTGCTATGTTAAACTTGTCCCATTTGAAAACTTACGAATTCTAGATTTCTGTAGAGAGTATTTTCTAAAAGAACGTTACCTTACTCAATATGCAAAGCAGGGTGGCAACCCTAGCGACGCAAATGACGACACTCGACCTCACTCCGCATAATGACCAAGTTTCTTTAGCACGCAGAACTATCCGCCGGCCAACGGCCGAGTGTTATTTTCACAAGTTTAGCAGTTCTAGATTGTTTATACAACACATTTTACAACAGTAAATTATTGAGTAAGGGCTACGTAGATAAAAGGTATTGAGTTCCTATTGAGTATAAATTATAATAAAACTGTAGAGGGTCGAGAGTCTGTACATGGAAGAAATTTTGAAAATTTTAAGTGTAGGGCGTTCTCTAATCGATACTGAAGCCGAAAATGTAATTAAAAAATTTCATGTCTGTCTGTCTGTCTGTATCCCGAATAAGTATCACGCCGAAACTACTGAACCGATTTAAATGATACTTTGTACGATCTAAGCTTATAGTCCGAGGAAGGTTCTTAGATACTTTTGATCTCGATATTTTGCGCGGTTCCTTCAGGAGAGGGGATCAAAGGCAAAATAGGTTTTTAGCTATAATTTCTCACTGCGTGGTTCGATTTCAAATATTTTTTTGGTGTCTGAAAGGGAGTACTTTAAGCATTATTCCACACTATTTTCAATATTGAGGGTTATGTAGTTCAGAAATTAGGGGCATCTGAACTTTCGGTAAATCTAGAATTCAACGTTTCTTTTGAAAGTGTGTCTAAACGGGCGTGTTGGCTTAATCATAAAAGAGCTTAATGATTAAGGCTATTGTAAAATAATTCAGTCCGTGCCGAAGGCGTGGACTGAATTGTTTTAGAAGTAGTAAAGGGAGTACTTTAAGCATTATTCCACACAATTTTCAATATTGAGGGTTATGTAGTTCAGAAATTAGTGGCATCTGAACTTTCGGTAATTCTAGAATTCAACGTTTCTTTTGAAAGTGTGTCTAAACGGGCTCTTTTATGATTAAGCAAACAGGGCCGTTTCACACGGTGCTTGACGAGTCGATGCAGAATTACCTCTCCTTTCGTGCACATTATGTGTCGTAAACGAAGTTGCGAGGGTCAGTTAGTTGAGTATAAAATATCATTAAAATGTACATACCGGACAGTAACCCCCGAAAGCATATTTTAAATGAGATCCTTTAGCATAACAAGAGCACGGAAAATTTATAAGCTTAGGATATGTTATTTTTTGCCTGTTTGAAAGGTCAGAATATGTTTCACTTATATAGCTACAGGAGTGTGCGATTTATTTTATGATCTACGCACTGAGTTTACGCTTAAAATGTCTTTCTTTGTACAGTAAAACAAAAATATTGTTTCAGTGAAGGTACAGAATATTAGGAACTACCTATGTGAATCAATTAATGAAAACGGCCGAAAGGTAAATTTTGTGAACTCTTGATTGAAAAATAAACCTGTAAATTCACCAGTGAGACTGTCTGTTACGGCCACAGGTAAAGATGGACCACCAGTAATGTCGACTATGATACCTACTACTTGAATGCTTCGACTATGATCCCTACTTCTTGAATGGTTTATGATTGACTGGGATCCCACTACTTGAAAGGTTTTAATTTTAGACTAATACCAACTCACCATCTGTAGACTTCCGCAAAGGAGCTTCTGATTTTATTTTTAAAAAATCCATCCGCCATTTTGTTGAAACAAGAGACACTCAACTCAACGAGCGCCCTCTGTTCAAAGGATCGGAGACACAAACCTTTGTATTTCGGCGGGTAAAAAGCTTATAGCAGTCTGAAGGGCGAATAATACATTTTCCTTTAATCTTGTCTGACAAAATTTGCATTTAGTAGTGTATGCTGCCATCAGCAGACCAGATATTAATCTTCCAACAATGAAATAATTGTTCCTTACTGGCCTCTTACTGTTTGAACTATTATACACTAGTCCCTATGATCGTGTCATTATGCTACCTGGTATCGAAATTGACTAAGAAAAATAATGCATTGAAAAGATAAAAGATATAAAAATCATGGTTTATGTAGGTATCGGATGTACTTTTATATGCATTTAATGAAAAGATGACTGTAAATTTGGAATCCCAAACAGATACTTTTTTTATAGCTTAGTAGGCGAAAATATTAAATCTGAGGAATCGCTGAAGCTCTCGTTAAGCCCTACGGAAGTTAGAAGCAGGTTGTTACCTTTTAAATCGCGCTAATCACAGTGTTGATGGTGTTCAAGTGCCTATTTGTGTGGTAATGGGCCTTTGATGACGTCACCCCACCACACTCAAATAAAATTTCATGAATATTTTTCTCTTAATTGCTTAGATAACACTTGTTTGTATGTTTTCAAGTGTTAAAGGTTCTCTTTTGATGTAAGTATAATGCATGTAGCAGATAAACGAATACGTGGCAATATGAAAATTTTAAAAGCGCTCGTGGCCCCGCGGACTCAGTGTTCTGTAAACGATCACTGCAGTAAGCAACTTTCACTATGGCCGGTCCATGGATGGGTGACCATCCATGTGATCACTTTGTGACATTTATTTGAGCGTTTCCGTGCTTCGGAAGGCACGTTAAGCCGTTGGTCCCGGTTGCCAGTAAAATGGCAGTCGTTAAGCTAAGTTGAAGGCTTTATTTCAACAGCAGGTAGTCACAACCTGCGCCTGTCCATTTAAACACGGCAATACGGCTCACCACCTATTACGTGGGACAAATTATACAAAAAGGTGAAATGTGGGCATATAATATGCCTCTGCCTACCCCTTCGGGGATAAAGGCGTGACCATATATGTATGAAAATTTTAATGGATATCCAATAGTTAGGTAGCTATCCACTGAGACAAGCCAAGATAAGATTTTTTTGTATTCCGGGGATGTCTCCTTGTGTCTACTGGATCGCTCTTCATCTGCTCTGCTTCCAGAGAGGCGCTTGTGAGCGGTGGCAGTTATTTTCTTCCGCAGAAAGCTCATCTGGCTTCCCGGGAAAGCCTTATCCCGGGGCGTTCTTTTTGGCATTGTCAGGTCAGTCTTCTGCAACAGAGAAACGCAGCGGCGGTGGTTCAATGGGAAGTTCAGCTCCCTCCTAGCGGGGGCGCTCCTTGGTCCTAGCGTTCGCAAAAAAGGTGTTTTCGTTATCTGCCTGAATTCCTTTAGGGATAAAGGCGTGGTGATATAATATGGTAAGATCATAACCATGTCAATCTAAAATAAGATACCATATTTGCGAATTACTTACTGTATGTACAGACTGCGTATCCTCTAGTTAAAATAAATACCGAAATTAAAAAGTTTGTATGTTGCGCGGCGCGTGACATTTAGTTGAGTGAGGTGTTATTGCTGCGGTCGTCTCGTATCAACTGTGCACAGAGTTTTATGTCACCTCAACTCAACCGCGGCCATTACGGAAGTTGCTTTGCATTTTGTGAGCCGAATAGTTTGTGCACTTTGCCAGGATATTGTGACTTTTATTATAGAACTGTTTCTATTCTACTATTATTTAGTGTTAAACTACTAAACTTTGTTCATTACTAGTTAACTGCTGAAAAATAAAATGCTTTCATAGAGCGTTAACACAGTGCAAAAAATTACGGAGAGACGTAATACAACGTATACAGCGAGCAACCACGTTGCTTTTAATACACTATAATAATTATGGTTGTCAACTGCAGCAAATATTTTATTAATAAATACATAATATACACTCATGTTCTATTGAAGGATGTGCTTTAACTGAAAATCTCTGAAACAAGTATATAGTATAATCAATGATTGACAATTCATACTTTTATCCATACTAATATTATAAAGCTGCAGAGTTTTTTTGAAGGCTAGGATCTCAGAAACTACTAGTTAGAATTCAAAAATTCTTTTACAGTTTGGTAGTTCATTTATCGAGGATGGCTATTAGGCTAAATATCACCACGCTACAACGAACAGGAGCGGAGCAGTAATGATGAATGTACGTTTGAGATAGTACAATTCTATTTTTTATATGTGACGCAAACAAAATTGCGCTGGTCAGCTAGTGATTAATAACAAGCAAAATAGGAATGCATCAAATAAAAACTCTTTTCTTAAACAGGTACATGGAAGACATAACAGGTCATATCAAATAAAAACAATCATTATTTACGACGTTTTTAATCTAGAGAGAGTGGTATAAAATTTAATATTAATCCATTCCATTTCACACGACAAAAAATAAAGTATACCCTACACTCTATCATACATTTCCAGATCATTACATTCGTGCCACTGTGCGACATTCTCATAGCCTCCGCTGGGAAATTTAGTGTCGGAGTCCTGAATTTAATCAATGGAAACAAAAAGATTTGTATTTCTTGAAGGGTCGACTACTTTTGTGAAAGTAATTGATAGACTCCTATTTATAGTGGCGCTGCGATTGGACAGGATTCCTAAGGGATACCATTCACATAATATGTATAGTAATCTCTTATCATACATAGCTAAGCTTTGAGAAATATAGAGGATACATTATTATCGTGGGTTCCATTCCCACCAGTGACACAAGAATTGTGTCATATAAATGTTTGTCTAGAGAGTCTCGGTGTTTGGGGTGGGTGTGAGTGGGGATGACAAGTAGGTATGTAAACACAAGTTACAAAAGTAATAATATCCGTGGTCTTATACCACGTTTATGTTATTCATGGCTTACTTTGGGAGATAGCCTTGTATAAAAGTCCGTGAATATATATTTATTTTATTTGTTTATTATATTTTACTTACAAAGTCGCATTGGTCCGCGATATGTTCAATCTCACTTAGTTTTCTTATCCAATTCTAAGTTCTAGTAGAACTCCATGTTATATTAGAATTTATAAATGACACATGGCGATTCGTGTTTATTTACTGCAAAAGACTGTAAGTTCTCATCCAACTCACAGTCTTTTACATTTACATTTTTGGTTAGCTTTCCTTGCTCAATGAGTCAGGCAGCCTTTGATATTATAGGGTCTTATCAAACGACTTCATCAGCACATTAGACTTTGAAATGAGCCCTCACTTCAGGGGGTTATTTTCTATCGGAGGTTTGTGAGTAAATAATGGTGACCGTGACGTACACCGCGATAGTGTCAGTTTACGAGGCGGGTGTTTTTACAACGGTCACGGGGTTAGTGGTGCGATAAGAGTGGTGGAGTGGGGTTTGTTGTGATTTTATGGAGCTGGGTTATGACAGTGTAGTTTTAATACTCTTTTGTAATATTTGCGGTGGATTACATTATATTGAAAATTTGTCCAAAATATGAATACTACACAATATGATTATTATTCACATATTAAACAAATCCCTACTAATATTATTAATGCGAAAGTAACTCTGTCTGTCTGTTTGTCTGTCTGTCTGTCTGTCTGTTACGCTTTCACGCCTAAACGGCTAAAGCGAATAAGATGAAATTTGGTATGTAGATAGTTCGAGGTCCTGGAAAGGACATAGGCTACTTTTAAACCGACTGCGCAAAAGGAGTGTTATGATTTTACGTGATAACGACTTTGACGCTGTTACGCTTTCACGCCTAAACGGCTAAAGCGATTAAGATGAAATTTGGTACGTGGATAGTTCGAGGCCCTAGGAAGGACATAGGCTACTTTTTAACCGACTGCGCAAAAGGAGTGTTATGATTTTACGTGATAACGACTTTCAGGCTGTTACGCTTTCACGCCTAAACGGCTAAAGCGATTGAGATGAAATTTGGTATGTGGATAGTTCGAGGTCCTGGAAAGGACATAGGCTACTTTTAAACCGACTGCGCAAAAGGAGTGTTATGATTTTACGTGATAACGACTTTCAGGCTTTTACGCTTTCACGCCTAAATGGCTGGAGCGATTGAGATGAAATTTGGTATGTGAATAGTTCGAGGCCCTGGGAAGGACATAGGCTACTTTTTAACCGACTGCGCAAAAGGATTGTTATGATTTTACGTGATAACGACTTTGACGCTGTTACGCTTTCACGCCTAAATGGCTGGAGCGATTGAGATGAAATTTGGTATGTGAATAGTTCGAGGCCCTGGGAAGGACATAGGCTACTTTTTAACCGACTGCGCAAAAGGATTGTTATGATTTTACGTGATAACGATTTTCACGCGATAACGACTTCTACGCGGTCGAAGTCGCGGGAACAGCTATCTCTACTAATATTATAAATGCGAAAGTACATAACTCGGTCTGTCTGTCTGTCTGTCTATCTGTCTGTCTGTCTATCTGTCTGTCTGTCTGTTACGTTTTCACGCTAAACGGCTGGAGCGATTGAGATGAAATTGGGTATGGCGATAGTTCGAGGCCCTGTGAAGGACATAGGCTACTTTTTAACCGACTGCGCAAAAGGAGTGTTATGATTTTACGTGATAACGACTTTCACGCGATAACGACTTCTACACGGTCGAAGTCGCGGGGAACAGCTATTTTAGTTTAGTTGTAAATATTCAATCACACTACTTAGCCTAGGGGCTTGACAGAGAAGGATTAAAATCTGTAGGTATACTATATGGGCAAATGACATGCTTACGAAATAGGTTAAGTTCAATTTTTATATGAGGATAGGTTTATATAAGCGTGAATCCCTCGCGTCACGCTGTTGTCTAGGGCCTGCTTCTGTAAGGACGGTGAGCGGCCTCCTCATCGACCTCAGGCCCCCGGTCATGTAGGCCGATAGTCTTAGGCGAAGACAACTCGCCGGCACTTGGGTACGTGGAACTTGGGTGGGAGAGTTCTCTCTACTTTTGAAAATTATTAAGTCTATAAGGCTAAGTCTATATGTCAGTCGTTAAACCAAGTTGGTTTAACGACTGCCATTTACTGGCTACCGTTAGCGTTAGTGTTATCGTCTCAAATCTTTCGGTTATAAGTACTTAAAGTTTTCAGTCTGTGGCCCAAATCTAACAAACGTTTCGTATTCGCGCTTCACCATACTACTTACTCTTTTTATTATTAAAGGGGCCAATTAACAAAGACGTACGTCATACCGGCCTTGGACCCGCTAAAACCATGAGGTCTCTACCCATCCATCTAGCGCAGTCCTGGGGTATCCTTAAGAGGGCTTAGCAGGGGCTCCCAACCGTAGGCTGTTATACCTAACAGCCTACGGTTGGGAGTCCTACCGGATACGTGTGGTTTTTTGTCAGTAGGAGTTATAGTATATTCATGTAGGATTTACCTCACATTAAAAAAACCATGTAGCGCATAGCTCCCCGGGTAAGTTGGAGGATGTCCTAACTTTGTCCCAAAATTTTGGTTACGACTTATCTTAGAGGCTCAATAGAATACAGTTAAAAATTTGCTTACAACATAATTTCCACGCGAACGAAGTTGCGGGTAACAGCTAGTAACTATATATGCCTACTATCTCACTAATATTATAAATGCGAAAGTAACTCTGTCTGTCTGTACGCTTTCACGCCTAAACGGCTGAAGCGATTGAGATGAAATTTGGTATAGAGATAGTTTGAGACCCTGGAAAGGACATAGGCTATTTTTTAACCGACTGCGCAGAAGGAGGGTTATGATTTTACGCGATAACGACTTCTACGCGGTCGAAGCCGCGGGGAACAGCTAGTAATATTATAAATTCTGTCTGTCTGTTAATTTTTCACGCCTAAACCGCTGAACCGATTTTGATCAAATTTGGTATAAAGATAGTTTGTATTCAAGAGAAGGACATGGGCTACTTTTTAACTGACTGTGCAAAAGGGAGGTAATGATTTTACGCGATAACAACTTCTACGCGGATGAAGCCGCGGGGAACAGCTAGTTATGCATATTTTCTAACTAATATAGGCCTCGTAAATAGTAAAGTAGAAAAAGAGCTTCCTCTTTAATTAGCCTTCTAGAGGCCTTTAATAAAAACTAGAGGGATATTCTTGTTAAGCCATTCCGTATGATGAAATCATTGAAAATTGCACGAGTAAAAATCTCCATAAATTAAGATGTTCTCGTAAATAGATGACAATAAACATTTCAACTTCGCAGCTAAAAATATTTGATATGTAATTCAACCATGAGTACTTTGACAAACATTTTCGCAAGTTGGCCCATTGGGTACAAAGATGTTATTACCGAAAAAAGTGAATCGAGACAATTTGAACCTTACTCTTTATCGTCACAGTTGGTTAATTGGAGAAGTTTAAGAACATTTAAATAGAATTCGGAGTTGCCTGTGCTTCAGGTATATTTAAGTTATAATTTGATTAAATCAAGAAAGTTGCTCCAGAGGTAACCTCTAAGGTCAGGATTGATTTTTCAGTTTGTACCAAACTTTTGAGTAAGTATTTTAAGACATTAATCGAATTGAAATTAGTATAATTTAATATAACTGTTTTGGGATTCCGCAGAAGGGGTAAAAACGGGATCCTATTACTGAGATTTCGCTATCTGTCGGTCTGTCTGTCCGTGTATCTGGCACCAGGCTGTACCTCGTAAACCGTTAATCAAAATGAAACAAACAATCTATCTGACTTTGACCGACAGTCGGGCTATTGTTTCAAAATGGAAAGAAAACATTGTGTAGGTACGCTTGGCGCCCGATTCTTTCGGTATGGGAAAATGTACCATGATAGTAAACGCTTATATAAACTGCGAACCTTATTGAACGTGGAGCCTTTGAAATTGTTCTCGTACACAAATGTATTTTTGGACGTCACGCTTCTCTGGCATTTGAAATAGGTCAGGCAGCCTAACATTTTCTGTGAGGTGGACGCTGGTGTCTATTATAGCGGATAAAATTAATTGTTAAGTAAAATGTTATTATATTCTTTAACGGTATTACTTCATCAAAACTACAATATTCTATTTTTTATTTTATTTTATTTTTTTGAGTGGTTATCCCAGTTGTTGCCGGAGCCCCAGTTTTGGACTCTTGGAGTCCAGCGCCCGCTTTCCTACTCTTCCAGCGTCCCTTTTAGTAATATCAACAGCTAGTAAGTTATCCTCTTCCACGTCCACTCACGAGTTTGGTGGTCTACCTCTCCTGATGGAATCTGGTAAAGAAAGGGTGTCCAGCCATTTTTAAATACGTACATAATTTGCGGTTGTAATCCAACAAGCACAATGACAGTACTCTCTTACATTTTAGCTGCTATATTATGAACATTATATGATTATTGGTGGCAAATATATTATTTTGATTTTTGAATGTCTTAAAGACTAATGGTTGAAAGGTTACCTATCATAATAACTAAAGTTGTTTCAACTATTTTCAAAACCACTACGGTCAAAATAACTACTGATTAAAACACCTAAAGATCGTTTCACCTATTTTTGTTATAACTACTGGTCGAAACAAATAATGGACGATTCACCTACGATTTATTCAACTACAATTAACTGTGCTAAGATTGATTGAACTATGTATGAAATAAATAATAATCAATTCGCCTACGAGTTTATTGTACGATTACGAGTCTCAGTACTCAGGGGTACGTATCATAATGCATAAGTTTAAAATCTATAAGTTTACATTGTATAAGTTCAAAATATATAAAATCAAAAGGTATTATAGTTTTAAAAATAGTTGAAACAACTTTAGTTATTATGATAGGTAACCGGTTGAAATCATTTTTCTAAATGTCATAGCAGAAGTTTATATTGGTTATATATTAAAATACCAGAAATCAAAATGCCTTTACTTAAAATGCATTAGACCAAAATACCCGAATTCGAAATACCTTAACATTCAAAATACCTTATTTCAGTACACCTTACCGTAAAATGTCTAAATTTAAAATACAAATAATTATTATATCAGAATTCAAAATGCAAATTTTCAAATAACCTTCATTTAAAATACCGAAAATAGAATACAATGTGTCACTGTCACTCACACGTTTTGTTATTTGGCTTTAACTTATTTACAAACCACCTAAGTGAAGCCGCAGTTGTAGCCGTAGGTAGGTCTGTTGGTCCTTGGGTATCCTTCTGAGGGCTTACCCGGGGCTCACAACTGTAGGCTGTTATGTAGGATACGTGTGGTTTTTAGTCGGTAGGAGTCCGGCATAGTATCCATGTAGGATTTACCTCATGTTAAAACACTTTGATTCAGAGTTACAAAAGTACTACAGTGGGCTAACGAAAAAAAAAAAAAAAAAAATAACCACGAAGGCTAAGGCGGGAGCTCCGCTTCGCTTCGCTCCCGCCTTAGTCTTCTAACCTAACCTATCCGAGTCGGGATACTCTGAGTCGGGGTGTTAACCATTCACAGATATGTAGCATCCATGTAGGATTTAAATCATGTTAAAAAAAGGTATTTTGTGTTTGAACATTTTAAGATAAGGTATTTGATAACTTTATTTTTTGGGTTTCGGTTATTCGACCGTAAGGCATTTTAAATTATTTATATTATAAATATTTGCCTTTTGAATATTGATATTTCGATTTCGGGTATTTTGGGCTACGATATTTTGAGTTAAGGCATTATAATTTCTGGTATTGTGACGGTATACCGTTTATATTACCTGGTTTGGGCAATGTAGATTTGTGTTATGCATATTATGTACAAGCTCAGTTATTTCATTTTGAAATTTTAATGGTAGACACAGTCCCTTAAAGATTATAAAAGCACTACTTAAAAGTTACGTTAGTTAGTTAATTACTTTCCGAAATCTCAGGAACCGTAAAACCTCTCATTTTTACGGTTTTGACTATTAATCTGCTGAGCTTTGAGGATACATATTTTTAATAACCTGTTGTAATTATCGTTTATTTTTTTTGTTTTGCTTTTTGTTGTCTTTACAGAGTTGATACCTCAGATATAAACTCCTTTTTTTTATGCAACATTTTTTGATACCTTTAGTTAGATATCTATTTTTAATGGCTTTGTGCATATTTTTAACTCTGACAATGGGGAAGCACAGATCATAGAATAGAGTGATTGTGTCATGTAGGTTACAGAAAGCTTCGTTTGTTGTTTTGTCACCATAAACATCAGAGAAAGATAAGCTCGACATACACTCCTTAAACCTTGTTATGTGGTGCTCACTAAGATCTCTCACGTTTCTAAACCAAGATTTTGGCAGTTCTTTAGATTGTTGAATAACAGTTAGATCGACCTTTATTGACTGTGCAGATCCATGATCCGAGAGTGCCAAGTAGTGCTGATCTGCTCTTACATTGGATATGTTGCTGACGATTAGATCTAGACACGACTTTATGCGTGTCGGTAGGAGGATGTGATTTTCCAAATTGCTATTTTTTAGGATAGAATTAAGTTCTTTGGCACTTGCGCTATTTTTTAGTGTATTTATGTTCCAATCCCCACACATTACAATATGTTTCTTATGTTCTTTGGATAGTTTGTTTGACAAAATTTCAAATTTTTCTAGAAATGTGTGTACGCTGGAATCGGGTGTTCTGTAGATACACGCCACTATCAGACCGAATTTAATAACTTTTACAGCGCAGCATTCAAAATGAGAGGCAAGTGCTAGGTTTCTCAAATCGATTTCTGTATACGATAAGCCATTTTTCAATAATATACATGACCCTCCTCGGCACTTCTTAGTTCTAGAGTAAGAGGTAGCTAATTTATATCCCTGTAATAAAAGATTTGACTCTGTGCCGCGCTTAAGAAATGTTTCAGTCAGACAGATGATGTCCACCGCACCTAGTGTTGGTGCCAAGTTACTTAAAGCCAATTCGAACTGCTCTTGTTTACTCAAAATTCCTGCTATGTTTTGATGTAGTAGTGTTACTGTACATTTTGATCTATTGGCGAAATAACTGAATTGTGTTGGCTTTCGGGAGTGTATTTAGAGGGCTTTTTGTAAATTATTCAGTAATTCTAGTTTGTACAGGTTTTGTGATTCTTGTTCGTACTGTGTTAGACTGCGCGAGCTTTGAGTGGTGTGGTTTATGTTTATATTGTGAAAGGAACTCGTTGTAGTACTGCACATAGTCGATTTCCGTATTCAGCCTGAGACACAGTCTTGAGACGTAACTCTTAAAAGGGAGACTATAACCATAGTGATTTTGTGATGTATTAGTATGCACCGGTACATATTTACAGTTAATATAATTTCGGGCAAGCAATTCAATCTCCCGATTGAGCATACGTTCATTGAGGTATGGATTATGATGCACATTAGTTACATAAACTTTGAGGAACTGCAACTTGTACAGCACATTACACAGCTCCGATATAAATGAGTAAGGCTGTTTGTCGTTTGACCCTACCACCAGTATTACAATATCCGTGGGCGTTAGTGTATTTACAAAGTCATCGTTACAGCTTTCCAGTACCTGTTTGGTAGTTGCGTTGGGCTTAAATATTCCTGTGATAGAGTACTTGTTGTTGTATTTATTCTCTCTTGAGTTGATCATGTTCCTGGTCAAACCACGGGCCTGCTGGTCGCCAAGAATAATTATTTTATGTGTTACCTCTATCTTCGAGTCTGTGCGCAAGTCTTCGACAGCTGGAGTTGAAGGTTTTGCCATCTGAGATGTTGAGATAGCTGTAATAGATTCTGGTAGTCGGTTTTGAGAACTTGTGGCGCCATCTGTTGGTGGTTCACTGATCTTGGAAGTGGTTCTGAATAAATTTGTGTCTTCTAAGAAGGGAATTATTCTTTTCTGCACTGTAGCTTTACGTACGCTTTTCTTTTTGTGTGATGAGTATTTTATTTCTGGTGAGCCATAGCACAGGTTTTTAAATTGAGCAATTTTCTTCTGGTGAACATCAGTTTGTTGTCGATGTTCAGAATTTTCAGATAAAAGGTTCTCTATCTCCTTGTGAGCGCTCGTCAATTCAGCCTTTAAATTTTTTATTTCGTCTTGGAGTATGTCGAAGTCAACGGAAGTATTGACACTTTGCAAGCTTCTATAGTGTGGGCCTGGTAGCGAGATATATGATAGGTCCAAGGATTCAATGAAAGTGTTATTTCGCTTCCTACGATGCGTAACGTTACTTAGACTGTGGTTGTGCTCCATTTCCTCTATTTTACTGTAGCTAGGATTCAGTGGTGAGTGAATTTTGCCAAAAGATAGATTATTCATCTATGTGGAATTGACAACAGCGCCATCTATCTTCAGGTTGTGCTATTGGCCGCTAGATGTCTCAGACGAAAACTTAATACTTTTCGTCAATAGATGTCGCTACTTGTGTTTCAGATTCAATATTTTTGTGAGGTAATTCAAATTTGAACTGACCGTAATATGAGAAAATTATTCCACTTTTAGTTAAAGAGGCTGACCTTTTGTTTTTGTTTGGTAAAGGTTCTTCTGTGAAGTAATACCGTTGAATTGCACTATATTGGAAGTACTTTCCTTGTTATCTGTGAAGTTCTTGACTAAAATTCCCGAGTGATTTCTTCAGCTGATTAAATCATTTGCATATTTAATCAGTATGTCCAGATAACACTTGTACTGTAGAAATGGAACATGCCTTGTTAGATTCACTGGTTTTTTGATGTCTTACACTTGTTTACAATTTTTTAACAAAAACTTTAACGAGCCATCTGTTCTGGCGCGGCTCATTAGTTTGTGCCCGCGTGAAGAGCATTCGGCGCACTGTGCACCAACGTGTTACATTCGGTATTAGATGAAAGCTTAGGGTGATACATAGAAGGTGTTGAAGAGATCGGTATAGTTTTGAAGTAATTGTGTAAGAAAATTTGTAATCGCGGAAACATAGGCACTCGTTTAGAACGTAGTCGTGAATAAATTTTCTCTGTTACATTAATTAATTTATTAATATGTTTATAAATCTGGTTATGTTCTCTATAAAAGAACATAGTTACATTTTGTAAAAGTAATAATTGTGTTCAATTAAGCGATCAGACTGAACGCTATAATATCACAAAATTTAAATCATATATTTATATACTGTGCACAAAAAAATGTTTTCCAAAATAAAGTTGAGTAAGCTACGAGCTTCTTATGTTTGCTCCATGATATAAACACAGTAGTATACGAGTGTCATTAAAAACTGATTATATTTGAGAGCTGCCATGCTCGTCGGGTGGAGAAGGCAGGGTTGGTACAAATAAAAAAAATTATATTCCGCAGATATAAGTCTCAAATATTCGGAGAGAACTCTAAATTAGGCTCTTTAAAGCTGTACGTTATTCATACATTCCTTCGCAAGGTCTCTACTGAAATATATTTTTGCTGTGGTTGAATGCTGTTTGATTTGGACTGTAATTACGACTAGAAGCGGAGAGAAGTCGTTTTGCTGAATTTTTTCGGTCAATTTCTAATTTGTTTTGAGTTTTGTCTAATAATGTTTAGTTAATTTTGTACCTACTGCCTGTGCGACTTTATTTTGTATGTTTAAAATATACAAAATAAAGTCGCACACTGCACAGTGTATTTACACTTTAGTATGCATTGTACACTTATTTTAGAGATATGTTTATTCCAAAGCTACCGACTTATGTACTTAGTTTCAACATAAAAATGAGTTATACTTAAAAGGCAGCCTTCATTATTCAGTGGGTATATTTTTAGCTTTCTGAGAGACTGATCTATTACTATACTAGCTATCACGTCAACAGAATAGTAAAAGAAGAAAGCCTTCAGAGTGTCGCTAGCTGAATAATAATGAAAATGTGCCGTAGTCTGCTTGAGAACATTCTCAATTCCCAAGAAGTCCTAATTGGCTATTGTATTTCACAAAAAACGAGACCACCGAAGGCCTGCACGGTTTCAGGCAAGTTCTTCTACAATTACTTTAAGAAAGATATAAATTTAAGTTACTTCTTATCTATAGGTTGATGTAGACGTTAATTACAGAGCGAGTTATTGGCATACTATTATGGGTTCGCTGTTTTATACATAACTAGTTGTAACTCACGGGTTTGCGCGTGACTTATGTAATTCGAACAACCTTTGCACACCACTTAAGAATTCCAAGTAGTCGGCTTGATTTGCTGACATTTATGATTACTGGTCCGCTCTCTTGGGTAGTAGCGTTATGATATTTAAGGATGCGACACTTACAAATAACGTGACTTTCTTTTGATAAAGCTTAAAAAATCGGCCGTAGAAAGTTGTTGTAAGTCGATTTTTAGGGTTTCGTAGCCAAATGGCAAAAACGAAACCCTTATAGATTCGTCATGTCTGTCTGTCTGTCCGTCTGTCCGTCTGTCTGTCCGTCCATGTGTCACAGCCACTTTTCTCCGAAACTTTAAGGCCTATGCTATTGAAACTTGGTAACTAGATGTATTCTGTGAACCGCATTAAGATTCTTATATAAAACTAGAAAAAACGCAGTAAATTTTCGGGGTCCCCATATTGAGAACTGAAACTCTAAATTTTTTTTTTCATCAAACCCATACGTGTGGGGGTATCTATAGATAGGTCTTCAAAAATGCTATTGAAGTTTCTAAAATCATTTTTTTCTAAATTGAATAGTTTGCGCAAGAGACACTTCCAAAGAGGAAAAATGTGTCCCCCCCCCCCTCTAACTTCTAAACTAAGAGAATGATAAATCTGAAAAGAATATATGATGAACATTGCCACATAAACTACCAACAAATATTAGTTTTAACGAGATAGAGCTGGTAGTTTTTTTTTAATACGTCGTAAACCGCAATTTTCGGTTAGAAAAATCACTACCACTGCGAACGTGTTAAAACATCAATCAAAGTTACAACGAAAGACAAGAACTTTGATATAATGTTACTTGCTGCTACGAAACCCTTCATGGGCGAGTCCAACTCGCACTTGGCCGGTTTTTTTTGTTGGAACGTTTGCAGAATCCTGTCCATATTTACCCCGCGTAAAAGAAGCATATTCATAATTTATACCATTATTTATGTGTGGTGACACTTTGCATTAATACAAAGACTATTTTTATCCAATGAACAAGTTCCTGACGGAAATGAGTAGGAGTATGACTCAATGAGTTGGCCAGTCAAAATAAAAGGTTAGGTTAGGTTAGGCAAGTTTACAATATAAAATCAAATAAAGCTCTGCACTGCAGCCATTCCCATCTCGTGTAAGCAATAAATCTGATATAACGAACCGCGTCGGTTGGTTCACTGCACCTCGGGGAATACCCCGCGCTGACACTCGATTTGCTAGTTAGCTATCTGAGGGGCGGGGCCCCAAGTGTTACTCGAGTACGTCCTCGTCGTCCGCCCTGGACCCCAACTTGACCACCGTAACGGAGTGGCAAGTTGGGTGACCGAATCTCAGTAACGAAACTCGTGTGGCCAGATCGGAAGTCATTAAGTGTCATCTTAGTGTTTTTCCCTGTTTGAGATTTGCTGTGTGTGCTTTGTTGACCCATTCCACTTGGTGCGCGGTAACGCAGTGGCCAGTGGATGGTGTTCTTCCCTCTGCTCTCGAAAATTTGATTTCATTGTAATTGTCTTTGATCAACAACTCGGCGTGTCTCTGGTATCTTGATTTCTCTCTTCGATTTGGATATTGTTTTGTGTTGATTTGTTTTGTTTGATTTGTTTTGTCTTGACTTGTCTTGTCTTGTTCCTTGTTTTGTGTTGCCTGTAAGTGGAGTCTGTAACAAACAGATTCCCTGAAAGGCCAAAATTCAAACTCCATCTGACTCAGTGGTGGGCAGTGCCCTCAACTGGTCAATGGATTCAGAATCCGCAGAAGGTTTCGTCTCGGACGGAAATGAACGCCTAATGCCCCCCTTTCATCTTGGGGAGAAGCGTTCCGCCTTCGGTAAGAAACGGGAGCGAACATCCTGTTTCTTCACCTCGGGTCTTACTGAAGACGGAAGTGATCAGGATTCACCAGAGAAGAAGGCCGTTCGGCGTTCATCCAGGGGAAGGGGATCTGTCCACCATGTGGGGATGTCCCGAGCCCTGAGGGAGCTCCGGGATGGACTCGAAGATTCCGAATCCGAATCCGACCCCATGGTGCTGCAGAATCAACGGCACTCCCCGAAAGGAAAAGGATCCTCGACACTGTCAGCGATGGAGGAACTGCTCAACCAGGCGGAAGAGGACGCAGGTACCCTGCACCAGGTGACTTCTACATCAAAGAACCTGAAGGGTACCTGCGTCAGAGAAATAAGGCAGCGCACCGCGTCGTTGCTTCAAGCTGTGAAGTCGCTGGCCGGGCGCAACGACAGCGGGGAAATGAGGCGGTTGAGGGCGGACAACAAACGCCTTCGAGGTCAACTGTCCGCCCTCCAAGAAGAAGTAGCTGCCCTACGCCGGGAGTTCGCCGAAGGCAGGCGACGCCACTCGAGGAGCCCCAGGCCACTCAAAGAGCCGGAGCCTGCTCCAGGTAGCGCGGTTCAATCCAATGACCGTGGGGTGACCATGGGAGACCTGGAAGGTCTCGTGAGTCGCCTCCAGCGAGAGCTGATGGACCATGTGGGGGGCGTTATAAGTGCCCGACTGGGTGGGCTTTTGGTGGATGAACGCCTCCTGCCTGCCCAACCCCAGCTCCACCGACCACCGTTAGCAACGGAAACCAAAAAGGGGAAAGGGAAGGGGAAGCGCACCGCGACCCCTGCGGCGACCGCGCCCACAACTCTGGCCCCTCCGGCAAATATGCCGAAGGAGGCCAGACAAATAAAGATGGTCCGAGCCGCCGAACAGGTCGCCGGACCATCACACCAGGAGCAGCCAGTGCTCGAAACAAGCTGGACGACCGTCGTCAAGAAGAAAGGGAAGAAGAAACCGGCGACCAAGACTCCAGAAGAGAAGAAGACCAGACTCCCGAAGTCGCCTAAGACACTGGCGGTGGTGGTGTCCCTGAAGCCTGAAGCGGTGGCGGAGGGCGCTACTTACAGGGATGCCATCGCTAAGGCGAAGGCGTCTGTGAACTTCGGTGAGCTGGGCATTGGGCCAACCAAGTTTCGAACCGCCATCACGGGAGCTCGTATCATAGAGCTCCCGAAAGAGACCACGGTTGCACAGGCTGACACTCTAGCGGCCAAGATCGGGCAGGTCCTGGGTGACGACGCCAGGGTCACCAGGCCCACCAAATCGGCGCAGATACGCTTATCGGGCATGGACGACGCAGTATCCCAGGAAGAGATTTGTCGGGCCCTGGCGGAGAAGTCAGGGTGTCCTCCCGACCAATTTAAAGTTGGCAACATTGGACTTGGCTACACGGGTGTAAGCTCAGCCATCGTTTCATGCCCAGTGGGAACAGTCGCCGCGCTGGCGAACGCGCATCGGGTGGCCATCGGCTGGAGTGACGCGTCCATCCGAATACTGGACCAGCGTCCAATGCGGTGCCACCGTTGCATGGGCACGGGCCATCCGCAGATATTGTGCCCGTCCAAAAAGGATCGCAGTGGATTATGCTACCGCTGCGGTCAGGAAGGGCACACGCTTGCCTCCTGTTCGGCCCCACCGCACTGTGCCATTTGTGCGGATCGTGGCCTACCCTCAGGACACCGGATGGCCGGGATGAACTGTAAGCCTCCCCCGGTCAAGGGCCGTCGTCTCCCACTCTCTGGGACCTCCAAAACAGTGGCCGCTCCGGCCACCCCTGCAGTCGCGCCTATGGACACTAACAATGTCAGTTAGATCCATAGGGCGTGTACTGCAGGCAAACGTGGACCACTCAGTCGGCGCACAGGACCTTTTGTGTCAGGCGGTGGCTGAGTGGGACATTGACCTTGTGATTGTCTCGGAGCCGAACTCCATCCCTTCATCTCCGCGGTGGGTGAGTTCAGTGGATGGCCTCGCGGCGGTCATGGTGGCCGGAGTGACGCCCCTCTTTCTCTCTCTGAACGAGGCGAGGGATTTGTTGCGGCGCGTTGGGGGGGGATTACAGTAGTATCGCTGTACTTCTCCCCTAACCGCAGCCAAGTGGAGTTCGGGCGGTTCTTGGACGTGGTGGAGGGTGTGGTGCGCAGAGCGGCGCCCAGCCCGGTGCTGGTGGCGGGCGATCTTAACGCCCATTCCCGATGTTGGGGGGACTGGCACACAGACGCCCGGGGTAGGGATCTGGAGTCTTGGGTTCTGTCCCTGGGGCTTCAGATCCTTAACGTTGGAAACACCCCAACTTGTGTGCGGTGGCAGGGCACGTCAAGAGTTGATGTGACCTTTGCCACCGCATCGCTGGCTCCCTGCATACGGGACTGGCGAGTAATGGAGGACCTGGAGACCCTATCTGACCACAGATATGTCAGATACGAGGTCTCCACCACATCAACAGGGGTTCCTCCTCTCCGCTTCCGGACGACGACGGGCGTATCCCAATTCTCTGGATGGGTCCAAAAGCAGCTCCAGCCGGATGTGGCTGAGGAGGCGGCGATGGTGCGTGCGTGGGCTGAGGTGCCCCAAACTATCTCAGAGGATCCCAATGCCATGGCGGAGTTATTTGCTGATGACATGAGGGTCGTGTGTAACTCCGCCATGCCAAAACGGCGGGCGGGCCCTCATCACCGAGGCCAAGTGTACTGGTGGACGCAGGAAATATCCGATCTGCGTGCTGCCAGTACAAGGGCAAGGCGTGCGTACCAGCGCTGCCGCCGGCGCGCCCGCAGAGAGCCTGGTGAGGAGGAAAGGCTTCACCAGGCATACAAGGACGTCCACAAAGCCCTCAGATCCGCCATATGCAAGGCTAAAGAGGACGCTTGGAACCGTTACCTGGCGGTCCTCGACCGCGACCCCTAGGGCCGACCGTATAGGGTAATAGGGCGGAAACTGTCATCCCCAGCTCCGTCCACTTCCGACATGGAGCCATCAGTTTTACGCAGAGTTCTGATGACCCTGTTCCCCGACCCCGGAGTCTTCGTGCCCCCCAAAATGCCGCCCTCCGATTCTGCCTCGGAGGGGTGGGCTAATGGGCCGCCAGTGTCGGATGCAGAGTTCGGTATCGTGCGGGAACTGCTCCGCCAGAAGAATAAGGCGCCAGGGCCAGATGGAGTCCCAGCCAAAGTCATGGCAATCGCCCTGGGCCCGCTGGAGGAGCGTTTCCGTGCGGTAGTCGACCTCTGCATCGCAAAAGTCTGTTTCCCTGGCAGATGGAAAATGGGGCGACTGTGCCTGCTGAGGAAGGAAGGTCGTCCAGCGGATTCGCCGGCGGGTTATCGTCCGATAGTGCTGCTCGATGAGGCGGGGAAGGCCTTCGAGAAAATCCTTGCCTCCCGAATCATCGGGCACCTCGAGAGTGTGGGACCGGATTTGGCCGATAACCAATACGGCTTCCGAACTGGGCGGTCAACCGCCGACGCGGTCAGTCGCCTCAAACAGTGGACAAACAATGCAACGGCACGTGGGGAGGTGGTGTTGGGGGTGTCCTTGGACATAGCCAACGCATTCAACACCATCCCCCACGTGCCTCCGTATCTGCGTGTTCTGATCAGCGGGTATCTAAAGAACAGATACGTCATGTATGAGGATCCTGAGGGTCGGCTTCAATCCTGGAGGGTGTCGGCGGGTGTACCCCAGGGCTCCGTGTTAGGCCCACTACTATGGAACCTGGGGTATAACTGGATTCTCCGTGGCTCACTGCTGCCGAGAATGATCGACGTCTGTTTTGCAGACGACACTCTCGTGGCGGCAGCTGCTAGAGACTGGGAGGATGCAGTCCATCTCGCGTCGGTCGGCACCTCCATGGTTGTCCGGCGCATCCGCATGTTAGGGCTGGAAGTGGCCCTGGATAAAACAAGGGCCATGCACTTTCATACGCCACGTCGGAGGGTCCCCGCAGGGCTAAAGGTTCTCGTTGACGGCACGCAGATACAAGTCGAGGCAAACATTAAATACCTCGGCCTAACCCTCGACCCGCGATGGAGCTTTTGCAAGCATTTCGAGCTCCTCGCTCCTAAATTGTGCGCTGCTGCGCGATCACTTGGTCGCCTTCTCCCAAATGTTAGAGGGCCGGGCTCGGCATGCCGTCGACTGTATCACGAGGTGATGCGGTCGATGGCGATGTACGGGGCCCCAGTATGGGCAGACTGCCTAACACGCCATACGCGGGCTTTTCTGCGCCAACCTCAAAGGGCGATCGCGACCCGGGCGGTGCGAGCTTACCGGACGGTCAGCCACGGAGCGGCCTGCGTCCTAGCGGGCACTCACCCGTGGTCGATTGAGGCACCGGTACTGGCGGAAGTGCACCGACTGAGGGTCGATGCCAGAGTGAGGGGTAAGCGACCTGACCTCGAGGAAGTCGAGCAGGTTCGTTCACAGGCGCGGAGAGAGGCGATGCGGCGCTGGGAGGAGGCGCTGACGTCCCCTGATGCTGGCCACCGTCCGGTGGCCAGCATCAGGGGACGTCAATCGAGTCAATCGAGGCGATTTGTCCGGTGCTGGAGTAGTGGGTGAGCCGCCGAGATGGGGAACTCACCTATCGCCTGGTGCAGATATTGACCGGACACGGGTGTTTCGGTCACTACCTGCACCGGGTCGCCATGACACGCGGGCGTCTCCTCACTGCGGCGCTCCTGACGACACAGCCGAGCACACACTAGCTGTGTGCCCGGCGTGGCGGGACGAGCGCCGGGAATTGAGCGCGGAGCTTAATGGGGCTAACCTCACGCTGCAGACATTGGTGAGTGGTATGCTCAGCAGCGCGGAGGTTTGGGAGGCAGTTGCCAACTTCGCCGAAACGGTCATTTCGGCGAAGGAGGCTGCGGAGAGGGAGAGGGAAGAGGATGCTCTGGCCGCTCCCATCCGACGCAGACGCAGGGGTAGAAGAAGGCGAGCGGCTCCGGCCGCGGACCTTCTCTAGCCCGAGGTTGGCCAGCACACAAGAGTGGCATTCTTGTGTGCATTGCACTGGCCACCACGTCTGGGGATTACCTGGCGCACACCGAGGTAATCCTCGACCGGCGCGGCAGCTCAGCAAGGCTGAGTAGCCTAGAGGTGGTTTGGTTGAGTTTACAGGTCCCAAATCACCTCCGTTAGGGCAGTTCGGTGCCAAGGAGTTTTAGTGAGTATTCCCAGTGCCAACAAGATCAGGTGCTGGGCGACCCTCACACTGTCACACGCCTCGCCCGCGTGTTTCGTCTGTAAGCGGATCACTCCTTGTAAAAAGAAAAAAAAAAAAAAAAAAAAAAAAAAACATTGACATAGTGGAGTTGCATCTTCCACAAGTAATTAATTTAAAGCAAAACTGTTTTACTAAGCCCAAGAATGGTATATACGAGATATATCGTTAAAATCCTGTCAAAGTAACAGCTGAAATTATAGAAAATTGATAAAACCGTTCTCCGTTGGGCAGCTATAATGCCACATATGGACAGAAAAATAGACGTTAAATTTGCAAATATTTTTATCTAGGGTGAATATGGCGACCACTCATGAATGGCATATTAGTCAACAGCTCAATCATAAAACACAAGATTCACCCATAAATTTTGACGTCACCCTGTTTAACAGAAGCTTTGCCGGCCCACTCCTTATCAACATTCACTCAAGGCAAGCTGGTTAGACAAGTGTAGCTTAAATAAACAAAATAATTCAAATATTTTCTTTATATTTCAGGTAAGATCCACGTAAATTTTGGCCGCGTCACTGAAACTTTTGTCTTAACAACGTTTTATGGAGGTAAGAAGTGTCAACGTCTGATAGAGGGTAGGTAGTGCTTAATCAAGTGTTACGTCGATGAATGATCAACTCAACTAAATACGTAATCATGACAGACAGAAGACGCGGGTTCAAATACTGCTCGAGACCAAAAATTTTTTCACATTAAAATTTGTGATTGAGTCAGCATACTAATTGCTTTTCAAAAATTATCTCTAACGTAATCATGCCTTTTATTGCCCTTAACTCGTACCACGAAGTCATCTAATCCCTACGCTATTGCCGGTTATATTCGACGAATTTGCTTCCGAGCCCAAAATTGATTCTTTGTTACATGGGTCCGGGAGGGGTTTCACTATATATTTTCCTCTAAAAGTAATTTTTAATTTACCAGTTCTTTAATGAAGTAACTTTCGACGGGACCTAATATGTACGTGAAAAAGGCTCTTTTTATCATTTATACCGGGAAATAATAAGACAACTTTCAGAGAGCCTACCCAGGATTTTTGAAGTAAAACTTCTTTAGGCGCGACTAGGGGAACTCAGATTTTTTTCTGACAGAAGTAAAGGTTACACGCACACACATTTTTTTTATAACACTAAGGTGGCAGACAAGCATATGGCTCACCAGAAGGACTGGTGGTCACCGCAGCCTATGAACGTTTGCAACACCAGAGGCGTTACACTCGCGCTGCCCTGCTGACCCTGTAAGAACCTTCTAAGACCCCTTTTGAAGAACTCCATACATACTGTATTCCTATTATCCATTAGGATTTCCAGACGTAAAAAGAAAGATTCGAGTCATCACCACCCGCCGTAACTGCACTAAGAGCATAGATGGCAGCACGCCCAATTTTCAAGAGGCACAAAACAAAATGAATATCTTATGTCTTGTACTCAATCAAAGTCAGTCCTTTGGTGACGGTTTTGGTTTCAATTGCCTCTCAGATGATATCGTTTGTAATTTAATCAAAACTTTCCTTGGTAATTGATTCACTGTTATTTTAACTCTGACATTATTATATTGGCCAACTTCAGACTTGGGGGCTTCCCCGATTGTTATTGAAGATAGGCCCTTGGGCTTAACACTCCGGCTGAGATTGACGAAATGTGCTTTACGTACTTAAATAAGAACTTTGTTATAAATCGAATTTTTGAGTACATTTGCCTATTCACAGGAGCCCGGCTATAATGGTGATTGGATTATGAAGATGTCTTGGTTCGTAATATTGGTAGTACCTAAGCTAAATCAGAAGCTTGAACAAAATGAAACTTTTTAGCATAAATGGTCTGATTATTTACGAACGTTTAATTTCTTTAATAAATCTACTTATTTCATTCCGTATAGTTATATTCTTAGTATCCTTCATGCTTTCTCATAAATAAATTTAACGGAGTGGTGACTGCACGCTCTTTAATATGAAGATACGCCTTAGTAACGTCATTGGACTTTCAGAGATTGAGGACTTGATCCTTATTAATAACTAGACGTCCAGTCACTATCGAACAGGCAATTTTAAAGTGACTTCCACATGTACCTACTAGTAAAGAACTCCAAGTTTTTTGGTACCACATAAAAATACTTTTAATATAGGTATTTCAGTTTCACATGTCCGGATAAAAATATTGTCGTACCTGTGATGGGCTCTGGATACAGTCAATGCGACTTGAAAAGGCGTATGTGTATACACGTCGATACACTTGAAGCTACTTTCATACAACCTGAGATTTATTGATGCCAAGTTATTGATCGTTATTGACCGTCTCCGGAGCCCATTAAAGAGGCCAACCTCCTCAAATCAAACTCTCAAAGTTCGTTCATCAATGCAAACTTCCAATCCTTAGATTTATAGAATCAGCGTCAGTCAAACGTTTTTATTTACATTACATTACATAAATAAAGGGTTATAGAAAGGTTAACCCGTGAATGCTGCTTGAATTGAACGATGAATGGCTCGCCTCGCCCACGTGTATATATTTTAACATAAACTGAGGCAATAAACTAATGGCTAATGGACTTCGTGGTATGAAGCTATCTTGATTATTTTAGGTATTGATGGAAACTAACAAATTGCTTTAATTGGACGCGTGTTTTTGTTAGAGTTTCAGTAGTTAACATTAATCAAATTGCTGATAATATTATGTATAAATTTATACAAGAGCAGAACTCTATCGTAGTTTATTATAATAACTAATCTCAATGTTATTGCATCGGTGATAAGAAGCCACTGTATAAATTGTAGGGTTTCGTGATGGGTTGCGATTAATAAGTAATCTAAGACTTGATGTATAAAATATATATTTGTAGTCTGGCACCAGTTACACTAAACAATATAAAATACTATACGATATATAATAGGACCTAACCCATAGCGTGCGGGAAGACGACTGCTGCGCCCGGCCAGTGTTTGCGCCTCGGTATATAAAACTAATGCGTCAGCAGTGTCCCTACAAATCTATAATAAAAAAAAGTGTGTGCGTGTAACTTTCAAGCGCGATTTAAGTAACGCTTCATAGTAAGCGTTACTTACGTCAAAAAAAAAATCTCAGTTACTCCCTAGATGCGCCTAAAGAAGTTTTACTTCAAGAAAAGCCAAGTTTG
The DNA here is from genome assembly GCA_933228765.1 of Miltochrista miniata. Lineage (NCBI taxonomy): Eukaryota > Metazoa > Arthropoda > Insecta > Lepidoptera > Erebidae > Miltochrista > Miltochrista miniata. The sequence goes on from OW121770.1 coordinate 435,812, forward strand.
TAAACTGTGAGAGGCCCAACTGATTGGAGATTTTGCCGTTTAAAAAAGCAATAGAAATATTCCAGTTGTGTATCTAAAAATAAAAGTCGCATGAAACTTGATATAGGGATCTGTCTAGATGTATGTCTGGAATAGCAGATCACACACGGGCTATGGTTTTATCTCCTGTATAAGTTCCTATGAAGTGTGGGAATGGTAACAAAATTACATAAGGGTGGCCTATAAAGTACATAGTTTTAGAAACTTAATACAGTAGCTGTTCCTGGCGCATACCAAAGAGTCATAGCGTTTGTTCAGATTAGGTGAACGATAAGTTTTTCCGCCAATAACCAATTCTAATCAAGTCCCTCACCTTCATCCTGATCAGTTAATGAGGCCATTACTACAAGTTAGATTAGAAAAGTTCCTCCAGTAATCATTAAGAAAGTGTGTCGAATGTTTTTATGCGTTAAGTTCATAAAAGATGTTTACGGCTTGGCACGCGGGCATAGAGCAACGCGACCAGTACAAGGGAAGTAGACATAGCATGTTTGTTCTGTACATAACTGTTTGTCGTATGTTGCGGCGGGAAATCGCATTCATATTCACCATTACAAAAGCAATCGGCCGTCACTATGGAACTTACACAAAACAATTAAAACAATAGTGTAATGCTATGTGGAGTAAGTTTAGGTAGTGGGGAAAGTCTTTGTAGGCGCCTTACCTCGCGATCAAAGTTATAGATCGTATTGCTCTATGCATACAGGCAATGAAAAAATTAAAATATATCGAGAGCTCGCTTTCGTGGTATAATTTTATAAAATGTTTAGAAATTATGAGCAAATTTTTTACACAATCGGTTTGTTTAAATGGATGGTGCAGGAGTTACTAGAGCCAAATATACTTAAATCTGCTTCTAGTTTACAAATCTTTATATCTTTCAGTTGTAAACGTTTACGGAGTATATTCAGGGAAGGGTATTTAGGCGTTCATGGATTATTCGTAGAAGGCTTAAAATGGTTCAGGTGTAAAGTCGGTACACAAGTTTGTACAGAACTTTCAACTTTCCTTCTTCCTACAAATGACGAAGTACTGCCACAATATTGTTATGGCTCAAACTTCTATCACTTACAAGTTTCCCCTAATGCGATGCTTTTAACTCTTCCACTTGCAAACAAGTTAGGGACTGCACACACGACAGCTATTATGTAGAGATGTACATTAATTAAAATTAAGATACATCTCTTTGCATCTTTTTATAGAAATAGTCAGCATGTTATAAAAAAACCGTTTTTTTTTTTCACAGAGGATTCCGAACCAAAAAACGGAAAATGATAAAGTTTGTTGTATGATAGTTAGATTTAATGTTATAGCGTTAGATTTAATATATACATTAATTACACTATCCCGACCGTGTGTAAACACCTTTACGCGGGTATACTCAGTACGTACCGAGCGAAGACGACAGTTACGCGGTGTACCTCTCCCTAAGCGGGGAGACAGATTTAAAAGCCGGGGAATGGATTATTATGTTGTAAAGTGAACGTACAGCATTACGTGTAGCTGTAGGTTGCTGTGTTTATTGCTACTTTGTGGGTGCAAGTATTATGAGTAACGGATTTTTACTGTATTTAGTGCAACTTTTGTTTCTAGTACTTTACGGTGGTACCTCGGCCTCGAGAAAACTGCCAAAGTCTGCCGGGAACCTTCCATCAGGACGGGACATCCTTTCGAGGGCTTACCCGGCCGGGACTCTCGGCTGTAGAAGTTGGAAGCCAATAAGAGTGCGGTATCGCATTCATGAGGGATTTCCACAGGAAAAAACAAGCGGGTAGTCTCAACTTGAGCCCATCCATTTTAACACGACAATAGGTTTATAGTCGGACAAAAACTAGTGGTGAAAGGTGGGCCTATGGTACACCTCTGCCTACCTTCTCGAAGAAAGGTCGTGGTCATAGGTATATGTGACAATTAGAACCGCTTAGAAGCTATAATAGCTTAATAGCTTTCAGAAGCGCCGCCCGCTAAAGGCTATAAGCCTATAAGGGCATTTTCTGTGTATTTTATGTTAACAATATTCGACTAAACAAACCTTTGAACTTATTTATTTTGCTTATAACTATGCTTAAATGCTAGCCCTAGGGACTAAAAGAGCATCATTTTCACTACTGTTATATTATATATTGTGTTAATTTGAAGGGTAATGTCAATTGTCGCGTGGCTAATAGGGCGCGTAAAGTTACCAAGCGGATAATATAGGACGTTGTGAATAGCTAGGGTTCCTGTTTTAAGGTTATCTATGTTTAGTAAATACGGAGTCGGTTTAGCTCGCAACTATTTACTAGAACATCGGTAGGTATGTGAAGTTATTTCGTTGAATCTATGTAAGTAAAGATCGACAAGTCTTACTAATATTTCATAGAGGAAAGGGTTAATTGTTGGTTTGTATTGAATGGACTCTGAAACTAAAGAATCCATTTGAAAAAATCTTTCATAGTTGCGAAGTTACACTATCCCTGGGTAATAAAGGCTATATTTTACTCCCGTATTCCTATAGGAACAGAAAATACCCGGGTGAATATATTGACGCCTGCTAAATGTTTGAGTGTATTTGTATGTGTCAGGCAGATTATGGAAAAGCCGTCAGCTGGCGTCACGGGGTGAGCGACGTCTGGGCGCCGCTTGTTTATCCATTATTGAAGTATCTGTTATGTAGGCCACGACTATATTTATATCATAAACGGTAATACTCTTTCATAGTAACGAGTGTTGGAAAGATTCTAAAGATTGTATCGCAATTTGCGATGAATACCATGTTGGGTTATTACCTATTACAAAATATATTATATTTTCTGTGTTATTACTCTGCTTAGAGACAGCAAATTTATTTTGTGTGTGTGTTTGAGTGTGTGTGTGTGTGTGTGTGTGTGTGTGTGTGTGTGTGTGTGTGTGTGTGTGTGTGTGTGTGTGCGTGTGTGTGCTAACTTACATAATTGTACGCTGCTTTTAGGTACCCATGTTTATGTCGTTGACGATTCTGGACCAAGCAACTGCTAGAATCAAAGGTTTTGCGAAAGGATGTTGTAGCATAGAGCAACAATTTTTGTGTAAGTTCCACAGTGACAGCGGATTGCTTTTGTAGTGATGTATATGAATATGATTTCCCCCCACAACATAATGACAGACAGATAATGTATAGAGCAAACATGATACGTCTACTCCCCTTGCTACTGGTCGCGTTGGGCTATGGAAGGCAGTGGCTAATTGTGAGTAAATACTTTTGTGATTCAATCATATGTGAAATTCAATAACCTACATACATACTCATGCCGTATCGCCCATCCATACTAATATGATAAAGCTGAAGAGTTTGTTTGTTTGAACGCTAGGATCTCAGGAACTACTGGTTGGATTTCAAAAATTCTTTTACAGTTTGAAAGTCCATTTATCGAGGATGGCTATAGGCTATATAACATCACGCTAAGGCGATTAAGAGCGGAGCAGTAATCAAGAATGTTTTGAAAACGGGGAATATTTTTTACCGTCTGAGAGCTTCCGAGGCGTACGCTGCGTAAATGGTTACAGTTAGGTAAAAATTGTGTAATACAAAATTGTTTCTCTTAAAAAGTTGTAAAAAAAAGTCCGCGGCAGCATATGTCTATCTTTCAAGGTTCGCACACAATAACCTAATTTGTCTATCTCTTAAGGTTCACTCACGATATAATGAAACTGAAGAGTTTGTTTGTGTTAGGATCTCAGAAACTACTGGTTGCATTTCAAAAATTATGTTACAGTTTAATAGTCCGTTCATTGAGGCTGGCTAATGGCGATATAACATCATGCTAAGACGAATAGGAGCGGAGCAGCTATGAATAATGTTTCGAGGACGGGGATTATTTCTTTGTTTTGAGAGCTTCCATTGCAGGCGCTGCATAAATAGTTTAAGTTACGTAAAAATTGTGTACTACAAAATTGTTCCTCTTAATAAGTTATAAAAGAAGTCCCAAACAGCATAAGTATGCCTATCTTTTAAGGTTCACTTAAAATAACCCTCTTATTAAGTTTTAAAGTATGAGCGACGCTACGGGAGTAAACTTGATCGACAGTGGCAGCCAGTCAACTGAACGATAAAAACTGGTCAAGTGCGAGTCGGACTCGCACACGATGAGTTCCATACCGAAAAACGGATGGGTGGAAGTAAAGCGACGGGAAACATTATATCACTTTAACACCTCTTTCCTTCTCACTCTCATGTGACGCAAACGAAGATATGCGGTTCAGCTTCGCGACGCGACGGGGGTAAATGCAACGGGAAATATTATAATACTTGAAATATTAATACCATACCTCTCTCTTGCTCACTCTCATGTGACGCAAACGAAGTTGCGCGGGTCAGCTAGTTGATTATATTGAGGGCAATATTAGAGACTACCTTGTTCAGTAAATTAGCGACTCCATGGGAACTTGAAGTTGAATTGAAAAGTTAATAAACAGGTATACTCTTGAGACGTTTCTCAGAATCTTGTGTACCTAATGGAAGAGTTTTATTGAGTAAGTGAAGCGGAAAGGTAGTCTCTCTTGGGAACAAGTCTACTTCGTCTAGAAGTGAGCAATTGTACGGAATAACATCGAATACTGTTTACAATCGGTTCAGTAGTTTCGGAGCCTACTCGATACAAACAAACAATCAAATCTCTCCTCTTTATAATATTATTATAGACCAAAGTATGATGACACAGGGATTGTAGAAAATTGAATTTTATTTTCAATTTTAAAGTCCATTATCGACATGAAATTTAGTAAAAAGTGTAAGCTGTCTAATGCTCTGCTACAGTATATTTACCAATGACGTGAAATGGTAATTAGAATATCGATATCCTGTCTAAGTTGTCGATAATTACGCGAACATAAAAGAAGGTTTGACTTACATTTTCATTAAATCGGGTATTTTGAGCCCCAACCTTCAAAGATAGACATAGTTATGTAAAAATTGAGAATTTTTTTGAAGAACTTTTTAAGAGTAACACTGATTGTCACGTAACTATAGCCATTTACAAAGCGCACGTAAGTAGACTTTAAAAGGGGTAGGCAGAGACATACAATTACTATAACCACATTTCAACATTTGTGTTCGTCTTACGTAATTGGTGGTAAGTCAATTGCCAGGTGATGTGTATTGTATTACATGTGTTAAGTTTAGTATTATATCAAACCTACTTGAAAGCCAGAAATACCGAGCTTCGAAATTTTGTTTGACGACATGAAAAAAACATGATTACTGAAAAAACATGTCATAACAGGTATTTATCTATGTAGTTCTGTCTCGACCTTGTGGTGAAGTCGCCTTGTTTTCGACTGGTTCATAGCGCGCCGCCCTTGAACCCAACGCGAATGTATTACGTAGATGTCTTGTTTATTCGCCAGCGAGGCCGCCGTTATTTACCGGTCCAATAGAAAGAAACCATTTCCTTACTTATAGGAAAGTATAACTATAAAGGTAGCTACTCATGAAAACATGTCATTCAGTGAGTCATCAAACCAACATAATTTTGAGATCACACAAGTATTATTCCTGATCAGGTTTCGAACTCGCGCCCTCAACAGACGTGAAAATTGACACAGTTAAAGTTAATATTGAGAAAAAAAAAGAACTGCCAAAAGTTATTTTTTTAATTATCACTACGGATATAAGAACTGCGCCACCGAGGCAATCAAAACCGATGCCACTACTTTAGACATTTTGATAGTCACCCGTCAATTTTATTCAAATCAACGAAAAATCGAGAAACTTAGATAATGATAATGATAATGATAATGATAATGATAATGATAATGATAATGATAATGATAATGATAATGATAATGATAATGATAATGATAATATTTATTCACATATAAATAGAGATAGTTCTAAATCGATGTTCTGTAATTGAAATTTGTATTGACAAGCCTACTACCTAAGTTTACTCATCGATACAAATCAGTGAGATCAAAACCTGTTCACAAATTTGACGAACCACATATTGACGCTCATTAGGCCTCAAACTGGCTGTCAGCGGCGAGCGGGGCGGGGCGACGTTAGCGGCGAGAGCGTGCCCATGAGTACAAGACAGTAAGGTGGCACAAGCAAACTGACCTAAATACCAATAGTACATCTGTTGGGCCGTATGTTTGTCTGCCTACTTATTGGTATAGAGAACAATATGCGGTGCGTTTTATTCTTTGTTTAATCGAAGTTATGTTCTCTTTTGTAAGGTCAGCTGCAGAGAAAAGTACACAGGATCGCTAAATAATGATTGAATTTTCTCAGAATTTTTGTTTATATATTTGTATGAGAATTCGTATAGTTACAGGATTGCACAAATTTTATTACCATAGTTAATTTCATGATAATATTTTAAAGATTTTTGAAATGAATTTATTTTCACAGGGCCTTGTATACATTTCTCTGCAGCTGACAGTACCCTTATGCTGCACTCTCGCCGCAATCGCCGTCGACTCGCTTGCCAGTAACATTAGTCAGTCTGCCGCCTTAACCCCCTCCCTACACGATCACAGGAGCAATCCATTTTGGCTACGCTTGTTTGATTAGAGGCCTATCAAAGGCTGCCGCTTGGGGGCCCAATTAGGAGTTACTTCTGTAGTATTGGGATGGAAATATATTTGTATATCGTACTACACATGTAGAAGGGATGAAAAGAGACGAGAGTCTTTGGTGGGAGTATTAGAGTACGTATTAGGTACGATAGTGTGAAATACAAAAAGACTTAGTTTTTTTAATAAAATCCTAAGATATAGGAACAGTTCTCATTCACTTACATTGTGAGTATGAACTTGGATTTTGTGTCAAGGAAGGCTTCTTATTATTTTATTTAAGGAATGAGGGAAATTTTATCCTACAACAGTTTCTATAAAGATTAATCTGCTTTTAAAACTTTCAAAATTGGGATTACGAAGCAACCGGGCCATTACGTAGCTTTTAATAAATAAGTTAAACCACATACACCAAATTAATTACACTAATTACTTAACCCTCAATATCATCCATAATGTGCGGTGTGTAGCCATCAGAGACCAAGCCAGCCAGAAACTGAGGGAAATTGGGCTGCCACTGACAGTAGCTGAAATGGGCCAAGCGCATACTCTTAATAGATACATTCAAAATTATAGTACCCACTCTTTATTTTACTGTATAGGTTTTACACAAAAGCTGCAGATTTTGGACTAGTAGAAACTCGGTTATTAATAAACACTCTGTTAGTTGTTAATGCTTTACTACACACCTCTTGTTATTGTTCCAAAGCGATAAGATAATGTTTCTATCTTAGACATGCATTCAGCTAAATAATATATGAAACAAAAGCATCTGAACACCTCTTTTGATATGCAGAAGAATGTCTGGAATCAAAATAGCGATGTGTATGTGGTTAAAACACTCTAATCTTAGGTAGAACAGATGTCAGTACTCTAATCTCGACCTTAGTTCACAACATCGAGTAGATCACTTAACCTCACATAACTTAAATAACTGTGTCCCTTGGTACATGAATGTTTGAGCCAAATTCCCTTTTGAGTGTAGTGTGGTCACTTCACACGTCACTGGGTACTGTGTAGGCTCTCCCCACGTTCGGGAGCACTGCTACACGCTAGGGTTTGTTTAGTACAAGTCACAAGCGTAAAGAGAAAATAAAAAAAAATGTGTTGAATAAGTTCCGTACCCAATGGGTAAAAACGGAACCCTATTACTGAGACTTCACTGTCAGTCTGTCCGTTTGTCTATCTATTATCCGACTGTATCTCAGGAACTGTAATAGTGCCAGAGAGCTGAAATTTTCACAGATGATGTGTTTTTGTTGCCGCTACTAAAACAAATTAAAAATGAAAAAAAAAACATAGATGGAGTCCCAAACAGTTGCTGCTTTTTTGTACGAAACCCTTCGTCCGCAAGCACGACTGACACTCTGTCAGGTTTCTATTCTTAAAAAAATAATATTTTATTTTACATGCGAGGGTTTGCAGCAAATAGAGCATGTATAGCTGCAATTTATCTAGTCTGTCACAGCAAATTTTCTGAAGAGCTTTGATCCTGAACAATGCATGCCGAGCAGAAGTGCTACATAAAGGATACAATCTTTGCCACAACCAAGTGATTCAAACGATCCTTCCTTTGTCGGACCATAGAATTGTTTCCCTCCTCTTATGTAAAGAGGCATAATCATTGGTCCGCCACTTTCAATAGTCTTGAGCACTGTTGAAAGTGGCCCTCACGTTGAATGTGATAGAGATACCCACTGCGAGATGTCGCTATGGCTTTACATGAGGTGGGTGAAAAAAAAGAGTGACAAAAAATCACGTTTTTGTATTGCAATTAACTGTTAATTAACTGGGAAACACCACCTTATAAATGCGCTCGTAAAGACAATAATCCTTCGTTTTCCTTTTGAACAGTACCTACTCTGTTTTACTATTTGAACTTTGCCAACCTTAGCCATTGTTCACTTATCATTATAGTATTATTCGCGATTCTGAAACCCTCGTTAACTCCTGATCCAAAAATAATATATAAAACTGCTAATGAATAAATTTAAAACCCGCTTCCACTTTTGATTTGCATCAAGTGTGGTATGTTAAAGTTCCATCCTATATGGAACGGCTCTCTGGCCTATAATACATATATGCGTGGGGTTTGTCAACGTTTATCGAATTATTGTGGCGAAATAGTCAGCGTACTACAATGAAAGTGGTTAGTGTAGGCAACAGCTTTGTCGTTCAGAAGAGCGTGGCTAGCGGATTGTCTGATTAAAATAAATATTTATCTACGTACTAGCCGACGTCACGCGGTATCACCCGGGTAGTTCTCGTTCCAGTGGGAATACGGGAATAAAATGTAGCCTAAGAACCCGGGGGTAAGTAGTGTACCTTTCCAACAGTGAATTTTTTTGTTACATTGTTCCAGTAGACTCCGAAAGCCTATCCGATGATCAAAAACAAATAGACAAACGAACAATCAAATCTTTACTCTTTATAATATTAGTATAGATAGATAAGGCGCTAAGTGCAGCAGCAAGTGAAGTAGTTGACACTAATATTGTTGAACTGAAATGTTTGAATTAAGTATTTCTCTATCAAACCAATTACAAGGCTATCTTGATGGGAAAAAACATCTGTAAGGTATGAGAATACTTACTCTTTTTTGTTAAATAAAAAGATTTTCTTTAATAATTCAAGTGTAGGTTTTGTATTTATAAATAAGTTTCTTATCAAGAATCAAAATTTGTTTAAGCGTTCCATAAACATTCCAGGTACATGAATAATTCAATATAGTACCGCATAGTAATTAATTACACAGTTGCCTGTATTTTTTGTTTGTTTGTTTACGTTTTGGAAATACAAAGTTTGGAAAGGATGTTTTATTCTAAACGGGACATGACTTTTCGCTAAGCTATTTTGAATGAATCTTTGATTAACTAACCGTTTCATTAAACTCACTTGACCGTGTAGGGGTTCCTCATAATAGTACAGGTTCTCAGTACGCTACGGTGGGTACTTTCGAACAAGTGAGCTGTGTGGATGCCTGTCCTTCAGTGATATAATAAGACCAAGTAACAAAACATGTGACGTGATACGATTTATACCATGTTTATCACCTGAATACTTCGAAAAAAAAAATGTTTTATGGTTATTTTACTGCAATATCATTATATGCCGATCCATGAAAAGTCTTAATTAATTCTGTTATGAGTCTCATTATCACCAGCTCTACTATCCCACCTTATGGTTGCATCTCTCATGATGAAACTGTCACTTGTAACCCAAAACTAGACATTCTTACTATTTCCAACGACGCTCGTGCGGCCTAAAGCGTTAACTAATTTTAAGCAATTCAAATCTTGGCTATGAAAGCTATATATTTATGTGTGGAAGTCCCTCATGGATGTCATGTAGACTACAACCACACGTGCCCTACCCCTGCCTACAGTCCGGAGCCCCAGGCATGTCCTCGGAAGGATGTCCCTAAAATTCCCGAAAGCCAATCCGAAAGCTACACCTTTAAAACCTTACCCCAATAAATGTCTACAAACTACATAAAAACCTCAAATAAAAAGTTCTTTTCAATCCCAATCCTTTCAATAAAGAAATATTGTGCACCCATTTGTAAAGGTGCGGTTCCACTTAGGCGGAGTTGAGAGGAGCTCTGCCGCGATTCACCAATCACGCTGCGGAGCAGAGAAGAGATGTGGATTGTAAGCCATGTGATTGGTTTATCGCACCTTAAAGCTACTTACACATAACCAGCAATGTACTCGTATAGGGCACAATACTAGATATATACCTACTCATGGGAAAGTTTACAATCGCCTTAACGAAATCCCTTTGGTTAGAAAACTGCGTCTTTCAGTAATATTTTTACTCACTTTAAGGGTATATTTAGCTTTTGTGAACAGTTCTTTGGTAAACCTTTCTAAATCGTCAAACTTTATACAGGACTGGTAAGCTTCTAATTTTGTGCGAATATGATAACTATTGAAGGGGACATTTTATTTGAAATTTAACAGGACTGGTAAGCTTCTAATTTTGTGCGAATATGATAACTATTGAAGGGGACATTTTATTTGAAATTTAATTTTGATAAAGTTAGTAAAGATATTTCAACTCATCAGTGCGCGCGGCGCTATGTGTGCGTGCGCTAATAATTATACAGTTTTCATTTGTGTGGCAGTGATGCGGCCGTCTTCACAGAGTACATTTGTATATTATGAGATAGAGACGTAACTGACTTATTAACGACACCAGCGGTGCCAAGCAGTCTTTGCAGAAAACTCTCTGCGTGGCCGCGAATTAAAAATCATAATAGACAAAAAGCCTACAGCGTCATCTACCACGTTTTGAAGGCAACTCTTACGTTATAATGAAACGAAATTAAATATCATGACAAGTCTCAATGTAACTGCAACGTTGACACCTGTATAGGTTGGTTACATTATAATTCATTACACAGTGTTCTAAGTGATAATCCCATGGGTGTAGTCGTTAAAGAAAATGTCTAGTCCTTCACGGAGAAAATGTTTAAGAAGTCAGGTAAATATTTTTGATGTGTCAATTCGATGTAATTAATATTTTTTATCACTAATTATTATTATAAAACAAAGTTCCCGCCGCGTCTGTCTGTTCACGATAAACTTAAAAACTACTGCATGGATTTTCATGCTGAGATCACCAATGATTCTTGAGAACGGTTTGCGTATAATATAATTTGCTGAGTTTGTATATACATTGACTAAAATATAACGATATTAGTTGGAGATGTCAGAAAAAAATAAGGTGTCTGGGAACTTTTAACGAAAACGCTGCCTAAACCCTTCGAGACATAACAAAATAATGTATGGTAGAATTGTCTAACTTATAAAGGCCTACAGAATAGTCAAAAAATGATAGAGCTCCAAATTCTAATGCAAAAAAAAATTGAAATGCAGAGTTGGTCGATAGAAAAAAAACATTGCTTATACAGCAAATATGACAAAAATTGAACTGTTTGACTTGATTTAAAACGTAAAAAGATCATAATCTATACGTCTTAAAAAAACTGTCGAGGGTCGAGAGTCTGTACATGGAAGCTAATTAGAAAATTTTAATTGTAGGGCGTTCTCTAATCGATACTGAAGCCGAAAATGTAATTAAAAATTTTCATGTCTGTCTGTCTGTATACCGAACTTATTCGGTATACAGACAGACAGACATGAAAATTTTTAATTACATTTTTAAGTATCATGCTGAAACTACTAAATTGATTTAAATGAAACTTGGTACAATCTGAGCTTAGGATCCGAAGAAGGTTCTGGGATACTTTTGATCCCGATATTTTGCGCGGTTCATTTGGGAGAGGGCAGGACAGTTTTACACGCTGCTTGATGAGTATGATGAAGAAATATCTCTCCTTTCGTACACCTTAAGTGATGTAAACGAAGTTGCACGGGTCAGTAGTTTGTTATAAGATTGATGACACACTTCAGCCATATGGCTTAAAAGTTCTTCGGCTACCACCGTATCATCCTGAACTAAACCCAATCGAAAATGAATGGGAAATTTAAAAAAAAATATAATGCTTCGCATAACATCGAACAAAATGTGATGGGAATAATGAAATTAATAAACGAACGTTTAGGTCAAATTGATGAAGAGATGTGGCGTAATGCAAAGAAGAAGAATACTATGGACATTTTGATATGGAATTTGAATTTATAATTAACCTTATAGAGAGCAGCGAATCCTAAAATTCCTTAATTTTATTCTTTTAGCAGCAAAACACATTAATATGTTTAAAATACATTTCACCCCTTAAGTTTTATATTTTAGTTAAACAAGTGTTTTTGTATTTCGTACTTCACTGTACCTCTTGTCACGCACACGAAGTCACTGTATTTATACGAGGTTTACCCACACATATGGCCGCGCGCACAGATAAGTTGAACTTACTATACCTATGTAGAAAAAGGAACTTTACACAAAATGTATTTAATTCAGTGATTGTATATTTTCTTTAACATTTTCAATCCCAATCCGCTCCAATTTTTAAACAAACGTATTGAAAGTTTCTAATATTATAAAGAGGAAAGATTTTATTATTTGTTAGTGTGTTTGCATCGAATAGGCTCTAAAACTACTGAACCGATTGGAAGAATCTTACTAACATCATAAATGCGAAAGTTTGTGAGTGTGGATGTTTGTTACTCTTTCACGCTCAAACCGCTGAACGGATCGGGCTGAAATTTGGTACAGGGATACATTATAGTCTGTAATAACACATAGGCTACTTTTTATCAAGGGAATAAATTCCCACGGAAAGCAGAATTTTACGCGGGCGAAGCTGCGGGCATCAGCTAGTTCTTTATAAAGTTAACGGGAGTTATGCGGGTGAAACAATGTGACATCCACTAGTATATAATTATCATTGCAAAAGTTTGTGAGAATGAATGTGTGAATTTATTGTTTTACGCTCTAAAGGTCTAAATCAATCAATCATTTCTATCTATGGCCGTCCACTGCTGGACGTAGGCCTCTCCCTAACCACACACCAAATACACGGTCCAGCGCTTTGCACATCCAGTCAATCTCTGCAAGTATATTCAGGTCGTCGGTCCACCTGGCAGGGGTACAGAGTCTACCCGACGTTTACTAAGTCGCGGTCTCTACTTCACACACCTATGAGGTCCACACTCCTCTCACTCAAACCAAATAAAAGTAATGAAATGTGTGCGTTTTGTGTGCCTCGTCTTCCCATCAAGAAAAATGCTCAATTAATGTATGTAGAGAAAAGAATTTGATGTTTGTGTATACGCTTTGTGTCTAACGTATAAATTGTGCGATGTTTTGTAACAGACATAATAAACATAAATAAACCAATATTTCTTTGATATTTCAAGCATCTTTCAGAAAAGATGATGAGAATTTTATTAAAACATTCTATACAAAAGGAGCTCTGAAAAATATCTAACGAAAATCCCAAACATAATAAGTTAACATTGAGGTATGCAGCATCATAATTATTGAAGTCTTTGTAGTCTATAATATTGGCAAATGTTTTTAATTTATTGACTAATTGGATACAAATTCTAAGAACCAAAATCTAGTCTGTGTTGACTGTTTCAGTATTAAGTAAAAATACTGCTAAAATAACACATTCTTTCATTATAAAAGGCCATGTTACTTGTAAGCGTATCTACTTACAACGCTCCTTTGCTTCTTCTAGTGGTACTCCTGTCCATTTCAAATGCCGGTCAAATAGAAGTTATATTACTTTTTTCTTTCGTACGAATTGTCGACCTACTGTAAGTAAGTGCTCAAATGACAAAAACGCATTAGAGAACTTTCCTATTATTTACACCTTATTACCACTACAGAGGGCAGCATTCCAAGGGCCATTAAGCGCATGCACCCACTTTTCAGCAGTCGCACGGGTGCTCACGTTTGACGCGCCGCGTGCCGGCACAATTACCCTGCGAACGTTTGACAGTTAACCTACTTTTGAATAGCTGTTACTTTGTTTCAAACTATGTCAACAACTGAAGTTGAAACTAAATACTAATTGCTAGAGATTTTTTCGCAATTAATGATATTCTTGTACTTTGTTTTGAGGCTGAATTTACTTAATACTATTTTGTTTTAAGTTATTAAACATTAAAATTTAGAATCATCGTAATAAATGTGTTAAAAGAACCGGTTTATCTGCGAGAACGGGTGTTCAAAATTGTAATGATATACTAAATCATTGCATCTCCAAGCGTCTACGTGTGTAGTTTGGATAATGGACTGATACAAGCGATGATCTGCGTAGCGTAGACATTATTTTTGTAGGCGATCGTAGCGCGTCCATAGACGGGCGGCGTAGCAATTTAATTAAAGAGTACTGTTTTAAACCACCTACCGACGAAAACGGAAGATGTTATAAGCTATATGTTATAGAAGATGTTATAAGCAGGTAATAAGTGTGTATGCGTGTATGACTGCGTCTGTGGCGCAGTCAGTAGTGATACCGCCTGCGGCGCGGGAGGTCGTGGGTTCGATTCCCACCGGAGACAAATATTTGTGTGACCCATAAATGTTTGTTTCAAGAGTCTGGGTGTTTCTATGTATTATATGTATGTATTTGAAAGTATATAAGTATTAATATCCGTGGTCTGATACCCATAACACAATAGGTTATTCCTAGCTTACTTTGGGATCAAATAGCGTTGTGTGAAATGTCCGTGAGTATTTTTTTTTATATATCTGTGTGTCTGTGACATCGTGGCCGAAGGAGCAAGCCCATTTTGATGCGCTATTTTTGTTCGAAAGTCGAAGTGATGTGAAAACCTTGGTTTAAATTTATTTGTGTAATTAAATTTAGGTTTTTGTTTGTTACAGGTAAATAATATTTAATGAAATAGTCAGTGAGCCAGAGGACACAAACGGAAATACGAAACTATCCGCAAAGGTTTGTACTTAACTATTTGATACTTAGTAAAGAATATCAATTTCATCTTTTGGAATACGAGTATCAATGCTTACCTGGGAAGGTAAGAAGAGTAATTTAAGTGAAAATCTACTGAGGATATTCGAAGTCTTTGGACGGCTAAGGTCTCACACCTCTCTATTGTTATCTTATGATTTTAATCGACACTTCTTCGACAAACGTGTACCTATGGCCATCGCAATTCCTACAGTTTCTTTGGGTAGGTGCTCTATAGAAAAATCATGTCGAATAAGTATAGGTCTCATGTATCTAGTCTCAGTAGAGTCAGAATTTTACAATCAAATAATATTTATTTTAAAATTTCAAAGAATTTTCTTTTTTTCTAAACAGTCATAGTACCGTACCTACATTTGAATTAAAATGCAAAGAATTATCGAGTAGAAAGTCAGAAACAAATCCACTATAAATCAATTACTACTGGCCCAAGTCATTTGGCATCATAAAATGCAGGACGTCTTGCTTCATTCAATGATATATGTATATCAAAATCAGGTTTGCTTCTCTCTACTTAGATTTCACCGTATATTGCAGCCGGTTAGTTAATGATATTAAAATTACTTGTATCGTGCTAGGCCAATAAGCAACTTAGAAATAAGACGTTTGCATAACTAGACTAGAACCCCACGTTTACATTCCGAGGCTAGGGCACCGATCCAGCAGCGCATGCAAAGTGCACATTACACACTCGCTGCAGCGCAATTCAATCAACTTTATACGAAATTCTCGAGAGTGTTCCACCATTTTTCAGCGCGAACGTTTTCCGATTGAGCGCTGAAAGTTCTGCTCTCACACATCCCTTCGTATTTAACGAACATAGTTTGAATTCCGGATTTTTTCTCTTATTACAATCTGTTCTTTATCTATTACATGTTTTTATTAGGGTTTCGTAGCCAAATGGCAAAAACGGAACCCGTATAGATCCGTCATGTCTGTCTGTCTGTCCGTCTGTCTGTCCATCAGTGTGTCACAGCCACTTTTCTCCGAAACTATAAGGTCTATGCTTTTGAAACTTGGTAACTAGATGTATTCAATGAACCGCATTAAGATTCTTTTATAAAACTAGAAAAAAAAGCAGTAAATTTTTGGGGTCCCCATACTCAGAACTGAAACTCAAAATTATTTTTTTCATCAAGCCCATACGTGTGGCGTATCTATAGATAGGTCTTTAAAAATGCTATTAAGGTTCCTTAAATCATTTTTTTTCTAAAGTGAGTAGTTTGAGCAAGAGACACTTCCAAAGTGGAAAAATGTGTGTCCCCCCCTCCCCCTCTTACTTCTAAACTAAGAGAATGATAAATCTAAAAAAACTATATATGATGTACATTGCTATAAAAACTACCAACGAAAATTGGTTTGACTGAGATGGAGCTGGTAGTTTTTTTTTAATACGTCATAAACCGCAATTTTCGGTTACAAAAATCACTACCACTGCGAACGTGTTAAAAAATCAATGAAAGTTACAACGAACTATTAGAACTTTTCTATATGTTACTTGCTGCAACGAAACCGTTCATGGGCGAGTCCAACTCGCACTTGGCCGGTTTTTATTTATTTATTAGTCTTTTGTGGAGCTCGTTTTCAATCCTATAATCTTACTTCTTTATAATATTATAAATGTGAAAGTTTGTGAGTGTGGATGTTTGTTACTCTTTCACGCTCGAACGGCTGAACAGATCTTTCTGAAATTTGGTACAAGGATATATTGTAGTCTGGAATAACACATAGGCTATTTTTTATCCCGGGAATAAGTTCCCACGACAACAAATTTTTCGCAGGCGAAGCTGCCGGCATCAGCTAGTATGCTATAAATTTATTGCTTTTTTCCTAAGGAACTTTTTCTCTCTTTTTATGCTGTTAAACATGGATAAGTTTTCAAAGTTTGTAAGTGTGTATGTAAGGAGTCAGCTTCCCTTAGTATGTAGATTGTAGGTATATTAATAACTTAGCTTATGAACGGGGCATACAATTTCAATCTTGATAATATTATCACTTACAGTGAGTAATACAAACGATTAGTCAAATAGGGGCTATTTGGGAAGAATTGTTTTCATAATAACAATTTGAACCACTCGTAGCTCCGCTGACTCAGTGGTCTTTAACAATTATTGTAGAAAGCAACATTCGCTCTAGCAGGTCCAGTTCGTCAGTAACATGGCCGCATCACAACTTGCACCTGTCCATACAGCAATAGGCCCTCACCTATTACTTGGTACAAAAACTATTAGTTGAAATGTGGGCTTATGTCTATGCTCGGCCTACACGTTCAGAGATAAAGGCATGTTTTTATATGTATGTATAACCTAACCTAATCTAACCTAACCTACCTGTTCGAGGATAATGTACCTATACGTAAAGTACGATGTCCCGCGCCTTAGCATGGGCGGGGTAGACATTGGCATGTCCCCCCAAATTGAAATCCTAGGGCTAACCATAGACAAGGCACTTACATTCAACACACACGTCACCAATGTATGCAGAAAGGCGATCGGCATCTACCGGAAGTTGGCGCGGATGGCCCGGATCAGCTGGGGGCTTCACCCCGAGGTGATCCGGACGATCTACGTCACGGCCGTGAGGCCGACGATACTGTACGCCGCCAGTGCTTGGCACGCGTCGGTGGACAAGCTTGGGGTCCAAAAGCAGCTGAACGTGGTACAGCGCGGTTTCGCCCAAAAGCTGTGCAAGGCATATCGCACGGTCTCCCTGAACTCGGCGCTAGTCTTGGCTGGCTTGCTCCCTCTGGACCTCAGAGTTCGCGAGGTGGCCTCGTTGTACGAGGCCAAGAGAGGAGTGAACCAGCCATGGTTGGGAGACAGGGAGGTCGAGCGAATGTCCCCGGCGATAGAGGCACCTCACCCCGCGGAGCATGCGCCATTGGGGTTCACAAGCCTGGTAGACGAGGGGCAGCTGGAAGATGCGAATCGTTTTGAGATTCGCATCTTCACGGACGGGAGCAAGATTGAGGGCCGTGTCGGTGCCGCGCTATCGTTCTGGGATAGCCGGACCGAAATTAAGGCCCTCAAACTTGCTCTATTGCACTATTGCACCGTCTATCAGGCTGAACTCCTGGCCTTATGCAAAGCGGCCAGTGAGATCCTCAGGCGAGGCACGTCCACGTTAGGCATCTTCAGTGAAAGCAGAGCCGCTCTCCTGACGGTCATAAACCGTCATGCTCTCCATCCCCTGGCGGTTGAAGCCAGAGCCACCATTCACAAAGGCATAGCCCAGGGTAATGAAATCTCCTTATTCTGGGTCAAGGCTCACGCGGGGTTGGAGGGCAATGAGCGAGCCGACCAGCTCGCCAAGGAGGTGGCTCTGAGACTGAAGAAGGCACCGGACTACGGACTGTACCCTGTTTCATTTGTGAAGCGTACTCTGAGACAGGGTACGCTTGACAAATGGAACAAAAGGTACAGTGAGGGCGAGCAGGCCTCCGTCACCAAGCTTTTCCTCCCATGCGCAGTGGAGGCATACAGTGTCGTCCGGAAAATGAAGATCGCCGGCACCACAACCCAACTGCTGACAGGGCACGGTGGGTTCTCCGAATACTTGACACGTTTCAAGTGTAAGGAGGACCCATCGTGTGCCTGCAAGCCCGGGGTGGAGGAGACGGTCGTCCATTTGCATTTGCGATGCACGCTGCAGATAGGGTGGATCTGGAGATAGTCACCGGCGTAGAAGTTAGGGTTAAAAATTTCAATAAACTGTTTAAACAGCATCAAGCAGCATTCTTGAAGTTTGGTGAAAAGATTGTAAAGGCAGCCCTGTCTAGAAATAAGCGGTGAAAGTTTGTTAACCCAATATTATAATAATATTGTCATTAACAGAAAGGAAAGGGATAATAAGAACAACAGGGCTGTACTCCAGATCTGCAAATTATTGGTAACTTTATTGGATAAAAAATATTTCAATAAAAAATAAAACCGAATTCCAAGAAATCCTGAAAAATAAAATTTACTTAGCACAAAGTAATATGTATTTTGATTTATCTTATTTTTTATTCAATATCATATTGAAGTCGGCGCCAAGTAAATTCATAGGTTTAGGGAGGTATTATTCATGGCACCAACTTCAATATTATATTGAATAAAATCTGATAAATCAACTACATATTACTTTGTGCTAAGTAAATTATATTTTTCAGGATTCCTTGGAAGTCGGTTGTATTTTTTATTGAAAAATTTTTTTCATTATTTTAAGTGACGGGTAAACCGAAAAATATATCTATCTAGGTGAAAGTTCTCATCAATACAAATTAATCAAGCCCCAACACAAGGTAGCTGCTGTAAATCGTTAAGGAATTCCCTCGAATCTCTTTTGGTTCCATCATCAGATCGACTCCAGACCTTTATTAATGGTAGTACATTAAAGCACGGAATTAAAAAGTTAACAAATGCACTAGTTGTGCCTATAATTTTCGGTGGTTGCCCTCGATTTCTCCAGGATCCCATCATCAGATCCTAACCTGGTTATAATGGGAGCACCTCAGAAGTAAACCCTAATCAACAAAAAAAATTGAAATCCGCCTATAATTGACGGTGAACATACATAAAATATGTATGTTCACCGTCATATGTAATACATAAAAATGTAATAATAATGTAATGTAATAATAAAACATTGAGACCTTTCTTTTTTTTTTGAAGTTGGATCTATCAATCTAGGTGTAAAGTTCTCATCAATACAAATCAATCAAGCCCAAACACAAGATAACTGCTGTAAATTGTTTAGGTATGCCCT
This sequence comes from Miltochrista miniata, assembly GCA_933228765.1. Lineage (NCBI taxonomy): Eukaryota > Metazoa > Arthropoda > Insecta > Lepidoptera > Erebidae > Miltochrista > Miltochrista miniata. The sequence goes on from OW121770.1 coordinate 455,541, forward strand.
CGACTGTCTTTCGACTCTATCATCAGATCGACGCCATACCTTCATTAAAGTGTAGAACATTCAAGCACTTAATTAAAAAGTTAACAAGCACACTAGTTGTCCCTACAATTTTCGGTGGTTGCCCTCGTTTTCTCCTAGATCCCTTCATCAGATCCTGACCTGGTGAAAATGGGACCACCTCAGAAGTGACGCCTATTCAACAAAAAAAAAATTTGAAATCCGTCTATAATTGACGGAATTATCGCTTGACATACATAAAAAAAAATACATACAGACGAATTGAGAACCGCCTCCTTTTTTTGAAGTCGGTTAAAAAGAAGGAAAATTGTAAAACATTGAGAGTGGGTCGCAAGGGTATACTACTAGAGAATATTTATCATGTAAGAAGTCAACTAGTAAGTAAGTACCTACAAGTTCATTCATGATAAGTGCAAGAAGAAAAAAAAAATATATCGGGGCTAAACAAACCCCTTCCATCCCAATGGTTAATAGCATAAGTACGAAAGTATATAGCGTGACTCTACAAGTAAAAGGAACGACAGTATCCAAGCTGCAGTGTGATTAACAGAATGTTTTCAGAGCTAGTGCGTTCATTGTACGAAAGGTAAAGCGTGATCTTAAGAAAGGAACGAAAGTATGAGAGTGTGAAAGGTATATTGTGACTGACCGAATGAAAGAGTGATTGTGAGAAGGCAAGTGAAATTACATCTTTAGCTAATTTAAAAAATGAGTGTGATAAAATACGAGAATAAGAGTGATATATGTATGCATCAGAAAAAACGCGGGTATGAGATGAGGCCGGGGGCCCGGGGTGCGCTAGCATGCCGCGTCTTAGCGCTGCCTACCGCGCGGGGCTGATGTTCCTCGGTCCCCCGAAATCATGTCATACCTATGCGGTATAATATTAAAACTAGATTGAAAAGTCCTATTGGGCTAGATTATTTATCATAAAGAGTTGATTAGAACAAATTGAGTAGATTGCCTTTGCCCACGGCAGAGATGTTTGGAAAAAAAAATGTACCTATATGTAATTTATCATTAATTTATAAACCTACCTAAGCGAAGCAGGACAGAGTCTAATGGTTGATATCTGACCCATCAGTTTCCGCCTTCATATGCAAAACTCCGTACTCGTATACATTCATTTAACTTTGCCTTTTCTACTGACGTTTCTATTTGACTTTAAAACAGTACGCAGTTCAACCGCTTTGCTGCAATTTTGTACTTTTGTAATTTTCACACCGCTTATATCGAAGTTTCATGCCAGGGTTTCTTCTAGATAGTTGTTTTGACATTGTTCGAAATACTAATACGAAGTTTTATGTGGCTAGTTTATAAGAATGAATATTACTGAGTTTTTTTCTCCTTAAATAATTTATTTTACTTTTTGAAGAGTTGATGTCCTAACTATCATGAATAAATTTATTTTTATTTTCATGTAAATTTGAGAGTAAGCTAATCAAGCTAACACATGCAACATGGACGCGATGTAGTGAATCTGTAAAAATTATCATCACGCTACTACTGAAGGGAGCAGAACAGTAAAAATAAATGTCCAAACATATAACATATTTTCACACATTGTTGTAAATACAGTTTTAATAACAATACAGTTTCATTATTGTAAGTACATGTATGTATTATAGATATAGAGTACTATGGAGTCTGTATTATATGACATGCGAAGCCAAGGCGCAGGGCTTACTAGCTGTCCATTAAATATATTTGTAAATTCATTATACAATATGCATAAATGTTTATGACGAATTTTAATTCAATTATAGGTAGGTACGTTAATCAATGACGTTGACAAGTCATTAATTTTATTTCTGACTCCAACAGTTAATTAATTATAATGGCATTGTTAATGAAATATTTTACGTTGAAATGTATTTAACAAATTGTTTCATGTCAAACTGCTTGTAACAGAAATGAAGCCACTTATTTACAGACAATTACGGAGAATGTACTCGTTTTGTTTCTACGATTCTGTACTCAAAGGGTAAAAACTGTACACAATTACTGAGACTCCGCTATCCGTCTGTCTGTCTGTCTGTCTGTCTGTCTGTCTCATGAAGTGAGATAGCTTGAAAGCTGAAATTTTTGAAGATTATGTATTTATGTTGCCATTATAACAATAATTTTTTTTTGCAGTTTTTGGTACAGCTCCCTCTATGTGCGAATCCAACTCGCACTTGACCTTTTTCATTAATTAAGTAATTGCTATTTACGTTTGTATTTAATTACATATAATTATTAAACTGCGTTTGTAACAATGTTTTGCTTTTGGCTACATTTACAAACATCAAAACAAATGGAATTAAGATTTACTATTGTTGAAGCACTTGTGTCACCGCGGTCTCAGTATTCTTTAAGTAATTGTTTACTGCAGTAAAAAATAATAATTACTTATGGCTTGTTCTAGCCCTCAAACAATGAAATTATATTCTACGAGAGGAGGATAGTATCAAAGACTCCTAATTCAAGGCGTCAGCTACCACTGAACCAAATTTCAGACAATTTGGTTCAGGGATGAGTGTGGATGAGTAACAAAAATCCAAGAAAAAAAATATTTTGATCCAATGTATTCAATTTTTATACAAACTATAATCTACTCTACAGAAATACTAGACTCATGAATATAATATTATCTCTGATTATGCACAATACTAGAAATGGCAGCTTCCTCCTCACAAAGCGATTGATCAACGCCGCTCGTATCTAGAGCACGTCTGTTATCCGTCAGAGAATCTACGGAGCCGTTCAGCGTGAAGCTATCTCGCATTCTTCTTGATCTGACAATAGTTTATAAAGAAATGCAAATTTAAAACTTACCTAGTTTTTATCGCGTTTTACTCAGGTTTATATTATGACTAGATGACGCCCAGGTCACCGACGTCCGCGTGAAATTCTATTGCAATTTTCATATCGTATAGGAAATTATTCCGAGGAGAAACATCCTATTTATTATTCTAGACCAATTTATAAATATCCCCCTTTACCAAATTTCAGTAGAATCCGTTTGACTGTTAAAGCGTGAAAAAGTATTAAACTTTCGCATTTTTAATTCAGGACATCCTAAATACAGGCTAGGCAGAATGACAGCCTAGACATAAAATCATTGGGCAATCAAATAGGTTTAGTAGATCATTATCGATTCCTGGGTATACAAATAGATAATCTTTTAACATGGCATCAAGAAGTAACTACTTTAACAAATTCACTAAGTAGTGCTTGCTATGCAATTAGAAGCTTACGGTATGATTTAACTATTGCTCAACTTCGTCCGGTTTATTTTGCCGTGATTGAATCGAAACTCAGGTACAGCATTAAGTTTTGGGGCAATAGCTATAAAGACAATGTAAATGCTGCATTTGTAATGCAAAAAAGGGCCATAAGGACAATGGTACAAATAAAACAAACGGAATCATGCAGGGATCACTTTATTCGGCTGAATATTTTGACAGTGTCATGTCTGTATTTCCTCGTATTACTGACAGATTTGGTCAAGAATATGGGCAAAATAGAAACTATGGATGAAAGAAAAAGAAGAGAGGGAACACGCAGAAAGGCTCTACCTAGCACCTTGCTGCCAAGGTTGAATGTCGTAAAGCATTCATCCGGAGTTCAGTCCATTAAACTGTTTAACAAACTACCAGTAGAATTAAAAACAATATATAGTGTGAACAGGTTTAAGACTAGGTTGCGCAATTTATTGTTAGAAAAGTGTTATTACAGTGTTGATGATTATTTGCAGGGTACTTAAATTTCACAGATGATAGACCTAATTTGACATTATAGATATCCTTTTAAATTATTGTAACTGTCAATAATAGTGGACCTTAGACTATTTAACAACTAGTGGACTAATGATTTTATGACATACTAGCTGACCCGCGCAACTTCGTTTGCGTAATAAATGAAGAACCGCTCGAACGATTTTGTGCAAACTTCACATAAACCATCTACTAAATAGTTCGAACAAAGCCTAAACATTTGGTTTGGATAGGTGCGCCCGTTCTTGAGTTATAAAATTACAACGAAAAGTGGCATTGATTTTTATATATATAGATTAATATATTGTAATTTTTTTTTTAAATCTTGATATTCGTCTATTTATGTTGACATTTCTGATTATTGTTTGTTTTAATTTTTTTATAGGGACATTTTGCAATTCTAGAATTGGTATGTTTTTATGACATTTATTTTTTAAATTGCGATTTTTGATAGTCTTCTAAATATGTTGATTGTTATGATTTTGTTGGAATTAATTAAGAAATTTGCAATGGATACTTACTTTTAAATTTATTGAAGTTTATTTAATCTTTTGTTTGTTACTGATCACCTATTTACACACATTATTTTGTTATGAATAAATGAATTATGAATTATTATGAATTAATATCGGATTCTAAATTTAGGAAGGTGTAATTGGCGCTAGGCTATCCTTAATTCCTTCGTCACACGTATCACAACTAGTCTACTGTACTAGTCGACTGTAGCTTACGGATTGTCATACCCAAAATAATAATATTATGAGAATTTAATCACATACCCCGTTCAACTCCTCTTCATTACCTCTTCCTTTATTGCGTTCATTTGGTTTGGGACGATATCGGGAATGGCGACAAATTTACATTTTATAATTTCAAACTTTGAAATTTACTCCGGTTTCATTTCTGTCCTCAATTAAATTACCGAAATAACCATTCTCTTTGATTTAAATCTGGATCATTAATCAACGTAATTTTAATATGGCAGCTCATTTGGTTTTCTTGGTGACAGTTAAGTTTCTTTGATTAAATTATTTCTTATTACAGGTCCTTAAAAATGTAGGTATTAATAAGCATCAAGTTATCTGGGCGGCATTAATCAACGTTCATTAAGTTTTTTCTTAGCCTAATGCCTGGAGAGGAAAGTGTACACACAACTAGCGCGTTTTTTCAATGTGTTTGTTTGTGTATGTATGTTTTATAAGCATTTACGCCATGGATTTATTGCAAAGAAGAATAAGTCCTTTCTAACCCTACCTATATCATAAATAAATGGACGTCTTAAGTTCGCACATAATATATTTGTTCGGAAATAAGTTACTTAGGATTTCAATATTGTCAAACTTGACAGGCATACATATGACGAGAGATGATGCTGTTACTACTGCTGAGATGTACACAATCAGCCCTGACGTTTCTCATCTCAAATTCCACGTCAATTTGCGCGGGGAGACCACATTGTGATGTCAGTCACGTGCCTACGGGCGGCACAGTTTCTATTACACCGCACCGCAATGACACACGACAGGGACAATTTGGGAGACGCTTTTTTCGATGTGGTTTCTGAGATAATTTGACCGTTGTCAGAATATTGACCAGTTTTTAGGAGAGTATGTTTTGAGTTACAAGTATAGGGTATAAAACGAAAATGTACCCAAATATAGAAGGCTGTTACCAAGAAACACATAAATTTTGTTATCAACTAAAGATGTTGAGACTAAGTAATATAGCTTGTATGTACTTATAGGTACAAGTGATGTATATTTAGTCAAATAATACATGTGATATAGTAAGTCCTATAACTTTGTTTATTTGTCTCACATTTCAAGAAACTACGAGCTTAAAAGTCCAACACAAAAATCAATTGTCTGAATAACGTCAAAGTTCATGCGTTAAAACTTTTTCTGAGTTTTGTGTTACTTCGAGGTAATTTCCTCTGACAGAGCAGAAAGCTATTTGGAGGAGATAAGATAGGTAACACCATGGAGCAAATATAAGAGGGTAACACAACAGCTGTTTGTGTCTCACTTACGAAGGTTTATGGTGATTGGAACTTTGCTTAAAGCTATACCATTATTGAGGACATAAGACGAATACCTACCTGTTTTATATACAGATGAGGGGAATTGAGTATATCTGATTAGAGCTAATTGCAATCACACGATCCTCCTTCACGACGTTTGTGGCTGACCAGCTCTAGCACTCATGTTGGTTGTTGTGGTAACTTCAAGATGTACCACTGAAATATAACCAAAAACCGCTGATGTGTTCTTTGAACTTATTTCTATTGAGTAAACCGGAATATCCCGGTTTAGAATACAATCATGTTGCCCGTCTCACTAACATAAAATATAGAGTGTTAAATCGGAATTCATAGAGGTAAACGTTGTAATTAATTAATTGATGTGTTTTTGAATTATGTAATTTTTGATTTAATTAATTATAATAAAATACTAAACATAATAATCATTGGAGAGATACCAATACTCAATAATTTTACAACAATAAAAACAGATAAAACAAAACCAAGCCTCTAGGTGTTTGCGTCCTCTTCAATCAGATTCAAATGGATCATCACACTTTGACAGTTGTTTACAAACCTTGGAACTTGAGAGTCTTGGAGCTGCATAATAAAATTTATCTAAGTTGAAAATCTTACATCAACCATCAAGCTCCTCGAATTTTGTGTTGTGAGAAGTAAAGTTTAAACGTTTTGCTCAATAAAATGTTCTACGAGAGTTTTGTAGTACTAGAGAAGACTGCGGCTTCATTTGTTTGAAATTGGACTATTAAATTAATGGCATTTTTAGGGACGATGGCAAGAGACCGGATGGGATGACCTTAATTCCGTGGGAGATGGGTCGGGTCCTAGTCTGGGATGCCACTTGCGTAGACACATTGGCCCCGTCCCATCTTCCTCGAACAAAAGAAAAAGCCAGCGCAGCAGCGGAAGCGGCAGAAAATAAAAAGATAACCAAGTATAAGGGTCTCGGCTCGTCGTACAATTTTATTCCAGTCGGTGTCGAGACCCTAGGTCCTTGGGGTCCCAAGGCGCATAAATTCTTCAAAATTTTGAAGAAGCGTCTTGTGGAGTCTACTGGTGACCTAAGGGCTGGCAGTTATTTCTCCCAACGAATAGGCATCGCCGTTCAAAGGGGGAATGCTGCCAGTCTTTTGGGCACAATGCCACGGGGGCCCTATTTAGATTTAGTTTAGTTTTATTTATTTTGTAAATAGTTATTACGCTTTAATGTACATACCATTTGTCTAATATTTTATTGAATAAATTACGTCATTAAAAAAATGTATCTGGGAATTCGAAGTTTTTCCTATGAATAAATAAATAAATAAATATTCACGGACATTTCACACAACGCTATCTGATCCCAAAGTAAGCTAGGAATAACCTGCTTGTGTTATGGGAATCAGACCACGGATATTAATACTTATATACTTTTAAATACATGCATATTATACATAGAAACACCCAGACTCTTGAAACAAACATTTATGGGTCACACAAATATTTGTCTCCGGTGGGAATCGAACCCACGACCTCCAGCGCCGCAGGCGGTCTCACTACCGACTGCGCCACAGAGGCAGTCAACTATCAAGCTCCTCGAATTTTGTGTTGTGAGAAGTAAAATTGTTCTACGAGAGGTTTGTAGTACTAGAGAAAACTGCTGCTTCATTTGTTTGAAATTGGGCTACTGAAAAAATGTAACTGGGAATTCGAAGTTTTTCCTATGAGTTAGGCAATCTATCTCCAGTGCTACAGCTTTTTTAATTATTTTTAAGCTATTGCATAGCTTCTATCGCGGGCCTTGCGTGTAGACCGAATCCAGAAATTGTGTCACGAAAACGAATCACACTCTCGGCTACCTTCGGCCACGTTCGTGTATCTCGCACTTCATAAGTTTTTTGTTTACGTCAATTATGAACTCTGCAGTCGTTATATATTATATTATGTCAAATAATCCAAAAATTGATGCTTGTACCCAGAATCGATCTTGCGCCTTCTGCGTACCGATCCGCGTCTTAACCACTCGACCAAAGTTGATTTAAGGGTGCTGGTCGAATTTAGAGTTCTTAATGTGAAATGACAATTTCGATGCTGTCAATTACATAAGTTGCTGTCAATTTACTTCGTTTTAAATAAAAATTCGACTATAGGTGTATAGGTATTCATCATCTATGTACAACAGTGAACTGTACTCGTATAATTTGTGTAAAAAGTGTTTTAAATATGAATAAATAAAGTGCATTTATTAATGAAGAAAGTCACGAAAAATAGTGAATGAAAATGAGTGAGTACTCTATATACATACATTTAATTATTATTATCACCAATGCAGTATTATTTTTTGTTTTGTTAATTTATATAATAATACTGCTATAAAGATAACCAAACCCGGGAGTACGTTCCCATGGGAAGCGGGAAGAAAATTTCACGCTGACGTAGCCGCGAGCGCCATCTATCCCATACCTATGTACTTTAAACGTGTCATAAAAGTCACAACAATACCATACATGCATATTTCAAAGAATGTCTATTATTACCATAAAATTTGTAAAAATAGTTTTTAAGTAGATAAGAAGAAACCTATTGTTTTATCTTTTAACTAGCTGACCCTCGCAACTTTGTTTACGTCACACAACGTCTATGAAATTAGAGGTATTTATTAATCATACTCATCAAGTAGCGTGTGAATCTGCCCTGTTTGCTTAATCAAAATAGAGCTTAATGGTTAAAGCTATTCCTCAGTATAGAATTTTCCTCAGTAAAAACAATTTACATACAAACACCGGCGTGTTAGAATTTTATTACATGTATCAATGTAGTAGACGTACGTGTATAAAATGACATCAATCAAATGTCATTAATATTCTGAAAAATAAATTAAAAATAGAGTTCACAAACTCTTTTGAAAATACATACTCTGTACCTACCTTAGAGGATCGTTATGAAGATAACAGGATAGTTAACAACCATCCATAGAAAATAGATGGTATAATGCTGAATACCGCAAAGAACAATCGGCGCGGCATAGAATAGGACCGATACTGATATCCTGGAGGATTTAAATGATGCCGATGTCCTGTGCCTGCTGAGGCACACACGCCGTCACGCATGTCTGCAGGACAACGTGCAGGACAACGAGCAGGATGAGGCAGCGAATGGCTGGACTGAAATTAAAATCGACAGACGCAAGAGATGTGGTGGAGGCACTAATTCACGTACCTCGGGAGTGTAGTGTCAGAAACTGATGGGATAGAAGAGTACCCTACATCATTTCGAGTCTCGCCAAGGCCAGAACAACCTTTACACATAGACTTATTACACATATAATTCTATGCTTTACACAGCTGCTGCCCCGTAGGCAGTTGCGAAAATGGACACGAAGAGTGAAACTCAAAACAAAGTAAGCGTTAAAACTGTACTGCTAACTGCTATACGGATGCGAGAGATGGAAGGTCACTAAAGACATTTTGCACCAGCTACCAGCTATAAGTCTTCGTCAAACGCTGCCTCCAATAGATCCTCGGTACATACGGGCCCGAGAACATCACGAACGTAAGACTATTGGAACGCTGCAGTGACACCCCTATCCACCAACAGATCAAACGTCGGAAGTGTAGCTGCTGCGCTGGATTGGACACACGCTGCAAAGGGACCATGATCACATCATACCAAGGCAAGCCTTACTGAAACTACTGGTAGGGTTTCAAAAATGCAAAAAAGCAATGAGGAATGTTTCGAAAACGGAAAACATTTAATCGTTATAAGAGTATCCGTTGCGCCTCTGCGTAAATGGTTGAAGTTACATAAAAATAAAAATGTGTGCGTGTACTAGTGTACACACGTAAGAAGTGAAACTTCTTCATAACCTTATTTTTCAAGCCCAAAAGCCCAAAAGCCCAAAAGCCCAAAAGCCCAAAAGTCTAAAAGTCCAAAAGTCCAAAAGTCCAAAAGTCCAAAAGTCCAAAAGTCCAAAAGTCCAAAAGTCCAAAAGCCCAAAAGCCCAAAAACCCAAAAGCCGAAAAGCCGAAAAGTCCAAGAGCCCAAAAGCCGAAAAGCCGAAAAGCCCGAAAGCCGAAAAGCCGAAAATCCGAAAAGCCGAAAAGCCCAAAAGCCCAAAAGCCGAAAAGCCGAAAAGCCCGAAAGCCGAAAAGCCGAAAAGCCGAAAAGCCGAAAAGACGAAAAGCCGAAAAGTCCAAAAGCCGAAAAGCCGAAAAGCTCAAAAGCCGAAAAGCCCTAAAGCCCAAAAGCCCAAAAGCCCAAAGTCCCAAAGTACAAAAGTCCAAAAGTCCAAAAATCTACAAACGACATGCTATCCCTGGATAAAGTACTCTTAATTCGAATCCACCGTGGTGGGGACGAAAACAAAGATGGCGCGTAACGAAAAAACGTGACGTGACGCTAAATTTTTTCCAACGCCGATAAAGAAGTTTCACTTCAATAATTTATTACAAAATAATTGTTACTCTTAAAAAGTTCTAAAACAAAATACCTATTATGCTATTGCATAGCTTCTATCGCGGGCCTTGCGTGGAGACCGAATCCAGAAATTGTGTCACGAAAATAAATCACACTCGGCTACCTTCAGCCACGCTCGGCCACGTTCGTGTATCTCGCACTTCATATACCAACGTGTACACGTGAGCGTTTGCATAACGTGTACCTATGTATATGAAGTGAAGTAGGGTGAAGTGGGGTGGGCTGAGGTGTGTAGGGTGGAGTGAAGTGAAGTGGGGTGTGGTGAGGTGAATTGGTGTGAGGTGGGGTGGGGTGAGGTTAGGTGAAGTGGAATTTTGGCCTTTTGGACTTTGGCCTTTGGGACTTCTGGACTTTTGACCTTTTGGACTTTAGGACTTTTGGACTTTTGTACTTTTGGACTTTTGGCCTTTTAGCCTTTTGGGCTTTTGGACTTTTGGACTTTTGGAATTTGGTTTTTTGGACTTTTGGACTTTTGGACTTTTGGACTTTTGGACTTTTGGACTTTTGGACTTTTAGGACTTTTGGGACTTCTGGGACTTTTGGGACTTTTGGAACTTTTGGGACTTTTGGGACGAGACAAAAGTCCAAAAGACTAAAAGGCCAATAGGCCAAAAGTCCAAAAGCCCAAATTTCCACAGTCAAGTAGGTACTTGGTACTTTACTTTGTTGAACATAGGCCTTAAAATCTTACTAATATTATAAATGCGAAAGTTTGTGAGTGTGGATGTTTGTTACTCTTTCACGCTCATACCGCTGAACGGATCGGGCTGAAATTTGGTACAGAGATACATTATAGTCTGGAATAACACATAGGCTACCTTTTATCCCGGGAATAACTTCCCGCGGTAACAAATTTTACGTGGGCGAAGCTGCGGGCATCAGCTAGTATTCTTATATAGAAATAATTATACTAGCATAGTTGGTAAAAAATGCTATGTAATAGCTTTACCGCGGCAGTCCCCGATTGCCACGCGTCTTTTTATTCTCTTAATGACGCGGCCTGCTAATGAAAACTCATGATAACATCTAGGGATTGGGGGTCACCCTCACAGTCCTTGGACAACTGACGGTGACCCAGTGGTTGCGGCCTGTGATCTTTTTTATGTCTTTTATTTAGATAAAAACAGTACAGTACTATTTGATTTTCCTTCTATCTAGAAATTCACTGGGATTTCTTGCTATGTGATAGAAGTATAATCAAACAGACTAACATACTGTTGTGATAAGAATCTGCTATCTTACTGTAAATTAATTTTTATTGACTTTATTCTCCGGCTTGTTTCGGAGTCCGTAATTGATATTAAAATCACTTGAACAAAAACGATCCAATCTTCGGCACAATCACTAATAGAGTTTGTAGTACTCCAAACCTGAAAACTGCCCAAGCACTACAAACAATTAACAAGTAAAATCGAACAAAGCAAACTTGATCAAAATAATAAACACCCATCCAACAATGGCGAAGAAAATTCTCAAAATGGAACAACAATAATTGAGAATCACTTTATATTAACTGAACAAATTGAAGTTTTCAGATTATGAGAAAGCTAGAGCACGTCAACGCTATTAATTTAAGTAAGAAAGGGGAAACAGAAACAAACGTGACCGGCCAGATATTAACAGTTGGATACGTTGGAGATATTCCGATACATAATTTATTACATAAAAAAATGGAACAATGAGACTTGTGAATTCCTTTAGTTAAATAGAAAATATACTGATAATATTCTAACGACCACTCGTAGTTCAAAGTAATATCGATTGCGGCAGTTTTCGTACAACGGCAGCTTCAGAACTGATACAATGCAGCAATGTTTCAGATAATATTTCACTATTACTGCAAATAAGTAAATATTAACTATAAATCCTACTGTATTTTGCGTGAATTCAAAATAGCATTTATGCAAAATCACCACAAAGTACTTACACACTAGATACTTACCAGACACAGATCAGTTTTTAGAAATTATCCTCAAAGATATTTATTACAATATCACGTCGCTCTGGTAATTTCAACGTCACAATATTAAATATCCAATTTTGCTCTTTGTACTAAGGTAATGTGTATTAGATTGCAAAATCTACTATTGTCAATTATTTTCAATGACAGAATAAAACAAAATTTAGTTTTTTAAATCGTCAAAATGCCTTAACTTGACTGAAGGAAAGCTATGGCTCCACACCACAGTCATCATCTGAGGGCTTACCCGGGACTACTGGCCGTAGACAGTTGTGAGGCATCGTGTGGTTTTAGTCGGTCAGTTCGGATTTCCACATCACTAAAAAGTAAAAGACACCATAGCTTATAGTCAGCAAATCTGAATTCATCTGTCCCTAATGTTGACGGTACTGAGATGAGATTTTCCATATCCTGCATATATAAAAATCAATGCCACTTTTCGTTGTAATTTTATAACTCAAGAACGGGCACACCTATCCAAACCAAATGTTTAGGCTTTGTTCGGACTATTTAGTTCATGGTTTATCTGAAGTTTGCACAAAAAAGGTCGAGCGGTTCTTCACTTATCACGCAGACGAAGTTGCGCGGGTCAGCTAGTCCTGCATAAAAACCCGGGATTGTAAGACGAGTAATGTTCCCCTGATGTGCTGTAAACAGTTGCGAGTCTCCGTGGAACTGTAAATACTTTACAATGACTTCTCTCAGGATTCCAAGTTTGTTAAATTTGGTACTTTTCACAACAGTTGAACTTATTCTCGTGTAAATTACTTTTCTAATTTTAAGTAACTAGAATCATGCTACTACAAAGACGATTTTCGAAACCTATAAACTGCGCTAATTAGCAGTGTACGAGCCTCGTACAGCGGCTAACATCGTACATCACGTTGCGCGTAGTCAGCAGATTACGCCGATCAACGCCAATACATTATGTATATCGAATCAGTGCATTGACAACTACCATCCGGCTCGAAGGACCACAATGTACGGGGAAATGGTAACCGTACAGAAATTTTGGTAGTATTAAAATATAAGTTAGGGATAAAAATGGTGTATTATCTCAACTTATACTAAAATGGTAAATGGTTGTGAGTACACCGAACCGGATGGTAGTTGTCAATGCACTGATTCGATATACATAATGTATTGGCGTTGATCGGCGTAATCTGCTGACTACGCGCAACGTGCCATTTACCATTTTAGTATAAGTTGAGATAATACACCATTTTTATCCCTAACTTATATTTTAATACTACCAAAATTCCTGTACGGTTACCATTTCCCCGTACATTGTGGTCCTTCGAGTTTTGTGCCGTAAAACGGGACCTAGACGCGTGCGAAAGTATACGTTATAATAGTCCGGTTTACGTCGCGTAACCAGTAACCATTTACTACCATTAACCAGTGAGAAGTGACCCGACTGTCCAGTTACCATAGGCACAGTTACGCAGTCCTTCTAGTGTTATTCATAGAACCATTCGCGAGTGTTTGTACACGTCGTCGGAGTGAACCAAACTCTTAACCAAAGTGTAGCGAACCATTTTAACCATACCTTACCATTGAACCATTGACCATTGTGAAGTGACTCAAGAGCTCCAGAGCATTTCAACTAGATCGAGCGCCGGGACAAACCAGGTTACCAAGTACCAGTCCTACAAGTAAGATCTTTCCTTTTTTTACCACTTTTGACCAAGCTACACCAAACCATAATGGAGGGACTTTTGGCCACGCAAGAACAGATCATGTCTGCGATGGACACCCTTCGCGTTAATTTCAAGAAGGATGGGTCGGAACGCAAGACGCCCACCTACCTTGAAAAACGTTTAACCACCCTAGATGCGTATTGGAACGAATTTCAGACAAACCATACAAAATTGCGTGCTGAATTCGAAGACGCCAATCACCAATACTTCAGGGAAAACTACTACCAAAGGGCTCTTAACTTTTACACTGAAATTAAGACGCTAATTAAGAAATTCATGACCACTGATATTTCTAAACCACTCTTAAGACCAGCGGTCAACTGTCAAGTTTACCAGACACAGGACAAGAAATCCAGGTCCAGGAACCAAAACCAAAAGAAAGATATATCGCCAAAAACCAGATCGAAAAGACAGACAAAACGGGGCATATACCATTTTATAACCATTGTCCTTGCATTCTTTTCGTTTTTCATATCACCAATTACATGTGCTCATAGCGTAGTAAACTTAAACGACAGCCAGGGATTATATTTTGATAAATTGTCCACTGTACACATTGTAAGAGATGAATGGAAACTGATAGTTTACTACGATGTAGATCCGTATTGGCAAGGTACCACATTGCTGTTGAAATACATCGACCATATAGAAAATATATGTCATCAATCTACTGCAAAAATTCACTGTGCATCCGTTTTATTACAATTACGTCACAGCTATAACGAACTGGAGCGATACAACAATATTTTGTCGAGTCAGAAGTTTCCAGGCGGGCACGCGCGGCGTAGGCGCCGAGGTCTTATTAACGCCGTGGGTAATCTTGCACACAGCTTGTTCGGTGTACTTGATGACCAATTCGCTGAACAATATAAACAGGACATTGATTTAATTAGAGTTAACCAAAATCATTTACTGGCTCTATACAAGAACCAGACTTCAGTAGTAGAAGCCGAATACAATGTCTTGCAAAGGATGGGCTCTTCTATTGATAAGCAACACAAAATGTTTAACCAACACATAAACCAGTTACAAAATGTAACTAATTCTATAAAGAACCAAGTTCAAAACATTGAAATCACGAATGAGTTCCTAATGTCTTCCATCGCTGCAAACAGTTTGTTGGTGAATTTAAAAAGTATTCAAGATGTACTCCTAGATACTGTATCAGAGGTCAATTATGGCAAGTTTAATGTACATTTATTGAAACCAGAACAACTATTAGACGAATTAAGTACCATTTCTGGAAAATTATCAAGGGAACTGAGTTTACCCATAGAAAACATTCCTTCCGAACTACCAAAAATTTATCATTTATTGAAGATACGAGCGAGAATGACCAAAGATTATTTCATTTTTGAAATAAAAATTCCTCTCGTCGGTAGAGACACGTACGAATTATATAAAATATACACTGTCCCAAAGAAAGTTAAAACCAATATGGTCACCCTATTACTCGTCTCTAATTACGTGGCTATTAACTTACAAAAGGATTTGTATATACCGTTATCAGACAATGACATAAACGAGTGTGTACATTTTGATTTGACGACACAATTATGTCCATTGCAGAGACCTATTTACCATATGAGAACTGACGAAAAATTGTGTTTCAAGAACCATGAATCACAACAGTGGGAAACCAAATCCAAAACGTGTCGAGATTCGTGGGTGCAGTTAAGTACTACCACCACCTACCTGTTCTTTTGATGCGATTCCCGTTCTGTCAGAATCATGTGCGGGACGGATATAACCTCAGAGATTCTCACTAATAGTGGTATTCTAAAACTAGGTAACAACTGCATAGTTAAGGGAACCGATATTACAATAATTTCGCAGAAACAGCAGACGAGTGATATGACTGTACAGGCTGAGGTCATAAAGATTGAAATCCCACCTCTAAATTATGTACTTCACCAGAATTGGACAATCCCTCTTTTAGAACCAGAGCCTATTCTCAGTGGTCATGAAAAATAATTGAAGGAAATAGGATCCAAAATTAAACATCTTAAGTCGGAGACTGGCTTGGTGACCCAGGTATCCCAGCACGACATACACCAGTATGCCGCCATATACTCGCTGGTGGCAGTATGTCTAGTGACAGCAACCGCCTACGGAGTGCGGCAGTGGCGGGCGCGCCGCCTGGCGCCTACCGCAGCCCTACCAGCCGCGACTCAAGCCGTGGCAATAACCGTAACACCAGAACAATCTTCCCAACGCGGCCTAAGCAACGCTGCTTTTCATTTTAATGTTAGTGACCAAAGTGTTAGTGTAAGTGAAAATATAACCCAAGGTGCCGTGAATCCAACCCCTAGTGTCCGTGTTGATGGGTCAACTTCACCCATTATCCCTAGACCAGTGTTTAGTGATCTAACCAACGGCAAACCATAGGGACTCTAAATTTATTTTATACAATGATATTAATCACCTTGTTATTTCACTTTTCTATACTAATTGTTTATCATCTTGTCGCATCTCATTCACTACCATCAAACCATCACCATCGCCCATTTCGCCAGGTGGGAGCATGTACGAGTCTCGTACAGCGGCTAACATCGTACATCACGTTGCGCGTAGTCAGCAGATTACGCCGATTAACGCCAATACATTATGTATATCGAATCAGTGCATTGACAACTACCATCCGGTTCGGTGTACTCACAACCATTTACCATTTTAGTATAAGTTGAGATAATACACCATTTTTATCCCTGACTTATATTTTAATACTACCAAAATTCCTGTACGGTTACCATTTCCCCGTACAGCAGCGTTGCTCGCACTGTTGTGAGGCAAAACTTCGAGAGTAGGTGCTCGACTTGCAATCGGAGTCCATACACCTTCTCTTTTACTCTTTTTCTATTCGTATATTGCTATTGTGTGCGGTGACAATTACGTAAAAAATATTTATAAGTGAATGTAGTCTTAGTAATGTGTGTATTTGAGGATTGCTTTTGAAATCTCGTTTGTTAGAGTACGTCGCGTCTACCTCAGTGTATATAGAAGTCTTTGTGCTACTAATCATTCTCATATTATAAAGGTGAAAGTTTGTGAAGATGTTTGGATATTCAGGATGTTTTGATGTTTGGATGTTTGTTACTCAATCACGCTCTAACGGCTAATTTGGTATACGGATAGATAATAATCTGAAAATGAAAAAATGTTTTATTTGTATCACAATTTACAGTAAGTTGTTCAATGGACGTCTTCTTTTAGGCATAACAATGCCTGTAATAGAAAACGTCGCTCCATCCACACAAACCATGTTAACATCAAGAAATTTTTAATAGGCCAGAAAGAAAGCTCAGGCTTGGTAGGCCCAGCAATGGCTGTACGAGAGTAAATTATTAGATAATAACTTGTACACATACTAGACAAACTAGCTACTTAGAGAAGGTAATATCTTACTAAATTAGGAACAATGTTTACACAAATAGGATTTTCAAAATAGGTACAATGTGTAAAAGTAGTTACATAATAAAAAAAAATTAACGGTCACGGCATATAGGCTAGAAGCCCAGCAATGCCTGTGCCATATACATACTTTACGAACAAGGTTCATAGAGAAGGTAATCTTTTACTATGCTCAAATATTTTTTTTTATATAAACTAGGACATTACTAGAAAAGGAACAATAAATCTGGAATAGCACATCGGCTTTTCATTCGGGGAATATGTTCCCATGGGAAACGGGAACGAGTAATGCAAGCATTTATTGTTCTTATACTTACATAAATTAAAAATGTAAGTCGTGAATATTTTATAGTGACTCATTTCCTTAATACATGCAACCCGGTAGATTTAGGTACAATGTACATAATATTATAGAGATCTTATCTCACGCGTACTCGTCGGTTACCAAACTACTTGAAACCACCTCACATGTTTAATATAATTAATTAATTTTCAATTGCTCATACATCAGTAATAAATTCAAACCCAGAAAGCTCCTATTAATGTAATGACATTCACGATGGAAATTTCTGTCAATTGACTGTTTTTTTGTATATAACTAAACGCTTCCCATTCATATTCTAAGACTAGTAGACAATGTTCAGCAATTTAATTGTTTAATGGAATATAAAATTTCTGCAGAACTTTTCCTGAAAATATTTTTGTTCAGTAATAGGACATAAATTAAAATGCGCCACCGAAACATGAGCCTAATCACCCTGTTAATATAATTGACGGAACAAACGTCGGGAATGAGAGCCTCCATTTCTCGAGGTAAAATTTTCTTATGGGTGTGCGTCTGTGTGTGTTTGATGGCTCTGTGTATGTGTGTGCGTGTGTGTTCGCATTTCTAAACTATTATGGAACTTGGCAGGAGTTGGAAAGGAAGGGGCAAAAGGTGTTATAGAATCATTCAAAGGCCGATTTCATTTGAAGCGAATAAAGGGCAAATGTTATTTATTTAATTCTACACAATCTAAAATTAAGAGCTGTTAAGAAAACTGTATACAATTTCCTCAAATGGCTATCTTAGGAATTTGTTTTACACACATTTTTCAGCTATAACCACGGCTTTATAACTTTCCGAACTTTTACTTTTATCTTAAATGTCTTTAACATTTATTTTGGGGAATATGTAAGAATGTTCACTCCGAGTCATTATGATAAGACTCACATTTTAGTTTAGACACATCAAGACTATAATAAGAATACTTTATATCAAAGATGTAAAGCAAGACCTTGTACGCTAGTATGTTATTCAGTTTCAGGACACCCATTGAACAAACTAAACTGAGCTCCATTGACTAACAGTATCTATCTATAACAGACAGTACCCGACACAGAACAACCTCACCAGACGGACACACAATGACACAGTGTTCACACCACTAAATAGACATCAGTTGACTATGCAGACATTGACATTATGTCGAAGTTGATGCGATCTATGGCAATTCATAGAGGCTTTCACATTTATGTATAGGTATATGTATGTATGTTTCACACACTCTCTAAATATAATGCTATTGATTCTGTGTCAGACATTGACAGGAATAGTACCTACTAGTAGTAACATGTTAGACTAGCTGTGCTCTATTGCTTCGGTTGTGATATAATACGAACTCTGTTGCATCCATTACTCATACAGACCTGTATCCTTACTAACATTGTAAATGTGAAAGTTTTTAAAGATGTTTTTTTAGTCTAATAACGCGACAGACAAGCTTACGGCCCATGAAATGTTGTCACGATAGCCTATGAACGTTTGCAACACCAGAGACGCTACACTCGCGCTACTGAGCCTGAATGATGTTTTTATATTTGTAACAACTCGCTCTGCTGGCTGAATGGATCTAGCTCATTTTGGTTTAGAGATAGATTGTATCTACGCAGTATGAAATTATACAAAAGCTACTATTTATATATATATATATACATATTACATACATACATATGGTCACGCCTTTATCCCCGAAGGGGTAGGCAGAGGCATATTATATGCCCACATTTCACCTTTGTATAATTTGTCCCACGTAATAGGTGGTGAGCCGTATTGCCGTGTTTAAATGGACAGGCGCAGGTTGTGACTGCCTGCTGTTGAAATAAAGCCTTCAACTTAGCTTAACGACTGCCATTTTACTGGCAACCGGGACCAACGGCTTAACGTGCCTTCCGAAGCACGGAAACGCTCAAATAAATGTCACAAAGTGATCACATGGATGGTCACCCATCCATGGACCGGCCATAGTGAAAGTTGCTTACTGCAGTGATCGTTTTACAGAACACTGAGTCCGCGGGGCCACGAGCGCTTCTATGTCTACGAATCCTAGAATATGTTCCCATGGGATGCCGGGATCCCATTATGTTCAGAATTCCTCACGGGCTGAGTCGCGAGGATCCAGTTTACAATATTGTAATAAAATATGCCAAAATATAAGTTAAATGAAGCCGGCTTTGTTAGCTATGTTACCTACTCTTTAAGTATTCAAGATATACTTAATACTTTACATTTTGGACTTTGAAGTTGTGAATTAAATTTTATATTTCAATTAACAAAGAGTTTTAAATATGGAAAAAGAATTGCTTTCGAGCAGGATTCGAACCGGCGTCTTCGGCAAACCGTGCCGACGCGTTAACCACACGCCACCGAAACCTACTCGGAACCAACCAAATTTTCCATATTTAAAATTTATGATCAGTTAGCATACTAATTGCTTTTCAAAAATAATCTTAATGTTCGGGTTGCTTTTATCATGTCATCATGTCATCAATGAATATAGGTGCAATTCTATACATTCGTGCCGTGTAACTTTCTAAAAAGTGCCGGTAGATGGTGCCTACGTCGCCCCAAGACGTATAATAAGGTGGAAGATTTGGTTGGTTCCGAGTAAGTTTCGGTGGCGGAATGGTTAACGTGTCGGAATGGTTAACGTGTCGGCACGGTTCGCCTAAGACGCAGGTTCGAATCCTGCTCGAAACCAATTCTTTTTCCATATTTATTTATGATCAGTTAGCATACTAATTGCTTTTCAAAAATAATCTTAACAAAGAGTTGATGTGTATTTGAATGGACAGGTAACGTAGAGATTTTTAATACGCGATTTTCAATTAAACATTTAATTTATAATTTTCAATTAAGCGCTCGGCTCCGTGGACTCAGTGTTCCGTAAACGAGCAGTAAGCAACTTTTGCGATGGCCGCTCCTTGGATGGGTGATAGACGTGACCACTTTGTGCTATTTATTTGCGAGCCTTTCCGTACTTCGATAGGCACGTTAAGCTGTTAATCTACACTCGAGAGCAATGAATCCGGGTCACTTAAAGAATGTTAAAAATCTCGGAAACTAAAAATGATAGGTTAATGCAATAAATTGTATTTAATAGACAATGTAATACTCCTTAAATGAAAGTAAAAAAAATATGAGTCACCATACATTTTATTAACACAAAATTACATAAAGAAAAAACTGCCGATCTCTCCTTAAAACAAAAATAGGAAACATGAAATTTTTGAACTTTATTACGATTTTCTTGAATTTTAATACTTCGTATTGCCTCCTCGTGCTTCCATTACTGCGTTTACGCGGTTTGGCATGCTGTACACCAAGTTCCTTATACGATTTTGTGGAATATTCTCCCATTCCTCTGTGAGAGCAATTTTGAGCTCACGAAGCGTGATTGGGGGAGGGTTTCGTTGTTTTACGCATCTGCCTAGCTCGTCCCAAGCATGCTCGATCGGGTTGATATCCGGGCTGCGCGCTGGCCACTCCATACGAGTAATGTTCATCTCTTGAAGGTAGTCATTCACAATCCTACCTGTATGAGGTCGGGCATTGTCATGCATAAATATAGCATCCTCACCTAAATTGACCATAAATGGACCAACGTGATCATTGAGGATTTCTTCCACATATCTTACGCTAGTTAAAGAGCCGTTTTCTATGATCACCAGCTCTGTGCGACTTTCAGAAGAAATTCCGGCCCACACAAGTACAGACCCACCACCGTAGGCTAGCTTTTTCTTCGATGCATGCTTGCTTGAATCTTTCCCCTGGTCTTCGATACACTCTGTGTCTTCCATCGTGCTTGTAGAGCATAAATTTTGATTCGTCGGAGAACATAACTTTTGACCAATCTTCAATACTCCAATTTACGTGGCTCTGGGCATACCTTAGTCTCGAAATACGATGCCCACGCTCCAGTTTAGGGCCGTTTGCAGGTCTAAGGGGTTTTAAGTTAGATTCAGCAAGCCGACGTCTTACTGTCCATGCACTTGGGTTACTTCCTCCGAGGCGTCGAAACTGATTGGTGAGTTCAGTTCCTGTGAGAAAGCGATTTCGAAGCATGGTGTTCACCAAGTATCGGTCTTCTCGTGCTGTGGTACACCTGGTTCTGCCCGTTCCTGGTCTGCGTAGGTTAGAACCAGTTTCTTCGTAACGTCGGAGAACTCTTTGTACTGTTGACAGCGACACACCGACAGTCCTGGCTGTATCGCGCTGACTCCGGCCGGTTTCCAGCATTGTAAGTATTCTGGTGCATTCTTCAGGCGTAAGCGACATAATTTCAGCTTGATTAATGAATATAGAGCACTATCAACATGGTTTATGTACCCACATAAATGACAGATTACAAACAAAAGCAACACCAAATGCTGTAATTTCGTAGTTCCATCTTCGAAAGTGGCCCTTTTTCAAATTTGATTTTTTTATGATATAACTTTACAATAACTAAGAAGTTTTAATACCTTCATTTAAGGAGTATTACATTGTCTATTAAATACAATTTATGGCATTAACCTAGCATTTTTAGTTTCCGAGATTTTTAGGATTCTTTAAGTGACCCGGATTCATTGCTCTCGAGTGTAGATTTTCAATAACATGACGGTTTTTATGTTGGAGGCCATAATATGGGCGGCATATAAAATTTCAACAGTGGATTGTTAAATCTGCGCTTGTGTTGGCAGCGCGCGTGTAGCGCCTCTTATGTGACCGACGTCTATGGCTTCGGTAACCAACATTAGATGGGCCGTTAGCTTGTCTGTCAACTGTCACCTTAGTAATATAAAAAACAAAATTTTAAAACTTATTATCCTTTTCTATACTAATGACATGTAATATAATAGTACCTACTTACTCCATAATACCAATTGAGAAGTGTATGTATTTAATTAAAAGGCATTCGAGAATACAATTCCATAATTTTGCTTGCCAAATTATAAATTCCGGCAATTTCAACTACTTTATTCTTGCACTTGTACTTTAATCTATATATCTCTAAGGAACAACTTGTACCAAACATTACTCGATATTGCTAAAATAGTTTCTCGAACAGCAACTACACAACAGAACCGAACAATTCACACTTAGATCGTACATAAGTTAGTAGTTTGTACGATATACGAATATCTGTCACATTCTCTACTACATTTCAGTCCCAAGATTCCACAGAACTTACCCATATCAAGCTCCTAACCAATAAACCATTTCGAATAACTTAATTATTCCGTTATAACGACCTTCTATTTACTTTAAATGGTTGTCCTTGTGGGAAATGGCTTTTGAAGATAATAGATCTTTATTGATGACGTCAATGACAGTGGACTTTAGTCAATCTATAAGTAAGTCAGGTTATCAAAATTTCATAAACTGACATGAAAGGAATAGAGCCCATAAAGAGCCAATACCTTATCCGTCTGGGAAATCTGTGGCAATGAACTCATTCTAAGCATACTAGAAAGAAAAGCGCTATGAGATATAGGCGTATGTAGGCGCTCCGGACGTCAGTGTTGCGATGATGAACTTTGTTTGTGAAGAATATTATAGAGCAGTAAGATCCGTGAGCCGTCTGTGCTATCTTGAAACTTGTGAATTTTAGTTTAAAAGTGGCGTTTGTAAACTTAAATACAAGATAAAATTTACTAATGTCGTATTACTATTAATTACCGTTGAAACCGCTTGAAGTGTTCCACATGTATGTAAGATTCGAATTTCTGAATATATTACATTGGTTGTGTTGTTGTTCATGAATAGAGTTCCTGTTACATCCTACTACTATTGTTCGGATGTTTGTAACTCAATCACGCTCTAATCGCGCAGCAGATTTAGCTCAAATGTAGTACAGGGATTGATAATATTCTTAAATAACACAGATTACTTTTAATCCGTTGAAAATTTCCTGACTGACGACTTTTATTTTTAGCTGGGACAATTGGCTTAGTAAGTCTTTCAAAGAGAGGAAATATCCAGGGACCTACAACTACTAACTTTGGAGCATATAGTTCAAAGATCTCAGAACCGTGATAGCTAGGGAGCTGCAATTTTCACGGATGATGTATTTCTGTTGCTGCTATAACAATATTGACACTAAATGCAGATAAAAAGTACAAAACAACACAAACTTCAAAACAAACATTCGTGGACTACACAAATATTTATCTCGACTCAGGAATTGAACCCAGTAACTCAGAGTCGTAGTCGCATACAATTACCACTGCGTCACCAAGGCAGTCTCATTTACATTCAGCACGTGCGGTGACCATGCCTTACTCGCTTGAATTCTAACAAAAATATGCATCTCGCGAAAACCCGCTCTTTCATAAATTCTCCACTGATAGTCGCGGGCTTAGTCTAAACCTTTATGTCACCCGTAAACCTGTGGATCTGGAGCTTTGCACCTGTTTTGATCCTCGCGTCTTAGATTGATCTAGGATTTGAATTTTACTGGTACGGAATATTGCCTCATATATTTTGTTACTAGTACCTAGTTATTATAGTGCCTCTACCTTAAGGATTAGGTTAGCAAATTTAAAAAAAAATGCTAGTAAAATGTCATTTGTCTCATAAAAGAAATGACAGCACATGAGAGAAAAGATATTTCAGTAAGAATTGTCCTAAAGTGTATGCAAACACATTTTATGCTTATCGAACACGAAATGGAATACATTTATCAGTAACGCGAAAGATACAAATTTGGGATGAAATATTCTACAAAAAAATGAGGGTAGGACAGTAAATAAGTACCTTAATGAGACGGTCTCAGGAAATTGACTTAGAATAAGGAAAATAATCATTTTTTCTTTTCTTAGGATGCGTGTTCTTACTGAGATGAGACGTGCGCGGTAGAAAGCCACTATCGGATCTAACCGTGCTCGAACGCTCCGGACGTGGAGTGTGAGGATGAACTCCCAGTCTATGGCGAGCGGTGCGATGATAGAACGTAGCTGTGGGCATCATATCAAATAATTCCTCAGAGCACACACCATTGTACAGGCGATAGAACACGCATAAGGAGGCAAAGTCCCTCCTGTCGCGAAGAGGTTCCACATCACCTGTAAGCATAGGATCGTTGACAACTCTCACGGGTCGCCTTTGCACCGAGTCAAATGGACGAAGCTGATATTCTGGTGCCCCCGCTCAGAGATGACAACAGTACTCCATGTGCGGCTGCACTTGCGACTTATACAGAAGCAGTGTTTGCGCTGCAGTAAAGTACCACCGCGGTCAGCTGAGCACACCGAGCTTCTTGGACGCCAGCTTAGCCTTGTCCTCCAAATGACTCCGGAATTGAACCTCTCTGGAGATGTCAACGCCAAGGATCCCAATGCTTTCGGTGTTACATACGTACTTCTAACTCTATGATACGTTTCAAGTGGAAAACCCATTTCTTGGTAAAAACAAAACACCAATATTCTGATCAAGTGGATTTGGTAGGTTGCTATCTCTATCACAAACATGTAATATACTTTTTAGACTCTTATTTGCATCTGAATTCTCTGGTTGCTAGACTGTAGTCCAATTATATCGTCAACAAAGCCACCTGATGTTAGAAATTTCTGTCTGTTTTGGGTCTAGTTCGTAATATCGACAGTCACTACATCGGTGGTCGCTGTATCAAAAACGTTCCATCAACGTGCTAATTTATCGACAGTACCCCAAACCAAGACTCTCTTAATGGACAGTTTACTCAGTCAGTCAGGTGCACTTTCCAAACTTCAGAGTTCTACATAAAGTATATCGACCCTCAAAAGTTTATTTCTAAATTATATTTTACTTGCAAAAGGAAAAACTACTATGTAATCGCAACAAAGCTTTCACTTTGTAATTACAAGCACGTAGCTCTCAACAATATATGTGAAAGAATTCAAACAATTTATTTTATTCACAGTCCAAATAAAAGGGGTTACTTGCCAAATAGGCTTCGGAAAACCTACGCATCCTTTGTGTGAATTCCTTAAAGCTTGAATATGGGGCTGCGTTGTTGGAGCGATGTAATTTAATTTTAAAACATGGACTTAGTGTGTGAAGTGTTCGTTCTGGTTTCTAGAAGTTTTGTTATTATAATGCTATTCTATGTATGTGTGAAACTGTGTAAACTTTAACTCAAGGCAGAGAAAGGATGTTGGAATCAATGTCTAATGGTGTATTTATCTGTATTACTTTTATTTTTTAAATTGAAAGGTCAAAATTTTGTAAAATAATACTGTATTAAATTTTATCTTCTCGGTTAAGGTCGTTGTTTATTTTTACCGTGTTTATGTTTTAGTTGTTTTAGGGTTAGCCTATGCTGATGCTGTAAATATTTTTAAAATCCAGAAACAACTTTTGTGCTTAACTTCTTGGCTCTGAGCGTTACTTTATCGAAATTTCTAACCATTTCATATCCATTTGAAACCAATTTGGTACAGGGTTAAAGCTACTCTAAGAACGTATTTTGTGCAAAAAATACAATTTTACCTAGCGCTACATGTGATTTTTCCTGCTGAAGTGTTATTATTTCCAACAAAAAATACATTATCTGTACGAAAGCAGTATTAATAATCTAGTTCAATAATTTCATCTCTTTGATCAATTGAATTGCTTCAAATTTTAATGGCAAAGCATCGGACGTCACTAATTGCAGGTTCCTGTGAAGCATCACGTTCTGTAATGGACATTCACTGGGTTCTTTGATTTATCAACACCATTACACTCAAAGGCCAGACACACCTACATTTTCATTGAATACACTCTTACTGAAAATCACTTGTATAGATTATGAGATATATTTGAAGATAAATTCATTTTTATTTGAATGAATAAATATCATGATATCTATGAACGGTTTTTCGTCTAAGTATTGCGCCTGGAGGCTTTTTCAAATGTCTTTAGAACTTAAAGGTATAGAAAGTCGAGTCTATTGGAATTCGTCTTCAATAAGAAGATTTAAGGAAATCGGCTTAAGGATTTCCGAGAAATCGATGTTCACAATAAGTAATTTACTTTATAAAACGATTTTGTTTCGTTGATGTGCATTTTGTAATGAATTCTCTGAACGTGATTTTCATCCCCTTCAGAACCTAAACGTAATTTGAAATCAATCTCTTTTATTTTTATCGAACTCTGCTGTCTAAAAGGGCACTCCTCAAGGGTTGACTGCCTCTGTGGCGCAGTCGGTAGTGATACCGCCTGCGGCGCTGGAGGTCGTGGGTTCGATTCCCACCGGAGACAAATATTTGTGTGACCCATAAATGTTTGTCTCAAGAGTCTGGGTGTTTCTATGTATAATATGTATGTATTTAAAAGTATATAAGTATTAATATCCGTGGTCTGATACCCATAACACAAGCAGGTTATTCCTAGCTTACTTTGGGATCAGATAGCGTTGTGTGAGATGTCCGTGAATATTTATTTATTTATTTATTTACTCAACTTAGTGACGTGGCGACCAGTTATCTTTACAGAAGACAGCATGGTCGTTTTCTATTTTATCAGGCTGAAATCTTAGAGCAAACCGAATCTCCATACACCTATACCTACCATACCACACCTACCTACCCAAAAGTGGTTAGTGTGCCTGACTACGGATTCAAGACAAATATCTTTTTAAGGGATTAAATTTTCTATTCAAATAGTAATCTGAGAACTAGTTTTATTAAACTAAGAGTTAAATTTAGAATCCTTCATTAATCTTGCTGTATGAATATACCCAGCCTTCGGCCTCGACGTGTCTTCTTACCGTGTAACACTATGTTGCTTTCCCCTTCATCATTTACAAAATTCGCATTTAGTTAATGACGTTACATATCATAGCGCTTAAGCTTGTGTTATTAAAATTAATTACACAGAACCACTCAGCATAATATTTGGTTTCAAACTAACATTGAGTGTGCTTAATTACGTCCTATTGACAGTGTAAACCAATAGGTTACTTACTAGCGGACGCCTCGTGGCTTAACACCCGTTCCCGTGGGAATACGCGAATAAAATATAGCCTATGTCACCCGCAGATATCGTAACTTTCCAATAGTGAAAGAATTTTTCAAATTGGTTCAGTATTTTCGGAGCCTATTCGATGCAAACAAACCATCAAATGTTTCCTCTATATAAAGATTAAAATCTGAGGCATTGTATGGTGAGCGGTCGCAATAACTGACTACGAAAACAGGGACGTAGGTTCAGTTCAACTAGAACAAATATCTTTGTGCAGAACATAACTTGAACGAGTAAACAGTATTAAATTAATTAAGTATCTAAAATTGTATCGCTTTGGACGAGTATTGATGAGAAAAAAGTGACATTAATAGTTAGCTTTATCATTTTTGAGTTTCTTTACAGGTAATTAGAAAAAAAACCACATAAACCGTAAAAAATATAACAGAATATTAAAGACGCATCGTAGTGTTAATTATTGAGTGCTAAGCTATCTGATACCCCGCGTAAAATACCTGAGTACAAAGCAACGGAGGCATAACCCCGGCGCGCCGGTATCAGCCCATGAACACACACATCGCTACCTCCTCGACGGAAACCGAACATAATTCGCAGCTTCCACGGCTTCCGGCGACCGCCCCAGATTACGATATCAACGTAAATCATGAATTTTGTCATCCCGTTGAACCCTTGGGGGATGTATCAACCGTGGGTTTAGATATCGAAACTGTTCTACTTTACTTCCGTTGTACGAACTTGAGGGATTAAGGGGCGTTGTGTTGTTATGTTCTTTTTAAAATTCTATTTATACTGTCTTTGGAGCAGGTGCTTGAAATTTTCGTTGGGAAATTTAAAATTGCACGAATATTTACAACGAAGCATTCGCGACTCCGCCCGTGTGATATTTTGTTCCCGCCTCTGTTTCTCACGGCAACTTATACCCGGGATAAATAGTAAGTCTATGTTTTATTCTAGACTAATCTATCTCTGTAACAAATTTCAGCCAGATCTTTTTAACCGCTAGAGCGTTACAGTATCAAACATCCACACTCACAAACTTTCTCATTCATAATATTGGTAAGGTTACCTTTTCTAATGGACTAATTCAACCAATCACATGCGCCTTTCGCAGTCCGCCGCTGTTTGTAGACAAGTCATGTAATCAAAATGATCGAAAATGGTTCAACGCAAACTTTTCCGAACAAATCTCGCTTGTAGGGTAGACAATAGACATCTGGATACTCCTAGGTTGAAACTTAGAAACGTTGATATTTAGCTCTCAGGCAGTTAGTAGTGAAGAAGCTTATCTCGTTTCTTGCCACCTAGACGGAGCTTCGCCAAGTCTGTGGGAATTTGAAAGAAATCGTTGTTCAGTCCTTGTAAAAAATTTCACTACCAGTAGCCCCCAGTCATTTCAAATAGACCAATTTTCGTTTCTCTGCGTTCACAAAATCAATATACGAGATAAACTTACTAGATCCAATTAAGCTCGACCGATATATTCCAGCAAGATTAGCACTATAACTTAGGCTAGTATCCACATACATAGGTATTGTTACGATTATATGGCCGACGTAGGAATGTGAGAGAATTAATTACGGATTGGATTGCTTATAATTGATAGTCTAGTCTAGAACAAATAGCGGTGTCCCACTCATTTTGGCGTTTTTCTGAGGTAATATTTAACGGGCAAGGTGAAGTATCCTATTTTGATAAAAACTGAAACGTCTTTTCATAAATTTTTAAGATAATCTACAAACTAATTAAACCATAATATTAACTTTAACTCTTATTTTATACAAGCTAGAGATTTGAAAAATCTTTCTCTTTAGTTTTCTAAATACTATGGGTGACTTAATAGTTACCTCGTCCTCGCATCGTTTGACATTGAACTCTTCCGACTTATATTCTACTAGCTGTTTCCCGCGGCTTCGTCCGCGTAGAAGTCATGATCATGTAAAATCATTACCCTCCTTTTGCTCGGTCAGTTATGAAGTAGCCTATGTCCTTTCCTTGACCTCAAACTATCTCTATACCAAAGTTCATCAAAATCGGTTCAGTGGTTAAGGCGTGAATACGTAACAGACAGACAGACACAAATAGTTACTTTCGCATTTATAATATTGGTAGGGAAGTATTAGGGATTTCTATTATATAATACTTTAAATAAATAAATAAATAAATATTCACGGACATCTCACACAACGCTATCTGATCCCAAAGTAAGCTAGGAATAACCTGCTTGTGTTATGGGTATCAGACCACGTATATTAATACTTATATACTTTTAAATACATACATATTATACATAGAAACACCCAGACTCTTGAGACAAACATTTATGGGTCACACAAATATTTGTCTCCGGTGGGAATCGAACCCACGACCTCCAGCGCCGCCGGCGGTATCACTACCGACTGTGCCACAGAAGCAGTCAAATATTTTTATTTATAATACTTTAAACACAAAGATAAAAGTCTATTACACTCTCACACTGTAAATACTCAAACTCTTACGTATAGAAATAAACTTATGTAAGTATCAAATTTTTGCCTTTTATAGACTTATAAGTTTTGGGTGTGCGTTAATAAATTATTATTTTAGGTGATATTTTGCAACCAAGTATATCTGGCAACACATAGCAATGCTTTATCATATCATTAACTGTAACATCTTGGTATACCTATCATTACCATTAATAAAGAACCAGCAATGTACATCTCTCTACACAACGCATCGACTACAATCGACAGCGCGGTGAATTCATGGAGCGCTAAGAATAGACATATTTTTCTGATATTTTTCAAAGTAAACATACAGACATACATACATATAGTCACGCCTTTATCCCCGAAGGAGTAGGCAGAGGCATATTATACGCCGACATTTTCACCTTATAGTTCCACGTAATGGGTGGTGAGCCTATTGCCGCGTTTAAATAGACAGGCGTGACCTTCAGCTTAAAGGAGAACGCCCAGGCTTCGTTTCTTTTTGAAAAACCTAAGTAAAAAGTGTATGGCTACTTAAGTAAATTGATAAATCATTTAATATTTTTTTAACAATCTTTTCATTCACTCGAATAATATATTTTGTGGCGTTTAAACTTTGATATAATTCGTGGTGTAATCTTTTTACGCACCGCGGACTGACGTGACGAAGATGGCCGCCATTCGCCAATATCAATGTGCGGCATAATACGAACTGTCAAAAATTGAAAACTTGTGAACAAAAAGTCTTTTCGGTGTCGAATGTGCGGTTTTGCAGTAGATTAGATAAAAATGCCACGGTGTGTGAATTGTTCACTATCTTTGGTATATCCTCTGCATAGACATCGAGTCGTGGAGGCAACAGATGTCATGATTCGAATTTTACGATTCTGGATTGATCCAGAAGTGGTTAGTACTTATATCCTATTCAATTAAGTTTTGTATTCTGTACTTGTAACATACTTGAAATGTATTTGTAATAGTAAATTAGTTATGTTCAAATGGTAAAGTAAATACATAATGAAGCATGACAATAACCAATTGTGCTAAAGGTTTTTACCTGATCTTGTGTTTTCCATATCAGTGATGTGTTACAATACAATAGATTTTTCCCAATCAATATCATAACAGAAAATATTAGACTAGTAGGTATATAATTTTATTTTATTTATTTGCAGATATCGGTGGAGGATTTTCTTTGTCAAGAATGTTTTGTGATATTACAAAGAGCATCTCAAAGCTCATCTAGTGAATCAGTGGACATCAGCAAGTGGACTTAGCCTGTGGGTCTTCCATACTGAGAGCTAAGACGCATAAAGTGATAATTAATAGCCCTGAAGGAAATCTCATCATGTCATGCACGCATGTCATGTACGCCTAATCAACAGGTAAATATACTTTTAATAATACTATGCCTCAAGGCATTCTTTCACAGCATTCTTCCAGTCTGTGACATCTATAATCTTTAATAATATAATAAAGAGAAAAGATTTGATTGTTTGTCTGTTTCCATCGAATAGGCTCTGAAACTACTGGACTGATTTGAAAACTCCTTTCACTGTTGGGAAGCTACACTCTTCCCGCGAATATAGGTTATATTTTATTTCCGTATTGTCACGGAAACGGGGGCTACGTGGGTGAAACCGCGTGACGTTCTCTAGTTGCAGATAAAATGCAGTAAAATAACCTTAGTTAATATTAACGGAACACCTTTTCAGAGCCCTTTTTAAATGGCATAAATTAAAGTCGGTTTTACTTTTTTCTTTGCTTACAGGTTCACAGACTTCAAAAAGTTTGCCTGCCTTGTTGGACAAATGCGTATAGAACTATAAGGAGACAGACCCAGTACGATCAGAGTAGGCAGCAGCAGGTACATGAAGGTGCTGTTACACCACATGAAAATATGGAAGTCCTCACAACTTCAAGACAACAGTTAGGCAGTGTTTCACAATCTGCTACTCCCTTAAGGCCTATACCAACACCACCACCACAACCCACATATCAAGCGTACCATGTTCCAAATGTTGTACATATTCCTAATATATCGTCAAATATATACAAAAGGGCTGCTGCGACTTCACGGATTTGTATTTTTATCAATGTGAAAATGGCACAGCATCCCACCGTACGAAAGCCTACCAAACAATTATTGTTTGGTAGGCTTTCGTACGGTGGGATGTGCCCACATTCTGACTACATTGTGGTACCTAAGTTGGGCTCGATTTAGATACATTGAACCGCCAGCTGCATTTTTGGACAACATATTTCATGAATATGAGGGTGATGATATAGACATCATAGATGAATAAAACTTGCTTAAAAATATTCTAGCATTTTCATTTTCTTCTTCCTACACAAACTTGCACAACCTAATAAGTACTAGCTGACCCACCCCGGCTTCGCACGGCACAGTCCTATACCCAGATTGCAGTGCAACCTGCCGGGTTCAAATTATGTCTATGACTTTCACGCAAGTGCAAGCTATAGGTTGACAAAGTTTTATCGCAACTAGATGAAGCGGGGTATACTACGCCAAATCGAATGCCAAATAATGGAACGTTCAAAATATCGAAGATTACAATATCAATGTTCGATATGTTAAACGTTCGATATTTTGAACGTTCGAGTATTTGGATGTTTGATTATTTGGCATTCGAATTGGCGTAGTATACCCGATGAACCGGGGGCGACCATGCATTAAATAGAGATAACTATAAACATTGATATATAGGTAACTAGGTAGGTATTACATTTTCAGGGTTATTTATTAGTGTTGGAACTATTACTTCTATCTTATTTACGATTAGCCCTTTCTGGATAAAATTAATTTGACGGATTTATTGACATTTGCTTCGAAACTAACCTCTAATTTGAACAGCAAAACGAAGAATGAGATAAAACCCCACAAAATAAGAGAATAATTTCAATTTTTTTTTTTTTTTTTTTTTTTTTTTTATACCACTAGAGTGGCAGACAAGCATACGGCCCCCCCAGATGTACCGGTGGTCACCGCAGCCTATGGACGTTTGCAACACCAGATTTATATCCTATGATAGTACGATATCCATCCAATTTAATATCAAATTTTCGCTGTCATACAAAATTATTTGTTACGAAACGGCGGCCCATTCAATAATGGGCAATCTCCTTTCCAAGCCACCCATAAGGCCTTCACCTTGGCTTAACGATTGTCAATCTACTGACAACTTTTGCGAAAATGTTCCCTTCTTACGACACCCACGGGATGTATTGGGGTGGCGACATTTTGTTTCAAAGTAAAACACTTGTAAATCAAATTCCGAAGTCACTTGTACTGCAATATGTAAATACATATTTCATTTTCTATTTGCCCATGGTAGCCAGGACCCTCTTCTCGCCAAATAATTCCGTTAGTTTACTCCCATAAATCGTTTCTACGCGCAGACATTATAATACGTTTTCCGACACCGTTGAGTAAGTAAGTAAGTAAGTAAGTAAGTAAAACTTTATTGTACACCAAACATGAAATTGACAACAAAAAATATATATAGTGTATACAATGTACAAATGGCGGCCTTATCGCTAAGAGCAATATCTTACAGGCAACCGTAGATAGGACAAAATTATAAGAAATGGGTAGTATTTGGTGTCAGAAAGAAAACTTAGAGATAACTAAAAGTGTAGAAAGAAAAATGAGTTTCACAGTCACAGTAGGTACGTATACCTAATTTACAATACATAAACTAGCAATCTATAATAAACTAATACATAATTTCCAAATACATACATAAACATTCATATACTTACATAATAATACCAATAAATATACAACAGTAAAACATACATATAAATAACGTAGAAAATACTGTGAAAAGATAATTTTTATATGAAGAAAACAAAGCATCTAAGCACTTAAGTAATGCTCTTTGACCATGCGTTTGAATACAGGCAGCGATTGGGCACGCCTAATCGATACTGGCAGAGCATTCCACAACCGCACGGCTTGCACAGTAAAGGACCTGTCATAGAACCTAGTAGAATGCTCTGGGATAGCTAAAGCCAAAGACTCCGATGACCTCAAGGATCTAGAATGTGTGTCATTTAGGAACATAAACCGTTCTTATAAATAAGTTGGGGTACAGGAAATAAACAATACGCTATAAAGTATTGATAGAATATGAGTATTCCGGCGAAGGCGAATTGGGAGCCAATTGAGCATACTGCGATATTCAGATATATGATCATACTAGCTGATGCCCGCAGCTTCGCCCGCGTTACATTATTTCCCGCCGGAACTTATTCCCGGGATAAAAAAGTAGCCTATGTGTTATTCCAGACTATAATGTATCTCTGTACCAAATTTCAGCCCGATCCGTTCAGCGGTTTGAGTGTGAAAGAGTAACAAACATCCACACTCACAAACTTTCGCATTTATAATATTAGTAAGATTTGCGTAAACCAAATATAAATCTAATACATAAATTTTGAAGGCGCTCAAGTTTATCAAGTTGCTCCTCAGTGACATCGAGATAACTAACATCGGCATAGTCAAGTATTGGAAGCAGAATAGATTGTGCAAGCGCAATTTTGGTAGCCGTAGGCAGAAAATTGCGTAATCTACGCAAGGACCCGACCGATGCATACATTTTGCGACTAACTTCTCGCATTTGGGGAGCCCATGATAATGTGGTATCAATCATTATACCAAGATTTTTGACACAACTACTAATAGGCAGTACTATGCCATTAAATAGAATATTAGGAAGTTGTGTCCAGTCTATCTGAGATACCATCCGTTGGCTACCCACAACAATAACTTGAGTTTTATAGGGATTGACTTCAAGACCATATTTCCTACTCCATTGGCAGATCTGGGACAAGTCACTGTTAATAATTGCAATAGCCTCGCTCAACTCATGCACTGGAGACTGCATGTATATTTGAAGATCGTCTACATAAAGGTGGTAAGATGAAAGTAATGATTTTGAGATGGAATTAATAAAAATGGCAAAAAGTAAAGGAGAATGAACGCCACCCTGTGGGACGCCGACAGATGTATCACACCAAGAAGAGAAAGATTCATCGTAACGCACACGCTGTCGACGCCCAAACAGGTAACTTCGAAACCAATCAACCACTGTTGGAGATATGTTAAGAGAGCGCAATGTTGCCAGTAGGATATGGAAATCCACTTTATTAAACGCATTGCTGAAATCAAGCAAGGAGAGGATAGTAAGATTCCCATTCTCCATTCCAAGCCTTATGTCATCCGTAACATTGATCAAAGTAGTAACCGTGCTATGGCCTGGTCGGAAGCCTGATTGGATAGGATCAAGGAGTATATTACAATTAAGGAACGAACTTAACTGAGTATGTATGAGACGTTCTAAAACTTTAGACAAAAAAGGTAAAATGGAGATTGGACGATACTCGGAGAAGGAGGTAGGGTTATTTTTTTTAGGTAGCGGGATAATCTGGGCTTCCTTCCAGGCGTTCGGGAATACACCACTGGTGAGAGAGTAGTTTAGGATATGACACAGCACAGGAAGGAGCTCGTCTATGATAGGCTGGATCATATTGCGACTTAAAGAATCACTGCCAATAGCGTTGGAATGTACAGACATTATACACCTCTTAACATCACAAGCAGTTAGTTGACTAAAGAGGAACGGTGGATATGAAGGGGTCGGTAGTGTTGAAAGATATTGTAAAGTATTGGCTTTACTATTCAGATCAAAATTGGAAGATGAGGAAAAATGTTGATTTAATAACTCAATGTCAATTTTCTTTGGGACATGATGCATTTTAGACTTTCCAACCCCTAGTGTTTTGAGAAACTTCCATACTTCAGACATCAGGGCTGTTGTCGACGGCAGCTGTTCTGACTGCATGGCCATTAACGCTGGAGTACCGCAAGGGTCAGTGTTGTCCCCTACTCTGTTTCTGCTGCATATCAATGACATGTTGTCTATTGACGGCATTCATTGTTATGCAGATGACAGTACGGGGGACACTTGTTACACAGGCCGCCCCGGTATCTCTCGGGACGCAGTGGAAGAGAGTCGTGAACAGCTTGTGTCTGAAATCGAGGCTACTCTTACTAGAGTGTCCGATTGGGGTAGACAAAACCTTGTCCAGTTCAACCCTTCGAAGACACAGGCGTGTTTCTTCACCGCTAAGAAAGCCCCAATTACTGTAGCGCCACAATTCCAGGGCACATCTCTTTCCATCTCTAAAAGTATAGGGATCCTTGGTGTTGACATCTCCAGTGACGTTCAGTTCCGCAGTCATTTGGAGGACAAGGCCAAGCTGGCGTCCAAGAAGCTCGGTGTGCTCAACAGGGCGCGGCGGTACTTTACTGCGGCGCAAACACTGCTTCTCTATAAGTCGCAAGTGCGGCCACACATGGAGTACTGCTGTCACCTTTGGGCGGGGGCACCCGAATATCAGCTTCGTCCATTTGACTCGGTGCAGAGGCGAGCTGTGAGAGTTGTCAACGATCCTATACTGACAGGTGGTGTTGAACCTCTTCGCGACAGGAGAGACTTTGCCTCCTTATGCGTGTTCTACCGCCTGTACAATGGTATGTGCTCTGAGGAATTGTTTGACATGATGCCCACGGCTACGTTCTATCATCGCACCGCTCGCCATAGACAGGGATTTCATCCTCACACCCTACGTCCGGAGCGTTCGAGCACGGTTAGATCCGATAGGGGTTTTCTTCCGCGAACGCTTAGGTTGTGGAATGATCTTCCTGCCTCGATTTTCCCAAACGCCTACAGTATGGGGTTCTTCAAAAGGGGTCTAAGAAGGTTTTTACAGGGTCGGCAGCGCGAGTGTGGCGCCTCTGGTGTTGCAAACGTTCATAGGCTGCGGTGACCACCAGTCCTTCTGGTGGGCCGTATGCTTGTCTGCCACCTTAGTGGTATAAAAAAAAAAAAAAAAAAAAATACTTTCGTTGAGTCGCCGTTCTCGACTGATTCATAAATATATTGGCGTTGGGCTTTCCTACACACCTTGCTGCAGACATTTCGTATAGCAATGTAATTTTCATGATTACGAGGTGTAGGGCGCGACTTGTACCTAGATTTTGCAGCAGCTTTCTTTGTAATAAGTTTTTTGATATCAGCTGTTAACCAGGGTGCAGGCAGGTGCCGAACCCTTACCGCATGTATAGGTGCGTGAACATCATATAGATTAAGCAATTTTGTATTGAATATGTCAACTTTTTCATTAATGCACTGAGATGCATAAAGTGAGCTCCAATCTATATTATCAGCATCCTCACGGAGTTTGTCAAGTTGCATGCGACCGAAATTGCGTTGCATTATAATCTTAGATCTAGGTTTAGGAGTGCGAAGTTTGTAGGACAAGAAGAGAAGGTCATGGTAGGAAAATTCGTCAGCATTACATTGTCCATACTTAGCAACTAAATCAATTGAGGAAACCAGGATAAGATCAATAAGAGAAGGATTGCGATTAGGAAAATTGAGTGCCGAACTTTATAAGGAATTGTCTGTGTTTTACTCCGAAAGTTGTTAAAATAATTATTGAGGCGTACTGTGCTAGGTGGTTTTAGGGTTACATACCCAAATGGTGAAAACGGGACTCTATAACTTCGCTGTCCGTAAAGTCTGTCTGTCTGTCTCGTGGCTGTATCTCATGAACTGTGATAGCTAGAGAGCTGGAATTAAACAGATTATGTATTTCTGTTGCCAATATGACTACAAATAGACATACACATACATACAGAAATCAAAAATAAAAAAAAATTAACAAAAAAAAAACCGACTTCAAACAAAAACTAAAAATTGAAAAATAATAAAATTAATTTAGTGTCATAAAAGTAATAGGTAGTATATTTAGATTTATATCAGATTTTATTGAATGTAATACTGAAATATAGGTTAGGTAGATATTATTAATATCTCATAAAAATATTGGCGTCGACTTCAATACTAAAGTCGATGCCAATATTGACTGATATAAAACTAAATATACTACCTATTACTTTTAACACACTAAGTTAATTTTATTATTTTTCAATTTTTAGTTTTTGTTTGAAGTCGGTTTTTTTTTTGTCATGATTTTGAGTGACTGGTAGACTGAAATTATATCTGTCTAGGGGTAATGTTCTCCCCAATACAAATTAATCAAGCCCAAAAACAAGATAACTGCTGTAAATCGTTAAGGAATTCCCTCGATTCGAGGGATTTCTTCGATTTCTCCAGGATCCCAGCATCCGATTCTGACTTCCTGTTTATGGGACCACATGGGAAGCACCAGCTCTCAAACAAAAAAAGAATTTTCAAAATCGGTTAACTCCTTCAAGCGATTTGCCGGTAACAAACATAAAAAAAAATACAGACGAATTGAGAACCTACTCCTTTTTTGGAAGTCGGTTAAAAATAAAGACAGGCTCCCATTCAACAAACGCGAATAATTCACGTTTTTATTATGAAATCCTTCGTCGCGCACAGAGTCCGATTCACACTTGGCCAGTTTTATTTCTGTATTGGCGCTCTGAAAACTTAATGAATATATTGTAAAACTTTGTTATTATTTCTTTTGAATTGGATCGAGAACACTTAACTTTTATATTTACACGGACGAAAGTTATAAAAAGAGATATTTTAAATTGTTATCAATATCGCAACTTTCTTTCTACGTGTGGAATTCTCAACAGACTTCACTTCTGTGACGATTAAAGTTGGAAGTTTCTTTCTGTTTTTAGAGTTGCGTACCCAAAACATAAGAACGCGACCCTCTTCCTGAAACTCCACTGGATCTCATGAACCATGATAACAGAATCCCATACAACAAATGTTACTATTTTGTCGTTTTTTTTAAGGGACCCTGCATGCGTGAAACTACCTTTACTTTACAGTCATCAACTTGCATGCACAGGTGATATTAGCTTTTGAAACTTTCAATTTAGTATTTTTGTTGATATAGCGGTAATAGAAATACATCATCTGTGACATT
The DNA here is from genome assembly GCA_933228765.1 of Miltochrista miniata. Lineage (NCBI taxonomy): Eukaryota > Metazoa > Arthropoda > Insecta > Lepidoptera > Erebidae > Miltochrista > Miltochrista miniata. The sequence goes on from OW121770.1 coordinate 494,559, forward strand.
TGACTGGCAGACAGACATACAGACCGACTGACAGACAGACAACCGAGTCTTGATAATAATGCTAATAGGGTCTCGTTTTTATCCTTTGTGTACGGAACCCAAAAAACATACACATCATCTAATGTGATCTAAAGAAATAAAGGCAGCATTCTGTAATAAATAAAGTGCAATAAAAACAACAAGTAAATAGGTCTACATCAGTCTTAAGTGGAAGCTCTTAAACTCTTTCTTTTATTACTTGAGGATAATGTGTAATGAGGAACGCTCAACATTCCGTGAGAAATGTTCCCTCTCAGCTGGGCCCAGAATATTACTTAAATTGATCCTTTATTTACTCGTCTCTAAGGCTGAACACACACCAGAGTCATGACTGTCTTAAGAGTCCGTATGACGCTCAATAGACCATTACCTTGATCTAGCTCTCAGGACTCGTGAGGGCTAATGAATCAATGTTATAACATAGTAGCTTTAGTTAATGAACCAATAACATAAAACAATACAATCTATGAAGTTATTCGTGTCACGTTGCTCTATGACTAATAACGCTTGAAGCCAAAAACAAGATACTGCTAAAATGCTCGATTTTCTTTTTGTTTTCAAATACCTCGATCCCTGAAATTTTAAGCTGGATCTTATAAGGCTTAAGTCAGTCTTATAAAATAATGTATTTATTAGAAAAACAATAGGACAATCTTCATATTTAATGGATCCACTTTTTACTTCATGGTATATAGTTCTTTTGTAGTTAATTTATTTTGTTAAAATCGTACAATATCCAAGCGCGTTTATCTCATTTTTGTACGCTGAAATTTTAATCTGTTATCTTCTTTCAACTATTTATCATCAACTGGGCCCTTAAGACTCACTCTTAGTTTACATAAAAAATCCGAACGGTTCAATTTTCGACGTAACCATCGTCTGGCGATTATTTATTACCTCTTACAAATAATCGGCAGACGATGGTTGTGTCGAAAATTGGCGGGCGCCGTAAAATAGTTTTCGTAAGATGTCTTCTTTGCAGTGATCGCATTTTCATAGATTTAGTACAGCCGGAATCTGTCTCGAGACGGTTTAGTCGCCTATGTGCGCTCAGCCTAAAGCTTCTGTTACATTTGTCCCTTGCTATTGAAATGGCCATTAAAAAGAAGTAGTCAATTTCAAAAGTGTAAATAAATGACTCTTTATTGAAAGTTCTTGAGTATTGAACTGTCTTTGACGTTCGTCTTTTCTTTCTCATTGTTTATTTGACATTTGATTACAAAGCGAAATTATTTGAAACCACTTTCAACTTTACAATCTTCTTTTAATAAATTTCATTGGTCTGAGGCACTAAATTATTTAAAAAAATATATTTCGCTAAACATTATTAGGTATAGTTTATTATGTCGTAATATCGTAAATAATCTTTATTGTTCAGTACCTTAAAAGTAAAACCCTATTCATGAGACTTCGTCGTCCGTCTGTCTGTCCGTCACGAGGCTGTATCTCAGGAACCGTGATAGCTAGAGAGTTGAAACATTCACAGATGATTTATTTCTGTTACCGATATAACAATGAATGTAAAATCTGAATAAAAAGAAATGTGGGACTCGCATACAACAAATTTGGCCGGTTTTGAAACTTGCTTCTACACACTAAACTTACATTGCTCGTTTTTAAAACGTTAATCCAGACCTACTAAAAAATATATTTATAGAGCACTGGGCTATAAAATAATTTTACGACTTTATAAAATATCTTGCAGTTTGAATAGCGCTCTATTTGCAAACAGTTTATTTCACACGCACAACTTTCTCTAGCGAAAACAAACCTTATTGCACTCAAATTAGAGTCTTAATAGTGCAACAGCAACTTTTACTGGAAAAGACGAATGCCATTCATATCAAATAAAATTTTTGTTTCGGAATTTTAAACTTTATCATAAGCCAATAAGACGTATATTTTATTGTCATTGTTATTGAATTTTAAGCGAAGTAGCAAATAGAATATTGTTCATGTTTTTCGTAGCTTCTGTATGTAACATCCGCTATATTGTAGTCAGCTTTGTTTTATTTAGAACGTAGTCTGCATGTAAAGTGGTAGAGAACGTGTCTTATTGTATTGTTTGTTTCGCACCAACCAGTTAGTTTAGTAATTAGATTGTAATTATCTGGTCTCCATTATTATTAGATTAGCTTGAGTGGTTAGTTTTGCTTTTATTATTATACTGTTTTATGGTAATATTTTTTTAGAAAATGGTTCTCTAAAATCGCATGGGATTATTTTAACTTTTGAATATTCTTTTAATAATATTAATAAAATTTCATTATTCAGAGTAGTAATATTATGTGTAGAAGCATGAAAACGACAAGACTCCGTTTTCAAAGTTTCAAATATCAGTAATTTTCCTTTGGAATTGCTTTTTTATTTTAAATGGACATTTGAAACTAATTATTAGCAGATTAGAGCATAAACAACTTTAAAATACTGTACAGTTATCAAAGGGTATCGAAGAGAGAGTGTATAGTATATCTCTGCCTACCCCTTTGGCAAAAGGGGCGGACTATAATAATTATAATGTTAATCGTCAATGCTGGCAACGCAACCATACCTAGGCGAAATTATTAAGTATGTAATTAAAGTTGCAACATTAAAAAATCTTTTTAAACTAACCGGAAACCACATTTCCAGTAGAAGCGACTGAAACTGGAATATCACCATTCGTCAGCAAGTCCCACAAGGTCCGACCACGACCTAGTTAGGGCAGAGCGGGGCGACCAATTACTGCCGCTCTGGAGACATACTCATGTCTGATGTTACATTTTATTACTAAATCGGTTCTTGATGTTCAAATGACGAATTCGCTTCACTGTAAATTACTACTTGATATTTTTATATAATATCTAGGTATTATTTTTGGAATTTTTAACCAATGTTATTGAGTACTCGGTTTACTTGTCCGTTACTTTTTTTGTGTGTTAAAAAAATTGCAAAAGTCGCAACATTTTTGGGTTGATACAAAATGAAAACCGGCTAATTCCGAGTCGGATTCCTCACCAACAAAACGTAAATTAATCACGTTTGTTGAATGTACGGGAATCCCCCTTAATCGCCTCTCTTCCTTATTCCTTTTTAACTTTTTTATTTCTCTTTTTAGTTTGTTTTTCTTGTTATAGCAGCAACAGAAATACATCATCTGTGAAAATGTCAGCTCTCTAGACGGACGACAGAGTCTCTTGAATAAGGTCCCATGCTTAGATAATAGAGTAAACTCAAGATAGTGATTGAACGACAGCAAAGCGTCTAAAATTTTTGAGGATAACTGTTAGCCTCAATGTGCCGATCCGCCATTCAGTGCACATTCTGCTGTCAAGGAAAAAGCTTGTGTCACGTGACAAAATTTTATTGTTTAAAATGTCGTTAGGTGCAATAAAAGTGTGTCGAAATTAAAGAAAATATTTAAAAACAGCCAGGAATGTCAGTAAGTAACTCGAAACTTATCACAATTTTATGAAATCTATTTATTTACGCATGTCTAATTTATTCGACTCCATCTTGGCATTTTTGTTGGTGTTGCCAGTTTCTAATTCAAAATTCCCCAAAATAAATAAGTAAAGAATTAGGAATTAAAAATTAATAATTAGAAACTAAATTATTAGAGAAACGTAAAATAAATAATTTGAAAACGGTCAAGTGTGAGTCGAGAATAGTGAAAATCGACATAATGTATACAATTGTTCTGACTCAGTAATGAGAAACTTGGCATACTTTAAATTAAAGAAATCATTTAGAATACCTAAATGTGAGTTATAAATGGTGGAATCTGTACAAATGTTATTAAGCTGAAGGGTTTGTTCGTTTGTTTAAACGCTAGGATCTCGGGAACTACTGGTTGGTCATGTTGGACAACGTATAAAGGGTTTTTTTTTTAAATTAACCCGAAATTCGTACTCAGCATACCAGCTGAGTACGAATTTCGGGTTAATTTAGAGATCCAATATGGCCGCAGTGCCGTTATCACAAAATTTCATGATGGGTATCGTTTAAGGGGTTTTTTGGTATGCTGAGTACGAATTTTAGGTCAATTTTGCAATCCAGGATGGCCGCCGCGCCGTTACCACAAAATTTCATGATGGTTATAGTTTAAGGGATTTTTTGGTATGCCGAGTACGAGTTCTATGATAATTTTGCAATCCAAGATGGCCGCCGCGCCACTGTTGTAAAATTTCATGTTGGATACCGTATAAGGGGTTTTTTGGTATGCTGAGTACGAATTTCGGGTTATTTTAGAGATCCAATATGGCCGCCGCGCCGTTATCACAAAATTTCATGATGGGTATCATTTAAGGGGTTTTTTGGTATGCTGAGTACGAATTTCGGGTTATTTTAGAGATCCAATATGGCCGCCGCGCCGTTATCACAAAATTTCATGATGGGTATCGTTTTAGGGGTTTTTTGGTATGCTGAGTACGAATTTTATGATAATTTTGCAATCCAAAATGGCCGCCGCGCCACTATCAGAAAATTTCATGATGGGTATCGTTTAAGGGGATTTTTGGTATGCTGAGTACGAATTTTATGATAATTTTGCAATCCAAAATGGCCGCCGCGTCCAAATCACAAAATTTCATGATGCGTATCATTTAAGGGGTTTTTTGGTACGCTGAGTACGAAAATACGGTATCCAACATGAAATTTTACAACGGTGGTGCGGCGGCCATTTTGGATTGCAAAATTAACTCGAAATTCGTACTCAGCATACCAAAAAACCCCTTATACGATATGCAACATGAAATTTTACAAAGGTGGCGAGGTGGCCATATTGGATTGCAAAATTTACCTGAAATTCGGACTCAGCATACCAAAAAACCCCTTAAACGACACCCATCATGAGATTTTGTGATAACGGCACGGCGGCCACATTGGATCTCTAAAATAACCCGAAATTTGTACTCAGCATACCAAAAAACCCCAAAATAAAATAAAATAAAATAAAATTTATTCCCTTTGAAATTTTTAAAAAATTATTTAGGTTTGTCAAAATTTTTGTGACTCTACCGGGGGTTCGGAAATGCTACAGACTGAGAAGAACACCCCAAGAAACTCAGTCCGGTCCCTCTTATTCATCTTAGTATCTAATACAGTTTTTTTTTTAAATGTAGAAAGGAGCAATTCGTGTCACTGCCAGGCAGTCTTGTCTTCTAGAAAGTCTTTAATGCTATAATAAGTTTTCTGGCACAATTTAAGCTTTACTAGTTTTTTAAATTTATTAACTGACAAACCTGTTATGGCTGTCGGCAATGTATTGTACATTCGAATACAATTACCCGCAAAAGAATTGCTTATTTTATTAAGCCTAAATCTAGGTACAGCCAATTTATTCTTATTTCTTAAGTTTAGGTTATGGATATCACTATTTTTAATAAATTTACTGTTATTTTTATGAGTATATAATAAGTTTTCATATATGTACTGTGAATACACAGTAAGGATGTTGATATCCTTAAACTTTTCTCTTAATGACTCCCGAAACCCCATACCATAGATAGCCCGGACAGCCCTTTTCTGCAACACAAAGATACATTCGATGTCGGCAGCGTTACCCCATAATAGTATGCCATAGGTCATGACACTGTGGAAGTAGCTAAAGTAGACAAGACGCGCTGTTCTAATGTCTGTCAGTTGTCGGATCTTTTTAACGGCATAGGCTGCAGAGCTCAGTCTGCCCGAGACTTTCTCGATATGAGGCCCCCACTGCAAGTTGGAGTCTAACTTTATGCCCAGAAAGACAGTTTCATCGACCAATTCTACTTGATCATCCCTAATCCTAATACTGGTGTTAACGAGCCTAACATTTGGCAAGGTGAATCTTATACATTTTGTTTTAGTTTCGTTTAACAATAAATTATTAGCGTTAAACCAGTGGACTACCCTAGAGAGGGCATTGTTTACTTCGTCAAGATCGCGTTGTCCACGTTCAACTTTAAATATTAAAGATGTGTCATCAGCAAACAAAACTACCTCGTGATCGTCTCTTATAAGGTGAGGGAGATCATTTATGTACACTAAAAATAGAAAAGGTCCCAGAATTGAACCCTGAGGCACCCCCATTGTTACAGCAGAACCATTTGACTGTTTACCATTTATAACTACTCTCTGTACTCTATCTCTAAGGTAAGAACTAATTAAATCCAAGGCCGTCCCCCGGATTCCATAATGATCAAGTTTTTGAATTAAAGTCTGATGCTGGACACAATCGAAGGCCTTAGATAAGTCGCAGAATACACCATAAGCATCATACGACTCCTCCCAGGCCTCATATATACACTCTAACAATTTGATGCCAGCATCCGTGGTAGACCGACCTCGCGTGAAACCGAATTGTTTAGTATGGAATAGTTTATTTGTATTAAAATGATTTTGCATTTGATTAAGCATTACCTTTTCAAAGATTTTACTAAACGTGGGTAGTACAGAAATAGGACGAAAATTGGACGGATCTGAGGTGCTACCCGATTTAAACAGAGGAGTTATTTTACTAAACTTCATTAAGTTGTAACACTAAGATGATCAGTGTTACTCACCAACTAGCGCGAGGTAGCTATGCAGAGAACTCTTTCCCAGGGCGCCTTACTACAGAGATTCCAGTGTGCGTGCAAGGGTAGGCCAGGGCTCTGACGAAAACAGTCAGGTAGGGTGTACACACATATATTTATATAACACAGAGATACACAGAGACACACAGAGAGCTTATTCACTGTTAGACACAAATATCACAGGTACACAGAAGTAAAGTCAGTGTTCAGGTATTAATACTACTAGGCTACACATAAGTAGTGGATTTACTGGCCTGCAGAGTGAGCTGAGTGAGAGTGACTGCCTGTTGTTACTGCCAGGTGATGACGGCAGATACCTCTCACATGAGAAGCTCGTGTAGTCCGCACTTCCACGTTGTCGTACCACTTGCAGCCCACTAACTTATAGGTGCGGCACCAAATATCTCATCCGGCAACTAGCCCCGTAGTAAAAAACCCTGTCATGAAAGAAACGACAAATTAAGATCTTGGCTGCGCGACAGACGACAATCGACCCGCTTTGCAAAAGAAGAAGTGACTCACCAGTTTTCTGGGTAAAATGTAGTAAGATGCAATGCAGCAACCCAATCACAGCCCGCTAGACCATGCGAGGCAACAAATAATCGCGCTTGAGCGAAAAACTGATTCGCGGCACAGTCTCAGAGCATAAGCCCAAAGGACCTCCAACTACCCCAAAGCAGGTCTCGGTCAAAGTCCCGTCTTTCACGAAAAATCTTAACAAAAACCCGTTCCTTTAAATGCGAAACGCTTCGTCACCGAACTTATGACATCCTGTCATTCTGACAGCAGAAATGTCACCACTGACAACCGATTAAAAAAAGATAACTCGATAAGGCTGCTTTCACATCCTAAATACTGCATCTATAGAAAATAAATGCTACAACCACCCCCCCTTTAATAGTATTTCCTGCGGATATGATACGCTGGAAATACACAATAAAGAAAACAGAAAAGTACTGACTAATAAACAAAGACAACCAGCTAGGTCCTTCAAACACCAGCTGACAACGACCATTACAATACCAAAGAAAGATCCTCCTATGTACCTAGCTAGACACTGACTCGTGTACCGGTTAGGCTAAGTAACTAGAGTCTAATGCCCTTCATAGAAAACGAATGCTCCCTTTACTCACTGCCGATACCCTAACACTACCCAAGCTCTCAGGATATTGTAGAGTACTAAGAAGCGAATGAGAGAAAAACGCTCGGTGCGGTGCATAGAAGAAACTACAACGTGACAATTTAAAGTCACGTACACATATAGAAATACAAACAAAAGATTAAAATAGTCTTACATAATGATCACATAGCACTGGTTTAATAAACTAGAGAAACAGTGCTATGTAGTTACGTTAGGTATTGGAGACTGCTCCTCCTGATACTTCAGGATGTCCTTGATATGGTACTCCCCAAGATCCTTACCGTCCAGATCTGACAGCCTATATACTAAAGGGGATCGTTTAGCAGTCACCACACATTTAAGGAACTTAGGAGCTAGCTTAGCAGTAAAATTCTTGGCCTTGTTGGACAGGTAGAACGTGCGTTTGTAAACTATCTGTCCCACTTTCAGCTCTACATGCCTTTTTCTGAGGTTGTAATACTTTTCATTACGCTGGTGGGCAACGTTCAAATGTTTCCTCACCTGGTCGTAAATGCGTTGTATTTCTCTCAGCTTGACACCGAAGGCTGGTGGATCGTCTACAGAGACTGAAGTAGGATGGCACGCGATATCTGTCTGCCTGTACAGCACTCCATCCCCAATAAATTCCCTACCATGTACCAAAAAGTAAGGGGTGAAACGAGTTGCTTCGTTAACTGCAGTGTTTAAAGCACACTGTATCTCAACCAAGAACTGATCCCAAGACTTGTGTTGTGACTTCACATAGCATGAGATCGCTTGAACCACATTGCGAATAGCTCGTTCCGCCTGATTAGTTTGGGCATGATACCTAGGGTTATAATATATATTAGGTACATTGTATTTAGCCAACAGATCCTTAAATGGCTTACTCACAAACTGAGGGCCATTATCCATGTAAATAGTCTTGCAGACTCCGTGCACGAGAAACACACTCTTCTCTATGAACCTCGCGACTACAGCGTTTCGCAATTCCCAACATATTCTTTGACGTCCTCGTACATCTTGGGCCAGTAATAATTTAGGGCTAACCTTTTATGCGTCTTCCAAACGCCACCATGGGCACTAAGTGTGTCATCGTGGTACTTAGAGAGCAGGGGCAAGCGATCCTCCTGAGGTACCACCAGCTTCCAGTCAAAGTCTGAAGTCAAAGAATATTTATTTTTAGTTAACCTATATAGAAGGTTGTCACGAATGTCATAATTTGGTGACTTCCTAGGGTTCTTCCGAACACTATTCATGGTGTGGTCATACCACGGGTCTTTAGTGGGTACTGCATCGAGGGAATCAATTTTGATACGAGACAGAGCATCAGGTACAACGTGGTCTTTACCTTTTCGATGCTCTATGTCAAAATCGAATTGACTGAGCCTCATGCTCCAACGTGCTAGACGACCCGTGGGATTTTTTAGCTTATGGAACCACAGAAGAGATGAATGATCCGTGACGACCGTACATTTTTGGCCTTCGACGTACTGTCGAAATTGTTCCAAAGCGAAAATCACGGCCAGAAGTTCTCGCTCAGTTGTGCTGTAGTTCACCTCGTTCTTGTTGAGAGAACGGCTACAGTAGGCGATAGGGTGCTCAACACCATCGTGAGTTTGTGTCAGTACAGCAGCAACTGAGTAAGCTGACGCGTCACTAAGAATGCGGAAGGGCATCTCAAAGTTAGGCATTTTTAATATAGGGGCAGAAACCAAGGCTGACTTTAGCAGGTTAAAGGACTGTTCAGCCTCAGGGGTCCATTCGAACTTAAGGTTCGTAGAAGTGAGTTTGCACAGAGGTTTACTAATCTTCGAGAAGTTGTTAACAAAGCGACGATACCAGCCGGCCATTCCCAGAAATCTCTTAACCTCCTTAGGGTTAGAAGGGGTGGGATAGTTGAGGATAACCTCAACTTTACCCGGGTCTGTCCGTAAGCCATGTTTGTCCACATAATACCCCAGGTATTTGAGTTCACTCCGACAAAAGTGGGATTTTTTCATATTAATAGTTAGGCCAGCATCCTTGAGTTGCTGATAGACTCTATGTAAGAGCTCTACATGCTCCTCAAAGGTGCTGGACACACAGACTATGTCATCCTGAAACGCAAATACCTTGTTGTCGAACTCGGGACCAAACAGACGGTCCATGAGGCGTTGCATCGTGGCACTGGCACCGACAAGACCGAAGCACATGGAATTGTAATGGAACAATCCTCTCCGGGGAACCGTAAAAGCAGTCTTCTCAGCAGACTGGAGTGAGTCGAATGGAATCTGCCAGTAGGCCGCACTCAGATCTACAGAGGTTAAATACTTAGCATTATTAAGATGGTCTAAGATTTGATTGATATAGGGTAAGGGGTAGGCGTCACTCTTAGACACAGAGTTCAGCTTGCGAGAGTCCAAGCACAATCTGAGGTCGCCGTTCGCCTTCTCCACCATGACCACTGGAGAGTTCCAGGCGGACTGAGACGGGGACACTACTCCCATCTCCAGCATTCGGTCCAGCTCGGCTTCCAGGGCCTTCTGCTTAAGGGGAGAGAGCGGATAATAACGCTGCTTGATCGGCTTGCTGTCACCAGTGTCAATGACATGGTGCACAAGTGAGGTCCGACCTAAACCCACCTTATCAGTGTTCAACGAGTCGAACTTTTCAATGACCTCGTTGATTACACACCTTTGTTTAGTTGTCAGGTTGTCGTAATCCTCGAGGCCACCGTTAAGGGACACAGACTCTATAGGATTATTATCACTAAAGCTATCAAGACTAATATTTTGTAAAATTAACTTATCACTTAACTTAAATTGTTGCCAGAAATCCACTCCAAATATCATGGAGGTGGTTATACCTGGGACAACATAGAACTTGACAACTCGGATAACCGAATTGTACTCAATTGGCAAAGAGATACAACCCAGACATTGCAAGTGAGTGCTGTCTGCAGTTGTAATACGAAAAGTAGGATTGATACTCACAAGATCAAAACCCAGTTCCAAGAAGATGCGGTGCGCTCCCTTACCTAGTATAGAGCAGGAGGCACCGGAATCTAGAAGGCCTAAGACATTTAAATTTAAAACCTTAACAACTAGATACGGTCTAATGTCACTATCCCGTTTAGGAAACAGGACCTTATCAGAAATAGACTCAGATACAGAGTGATGCACAGAGTTCCTAATAAGGCCCTGGCCTACGCGTTTTTTGACTTGCTAGTACAGTGTGAGCAGTCTGGGGTCTTGACTCCTTTGAGACCACACCGGAAACACACCAGCTCCCTTGACTGTGTGCAGCTGTATGCAGTGTGACCGCCCCCGCCGCAACGAAAGCATTTGCGATCGTGGGGGGTAACCGGCGTCTCCACTGCAGACACCTGCTTAGCGGGCTTTTGTACACCTTTGTTCTTAAGCTGGTGTAAGTCAGATGTAATCTCAAACTTGTCAAGAGCAGGCTCATGGAAAGCGTCTGCCCTAGTACGCGCAAGCTCCAAGCGCTTACCCAAACGTCTCAAGTCATCTACAGAGTTGACATCATGCAAGGCCAGTTCCTTCATGTAGTCAGGTCTAATGTTGTGCATGAGAATGTCCAGCTGTTCCTCACTGGGCATCTTACATGACAACCTTGAGAACATGGCTTGCATTGTACATATATAGTTAACCAAGGACTCAGAGCGGGCTTGTGTACGCTGTCTTATCTCGTTCCTGAGGCGGTAATCATAATCAGGAATATCGAAGGTATCTCTAAGCTCACTAATAAGATCCTCATATGAGATGAAGTTAGCTTTGTTTGTACGGAACCAAGACAAAGCCGGTCCATCCAACAGGTCGGAGAAAGCCATAAGGAGTCTAGGCTTAGTAACCTCCCGAGCACATCTAAGTTCCTCTAATCTCTCTAAAAACACACGTACACAAGTAGAACCATCATATTTTAAGTTAAATGAACATAAGTTAAGGGGACGTTCTTTATACACTATGTTACATGTAGAACTATTCCTACTTGAACTAGCTCGCACCGAGCGGTCCTCTCTCACTACTGGTGAAGTATATTCCACCTGGTCACGACCCGAAGGATCATCACCATCATCATCCGAACCTTCGGATTCAGAATCACTACTGGGTTCAGCCCTAGCGATGATCTTCACTAGCCTACCACGAATATCCACCAGGTCGGGGCAATCCAGACCACAACGAGCTAACCTACTCAATAAGTAGTTGGCCCTGATGGACACCCTAAGACGAGAATTATTATTGGCCAAAAACTCACCTGACTGAAGAGCCTCCTCCAACTCGGAGACCTTCGGAAGGCAGGTCGAGAGCTCAGCCGATGCATCAGCGGGTACCGGAGCACTCGCTTTGATGCTACCTCGACGGACGAGTCGGTGTGCCGTTCTTAGCTCACTCCGAAGGCCAGACACTGTCGTTTCCGGTTCTGAATTGGAGCTGTTCATGAGCTCAGAAAATATTGAAATTGTTTGTCTTACAGAGCATATGCGTAAGGAGTATGAGCTCATGTTCAGTTTCAGTAGTCACCGGGTTGGTAGTGCGTTCTGCAGGGTCAACACAACACGAGGGGGTTCGTTGATTTTATTAAATAAGAAATTAAAGTATAAGGAACGGAAAGATGTTGTGTCCCTCTCTGTAGAGTGTACAGTTGAAATATCATGCGTAGAATTGGAGCAATTCATAGTAGCATGCGTATATAAACCTGGAGTCTCACCCTTTTGTGAGTTTGAGGAAGTAATGGATAAAGTGCTATTTAAACTTGGAAAAACTAATAAACACCTAATAGTGTGCGGTGATTTTAATGTTAATATACTTATAAACACGCGTCAAACCAATGATATCTTAAATTTATTTAAATCACACAATCTCACTAACTTATTTTTAGAGCCTACTAGATATTGTGATACAACAGCTACTTGTCTGGACAATATATACAGTGATATGTTGCCAGAAAGTAAGAGTATTATAAATAAGATAAAATCAGATCATACTGGGCAAATAGCATCTTTCAAGATCACAAGAGAAAAAGTTAAAAGACGTAAAATATTATGTAGACCAGTAACTAGTGGCCGCTTGGAACGTATGCGAGTTGGACTTTGCAATAAACTTCCATTTTTAGACACTGGCTTAGATCCAAATGTAAGTTATAAGTTATTTTTTGATTCCTTTTACAATGAGTTCAACTCCATATTCAAGTCTAAGGAAGTCACAATCGGTGACAGGCCAGCCTTCAGTGAATGGGCCACTGAGGATATACATAAAAGTAGATTAAAACTGTATGAACTATACTCAGAAAGACAGCTTAATAGAACAGATGAATTTCTAAATTATGTTAAAACTTATTCAAAAAAGTTTAAAGCAGACTGCTTAGCGGCCAAAAGAAAGTATATAAGTAATAAAATTATCAATAGTGTAGACAAAGTTAAATCTACTTGGAAAATAATTAACGCAGAAAGAGGCCAAGCAAAATCAAATGATAATAATTTTAAACTTAAAGTAAATGGTGACATAATTACAACAGATGCCGAAGTCGCTAACGAATTTGAACAATTTTTTTCTCGTATTCCAGTAGATTTGACCAGAGCCCTAGGTTCTTCTATCCCAATAGCAGAATCCTTGTTAAAAGCAAATGTTCCTTGCTGTAATGAAATATTCAAATTCAGTAAAATTAGTTTACACACTATCATAAAAACTTTTAAATCTTTAAATATTAAGAAAACGGCTGACCTCTGGGGAATTTCTGTACATTTAGTTAATTCGTTAATTGAAATGGTTGCTCCTGAATTATATCAATCATATTTAATAATTGTGTTGATAGTGGTGTGTTTCCTGACTTAATGAAGTTTAGTAAAATAACTCCTCTGTTTAAATCGGGTAGCACCTCGGATCCGTCCAATTTTCGTCCTATTTCTGTACTACCCACGTTTAGTAAAATCTTTGAAAAGGTAATGCTTAATCAAATGCAAAATCATTTTAATACAAATAAACTATTTCATACTAAACAATTCGGTTTCACGCGCGGTCGGTCTACCACGGATGCTGGAATCAAATTATTAGAGTATATATATGAGGCCTGGGAGGAGTCGTATGATGCTTATGGTGTATTCTGCGACCTATCTAAGGCCTTCGATTGCGTCCAGCATCAGACTTTAATTAAAAAACTTGATCATTATGGGATCCAGGGGACGGCCTTGGATTTAATTAGTTCTTACCTAAGAGATAGAGTACAGAAAGTAGTTATAAATGGTAAACAGTCACATGGTTCTGCTGTAACAATGGGGGTGCCTCAGGGTTCAATTCTGGGACCTTTTCTATTTTTAGTGTACATAAATGATCTCCCTCACCTTATAAGAGACGATCACGAGGTAGTTTTGTTTGCTGATGACACATCTTTTATATTTAAAGTTGAACGTGGACAACGCGATCTTGACGAAGTAAACAATGCCCTCTCTAGGGTAGTCCACTGGTTTAACGCAAATAATTTATTGTTAAATGAAACTAAAACAAAATGTATTAGATTCACCTTGCCAAATGTTAGGCTCGTTAACACCAGTATTAAGATTAGGGATGATCAAGTAGAATTGGTCGATGAAACTGTCTTTCTGGGCATAAAGTTAGACTCCAACTTGCAGTGGGGGCCTCATATCGAGAAAGTCTCGGGCAGACTGAGCTCTGCAGCCTATGCCGTTAAAAAGATCCGACAACTGACAGACATTAGAACAGCGCGTCTTGTCTACTTTAGCTATTTCCACAGTGTCATGACCTATGGCATACTATTATGGGGTAACGCTGCCGACATCGAATCTATCTTTGTGTTGCAGAAAAGGGCTGTCCGGGCTATCTATGGTATGGGGATTCGGGAGTCATTAAGAGAAAAGTTTAAGGATATCAACATACTTACTGTGTATTCACAGTACATATATGAAAACTTATTATATACTCATAAAAATAACAGTAAATTTATTAAAAATAGTGATATCCATAATCTAAACTTAAGAAATAAGAATAAATTGGCTGTACCTAGATTTAGGCTTAATAAAATAAGCAATTCTTTTGCGGGCAATTGTATTCGAATGTACAATACATTGCCGACAGCCATAACAGGTTTGTCAGTTAATAAATTTAAAAAACTAATAAAACTTAAATTGTGCCAGAAAGCTTATTATAGCATTAAAGACTTTCTAGAAGACAAGGCTGCCTGGCAGTGACACGAATTGCTCCTTTCTACATTAAAAAAAAACTGTATTAGATACTAAGATACTAGAAGAGAAGGGACCAGACTGAGTTTCTTGGGGTGTTCTTCTCAGTCTGTAGTATTTCCGAACCCCCGGTAGAGTCACAAAAATTTTGACAAACCTAAATAATTTTTTTAAAAATTTCAAAGGGAATAAATTTTATTTTATTTTATTTTATTTATTTTGTTCCACTGAAATACCCATGTGGGACAGCTCGTTAGCAAGTTCATCCTTTCTTAAATAATTAATATAATTTTTCATCTGTGCCATTATGTAAAAATTTACTTACAACAATTATAAAGATAAAATGGCACAGATAGGGATCAATTACAAAGTAAAAATGTAAATTGAGTTACAACAAAGTGTACTAAGTTAGGTAATTATGTTTCAAATTGACTTTTAGAATTTAACAAAGATTAAGGGTATATTAAGAGAGAAAAGTTTCTAAATTTTCTGATAACACAGTTCAGGTTAACATTCAAAATTACAAGGTATGTACACACCTTATAAAAAAGTTTTAAGTTACACAGAGAAATTCACTAAGTTAACACAGAGAGATTCACTAAGTTTACCTTACAAGGTAAAGCTATAGGATCATATATATTATATATTAATCTACACTAATAATATAATAAATATATGTGTGCACCATAAAAAAAAAGAACATAAAGAAGAAAAAAACACAATAAGAAAAGAAGTGGGTATTCCAAATAAAATCAAAAAGTTTTTCCAAAATCACAGCTATTTTTAAATTTTAGAATTTAGAATTTTGTGTCTTTTCCAACCAAAGATGTAGGTAGCTGGAAGAAGACGAAAAGGATAATTTTGTGCTTAGCTGTTAGCACCACCAATTAACGTCCTGGAGCGTCTCGGACGATTCCAGAATGGTTTCGCCAGAGATAACCACCTATGCACACACACCAGACTGAGACTACCGCAGAGTAGACCCAGAGATTTGCCACTACGTTGGGAGCCAATTTGTAACACTAAGATGATCAGTGTTACTCACCAACTAGCGCGAGGTAGCTATGCAGAGAACTCTTTCCCAGGGCGCCTTACTACAGAGATTCCAGTGTGCGTGCAAGGGTAGGCCAGGGCTCTGACGAAAACAGTCAGGTAGGGTGTACACACATATATTTATATAACACAGAGATACACAGAGACACACAGAGAGCTTATTCACTGTTAGACACAAATATCACAGGTACACAGAAGTAAAGTCAGTGTTCAGGTATTAATACTACTAGGCTACACATAAGTAGTGGATTTACTGGCCTGCAGAGTGAGCTGAGTGAGAGTGACTGCCTGTTGTTACTGCCAGGTGATGACGGCAGATACCTCTCACATGAGAAGCTCGTGTAGTCCGCACTTCCACGTTGTCGTACCACTTGCAGCCCACTAACTTATAGGTGCGGCACCAAATATCTCATCCGGCAACTAGCCCCGTAGTAAAAAACCCTGTCATGAAAGAAACGACAAATTAAGATCTTGGCTGCGCGACAGACGACAATCGACCCGCTTTGCAAAAGAAGAAGTGACTCACCAGTTTTCTGGGTAAAATGTAGTAAGATGCAATGCAGCAACCCAATCACAGCCCGCTAGACCATGCGAGGCAACAAATAATCGCGCTTGAGCGAAAAACTGATTCGCGGCACAGTCTCAGAGCATAAGCCCAAAGGACCTCCAACTACCCCAAAGCAGGTCTCGGTCAAAGTCCCGTCTTTCACGAAAAATCTTAACAAAAACCCGTTCCTTTAAATGCGAAACGCTTCGTCACCGAACTTATGACATCCTGTCATTCTGACAGCAGAAATGTCACCACTGACAACCGATTAAAAAAAGATAACTCGATAAGGCTGCTTTCACATCCTAAATACTGCATCTATAGAAAATAAATGCTACAAAGTCAGGAAACACACCACTATCAACACAATTATTAAATATTATTGATAATTCAGGGGCAACCATTTCAATTAACGAATTAACTAAATGTACAGAAATTCCCCAGAGGTCAGCAGTTTTCTTAATATTTAAAGATTTAAAAGTTTTTATGACAGTGTGTATACTAATTTTACTGAATTTAAATATTTCATTACAGCAAGGAACATTTGCTTTTAACAAGGATTCTGCTATTGGGGTAGAAGAACCTAGGGCTTTGGTCAAATCTACTGGAATTCGAGAAAAAAATTGTTCAAATTCGTTAGCGACTTCGGCATCTGTTGTAATTATGTTACCATTTACTTTAAGTTTAAAATTATTATCATTCGATTTTGCTTGGCCTCTTTCTGCGTTAATTATTTTCCAAGTAGATTTAACTTTGTCTACACTATTGAGAATTTTATTACTTATATACTTTCTTTTGGCTGCTAAGCAGTCTGCTTTAAACTTTTTTGAATAAGTTTTAACATAATTTAGAAATTCATCTGTTCTATTAAGCTGTCTTTCTGAGTATAGTTCATACAGTTTTTGTCTACTTTTATGTATATCCTCAGTGGCCCATTCACTGAAGGCTGGCCTATCACCGATTGTGACTTCCTTAGACTTGAATACGGAGTTGAACTCATTGTAAAAGGAATCAAAAAATAACTTATACATTACATTTGGATTTAAGCCAGTGTCTAAAAATGGAAGTTTATTGCAAAGTCCAACTCGCATACGTTCCAAGCGGTCACTAGTTACTGGTCTACATAATATTTTACGTCTTTTAACTTTTTCTCTTGTGATCTTGAAAGATGCTATTTGCCCAGTATGATCTGATTTTATCTTATTTATAATACTCTTACTTTCTGGCAACATATCACTGTATATATTGTCCAGACAAGTAGCTGTTGTATCACAATATCTAGTAGGCTCTAAAAATAAGTTAGTGAGATTGTGTGATTTAAATAAATTTAAGATATCATTGGTCTGACGCGTATTTATAAGTATATTAACATTAAAATCACCGCACACTATTAGGTGTTTATTAGTTTTTCCAAGTTTAAATAGCACTTTATCCATTACTTCCTCAAACTCACAAAAGGGTGAGACTCCAGGTTTATATACGCATACTACTATGAATTGCTCCAATTCTACGCACGATATTTCAACTGTACACTCTACAGAGAGGGACACAACATCTTTCCGTTCCTTATATTTTAATTTCTTATTTAATAAAATCATCGAACCCCCCCGTGTTGTGTTGACCCTGCAGAACGCACTACCAACCCGGTGACTACTGAAACTGAACATGAGCTCATACTCCTTACGCATATGTTCTGTAAGACAAACAATTTCAATATTATCTGAGCTCATGAACAGCTCCAATTCAAACTCTTTGACCTGTGTTAATGTTGCAATATTATAATGCACCAGGCTGATGTAATTTACATTTTTTAATTTAGTTTTGTTCGGAGGACAGTTTCCGATAAAATTACGGTTTGCAATTAAATTTAACTCTATTAATTTACAATTTTGGCTAGAGGGTAATTCCTCTGTTGTCCCAGCAGTTAATTTAAATTACTTGGAACAGATTCCAAAGTCCTAAAACTACTCTGCTCAAATAAAGCAGTTTTGTCAGCCAAGTTTTTGGCTACAGAATAAAAATAATTAAATAGCAAACTTGCTACTTGTCTTTTATAATATTTGGGTAGACAATACCTACCCTTGTGATTATTATAGACTATAAACTTGCTATGTGACAAATTTGTGTTAAATACAGAATTAAAGTCAATAATATTAAATTTATTATTATACTGACTTATTAAATTTAAACGTAAATTCATCTTATATCTAAATGAATTTTCCGAATCTGGCACACCTTTTATAAATGGAAGTGTGAACATTACAACTTGTATGACATTTAAGTTTAAGACGTAATTCATGTATAGGGACAAATCATCATTGCTAATTTTCCCCCTGTTTGCACAGAAAATTATTATTTTACTGTTAGCTTCAAATTTATATTCTAATATCTTTTGCATAATACCACTTAATGAAGCACCCGGATAGCAATTATTAATAACCGAGTAATAACTTGAATTTGAGTTTTGTTTTAAAAATGAACTTAGATTGGTACCAATATCATCACTAAATACAATTAATTTAGTACAACTATTACTATTATTTACACTGTCACACAATATATCCACTGATGTACTGGGCGAGCATGTGATAATGGGAGCTAGGGGCTCAGCGGTAGCCGGTTCGCCCTGGGCCTCCACCGGCTCAATTGCTTTAGGGCAGTTAATATTGCATAAGTGGTCATTTAGGAAACAATTAAGGCGCTCAGTGTTATCATTTGATGTTTTGAGTACCTTGTCTATTGTTAAAGAACATTTAGTAAAGTCCTCAAGGGACCATTCATATTTTTTAGTCATATATTGTAGCTCAAATTGCAAACTTTGTATTTTTGACTCTAATTTTTGTGTGTCAGTGCAATATTTTAAATGGCTTTGTTCTAGTTCTAACATTGACAATTTAGCTTGTTCTCTAAATTTTAAACAAGAACCTATATTTTTACACTTCTTGATTAACATTTTATGGAATTTTAATTGCTTTTTTGATTTTTGTATGAACTTTTTAATTTTTAGATATTTTTTTAGTTTATTTCTGCTGCAAAACAAAACCGACTTGTCCTGTTGATATGGACTGTCACCTGTAAGATCTATAGTAGTCAAGTCCAGGTTTTGAGAATTTGCAGAAGGAATAAACTGCGGGATACCACTCATTAACTCACTAAAAAGATTATCGGTTTGTTGGGCAGTAACTTTCTCAGCAGCTTCTTCCAGGTGTGAGATCTGTCCCTGGGCATCCCTTAGCTCCTGTTCCAGAAAGGTAGTCCTCCTCAAGGTTATCTCATACTCGTCACTGCACTCTTGGAACCTATCTACAATTGACTGAAGGTGGTCCCGCTCCGCAACAATGTCATCATAACTAACATGAAGTCTTGATAATTCGCATTTTAATTTTTTTGTGTCATTCAGAGCGTTTATCAATAGATTTTCATTTTCCTCTCTTTCCTTTTCCAACTGTACACAGAGCTCCGTTTTAGATTTAAGCTCCAGCAACACCAACTGAAGTTTGGGCTCTTCCTGCTGGCGGCCGAGAGCTCTGCGACTACGGGTATTCATATTATTAATAAGTAAGTGCAATTAAACGCGAATTAAATGATAGAGCTCCTTGTACAGTTTATGGTAAGAAGTAACAAGGTTATGTACCGGCAATAAATTATACTTAATATTGTTATGTACTTACGCAAATACACCAACCGTCGTCAACGTCGAGTAAACGCTTATACAAGTATAATAATTCTACTCACGAGAAACAGTCGATTTATTATGTATTTACGTGAAAAAGAAAAGATTTAACATTCGAAAAAAACGGGTACCTGACTCGTCACTTCCTACACCAAAATACACGGACAGAACACTTTTATTATATTAATCTGACTATTTTAGGACACTATTAATGCGATGATAATGGTTTTAATTGGTTTAAAATTGTTTAAATACTAAATAACTAATTAATTTTAAAAATATTTTCAGAGAGCTAAAATTTTTGACCTTTCAGAGAGCTAAAATTTTTGACCTTTCAGAGAGCTAAAATTTTTGACCAAACCCCTTAAACGATACCCATCATGAAATTTTGTGATAACGACGCGGCGGTCATATTGGATCTCTAAAATAACCCGAAAATCATACTCAGCATACCAAAAAACCCCTTATACGATATGCAACATGAAATTTTACAAAGGTGGCGAGGTGGCCATATTGGATTGCAAAATTTACCTGAAATTCGTACTCAGCATACCAAAAACCCCTAAAACGATACCCATCATGAAATTTTGTGATAACGGCGCGGCGGCCATATTGAATCTCTAAATTGTCATTTAATTCGAACTCAGCATACGAAAATACCCTTAAACGACACTCATCATGAAATTTTGTGACAAAGTGGTCACGTGAGGGTCACCCATCCATAGCCGGCCACAGTAAATGTTGCTTACGGGCAGTCACAACCTGCGCCTGTCCATAATAAAAAACCATCATTATCATCCATCGCAATACGACTCACCACCTATTACGTGGAAAAAATCTAAAAGGTGAAATGTTTGCATATACTTAATATGACTCTGCCTACCCCTTCAGAGGATAAATATTAAACAAAGTAGTTAAATATGGAAAAATATAAGAGAAGTAAATTATTTTAAATTCTATAATCATTATTTGATTACTTTTTATTTCGAAACGAAAATGCCTTTTTTTTTTTTTTTTTTTTTTTTTTTAACGTGAGGGAAAATCCTCGTAGGATGCTATGCCGGACTCTTACCGACTAAAAAACCTCACGTAACGCCCAACAGCCTATGGTTGAGAGCCCCGGGTAAGCCCTCAGGAAGGATGTCCCGTGACTCCCAACAGACCTACGGCCGCCAATGCGGCCTCGCCCAGGGGGTGGTTCGGGTGCAATCCCGCGTCTATGGGGGGTTTCGGGTGTGACCCCGCTTCTAAGGGGGGGCGTGCGTGAGTGCTCACGTCACGCTGCCGTCATGGGCCTGCTTCTGTAAGGACGGTGAGCGGCCCTCCCACCGTCCTCAGACCCCCGGTCATGGAGGCCGATAGTCCTCGGCGAAGACACGTCGGCGGCGCCCGGGGCGCCGACTGCGGAACTCGGGTGGGAGAGTTCTCTCCCGCACCCAACCCGCCGCCTCCTTCGCGAGCATGACCTGCTCGCAGAACGAGGCGGCGCAGTCCCACTTACTCCCGCTGGAGAGCATGGCTCGCACCATGGCCTCAAGCGAGAGGGTGTCCACGCCCAGACCCACTACGAGGACCTGTCGCTGTTGTGCCCATGCCGTGCACTCCACCAGCGTGTGGAGCGCCGTGTCATCGCTGCGGTCCTCGCAGTGCTGACATTCGGCCGTGGTTTCCCGGTGTTTTCGCCACAGATACCTACCGAAGCTACCGTGCCCGGCAAGCATCTGTGTCAACCGGTAGGAGAGAGCACCGTGTCTTCTCTCCAGCCACTCGTCCATGACCGGTCTGACGGCCGCGATTGTGGCGAATCCCCCCTTTGGTTGCTCAAGTCGCATCTTCCATGTCTCCAGGGTTTCCTGGTGGAGCAGGGTCCGCTGGGCCTCGATTTCTCGAGACGCAGGCCTTTGGCCCCGCTCCAGCGCCTCCTTGCGCCATCTGAACAGTGACGCAAGGGCTCTCGCTTCCAGGTCCCATGGAGGGGTCCCGGCTAGGAGACATGCCGCCTCACCGGAGATCGTGCGGTATCCTCTTATCACCCTGATGGCCATCACTCTCTGCGGGCTCATCAGTCTAGCCTCATTGCTGGCCGTCAGGGTCTCCGCCCATACGGGAGCCCCGTACAGGGCCATGCTTCGCACGATCCCGAGGTACAGCCTCCTGTAGGGAGCGTTGGGTCCCCTGATGTTGGGCATCAGCCGCGCGAGTGCGGCCGATGCTCCCCTCAGTTTTGGGACCAAACTTCGGAAATGGTGTCCGAAGTTCCACCGGCCATCGAGTACAAGCCCCAGATACTTCATCGAGGGCTCGATGCCGATGCTGACGCCCCCCACCTGTAGGCTGGATCCCGCAGGTGGCCCCATCCGAGGTCCGTGGAAGCACAGAGCCTCGGATTTGTGAAGGGCGACCTCAAGACCCAGCCGCCGAATCCGACCCACGATCTGAGCAACCCCTGCCGTGGCCTTAAGTGCTGCGGCACGGTGCGTTGCTCCCCGCGCCGTAACGAGGGTGTCGTCGGCGTAACATGTTACGCCGACCCCTCTGAGCAACGGACCACGCAGCACCCAGTCGTAACCGATGTTCCACAGGAGCGGTCCTAAGACCGATCCCTGTGGAACACCGCACGACACATCTCGCCGACCCGGCCCTAGCCAGCTCGGGTAAGTTATGGCTCTCTCGGAGAGATAAGCCCCGACAATTCGACGGAGGTAGGGAGGCACTCCATGATAGATAAGCGCCTCCCTGACGCAGCTCCAGGGCAAGGTGTTGAATGCGTTGGCGATGTCGAGAGACACCGCCACCACCACCTCACCCTGTGAGACTGCTTCCTCCGTCAGGCCTCTAATGCGCATGATCGCGTCCACGGTGGAGCGTCCCTGACGGAAGCCAAACTGGCTATCCGCCAGATCAGGCCCCACGCGTGTGAGGTGCCCGACGAGGCGTTGGGCAATAATGCGCTCAAAGAGCTTGCACACCTCGTCGAGCAACACGATCGGCCGGTACCCTGATGGGGAATTTGCCGGCCGCCCCGCCTTTCGAATCAAGACCAGTTTCCCTGTCTTCCAGACCTTGGGAAACTGGCCTTTCTCGAGGCATGCGCTAAAGAGCCCAATTAGTCGAGGCCCAAGCTCTTCGAGAGCCAGGACCCACGCTCGGCCTGGAATGCCGTCGGGTCCAGGGGCGGTGTTTCTGCGGGATTTAAGCCGCAGTACAGCCGCCCCTAACTCACCCTCGGTGACTACGGGCACGTCGTTCTCGCTGCCTTCCGCGTTGGGCGCCTGAGACGGAGCCATGCGCGGAGAAATATGTTCCTCCGCTCTCGACGGGAACAAGGAGTCCAGGACCTCCTCCAACCGCTCCGGCTGGAGACTCTGAGTCAGTGGGGGCGCTTTAGGGCGTAATTTGCCCCTTACCATAAGGTACGGGCGCCCCCACGGGTTCCGCTCCAGAGTCTCCATCAGCTCATCGCGGCCCAGCTTTTTGGACCGCTTGATGGCCGTCTGGAGGGCCCTCTTGGCCTCCTTGTACCCATCGTAGAGCTCCGTCTCTCGGGCTGCCGCATCGTCTGGGCGGCGACGCCTCCGGCGGAACCTGGTGTACCGGCGGCGCGCGGTAACGCACTCCGCGCGCAACTGCGCGATTTCCGGCGTCCACCAGTACACCTGTTTCCTCGCCGGTCTGGGCCTAGCCCTGGGCATCGCCGCATCGCAGATGTGCGACATGGCTCTCCCGAACCACTCCACCTCGGTATCAACATCGGCAGGCCTGTCCGCTGACGGAATCCAGGCCTGCACGATGGCCGCCTCCAGGAGAGCCTCCCGATCAAGGCGATGAAGTGCCCAACGCGGTTCCGGGGGATTCGCAATTGCTGAACGAAAATGCCTCTATAAAAGAACCGGTTTGTTTACCTTTTTTTAAGTACCTAACCAAATGGAGTATAGTCAGCAGTGAGTAGGTACACCATAAAAATTATAGATTTCAACCTTTCAAATGGAATTAATAGTTCGCTAACTTTACGTGAGTAAAAATTGTTTCCTAGTTAGTATTACATAGTGATTAAGTAGGTACTCTGTGGTCTTACCCTTAGTGCCTTCATGGCGGGACCATGTTGAGAAAAAACGTATGTGTATGTGTGCGCAGTGTGGGTAACGTATCTATACTTTTTATATATCTTTCGCGATAATACGTTTCAATTTGTAGAGGGCTATAAAGAGCTCTTAACGTAAATATCGCCAGTTTCTTTTACATAACTTGGCCGGACACGTTTCCGCGTATCTAGAAACATCTAAAATGTCTAATTAAATCATACAGATAGACATTACAATTCCATTTTATAAATTATTTCAATTTTTTGATCACTTGAGAACAAAACTTTAGCATGATTAGTTTCCCGAAAAAAATGGGAAGTTTCTTTAGCCGGCGTCACTACACACTGACGCAAGGCGTGTGTAAGACAGCACGCTCACGCACACAAGCATGCGTTAGTACGACAGTTTTTGTTGCAGTGATCACGAGGCGATACGGTTTCTAGGTATTTAATATTTCTATGGTCCCATGTTTACACTTTGGGTACGGAACCCTAAAAACCAAGAACACGCTAATGCCCTTGGTTGTAGTCACAGCAGTTATAGTGATCAAAGAGCAGAATAATTTTTGAAACCTTGTTCTAAGTATGTACGTACTAAGTACAACACACACATATTGAAGTCCGAAGAAAGTTTTTAAAAGCTGATAATAAGACATAACAAAGAATGCCAGACAATACTCGTAGATGTAAAGCATTTCAGAATAATATCCTTTAGTTTAGTATCCCAACTCTCTTCAGAAACTCTTCATACAAAAAAAAATACATTGAAAGCATGCTACGAATTTCTATGCAGCGGGGCGCAGCGGGAGCAAGTGCCTGAATTCTTGGAAGGTGGCCAAATTGATGTTATTTACTGCTTGGGAGTGCGACGAAGGCAGGGGAATATTTGGAGTGTAAAATATGAATAATGATATCGACTTTAACGTTAATGTGACGTGGATTTCATGTGAATAGTTAGGATTTTTGACCACAATGATGAAGACCCGCAAATGCAATCTCAGGCTGAATTCTACGAAATCTATCGCGGTGATTGTTCTAAAGAGCTTAAACTTAATCAATCCCACCGTTTCCCATTTGCTTCCAAATAGTGCGTGCGCAACAGAGGTGCCACTGTTTCACTTTTTTTTGTGGAGAGAATCTTCGCCAGAAGCGAGTGATTTTTAAGATCATTTATAATCGAAACATTAACACTTGGAACGTTCTCTATTTCTAACAGCCCTAGGTTCATTAATCTGATTATTGTTTATGATGATTAAAAATATATATATGTCGCTATGGTTTTCTAACAGGCGGGCCGATAGATATAGCGTCATTTTGATGTTCTTATTATTGAAAAAGTCAGATAGATGCCACAATGTATAAGTATACTATGCACTTAACAAAAAAAACTACAATCTCTTTTTCTTCCGTAAAGCCTTTTTCTGACAATTATTTTTCATTAGTTAGACTTTACGGCGGGTCTTCTCAGACATGCGATAGGGAGATAGACAATATTGACAAGGGTATGCGTAAACTGATCACGGACAGGTTGAGCCAGCCACATAGTAATAAGAGATTATCCCTACTGGGCGACGTCACACCGCACCGGCAGGTAACTATACACGACGGAAATTAATATTTTGAGATAAATATTATAACTAGTGAAGTAAGAGTACGATTTGATTAGGCGTAAATTATCCTCGAGTAATTTGAGTGTGGGTAATAATGCTTTATTATTTTTTCGGTACCACCGTCGTACTCCTGTTTCATCATTCCTATTTTTACTTCACAGAATGTACTAAGACATTAGCTTTACTCACTGTAAACTTAGTTTACGTTCTGCTGTTACAAGAAAATCTTTACTGACCATTTTCACCCAGGCTCCATGCCCTTTGGGGCTGAAATATTTACAATACGTTAGCTTTTTTCATTCAAATCATACTTATCTAGATCCTAGTCCAATTTTCTTTCAAGATAATACTCCTGATTTATTTTTTGTCCTTACATACACCAGTGTCCTTTGCCATTAATCCAATTTACCAAATCAGTTTTGACAGTATTTTTAGAATAATTCACAAACACGGCCAAACTATCTGTTAAGAAACCCTTACTTTACACCTCAATGAGTACCCTAGCTTCTCATAGGAATCTTTGGTGTTCAAAATTATCAAATTAGTTTTAGGTAGCATTAAGGTGTGACTGAGACAGTTCAGAGCTTCCGACGATTAATTTTCGTCAGTACTCTTGAGAATAGGGTCACTATATTAGCCGGATTTATTCGGATATGAAAATATTTAGTTTTATTCCGATTATTAATTTTATATTTAAGAAACTATTTGTTGAAATGGGTTGTTCTTAGTTTTTTTTAAATTGTTGTTTAAAATTACAATATTTAACATGTGTGAAGTTAGATTTGCTATAACTAATGTAGCTTTTCATTTATTTACAGGTACGTCTTTTTGGTACATTGCCGACATTTTGGTAAGTTTGGATAAAATAGCCCATAAAAAAATTTGTAGGCAGTTTAGGTATGCTATAGCCTACGTCGATAAATCAATCAAATCAGCTTATAACAGTCCATTGCTGAATTTAGGACTCTTCTAAATTACCTCACAATACCTGGCCCTGCCTTTTGCGTATCCAGTCACTCCCCGCGAACTTCTTCAGGTCGTCAGTCTATCTGGTGGGGGATCGTCTTTCAGAACTTGTTTGCATCTACCATTTGCTCTCCTACAAATATTGCCAACCCACTGCCACTTCAAAACGCATATTGTGCGAGCAATGTAGTACTACAATGTTACATAAACATCCCAAAACTATTTTTTTATAGATACTAAAACTAAAGAACAATAAATTTTTATGTAGAGACCTCATGTTTAGTTTCCAGTTGTACATAGCGTGGTACCGAGGGGAACACTGAGTCGGTGTCTGAGACTTGCAACCCACATACTTGCATTTTTTTTTTTTTTTATATTCAGCTCGCCAAATTGACGTCGCCACGATGGATAGCCGTGGCGCATCTTGCGATTGGGGGCCACTTCTTACAGCGGTCCTCAAGTTGGCGGCCCTGTGATGTGCCTCTTCACGCTCCTCTTAAAGCACCCGGGGTTGTAAGATGAGGGAAACACGTGTGCGGGCAGGTCGTTCCAAGTTTTTATAGTTCGACAGAGGAACGATCTTTTGAAACGCTCGGTTCTGGCGAAGATTCTCTCCACTGTGTATGAGTGGCATCTCTGCCCGGCACGCGTTGTTCGGGATCGGAAAGGTGATGGTGGGATCAGATTGAAGAGCTCTTCAGAACATTCGCCGTGATACATTCGGTAGAAGGCAGCCAAGGACGCTACGGTTCTTCGCTGCGCCAACGGTTCGAGGCCTCCCGTCACCTCGGGACAACCAATTATTCGGACAGCACGTCTCTGCATAGCGTCAAGTGCGTCCAACAAGTACCTCGCGGAGTCATCCCAGAGGTGAGAACAGTACTCGACGCAAGGACGAATCTGCGTCTTGTACAGCAAACATCTCTGATGTGGCGTGAAGTACCGTCTCACCTTATTTAGGACTCCGAGTTTCCGCGAGGCCAGCCCAATACAACTCTCTATGTAGTTTTTGTGATTGAGCTCACGCCGGACGTCTATACCGAGAATCTCCAGGTTGTCCTTTAGTGGAACCGTAATGTTCTGAAGAGAGGGTAGGGGTAGGAATGGGGACTTCTTAGCTGTAAACGCACACGCCTGCGTTTTTCTGGCATTGAACTCAACCAGGTTGTCTGAACCCCATTGGGCAATGCGATCCAGGTCCCGGTCGAGATCCGCCACGAGTTGCCGTCTCTTTTCGTCCACGTCACAACGCCCCTCCGCTGGGCGGCCAGAATAGCTCTCATGCAGAGTACTGTCATCCGCATAACAATGAATGCACCCAAGGGACAGCATGTCATTGATATGCAGAAGAAAGAGAGTTGGGGACAATACCGATCCCTGTGGTACTCCGGCATTTACCTGCATGTTATATTTTTCTGTAAAGTTTTGTATTTTATATTTAGTTTCCTATTTCACAAGCGGCACAGTCACCCTACTTACAACACGTGACAGTGGCTGTTTGTCCTGTAAGCCGAACTTGTACATAATTACACGTCTCAGTTGGACTATTGCGGGGCTCCGTCCTAATCTCAATGGACTGAACACACAGTTACTGTTGAGCTGACATTATATTCGAGTAAAGAGCAGATAATTTGTAAGTCTAAAGTTTAAATGGAGATGCTTGTGCGTGTGTATTCCAAAAAGTTCTTTCCATTTGGAAAGATATGTCAATGATATCAGAAAATAAGTTATTGACCTACGTTTTAAACGTACAAATTACCCTATTATTATAAAAATACTACGGTATTGTGTAATGACATACCTGGAATGTAGTTCAATGTGGTAAAGGTAATAAATTCATATTATGAACAACATTACAGCAGGCAACATTACGGCTCACAACGTATTACGTGGGACAAATTATAAAAAGTTGAAATGTGGGTATATAATCTGCCTCTGCCTACCCCTTCGGGGATAAAGGCGTGATGCTGAACCTGAACCTGAACCTGATTACAGCAGGGAAAATATTGAGATATTAAAAATGAACTCATCGAAATATTCCATCCACATTCAACAAAGAAATTGTTTGCTCTTAAAATCGAGAACATGCAAAATTGCAAAACGTTTCGAATACTCGAAATCTGTAAAAAGATCAAATAAGCATTCAGGAAAAAAATGGGAAAAATATCACTTCGAACGGCAATGCGATAGGAAATCATATGAAGGACAGTTAGGGTATAAATTTGCCTGAAGCGCTACAAATATTGCTAAAGAAAATTGAATCATATTTCGATAGTAAGACGGTGTAGATTTGAGTGGTACAAAATCTTGATTCAATAAAGTTGAGAGTAAGGTCAGCAGAGACGAATTGAATTGTGTGTCGTGAGGCTTTCCAAGGCTCGCTGTGCTACAATGAGAATATTTGCCACAAAGCTGACGTCTCGCTTTTTACACAAGCGTCTTGGGACTAATTCTCTTGTCTCAGATACTTTTGTTGAAATGTTTTTCAGAGTAATTCGTTTTAAATTTTTATCTGGATGTCTCTTTTTTAGATAAAAAAGGAAGTAATTTGTGTGGGCGAGAAATTTGTAAGCTATCTGATATTCTAGAAATCTTTCTGTATTCAGAGATATTTCTTATTTAATTTTTAGATTCCTAAGGGAAAATCCTAGTATCTTTTGAAAGAGCACAAAACAAATCCATTCCCGTATCTTATATCATTGAATAATAACTTATCAATGGCAATACATCTCGGTTCCTTAAGACCGTTGATAGGACTAACGACCTTGACAATTCAACTTTTGCGTCGATAAAAAGTGAAGTAGGTAATAATTTTTTTTCATCTAAAAATGTGGGGCTGATTCTATAATCATTTCAAGCGTTATCATAACTAATAATAATATGCTATAAATTGTACACACACTATTTACCTCCAGATATTTAGTACCTACAATAGGAGCAACTTCGACATGGTAATTTTTTGTCACTATGCTAGTACCTCGTTTATACCTCTTTTTATATCCAGTCCTTATACATTGCTAAAAATAATTTCACTTGAACACTTTTTACCGCTTGGTGTTTTCTCACAGGTCTTATCATTGCATTCTTAACGCTTACAAATGTTAATGTGGCTTTAGACTCACTCACTCACTCACTTAGGTCACAAAGCCGACATGAAATGTCGGCTTTGTGACCTAAGTGAATAAAGTCAAATAATTTGCATTTTAAATGTTTTTTTTTCAATTCGCTATCGGATTGACTTTATTCATGTTGTGTATTCTATTTAGTTAGGTGGTAGACAAGCATACAGTGCTCCTGATGGATTATAGTAAGGTAGCTCACGGACGTTTGCACCACCATCTACACATTCTCACACTACACATACACATACTACAGGAGATAATGAAAAACACCAATTAGAATTAGTTTCAATTTTCGATCAAGTAAGGTTCTGCAGGCGGTAAGCTTGTTGTTATTATTATCTATCAATCTGAACAGCATATCACATTCAATCGCTGGAGTAAGATCTCTCCTGATTGTTGAAATAAATAAACAACCAAGTAGGTCGACAGTCTCATATGAAATATTCTATGTCACATCAGATTGAGCTAAAACAGAATATAAACGAGTACAGTACACAGGGACTCCATTATACTCCAAATAACAAAGTATATTGGAGCCATCAACCTTGCTTCAAAGACATTAACCTTATCAGAGTCATCCATTACCCGTCGCGGCTCGGCCCAATAAATCCCTTCCGATCTCATTGCCCTCGTTTGTTCCGATCGTTTCGTGTTACATTGCTGTGTTTACACTACACATTCGCCGAATATTGGGTTGAAAGGCGGCAATAATTTCGTGCTTATTGATTCTGTTAGGCATCAAAGTCCTTTTTTCCCCGAGTAATTCAGAAGGTGGTTGCTGTGCATCGTGTGACATGTGTATGTCAAATTATTTTCATTAGAATTTTTAATTCTTTCCGAGCGTCATACTAATATTTTAATATTTAAAATAATGCCTAGGTACGACCACTTTCTATTATTTATTCGTTTTTTTCGTTACCAGTCAGATTTATTCGTTTGTGCAAATGTCCATATTCTAAGGGGAAAACTGTTTGCCACCTTAGTCATAAATAAATGAAAAATAAATAACATAATGAGTTTGAATTTTGAAGATAGGATTAGGCTGTAAATAAAGTAATAGTACAAGTAGGTAAGTGTTTAATTAACAAACAGACGTTTGTAATCAAAATCCATGTAGTTCTTGTGTAATTGCGTTCCTGGCGACAAGAGCATCCTTACTAATGGGTGAATTAACAAAGGGAAAGGGTTCTTTGTTTTATTTTTAAAGCTTTAATTACCCACACGCGGACAATGGGATCATATAACAATATTTTATGTTTCACCTCGAGTTAATCTTGTGGCTTTGTGCTGCAAGTTGACAGATTGAACACTTTATTTTCTGGCTTGATATAGAATATAATTTTATGCCAGTAGTATCAGAATTATAATATTTTATTTGCTCAAAACATGTTACAAAGTTAGTCATTTACAATTCAGTATACCTATATGTTGCTATTAAATATAAATTTGTTTTCATTATGATCATCATCGCATTCGATTTGACAACCCACTGCTGAGTATAGGCCTCTCCCAAAGATCGGTACCACATTTGACGTAATCAACCGCATCCAGAAGGCAACCGCGACCTTCATGCCCTCTGTTCAACTTGCAGAAAGCCTACTCACTCAAACAGCATTTTTTTTCTTAAATCTTTCAAATCTGTTTCGAAATTTTCTGTATGTCGTATTTTTTAAACCTACACAAACATATAAAATTGGCGGCACAGCTTTGCTGTAATTTTAACGCCAACTTTGGGTTTCCTTATAAAATAACACAGAAATGTGTGTGTTCAGTGTTACATTCTCACGCCACTTCAAAAATTTTTGGAATAAAAACAACCTTTTATTTCGGACCAGTGATAACACGGATTATCTAAATAACAAACCTTTTAAAAATACCGAGTTCTTAAATTAGATGGGATTAAAAGTGACAAAGATAAAGTTGAAATTACGAGTGCCACACGATTATTGCTGATGTATCCCGATGCACAACCCTCACCTTGTAGTACGTAGTTATAATGTTGTGGATGCCAACTTATCATTTACATTCGCATTATGAAAATAATTTTAAATATTGTTTCAACAGATCACAATGATATCTGCTTCAATGAATTCACAAATCTTTCGTATAGAGTATTTTTCAAGAGGAATTGCAATTTTATTATCATTTGACTGTTTGCTGTTCACGAAAGAGACCAATTTATTACTTTATGCACGCCATGGATTCAGCCGCCAACCACCCCGGGTTCATAGCGTGGTACAGCAGGGAACACTGTGGGTGTCTGGGACTTGTGACCTATTACATTATTCAGGTTTAGGGTGGCCTCTTCGAGACACGTCGGCGCTTACCTTCACCGTCCACAATGATTCCTCCTCTGCCTAACCGGATTTGGTAAGATTTTATCAATGCCGCTTTGGATATTCGTTTTAGTAAAGAGCTTAAAGCTTTTGGAAGTTAGATTGTAATAGGAGCAACAATAATTAACAATAATTATAAAGTTTTACTTATTAATGAAGTTAGATACTTTATATATAGTGATTAGTTAGCTGGAATTCCCGTGAGAAATACTGCACGCTAATGTTACCTCGAAAGCAGGTATATATTGGGTCTAAACAGTGACGCACCAGGATTTTATAACATCCTACTGACTTAAGCTGGCGACCAGTCATTTATTAAGGAATGTTTTATTATTAATTATTAAGCCGTTTATTTTTCAGCTCTTGTCGTAAATAAATTTTGATTCCAACATGTTTTAACTCATAGTTCTACGAGAAGATAATTCAGTTATCTTTATCTGTATGCAAAATACGATGCTAGTATACGAGAACATTGTATCTGCAAAATACTATAGCAATATGAAATTCTGTGGCTGAGAGCATCGCCATTCGCAGTATCCAACAAAAGCGCTCTCTAATACGATTACTTTTCGTTGGCAGTGTTTTGCTAAGCGGCTCGCAGTTGTAAGTGATAACTGGTTTTATAACCTTTGAAATATGGCGCGATGGAAACTTGCAGCCGCCATGCGCCACTGCAATTTATATCATTTTCGTTTGTCCGTTGTGGTATAGAAACACTGTAGGTTAAAATTGTAATTGAAATGGTTTTGCCCCTATTAAAGTTGACGTAGAAACATAATTCGTACTAATATTATAAATGCAAAAGTAACTCTGTTTTTATTTTTTCTTATTTAAACCACTTAGGTGGCAAACAAGCTTTCGCACCTAAACCGCTGAAGTGATTTAGACAACTTTTGGTATCTAGAGATAGTTTAAGTCCCTGGGAAGGACATAGGTTAGACTTTTAACCGACTGCGCAAAAGGAGGTTATGATTTTAAGCGTTAACGATTGAAGCAGCGGGAACAGCTTCTAATAAACGTAAGTATGTAGCGCGCAGGGTCTTCGACAAAACCTATGAAATCTAAACTTGTTACATTTATTGACCACTACACGATTCTCTTGCCTGTTTGTTAGTAAATCCTAGAAATGGGAAATTACAGTGTAGTTGTAGGTTTTTGCATGTTTATTCTTTAAACTTTTCCATAAATAAAGCGATGTAAGTCTCCTGTTCTCGAAATAGTTCACTTGATTTTCACTAGATGACGCTGCCACACAATAAAAATGAAAAGTTCTGAATGTATTAAAGTTAACTTTAGAACATAAAATAAAGATGCAAGTATGTTTTTATTCTGTTTATTACAAAATACAGTAAACCAACTCGCCTGTAACTGTACAAATTACACGTAAAGGTATCCTGTACAGTTCTAACTCAGAGAGCGAAATGTCTACGTAACACAAAGCTGTGGGTGTCCACATTTTCTATTTTAATTACATTTTCTCTAAATCTACATTTCATTTATTGTGTTTAACTGGCGAGCATTGTGTTTCAGTCAGAATAACAGATGCATGTGAGTAAATACGTATTTCTAACTACTTTTTGTTAATTTATACTCGCTATACACAAGCACTTTCTATTTCTTTTGTTTGGAATGGTAGTCTAGGGAGGGACCTAAATTACTAGTATTTTATTTTATGTAAGGGCGTGTTTTGTTTTATCGTACTAGAGTCAGCTTAGAAGCGGATGACCAAATGGAGTACCACTATCGTTTGATGAAAGGTCCATTAAGCTGTTGGTCTCCTTTTCCAATAAAATACTGTAGTCTTTAAGTGAAGTTGAATTACTCATAGATAGCTTGAAAGTTTCAAAAACAGGCAGCCACAACGTATTGCTGTCCGATTCATAACTGATGAGTTGTTTTTGCTTATTCCTTCAAAAAAGAGGCGTGTAGTATGTATGGAAGTCTGTTTGATATAGGACTAGTAAAATCTTACTAACATTATCTATTAATGCACAACTTTGTGAGGGTGAATATTTGTTACTCTTTCACACTCTAACGACTGAACCGATCTGGCTGAAATTTTGTAAAGGTATAGATTATAATCTGAACTAACACGTAGGCTGCTTCTTATCCCGAGAATAAGTTTCCATGAAAAGCGGGAACCTTTAAAAAATACGCAACGAAGCTGAAGGCATCAGCTAGTAGAAAATAATAAAAACCAAATTCGTGACATTATCGATCAACCCGTAGTTCAAAATTGACACCAGTCAGCTATCACTTTAACGTCTAGAAACACATAAAGGTACGTATATATATTAATATTGGCGATGTCTGGTCGGTACGTGGGTCACGCTGAGTATACTAGCGAGTGTGGTTTATCGCCTCACTTTATTTTCATTCAATCTTTTACAATAGACATAAATAGAAATAAAACTAACACAGATACACCGTTACTGTCCTGCGATCTATTTCTTTATTTTATTTATTTATTAAGCTTAGTGATATAGCATTAAGTATAATCATTCTTATTGGCAGATTTGGATTTGGAAGAACAACATTTCAATAAAGTAACGCTATTATCATTGATTTTTTTAACGTATGGATAATCCTACATGGATGCTATGTCGGACTCCTACTGACTAAAAACCACACGTTCCCTGCCTATTGCCTACGGTTAGCAGCTCCGGATAAGCACTCGGAAGGATGACCCCTGGATTCCCAACAGACCTTGGCTACCACTGTGGCCTTAACTATTGGGGGGGGGGGGGGGGGTTTGAGTGCTGTCCTTCGTCTTTGGGGGGGTTGTTCAGGTGTTCTCCCGTTTCTTGGGGCGTGTGGCGTGCGTGAAACTGTCACGCACGCCACACGCCGTCGTCGTCTTGGGCCTGCTTCTGTAAGGACAGTGGGCAGCTCTCCCGCCGTCCTCAGGCTACCCCTTTTGAGATAAAGGCGTGACTATATGTATGTATATTTGTTAGTTGCGCACCTTACATGTCAATATGGACCCTGTCAGTCACTTCACACAAAAGGGGGAGGAAGTCATTATTATTATTTTTTATGTATAAAAGACGTATACCGAACAACGTATAATAATTAGGATTTTCTAAGATTCCTACTACATTATTTTACAGCAGATTAACATTTTCTACATAGAGATAACCATATATTGGAGAATATTTCAATTAATATTTGCCTGGTAAATTATTTTTCTTCTGCTCTCATACAATACATGGATATAATTAATTAAACCTTCGTCAGATGCAGATGTTTAAATAATTAATTAATTTCCAAATTAAGAATTAAGGTGAGTTAAAACTCAGAATACGTTAATTTGTTTATTACCTCGTACAGAACGAACTCGTTACTAAAACAAATTGGTTTGTTAATAAAACGAAATGTGTTGATTTAAACAGAAAATTAACAGTGTTCAAAGAACAACGTTCAATTATGCAGAAGTTCGCTTTATTGAGGTATCTGACAAACTCAGACAAAGTTCGCAATTTTTTACTGTTTTTAACAAAACAATACTTCAAAGACCAATTTAAGTGAGGTATGACAAAGAAAAAAATAGTAAGATTCAAAACAAGAATAGTTTAGAGTTCAAGCCTATTGCTGTCACCGGGCAATTATACCAAAACAAAATCAAATAGATACAAATCCACAAATGTAATCTGTGCACTCCAAGCATCACAGTTTATTACATAGATGAAAAAGCTAAACGTGCATGACCATGGTTCATCACCGATCCTAATTTGAAGAGTTTTTGCAGGAAACCATTTATATGGGCAAATATATTTTCCAGGAACTTCCTAACTTTGTGAATAAGATAGGATACGTCAATTTTGTTACTCGCGTTTAAGTTTGGCAAATGTTATATTTGTGCCAGGAATCATTATATTGAAAAGAAAATCTTGAATGACAATGTTTTATTTAAACTAGCTGTTGCCCGCGACGTCGTACGTGTGAAATTTATGTTATAATGCCAATTTGATTCCTCTCTGCTTAGCCCCTAGGATATGAAGCGTGATAACATATAGCCCATTTGAAGACCCTACCCCTATTTAATATTTGTGCAAAATTTGAATCAAATCTATTGAGTACTTTTCGAGATCCTTCCGCACTAAGCAAAGAAAACAGACAAACAGAAAAAAAAATTCTTACTAGATTTTTGGCTTCGGTATCTTATGTCGAACACCCAGCGGGTATTTTTTTAAATATTTCCAATGTACAGTTTTGACTTTTCTATCATTTTATTATATGTATAGATAACCTCTCTCAATATTCATACCTACAATAATAAAATGATACAAAGCACTAAACCAACTTATTTTGTAGTTAGATAATAAGCTTTACAAAATTTAACTCAGAGATGAAATTTTAAATTAAACAACGATTAATAGACAAGTATTTTAATTAACGATTGTTAACAGGGGATTAAAGTAGCGAGGCGATATTTCACGAGATAAGGAACCCTTTGATCCCACCGTTATGGAGTTAGGTTCATCTATACTAATATTATCTATACTAATATTATAAAGAGGAAAGATTTGTTTTTTGTTTGTTTGTTTGTTTGTTTGTGACGAATAGGCTCCGGAACTACTGGACCGATTTTAAAAATTCTTTCACTGTTGGGAAGCTACACTCTTTGCGATAAACATAGGCTATATTTTATTCCCGTATTTCCACGGGAACGGGAACTACGCGGGTGAAACCGTGTGACGTCCGCTAGTATCTAATATTTTACCTTATAAAATACTGCTCAATTATAATTTTTCAGCATAATCGGATAGCCCCTAGGATGTCCTTACTAATATTCTTAACAGTATGAATTGATACAAGGATTTATTATTATCTGACATACATGCACAAAACATGGGTTTAGCTTTTTATCCCTGGAGTAAGTTTCTATAGAACCATCTAGTTAGTTATATTGCTTGCTATCAACCTATTTGATAAGCTCATATTTTGTGCATGAGTGGCCTAAGTACCTATATTGTGTTTTTGTCACAGCCAATACTAGAAATAATAATATACCAACCGTAGGCTGTAAGGTAGGATATGTGTGATTATTTAGTCGGTAGGAGTCCGGCATAGCATTATTGTAGAATTTTGTTGACGTGAAAAATAAAATACTAGATAATATACTGACGTTGACACCTAAATGCGTAGGTACTATTAACTGTACTCTTGTAAGCTTTGATAAAAAATAATATATATTATTTCGAGTTTTAGAAATCCTTTTATTCTCAAAATTTAATGTAGTGGTGAAAATGAGTGTTTCATTTATTGGTCATACAAGGTTTTGTTTGATATACCTACAATGTTATCTGAATATGTGTCTATGCTGTCCCTATTTAACCTTATGATTCAAACTCAATAGCATAGCCAGGCTACACTAACCTACGCTGATAGATGGCAGAAACATTTGCTCCCACCTATATTATAAACTAGCTGATGCCCGCAGCTTCGCCCGCGTAAAGTTTGTTCCCGTTCCCGCTTCCCGTATTTTATGCCCTTGGGGGTAGAATTTATCAAACTCCTTTCTTAGCAGATGCCTACGTCATAACATCTACCTGCATACCAAATTTGAACCCGATCCGTCCAGTGATTTGGGCTGTGCGTTTATAGATCACTATGTCAGTCAGTCAGTCACCTTTGAGTTATATTTATTTAGAAGTATCATTGTCTTGACTGTGTGCCTTTATTCGTGTGACCTGCAAATGTTTATCTAAGCTTAGCTATATTATCTTAACTTGCCCTAGATGGCATTGCATATGTTTCAAAAATGTTTTCTTTTTCTAAAATATTTCTAAGCAATGTAAGATATAATTCTAGACAAAGCTTAAAGTTCAGTAAGCAGTTCAGTATGCAAGTTGTAGATCTCCGGGAAGCCTGTCCGTGGCTGGTGGGAATTTAAAGCAGCGCCCCTTGTAATTTGTTGTTTTGTTGAAAGAAAGAAAGAAAGAAAAATAAATTTATTTCACATAGGCATATACAGATGCTCTTGTAAAACGTCCAGAATATAAATCAAAATCTACCACCAGTTCACAACGCGACCCACCTGAGAAGAACTGGCAAGAAACTCAGCGGGTTATTCTTTTTAGAGCTCTATTTACAAAATGAATCTAAAAACTATGCATTTTTACAATTTATTTGAGAATCCAGTAGAGCAGGTCATTTCCAGGCTTCTCCATCCAACAAATAATCACCAATTGTATAGTAGCCCCTGCAGTACAATTTACTTTTTACAACCTTTTTAAATTTATTAAGGGACATACTTTTAATTTCGTCTGGTAGCCTGTTGTAAAAGCGTATACAGTTACCCATGAAAGAATTGCTGATTTTGTGCAATCTGCTATGATAAACAGCAAGGTTACTTTTATTTCTAGTGTTGACATTGTGTCTATCACTTAACTTAGCGAAACTATGTAAATTTCTTTGTACGTACATCAGATTCTCAAAAATATATTGTGATGCTACTGTAAGAATTTTAACCTCTTTGAATTTTTCGCGCAGAGAGACCCTTGGACCTAATCTATATATAGCTCTTATGGCCCGCTTTTGTAAAATAAAAATTTTATCTATATCTGCAGCATTGCCCCACAGTAGAATACCGTAAGACATTATGCTATGAAAGTAACTGAAATAGACTATTCTAGCTGTATCTACATCCGTCAAGTGCCTTATCTTTTGTACAGCAAATGCTGCTGAACTTAATCTATTTGCTAGTTTGACAATATGTGGACCCCATTGTAAACCAGCATCGACCGTTAACCCTAGGAACGTCGTTGATTCCACAAGTTCCAACACCCGACCATTAAGTTGAACATTGGTTTCTGACTGTGTTACATTAGGTAAGGTAAATTTTATGCATTTAGTTTTATTATCATTCAGTCTAAGATTGTTAGTGTTAAACCAATGAACCACTTTCAAGATTGCGTTGTTGACATCGTCATAGTTATCTATTTGTATTTTAACTTTGAAAATCAAAGAAGTATCATCTGCAAACAAAACAATCCTGTTGTTGTCCCCCACGTAAAAGGGTAAGTCATTAAAATATATAAGGAATAAAAATGGTCCGAGTATTGAACCCTGTGGGACGCCCATAGTAACTACAGAGCCCTCTGAGCGTGTACCATTAACATCAACCCTCTGAATTCTATTGTTCAAATATGAAGTATTAACGTAACCAAGTCGACAACGTAACGATACAAGTATGTACCAAACAGTTTCGGACTTCTCCCAGCAAATTGACACAGTCTTGTAAAACTCTTGTTAAGCCTGATTAAGCTACTTCGCGAAACAGTTTGTTTGGATTACTTGAATTAATATATGGGGTTTGTTAGCGTAGTGGCTAGTGACTGTAATAAATAATATCTATGTTGACTTATTCTGGTTCTGATGAAATTATTAAGATATACTACTAGCGGTAATTCAGGGATTTGCCTGTGACATACTTTGAATACCCGTTGCTCTCTCACTTAGAACAATAAAGTAATTTATGCAAGTCGGCCAAATTTGGTGTTATTCGTGGTTACTGCCCTACTTCTTTCCACATAAGCTTGAATACTCTATTCCTATTTTATCCATTGAACAAATCAATGGCTTATAATGACACTCAAAATTATTAAGATTTTAAAGTAGTAAAAGAATTTTAACATGGCAATAGGCTCACCACCTTACATGGGACATAAAACTATAAGGTGAAATGTGGGCGTATACTATGCCTCTGTCTACCCCTTCGGGGATAAAGGCGTGACTATATGTATGTATCTAAAAGAATTTTCAAATTTGCTTTTTTTGAATGTTAGTTGAACATACAGAATGACACAGAAACAAAGTGTACATTAATATCCCAAAAAATGTAGCAAATACTAGAGCGAACGAATGAATTTCCTCGGTCATTGAACAAAACAATCAGCTCACAATGTGTGTAATTATGGTACGTTTCGGACCACACGAGGTTGTGGGTCCACGCGACACACATATTTGTGTAAGTATTCCAATTATATTATATTAGTCTCGAAAGACGTACCTACCACATACTATGTAATATAATGTACAATAAAGAAATATTAAAGTATTAACCCACCATAACTTTTTGTCACACAACCACCTATCATACCTCTAAGAGACTCCTGAGTAAAATGGTTCTTTAAAGTAATATCTTGTTTATTGAGGTATATTTTTTTAGTAATAACCAACTTAGGAAAGTATTAAACTCTTTAGTAAAGCTACAAGAGAAACATTTTTATAGGCATTTTGTCTTAATTACTATTAATCAACAATATCTCCTATTTTTAGCTTACAAACTAAGTCATTTGGTAAATGAAATCTATAAAAAATAATCACATGAATAGCAACTTCTTTTATAATTTTTTACTTATTCAATAATCAACCATAGCAAAAAAAAACAAAAAGATGAAAATTAAACTAAATTAAAACAAAATTGCAAGCCCTAAACTTATAGTTTTTCACGACAATTATTGCAATTACCGCACAATTAACGCACGTACGACCTTGATGAGCAGTTGCACGGCACTGAAGGGGGGCGGGGAAAAGGTACAGGAACGGACGAGTTCGTAAACGACTCGGTCTCAGATAGGTATATTTACGTTTTAAATAGCTGCTGGATCTGTGAGACGTATGGTTGGCGGTTAAGGGTTAATATCCGATTTCCAGCTACCATAACACAACCAGATTAATCTTAGCTTACTTTGGAATCGTATGGAGCTGTGTAAAAAACGGTGGCGAATAAAAAACATACGTCAATTAATAGCTGTCAAACTGCAGTTCAATAATTACAGAAACCATTTAGTTTCTTGTTGAAACGGTGCAATTCCTGCCAAGACTGCGTCGCAATTGGTTTATTCTCCGTGATGAATGAATGGCCTGATTAAATTGGAGCAGAAGACAGCTGTCCTCATCGTATAGTTCACAGTAGTAAATTGAGCTTTATACAATCCAAAGATCTACTTTAGGTTT
Organism: Miltochrista miniata; assembly: GCA_933228765.1. NCBI lineage: Eukaryota > Metazoa > Arthropoda > Insecta > Lepidoptera > Erebidae > Miltochrista > Miltochrista miniata. The sequence continues at coordinate 535,801 of OW121770.1, forward strand.
TAAATAATTGAACTGATTGTTTTCGAATTACTCCCAATGCCTTTTACTGGTAGGGCGTAGGCTTGTCTGCCACCTCAGTGGTATAAAAAAACACTTGCTGGCTGTAAACCTACAAAGTCATTAATTTCCAAACCTATCTCCATTGTCTAGATAAGGTGAGATTCTGACCGTAACGGATTTCAATATTGTTTTCACAATCTCAATTTTAAAATTTTTAACAAGGCAGAAATAAAGTAAAGAAAAGGGAATCCCTAAACAGGGCAAAACTTAACAACCCTCCCAAAAGGAATATCTCATTAAATCCCAACAAAACCTTAAGGCTGTTCCAAAAAACACTTTAAATTCCGATATTAGGTTACAAATAAATCGGCAATCGGCAAAACAATCAGCGATATCCGATGGCTATTAGTCCGATGTTGGCACAGGGGGAGGGGGGGCTAGTGGGGAGGCAATTAATCTTTCCCGGGAAAGGGGTGGGGTACAAAAGCTGTCGGCAGCACGCCAACCCAATCAGCGCAACTAAAGATATTTGATGTGTGAATTTTTGGGTGTTTTAATATCAACGTGTTTCGTGTTTTTCAATGCACATATAGATTTTTGTGACATCAACATAAAGTTAAAGCTTGTAAATATGTTTGGGTGTTTGTTGATAATCACGCTCTATCGGCTCCATTCGTATTTTGAGTTTTGTATTGACTCATGTCTGCATTTTATTATAATTACCTAATAAGAATTATCGAAAGGCAACTAAATAAATAAATAAATAATCTTATATCTGAAGTTAAAATACCACACATCTACGAACGCCTTTGGCATATCCTCTCCAGAAACAAGTTACAAGGAATACAAGCTAATACTAGTCAAACGTGGTTAAATTAAAATGAACCACATATACAATGTATGTGCTTGGAAACTATGTATGATTCCAGAGAACAAATTACTGTTCCACGTACCACTTTGGAAGCTGAGCATTACCTCGATAAATATCACAAAATGTATCAATATCGAACTAAGGAATATCATATAAACTTAGCATCAGTTCACAAATTAATAAGATAGCAATAAACGTGGTAGGTACGTGTGATTCTGTCTTAAGCACACAGTTGTTGTTTTAGAGGGGAATTTATGTTAAGTTCAAGTACAGTATAGCTTATTTATGTATAAATAGTATACAAGCTGAGAGCCGCAGCTTTGACTGTTCCGAATAAATGTTAGTCCCATTCTCGCATCCCTAGGGAACATATTCTATGGATGGGAGACTATAGTCTTGTGATATTTATAAACTATCGCCGTATTGACTACTCATACTGTTACATGCACGGACGTTTCGGACACATTGCAGCGCCCATAGTCGCGGTTCAACTAGAGCATGTAAGTAAAGATTAGTTTTTTGGACTGTGAAACTTAAAGCAAAGACGAAGAATAGAATAGAATAGAATAAACTTTATTTGTACACCATATTAAAACTAGTTTTACAAAAAAAAATGTTTACAAAATGTTGTACAAAGGGCGGCCTTATCGCTGTACAGCAATATCTGACAGGCAACCTTGGGATGGACAGAAAAGATGTTAATTGTAAGTCAGATGGGTAGTTTTTGGTGCAGAAATATGAAGCAATAGATAGTTGCAATACATACACTAAACGCATAAATACTTACATAGGCACATGCCTACATACACAAAGTACATATCATACATACATGCATACATACATATATACATGCAAATATACATACATACATTCATTCATACATACATACATACATACATACATACATACATACATACATACATACATACATACCTACATAAATACATCTAAATACACATAGCCAGGATACTCTCATAAATATGACTCAATGCAACATTATTGACCTCCTAACAATATATAATATAACTTAGAAAAACCTTTGCAAAGTCAAATAATGTTCCTTCACCAAACGCTTAAAAATAACTAGAGATTGGGCCCGTCTAATAGTTACAGGTAGTGCGTTCCATAATCGTACAGCCTGTACGGTGAACGATTTATCAAAGAAATTAGTCGAATGAGCAGGAACAACCAGTACCAAAGATTCCGACGACCGCAAGGATCTTGAATGTGTGTCATTAAGGAACATAAATCGTTCATTGAGATAAGTTGGGGAATGTGGATTGAACAGTATATTGTAAAGCATAGAAAGGATGTGAGCATTCCGTCGAAGGCGAATTGGAAGCCACTCAAGCATGTTGCGGTATTCGGTAACATGATCATATTTGCGTAATCCAAATATGAATCTTATGCAGAAATTTTGTAGGCGCTCAAGCTTATCAAGTTGTTCTTCAGTGATATCGAGATAGCAGACGTCGGCATAATCTAGCATGGGAAGGAGGAGCGATTGAGCAAGCGCAATTTTAGTGGCCTTTGGCAAGAAATTACGAAGTCGACGTAATGAACCTGCAGATGCGAACAGCTTTCGGCTAACTTCTTGCAGTTGGGGTCGCCAAGAAAGCGTGCTATCAATCAGAACGCCCAGATTTTTGACAGTTGTGCTAATAGGTAACACAACTCCGTTAAACATAATGTCAGACAGTTGTGCCTTATCTATTCGTGACACCATGTTGGAACTTCCGATCACAGCGACCTGGGTTTTGGAGGGGTTCACGCTAAGTCCATACTGCTTGCTCCACTTACAAATTCGCCTTAGATCCGAGTTGATAATTGAAATAGCCTCATTGAGTTCATGGACTGGAGCTTGCATATATATCTGCAAATCATCTGCATAAAGGTGGTAGGATGAAAGTAAAGATTTTGAGATGGAATTTATAAAAATAGAGAAAAGCAAAGGAGATAAAACGCCACCCTGCGGTACGCCCACAGTCGTATCACACCAAGAGGAAAATGATTCCTCAATGCGTACACGCTGCCGTCGTCCGAACAGGTAACTGTGAAACCAATCAATTACTGTTGGAGATATGTTAATTGAGCGCAATATGCCAAGCAGGACTTGGAAATCCACTGTATTAAAAGCATTGCTAAAATCGAGTAGGGATAGTACAGTGAGATTCCCGTTCTCCATGCCCAGCCTAATGTCATCAGTAATACTAATCAATGCACTAGTCGTGCTATATCCCGGACGAAAGCCTGATTGGAAAGGGTTAAGGAGGAGGTTTCTGGTGAGGAATGAGCTCAGTTGGCCGTGTACAAGACGTTCGAGGATTTTTGAAAGGAATGGTAAAATGGCTATGGGACGATACTCAGAAAAGAATTTGGGGTTCGGCTTTTTAGGAATGGGAGTAATTTGTGCCTCTTTCCACGTTGTCGGAAATACATTGCAAGATAAGGAGTGATTCAAGACATGGCACAGTATGTGAAGGATTTCGTCCAGAATAGGCACGATCATGTTACGACTCAAGCAGTCAGTGCCAACAGCGTTGGAACTCAGCGACATTATGCACCTCTTAACACCACAATTAGATAATTGTTCAAAACAGAACGGTTGGAAGGAAGGAGTTGGAATTGATGAAAGATATTGTAAAGTACTAGCTTTGCTCGATTGATCATAACTCGAAGACGAGCAGAAATGCTGATTTAGTGACTCGATGTTAAGCATTTTTGGGATTTCCTGTTGTTTAGGCTTTCCAACTCCAAGTGTTCTAAGAAATTTCCATACCTTCGCAGGGTCCCCAGTACAACGAAATAAAACTAATTTGAAGGCCAATACCTTAGCTTAATTAAATTTCAAGTCACTTATTATTGGGCTGTTGTTGTTGTTAATATTCATGAGTTGTTTCAGGCTATAAGTGTATCTGTAGCAAATTTGAACCCGAGCCGGTCAGCCGTTAGAGGGTGATTGAGACATAAATATCTAATCATATGCACAAACTTCCACATTTTGAAACATATTGTGGTACGAGGTTCATTTTAAACTCGACTGGCGTTTTTAATTGCATTGATAAACTTTGAAACTATTTTCATCTTGTGTTTTAATGTGTGGTGAGTTGGTCATATAATGATTTAAGGTTTGTTTATGAATATTTTGGGATAGTTCAAACTATTTTTGCTCTAAAAACGAGGAAACCGATAAATATACTTACGTACATATTTTCTACATCATACAGAAATGATGTAAAAATAAAAGATGTATTGCACACTTGCAGTCGACTTCACTTTCAAATGATATGATTACTTGCAATTTATTTTGAAATTACAAAAAAAACGTGTTTACTTTGCAAGCTATGTCGACGACTTTGGTTCTTTGATGAACTCTCGTTTAGAACTGTACCTCATGGGGTGCCACACTAAGTAAACTCGATAACCCATTAGTTGACTTGAAGGGATTGGGCTAGTCCCCACTGAAAGTGGCCATGTCTCAGTACCATGGGCTATTGTTAGAAAACCGATCAGGCATAACGTATATCGCAGCATGAAACGCATGAAAATGCTATCACACGTATAGAGCAGAGTTCAATGTTGATCGAATTAGGCTTTGAATAAAGGACAATGCCACGGGATTTTGGACTTTTTTATTACCCACTCGTGAGGAAGTTTTATACTGTTAACTCTAATGAAATCACACCCTTGGGGCTCGTCATCAGGCAGTATAAACTCAAATTACGCAATAATACTAAAAAGGTTGCTCGCCTGTTACCCTATATTTTTAAATACGCATATTGTTTTTGAATAATTTGTAATGTTGTTTCAATACCAGCGCTGCATTAATTTTGCATGATCATTTTCTATTTAGGTCAAATAAATCATGCGTCAAATCGCTCACGACTCTATTTCTGCAATCAAAGTGATATAAATTATGTTTAAGCAAATTATAACTTAATTTACTTAATAACTTAATCTCCTACATTTAATACAGTACCCTCTGTTGTGCTAATATAGGTACACACAAACGTAATACTAACATCAAAGCTACCTTCCACATTAATTAATTAATCATTCGCATACCTGCATAATGGCTGACACACTTCAAGTAATTTCGTTATTAAGTTAATACATTACTGGATTACAAAATCAATCATTCAATACATATAATAAAATCGTAACAGGTCGCTGTCTGTACAATAAGGATATAGAAGAAAAAATTTATAGGGAGGCTTTATGAACGCAATAGAACCCAAAACAATGATTTTTAGAATTTTTGTCTGTTTGTCTGTACGTTTGTGCACGCTAATCTCAGCAACCGCTCAACCGATTGCAATGCGGTTTTCTTTATTGCGGTAACTTTGCGTTGCGGTTGGCTACACGTAACATTAAGTGGTTGTTTCATGTCAATCGGTTCATAAATAAAAAAGTTGTATCAATCTAAAACTTGCAGCGTACGAAGTCCGCAGGCAACAACTAGTCAATAATATATAAAATGGCACACAATGAACACACCACACCACGCCACGCCACGACACACTCTCTGATTGTGGACGTCAACGCTTTGTTATTATTCCGAACACGACTACGATTGTGAATAAATTGTGTTCAAATTAAGTTATATGTGAATTAACTTCCCTTGTTTTTGTTACCTTCTCAAACTGAATATTTTTTCATATTCCATATCATATTAAGTAAACTTGTACTAATATTATAAAAAGGAAAGATTTTATTGTTTGTATGTTTGCATCGAACAGGCTTCGATACTACCGGACCGATTTGAAAAATTATTTCACACTACACAATCCCCGGGTAATATAGGCTATGTTTTATTCCCGTATTCCCACGGGAACGGGAGCTATGCGGGTGAAACTACGTGATATCCGCTAGTATCATATATGTAGATTTTTTTCTACCAAAGACGACCCATCTCTGGACCAATATTCTTAAGTGGCATTTTCCCCCTGCATTTTCATACATCTTAGGAACGTTCTCTTTTATTTTGGACAATCTGATTGGCAAACATCAGCTAAAATTGAACATAGTTCAACCCCGTAAGAGTACCTAGGACACTAGAGCGCAAGTGAAACTTGCAGGTTAGTCATATTTCAGTCATATTTAATTCTACTTAAACATACAGACATCACATCAAATTGCGCTTATTAAACGTATGATACTCTTCTAGAAATCTTTTAAACCTATATAATGCTAGTTATGCCATGCGCTTTTGTCCAGGCGAAGGGTAGAAAATAAGCATCGATCATATAATTGATATCGCAAATTATAAAATTATATTTTGAAGGACAAAATCTCGTTAAAATTATTACTTAATACAGTTACACAGCAGTCTTCGGTTTCCAGCCCGTACATTTAGGTTGGCTCAAATTCGGTAATGCAGTCGGCTATAATTGAGTCGATCACGGACATATAACACGAACTTAGGACTTTCTTACACAAGGAAGTAAACAACACCACTTCCATCGTAGTACCACAGGGCGGGAACTCCCCTCTGGCAACCTCCATACACATGATTCGTTTTCGGTTCTGTCACCTGCACTAAAAACACGTGATGTTTGTGTTTAAAAGCTTGATTGTGTGTGTGACCACTAAGGTTAAGCAAAAGTTCCCTCAAAATATCCTCCAACTAACAAGACAGCTGTGGCTGTGTATGTGTGGGGTGGGGTAGTTTGCTAAGGGATACGGTTATGGGATGATAGGCAATCTTTATGTATTACAATTATAATAATATTGTCTTATGTAGTTTCCTTTTGTAGTTTTATTTCTTTTGCTGTCTTTTGAAGCGCTCGTGGCCGCGCGGACTCAGTGTTCTGTAAACGATCACTGCAGTAAGCAACTTTTACAGTGGCTGGTCCATGGATGGGTGACCATCCATGTGATCACTTTGTGACATTTATTTGAGCGTTTCCGTGCTTCGGAAGGCACGTTAAGCCGTTGGTCCCGGTTGCCAGTAAAATGGCAGTCGTTAAGTCAAGTTGAAGACTTTATTTCAACAGCAGTCAGTCACAACCTGCGCCTGTCCATTTAAACACGGCAATACGGCTCACCAACTATTACGTGGGACAAAATTATAAAAAAGGTGAAATGTGGGCATATAATATGCCTCTGCCTACTCCTTCGGGGATAAAGGCGTGACCATATGTATGTATGTATGTCTTTTGTAGTATCTAGTACATTTTCTTTCTGGAGTCCTGGGATTTCCTTCCAAGGGCGTACCCAGGGCTCCCAACTACAGGTTGTTGGGCGTGTGGTTTTATTCGGTAGGCGTCTGGCATGGCATCCATGAGGATTCCCACACACGAAATCATAGTACAACTCTTATGCATGAAACCTGTTACTTAAACGGGAATATAATTTTATTTTCTCTTTCCAAATCCAATATCCAACTTTCGAACAACAAACGGTGACGTCATCAGAAAGTTTCTACGCAACTGCATACCTGCTACGAGACAGCTACGGTAACTGCTACACGTAATCCGGCGCTACGAACTTTTTCTTGTTTACGCTTTATTAATACAGATTAGTTTTGGGATCATTGTATTGCATTCATTGGACTTTTTTGTTTAGCACCTTGACTTTGCTCATTAATAGTTGGTCAAATAGGTCGTAAGTTTTGGAATTTAATAAGATTAGACATGGGCATTTTTATAATAAGGCCATTTCATAGTTTACTATAGGTAGCAAATACTTAATGAAAGTAACGTTAACAATATTAATAGTTACATTATTTGCTTTGAAAGCCTTTGGTCTGTATGATGATATAAGTAATAATAATATTACATTATTGTAGTTTCTCCATTCTCCACCTCTAAGGCATACAATATAATTTACATAATGATTCAATTAAATGCAATGAAAAGAATTTAATTGATTGCATAATAAATAACAATAAACAAAGTCAAAATATAATGAACTAGCTGACGCCGTGCAACTTCGTTTGCGTGATAAATAAAGAACCGCTTTACCGATTTTGTGCAAACTTCATATAAACCATCTACTACATAGTCCCAACAAACCCTAAACATTTGGTTTGGATAGGTGAGCCCGTTCTTGAGTTATAAAATTACAACGAAAAGTGGCATTGATTTTTATATATATAGATAAATTAAATGTCGAAGTAATCAAATGTCAAAAAAACCATGTGATAATTATCAATAATGTCATAAGCATTCATTACCATTATTAAGTTAAAACCAATAAATTAAATGATTTTGTTCCTCATGTCCTCCAAAAATTCATTGACACAATAATAAGTCTTGTCCAACAGAAATAATTTCATCTCATGTTTAAAACAATCTATAACGCTTATCAATACATATAATAAAATCGTAACAGGTCGCTATCTGTACATGGAAGATAAATAAGAAAAAATATTATAGGGGGGCTTTATGAACGCAATAGAACCCAAAACAATGATTTTTAGAATTTTTGTCTGTTTGTTGCGTGTACGGTTGTGCACGCAAATCTCAGTAACCGCTCAACCGATTGCAATGCGGTTTTTTTTATTGTGTTGAGGTTTGCTCCAGTTAACATTTAGCATTTGTTTTATGTAAATCGGTTTAGAAATAAAAGAGTTATATAACACTTTTAAGAATCAGATATTTTGAAAATTTTAATTGTAGGGGTTTCTTTGAATGTGAGTGAACCTAAACTGGCGTGTTAGCTGAATCATAAAAGAGCTTAATGATTAAGACTATTATTAATAATTATGAATTGTTTTAAAATAGACTTAATCATTAAGCTCTTTTATGATTAAGCAAACAGGGCAGTTTCAGACGCTGCTTGATGACTCTGATGAAGAAATACCTTTCCTTTCATACACCTTATGTGACGTAAACGAAGTTGCGGGCTCAGCTAGTATCTAATATAACCTGAGGTAGGTTATTATAAATTATGCCTTATCGTGTGTGTAGACTATGTATGTATTGTATGTACTGTGTACCCTTGTTATCAGTTACATTGCTCATACGAGTGCTGAGTAATTCATCTCTAGTATATATTATTCCGGTCAGGCATTTTTACAATGGAAATTCCGACTTACAGTTCAATAATTCATAAAAATTTTCAATTGTAGCCATTTACGTTGTATAGGTACAATGCCATCTATCGGTGAGTTTAGACTTCGCATTGATATTTCAATTAGAAAGCGCAGCGCTAAGATTGTAGAGAGTACCAATTTTCTTGTACAAAAATTATCGAAAAAACTTTTGGCGAGAAATCCATTAATTTTAATTGGAGACCGATGGGAAGCTACGACATTAATTTATATAATGACTAATGGAGGTGCTGTAATCACGTGCTGATTAAACGAGGGGCAAGTTATTTTTCAGTTCTGGCTAAAAAAATATTGCGAGAACAAATTGTATATTTTGTCGAAGGAATTTATGCAACATTGTTAACGTTTGCCACTGCCTCGGTGATGCAGTGGTAGTGTTTTTAATTTCGGGTTCTAATCGCGTGTAGGTTTAAATATTTTTCTGATCCATTAAATTCTAATTTTCGAGTATGGTTTTTAATATGTTTATTTTTTAGTTTAACATATTGAATAACACCATTTGTACTGTTCCACAACATTTATTTACGTTACACCTGACCGGTTACGCCTCTCGGCATTCTCAAAGGTACAAAATAACTAACTTGATGACCACTACATCATGCAAATACATCCAAACTAAACAAACTAAACAATTTTTACTGTAGGTACTCAAATATTTTAAAGCTTATAAATTTTCCCCAAAAAGTAGGGAAAATTAATTTCTCGGATTTTTGAAACATTAAAAACTACAAGTGTAATCTTAAAAAATAACAAATGTCAAAGTGTGATATAAGTCAGTTTATACATTTACCCTAAATTTAGGGAGAATACAAGAATTTTATTTTTATGAAAATAACTATTTATTGTAATTTATAGGTTAGAATTACCAATGTCTAGAACTCAATTAAATGTCAAGAAGGAAACAAATGTCAAATGTTAATAATTAATTTAAATGTCAAGAATATAAATGTCAAAATACTTAAATATTATTTCTGCATTATTTTCATTAACTTTCTTGATTTAACTATTAGCCTAATGAATCAAAGACATAAATTCAAAATTTACCGAAAACCAACATTTACGGATAGTATACATACACATAAGTTCTAGGCACCCATTAAATCACAAGCATGCGGCTTTCCACTCCATGGTGCATCGACTGTTTTCGATCCCAATGTCGCAGGAGGACTTTGAGGGTGAGCTAGCTTGTATAAAAACAATAGCCATGAATAATGGTTTCACATCCAAATTAATAGACGGCATGGTGACACGGAAGAAATTTAAGTCAGCTATAGAAATGGCATACAATGGAGGTATACCCATTAATTTAAATACAAACACAAAAAGATGGGCTCGCGTACCATACATTGGTAATATATCTTATAAGTGTGCCAGGAGCATAACAGAGTGCAAACCAGCGTTTTATACCACCCACAACCTTCATAATTTAATTTGCAATAATAAAGACACAACTCCCATTGTACAAAAAAGTGGCATATATGAACTGACTTGTGCCAATTGCAGCAAAAAATATGTCGGCCAAACTGGGAGATCGTTCAGAATAAGAGTTGCGGAACATGTCAGTGGCTGGAGACTCAAAAAAACAGAGTCCAATTTTGCTGAACACCTCATTAATGAAAAACACAGTTTTGACCCAAAGTTAAATTTTAGAGCTTTGCATTCCTGTGACAAAGGTAGAAATATGTCGGCCCTTGAGGCACTCGAAATAAGTAGATACTTAAATAATACCGATCCGAACATTCTCTTAAATCAACAATTGGATATAAGCCGTTCACCATTGCTACAATATTATAAATAATGACATTTCATAGTACTTCACATTGTTCCATATGACAAATGAAAATAATGCAGATATAATATTTAAGTATTTTGACATTTATATTCTTGACATTTAAATTAATTATTAACATTTGACATTTGTTTCCTTCTTGACATTTAATTGAGTTCTAGACATTTGTAATTCTAACCTATAAATTACAATAAATAATTATTTTCATAAAAATAAAATTCTTGTATTCTCCCTAAATTTAGGGTAAATGTATAAACTGACTTATATCACACTTTGACATTTGTTATTTTTTAAGATTACTCTTGTAGTTTTTAATGTTTTCAAAAATCCGAGAAATTAATTTTCCCTACTTTTTGGGGAAAATTTATAAACTGGTAAACTTTAAAATATTTGAGTACCTACAGTAAAAATTGTTTAGTTTGTTTAGTTTGGATGTATTTGCATGATGTAGTGGTCATCAAGTTAGTTATTTTGTACCTTTGAGAATGCCGAGAGGCGAAACCGGTCAGGTGTAACGTAAATAAATGTTGTGGAACAGTACAAGTGGTGTTATTCAATATGTGCAGCAAGTTCCATCAAGTGCCATCAACCAGCAGTATAAATAATTTTTAGTTTAAATTTAATTAAAAAATGTATGAATATGTATGTTTATCATTTGTACATATTTCAGCTTTTATTTTGGTTTGGTACTATATTAAATGACACTTTTTTACACGAAAGCTATCTAGCACTGGGTAAAGAGTGTAAGTACGATTATTAATCTCAGTCAGTAAAATGACAAGTGCAACTGTCACATAATATACTGAATTTAGTACTGAATTTTCATTCAAGAAATGTCATTTTACTGACTGAAATTAATAATTATAGTTATAAATCAATATCTAATTAATGATAATGAGAGTACAACCATGCTGTGGATAGCATATTCAGATCTCCACAGAAATTGTATGCGCTTCGGTAAACATATTCAAGTTTTTGTTTCACGGAATGATTTCCCATGGGAGGCAAAACGGACGCGACATCTAGTAAAAAAAATTTAGTCCACGTAGCACTTTTGCAGCTACGAGACGAAAACACGCTACCGTAAAGAGCTTAACTACAGTACTACGAAAGCTACCGGATTTTATTTTAGCAAGTAAAAAAAATTCAAAACCTGTATTACAATTTTTTTATTACAACTCTTTTTTTGAATCCAAAAGGAAGACTTTAGTTAGGTAGTTAATTAACTCTTTTGACTACTTTCAATGTAAGTTTAAATTAAGTTCTTAGTCACTTAGTTCTCACGGGAGTATGGAATAATTATAGTTGTGATTGCGTCCATTTTATGTCTATCTCATACATTTGTATATTTTACTAACATTATAAATGCGAACGCTTGTAAGTGTGAAAGTTTTCTAGCTAAAACGGTTAAAGGAATCTGACTGAAATGGCTGTAGGCATAGATTTTAGTTTGGAATAACACATAAATACGAGTATATAAATTGGAATAACGCATAGCATTCCTAGATTAAGTTCGGCGGATTAAGCGGAACTAGGAAAGGACATCCACTCGTATTATAGTACATCATCATTTAAGGCAAAAAATAATATTAAAACATATTTACATACATTTGTACATGAAATTTTCAGCAACGGATATTATTAAAGCTGATCGCACATTTGTCAGCACCGTACGCGCCGCACGCGCCGTACGCGCCGCATTTTCTGATAACCTCGAACATACGCGCCGTACGCGCCGCACGCGCCGTACGCGCCGTAAGCAAATCTTTGGTATGGCCAACTATAGCAGTTTCTTTTACCTCTGGTGTGAAACGGTACAGTGAGTGGTATTGCGATAGTGGGCTATGAGGGGAAGATCCCTTCGAAACAGAATGTACAAAACGCAAAATGAGCACCACAATCCAAATGTACAAAACGACATTCACATAACGCAAAATGTACAAAACGCAAAATGGAAACAACTCGCAAAGTGTACACAACGCAGAATGTGCACGTTAGGGCTTGTCTTTATTATAATAGGTCTAGATCGGCAAAACAAATGAAGATCGGCAAAACAAATGCCGATCGACAGTACAAACGACGGTCGGATAAACAAATGACGATCGAAAAAACAAATGGAGATCACTAAAACAAAAGACTATAAGCAAGTTGATAATGTCAAAAATTACTTGCAGCCATATTTTATAATCTAGATGCGATTGCTATTCAAAAAAATAGGTGCAAGCAAATCTCGACCCTAATGACTTTTCTCTAAAAATGTGCTTTTAGGCGTTTATAAACATCACTGATCACGAATATATAAAAAATAAATAGATATGCATGCTCATAAGGTTGAAATTTGCTTGCACCATTTTTTGCAACCTAGATGCTATAACCATTCAAAAAAAAGGTGCAAGCAATTGTCGACCTTATGGACATGAATAATATTTATTAAATTTTTACATATTCGTGATCACTGAAGTCTATACACGCCTAAAAGCATGATTTGAGAGAAAAGTCATTAAGGTCGAGATTTGCTTGCACCTATTTTTTTGAATGGCAATCACATCTAGATTACAAAATATGGCTGCAAGTATTTTTTGATCTAATCAAATTGCTTATAGCCTTTTGTTTTATTGATCTGCATATGTTTTTTCGACCGTTGCGTCGTTTATTTTGCCGATCGTCATTTGTTTATCCGACCGTCATTTGTTTTGCCGATCGTCATTTGTTTATCCGGCCGTCATTTGTTTAGCCGATCGTCATTTGTTTATCCGGCCGTCATTTGTTTTGTCGATCTTCATTTGTTTATCCGACCGTCATTTGTTTGGTGATCTTCATTTGTTTTGCCGATCTTCATTTTTTATTCGAGCGTCATTTGTTTTGTCGATCTCCATTTGCAAATAAAAATAGAATATTAAAGGATTTCAACATTGCAAATAAATGGGTGAATGTTATTGTGATTGTAACTGTACCAGAACTATTGGGATTAATTTTCTCGTGTATAAAAATCCCAGTAGTTCTATGGAACTACTGGGACAAAAAAATCCCAGTAGTTCCATCATGGAACCACGCAATGGAATCTCAGTATATAAGTCCGTGTGCATGTATAGTGTATTGTCCGGTTTGAACATTATTTCCGTATAGATACGGGCAAATACGTATATATGGCAACACTGAGCATGCATGCGGCTACATCGAGCACCAGCACGCGCCGTACGCGCCGCATTATGACGTCATCAGAATGTTATTCGGATGCCTACCGCATTTCACGAAATGCGGCGCGTACGGTGCGGATGTAATGTGCGAGGTTCCATACAATTTCATACAACGAATTCTAAAATGCGGCGCGTACGGTGCTGACAAATGTGCGAGCAGCCTAAAACCGTACTTTCGCAGTCAACTGGTTAACTTACTCATATTAAATAAATGCATTTGGATTTGCAAGTTTTTCACAAATTGAACATTGACATTTCTTGAACTCCTTTTTAAACCCCGTCTGTTGTGTTTAAAGTTTGTCTGATATATATGTTCGTATTTGTCACTGCAGCTCAAGCGGATGAACCAACATTACGATTGTTGTATTTCAAAGCAGGTTTCTAGCGCTGGGAAATCTAAATAACAAGTTAACAAAATGCAACGTTTGCGTTATCTTGTAGCCACACGAGAGTGCAGATACAAAACGTTCTAAAAAAGGTCACAAGGAGGGACTGGAAGCAAAAGGCATATGATCGTGTATTGTGCCGTAGTTTGGGAGAGGTCTACGTCCAGTAGATTTCATTGATTGAAGTGTATCTTACTATAAGATCAGATAGGATCACAGTAGGCTGAATCACCCGGTTAGTGAGTAAAAAGGCACACACTCTTTTTATTGACCTACTTAAATTTCCATCGTTTATCCAAATTCCTCTGTCGAATACACTAAAACCCCCTATTACCCGTGGTCCCACCGGAACGTCCCACTGGTGGGTCCACGGGGAATTTTTTTCCCCGTAGTCCCACCGCTCTGAAGAAAATTCAAATTTATTCAATCGGCGAATTCCAGTGGTACCACGGGTAATCGAATTCGGTAGACCCACTGAACTAGAGATGTGCCTAAAAGTGAAGGAGAATCAAGTTAACTTAAAAAAATAAACGAATGAAATGAAATAATTTAATCATGTACCTAGGTCACAAAATGACACTTATGACCGTTAAAATTATTTATCAACATGAAATAAAACAACAAACAAAAAAATTACGTTTTAAATAGAAACCTAAATTCTTTTAACTTCAATGAAACTTCTAATCCTGTGGATTTGTGATTAAATCATCGTAACTTTTCTAATACTAAGCCAACCGTAGCACCACCCGCCACTAACTCCATTTGTATTTGTCTTATCCAATCATCATTTTCTACTGCAACTCTTGACCTTGTTTTGATTGTTGTATTATTTTTAAAATTTGTCAATATCTTTATTTCATTTAATAATCGTAGTATGTTAGTATTTTTTTTATTTAATTTCTTATTTATTTTGCTGTGCCAAGATTCACATACATTATTTGTGCGATGTCTTTTTCCGAAAACACTAAGAAATTTACATACACCCCTTGATAGCCATTGTTTCTTAACATAACGTAAAAATTTATTAATTTTATCACCATTTGTGCTACTAACTATATTCTTGCTGTATATACTCCCAGCCGCTTAAAAGATATTCATGGGGTAGCAGAGGTAGTGCCGAACACAATCCAATCAATCTGTTTTCAGATTTTGTTTTTCTGACTCCAAATATACTTTTGCCATTTCTCCACATTGCACGGGACCAGTGGTAATAACAACCAATGACATCTATATCAGCAAACACATCTAAAATGGCATTCAACGCAGCAAGCTCATAATCACAATGGTAAATTTGAGGTTTCCAATCCGGAAATTGACTTTTTATTAACCTAAACAATATATTGTAAGTTTCATTGGTTTTATTACTGAATAAAGCATACAGTAACGGCTTTACATGTGTGGTAATATTTGTACTACCAAAGTCACCATGCATGATAAACACCTGAGCAAATGGATATGGAGTGCATTTAAAAGTCGAGTCACCAAAAACTTCCTTAATATCATTAATGAAGGCTCTGTCTTCTTCCATACAAAAAACTAGAATTTTGGTATGCCCATCATAGTAATCTGCTACTACATATTGCGAGTGCTGCATTGGTACCTGAACTTCGTCGAAATTTTTAAAATAAAGTTTAGTTACTCCTACAGCTTTGTTGCGCGAGTCGTATAAACTATGCTTTGCATCTTCAAATTTTGGTAAAGGTGTAACTAAGTTGTATCCTTTCTGTTGCCAGTTATTTAAAGCCTCATCATATAATTGCGGTATTGGAATGTCCTTTCTTTGTGCATCATTTCTCAGTTCATTCATGACAATACTCATTTCATTTTGACGCAAGTTTTCAACACACGTGTGAGTACGTTGTGTTACTATCTGCATTTTCTGTAAAAAGAATTTAAAGTGTAGTCAATAAGTGCCGATGGTAAAAATACTGATTGCTAAAATGAAAAAAAAAAATCAATAAAAATAAAGCAAATAGGCGACCCCAAGAAGTGAGAACTTTGGCATTATCTATCTTCTATCTATACATATAATAAAATGATAGAAAAGTCAAAACTGTACATTGGAAATATTAAAAAAAAATACTCGCTAGGTGTTCTATGTAAGATACCGAACCCAAAAATCTAGTTAGAAAATTTTTTGTCTGTTTGTCTGTTTGCTTTGCTTTGTCCGGAAGGATCTCGAAAAGTACTCGATAGATTTGGTTCAAATTTTGCACAAATATTACTTAGGAGTGGGGTCTTCAAATAGGCTATATATTATTACGCTACATATCCTAGGGGCTAAGCAGAGAGCAAACAAATATGTAAGCTGGTGGATTGATATAACTAAAACGTAGCAGGAATATTAGTAAGAGATAGGTTTTACACACAGGCTACATATTATTACGCTACTTTGCCTAGAGGCTTGGCAGTTTTACACACAGGCTACATATTATTACGCTACTTAGCCTAGAGGCTTGGCACAATAGAATTCAAATTCAAACCAAATTGGCATTATAACATAATTTTCACGCGTACGAAGTCGCGGGCAACAGCTAGTATATAATAAGAATCAATTTATGTCATAAATAGATAACTTACATCATTTATAGTAATTGAACCGCTACATTTCTCACTGCGTTTCTTACTGCATGTCCAAATACATGTAGGTGTTTTTTTATATTCTTTGTGTTTATAATATTGTTTACCGTTATATAGCATTACGAAACCATTTTTTCTTTTAATGATATTAATTTCGTCACCCATATTATTTCTTTTAAAATATCTACACCAAATTAAAAGATGAAAACAAAATTAGAAAAGAACCTACGAGTCAAAGTGACACAGAGGAAAAAAACAACAGGAAAATGCAAAGAGGTAAGTATGTTAATAATAAACTCTTTGCGGCACATCTCTACAGCAGTGGGACTATGGGTAATTATTTTTCCCCATAGTACCACCACAAGGCAGTGGGACTACGGGGAAAAAAAAATCCCCGTGGACCCACCAGTGGGACGTTCCGGTGGGACCACGGGTAATAGGGGACTAAAACACTAAAGTCATTCCGCTTGAATAAACATAAAACTTGGCACATAATTTTGGAACCCTTATTGTAATATAACAAAGATGTCCAAAACTTCAAGTGTTGAGTACTTCATTATGTTCGTGACGTCACAATAGCATAAAGGTGCCTTTGTTAGATCTAAGATATTACTTGCCACTGTCAAAAATATGAAACAATTTTCTTTAACAACGCCGCTGTCTTTTTCAGCGTTAGATGAAATGTTATTTTGGATTTATTGTAACTGTGTGTTATTCTTTTAGATTACTCATGTAGTTATCTCATCATTTAAAGGCCACCACATTATCATTATTTAGTGTTCGTCTATCATATTTGTATCTGAGTTTAGAAGTGTAGAGCAACTGGGACTGACGTTCCTGTGACACAAAGAAGAGATCCTCTCCAGGCAAGGGGATTGAGCCCGACTGTTGTGTATATCTTCTTCAGCGCGAGAACTTTCATAGTGTGATGCAGAACTTCTGTTCATTCATCATTAGCACTAGTAGTTTCGCCACAAGAAGAATTATTTGAGGCTAGATTGGCTGTGCACACACAAAATATATTTTTTGAAACCTTTTTCAGTAGGATCGATAGGAATCGAAGGAAATCGAAAGGATGGTGAAATGGAGCAAGTACCTCATACTGTCGCGAAAAGTGAAGTGCTGAGTTACAGCAGGGCTAGAGCTCCACAGACATGGACTATTTAAAAAAATGTACAGTGAACTACAAAGAGATGTACTAGTTTAATCTATTAAAGTGTTTAATCCCTGCGAGTGAAATGTACGACGATACATTATTTTGTAAGATTAAACTAGTACATCTTTTGTAGTTGACTGTACTAAAACATATATTTAATATCATTATACAGCATATGACCTAATAAATAATTCGCGTGTCTAATTGAGCAAATATACGCACGTCGTAGCGGCTTTAGATACATAACGGTATTATGTGACCCAATTTCATGTCAGCCACTGTTTCATGACCCCTGTAACAAAGCAGCTGGTAAAGTTTGACAGTCTTGACCCTTTTGGTCAAGAAAAGGTCAGGGCTAGGGTTTACGACTTATATATTTTATCGTTTCGTAATTTGATTCAGGATGGTGAAAATTTTTATTTGCTGTGTCGCGTGTGTATATTAAAGAGCTTTAAGACATTGGACATGAAAACAACGGTTCTTTTATAACAAACCCTTAGTACCCAGTAATTTTAAATAATTTGGTAAGACATGCCTACCGCGGTTATTGTAAGATTAAAATCTTAAACTTTGGAAACAAAATAAATAATGTTCAAGATAACGAGACTTAGGCTGGTTCGTGAAGAATACGTTGCAATTAATGTTGCCTGCACGCAATGAAATTATAAGTACAATTATTTATCTGAGGTACAATATATAAGGTTAAAATAGTAAGATTTGTGCAGAAACGACGTTGATTTCACTACCTATGTTTCATTTCGAAGTACCGTGGTTTTATTCAGGTTTTTGCTCATCTTTGGCCTAAAGCTAAGTCTTTATATAGTAATAAGTCTATGTCTCATTCTGCAAATGTGAGGATAAATTACAATAACCGCTTTATTGATATATACCTAATTTAAGTAAAATATTTCTGGCATACATCATTATCACTGGATGATTATGTATGCTAAAAATATTGCATAGAGCTAACGGAAATGTTCAAAACTAAAACCGCTGAGTCACTCAAGTTAGACATAAATATAGGAAATATGCTTTAGCTTTTTTAACTTACCATGAAAGTATTTTTGTTACCTTATAAGAGGTGTAGCGGGGTATAAATTTGGTCTCAGGTGAGTCTCACTATTCAAGAATATTAAACGAATTTCTGTTTCCCCCTGACAGATGTTCAGAAATAAAATATTCCAGAAAGAAAATCTGCTCCGGTAAAAAGGTCCGTAACAAAAATTCTTTGATTGCCGTACCGTAATAATTAGTACGTAATGGCTAATTTGAGTCAAATTAATTTATCTTTAAAGCTTTTGACGTACGGTACCCTACTTTCATACCAAAATGTACAATTAAGCAATATATATTACTGTATTTCTCTTACTCTGGCTTGTTAGTATTACTAAAATACCACGTGTTCACACTGTTTCAACCCCGTTCAAATTGATGTAGATTTTTAATACAAAATTTGAACTTTTAACTTAGAATGGTTTGAAACTAAATGGAAGCCTGTCTGATATAGAAGTAAAAATGTGTCTAAAAGATCAAATGTCTATGTTGATAGATCAATTGGTCACGGCCTCCGAGATAGCAATATATCATGTCGACATATTGAAAAACTTCACTTGTACTGTTCCACAACATTTGTTATTGTAATACCTAACCGGTTTCGCCTTTCGGCATTCTCAAAGGCTATTTACTTATTTAGATCATAATTACACTTCGAACGCATAAACAATGACAATTGTTTCCATGTAGGTATACCAACAGACAATGTTGTCAGTTTTCAAATTTACCCCAAAAATTAGGGAGAAAGCAAAGTATTAAAATATTAGAAAATTAAATCATTTCCAATCATATTACAATATTTAACAAATTTTAAGGGTTACCAGTTTACAATTTGCCCAGAAAAAAAATTTTGACTTCTGAAAATTAAATTATTACAATTCAAATTTAAAAATTATTAGTATTGTTGAAGTGTCAATAGTGTTAATTAATATTATTAAATGTGAATAACTCAAAATGTCCAAACGATTAAATGTCATACACTGCACCAATTTGATTTGTCATATCGAACCATGTCAAGTAAAACTAATACAAATAAATTAAATGTCAAAATATCTAGGTACTCAATTAAATGTCAAATTAACTAATCAAATTAATATCAGAATATCCTATTAATTAAATGTCAAAATATTCAATCTTATACATATGTAGATGTCATTACCATATCACTGTTTATAATAATGCAGCAAAGGTGAACGGTTCAGGTCTAATTGTTGGTTTAGGATAATGGAAACAATTGTCATTGTTTATGCGTTCGGAGTGTAATTATGATCTAAATAAGTAAATAGCCTTTGAGAATGCCGAAAGGCGAAACCGGTTAGGTATTACAATAATAAATGTTGTGGAACAGTACAAGTGAAGTTTTTCAATATGTGTAGCAAGTTCCATCAAGTGCCATCAATCAACAGTATCAATAATATCATGTCGACATTGAACCAACTTAGACTGGAGGCTCTTTACTGCTACGAGAGGCACTCCGGGGACATCCCAGATTCAGATCCGGGTAATTTCAGACCTATCTCGGTGTTGCCGACCTTGAGCAAGATATTTGAAAAATTGATACTAGTGCAGATGCTGATCTATTTTAACAGTCACAAATTATTTCATGAGAAACAATTTGGCTTCACTAAAGGACGTTCGACTACCGATGCTGGTGTAGAGTTATTGAAATGTATTTATGACGCCTGGGAGGATAAACAAGATGCAATTGGTGTGTTTTGTGATCTGTCTAAGGCATTTGATTGCGTCCAACATAAAACATTAATCAGGAAATTACACCATTATGGCATAAGAAGCAAGGCTCTCGACCTTCTGACTTCATATTTGAACAATAGAATTCAGCGGGTCGATGTTAATGGTACACGCTCAGAGGGATCTGTAGTTACTATGGGCGTCCCGCAGGGTTCAATACTCGGACAATTTTTATTCCTTATAATATATTTTAATGACCTACCCTTTTACGTGGGGGCCAACAACAGGATTGTTTTGTTTGCAGATGATACTTCTTTGATTTTCAAAGTAAAAAGACAAATAGATAACTATGACGATGTCAACAACGCAATCTTGAAAGTGGTTCATTGGTTTAACACTAACAATCTTAAACTAAATGATAATAAAACTAAATGTATTAAATTTACCTTGCCTAATGTAGCACAGTCAGAAACCAATGTTCAACTTAATGGTCGAGAGTTGGAACTTGTGGAACAAACCACATTCCTAGGGTTAACGGTTGATGCTGGTTTACAATGGGGTCCACATATTGTAAAACTAGCTAGTAGATTAAGTTCAGCAGCATTTGCTGTACAAAAAATAAGGCACTTGACTGATGTAGATACAGCTAGAATAGTTTATTTCAGTTACTTTCACAGTATAATGTATTATGGTATTCTACTGTGGGGCAATGCTGCAGATATAAATAAATATTTTATTTTACAAAAGCGGGCCATAAGAGCTATATTTAGACTAGGTCCAAGGGTCTCTCTGCGCGAAAAATTCAAAGAGGTTAATATTCTTACTGTAGCATCACAATATATTTTTGAAAACATTATGTATGTACAAAGAAATCTACATAGTTTCGCTAAGTTAAGTGATAGACACAACGTCAACACTAGAAATAAAAATAACCTTGCTGTTTTTCATAGCAGATTGCACAAAACCAGCAATTCTTTCATGGGTAACTGTATACGCTTTTACAACAGGCTTCCAGACGAAATTAAAAGTATGTCCCTTAATAAGTTTAAAAGATCTGTTAAAAGTAAATTGAACTGCAGGGGCTACTATACAATCAATGATTATTTGTTGGATAAGGAAGCCTGGAAATGACCTGCTCTGCTGGATTCTCAAAAAAATTGTTAAAATGCCTAGTTTTTAGATTCTTTAAAATTGTAAATAGAGCAAAAAAAAGAACAACCCGCTGAGTTTCTTGCCAGTTCTTCTCAGGTGGGTCGCGTTGTGAACTGGTGGTAGAGTTTTTGTTTTGTATTCTGGACGTTTTGCAAGCGCATCTGTATAATGCCTATGTGAAATAAATATATTTTTGATTTTTGATTTTGATCCTTCCGATGGCTTACCCGGGGCTCCCAACCGTAGGCATTACGTAGGATACGTGTGGTTTTTAGTCGGTAGGAGTCCGGCATAGCATAGCATCCATGTAGGATTTTTCTCATGTTAAATAAAACGAGAAATATTATTTTCTAGATAAAGTGAATCTATTCAATACTAGACTTGAGTATATCGGAGAAACCTTAAGCAATAATCCTGACTAATATTATAAATACGAAAGTAACACTTTCTGTCTGTCTGTCTGTTACGCTTTCAAGCCTAAACCGCTGGAGCGATTGAGATGAAATTTGGTACAGGGATAGTTCGAGGCCCTGGGAAGGACATAGGCTTTTTTTTTTTTGTTTAACGTGAGGGAAAATCCTCATGGATGTTATGCCGGACTCCTACCGACTAAAAAACCTCACGTCACGCCCAACAGCCTGCGGTTGGGAGCCCCGGGGAAGCCCTCGGAAGGATGTCCCAGAACTCCCAACAGACCCACGGCCCCCACTGCGGCCTCGCCCAGGGGGTGGTTCGGGTGCTATCCCGCGTCTTTAGGGCGCTTCTAAGGGGGGGCGTGCGTCAACGGCGGCCGCGATTGTGGCGAATCCCCCCTTTGGTTGCTGAAGTCGCACCTTTCTCTCAACCTTTGTCACCACGGTTTCCTGTTGGAGTAGGGACCGCTGGGCCTCGATTTCTCAATAAGCGGGCCTTTGGCCCCGCTCCAGCGCCTCCTTGCGCCATCTGAACAGTGACGCAAGGGCTCTCGCTTCCAGATCCCATGGAGGGGTCCCGGCTAGGAGACATGCCACCTCACCGGAGATCGTGCGGTATCCCCTTATCACCCTGATGGCCATCGCTTTCTGCGGACTCAGCAATCTAGCCACATTGCTGACCGTCAGGGTTTCCGCCCATACAGGAGCTCCGTATAGAGCCATGCTTCGCACGATCCCCAGGTACAGTCTCCTGTAGGGAGCGTTGGGTCCCCTGATGTTGGGCATCAGCCGCGCCAGTGCGGCTGATGCTCCCCTCAGTTTTGGGACCAAACTTCGGAAGTGATGTCCGAAGTTCCACCGGCCATCGAGTACGAGCCCCAGATACTTCATCGAGGGCTCGATGCCGAAGCTGACGCCCCCTACCTGTAGGCTGGATCCTGCAGGTGGCCCCATCCGAGGTCCGTGGAAGCACAGAGCCTCGGATTTGTGAAGGGCGACCTCGAGACCCAGCCGCCGAATCCGACCCATGACTTGAGCAACCCCTGCCGTGGCCTTTAGTGCTGCGTCACGGTGCGTTGCTCCCCGCGCCGTAACGAGGGTGTCGTCGGCGTAACATGTTACACCGACCCCTCTGAGCAACGGACCACGCTGCACCCAGTCGTAACCGATGTTCCACAGGAGCGGCCCTAAAACCGATCCCTGTGGAACACCGCACGACACATCTCGCCGATAACGGGACATAGGCTACTTTTTAATCGATTGTGCAAAAGGAGGCTTATGATTTTACGAAATAGCGGTTTTTACGCGATAACAACTTCCACGCGATCGAAGTCGCGGGGAATAGCTAGTAGATTATAGATATATTTACCGACAAAACCAGGCATGCAATTTATATATTTTATGTCACAATAGTGAAACTGTCCCACAAAATAATCCGGGATTAAAGGCGGTGACCGGTTTAAAATTAATACCAGTTTCCGCAGAAAGCAATTGTATACTGCCCCAAAGTGTTGATAATATTAACAACTATATAGCATAAAGTAATACATCCTTGGGAATCTAGTAGTAGGTATTTACAGACTCATATAACCCTCAGGACTTGGAAAACCCTTTAAGATTACACGAATTGGAATAAAATTCATGAATTACAAAAATATGGTCACGACATTCAGATAACTATGAGCAGTTAACCAGGCAGCTGCAAGGACATTTTCACTTTGAATATTCGAATACTAGTACACAAAACTTTAGTAGGTATATTGTGTAGCGCGTCTGGTGTTGCAAACTTTTGTAGGCTACGATAGCCAAACATCAGGTGAATTGTAAGCTAGTGTGCCACCTCAGCAGCTTTAAAAATCAAAGTTAATACAATGATGGTATCGATGCCCTTTTCCTAAATTTTTAATTACACATTATAACCAACGTACCCTAAATCACCAAGAATTAAATTTTCAATATCATAACCATTTTTTTTTTTTTTCTCTTGGCTGTATTTAGTCAGGAAACCTGGTGTACCCTCGAAAGGAAATCCCAGGGATCCTGACCAGCCCCAGTCGCCAGGTATCGGCGACCTCTGGCCTCTGCTACTGTGGAGACCACGTGTTTTTCGTCGAAGAGGCGCGTGCTAGGTCACCACGCGCCGCCACCTTGAGCCTGATTCTGCTAGGGCGACAACTAGCTCGTAGTGTCGCCCACAGGCTCACACTTATGGGGGACGGAGATCATTCTGGGATCTCCGGCGCCCAGTGCGTCTTCTGCGGCACGGGAGAGAACTGTTTCTCTCCCGTTCCTTCTCAGCCACTTCTTTAGCGCTTATCACCACTTCGCAAAACGAGGTGGCGGAGTTCCATGCCGCATCGCTGCTCACCATGGCTAAGACCATAGCCTGCAGCGTGAGGTTTCCCAATTTTAAAGCCACTACAAGGCCACGTCGTTGCTCCGTCCACTCTGGGCAATATCAATATCATAACCCTAAAAATTTTCATCACATAACCCTTCTAATTAAATCTGACATAAAAATACTTTTGAAATTCCGGCATTAATACTTTTCACAGGGGTCGACCCTAAAGTTTAGGGCCTAAGTGGTCCCAATTGTTTATGGAGTATGGTAATTAGAGGTTGACCTCTGACCACCTCCCGCAGGTGCCCGAGGTGCTTAGGAGCCCTCTGTCAATGAGGATAACAAACACTCGGTAGATAGATCACGTTTAATGGTTTAGTTGAGAGTTGTGACGGTAGGGATTCTGTTAATAGTTTCTACGGTAATGTAGTTAAACACTTATGTTGGCTTATTTATGGAAATTATAAGCTGGAGAAATATTTGTGATGGAGATAATAATGATTTTTATTATTATTGAAAAGGTGCGCGTAGCAAAGTGTCAGGTCTTTTAGAAGAATGAATTAAGCATCTTCTATGATGTTCTTCTTTGCTCCCTGTGATTGCACTGCTCACCTTAGATATGGTGTAATACACTTGTATACGGCAAGATCTTAATAAAATAATTCATTCCAATGAGCAGGAAGGTCATTTCATGTCTTCAGTGAAACCAATGTTTTATTTTATTTAGAAAACTCCATTATAAGACTTTAAAAGGAAAGTTAGACGTAAGATGTCTTCGAATGGAATTAAAAGTTTACAAAAGGAGAGTTAAAAGTCTTCGAAAGGAGAGTTAAAAGTCTTCGAAAGGAGAGTTAAAGTCTTCGAAAGGAGAGTTAAAAGTCTTCGAAGCAAAAAGTTAAAAGCCTTCAAAAGAGGCTCGGCAACCGTGAAGTATTATAGGTGTGTTACAAACGTACAGTAACTACTTTCCATCAGGCCATAAGTACAAAGCAAGCTGTACCCAAGATCATCATATTAGATTGAAGGCATTTCATTTCCGAAAGAAATAACTTCTTCACTACACTTAAAAACCACTTTCTCATTTCCCACAAAATGACCAAACATTTTCGCGGCAAATCCTTTCTTCCGCTTCGTCTATTCATTGAGGCACTGCTCAGTTGGACCGCAACGATAGCGGAAGCCACCGCGCGTTGCCAGCTCCGTGACTGAGCCGGCATTAACGCGACCATGTGTGTTGGTATTTTTACTAGAGCTTGTTGGAGGTTGTGATATTATCGATGCGAAAATTGAGCCTTTTTATTTAAAAAAATTATAAAAATTTATGAAGTTTCACAGTTCGTTTTGAAGAAAGAATTGCTAAATCTACAAAAACAATCAGATAGTTTCTGAGTAAGTTGGACGACTCGAGCGTACATACTTATAACTTGTAATGTTATTGCTTGTCAAATTGATATAATATCAGGGATATGCCTTTGCCCGCTTCACTGCAGAAGAAAGCAGCATTATGGACGCTGCTCAAGAATTTAAACTTTTAATCGCAAGACAGAGCACCTTTGTTTTACATGTTGAAATTCGCTAAATTAATAACTAAAATGCAATCTCGATTTATGAGCCTTTTTGAACTAACTTGTTCTTATTACATTTTTTTCTGGGGTATCGATGTTACTCTAAAACTTTTTATCAATTTAGAACCAAAAAATAGTGAAAGGTTACTAGCACAGAATAACAAAGCACCGCAATGGTTAGAAAGTTATCTCCTGAGATGAAAACTAATGAAAAACGATTTCCCAGATCTCTCACAGTTCATTAACCAATAATTTTCTTTTGTCACATCAAATTTCGCTTCAATCAACGTCGATTTTCCATTTCTTTGTCAAAACGTGTCATTTGGGGATCAACAGAATATTATAACATGACAGATGATACCAACATACACCGAAACGCTTTTACTGGACGATATTCAATGCGGAATGCAAATTAATTCGTGGAATGGAATTTTACGAGTGGAATTGAATGTCAATGTTTTTGTAATATCTACGAGATTTCACATGATAAATATGCGTTGAGGCATGAATTACACAGATTTAAAAAAACATTAAAAGCTTGTGCGCTCGTGACCCCGCGGTCTCAATGTTCTGTAAACGATCACTGCAGTAAGCAACATTCTATGGCCGGTCCATAAATGGGTGACCACCACGTAAGCATTTCTGTGCTTCGGAAGGCACGTTAAGCCGTTGGTCCAGGTTGCCAGTAAAATGGCAGTCGTTAAGTCAAGTTGAAGGTTTATAGGCGGCTTGAAAAATTTCAACAGCAGACAGTCACCACCTGCGCCTGTCCATCTCAACACGGCAATACGGTTCACCACCTATTGCGTGGGATAAAATTTAAAGGTGAAACATGGGCATATAACAGGCCTCCGCCAACCCCTACGGAGATAAAAGGCGTGAGCATATATTTGTGAGTTCAAATGTAATCCTCCCTCCCCTTACAACGGTTCTTCAAGGAGAGGATATGAGGTACATCTTCGGGCTGCCAACTTGAGAGCCACTGTCAGGGTTCCTGGGGACTGTGAGAGCGGTTCACAGTCTGCTAGAGGTCGCCATGGCTTTCCATCAGGCGAGCGAGTGGCGTCATATTTGCGACCAAAAAAAATATTTATGATGGATGGCTGTCCTAGGAGATACACACTTACAAGTAGGGTTTGTAGTTTTAGCAGTTCAGTTTCATTAGTTTGCGTTCTAATACATATAATATATGTCGTGTAACTCATTTTTTAAATTTATGTTTTTTTTTTGTTGCAGGTAATTTGCTTGCTGACAGAGGATACTGAAAGGACTTTAAAGTGCTTAGAGGTTTGTAAGTAATCGAAAGTATGGTTTAAATAAATACTAATTTAGAGGTTTAGTTAGTCCCACGTCTGGGAAACTTATGAGATTTTTCTCAGTTCAGTTTAGTGCATGGTTGGTAACTCAAATGGAAACAATTGACCTATATACATACATATAGTCACGCCTTTATCTCCAAAGGGCACTATGCCTACCCCTTTGGAGATAAAGGCGTATGATTTGACATGGCTGGAGTCCGACAAAGCATCCATGAGGACATTCACACGTGAAAAAAATTAAATTGCTTTATATTTTCATAAATAAAAAAAAGACATTACTCTGCCACCAAATATATCCATTTTAATAACTTGAAATATTTATTTCTCCAAACCATTCTTAAAACCTTGAGTGATGAACTTTTCAAGACGATTTTCCTTGAAACATTTCTCTCAACAAAAAAGTAGGTAATTAACATTAAAATATAAGTACCGAAAACTTGAGGCAAATATCGAGCCGTTTTAAGTAAACCATAGAAGATTACGACACCTGGCTTTTAGTATTTCCGCTTGTTTATAAGAACAAAAGAAACAAAGAGAGAATAGCTCAAATCTTTAAGAATTTCCTTAAAAATTCAAAAAGTTTTCTTAGCGTCACATTTTCAATTAACGACACGACTCAGAGACGACATGAATAATTTTACTGGCCACATGACGTTTAGCATTGGCGTATGTTATTACATGATCCTTGTCAAGTCTATCGTATGATTTATCCTCACACTATTTAGGGATCCATACCCAAAGGGTAAAAGTGGAACCCTATTACTTAGACTTGATTGTCAGTCTATCTGTCATAAGGTT
Organism: Miltochrista miniata; assembly: GCA_933228765.1. Taxonomy (NCBI): domain Eukaryota; kingdom Metazoa; phylum Arthropoda; class Insecta; order Lepidoptera; family Erebidae; genus Miltochrista; species Miltochrista miniata. The sequence goes on from OW121770.1 coordinate 564,166, forward strand.
GAGTCTCAGGAACCGTGATACTTGTAGCTACAGAGCTGAAATTTTCACAGATGATGTAGGTATTACTGTTGCCACTAAATCAAAAAAAAAACTAAAATCAGACAAAAAATAAGAGTGGTTTCATGGTTTCCGAACAAACGTGATTTTAACCGTTTCAGGTACTTCACTCTCCGTGCGCGATTTTTTTCAATCGCACCTTATTGAAATTGTGTCAGGAGTTTTAAAGAAACGCTAAGGTTTTTATTAAATATAAGTCAAATGAATCAACAATCACGTGGAATTGTATTTTAGTCGAGTCCTGACTGCTTGCAAACTGTCCCTTTTATTTTTAGAGTCATATCGGAGATTCTAAATAGTCTCTTTCATCGCAGTAGAAGTTTAATACCGCAGGCGATTTGTTTATCCCTAGCTCCTCAGAGCTATTCCACGACTTGGAAACAATGTTAACGACGACGAGGAACTCCAAGTGTTTTCTGTCCAGTTGTTGAGTTCGATGCTATTTGTTCTAATGCGATGTGAAATAAATAGAATTGTTTGCGATTTAACTCTGTAAGATTGCACGGCACTGCTTTGATTCTTACAAATAGAAAGGGTTAAGGAGAATGTAATTGTTTTATATTTTTTGTCTGCCGAAATTCAGTTTCCGTTTAAAACTTTCTTCCCGATTTTTACCTTGCTCGATTTCCTCAGGCATATTATGTAGGGCGAAACCGGTCAGGTGTAAAATAAATAAATGTGTTGGAACAGTACAAGTGGCGTTATTCAATATGGTTATGTACGATTTAGTAAAAATAATTTCTATGTTTCTGAAATAGTCTAGTGTACTCGGTCAGCCAATATCATGGTAGTCGTCAACCTAAGCGAAGGCTGTAAATGACACCTTTCAACAAAAGTCAAGTTTTAGTGATTCTTCCTATAGGTTGCCCTTTGTTGTAAAGTATCATTTCAGTTCTGGGGTATTTACCTACCTGGGGCTCCCAACCGTAGCCTGTTAGCAGGACACGTGAGGTTTTTAGTCGGCAGGAGTCCGGCATAAAATCCATGAGGATTTTCTCTCACGTTAAACAAAAACAAAAGGTATCATTTTAAGACTGTAATTACGCGGCTATACATATATAAATGTATAATATATCTAATATATAAAATTCTCGTGTCACAGTTTCCGTTGCCATACTCCTCCGAAACGGCTTGATCGATTCTCATGAAATTTTGTGAGCATATTGAGTAGGTCTGAGAATCGGCCAACATTTATTTTTCATACCCCTAAGTGACCGGGAACCGGGAATAACATTCCACGCGGGCGGAGCCGCGGGCATTAGCTAGTAGGCTATATAAATGTTACTATACAGACCGCTTTGGCGTCTATAGTATTATAAGGTTAAGAAAAAATCGACTTAGGGCGAGTCGCGGAACCCCCCGTGCACGTGCCAAAAAACGGCAAATAATTACGTTTTTTGTATGGCAGCCTCTATTAAATACCACTTTTTTCTGATTTTAGTATTTGCTAGTTATATCTGCAACTGAAGTACATAATCTGTAAAATGTTCAATCCTTCTAGTTATCATGGTTCCTGAAATACAGCCTCGTGACGGACAGAAAAAAAAATTAACAAAAAAGAAACCGACTTCAAACCAAACTAAAAACTGAAAAATAAAATTTACTTAGCACAAAGTTAGTATATTCTGATTTATCAGATATCATTAAATATAATACTGACGTCGGTGCCATTATGAATATGAGAGAGATTATGATGATATCTGATAAATCAGAATATCCTAACTTTGTGCTAAGTAAATTTTATTTTTCAGTTTTTAGTCTGGTTTGAAGTCGGTTTCTTTTTTGTTAATTTTTTTTTTACCATTTTTAGTGACGTGTAGACTGAAAATCTATCTATCTAGGTGTAAAGTTCTCGACAGTACAAATTAATCAAGCCCAAACAAAAGGTAACTGCTGTATATCGTTAGGGAATTCTCTCTACTGTCTTTGTTTTCTCCATCATCAGATCGACTCCAGACCTTCGTTAAGTAGTTGAAATGCTGATGGCTTTCAGGAAAGGAGAAGAGATAAATGAGAAGATGAGAATTAGAATTTACAATGATATTTTATTATAGATTAAAAATTCGGGGTCGTGGTTCGTGATCGGGCAGCAAGAGGCTTTGCGACTTCCGATAGTCTTCGTAGGGTTCGACTTATCTTGTGTCTCCTGGATGGTGATGCAGTCCGCGAGGTAGCCGTGCCATCCACAAATTCGGCTGGCACGGTGTTTTCAACCCGTAGGGTGGATGGTTGTTTGTAGAATCCGAAGGGTGCGTCTTCACCTTCGTGGAATCCGAAGGGTGGATTTTCACAATCCGTAGGGTAGATTACTGCAACCCGTAGGGTGGACGGTTCTCGTAGAACCCGAAGGATGGACCCTGGAATGTTCCAGATAAGGGGTTAGCTGGAACCCTTTTTCCCGCCTATTCCCTAAGACAGCCGACCCCTGCTAACCATTGCAGGAATCAGGAGTCTTACAATGTCTGCTTACAGTACTAATTTTACAGAGATGATTTTTCACACCCCTGTTAACTACCCCCCTATAACAGGGTTGACCAACAGCCGTTAATTTTCACTGTTTAAAATTTAGATTACATTATAAATAATTTAACTCACCCAATGATGGGGTACTTGACGTTTGCAGCTAAACAACTGTTCACTTAGGGAGAATTTCGCTCCCTATAAAAATTATAATAAGTTTTAAATTACTTCAATTAATTCCCGACGCACAGACACCTTCGCGACGAGTATAATTTACATTTGTGAAAATGGTTTTCTAAACTTCGCGCGCAATCCCATTTATAGCTTTGGACAGCGCCTCTGGCGGCAAGTAGCGTCCCCACGTCTTACGTCACTCTGGTTACGTCAGTGCTGGTGTTGATGTGACTAGTTGTCGGCAGATGGCGCTTTCATTTATAATCACTAAAATTTCATTTTTAATTAACTAATTTTATTAATTTATGCACACGTTGTTGCACAACGTTACATTGTACTACTTTAAAGCCCTTAATAAAAAAAATTACAAATGCCCCAGATGCCTCTACAATTATTAAAAGTTCCCTTCGGGATGCCGTCATCAGATCCTGACTTCCTTAAAATGGAACCACTTTGGGAGTATCTATTTTCGAACGAAAAAAAAATTTTTCAAATCGGTCCATAAACGACGGAGTTCTGCGCGAACAAACATAAAAAAAAAAAAAAAAAAATTATATACGGTCGAATTGAGTAACCTCCTCCTTTTTTGAAGTTGGTTAAAAAACAGACAGAAGGACTGCGAAGTCTCATAAATTAAGGCCTATTTCTGCCCTGTTACGGAACGTTAAAAACGTGTTACCATTTGCAACACCAAGTACACCTATGACAATTTAATTGGTGTTAAAATCTTCTCAAGCTAAATAAAAACAATCAACAACAAAACCCTATACACGATTCGGCACTTCCACAAATTATTTGCCGGAATAGATGTAACAATAGTTTGAATTTCTCTTAGAGGAGTAGTGATCCGTTTTCATGATATTGAATGTAATGGTCTCGCTCCGACTGGGCTGTATCCAATCTGGGCTCCAATCGGTTCTGCCGTCAGTGTTTCAGCTGATTGGAACTTGCCGCGGTACAATGGAATTGATTCGTAGTTCGACATTGCAGTTGAAGATTCCTGCTTCAACATTTAACTTAGAAAGATCGATTCTGAATACAATCACAAACTATACTAAGCGATTAAGTGGGCTAGCCTCTAGAAAACTAGGAGTCCTAAACAAGGTGAAGCGGTTCTTTACGCCAAACCAGAGGTATACGCCAATCTTTGCTAGAACTGAACGATTCAAAAGATCGTTTCTCTGTCGAACCATAAAAATCTAGAACGACCTGCCAGCGCACGTGTTTCCCTCCTCTTACAATCCTGGGTTCTTCAAGCGGAGCGTGAAGAGGCACATCATAGGGCCGCCAAGTTGAGGGCCGCTTTCTATAGTCTTACAAACTGGGACGGTGGCCCCCAATCGCTAGATGGTGCTGTGGCTTTCCATCAGGCGGCGGCGGCATCATTTTGGCGAGCTAAATATAAAAAAAATTGTGAGATTGGTCTACACTCGAGAGCAATGAATCCGGGTCACTTAAAGAATCCTAAAAATCTCGGAAACTAAAAATGCTAGGTTAATGCAATAAATTGTATTTAATAGACAATGTAATACTCCTTAAATGAAGGTATTAAAACTTCTTAGTTATTGTAAAGTTATATCATAAAAAAATCAAATTTGAAAAAGGGCCACTTTCGAAGATGGAACTACGAAATTACAGCATTTGGTGTTGCTTTTGTTTGTAATCTGTCATTTATGTGGGTACATAAACCATGTTGATAGTGCTCTATATTCATTAATCAAGCTGAAATTATGTCGCTTACGCCTGAAGAATGCACCAGAATACTTACAATGCTGGAAACCGGCCGGAGTCAGCGCGATACAGCCAGGACTGTCGGTGTGTCGCTGTCAACAGTACAAAGAGTTCTCCGACGTTACGAAGAAACTGGTTCTAACCTACGCAGACCAGGAACGGGCAGAACCAGGTGTACCACAGCACGAGAAGACCGATACTTGGTGAACACCATGCTTCGAAATCGCTTTCTCACAGGAACTGAACTCACCAATCAGTTTCGACGCCTCGGAGGAAGTAACCCAAGTGCATGGACAGTAAGACGTCGGCTTGCTGAATCTAACTTAAAACCCCTTAGACCTGCAAACGGCCCTAAACTGGAGCGTGGGCATCGTATTTCGAGACTAAGGTATGCCCAGAGCCACGTAAATTGGAGTATTGAAGATTGGTCAAAAGTTATGTTCTCCGACGAATCAAAATTTATGCTCTACAAGCACGATGGAAGACACAGAGTGTATCGAAGACCAGGGGAAAGATTCAAGCAAGCATGCATCGAAGAAAAAGTAGCCTACGGTGGTGGGTCTGTACTTGTGTGGGCCGGAATTTCTTCTGAAAGTCGCACAGAGCTGGTGATCATAGAAAACGGCTCTTTAACTAGCGTAAGATATGTGGAAGAAATCCTCAATGATCACGTTGGTCCATTTATGGTCAATTTAGGTGAGGATGCTATATTTATGCATGACAATGCCCGACCTCATACAGGTAGGATTGTGAATGACTACCTTCAAGAGATGAACATTACTCGTATGGAGTGGCCAGCGCGCAGCCCGGATATCAACCCGATCGAGCATGCTTGAGACGAGCTAGGCAGATGCGTAAAACAACGAAACCCTCCCCCAATCACGCTTCGTGAGCTCAAAATTGCTCTCACAGAGGAATGGGAGAATATTCCCCAAAATCGTATAAGGAACTTGGTGTACAGCATGCCAAACCGCCTAAACGCAGTAATGGAAGCACGAGGAGGCAATACGAAGTATTAAAATTCAAGAAAATCGTAATAAAGTTCAAAAATTTCATGTTTCCTATTTTTGTTTTAAGGAGAGATCGGCAGTTTTTTCTTTATGTAATTTTGTGTTAATAAAATGTATGGTGACTCATATTTTTTTTACTTTCATTTAAGGAGTATTACATTGTCTATTAAATACAATTTATTGCATTAACCTATCATTTTTAGTTTCCGAGATTTTTAACATTCTTTAAGTGACCCGGATTCATTGCTCTCGAGTGTATATTAATATTATGGAGAGGAAAGATTTGTCTGTTTGTTTGTTTGCATTAAATAGGCTCCAAAACTACTGAACCGATTATAAAAAATCTTACGCTATTGGGAAGCTGCACTATCACTGGGTGACATAGTCTTTATTTTATTCCCGCATTTCCACGGGGACGGAAACTACGCAGGTGAAACCGCGTGATGTTCGGTGGTATTATTATATGCGTATTAGAATTATATTCAAATTCTAAAGAGCGATGGAAATAGTCTGTTCTGTAAACGCTAATTTCTTCTATCGAAGAAGAACGATCACTGCAGTAAGCATTTTTGGCTATGGATAGTCCTCGCAGGGATGACCACGATATGACATTTCAGTTACAAGCGTGGCCGTGCTTCATTTAGCCGTGTTAATCCCGATGGCCAGTAACCGTTAAGCCGTGGACGCCTGAAAATATTTTACCAGCGGGTCGTAGCTATTTTAGTCTGTCCATTTCGACAAGATATACATAATAGGCTTGTTACCTACGTGGGACAAAAACGAATGGTAATTGTACTGTAGGCGTATACTATGCCTCTGCTTACCCTATCGGGAATAAATGCGTGACTATATATGTATTTATATTTCTAAGAAGATATGCAGAGGTGTCATTACAATTCAGGAAATTTCTGGTGTCTGGCAACCAAGAGAGAAAGTGAGAGCCTTAGTTAACGATATGCATTGAAATATAACGAACCCCGACAAGATTTCCAGACAAACTATAAAAGAGGTAACAAGGTATGAATATCATGAAAATTTTGTCAACCCGTTCAGGGCTATCAGTATCGTAAGATAAAGTGATCGTTTCTTGTCGTCATTGTAGCACGAATGCTTCCCCAATTTTACCATAGAGCCATTTTATATACCTACACGATATTCCTTTTATAAATCATTATCTATTCCTCAGCGCGGTAACTAAAATGTCGCGGAATAGCTTTAACCGAAATTGCTTTTACTCCAAACTCACAAAAGATTCATTGGCAACGATTTGTACCCGGCACCTACGTCAGCGGGTCCTGAGAAGATGGAGGTGCATTTTAGAGGTCCAATAAGTTGAAATGGGACTATTTGTTACTGAGATATGGAGACACACAAGTCAGGTGTTTCTGGATAGATATGGATGCATTTTCGTGACAAATTTAAAGTATTTACTACCGAGGAGACGTACAGCATCGAATTCGACTATCAATCTCGAATAAATTATTCATGGCTGTCTCGGTAGCTCAGCGGTATCTAATGTATGCGACATGCCTTTGTGAAGGTTTGAATTCAGGGTCAGAATTAATGTTTTCGGAAATTGCAAATGTTTGTTTCGGAGTTTGGACGTTTTCTGTTTATAATGACAGTAACAAGCGCAGGTTGACCATATACTTTGGTTTTTTTTAACGTGAGGGAAAATTCTTCAGTTGGTTCCGGTTGCCAGTAAATAGCAGTTACGACCGTTTACTTACTGAGTCAGCGAGGCTACGAGCGCGTATGGGTATAATAATCACCCTCTTTTTTATTTCAAAATACAGAGTATATAAATAAATAAATAAATAAATAAACATTCAATAATATATCATTTTCATTCGATCACAAAAAGCTCGCGGCTATTACAACATCATCAGAACTCATATCGACGAATATCAAAAACCGAAATAATACTCAATTTAACGTCATAACATGATCGTCGTATATTTACACGAACCGTAAACTCCTGAAATACGGCCCACCACGCCCCACCGTATCACTAAACCGTAAATCGCCATAAAACCGTAAAGTTGCGTTTGAGCGCGTCTCATATAATATCGTTATTTATTGCGTTCTATTTGCTTTATTGTTTTGTCATTTTTATTATAATCTTTTTACACTAAAAAGTCGGCAGACTTGATGGGAAGCATACGGCCCACTTGATGGGAAGCGGTCACTATAGCCTGGACGTTTGCAACAGCAGAGATGCTATCGCGCTGTCGAACATGCAAAAACCTTCTAAGACACTTTTTGAAGAACCCCAGAATACTGTAGCCATTCGGGAAAACCCAGGCATGAGATTATTCCACAGTCTAAACCGCCAGCGGACCTTACCGAGCTAGAACGCTCGATGCTGTGTGAGGATGAACGCCCTGTCTGAGGCGAGAGGTGCGATGATAAAAAGTAGCCATTTGCATCGTATCAAACAATTGCAAAAATATATACATACATGTCTGTATCTCTGAAGGGGTCGGCAGAGGGGAATCAGACACCCGCGCTTTACGGTCACCAACTTATTATGTGTTACAAGAATGTTGAAATGTCTGCCTTTCTCTTTGGGAATGAAGACATGGCTGTATTTATGAAGGCTTTTTTTTCCACATGAGGAAAATCCGTCATGTGTGCTATGCCGGACTGTTTACGTCTAAAAACCACACCCCTACGGTTTTACCACAATTACTGCCTACGGTTGGAAGCACCGGGTAAGCTCTTCAAAGAACGCCCCAATATGTGTTAAGCGTTTAAAAAACATGTTATAGGGTAGATGACATGATACAATTGTTTCCAGTACAGTAGGTACTTATTAAATTAATTGTATTCATGAACAAGCGACCCGATAATAAACCCATGACGTAAATAAGCATATTTATCATCCAGCAATCATCAGGAGCTGAAGTATGATGTATAAACACAAACAGCAAACAATAATAAACCCTATTTTAATCCCAAAAGGATTAAATTTACTTTGGCTTAAAATTTCATATTAATTTATACCTTATTAAGGTATTCAAACCTTTATTCCCATAACATAGGGTTAATATTGCCGTGCACTTAAAATTTTACATTCAAGAGATAATTGGTATTATATATTTTGTTGATCGAATTTTGCTGCCAAATTTGTATGGATACGTGCGCGATAACCGGTTTTGGTCAGTTAAATCCGCACTGGATCGGATAAGCTTTGCACACACGACATAAATATTGTGAGGCTGACATCTGATAGGACGTAGGTATTTGCTGTGGTTTTCGTACAAGCTTTCAATTTAGCTTTTTACATACAGAGTTACGCATTTGCACCACAAGCAGTAAGCAGAGGAATATAGTATTATACGCCCACATGTCACTATTTTTATTTTCCTCCCACATAAAATATGTGGGAGGTGAGATCGTTGCCGTGTTGAAATTGATAGGCGCAGGTTGTGATTATCCATTAATTTCAAAATCGTGTAATCGTGTAGGTAGGTACTCATAAATTTGCACCTGTCCATTTCATTGCATCAAAAACCAAACTATTAGATAAAAAGATTGCTGCTATTGTTTTCCACTGACATCCATCTCTTACTATGTTTAGGTATACTAAACCTGGATGATTTACATAATATATGGCTTTCAATCATGTCTTCGAAGAGAACGAGAACTAAGAATAGGTACCTAAGACAATTAGGAATTGTACGTAAATATTCCAGTCTGTTGTTTAACCACTGGAATACGAAACGGTTCTGTCTAGTAAATCTACCCTCTACGATCTACTTTAACTTACTTCGAATACATCTTAACTTCTATTACATTAATTCTCTGCACCTGCTACTAAACTAATTTTCCTACCAAACAACTCACCACAGATGGTTTATGCTAATACTCCACACATGATTTGAATTCTACTCAAAGTGTGACCAACTGGGGCCAACTTGATCATTCAAACAAGAACCAACCAAGTCCAACTTAACTCAAGTTTAATGTGCAATGATGCAGATTCGCCCGATTTTGGGTAAAATACATTTGCATAACACAATGTATTTTACCTTGTCTTTACATCTCTGATTTGTCGGCAGTAATTATCATCAAACATACTTTTCTGTTTGCATGTTCCTGTTATGAACCCTTGCTATAAAACAACACATAACCCAATAATATCAAATCTGCCAAAACCGCACCAAACAGCGAAGCTCCATTATATTGCGAGGTTGTGGTATGTGGAAAGGTTTATTATAATTTTGAGTTTATTCCGCAACGAGCGGGTTTTGGGTCGAGATCGAGATGTAGGTATATGCAGGGTCATCGAATCAAAAAGCTACTTGCACAATAATTTTGCTAGTAGCTTTGAGGCAATAGCCAAGCAGGCTATTTAAATATATACAAATGAATAACGTTGAAATCTGTGTGTAATTCCAAATAAAAGATATTTACAACATAAATATCCAATATGGAAAATACGTAGTCTTAAGGCTTCCTAGCACAGATTATAACACAATGATGTTACTCACCAACTAGCGCGAGGTAGCTATGCAGAGAACTCTTTCCCAGGGCGCCTTGTTACAGAGTTTCTAGTGGGTGCGCAAGGGAGGCCAGGGCTTTGACGAAAACAGCCAATAGGGTGTAGACACATATATTTACTAAGTACACAGAGATACACAGAGACACACAGAGAGCTTATTCACTGATAAACACAAATATCACAGGTACACAGAAGTATAGTCAGGGCTTAGGTACTAATACCACTCAATAGACCACTGCCGCGTGAGCAGGTACAACGGGTAAGCAGCTAACTACACTTATATTATTATACTACTTATATTATGGGTCTACGGCGGGAACTCAACGAGAGGGACCAGGACCTGCTGGCAAACGACCTGGAGGTGTCAAATATCCCGGAGTCTAGCGGCGAGAGCCCTGTACATCTGGTGAAGACGATAGGGACAAAGCTGGGCGTCGTGGTGGACGAGCGCGACATTGTCAGCGCAGAGCGAGTCGGAAGACGCCAACTGATCGCCACGGACCCCGCGGGCGCGAGCGAGCGCCGGCCGCGCGTGCTGGTGGTGCGCCTGGCGCGCCGCGACCTGCGCGACCAGCTGCTGCGGGGCGCGCGCGTGCGCCGCACCGCCACCACGCAGGACCTCGGCGTGGGCGGCGCTCCGAGGCGGTTCTACCTCAACGAGCGATTGACCCAGGCTAACCGGCAGTTGTTTCGGAAGACTAGAGAGGCTGCCGGTGTGGCGGGTTGGAAGTTCGTTTGGACGAAACGAGGCCAGATTCTTGCCTGTAGGAGGCCGGGAGACCCGTCCCATCGCATACGGACTGAAACAGATTTTAAAATTTTTGAACAGCTTAATCAATAATCATTGTCAGTCATTTGGATGTTTTGGTTTTCTTTGTAGTATTTATGTAATTGTAGTTTTTTATACGTGCAGACTCATCAAGTGTATAAGGACTTGGAAACTTAATGCAGGGCGTGGTGTGACGGAGGTGAGGGATCGGAGTGGAAGTGTGGCGAGCGGAGGAAAGATGGGTAACTTTAACTTCAAACTTATATATAGTTCAAAAAAAATATATTTACATTTAATCAAACATTACATTCTCATTATTTACATACAAAACCCTGAAACTAATATATTACCATATACATGTCTTATATTTTGTTTGGCAAAATTAAAACTAATGTATGCTTTGCAATATATATATTTACATTCAATTATACATTATATACTGTTAACTTTCACCGATAATCCTGTAACTATTATCATATTATATACATGCCTTGCGATTTATATGGAAACATTAACACTAATTTATGCTTCAGGGAATATGTATTTATATTCAATTAAACATCTCATAATCTTATTTTACACACATAATTTTATTGCATATATCATATTTTATACAAGTTTTAAATATCATATTTCATATCATGAAAATGTGGTGATTGTAAGTTCAACATGTGGGGTTGGCTTGAGATGTAAGCTGTTAACATTTTTTGGATCACTTTATACCATGAGTAAGCTGATGAGACTTGGATTCATGCACCGATATATATATGATCCTCATGAACCGCTGATTAAAAATGATTAATGGCAGGAACCTCAAGTTTGGGCTCTTTAATGCAGGGTCATTAGGAACTGGTCAGGACGAGTTTTTGTTGACAATGAGCCACTATGCGGTAGACATAATGGCCATAAACGAGTCTTGGTTACGGGAGGGACAAGAGGGCCGTGCTCCAACTGTCCCTGGCTATAAGATGCGGCACATTCCGCGCCCAGAATCTTTGTGCCGTGGCAGGGGAGGGGGAGTGGCATTCTATATAAAATCTGGAGTAAACACCCGCCTTAAGCCCCACCCTATACATCCTGTGGTGGAACAGATGTGGCTTAGTCTTACCATAAAGACAAAAAAGTTGCTGATCGGAACTGCGTATCGTCCGCCGAGATTGAGTGTAGGGGTTTTTTTGGACGCGGTTACAGAAAGTATATGTGCACTTGCGCCATTTGATAATATCATTTTGTTGGGAGATTTTAACGCTAATATGTTGCGAAGTGATGAATATGAAACGAAAAAACTACAGGAGTTCTTAGATTACTTCAGCTTGGACCAGATAGTTTCGGTACCCACTCATTTTATAGGAGAAAAGAGCTCTCTGATTGATGTGATTTGCACAGACTCTCGGTGGCGTAACGTAACAGTGTATCACAACGAAGATCTCGGCGCCCACGCATTTATCACATGTGAGCTATTAATAAAAAAGGACAAGCCAGTCCGGAAGAAGGTTACATATCGACCATTCAGAGATATTGTGGCTGATTTATTTGACTATGACTTAGAGACTACTCCCTGGGACATGGTATGTAACCTACAAAGTGTGGATGAGATGGTTTCTTTATTTAATTTATTTACATTACAGTTGTTTGAAGTCCACGCTCCAATAAAGACCACATATTTTAAGACCAAACCCACACCATGGATCACAGACACAGTGAAGATCATGTTTAGACTGAGGAATGAAGCTCGCCTACGATTCAAAAAAACTGGGACAGACATTCACAAAAGATATTATTTAGACCTAAAGCGGCAAACAGCCAGTGCGCTAAAGAGTGAGAAATCTGCCTTTTTTTCTAAGCATATCAATGACAACATTAATAACTCCAAGCTTTTGTGGAAAAACTTGAAGCAGCATGTACTAGCGACAGGCCAAAATAATGAGCTTCCATGGCATTTTGACAACCCAGATGCGATAAACTTGGCCTTTTTGGATGTGCCAGGGCGCTCAAGTGTAAGTATCTCACATCTAACATACTTTGAGTTTCGTCGTTATGGGGATGCTAAGTTCTCTCTAAGGCCAGTTAGCGAGGAGACTGTTGGTCAGATATTGCGAACAATAACCACAAATGCACAGGGAGTGGATGGGATAACAAAGGACATGATACTGCTTACTCTACCATACTCCTTAAAAGCTTTAACAGCCATTGTGAATAAGTCCATTTTAAGTAGTACATTTCCTGAGCTATGGCGTAGGGCAGTGGTACGACCTCTACCTAAAAATAATAACCCTCAAAGCTTTAAGGATCTCAGGCCGATAAGTATATTGCCCTGTCTGTCAAAGGTACTGGAGAGAGTGGTTCACCGGCAGATGTCTGATTTCATTGAAGCAAATGATATACTCCCAGATCTGCAGTCGGGGTTCCGGAAGGGTCGGGGTACTGCCACGGCATTGGCTGATGTGGTGGGGAATATCATTGAAGCCCGTGACCAGGGGAAAGGATCCATTTTAACATTACTCGATTTCTCACGCGCTTTTGACTCCATCAATACATCATTGCTCCTCTCGAAGTTATCATATTACGGTTTTGAGCCTAACACAGTAAGATGGTTTAATAGTTACCTAACAAACAGGTCACAGCACGTTGAGATACAGAGGAGGGATGGCTCATCACTGTCCTCCCCTCCACGAATGGTCACAAGGGGGGTGCCACAGGGTTCGCTGGTCGGACCACTTCTCTTCATACTGTACAGCGCAGATATTACGGGATGTTTTCTTCACTGTAATTACCACTTGTATGCAGATGACACCCAACTGTACCACTCTTTTGATGCAGAGGAGACATCCTCAGCCACACTAAACATTGATGATGATCTCCAAAGGGTGGCTGAATGGTCTGAAAATAACTGCTTAGTACTGAATCCGCTAAAGTCCAAGTACATTGTTATGGGTAGCAGTAAGCAGATTGAAAATACTTTGTCTGCCAATCCTTCAGTCAACTTGTTGGGAAAAAGCATTGAAAGAGTGGATAGTGCTTGCAACCTGGGTCTTGTTACTGATCCCCAGCTGCGCTTTGAGAGTCATGTTGGAAATGTGGTTAGAAATTGTTTTTATAGGCTAAAGATTCTCTATAGAATAAGGGAATCCATCAGTGTGCCCATGCGGAAGATGTTGGTCGATAGCCTGGTTTTGTCACGCTTTAACTATGCAGATGTGGTGTATGGTCCCTGCTTGCTGTCACGCACGGCATGTCTCATTCAGCGCGTACAAAACGCCTGCGCTCGCTACTGCTTCAGCATACCACGGCGTGCTCATGTGACGCCATATCTGAATGAGAACAATGTTTTGAAAATGGCAGCTAGGCGTAACCTACATCTGGCTAGTATGTTGTTCGGAATTATAAAAAATGGGAAACCAACTCACCTATATGACAAGCTGAGCTGGAGGAAACAACATTATAAATACTCTGCCCGTTCCTCATCAAGGCCACTGTCTGTACCACGGCACAGAACGATGGCATTCAAAGGTGCGTATAAATATGCGGCGACACATTGCTGGAATGATATTCCACCTCCTTTGAGATCACTGAAAACAAGAAATACTTTTAAGATACGATTGCGTACGCTCCTTCTTGAAAATCAAAAGAACGACTACATCCTAAGTTAATAAACTTATTAGACTTATTCGGAATTATTTAATTATTATTAGTGATATTTTATGCTTATCAGGGTTATTTTTATTTTATTTATTTTGTTGAATGTTAATTACACAAAAAAAAAATCACATTATTCAATTATTATTAGTGATATTTTATGCTTATCAGGGTTAGTTTTATTCTATTAATTTTGTTTAATGTTAATTACACAAAAAATCACATTACTACTCACCCGTAACTAACAGATACATTTATTTATTTTTTTCGGATTGTTTTGGACTGATTGTTTTGTTGTCATTTGCTCTGAGCTCTGTTGCCTTTGTATCCGATCGTCACATTTGTCACAGTTTCTACTAGATTAATGATTGGGTTTCTTGTTTCATAGATCGTGTACACGTTCATATTTAAGCATTTCATTTATGTCTTGCATGTATTGTGGTTTAGTTTTAAAACTCGCGTTGCTTGCCGTGGCCGCCATTTTTGAGTTATGTCATATGTCATTGTCATGTATGTAATATACCGACGCTACGTGTGGTCCGTTCACGGCTTATTTACCTCTGACAGATCGTTTTCTGTATGTTGGTATTGCAGTAAAGTCCCCCTATGAGTGCCAGCTTAAGAGTCCTGGCACACGTACGGTTTCCTGGTCCGGTTTCCGAATAAGGAAACCGAATCAGGAAACCTGAATGCTTCGTTTTCATACAAAATGTTCTACAAGGCGCACACGTCAGGTTTTTTTCCGTCCGGAAAAAAACCTGACTTTCGTTTCCGAATCGCTCCGTGCGTGAATGAGTGAATGAGGTGACCGAACGCAGCACTCTCATACATTTTGTATCTATTGCCGCACACGAACGGAAATTTCCATTCGGAATCGCGCTAGAATATGATTATATAGTCTGTGGTTAGAATTATCAAATTGTTTTGTTGCCCTCCGAATGGACGATTCTGATAAACAAAATGTGGCAGACATTTGTTATCGTCGTCGTCGTCGTCCTTAATACGTACTTTACTTAAAGCGTCACAATTCGAACTGACCCCGTATATTATTTAATCTGTGGAACTTTACCTTATAAATTCCGAATACAAAAAACCTGACGTGTGCGCTATGCACGCGGAAAAACGAATTGGAATTCCTGATTCGGAAACCGAACCAGGAAACCGTGCGTGTGCGGCCGACCTAAGACATCTTGCCGCGTAATAGGGGAGATTATAAGATGTATACGTTGGCACTAACAATTATTATATTTTATGTAAATATACATAACTTTACTAAACACATGATTCTGATACTATTGGATTGTACTTAGGTTTTATTTTTTTTATTTTTTTTTATTTTATTGATATGGTTATTTAAAAGGACTCTCATTGCCATCACCAAGTAGGGCGAAGTTACTCCGTCCACATCTCAAATAATTTCTGCTCCCGAAAAATGGCAACAAAAAAAAAAAAAAAAAAATTTCTACTGGGTTAGAGTACATGCAATGGGCAAAATCTTAGTATGGTAACACGAAAATCAAGCAAGCCAACATCGGCGCTAGGGGCGGATTAGCTATGAACGGTTGTGGTAGCCACAGATTAGAAATGTAATTGAAACTCCTCGTCATGTTTTTTATTGTTTTCCTTCTATTTTTGAATTGTATTTTTGTATTAATTTAGTTATTAAGTAAGGTTTTTAATTTTTTTACCAGTGGGTGCCAGTTGAAAACCAGCGCCGGGTACTTGTGCCCGGCAATATGCTGAACTGGTTCCCAGTTTTTGTGCAACGACGTATGTACCTACCTATTATATATTCTATTATTATTATTGTGTTTGTTTGTATTATCTTTATTAATTAAGCCAGTAGGTATTGTTGTTGCAGAAAAAATAAAAATATTTTTCTTTCTTTCTTTCTTTCTTTATAATTGGGTGACAATTACTGGCCTTGAGTCAAGTTGAGAGCAGCACAGCACGAGAATGCCACGTGGAGGCGGCTGGTTCCTCTCAAAACACCTCGCTCGTGTAGTCCACGTGTCCTTGGGTGTGGTTTTGTTAACCGTGGACGGGCCGCTTTTCCCCGTAGTAAAAAAACCCAGTTTCCTGGGTAAAGTTAGGTTAACACAAAATGTCACTAACGAAGTTACTAATTTTAGTTGTAACTTTAGAAAAACATCAATCAGAGCTTGAGATAATCGAAATTAGAGGCTCAAAAGATAATTGGCAAAAGTCGCGGAACCATGTCGTCCTCAAGCGCTTCTTCATTCTTGCCTAGTCATCTGTCATCGATGTCCATAGACTACCTGTCACTCGCCAACCAAAGACAACTCAAGATAAAAATAGAAGACGATGAATCGACTACTTAAAGGAAAACACAAAACAAATGCTACAACCACCCCCCCTTTAATAGTATTTCCTGCGGATTCGACACGCTGGAAATACACAATAAAGAAAACAGAAAATTACTGACTAATAAACTAAGACAACCAGCTAGGTAATTCAAACACCAGCTGACTACAACCATTACACTACCAAAGAGAGATCCTCCTATACACCTAACTAGACACTGACTCGTGTACCGGATAGGCTAAGTAACTAGAGTCTAATGCCCTTCATAGAAAACGAGTGCTCCCTTTACTCGCTGACGATACCCTAACACTACCCAAGCTCTCAAGATATTGTACAGTACTGAGGAGCGAATGAGAGAAAAACGCTCGGTGCGGTGCATAGAAGAAACTACAACGTGACAATTTAAAGTCACGTACACATATAGAAATACAAACAAAAGATTAAAATAGTCTTACATAATGATCACATAGCACTGGTTTAATAAACTAGAGAAACAGTGCTATGTAGTTACGTTAGGTATTGGAGACTGCTCCTCCTGATACTTCAGGATGTCCTTGATATGGTACTCCCCAAGATCCTTACCGTCCAGATCTGACAGCCTATATACTAAAGGGGATCGTTTAGCAGTCACTACACATTTAAGGAACTTAGGGGCTAGCTTAGAAGTAAAATTCTTGGCCTTGTTGGACAGGTAGAACGTGCGTTTGTAAACTATCTGTCCCACTTTCAGCTCTACATGCCTTTTTCTGAGGTTGTAATACTTTTCATTACGCTGGTGGGCAACGTTCAAATGTTTCCTCACCTGGTCGTAAATGCGTTGTATTTCTCTCAGCTTGACACCGAAGGCTGATGGATCGTCTACAGAGACTGAAGTAGGATGGCACGCGATATCTGTCTGCCTGTATAACACTCCATCCCCAATAAATTCCCTACCATGTACCAAAAAGTAAGGGGTGAAACGAGTTGCTTCGTTAACTGCAGTGTTTAAAGCACACTGTATCTCAACCAAGAACTGATCCCAAGACTTGTGTTGTGACTTCACATAGCATGAGATCGCTTGAACCACATTGCGAATAGCTCGTTCCGCCTGATTAGTTTGGGCATGATACCTAGGGTTATAATATATATTAGGTACATTGTATTTAGCCAACAGATCCTTAAATGGCTTACTCACAAACTGAGGGCCATTATCCATGTAAATAGTCTTGCAGACTCCGTGCACGAGAAACACACTCTTCTCTATGAACCTCGCGACTACAGCGCCTGTGGCAACCCGAACAGGGCACAACATGACGTATTTGCTAAAGTAGTCGGAGACCACGATCAGGTGTACGTTTCTATTGCTCGAAGTGGGAAAGGGACCAAGCAGATCGACAGAGATAGCTTCGAATGGCTTTGAAACCCGCTTCGGGCTACCCATTAGGCCGGGACGAGACGTATTTACGGGTTTGTACTGCTTGCATGTTTCGCAATTCCCAACATATTCTTTGACGTCCTCGTACATCTTGGGCCAGTAATAATTTAGGGCTAACCTTTTATGCGTCTTCCAAACGCCACCATGGGCACTAAGTGTGTCATCGTGGTACTTAGAGAGCAGGGGCAAGCGATCCTCCTGAGGTACCACCAGCTTCCAGTCAAAGTCTGAAGTCAAAGAATATTTATTTTTTGTTAACCTATATAGAAGGTTGTCACGAATGTCATAATTTGGTGACTTCCTAGGGTTCTTCCGAACACTATTCATGGTGTGGTCATACCACGGGTCTTTAGTGGGTACTGCATCGAGGGAATCAATTTTGATACGAGACAGAGCATCAGGTACAACGTGGTCTTTACCTTTTCGATGCTCTATGTCAAAGTCGAATTGACTGAGCCTCATACTCCAACGTGCTAGACGACCCGTGGGATTTTTCAGTTTATGGAACCACAGAAGAGATGAATGATCCGTGACGACCGTACATTTTTGGCCTTCGACGTACTGACGAAATTGTTCCAAAGCGAAAATCACGGCCAGAAGTTCTCGCTCAGTTGTGCTGTAGTTCACCTCGTTCTTGTTGAGAGAACGGCTACAGTAGGCGATAGGGTGCTCAACACCATCGTGAGTTTGTGTCAGTACAGCAGCAACTGAGTAAGCTGACGCGTCACTAAGAATGCGGAAGGGCATCTCAAAGTTAGGCATTTTTAATATAGGGGCAGAAACCAAGGCTGACTTTAGCAGGTTAAAGGACTGTTCAGCCTCAGGGGTCCATTCGAACTTAAGGTTCGTAGAAGTGAGTTTGCACAGAGGTTTACTAATCTTCGAGAAGTTGTTAACAAAGCGACGATACCAGCCGGCCATTCCCAGAAATCTCTTAACCTCCTTAGGGTTAGAAGGGGTGGGATAGTTGAGGATAACCTCAACTTTACCCGGGTCTGTCCGTAGGCCATGTTTGTCCACATAATACCCCAGGTATTTGAGTTCACTCCGACAAAAGTGGGATTTTTTCATGTTAATAGTTAGGCCAGCATCCTTGAGTTGCTGATAGACTCTATGTAAGAGCTCTACATGCTCCTCAAAGGTGCTGGACACACAGACTATGTCGTCCTGAAACGCAAATACCTTATTGTCGAACTCGGGGCCAAACAGACGGTCCATCAGGCGTTGCATCGTGGCACTAGCCCCGACAAGACCGAAGCACATCGAATTGCTCAGATAACAGAGGTAAGTCGTAAATTGTTCGCATCTGCGGGCTCTTTAAGGAAGCTCCAAAATCTTTTGCCAATGACTACCAAAATTGCGCTTGCAAACGCATTACTGTTATCCATACTTGATTATGCAGATGTCAGCTACGTTGATCTCACCGAAAACCAGTTAGACAAACTTGAGCGTCTTCAAAATGTATGTATAAGGTTCATTTTTGGCTTACGCAAATATGACCATGTCTCGCAGTTCAGAACTCAGCTCGGGTGGTTATCAATAAGACTTCGCCGGGATGCTCACGTTCTTTCGCTACTATATAATATATTATTTAGCCCTTCTTCTCCTTCCTATCTTAAGGGACGGTTTGAGTTCCTTTATGACACGCATTCGAAATGTCTAAGGTCGTCAAAAAACCTGAGGTTAAAGATGCCATCTCACTCTTCCACGTTCTTTGACAAATCGTTTACGGTCACTGCGGTACGACTATGGAATAAACTTCCTGTCGAGATAAGACGAGCACAAACTTTAGCCAGATTTAAAACTATGGTAAAGGAACACTATTTGTCTATGTAGGTATTTGTATGTATGTATGTATGTATTTATGTATGTATTTATGTATGTATGTATGTACTTATGGGTTTATGTATGTATGTTTATTTAAAGATATATAGATATTTTTAGGTAATGTGATCACTGATATTTCTATCTATTGTATGTAAGTATGTTTAGTATATAAGTAGGTACGCCAAACAACTACCACTCAGTTCCTTACAAACTATCTCCATCCAAAGGTTGCCTGGTAGAGATCGCTTTTAGTGATAAGGCCGCCCATTGTATTGCTACCCGTATATAATATATGTCATCTGCAACTATGTATCCGGCGTACAATAAAGTGTATAATAAATAAATAATAAATAAATTGTATTGGAATAATCCTCTCCGGGGAACCGTAAAAGCAGTCTTCTCAGCAGACTGGGGTGAGTCAAATGGAATCTGCCAGTAAGCCGCACTCAAATCTACAGAAGTTAAATACTTAGCGTTATTAAGGTGGTCCAAGATTTGATTGATATAGGGTAAGGGGTAGGCGTCACTCTTTGACACAGAGTTCAGCTTGCGAGAGTCCAAGCACAATCTGAGGTCACCGTTTGCCTTCTCCACCATGACCACTGGAGAGTTCCACGCGGACTGAGATGGGGACACTACTCCCATCTCCAGCATTCGGTCCAACTCGGCTTCCAGGGCCTTCTGTTTAAGGGGAGAGAGCGGATAATAACGCTGCTTTATCGGCTTGCTGTCACCAGTGTCAATAACATGATGTACAAGTGAGGTCCGACCTAAGCCCACCTTATCCGTGTTCAATGAGTCAAATTTCTCAATGACCCCGTTGATTACACACCTTTGTTTAGCAGTCAAGTTGTTGTAATCCTCGAGGCCACCGTTAAGGGACACAGACTCTATAGGATTATCATCACTAAAGCTATCAAGACTAATATTTTGTAAAATTAACTTATCACTTAACTTAAATTGTTGCCAGAAATCCACTCCAAATATCATGGAGGTGGTTATACCTGGGACAACATAGAACTTGACAACTCGGATAACCGAATTGTACTCAATTGGCAAAGAGATACAACCCAGACATTGCAAGTGAGTGCTGTCTGCAGTTGTAATACGAAAAGTAGGATTGATACTCACAAGATCAAAACCCAGTTCCAAGAAGATGCGGTGCGCTCCCTTACCTAGTATAGAGCAGGAGGCACCGGAATCTAGAAGGCCTAAGACATTTAAATTTAAAACCTTAACAACCAGATACGGTCTAATGTCACTATCCCGTTTAGGAAACAGGACCTTATCAGAAATAGACTCAGATACAGAGTAATGCACAGAGTTCCTAATAAGGCCCTGGCCTACGCGTTTTTTGACTTGCTAGTACATTGTGAGCAGTCTGGGGTCTTGACTCCTTTGAGACCACACCGGAAACACACCAGCTCCCTTGACTGTGTGCAGCTGTATGCAGTGTGACCGCCCCCGCCGCAACGAAAGCATTTGCGATCGTGGGGGGTAACCGGCGTCTCCACTGCAGACACCTGCTTAGCGGGCTTTTGTACACCTTTGTTCTTAAGCTGGTGTAAGTCAGATGTAATCTCAAACTTGTCAAGAGCAGGCTCATGGAAAGCGTCTGCCCTAGTACGCGCAAGCTCCAAGCGCTTACCCAAACGTCTCAAGTCATCTACAGAGTTGACATCATGCAAGGCCAGTTCCTTCATGTAGTCAGGTCTAATGTTGTGCATGAGAATGTCCAGCTGTTCCTCACTGGGCATCTTACATGACAACCTTGAGAACATGGCTTGCATTGTACATATATAGTTAACCAAGGACTCAGAGCGGGCCTGTGTACGCTGTCTTATCTCGTTCCTGAGGCGGTAATCATAATCAGGAATATCGAAGGTATCTCTAAGCTCACTAATAAGATCCTCATATGAGATAAAGTTAGCTTTGTTTGTACGGAACCAAGACAAAGCCGGTCCATCCAACAGGTCGGAGAAAGCCATAAGGAGTCTAGGCTTAGTAACCTCCCGAGCACATCTAAGTTCCTCTAATCTCTCTAAAAACACACGTACACAAGTAGAACCATCATATTTTAAGTTAAATGAACATAAGTTAAGGGGACGTTCTTTATACACTATGTTACATGTAGAACTATTCCTACTTGAACTAGCTCGCACCGAGCGGTCCTCTCTCACTACTGGTGAAGTATATTCCACCTGGTCACGACCCGAAGGATCATCACCATCATCATCCGAACCTTCGGATTCAGAATCACTACTGGGTTCAGCCCTAGCGATGATCTTCACTAGCCTACCACGAATATCCACCAGGTCGGGGCAATCCAGACCACAACGAGCTAACCTACTCAATAAGTAGTTGGCTCTGATAGACACCCTAAGACGACTACCCTTATTAATGAAGATGTCACCTGACTGAATAGCCTCCTCCAGCTCGGAGACTTTTGAAAGGCAGATCGAGAGCTCAGCCGATGCATCAGCGGGTACCGGAGCACTCGCTTTGATGCTACCTCGACGGACGAGTCGGTGTGCCGTTCTTAGCTCACTCCGAAGGCCAGACACTGTCGTTTCCGGTTCCACTGAAATACCCATGTGGGACAGCTCGTTAGCAAGTTCATCCTTTCTTAAATAATTAATATATTTTTTCATCTGTGCCATTATGTAAAAATTTACTTACAACAATTATAAAGATAAAATGGCACAGATAGGGATCAATTACAAAGTAAAAATGTAAATTGAGTTACAACAAAGTGTACTAAGTTAGGTAATTATGTTTCAAATTGACTTTTAGAATTTAACACAGATTAAGGGTATATTAAGAGAGAAAAGTTTCTAAATTTTCTGATAACACAGTTCAGGTTAATAATTAAATTTCAAGGTATCTACACACCTTCAACAAAGTTTACAATTACAGAGTTCACTAAGACATTCACTAAGTTAACACAGAGAGATTCACTAAGTTTACCTTACAAGGTGAAGCTATAGAATAATATATATTATATATTAATCTACACTAATAATATAATAAATATATGTGTGCACCACAAAAAAGAAAAAAAAGAAACATAAAAGAAAAAACACAATAAGAAAAAGAAGCGGGTATGCCAAATAAAATCAAAAAGTTTTTCCAAAATCACAGCTATTTTAAATTTTTGAATTTAGAATTTTGTGTCTTTTCCAGCCAAAGATGTAGGGAGCTGGAAGAAGACGAAAGGGAAGGTTTTGTGCTTAGCTGCTAGCACCACCAATTAACGTCCTGGGGCGTCTCGGACGATACACCAGGATGGTTTCGCCAGAGGTAACCACCTATGCACACACACTAGACTGAGGTTACCGCAGAGTAGACCCAGAGATTTGCCACTACGTTGGGAGCCAATTTATAACACAATGATGTTACTCACCAACTAGCGCGAGGTAGCTATGCAGAGAACTCTTTCCCAGGGCGCCTTGTTACAGAGTTTCTAGTGGGTGCGCAAGGGAGGCCAGGGCTCTGACGAAAACAGCCAATAGGGTGTAGACACATATATTTACTAAGTACACAGAGATACACAGAGACACACAGAGAGCTTATTCACTGATAAACACAAATATCACAGGTACACAGAAGTATAGTCAGGGCTTAGGTACTAATACCACTCAATAGACCACTGCCGCGTGAGCAGGTACAACGGGTAAGCAGCTAACTACACTTATAATTGGGTGACAATTACTGGCCTTGAGTCAAGTTGAGAGCAGCACAGCACGAGAATGCCACGTGGAGGCGGCTGGTTCCTCTCAAAACACCTCGCTCGTGTAGTCCACGTGTCCTTGGGTGTGGTTTTGTTAACCGTGGACGGGCCGCTTTTCCCCGTAGTAAAAAAACCCAGTTTCCTGGGTAAAGTTAGGTTAACACAAAATGTCACTAACGAAGTTACTAATTTTAGTTGTAACTTTAGAAAAACATCAATCAGAGCTTGAGATAATCGAAATTAGAGGCTCAAAAGATAATTGGCAAAAGTCGCGGAACCATGTCGTCCTCAAGCGCTTCTTCATTCTTGCCTAGTCATCTGTCATCGATGTCCATAGACTACCTGTCACTCGCCAACCAAAGACAACTCAAGATAAAAATAGAAGACGATGAATCGACTACTTAAAGGAAAACACAAAACAAATGCTACAAGATTCGATAGTATCGGCCGTTAATTAGATATACCGCATACATCATTGCCATAATCACACTTCTATGCACACTGCCTTACTTTTATCGTCCAATAATTTTATTTTACCACTAGATGGACCGATGACCTGAAAAAGGTCGCATCGACTGACTGGATGCGGTAGGCGCAGGGCTTAAGAGAAGCCTACCTACGTCCAGCAGTGGACTGATATAGGCTGATTTGATTGACTAGATGATGCTCGCTGCATCACTCGCGTGAAATTCGGTACCCGTTCCCGCTTCCCGTGGAAACATTTTCCCGGGATGTAAAGTAGCGTATGTGTTATTCCAGTCTATTAGCTAATTCTGTACCGAATTTCAGCCCAATTCGTACAGCCGTTAGAGCGTGATTGAGTACAAAACATCCAAACATCTAAACATGAAGATGTTTGGATGGATCCGATCCAGTGCGGATTTACTATTTTTTATGACAAAGTTTGTGAAGACAAACTGGCACATTATAGTATTAGTAGGATTTTTCGAGTAAACCTGTTTGCGTGAGGGAGCCTTAATACCGTCTGCGTGCCCTAAACCGCTGTCTTACAAATCCCCTACTCTAATTATCCCCGGATCAGTCAAACTGTCTATTATGTGATCATTATTTTTAGTACAACCCTTACCTTTTGTAGTGGAATGAGCAGTATTGGACTGATATTTAAATGCGACAGCTTGTATTGGGTATTGAGGGTTCCGTACCTACCCAAAGGGTAAAAACAGGACTCTATTACTGAGGCTTCACTGTCCGTCTGCCATTAGGTTGTGTACATGTTTAGATTGTATTAAGTTTTTAATACTTATGTACCTATATCATGAATCGGTTCGGAGTCCTGGGACATTCTTCCGAGGGCTTACCCGGGGCTCCCAACCGTAGGCTGATAGACAGGACACTTGAGGATTTTTAGTCGGTAGGAGTTATTCACGTTAAATAAAAAAACCTGTAAAATGAAACGCTTTTACGAGAAGTACAAAAACAAAAAGATAAATGCTACTATAAACATACAGTTCATTGTTATATTCCTTTAGGAGACCTGTGGACGCACACAAACAAACCTTGTCTGTATAAATAAGTATAAGTATACACATACCAATTTCCATACATAGCACTTAATTTGAAAATAATACACTTGTTTTCTTTTTAGTAGTTCTCTAAGAAGTTTTGATTTTCATACGTAACGTAAAGTTACGATATTGTTAAAGTTGGTTTCACGATTATTATGCGCAGTTATTTCAGATAGTTTCAGAACTGCTGCATGTCTTTAAAAAAAGAACGAAGGAAACCCGCGAAAATTGACTGCTACGGCCGCGTGCAATTTGCTACCCGTTCCCGCTTACCGTGGGAACATATTCCCGAGATGAAAAGCAGCCTATGTGTTATTCCAGACTATATGCTATATCTGTACCAAATTTCAGCCCAATTAGTTCAGCCGTAAGAGAGTGATTGAGTAACAAATGTCCAAACATCTTCACAAACTTTTACATTTAAGACATTTTTTTTTGTTTAACGTGAGGGAAAATCCTCATGGATGTTACGCCGGACTCCTACCGACTAAAACCCTCACGTAACGCCCAACAGCCTATGGTTTGGAGCCCCGGGTAAGCCCTCGGAAGGATGTCCCAGGACTCCCAACAGACCCACGGTCGCCACTGCGGCCTCGCCGGGTGCTATCCCGCGTCTTTGGGGGTTTCGGGTGTGATCCCACTTCTAAGGGGGGACGTGCGTGAGTTCGTCACGTCACACTGTCGTCATAGGCCTGGTTGTGTAAGGACGGTGAGCCGCCCTCTCACCGTCCTCAGGCCCCCGGTCATGGAGGCCGATAGTCCTCGGCGAAGACACGTCGACAGCGCCCAGGCCGCCTGAGTACAGCGGTAAGAGTTACAGCTCTTAACGGTACATTGATCGCTACAAAAAAAAAACGCTCAAGGCATTCGCGTTAATATTCAAAAGTCATCAATCCACATGCCAGCTGGCTGCAATCAATCTCTGATTTTCCTTGACAAAATTACACCCGTCTCTCTCACTCGTATGCCATGTCATGTTTGCGTGAATGAGCAAAACAGATTATTGGTGTTTGTGTAATCAAAGCGTTGTTTTGTGAGTGGAGTTTCTAGGAAAATGGGTTGTAGTGTTTTGTTTACTGAAATGAGTTGCTGTGAATTAGGTGATTCCAAACTTATTGTCAAATGACTTACATACATACAAATAGTCAAGCCTTCATCCCGAAGAAGTAGGCAGAGGCATAGTATACGCCCACATTTCATCTTGTAGTTTTAATGTCCCACTTAATAGGTAGTGAGCCTATAGCCGTGTTGAAATGGACAGGCGCAGGTCGTGATGACCCACAGGCGAAATTTTCAAAGTCGCCCATAAGGCCCTCAACTTGACTTAACGACTGTCTTTTACTGGATAGTTTTGCGAACGTGCCCCTTAGTCGCCTCTTACGACACCTTCGAGATGAATTAGGGTGGCGTTTTGTAGTCTTTATAGTTGCTGATTTAGTACAGTAATTAAACTTTAGTGTATAATCTTACTTCTTACTAATATTATAAATGCGAAAGTTTGTGAGTGTGGATGTTTGTTACTCTTCAAGCTTAAACAGCTGAACGGATCGGGTTGAAATTTGGTACAGAGATACATTATAGTCTGGAATAACACATACGCTACTTTTAATCCCGGGAATAAGTTCCCACGAGAAGCGGGAACGGTAACAAGACTTCACGCGAGCGAAGCTGCGGGCATCAGCTAGTTTATAATAAATACAGAATTTAACTAGACATTTGAAAAATTTATAACTCAAAGATAAATTGTAAGCATTTAATAAAGTAGCACTGGTGGAGTTGAAACCCTTGTTTTAATAATTATACAGTTGTACACTAAATAATTTAGAATTATGACAAGTACCTACTTACTCTTACCACTGTATATACTCTTTATACTGCGCTCTTACTGTTGGACACAAAATTTTCATTATTAATTTATCTTTAGGGTTCCAAACCCAAAGGTTAAAGAACGGTACCCTATTCATGAGATTTCGCCATCCGTTTGTCTATCCGTCTGTCCGTCACGATTCTGTCTCAGGAACCGAAATGCCAGAAAGCTGAAATTTTTACAGAAAATGTATTTCTGTTGCAGCTATAACAACAAAAATACCAAAATCAGATAAAAATAGAGGATATGGGGATTCCATACAACAAACGTGATTTTTTGCTGTTTTTGAAGTAAAACTTTAGGCGCGACTAGGGTGTAACTCAGATTTTTTTTCTGACGGAAGTAACGCTATTTGAATTTTGAATAGCGGCAACGTAGTTTTTTTGCAAACGCAAAATTCGAATGTATGATTTTAATATAACACTTTGATGTCGTCAATGGCAAAGAAGTTTTACTTCAATCGCGCGTAAAGGTTACAAGCACACACTTTTTTATAGTACGGAACCCTCCGTACGCGAGTTTGACTCGCACTTGGTTATACTCAGATTTCCGACAGTTACCAAGTTTGGTATAACGTTCATTTTGACAAAGAAATATTTTTTGAACTGAGCCTGAGGAAGATTTAAAAAAAATGGTCTAATATTAAATTCTAATTAGTAACCAAATTACTAATTTGGTCACTGATCTGGTCGTAACAGGTCGCTGTCTGTACATTAAAGATATACCTATATTTATTTGTTGTAATAGTATATTACTCAGTGTAATTTTTTACCGACACATGGTTACAAACCTGGAATAATTATTCTTGATTAGTAACCAGTTACAGAAAAGGAAGTAGGTAAGATAAGATAAGCCGTTGGTCCCGGTTGTCAGTAAAATGACAGTTGCTAAGCCAAGTTGAAGGCCTTATGGGCGGCTTAAAAAATTTCAACTGTGGGTCGTCACAACCTGCGCCCGGGTCGGCAGCGCGTGTGTAGCGCCTCTGGTGTTGCCAACGTCTATAGGCTACGATTACCAACCTTCCGGTGGGCCGTAAGCTTGTCTGCCACCCAAGTAGTATAAAAAAAAAGGTAATAATCTTCTATCGTAGCTGGCTACGAAACTTGGTTACGAAAACGACAAATTATTTCTGTTTTCGTAGCTGGTTATCAAAGGTAGAAAATAATTCCATGTTCGTAACACATTATGCACTTTTTGCTTAATCACTTGTACTTTATTCCACAATTTTTATTATTAATACATATAACCTGACCGGTTTCGCTTTTATAGCATTGTCAAAGGTAATTTAACTGTTCATACATTAACCATTAACATATTATATTAACCGTGGCACAGTGGCGCCATCTCCGGCTCATTTGATGAGATGAGTAAAATGTTAAAACTGGTCAAGTCAGACTAGCGCACAGAGTGTTCCGTACCAAAAAAAACATTACGTTTGTTATATGAGAGCCCCCCTTTATTCCAAATTTTTTCTAATTTTAGTATTTTTATCATGTATACCATGTATAATCCATAATAATCATTTTTATTATAGCGGCAATAGAAATAATACATCATCTGTGACAACTTCAACATTCTAGATATTACGGTTCTTGAGATACAGCCTCGTAACAGACACACGGACAGTGAAGTCCCAATGGTTCCGCACCCTTTCGGTACGAAACCCTAAATATAAGCGTCAGTGCATTTACCCGGACCATTTACTACTGGGAAATCAAGTATGCAGTTTACTGTTGCAAGTTAAGCGGATTCATTAATGGGTCTGCTCAGTTTGCGGTGGGAACCGGGCTTAAGGGTATAGGGAACTGGGTCGCGGGTCACAGACATAGCTGCGTTGCGGATTTTTGTTAATTCTGTTCGGCCATTTGTGTGTTTTTTTTTTTTTTTAACGCGGGGACTGCAGGTTAGGCACTTCGCCGCCTTGTTTCGGGGGAGCAAGGCGGCTTTGTGTGGGACTCACGGTCAACATGGGACCGTCCTACCCACTAAACCCCGCGGTGTTCCGCCTCGCCTTAAACGGGTCGCAGGATAGGCCGGTGGATAAATCACTGCGGCCCGGCAAAGGGTCGCCCCGTTACATCGGGACTCTCCACGGGGGGGCTTGATGGGCTGCCCCCTCCCTCAATTCCTAATGGAGTTGGAAGTGCTGATTCCGTCGGTCCGCTCTCGGATGCCCCTCTGTAAGCAGAGGGGGTAGACAGCGGCCAAGCGGGCGGGCGCTAAAAGCACCCCCGGAACGAGAGGCACCCCCGGAACACAAGGAGGTGCCTGCCGCTGTGTGATCATCGTGGGCGGGGTCCCCCGACCACCGTCCACGTTTCAAGAACTAGTCGGGGGCGCGCATCCACGCCGCCATGCGGCGCCCCCGAACGGGACGGCGGGGCGGGAGCGTCTGACCAGCACGCTCCCGCACCCGCAACTCCTCTCGTTTGGCCGCCATCACCTCGCTAGCAAACGAGGCGACGGCGACCCAGCACGATTGGCTGCCGACCATAGCTCGCACCACGGCCGGCAACGACAGGTTCCTACCGATACTGCCCGAGAGGGCGATACGCGGCCCATCCCATGCCGCACACTCCGCGAGAGTGTGTTCCGCCGAGTCTATTGCGCCGCTTGGGCAGTGACGGCACACAGGGTCCGACTCCACGCCCACCACCTCCCACAGGTACTTGGCAAAACAGCCATGTCCTGTGAGGAGCTGCGTGAGGTGGTACGCCGGCGCTCCGTGTGTCCTCTCAACCCAAGCGCGAAGGACGGGCCGGACAGCCCCCACGAGCCGCACACTCGCGGAAGGATCCTCTAATCTATTGGCCCACTCCTGGAAGAGATCGTCGCGAGCCGACCTTCTCCAGCGATCGATATCTTCCGGGAGCGGACGACTTCCACTACTACGCACCAGGGCGCTCTCCTCGTACACCTTCTTCAGGACTCCAGCCTCGAGATCCCAGGGGGGGCTACTGCCAATGAGGCACGCCGCCTCGTAGGAGACGGTGCAGTATGCCCGCGCCGCCCTCTGCGCAATCACCCGCTGCGGTCGCCGCAGCAGGCGTATATTGCTTGCACAGAGGGCGTCCGACCATATGGGCGCTCCGTAGAGCGCCTTGGAGCGAACTACACCGTCGTAGAGGCGACGACAGGCGCTTCCTGGCCCCCTCATATTGGGGAGCAGCCTAGCCAGCATTCCGGCAAATGACAGCAACTTCGGCGCCAGTTGCCGGAAGTGCTGGACAAATCCCCACCGACTGTCGAGGACCAGACCGAGATACCTGATCGTCTTCCCGACAGCGATGGGGGTGCCACTCACCACAATGTGGGAGTCTCGAGGGGGTCCCCGCCGAGGCCCATGAAAGAAGGCGGCCTCGGATTTCTCGAGGGCCACTTGCAGACCGAGCGCCCTGATCCGACTGACTACCTGGGCAACGCCCACGGTGGCCAGCACCTTCGCGTCCCTGAAGTCGGGGCCCCGCGCGGTGACCAGAGTATCGTCGGCGTAGCATAGTACACCGACTCCTGGAAGAGTGGCACCGCGCAGGACCCAGTCGTAACCGATGTTCCACAGGAGCGGCCCAAGGACCGAGCCCTGCGGAACACCGCACGACATGTCCCTGCGAACCACCCCAGATTGGGCCGGGTAGGAAATGGCACGGTCCACGAAGTAATTCGCAAGGATACGCCTGAGGTACCACGGGACGTTGTGGTACCTCAACGCCTCGGCGATGGTCTGCCAGGGGATGGTATTGAAGGCGTTCGCAATGTCAAGCGATACGGCTAACAATACCTCCCCCCGACCGATCGCCTCTTGAACTCTGTCCCTGAGTCGGGAGATGGCATCTAGGGTAGAGCGCCCGCGACGGAAGCCGTACTGGCCGTGACTGAGATTGGGCCCCGCCCCCTCTAGATGCCCGACGAGACGAGCCGCGAGCACCCGCTCAAACAGCTTGCTCATCTCGTCGAGCAGGACGATGGGGCGGTAGGCTGACGGTGACTCGGCGGAGCGCCCGCGCTTTTTCAGCAGCACGAGCTTTCCTGTCTTCCACGATCGCGGGACTCTACCCGACGCCAAACACTCCGACATCAAGGACAGCGTCTTCTCTTCAAACGCCGGCATAACCAGGGCCGAAATCGAAATAGCAACACTGGAGCCGTAACGTAAACATTACGTATGTGAATTTTTAGGATTTAAAATTATAAATAACAAACCTTTTAAAGCAAAAAAGTGATAAATATAAAGGTTAACTACGGAAAATAAGTTGTAAGTAATATTAAAAGCATACACAAGACGACGACGAAATGAAAAGCGATTAATGTCAGAAGCCATAGAAAAAAGTATTTCAGTACAAAATTGTTAAAAAGTAAGTAAAAATAGCTGCGAGTTTACGGTTACTAGTGAAAAGTGATCCTTCAACTTCATGAAAACGAACAAGAACTGTAAAAAC
This sequence comes from Miltochrista miniata, assembly GCA_933228765.1. Taxonomy (NCBI): domain Eukaryota; kingdom Metazoa; phylum Arthropoda; class Insecta; order Lepidoptera; family Erebidae; genus Miltochrista; species Miltochrista miniata. The sequence continues at coordinate 595,635 of OW121770.1, forward strand.
TTATGAAAAATATTCTGTTAAAATTCCAATTTTTCAAACTTACAATTTGTTAATTTGAGAGTAGGGTAGGTACCATACCAAGTGAAAAATTAATTAAATTTTGTATATTTATTTGCATTTAACTTTGTAATCAGACTATCATTCATTGCAAAATTGATATAAATTGAATAAACATTTTAAATAGATTGTGTATTGAACTGCTTAATTGGTTTTCAAATACAATTGAATCTACATAAGTACTTAATACTTATACAAATTAAGAATTTTGTTCATATATTCCCTTTTTTTGAGTAGGTAAATATTGTAAAGTATTATAAATTACTTGTCCATTACTCTAAGTGACACTACATTCTTCACTGATATAAATTATTTTCAAAGGGCAATATAAATAAAAATGATGACCCGCAGTGCTGTAACCCGTGACTTGCAACAAAAGTTCAATCTCACCATTAAGGAACTTGAAATTTGCAAAAATCTTAATAAGCAGTTGTTGGAAGAACGGGACGACAGTGAAAAAGAAATATTAAATGTCATTGAGAAAAATACCCTACTCAAACAAGAGTTGGCTGAGCTACATTCACAGGTAATGGAGCTCACACTACAGCGGAATCATCTTCAGGAAACGGTGGTAGGTCTGGAAGAGTGCAGCAACACCCATGAGAGAGCCTTAAAGCGTATCAGCATTCTGGAATGTGAGCTAAGTGATGTTCATAACTCCATCACTCACAGGGAGACTCTCAAATCAGCTGATCAGGTTGCCCTCTCCCACAGTCTGTATGATGAGCTGATGAGTGTAAAGTCAGATCGTATTAATCTTGACCAGCCCATGACCTCAGATATTATAGATCTCTCGACACCCGATACTTCTAATAATATTACTTTAGCATCTAACAACACCATTAGATTAGTTAGTACTAGCAGGAATAAATTAAAAAAATATATAAAGCTCAATAAATTTATTGTTAAATCACAGAAACAAATCAAAAAGTTTAAAATAGGTGCGAATAAATATCTTAGGACTTGTAAATCAAATTATCAGCTACAACAAGTAGTAGAAACTAGTAGAAAACAATTAACCATTCAAACAGAGCAGTATGAGACTGATATACTTCAATTGCAGTCAGAAATCATACATTTAAATAAGTCTTTAGATTCAATAACATTAAAGTACAAAATATCACAAAAAGAAATTGGAGAGTATATTGAGGCACTAAATAGCTTGGTTGAGTCTTGTCACAGCAATGAACAAAGGTTCCATTCACTTGAGAAATTATATAATCAATCACCAGCCTGTGAAGAATCTCTGCCACATTCTTCCTTGCCCATAACATCCCAGACTGAATCAACGCTTCCAGGGGTTCACTTAGCGGGCAGTATGGATGAACATGCTATACAATTAAACTTAACTTCCTCTGCTGACCCTGTAACAAAGGTTTCAGAAATTGTAAATACTGGAAAGATAGTTGTATATTGTGATGAAATCGGCCAGAACTTAGGTTACCACTTAGTTCAACATATGAGTAGTTCAGTCATAATTAATTCATTTCCTGGGGCCACCTACTCTCAAATAGTTAGTAAAGTATTGACTAGTACACACTGCCCACAATCAACAATAGTTATATTTATTGGCAGGAGAGACTATGTAAATATAAACACTATTAATAATTTCCATGAAAAGTTGTCAAAATTGTCAGTCAAACAGGTAATATTGTCTACATTACCATATAGTAAATCTTTCTCACGTAATGAGAACAATACTCGATACAAAATAAACAGAAAATTATACAAGTTGACTAATACTAGTAGAAATTTTGAATTATTCGACTGTAATCTTGTATTACGTGAATCTTTTTTGACTATAAATAGATACTTACTATCTAAGTTCTTAAGACGACAGGTAGCGATATTGCTATCAAATTTTTTATTGAATCAAGCCAAACTTTTGGCTTCTAATAAAACTGCTCATATTGAGTATAATTTTAATAATAGTGTTGACATACTAGGTTGGGAAGGCGTCCCAAACAAGTCAAAAAACTAGGTTATAAGACAACAGATAAAAAATCTGGCCATGGCTACAGGTCTTTTGAGACCATTGAGCCTACCACAAATAATGTTTTAAAAAGTAATAATTCTGAGTGCTGTAATAACAATATATCTAGTAGTTCAAACATAGCACACAATAGTATTGAAGTCTTATCCAACAAGCAGACAAATATCCAGAATAGTAAGACAACAAAATGTTTCTCTGGCAAGCTAACACCTTGTTATACTAAAAATAAAGAAATTATAAAATGTATTAACCTGGTCCATCAAAACATTCAAGGTTTGGATGGGAAGGAGCTGGAATTGGAATTGTTTATGAATTCCAGCAGTATTGACATTGTATGTTTAAATGAGCACTGGCTAAGAAGCCATGAATTCACTTACAGCTTTAATAATCATAAGGTTGCAAGCTCGTTCAACAGGAAAAATTATATACGAGGTGGCTCGTCAATATTGGTTAGTAAATTATTAAAATTTAAAGATAGATGTGATGTTGTTAGTCTATCCGTTGAACGGGTTGTAGAAATTTCATGTGTTGAATTGGAGCGATTCATTGTATTAAATATGTATAAACCTCCGTGCGCCCCTTTTGATGTTTCTTTGGAGATTATGGAGTGCGCTCTAAATAAAGTTTATAATAGCCATAAAACTGTTATTGTATGTGGAGACCTTAACATAGATATTTTGGTGAAAACTTCAGAAAGTTTGGACCTTCTGAATCTATTTAAATCATTTAATTTATATAACAATTTTATGGAACCAACCAGAATAACGGCCACAACTGCAAAATGCATTGATAACATATATAGTAGTGAGAAATCCATACATAAATCTATTATCAAAAAAGTTCGCTCAGATCACACAGGGCAGTTAGTCTCATTCTGCATTTCTGAGAAAGTCCAAAAGAGACAAGTAAATATGATAACATTCAGTGAAAGCCGTATACAAAATTTCAAATGTAATATTACACAAAAGGTACAGTTGTTGCCCTATCACGGTAGTTCGAATCACTTGTATAACTCATTAGTCAACTTGATTAATGGTGAGTTCAGTGCAATTTTCACACCTAAGCGCCGATCTTTTAATGAACGTTTCTCCATGAGTGAGTGGGCAACTCCTGGAATTTATAAAAGCCGTAACAAACTGTATGAACTATATGAAGAGAAGTCCTATAACCACAATCCGCAATTTCAAGAATTTGTAAAAAAATATTCAAAAACATTCAGACAAGCCTGTCTTAGAGCGAAATCTATTTATTTAAAAAATAAAATCAAATGTTCAAATAATATTATTAAAGAAACTTGGAATGTCATAAACATTGAAACTGGTAAATCTAAAATACGCTGTAATGATTTTCATTTAAAAATAGATAATTTTGATATTGAAGAGGACTTGGAAGTTGCGACTGAATTTGAAAAATATTTTTCTAGCATTCCAGTTTCTATTACCAGAAGTCTCTCTTCTTGCTCTGCTTCTGCCGAACAAATTCTAAAACTTGGCGTAGACGAATGCGGCACAGACTTTGAATTCTCAGCTGTCAGTCCTATAGATGTTTTAAAAACTTTTAAAGAAATTAATATGAAAACCACTAAAGATTTATGGGGTCTATCTGTCAAAACTGTTGCTCATATTATAACTGTAATAGCCCCGCATCTGGCAACTGTGTTCAATAGCTGTGTCGAGACTGGTGTGTTTCCTGACTTGATGAAACATAGCAAAGTCATACCTTTATTTAAGGCGGGAAATAGTGAGGATCCCTCGAACTTTCGACCTGTTTCCATATTACCTACACTCAGTAAAATTTTTGAAAAGCTAATGCTTAAACAGTTGCTCAGTCACTTTAATAAACATAATTTACTACACAGGAAACAGTTCGGGTTCACAAAGGGTTGTTCAACAGTGGATGCAGGAGTTGCTTTACTTAAGAGTGTAGCGGAGCTACTAGATTGATGTTATTATAAATTGTTATTGTCTTGTTAGCGTTACACTTTTACTCAGTATTCAAATATAATATAATATTATATAACGTACATATCAATAAGAATATAGTTATTACATAGATTATAAATATTGTTTACTACCAAAGTAAATATACTACATGTATTAAATACATAAATTGTTCAACGTACAAAATATCGTCCGCTTGCTTTTAATATTAGATAATAGCGTGCGGAATGCATCACTAGTTCGCACGGCGGCTAGGGGCCTGCGCCCGCGCCGCCGGCAGTCGGAAATGCATCTCGACACCAAGTGCATGTCTGTCGCGCTCAGGTTGTACGCGTGCCGCGAAGTATCGTATGTTAAGTTCTTAGTGCTTATAAACTATTCTAGTGCTATCTTCATTCTCTCAATTCTCCTTCTGTCTACTCTTGACGAACTGTGTCCTTATATCTGTACTGTGTTCTTCACTTCAATAAACTCTGATTTCTACTTCAAGTTGTGAGTTGCTCATTGATCAGGACACCCGCTTCACTGGTGACCCCTACAAACACTCACGATGAGAGAACCTCAAGACGCTGGCGAATCAAGCAGTAAGGCGTTTTCAAGCACTGCGCAAGATGTACAAAGAGTGGGCATACGTGTACCCCCCTTTTACGCAGAAAAACCCGCCCTATGGTTTTACCAACTCGAGAGTCAATTCGTTTTATCAAATATAACGAGTGATTCAACGAAATTTCACTACGCCGTGGGGCAATTGGATCCTGTGTACGCGTCAGAGGTAGAAGATATTATTACTGCTCCGCCGGGACCTGATAAGTATGAACGCCTGAAAACCGAATTAGTGCGAAGATTATCAGCGTCCAAGGAAAAGAAGCTTCTGCAAATTATTACTAGGGAGGAGCTTGGTGATCGAACACCCTCCCAGTTCCTGAGACATATTATGCAGTTAGCAGGACCGGAGATACCCCCAGATTTTTTACGTACTATGTGGGCCAGTCGATTACCGCACAATATTCAAGCTATAGTAGCCTCTCAGTCGAAAGCTACTTTGGACGACGTTGCTGAACTGGCTGATCGGATCCATGACATTGCTACTCCCGGCCCTCACTTAGCAGCTGTGGGCACATCAAGCAGCCACATTAACCTGAGTAATCAAGTTGCAGAACTGACACGGCAGGTAAATCAATTGTCTACCGAGCTAAATAGAATGTCACGCTCGAAATTCAGAAGATCCAGTTCTAGAAGTAGTGATCGCAGACGGTCACATTCCAGACGTTCTGATTCGAACTATAGAAAATTTCCTGTGTGTTGGTACCATAAGAACTTTAGGGATAAGGCTTCAAAGTGTATTAAACCTTGTGATTATACGGGAAAAGATTAGGGCAGTCCGTGATGGCGGCCGACGCCTGCCCTCACCCCGGTCGCTTATTTATTACCGATCATAGAAGTAAGGTTCAATTTTTAATAGATACCGGTAGTGACCTATGTGTTTTTCCTCGTAGTAAATTTAAAGGGCGTTGTGTTAAAACTAATTATGATTTGTTTGCAGCTAACGGCTCCGTTATCAACACATACGGGTATGCACATTTAATATTAAATATAAATTTGCGCCGTGACTTTGCTTGGCGATTTATTATTGCCGATGTAACACGTGCCATTATAGGCGTTGATTTTTTATCACACTATAATTTAATAGTGGATGTGCGTAACCAGTGTTTAATAGACGGCAACACTATGCTTGCTGCCGCGGCTTCGGTCGCGAGTTCTTCTGACAATGTTTCTTCAGTTAAGGTTACTTCAGGCGGTGATTCAGAATACCATGCTATACTAGCAAAGTACCCCGACATCACTCGTCCATCAGGTATTAACCGTACACCTAAACACAACACTTTACATCACATACGCACTACACCTGGACCACCAGTATGGTGCAAGCCCCGCCGGCTCGCGCCGGATAGGTTAAAAATAGCGAAAGCCGAATTCGAAGCTATGTTACAGGTTGGTACGTGTATACCTTCAGAGTCGCCTTGGGCATCCCCTCTTCATCTGGCACCAAAGAAGGACAACAGCTGGAGGCCCTGTGGGGACTACCGGATGTTGAACGCACGGACCATCCCAGACAGGTACCCTATCCGCCATATACAGGATTTTGCACACAACCTTACAGGATGCACAGTCTTTTCAACTCTGGACTTGGTTAAAGCGTATAACCAAATTGGTGTTTACCCACCAGACATTGAAAAGACCGCTATAACGACTCCCTTCGGGCTTTATTCCTTTCCTTTTATGAGCTATGGACTCCGAAACGCATCAAATACGTTTATGCGCTTCGTAGATGAAATGCTGCGTGGATTGGACTTCGCATATGCATATTTAGATGATATTTTAATTTATTCAGCAGATCATAATTCCCATGCACAGCATTTACATCAAGTGTTCACTAGGCTACAGGATTATGGTATGGTTATTAACACAGCCAAATGCGTGTTTGGTGCAGCTGAGGTCACGTTCCTGGGATACCGGATAGGCCCAGATGGCACTAAGCCGCTACCTGAAAAGGTAGATGCCATCAGTAAGTTCCCGGTGCCCAAAACTGTTAGAGAGTTACGTAGGTTTCTTGGGATGATAAATTTCTATAGGAGATTTATTCCAGAAGCAGCTCGCGTTCAAGCGCCACTAAACGCTCTCTTGACCGGTTCAGCAAAAGGCTCAAAGCCAGTACATTTTACGCCTACAGAGCTTGACGCCTTTGAGGCCTGCAAAATGGGTCTATGCCAAGCTGCCATGCTTGCTCACCCTGATTGCAACGCAAAACTTGCCTTAGTTACCGATGCGTCAGATACAGCCTTAGGCGCAGTACTGCAGCAGCTTAAGGAGAATACTTGGCAGCCATTAGCTTTCTTTTCACGTAAGCTATCACCTTCGCAGACCAAATATTCCCCTTACGATCGCGAACTCTTAGCGATATACGAGGCAGTAAAGCACTTTCGCCACATGGTTGAAGCTCGTGATTTTGTGATATATACTGATCACAAACCTCTTACTTTCGCATTTCAGTCTAGGAAAGATAAATGCTCACCTAGGCAATTTCGTCATTTAGATTTTATATCTCAGTTTTGTACTGACATCAGGCACATCTCGGGGAAGGATAACGTCGTGGCTGACACTTTGTCACGCATCGAGGAGGTTAACTCACCTGTAGACCTCGAGGCATTAGCCACCTCACAAACTACCGACCCCGAGTTAAAGGTCCTTCTAGGTAGCAACACTTCACTATGCCTTAGAAAGGTACAGTTGCCTGGTACTAATACCTACTTATATTGCGATGTAAGTCACTGCACTCCAAGACCTTTTGTGACGAAAGCCTTACGCCGACAAATTTTTGAAAATTTACACTCTCTTAGCCATCCCGGTGCCAATGCTACAATCCGCCTAGTCACGGATCGTTACATATGGCCTGGCATTAAAAGAGATTGCAGGCAATGGGTACGTACATGCATTGCGTGCCAGCGGTCCAAAATACATAGACATGTATCTTCACCGCTGGGCACTTACAAGCTTCCCAGAGCCAGATTTAGAGATATACATATAGATCTAATAGGTCCGATGCCGTTATCTCAAGGTTTCCGGTACTGCCTCACAGTCATTGATCGCTACACGCGTTGGGCTGAGGCCATACCGCTGGCAGATATTACAGCTGAAACCGTTGCTAAGGCCCTACTCAGTGGTTGGATCTCAAGATTCGGCTGTCCTGAACGTGTCGTTACCGACAGGGGCAGACAGTTCGAGTCAGCCTTATTTGGACATCTGGCATGTATCGCCGGCTTCCAACATAAAAGAACCACGGCCTATCACCCAATCTGTAACGGGATTTTGGAGCGTCTGCACCGGCAGCTTAAAGCTGCCTTAACCTGTCACAGTGACAGCAGCTGGGTTGAAAGCCTTCCTCTTGTATTATTAGGCATTCGCAGCACATACAAAGATGATTTAAAGGCATCACCAGCTGAATTAGTTTATGGGGAACCCCTTCGTCTTCCAGGAGAATTCTTTAGTCCAGAAGACCTCGTAGACCCAGACGTGACTGACTATATTACGCGCCTGCGACAATTCGCTCGCAAGTTACAGCCTTCTCCAGCGTCACGTCATGGTGGTCGACGTTCACCCTTTATTTTTAAGGATCTGCCAACATCTTCTCACGTCTTCCTGCGAGATGACACCGTTGCCGGATCTCTTAAACCTGCTTACACTGGACCTCATGAAGTTCTTGAACATGGAGGTAAAGTATTTAAAATTCGTGTGAATGGTAGGGTTGTCACGGTTTCTATTGACAGGTTAAAACCTGCCTACATACTGCGTGATCCAGATACACCCACACATCACACACCTACATCTATCACACACCCCACTCACACGTCTCCTACACCGGGTCACAACTTACCTGACACTGACGACAGCGTTGTCAGAAGGACTCGCTCTGGCCGGACGGTGAGATTCCCAGACTTTTATCGCCCTTGACGGTCTCTGGGGGAGGGTGGTGTAGCGGAGCTACTAGATTGATGTTATTATAAATTGTTATTGTCTTGTTAGCGTTACACTTTTACTCAGTATTCAAATATAATATAATATTATATAACGTACATATCAATAAGAATATAGTTATTACATAGATTATAAATATTGTTTACTACCAAAGTAAATATACTACATGTATTAAATACATAAATTGTTCAACGTACAAAATATCGTCCGCTTGCTTTTAATATTAGATAATAGCGTGCGGAATGCATCACTAGTTCGCACGGCGGCTAGGGGCCTGCGCCCGCGCCGCCGGCAGTCGGAAATGCATCTCGACACCAAGTGCATGTCTGTCGCGCTCAGGTTGTACGCGTGCCGCGAAGTATCGTATGTTAAGTTCTTAGTGCTTATAAACTATTCTAGTGCTATCTTCATTCTCTCAATTCTCCTTCTGTCTACTCTTGACGAACTGTGTCCTTATATCTGTACTGTGTTCTTCACTTCAATAAACTCTGATTTCTACTTCAAGTTGTGAGTTGCTCATTGATCAGGACACCCGCTTCAAGAGTATTTACACGGCTTGGGAGGACTCGCAGGATGCACTGGGTGTGTTTTGCGATTTGTCTAAGGCCTTCGATTGTGTTCACCACGAAACTCTGGTCAAAAAGTTGCGCCACTATGGTGTCAGGAATAGAGCTCTCGACCTCATGACTTCTTATTTGAGCAATAGAATTCAGAGGGTTGAAGTAAACGGTATACGATCTCCAGGGACCCCAGTTGTAATGGGTGTCCCGCAGGGTTCAATCCTTGGTCCATTTCTCTTTTTAATATACATAAATGATTTACCTTATTATGTTAGGGATGAACATGAGATTGTTCTGTTCGCGGATGATACTTCTCTGACATTTAAAATTAATAGACAGTTAATGGATTATGACGATGTCAACAGTGCACTTTCAAAAGTTGTTTATTGGTTTAGCGTTAATAACCTTCTTTTAAATGATAAAAAAACTAAAGTAATAAAGTTTTCGACACCTAATGTGAGACAGGTGGCGACCAATGTACAACTGAATGGATCCGGGCTTGACTCTGTGGAGACTACAGTATTTTTAGGCATTACAATTGACTCGAAGTTGCACTGGGGCCCGCATATAGAAAAATTGTCAGGTAAATTAAGTTCTGCTGCATATGCAGTTAAAACAATTAGACGGCTCACTGATGTTGAAATGGCTAGAATAGTCTATTTCAGTTATTTCCATAGTGTTATGTCATACGGAATTCTTCTCTGGGGAGATTCAGCGGACATCAATAACATATTTATATTACAAAAGAGAGCTGTGAGAGCAATATACCAGCTAGGTCCTAGAGTTTCTCTAAGAGAAAAATTCAAAGAAATTAATATTCTAACTGTTATATCACAATACATATATGAAAATTTAATTTATGTGCATAAAAATAAGGACCAATTTCTAAAAAAATGTGATATACACAATGTAAATACCAGGCATAAAGATAATCTTGTTTTACATGCTACTCGTCTACACAGTATAAGCAGTTCTTTTGTCGGACAATGTATAAAGTTTTATAATAAACTTCCCAAAGAAACTAGATTATTGTCAATAAACAAATTCAATGCTACCATTAAAGCCAAATTATGTAGCAAGGCATATTATACAATTCAAGACTATATAGATGATAAAAATGCGTGGGTTTAAGGCGCTCCAAGTCAACACACAAAAAAAAATTATGTACCTACCTAGACGAATTTTGTTTAAAAAAGGATATTGCTTAATGAAAACTCGCGTGTACAAATCTCATCACACAAATCATTCAACAATTACACCTCTGTAGTTGTTGAATGATTTGTAATTACCTACTGGATGTTAAAAGAGTGGCTGGAGTTTTATTGCCAGGTTCTTTTTTTCTCCAGCTCTACCTATTGCTTTGCGAATCTGGCAGTAAATGTAAATGTAGAAGCAATCATTTGGACGTTCATAAGCGTTACATTGTGACCTATATGAATAAAGATTTTTTTCATTTTCATTTTCATTTTCAATTACCCGTCCAGGAATGCCATCCGGGCCAGGAGCACGATTCCTCAGTTTGAGCTTGAGGACCGCCGCTCCTAGCTCGGCATCAGACACGGGTGGCACTGCCTCCGTGTTTGCCGGCGTCAGGCATGGTGCCGCCATCTGCGGCGGGACCCACTCTTCCCGCTCAGGGAAGAGGGAGCTGACGACGTGACCAACGAATGAGGGCTCGAGAGACCTGGTGAGCGGGGGCGCATAAGGCCGGAGTTTATTGCTCACGACCCTGTATGGGCGCCCCCACGGATCTTGATTAAGGGTCTCGAGCCACTCGTTCCAGGACGCGCCCTTGGCGGCCCTGATCGCCGAGCTTAAGGCCGCTCGGGCAGCCCGATATGCAGCGCGCAGCTCTTCTTCTAGGACAGGGTTATTGTCTCTGCGGCTGCGGTAACGGGTGTACCTTCGCTGGGCTGCATGACTTGAGGTACGCAGCCCTGCCAGGTGGTCGTTCCACCAGCATACCCGCCTCCACGGCAGGACAGGCCCTGCTCTCCGCATTGCCGCATCGCAGACGCGAGTTAGAGCATTGCACAGCTGCTCTGACCTTGCGTCCACGTCCGGGTTGCCGTCTACCATGGCCCATCGCTCGACGATGGCCGCCTCTTTCGCCAGCTCCCGATCCAGTGTCCTCAGACGCCACCGTGGGCCCTCGCCAACCAGGGGACGGTCCTGGGTCCTGAAATCGGGGGAGACGATATCGAATCGTATATAGCGATGGTCCGACATCGTCTCCACCCCTGTGACCACTCTCCAGTTACGTGCGCGGTTTGCGAGGGAAGAGCTGGCAAAGGACAGATCTACGATAGAGCTGCCCATGCTCCCCACAAATGTATGAACCGTTCCCTGGTTAAGCATCACCAAGCCGTTGGACACCGCCCATTCCTCCACCAACTCACCCCGGTAGTCAGTCGCCGGGGATCCCCACGCCCGGGAGTGGGCGTTGAAGTCTCCGGCGACAACCAGCGGGGTGGGGTGTGCCTCTGCCACGAGAGCCCCGACCTCGACGAGCCACTGCTCAAATTCGGCTCTAGTTCTCTCGGGCGAGCAGTACACCCCGACCACTGCAGCACCTCCCAGCAGCGCGAGGACACAGCCGCGTCCTCTCGATACCCTGTCGAAAGCGCCCCGCCGGGAGATGATAGCAACCTTGCCGTCACGGTCGCCTGCCCAGTCGTCCCGGGTGCGAATCGCGTACGGTTCGGAGACTACAGCCACGATCGCCCGGCACTGTGCTGCGGTCTGGATCAATAGATCATGCGCCGCCTCACAGCGGCGGACGTTGGCCTGCAAGATCGAGTAAGTGGCCATCTACGCTTGGGCGATATCCATTACCTCCAGCGGTTGGGTGGGAGGGGCATTGGGCACCACCGGCTCCAGCCGTCTTCCACCGATTCCTCCTCGCCGACGATTACTGCGTCGTTTGTGCGATGCCGCCAAACATACCTTGGTGCCCAAGCGGTGCGCAGCGGCAGTTCCCGCAGCTGCGCAAATTGGACAGTTGGGTTCTGCCAAGCAGCCGGCCGCCTTGTGGCCGGGCTGTCCACAGCGAAAGCACAGGCCACTGCGGTCTACACTCGCGCTGCATCTGGCACCCACATGCCCCACCTCTAGGCAGCGGAAGCACCGCTGCGGCCTGGCCTCCAAAAGGACCGCACGAACGCGGGTCCAGCCGATAGTAAGGGGGCGGCCATCCGTCACTATTTTGGCTGCAGCGACTGGGCATTTAACCCACACCGTGCCCTCCCGACCGGATTGACGGACAATTTCGCCGACGATGACGCTAGCAGTAGCGCAACTTCCTACGTCTGCCACCACTTGCGCAACCTTCTCTTTTGTAGCTGCATCGCCGAGACCAGAGATGCGCAGCTCCGCACATTTCTCTGGTCTGGCTACACGGACATCGTCACCAAGGCAAGTCCTTAGTTTCTCCGCCAAGGCATCTGCTTTTTGGCATCTGTCAGTGCCAGCCACTTCGAGGACTCTGCCCCCAGTTGCCGCCGTGCGGAATCGCAGGCCGGCAATGCCGAGGCTTTTGAGGTCGATTGACCTTTCAGCCTCGGCGAGTTTGTCGGCGTACGTTACGCCCCGTTCTACAGCACCTTGCTGCAGCATTATTACCACTGCCGCAGAGCGAGGGACGCGGAGCTTTGGGGCGCTCTTAATCGCGGTTGCCGTAGGTGCCACCTTCCTCGCTCGTTTCGTCACCTCGTTCCAACCCTCGGCAAGAGGTCGAGGAGCAGGATTCGGTTGCATAATAGGAGACGGCTGGCGCCCCCGACGTGCCGCCTCTGCCTCTCGAGCCGCTGCACTCTTCCTATTTCTTCTATTCTTCTTCCCCTTACTCATTGGGGGAGAAGAAGAGACGGCCGTTGGAGCAGCTGCGACGGTGGGAGTCTCCGTCACTTCTAGCACAGGGGCAGATGGGACGGGAGAAGGACGTACAGCAGCAGGGGCACCAGCGGACCCACCCTTCAAGCGTTTGCCCTTAGAGCGGGACGAGACACCGGCGGGGCGTGTAGGCTTAGAGGTTTCTGCGGAGGGGCCATTAGAAAGGCTAACTTTCGCGACCGTGGAGGCGGTAGCACGGGCCGCGTTACGCGCGTCCGCCGCCAGTGGCGGGCGCAATCGTGGCTCTGGCAGTAGTCGATCTTTCACGCCGCCCAGGCGCGCGTCTATTAGGAACAAGAAGTCATCGCGCGATAAGCATGACGGCTTGGTGGGCGGCGGGCACCTCGGCCGCCTCATGGCGTCATCCTTCCACATGGCCCGCAGGGCCGCGTTCTCGCCTTGAAGGCGAACCACCTCTTCAGAGACGGTGCGGGCAGCCAGCACCCTCATTATCTCCAAAATAGATCCCGAAGCACTACGGATCTCTTCTCTGCCCTTCAAGCGTGAGGATTTGTGGACGACGGATTGAATCGCCTCCACCGCCTCCTCAACTACTTTCGCCAGTTGCTGGGTACTGAGCTCCGAAGCAGGTGGCGTCGTCGGCGCCTCTGTCGGCACAGATGATTGACGGAGGAAAGAGAGTCTCCTCTCCTCCCTCAGCTGTATATCGCGCTCGAGCTCCTCCTCCGCCTGTAGCTCAATATGCTAGGCCAAGGCTGACCTCAACGCGGCCAAAGAAAGGTCTTTGGCCGCGTTGAGGTCAGCGTATGAGGGAGAGGGGCGGTATGTCGGCCTGGCGAAGGCCAAGCCTTCACCAGGCCGACATACCGCCCTGTCGTCGAGGGGCGGCCTCGCCCTCTCTTTCCAGGCTTACTCCTGGTCGTGATAGAGCCAGCTGACTCGTCACTGTTGCTCTCCTCCATCTCAGTCGGGTTGCGACGCTTACGCTGCTGCCACAGTCTGGAGGGTAACGACGTAGGCGAGGGACGGGGATCCACGGTCGCCATTGGAATAACGCTGCTATCGGACTCCGACAGCGGCAGTTCTTCACTGCGAGGCGTGGCGTCGCAACGCGACAGCAACACCCCCACTTCCCGAAGGCCCGGCACCGGGTCCCAGGCCTCACAACCACTGCCTCATCTTCAAGTAACTCTTTATCCGTTTTTGAATAGCCAGGTTCGTTGTTTAAAAATAAGTTCTCGATCGTATTTGGTTTGTTTTTATCATTTTCCATTAGGATCCCACGAAAATGAGACGAAATATGTGCACTCCCTGGGTGACGCTCATTCCAGGGAGCGGGCTACATACTGCAGGGTGCGCCTGGTGCCCGTACAGGTATTTAACGACTTGTCTGTCGGGTGTTAAAGACTGTCCTTGTCGCAGGCCAGCCAATTAAGGCAAGCCCTCCGGCCCCTAAGGTCCACCGCGTACCGACTGGTGCCACCAGCCGGATAGTTGCGATGATCCCAGGGATTACGGAACGCGAGGAGGGTGGCTGGTCCTCCCCAGCTCCGACGAATGAGTAGGCCCCTGCGCGAGCAGAGGGCCTACGCGTCCACAAACATCCAAACTCGCTTCGACTGGCCGCGGCCGGCTGCGACTCTACAAAGTCGAACCGTTACCACCAGGAGCTGTAGTGACCCAACTCTCCAGGCCTTAAAGGCCTACCAAACCACGATCCCCTCTAAATAGGGTCAGTTCCGTCGAATCGACGGCCGAAACTGATTACAGCGCTTCAACCAGCCGTAGCTACCAGGGCGTTCTACACGTCGTGATGTGTTGCGACGCAGACACATCGCAACACCGCAGGCCTAGCAGGCCAGCCATACCACGACCCCCTCACACGGGGTCAGCTGCCGGGATATTGGTACATCGACTAACAGAGGCAGCCCTTACGTCCACGCCCATTAGCCGATGTTCCAGGGTGCACCAGCTAAGTCCGGTTTCCACTCCCCTCGGGCATATAGCCGAAAGGGATAGAAAACCGCACCGCCAACGTGGAGGTTTCCCGACCTCGCACCCCGGCCATTTGTGTGTTGGAACAAACGGGTGCAGCATCGATTGGAGCTTGTTAATGTTTATGGTCGTACGTTTTTGCTGTGGGGTAGTATATTTTTGTTTTGCTTGTAGGCAAATTAAGTTGTTACTTATTTTAAAATGCGATTACGTAATTTTGCATGTTTAGTATCTCATTATCTTTTTTATATAGAAGCGCTCGTGCCCCGCGGACTCACTAAATGAACGTAAACGATCACTGTAGTAAGCAACGTTTACTATGGCCGGTTACGGATGGGTGACCACCAAGTGACCACTTTGCGATACTTATTTTTGAGCGTTTCCATGCTTCAGAAGGCATTTTAAGCTGTTGGTCCTGATTACCAGTAAAATAACAGTCGTTAAGCCAAGTTAAATGCCTTTATGGACGTCTTGAATAATTTCAACAGCCTGTCAGTACCTGCGCCTGTACATATCGACAAAATGTGGAAGAAAATGTGAAATGTGACCATATAATATACCTCTGCATTACTTAATTTGTTATTTTGTGTAATCTATACAGAGGGACCAAACTATAAACATAACGTTACTTATACTAGGTACGCTTACGAAAGTATACAAAGTATACCTCGTTAAAGCCAAAAAATATGTTAAAATCACAAGTGCTAATTATTTCGGCACCCTATTTATTTCTTGACACAAAAATAAATAGGGTCAATATTGTATTTTCCAGGGCTGATACTTTTAATGTGCCATTAAATTTACTTAGTTAGGTCTGCGCGTACAAAGGGTCACCGGATTTGCATTTAAATAGAATTCACGCGACGCAGTCAGCTTGGGAAAGAACCTGCCTACCTCGTTTGTAGGCCCTGCAATTTCGTACATTGTGTCGAATGAAAGGGTTTAAGTTGACACGAATCTACGTTTAGCTGTGTAAACCTACAGGTTTGAAGTGCTCCATAGAATTCGCTGCGTTTGTATGTGCGATATTTTAGATAAGCATGGGGTTTGTAGTTTGTTTACACGAACTGCTTAATCTACTTATCGAAGAAACTTTGCGGTCAGTATTGCACGATCTGGAAATATAGGCTGTATTTGAAATGTATAGAAATTTATCACGTTCACAGGTCACAGACAGCTTCACTAATATTATTGGGTGTGTGTGTGTATATTTGTAATGAATAAACTCAGAAACTACTGTGCCGATTTCAAAAATTCTATCACCATTGGAAAGTTTACATTCACCCTGAGTAACATAGGCTGGATATATTTTATTCCCATATCCCCACGAGAACGGGAGCTACGAGGGCGAAACCGCAAAACAGGTGAAATTTGAGCGTGTAGTACACCTCGACCTGCATCTCAGAGAGACAGCAACTGTTGGTCGGTTGAGTTGGTCGGTATGGAAAGACAGGAAGAACGTGAATACATAACACATATATTATATTATTATGTATAAAGTAGGTATAAATATTAGTGTCATAATAAGCCCCTTTGTAACCATAAAATATGCAATTCCAAGCGAGCTGAATAATTTTCCAATGAAATTTTATGTAGAGGACGACACGAGCTGCGACAGTAGGTACTAGTTTTATGAGCTTTTTAAAGAGGTATTAACGGTTTTAGAACTCGCTGCAAATTAAAGGTAGCGTTAAAAATTCAAGTCTTCAATGGAAATCGCATCATGAAAAAGTGCAAAAACCTCTTTATTTTTAACCTATGCTCTATAGGAAAACCCTTCGGAGAGCCCATCTGAGACTAAAGGTGGAAGTAGGGTGTGTTTTAGTTGGTAGGAGTTAGGCTGATTAGGTTAGGGTGATTGATTTGATTGTCAACATTTCTTTTTGTCCCACGGAATGTATAACGAAGTTTTTTTTTTTTTTTATACCACTAAGGTGGCAGACAAGCATACGGCCCACTAGAAGGACCGGTGGTCACGGCAGCCTATGAACGTTTGCAACACCAGAGGTGCCACACTCGCGCTGCCGACCCTGTAAAAACCTTCTAGAAGACCCCTTTTGAAGAACCCCATACTGTAGGCGTTTGGGAAAACCGAGGGAGGGAGGTCATTCCACAACCTAAGCGTGCGCGGAAGAAAACACCTATCGGATCTAAACGTGCTGGAACGCACCGGACGCAGAGTGTGAGGATGCACTCCCTGTCTGTGGCGAGCGGTGCGATGATAGAACGTAGCCGTGGGCATCATATCAAACAATTCCTCAGAGCACATACCATTGTACAGGCGGTAGAACACGCATAAGGAGGCAAAGTCTCTCCTGTCGCGAAGAGGTTCCACACCAGCTGTAAGTACAGGATCGTTGACAAATCTTACATTATTCTTCTTATTCCGTGTTGAAATGGACAGGCACGGGTTGTGACTACCTACTTTTGCTTTTTTAAAGCTGATAAGGCTTAATATATATAGCATGTTTCTGGCATATGTACGGGTTTGGTTATGTCACTAGGTGGCCAGGTCACCATAGGTAAAGCGAAAGTTACATATCACAATAAATTAATTTTTGTACCAAAAATATATTACTTCCAGCGTAAAAACGTTGATCTCGATTGTGTCTGGTTTTGTTCAGTTCACGCAAAAATATAATCTAAAATTGCATCTGTTCTGTGGGTAACACCAGAGGCGCCACACTCGCGCTGCCAACCCTGTACAATGTTCTCGATTGAAAATATGTCTAAAAATATAAATAATCGATTAAGATTTTTCTTCCTTCAAAGTCAAAACTACAGATAGATACCTCTACAAAGCGTATCTTCAATAATGCGCACAGACGCCGCCCGCGTTCAGCCGAGGCCCAGCAACGAGCACCGGAATGAATACTTTATAATTTTATGAACTGACTTTATTTATAAATCTTACATTGCTGTTAGGTTCCTATGCCTGACCTCGATTGCCTTTGAAATATGGAAAAGGTTAGCTCGCAGAAAGGGCTCTAAGTGCAAAGGTCGCTGATCGCTTCTGTACCTTTGAGTTTCTTGCACAAACGTAAATGGTGTCTTCCATTTTCAGCCTGTGGGGTCACCTTTTATCTAAGCACTGCTTAGAATACCTTTTAAAACGTTATTCAGCCAATTTTAGACTTCTTGAGTGAAGCGTTCGTAACCCCTCTGACTCAGTGTTCTGTAAACGAAGACTTTCTTAAGCATTTTTCACTATGGCTGGTGAGTGAGTTGAGTGATCGCCCTGTAACATTACATTTTTGAGACTTTTCGTGATACGGAAGACATGTTAAGCCATTGGTTCCGGTTTATATGCAAGTTGTAAAATTTCAATAGCGGGTACTTCGCCAGAACTGAGCGTTTCAAAAGATCGTTCCTCTGTCGAACTATAAAAACCTGGAACGACCGCACACATGTTTCCATTTCTTTCAATCTCGGGTTCGTCAAGAAGAGCGTAAAGAGGCACATCACAGGGCCGCCAATTTGAGGACCACTGTCAGAAGTGACCCCAATCGCTAATTGCGCCATCCGGCTGGTGGCGACGTCAATTTGGCGAGCTATATATAAAAAAACCTCCGGTTACACAATAGGTATACTGTGGACGTATTCGGTATAAGCCTCTGCCTACTCTAATAAAAATAAATGCGTATGTGTCTGTAATTTTAGACCACTTAGCTTTAATAATCTTCCTCGAAATTCGAATACAAAGTTCAGAAACTGTCCTACTAACGCATCATAGCTCCAGTCCTTTATCAACGACTAGCGGACGTCACGCGGTTTCGCTTGCGTAATTCCCGTTTTCGTGGGAATACGGAAATAAAATATACACGTAGCTATGTTCACTGCAAAGAGTGCAGCTTCCCAACAACGAAATAATTTTTCAAATGGATTCAGTAGTTTCAGAGCCTATTCGTTGCAAACAAACAGACAAACAAATCTTTCCTCTTTATAATATTATTAAGACTCTATACATTAACTCTCATGTTCGGCTACATTTTTGCTTGTGGATATCTTTGGTGGATGCTATGGCGGGACTCTTATTGACTAAAAGCACACGTTGCCCCACCACTGTCTGTGGCCGGGAACCCCGGGTAAGCTCTCAGAAATACTCCGGTGTTCTGGTACTTACACACTGTTCAGAACGTTATGAGACAGACAATACAGACATCCTGTGATCTAATAATTTATAATTTGAAGTAATAAATATCCCTACCAATATTATAAATGCGGAAGTAACTTTGTCTGTCTGTCTGCTCTCACGCCTAAACAGCTGGAGCGATTGAGATGAAATTTGGTATAGACTATTTAACCGAGTGCGTAAAAGGGAGGGTTATGATATTACGCGATAACGACTTCTCCGCGGTCGAAGTCGCGGGGAACAGCTAGTCATTAAATATACATGAGTTTTTCACTATCGGAAAAGAGAAATATTAGTAGCCACGCAGTTGTCGGGCTTAGTTTACAAGATTATGGATAGAAATTTAAAATTTAGATATGTTAATCCAATTTTTAATAACTTCACACCGACCAAGAAACTCCATTCGGTTAAACCTTGTCAAGTTTACTTTTAATTTTGGCAAGATTTGTAATCAGCTTATCAAGGGATAAATTGTTTCGCAGGAAAATTCATCGTCTCAGGGATGTTCGCGATGACATCGGAGAATTATAATGATTAAGTATTGAGCTCGCTAAATTGACGTCACTAGCCTTATGATAAGCTACCTAGCGATTGCGGGCCACTCTCACAGTCCGTACGACTGCTGACAGTAGTCCTTAGTAGTTGCCAGTCCTGATGATGTGCCTCTTTACGCTCCGCTTGAAGAATCCAGGGTTCTAAGAGGGGAGAAACACATGGACGGGCAGGTAGTGTCAAGCTTTTATAGTTCGACAGAGAAACGGTTTTTCGAATCGCTCAGTACTGGCGATAAAGGAATTGTTTCACGAATTTTAAACAATTTATTGACTTTATCTATGCGACTTTCTTTGTTAAAAGTTTTGGTGGTATAGGAAGCGTTCCAATTAAAACAACTAACTTATCCTAACACCCAAACAAGTACAGTAATGTCATCATAAATCCATCCATGTGTCACGACCAACTCCACGTGCTACCGTGTGTTACACCGAGTTTGTTCAAAGCCGATGTTGACTCGGCGCGGCTCGCTAATGAGACGACACCTCACTGAACACGCTGTATACGCGCTCAGTCGCAAAACTGTACTTCTTTCGTGTCCGTTCGTATACACGGGTCAAGGACGGTTTTGTGCGTACGTCTACGGTTACGATTTGCATTAGATTGTTATTTGTGTCCTTTTTTAACGTGAGAATCAGTATTCCACACGTTAGTCCGGTATAGCATTCATGAGTATGAACGCTATGCCGGACTGAAACCACGCAGTGCCCTTCCATCTACCTATGGTTGGGAGTCCCAGGTACGCCATCAGATGGATGATTCCACGATTGTTTTTTCTTTCTTCATGTTATTACCGCAATCAGAAAATTTTCAATACCATACACAACTTTTTCTACGAAGAGTGCGAATGATTATATATTTAAATACCAGAAATCAAAATGCCTTTACTTAAAATGCATTAGCCCAAAATACCCGAATTCAAAATAACTCAATATTCAAAATACCTTAATTCAGTACACCTGATCGTACAATGTCTAAATTTAAAAGACATAATTATTATATCAGAATTCAAAATTCTAATTTTCAAAATTTTCAATTGTCCTTAAATTACAATACCAAAAATAGAATACAATGTGTCACTGTCATTTTCTAGGTAGTTAATCAACTCTCGGAAAATAATAAATGGCAGTTGAAATGTATTATTTAACGTATATATTTTAGTAAATTGATTAATTTACGGCGTCTTGCCGTTAAATAATCCGACGAAGGCGAGGTGTATGTTGATTGCTTGAACGACTCAAGTGAACACTTGGATGCAGAGTTACAAAAGTACTAAAGTGGGCTAACGAGCCTTCTAACCTATCCGAGTCGGGGTACTCTGCTCTCAGTCGGGATGTTAACTACATATTATATACGTGGACTGCGGAGATTTTATTTATAGGTTTTTTTTAACGTGCGGAATATCCATCATGGATGTTATACTCTTACCGACTAAAAACCACACGTTCCCTCCCTAAAATGGACACATCCCTATGCCTATCCCTATTAATTTTATAAATGCGAAAGTAACTCTGTCTGTGTGTCTGTTACGCTTTCACGCCTAAACGTCTGGAGCGATTGAGATGAAATTTGGTATAAAGATAGTTCAAGGCCCTGGGAAGGACGTAGGCTACTTCTTAACCGACTGCACAAAAGAAGGGGTTATGATTTTACGTGATAACGACTTCTACGCGGTCGAAGCCACGGGGAACAGCTGGTATTAAATACAAATAAACATATATAGCTACGTTCATTACCTTTTTTACTAAAGTTGGTTAAAACAACTTTATTCACGAACTGTTAACCCTTTAAATCATTAAAGTGTGCAGTTAAAACATAATTAGCAGTTAATAAATACATTCACAGATTTTGTGTTTAAATATTTTAGGATTAAGTATTTAGTAAATTGATTTTTTGGGTTTCGGTTAATTGACAGTACGGCATTTTAAATTATTTATATTATACATACTTGGCCTTTTGAATATTGATATTTCGATTTCGGGTATTTTTTGCATTTTAAGTAAAAGCATTATGATTTTTGGTATTGTGACGGTATACCGTGCGAATAGTTTGCGTCTGCATATCACTTCTGTTTCCTCCCACGTATTATCTATCGTCTTCTTTCCTGTTGAAATACACAAAGGTACCTAACTATGATTTCTTTTTTCTGTCTAGATTGATGTCAAAAGATAGACTGGAATAAGAAATACATAGATTGGAAGGTGCCGAAAACCTACAATTTCATACAAAAAGTATTTAATTTTCATAAACAATGTCTAGGTAAACTAGCGCAGTTAGTGGTTTTTGTTCTACACTTTCATAATTTCTTCGACTGTCGGCGACAAACGGCTAAACTTTTAATTGCACTACACCAATAGATGGCGCTGACAGCGGCTCACTTCATTCCGGAATTAAAATGCGAAGTAATTATGAGTCGAGACGAATGAAAACAAAGTTCTGAGTGGCGCCCTCTGGCGGGGATCAGACGGAGCGCTTAGCTTTAGTTTTTAATTTTGTAAGTGACACTTGTACCGGGTCTCGTCTCGGTGTGTTGTTATTAAATTGTTTCTCCAAAGAGTTTCAGTGGTATATTTAAATTATTAGCTTCTGTAATCGTCTAGCCTTGTTAGATTAAAGTTTTTTCTTGAATCTTAGTCTACGACACGACTTTGCGAACTGGTATAATAATGTCATTTCGTGTTTTCTCATGTAAAAAATTCTCAGGCGCAGGTTGTGATGACCCTCTCCGTTCAAATATTTCAAGACGTCAAAAACACCTGCCTTAACGATTGTCATGTTACTGACAACCGGGACCAACGGCTTAACGTGCTTTCCGAAGCACAGAAACACTGGAAAAAGAAAACGTCACAAAGTGGTCAGCCACATCGAGAGTTGCTTGCGACGGTGATCGCAGAACACTGAGGCAGCGGGCCACGAACGCTGCGGATGGTTGCCGTTCTCCAAATAAGAAACAAAAATGATGTTTCCCACTTTTCAGCTGAATGGTTGAGCAGCGCCAACCCTAAAAAAATCTCCGTAACGTTTGGGAAAACTGTAGCAGGAATGAACTGCAATGCGTGTGCGGATAATTAGACTATTAAAATCAAAATTATGGATACTACAAACCACTATCCGATTCGAGGATTACTACGGGGTCAGGGTTTGGTGCAGTAATAACGTGCAGAGCTTACGCCGATAACAGCGGCGTTCTGCATGCGCAATGAAGGCCTGAGCGTTCTAATAGACTGCACGCTTTAGTGGCGAACAGTGGTCGTAGATTGTAAGCTGATAATATAATGTGTAATTGCCCGCTACTCATCCACCTTGAATGCAGTAGTACCTACCTAGAAAATCTGATTACAGACTAACCGATATCAGGTGGTTTAATCCGCGTAGTTTTTGTTCCAGTAGGAATACGGGAATAAAAATACGGCCTATGCCACCTGGAGTAGTTTAACAGTGTAAGAAGTTTAAAAACTTTTCAGAGCCTATTCAATTTAAACAAACTCTTGTCCTTACAAAATTAGTTTAGACAAACTCACGGTACATTTCACACTTTATCGTTTGCCTTACATCAAGGTCTTAGTGAATAAATGTTAAAACAGATGTAAGTATGTGCTCAAAGCTTAGACTATTTACCTACAACTAAGGATAATATAATACTACAACGTAACTTTACAACTTCATAGTCGTTCGTGTATCAAAATTTATTTCATAATCAACGAGACGAGTCCAATTAATCCTACTTTCTACTAATATTATAAATGTAAAAGTTTGTGAAGATGTTTGGATGTTTGTTACTCAATCACGATCTAAGGGCTGAACGGATTAAGCTGAAATCTGGTACAGGGATAGATAATAACCTGGAATTACACATAAGCTACTTTTAATCCCGCAAATATGTTACCATGGGAAGCGGGATCGGGTAACAAGTATCATGCTGGCGAAGCTGCGCGTAATCATCTAGTAATTCATAAAACTGTATCCATTCGCTGCGGAGGCGATGAATTGCCGTACCGCGACTTTATCCGATATGTTTCGGAAATCATACTCCTATCCGCACGGGACGGGTTGCTTTCTTTTCATCTCCGCCGGGCTGTGAGTATATTAAGGAGTATCTCTACATATTCAGGTTTAAATAAGCTGTCATGATTCTTGTGTGTGTGTGTGTGTGTGTGTTTTTTTTTTATTCTGATTACTGCTGACACTTTACAGCAATATGCTTTTTAGGGTTTCGTAGCCAAATGTCAAAAACGGAACCCTTATATAGATTCGTCATGTCTGTCTGTCTGTCTGTCCGTCTGTCTGTCCGTCTGTCTGTCCGACCGTGTGTCACAGTCACTTTTCTCCGAAACTATAAATATATTCGCGGATATCTCACACAACGCTATCTGATCCCAAAGTAAGCTAGGAATAACCTGCTTGTGTTATGGGTATCAGACCACGGATATTAATACTTAAATACTTTTAAATACATACATATTATACATAGAAACACCCAGACTCTTGAGACAAACATTTATGGGTCACACAAATATTTGTCTCCGGTGGGAATCGAACCCACGACCTCCAGCGCCGCAGGCGGTATCACTACCGACTGCGCCACAGAGGCAGTGAATAAGGTCTATGCTTTTGAAACTTGGTAACTAGATTTATTCAGTGAACCGCATTAAGATTCTTATATAAAACTACAAAAAAGGGGTAAATTTTGGGGGTCCACATACTCAGAACTGAAACTCAATGTTTTTATTCATCAAGTCCATACGTGTGGGGTATCTATAGATAGGTCTTTAAAAATGCTATTGAGGTTCCTAAAATCATTTTTTTTAAGTGAATAGTTTGAGCAAGAGACACTTCCAAAGTGGAAAAATGTGTTTCCCCCCTCTAACTTCTAAACTAAGAGAACGATAAATCTAAAAAAAAATATGATGTACATTGCTATAAAAATTACCAAAAAAAATGGGTTTGACCGAGATAGAGCTGGTAGTTTTTTTTAATACGTCATAAACCGCAATTTTCGGTTACAAAAATCACTACCACTGCGAACGTGGTAAAACATCAATCAAAGTTACAACGAACTATAAGAACTTTTCTATTATGTTACTTGCTGCAACGAAACCCTTCATGGGCGAGTCCAACTCGCACTTGGCCGGTTTTTGTTTGTTGTTTCTCTCAACAACCAACCTTGCTGAAAGAAGCTCCTATATTGAAGGCAAACAGATCCACACACAATACGCTTTAATCGTTGTACCTACCTATTTATAGGTAAATGGGGGATCAATACATATGGTATCACCGTAGTTAATGTCCAATTGCAACACCAGAGGCGCTGCCTGCCTTCTAAGACCCCTTTTGAAGAATTCCATGCTAAGGGCGTTTGGGAAAACCGAGGCAGGGAGTTAATTTCACAATTAAATTATAATTTAGTTATTATATCGCAGTGAATAAATTTTGTTCCTAAACTGTCACTGCAGTGAGATAATTTGATATGTCTCGGTCCTCAATCAAAAGGAAAACAACCAAATCGCTTTTCCTGCTCCTACGTTACTTAACGTTATGGATAAAACACTTTTTTTCGTGTTCTCGTATTACGACATTTGACAGACACGGCTGTAATTGTGTGTGTATATAGCGTGTGTCTAAATAATATCTATATTGGAAGTTTGTTGTTATTGCTCGTCCTTGTATTGTATCTGTGTGTAACACGAAAGACCCACATAAAAAACCTTTTAGCACGAACTTCGATACGAAAGCGATAACAAGTCAGTCATTAAAATACACGGGCTTCTTAACTTTTTACGCTAAAGCTTACAGCGCGGGTGTACTGTCTCTAAATCTGATATTGTTCTAGTCAAATCCCTATCATATTATCCTCGTGGCCATGGATGGATGTCGTTACGGACAGGCCGGAGTAGTCCGCGGGGAACAATATAGACTAATTTCAATTACTTTTTCGAGGACAGGACAGAGAAAGTCGTTTATAACTGACACAATGTCAGAGCAAAAATTGACTTTTTTGTACTTTTAAGGTTATTTATAACGTTCAAAGGGCCAGGGAAGTAGCATGGCTATTAAGGCGTCACAACGTTACCTCTCCAAATTTTGCGACATGACTTGGCATCGGAAATCAAACAGAAATATTTTTTTTTTAAAAGCGGCTGTTAATTTTTATTCTATTTAAATTTTTCTGTCGCACATTATCATACACTCGGTACCGCAGTAATCCTTTGAGGTGCACTCTTAATGTGGTAGGCGCACTCGCGCGAGCGCGGCGAAACTCGAGACAAACCGCCACGCGGCCTCCGTGTCCGTGTCCAAGCCGTTAGTCGCCCGGGATCCTTCGCGCGGTAAGGTCACGCACGTTCCTGTGACTCACGGTGTCGCTCCCGCGTACCTACTTAGTTTTGATTGAAGTGAATTGAAAATGCGACCTACCCTAATCTGGAATACGCGGACATGATAGAATGTTACATCCGTGTTATAAGTCTATGGTTACATCAGTAGTGGTAATAATTTAAGTGCAACTCGTGTTTTCGCGACCTCTACGGTAACTCTCCGCGGGAACTCTACGATAACGTAAGAAGAGTTCTAGCTTTTGCAACTTCCTTGGGGCTTACTAGTGCTTACTAGACTATATTTTCAGTATGTAGTTTCAGTTTATAAAAGTTTAAACTAGAAGCAAAGTTACACCGTAAAAGTGTAAGTACCTACTACGAGGAGAAAGGCATGCTGCTTAAGTTATGTGCCAGTATATTGTCTTGCTACACGAATTCTTTTCAACACGCTCTCTCTCTCATAGAAGGGGGATACCCCCACACTCCGTTCCCGTTCCCGCTTCCCGTGGGAAAATTTTCCCTGGAAAAATCCCTGTGTTATTCTGGACACTCTATCCCTGTACCAAATTTCAGCCAGATCCATTCAGCCGTGTGAGCGTGATTGAGTAACTAACATCCAAACCTCTAACATCTTTCCATCTCATAGAAGCGGAATACCCCCCACTTCGATATCCCGCTCCTGAGGCAAGGTCGCAATGATTCTTGGTCGGGAACCCCGGGGTTAAAGGGACGTATGGATGTAGCCGGGCTCTGGGTCCATCGCGTTGTACTAAGGTAAACACTGTGTGAGTGTCTGGGATTTGGTACTATATAGCATTGCGAACTCCTTTCCACACGAACTATGAATTCCGCACAAGGAGGTGGATTAAGGTAGGTGGATGTGACGTAATACACAGCTCAACGTCACACTTTTACGCTTATTTACCCACGAGCCGCATTTTATATCCGTATTGTATTCCAATGCGGCTTATACAGATATCCAATATCATTTGATAGAGGTTCACTTACTATTCAATGTACTCGTTCAATTTAGGAAAACTTTTTGTGTTTACAAGGAATTATTGAAAACTGAATGATGGCTGCGGCTTCGCCGCATAAAATTCTGTTCCCATTCCCATTTCTGCTTACCATGGGAATTTTCCTTTTGTAAGTATTCCCGGAAGTGGAAGTGAAGTGAGTGGTAAAAAGGGGTGGTAAATGGTGTGTGAGTCTGAAGTGATTAAAAGTAGCTCATGTGTTATTTCGAACTATAATAATTATATTCCTGTACCAGTTTTGTAGAGCCATCACAGCCTGATTTGAGTTAGAAACATCTTCACAAACTTGGAAATTATAATGTAACTAACTGATGCCCGCGTTTTTGCCTGCGTAGGAATCTGTTCCAGTTCCTGTATCCCTTGGGAATCACATGCAAAACAAACTTTAACATTTATTGCATTAGTATTAGGTATCTATAGGATGGTAGGATTGTTGTGACGTGACTTCCGTGAGAGGTTCAACTGCATTACTCCGTAGCCACTCAAGACAAGGGACTGCTGTAAATAGATTAGACTTGAAGTGAAGTCCATTTATAAAGTAGACGTCAAGCTTGTTAATCGATATTACAGCGGGTTTCGCTTCGCTCGCCGATATGTGACGCCAACTATTATAGATAGAGTATATTCAAAACATGTAGGAAACTGGGACAGAACCACTTGACAAGGCGGGCATTAACTAGTAAAGTATAGAATACTAGCGAATGTCACGCAGTTTCACCCATGTAGTTCTGTTCCCGTGGGAATACGGGAATAAAATGTAGCCTATGTTACCCGCGGATAGTGTAGCTTGCCAACAGTGAGAGAATTTTTCAAATCAGTTTAGTAGTTACAAACTATGAAGAAACAAACTAAGAAAGAAACAAAAATCTTTCCTCTTTATATTAGTAGGTATAGGAAAAATAATCAAAATTGTTCGATTTCCATTTAACGTGGACATCAAACGTAAACCCATGAAACATCAAACCGGTTGGGCGGAGGGACATCGTTCCGATACAAAAGGCGTTTGTAGAGCTAGCCGCAGTGTTATATTTAATGATCTTATTAATATGGACCCCTTTTTAATCGCTGAATGAATTAAATATGAACCTTCGCAGACTATAAAATTTGTTTATTGTGGAAATCTTTCAACTTGATCAAATCAAAAATGTTTTCTTCTCATTTACTTATTACAAAGAATTTCTTGCCAACCAATTTAAAAAGGTAAAAAAAATATGTGGGCGATATATTTTAATCGGCGCTTCGTATGTCAAATAGCGACGGGTGGCTAACATACATAATTATACCACTTGAAAATGGCATTGAACGGTGTATTAATTTAAAAAAGTTTTTAGTATTATTTTCTTACTAAGTGGCGTACGTACTTTTAATTGTAGTTCAAAGTTTCTAAACATCTCTTTTATTTTAATTAACCGATTTAAACATTATTCTAAGCAACCTTGATTGACTGGTCAATTAAACACATCTGAACTTACATAACGTATCTATTTAAACCCTCGATCCCTCGAAAAAAGAGGCTTGTAAGTTTGACCTGTGTATCTGTGTGTCTGTCTATAGCATTGTAGAGGCCCAATGGATGGACCAATTTAGATGCGGTTTTATTTGTTTACAAAGCCGATGTGACGGGGATGGTTCTTAGCTTTTATCTTTGGAGATAATCAGTTCTCTGCCTGAGCGATAACACTAAAATTTGCAGGTCAGATTCATCGGCAATTGGGTATAGGTACCTACACTTACTTTGCTGGTATTTAAGTTATATGAGGTTTAAATACCTATATCCTAGAATTACTACGCTGAAATACTCGTGACACAAACAAATAATGTCCGTTACTGCTCTACTGTAAGCTATTGAACAGTTACACAATGCAACCTAACGAGTTACCCACTGCCCACCACAAGGACGGATATTACAAATATCCCCTCTTCTGGTGGGGGTGCTCGGCGGGGACAGTGAGCACTGTGGGCGCTGTTGTATAGAGAGACATTAATTAGCTATTGAGTGTACAACACTGGCCCTTGACAGGGTTGTCGCTGGCCTGCCGTGGTTGTAATTAATCTATCCGTACGTTCGAGTCAATGGAAGGGATAAAGTATTAAGTGAGCTAATCAATGTACACAAACTACGCTGATCAGGACTTTATGCACTTTAAATACACATAAAAGTCACCCCTTAATCTCCGAAGGAGTATGGACAGACTGGAACCTCACCACTATGTGAGGTTCCAGTGTTAAATTAACCAGGCGAAAGTTGTGACGACTCTGGTATTTTTTTTAAAGCTGCCGTTCGTTTATTCCCAACCATTGCAGCGTCAGTGTCAAGACAAATTGTCAAAATTAATATAGCATTTGACAACTACTGCTATGAACGAGACGTCGCCGTCGTCGTTTATGTATTGACCGCCAACGCGGTGTCTGGCGTTCAGACGTCGCGTCGCTCTATCTATCGGAACATTCACGCTGAAGTCGGTCGTCGCGTATAGCTTTTAATTGGAGACCATAGCCTACTCACATTTCGTATTCACTACAAATAAATTTTACTTTGATAAAAAAAAAGTAGCATAAAGCACAAAAAAAATAAAGCGTGTAAAACAAAGAGTATGTTGTGTCAAGAACAGTCAGTGTAAAGTCCCCGGACTGTGCTTGCGAGTGTGTGCCATTCAGGCTGTTCCAATGGAATATTTAGTTAGGCCCAATTCAGACTCCTACACGCGGCGCGCAACAAAGCAACATTCTTGTAAAGGAGTGTGTTGTAGTTTGTAGTTAAATTCTCGTTAACGTTACAGCCAGCGACCGACGCGGCGACGTTTAGATTTAGCCGTTATTACCCGAACTGTCGAAGAAAGGAGGGTGATATTTTTTGAGTAGGGTTTTAAATAGTTAGATTGAGAATTTGCGCATCAAATTTTCAGTGACAGATAGTCGCAGTCTGTCT
The DNA here is from genome assembly GCA_933228765.1 of Miltochrista miniata. Classification (NCBI taxonomy): domain Eukaryota; kingdom Metazoa; phylum Arthropoda; class Insecta; order Lepidoptera; family Erebidae; genus Miltochrista; species Miltochrista miniata. The sequence continues at coordinate 625,529 of OW121770.1, forward strand.
TGAAACAGATATTAAAACAGTAATTGGTTGACCTTATGCGAAATAATAACATCGTGTAATGTAATAAGCGCTGCATGCATACCCTTTCAGACATACTGTTGTTACTGTTATTATTAACCTATCGCGGTTTTATACATTGATGCGTAAAGAATTTGGGACTTCACGAGAAATGCTTTTTTTGCTTTTTAATTATGATTTTTATTCCTTTTTACTTGATGTTTTTAAAAATAAATGAGATACTGGTTACCAAACTCTGGTTACATACGCGGCCGAAGGGGAATTTATTCCTTTGTTTGCTTTGGTCATTTGAACAAGAGCTTTAGCTTTTAGCTGGCTATCCTACCGTTTTCCATACGAAATGCAATAATGTTGGGAAAAGTAATTTTTACTACTATGTCTGAACATTGCATACGCGATTTCATTCGTCTCATCTCATAATATCCTTTTCTCGAAATGTCCTTTCTCATAATGTCCTTTCGTAGATTGTCCTTTTCTCGAAATGTTCTTTTCTCGAAATATTCTTTTCCCAAAATGTCCTTTTCTCGTAATGTTCTTTTCTCAAAAAGTCCTTTTTTCGAAATGTTCTTTTCTCAAAACGACCTTTTCTCGAAATGTCCTTTTCTCAAAATGTCCCTTTCTCAAAATATTTACGCAACAGCCTACAGGATTAACCCCGCTCAATCCGACTTGGATAGGTTAGGTTAGAAGGCTAAGGCGGAAGCGGAGAGTAGCGGAGCTTCCGCATTAGCCTTCGTGGTTATTTTTTTCATAACCACTAAGTTACCACCAGTCACTTAGTAAATTTGATTTTATTTTTTTAAAACTACCTAAACAAAACTTAGGTGGTTATAAAAAAATAACCACGAAGGCTAATGCGGAAGCTCCGCTCCCGCCTCAGCCTTCTAACCTAACCTATCCAAGTCGGATTGAGCGGGGTTAATCCTGTAGGCTGTTGCGTAAATATTTTGAGAAAGGGACATTTTGAGAAAAGGACATTTCGAGAAAAGGACATTTTGAGAAAAGAACATTTCGAGAAAAGGACATTTTGAGAAAAGAACATTTCGAGAAAAGGACATTTTGAGAAAAGAACATTTGGAGAAAAGGACATTTCGAGAAAAGGACAATCTGCGAAAGGACAATATGAGAATGGACATTTCGAGAAAAGGACATTATAAGAAAGGACATTTCGAGAAAAGGACATTATGAGATGAGACGATTTCATTAAGTAAGCGCCCCACTTAAGGCTGTAAATGGCAGTACGTTCTCGGAGAAACGAAATGAGATAAAGGTTTGAGAGACTTGCAACAGCTACAAAAGAAAATGTTCACGCCGACTGCCGCCCGAATGTACGGAGCGAGACGTGCGGCCTTCATAATTATAGGGTACATGCTTTCAGATAGCTTACTGAACTTAAATGCCATTTTTACGTGTTTATGAGGTTATGCCGGACTCTTACCGACTAAAAACGAAGCTTAAACGTGAACGCTAAAACGCGTCAAAGAAAGACAAAAAGTTTACAAAGAGAATAGATATGGACGGCACAAAGAGATATGGATGAACAATCGAAATTTAAAAAGAAAGTGAATAAATAAATTGTCGTAGAATTATTTTCTTTTATAGAATTGGCTATTCCTGTTCGAGAGTTGTGAGTCACGCGAGCGCTCTACTAAATACGATTCCGATCATAACATTTGTGACCGATGGACACACAATGACTGGAGCAAACCGAGCCACCGCCATTTTATGCACAGACTGACGGACGCGAAGGTTGACTTTGATTAAAACTGGGCCCGACACCAAGCCTTCCCACAACTGGACATTTTTTAACAAGGATTATAGAATAAGTCATTCATAATGGAGAAATAATTAAGCAGCGGTGAGCATAGATTTACATTTTAAATCACTTTCGTAAGAAGTAGATATTTAGATGTATGAGTGAGTATTGTTTTGAAAGTATATTAGTATTTTGTGTCGGTACTTAGTTCCTATTCTGCAGAATACCTTACATCTTCATATAAAGGTATTGCAAATTTACCACAATGGCAAATACACCATCGAACATGTACATCGTATTAACACAAAAATACGGAGCTCTGCATGCACTATGCTAGTATTTAGACTATTTCCTGCTATGCCGGAGGAGTCTTACCAACTAAAACCCCAATATGAATTGTCACTGCCTACGACCGGGAGCGCCGGGAAAGCCCTTGAAAAGATCTCAATGGATTACCGACAGACTTTCGCTACCATCGTGGCCTCACCTATGGGTTCAGGCTGTCCCGCGTATTTCGGGGCTGGTTCGGGTGTTATAACCAAAGACTTCTGTACGTTATAATGGGTTCGTGAATCTCTCACGTTACGCCGCCGGCCGTCTTGGGCCTGATTCTGTTAGTGTAGTCCCGTCGCTGCACTCAGGCTCCGGTCATGGAGGCCAATGGTTTTGGGCAAAGACAAGTCTGCGGAACTCGGGTGTGAGAGTTCTCTCCAGGTCCCTCTCCCTGCCTCTTTCACGAGCATGACCTGCTCGCAGAAAGACGCAGCGGCGTCCCACTTACTCCGGCCGAAGATCATGCTCTCCAGCGAGAGAGTTTCGATGTCCAGACTCGAGACAAGTACGTGATTCCGCCGCGGCGCGTGATTCGTACGCCGGCAACAAACTTGGATGTGATTGGTCGACCTATTCTATTCCTTTTGTTTGCAATTTACGCTGCCACTTGTCTAAGGGGGTTGGCATATTGCACCTACGCTAAGTACTCCACCAATATGCGCACTATTCCCTCCTTAGTTAAAACCATTTCGCTGAACTTATTTCACATTCATTCGAGAAAATGGCCGCGACTTGCGCCTAACTCAACTTCAAACTTTATCGAGTGAAAATTCTATCTGCCGTAATTTGACCGCCACTTGACGCCACGGCTATGGCGCGGGAATTTTGGACGAATGCTCTACGATATTACTTGATGAGTGGGATGAGAAGGTCATGTGACAAAAATTTGTGGCAATTACGCATTACCCGTGGCAGAGGCGGTAAAATAGGCACTACGGGAGGATGATACTAAATTGTAGATTTGTGAAAAATTATGACGGTCTAAGGAATGGAAACAAAATTTTAAACTGGTTGGTGAACAGTGGTGCAGTCGTTCCGCTTTGTTGCTCTACTTGGAGAGGACGCTGCCGTGCCCCCGGATGTGTTCCTATACACGTTCAGATTCATTCTATCTACGGCAGGATCAGAATAGTACCATCATATTTCTAAGAATCGTTAATCAAATAGTTTTCTTTGGTATGGAATCTCTGTTAAGTCCAAAACTAGTCGGACATTGATTAATAAACACATGACATCAACCATAATAGTATGCAATTCTATTTGATCCATCTCACAGTCAACTTGTATTTCCCATCTCCAGTCAAATTAATAAGTCATTAACTAAACTAGTTTAGAAAATATTTTTAGAAAAATTAGTGCAGAGAATATTATAATATGGCAGACGTAGCGCCTTTCACTCCATGCAGAGATAAACAATTAACGAGATTAAGCAATTAGGAAGATTCTGAAGGTGTCTGAGTCCGCAGTTTTGACTGTCTCTCTACTGGTAGGCAATTTCTTTTGAGTTTTAAACTTGAAATTTAGACATTCATTTCTATTTTATAAGGCAAGGGTATGAAGTCAGAAGACAATCGAAAAAAACAAATAGAATTTGCGTCTTAGTCATAATTTGAAGATAGATTTAAAAAAAAATTCTTATAAAATACTAGAGTTATCTGTGGCTCTGGTCGGATGAACAGCTACGGGATAGGACTTATGACCCCCACGCTCGGTCGTACCCGGGACAAAGAACAGCCATTGCTAGCCAGCGAGGCATTGCCGAGAGTGTATTGTGTTCATCTACACCGGGTATGGTTAGTGTTGCGTTGTTCAGTAGAGAATAGTGGTACGTTGTCCTGTGAAATTCCGTTAAAGAACCGCGTAACTTTGTTCTATGTAAACTGTTGTTTTTGTTTACACAACTAATTATGGTAGCAACATCGTGCATTGGGCGGTTGTGTGTATCTAGCCACGGCAAGCAAACGTCCAAGTTGGCAGCGGGCCGGGATGGCCCCGCGGGACCCGCCACGTAATAGCTGCCTGAATACCTCCTACTAAATACTGAACACGAGCTGCCTGGAGAGCCATTCATCTTAAATTGCTTAATAGGATAATATGTACGTTTATAATTGGATTAGCCGACGTTTTGACGCGGTTTCACTCGGGTGAATTGCGAGTTGTTACTTCAGAAATGATAATAATATATGGTCTAGCGGCTAGGAAACCCGGCCTCCTAGGTGAGAGCCAGGTATATAATATGTAATACATCAACGTATTTTAAAGTACACATAGAAGCGCCAGTGACATTTCAATAGAGTGATTTGTTGGCTCAAAAGCTAGATCTATACTAATATTTGAAACAGGAAAGATTTTTTTGTTTGTTTGTTAGTTTGTTTGCATTGAATAGGCTCCGAAATTACTAAATCGATTTGAAAAATTCCTCCACTGCTGAGAAGCTACACTACCCCCGGCTTACATAGGTTATATTTTATTTTCGTATTCCCACAGGAACGGAACCTACGTGAAGGAAACCGCGTGACATCCATGTCGGAGAAAGAGACACCACATAAAATATTCACACAAATTCCAACGGAGCGGTGCGACGTGCGTAGAGCATGTCATGTATCACGTGTGTCAAGTTACAAGGTGAAGTCTGTCGAGCAGTGAATTCTATCTAATAAAGGATTCTCATTGTAGTTTTCTTACACTTATTATTGTTGTCACTTTCTGTTTCAAAGACTATGATGATGACTCTCAATCCTTTGAAGGTGCCCTAACTACGACTTCACCGCGGATACCTTCAAATACCTACTACCTATGCTGCGGATCATAAGGATTTCGAAAACATTCACAATAGGTACTCAAAAGTAGCCCGGGGAAAAATCTTAGCGAATGACGAGCTTTAAAAAACACGTCACGATTCTCCAGAAAGCTTCCCCTAAGATGAGAGAGTGTATATTAAAGAATAGAATAGAATAGAATAAACTTTATTTGTACACCAAGTTGAAAACAAGTTTACAATAATACTAACAGAATGTTGTACAAAGAGCGGCCTTATCGCTATAAAGCAATTTCTGACAGGCAACCTTGGGATGGACTGAAAAGATGTTAATTATAAGTAAGATGGGTAGGTGCGGTGTAGAATTATTTAGCAACAGGTACAATAACTAGATACTATCAAAATTTTTTAATTATATAAACATACATACATGCATACACAAACAAAAAATATATATATATACAAAAATACATATATACACATACATACATACATACATACATATATATCAACATACACTTAAAAAGGCAACAAAAATTTGATCTGGAAAATTATTCACCTTTTATCAATATAAGTTAGATGTGCAAGTTCAGATAATATTCCTTCACCAAACGCTTAAATATATCTAGAGTCTGGGCCCGTCTAATCGTTACTGGTAGTGTGTTCCACAACCGTACAGCCTGTACAGTGAACGATTTATCGTAGAAGCTAGTGGAATGAGTGGGAACAGCCAATACCAAAGATTCCGATGACCGCAAGGATCTTGAATGTGTGTCATTTAGGAACATGAATCGTTCTTTGAGATAAGTTGGGGACCGAGGATTGAACAGTATATTGTAAAGTATGGAAAGGATAAATTAAAGTTAGGGTAAGTTGCGTGATTAGAAGACCGTGTTCTCTTCACAGAAATTAAACAGATCTGTGGTTGTCTCTGTGTCGGTGAAATATCTCACCAAGTTCTTTCCGTGTGTAAGCACCTGGAGTTGTGGAACGGGGACTCGAGGCACGTTGAAATACAAAATAGGTTAATCTTCAATAATCCCTTGAATGCTTGGATTATCCCAATTTTTTTCATAACGTATATTTCCTTTCCGCAAAACGCCGCAATCTGTGTTTCTCACGATTCTCATCAAAATTACGTTGCGTCGTCGTCGTCCCGCTGACGGCGCGCTGTTAGGCCTTGTGTGTAATCGGCCTCCAATTCTCTTCGCATCGCGTCGTTCGCGCTTACAGAGAACTGACTTTTGGCCTACATTAATATTGTCAATGCAAATTTTTTAGGGAAAATGTTTTCTCATTTAGTATTCAATGTTTCTGCGGATCTCTCTCTTCCCATTCATTATTAACGAATGTTAAGATTATTTCTGTCTGTTTAATATCGTAATACATTCATAAAAGCACTAAACATAGCTTACCTTTAAACATTCAATGAGCTTTAATATAAAGCATGGGGTTTTAAAGTTTTATTCCTCTGAAAGGTTAAAATATCCCAATATTTCCGGTCAATTTAATTTACTGACTTTTCATTGTCAGAGTATTGATTTGAATTCTATTTGTTAATAATGACGTAGGTTTGATGATTATCCACAGGAATTATTACGCCAATAAATATAAATAAATAGGTACTTTGTATTCGCTTACAAGTGTAATGTATTCTGTCATCTTACTGTAGACAAGAGGTTTACACTGGTAACTAGATCAGCGCCACGCGACACTCGTTCGTCGCACTCGCTTGTAACTGGCGGTGACAGGCACCCTCGCCTTACACATTACACACAGCGGGGCAGAGTACTCTTGAAAGGAAATTGTTAGTTTCAATTACCATTATTCAAAAGGTTTCGCTAAGAAACTTTTACTTAGAACGGTCTAAAACGAACGCAGAGTTAGGAATAGACACAACACTCATAGTGAACCTCTCACACAAAATTTAAACGTATTTGGGCTAGATAGCACTGAGTATAAAGTAAAGACATCACTCGAATTTTCGCTCTGCTAACATCCATCCAGAAATCGAGCGCAATACTCGTGGTGTAGACTGTACTACTGAACTACATAATACCCTATGTCAATAGCCTCTAAATATAGGATAGGGCGTACACCCACCAGATGAACCGACGACATACAAAGGTCACAGGGACTGGATGCGTCTGGCGCAGGACCGTGTGTTGTGGCGTGAACTGGGAGAGGTCTACTTCCAGCGGTGGACTGCTATAGGCTGATATTATTGATTTCTTTTTATATTAAGTTCGAAAAATTGACACCCTACCTGTGGAAAGACAGGTGACATCTAGCGGTTGGGGTTAGTCTCACAACAATCCGTAAGACTTCTGACGATGTTCCTCAAGTAGCGCACTTGAAGAACCCGGGATTGTAAGATCAGGAAAACACGTGCGCGGGCAGGTCGTTTCCAGTTTTTATAGTTTGACGGAGAAACGATTAAATCGTCAATAGCGTCCAGACGGGATCTGGTAGATATGCACGGGTCATGTACGAGACAATTTATTATGTACATACTAAATGAATAATTATAAGCAACTAATCGCTCTTGACGTTTATTCAGATGTAGATATTTAGAACCAATGGCATTGTTATCGCGCCGTGTCCGCAGATAACGGATAAGCCGCCAACACTCTAATCTACTGTTTGGACAACTGTCAGTCTGTACCACACGTAATGGCAAGTGTTTCGGTGCAATCGTAATATTTGTTTTGTGTGTGTTTGGTTTATATTTATTTGTGTACTGATTTTCTAAAGTTTCATATTCTTTTAGATCACTGTAAGTATTTTGAAGTACTTAAAAGGCATACTACACATTTTATTTTCTTATCTTCATATTTTTCTATACTAATGACTAATGACAGATTTGATTCTTTATTTGTTTATTTGCATCGAATAGGCGCCGAAACTACTGACCCAATTTGGAAAAAACTTTTACTATATAGGGAAGCTACGCTATCCCCCATGAATGGGATCTGCGCGGGAAACCGCGTGATGTCTGATAGTGTTTAATCTAAACACCTTGACACAACGTTTTATACAGTCCCAACTATTTAAAAAACCGGCCAGGTGCGAGTTGGACTCGCCCATGAAGGGTTCCGTAGCAGCAAGTAACATAATATAAGAGTTCTTGTAGTTCCTTGTAGCTTTCATTGATGTTTTAACACGTTTGCAGTGGTTAAGAAGAAGATGTTAGAGACTGCACACATTTTTTCACTTTGGAAGTGTCTCTTGCGCAAACTATACACTTAAGAAAAAAATGATTTTAGGAACCTTAATAGCATTTTTGAAGACCTATCTATAGATACCCCACACGTGTGGGTTTGATGAAAAACAAAACTAACTGCTTGTTTTCTAGTTTCATATAAAAATCTTGTTGTGGTTCACAGAATACATCTACTTACCAAGTTTCAACTGCATAGGCCTTATGGTTTCGGAGAAAAGTGGCTGTGACACACGGACGGACAGACAGACAGACAGACATGACGAATCTATAAGGATTCCGTTTTTGCCATTTGGCTACGGAAACCTAAAAAGGATGCATAGTAAGGTTTCAATATATTTTCTATAGCATAAACACCTGGAACTCTTCACTCATGCCTTGATTACAAACCCAAACTTCAAACTTGAAGGCATAACATTTTTACTCTTAATTGGTAAAAACAAACAAATGAATACAAAACCTACACAATAACGATACTACTCATGAAAATTAAATTAAATGTAAGTCTATTGTGCTTCCGGTAATGTACGAGTATGTCAGCTCATAACGCTATAATTATGATCCGCGGCTCCACGTCACTTCCACAATTGTCTTTTCGCATCCGTCATGAGCGTCCCCACTGGGCGTGCTGAGGGGAGGCTGTTACAGTCAATGTTATTACAAGCCTTTTAAAGTAAAGTCTTTCATATAAACAATATATTTTTACAAGAGAAATGACTTTTCTATAATACTAACGGAATAAAGGGAGGGAGTAAACAGTAAACAAAATAATTATAATGTGTGTGGCGACCATGAGTAGCCCGCCTTATTTTATCATATTCCGTCTATGGACCGCTGCGCTGTATCTCCTAGCCTATATTATGTTGGTGGCACTGGAAAGCCGCCAGAGGTTGGCAGCATGCTTAGCACCGACATTGGACAAAATGCTTCCCCCCTTCTGCCTCCGACTTCTGTAGCGAATGCCCGCGTGTGAATATTTATTCCTAGTCCGCTTGTATTGTACATTGAACACAGGTAATAAAGTGATATAATATATGGGAAGTATATCATTTACCAAGCAACCAATCATCCCCATATCATTTTCATTGCACATTTGACAAGGCAATTTTTATCATTATAATTGTGTTGTCCGAAACACCCCACCATAGATATGTTATATTTATATGATGATATTTAAATATAAAAACCTGTAAGTGAAAAAAATTCACCCTGCTACTAAAAACCAGTGGCAGTAGACAAAGCTGTCGGATGCCAATTACGTGGTGCGGCCTTAGACCATATAACACGGGACTAGCCTATGCGAACCACCGCTTACAAAAATATTCTGCCAGTTTTCATACAAGTGAAGGGGGAAATACAAAGACATATAAAATTTCATTGCATTTAAAAATGTATTTATCGACAAACGCGTAATGGCTGTTGTGTGTTAATTGTTATTGTACAGTCAACTACAATGTAATGTACTAGTTTAATCATATAAAATGATGTACTGATGTACAGGCTTTTCATAAAGCCATAAGACCAAATGGTCATGTGCAATGGCAGAAAACAATGCTTAAGTAAGGCGCATCCTTTGGTTAGATGATCTAAGGGTGCGGCAGTAAGTGGCACCAATTAATCGCCGCCGCCGCCGCCCCGGCGACGCACGCGTCCGCGCATTGTGTGCTCCACGCCGACATACACCGGACAGCGACAGGCAGCCACTGCACTGTGTTTTCAGTTATTGAAATTGAAGAACGATATTGTTTGAATTATTTAAACTATTAGATTTGTACAAGGATAGGCTGTCTAGTTGGATTCAGTCGGTTCGAAATAGAAATCTTACTTAAGTATATTAAGTTTATGAGTACGGATGTGTTTGGATGTCAGGATGCGTGTTACTCTTTCACGCTCTAATGAGTGAACTAATCTTGCTGAAATTATTTTTGTACCGGTATAGGACTTGTCTGAACTTCTCTAAATTTAGACGTTCACGTCAGAGAAAGTGGCCGCCCGCGCCTCTAGCGAATCCTACGGCAATCCAACAGGTCGCTGCGACACGTCTCGAAGTTTAATTTTGTTTAAAAAAGACTATTCTCTAAGGTAGGATATACAGAATGAATTTTTCAAAAGGGATTGGATGGCCAAATCCGAAACTATAAGGAATAGCGAAAAATGCTCAAAGGAGTCACGAGCCCGATTTCGATGAAACTTAAAACCTTATCATTAGATTTTTGAAAAACCAATGATCCTGGCTGGGAATCGAACCCATTGATTTTGAAAAACAAAACACACCCTATATTATTACACTATACGATAGTGTTGCTATTAAGGATCTTATTCTGGGAAGTAATGATATACGGCAAACTAAAGGAAAGTGCTCATCTTTAACAAATACTATTTATTTGTCTTACGTTAACTGATTAATTGTTCAAAATATAGACCATTGTTTTCAATACATAGCTAGATTCGAGACCTCAGGGATCGTACTGCATTCAATATTATTGATTCCGTTTAGAATATTCTTTAAAGAATCATTCTGAGCATGATTGAAAACACGGAATAGTTACGATCTATTCTGGGATTTCGAACGAAACAAATTATGATACAAAATTTACGTACATGAAATATGAATTCTATCAAAATTCTAAACTTTCCTTAAATTTGCCGTATATCATTACTTCACAGAATTTGATCCTTATCAGCGACACTATCGCATGGTGTAATAATAAAGGGTGTCTTTTTTTTTCAAAATCAATGGATTCGATTCCCGGCTAAGATAATTGGTTTTTCAAAAATCTAATGATGAGGTTTTAAGTTTTATCAAAATCGGGCTCGTGACTCCTTTGAGCATTTTTAGATATACCTTATAGTTTCGGATTTGGCCATCCAAGCCCTTTTCAAAAATTCACCCTGTATATATACGCAGTCGATAGAGAAATCTAAACCAAACAAATAATGCAAAGCTCTGTACGAGTATAGATAATAATAAATTTGACTTCAGTCCGAAAGTGTTAATTCGTAAAGGTAATTTGAGTTAGCTGAAACTGACTCATTCCTTTTACCCAAAAAAAAATCATACATCAATTTCGTACATCATGACTTAAGCAAGTCAGCGGCAACATAATGAAATAACGAATTCAGCTGAATCATGTTCAGTTAAAACTCTTCGACAAACAAAGTTATTGAAGCGACTTGAGATTGAAACCCTTCAAGGCGCGGTGCGTGGTGCTAGCGATACCGCGGCGAGCTATCGATCACTCGCGAATTAATTGTGGACAAGTATTTCATCTCACGCACACTCAATTAATTTACAACCCAACAAACCCGCGTAGGGCCACTCTATTTGAAAGAAATTAAAATGTTACTAAATTTGCAACGGTTTTTTTATGTTTTCAAGCTGATCGACACATTAATTAATATCACATTAAAACAATTCAAATTTTCCCACAACGACTCAATAGTCACTAAAACATTGTCATTAACTGTAAAACGTTTTTATAAAGATTTTGTAAATACAGAGACAATTTTTAAAGATTATAACTTCAGGATCTAAATAGATAATTTACTGATCTTAAATTAGATTTGCTAACTACATAGTTGTCCGGTATTTAATAAACATTCTCCAGCTGTGCTTAAATCTGTATAAAATGAATAACGGTCTCTTTACAAATTTAATAAAACCTCTATAAACTGCTAAAGATTTTGACAACCCTGTTTGATGAGATGCACACACCTACATAAATGATTGTGTGTGTAAATATAACATGAGCTTAGTTTCAATATACTCGCCGCACACATGTACAAATACCTAACCATTGGATGATACATAATGTATTAATTCATACATTTGCGGGTTCTCGTGTGACGGACAGTGATTAAAATTGAATTAATAGGGTCGCCCTCAACCCCTCGCATATTGGAGATCGTCCCTTGTCAGTTTAGATAGCAAAGTTTTTATTGAACTGGGCGTTGTTTTATAACGAAAGATAAAATGAAATTCAATTTTTGTTTTACCTAAGGCGAGTTAGCCGTGCGTGATTCAATAAAATAAGAAAAGATATTGGAGTTCTTGAAAAATGAAAGCTTTTTGATTAAGATAGCTAATATTCAGCGACGCAGTTACTATACCTAATTTTCATATTCATAAATTAAAGTTAATAAAGTAATAAATTGAAGTTACACCCAAAGTAACAAAAGAACTGCTTTTTGGTCTAAATTTTGCTGCAATAAGAAGTTAAAACTAAATTGGTAACAAATTTAAATTTGTCTACTAACGTAACTTCAGCCAAGTACAAAATTACTAACCACAACCATTAACCATAGATAAGCACAGCCAAGTTATCCATTTATGGGCAGTCATTTTTATGATTTGAGACTTTTAGTTCATAATTTTTACCCTAGGTATATAAATTGATAAAATAGCAAATTGTAATCATAAATATGTATGTTGGTAAAGTCAGAATGGCAGCGTAACCAAGTTCTCTTCTCAGGTGGGTCGCTGAGTCAAGCATATTACGCTATGGGTCGCTTGTGGTGAGATGGGTGACCGCTTTGTGGACCTGTTTAATAGTAACATGGCAGTTGTACAGCTAAGTTGAAGACTCGTGTTACGCTTTTCTAAGTCACGTATCACACTCCTTTTGGGGCGGCTTAAAAATTATACCAGCCGAACCACACTTGCGCCTTTCCTTTTCAACACGACAATAGGTTAACCACGTGATACGTGGGTCAAATTGCAAAGGTGTATTAATATGGGCGTATAGTATTATTGAGAATATAAAGTATCGCAGTGAACTTCTAACACGATAGATTCAATCAGAATGTTAGAAATTTACATTGAACTGAAAATTATTTTTCCCAATCTCACTTACTCATACTTAGTTCATTGTCCACCCACCACGACCGGAAGTGTCACGTCAGTGTGACGCGCTGTCAACAGGAACATCCGTAATATCCGTATGACGACAATAGGGCGTTCCTTTTACGTTTTAAAGTTTAGGGCTGACGCGAGAAGTGATCCGGTTCTTACGATGATAAAATACAATATACTACAGAACATAACATACAGAACTGATGTTGGACGACGCAGATTTGACAAACATACGACAGTGTACCACTGGGGCACCTACGATCTAAGATAGCTTGTATTAAGGGACTTGGGAGGAATTGAGAGAAGCCTGTGTCTCTCAATGGCGATAGGCAGATTTTCGATCAAAACAACAATAGAACAAGAACCACACATTAAAGTACACATAGAGACATACGACTTGAATAGGTAGATATAAAATAAAGAGCTTCGAAACGTTTCATCCGGATCGTTCGAATTTGTTTTCAGCCTAAAAATACCACAACATTTTTTTCCTTGTTAAAGGACTCCGTCAACTTTGTATGGAGCTTTGGCCTAGATGCGGACATTTTTTTACGGGAATAAAAATACTGCTATTAGGTAGCTGAAACAATGTAGAAACCCATGATATGGTTTGTTGAGCAGCCAGACAGTTAAAAAATAATTAAAAAATTAAAAGAAAATTACATATTTAATTCACAATTTTAATTCAACAGTCGTCACAATCACCTTCGTATTTTATTAATAAATAGTCTAGAACCATACTGAATGAGTATTTTAGTGCAAAACTTTGCTAACCTAATTACCAGTCATACTTATAGTATTATGGGAGTATTAACATGAGCACAACAACACACAGTCCGTCATTACACAATGCAGTTACAAAAATAATGATTTATAGCTAATTAGTTTGCCAATATGTATTTATATCACATATTATGCACACACAAAATAAGACTTTTTGATTACATATAGCTACTACTTTGTTTTTCGCTTTAAATAATGTGCAGTTGTCGGCTGAGAGCAAACTTGCCAAAATGTTAGTACAGCATACTACCAATTCCATTCCAGTATACCTCTCATTTGAATTTTACTATTAAAAAAAATGTATGTTCATCGTGGAAGTAGGTACTACATTGTTCATGCAGATATGAGTGTTCATAAATTGTATCCAACTTCTGTTCAAATTATTTTCAATGACATATTCGGCTAATGTTTTAGGTATGGTATTTCCTTTATTTTAAGATACTATATACATACTACGTGGAGGAAGGGACTGCCTCTGTGGCGCGGTCGGTAGTGATACCGCCTGCGGCGCTGGAGGTCGTGGGTTCGATTCCCACCGGAGACAAATATTTGTGTGACCCATAAATGTTTGTCTCAGGAGTCTGGGTGTTTCTATGTATAATATGTATGTATTTAAAAGTATATAAGTATTAATATCCGTGGTCTGATACCCATAACACAAGCAGGTTATTCCTAGCTTACTTTGGGATCATATAGCGTTGTGTGAAATGTCCGTGAATATGGCAGGGGAAAAGCAATGTGATTGGTTATCAGCAGCTCTTATTAAAGTGGCAAATAATGGTTTTGGATTATATAATGGTTACTGGTAAATGTTGTAAGAAGCACCAAAACTATCTATAGCACACAGTCAACCTTACCAGCTAGTAACGCAGTTACTGAGTAGGTAACCCATGTAACCTATATTAATTATTCTTTCACCATAAAAAAAACTTTGTTATACAGAAGTAATGTAGGATATCATCATGCTGTAACTTACTTAGTCAAGTCAACGAATCAGGCAGAGTCCTAAATATTATTTTAAGGGTAAATGCTGTAAGACACTGCTTATCTATTTGTGTTTTAATAGTTTCCCTGCCTGGTCAAGCATATTACAAGCATACTGGCTGTAATAATATAATAATAATAATATTCTTTATTGACATAAACTAGGTTAATCACAATATGGAATTGGTAGTATGCTTGATTGCCACTTCGGTAAAAAGTATAGAAGAAAACAAAACTTGTGATAGAAATATAAAATGGTACCTCTGTGTACAATAAAAACTTACCTGAAGTGGATTAATCCAATGCACGGTGGTCCAGGCCCCGAACAAGCGCGGTCATAAATACCTTATTTGATTAAATTTGTTAAATGGGATTTTTTCTGAGGGTAAATAACAAAAACAATACTTCATGAATGTACATTAATGCTTTATTTACATAATTTAATACATGATATACAGTAAACTGTACAATATGTACTGTTTAACATAAAAATGAATACACAATATTTGAGATTTATTCTCCCTCGTTCGTAAATATATCTGAATATGATATTAACGCCGTTCATGATGGGTTTATCGTTAAATACAATATTCTTTTTAATATGAAAGACAAAAAAAAACTACAATTTATTTACAAACGTCATCATAACCACAACTAAGCTCAATAATTACAACAAAAAACCTAATTTCAATTTAAACTAAATTCTTTATAAATCTAAAACCTG
The DNA here is from genome assembly GCA_933228765.1 of Miltochrista miniata. Lineage (NCBI taxonomy): Eukaryota > Metazoa > Arthropoda > Insecta > Lepidoptera > Erebidae > Miltochrista > Miltochrista miniata. Next base: position 640,957 of record OW121770.1, read on the forward strand.
CCTCGACATAACGCTCTTTTTCTTACAAGGATATTTCTGAAGACCAGCAATGATTGGGTCTGAGCTGAGTAAAAGTCTGTTAAGTAAGTCCGTATTTGTAAAATAAAAATACTCGTGACATTTTTCTCGTGCGATCCCGTCTGAAAGCCTTATAATTTTTGTTGTTAGATTCTGCTGGCTCTTCGGATAATTCCCCAATAGTTATCTATTGGGGAATTATCCGAAGAGCCAGCAGAATCTAACAACATACTGCATACTGTGCTACTTCAGTACCATCGATGAGGACTTAGTGAACGGAAGCTGGGCGATTATACCTCGAATATTCTTGAATTAAAAGTCGAGCGGTTTCCAAAGAATATTCATTAAATTTATTGATTAGTGTTGTTGAGTAGTATTGATTAGTGAATTCACAGCAGAGTCATTTACTTGTGATAATTCTGCCAAACTTCTACGTTTCAAGCGCTTAGAAAAATCTTTTCTGGAATGTCCGCATTCGGAAGATGGCCCGGGATGTTTCGCGTTTTCTTGAATGCACTTCTCATTACCCCTTACTGATTTGAAACATTCATTTTCATTTAACCAATCTAAGTAATTTTGCCAAAATTTTGATTCACTTCTAGAGACAACTTTCCAAAATCTATCAAGACTTTAACATAGATAAATTGAGTATTTTACTATCTAAGTTCCTAATGTCTACATTTTCGGCCTCTTCCAGTAAAGCTAGAATAGTTACCAACACGTGTTGATGTTTTTGAGGAATAGTTCTAGCCATGGCAGACAAAATCTCAAAAAAATGCATCCTTGCGAAAGAACATTTAATCAAAGTTCCTTAAAAAAAAAACATTAAAAATTAACATGTGTTTCGTAGACAAGCCTACGCAGTCGTAGAGCCTATATAGCAACTAAAGATGCATAAGGGCGCAGAAAAACCTTTTATATTTTCAAAATAGACAGTTCGATCTTTAATATAAGATATGTGAGAGTATTCGATTATGGTTGAAATTTTTTGTAGGTCTCTGTGAAGTCAACTATAACAAACAAATTTGGTAGAAATACTGTGTGGCGTAGCACGTAAAAATACGTCATAATAAGTAAAACAAAACTTAAAAATATAGCTAATTAGTATTAACATACCTTGATCCTGGAAATAAATTTCACAAACATCCCTCAAAAATAATGCAGTTCTGACAATTCAGTCACACATACAGCAGTGCTAATGAGTTACTGATAAGGCGAGCGCAAAGTAATGATGTGTTCACTTCAGGGAGGTCGAGAAATAAGAGATAATTAGGTAAAATGGGTGACATATTTGTATTTGAGGGTAGCTTGTCTATCGGTAAAACATTATATATAATTAAATTGGGGTATTTGAAGATGAAATTTAAGCATTTATGACCTATTGGCGGAACCACCGTGCAATGTAAGATCGTTTTTAGAATGTTTCTATTTGGCTCTCTCGTTCTGACTCTGTGTCGAGGTCATGAGGACTAATTCTTACAAGGGAAGTTCTGCACCAAGCACATATTTGTCTGTGATGCTTAGTGAATGTAGTGATGACTGTATCAGAGCTTGTAGCGACTATCCATGCTCAATCAGCGCCGGTTTTCTTGTGTAACGGGTTCAACATCCAAAGAAATGCCAGGGTCCATGTTTGAAGGGTGTACAGGGTCCAAAAGCAAGCCATGGTAGTCGTAAGAAGTACAATCAGACACCATTTTAAAACAACGCAGGAATAATATTTGCAAACGTAAACAAAGCAATGTACTCAATTGACTTGAAATAATAATTCAATATTTTGACAGCTTGACAGTTTTAGTGTTGCTAGAACATGAAAACATAAATACCCAATACGTTTTAGCTTTTATTAAAACTTATTATGTTTAATTAGCTATACTGATTATTTATGCTGTTCTCGTTTAACATACGAGAACAGTTAACAATTAAATAATAACCAACATTATTTTGCATTTTATCAGTTAAAAAAACTAAACAGCATTGACTAGTTTTGACTTATTTCTCCCCGCATTTTAACGTGGCGTTTTTAGTATGCAATACTCAGTGACAATCATAGGATTCATATTGATTGTCGGAAGTAAACCAAAACAAATATTTTCAAATATTTTTTTCAATTTAGGATAGCTGGCGTCAACCAAATTGTTGTCAATATTTATGAGATAATAAAAGACTATTATTGCTTGTTTTATTTACTATCAAAACTGCTGTCCGCAACCATGGCCTGGAACGGTCGTACTTCTTTATGACATACCTATTAAGGCATTTTCGAGAATCAACCAGCAGAGCGTATTATGCCTGGTTTACAAAATATGAATCAAAATTGCGTTTTACAGATCCAACATTTTAATAATAAAACACGTAGCGAATACATTCATTTACTTTGTTGTACTCAAAGCACTCGTCACACTCGGTCGGCCGTTTTGCTCATATTGTCACGTTTTTGTGTTAAGCGTGTTTAATTTACATAATACAATCGCGCGAATGACAAATGTTGGGCGGAAAATATCTTAATATTTCGTACAAATTGCGAGGCGGCCGGCGCGAGAATGTTTCAAGCACAAACCCTGACAGTTTGTACCGTAATTATAAGTTGAGATAATTGGTCTTTCTAGGTACCTATTGTTCTTCGCTTTAGTTTGAGAATGAAATGCAAGGATTACACTAGTTTCAATATTTTAGGGTACTTCCTGTCATGTAAAGTGGATACCCATGCGTTTTTTTTACCAGTATTTTTTTACCAAATTCTTTCTTTTAAAAAAATTTCATAGGCAAATGGTTCAACAGCGCTGTCAGATCACAAGATGCCTACTTCCACCAGCATCTGGGCCGCAAGTCCCAAACACTGATGCAATATTTCGCTCTGTACCACAATCTGTAGATTTCGGAATCAATATCATTAGAATTTGGAATAATATTATAGTATAATGTATATCCTTTGTTACAGGTGTGTTGAGGCACGAGAGGCGAGAGAGTGCACTTCATATTTGATTAAGGTATGTTTGGAACACTTAGCACATCAGACAATAAACACGATTATAGCTTCAACCTTTTTGCCAAAATTAGCATAAGCTCTTTTTCAAATTAACACGTCGCCATTCAGATGAACTCCACTTTAGATAATATTTATGTTGAGAGTTTATTTAGAGTCTTCTTATAACAACATTGTTCTACACAAGTCTCACAAGTTTGACACACAAACTTTAAATTAGATTTTGTTCATGAAGCGATACAAGTTTCAGTTTTCTGACTATTTAGGTAGAAGAGGTTATGAAGTTTGAAGGAGTTAGTGAGGCGGTGGTTTTCTTAGAACTATTCGGTACAGAATACCTGCTTCTTACAAAGAACTATTTAATGAGTGGTTGGTTAAGCTTGAGGTTGTGTCTATTTTCATCGAAATTTTGTAGGTACTAGCTGATGAATTTGAAAAGGTCTCAAGTCTTCTTGAAGTTCATATTAATATGCTCTTGCAAAATAAGGGTTGTTATACCTTTAGGTTGGTTGGATATAAGCGTGTACCTATCCGATGTGAATAATAGTTGTTGACGGTTCATTTTTTTATTTTAAAAGTAGGTTTTCTTATCCTTTCTTGAACTATTGGGACAAAAAGTGTCACTAGTTCCGTCACGGAACTACTGGGAATGATCCGTTGCGGCGGGTGTGGTTCTTGAAAAAAAATCTTTAATTCTTTATTTCTATATTGTGTTATTCAGTGGGTATATCAACCAAAAAAGTAGCCTGTTTATTAAGTGAAAACTGTTTTTCAGTCAAAGTATTAACGAGTAGGTCTAGGAATTACCGCTACGTTTACTGCCAGCCTATTATGAACCAGACAGTAAACCTCTTTGAGCACTTAATAATTTTGATTTACATAAAACCCAATATTAAATATCCGAACTGGTTATTAAATCCTAATTAAAGAGCAACTTTTCATCTTCACAAAAAGTTGAGGGCAATTGAAGTCTCTTTATATTTCGTCTATTTAGTCCGCTGCGCTGTTTCAACCCTCAATCAGTTTTGTGAAGTGCTCTTTATGCCGTCTATTGAAATATTACGAAGAATATTATACATACAGTCTCGCCTTTGTATATACCTACATCTCACCTTAATTTTGTTGTCCCTGGTACTAGTATCCGCCGCAGATTGTGACGACTAGCTGTTGCCATTTCAACATCAGTACTGCTTCTCTATTTTCCGTGTCAAGTTGTACAAGTTGAAATGAAATGGCAGTTACAATAGGGTGAAGAATTTCAACTTCATTCGAAACGGTTCCGTAGCTCAATTGGTTAGAGCATTGCCCTGGTTTAGGCAAAGGTTACGAGTACAAGTTCCGTCTGAGCTAAGCTGTCTTTTTTTAACTTTATAATAAAATATAATGAATAATATATTAGCATATTAATTGCTTTAAATATCAATAATATTAGTTGTCATATTTACATAATAATATAGCTTAGTCAATGTAGACAAAAATAGGGTACTCTTGCATAAATTCCTGACAAGCAGAAAATTTGCATGAATGTTAGGGACGTTAGGTTACACAAAAATTGTAAAATGTCCCCATCGATCCCTCGTGTGCAAAAACAAATGCAGATTTCACACCAAACAATGTTTGAACACGTTAGCAATACCAGAGGGGCATTAGACCTCTCTCTTTTTTTTTTTTTTTTTTTTTTTTTTTTTAACGTGAGGGAAAATCCTCGTAGGATGCTATGCCGGACTCTTACCGACTAAAAAACCTCACGTAACGCCCAACAGCCTATGGTTGAGAGCCCCGGGTAAGCCCTCAGGAAGGATGTCCCGTGACTCCCAACAGACCTACGGCCGCCAATGCGGCCTCGCCCAGGGGGTGGTTCGGGTGCAATCCCGCGTCTATGGGGGGTTTCGGGTGTGACCCCGCTTCTAAGGGGGGGCGTGCGTGAGTGCTCACGTCACGCTGCCGTCATGGGCCTGCTTCTGTAAGGACGGTGAGCGGCCCTCTCACCGTCCTCAGACCCCCGGTCATGGAGGCCGATAGTCCTCAGCGAAGACACGTCGGCGGCGCCCAGGGCGCCGACTGCGGAACTCGGGTGGGAGAGTTCTCTCCCGCACCCGGCCCGCCGCCTCCTTCGCGAGCATGACCTGCTCGCAGAAAGAGGCGGCGCAGTCCCACTTACTCCCGCTGGAGAGCATGGCTCGCACCATGGCCTCAAGCGAGAGAGTGTCCACGCCCAGACCCACTACGAGGAAGACCTCTCTCTTTGAATGAAACCATACTGTTGTGATACACAAAGCCGGGGCAGAGAGTTCATTCTGTACAAGAAGAAATCTTAGATGTATAGTGTAGCGGCTGAACACGACAGTTTCTGTGGCGATAGAAACCGGTGGGTACGTTAAGATTTTAGATTTTTATAAAAGGTAGTATCAGTATCCATCTTAATAATGTATGTTTAATCGATGCTAAATCCGTACCATGTCCTTCTATAACGAAGCTATATTTCCGATAGGTACAATGGTCACAGCGCCAGATTGGAACTTTCCACGTAAATTACCACAATAAATTCAAGGAATCCCAGATCTTATCAAAAATTTCCTTCAAGCTATGAGGACACCAGCCTAAGTTGACCCATAATACGATTTTTTGTCACAATTTTATTGATAAAGAGCAGATAAACTGGTTTATAACGGTTCTTTGAAAGTTGGCCGATAAGAAAACGTATTCGAGGTAGGCTGATTTCTAATGGCCAAAAGGGGCGCAAAACTTTATTTTGAAAAGGTTTTTATGGAAAGTTCGTTTTACGAAAAAATTAAAACAATCCTGTCTTAGGCACGTCAGCAAAGTTGAAGTTAGACCAGGGTCGAATGATAATCAATCGATACTATTGCTGCGGAATCTGTGTAGTATGACACGAGTGATTATGTAGTCAATCCTGGCTGAACACGATAATACAAAGCGTACCCGCCGGCACACAGCGAGCGAGCCTTAATAAGACCAATCATTGCATTGAGTGTGCGCCGCTTACATACATTTGGAAATTCCTTTTACAAAGATTTGATTCGGTAATGGATACACCTGATGGATACGAATGGATAGAACTTTGATAATTTTTGTAACTGGTCCTAATAGTCAGTTTTTGTTCAGTTATTATCGCTTATCACCTATGTAACAATGCACTTAACGTGTAGCCTTATTAGTTTTCTGATAGTATAGGCCGACACACGGACTTTAAAATAGACCCATTGAAAAAAAACTGCTTTAGCGTTAAGATTTGTTTTGACGCACAATGACCAATACGCACAATGAGACACTGGTCCTAAAACTATCTGTTTGAAAATTGACACGTTGTCTCTAGAAGTTAAATTGAAATGCGACAACATCGCAGTACACTGTAAACGGAGTTCATGCGATGTTTGAGGCCGAGGTACCAGGCCCGCAGAGGTGGCAGGGAGCCAACCATGCTTCGCAAACAGGTTGGCAGTAAGCCAATAGAGCGCGCTACATCGATCGCTTACCGAAGTGGTCGACGCTCGTGCATCATATCTAGCCAGTAATGGAAACTTCACTTATTTTTATCTTAGACTTTAAAAGCATGAAGAGGCTTGCGTTTGATTTATAATTATGCAGTCTGTAGGAGAGCTTGCCAGTTGGGAATTCTTTTTAGTTTGAGAATCTTTTATTGAAATGAACATTTGACATTAATTACATTTTTATAATGTAGGATAGTCGAGGTTATATTGAATAGTTTTGCGGTTAATAGTCGGTTTGATTAACTTTACTATTCTAGAGACGCGAATGACTGTGTTGATTGTATATACATAAATAAAATAGCATGAAATATAAATCACTAGCTGTTCCCCGCGGCTTCGACCGCGTAAAAGTCGTTATCGCGTAAGAGTCGTAATATCGTAAAATAATAACCCTCCTTTTGCGAAGTCGGTTAAAAAGTAGCCTATGTCCTTCCCAGGGCCTTAAACTATCCCTGTACCAAATTTCATCACAATCGCTGCAGCCGTTTAGCCGTGAAAGCGTAACAGACAGCTATCTGTCTACTAATATTATAAATACGAAAGTAACTCTATAGTTACATTCGCATTTATAATATTAGTAGGGATTAAACCTTTATAGGTTGTTAAATATTTAAAACAATTCTTAAATAATAAATGTGGCCACGTAACTACGCCATCAGAGCAGGCGATATTGGTATTGGTCGGGGGAGTAAGCAGGAACCTCACATTTTCCCCACCCTCCCTGTGCTTTGAGCATCGCGTGACACACAATCAAGTTTACACCAGAACACGAATTATGTTCTTTTGTAACGAAGACGCAAACAAGACTTTGAGGACCCATCAGTGGTGGTTCTTTGTGCAAACAATACGTACAGTAGAGACGCCATATGAATCTAACTTCTGCACTTTGTTAGCTATAAGTATTTTATGCCATTTTTATGACCGTCTGAGGAGGCAAGTTTTTGACGACTTTGCTCGGAGACGATTATTTTCTTAACCTTGTTGTGAATAATTTTATGGTATATACTTTTTAGCGTTTTCGGAGAACAGGTTTTTAATATCATACCTTTATGTATTATATTATGTAATCGTCAGAACATGAAGAATCAGAGACTTCTCATTTTCTTGTTGTATGTTTACAATGAAATGCTACTGGAAATTGTAATTATCTACTGACAGTTAAAACAGAGTGGCCGTGAGTTTTATTGCCAGGTTCTTTTCTCTCCGGCTCTACTATTGCTTTGTGATTCTGGCAGTAAATGTAAATGAAGAAGCTATAATTTTGATCTTCATAAGTGTTACTGTGTGACCTATACTATTACGTAGACAAATATTTTCAACCCGCCCGACTGATGGAGAACCTTGACGTCTAATGAATAGGGGCCGCTCTTACAGTCTAAACTCTAAAACACTATTGACAGTGGTACACGAATACTTATGCTACTTTCACGCACCTACACATATGTGATTTTCTCAATTTTCACATATCTTCTATTTCTGATCTGATTGTGACATCCCAACTTTGTGTAAAGAATCAGAGGGGTAAATCCCTGGAACCGACCCTGGAACCATCGGAACCAGGCTCCCAAATATTTTGAAACTCGAGAAAAGAGCACGTTGCTTGGCATAGTGTGATAAAAAATATCCCATAGCTATTTTTTCCATACGTGTGATTGTTAATTCCATACGTACTAGACATACTCACCTAAGAATGTAACGAAATACGCTGCACTTTTATATAGTGATCTTTATTTTAGCGTTATAAAAGTTTCAATAGTCTCAGCCGTGGGCGTTCTTAAAACCGTTACAAAAATCTGTTTTATTAATAACTAGCGGACGTCACGCGGTTTCACTCGCGTAGTTCCCGTTCCCGTGGGGATACGGGAATAAAATATAGCTTATGTTCACCGCAAAGAGTGTAGATCAGTAGCTTTCCAACAGTGAAAGAATTTTTCAAATCAGCTCAGTCGTTCCGGAGCCTATTCGTTACAAACAAACAAACAAAAAAACAAATCTTTCCTCTTTATAATATTAGTATAGACATAGGCAATGCAGTGGTAGACTCCTTATTTCGAATAAGACGACTGTACTATTTATCTATAGGCTACAAATAATTAACAAGGAAGCACTTTAAGTAGCGTCTCTATCTAATTAAGCCTTGGCCGTCGGCGACGGCGCCCCGTAACGGTAGTGCACTGCCACAACATAAACAATACAATTTTACAATTTATGTTATTGATTAAAAGGGGATGTTTATTAAACTAATTTAGTAATATCCTGAATACAAAGGAATCGTCGTCAAAGTCAGAACATAGCACCTTATTAGCAAATAAGGTGCTATGTTCCGACTTCGATGACTTCTGTCATTCAATATTTTACATAGAGTTGAAGTGTCCACATCAACACGGCAATACTCTGCCTAACCCTTTGGGGATGAAAGGCGTGGTCATATGTGTGACTTGAAGTAATCTTGTTAAATTATCTCTAAAACTTTTAAATCTAAAATACTTGTACTTAAATTTTAGCGTTAACTAGCAATTCTTGACTAATAAACTACTCTATTTGGATTTGATGCGATGATATAATTGATTTCCAACGTCCCTAAGAATGAAAGTGGCACTAGGATAGTGTAAAATTTGTTGAAACACTATCCTAGTGCCACTTTCATTCTTAGGGACGTTTTATTTGATCTCTGGAACTTTACTACTCTGAATATATCGTTGGAGTCTGGAATTGCACTTCAATATCATTTTATATTGGTTACAGAACTTCTGTATTGGAAAGTATGGAAACATTCGTATTATAAAAAGGCTAATACTAAAAGGTTTGCATTTCCGTGTCCTGAGTACGGGTTGTCCCTTGTGTGTTAGCTATTGCCAGCGCTGTACCTGCATTATGAGACACCTGGTATTTTTTATACCCAACTACAGCATCGCCCTGAATGTGTATGAGAGTGTATGAGAGATTTATTTAAATAAAACCACCTATATTTTCATAACTGGTTTCCCTTACTTTACTCTTATTCTTATTTGTCTTAGGGCTTAAACTGCATACATACATATATTCACGCCTTTATCCCCGAAGGGATAGGCAGTATAAGTCCACATTTCACCTTATTGTTTTATGTTCCACGTAATAGGTGTTGAGCCTATTATGGTGTTGAAATGGACAGTTGATTTTTCAAACTGCCCATTTTACTGACAACCGGATTTCGTTTCGAGTTTTCTTTCTCTACACAATGGATCGTTTTCCGAAAGCGATCTCTAAGTCACCTCTTACATAACCCTAGGGATGAATTAGAGTGGCGACATTTTGTACTCTTTCCCGTTGCCACACGTGGCTCCATCGCCACACGGACAAACGTATTGACAGCTGTAATTTAGTGAAATGTAATAATTATGTACTTTGATACGCATGTTTTGTTAGAAATAAAATAAAGAAACCCCTAATTATCTAGTTGACAATTCACTTTATTCCGTTCTAAGTGCTGATAGCAGAACAAAGAAGCCTAAGAGCTTTTGAGCAAGATCTTGTTTGTTAGAATCCGGTGACACACTAATACTCGGTGTCGTAGGCGGTGAGTGGGTTATTTGTAGCTTATCTCATTCTAGTAATAAGTCTTGGATACATTCAGTCCTCCTTCAAAGCTTAGGTCAGTGTCGTAAAGCCCCTATTGGAAAACAAAAGACTGTGGCCAGTGACGTCATCTCAAAGTAAGGTTAGTAAAGCCACAAAATGCTGAGTGAGTTCGACAATAATCTTCTTTAGTACAGGCCTCCAGTTTGCTCCGATTCTTCTGATTTGATTGACTAATTATCACAATAAAAGGGAAGCGGATCAATAATAATAAATGTGAAAATAATGGCATATTTCCATACTTTTTGTAAAATGTTCAAATGCAAGTGTTGACTTGACTTACTAAAGAAATGGATTTGCTCTGCAGCAATTTTATCGGCAAAGTATTTATAAACCATTTGTCGCTTGATGAAAAAATACTATAAATCTTGCTTCTGAGAAGCTTTCTTCAAAGGCTCTCAAGATATTACATTCTATCAGATGGTCCGATTATCCGATTATATCCGACTTAGTGGTATAAAAATAGATATAAGTAGTTGATAGGTGGATTTACAATTCTGCTTTTGAAGTGAAACTTCTGTATCGGCGTTGGAAAAAAATTTGCGTCACGTCACGTCACGTCACGTCACGATTTTTGGTTACGCGCCATCTTTGTTCTGTTCCCCACCACGGTGGATTCGAATTAAGAGTACTTTATCCAGGGATAGCATGTCATTTAAGGGTTTTTGGACTTTTGGACTTTTAGACTTTGGGACTTTGGGACTTTGGGACTTTGGGGCTTTGGGACTTTGGGACTTTGGGACTTTGGGACTTTGGGACTTTGGGACTTTGGGACTTTGGGACTTTGGGACTTTGGGACTTTGGGACTTTGGGACTTTGGGACTTTGGGACTTTGGGACTTTGGGACTTTGGGACTTTGGGACTTTGGGACTTTGGGACTTTGGGACTTTGGGACTTTGGGACTTTGGGACTTTGGGACTTTGGGACTTTGGGACTTTGGGACTTTGGAACTTTGGGACTTAGGGACTTTGGGACTTTGGGACTTTGGGACTTTGGGACTTTGGGACTTTGGGACTTTGGGACTTTGGGACTTTGGGACTTTGGGACTTTGGGACTTTGGGACTTTGGGACTTTGGGACTTTGGGACTTTGGGACTTTGGGACTTTGGGACTTTGGGACTTTGGGACTTTGGGACTTTGGGACTTTGGGACTTTGGGACTTTGGGACTTTGGGACTTTGGGACTTTGGGACTTTGGGACTTTTGGACTTTTGTACTTTTTGACTTAATTTAAGGTGAGGTGAAAATTAAGTTTATGAAGAAGTTTCACTTCTTACGTGTGTACACTAAGTACACGCAATTTTTTTCTTATCACTTTAACAATATAAATAGCAATCAGCATTGTACAAATATCATCGCAAATCAATATTTCAATGTCCAAAAGGCAATTAATTTAAAACAGTCACACATCCCTCTATATATTTTGATTGACATTTCAATCAAGAGGCTTATCTCTCTTTTTTTACTACAACTCGTTTCTGTTCAGTATTTTCATAAGCTTTCAATAAAACCAGTCATTTTCTACGCCCCTAATGATAAGGCCACTCAAATTGCTTTGTTTAAAATATTGTTTGTAATAAATTCGGCACAAAACAAGCCAGTTCATTTAATGTGGGCATTTGTCACAGGCCGTCGTGTCTGATGGATTGGGCTTTATTGAACAGAAACTTCGCTTCATTCCACAAATATAGGAAAAGTGCAATATTTTTCAGGTGACGAGGAGTCGCGGTTTAAAATAAGTTTACTTTCAATAAGTTTGGTAAAGATTTCTTGCTGTAAGATGTATCTTTCTCTTATTGTTCATTGATTTCTTTCTGTTTTAAAATTCGTTGTTCAATTGAACTACTTTAAATAATACCAGAAAGAAAGAAGGCTTTAACTGACCTATTAGTGCAACCAAAATAGAAATAAATTAAACGGCATGTTTCCAGTGCCTGAAGGCCCGAATCTTACCTAACTTGTACACTAGTTCACTGCTGAATGAGGCTCACGCCAGTAGCTGTATAAAACAACATAGCTCATAATTGCAGCTTTTTCAATTGAAATTTCTTAAAATTACAGGTGACTTGACATTGTTCATGAAAGCTAGGTGCTCTTACTAGTACATTGTAGTAAAGCATATTTCCAAAACTCCATCTTTAAGGTGGTAATATATGGGGTTAAAATATACCGTAACATGTCACGAGCTAAGTCCGGGGCACATTTACTGGAATATAACATCTAAATATGCACCTACGAACTATAGAACGTCGGAAGAAGCTACAAAACCTCATCTTCGCCGCTGCTCATTCCAAAGCGGCGATGACAAGGATACCAAAGTCACATAAGGACAGCTTCACGGCGCCCTACAGCCACTCAATTTCCCCTCGGTGACAACCTCTCGCACCCATCACGGAGTAAATCGTAAATGTGAAAAGTTTTAGTGTTCGCGTCACATGTCTCAAACTTATGAATTTAGGTAGAAAGTACGTAATTTAATTATATGATGTAATGCAGTATAACGTCACAACTTTCTACTAACGTTTGCCTATTCAGGTGTATTTTTCAACATTGGTGTTTATACCCACACTGAACACTTCACTTGCTTCTAGAATTTATAAGACTGATAGTGTTCAAGCACGGACCTTGCTTGAGGATCCCTAAATGCAGCGACGATCGACCCGGTGCAGCGGCGAGTGGGGATGCGGCCATCGCCGTATGCGTCAGTGCATTCCATCATCAACGTCCATCAAAATATATTAGCTCAGCGACACAGTGCCATAATTACTGTAATAATATTGTAACTTATCCTAGTTTTATATGTTATTTGCAAAGACCAGGCGTTTCTCTCACCAACAACCACGCAAGGAGCAAACAGATAGTATAGTTAGACGTTTGCCCACACTAGACACTAGAGGAACTATTCCAATAGCTTACTACTGTAGGTACAGTATAATTTGGAATAGATTTGATTACCATAGAAAGCATTGAACTGATATAATATCTAGAAATATTGGATTATAATAACATTACAGGTAAAATTGTATAAAATCATTTTTTTTTACTTTTTGGTGCAAGACTAAAAATATTACATACATCAATATTATTTATTTTATTTTATTTTATTTTAAAATTACAGAAAACTTACAGCTAGTCTTAAACATAACATGCGTTATTAGTAGGTGATGGCCAGTTACAAGTTTTCACAGATAACATATGAAATTAATAAACATAAGATACGTACAGCAGATAAATTTCAAAAATAAAGACAATGAGAGATAACTAAAACTTTAACTCAAAACATTCAGGTCTCCGAAATACAATTTTAAAATAAAATTTAATTTAATTTAATTTTATTTTAAATTTTTAAATACAATTTTTTGTTTTTCTAGTTTTTTTATATTTTGTTAACATAGCTAATGTAGGTATAGCGCCACATACCGATACTTAGTTGATATAACAATGTTTAACCCTATGATCCAAGCACTATGAACAAAATCCAAATATAAGCGGTCCCCATACAACATTCGAGGGATACAACGTGCGTCACAGAATATTGGATACATCAGGATGTTGAGATGAATAAAATATCTCGCTGCGTTAAGGGCACCTGCACAGCGTACCGCCCGTTGTGGCAAACTAATATTGCAAAAGAAAATATTGTGGGAGAGAGCACTCCGCAGGGATTTGTCTAGCTTCTGTGCTTATATCCCGCGTAAAGCTGAAGATTTTTGATATTGCTGCAGAAAAAGAAAGTGTATTAACTTAATGTTGTTTATAATAAACACTCGTTCAGCATTTTATTAATAGAATCCTGGCATGAGTTTTGGTCATCAACTTTTGTAAAACAGCTTTTAAAATTAATTAAAATATTCGAAAATATACTGAGTAAAGTTTTAAGTTTAAAATGTGTCATATCTGTTCTCGCATTATTGTATCATGTATAAGTGAATAAGTAAATATTATTTACAAGTCTTAGAAAAAACGCGACGACCGCTTGGATTCACAGTATCAGTAAAATTTAAAGAAAAGTCTTGGCAATCTTTATTTTAACCGCATTCAATTTTAAAAGCTCCAAGAGAGCCATTAGGGGAAAACCTTTCCAATATTTAAGCGCTTAAATATAAGTTCGAGTCCTGCAAATCTAAAATAATCAATCTATTAGTCACTTCGAAGTGTCTGTCTGCAAACAATTTATTGAACTTTTGTAAAACAGGTTTTAAGGACTTAAGGAATGATAAAAATGAACTAGTTTATCAGAAGAACTAATCGACGAAAGTCCTTACTTTTGGGTCCGGAAACACTGGGAGTTACTGGCGAATAAGAAAAGGTGGTGAAGTGAAATAATTACTTTATTGCGAATTAACCCCTGGAAATAACCTCTCGCGTCGAGCAGTGCACAGTAACTGGCTCGACCCAGTCATACATCACTATAACATTCAAAAGTGCTTACTTGCAATCTTACATACTACAGAGTCCCTACAGCTGTATAGATTTATCAAATCAACCGCCTTTTATTACAACCCTCAAACTTTCACATCAAACGTCTATAAATAAATAGTGCGTCCAAGTGCAATAAAGACAATACGTCTGTAACATTTTATATCCAACATACGTCGACGTCGTCAAACACACTTGCTCTCCAAACTTGGCGTGGACGGACTGCAGTAATAAACCAAAGCCTTGTTATATAAGAAGGTGTAACTATGTTTGGCAAATAGCAACTTAGAAACGAGTGATAATCACATAAACTGTTCATGACGTATCTATTTTCTGGAAAAATGACTTTAATCGTCTTCATCTATACAGGTATTATACACTTGTACAAGTCTAGTAGTCTATTATCGTGCTTGTCAAATTTAAGTTAGCAGTCCTTGCCGATCTAAGGAGAGGTATAAAGCCATAGTTCAAATAGCTGGGCGTAGAAATGCGATGAGACTGCGAGAATGTGCTGGTATGGACTGCGTCGGTATTTTCTTAATAAAATATCATTCTGGTCTGTCGTTCGACGTATTTGTTTATTTATCTACACCGTGGTTATTTTACAATTGTATCGAGATTGTTCTACGTTTTGGGCACTCTACTTGTATTATTTATAAAACAGTTTCCAGTACTAAAGTGTGCGAAACATGATGCCAAATAATTATGAAAACGACACAAACGCTCCACTAATTGCTCTCATTTGTCTGTCTTCTGAAATAATAATGTGAGCTCATCAGAGCAGAGTGCGGACCATCTGCCGCATGTTAACTTAAAATAATAACAACAGATCAATCTTTGGAGTTATTTTATTTTCAAAAAGTTCTACGAGGCGTCTTTTTTATACCACTAAGGTGGCAGACAAACATACGGTCCTATGGAATTTTTAAGGAAAACATCGCCGGGAAATTGTGTAACAGATTGGTCAAACCTATTTTGTGTTTCACATAGAACAAAATGAACTTGTCAGTTGCAATACTGTTGTACGCTGAAATTCGTAATCCCTAACATTGTTATAGAGTCGAGAGCAAATTATTTCAGACTCGGCATAGTAACACAAATACATGCAACTGAAACTTGTCAATCCCAATAGGTAGAGCATGTTTTACAAAACTTATCCGACGTCACAAGCTACCAAACGAGATTACAAAGAATAGTCACATTCAATTACTGACTGTGCCCACAAAAATGCAAAATAAAGGCTCGAAATAAAATAAAATTCTAGTAACTTCAAGGCCTCAAACTGGTTGTCAGTGAGGAACGGGGCGGCGGCGACAGCGGCCAGAGCGCGGCACCAGAGTACAAGAGAGTGGACAACTTTGAACAAACAATAACAAACGCACCGAGCGTAGTTTGCTCGTATGCAAGCACAGTGCCTGTGGGTGGGATGGGCCAGGCCATGCACACTTTGATATTAATAAATTTGGTCAAAGTATGCGTGGCGTGGCTTGCTCAGTGCGTTTGTTGGAATTTGTCTTCGCCTCTCATCGCTAGTATCCAGTTTGAGACCTATTACTGATATATCCACCTAACTGTTAGCTCCAGTGAGGCGTGAATGTGCTGTGAACTTCCGTCGCGGTTTTCACACTCAAAATGCAGAAAAAATATCGTAGCAAAAAGAAAATTTAGGATAGCGCAATTGGTATATACATCGTTAGCTTTTTTAGGTCTTTTTTCTGTTGTATAGCTTTGCAAAACGAAGCTAAATAACTGCTATCGTACCAAAATTACTTTATACTGCAGAAACAAGATGATTTTATGTTGATACTACTTGTAATAGTAGTACTAATATGCTACCTGAATCAGGATAAAGCAATTATTTCCTTCTGTTGAAAGAGCTCATTGTAGTTCCGGTCAGTTTATTTTTGAAATAACAATCACACAACTCTGATAACCAATATATGTATTTATAAACGAACCAAAAATATTTCGCTTGATCATGATTCGACATTACCCGCTCAATCCCGCCGGTGGCGTGGTCACGCCGGCGTATCCATAGGCGGTGCCCACGCCTGTGGCGGGAACGGCGGCTGCACGCCGGACGTCACACAATATATCCTTATTTCTTTTACAGGAGTCGTACTACATAAATACTTTCTGTTTCATCATGCTGGATAACTGACGAAAATAACTACACTAAATCCGAGAACACCCCATGTGTAATGGATTTATGATATTTGGCCAAAAATTAGGATGGGGAAAATGAAGGAGTACTCTCAGATTTTACCATGTAATTCAAAATAAAAAGCAGTTTTCTGACATAAATTATTTTATTTACAAAATATACACATCAACAATTCACTTTCACCAAAAAAATAATAATCTGTAGATATAAAATCTCCGAAAATAAAATAAAATATTACTGCCTATTTATTTGTTTATTTTTTTGTTTATTTTGGGGATTTCGAGGCTATGTAATCTTAAATTATTTAAAAAAAAAAACCCCCATTTTTATTATTGATTTTCACATAAATTATTCATATGTTAAATGTTAAATGGTATTTTGACAAAAGATTATAGTTTCTATTGAGAAAATCTCAACAAATATCGGTTAAATACGAGCACTACACAACAAAAACAACAAGAAAAAATAATGGTGACCTTCGCGTGTTATTTTATCAAATTTTACAAATTTAACTTCGAATTACACTGAAAATATTTATCACAGCTGTTAAACAACATGACAGGATACTTTTAAATGCAAAACAACAATATTTAAAACAGAATAAACGAAAATATTCAAAAATTAATCGTAATAATACTTTCTAGGAACGGCGCCAAACAAACAATAAATAATGACAGCGATCAAATCGTGATTTCGACTTTTTTTTTCATTACATTCACTCGGCAAGCTATCTCATTCAGTACCATAACCAATTCTACACATTAATTTATACAGAAAGACTTAGACCCGCGACCATACAGCCATAGATATCGAAAAATGTGCGAGGAGAACCAAACGAAAAAAGTTGGCCGCCATGGTTGCCAAAGCAATCGACTGTTCGGGAGATTGGCAACTCGGGTTTCATGCGGCATTCAACGGTTACTGTATAACAATAGGTTTTTGTATTTGCCGGCATTGCATTGGAAACTTTCCTAACATGTAACATACGAATTTTTGCAATAAAATGTGTACTATTTCTATTTTGTGTCATTTCTAAAATGTAAAAAAATGCGCTCGAAAATATGTGGAACGAATATTTGAGTTTCAAATTTACAAAGGCTTTAACAGTATCTGTAAATTTCACTGTTGGTATTTGATACACATTATTGGACACCGGTAGCTTGTGTAAAGTTAGGTATCTGTTGTATTTACGTGTAAATAGCGGCATTCATTTACAAAACAAGCAATACTTTGTTGTTCATGGTACCTACTTTTTTTGATTCTATTTAAGTACGACTTGCGACTGACTGAGATTGTGACGGGAACCCTGGGGATTTCCTTTCTAGCCCTTAAATGCATGATGATGCATATATACATCAGTGTTTTCTTCCTTACATAATTTGTAAACGGTAACTCTAACACAGTACTTTTTACTTTTATTAGGTGCTAAAAATATCTATCTTGGTTTTTAAACGCAAGTTTTCATGATATGGCAGTTCAATTGTTTAAATGTCATAATTTGACAGCTTGGCGCACTACTAACAACTACCCGCTTTGGCGGCAAATTTGTGATTTTATTTTAGTGGATACCAAATAGCATAATTACGTGCTAAAAGTAATTTACGAGAGGATAAAGGTAAGCAGAACACATAACATTGTTTTTTTTTTTATTTCAATAACAGTTTTTTTGTAAATATCAGCGTTATAAATGTGATGTAGAAATACATCAGTATGCAAAATCGGCAAGAAATAGTTTTACTGTAGGTATAATATTTTATTTTTATTTTTGGCTTATTTGTTATAGATACGTAATTTATTCATACGAATTTTATAATTATTTTTCAGACTGTCCCTTAAAGTGGCTGATATAGACATAGAACAACTTCTGGCGGCCACACAGTATGGGCGGAGACCCTGACGGCCAGCAATGTGGCTAGATTACTGAGCCCGCAGAAGGCGATGGCCGTCAGGGTGATTAGGGGTTACCGCACGATCTCAGGTGAGGCGACATGTCTTCTAGCCGTAACTCCTCCATGGGACCTGGAAGCGAGAGCCCTTGCGTCACTATTTACACGGCGCAAGGAGGCGCTAGAGCGGGGCCAAAGGCCTTCGTCTCGAGAAATCGAGGCCCAGCGGTCCCTGCTCCACCAGGAAACCAGGGAGACATGGAAGGTGCGACTTGAGCAACCAAAGGGGCGATTCGCTACAATCGCGGCCTTCAGACCGGTCATGGACGAGTGGCTGGTGAGGAGACACGTTGCTCTCTCCTACCGGTTGTAACAGATACTTACCGGGCACGGTAGCTTTGGTAGGTATCTGTGGCGAAGACACCGGGAAACCACGGCTGAGTGTCAGCACTGCGAGGACCGCAGCGAAGACACAGCGCTCCACACGCTGGTGGAGTGCATAGCGTGGGCTCAACAGCGCCAGGTCCTTGTGGTGGGTTTAGACGTGGACACTCTCTAGCTCGAGACCATGGTGCGAGCCATGGTCTCCAGCGGGAGTAAGTGGGACTGCGTCGCCTCTTTCTGCGAGCAGGTCATGCTCGTGAAAGAGGCAGCGGGGCGGGAGCCGGAGAGAACTCTCCCACCCGAGTTCCGCAGTCGGCGGCCTGGGCGCCGCCGACCTGTCTTCGCTGAAGACTATCGGTCTCCATGACCAGGGGCCTGAGAACAGTGAGTGGGCTGTTCACCGTCCTTACAGTAGCAGGCCCATGACGGCAGCGTGACGTGAGGGATTCACGCACGCCCCCCCTTAGAAGCGGGATCACACCCAGAAACCCCCAAAGACGCGGGATAGCACCCGAAAGGATTTTCCCTCACGTTAAAAAAAAGGGCACCACACAATGGTCATGTACCAAATGTAATGTACCGTTGTGTCTAAATCAGAGAAATAACTGTTTCAAAGATTTTCATACAGTGCAGTAAGCCTAATTCGAAGACAATCGTTTAATAGAATAGTACTTAGTTTACATTATTAAAAGTAACCGTAATGCATACTGATGTAGATCTACATCAGTAATTTATTTTTATAAATCTACTAGCTGACCCGCGCAACTTCGTTTGCGTGATAAATGAAGAACCGCTCTACCGATTTTTTGCAAACTTCACATAAACCATCTACTAAATAGTTCGAACAAAGCCTAAACATTTGGTTTGGATAGGTGAACCCGTTCTTGAGTTATAAAATTACAACGAAAAGTGGCATTGATTTTTATATATATAGATAAATAAAAAAAATAAAAAATTTTTTGTTTATTTTTCCCTTATTATATGTTTAATTTTCTACCTGTTTCAATTTATGGTATTTAAAAAGAAAAAATCATGCATTTAAGGGCTAGGGCGTATCCGGGACTCCGGCGTCAGGCTCCGTGTGATTACAATCGGTAGTTATCCACACGTTTTAAAAAAGCTGAGATTATGTATGGTGTCTTCGTTTGCAACAAGTCATGAGTAGTTATAACTCCCGCCTCTTTTGTCTTCTTTTCGTCTATCTACATTTTACACGCCAAGTTTTTTATTACTATAAAAATAAACTTAGTCTTTTTCTGGAGTATAATATTTTCTACTGAATCTGAAAATAAACTTATAATTTATTTATTTTCTACGACCTTAAAGCCTAAACTTAAAGTTTTCCATTAAGAATACAAATGCCTAACCTAGCCGAGTGACAGCTAAGCTTAAGTAATGATCAAAGGAGATTGCCCATTATTTAATGGGCCGCCGTTTCGTAACAAATAATTTTGTATGACAGCGAAAATTTGATATTAAATTGGATGGATATCGTACTTTCATAGGAAATAAAAAATATTCTCTTATTTTGTGGGGTTTTCTCTCATTCTTCGTTTTGCTGTTCAAATTAGAGGTTAGTATCGAAGCAAATGTCCATCAATCCGTCAAATCAATTTTGTCCAGAAAGGGCTAATCGTTACATGGATGAACATGGATTGAATTCAAATAAGATAGACGTAATAGTTCCATCACTAATAAATAACCCTGAAAATGAAATACCTACCTAGTTACCTATACATCAATGTTTATATATTATCTCTATTTAATGCATAGTCGCGCCCGGTTCATCTAGTTGCGATAAAACTTTGTCAACCTATAGCTTGCACTTGCGTGAAAGTCATAGACATAATTTGAACTATTTTGAACCCGGCAGGTAGCACTGCAATCTGGGTATAGGACTGTGCCGTGCGAAGCCGGGGTGGGTCAGCTAGTACTTATAAGGTTATGCAGGTTTGTGTAGGTAGAAGAAAATGAAAATGCTAGAATATTTTTAAGCAAGTTTTATTCATCCATGATGTCTATATCATCACCCTCATATTCATGAAATGTTGTCCAAAAATGCAGCTGGCGGTTCAATGTATCTAAATCGCGCCCAACTTAGTTACCACAATGTAGTCAGAATGTGGGCACAGCATCCCACCGTACGAAAGCCTACCAAACAATAATTGTTTGGTAGGCTTTCGTACGGTGGGATGCTCTGCCAATTTTACATTGATGAAAAATACAAATCCGTGAAGTCTCAGCAGCCCTATTGTATATATTTGACGATATATTAGGAATATGTACAACATTTGGAACATGGTACACTTGATATGTGGGTTGTGGTGGTGGTGTAGGTATAGGCCTTAAGGGAGTAGCAGATTGTGAAACACTATCTAACTGTTGTGTTGAAGTTGTGAGGACTTCCATATTCTCATGTGGTGTAACAGCACCTTCATGTATAACCTGCTGCCGCCTACTCTGATCGTACTGAGTCTGTCTCCTTACAGTTCTATACGCATTTGTCCAACAAGGCAGGCAAACTTTTTGAAGTCTGTGAACCTGTAAGCAAAGAAAATAAAGTTAAAACCGAATTTATGTCATTTAAAAACGGCTCTGAAAAGGTGTTCCGTTAATATTGACTTAGGTTATTTTACTGCATTTTATCTGCAACTAGAAGACGTCACGCGGTTTCACCCACGTAGCCCCCGTTTCCGTGACAATACGGAAATAAAATATAACCTATATTCGCCGGGAAGAGTGTAGCTTCCCAACAGTGAAAGAAGTTTTCAAATCGGTCCAGTAGTTTCAGAGCCTATTCGATGGAAACAGACAAACACTCATATCTTTTCTCTTTATAATATTATTATAGATTATAAATATCACAGACTTGAAGAATGCTGTGAAAGAATGCCTTGAGGCAAAGTATTATTAAAAGTATATTTACCTGTTGATTAGGTATACATGACATGATGAGATTTCCTTTAGGGCTATTAATTATCACTTTATGCGTCTTAGCTCTCAGTATGGAAGACCCACAGGCTAAGCACACTTGCTCATGTCCATAAGCTCGTACAGCTGCTGATTCACTAGATGAGCTTTGAGATGCTCTTTGTAATATTACAAAACATTCTTGACAAAGAAAATAATTCATTTTTATAATTCATTTATTCATAATAATTCAGATTGTAGGTTTACATTGTTGCATTAACATTATAATAATGGCTGAGATAATTCTTCTACAATAACATGGTCGGAGTACTGCTCTCCTAGATAGGCTACAAGTAGCCTGTGTTAAGGAGAAACAGTGACACTCCCTAGTATGGTTGGAGTAACATATTTGAGTTGATCTATCTAGCAAACAATTGAAAAGGTGCATATGATAATATTAATCTTTTGTGTAACATAAATAACAATAATGATCAGGTAATACAGATTAAATAAAATGAAATGTGAATTAGATGTCTTGTATAGATTTATGTATGTGTGTTTGTGTGTGTGTATGTGTGTGCGTGTGCGTGTGTGTGTGTGTGTGTGTGTGTGTGTGTGTGTGTGTGTTTGTGTGAGTGAGTGTTATGTATTTGAGTGTGCGCAAGTAAGTAGTGGGATTAGCCTGTTTACTGTACGAAGTATGTTTCTGTCTCATCGTAATCCAGCTGTTGTAGAAAGTTTCGAAGTTTTGTTTTGGCATTATATCGTGATAGTTCGAATATTGGGCACTTTTTATTAATTTTATTGTAAAGAGAGGGTGCCAGGTATGTCGAGAATCTCTTGGCGAAAGATGTACGACGCGGTGGTATTGTACAGATTCTGTCTTGTCGGCGTTTGGTTATTATACGATATGGAGTTCTAGAGTGTTGCAGCAAAGCAATGTGCAACATGTATAGTTGACGAACATTCAGAACATTACATATATTGTAGAGATCTGTGGTTGGGAATAGAATAGGTCGAAAGGTAGCAACTTTAAGCACAGCGCGGTGAGCAATCTCGACAGGCATTATCACTGATTTTGCGGCTCCACCCCAGCATGAAATACAGTAGGTAATCAGTGATAGGCACAGTGCTGAGTAGACATTTTTTATTATAGACGCACTTGCTACTTGTCTTAGGGTTTTAAATATATAAATTAATTTACGTATACGACCAGTGAGAGTTATAGTGTGAGGTTTGAAATTAATATTTTTATCTATTACTATTCCGAGATATTTGGTGTATTCGACAGAATTTAGACGAGGGCATTGGCAGTCCGGGGTAGGATTTGGAAAACATGAGTGGGCTTTCAATGTAAGGGGCTGTCTTGGTTGGGATGTGGAAGTTATGGAGAATGTTATAAAATTAGTTTTTGTAGTATTTAGAGTTAGAGTGTGTGTTAAAAGCCAATGTTGTGCAGTATTAAAACCGTTTTGCGAAACTGACTCCAATTCAGACCATGTATTTGCGCAGAAAGTGTTCGCAGTGTCGTCTGCATAAGATACAACTTGTGCATTTGGTATTTTTAAATTGCACAGGTCATTGATGAATACGAGGAACAGTGTAGGGCCCAATATACTGCCTTGTGGCACGCCGTACTGAATGGGGAGAACCTCACTTTTAAATTTGTCAATTTGTACATATTGAAAGCGTTCAGAGAGGTAACTTCTAAATAAGTCAAGGGGAATACCTCTGACACCCACATTTTCTAACTTGGATAAGAGGGCCGGAATCGGAACAGTATCAAAAGCTTTAGCTAAGTCTAGAAATATGGTTAATACCTTCCTGTTACTGTCTAAATTTTCTGCGATATGATCTACCAATTTGTGTACTGCGTCACTGGTAGATCTATTTTTACGGAAGCCGAATTGTTGAGGTGATAAAATTTTATAATGTTCAAGATAGTTCATTAATCTCTTGTTAATTAGGCGTTCCAGTATTTTAGATAGTGTGCAGAGGACAGCTATAGGTCGGTAGTTTGTTACCAGATTTCCGTTACCACTCTTGAAGATAGGATGTATGATAGCCTTTTTGAGAGAAGAGGGAAATATAGCTGTTTCAAAGCAAAGATTAAATATGTGGCTTAATATAGGTGCTAGGAGTTCAGAGTATCGTTTTAGAAACAGACATGAGATGCCATCCCATCCAGCAGCGGCGTTAACTCTTATTGAATTTACCACTAGGAGAACTTCGTCAGGATCTGTTTTTTCCAAGACAAAGGATTCTTTGTGCCGGTCACTCCGTGGAGCTTGTGCAAAGGATAGGGAGCTCGAACTGATCTTATCTGCCAGCGTCTTGCCTATGTTCACAAAGTAGCGATTTACAGTGTTACACGACTGAGTCTGTGACGAAGAAAGTGTTAGAAGGGGAGTGTTGCTGTGTTTAGGTTTTGATGTGTTTGTGATGTGTTTTATAGTGTCCCAGAGCTTTTTTGGATTACTTGAAGCCTTATTTAGTTCCTGAGAGTCATGGTGCCTTTTTGCTTTTTTTAAAATTCTAGTGCAAAATATTCTGTATCGCTTGTATGTCGTCAGTAGAGTGATGTTGTCAGGTGATTGTTTAACTTTTTTATGAAGATGATCACGATTCCGGATACATCTGAGAAGACCCTGAGTTATCCATGGCTTGTAAATTTTTTTCCTTGCAGGTATCTTTATGGTGGTAGTGCATTTGTCGATCGCTGATCTACTCAACGTGATGAAGTAATCTATAGCTCTATCAGGATCTGACATAGAAAACACAGGCATAAAGTCCAGGTCAGCCATAGCTGCGTCAAGGGCCTCATAGTTTGTTTTAGTGGCTGTTTTCTCATCACTTAATTTTGAGATCTTTTTCTTAAGACAGGACAATGAGGAAGTGTGATCGGTCAATGTTGTATTATAAAGGAGAGTTAAGGTTTTACACTTAGTGCGAAGTAGGGTGTGGTCTAAGCATTTCTTATCCCTCGTAGGAAGCATATGTGCAGGTAAAAAGCCATGATAGGCCAGGGTATTTAAATATTCCTGACTTCGTTTGTCTGATGTATTGTGTTTAATATCAATGTTAATGTCTCCTGTTATGATGACTGTTTTGTAATTCGTGAGTGAAAGGATAGTGTTACACAGTGCTGTAAGAAAAGGTTGAATATCGTCGTTTGAGGGTGAGCGGTATATACAAATTACGGCGGTGTCCGCGTCTACCTTAATGACCAAGCCCGAGGCAGATCCCTGCCACCCAGGTTCCTCACAGATAGTTACGAGGTTAGACCTCGCAAAAACAACAACACCATCGTTCTTGTTTAGGTGATTGGTGGATCTGTAAGAAGTATAATGCTGTAAGATCGGCGCCACGGCGTTAGTTGAACAATCCAGCCAACACTTTGTTAGGACCAAGAGGTCACAGTCGACATGTATACGTTGTAGTAGGGTTTGTAATTCAAGGAAGTTAGAGTGCAGAGAGCGGATGTTTTGCGATAAAATTGTCAGGTCATACTTATTGTCTAGAATGTAGGTTTGTGTTTGTTCTGGGGAACATTCATGAAACTCCGATACAGAAAAGTCATCAAAATTTTCAATAATGTCACTTACGAGAGTAGTCATTTTTAACAATTATGAATACGGGTAATAAAATAATAAGGCAATTAAGGTTTGTCATTTTAAACGTCACAATGAGTAATAGATGAAGACACAGGCGAGTGAGTGTAAGTATATGAAATTCATATCCATGATAATTGTTGTTGTGTGATGTGTGGAGTAAGTAGGATTGTGTATTTATGTCTAGGCTTAACACTATACTTAAGGTAAAATACATGTTTAAATAAATATCCATTAAAGTACATATTAAATTTGGCAATATAAATGGCACTACCAGTAGTCATTGGTTAATAGGTGCAGACAGTTGTTGCAAGTGTTCCTCATTTCGTATCACGATATAAGGGCTATTCCCATCTTTTCTAACCAGAATACGACCATTAGACGTCCAGCAGTACTGAAAACTGTTTGCCTTTGCGAATGTCCGGGTGTGATAAAAAAGGCGCTTTGAGTAAGAAGTCAGCTGCTCTGCGATGAAGATAGAAGTGTGAGGTGTCAAACCCATGGTAGATGAAGACAACTTATCGTTGACGTGTAGCCTATTAAACTTTTTAGCCGCTGACAGAAATTTAGATTTTATCAAGGTATTTGTAAACTCCACAGATACTGCTGAGGTTGGGCTTTCTTTTTTTGATAGTTGCCGTGTTACGTCGCGTATGTCAGATGTTTTTAAGGGCAGCTCCAGGTGTTTTGATAGATCTAGCAAGGCATTATATAGCATCTCTTTGGTTTCATTTAAACGTTTTGGTACATTACGTATTTCTACAGTAGTCTTTACAATTGATCGATCAATGTATTCAAGCTTCTCCTCAAGTAAGGCTAGCTTTGTTCCCGCGTTCCTAGCGTTGTTGAAATGTTCAGAGCGTTCAAGGAGAAGCGTTTTTGTAGGCGTTTGTTTGAGTTGTAGCTGCCCCAGCGGCGAGTGTCGTCGCGTCGGACGCGGCAAATGAAGCGACAGGTGACGCCGCGGAGGACGCGGCGGGTAAACCAGCGAGTCTCGCAATGGAGTAACGCGGCGGATGAAGCTGCGGGTGACGCCGCAAAGGCCGCGCCAAGGAAGGGGTGGGAGAGGTGCGGGGTATGCGTTAGGAATGTCGGGCAATTAAGTTCCTAGAAAATATCGATATTAAAATAAAAATATTTTTCAAAATAAAATATCGATATTTTATTTTAAAAAATGTAATCGATGTTTATAACCCTCTGGAGCAGAACGTCATGAAAGCAAAATGTCATGTACGCAAAATAAACGATACATCGATATTTATGAAAGATATAGAGGGTGTCCCACGGCTATGCCACATGGAGGAAAAGTACCTTAAATATTGTAGATGGAACATTTTACTGAAAGAAGACATTATTTTAATTTAAAAAACAATTTAATCTATATTCATAGATTTTTAAAAAAATTACATGTTTGAGCCGGGAATCGAACCCGCTACACGAGAAAAAATAATCATTCCGTAGGTTTATCATACCGATCGAAATGCTTCATCATAAGGATTATTTTTTGCTAAGTAACATAGTGTCAAAAATAAAAGGAAGAGCATGTATTTTAACATTTGATGTGAAACTTTGTTCACAAAAATGAAAAGCTGGCATCGCCGGTGATCTCAATGAAGACTTTCGTTCCTGGATCGGGAAAAATACGATAGCCGCCGAGATCCACAGATCTAACAACGTTAGATTTTTTATGGGTTTATGACATGTAATTTTTTTTATACCACTAAGGTGGCAGACAAGCATACGACCCACCAGAAGGTCACCGCAGCCTATATTAAATGTAGTTTACAAGAAATGCAAATGTCCACGAGCTACAAACAGAACTTGGACGTATTATTATAAATATCCACCACACCAAGATCAAAAGATCGAAAAGGAGTAAAATAATCAAAAGTGTGCGACTTTGTATTCAACAATATGGGACTTTTGCATTAAAAATGTTAAAATTCATGGTCTTCAGTTTATTTCTGACACAATGTTACTTAGCAAAAAATAAACCTTATGATGAAGCCTTTCGATTGGTATGATTAACCTAAGGGGTGATTATTTTTTCTCGTGTAGCGGGTTCGATTCCCGGCTCAACCATGTAATTATTTAAAAATCTATGAATGCAGTTTAAGTTGTTTTTTAAATTAAAATAATGTCTTCTTTCAGTAAAATGTTCCATCTACAATATTTAAGGTACTTTCCCTACATGTAGCATAGCCATATCTCTGTTGTACAGACACGACAACTTCAATTTTTTTTAATACGAGTAGTACATGTAGATGGAAAACACAAAACATGGAAAAATATTTTTTTTTTCGATCGGCCCATCGGTTTGAACCCCAGATCAGACTCGGGAATCAAACCCAAGACCTCAGTGTGGCAGTCGCATGCACTTTCACTCCGCCACCGTGGCGGTGGCAGCCAAGTGTTAACTTTATATTTTACATTTTAATAGTTTTGGTAATTCAAATTAGATAGCCAAAATCAATCAAATCTGGACGTAGGCCTCTCCAAATTTACACCACAATAAATCCCTCCGGAGCAGAACCCTCCGAATCAATACATATAATAAAATCGTAACAGGTCGCTGTCTGTACATGGGAGATAAATAAGAAAAAATATTATACGGGGGGCTTTATGAACGCAATACAACCCAAAACAATGATTTTATTTTTTAATGATTTTATGATATTTTGGGTTACAATATCGTTACTAAAATATCGATATTTATAAACGATATCATTATCATTTATAAATAAAGTTTACATCCCTAGTCGAGACGAGACGCAGCGGGTGTAGCAGCGGGTGACGCAGCGGGTGACGCAGCGGGTGACGCAGCGGGTGACGCAGCGGGTGACGCAGCGGGTGTCGCTGCGTACCACGCGGCGAGTGCAGCCTCGAGAGAAGCCACGCCGCACGCGTCGCTCGACGCCCCGCGTTTCCTTAAACGAGCTCCTACATTTCTATATGTTTGATTTTGCGCGTGACGCTACGCGGGCCGCTTCACGCGCCGCCTGACCATAAACGTTCAAATCGCTTTACGCGCCGCTGCAAGCCACGCCGTACGCGACGCTTGACGCCCCGCGTCTCCTTAAACGAGCCCTTAGAGAAACATTATCAAGATACTATATCTTGCCGAAAGAGTAAAACCGAGACCCTATTAATGACACTTCGCCGTCAGTCTGTCTGTCTGTCCATTACGAACTGTATCTCAAGAACCATGATAGCTAGAGAGCTGAAATTTTCACAGATGATGTACAATATCTGTTGCCGCTATAACCACAAGAATCTGAAAAAAAAAATGCGAGTTTAAGGGGGATCCAGTACAACAAATGTGATTTTTTGCCGTTGAACCCTGCGTGCGCGAGTCGAACTCGCACTTGGCCTGTTTTTTTTCAACAGTGAAAATTCCTTATGCCACACACCGAAGACTCCTCTAGAACTCCTCGGAAGAATGTCCCAGGGTTCCCGACAGACTTTGGCTACCACCGCGCGTAGCCTAGGCTACTGTCCTGGGTCTTTGGGGTTTGGTTCGATGTTATTCTGTTTCTTGGAGCGTGAGGCGTGCGTGAAACTCTCACTTCAAGGCGCCGCCTTGGGCCTGCTTCTGTAAGGATGGCGAGCAGCACTCCCGCTGCACTCGCTTATTCGTGGAGATATTAAATAATCTAAACCTACTCTTTAGTATCAATGTTAGATACTTAGCAAATGCATTTTCCTTATCATTATCTTCAAAGTCCTCGTGTCAAACTCCATATGGTCATTGTGCGCGTTATCGCGTGACTTTTGTGAAGCGTTACAAAAACGCGTCAGTCTTTCACAGCGAGTATTGTAGCGTCGGACGCTTTGTGTCTTTTATGAGCTCTCTATGGCTTTGTTCTTAGAGTTAAGGCATGAGGTTTTTGATATGCGAAAGTTCTCACAGCTTTGACTAAACTACAAGCCGTGTTGAAAGATCGCTACTAAATTAAGTTGCATGTAGGTCGGTCTTGGGAAAAAGTTGTATCTACTTTTCCATAACATACATTATTTTTATCAGTAATGATTACAAAATTCTTATTTCGTGTTGATAATCAAAATATTATGTAGATATTTTTGCCAACACTACATACCTAGTTATAAATAAAATGAAGAGCATTTGTGTTAATTTAATTACGTAATTACGAATTTAATTAAACTTAATTCAAATGATAGACAAAATTTAGTGTCACATTCTGTAGTAGGTATTGTAAGTAAGTCATGAGTGAAAGATAAATGAAAGTTAGCTCATTAACGTAATATATGAGTGGAGCTCATAAATGAGTAAGTAATATAGTACAATGTTAATGAGTATTTCAAAGATCAAAGGAGCCGATATGAGTGTCCAACTTTATGGGTTTGTGCTAGTTTTGGGCAATGTTTGAAATAAGTTTGTAACTCATTAATTACGCTACGGAATTACAAGTTTTTGGTCACTGAAATAAAATTGTAACTAGATTGGACCTTTTTTCTTTGAGATTGAATGTCAAAATAATTTTGCCTCATTTAATAAGCGGTTAGCCTATTACCGTGTTGAAACATTTTCAACTTAGCTTAACTCCTGCCATGAACTGGCAACTAGGATCAACGGCTTAGCGTGCATTCCGTAACACGGTAACACTCGTAAATAAAAATGGCAAAAATGCTCACCCATCCGAGGAGTAGCCTAGCGAACGATAAACAGTGCTCGTTTGCAGTAAACTGAGCCAGCTACGGAGCTACGAGCGCAAATTGTATACAGTATTGTCTGTACTACACAATCTTTTTAAAGTAAATAAACAAATAAATATAAAAGAACTGCAGGTATCTTCGCCCGTAAATTCAGAATCCGCAAAACAAAATAGCTCTAAAAGCATTTCTTAAAATGTAGTTTTTCCGCGCTGTCCTCGCATCTGTTCGCAGCGAGCCGCACCACAATGGTTTCACCATTGAGTGCGTTCGAAATGGTTCTACTATTTTTGCCATAGTGCAACACAGTTAGGTACTCGTATGTAGGTAGTGCAAGGGTCTTTTTGTTAAAAATAGAGAATGAATTTCTTGTCGTTCATGCAGGATTGCGATTGGAAACTTGTAGGTAATGTTTACGTTAATGTAATTTAAATCCGCATAATTGTGTAAACTGACTTGTGTTTCTTTAAAGTGCTGTAATTAGAGAACCGATGAATTTACTGACTGTGGGAAAGGAATATCCGTGTTTTTAATGCGTGGTTTGTTTCGCACAGTCTCTCTCTCTCTCTATTACCTAGTGAATCTGGCATTAAGAGCAGCAATATTATTCCTCTCGGACCAGGATGGTATTCTCCGCCAGGTCAAAGAGTAGCGGCAGCACAACATTGAATTGACTTGACAAGACAAGATGAAGTCTACATATAACTTGCATCGGTTTATATTCCATGCATCATTGAACATTATTACAGAACGTCGTAACACGAGTATATTACAAGGAGTTTCTCTTTGATGTTGTTTAAAACGTTAAAGCTTTTTGCGCTTAAAAGGTTTCGAGATTCACTTGTCTCAACTGTAGTGCATTTGAGAAAATTTTTGCACATTTTATGTTGATGCTAGTATAGACCTTTGCAGGTGAAACTTGATCCTACAATTTTGAATTATTTAAAACTAACTATTCTTGAGATAGATAGAGGGATTGATATTCCCTTAGGTTCGTTCCTCTTTCGTAGCCAGCAAAAAAACAGTCCTGCTACGTCGTAGAATTTCTATTCGTAGCGTTAGAATCCTGTGCTACGAACGTAGTGATTATATCGTAGAAGCTCTACAAAGCATAAAAATAGTATTCATTTAGAGACTAATTTATAGTGCTTGGTTTGTGGAGTTAATAAATTGTTAGTAATTGTAAAAGATTGCTTAAATATAGGTATATTTGTCACGACTATTTCGTAACCTGATTGACTGATTACACTGAAATATAGTATACAGGTAGCGTATAATTAAAATCGACCAAAAAAATTAGTAAGGATTGACCACATGCATTGAATTCGAGTTAAAAATATTTAAGTGTATTTTAACTTGTATAAGTAGGTTATCCATAATTGTTTTACTTAATGGCGCTGTGTGAAATTAGTCTCGCCATATTTCTATACTGTTAAAACTTATGTAGGTAGAGTGGTATAAAATTTCTCCAAAGCAACTGCCCATTACGTCATAATTATTATTTAAATACTCGAAAAAGAGGTATTTTCGAGCAATCATGGTTCATGTTTTAATAATTCATACAATATTAATAAAGCAACGTCGACAGTGCGCCAGTGAGATGTAAATCACCTTTTATACAAATGAAAGCACAATAATATGGTCAGTGGAGCGTCATTTCAATTAACTATCAGTTTTATGCACATCATACATTTACACACACCTGATATCTTTGACTTTTGGTTTCAAATGATTCTGTTCTGTGTTGTAGTAGATGCCTTTGTTTTATACCACTAAGGTGACAGGCAAGCATACGGCCCACCAGAAGGACTGGTAGTCACTACACTAGTATTTCCTTTTTTAGGGTTCCGTAGCCAAATGGCAAAAAACGGAACCCTTGTAGATTCGTCATGTCTGTCTGTCCGTCCGTTTGTCACAGCCACTTTTCTCCGAAACTATAAGGCCTATGCTGTTGAAACTTGGTTAGTACATAGATGTATTTTGTAAACCGCATTCAGATTTTTACATAAAACTGTAAAAAGCAGTAAATATTGGGGGAACCCATACTCAGAACTGAAACTCAAAATTGTGTTTTTCATTAAACCCTTACGTGTGTGGTAGTGATGTAACGAATGTCATTTTTTAAACATTCGCGAATGCGAGTGCGAATGCAAATGTCTGCTACTGACATTCGCGGACGTGAATGCGAATGTAGAAGTGTTCAAATTTGGCGCCAATTTTCTATGGCTTGCTGGCAGTTACGAGGTGCGTTCCGATTGTATTTTGTACCGTGAATTACCGAGTTGATACGAACACATCCGACTGTAGTGTACATTCGGCTCGCGCCGGTCTTTTCGTAAACAAAACAAGTGAATTTTTAAAAATACGTCCACTAAATAGCGTGTCATAGCACATATATTTTACATTTGGATGAAGACAGTCAAACCGATGTATCTTCCAATTCACGTTGCCCCGAACGCAAAGCGTATCAGGTTAAATGAAACCGAAGATACCGAAACAAATAAAAGTGCATCTTTGAAAGAAACAGTTAATTAACTGATGGATGCGAGTGACAGTGAAGAAGAAGAAGACATAGGTACATTTGATACTTTTCAAAACCCTGTTCATCTTTTAATCTGTAAATCTGTCACACAAAACTGAACCGAAAAACGCGTGGTAAGTTGGTTACACCACCAACGAGTGTGAAAATGAACAAACAAACAAACATCCCCACCTCCCAAACGCATATACCGTCTCCGTTCCGTCGTGGGTAATAAATAATATCAAATATGATTAAATGAAGACTGTTAATGTGCTTAAGAGGTTAAGTTACTTTTTCTTGCTTAAAAACATGAGAAATGAATGGATTTTGAATTTGAAACCTACCATTATCTTTTTTTTCAAAGTAAATTGGAGTTTATGGTAAAATAAATTCAAATCTTACTCCCATAAGTCCAATTCTCTCCCATGGATTCGTTAGGATTCTCCTTCGTAATATGGTTTTTTTTTCAACTTCATTCGAAACAAATACCATATGACTTCTTCCAACCCCGCCTTTCTATTTTTATTTAATAAATGTTCCGCCCACCTGAAAAATAAAGTACACTGTCGACTTTTACTATACCTGCTGTTAAATTGACCATGAAATTGTTCTGTCGTACAGTACATTGCCGTCGAAGTGTAGATCAATAGTCCCGTACATACCTACTCTGTACTTACGCAATACGTAATCTTATTACGAACTAGGTATTATACGAACCATTGATCTAACTTTCCAGCTAATCAGTAGCTGTAAAATTTCATACTCATACTTTCAGTCTCCCTGAAATGCATGCCATGCAATATGCCATTTTAACATCTAAGAGTGAAGCAATGACGATATATTTACCGTACCTTGTAATAACATTCATGATAATAGGTTAACTCTGGTTCTAAGTGTAATTGTCGTAACCTTGAGGCACTCGCTCGTGCTTCGTGTTGCGTCATTAACTGAATGTTACGGGGGTAATGTTCCTACGATAACATATTTCATGTTACTTGTCTGAAATTGTTGTGCCGCGCTCCATTTTTAACCGACTTCAGAAAAAGGAGGAGGTTCTCAATTCGTCTGTATGTATTTTTTTTTATGTATGTTAAGCGATATTTCCGTCAATTATAGACGGATTTCATAATTTCTTGCTCTGTTGAATAGGGTTTACTTCTGAGGTGGTCCCATTTTCACCAGGTCAGGATCTGATGATGGGATCCAAGAGAAAACGAGGGCAACCACCGAAAATTGTAGGGACAACTAGTTCGTTTGTTAACTTTTTAATTAAGTGCTTTAATGTTCTACACTTTAATGAAGGTCTGGAGTCGACCTGATGATAGAGTCGAAAGACAGACGAGGGCATTCCTTAACAATTTACAGCAGTTACCTTGTGTTTGGGCTTGATTGAGTTGTATTGATGAGAACTTTACACCTAGATTTATAGATCCAACTTTTAAAAAAAAGGAAGTTGTCAATGTTTCATGTATGTTCACCGATATTTCGTCACTTATAGACGAATTTTAAATCTGCTTTTTGTTGGATAGAGTCCACTTATGAGGCGGTCCCAATTTCACCAGGTCAAGATCTGATGATGGAATTCAGGAGAAATCGAGGGCAACCACCGAAAATTGTAGGGACAACTAGAGTGCGTCTGTTAACTTTTTCATTCAGTGCTTTAATGTACTTACTACAATTTAATGAATGTCTGGAGTCGATCTGATGATGGAACCGAAAGACAGTCGAGGGAATTCCTTATTGATTTACAGCCGCTACCTTGTGTTTGGGCTTGATTGATTTGTATTGATGAGAACTTTCACCTAGATAGATATATTTTTCTGTTCACCCGTCACTTAAAATAATGAAAAAAAAAATTTTCAATAAAAAATAAAACCGACTTCAAACAAATCCTGAAAAATGAAATTTACAAAGCACAAAGTAATATGTATTTTGATTTATTAGATTTTATTCAATATAATATTGAAGGTGGTGCCATGAATAATACCTACATAAAACTATGGGTTTACTTGGCGCCGACTTCAATATGATCAATACATATAATAAAATCGTAACAGGTCGCTGTCTGTACATGGAAGATAAATAAGAATAAATATTATAGGGGGGCTTTATGAACGCAATAGAACCCAAAACAATGATTTTTAGAATTTTTGTCTGTTTGTCTGTATGTCTGTACGTCTGTATATCTGTTTGTCTGTACGGTTGTGCACGCTAATCTCAGCAACCGCTCAACCGATTGCAATGCGGTTTTTTTTATTGTGTTGAGGTTTGCTCCAGTTAACATTTAGCGTTTGTTTTATGTAAATCGGTTTAGAAATAAAAGAGTTATAACACTTTTAAGAATTAGATATTTTGAAAATTTTAATTGTAGGGGTTTCTTTGAATGTGAGTGAACCTAAACTGGCGTGTTGGCTTAATCATAAAAGAGCTTAATGATTAAGACTATTTTTAAACAATTCAGTCCGCGCCGAAGGCGTGGACTGAATTGTTTTAAAATAGACTTAATCATTAAGCTCTTTTATGATTAAGCAAACAGGGCAGTTTTAGACGCTGCTTGATGACTCTGATGAAGAAATACCTTTCCTTTCATACACCTTATGTGACGTAAACGAAGTTGCGGGCTCAGCTAGTATTGAATAAAATCTGATAAAATCAAAATACATATTACTTTGTGCTTTGTAAATTTCATTTTTCAGGATTTGTTTAAAGTCGGTTTTATTTTTTATTGAAAAATTTTTTTTTTGTGTTTTTATCAGAGAGTTTTTGTTTTGCGAGATATAGGGTCTTGACAGACAGACGGACGTCCACACGCAAATGATTAATAAAAAAAAACATGCGAAACAAGTCACGCTGAGAAAATAATTATTGTGGAACAATACAAGTGGCGTATTCGGGTTTTGAGTGTGATAAGTGACTTAGAAAAGAATATATGTTTCTTTGATTTTTTTTCTATTTATTCAGATATTATCTGACCTTCTAAACTCAACAAATAAATGTCAATAGGTATAATACCTTAGAATACCTATAACTCTGATTAGTTTCTGATAACTTTTCACTTAACAAATTGTTACTGAACAACTTATAAAAGCCCGCTTGAGGCTTACACACTCAAAATAAAGTGCTTGTTTGAAACTCTTACATATTTTACAAGTTTTAATCGTTCTTAAACAAAGTTATACTTAGGTGTTTTCTTTTATTTGAGATAAACAAAGTTACGAAGTTGGAGGCTCGGGGCTTGTACATAATCGTTACAACGTAAGTCTACGGCTTAAGTTTAACTTTAGGTTCTAGTTTAGGATTGTTGTTATCAATTCTTTATTTCGCTTAAGTAAAATTGTAAAGTGTATCACTTTTAAATTAGCTGACCTAAAACTGTAGTTTTCCAAGTAAAAGTCCACATAATTGTGGGAGATCTTACAGTACATACTATTAACACAGAGGACCTAACTACTGGCTTTTTTAACGTGAGGAAACGCCGCCGGACTCCTACCTACTAAAAACCACACGTATCCTACCTAACAGCCTACGGTTGCAAGCCCCGGGTATGCCCTCGGAAGGATGTCTCCAGAACACTAACTGCTGGCTGTCCCGTATGTCTGTCCTTCAGGTTTGGGCTTGTCGTTTCTTCCCATGAAGAAGACGACAAGCCCTTATAATAGATATCGTGATCGTTGACTGTATACATCAAGCGGTAGATCAAGCGGTAGATCAATGGGAAACCAAGGCCAGGGTCGGTGGTGCGTTGTTTTCACCCCTAGACCTCTTTATTCCATGATGTTGCATTTTATCTACATAATATACCTATCAAAGATAGTAAGAAGTAATCAGATGAAACAAGGGTATCTCCAACAAAGTTGTATGGCATATGCAAGTTATGAGGTAAAAAGATTCCCAAACAAACATTTTACTGTAGAAATTGTACAAAGAATAGACAAACTTTACCCTACTTAATTGACTGAAAGGAACAAAATAAAAAAAACATGTTAGGATTCTGTTGTAGGAGGTATACGCTTACAGGGTTTAAGAAGTAGTAAAGAAAAAGAAAGTAATGTTCTTTGTGACGTCAACCTTTTTGGGGTTAACGAGTTATTCCCGAGGTGGATTAACTTGCGGGTGAATCAGACGCACTCCCTTACGGGTTGTAAAACATACGCGTAAACTTGATTGAAATTTAACTTTGATGTTCACGGAAAAATACCTTAAATGCTCTTACTTATGTAGTGTGATTGATATAGCTAGCGAGACTCGGGAAATCTGTAAGTTATTGGAATACGTTGGTATCTTATTCATTAGTTATTAGGCTGACTTTTTATTTGTTTTATTCAAAATATTGTGTCCTTAAAGGGCAGGGCATAGCTGACCCTGTACTAGAAATCTGTGAATATCTCTTGTAAAATTATAGTCATTGAATTTAATTTAATCTAAAATGTGGATATGTAACATAATATTGCGAATAAGTTTTGAGAAGTAAAAACTAAGTACTAAACCGAATTTGACTTCAAATTAGAACTTAGAATGATCGATTTACGGTTAGAATTTGGTTGGTATATCCTAATTCAAATAGTTACATGTCATATAACAATTTAAACTTTAGGGCTCCCAGGGGAGTCAAACACTATGATACTGTAATCCGATGAGAAGGGGGAGAATTGTCAAAGGATTCATAACTTACTGAATCACATTAATCAACAGAGACTGTACCAACAACAAACTTGAGAATGTCGAGTTAATGATATTATCTGAAGTTCATGCAAACGTTGACGCTAAGATTATAGATACGACTATGTACGTATTGTCCCGCCTATATACCCGAAGGGGCAAGCATACTATACGCGGCACTTTTGTCCAAAATAATAGGTTGAGACCCTATTGCCGTGATGAAATAGTTCTTTTATTGACCTTAGGAAGGCGATGAGATAGCCAATGACAGTTCATTACATGTCTCTGTCTGTAGTGCATACTCGTATGACGTGACGTCGCGGCCTACTGTTCTGAGGTCTCACATTCAATGCTGGGTAAAAATAGTAGTGTATGTATTTAGAAATCTTTACCATTTCAAGCCTATAATAGCTTAATTTGCATTAGATGGAGCTCTTTAAAGATATTTTATAATGTTTATTGATAAATATTATGTGGAATTGAGTGCCGATAGTTAAGTGCATACCAGTACAATGTTTAAGACCTAGTACATAAGTAGTACCTCTAACAGCAAATACTATGGCTCCAAATAAGAGATAGATGTCATCAGGCTCTTTTTACGTCGAATAATTAAACATACATTCAAGTTACAATAGTTTAAGACTGGATCTTCAAACAACTATCAACTTAATGTAAATTCGTCAAATAGAAATCAACCACACGTTATATACAATCGACCCAACTTCAGGTACAATAGTTCAGCTCCCCCTGGAGCCTTGCGTGGGGTAGACAGGCCTGAAAGGATACGTGATCGGACCACTGATAGTTCGGTACAAGCCTCTACGTAATTAAGATCATTTAGCGACTCTAACTCAGTTGATTGGAGAGGGAGTATCTCGAGGAATGCTTGATTCTTTCTTTATACAATTAGGTGTAGCAGTGGTTAAGTTGCAGAGAGCATACTAAATACAATTGATTATGATTATACTGAATTGATTAACTTAATATTGTTTTTTGCTCCAGTAATAGACTCATCCTGGGGTTTACTGAATGCAATCACTTTTAGCAGTAATATTTTGTTATTGTATTTTATTCTCCGAAGTGACGCCACCACCCTCGTTGGCAAGACACGATGACATCTACAGATTGACTGCCATGAAATGGCTACTTCTATCTAAGATTTGAAGGTAGCCTAAACATAAACTCTGTTTGAGAATGTTCTAATATAACTTTGATGTAAACTGCGTAAAATTTTCATACTTATAGAATTCGGGACTTCAGGCGAAATCTTATTTACTTACATTCACCGACGTTTCGAGCGCGTTGCAGCGCCCGTGGTCATAGTAAGTAAATAGTATTTCGCGTGAAGTCCTGAATTCTGTAAGTATGAGCGTTAAAAACCGCGATAGTTTAAAAATAACATTAGCGTAACATTTTGACTTTTAATTCCCTTTACACTTTGTAATGCATCATGCATGCTGTAACAATGGGGGTGCCTCAGGGTTCAATTCTGGGACCTTTTCTATTTTTAGTGTACATAAATGATCTCCCTCACCTTATAAGAGACGATCACGAGGTAGTTTTGTTTGCTGATGACACATCTTTAATATTTAAAGTTGAACGTGGACAACGCGATCTTGACGAAGTAAACAATGCCCTCTCTAGGGTAGTCCACTGGTTTAACGCAAATAATTTATTGTTAAATGAAACTAAAACAAAATGTATTAGATTCACCTTGCCAAATGTTAGGCTCGTTAACACCAGTATTAAGATTAGGGATGATCAAGTAGAATTGGTCGATGAAACTGTCTTTCTGGGCATAAAGTTAGACTCCAACTTGCAGTGGGGGCCTCATATCGAGAAAGTCTCGGGCAGACTGAGCTCTGCAGCCTATGCCGTTAAAAAGATCCGACAACTGACAGACATTAGAACAGCGCGTCTTGTCTACTTTAGCTATTTCCACAGTGTCATGACCTATGGCATACTATTGAGGGGTAACGCTGCCGACATCGAATCTATCTTTGTGTTGCAGAAAAGGGCTGTCCGGGCTATCTATGGTATGGGGATTCGGGAGTCATTAAAAGAAATGTTTAAGGATATCAACATACTTACTGTGTATTCACAGTACATATATGAAAACTTATTATATACTCATAAAAATAACAGTAAATTTATTAAAAATAGTGATATCCATAATCTAAACTTAAGAAATAAGAATAAATTGGCTGTACCTAGATTTAGGCTTAATAAAATAAGCAATTCTTTTGCGGGCAATTGTATTCGAATGTACAATACATTGCCGACAGCCATAACAGGTTTGTCAGTTAATAAATTTAAAAAACTAATAAAACTTAAATTGTGCCAGAAAGCTTATTATAGCATTAAAGACTTTCTAGAAGACAAGGCTGCCTGGCAGTGACACGAATTGCTCCTTTCTACATTAAAAAAAAACTGTATTAGATACTAAGATACTAGAAGAGAAGGGACCAGACTGAGTTTCTTGGGGTGTTCTTCTCAGTCTGTAGTATTTCCGAACCCCCGGTAGAGTCACAAAAATTTTGACAAACCTAAATAATTTTTTTAAAAATTTCAATGGGAATAAATTTTATTTTATTTATTTATTCATGCATCATTCGTGTGTAGACAATGTGTTAGTGAAGTTAATATGTACGCAGCTCGTTTAGGTTTATTGGAAGTGCCCGTACCGAGTGTGCGTACATATTTTATTTTAATTCTATTGTTATTCATAAAGGCTTAATTGTGTATGTGAAGGTATTTGAGTATGAGTGTTGTGGGGTATCTTACTATTTTGCTCTCTGACGGCTGGATGGATCTGGCTGAAACTTGTTACAGGGATTAAAGGGGAAGCATATATGTGCTATCACAGACTTTAATCTGTCTGTGATAGCACATATATGCTTTTTTCTCGGAGTAAATTCCCATGCGCATAAGCTAGAATGAAGGTACGTAATTATAATTATAATAATGTGACAAGTATACAGCGGTGAACACCAGTCCATCTAATGGGCCGTATGCTTGTCTGTCACCTTAGTGGTATAAAAAACCTACTATAGCCGGTAATCTTGTTAGGGTACTCTAACATTATACCTACTGCAAGCAACTTT
This sequence comes from Miltochrista miniata, assembly GCA_933228765.1. Classification (NCBI taxonomy): domain Eukaryota; kingdom Metazoa; phylum Arthropoda; class Insecta; order Lepidoptera; family Erebidae; genus Miltochrista; species Miltochrista miniata. The sequence goes on from OW121770.1 coordinate 681,415, forward strand.
TCTTTAAAAATAATAACTAAATATATTTCCTCTTGTTTTCAGGTAAACAGAGCTCAACACTTTTTGTTGCAATAAGAACGATTTGGTAAGTTATCTGATCTATAGATCTATTCTATATTAATAGGTACTACGAAGTGTGTGTGTACGAAGGGTGTAGTGGGGTCCTACCAACACCTTAGGGCCCAAGTCAAGCTCATGTGCAAGCTCGTGCACCTGCTGAACAACGGACGAGGCTCTGACGGCGACGGTCCATTTCAACACGGCGATGGGCTCACCACCTGTTACGTGGGACCGAATTGTACAGGGTGAAATGTGGGCCGGTATAGGCCTCTGCCTACCCCTTCGGGGATAAAGGCGTGAGTATATGTATGTACGTATGTAGGTACTACGAAGACAATATATTTTTTTATACTTTTTAGATGGAATAATCTATACCTACAAAGCTGATTTAATACCAACTCAGTTACTGCTGTATTCTATAAGAGAGAGACTCTAGGCACTCTATCGATCACTGAGTATAAATAAGTATTCAAAATTACATACTTACTTATTTGTTAAACTATTCCATAAATTAAAGCAAGTCAGGTAAAACTGCCTATAAACTGCCCCAGGTAAAACGATGGGGTAAGCATTTCATCTGCCAGAGGCATGCCGTACCCCCCCCCCCCCCCTCCCCACTTTTCAACTTTAGTATTTTTGTCACGTGGTGGTAAGTCTATTACCGTATTTAATTGAACTAGCGGATGTTGTGTAAGGTGTAAATGCGCAATATAGCGTATTCAGAATGTATGTTGGGAATCCTGGGGTCATCCTTCCTTGAGGGCATACCCGGGGTTACCAACCGTAGGCATTAGGTAGGAAACGTGGGGTTTTTAGTCGGATTTTCCACACGTTAAAGATAATCGTATTCAGAACAAAACATTTCAATCGTTTAGCATCTTCACGATCACGTGACATGTGTAAACTCTCCCTTACGTCGTGACTGGCTGCAAGGTAAGGCTTCAAGGTTTCAGCATTTCGCACCGAGGGCTGTCCGGAACTTTAACGAGTCCCGGAGGACATTCAGACAAGATTAATATTTTCTTCTTTCCTTTTCGTGGAGACATATTAAGAAAATTGTAAAATTAAAAATAATTTTTTGCTGTAATATGACTCAAATGTCGCTTACATTTCAATGTTGTTAATAATACTCGTAATCATTGCTCAATTTATTTTTACTTGTTTTGCAATCTTCTGAGAGAACTACCTTAATATTCGATGTTAATTTCAATTCGATACCTCTAGTCGGATACGTTCACGACATTAAGGGTGACAGACAAACGGATGGATGGATGGATGGACAACAAAGTGATTCTATAAGGGTTCCATTTTTTCATTTTGGGGTACGGAACCCTAAAGATCATTGTTATGAAATACAAATCTCATGAAAAAGTAGAGAAAGTCAGAAAGAAATCAGTGATGGTTATTTCTTTGCTATGTTAAACTTGTCCCATTTGAAAACTTACGAAATCTAGATTTCTTTATAAAGTATTTTCTAAAGAGCGTTACCCTACTCAATATGTAAAGCAAGGGGGCAACCCTAGCGACGCACATGACGTCACTCGACCTCACTCCGCGTAATGACCAAGATTCTTTAACACGCAGCACTATCCGCCGGCCAGCGGTCGAGTCTTATTTTCACAAGTTTAACAGTTATGTAGATCAGTTGTGAAGGTTTTTTCTTACAATTGGCGTACAGTGTTGAGTGTATGTAATAGGTATTTTGATCGTATTGAATATCAAATATAATTAAAATGTACATACAAGACAGTAACGTGAGTATGGAAAACCCCGAAAGCATTTTTTAATGAGATTCTATGGCATAACAAGAGCAACGAAAACTCAAAAGCTTAGGAATGATATTATTTTATTTTTGTCTGTTTGAAGGGACAGAATATATTTCACTTTTATAGCTATGGGAGATTTATTTTATGATGTACGCACTGATTTTTTTCTACAGTGAAACCAAAATATGGTTCAGTGAAGGTACAGAACGGAGCTATGTAAATCAATTAATCAAATCAGCCTATCACTGTTCACTATAAATTCACTTACTTATAAAAGTAATATAAAATGAGTAAACTGATGCAATTACTTGCACTTGAAAAGGAGTGGCCCGAAGATTACATTGGCAGGTTCTATTCTCTCAAACTCCACCTACGAGTATTGCCTAGTGAATCTGGCAGTAAGTGTAAATGTGAAATTGTAAATACTTTGTGACCTCTCGATTGAAAAGCAAACCCGTAAATCCACCAGTGGAATTGTCTGTTACAACCACAGGTAAAAAGGTACCTACTACTTGAATGGCTTATAGCGTACTATGATACCCACTGCTTGAATTTATTTTTAGTTTAAAACCAACTCACCAGCTTCGAATTCTATTTTATAAAAATTCATTCGCCGTTTTGTTAAAATGAGAGCCTCTCAACTCAACGAGCGCTCTCTCTGTTCAAAGGATCGGAGACACAAACCTTTGTATTTCAGCAGAAAAAAGCTTATAGCAAACTGAAGGGCTAATAATACATTTTTCTTTTCATCGATCTTGACTGACACTTGTCCTTAGAAAATTTGCAGTTAGTAGTGTATGCTGCCATTAGCAGACCAGATATTAATCTTCCAACAACGAAAGAATTGTTCCTTACTGGCCTCTTACTGTTTGAACTATTATACACTAGTCCCTATGATCGTGTCATTTTGCTACCTGGTATCGATATTGACCAGGAAAAAAAATGGTGCATTGAAAAGATAGTAAATTTAATTAAATTTTTGCAAAGCGTGAGTTACATTTTGTTAATCGTCAACCTTGGAGTGGAGATGATTAATGTTATCTGTATGAAACCAATCAATCATTTAACTAGTTTCAGCTGAACATTATTACTTACGTCATAATTAGACTAGTGTCTATTAAATGTTTGTACAAGCGCAAGATAAACTAATTTGTAGCTAAGTGTAGTGAGGGTTTAATAACAGCACTTACAAAGACTTTAAGTTGGTTCTAAATATATATGCTAATATTCATATATTTCTTTATTATAGCTACGTATAATGTTGTAGCTTTTCCGCTCTGGATAAAATTAAAAAGATATTTTAATGGAGATGTAGTAGTACTTATGTCATATTAAAGATAAGCCTTTGCATATTATAATCATACTAGGCTACTTTCTTACAGCAATGATCCTAAACCGTATCTTCGGTAACGTTATTCATGAGCCTTATATCCAAAGCTACATTTATAAATGTGTCACTTCTCCTGGCCGTGGCAGTGGTCGGTTCGTGTGGTTTTAGTCGGTAGAAGTCCGGTATAGCATCCATGACGGATTTTTACTCGTGAATAAACTTAATTATTAAAAGTACGAAAACCCGACTGCAAAGTAAGATAAATATAACTGAAAAGCAAGTAGTTAAAGAATCATAAAATAAATGTAGAGCTTGTTTTTTGCTTTTCAGTTGTATTTTTACTTTGCAGTCGGGTTTTTTGCTCTTAATAATTAAGTTTATTTAAAAGTTTTTAGTTACATTAGTAGTGGAGTTATTAATTTTCGTGTAGTGAAGGGACATCACCAAAATTCAACCTTAATTATTATATTTTTGGTTATATTTCCAGTTCTACTCAGGCAAGACATTTTAATATACTTGGTGTACAATCACGACAAATCGAATGACACCTCGCATGTCAAAATCCGTTAAGCCGTTCAGGCTGTAGGACGTGACAAAGAATTGGACATACATACATACATACATAGTCTCGAAAAACATTACCCTCCTTTCTTCGGCAGTTCCAGTAAAAAAGGCACCGTCGACGTCCCACAGTCTTATAGAAATAAAATTAAAAGAAATATTTCCTTGCCCCTTAAGTATAACTTTTGGAGTCACGAATGATACCAGCAGCAGTAAAGTCTTCTAAGATATAAGAATCTATATTTTAGAAAATTTTACTATGACATACATTTTAGTACCTACACAGTACTTTTACAGTATTATGAACCTCTTAACATAATGACAGAATTATTGTATCTTTCTCTGAATTCTAAAGCATACTATTCTCGTTGGTGAGTGGTTTATTTATCGGCTCACAGCTTTAAACATCTAAAGGAATTGTTTCTTTTATAACTTGGACATTTAATGGGTGTTCCTAGTATTCTGTACTAGAGGTACAGGCAGGGGCAATGACGCGTTGCATAAGCTTTCCTTTTAAATAGGAATTCCTACCCATACAGTTTGGGAACAAACTTTATACAGCAAACTTTATAAAAATAGGTGCCTTTAATATTGGTGCCGTTCTCTAAACTACTTCGTTCACATCGAAACAGCCCGCATTTACATATAAATGGCAGACTCTGACACTACAGTAGCGACCTTAGCGTAATATAGCTGATACCTGCTGTTGACTTTTAGAATATGTCTTGTTTCGGGATATGATTATGAGCACAATTACATGAACAGATTTCTTGGGGCTGTCTCCGTCAGCCGTGATTAAAAATTTATGAATGTCAAAATGATTGCTCTTAATTTTATACTGCCAGATTTGCCACGCAATAGGTAGAGCCAGAGAGATAAGAACCTGGCAATAGAACTCACAGCCACTCGTAGGTAATTTCAATACATTTAACAATTACAGTGGTTTAGTTTTTTAAACAAGTTTTCATGAAACAGTATCTTGTTTAAAACAAAATTCGTCTATTGGGTACATTATTTTTTATATTTTCAGTTATTCATTGCTCTGCGGGAGTGCCACTGGTTTCTTTATCCGTCCTTGTTACAAAACGTGTACCAAACGACTCCCGTCTTGATCTGGAGGACATTTCCACATACTACCCACGTGACATAACAAAACCAACAGCGCTCGTAAACCACTGACCCTTTCTTGTAACATCTTAATCTATAGTATAAATGCACCGCACCCACGTACGTGCGTAATTTCCTCAAACAAAAATGTTACCTTACAATAAAAACATCTGAGGTTCGCTCATAAAACAAAACAAGTATGGCGGCGGTCGCAGTGGCGCCGTGTAGTGGACGTACGACGAACTCACGAAGTTTACGTTAAGTTAATGAAGTCTTCTTCAAGGGCTAAATTATATTCCTTAGTTTAACTTGCCCCAGGCAAAAGGGTTGTAGGAGTTGAATTTTGTCCAAATAGATGGTACCAATCTACGTGAATTTTGGTAATAAAGGTGTAGATAAGTTTTTAGCTGCTTCGGCTTTTTTGCGGCAAATGGTTTAAAGTGGCGTCATTTTAACAGATAACATTTGACGTTTGTTAGTTTTATCTTCATTATGAGAATGATGAATCAGAAAGTGAATGAATCGATACGGACTTGAAAGATATGTGGATTTTACATTATTGAAACACACACTTGCACTTACATTCCACAATTTAATTTGATTTAACACCTAACCGGTTTCGCTTTATAGCATTCTCAAAGGTATTATAATGTTCTTCCACTATTACTTCTAACACAGTATTTTTTACTAATTTGTGATGTGGGTATACAAAAATAAATGGGGTTGTCCCACAGAAGAATTTTCCCTAAAAGTGGGGAACTGCAATTTTATCGGTTAATTCAACCTTATTTACAATCCTTCAAAATTAACTATCCAATTCAAATTCAAATCGACACACAATTTAGCAATAAAATAACTTAATGCATTAATAAATTCAAGTCACTACAAAATCATTACAAAATAATTCTATGTCAAATTAAATCCAAGTTACATTAAATATTCAACAAAAATAAATGTCCAAATAAATTATATTTCATTAAATGTCAAAATTTCTATATGTACTTATTTACTATGTCCGATAAATTAATAATAAAATCGATCTGTAAAAACATTCTATTTAAACTCCAGCCGATCAGGAACCGGTTAGGTGTTAAATCAAATTAAATTGTGGAATGTAAGTGCAAGTGTGTGTTTCAATAATGTATTACAACAAGTTCCATCAAGTGCCGACAATCGAAAGTATAAATAATATGTGGATTTTAAAAATCATCAGGCGAATCCCAGTCCCACAATTTTTTTTTATTTCGTAAATTTAAGGAGCAAAATAAGACAAGTAAGAAACGCCAAACGATCACTGAAGTAAGCAATTTTCTCTATGGCCTGGCCCTTGGATGGGTGACCATCCATATGACCACTTTGTGATTATTTATTTGAGCGCTTCCGTTCTTCGGAAGGCACGTTAAGCCGTTGGTACGGGTTGTCAGTAAAATGACAGTCGTTAAGCCAAGTTTAAGGCCTTTTAGGCGGCTTGAAAATTTTCAACAGCAGGTAGTCACAACCTGCGCCTGTCCATCTTAACACGCCAATTCGGCTCACCACCTCTTACGTGGGAGAAATTCAATAAAAGGTAAAATGTGGGCATATAATATGCCTCTGCCTACCCCTTCGAGGATAAAGGCATGACCATACTGTATGCAATAAGACAAATACATAATTTGATTGTCAAATAATTGTGAAATTGAATTGTCAAATGTTACCTATTAAAATAAGCTAGCATCGAGCAACAAATAAACCTATTTTATGTGTGTAATAATATTTTTTCAACGAAATTGTAATTGTATTATTAATATGATTAATTATATTATCATGTCGTCTATTCAGTAGTTTTCAGAATAATTCAATTCGTGTCTTTCTGTACCTACTTCCACATTCATCTGAAGACAAATGCTGAATTTAAAATAATGGTTGTACTTAAGTACTCCAACTTAAAGTTAATTTAATTTGAGGGTTTGAGTGGGAATTTTATTTAGTGGTACATGTGCCCTCAGCACATGTACCACTATAATAAAATTCTATATCACAAAACAATAAACAATAAACTCGCAAACATTTTTCCTATTTGAATCGGTGTAATTTCACTCTTAAATATAAATTTCGTCCATCTTACTAATGTAATATGCATGATATTGGATTAGCCGTCGGTTTAACAGGCGCTTTGGAAAAAACACGCGGCTATATGTAGCCTGCTGCAAGGATTTGTGTTTCTAGATTGACGAGGCTCTTGAGTGCTTTTGATCTCGAATGTATTAGAAAGCTGGCTCAAATATTTCATTATAAAGACTGACGGGGATTTCACCGAGTAAACATAATATTAACTTTGTTATATTTCGTGTAATCCCAAGACTTTTCAGTTCAGTTTCATTCAGTCATTTGGAAAGTATCATGGAGAAAAATTAATCGTATATAGGTTTGACGGAATTATAAGCGAATATAAAGTGAGATATTTACTTTCTTTCAGGTAAGCCATGTGTTTATCTGCCACTGGTATATAAGAAAAATACAATTGCCTCAATTCGAAGAATTATTTCAAAATGCCTAATGGACGGAGAACGACAACTAGGATTTTGTATTAGAAGTCTAATGTTCTGGGAAAGTCCCTCTGGTCAACCAATTACGACAAATAATTAAGGCCTATTAGGTTCAGTAATAATAGATCTATTACCTCCACTTGAAACAGAGGTTAATGCTGTTGAAATTGAGGTTATTCTAGAAGCGTATTTAAATAAAGATAGTTAATCTCGACTGCCACATGGTGTCTAGTCTCTGTACCTGATTGTTCTATCAATCAACTCGTGTTCTTTGCCGATTGAGAAATGAATTTAAAATCTCTAATTTAAAATATTGATTTAGATACTTTTTGAACGGCGGGTAATAGAAAGTTTGGTAACAAGTGAAAAAGCTGTACATTCGTTAGATAAATAACTCAATACTCAGTTCTGGGAAATCCGTAAAATAGCTTGATGAATAACATAACATAGGGCAGGCACCTGATATAACCTTATTTATCCCACGGTCGTTTGATATACAACAACGAGGTACGAACACGTTATATAAATCGTTTTTCCGAAACGTTCACTGAACTAACTTCGGAAATCCGCGGTGGCATCGATCACTCGACGCATTATTTGGTTTCGTTCCTAACAAATCGGATCACGTTCCGATGAATAATGTGTTCGATATCAAACGCCTTTACCCAACTTCGGCAAGTCCGATAAAAAGGGTAATGAACTTAGCAGTCTATGTATGTCTATAGTGATATATGTTCCAGTGTGGCCGTTAAAGAACCTGACTACGAAACCGAAAGTTGTGGGTTCAATTCTCACCCATCAAGAAACTTTGTATGATGAGCACATTGATTTTCTCTGAACTAACTGTTCCCTGCGGCTTCGACCGCGTAGAAGTCGTTATCGGGTGAAATCATAACTCTCCTTTTGAGTAGTCGGTTATAAAGTAGCCTATGTCCTTCCCAGGACTTTAAACTATCTCTATACCAAATTTCATCTCAATCGCTCCAGCCGTTATGGCTTGAGAGACAGACAGACAGACAGAGTTACTCTGGTATTTATAATATTAGTAGGGATCTGAATGTATTTTTCTATAGACTACGTGCCCCTTTAGAATCATGTTGGTTGTTGTACTTAGAGCATTAAGTAGTCCTATTGTTTCAGAACTAAGGAACCTTCCTACCTAACCTAAGTGTTTCATCTAAGCATATTAATGAACTGACTCACTAACGCACATATTAAACCGCTCAATCGTTTTAACTAAATATTTGACGCTGACAATGATCTCGCGGAGTGTGGGGGTGGCCTCCAATCGCTAGATGTCGCCATTGCTTATCATCAGGTGGGCGGCATCACCTTAATGAGCTAAATATGAAAATAATAAAAGATTATTTTTCATTGTTTATGCTGTTGATTGATAGCACTTGGTGTAACTTGCTGCACATATTGAAAACGGCACTACCTGGAGTACTACCTTTTCCTTTCATCTAGGCCTTTAAAAATGCCGTTAGGCGAAACCGTTCAGGTTTATAATAATAAATATTGTGGAACAGTACAAGTCTCATTTTCATTTTTTTTATATTCTCGAGCGTTTGAAACATCTTTCAAGTAAAGTTTGAATCCCAATGTACTTCACTGATAAGAAAACTAAACTGCTATGTTTCTGTATCGCGTTCTCCCTTCTCAAACTAAAATCACTTGTCTAATTATGAGGTTGGCAACTCATAGTATACTCCCAGTAAGATAAAGTAGGTTTAGAAACTTGTAAACTTTTCATTTTACTATAGCAGCTAGCAAACAAACTATAAATGTTCATGATAAATAACGTTCTCCATAACCATCTAAAATAAAGTTTGGGAACCTACTGTTATATTCTAAACGTAATAGTATCAATTTATAATCCACATAATTAAATTGTTTTCATCGTTAATTTCATCCGTAGATACTAGAGTATCAATATAAACAGTAGTTAACGTATTCAATGGGCAGTTTCACCTGTTCCTGTATTGACCCGCGCCACGGTCCGCTGCACGTGATTTAACACAATTACACTAATGAATATATCTCTCGGCTTAATTACATGAATTATGCAACTGAGCTGGTGTACCAAATATCAGGCCAACTAGTTATTTATTCATACTTGTTGTAAAATGCATTATGCAATCATTTTTATACAGTCCCAGCGCGGGTGTAGCGCTTCTGGTGTTGTATGGGCTATAATACAGGGACCACTTTTATGAAGTAGGCCGTATGCTTGTCCGCTATCTTAGTAGTATGAAAACGTGTTTTAAAGAATCGACAGCTGAAAATATTTTTTTAAAGCAATTAATATGCTATCATTTTCATATGATTTTTTTAAAGTAAAAATGGACAACTTGATTTAGACGGGACTTGAACAAGTGAGCTTTGCTTAAAATAGGGCAATGCTCTACCAACTGGACTGTTGAACATTGTCTTTTTTCGACTGGTGTAGTATAATATTCTATCAGCTCCGTATAATATTACTTGTAAACCAAATATCTCTTCGTACACATAAAGAAAAAACCCTCCATTGTCCTATTTTGTATGCTCAGTATGCGCTGTGTGCTAAGGCATTGTCTCACAATGTCCCTGGACAAAACCCGAGTGTGTACTCAGTGCCCTCTGCAGACAAATTGTGCTCAAACAGAGCCCTTCGTCCGTTTTACTGAGAGGATTAAAATTACCCAGACGATTTCTTCATAATTACTCACTGGAAGAAATATTAAATATTGTTCAATGCGATTTGAAGAGTTTTGATTTTTTTAAACTTTGAAAACACGATGTATTTAAAATGGAATAGGTATTTAATTTATTTGTTTACAACACATCGTACCAGATAAGGATTACTCCTATTTTATTATAAAAAATTTAAATCTCCTTTTTGCTGCGGTTTAACTGTTATAATTCCGTACTCAACTAATAAACTCCTATAGATTCTGTCTCGTCCATTAGTTTTGTAAACTGACAAAGTTGGACAGCAAAACTAATTTTCAGCTAATCCACAAATTTGATATCTGAATAATAAATCGAATAGTTATTTTTTAATGCGACCCCTCTTTATGGCACAGGTAAATAAAAAAATTAATGTAAAGCTTTAAATTTGGAATCCCAACAGACATTTTAATTCTTTTTTATGAATCATGAGAAATCGCTGAAGCTCTCGTTAAGCCCTACGGAAGTTAAAAGCATGTTGTTACCTTTCAAATTCCCCCAATCGTGGTATGCGAGGAGTAAATCGCGCTAATCACAGTGTTGATGGTGTTCAAGTGCCTATTTGTATGATAATAGGCCTCTGATGACGTCACCCCACGTCATTATAAGACAAAAGAGCAACGTTCTTGCACTAAACTTGACACAATGTATAAATCAAGGAATGTTAAATCTAGCCATTTAGTTCTACAACAGCCACATCAAAATTTTATATCTGATTGCTCTCAGGCCGTTGAATCTATTAATCTTAAATATAATACTTTAAACCTGGTGCACCAAAATGTTAAAGGCCTGATTGGTGGAAAAGAATTGGAATTGGAATTGTACATGGACTTGAATGGCATTGATATTTTTTGTGTAACAGAACATTGGTTAAGGCCTTATCAAGTCATGTTCAATTTCAAAAATCACCGGGTTGCTAGCTCGTTCTGTAGAATAAAATATAAACGGGGAGGCTCTTTAATTATTATTAATAAGTCAATAAAGTGTAAAGAACGTAAAGACATAGTAGCCCTCTCTGTTGAACGAGTTATTGCGATAGCCAGTATAGAGTTTGAGCGGTTCATTGTACTAAGCGTATACAGTCCCCCGGATGCTCCATATGCACAGTTCGAAGAGAAACTTGAAGAAGCATTGTTTAAATGCCAAAGTACAAAAAAAACCGTCCTATTTTGTGGGGACTTCAATGTAGACATTTTAGAAACTGCACGGGAACCTTTACAGAGAGAGAAAATGTTAAATTTGTTCAAGTCATTTGGTTTGTATAATATATTTTTGGAACCTACTCGTATAACTGCAACTAGTGCTACTTGTATTGATAATATTTTTACTAATATAAATCCCATTAAAAAATGTATAGTGGACCCTGTAAAATCAGATCATCGTGGCCAGTCTGTTTCTTATCTGAGAAATAGTAGGGAAACTAAGAAGATTATTACTTTTGTCCCAGTTAACACACATCGCTTGGAAACCTTTAGAAGAAACTTAGTCAAGAAAATAACAGAATTGCCTGATTACATTAGCGTAGAAGAATCCTACTCTGATTTATTTAATTTGATACATACTGTGTTTGGGAAAATCTTTACCCCGAAAACATTATCAATCGGAGGCAGTTCTGCTTTCAGTGACTGGGCTACACCCGGAATTTATAAAAGTCGCCATAAACTAATAAATAAATAATAAATAAATAAATAATAAATAAATAAATAAAGAATCTGTAGCTGCCTGTGAAGGCGCGTTCGAATTCACCGTTGTCAACTGCAACGACATCATAAAAGCTTTTAGATCTATTAATGTTAAAAAAACCGCTGACCTTTGGGGGTTATCAGTAAAATCCATATCAAGTATTATAGATGTCACTGCCCCCCACTTGGCAACTGTGTTTAACGATTGCGTCTCTAGTGGTGTATTTCCTGATTTGATGAAACACAGTAAAGTTATACCACTATTCAAGGCTGGCACCGCTTCAGATCCGGGTAATTTCAGACCTATCTCGGTGTTGCCGACCTTGAGCAAGGTATTTGAAAAATTGATACTAGAGCAGATGCTGATCTATTTTAACAGTCACAAATTATTTCATGAGAAACAATTTGGCTTCACTAAAAGACGTTCGACTACCGATGCTGGTGTAGAGTTATTGAAATGTATTTATGACGCCTGGGAGGATAAACAAGATGCAATTGGTGTGTTTTGTGATCTGTCTAAGGCATTTGATTGCGTCCAACATAAAACATTAATCAGGAAATTACACCATTATGGCATAAGAAGCAAGGCTCTCGACCTTCTGACTTCATATTTGAACAATAGAATTCAGCGGGTCGATGTTAATGGTACACGCTCAGAGGGATCTGTAGTTACTATGGGCGTCCCGCAGGGTTCAATACTCGGACCATTTTTATTCCTTATATATTTTAATGACCTACCCTTTTATGTGGGGGACAACAACAGGATTGTTTTGTTTGCAGATGATACTTCTTTGATTTTCAAAGTTGAAAGACAAATAGATAACTATGACGATGTCAACAACGCAATCTTGAAAGTGGTTCATTGGTTTAACACTAACAATCTTAAACTAAATGATTATAAAACTAAATGTATTAAATTTACCTTGCCTAATGTTGCACAGTCAGAAACCAATGTTCAACTTAATGGTCGAGAGTTGGAACTTGTGGAACAAACCACATTCCTAGGGTTAACGGTTGATGCTGGTTTACAATGGGGTCCACATATTGTAAAACTAGCTAGTAGATTAAGTTCAGCAGCATTTGCTGTACAAAAAATAAGGCACTTGACTGATGTAGATACGGCTAGAATAGTTTATTTCAGTTACTTTCACAGTATAATGTCTTATGGTATTCTACTGTGGGGCAATGCTGCAGATATAAATAAAATTTTTATTTTACAAAAGCGGGCCATAAGAGCTATATATAGACTAGGTCCAAGGGTCTCTCTGCGCGAAAAATTCAAAGAGGTTAATATTCTTACTGTAGCATCACAATATATTTTTGAAAACCTTATGTATGTACAAAGAAATCTACATAGTTTCGCTAAGTTAAGTGATAGACACAATGTCAACACTAGAAATAAAAATAACCTTGCTGTTTTTCATAGCAGATTGCACAAAACCAGCAATTCTTTCATGGGTAACTGTATACGCTTTTACAACAGGCTTCCAGACGAAATTAAAAGTATGTCCCTTAATAAGTTTAAAAGATCTGTTAAAAGTAAATTGAACTGCAGGGGCTACTATACAATTAATGATTATTTGTTGGATAAGGAAGCCTGGAAATGACCTGCTCTGGTGGATTCTCAAAAAAATTGTTAAAATGCCTAGTTTTTAGATTCTTTAAAATTGTAAATAGAGCAAAAAAAAGAACAACCCGCTGAGTTTCTTGCCAGTTCTTCTCAGGTGGGTCGCGTTGTGAACTGGTGGTAGAGTTTTTGTTTTGTATTCTGGACGTTTTGCAAGCGCATCTGTATAATGCCTATGTGAAATAAATATATTTTTGATTTGATTGATTGATTTGGTCATGCAACGGATAAATAAATACGAGACAGCAGGATCCTTCTAAAGGATGTTGAAGGACTTGATGAAGTTAACTATCTCCTGAGACAAAACAAGATTTTTTCTTAGTCCAGGGGTGACTTATGGCGCCTATTGGATCGCTCTTCATCTCCTCTACTTCTAGAGGGGCGCTTGAGAGCGATGGCTGTTTCTTTCTTCTGTAGAAAGTTTATCTGGCCTCTCGGGAAAAGTCCCACCCCAGGGCATCCTTTTATGGCGGGGTCTATTCTGCGACCAGTTTAATATGAGAAACGCAGCAGTTTTTCAATTAGTGGCTCTTGTTTTTCCTGGGTCACAGAAAAAGGCATTTTCGTTATATTAGTATCGCCTAAACTACCAAACATTCGGAAATAACGGGTGGTCATTATGTGTGTAAGATTATAAATTAAATGATAACTGATATGCAACTTTAGGTACTGTACATACTGCGTTTTCTCTATAATTAAACAGTTTGTATGACGTGCGGCGCGTGTCATTTATTTGAGTGAGGTGTTATTGCTGCGGTCGTCTCGCATCAACTGTGCACAGAGTTTTATTTCACCTCAACCGCGGCCATTTGCGGAAGTTGCTTTGCATTTCGTGAGCTGAATAGTTTGTGCACTTTGCCAGGATATTGTGGCCTTCATTTAAGAACTGTTTCTTTTCTTCTAAAGTTTGTTCATTACTAGTTAACAACTGAAAAATAAAATGTTTTCATAGTGCGTTAATATAGTCCAGAAATAGGTAAGATATAAAACTTATTCAATGATTAATTTTGCCAACCAATTATAGTTTTTAAATCACTTTTTTTGGTTGTCAGCCGCAGCAAATATTTTAATCTTATTCCCAAGGGAATTTTTATTCAAAGATGTGACTGAACTATAGATCTCCTTTTAATAACTTTTAATAACAAGCAAAATCGGAATGTAAGAAATAATAACTCTTTTCTTTCACTGATACATAGTAATAAATAAATAAATAAATAAATAAATAAATAAATATTTATTTATTTATTACTATGTATCAGTGAAAGAAAAGAGTTATTATTTCTTACTTAATCAATGTTAATCCTCGACTATACTTAGGTAAAGGAGATCTATACTTCAGTCACATCTTTGAATAAAAATAAATAAATAAATAAATATTTATTTATTTATTACTATGTATCAGTGAAAGAAAAGAGTTATTATTTCTTACATAGTAAGGATCATAAGAGATCTATAGTAAACGACGCTTGCCTTACCCGTAACCCAACAACGCTTGCCTTACCTGTAACCCAACAATAGTGACGTGAAGGAACACTCCAGGGTTTTAGTGGGTATACCAATTTTTGAGGAGCCCCACATAACCACTCTGTTCATATACAGATGGTATCCACAAAAGATTTCCCTGGACAAACAAAAAAAAAAAAGATCTATATTAAACGACAAACAATCATTATATATGACGTTTTTAAACTAGAGAGAGTGGTATAAAATTTAATATTAATTCATTCCATTTCACACGACAAAAAATAAAGTATACCCCACACTCTATCACACATTTCCAGATCATTACATTCGTGCCACCGTGCGACATTCTCGTAGCCTCCGCTGGGAAATTTAGTGTCGGATTTCTGAATTTAATCAATGGAAACAAAAAGATTTGTATTTCTTGAAGGGTCGACTACTTCTGTGAAAGTAATTGATAGACTCCTATTTATAGTAGCGCTACGATTGGTCAGGATTCCTAAGGGATACTATTCACGTAATATGTATAGTAATCTCCTATCATACTCGTACATACCTAAGCTTCAAGAAATATAGAGGTTAGTATTAAAGTTATATAAAGTTATATATTATATATTAAATATAGAGGTTAGATTATTATCACGACGGTCTTGGGTTCAATTCCCACCGGAGACCAAATAATTGTGTCATACATAAATGTTTGTCTCGAGAGTCTGGGTGTTCTCTATGTATGATAGGTATGTATTTAAATGAATATAAGTATTAATATTAATTTCCATGATCTAATTTCCCTAAAACAAGCAGGTTATTCCTGGCGTACTTTGGGATTTGATAGCGTTGTGTGAGGTCCGTAAATATTTATAATATTTTAGTCCAAACCACCAAAGTCGCCTTGGTTCACGCTATATGGTCAATCTCGCTTAGTTTTCCTATCCAATGCTAAGTTGTAGTAGAACTGCAGATTATTAGAATTTATAAATGACACATGGCGATTCGTATCTATTTACTGCTTCAGATTACAATGTCATCAAACTCACAGTCTTTTTCATTCTCATTTTTGTTTAGCTTTCCTTGCTCAATGAGTCAGGAAGCCTTTGATTTATAGGGTCTTATCAAACGACTCCATCAGCACATTAGACTTTGAAATGAGCCCTCACTTCGGGCGGCTATATTCTATCGGAGGTTTGTGCGTAAATAATGGTGACCGTGACGTACACCGCGATAGTGTCAGTTTACGAGGCGGGTGTTTTTCACAACGGTCACGGGGTTAGTAGCGACGATAAGGGTGGTGAAGTGGGTTTTGTTGTGATTTTATGGAGCTGAGTTATGACAGTGTAGTTTTGACACTCCTTTGTAGTATTTGCTGTGGTTCACATTATATTGAAAATAAAATATGTATAATGTTATTTGTTCAAAATAATAAACGATATTATTATTTTCAATTTGAACAAATAACTTAACGCTATGCATATTTTCTATAGTCTCTATTATGGGCCTCTTTTTTTTAATAGGGACAACTCTTGAAGAGTTAAGTAGAATATGAGCTTCTACTTTAGTCTTAAGAGGCCTCTTATAGAAAGCTAGAGGGATATTCCTGTTCGTTCTAGGCCATTTCGTATGATTTTCAATGCATGAGTAAAAATCCTCCCTAATTAAAATCTACTCGTATATAAAATGATAATAAGCATTTGAATTATGCAACTAAAATATTTCGGTTTGTAAATCCACTGAGAGTACTTTGACGACAATTTTTGCAAGTTGGCCCATTGGGTACAAAGATGTTATTACCGAAAAAAGTGAATCGAGACAATTTGAACCTTACTCTATCGTCACAGTTGGTTAATTGAAAAAGTTTAAGATCATTTAAATAGAATTCGGAGTTGCCTGTATTTCAGGTATATTTAAGATATAATTTGATTAAATCAAGAAAGTTGCTCAGGAGGTAACCTCTAAGGTCAGGATTGATTTTTCAGTTTGTACCAAACTTTTGAATAAGTATTTTAAGACATCGAATTGGAAATTGTATAATTTAATCCCACCAAAAACATCCTTGTTGAAAAGGAGGCCAAGTTCCTATGGGCTAATTGTTCGCCTAAAAAAGGGTTGAAATCCAATCCAATGCCAAGTTTGGATGTACTTTAAAATCGATCATAATCATCTTTATCAACAGCCTAATCCACTGGTAAACATTTGCTATTCCCAAGAGTCGCCACCACACTCAGACCTCCACCTTTCGAATCCAGCCATTACCCACCACCGCATTCACGTCAACGGTCCATCTGGCTGAAATTCACTTTACCATACACCCAACTTAAAATATGGTGTAGTTGTGAAAATATGTAGGTACCTACTTGGTTAAAAATACCTAAAATAATGATACTTCTAAATTAGAAATTGGCAGGGTTTCGAGCAGTACGTAACACTTGATTAATTGTATAATTACATTTATTATGTATATAATTGAATTAACCTGCCAAGTGGGTAATGGCTGGATTCGAAAGGTGGAGGTCTGAGTGTGGTGGCGACTCTTGGGAATGGCAAATGTTTACCAGTGGATTAGGCTGTTGATAAAGATGATTATGATCGATTTTAAAGTACATCCAAACTTGGCATTGGATTGGATTTCAACCCTTTTTAGGCGAACAATTAGCCAATAGGAACTTGGCCTCCATTTCAACAAGGATGTTTTAGGTGGGATTTCAATACTTTTTTTCAAGAAACCGTACCTATTTTTACTTTTAATTCTTCTAATTCGCTTTAAAGTGTGCATTATGTATACATGACATTATTTTATACCCCCTCCTCCTCTCCCCCCCCCCTCATTGTATTCTCATTTTATCACTGATTCATAAATATTTTTATAAAAAAATCGATTTGCGATTAAGCCAACTCAAGCGTTATAATATGAAGTCCACGTTTAAAGCTTACATACTTCTTAATAATATTCGTGCAAAATTTTCAGTTTAATCAATCCAATAGGTTAATCCCAAATTTACATAGTTTATTAGCCTTCTGCTTACCCCCAAGGTTATTTAGTGTGATTATATATAAATGTATATTAATGTCATTACATTAAAATATAGCTTATGTTTAGAATATAACCGGCCAAGTGCGAGTCGGACTCCCGCACGGAGGGTTCCGTACCAAAAAACAACAAAACGTCGTACCTATTTGTTGCATGGGAGCCCCCCTTTTTCTTTTTATTTAACGAGATGGAAAATTCGTAATGGATGATATGCCGGACTCCTCTCTCTAAACAAGACAAGCTCTCGAAAGGATGTCCCAGTAAAGGTCCATTTTGTTTCAATTATTATTTTTTTATGAAAATACAATGCTCGATATTCTGTGAGTATTTCAAGCGTCTACTGGTTGCCCTCATCACCTCACAGAGCAACGCGCGCCTTAGACAGTTCGCGTTGCTTTATAGTGTTATACAACGCGCGTCTTTAGACAGTTCGCGTTGCTTTATAGTGTTATACAACGCGCGTCTTTAGACAGTTCGCGTTGCTCTATAGTGTTATACAACGCGCGTCTTTAGACAGGTCGCGTGCTCTATAGTGTTAACTATTCTTGTATAGATCCTCTACGGTAGGTACAGTATATATTTCAAAAAGAGTTTAGAACTCTATGTTTAATTTCTTTTTCAGAAAATTGAT
Source organism: Miltochrista miniata (assembly GCA_933228765.1). Taxonomy (NCBI): domain Eukaryota; kingdom Metazoa; phylum Arthropoda; class Insecta; order Lepidoptera; family Erebidae; genus Miltochrista; species Miltochrista miniata. The sequence goes on from OW121770.1 coordinate 699,902, forward strand.
GACATTTGAATAATGACATTATAAACAGGATATTTACGTCTACAACATAAGTTGTGTGTTTGTACGTACATTGTTTATACTGGAGAAAAATCTAAAAAATGGACTATTTGTTTACTATTTCCTATGAAATAGCTACCTTTGAAATATTACACCTACCTAAAGTAATCTGCTGAAAGCGTTGTTCACTTTTTAAAGAACAAATATTTACGGTGAAAGTAGAAAAATAAGTTAGTATGTGACCCGTATAATGTTCAATCATGGCGACACGAAATTAATTTCATTGAGCAACATTTGATTGTGCTATACCTCCTAAAGTATTCATTTAATTTGCATGGTGTAAAGGGAATGAATGATCTTGATGAAATGTTCAAATTAACTAAGGTATTTAAATTGTGAAGGATACCTTATTACCGAATATATAAGACAAAATCGCTTAAAAACACATTTGTTGTATGGAAGCCCCCTTAAATATTGTTATGTTTTTGTTTTCAGTATTTGTTGTTATAGCGGCAACAAAAACACATAATCTGTGAAAATTTAACTCTCTAGCTATCACCGTTCATGAGATAGATACAGCCTCCTGACGGACAGACAGACAGACGGACAGCGAAGTCTCATGAATAGGGTCCCGTTCTTTACCCTTTGGGTACGGAACCCTAAAAAGGATTACTCACGCTACGCCGCCGCGCCGTGCCGGGTCCGAGCCGAGTGCCGGCCGCAGCAAGGTCAATATTATATATATTTTGTGTGAACAAACTCACGTTAAACCATAGATTTAGAATTTTTCGCGCTAAATCTATGCGTTAAACCGAGCGGCAACTGAGTGACAGCCGAACTACGGAAAGCGCTCGGAAACAACTCGGTCCCACCTCGGCTCGGCCACGGCCCGTTGCATGAATACAGTGCCGCCGAGCTTCGCCCGAGCAATCGTGAATGCAATCGGCTCGGTGACCGTGCTACGGCCGACACTCGGCTCGGACCCGGCACGGTCTAGCGTGAGTCATCCTTTAGAATGCTTGCTGATCTCTAAACTACTGGACGGATTTGATCCAAATATTTTACAAATATGAATAACAATATTCAATGTGCAGTATTGACTTTTCCATAATTTGTATGTATAGAGCATTTGATTGACATTAGTCAAAACATTGACAACATCTTTCTCAAATCTGATTGAGTTTTTAAACATGACATGTGAGAAAATAAAAAGTAAATTAAATCAAAAGAGTCCTCTCATCACTAAGAAGTATTGATACAAATTCGAATCAAAACCCCCCGAAGAAAACAATTGTTACCCCCTTTTAGCCATGTTCTGGAATGAATTTCAATAAAATATGAAACACATCTTCCATCAATTATGTTAGAGATGATTTATGCAAAATTTGAAGAAGATCCGACCAAGGAATCCTGTGGTCCCATACAAACTTTGTAACCCTTTTCCAACTCACGCTTGACCGATTTCTTAAATTTCGCAATTTTTCGTTAATCTACATATAACACCCAATTTGTGTGCCAAATTTCATAACGCTAGGACAATTGGAAGTGGCCTAGAGGTTTTGATGACCGGTCAGTGAGTGAGTCAGTCAGTGCCAAAATTAGCTATATTCACAGGGTCATATTTCAGGATCTACTAAAGCTACATCTATGAAATTTAGTACACTGCCTGAGTACTAGTATATGATTACGTACGTACAATTTTATTTCTGTATTTGCAATAGGCACTGAGCTACAGGGGGGTCAAAAGTGGGTCGAAGCGGTTCGTGTAAATAGAGTACGGCATGCGCTCGGCCTGTTGCTGGAACTTGGCCTGCGCACTGCCGTGCGCTTAGATATAACTATTTTGGAATTCCGTCCACAAAGGGTAATAACGGGACTCTATTACTGAGATTTCGCTATCTATCGGTCTGTCTGTCCGTGTGTCTGGCACCAGGCTGTACCTCGTAAACCGTAAATCAAAATGAAACAAACAATCTATCGGACTTTGACTGACAGTCGGGCTATTGTTTCAAAGTGGAAAGAAAACATTGTGTACGCTTGGCGCCCGATTCTTTTGGTATGGAAAAATGTACCACGATATTAGACGCTTATATCAACTGCGAACCTTATTGCACGTGGAGCCTTTGAACTTACTATCGTACACAAATATATTTTCGAACGTCACGCTTCTGGCAATTGAAACAGGTCAGGCAGCCTTGCATTTTCTGTAAGGTGGACCCTTATGTCAATTATAGCGGATAATTGTTTAGTAAAATGTTATTATATTCTTCAACTTTATTACTTCATCAAAACTACAATATTCGATTTGTGTGGTTATCCCAGTTGTTACCGGAGCCCTAGTTTGGACTCTTGGAGTCCAGCGCCCACTTTCCTACTCTCCCAGCGTCCCTTTTAGTAATATCAACAGCTAGTAAGTTATCCTCTTTCACATCCACTCACGACTTTTGTGGTCTACCTCTTCTGATGGAATCTGGTAAAGAAAGTGTGTCCACCCATTTTTAAATACGTACATAATTTGCGGTTGTAATCCAACAAGCAAAGTGACAGTCTCTCTTACATTTTAGCTGCTATATTAAGAACATTATATGAAGGCTGCCTTATTCGAGACTGAAAACGTGTGAAACTTCTTGATGGCAAATATTTTTATTTTTGAAAGTCTTAAATACTAATTGTGGAAATCAGTTTTCTAAATCTCATAGCAGAAGTTTATATTACCTGGTTTGGGCAATGTAGTTATTTAAGAAATTAACAAGCTTAGTTAAGATTGTAAAAGAACTACATACTTCAAGGTTTATTACTTTCTGAAATCTCAGAAACCGTAAAACCTCTCATCATAATTCAACATTTGAAGTGAAAACTTAATGTTTTAACAGTAATAAATTTCCCTGACGCCTCGCTTGATTTAATAAAAATGGACTGAAGTGGAACAGTCGATATGATGTCGACAAGCCGATAGAGTGAGTTTGTTCCAGCCCGGTGGTCGGGACACGGCCGATATTGAATTCTGGCGGGCCTCATTAGTTTGTGCCCCGCGTGAAGAGCATTCGGCGCACTGTGCACCAACGTGTTACATTCGGTATTGGATGAAAGCTTAGGGTGAAATGAAAGGTGCTCGATTTAATACATAGAAGGGGTTGAAGAGATCAGTATAGTTTTGAAGTAATTGTGTAAGAAAATTTGTCATCACGGAATTATAGGCACTTTGTTTTTTTACGTGAGGGAAAATCCTCAGAGGAGGTTATGCCAGACTCTTACCGGCTAAAAAAACCTCACGTAACGAAAAACAGCCTGTGCTTGGGAGCCCCAGGTAAGCCCTCGGAAGGATGTCCCGGGACTCACAACAGACCTACGGCCGCCATTGCGGCCTCGCCCAGGGGGTGGTTCGTGTGCTATCCGGCGTCTTTGGGGGGTTTCGGGTGTTATCCCGCTTCTAAGGGGGGGCATGCGTGAGTTGCTCATGTCACGTTGCCGTAATGGACCTGCTTCTGTAAGGACGGTGAGAGACCCTGTCACCGTCCTCAGACCCCCGCTCATGGAGGCCGAAAGTCCTCGGCGAAGACACGTCGGCGGCGTCCTGGCCGCCGACTGCAGAACTCGGGTGGGAGAGTTCTCTCCCGCACCCGGCCCGCCGCCTCCTTCACGAGCATGACCTGCTCGCAGAAAGAGGCGGCGCAGTCCCACTTACTCCCGCTGGAGAGAATGGCTCGGACCATAGTCTCGAGCGAGAGAGTGTCCACGCCCAGACCCACTACAAGGAATTATAGGCACTTGTTTAGAACGTAGTCGTAATTCTCGTATTACATTTATTTATTAATATGTTACAAATATGGTTATGTTCTCTATAAAAGAACATAGTCACATTTGTAAAAGTAATAATTGTGTTCAAGAAAGCGATCAGACTGAACGCTATAATGTTGAGTTTAACGATACTGCTCCAAATAACATAATTTTATATATTGTGCACAAAAAAAAATATTTCCAAAATAAAGTTGAGTAAGCTACGAGCTTCATAAGTTTGTTCCATGATATAAACACAGTAGTATACGAGTGTCATTAAAAAATGATTATATTTGAGAGCTGCCATGTCGGTCGGGTGGAGAAGGCAGGGTTGGTACAAATAAATAACATTTTATATTCCGCAGATATGAGTCACAAATATTCAGAGAGAACTCCAAATTAGGCTCTTTAAAGTTGTACGTTATTCATGCATTCGTTCGCAACGTCTCTACTGAAATAAATTTTTGCTGTGGTTGAATGCTGTTTGATTTGGACTGTAATTACGACTAGAAGCGGAGAAGAGTCGTTTTGCAGAATTTTTTTTTGGTAAATTTTTATTTTGTTTTGAGTTTTGCGTAAAAATGTTTAGTTACCCGCAGCCGGTGCGACTTTATTTTTAATATTTTAAATTCCTACAACAATTCTAGAGATATGTTTATTCCAAAGCTACCGACTTAAGTTTCATCATAAAAAATGAGTAATACTTACTTAAAAGGCAGCCTTCATTATTCATTGGGTATATTTTTAGCTTTCAGCGAGACTGATCGATCACTATCTATCATGTCAATTGGTAGTTAAAGAAGAAAGCCTTCAGGGAGTCGCTAGCTGAATAATAATTAGAATGTGCCGTAGTCTGCAAGAGAGTATTCCCAATTCTCAAGGAGTCCTAATTGACACCACCTATATCCTCTAGTGGCATCTTGTCAAAAAAATAACAAATCCCTTTTTAATTATCTTCAGTAAAAGTTTATTTCTTTATCGAGAAAAATAAAATAGATTTTGTATTTCACAAAAAACGAGACCATCAAAGGCCTGCGCGGTTTCAGGCAAGTTCTTCTACAATTACTTTAAGGAAGATATAAATTAAAGTAACTTGTTATCTAAAGGTTGATGTAGACATTAATTACAGAGTGAGTTATTGGCATACTATTATGGGTTCGCTGTTTTATACATAACTAGTTGTAACTCACGGGTTTGCGCGTGACTTATGTAATTCGAACAACTTTTGCACACCACTTAAGAATTCCAAGTAGTCGGCTTGATTTGCTGACATTTATGATTAATGCTCCGTTCCCTTGGGTAGTAGCGTTATGATATTTAGGGATACGACACTTACAAATAACGGGACTTTCTATTGATAAAAACTTTTAAAATCGGCCGTAGAAAGTTGTTGTTAGTCGATTTTTTTTGTTGGAACGTTTTTCAGGATCTCCGCCTATATTTACCCCGCGTAGTAGAAGCATATTCATAAATTTATACCATTATTTGTGGGTGGTGGTGTCACTTTGCATTAACACAAAGACTATTTTTATCCAATGAACAAGTTCCTGACGGAAATGTGTATGAGTATGACTCAATGAGTTGGCCAGTCAAAATCAAAGGTATTACTTAGCTAGTTGACAATATAAAATCAAATACAGTTCTGCACTGCAGCCATTTCCATCTCGTGTAAGCAATAAATCTGATATCACGAACCGCGTCGGTTGGTTCACTGCACCTCGGGGAATACCCCGCGCTGACACTCGATTTGCTAGTTAGCTATCTGAAAATCTTTACCCGTTTCCATTTAAAAAACATTGACATAGTTGAGTTGCATCTTCCACAAGTAATTAATTTAAAACAAAACTGTTTTACTAAGCCCAAGAATGGTATATTCGAGGTATATTGTTAAAATCCTGTCAAAGTAACAGCTGAAATTATAGAAAATTGATAAAACCGTTCTCCGTTGGGCAGCTATAATGCCACATATGGACAGAAAAATAGACGTTAAATTTGCAAATATTTTTATCTAGGGTGAATATGGCGACCACTCATGAATGGCATACTAGTCAACAGCTCAATCATAAAACACAAGATTCACCCATAAATTTTGACATCACCCTGTTTGACTGAAGCTTTGCCGGCCCACTCCTTATCAACATTCACTCAAGGCAAGCTGGTTAGGCAAGTGTAGCTTAAATAACCAAAATAATTCAAATATTTTCTTTATATTTCAGGTAAGATCCACGTAAATTTTGGCCACGTCACGGAAACTTTTGTCTTAACAACGTTTTATGGAGGTAAGAAGTGTCAACGTCTGATAGAGGGTAGGCAGTGCTTAATCAAGTGTTACGTCGATGAATGATCAACTCAACTGAATACGTAATCATACCTTTTAATGCCCTCAACTCGTACCACGATGTCATCTTTAAGCTACTTTCGGATGTATCCGACAATATCGCTTCTGAGCTCAAAATTGATTCTTTGTTACAATGTACAACAAGGTTTCACTAGTTTCCTCAAAAGTTATGTTTATTTTACCAGTTCTTTAAAGAAGTAACTTTCGACGGGGCCGACTATGTATTGAAAAGGCTTACTCTCAAGGAGCCACCATAAAACGGGTCACACTGTGAGAGTAGGATAAAGGATAAGAATAAGGCTCTTCTTATCATTTATACTGGGAATAATAAGACAACTTTCAGCTTACCCAGGATTTTTTTATACCAATAAAGTGGCAGACAAGCATACGGCTTACCAGAAGGACTGGTGGTCACCGCAGCCTATGAACGTTTGCACCGCCAGAGGCGTCACACTCGCGCTGCCCTGCTGACCCTGTAAGAACCTTCTAAGACCCCTTTTGAAGAACCCCATACATACTGTATTTCCATTATCCATTAGGATTTCCAGACGTAAAAAGAAATATTCGAGTCATCACCACCCGCCTTAACTGCATTAAGAGCTTAGATGGCAGCACGCCTTATTTTCAAGAGGTAGAAAACAAAATGAAAATCTTATGACTTGTACTCAATCAAAGTCAGTCCTTTGGTGACGGTTTTGGTTTCAATTGCCTCTCAGATGATATCGTTTGTAATTTAATCAAAACCTTCCTTGGTAATTGATTCACTGTTATTTTTACTCTGACATTATTATATTGGCCAACTTCAGACTTGGGGGCTTCCCCGATTGTTATTGAAGATAGGCCCTTGGGCTTAACACTCCGGCTGAGATTGATGAAATGTGTTTTACGTACTTAAATAAGAACTTTTGTTACAAATCGAAATTCTAAGTATATTTGCCTTTTCACAAGAGCCCGGCTATAATGGTGATTGGATTATGAAGGTGTCTTGGTTCCTAATATTAGTAGTATCGAAGCTAAATCAGAAGCTTGAACAAAATTAAACTTTTAGTAGTAGTAAATGGTCTATTTACGAACGTCTAACTTCTATAATAAATCTACGTATTTAAATAAATAAAATAAATCTACTTATTCCGTATAGTTATATTCTTAGTATCCTCCATGCTTTCTCATAAAATTTTTAACGGAGTGGTGACTGAACGCTCTTTAATATGAAGATGTCACGATAATATTGTACCTACGCTTATGATGTCATTGGACTTTCAGAGATTGAGGGCTTGATCCTTATTAATAACTAGACGTCCAATCACTGTCGAACAGGCAATTTTAAAGTGACTTCCACATGTACTGGTAAAGAACTCCAAGTTTTTTATCCAAGATATAGGTATTTCAGTTTCACATGTCCGGATAATAATATTGTCGTACCTTTGATGTGCTCTGAATACGGTCAATGCGACTTCAAAAGGCGTATGTACATACACGTCGATGCACTTGAAGCTACTTTCATACAATCTGAGATTTATTGATGCCATGTTATTGATCGTTATTGACCGTCTACGGAGCCCATTAAAGAGGCCAACCTCTTCAAATCAAACCCTCAAAGTTCGTATTTCAATACGAACTTTCCATTATAGAATCTGCGTCAGTCAAACGTTTTCCTTTACATTACATTACATAACATAAATAAAGGGTTATTGAAAGGTTAACCCGTGAATGCTACTTGAATTGAACGATGAATGGCTCGCCTCGCCCACGTGTATACTCGTATACAATAAACTGAGGCAATAAACTAATGGCTAATGGACTTCGTGGTATGAAGCTATCTTGATTATTTCAGGTATTGATGGAAACTAACAAATTGCTGTAATTGGACGCGTGTTTTTGTTAGAACTTCAGTCCTTAACATTAATCAAATAGTTGGTAATGTTATGTATAAATTTAGACAGGAACAGAACCCTATCGTTGCTTATTGAATCTATAGCAAAAATGGCAAATCTATAAACTGTGAGAGGCTGAAGCTATTGTAGATGTTGCCGTTCAAAAGAGTAATAGAAATATTCCAGATGTGAAAATCTACTCTCTAAAAATAAAGGTCGTTAATATTTCGCCAGCAGGTATTGTAGAGAAGTCGAATACCATTAGGGTGTCAACCCTAAACTGAAATATAAATGTGATGGTTTCGGGGCTGCCTCTATTTATAGAATCGAGAACGGTTTTCGCCTCGCTTTCAAACGCTAAATCTGTGATTACTTTTATAAAGCTTTTCCAGTTGAAAATGAGAGAAACTTGATATAGGGATAAATATCTGTCTAGATCAGTGATGGGCAAAGTACGGCCCGCGGGCCACCTCCGGCCCGCGGTAGCATTTAGTTCGGCCCGCCAACAGTCCTTCGACATGAATACCTACCTAGCATATGGCCCGCGATAATTATAATTTTTAAATTCTAGACCTTTAGGTCTAGAAGCAATATTTAGAAGATTCTACTTAGTTGAGCAATAGACGCATCTATAGGTGGTGAAGGAACAGATTTTTTCGACCATGGAATTGCAGACCAATGCAACCACAAACCGACTTAGTGTTGAACACCTTTTCGCACTGCTGAAAGATACTTCGTCACAACTAAAGAAATATGGCACATAAAAAGCAATTACACACGTCCCACACGCCTATCATGTCAGGACCTTCGAATAACAGTTGATTCTAATTGTTAACGGCCAAAGATTCGCCACCTATTATGTGAGACATATGGTGGCGAGTCGATAAGGTGAAATTTGGACGTATACTAGGCCTCTGCCTACCCCTTCGGGGATAAAGGCCTGACTATATTTATGTATGTAACGTTTATTCAAGTGTGCAAATACTGTAAAGTTTTTATTATGGTTAAAAGTTTCAGCACAAAATAAGTTTTTTGGCCCTCCCCTGAAATTTCTTCATTTTTCTGGCCCCCCATTAAAAAAGTTTGCCCACCACTGGTCTAGATGTATGTCTAAAGTAACAGATCACACACGGGTTATGGTTTTATCTCCAATATAAGCTTCTACGAAGTGTGAGAAGGCAATAGTTTAAAAAACCGACTTGCTCTATAAATTACACGGAGGTGGCCCGCAGGCTTTTTTTGTAATAGATTTCATGAACTACATAGTTTTAGAGACTTAAAACAGTAACTGTTTCTAGCCCATAACAAAGAGCCATAATATTTCCTCAGATCAGGTGAACTGTAAGTTATTCCGCCAATAACGAATTCTAATCAAGTCCCTTACCTTCATCAGCATCAGTTAATGAGGCCATTACTACAAGTTAGATTAGAGAAGTTCCTGCAGTAATCATTAAGGAAGTGTGAATGCTTTTTTGTGCTAAGTTCATAAAAGCTATTCACGATGACTTAGCCGGCTTGCCATTCGGCCATAGAGCAACGCGACCAGTACAAGGGAAGTAGAATAGTGAATTTGTCTCATGTTGCGGGGGGAAATCGTAATCATATATACACCACTACAAAAGCAATCTGCTGTCACTATGGAACTTACACGAAACAATTAAAACAATTCACCACACAATTTCAGATGTTCACACACATTTTATTCTCGGTATACCATTTGGAGTATGTATTGACAGAGGGGAAAGTCTCCGTATGGCGCCTCCCCTTCTGCACAAAATCATCAGCCGTGTTGCTCTATGCACATCTATACTAATATTATAAAGAGAAAAGATTTGTTTGTTTGTTTGCTATTCTTTTACTGTTTGGTAAGCTATACTTTCCCTGTGTTGGGAAGCTATAATTTTTTCCCTTATTCCCACGGGGCCGGGAACTACGCGAGTGAGAGCGCGCGACATTCGCTAAAAAGGTACGGTAGTAAAATGGAGAAAATGTAATATATCGAATGTTCTTTTAAGAGCACGCTTTTCTGGTATGATTATACAAAAAGTTTAGTAACAATGAGTTAATTTTTCACTGAATCTGTTTGGGTAAATGGGCGGTGCGAAAGTTACTGGAGCATCAGTAAGTGTTTACGGAGTATATTCAGGGAAGGTTATTTAAGCGCTCATGGATTATTCGTGGAAGGCTTTAAAAGGTACATCTAAAGGTGTAAAGTCGGGACGCAAGTGTGTACAGAACTTTCAACTTTCCTTCTTCCTACAAATGACGAAGTACTGCCACAACATTGTTATGGCTCAAACTTCTATCACTTACAAGTTCCCCTTAATGCGATGCTTTTAACTCTTCCACTTGCAAACAAGTTAGGGACTGCACACACGGCAGCTATAATGTAAAGATGTTTATTAACTAAAATTACGATACTTGTCTTTGCATCTTTTCATAGAAATTGTCAACATGTTATAAAAAAAAAGTTTTTTTTTCACAGAGGATTCCGAACGAAAAAACGGAAAATGATAAAGTTTGTTGTATGATAGCCTGCTTTTTTCAGATTTTAGTATTTAATATTATAGCGGCAACAGAAATACATCATCTGTGATAATTTCAGCTTTCTAGCTTGCACGGTTTCTGAGATACAGCCTCATGACGGACAGACTCCTTACGCAACCCCAAAAATGCACATTATAGCTATCGTGAGTGACCTGACAATTTCTATGGAAAGATATAATAAGATGGCGAATTGCTATAATATACATAATATATGTACACTATACCAACCGTGTGTGAACACCTTTACGCGGATACCCGTAACTGTCGTCTTCGCTCGGTATGTACTGAGTATACACTCAGTACATACCGAGCGAAGACGACAGTTACGCGGTGTACCTCGCCCTAAGCGGGGAGACAGATTTAAAAGCCGGAGAATAGATTATTAGGTTGTAAAGTGAACGTACAGCATTACGTGTAGCTGTAGGTAGCTGTGTTTATTGCTACTTTGTAGGTGCAAGTAATGAGTAACGGATTTTTACTGTATTTAGTGTAACTTTTGTTTCTAGTACTTTACGGTAGTACCGCGGCCTCGAAAAAACTGCCAGTCTGCCGGGAACCTTCCATTCGGACGGGACATCCTTTCGAGGGTTTACCCGGGACTCTCGGCTGTAGAAGTTGTGAGCCATAAGAGTGCGGTATTGCATCCATGAGGGATTTCCACAGAAAAAAAACAAGCGAGTAGTCTCAAGTGAGCCCATCCATTTTAACAAGACAATAGGTTTACAGTGGGACAAAAACTAGTGGTGAAAGGTGGGCCTGTAGTACACCTCTGCCTACCTTCTCGAAGAAAGGTCGTGATCATAGCTATATGTGACAATTAGAATCGCTTTCTATAAGCTCTGTGTACATAATGTCCTGTGTATTTTATGTTAATGTTCAATATGCGACTCAAAAAACCATTGAACTCATTTATTTTGCTTATGCTATGCTTATCTAAATGCTCCCTACGAACTAAAAGAGCCTCATTTTCACAACTGTAATATACCCTTCTGTTAATTTGAAGGGTATATTACAGTTTTGTTATTATTGACATTTTATTTATTTTTTTATGTAATGTGACTTATGTATGTATTATTTATTAATAAATGTTGTGTGAAGTACTATGACAGTTTATAAAAAAAAAAAAAAATTGAAGGGTAATGTCAATTGCCGCGTGGCTAGTAGGGCGCGTAAAGTTACCAAGCGGATAATATAGGACGTTGTAAATAGCTAGGCTTACTGTTTTGAGGTTATCTATGTTTAGTAAATACGGAGTCGGTCTAGCTCGTAATTATTTACTAGAACATCGGTAGGTATGTGAAGTTTATTTCGTTGAATCTATGTAAGTAAAGATCGACAAGTCTTACTAATATTTCATAGAGGAAAGGGTTACTTGTTGGTTTGAATTGAATGGGCTCTGAAACTAATGAGTCGATTTAAAAATGATTTCATTGTTAGGAAGTTACACTATCCCCGGGTGATAAAAGCTGTATTTTATTCCCGTATTCCTACAGGAACAGAAAATACGCGAGTCAAACCTATTGATGCCTGCTAAATGTTCGAGTGGGTTTGTATGTGTCAGGTAGATTATGGTAAGGCCGTCAGCTGGCGGCGCGGTGGCGCGGCGCGGCGGCGGCGTCACGGGATGAGCGACGTCTGGGCGCCGCCCGCTTGTTTATCCATTATTGAAGTATCTGTTATGTAGGCCACGACTATATTTATATCATAAACGGTTATACTCTTTCATAGTAACGAGTGTTGGAAAGATTCTAAAGATTGTATCGCAATTTGCGATGAATACCATGTTGGGTTATTACCTATTACAAAATATATTATATTTTCTGTGTTATTACTCTGCTTAGAGACAGCAAATTTATTTTGTGTGTGTGTTTGAGTGTGTGTGTGTGTGTGTGTGTGTGTGTGTGTGTGTGTGTGTGTGTGTGTGTGTGTGTGTGTGTGTGTGTGTGTGTGTGTGTGTGTGCTAACTTACATAATTGTACGCTTCTTTTAGGTGCCCATGTTTATGTAGTTGACGATTCTTGACCAAGCAACTGCTAGAATCAAAGGTTTTGCGAAAGGATGTTGTAGCATAGAGCAACAATTTTTGTGTAAGTTCCACAGTGACAGCGGATTGCTTTTGTAGTGATGTATATGAATATGATTTCCCCCCACAACATAATGACAGACAGATAATGTATAGAGCAAACATGATACGTCTACTCCCCTTGCTACTGGTCGCGTTGGGCTATGGAAGGCAGTGGCTAATTGTGAGTAAATACTTTTGTGATTCAATCATATGTGAAATTCAATAACTTACCTACATACTCATGCCATATCGGCCATCCATACTAATATTATAAAGCTGAAGAGTTTGTTTGTTTGTTTGTTTGAACGCTAGGATCTCAGGAACTACTGGTTGGATTTCAAAAATTCTTTTACAGTTTGAAAGTCCATTTATCGAGGATGGCTATAGGCTATATAACATCACGCTAAGGCGATTAGGAGCAGTAATCAAGAAATATAATGTAGCAGTAATATAATAACCTAATTTGTCTATCTCTTAAGGTTCACTCACGATATAATGAAACTGAAGAGTTTGTTTGTGTTAGGATCTCAGAAACTACTGGTTGCATTTCAAAAATTATGTTACAGTTTAATAGTCCATTCATTGAGGCTGGCTTTTTTTTTTTTTTTTTTTTTAACGTGAGGGAAAATCCTCGTAGGATGCTATGCCGGACTCTTACCGACTAAAAAACTTCACGTAACGCCCAACAGCCTATGGTTGAGAGCCCCGGGTAAGCCCTCAGGAAGGATGTCCCGTGACTCCCAATAGACCTACGGCCGCCAATGCGGCCTCGCCCAGGGGGTGGTTCGGGTGCAATCCCGCGTCTATGGGGGGTTTCGGGTGTGACCCCGCTTCTAAGGGGGGGCGTGCGTGAGTTGTTCACGTCACGCTGCCGTCATGGGCCTGCTTCTGTAAGGACGGTGAGCGGCCCTCTCACCGTCCTCAGACCCCCGGTCATGGAGGCCGATAGTCCTCGGCGAAGACACGTCGGCGGCGCCCAGGGCGCCGACTGCGGAACTCGGGTGGGAGAGTTCTCTCCCGCACCCGGCCCGCCGCCTCCTTCGCGAGCATGACCTGCTCGCAGAAAGAGGCGGCGCAGTCCCACTTACTCCCGCTGGAGAGCATGGCTCGCATGGTGCGAGCCATGGCCTCAAGCGAGAGAGTGTCCACGCCCAGACCCACTACGAGGACCTGTCGCTGTTGTGCCCACGCCGTGCACTCTACCAGCGTGTGGAGCGCCGTGTCATCGCTGCGGTCCTCGCAGTGCTGACATTTGGCCGTGGTTTCCCGGTGTTTTCGCCACAGATACCTACCGAAGCTACCGTGCCCGGCAAGCATCTGTGTCAACCGGTCGGAGAGAGCACCGTGTCTTCTCTCCAGCCACTCGTCCATGACCGGTCTGACGGCCGCGATTGTGGTGAATCCCCCCTTTGGTTGCTCAAGTCGTACCTTCCATGTCTCCACGGTTTCCTGGTGGAGCAGGGTCCGCTGGGCCTCGATTTCTCGAGACGCAGGCCTTTGGCCCCGCTCCAGCGCCTCCTTGCGCCATCTGAACAGTGACGCAAGGGCTCTCGCTTCCAGGTCCCATGGAGGGGTCCCGGCTAGGAGACATGCCGCCTCACCGGAGATCGTGCGGTATCCTCTTATCACCCTGACGGCCATCACTCTCTGCGGGCTCAGCAGTCTAGCCTCATTGCTGGCAGTCAGGGTCTCCGCCCATACGGGAGCCCCGTACAGAGCCATGCTTCGCACGATCCCCAGGTACAGCCTCCTGTAGGGAGCGTTGGGTCCCCTGATGTTGGGCATCAACCGCGCGAGTGCGGCCGATGCTCCCCTCAGTTTTGTGACCAAACTTCGGAAGTGATGTCCGAAGTTCCACCGGCCATCGAGTACGAGCCCCAGATACTTCATCGAGGGCTCGATGCCGATGCTGACGCCTCCTACCTGTAGGCTGGATCCCGCAGGTGGTCCCATCCGAGGTCCGTGGAAGCACAGAGCCTCGGATTTGTGAAGGGCGACCTCGAGACCCAGCCGCCGAATCCGACCCACGACCTGAGCAACCCCTGCCGTGGCCTTAAGTGCTGCGGCACGGTGCGTTGCTCCCCGCGCCGTAACGAGGGTGTCGTCGGCGTAACACGTTACGCCGACCCCTCTGAGCAACGGACCACGCAGCACCCAGTCGTAACCGATGTTCCACAGGAGCGGCCCTAAAACCGATCCCTGTGGAACACCGCACGACACATCTCGCCGACCCGGCCCCAGCCAGCTCGGGTAAGTTATGGCTCTCTCAGAGAGATAAGCCCCGACAATTCGACGGAGGTAGGGAGGCACTCCATGATAGATAAGCGCCTCCCTGACGCAGCTCCAGGGCAAGTTGTTGAATGCGTTGGCGATGTCGAGAGACACCGCCACCACCACCTCACCCTGTGAGACTGCTTCCTCCGTCAGGCCTCTAATGCGCATGATCGCGTCCACGGTGGAGCGTCCCTGACGAAAGCCAAACTGGCTATCCGCCAGATCAGGCCCCACGCGTGTGAGGTGCCCGACGAGGCGTTGTGCAATAATGCGCTCAAAGAGCTCACACCTCGTCGAGCAACACGATCGGCCGGTACCCTGATGGGGAATTTGCCGGCCGCCCCGCCTTTCGAATCAAGACCAGTTTCCCTGTCTTCCAGACCTTGGGAAACTGGCCTTTCTCGAGGCATGCGCTAAAGAGCCCAATTAGTCGAGGCCCAATCTCTTCGAGAGCCAGGACCCACGCTCGGCCTGGAATGCCGTCGGGTCCAGGGGCGGTGTTTCTGCGTGCTTTAAGCCGCAGTACAGCCGCCCCTAACTCACCCTCGGTGACTACGGGCACGTCGTTCTCGCTGCCTTCCGCGTTGGGCGCCTGAGACGGAGCCATGCGCGGAGAAATATGTTCCTCCGCTCTCGACGGGAACAAGGAGTCTAGGACCTCCTCCAGCCGCTCCGGCTGGAGACTCTGAGTCAGTGGGGGCGCCTTAGGGCGTAATTTGCCCCTTACCATAAGGTACGGGCGCCCCCACGGGTTCCGCTCCAGAGTCTCCATCAGCTCATCGCGGCCCAGCTTTTTGGACCGCTTGATGGCCGTCTGGAGGGCCCTCTTGGCCTCCTTGTACCCATCGTAGAGCTCCGTCTCTCGGGCTGCCGCATCGTCTGGGCGACGACGCCTCCGGCGGAATCTGGTGTACCGGCGGCGCGCGGTAACGCACTCCGCGCGCAACTGCGCGATTTCCGGCGTCCACCAGTACACCTGTTTCCTCGCCGGCCTGGGCCTAGCCCTGGGCATCACCGCATCGCAGATGTGCGACATGGCTCTCCCGAACCACTCCACCTCGGTATCAACATCGGCAGGCCTTCATTGAGGCTGGCTAATGGCGATATAACATCACGCTAAGACGAATAGGAGCGGAGCAGCTATGAATAATGTTTCGAGGACGGGGATTATTTCTTTGTTTTGAGAGCTTCCATTGCAGGCGCTTCATAAATAGTTTAAGTTACGTGAAAATTGTGTACTACAAAATTGTTCCTCTTAATAAGTTATAAAAAGAAGTCCCAAACAGCATAAGTATGCCTATCTTTTAAGGGTTACTTAAAATAACCCTCTTATTACACACGATGAGTTCCATACCGAAAAACGGATGGGTGGAAGTAAAAGCGACGGGAAACATTATATCACTTTAACACCTCTTTCCTTCTCACTCTCATGTGACGCAAACGAAGATATGCGGTTCAGCTTCGCGACGCGACGGGGGTAAATGCAACGGGAAACATTATAATACTTGAAAAATTAATACCATACCTCTCTCTTGCTCACTCTCATGTGACGCAAACGAAGTTGCGCGGGTCAGCTAGTTGATTATATTAAGGGGAATTTTAGAGACTACCTTGTTCAGTAAATTAGCGACTCGATGGGAACTTGAAGTTGAATTGAAAAGTTAATAAACAGGTATACTCTTGAGACGTTTCTCAGAATCTTGTGTAATGGAAGAGTTTTATTGAGTAAGTGAAGCGGAAAGGTAGTCTCTCTTGGGAACAAGTCTACTTCGTCTAGAAGTGAGCAATTGTACGGAATAACATCGAATACTTTTTACAATTGGTTCAGTAGTTTCGGAGCCTACTCGATACAAACAAACAAACAATCAAATCTCTCCTCTTTATAATATTATTATAGACCAAAGTATGATGACACAGGGATTGTAGAAAATTGAATTTTATTTTCATTTTTAAAGTCCATTTTCGACATGAAATTTAATAAAAAGTGTAAGCTGTCTAATGCTCTGCTACAGTATATTTACCAATGACGTGAAACGGTAATTAGAATATCGATATCCTGTCTAAGTTGTCGATAATTACGCGAACATAAAAGAAGGTTTGACTTACATTTTCATTAAATCGGGTATTTTGAGCCCCAACCTTCAAAGATAGACATAGTTATGTAAGAAATTGAGAATTTTTTTGAAGAACTTTTTAAGAGTAACACTGATTGTCACGTAACTATAGCAATTTACAAAGCGCACGTAAGTAGACTTTAAAAGGGGTAGGCAGAGGCATACAATTACTATAACCACATTTCAACATTTGTGTTCGTCTTACGTAATTAGTGGTAAGTCAATTGCCAGGTGATGTGTATTGTATTACATGTGTTAAGTTTAGTGTTATATCAATCCTACTTCAAAGCCAGAAATACCGAGCTTCGAAATTTTGTTTGACGACATGAAAAAAACATGATTACTGAAAAAACATGTCATAACAGGTATTTAGTTATGTAGTTCTATCTCGACCTTGTAGCGAAGTCGCCTTGTTTTCGACTGGATTATATCGCGCCGCCCTTGAACCCAACGCGAATGTATTACGTAGATGTCTTGTTTATTCGCCAGCGAGGCCGCCGATATTTGCCGGTCCAATAGAAAGAAACCATTTCCTTACTTATAGGAAAGTATAACTATCTAGGTAGCTACTCATAAAAACGTGTCATCCATCAATACATATAATAAAATCGTAACAGGTCGCTGTCTGTACATGGAAGATAAATAAGAAAAAATATTATAGGGGGGCTTTAATTAAGCTCTTTTATGATTAAGCAAACAGGGCAGTTTCAGACGCTGCTTGATGACTCTGATGAAGAAATACCTTTCCTTTTATACACCTTATGTGACGTAAACGAAGTTGCGGGCTCAGCTAGTTCAACATATTTTGAGATCACACAAGTATTATTCTTGACCAGGTTTCGAACTCGCGACCTCAACACGTCAGTTTTATATCTCTTTAAAAAATATTGCGCCAACAGACGTGGAAATTAACTCAGTTAAAGTTTATATTGAGAAAAAAAAGAACTGCCAAAAGTTATTTTTTTAATCATCACTACGGGCTTTCAATGGATCTAAGAACTTCGCCACCGAGGCAATCAAAACCGTTGTTACTGGTTTAGACATTTTGATAGTCACCTGTCTATTTAATTCAAATTAACGAAAGTTCGAGAAACTTAGATAGTTCTAAATCGATGTTCTGTATTTGAAGTTTGTATTGACAAGCCTACTACCTAAGTTTACTCATCGATACAAATCAGTGAGATCAAAACCTGTTCACAAATTTGACGAACCAAATAGTGACGCTAATTAGGCCTCAAACTGGCTGTCAGCGGCGAGCGGGACGGGGCGGCGTTAGCGGCGAGAGCGCGTCCATGAGTACAAGAGAGTAAGGTGGCACAAGCAAACTGACCTCAATACCAATACACTACAATGACCACCTACATCTGGTGGACCTTATGTTTGTCTGCCTACTTATTGGTATAAAGAAAAATATTCGGTGCGTTTTATTCTTCGTTTAATCAAAGTTATGTTCTCTTTTGTAAGGTCAGCTGCAGAGAAAAGTACACAGGGCCGCTAAATAATTATAGAATTTTCTCAGAATTTTTGTTTATATATTTTTATGAGAATTCTGAAAGTTACAGGATTACATATTTTTTATAACCATAGCTAACTTCATGACAATATTTTAAAGATTTTTTGAAGTGAATTTATTTTCACAGGGCCTTGTATATACTTCTCTGTAGCTGACAGTACCCTATGCTGCGCTCTCGCCGCAACCGCCGTCGCCCCGCTTGCCAGTAACATCCAGTTTGCCGCCTTAACCCCCTCCCTACACGATCACAGGCGCGATCCATTTTGGCTACGCTTGTTTGATTAGAGGTCTATCAAAGGCTGCCGTTTGGGGGCCCAATTTATTATGAGTTACTTCTTAGGCATTGGGGTGGAAATATATTTGTATACCGTACACATGTAGAAGAGATGAAAAGAGACGAGAGTCTTTGGTGGAAGTATTAGAGTATGTGTTAGGTATGACAGTGTGAAAAACAAAAAGCCTTAGTTTGACATCCTAAGATATAGGAACAGTTCTTATTCACTTACATTGTGAGTGTATGAACTTGGATAGTAGAGATTATTCGCATAGATCACTTTGTGTCAAGGAAGGGTTCTTATTATTTTATTTAAGGAATGAGTTAAATATTATCCTATAACAGTTTCTACAAAGACCATATCTGCATTTAAAACTTTTAAAATTTGAATTTCAAAGCAACCGGGCCATGACGTGGCTTTTAATAAATAATTTTAAGCATAAACATCAAATTAATTACACTAATTACTTAACCCTCAATATCATCCATAATATGCGGTGTGTAGCCATCAGCGACCGAGCCAGCCATAAAATAAGGAACATTGGGTTGCCAGTAGATGAAATGGGCCAAGCCCATACTATCAACTAGTAGAAACTCGGTTATTAATAAACACACTCTTAGTTGTAATGGTTTACTATAAAAACTTCTAGTTCAAAGCGATAAGAAGTTTTTCTATTTTAGACATGCATTCAGCTAAATATGAAACAAAAGCATCTGAACACCTCTTTTGATATGCAGAAGAATGTCTAGAATCAAAACGTCTCATCTCATAATGTCCTTTTCTCGAAATGTCCTTTTTCATAATGTCCTTTTCTTGAAATGTCCTTTCTCATTATGTCCGTTCTCAAAATGTCCTTTTCGCGAAATGTCCATTTCTCAAAATGTCCTTTTCGTTTCGTTTCGGTTTAAGAAAAAATAACCAACCTAACCTATCCAAGTCAGATTGAGCGGGTTAATCCTGTAGTGTACATATTTTGAGAAAGGGACATTTTGAGAAAAGGACATTTCGCAAAAAGGACATTTTGAGAAATGGACATTTCGCGAAAAGGAAATTTTGAGAAAAGAACATTTCGAGAAAAGGACATTTCGAGAAAAGGACATTTTGAGAAAGGACATTATGAGAAAGGGCATTTCGAGAAAAGGACATTATGAGAAAGGACATTTCGAGAAAAGGACATTATGAGAAAGGACATTTCGAGAAAAGGACATTATGAGATGAGACGAAATCAAAACAGTAGAGACCTATGTAACATTGTGACCTAAAGTCGAACAGATGACAGTACTCTAATCTCGACTTAAGTTCACAGCACCGAGTACATCAGTATTGGGAAACGGATGGCATGTTCCGAAAGGCAATTAACCTCACATTACTTAAATAACTATTTCCTTTGCTAGATGAATGTGTGAGCCAAAGGACAATGGGCAAAAATGTATGGCGCTTGTCCCATCGGCGGCCACATCTGTCCTTTATATATTTTAGTCGACAATTATGTATATATTAAGACTGCAAAAAATATTTCGGTAACTTGTTTGGATAAAAAGTTATAAAGGGTTGATCATATTAAAAAAATCGAATTAATTAAACCAAAGTACGTAAATAATAAAACGTAATGCACAAAAGTATAAGATAATGATGGGTTAAATAAAACTAAAGGTTTATTAATTATTAAATACATCGATTTATTTATTGACATGAAAACAAAAACATTTCAAACACGTGGAAATGAATACTAGCATTGTGTCTAACCACATAATGCTAGTATTCCTTTAAAAAAGAAAATAATGGGATTTAACTGTTGTCTACAATTACATCATTTAAAAAATGAGCTGGTAAACGAATTTCTTCTTCTTGGTTTCTCGCCCACCCTAAATACCACACTACACACATTATGTGGGCACAGCAACCAAGAGTGCGCTTACCGCTTAGACAACTAGAATAATAGTTTTCTATGGCTTCTCTGCCGCTTTTCTGTCTATCTACAGTAATATAGGAGTAATATATTTTTATTATATAATATAATATATTATTATATTAATATATATTATATATTAATATAAATAGTAATAATAATATTTTATATTAATATATTATTTTAATATATTTTTATTATTATATATTTCGTATCTTCTTCTGTTTATCACGGATCGATTACATAAAATACACACTTGACGATTATCTGCCATTATTATAGGAATCTGCTTAAAAAAAGTCCAAAAAAACGAGCACAAGTCACCAAGATAGATATTAACAAGTCCGATATGCAAGCCAGAGTCGAAAGAGATTGTCAAACAATAATAATCGCACAGTACTCAACGAAACAAATGTCAACGATGGACTGCGCTGTGCGCTTGAACGTAACGGTAATCGTCGGGTCGAGAGTGCTTGTCGCTGATTGGTTGACGCATGAAACATGTCGAGACCGGTTTTAACAAAGGTCCTTAGACCATAAATAACAAAAGTATTGAATATTAGGGTTCATAAATTAAATAAAAAAAAAAGTATTTTAAAAATAATATTTTAACTATATTTTTTTTCCCTAACGGTATTTCATAGTAGGTTTCCTACTCCTTAATAGTAGATTGTATAACAAGGGGGCAAAATAGTATTTTTATGGCGAGGGCGCTACTTTGAATCACGAGCGAAGCGAAGGATTCTAGAATAGAATCCCGAGCATAGCGAGGGATTCTAACGTAGAATCCTGAGCGCAGTGAGGGATTCAAAGTACACCGCCCGAGGGAAAAATAATTTGCCCTCGAGTAACATACTCTACTTTTCATTCCCATTCTATGAGAAAAAATAAGTTTTGTTCGACGTACTTAGTTACCTTCTATAGTTATTGTTCCAGGAGTTTATGGATTGTCACTTTCATAACTTGATGTAGAACTTATTATATTTGCAGAATACAATAAAATATGTTTACCGATTACAAGAACATTATTAATGACGAACACGAACAGATAAATGGCGCTCTTTAGTTTTTTTTTAGTTAGCTCAGGACACCGCGCTGTGCAGCCAACACTTACCAGCCAGTAATTCATACAATTTGCGTTCGATTTCTATGAAATCTTCAAGTTCCAAATTCAAATCCTTTGCCGCCCGCTAAAAAGCTCTTAACAGAAAAGAGCTATTTTGCGCCCCGTTATCGTGGTGCAAAGTGATTCTTTTCGAATAGAAGGAATGAAAACAATATTTGTTGTCAAAAATATCCCCTTTTAAATGACACTAGTTTCATTGATGGCCGCTCATGGGCCGCAACGCCCATTGTCCTTTCCTTTCGAGTGTAGTGTGGTCACCTCACACGTCACTGGGCACGGTGTAGTCTCTCCCCACGTTCCGTAGCAGCCCGATGGACGCATTCGATTATTCAATAATTGCTTGTCTGAAGGGTACTGTTACACGCTAGGGTTTGTTTGGTACAAGTCACAAGCGTGAAGAGAAAATAAAAAAAATATTATGTGTTGAATAAGTTCCGTACCCAAAGGGTAAAAGCGGAACCCTATTACTGAGGCTTCACTCTGTCAGTCGGTCTGTCCGTTTGTCTATCTGTTATCAGACTGTATCTTAAAACCGTAATAGTGCTAGAGAGCTGAAATTTTCACAGATGATGTGTTTCTGTTGCCGCTATTATAATAAATACTAAAATCAGATAAAATAGGAGGGGCTCCCAAACATTTGCTATTTTTTGTTACGAAACACTTCATCCTTAAGTACGACTTGCACCACTTCGACAGTGTTTTATTCTAAAAAAAATATGTCGTTTTACATGCAAGGGTTTGCAGCGAATAGAGCATCTATGGCTGCATTTTATCGAGCCTGTCACGGCGAATGTTCTGAAGAGCTCTTCAACTAATCCCATCCTTTTCTATTTGATCCCGAACAATGCATGCCGAGCAGAGGTGCTACATAAAGGAGAAAATCTTTACCACAACCAAGTGATTCAAACGATCCTTCCTTTGTCAGACCATAGAATTGTTTCCCTCCTCTCACGTAAAGAGGTATAATCATTGGTCTGCCACTTTCAATAGTCTTGAGGACTGTAGAAAGTGGCTCTCGTGTTGAATGGGTTGAGGTACCTGCCGTGAAATATCACTATGGCTTTACATGAGGTGGGTGAAAAGATCACTCTACTTTTAAAATATATTGGCAAAAATCACCAAATAAATGCGCCCGTAACGCAAATCAGCTTACGTTTTCTCTTTGAATACAATCTACTCTGTCTTACTATTTGAACTTTGCCAACCTTAGTCTTAGCTTCGTTCACTTATCAATAGAGGAATATTCCCAATTCTGAAACCCTCGTTGACACCTGATCCAAAAATAATATACCTATGAAGCTGGTAATGAATAAATTTAAAACCCGCTTCCACTTTTGATTTGCGTCAAGTGTGGTGTGTTAAAAGTTTCCATCCTACCGGACGGCTCTCCGGCCTAATATATTCGTATGGTTTGTCAACGTTTATCGAATTATTGCGGCGAAATATTCAGCGTGCCACAATGGAAGTGCATAGTGTAGGCAACAGCTTTGTCGTTCAGAAGAGTGTGGCGAGAGGATTGTCTGATTTAAATAAATATTTATCTACGTACTACCGGACTTCAAGTGATTTCACCCGCGTAGTTCCCGTTGCCGTAGGAATACGGGAAAACAATATAGCCTATGTTCACCGCGAATAGTGTACCTTTTCAACAGTGAAAGATTTTTTTAAATCAGTCTAGTAGTTTCGGAGCCTATTCAATTCAAACAGACAAATAAACAAACAATCAAATCTTTCCTCGTCATAATATTAGTATAGATAGATAAGGAGCTATTTCTAAGTGCAGCAGCAAGTGAAGTAGTTGACACTAATATTGTTGAAGGGTAATTATTGAACCCGGTATTTAAAAAAAAATACGTAGCGACAACATCTAAATGTTAACTTATTATGTTTGGGATTTTCTACCTAAGTATGCAGCATAATATTAAAGTCTTTGTAGTCTATAATATTGGCAGATGTTTATAATTTATTGACTAATCTAAGAAACAAAATCTAGTCTGTGTTGACAGTTTCAGAATTAAGTAAAAATACTGCTAAAATAACACATTCTTCTATACTTCTATACTAATGGTACTTAGAAATAAGATGTTTGCATAACTTGAACCACACGTTTACATTCCGGGACGAGGGCACCGATCCGGCAGCGTATGCAAAGTGCACATTACACACTCGCTGCAGCGCAATTCAATCAACTTTATACGAAATTCTCGAAAGTGTTCCGCCATTTTTCAGCGCGAACGTTTTCCGATTGAGCACTGAGCGTTCAGCTCTCACACATCCCTTCGTATTTAATGAACATAGTTTGAATTCCGGTTTTTTTTCTTATTACAATCTGTTCTTTATCTCTTACGTTTTTTATTTATTAGGTCTTTTGTGGAGCTCGTTCTTAATCCTATAAATTTATTGCTTTTTCCTAAGGCACTTTTTCTCTCTTTTTATGCTGTTAAACATGGGTAAGTTTCAAAGTTTGTAAGTGTGTATGTAAGGGGTAAGCTTCCCTTAGTATGTAGATTGTAGGTATACTTAGATCATCTAACCACAGGATGCGCCTTACTTAAGCATTGTTTTCTGCCATTGCACATGACCATTTGGTCTTTTGGCTTTATGAAAAGCCTGTACATCAGTACATCATTTTATATGATTAAACTAGTACATTACATTGTAGTTGACTGTACAATAACAATTAACACACAACAGCCATTACGCGTTTGTCGATTAATACATTTTTAAATGCAATGAAATTTTATATGTCTTTGTGTTTCCCCCTTCACTTGTATGAAAACTGGCAGAATATTTTTGTATGCGGTGGTTCGCAAAGGCTAGTCCCGTGTTATATGGTCTAAGTAGGTATA
Organism: Miltochrista miniata; assembly: GCA_933228765.1. Classification (NCBI taxonomy): domain Eukaryota; kingdom Metazoa; phylum Arthropoda; class Insecta; order Lepidoptera; family Erebidae; genus Miltochrista; species Miltochrista miniata. The sequence goes on from OW121770.1 coordinate 724,560, forward strand.
TCAATAACTAAGTTTATAAACGGGGCATACAATTTCACTCGTGATAATATTATCACTCACAGTAAGCAATACAAACGATTAGACAAATAGGGGCTATTTGGGAGGACTTGTTTTAATAAATGAAGCGCTCGTGGCCCCGCGGACTCAGTGTTCTGTAAACGATCACTGCAGTAAGCAACTTTCACTATGGCCGGTCCATGGATGGGAGACCATCCATGTGATCACTTTGTGACATTTATTTGAGCGTTTCCGTACTTCGGAAGGCACGTTAAAGAGTTGGTCCCGGTTGCCAGTAAAATGGCAGTCGTTAAGCTAAGTTGAAGGCTTTATTTCAACAGCAGGCTGTCACAACCTGCGCCTGTCCATTTAAACACGGCAATACGGCTCACCACCTATTACGTGGGACAAATTATACAAAGGTGAAATGTGGGCATATAATATGCCTCTGCCTACCCCTTCGGGAATAATGGTCTGACCATATGTATGTATGTATGTTGTTTTAATAATAACAATTTGAACTCCTCCTAGCCCCGCTGACTCAGTGGTCCTAAACGATTATTGTAGAAAGCAACATTCGCTTTAGCAGGTCCAGTTCGTCAGTAACATGGCCGCATCACAACTTGCACCTGTCCATACAGCAATAGCCCCATCACCTATTACTTGGTACAAAAACTATTAGTTGAAATGTGGGCTTATGTCTATGCTCGGCCTACACGTTCGGGCATAAAGGCATGTTTTTATGTGTATGTATAACCTAACCTAATCTAACCTAACCTACCCGTTCGAGGACAATGTACCTATGTATGTAATTTATCATTAAATTATAAACCCACCCTAAGCGAAGCAAGACAGAGTCTAGTGGTTGATATCTGATCATCAGTTTCTGCCTTCATATGCAAAACTCCGCACTCGTATACATTCATTTAACTTTGTCTCTCCTCCTGACGTTTCTATTTGACTTTGAAACAGCACGCAGTTCAACCGTTTTGCTGCAGTTTTGTATTTTTGTAATTTACGCGCCGCTCATATCAAACTTTCATGCCTGGTTTCCGTCTAGATAGAATGTTTAGATGTTGTACAAAAAAAATACGAAGTTTGAAGTGGCTAGTTTATAAGAATAAATAATAATGTTTTTTTATTAAGTTATTTAACTTTTTCAAGAGTTGATGTCCTATCTAAATAAACAAATTTTTATTTTCATGTGAATTTGAGAGTACTTAAGTCATCAACTCACCACATGCAACATGGACGCGAAGAAGTCAATCTGTAAAAATGTCATGACATGTCAATGTCAATGACATGAGAATGTCAATGACAAAGCCCTTCAATAAAAATATAAAAAAAAACTCGCCAGTACTGTAGGGAGATGAACAGTAAATTGTAGATACAGTTTGAATAACAATACAGTTTCATTATTGTAAGCACATGTATGTGTTATAGATTGTAGAGTACTATGGGGTCTGTATTATATATGACATGCGAAGCCATGGCGCAGGGCTTACTAGCTGTCCATCTATACTAATATTACAAACAGGAAAGATTTGTTTTTTTTTTTGGGTTTTGGTTTGTTTATTTGTAACGGGCTCCGGAACTACTGGATTGATTCGAAACATTCTTTCATTGTTGGGACGCTACACTATTTGCGGTGAACATAGGCTATATTTTATTCCCGTATTCCCACGGGAACGCGAACTACGCGAGTGAAACCGCGTGACGTCCGCTAGTTAAATATATTTGTAAATTCATAATACAATGCGTAAATTTTTTTACGTCGAATTTTAATTCAATTATACGTAACAGTATCAATGACGTTGACAAGTCATTAATTTCGTTTCTGAGTCTAACAGTTTTATAAAGGCATTGTTAATGAAATATTTTACGTTGAAATGTATTTAACAAATTGTTTCATGTCAAACTGCTTTTAACAGAAATGAAACCACTTATTTACAGACAATTAGGGAATAGCTACTCGTTTTGTTTTTGATAATTAACTTATTACCCTTTGCGTTTGTATAATTATTACACATAATTATTAAACTGCGGTTGTAAAAATGTAATTGACTTCATTTAATGTACATCAAAACAAATGAAATTAAGTTGTACAAATTAAGTTTTAATTCAATATCTTTGAAGCGCTCGTGTCCCCGCGGACATACTGTAAGTAATTTTTCACTGCAGTAAAAAAAATAATTACTTATGACTTGTCCCAGTTCTCAAACAATAAAATTATATTCTACGAAATGAAAATAGTATGAAAAACTTCTAATCCAAGGCGTCAGCTATCACCGCACCAAATTTTACTCAAATTGGTTAAGAGATGTGAGCGCGTCAGTAACAAGTATCCAACAAAATTTGTGAGATTTAGAGTTCCGTACCCAAAGGGTGAAAACGAGACCCTATTCATGAGACTTCGCTGTCCGTCTGTCTGTCTGTCGGTCTGTTTCTCGGTCACGAGGCTGTATCTCAAGAACTATGACAGCTAGAGAGAAGATTTTCACAGATGATGTATTTCAATTGCCGCTATAACAACACATACTGAAATCAGAAAAAAAAGGGGCTCCTATAATATAGCAAACGTGATTTTTTTTGCCGTTTTTTTTTATACGCAACTCTATGTGTGCGAGTCCGACTCTCACTTGGCCGATTTTTTGATAGTCTTGTCTATGGGATCAACTATGATCTACTTCATTTATATTTAACTACTAGAAATGTAAAAAATACCTCCATACTATTATGCATCACAATACTAGAAACGCCGGCTTCCTCTTCACAAAGCGATTGATCAACGCCCCTCGTATCTAGAGCACGTCTTTTATCCGGCAGAGAATCTACGGAGCCATTCAGCGTGAAGCTATCTTGCATTCTTCTTGATCTGACAATAGATGATAGAGAAATGCTAATTATTTAATACGTACCTAGTTTTTATCGCGTTTTAATCAGGTTTATATTATGAATAGATGACGCCCGGGGCTCCGTCCGCGTAAAATTCTGTTCTAATTTTCGTATCGTACAGGAACTTATTCTGGGGAGAAAATACCTATGTATTATTCTAGACTACATACATACATACATACACATGGTCACGCCATTTTCCCCGCAGGGGTAGGCAGAGGCATATTATATGCTCACATTTCACCTTTTTAAAATTTGTCCACCGTAATAGATGGTGAGCCGTATTGCCGTGTTGAGATGGACAGGAGCATGCAGGTTGTGACTGCCTGTTGTTGAAATTATTCAACCGCCTAAAAAGGCCTTCAACTTGGCTTGACGACTGTCATTTTACTGACATTCAGGACCAACGGCTTAACGTGCCTGCCGAAGCACGGAAGCTTGGATGTTTGTTACTCAATCCAACTCTGACGGCTGAACGTATTGGGCTGAAATTTGGTACTGAGATAGCTTATAGTCTGTAATAACACATAGGCTACTCTTCATCCCGGGAAAATTACGAGAAGCGAGAACGGGCAACGAATTTCACGCGGGCGACGCCGCGAGCGTCATCTAGTTTAGAATAAGGTTTGGTAAGGAAGTAAGGCTATCCTTACTTCCTTCGTCACACGTATCACAACTAGTCTATACTAGTTGTGATTAACGTGACTGAATACTGTAGCTTACGGATAGTCATACCCAACAATAATAATATTATGAGAATTCAATCACACACCCCGTTCAACTCCTCTTCATTACCCCTTCACTTTTTACGTTCATTTGGTTTGTGACTATATCGGAAATGGAGACAAATTTACATTTTATAATTTCTGACGTTGAAATTTACTTTGGTTTCATTTCTGTCCTCAATTAAATTACCGAAGCACTCATTCTCTTTGATTTAAATCTGAATCATTAATCAACGTCATTTTAATAAAGCAGTTCATTTGGTTTTCTTGGTGACAGTTAAGTTTCTTTAATTAAATTATTTCTTAGAAGTGGTTCTTATAAATATACCAATTTTCAGAAATCTATTTTCCTGGGCGGCATTAATCAAAGTTCATTAAGGGTTTTCATCGCCTATGGCTAAGAACACGAAAGTCTTCATACAACCAGCGCCTTCCACCAGTGGTATGCAAGTGTATGAATGTGCAAGTTCAAAGAATAATTATGTCATACGCCTTAAGATCGCGTATAAATATTATTTCAGAAATGAGTTACTGACAATTTCAATCTTATCAAATTTGACAGACATGTATGTGACGCACAGGTACTACACAAAAGAGATGCTCTTACTACTGCTGAGATGTACACAATCAGCCCTGACGTTTCTCATCTTAAATTCCACGTCACTTTGCGCGGGGAGGCCACATTGTGATGTCAGTCACGTGCCTACGGGCGGCACAGTTATTATTACACCGCACGGCAATGACACACGACAGGGACAGGGCTAACTTGTCCCGGACAATTTGGGAGAAGCGTTTTTCGATGTGGTCTCTGAGATAATTCGACCGTTGTCAGAATATTGACCAGTTTTTAGGAGAATATGTTTGAGTTACAAATATAGGGTATAAAACAAAATTGTACCCAAAAAACATTTAAATTTTGTTATTCACTTAAGATGTTGAGACTAAGTAATATTTATAGCTTGTATGTACCTATAGATACAAGTGATGTGTATTTAGTCAAATAATAGGTACATGTGGTGTAATAAGTTCTATAACTTTGTTTATTTGTCTCATATTTCAAGAAACTACGAGCTTAATAAAAGTTCTGAAAAACGTCAACGTTCATGCGTTAAAACTTTTTCTTTGTTTGTATTACTTCGAGGTAATTTCCTCTGACAGAGCAGAAAGCTATTTGGAGGAGATAAGATCTGTAACACAACAGCTGTTTGTGTCTCACTTACGAAGGTTTATGGTGATTGGAACTTTGCTTAAAGCTATACCATTATTGAGGAAATAAGACGTACACCTACCTGTTTTATATACCGATGAATTGAGTATATCTGATTCTAGTTGACTGCAGTCACATGATCCTCCTTCACGACGTTTGTTGTTCACCAGCTCTAGTACTTATGCTGGCGTTGTGGTTACTTTGAGATGTACCACTGGAATGGAACCGAAAACCGCGGATGTGTTCTTTGAACTTCTTTCTATTGAGTAAACCGGAATATCCCGGGTTAGAATACAATCATGTTGTCCATCTCACTAACATAAAATGTAGAGCCTGACTCTATTCCCCGCGTGTTAAATCAAAATTCATAGAGATAAACGTAATTAATTAATTATAATAAAATACTGAACATAATAATCATTGGAGAGATACCAATACTCAATAATTTTACAATCAGATTCAAATGGATCATCACACTTTGGCAGTTGTTTACAAACCTTGGAACTTGAGAATCTCGGAGCTGGATTATAAAATTTATCTAAGTTGAAAATCTTGTATCAGCAAGCTCCTCGAATCTTGTGTTGTGAGAAGTAAAGTTTAAATGTTTTGCTCATTATATTGTTCTATGAGAGTTTTGTAGTACCTACTAGAGAAGACTGCGGCTTTATTTGTATGAACTTTGGCTTTTTAAAAATGTTTTATCTTTGGGAATTCCAAGTTTTTCCTATGAGTAAGGCAATTTATGGCTATTTTCAGTGCTACAGATTTTTTTAGAACAAACTTGATCAAAATAATAAACACTCATCCAACAATGGCGAAGAAAATTCTTAAAATGGAACAACAATAATTGAGAATCACTTTAGGTATATTAACTGAACAAATGGAAGTTTTAGATTATTAAGCGTTATTGAGAAAGCTAGAGCACGTCGACGCTATTAATTTAAGTAAGAAAGGGTAAACGGAAACAAAGGTGACGGGCCAGATATTAACAGTTGGTACGTTGTCGATAATCCGATACATAATTTATTAAAAAAAATAATATGAATAACAATAGTGAATTTCTTTAGTTAAATAGAAAATATACTGAGAATATTCTAACGATCACTCCTAGTTCAAACCCATGTCGATTGCGGCATTTCATACAACAGCAGCTTCAGAACTGATACAATGCAGCAATGGTTTTTTATATTTTTTTCCATAATGCCGCAAATACGTAAATAATAGCTATAAATCCTATTGTATTTTGCGTAGAATTCAAAATAACATTTATAGAAAACCCGAGTCAAATCAGTTTTTAGAAATCACCTACAAAGGTATCTATTCCATTATCATGTCGCTTTGGTAATTTCAAAATTACCGTCATAAATATCCTATTTGGCTTAATGCACTAACTTAATCTGTATTAGGTTGCAAAATCTATTACCATCAATTATTTTCAATGGCAGAATAAATAGTCCATTGAAATGTTACAATTTAAGGACCGAATATTGCATTTCTTAGAGGACGCAATTTTATTTATGGGACATGTGTGGGGGGTCAATGGAAGCTTAACCTCAAGTTTGTGGGGTCGCCACCCTTGTCCCCCGACCGCAATCTTAAAAAGGGGTGAAAACACTTTTTTCCCAATATCTCGGAAACTATGAGTCTTACAAAAAATTTGTCAAATCATAATTTGTAGCAAATTGTTTTGCCTACAAATATGTTACCAAATTTTTGCCCTAAATTAAAAATTAAAGAAGTTATAAACAAAAAATTGAAAATAAAATTATTAAAATTTTCTTTTCTGCTCTGTGGCGTTTTTTTTTAATTTCTCTTAAAAGATCATCTACGAGGTTAGTCTGAGGTATTTTTTCATAAAATGTTTAAAAAAAGTTATAGAGCAAAAAAGAAAATTTTTATAAAAATTTCTAAAAATTTTGTAAAATTTTTTGTTGAGTTATATACACATTTGTAGGCAAAACAATAAGCTACAAATTATGCCTCCACAATTTTTTTGTAAGACTCATAGTTTCCGAAATATTGTGAAAAAAGTGTTTTTTTCCCCCCTCTTTTCAAGATGGCGGCCGGCGGACACGGGTGGCGACCCCACAAACTTGAGGTTAAGCTTCTATTGACCCCCCACACATGTCCCGAAAATAAAATTGCGTCCTCTAATAAATGCAAAGCTCATGTAACATTTCAATGGACTAAAAACAAAAGTCTGTTTTTGTAACTCCTTAATCTGTTGTCACTTGACTGAAAGCACTTTACGTGTCCACACCATAGTCGTGTCGCGTCATCGTGTGGTTTTAAGTCGCTAGGAGTCCGGCATAGCATCCATGTAGAGCCAACAGTCCGAAAGGGAATCAAACCACCAAAAGAGAAAAGAACACCATAGTCAGCAATTCATATGGCCCTAATGTTAACGGTACTGAGATGAGATTTTCCATATCCTACATAAAAACCCGGGATTGTAAGACAAGTAATGTTCCCCTGATGTGTTGTAAACAGTTGCAAGTCTCAGTGGAACTGTAAAGACTTTGCAATGACTTCTCTCAGGATTCCAAGTTTGTTAATTTTCTTACTTTTCACAACAGTTAACTTATTCTCGCGTAAATCACATTTCTAATGGAAGTTACTAGAATTATATCCTTAAATTTAAATTTAAAATGTTAGTCTTGAATATTTATTACTAGCGAACATCACGCTGTTTCACCCGCGTAGCACTCGTTCACGTGCGAAATTTAGCAAAAATAGCCTATGTCACCCGGGGATAGTCTTTCACAGTTGAAGAGCTACCTCTTCAACTGTGAAAGAATTTTCCAAATCGGTTCAGTAGTTTCGGAAACTATTCAAAGCATCTTTTTTTTTGTAGTAGTAGTATAGATAATACCCATTAAGATTATTTTTGAAAAGCAATTAGTATGCTAACTGATCATAAATTTTAAATATGGTTTCATCATAAATCGAATGAATATAGGTGCAATTCTATACATTCGTGCCGTGTAACTTTCTAAAAAGTGCCGGTAGATGGTGCCTACGTCGCCCCAAGACGTATAATAAGATGGAAAATTTGGTTGGTTCCGAGTAGGTTTCGGTGGCGGGAGTGGATAACGCGTCGGCACGGATCGCCGAAGACGCAGGTTCAAATCCTGCTCGAAACCAATTCTTTTTCCATATTTAAAATTTATGATTAGTTAGCATACTAATTGCTTTTCAAAAATAATCTTAATGTTCGGGCTGGTTTCATCATAAATCGAATGAATATAGGTGCAATTCTATACATTCGTGCCGTGTAACTTTCTAAAAAGTGCCGGCATATGGTGCCTACGTCGCCCCAAGACGTATAATAAGATGGAAAATTTGGTTGGTTCCGAGTAGGTTTCGGTGGTGGAGTGGATAACGCGTCGGCACGGATCGCCGAAGACGCAGGTTCGAATCCTGCTCGAAACCAATTCTTTTTCCATATTTAAAAATTAAAAAAAAAAAATACCCATTACCTTAGTATTTACAAAACCGCAACATATAGGTGCTTATAGACATCTTATCTCACGAGTCGGTTACCACACTACTTGAAACAACCACACATACTCGATATAATTAATTAATTTTCAATTGCTCGTACATCATTAATGAATTCAAACCCAGAAAGCTCATTACGAGTTATGTAACGACATTCACGATAGTAATATATGTGAATTGAATGTCTTTTGTTTAGAACTAAATGCTTCCCATTCATATTCTAAGACCAGTAGACAATGTTCAGTAATTTAATTGTTTAATGGAATATAAAATCCTTGGAGAACTTTTCCTGAAAATATTTTTGTTCAGTAATAGGACATAATTTAAAATGCGCCACCGAAACATGAGCCTAATCACCCTGGCCCTGTTAAGATAATTGACGGAACAAACGTGGGGAATGAGAGCCTCCATTTCTCGAGCTCAAATTTTCTTATGGGTGTTCGCGTGTGTGTGTTTGATCGCTCTGTATATGTGTACGTGTATGTGTGTGCGCGAGTATTTGCTCTTCTCTAAAGGTCGCATTTCTAAACTGCTATGGAACTTGGCATGAATTTTTCTGCATGATTGGTTTAAGGAGTTGGAAAGGGCAAAAGGTTTTATAGAATCATTCAAAGGCCGATTTCACTTGAATCGAATTTAGGGCAAATGTTCTTTATTTAATTCTACACAATCTAAAGTTAAGAGCTGCTAAGAAAACGGTATACAATTTCCTCAAATGGCTATCTTAGAAGTTTGTTTTACACACATTTTTCAGCTATAACCACGGCTTTATAACTTTCCGAACTGTTACTTTTATCTTAATTGTCTTTAAAATTTATTTTGGAAAATATGCAAGAATGTTCACTCCGAGTCATTATGTTAAGACTCATTTTAGTTTAGACACATCAAGACTATATAAGAATACTTTATATCAAAGATGTAAAGCAAGAACTTGTACGCTAGTATGTTATTCAGTTTCAGAACACCCATTAAACAAACTAAACTGAGCTCCATTGACTAACAGTATCTATCTATAACTGACAGCACCCGACACAGAACAACCTCACCAGATGGACACACAATAACGTAGTGTTCACACCACTAAATAGTTATCAGTTGACTATGCAGATGTTGACGTGATGTCAATGCGACATAGACAATTCATAGAGGCACACACACATGCACTAAATATAGTGCTATTGATTCTGTGTCAGAAATTGACAGGAATAGTGCTAGTAGTAACATGACAGACTAGCTGTGCTCCGCTGCTTCGGTTGTGATATAATACGAACTACGTTGCATCCATTAGTCAAACAGGCCTGTATCCTTACTGATATTGTGAATGTGAAAGTTTGAGAAGATGTTTTTTATTCTAATAACGCGACAGACAAGCTAACGGTCCACGTGATGAAATGTGGCCACGGTAGCCTATGAACGTTTGCAACACCAGAGACGTTGCACTCGAGCTGCTGAGCCTGAATTATGTATTTATATTTGTAACAATCACGCTCTGATGGCTGAACGGATCTAGCTGATTTTGTTTCAGAGACAGATTGTATCTACTCAGTATGGAATTTACAAAAGCTACTATTTAACCCTAGAATATGTTCCCATGGAATGCGGGATCCCAATAGGATCAGAGTTCCAGTCCTAAGTCGCGAAGTTTACAACATTGCAATAAAATATGCCACATAAGTTAGATGAAGCCGGGTTTGTTAGCTAAGTTACTCTTAAATAATGCAAGATAAAATAATTTACATTTTGTACTTTGAAGTTGTGAATTTAATTTAATTTACTAACTTTTGATTTCAATTGACAAAGCGTTGTTGTGTATTTGAATGGACAGGTGCCGAAAAAAATGTTAATTCCTCTTTTTTTCATTAAACATTTTCATTCATAATTTTCTTTTAAGCGTTCGGCCCCGCGGACTCAGTGTTCTTTACACGAACAGTAAGCAACTTTCGCTGTGACTGCTCCTTGGATGCGTGATACACGTAAACACTTTGTGACATTTATTTGCGAGCCTTTTCTTGCTTCGGAAGGCATGTTTAGCTGTTGGTCTCGGTTGTCAGCAACATACTCATCTATACATCTCTGTAGGAATATAGGAACTATTTGTACCAAACATTACTCGATATTGCCAAAATAGTTTCTCAAACAGCAACTACACCACAGAACCGAACAATTCACACTTAGATCGTACATAAGTTAGTAGTTTGTACGATATACGAATATCTGTCGCATTCTCTACTAAACTTTAGTCCCAATATTCCACAGAACTTCCCTATATCAAGCTCATAACCAATAAACCATTTCGAATAACGTAATTATTCCGTAATAACGACCTTCCATTTACTTTGAATGGTTGTCCTTGTGGGAAATGGCTGTTGAAGATAATAGACGGTCAATGACGGTGGACTTTAGTCAATAAGTAATATACCTATAGATAGGTAATTCAGGTTATCAAAATTTTATAAATTGACAAGAAAAGAATAAGGCCCATAGAGAGCCCATACTTTATCCGTCTGGGAATTTTGTGGCAGTGAACTCATTATACGCATACTGGAAAGAAAACCGCTATGAGATATAGCCGTATTTAGGCGTTCAGGATGTCAGTGTTGGTTGTGATGATGAACATTACAGAGCGGTAATAAATAGTAGCCGACATCCGCCTGTGCTAGTATAACAGTGGCGTTTGTACATGGTCACGCCTTTATCCCCGAAGGGGTAGGCAGAGGCATATAATATGCCCAATTATATTAAAATTTTTAGAATTTGTCCCACGTAATAGGTGGTGAGCCGTATTGCCGTGTTGAGTTGGACAGGCGCCGGTCGTGACTGACGTCAGTTGAAATTTTTCAAGGCGCCTAAAAATTGGCTTCTCGACTGCCATTTTACTGGCAACCGGGACCTACGGCTTAACGTGCCTTTCGAAGCACGGAAACGCTCAAATAAATGTCACAAAGTGGTCACATGGATGGTCAGGACTGGCCATAGTGAAAGTTGCTAACTACAGTGATCGTTTACAGAACACTGAGTCCGCGGAGCCACGAGCGCGGCTAGATCGCTTGTACTTTTAATTACCGTCAAAACTGCTTAAAATGTTTCACATAGAAATGTACAATATGATAATAATTTTTTGTGTATGTGTGTGTAGGTACATGTACGGCTCGAATTTCTGAATAAATTAAACTGGTTATGTTGCTGTTCATGAATACAGTTCTTGTTACATCCTACTACTATTGTTCCGATGTTTGTAACTCAATCACGCTCTCATGGCGTAGCGGATTTAGCCGAAATTTGGTCCAGGGATTGATGTAAAATACGTAGGTTACTTTTTATCCCTGAAATATATTCCCATGGGAGGTGGGAACGGAAATAGAAATTCATACGAGCAAAGCCATGGGCATCAGACTGATAAGTCTACTAACTTATACTGGTCTTAAAATTGAGTAGGTATGAAGAACCTAAATATATATTCATGTTTGACCCAAGAACATAGCAGTTCAAACTATAAATATTTATCTATCAATATCTGATCATTAATCTTGTAGACATCTTTCCTAGGGCTTACCCGGGGCTCCGAACCGAAAGCAGTAGGTAGGGAACGTGTGGTTTTTAGTCGGTAAGAGTCCGGCATAGCATCCATGACGAATTTACCTCACGTTAAAAATAAAATATCTAATCATTATTAAAACACTGCCGATATAATTTGCAATGCAATAAGAGGTTTACCCAATGGATCTATATCTTTCCCCGAAGAATCCGGATTTACCTCCCTACCTACTAGGCAACAAGGCCTAAGGGATGATATTTTCTTGAGGTAACAAATGTTAATTATCGGCTGGGACCAACGGCTTAGCGAGTCTTTCGAAGCAAGGGAACGCTTGTGCATGGAAATTAAACAAACGGAACGTACTTCTAGAATGATTTTAATGCAGACACATCAAAGATATTTTTATATACCTTTTTTTTTTGGACATTCTCAGATACTTACCATCATCTAGTACTATGAACCTGTGATAGGATCTCACGACTGATAAACATACTTATGTATTTCTCAATACTTACATACAAACAACACAAAAATCAAAACAAACATTCGCTGATTACACAAATATTTGACTGGACCCAGGAATCGAACCCGACAACTCAAGAGTGACAGTCACATTTTACTTACCGCAGTCTCATTCACATTCACCACGTGCAGTGACCATACCTTCTCGCTTGAATTTTAACAAAAATAACTCACGATAACCCTCTTTCATATATTCTCCACTGATAGTCGCGGGATTAGTCTAAACCTTTTTGTCACCCGTGAACCTGTGGATCTGGATCTTTGCACCTGTGTTGATCCTCGCGTCTTAGATTGATCGAGGATTTGAATTTTACTGGTACGGAATAGTGCCTCTTATATTATAATGATACCTGTGCTTACCCCCAAGAAGTTGGCACCACACTTTTAAGTTACTTATTCTTGTGCCGTTTTGGAACAAAGTAGAACAAACCTAGAACAACCTGGAACAACCGTCAAAATTTTTGTAACTTAAAAGTGTGGTGCCAACTTCTTGGGGGTCCTGTGCTTATACTATTTAGCTACTAGAACCTTGTTATTATAATCTTAGTGCCCCTAACTTTATTTAGGTAGTTTGTCGCGGTATGTAACAAAAATTTGCTGTATAACAAAGACATTTCACTGATAAAGTGTATGCAACACCATAGTGCTGCATTCTTGCTGCCGACGCCGAAACGTGACGCTTTTAAAGCTTTACAAGGTTTTTGAAGAATAACTTACCGTGTATGTCTATTATCTTAGAAAAGAGAGATCGCATTTTGTTATTATGCCTATTGTAGCCTATGGACCAGAAGCGCTACACACGAGCTGCCGCTTTAAAAATTTTCAAGCCGCACATAAGGCCTTCAACTTGGCTTATCGACAGCCTGAACTGACAACTTAACGTGTAATTTCTGACCGTGTCCGTGCTTTGGAAGGCACGGAAACGGTCAGAAATAAATGTCACAAAGCGGTAACAGGGTGGTCACCCATCCAAGACTGGCCATAGTGAAAGTTGCTAACTACAGTGATCGTTTACAAAACACTGAGTCCGTGGCGCTACGAGCGCTTCATTTACGACGTCAGCTAAACTGTTCAATTAATAACAAATTAATCATATTTGTAGAGGTCATACCTATATTGTTGGACCTATTAACCTGAACAAAGTTTAATGCCGTTGTAGATGCGATACGCGATAACGTGACATTTAGATATTTACGAATATAACTTTCATCATTTACATAATTGACATAAGAAATGTAATCATTAGGTAATGTATGAAGTACATTAACGTCCTATAATGACTTGACCTCCGATACAAAATAGAAGCATGATTATTTATTTCATAAACTTCAAACATTCGACTATAATGTACACGAGTAATTCACTGTGAATGCTTAAAGTCTTAAAGGTTACTGCTGAAATTATTATGTAAAATGTTAACGATTTAAACACAATTCAACCCCCAGTCACAACAAACAACTCTACTTACCCTGTATATTTTTAAAATTTAGGCGTACAATAGAACATAAATACTAGTTATACCCGCGAATTTATATAAATTTAGGCGTACAATAGAACATAAATACCAGTTATACCCGCGATAAATTCATTTGAACCATAGAGAACATTTTTTCCATAGAGTCTTTGATCCCTGTTACACCACTAAAAGGCTACAATTTTCGATATTTTTTCAAAATACGGCGCAATGCAATACCTAAGGCGTAATAAATACAAACCAAATCTGGCTAACAGTCGTTCGAAATAGGTTTGACAAATCAAGCGCACGGTTTCCTTTTTACAAATACAAAGATTTGAACTATGGTCAAAACTTTAGTTAACAACGTCAAACCGTGCCTGTGATCGTATCCTATCTCGTATAATAATTGTCTATCACCTAAGTGGTTGTAAAAACCCACTTTCTAATACTAATGAGAATAATCTCATTAGTCTGTATTTGTAGGTTATTAAATATGTTGTGTCAGAGCTAATTCGTCGGTCATCCAATATAAATTATGAGCCTCCGAGCATTTTTTATGCAATTATGACGCTGATGACATCTTCATAGTGGACTCGGATATTTTGTGTGGTACTGTCAGAAACAATTTGTATACCTATACCTACACTTAGGCCGTAAAGCCGTGATTATCGACGGGTGTATACTGTGTATACCTATCCGATGCTAGTCAGTCATCGTAGGAGCAGTGCTGAATTTATAATATCTCCTGTTTAGCTAAAATGCCACCCAACATAATCTATTAAGTAAGTATTACGCTATAGATGGCTTGAAAACTTTTCAACTGCGGGTCGTCAGGACCTGCGCCTGTCCATTTCAACACGGCAAAAGGCTCACCACGTATTACGTGGGTCAAAAAACTATAAGGTGAAATGTGGACGTATACTATGCCTCTGCCTACCCCTATAAGCATCAAGACGTCCCCATATGTATGTAAGTATGTATTTAGTATTACGCTGAGATGACCCCTTAGTAGGGCACATACTTCGGTTAAGCTTTCATTGTCATTTATATATGTGCTATAAATAAGTTTCCTTTTCTTTTTTAATAAGGACTAAGTACCTGTAATAAGCATATGCTTGTTATTACTATGTTTCTAGTTCACGTTAAAAGACAATGTTGTGAAGCGGACCAAGCCCTGCTGTAGATAATTTAGTCAAGATAAGATTGTTCTGAAGTAGGTCAAAAGGCGCCGAATATTTACCAAAACGTAAACACATTTTATGTTTATCGAACACGAAATGGAAAACATTTATGGGTAACGTAAATAAGTACCTTAATGAGACGGTGTCAGGAAATTGACTTGGAATAAGGAATAACTTTGGAATATCATCATTGCTTGTTTTCTTA
Organism: Miltochrista miniata; assembly: GCA_933228765.1. NCBI lineage: Eukaryota > Metazoa > Arthropoda > Insecta > Lepidoptera > Erebidae > Miltochrista > Miltochrista miniata. Next base: position 739,784 of record OW121770.1, read on the forward strand.
GGATGCGAGTTCTTTTGGGATATTTTTTATACCTCTAAGGTGGCAGACAAGCATACGGCCCACTAGATGTACTGGTGGTCACCTTAGCCTATGAACGTTTGCCCAGAAGTAGCATTAAGATATAATCGAACGCACCCTTGATACGAGTATCGTTTACCGTTGCCTTACTGACAACTGACAACTGACAAAATAGGTTAAAATATACTTCAGTAGTTGTTGTCTTAAACGAATATCGATTCGTTTAAGACAACAACTACTGAAGTATATTTTAGTGATCCAAATCCTTAGCACTTGAGGCGTTTAGCTGTGTAATGCCTCACACCGACGTCTATAACATTTATCACATCTAGGGGGGTGTATTGTTAAACAAAAAACGATCATACAAATAGGTAGAGTAATCGAAACCCCATTTGGTGTCGTAAAACAGAACAGAATATCGCACAATTCATTTCGAGAGTGTCGCAAGAGGCGAGTCAGGGAACACTTTCGCATTACGATCTCTGTCAGTAAAAGACAATCATTCAGCCAAGTTGAAGGCCTTATGGGCGGCTTGATAAGTTTCAACTGTGGGTCGTGGGAACCTGCGCTGTCTATTTGCTCACCACCTTTTTACGTGGGACACATAAAAATATAAGGTGAAATGTGGTCGTATATTATGCCTCTGCTGCATGCCCCTTCAGGAATAAAGGCGTGACTATATGTATGATATCAAAAAATAGGTGCAAAAGAAATCGGCTATTTTTTGTAACTTTAGTATTTGTAACAAAAAATAAATCATCTGTAAAAATTTCAGCTGTCTAGCAATAACAATTCCTGAGATACAGTCTGGGGACAGATAAACAGACGGACAGCGGAGTCTCAGTATTAGGGTCCTATAGTAGTTTTCCACCTTTGCATACGGAACCCTAAAAACAGTAAAAGATTTTGTAATTTCTACTATAATGAATTTTGTTTTTTAAGTTTTAAACAAAGTATGTAAATAATAGTATTCAATAGACCATCTACATTCACCATAGTCTATAACCATAGCCAGGAACGGTCCAACGACCGGTGATAAAGCCACTCGCCTTACATTATTGTAATCAATTCAAAGGAAACCCTTTAATTTCCTTCGCTCCCTACTATTTCTCGTGATTAAACTCTTTGGGCGCTGGAAGACGACTTATTTGTGATACTTAGAACTTCATTACTTGATGTTATTGTTGGGGCCGCTTAGGAACCTTTGAAAAAGCTTCGAAAAGTCTTGAAAACTGTACATTTTATTTATATAGTAAATTTTCGAAATAGATATAATTTACAATAACGATGATCCTCTTAAAAATAACGAACAAGGCCTGCTCTACTCGTATTTTCCTTACACAGCAATGAAGTGCAATAAAAGAATACAGTTTTCGTAATAATGGCAATGGAAATCAATTGCATTCAACAAGGGAAATCGTTTTGTCGATGAATCAAAGACGTTCATTTAAAAAAGTACACATGAATCTACCTACTTCTGAAAAAGTACACATAAATGTACCTAGTTCTGAAAAGTACACATGAATCTACCTACTTCATCGGAAATATAAGGCAGTTGCTGTTCAAAGTAGGAACATTTATATTCCTGGGACATCCTTCCGAGGGCCAACACGGGGCTTCCAACCATAGGCTGTTGGGCGTTACGTGAGGTTTTTTAGTCGGTAAGAGTCCGGTATAACATCCATGAGGATTTTCCCTCACGTTAAACAAAAAAACGGGTGGGGCTGTGTCGGGGCACACGGCCGTTGGTTTTAACGTGAATATGTCTCGTAACGAACCATTCCAGCCGTACCAGCTGCAGATGTACTGGCACCGTCGTTGATCCGCTCGGCTGCATTCATTACTTTACGTTGCCGGCACTGCTTGACTCGATCATATGGTGTTTTATTGGTATCATTCGATTGCTGTTGAGATGCCCTTTCCAACCGTATACGATCTCTGTATTTCGATTTGGCTTTTCGACGCGTATAGGCCGACATTATATATTTTTTGATATTTTTTTTTTAAACACCTTATTATATTCACAGTTACAATTTTACACTAATGTTATATATATAATCGATAGATTTTGACGAGAGCTGACGATTGAAACTTGAATAAACGTCGTAGCTTCACCGAGTCGAAAGTTATACTAAACTAAATAGAAATCTCGAGACGCAGCAAAATGACCTTCAAAATGGCGGGGCTGCCCCCTCCCCCGCGCGCGATGTGTTACAGTCCTTACTTAGCGTAATAAATTCTTTGATTCTTTAGCTATCCAGTGGTGTAACTGAAATTTGGATGATGATAGATATGTAGCGACAACACTAAACTGTATCCCCCAATTTTGTTATCATTCGTTTTTATGGATTGCGTCCCTATGGAAGTAATTTTAAAGACGTATTCACGTCAAAAAAAGGAACATTTATATTTATTATCGTATGATCTCTCTTACCTTTTTTACCACTAAGTTTCATCTGATTCTGATTAAGTGGACACCGATAAGTCCCTATGGATCACAGGTGTTACATACGTACTTCTAACTCTATGATACCTTACAAGTGGAAAACTCATTACGTGGTAAAAGCACAACACCAATATTTCGATCAAGGGGATTTGGTCGGTTGCTATCTCAACCACAAACATGTAATATACTTTTTAGACTCTACGAGTATATTCATTAGCTCCTATTTGCATCTGAATTCTCTGGTTGCTAGACTGTAGTCCAATTATATCGGCAACAAAGCCACTTGATGTTAGAAATACCTGTCTGTTTTGGGTCTAGTACATAATATCGACAGTCACTATATCGATAGTCGCTGCATCGATAACGTTCCATCGACGGGCTAATGTATAGACAGTACCCCAAATCGAGACTCTCTTATTGGACAGTTCACTATGTCAGTCAGGCGCACTTTCCAAAATTCGAAGTTCTACGTAAAGTATATCGACCCTCAAAAGTCTATTTCTAAATTATATTTTACGTACAAAAGGAAAAACTATTATGTAATCGCAACAAAGCCTTCACTTTGTAATTACAAGCACGTAGCTCTCAACAATATATGTGAAAGAATTCAAACAATTTATTTTATTCACAGTCCAAATAAAGGGGTTGCTTGCCAAATAGGCTTCGGAAAGCCTACGCATCCTTTGTGTGAATTCCTTAAAGCTTGAATACGGGACGCGTTGTTGGAGCGTGGTAATTTAATTTTGAAACATGGACTTAGTGTGTGAAGTGTTCGTTCTGGTTTCTAGAAGTTTTGGTATCGTAATGCTATTCTATGTAATGTGTGAAAATGTTAAACCTTTAACTCAAGGCAGAGAAAAGGTGTCAGAATCAATGTCTAATGATTTATTTATCTGTATTACTTTTATTACCGTTTTATATTTTAGTTGTTGTAAGGTTAGCCTGTGCTGATGCTGTAAATATTTTGAAAACACAAAATTAACTTTTGAGCTTATTGGTTTTGATCGTAGCTTTACTGAAATTCCTGAGTTGGTGGACTTAATTTGACCCATTTGAAACCCATAGGTACCTACAGTGTTGAAGCTATTCTAATAACGTATTGTGAGAAAAAGCACTAACTGTATTAACTACCCTCAATTTCACTAGCGCTTAGTGTTATTTATTTTTCCAGAAGCGTTATTAATTTAAACAAAACAATTAAAATATTAAATTTTAAGTAAACAAATACTTTTATTTTCAAAAACAGTAGGTAAGTACTATCATTTTATTCCTTAAAATCAATTGAATTCCTCTATATTTTAATGGCAAAGTATCTGACGTCACAAATTGCGTGTTCTTGTGAAGCATCACGATCTGCGAGGGACATTCACTGGGTTCTTTGATTTATCAACGCCATTACACTCAAAGGCCAGACACACACACACCGTCATTTTCATTGAATACACTCTTACTGAAAATCATTTGTAAGGGATATTTCAGAATAAATTCATTTTTATTTTAAAGAATAAATAGATATCCATGAACGGTATTTCGTTTAAGTATTGCGCCTGGAGGCTTTCTCAAAAGTCTTTAGAACTTAAAAGTATAAAAAGTCGTTTCTATTGAAACTCGTCGTCAATAAAAAGATTTAAGGAAATCCGCTTAAGGATTTCCGAGAAATCGATGTTCACAATAAGTAATTTACTGTATAAAACGATTTTGTTTCGTTAATGTGCATTTTGTAATGAATTCTTTGAACGTGATTTTTAGGGTTTCGTAGCCAAATGGCAAAAACGGAACCCTTATAGATTCGTCATGTCTGTCTGTCTGTCTGTCTGTCTGTCCGTCCGTGTGTCACAGCCACATTTCTCCGAAACTATAAGGCCTATGCTATTGAAACTAGGTAGCTAGATGTATTCTGTAAACCGCATTAAGATTCTTATATAAAACTCGAAAAAAAGCAGTAAATTTTGGGGGTCCCCATACTCAGAACTGAAACTCAAAAATTTTTTTTTCATCAAATCAATACGTTTGAGGTATCTATAGACAGGTATTTAAAAATGCTATTAAGGTTCCTAAAATAATTTTTTTCTACAGTGAATAGTTTGCGCAAGAGACACTTCCAAAGTGGAAAAATGTGTGTCCCCCCCCCCCCCCCCTCTAACTTCTAAACTTAGAGAATGATAAATCTAAAAAAAATGTATGATGTACATTGCCATATAAACTACCAACGAAAATTGGTTTGAACGAGATATAGCTGGTAGTATTTTTTTAATTCGTCATAAACCGCAATTTTCGGTTAGAAAAATCACTACCACTGCGAACGTGTTAAAACATCAATCCAAGTTACAACGAACTATAAGAACTTTTCTATTATGTTACTTGCTGCTACGAAACCCTTCATGGGCGAGTTCAACTCGCACTTGGCCAGTTTATTTTCCCTTTAAAACGTAATAGCAATTTCATACTAATAACTTTTATTTTTATCCAACTCTGTTGACCCAACGTGCAGTCAACTTGGTGACGATGGTGACCAGTAATTTTTATTGAAGGTTGCAAGGTCATTTTCTATTTTATCAGGCTGAAATAATAAAACAGCCTGAATCCCGTACACTGTACTATCAAGAGCTAATTTACTACAACGATTTCTTCATACACAGTCCCAAGCAATCCGAAGTATAATTTTAACAAATATAGATAATAGACATCTGAGAACTAATTTTATCAAACTAAGTGTTAATATTAGAGTCCTTCATTAATCTTTCTGTAAATTGACCCTTCAGCCTCTACGTGTCTCTTTACCGTGGAACACTATGAGCGCTACCGTCGACGGGATATTTTGCTTTCCCTGCCATAATTTACAAAATTCACTTCTGGTTAATGACGTTGCATATTATAGCGCTTAAACTTGTGTTATTAAAATTAATTACACAGAACCACTCAGCATAATATTTGGTTTGAAACAAACATTGAGTGTGTTTAATTACTTTCTATTGACAGTATAAACCAATTATTTTTTGTTTGACTCAAGAGGCATTGCATTGTGAGCAGTCACAATGACTGACTATGAAAACAGGGGTGTAGGTTCAGTTCAAGCAGAACACGTTATCCTTGAGCAGACAGAACAGAACTTGAACGAGTAAATGGTATTAAGCATAGAATTATAACGCGGTGTTATAATGTCTATGGTATTAAGGTTATTAAGTCCTATCTAAAATTGTATCGCTTTGAACGAGTTTTCTCTCTTGTTGTTTTTGTTTAATTTGAGGTTGTTCTCAAGTGTTTAGGAATGTTCGTCACAAATCACACAAACCTTAAAAAACATAACAGAATATTTTTAAGACGCGTCGTAGAGTACATTATTGAGCTTAGATATCCGATACGCACGTAAAATACCTGAGTACAAAGCAACGGAGGCATAACCCCGGCGCGCCGGTATCAGCCCATGAACACACACATCGCTATCTCCTCGACGGAAGCCGAACATAATTCGCAGCTTCCACGACTTCCGGCGACCGCCCCAGATTACGATATCAACGTAAATCATGAATGTTGTCATCCCCTTTATCCGTTGAACCCTTGGGGGATGTATCAACCGTGGGTTTAGATATCGAAACTGTTCTACTTTACTTCCGTTGTACGAACTTGAGGGATTACGGGGCGTCGGTTTTTATGATCTTTTTAAAACTCTTTTGATACTTTCTTTGGAGCAGGTGCTTGAAATTTTCGTTGGAAAATTTTAAATTGCACGTATTATTTACAAGAAAGCGTCCGTGACTACACCCGCGTTAAATTTTGTTCCCGTCTCTGTTTCCTAAGGCAACTTATTTCCATGGGACTTCTTTTCAAAGAAAGCGTTCAGACCTTGTAAGAAATTTCACTACCAGTAGCCCACAGTCTCTGCGTTCACAAAATCAATATATGAGATAAACTTACTAGTTCCAATTAAGCCAGACAGATATAATTCAGCAAGATTAACTCTATTATAACGTAGGATAGTATCCACATAGGTATTAGTATATGCCCACGTAGGGATGTAAGAGAATGAATTAGGTATTGGATTACTTATAATTGATAGTCTAGTGTAGAACAAATGGCGGTGTCCCACTCATGAAATAGGTTGTTCTGAGGTAGCATTTAACGAACAAGTACAGACGAAAAAGCCACCCAATCTCGAGTTATAATTTAAAGACAACAACTTATACAGGTTAAAACTTTAAAAAAATAATTATTTTTAGTTTTCTAAATACTATAGGTAACTATTATTGTCCTCGCATTGTTCGAGATTGAACTCTTTCGACTTATATTCTACTAGTTGTTCCCCGCGGCTTCGTCCGCGTAGAAGTCGTTATCACGTAAAATCATTACCCTCCTTTTGCGCAGTCAGATAAAAAGTAGCATGTGTCCTTCCCTGTGGTCAAAACTATCTCTATACCAAATTTCATTAAAATTAGTTGAGGGGTTTAGGCGTGAAAGCGTAACAGACACACAGACACAAATAGTTACTTTCGCATGTATATTATTAGAAGGGAAGTATTAGGGATTTCTATATAATACTAACAAACGCAGACACAAGTTTATCTCATTCACACACTGTAAATATTCAAACTCTTACGTTCAAAAATAAACTTATGTAAGTATTTAATTTTATCGTTCTAGACTTATAAGTTTCAGGTGTGCGTTGCGGAGCGACCGCACGGTGTATTCAAGGAGCGCTGAGAATAGATTTTTTTTTTCTATCCATAGTAAAGTACATACATTACCTATAAATCAAATTCCGAAGTCACTTTTACTGCAATATGTAAATACATATTTCATTTTCTGTTTACCCATCTTAGCCAGGACCCTCTTCTCGCCAAATATGTTCGTTAGTTTACTCCCATAAATCGTTCCTACACGCAGACATTATAATACGTTTTCAGACACCGTTGAGTGCCGAACTTTATAAGGCATTGCCTGTGTTTTACTTCGAAAGTTGTTAAAATATTGAGGCGTAATGTGCTAGGTGTTTTTAGGGTTCCGTAGCCAAAGGGCAAAAACGGGACTCTATTAGTTCGTCTGTCACGAGGCTGTATCTCATGAACCATGATAGCTAGAGAGCTGAAATATAACCGATTATGTACATCTGTTGCCGCTGTAGTCAAATAAGTACAGAAATCAGAAAAAATGCGAATTTTTGCAGCTTTTAGTACGAAATCCTTCGTCGCGCACAGATTCCAATTTTCACTTGGCCGGTTTTATTTCTATATTGACGCTCTGAAACTCTGAGGAGTTCATAAAACTTTATTAATTTTTATAAACTCCTCAGAATATATGAATATATATTTAAAAAATATATATTCATATATTCATATATATATATATATATATAATATTATAAATGTGAAAGTTTGTGAAGATGTTTGGATGTTTAGATGTTTGGATGTTTGTTACTCAATCACGCTCTAACGGCTTAATGGATCTGGCTGAAATTTGGTACAGGGATAGAGTATAGTCCGGAATAACACATAGGCTACTTTTTCTCCCGGGAAATTGTTCCCACGGGAAGCGGGAACGGGAACCTAATTTCACGCGGGCGAAGCCGCGCGCATCAGCTAGTATTCATATATTTTTTAAAACTTCGTTATAATTTCTTTTGAATTGGATCGACAACACTCAATTTTCATATTTGCACGGACGAAAGTTATAAAAAGAAATATTTAAAATTGTTATCAATATTGTAACTTTTTTTCTACGTGTGGAATTCTCAACAGATTTGTGGCGATTAAAGTTGGAAGTTTCTTTCTGTTTTTAGAGTTCCGTACCCAAAACATAAAAACGCGACTCTCTTACTGAAACTCCGCTGTTGCTCATTAACCATGATAACAGATAACCATTTTTCCGATTTTTATTACGGAACCCTCCATGCGCGAAATCAACTTTACTAACCTTAACTAACCTTACAGTCATCAACTTGCATTCAGAGGTGATTTTAGCTTTTGCAACTTTCAATTTAGTAGGTATTTGTTGTTATAGCGACAACAGAAATACATTCTGTGAAAATTTCAACTGTCTTGCGGTTCATGAGATACAGTCTGGTGACAGACAAACGGACAGACCTACAGGCAGACCTACTGACAGACAGACAGACAGGCGACTCTCACTAATAGGGTCACGTTTTTATCCTTTGTGTACGGAACCCTAAAAAATACACATTAACAAATGTGATCTAAAGAAATAAAGGCATCATTCTGTAATACATCAAGTGCAATAAAAACAACAAGTAAACAGGTCTACATCAGTGTTAAGGTGAAGCTTTTAAAGACTTTCCTTTATTACTTCAGGATAATGTGTAATGAGGAACGCACAACATTCCGTGAGAAATGTTCCCTCTCAGCTGGGCCCAGAATATTACTTAGATTGATCCTTTATTTACTCGTCTCTAAGGCTGAACGCACACCAGAGTCACGACTGTCTCAAGAGTCCTTACGACGCTAAATAGACTATAGAATAGATTATTAGTTTATTTATTACCTAAAAATAACCGGCAGACGATGGTTGTGTCGAAAATTGGCGGGCGCCGTAAAATAGTTTTCGTAAGATGTCTTCTTTGCAGTGTTCGCATTTTCATAGATTTAGTATAGCCGGAATCTGTGTTGAGACAGTTTTGTCGCCAGTGTGCGCTCAGCCTAAAGCTTCTGTTACATTTGTCCCTTGCTATTGAAATGGCAATTAAAAAGAAGTAGTCAATTTCAAAAGTGTAAATAAACGACTCTTTATTGAAAGTTCTTGAGTATTGAACTGTTTCTGACGTTTGTCTTTTCTTTCTCATTGTTTATTTGATATTTGATTACAAAGCGAAATTATTTGAAACCACTTTCAACTTTACAATTTTCTTTTATTAAATTTAATTGGCCTGAGGCATTAAATTATTTAAAAAAATATATTTCGCTAAACATTATTAGGTATAGTTTATTATGTCGTAATATCGTAAATAATCTTGATTGTTCAGTACCTTAAAAGTATAACCCTATTCATGAGACTTCGCCGTCCGTCTGTCTGTCCCTCACGAGGCTGTTCCTCAGGAACCGTGATAGCTAGAGAGCTGAAATTTTCAAAGATGATTTATATCTGATACCGATATAACAATAATTATAAAATCAGAATATAAAGAAATGTGGGACTCCCATACAACAAACTTGGCCGGTTTTGGAACTTGCTTCCACACATAACATGGTGACCCTATTGGCAAGAGTACTGACGGAAACTAATCGTCGGAAGCTCTGAACTGTCTCAGTCTCACCTTGATGCTTCATAAGTCTAATTTGACGATTTTGAACACCCAAGATTTCTATGAGAAGCTAGGGTACTCATTGAGGTGTAATATAAGGGCTTCTTAACAGTTAGATTGGCCGTGTTTGTGACTTATGGTAAAAATACTGTCAAAACTGATTTGGTAAATTGGATTAATGGCAAAGGACACTGGTGTGACAAAAAATAAATCAGGAGTATTATCTTAAAAGAAAATTGGACTAGGTTCTAAATAAGTATGATTTGAATGAAAAAGCTAAGGTACTGTAAATATTTCAGTCCCAAAGGTATGGAGCCTGGGTGAAAAGTGTAAGTAAAGATTTTCTTGTAACAGCAGAAAGTAAACTAAGTTCACAGTTAGCGACTCAAGCGAATGTCTTAGTACATTCCTTAGACTAAAAGAATAATGATGAAACAGGAGTACCTATGACACGGTGATACCAAAAATATAATGAAGCAATATTACTCACACTTAACTAAAATTTAGCTTAACAATAATATTTAGCTTAAAATCTCTACTTACCATGTGGCTGGCTCGACCTATCCGTGATCAGTTTACGCATACCCTTGTCAAGATTGTCTATCTCCCTATCGCATGTCTGAGAAGACCCGCCGTAAAGTCTAATTAATGAAAAATAATTGACAGAAAAAGGCTTAACGGCGTGGAAGATTGCAATTTTTTGTTAAGTGCGTATATACTCGTAATACGTACTATACGTATTATGTACTTACTTAACCTCCTCTCACTTGGTCTCTGCCAGTGTGACGTTACGTGGTACACAGACAGGAGCGTTCGAGTACAGTAAGATCCGATAGGGACTTTCCTCCGCGCACGCTTAGGTTATGGAATGATGTCCCTGCCTCGGTTTTCCCAAACGCCTACAGTATGGGGTTCTTCAATAGGGGTCTTAAAAGGTTTTTTACTAGGTCGGCAGCGCGAGTGTGGCGCCTCTGATGTTTCAGACGTTTATAGGCTGCGGTGACTGCCAGTCCTGCTATGGGCCGTATGCTTGTATGCCACCGAAGTGGTATACAATAATGTTATTCTGATTATTAATTTTATATTTGGCATGGCAATATTTAATGTTATTCTGATTATTAATTTTATATTTGGGAAACTGTAAGTTGAAATTAGTTATTCTCAGTCGTTTTTTCCCTGTTCGCCCGTGGTCCACCTACATAGTTCACCTGGTTGTACCACGGGAATTTTTTTTCCCCCGTGGTCCACCGCAGTTTAACTGGGTGTAGTTGTTTAAAATTACAATTCTACATATGTGTGAAATAAAATGAGCTATAACTAATGTTGCTTTTCATTTATTTACAGGTACGTCTTTTTGGTACACTGCCGACCTTTTGGTAAGTTTAGGTAAAATAGCTTGTAGGCAGTACATAAATCAATCAAATCAGCTTATGGCAGCCCTTTGCTGAATTTAGGACTCTCTCAAACTACGCCACAATACACGGTTCTGCGCCTTCCGCATCCAGTCACTCCCCGCGAACTTCTTCAGGTCGTCGCTCCATCTGACGGAGGGTCGTCCTACACTCCAGAATGTTGCCAACCCACTGCCACTTCAAAACGCAAACTGTGCTTGCAATCTAGTATTATATTATGCTACATAAACACCCTAAACTATTTTTTTATATAGTTACTAAAACTGAAATACAATATTTATTTATGTAGAGACCAGATTTTTAGTTTTTACTATATAGTACAGAGAGGAACACTGAGTCGGTGTCCATACTTACATATCATTCACTGCATAATTATTATATATTTCTCTTTAAAGTTATATATTTTATATTTAGTTTCCTATTTCACAAGCGGCACAGTCACCCTACTTACAACACGTGACAGTGGCAGTTTGTCCTGTAAGCCGAACTTGTACATAATTACGCGTCTCAGTTGGGCTATTGCGGGGCTCCGTCCTAATCTCAAGGGACTGAACACACAGTTGAGCTGACACTATATTCGTGTACAGAGCAGATAATTTGTAAGTCTAAAGTTTAAATGGAGATGCTCGTGCGTGTGTTTTCCAAAAAGTTCTTTCCATTTGGAAAGATATGCCGATGATATTAGAAAATAAGTTATTGAACTACGTTTTAAACGTACAAATTATGATATAATTATTTGAATATTACGGTATTGTGTAATGATATACTTGGAATGTAGTTCAATGTGGTAGGTAATAAATAAATTATATATATGAACAACATTACAGCAGACAAAATATTGATATATTAAAAATGAACGCATCGAAATATTCCATCCACATTCAGCAAAGAAATTGTTTGCTCTTAAAATCGAGAACATGCAAAATTGCAAAACACTTCGAATACTCAATATCTATAAAAAGATCAAATAAGCGTACACGAAAAAAATGGGAAAAATATCACTTCGAACGGTAATGCGATAGGAAATCTTATGAAGGACAGTTAGGGTATAAATTTGCCTGAAGCGCTACAAATATTGCTAAAGAAAATTGAATCATATCTCGATAGCAAGACGGTATAGATTTGAGTGGTACAAAATCTTGTTTCAATAAAGTTGAGAGTAAGGTCAGCAGAGACGAATTGAATTGTGTGTCGTGAGGCTCTCCAAGGCTCGCTGTGCTACAATGAGAATATTTGCCACAAAGCTGACGTCTCGCTTTTCACACAAGCGTCTTGGGACTAATTCTCTTGTCTCAGATACTTTTGTTGAAATATTTTTCAGAGTAATTCGTTTTAAAATTTTATCTGGATGTCGTTTTTGTAGATGAAAAAGGAAGTTATTTATGTGGGCGAGAAATTGTAAGCTATCTGATATTCTTGAAATCTTTTTGTATTCAAAGATATTTCTAATTTAATTTTTAGATTCCTAAGGGGAAATCCTAGTATCTTTTGAAAGAGCACAAAACAAATCCATTCCCGTATCTTATATCACAGTATAATAACTTATTAATGGCAATACATCTCGGTTCCTTAAGACCGTCGATAGGACTAACGACCTTGACAATTCAACTTTCGCGTCGATAAAAAGTGAAGTAGCTAATAATTTTTTTTCATCTAAAGATGTGGGGCTGATTCTATAATCATTTTAAGCGTTATCATAACTAATATGCTATAAATTGTACACACACTATTTACCTCAAGATATTTAGTACCTACAATAGGAGCAACTTCGACATGGTAATTTTTGCTAGTACCTCGCTTATACCTCTTTTTATATCCAGTCCTTATAAAACATTGCTAAAAATAATTTTACCGCTTGGTGTTTTCTCACAGGTCTTATTATTGCATTGTTAACGCTTACAAATGTTAATTTGGCTTTAGACTTTCATGTCGGCTTTGTGACCTAAGTGAATAAAGTCAAATAATTTGCATTTTAAATGTTTTTTTTTGAATTCGCTATCGGATTGACTTTATTCATGTTGTGTATTCTATTTAGTTAGGTGGTAGACAAGCATACAGTGCTCCTGATGGATTATAGTAAGGTAGCTCACGGACGTTTGCAACACCATCTACACATTCTCACACTACACATACACATACTACAGGAGATAATCAAAAACACCAATCAGAATTAGTGTCAATTTTCGATAAAGTAAGGTTCCGCAGGCGGTAAGCATGTTGTTATTATTATCCATCAATCTGACCAGCATATCACAGTCAATCACTGAAGGTAGATTTCTCCTGATTTCATTTTGTGCGAGTAATTGTCCGGTCGGTTCTGAGTTTCGTTTCGAGTCTTCACTCTCTCCGCCAAAACCTCGTCCGTTGTGGAACCCTGAAATCTTGGAGAAACCTTATTTTACGCCTACAATTTAAAGGTGACCAAAGCAGCATCAATTTTCTCCTTTTACATAAAACTGAAAACTAACAACAAAATGGGTCGACAGTCTCGTATGAAATATTCTATGTCACATCAGATTGAGCTAAAACAGAATATAAACGAGTACAGTACACAGGGACTCCATTATACTCCAAATAACAAAGTATATTGGAGCCGTCAACCTTGCTTCAAAGACATTAACCTTATCAGAGTCATCCATTACCCGTCGCGGCTCGGCCCAATAAATCCCTTCCGATCTCATTACCCTCGTTTGTTCCGATCGTTTCGTGTTACATTGCTGTGTTTACACTACACATTCGCCGAATATTGGGTTGAAAGGCGGCAATAATTTCGTAATTATTGATTCTGTTAGGCATCAAAGTACTTTTTTCCCCGAGTAATTCATATTCATATTCATATTCATATTCATATTCATATTCATATTCATATTCATATTCATTTAATCAATTCGTAAACATAGGTAAATAATTTACAGGTCTTATTGTGGGTACATGTGTAGATCTACTATGTTTTACCCTGAGGCATACGATAGGTACATTTAATTAAGTAGGTAGGTAAAAAATATTAATCAATTGCATGCATGTGTGATTACATAATTAAGTATAACACGACCTTAGAAATATCAAATTAAATAGTAACAATTTGTCAATGATTTCAATTAATTAATGTAAATAATGTAATAATTATGTTTCTCTGTAATTTTTAACAATAAATTTTATATTGAATTTTGAAATATTAATTAATGTCAATATTATACATTTCCAATATACAAAATTACACATTAGTCGTCCTAAACCTTAGAAATATTAAATTAAAATAGCCGCAATTTGTCAATGATTTCTATTAATTAATGTCAATGTTATACATTCCAATATACAGAATTACACATTAGTCGTCCTAAACCTTAAAAATTTTAGATTAGATGGTATAAATAAATAAATATTTAACAATTTTTCAATGATTCTAATTAAGTAATGTCAATATATGTCATTTTAATTATAACAAAATTACACGTTGGTCCTCCTAAACCAAATCAAATATTCTTTTCATAATCTGATAAATTGTCTGTCAAATAATCATTCACGCAATAGTATGCTTTTAACAATAGAAGCTTTTTAACAGTTGATTTAAATTTAATAAGATTAGAGATGGTTAAAATTGACGTGGGTAAATGATTATAAATACGTGGCAACATACAAAATAAACTTTTGTTTAAGAACGCCGTTTTATTTGGTGGCAGCCTTATCTTTAGTCTATGTCTACCACTAGTTAAGTTTCCGAATATAGTTATATTTTTTTTTGCAAATACCACCACCTCGAAAATGTAAATACACGGGAGCGTGAGCAACTCAAAACGAATAAAATAAGGTCTGCAGCTCTCAGTTTGTTTCAACTTGAACATTGAACGAATGCACTTTTTTTGTGCAACGAACGCCATATTTCTGTCTGTGGAATTACCCCAGAATATTACTCCATAACGCAGTATGGATACAACGTGTCCATGATAGGCCGTTAACACGGTCGATATATTAGATGTCTTTGTTAGCATATACAATGCATACGAGAATTGATGCAGCTTGCTACACAGTATTTCTATATGTGAGGACCAATGCAGACAAGAGTCTAAAGTTAATCCCAAAAATTTTGTATTGTCAGAATGTTCAACACTGATGTCATTATATTTAACTTGTATGTCACTTAATCTATTTATTCTGTTTTTAAAAGTCATAATCTTGGTCTTTGCTAAATTAATTGTCAAATTATTTAATGTCAACCAGTTTATAATAGTAGATAAAGTTTCATTAATATCAGATTCCATTTGTAGGCTATTATTACCTGTGAAAATTATGGTACTGTCATCGGCAAATAATACCGATTTGTGATGTGTCACTCTTGGCAAGTCATTCACGTAAACTATGAATAAAAGTGGCCCCAATACACTGCCTTGTGGGATGCCCAATTTAACATTTTTAAAGTTAGACGTGTGACTGACAACTCTTTTCAATGCAGGATTTAGTCTCGCTATCTGTGTTGACTGCATTCTATTATTTAGGTAGGATTTCATTAGGTTTAAGGCGTTACCGCGAACTCCATACGCATATAATTTACTAAAAAGAATCCCATGGTCAACATTATCGAACGCCTTAGTCAAGTCCATAAATAGCGCACATGACTGACTACCTTTGTCTATATTTGACATTACAACCTTTAGAAAATCATATACAGCTCTGTCTATGGACCCATTCTTCCTAAAGCCTATTTGTTCGTTCGCAAATAGCTTTTGCGCGTCAAAAAAGTTATAAATATTTTCGTGTATAACCTTTTCAAAAATTTTCGAGATAACAGGCACAAGCGCAATTGGACGGTAGCAGTTCATGTCCTGCTTATCGTTCTTTTTAAATAATGGCTTTATTATTGTAAATTTAAGTGCATCCGGAAAGACACCACGTAGTATACACAGATTGATTATGTGACTCAAAATGTATGATATCTTTACCGAGACATTTTTCAAAACCTTTACGGATATATCATCATACCCAGTGCTATTTGTTGATTTTAAACTTAAAATGATTCTGTTAATATCAATAGGATGAGTGGGCCGAATGAATATGGATTTAGGATGTAATGGTATATCAATTTCCGAACTATTTACAACAGACACATAGTTTTGTTCATTAGTAAAAAAATCGTTAAATGCCTCTGCTATTTGCTTAGCATCACAAATACATTCACCGTCAATGCGCATTGACTTGATGTCATCCGGAGGAATATTTGATTTGTTGGAGTTTATCACGCTCCATGTTGCCCTTCCCTTATTTCTTGACGTTTTAATATAGTAGTTATTAAGCGACCTCTGCGTTAATTTAATAATTTAATTTAATCTAGATGATATCGCTTTAAAACGGCCTTTACTATCCGTGTTCGGTTTTCTCCTATATTCCCACAGAAGATTTCTCTTTCGTTTGCAACAAACCCGTATTCCTTTTGTGATCCATTTTGGTCGGGCAGTGGAATATACTCTTGTCTTTTTTATAGGGAAACATAATTCATAATAGCATCGAAACAGATTATAAAAATGATTAAAAGCCGTGTTAGGGTCTTCGCTGTTTAGTGCGTCCAAAAAGCTAAGAGAGTTGAAACATTCTTTAAATCTTCTCATATTCACTACACTATATTTACGCTTAAAAACGTGCCAAAACCTCAAGCGGCAACTGGTCTTAACGGGACATGTTAATAATTGGGCAGTATGGTCAGACAAAGCAAATTCCAAAACCTCAGCCTTGCAGTTTTTAATATTAAATAGGAAATTATCAATACACCGTCCACTTACTAATCGCGTTGGTTCATGGATACCTATTTTTAAATTATGACTTTGTAATAAATATTTAAATTCTGATGTCGTACTACTACTATCAAGCGTATTAATGTTAAAGTCACCACATATTATAATCCGCTTTTTTGAATAGCAATAATGAGTCATTAAGGAACTAAACAAGGAGAAAAACCTATCTATGTCTTCCTTAATGGATTTGGGTGGTCTATAAATGCAAATTACATATAAATTATGCTCTTTCAACACTACACCTGAACA
This sequence comes from Miltochrista miniata, assembly GCA_933228765.1. Classification (NCBI taxonomy): domain Eukaryota; kingdom Metazoa; phylum Arthropoda; class Insecta; order Lepidoptera; family Erebidae; genus Miltochrista; species Miltochrista miniata. The sequence continues at coordinate 756,941 of OW121770.1, forward strand.
CTCCATAATACCTTCCTGGGAATAATTTTTAATGTCGTTAATTGTAATAAAATCGAGTGAGGTATGCACCAATACACATGAGCCACCTCGGCGATTTCTCCTAAAAAAAGTTGAACCCAAGATGTAATTAGGAATCCTTAAGTAAATTTCATCATATAACGCCATATTGTGTTCTGTGATACATATGACACCAAGAAAATTTAATTTTTGTTTGTCGGTCTCTAAACATATAGTTAGCTTATCTGATTTACTGATCAGACCGTCAATATTCTGATGTATTATCTTAATTTGCTTATAAACGAAAAAAGTCATCTGAAGTGGAGGGAGTGCTTAAATTATTATTAACAATGTCGGTTGGTAATTTATCTTCGCTACGGTCAATTTGATTAAAGTCAAGTGGGAATTCAGTTTGCGTACCCTTGTTAATACATACTGGATTGTCATGATAAGTGCTGCTGCATTTATAACTCATATAATTATTATATTTTAATTTGTAGTCGATACGCAAGATTTCCTTTAGCAAAAATTGACATTTCCCCAAAATTGCAGCTCTTGTTGAGTAAAAATTACAATTTATGTCTGTAAACACAACATTTCTAAATTTAGAACATATAAATTTCAGTTCATAATTAAATTTACACTCATTTAAATGCCTGTTATAGGGAACATTGCTCACTATTACATTACATGTACTCAAATTAGTCAAGAAGTTGTAAAAACAAAATAGCGCTTCATATGGTCTTCTGTCATTAACACCACCCAAAACCACAACATAATCCCTTCCTGTCAGTTCACCCAGTTCTGATTTGGATATGGAAAGTAATTTATCGAAGGTTGCTCCAGGTTTCCATATACAACTGACAATAAATCCTTCCCCAATCAAATTTTGTAGGATAGGGCGCAATTTATATCCCTGTTCGTCGGCGAGTATTAAAATTTTTCTTTTAGGGTCTGGAGGACTTATCATTGGAAGCTGTTTACTTAATTGGTCACTAAGATTTGACAATATAGTGGTATTTAAAGTTTCTTTGGGCATATTCTTCGTGTTTTGGCTGGACTGTATGTTTTCCAATTTACTTGTATCAGGCAGCAGCATATTAGACTGTAGACTAGTCCTCCCACATTTAGGTACACAATCATGTATTGGAGATGTGGAAGCTGGTAATGACGAGTGCAGTAGTTTTCTTTTACGCAATGATTTCGACGAATTCGGAGTTATGTGGTTAGCTTTCTTCACAGAAGTACTTAGACTTTTGTACCTTGAATTCAACTGTAGAGACGAATGGAGATCACCCTTTAAGCGAAAGTTCTCGCTGTTCAAATTTTCTATCTCTTTATGGGCTATCTCAAGGTCATTAGTTAGTTGCTTTATTTTTATATTTAATTCGTTTAAAATATAATTATAATGGGTATCGTCTGGAAGGCTGGTCACAGTTTCATTAAACAATGACGAATCGTCGTGGATACTTGTTATGTCATCCAAAGATGCCGCTTTGCCAGGTTTTCGCAGTGTCACGTTGATTGAATCCATTTTGGTGTTATAAAAAATGTACTTCTGATGCGTAAAAATGTAACCCCTATTATATTTCACGTAACACAATTATTTTTGCCAATTTGGTAGTATTTCATAAAGTGGTACTACAATGATAAAACAGGACGCTTTTAGCACTTCTAGTAGTGGGACAGTGTGGCGCTGCGCTGTGGCGCAATGTGGCGCAATACGGTGCGGTGTGTCGTCACTATTATGGTCCGGTCTCAAAACACTGCTATCCAATTCAATTAGTTTATATTGCAAGCGAATTTGTCTATGGTCATCAGCTGATTATTAGTTGTGATTGGATAAAGTTTATAATGATTCTTGTTAAAATATAATTGTAATATCTTTGTGTGAGTGCGATTTTTGTAAAATTAACGTTTAAAAATACCTTTTTGATGTGATTTCTTCACGGATGTGCAAAGTTCACTGACCATAACAATGCAGCAGTGTCAATGATGATCCCACCTTCAATAATATAACCTTCTTTTTAGGTATGGTTTGTGAAAAACTTTGTTTATTATTAAAAACGAACTAAAGTTTAGCAAGGACTTGTTTACACTATGCACGCACACGCGCGAATCTCAATCTCAATTCAGAAGGTGGTTGCTGTGCATCGTATGGCATGTGTATGTCAAATTATTTTCATTAGAATTTTTAGTTCTTTCCGAGCGTCATACTAATATTTTAATATTTAAAATAATGCCTAGGTACGACTACTTTCAATTATCGCACCGCTCACATACCAGCCAGATTTAATTGTTTGTGCAAATGTCCATATTCTAAAGGGAAAACTGTTTGCCACCTTAGTCATAAATAAATAAGAAAAATAAATGACATAATGAGTTTGAATTTTGAAGATAGGATTAGGCTGTAAATAAAGTAATAGTATAAGTAGGTAAGTGTCTAATTAACAAACAGACGTTTGTAATCAAAATCCATGTAGTTCTTGTGTATTTGCGTACCTGGCGTCAAGGGCACCCTTACTAATGGGTGAATTAACTAAGGGAAAGGGTTCTTTGTTTGGGGTGCTGGGTAGGACAACCTCCACGTGGTGCATCCTGGTAACGTGGACGACGATGTGGACTTCGCCTGAGGCGCACGTCGTCGCCCACGGCCAATAGTCCACCAAGGAGGGGGGGCCTTTATGGCCGGTTTGGAGTTCTCCACATGCGCTCTGTTATGCAGAGCGTACTTAGTGGAGCACTCCCAGGGCGACGAGTACTTCGCCACTGAGTGATCAGTGGCGAAGTACGCGGTTCCATAGGAACCATCGTTCGGCCGAGCCGTAACCCCGTCTGGCAACAGAAGGGCACGGTGGCTCTCTGGAGTTGCGAGGAAGAAAACCTCTTTAAAAAATTACCCCGAAACTCACGCTCTGACGCCCGGCTATTTGTTGCATCGCTGGGGGGAACTCAGTGCCTAGGGCGTCACTCCCACCTTCCCACCCTTCCCATCCTCACATCCTCTCCCAACTTCCCCACTCCCAACCTTACGTCGGCGGACGCAAAACGCAAAAACAACTATGGAGCAAATTACTACGATTGTAACTACCCAGGAGCGCACCCGGACAGTGTCCGGGGAATCGCTTGGCATGTCTCGTCATGTCGACCCCCGCCAGGGTTCATCCCAGGTGGTATATGGGAGGGGTCACCATAGTCCAGGCCCAGGGGTGTGCCTCAAAACCACCCCCAGTGACGTGGAGGTCGCGTCAACCCGTGCCGGCTCCGAGATGGAGTCGGCAGTTGTTATGGGTACCGAGACCGAGGGTACCCTCGGTCTCGGTACCGAGGGTACCCTCGGTCTCCATGCCGAAGAAGCGAGGCGGAAGAGACCTAGGTCAAGCGGACCAGGCAAAGGCCTGTTCCGTCGGCCTGGGTCCGAATCTTCCAGCAGCGAGGAGGAAGGTAGCCTTCCTAGGAAGGTAGCTGCTACCACCGCGGGTAGAGGTCGGAAAGCCGACCTCTACAGAGCGAGAGGGAGGGTGGCAGAGCCGCCGGCGATTGTGCCCCCGCTGCCAAGCGGGAGGGTCACGGAGGTGCCGGCGGCGAAGGTAATAATGGCGGCTTTTGCCCGCATCACTGGCGCCTTAAAGGGCGCCAAGAATGTTGCGGGCAAGAAGAAAGTAGTGACGGAAGCCGTCACAGGGGCGACGAAGGCGCTGGAGGAGCTCCTTGAGAGGAGCGTCTCCAGCGAGGAGGGGAAGCTCCGGGCTCGGGTTGCGAGCCTGGAGAAGGAGCTTGCCGACTCCCGCAAGCAGTAAGAGCTGATGCGGGAGGAAATTGGCAAGCTTACGCAGCTCGTCCAGGGGGCCGGGGAGGCTCGGGGTGTTAAAACCCCCGCTCCCCGTGCACCTAAGGCGACCCCGACGATGGTCCAACTGCTGGAGACCATCGAACGCCGCCTCGGCGTTCTCGAGGACCGGGCATACCGCCCGCCGCTGGCGGCACCCGCCGTCGCGTCGTACGCGACGACGGCTGCACCCAGTGGGGCTCCCGGTCTCCAGCGGAAGGCCTCCGCCCCCAAGAAGACGGCACCTGGTGGAGGTGGCAACCCCGCCTCCACCAGCACAGCCAGCACTCCCGCCGCACCCCAGACTCCCTCTAGAGAGGGGATCTGGGAGGTGGCAGGAGCAAAGAAGAAGGCGGCAAAGGTCGCCGCAAAAGCGGCAAAGGCCGCCGCGGCGAAGGCGCCGAAGAGGCTCCGCGCTCCTCGCTCCACTGCCGTCGTCATTACGGTGACGACAGAAGGCAAGGCGAAGGGCGTGGGGTACGCCGAGGTACTGAGGCAGGCGAAAGCCTCAGTAGACCTCAAGGCCCTCAAGATTGAGGGGGGGCTCCGGTGCAAGGTGACGCGCACCGGAGCGCGCCTCCTCGAGGTCTCCGGCGCCACCAGCGGCCCCAAAGCAGATGCCTTAGCGGCAAAGCTGCGGGAGTCGCTGGACAAGGGTGACGTCCGCGTCACCAGACCCAACAAATGCGCGAGTCTGCGCATTTCGGGTCTGGATGACGCGGCCACGACGGAGGAGATAATCTCCGCCGTCGTGGAGGCGAGTGGCTGCCCCCGTGATCAGGTGAGGTCAGGCGAAATCCGCTTTGGCCCCACTGGTCACGGGTCGGCGGTCGTGAGCTGTCCCGTCGCGGCGGCCCAGAAAGTGGCGGACGGACGGAGCCTCCTTATTGGAGGCTTCCTGAGGGCGCAGGTGCATCTCCTGCAGCCCCGCGAAGACAGGTGCTATAGGTGCCTGGTCGTGGGGCATGTAGGAGTGCAGTGTACGGCGGAAGTCACCGTGGGCGATCGGTGCTTCCGCTGTAGTCAGCCGGCAGGCTGATTACGTATAAAACAGCGATCAGCGATAATCGCGCAATCATTGCGCAATCATCGCACGATTTATCGCTGGTGGCGGAAAAAATGGTATTATGTTAAATTCTATAGCGAATCGTTCGCTAATCGCTACGTGTCGCACTTATCACTACGAAACTAGCGCCATAAACAATTACGTGGCGATCACTGAAAACTGGGAACTGTCACATCTGTTGGGCATTTCATTAGTGTATGTGTGTGCTGAGAGACCACTTTTATTTTTTCGGATTTTTGCAGTTTAACTAACAATAGTGCGTAGTAAAATTTGCGAAAATATTTGTAAAGCTTAGTGATCGGTTAGAAAGCGCGTCCGAACACGTGCTCGCAGCACTATTGTTAGTTAAACTGCAAAATTGCGCAAAAAATGAAAGTGGTCTCTCAGTACACACATACACTAATAAAATATCGAAATCGCTGCCTGGAGGTTGTCAAAAACGATACGTAATACGAAATTATCGCCAGATCGCTGCCGCAGTATAGCACAAATGCAGTTTTTAATTTACTGATTGTCCTACAGAGGCAACACCGTCGCTAGTTGGCTATGGCAAAACGATCGTTGATACGTAATACGAAACAGTCAACAAACAGCGATTATCGCGCGATTTCCGCGAGATTATCGCTGTCGCTTGCCTATTGTAAGATACGTAATAAGCCTGCCGGTCACACGGCCCTTGCCTGTGACGCTCCGCCACGCTGTTTTAAATGCGTGGCGGAGGGCAAGGAGGCAAACCACCGGGCGGGCAGTAAGACCTGCGCTGCCTCAAGGCCGAAGCCCCGTCCGTCCGCACGGAGGGGTGAGGGTGTGGGTGCACGTTCGCGGCAGGGTGCGGATATGGACGTCCATTAATGGACACCCATATCCGCATCCTGCAGGTGAATCTGAACCACTGCACTGGTGCTCAGGACCTTCTGTACCAGAGCATCAGGCAGTGGCCCATTAATATTGTCGTCGTCGCTGAGCCGTACTGGGTTCACCCGGGAAGCCCGGTGGATCTGGACGGCATGGCGACCATCTTTGGGGGGACCGGCGCGGACGACTCGCGCCTAGCGCTTATTGCTAGGGGCCCGGGTTGCGTCGCGGCGGAATATGAGGGTGTGGCTGTCGTGGCCGTTTACGTCTCGCCGAGCCTCGACCAGCATCAGTTTGAGCTATGGCTCCCTGAGCTGGACGTCGTTCTCGCTGCATGCCGCTCTCGCCCTGTCCTGGTCCTGGGAGACTTCAATGCCTGGTCGCAGGCTTGGGGCTCCCGGGAAACCAGAGGCAGGGGGAGGATACTGGAGGACTGGGTCACTACACGTGGCCTAGTCATCCTGAACCGGGGGAATGTCGCAACCTGGACGCGGCGGGGGCTCAGCTCGGTCATAGACGTTTCGTTTGCGACCCCTGAGCTCGCCCGCCGTGTCCAGGGATGGCGCGTGGTGGAGGAGGAGGAGACGTCGTCAGATCACCGATATATTCGGTTCGACGTCTCCCCTCCACCTAACCTGCCGCCAACAATCGCGAATCCCCCGGAACCGCGTTGGGCACTCCATCGCCTGGATCGGGAGGCTCTCCTGGAGGCGGCCATCGTGCAGGCCTGGATTCCGACAGCGGACGGGCCTGCCGATGTTGATGCCGAAGTGGAGTGGTTCGGGAGAGCCATGTCGCACATCTGCGATGCGGCGATGCCCAGGGCTAGGCCCAGACCGGCGAGGAAGCAGGTGTACTGGTGGACGCCGGAAATCGCGCAGTTGCGCGCGGAGTGCGTTACCGCGCGCCGCCGGTACACCAGATTCCGCCGGAGGCGTCGCCGCCCAGACGATGCGGCAGCCCGAGAGACGGAGCTTTATGATGGGTACAAGGAAGCCAAGAGGGCCCTCCAGACGGCCATCAAGCGGTCCAAAAAGTTGGGCCGCGATGAGCTGATGGAGACTCTGGAGCGGAACCCGTGGGGGCGCCCGTACCTTATGGTAAGGGGCAAATTACGCCCTAAGGCGCCCCCACTGACTCAGAGTCTCCAGCCGGAGCGGCTGGAGGAGGTCCTGGACTCCTTGTTCCCATCGAGAGCGGAGGAACACATTTCTCCGCGCATGGCTTCGTCTCAGGCGCCCAACGCGGAAGGCAGTGAGAACGACGTGCCCGTAGTCACCGAGGGTGAGTTAGGGGCGGCTGTACTGCGGCTTAAATCCCGCAGAAACACCGCCCCTGGACCCGACGGCATTCCAGGCCGAGCGTAGGTCATGGCTTAGAGCATAGCTTCAGCGCATGCCTCGAGAAAGGCCAGTTTCCCAAGGTCTGGAAGACAGGGAAACTGGTCTTGATTCGAAAGGCGGGGCGGCCGGCAAATTCCCCATCAGGGTACCGGCCGATCGTGTTGCTCGACGAGGTGTGCAAGCTCTTTGAGCGCATTATTGCACAACGCCTCGTCGGGCACCTCACACGCGTGGGGCCTGATCTGGCGGATAGCCAGTTTGGCTTCCGTCAGGGACGCTCCACCGTGGACGCGATCATGCGCATTAGAGGCCTGACGGAGGAAGCAGTCTCACAGGGTGAGGTGGTGGTGGCGGTGTCTCTCGACATCGCCAACGCATTCAACACCTTGCCCTGGAGCTGCGTCAGGGAGGCGCTTATCTATCATGGAGTGCCTCCCTACCTCCGTCGAATTGTCGGGGCTTATCTCTCCGAGAGAGCCATAACTTACCCGAGCTGGCTGGGGCCGGGTCGGCGAGATGTGTCGTGCGGTGTTCCACAGGGATCGGTTTTAGGGCCGCTCCTGTGGAACATCGGTTACGACTGGGTGCTGCGTGGTCCGTTGCTCAGAGGGGTCGGCGTAACATGTTACGCCGACGACACCCTCGTTACGGCGCGGGGAGCAACGCACCGTGCCGCAGCACTTAAGGCCACGGCAGGGGTTGCTCAGGTCGTGGGTCGGATTCGGCGGCTGGGTCTTGAGGTCGCCCTTCACAAATCCGAGGCTCTGTGCTTCCACGGACCTCGGATGGGGCCACCTGCGGGATCCAGCCTACAGGTAGGGGGCGTCAGCATCGGCATCGAGCCCTCGATGAAGTATCTGGGGCTCGTACTCGATGGCCGGTGGAACTTCGGACATCATTTCCGAAGTTTGGTCCCAAAACTGAGGGGAGCATCGGCCGCACTCGCGCGGCTGATGCCCAACATCAGGGGACCCAACGCTCCCTACAGGAGATTGTACCTTGGGATCGTGCGAAGCATGGCCCTGTACGGGGCTCCCGTATGGGCGGAGACCCTGACGGCCAGCAATGTGGCTAGACTGATGAGCCCGCAGAGAGTGATGGCCGTCAGGGTGATAAGAGGATACCGCACGATCTCCGGTGAGGCGGCATGTCTCCTAGCCGGGACCCCTCCATGGGACCTGGAAGCGAGAGCCCTTGCGTCACTGTTCAGATGGCGCAAGGAGGCGCTGGAGCGGGGCCAAAGGCCTGCGTCTCGAGAAATCGAGGCCCAGCGGACCCTGCTCCACCAGGAAACCCTGGAGACATGGAAGATGCGACTTGAGCAACCAAAGGGGGGATTCGCCACAATCGCGGCCGTCAGACCGGTCATGGACGAGTGGCTGGAGAGAAGACACGGTGCTCTCTCCTACCGGTTGACACAGATGCTTGCCGGGCACGGTAGCTTCGGTAGGTATCTGTGGCGAAAACACCGGGAAACCGCGGCCGAGTGTCAGCACTGCGAGGACCGCAGCGATGACACGGCGCTCCACACGCTGGTGGAGTGCACGGCGTGGGCACAACAGCGACAGGTCCTCGTAGTGGGTCTGGGCGTGGACACTCTCTCGCTTGAGGCCATGGTGCGAGCCATGCTCTCCAGCGGGAGTAAGTGGGACTGCGCCGCCTCTTTCTGCGAGCAGGTCATGCTCGCGAAGGAGGCGGCGGGCCGGGTGCGGGAGAGAACTCTTCCACCCGAGTTCCGCAGTCGGCGCCCTGGGCGCCGCCGACGTGTCTTCGCCGAGGACTATCGGCCTCCATGACCGGGGGTCTCAGGACGGTGAGAGGGCCGCTCACCGTCCTTACAGAAGCAGGCCCATGACGGCAGCGTGACGTGAGCACTCACGCACGCCCCCCCTTAGCGGGGTCACACCCGAAATCCCCCATAGACGCGGGATTGCACCCGAACCACCCCCTGGGCGAGGCCGCATTGGCGGCCGTAGGTCTGTTGGGAGTCACGGGACATCCTTCCTGAGGGCTTACCCGGGGCTCTCAACCATAGGCTGTTGGGCGTTACGTGAGGTTTTTTAGTCGGTAAGAGTCCGGCATAGCATCCTACGAGGATTTTCCCTCACGTTAAAAAAAAAAAAAAAAAAGGGTTCTTTGTTTTATTTTAAAGCTTTAATTACCTACACGCGGACAATGGGATCATATAACAATATTTTGTGTTTCACCTCGAGTTAATCTTGTGGCTTTGTGCTGCAAGTTAACAGATTAAACTCTTTATTTCGTGGCTTGTTAGAGAATATAATTTTATGCCAGTAATATCAGAATTATAATATTTTATTTCTTAAAACATATTACAAAGTTGGTAATTTACAATTCCGTATATGTTCTTCCTCCAATATAAAAATTGTATTCGTTATTACATCACTAGCAGATGCGCGCGACTTCGCCCGTGTGAAGTTCTGTACCTGCTTCCGCTTCCCGTGGGAACATTTTCCCGAGATGAAAAGTAGCCCATGTGTTATTCCAGACTATAAGCTACCTCTGTACCAAATTTTAGTCAAATCCGTTCAGCCGTTAGAGCGTGATTGAGTAACAAACATCCAAACATCTAAACATCTTCACAAACTTTCATATCAATACATATAATAAAATCGTAACAGGTCGCTGTCTGTACATGGAAGATAAATAAGAAAAAATATTATAGGGGGGCTTTATGAACGCAATAGAACCCAAAACAATGATTTTTAGAATTTTTGTCTGTTTGTCTGTATGTCTGTATGTCTGTATATCTGTTTGTCTGTACGGTTGTGCACGCTAATCTCAGTAACCACTCAACCGATTGCAATGCGTTTTTTTTTATTGTGTTGAGGTTTGCGCCAGTTAACATTTAGCGTTTGTTTTATGTAAATCGGTTTAGAAATAAAAGAGTTATAACACTTTTAAGAATCAGATATTTTGAAAATTTTAATTGTAGGGGTTTCTTTGAATGTGAGTGAACCTAAACTGGCGTGTTGGCTTAATCATAAAAGAGCTTAATGATTAAGACTATTTTTAAACAATTCATTCCGCGCCGAAGGCGTGGACTGAATTGTTTTAAAATAGACTTAATCATTAAGCTCTTTTATGATTAAGCAAACAGGGCAGTTTCAGACGCTGCTTGATGACTCTGATGAAGAAATACCTTTCCTTTCATACACCTTATGTGACGTAAACGAAGTTGCGGGCTCAGCTAGTTTATAATATTAGTAGGATAGGATATAATAGGATTGCAGTCAATTTGACGCCCACTGCTGCATAGACCTCCCCCAAAGATCGGTACGTAATTTGACCTTATCAACCGCGACCATCATGTACTCTTTTTTGTAACTTGCAGGAAGGCTACTAACTTAAACAGGAAACATTTTTTTTTGTACATCATAAAATACTGTTAGAATTTTTTTCTACATCTTACCTATCGTTCATACCTACACCATATCTACAAAACGTATAAAATTGACGGCACAGCTTTGCTGTAATTTTAACGCCAATTTCGGTTTTCCTTATGAAATAACACAGAAATGTGTAAGTTCAGTGTTACATTCTTACCGCACTTTAAAAGTTAAATTTGGAATGAAAACAATATTTTCTATTAAGTCGGTGGTAACACGGTTTTACCGAATAACAGACCTATCTAAAAATACCGAGTTCCTATATTAGATGGGGTTAAAACTGACAAAGATAAAGTTGACATTACGAGTGCCGCACGATCATTGCTGTATCAAGATTCCTGGGACACCCTTCCGGGCTTACACGGGGCTCCCAACCATAGACTGTTGGGCGTTACGTGAGGGTTTTTTAGTGGGTAGGAGTCCGGCATAGCAACCATGACGGATTTTCCCTCAGGTTAAAAGAAAAAAACAATGCTGTATCAAGATTCCCGATGCACTGCCCTCACCTAGTAGTACGAGTTGTAATGCCAACTTATGTCATTTACATTCGCTTATGAAAATAATTTTAAATTTTGTTCCAACAGATCACAGTAATTTATCTGTTTCAATGAATTCACAAATCTTTAAAATATCCGATAGAGTAATTTTCAAGAAAAAAATTATTATCATTTGACTGTTTGCTGTTCAGGAAAGAGACCAATGATTTTATGCACTCCATGGATTCAGCCGCCAACAACCCCGGGTTCATAGCGTGGTACAGCGGGGAACACTGTGGGTGTCTGGGACTTGCGACCTTTTACATTTTTTAGGTATAGGGTGGCCTCTTCAAGACACGTCGACGCTCATCTTCACCATCCACAATGATGCACCCTCTGCCTAACCAGATTTGGTAAGATCCTATCAATGCCGCTTCGTATATTCGTTGTAGTAAAGAGCTTAAAGCTCTTGGAAGTTAGATCTTTATATAGCGATTAGTTAGCTGAAATTCGTCTTGTTCCTATTTCTACGGCTAAGAGGTTAACCACATAGCTATTTTGGTTACCCTCATTGGTCAAATCACAGTATGTATTCATCTCTTCAACCATTTTTTTTTTTTAACGTGAGGGAAAATCCTCGTAGGATGCTATGCCGGACTCTTGCCGACTAAAAAACCTCACGTAACGCCCAACAGCCTATGGTTGAGAGCCCCGGGTAAGCCCTCAGGAAGGATGTCCCGTGACTCCCAACAGACCTACGGCCGCCAATGCGGCCTCGCCCAGGGGGTGGTTCGGGTGCAATCCCGCGTCTATGGGGGGTTTCGGGTGTGACCCCGCTTCTAAGGGGGGGCGTGCGTGAGTGCTCACGTCACGCTGCCGTCATGGGCCTGCTTCTGTAAGGACGGTGAGCGGCCCTCTCACCGTCCTCAGACCCCCGGTCATGGAGGCCGATAGGCCTCGGCGAAGACACGTCGGCGGCGCCCAGGGCGCCGACTGCGGAACTCGTGTGGGAGGGTTCTCTCCCGCACCCGGCCCGCCGCCTCCTTCGCGAGCATGACCTGCTCGCAGAAAGAGGCGGCGCAGTCCCACATACTCCCGCTGGAGAGCATGGCTCGCACCATGGCCTCAAGCGAGAGAGTGTCCACGCCCAGACCCACTACGAGGACCTGTCGCTGTTGTGCCCACGCCGTGCACTCCACCAGCGTGTGGAGCGCCGTGTCATCGCTGCGGTCCTCGCAGTGCTGACACTCAGCCGTGGTTTCCCGGTGTTTTCGCCACACAGCCTACCGAAGCTACCGTGCCCGGCAAGCATCTGTGTCAACCGGTAGGAGAGAGCACCGTGTCTTCTCTCCAGCCACTCGTCCATGACCGGTCTGACGGCCGCGATTGTGGCGAATCCCCCCTTTGGATCTCTTCAACCATAGCGTGGTCTTAGGACATATTTAGTTTCCAACGGTATAGTGAGTTCTACACGTACTAGTCGCATAAGTAACGAGTTTTTTTTTCAGCTCTTGTCGTGAAAAAAAACTTAGAACTATTAATTCACAGTTTTAAGAGAAGATAATTTAGTTATCTTTCTCTATATGAAAGCTGCAAGCATCGCCATTCGCAGTATCCAACAAAAGCCGTCTCTTATACGATTACTTTTCGTTGGCAGTGTTTCGGTAAGCGGATCGCAGCTGCAAGTGACAACTGGTTTTATAGCCTTTGAAATATGGCGCGATGGAAACTTGCAGCCGCCTTGCGCTACTGCAATTTATATCATTTTGGTTTGGTATAGAAACAGTATTACTGTAGATTAAAATTGAAATTGAAATGATTTTGTCCCATAATGAAGTTGACGTAGAAACATAATTCCTACTAATATTATAAATGCAAAAGTAAGTAACTCTGTTTTTCTTATTTAAATCACTTGGCAAACAAGCATACGGTCCGCGAGTTGGCTGTCTGTCTGTTACCTTTCGCACCTTAACCGCTGAAGTGATTTAGACAATATTTGGTATCTAGAGATAGTTCAAGTCCCTGGGAAGGACATAGGTTAGACTTTTAACCGACTTCGCAAAAGGAGGTTATGATTTTAAGCGTTAACGATTGAAGCAGCTGGAAACAGCTTCTGATAAACGTATTTAGCGTGCTGGGTCTTCGATAAAACCTATGAAATCTAAACTTGTTACATTTATTGACCACTGCACGATTCTCTTGCCTGTTTGTTAGTAAATCCTAGAAATGGGAAATTACAGTGTAGTTGTAGGTTTTTGCATGTTTATTCTTTAAACTTTTCCATAAATAAAGCGATGTAAGACTCCTGTTCTCGAAATAGTTCACTTGATTTTCACTAGATGACGCTGCCACACAATAAAAATGAAAAGTTCTGAATGTATTAAAGTTAACTTTAGAACATAAAATAAAGATGCAAGTTTGTTTTTATTCTGTTTATTACAAAATACAGTGAACCAACTCGCCTGCAACTGTACAAATTACACGTAAAGGTATCCTGTACAGCTCTAGCTCAGAGAGGAATGTCTACGTAACACAAAGCTTTGGGTACTCACGTTTTCTATTTTAATTACATTTTCTCTGAATCTACATTTCATTTGTTGTGTTTAACTGGCGAGCATTGTGTTTCAGTCAGAATAACATATGCATGCAAGTAAATACGTATTTCTCACTACATTTGTTAATTTGTACCCTTTATACATGTTTGTATTACTTTTGTTTCGAATAGTTGTCTAGGGAGAGACCTAAATTGTACAAGCATTAATTTTTATGTAAGCGCTTGTTTCATTATGGAGAAATTATAAGGCATAGTCATGGTGAACAAATTATTCAATCATCTAGTACAAAATAATAAGAACCAAATAACTACCGGGCATACCTGTCTTTTGTTGTCCGCATTGTCTGTTTGATAAAAATTACTGTCAGCTATCACTTTAACAACTACCCGTCTTTACAATAGGTGCCTTTCTCTAACTGATGGGTGTTCTCAACTAAACAACTGCCCAGCAATAACTCTACCCTTAGAAAGATCAGCGAAGACTCCCAATTTATCGAACGCACACATGTGTCCTGATTTATACACACATATTAACTTGTACGTGTACACATATTGCCTCACAAGCGAACCATCTATTTATCGTCTAGAAAGACGTCTGGTCGGTATGTGGGTCACGCTGGGTATACCTACTAGCAAGTGTGGTTTATCGCCTCACTTTATTTTCATAGAAATCTTTTACACTAGACATAAATAGAAATAAAACTAACACAGATACACCGTTACTGTCCTGCGATCTATTTCTTTATTTTATGTATTATAGCATTAAAAAGGGTCTTCTCTCGTTTCCCATAATTCATTTGCACTAATATTGTTTGCCATAATCATCCCCGATCATAATATTTATCTGCCCTATTATCATTTATACTAATAACGTTTGCCTTAACAACTCACCAGTCATAACTTTTATTTGCCATAAAATGACTTTCTATAACAACATATATCATAATAATTAGTTTCCATAAGTAACGGATCTCATAATCGACTCTTGACATAATTAAAATTTGATATAATTATGAAAATAATACATAATATTGTTAGGTCGAAATTAATTATCGTTAACACCCCGACTCAGTGCAATCCGACTCGGATAGGTTAGGTTAGAAGACTAAAGCGGGAGCGAAGCGAAGCGGAGCTCCCGCCTTAAGTCTTCGTGGTTTTTTTTTAAACCACCTAGAAGTAGGAGCCCCGTCGGGCTTAGTTAGTAGACGCCATATGAGGTTCAGTTTTAGGGTTAATTGTGAATAAATTATCTTTATTTATATTATGGTGAATAAAAGTTATGGAAAATGTCATTATTGAAAACGAAAATTATGGCAAATACATTTATGGATTTAAATTATTATGACACTTGATCGATTATGACCAATGGAATTAGTGAAAGTCATTTTATGTCATTTCACAATTTTGACAACTGAAGCGTTATGTCTAATGAAATTATGGCAAATACCAGTATGGCATTTGAAATTATGGCATTTCAAATTATGGCAAACATTAGTAAACCATTAAAAAGATATAGATAATCATTCTTATTGGCAGATTGACGTTTGGAAGGATAACGTTTTAATAAACGGGACATCCTTCCTGAGGGCTTACCCGGGGCTCTCAACCATAGGCTGTTAGGCGTGGCGTGAGGTTTTTTAGTCGGTAAGAGTCCGGCATAACATCCTATGAGGATTTTCCCTCACGTTAAACAAAAAAAAAAAAAGTAACGCTATTATCATTGATCTGTTTAACTTGAGCATAATCCTACATGGGTGCAATGTCGGACTCCTACTGACTAAAAACCACACGTTCCCTGCCTACTGCCTACGGTTAGTAGCAGGATTCCCAACAGACCTTGGCTGCCACTGCGGCCTTAACATTCGAGTTAGGTTGTTCTGGTATTACCCCGTTCTTGGGGCGTGTAGCGTAGGCTGATAGTTCGCCTCTGTCTACCCCTTCGGGGATAAAGGCATGACAATATCTATGTTTATTTATTTATTGCGCACCCTACATGTCAATAAGAACCCTGTCAGTCTCTTCAACACAGGAGGGGGAGGAAGTAATTATCATTATTTTTTTAGATATACAAGGCGTATAACGTACAACATACAATTAGGATTTGCTAAGATACCTACCACATTATTTTACAACATATTAACATCTTCTACATAGAGATAACCAAATATTGGAAAATATTTCAATTAATATTTTCCTAGTAATTTATTTTTGTTCTGCTCTTACACAATACATGAAAATAATTAATTAAACCTTCGTCAAATACAGATGTTAAAATAATTAATTAATTTGCAGATTAAGTAACGTGAGTTAAAACTCAGAATAGGTACGTTAATTTGTGTATTGCTTTATTGAGGACCAAATCGTTATTGAAACAAATTCGTTTGTTAATAAAACGAAATGTGTTGATTTAAACACTATCTATTATCTATTATTTCTTGAATAATAATAAAAAACAGAAAATTAACAGTGCATAAATAACTGCGTTCAATTATGCAGAAGTTCGCTTTATTAAGGTATCTGACAAACTCAGACATAGTTCGCAATTTTTTACTGTTTTTAACAAAAGAATACTTCAATTACCGATTTAGGTGAGATATTATGGCGAAGAAAAAAAATAGTAAGATTCAAAACAAGTAAAGCTTAGTTCAAGCCAATTGCTGTCACCAGGCATATGTACCAAAACAAAACTCAAATAGTACAAATCAGATAGTACAAATCCACAAATGTAATCTGTGCAGTTCAAGCATCACGATTTATTACAAAGATGAAAAAGCTAAAAGTGCAGGACCATGATCCATCACCGATCTTATTATGAAGAGATTTTTAAATAATGTACTGTAAGAAAATAATGTACAAAGCACTAAACCAACTTATTTTGTAGTCAGATAATAAGCTTTACAAAGGATGAAATTGTACTTTAACAACGATTAATAGACAAGTATTTTAATTAACGATTATTAACAGGGGATTAACGTAGCGAGGCGATATTTCACGATATAAGCAACCCTTTGATCTCACCGTTATGGAGTTAAGTTGATATCTAATATTTACCTTATAAAATACTGCTTAATTATAATTTTAAGGCCAAATAGAACACCAAGAGTATCTTTACTAATACTATAATCGCAGAGTTTGTATGAATTGATACTGAGATATATTATAATCTGACATACATATACAATTCATTAGCTTAGCTTTTTATCCCTGGAGTAAGTTTCTATAGAACCACTTAGTTAGTTATATTACTTGCTATCAACCTATTTGATAAGCTCATATTTTGTGCATGAGTGGTCTACTTATAGAATTCGGGACTTCACGCGAAACACATTTACTTACATTTTCATCAACACAACAACAAATGGATCGAACTTCACCAACCAAAAGTCCTCTCCACTGATCGCCACTATTATCCACGTATGGTGCGTGAAGCCATTGAAATTAAAAAACACAAAAATTTCAATAGGGATGATGGATATAAGCTCTCTGGGATGTGGAATGCAGTGATTAATAAACTTGAACGTAAAACTGTGCCAATTAAAACTGACGTAGTGAGTGTAGTGTGTCGCCGGCCTTATCCTTCGTTGTGACAATAGCGGAGGGTAGTTTGGCAAGAAGTTACTTCATGGTTTTCGTCGATTCTCGCCTCAGTCCAACCGCGACCACGGGCGCTGCGACGTGCTCGAAACGTCGGTGTGAAAATGTAAGTAAATGTGTTTCGCGTGAAGTCCCGAATTCTATAAGTATGAGTGTAGAAAACCGCGATAGTTTAAAAATAACATGAGTGGTCTAAATAAGTGTTCTGTGATAAAAAAACAATTATTGCTTTTTTATCACAGCCAATACTAGATACTATAATTATTCCAACCGTAGGTGGTTAGGTAGGATATGTGTGGTTTTTTAGTCGGTAGGAGTCCGGCATAGCATTAATGTAGGATTTTCTTCACGTGAAAATAAACTAGATAATAAACTGAAGTCGCACCTAAATGCGTACTATTAACTGCTCTTGTAAGCTTTGATAAAATATTTTTTTATACATTTTTTTTTTTTGAGTTTTAGATATCCTTTTATTCTCAAAATTTAATGTAGTGGTGAAAAATGTATGTTTAATTAATTGGTCATGCAAGGTTTTCTTTTATATACAATGATAATCTGAATATGTGTCTATGCTGTCCCTACTTCACTTTTTGATTCAAACTCAATAGGACGCCACGACCACTTAGAACGGATTCCAATTCGTGTGACCTGCAAATGTTTATAAGCTTAGCTATATTATCTTAACTTGCCCTAGATGGCATTGCATAAGTTTCAAAAATGTTTTCTTTTTCTAAAATAATCCTAAACAATGTAAGATATTATTCTAGACAAAGCTTAAAGTTCAATTAGCAGTTCAGTATGCAGTTGTAGATCTCCGGGAAGCCTGTCCGTGGCTGGTGGGAATTTAAAGCAGCGCCCCTTGTAATTTGTTGTATTGTTACCGGGACAGGCCCACCGCGGGGTGAGGTGGAGGAGGTGGGGGGTGAGGTACAATGTGTTTATGTTCCGCTGTAAATTGTTGGTGAAAGAATTCAGAAAAAAGGCGCTTTTTCTTAAATGAGAGCTGCGCGCCTTAAAGTTTTATTTTATTGTATCTGTTCCGCGTTACTTGGGGAGCGGAGGTGGGGGTAGCAAGATTCAGGACTCGATAAGTATCTGGAGTGTAATAGAAGGCGTAAAGTATTTTTAGGGTTCCGTAACCCAAGTGGATAAAACAGAACCCTTTTATGACTGCCTCTGTGGCGTAGTCGGCGGGGATATTTTTTATTTGTATGATCACTTGGTTGTGCGTCCGTCCGTCCGCCGGAGGAACGGACGGGTGGATGTACGGTAACTTCGGTGAACGAGTAAAACTTGGACTTGTCCGCCTTTATTAAATGTTAAACTCATTGAAAAGCATCTAGTATATAACTTTGTAATTTTTAAATCAAGTACAACCTTAAGTACATAATAATAGTTTCTTTAATATTTTCACATAATCGTCACGATCATTTAAGCTGCAGTAGTAAGGAAATCAAAACAAGGATGAACTAATTTTTCTTATTAGACTTTAGCTTAATTACTCGTAGACGTAAATTCACTATCATAAGCTGCACCGAAAGCTCCCTTGATGAAGTTTTACGTAACTTTAGCGTCGTCAGATCAGATTATCAGATTCACGAAGTTTGTCACTTAAATAAGTTCCAAAAAGTACTATGAAAGTTGTAATCCGATCGCGGGCGTGAAATTTGCAGTGTCGGGCACATTATAAATGACTATCTGCTATTTCTAACCGATTTCGGACTACACTATACTAGTACTATGTATGTTAGCACAGCAAGAAAAGACCCTCTACTCCCACCTGTTCTGTTGTCAGAACTACTTGCATTCACTATTTCACAAAGTAAATTTGTCTATATTAACATTTGCTGCTGATTTGCAATGCGATAGGTAGAACCGGAGAGAAAAGAATCGGGCAATAAAAGTCACAGCCACTGTTTTCAAACTGCCAGTACTTAATAAAAATTCGTCTATAAAATTTACTGTGCTGTAGTTTTTAGAACAATTGAGTTGCCTAATATGGATTTATGAAACACATTAAACGACATCAACGAATTCTGACGGTCACTTTTTTAATAAATTTTTAATTTGTGGACAATCTCACACAACATCATCTAGCCCAAATTAGGCTTATAATATAAGCTTGTGCTATGGGATCTAGACGACTGATAGACGTACTTATATATTCCTAAATACATACATATTATACATAGAAAACACACAAACTCCAAAACAAAAATTTGTGTATGACACAAATATTTTTACCGACCCGGGAATCGAACCCGAGACCTAGCGCAGCAGGCGGTTACGATACGGAATGCTCTACCGAGGCAGTCTGTTTCACAAAATCGTAAAAAAAAATCACCGATATTATAGACGTAAACCTATTACTCGTACATAGGTATCTATATTAACGTTTACGAACCTTCCATTTCGCAGCTGGCCCCTCCGCACAACTTTGAACGATACAAGTATGTACCAAACAGTTTCGGACTTCTCCCAGCAAATTGACACAGTCTTGTAAAACTCTTGTTAAGCCTGATTAAGCTTCTTCGCGAAACAGTTTGTTTGGATTACTTGAATTAATATATGGGTTGTGTTGGCGTAGTGGGTAGTGACTGTAATAAATAACGACTATGTTTTATTATACTGGTTTGGATGGAATTATACGATATACTACTAGTGGTAACTCAGGGATTTGCCTGTGACATACTTTGAATTCCCGTTGCACTCTCACTTAGAACAATAAAATAATTTATGCAAGTCGGCCAAATTTGGAGATATTCGTGGTTACTGCTCTACTTCTTTCCACATTAGCTTGAATACTCTATCCATTGAACAAATCATGGCTTATAATGACACTCAAAATTATTAAGGTTTTATAATAGTAAAATAATTTCAACACGGCAATAGGCTCACCACCTGGTACGTGGGACATAAAACTATAAGGTGAAATGTGGGCGTATAATTTGCCTCTGCCTACCCCTTCGGGAATAAAGGCGTGATGTATCTAAAAAAAGTTTTTCAAATTTGCTTTGCTTGAATGTTAGTTGAACATACAGAATGACACAGAAACACAGTGTACATTAATATCCCAAAAAATGTAGCAAATACAAGACCGAACGAATGAATTTACTCGGTCATTGAACAAAACAATCAGCTCACAATGTGTGTAGTTATGGTACGTTTCGGACCACACGAGGTTGTGGGTCCTCGCGACAAACATATTTGTGTAAGTATTCCAATTATATTATATTAGTCTCGAAAGACGAACTATGTAATAAAATTTACAAAAAAGAAATATTTAAGTAATATCCGATTTTCACCAGCGATGACAGATAGTAGATAGCCACCAGATTAATCCTAGCTTACTTTGGAATCGTATGGAGCTGTGTAAAAACGGTGGCGAATAAAAAACAAGCGTCAATAGCTGACAAACTGCAATTCAATAATTACAGAAACCATTTAGTTTCTTATTGAAACGGTGCAATTCCTGCCAAGACTGCGTCGCAATTGTTTTATTCTCCGTGATGAATGAATGGCCTGATTAAATTGGAGCAGAGGACAGCTGTCCTCATCGTATAGTTCACAGTAGTAAATTGAGCTTTATAGAATCCAAAGATCTACTTTAGGTTTTAAATAATTGAACTGATTGTTTTCGAATTACTCCCAATGCCTTTTTCGTTTGATCTATTCACTTCTTTATACAAAGAAACTCAACTTGGCTCCAGAAAACACTGTAAAGTCTCTGCCCACCCTAAATAATAAAAAAAATTGATGTGGTTACATGATGTAGTGGTCATCAAGTTAGTTTTACTAGAGTTTCGGTCAGGTGTAAAATAAATAAATGTTATGGAACAGTAAAAGTGGTGTTATTCAATATGTGCAACAAGTTCTACCAAGTGCCATCAACCAACAGCATAAAAAATACGCTAAATAATATTTGATAGTGTATCAAATAATAATAAAAAAATACGTATTCAATATTTTGAAAGATTTCTCATTCGCCGCTACTCCAAACTGTAATGCACTTAGCAAATCTTGTTATAGCCTATTTCGTGATACCTAACTAGAATGCGCAACTGTGAGCACCGTAACTATCGACAGCCTCGGCACTAGGCCTCGACACGCAACACGCGATGTAGTAATGTAGCTTTTTTTATTACATTTTATGTCGTTGCTACGAGTAGAAGCGATTGTCGTCTGCCCTCACAGCCCCTCTCATATCCGAGGCAGAGGATGCCTCTAAGCAGGTAAGAACATAGTTGATTAGTTTTTGGATTCAATTCGATACTCTGAATTAACACTTTTTTAGGGTCGGCAGCGCGAGTGTGGCACCTCTGGTGTTGCAAACTTTCATAGGCTGTGGTAACCACCAGTCCTTCTGGTAGGGCGTATGATTGTCTGCCACCTCAGTGGTATAAAAAACACTTGCTAGGTGTAAACCTACAAAGTCATTAATTTCCAAACCTATCTCCATTGTGTAGATAAGGTGAGATTCTGACTGTAACGGATTTCAACATTGTTTTCACAATCTCAATTTTAAAATTTTTAACAAGGCAGAAATAAAGTAAAGAAAAGGAAATCCCTAAACAGGGCAAAACTTTACAACCCTCCCAAAAAGAAATATCTCATTAAATCCCAGCAAAACTTTAAGGCTGTTCCAAAAACATTTTAAATTCCGAAATTAGGTTACAAATAAATCGGCAATCAGCAAAACAATCAGCGATATCCGACGGCTATTAGTCCGATGTTGGCACAGGGGGGGGGGGGGCTAGTGGGGAGGCAATTAATCTTTCCCGGGAAGGGGGTGGGGTACAAAAGCTGTCAGCAGCACGCCAACACAATCAGCGCAACTAGAAATATTCGATGTGTGAATTTTGGGTGTGTTTAGTTTTTTTTCAGTGAACAGGTTGATTATAAGCAACTTATGTGTTATTCAATGTAGTCTACATTATAATGTATCCCTGTGCCAAATTTCAGAAAGATCCGTTCAGAGCGTGAGCTAAATCTGTATGTATGTTCCTAAGGAGATACACAAAGATATCATTTATGCTCATTCATTACTGTGATTTGAGTTAGTTACAAAAAAACTAAAATGATACGCCAAAACGTCCGTACAGCTCAGAGCGCAAGTTAAATCTGTGCTGAAAGGCCTGAAAGCATTTGATATTTTCGAGGTCATGACACGACAACCTGCCCCTCGCGACGGCTATCCGGAGGAGTTGACTGCCGAACGTAAGTGAACAGACGTCACGACGGCTGTTCACTTACTTTCGGAGTATGTATGTATGTATGGAGTATGTATATTATTTGTATGTATGTTCCTAAGGAGATACACAAAGATATCATTTATGCTCATTCATTACTGTGATTTGAGTTAGTTATTACAATTCTGGAAATGCCTAGTGTCTGATAACCAAATGAGATTAGCCTTAGCTAAACATAATCCATCGGTATGTAACGAATTTCAACAAGTTTTACAGACAAACTATAAAAGTGATCAAAAGTTATGAATATCAAGAAAATTTTGTCAACCCGTTAAGTATCAGTATCGTAGGATAAAGTACCTAATCGTTTCTCTTCGTCACTTTAGTACGAGCGCTTCCCCAATTTAACCATTGAGCCATTTTACATACACGATATTCCTTTTATAAATCACTAGCTGACCCGCGCAACTTCGTTTGCGTGATGATAACTGAAGAATCGCTCGATCGATTTTGTGCAAACTTCACATAAACCATCTACTAAATAGTCCGAACAAAGCCTAAACATTTGGTTTGGATAGGTGAGCCCGTTCTTGAGTTATAAAATTACAACGAAAAGTGGCATTGATTTTTATATATATAGATTACCTATCTATTCCTCACCGCGGTAACTAAAATGTCGCGGAAAAGCTTTAACCGAAATGGCTTTTACTCCAAACTCACAAAAGATTCATTGGCAACGATTTGTACCCGGCACCTACGTCAGCGAGTTCTGACAAGATATAGGTGCATTTTAGAGGTCCAATAAGTTGAAATGGGGCTATTTGTAACTGAGATACGGAGACACACAAGTCAGGTGCTCCTCGATAGATATGAATGCATTTTCGAGACAAAAAAGTATTTATTACCGAGATTTACAGCATCGAGTTCAACTATTAATCTCGAATAAATTATTCATGACTACCTAGACCTTAGGTTAGGTACCATTAGGTACATATTAGGACCATTAGGGTCTAACCACATTTATCGACGCGGAATCGGCTTAAGCCGAGTGCGTATCACCACACTACTCGGCTTATCGTCGATCAGCTGTTGCGACGGCTGTTGACATGCGATCGGCAGTCGATTACTCCGAAAGTAAGTGAACAGCCGTCGTGACGTCTGTTCACTTACGTTCGGCAGTCAACTCCTCCGGATAGCCGTCGCGAGGGGCAGGTTGTCGTGTCATGACCTCGAAAATATCAAATGCTTTCAGGCCTTTCAGCACAGATTTAACTTGCGCTCTGAGCTGTACGGACGTTTTGGCGTATCATTTTAGTTTTTTTTAGCATTGCTCATGAATGGAGTAGACGTAGAAGTTACATCCTTGTGAAAGCAATGTACTTTCAGTATTCTCTACTACATCAAAAATTTGTCTCCTTACTTGAAGTTACTTACCATTCAGTCCACGCCTTCGGCGCGGTCTGAATTATTTTAGAATAGCCTTAATCATTAAGCTCTTTTATGACTAAGCCAACACGCCTGTTTAGATTTACCCGCACAGTCAAAAGAACCCTTGAATTCTAGGTTTACCGAAAGTTGAGATGCCCCTAATTTCTGAACTACATAACCCTCAATATCGAAACTTGTGTGAAATGATCCTTTAAGTACCGCCTTTCCAACACTAAAACAATATTTGAAATCAGACCACGCGTTGAGAAATTACAACTGAAAAACGATTTGGTCTTTCATCCCCTCTCGCGCAAGAACCACGCAAAATATCGGGATCAAAAGTATCCTAGAACCTTCCTCGGACTATAAGCTCAGAATGTACCAAGTATCATTTAATTCGGTTCAGTAGTTTCGGCGTGATACTTATTCGGGATACAGACAGACAGACAGACATGAAAAATTTAAATTACATTTCCGGCTTCAGTATCGATTATAAAACACCCTCCAATTAAAATTTTCAAAATATCTTTCATGTACAGATTCTCGACCCTTAACAGTTTTATTATAAGTATAGAAGATAAAACAATTTTTTGTCCTTAAGTTGACCCCCCTCACCATATATTTCTACTTTTAGTACTGAAATCAAAAGAAAATACTGAAATCAATATTTTCCTATTAATTATCATTTGTTCGATCCTTATTGAAGTTTGATCGATTACAAATTAGCAATAATTATTATATTTAATTTAACGAGCGCCTGTGCCACCGCCATCGGTACTCGGCCGTCTCCGGCGCCGTTCGGCTGCCATCGGAGATGAAGGCATGCGTGCGGATCATACGACTGCTACCCAACGCCGATCGGCTGTCTTCGGAGACGAAGACATGTGAGCGGATTATTCAACTGCCGTTCGACCGTGTCCGGCGCTGTCCCAGTGCCGTACGGATGCGATCAGCTAACCGGTAAACGGCTAGATTCGCCGTCGGCCGGTGTCGCGTCGCGTCGTCCGCGCCGAGCCGACGCGAATGGTATTAGTAACACCCTTATTGCGTAGACATAAAGGCTTTTTTGACCGGCGTTAGCCGATTCCGCGTCGATAAATGTGGTTACACCCTTAGGTACCACTGAGCTACCGAGACGGTAGCTCAGTGGTACCTAATGTATAAGTTGTGCCTTTGTGAAGGTTTCAATTCTTTTTTTTTTAATAATCTCTCCAAATTGATGTCGCTATTGATGGAAAACCGTGGCGCATCTAGCGATTGGGAGCCACTCTCACAGCCCGTAATACTTCTGACAGTGATCCTCAAGTCAGCGGCCCTGTGTGTGATGTGTCTCTTCACGCTCCGCTTGAAGAACCCGGGATTGTAATAAATTGAACATTTTATTCTGGGTCAGATTAAATGTTTTCGGGAATCGCAAAGTTTTGTTTCGAAGTTTGGATATTTTATGTTTTAGTACAAACAAGCGCAGGTTGCCTTATAGTTACTTTGGCTTACCGTTAGTCCCGGTTGCCAGGAAAACAGCAGTTGTGACCATTTACTTACTGAGTCAGCTAAGCTACGGGCGCGTATTGGGATAAATAATAAAAGCCTTGTAAAATCACCCATCTTTCTCATTCCAAAATATTATTCATATTCGATCACAAAAAGCTCGCGGCTATTACAACATCATCAGAGCTCATATTGACGAATATCAAAAACCGAAATAAAACTCAATTTACCGTCATAACATGATCGTCGTGTATTATACGCGAACCGTAAACTGCGGCAATACGGCCCACACCGCTCCACCGTGTCACTAAACCGTAAATCGCCATAAAACCGTAAAGTTGCATTTGAGCGCGTCTCATATAATATCGTTATTTATTACGTTCTATTTGCCTTATTGTTTTGTCATTTTTATTATTACCTTTTTACACTAAAAAGTCGGCAGACTAGCATACGGCCCACTTGTGGAAAGCGGTCACTATAGCCTGGACGTTTGGAACGGCAGAGGTGCTATCGCGTTGTCGACCATGCAAAAACCTTGTAAGATCCTTTTTAAAGAACCGTAGCCGTTCCGGAAAACCCAGGCCCCCCTGTGCCTGTCCATATCGACACGGCAATAGGCTCACCAACTTATTGCGTGTTACAACAATGTTGTACCTAATGTCTGCCTATCTCTTTCAAAATGAGGATGTGGCTGTATTTATGAAGAATTTTTTTAACCTGTTAAAAATCCGACATGGATGATATGCCGGTCTCTTACCGATTAATAACCACTCGTTTACTGCCTACGGTTGGGAGCCCCGGGCAAGTCCGCAAAAGGATGCCCCGGTATGCATGAAAGCGATTAAAGATTTTAATCTATGTAATAGGGTGAAACGAAATGCTGGATATAATTGGATTATATAGTCTACTCGATTACATGATCGAATTGTTTCCAGCTATGTCAATGAATAAATAAGTAGGTACTTATTACATTAATTGTATTCATGAACAAGCGACCCGATAATAAACCCATGACGTAAATAAGCATATTAAAATTTATCATCCGGTAATCATCAGGAGCTGAAATATGATGTATAAACAATAACAACAAACAAAAATCCGGCCAAGTGCGAGTTGGACTCGCCCATGAAGGGTTTCGTAGCAGCAAGTAACATAATATAAAAGTTCTTACAGTTCGTTGTAACTTTGATTGATGTTTTAACACGTTCGCAGTGGTAGTGATTTTTCTAACCGAAAATAGCGGTTAATGACGTATTAAAAAAAACTACCAGCTCTATCTCGTTCAATCCAATTTTCGTTGGTAGCTTTTATAATAATGTACATTACATCATATTTTTTTTTTAAATTCAATTCAATTCAATCGTTTATTTGCGTCGAATATGGTTACAAAGATGGTATCTTAAAACTAGTAGGTACAGCATACTCTGCTCCTTAGAGCGTGCAAAAATTATAGACACACTTGTACAATTATTATAAATGTCAATATTTCCATGTCAACAATAATAATAATAACAATTCACGTTCATATTTTAGGTATTTTGTCATCCAGATATTCTTTAATACTATAGTACATGTTGTTCATTAAAAACCGAGATAATTGTTTTTTAAATTGTTTTATGGGCAGTTCCTGTATTGTTTTTGGCAGGTGATTATATATTGAAATTGCCATACAATATGCGTTTCTTTTATATAATTGTAATCTTATAGAAGGAAGCTTAAATTTAAGTTTATGTCTGGATGAGGATTTAAATTTTTCAAAAATGTCAGAATGTTTTCTTATAAAAATACTTATTTCTAATATATACAAGCAAGGCATTGGTAGAATTCTATATTTGATAAAAAGAGGTTTGCAGCTGTCAATTTATCATTCTCTTAGTTTAGAAGTTAGAGGGGGCGGGGGACACACATTTTTCCATTTTAGATGTGTCTCTTGCGCAAACTATTCACTTAAAGAAAAAAATAGTTTAGAAACCTCAATAGCATTTTTAAAGTCCTATCTATAGATACCCCACAGGTATGGGTTTGATGAAAAAAAAAAACATTTTAAGTTTCAGTTCTGAGTATGGGGACCCCCAAAATTTACAGCTTTTTTTCTAGTTTTATATAATAATCTAAATGAGGTTTACAGAATACATCTAGTAACCAAGTTTCAATAGCATAGACCTTATAGTTTCGGAGAAAAGTGGCTGTGACACACGGACGGACAGACAGACAGACATACATGACGAATCTATAAGGGTTCCATTTTTGCTATTTGGCTACGAAACCCTAAAAATGAACTCTATTTAAATCAAAAAGGATTAAATATACTCTGCATGAATATTTTGAATTAATTCATACCTTGTTAAGGTATTGAAACCTTTATTCCGAGAAGATTAGGTTCATATTGCCATATGAAAATTTTACATTCAAGAGATAATTGTTGTTATATATTTTGTTGATCGAATTTCACTCTGAACTTTATACGGATATGTGCGCGATAACCGGTTTTGGTCGGTTACATCCGCACTGGATCGGATAAGCTTCGCACACACGACATAAATATTGTGAGGCTGACATCTGATAGGACATATTTGCTGTGGTTTTTGTACAAGCTTTCAATTTTGCTTTTTACTTATACAGTGTTACGCATTTATCCCACAAGCAGTAAGCAGAGGTATATGTAGTATTACACACCCACGTGTCACTATTTTTATTTTCGTCCCACGTTAAACATGTAGGAGGTGAGCTCGTTGCCGTGTTGAAGTTGACAAGCGCAGGTTGTAACCCATTAATTTTAACATCGTGTACTCATAAATTTGCACCTGTTCATTTTATTAGATAAGGAAAACTCGAAATAAAACAAAAATGACAATCGTTAAGCCAAGTTGAAGGCCTTATAAGCGGCTTGAAAAATTTCAACTGCGGGTCGCGGACCTGCACCTGTGCATTTGAACACGGCAATGGGCTCACCACTTATCACGTGAGACATAAAACTAGAAATGTGGGCGTATACTATGCCTCTGCTTACCCCTTCGGGGATAAAGGCGTGACTAAATGAATGTTTGTAATGTATTTCATTGCAATAAAAAACCTAACTTACTACCTACTAGATTTAACTAGATAAAAAGAATGCAGCTCTCTATTGTTTTCCACTGACATCTATCTCTTTCTATGTTTAGGTATAGCGTACCTGAATGATTTACATAATATATGGCTTTAAATCATGTCTTCGAACTCACGAGAACTAAGAATAGGTACATAAGACAATTTTGAATTGTACGAAAGTCTTCTAATTATTTAACGACGGAAATACAGAATGGTTCTGTCTCGTAAATCCGCCTTACTTACCAGTTGGAACACATCTTAACTTCTATCACATTAATTATCCACACCTGCTACTAAACTAATTTTCCCAAACAACACACCACAGATGGTTTATGCTAATACTCCACTCATGATTTGAATGCTGCTCAAAGTGTGACCAACTCGGGCCAACTTAATCGTCCAAACACAAACCAACCAAGTCCAACTTAACTCAAGTTTAATGTGCAATGGTGGAAATTCACCCGATTTTGGGTAAAATCCATTTGCGTAACACAGTTAAACAATTGAGTATTTTATCTTGTTTTTACTTCCGGCTATTTGATTCTTTTTTTGTAACTGTTGGTGAAAGATTTTCTACATTATGTAAAGCGCTTGAAAATTGGGGACAAACATATCAACGAATCTTTAAACAGCTTGTGTTTATTTTAATAGTGTGCACGTACATTTACAGAATGTCTTCTGTTTCACAGCATCTCAATCAGCTTTATAGTCTTTGAGTTAAATGAGAAACAAACTTTATACGTTCATGAATTGACTGAAATCCCCATTCCCTCGTGATTCTACCACAACGCCCCACACTGGTGGGTCCACGGGAACTCCTTTCGCGTACTTATTTAAAGATTACTAATTTTCATCAAAACCGGTTCGGCGGTTTATGCGTGAAAGCGTAACTTTAGCATTTATAATATTAGTAGGGATAAAGTAGAATTCTGGATTCCTTAAAACGAAAAGTTCAAAGGATTCACCACGTAGGTTCATAACGTGGTACGGAGAAGAAAAGAACATACATCTCTGTTTTTACTGGCAGCATATTATTAACATACCTACTTCTCTCTTTTCATTTTCCTGTTATTAAACCTTGCCATAAAATAACACATAACCCAATAACATCAAATCTGCCAAAACCGCACCAAACAGCGAGGCTCCATTATATTGCGAGGTTGTGGCATGTGGGAAGGTTTATTATAATTTTGAGTTTATTTCGTAATGAGCGGATTTCGGGTTGAGAAGTGTTTGCACGGTCATCGAAACAAAAAACTACTTGCACAATAGATTTTGAAGCAATTTCCAAGCATGCTAATTAAATACATACAAAAGAATAACTTTGAAATCTGGGTGTAAATCAAAATAAAAGTTATCTACAACATAAATAAAAAAGGTTGCCTGGTAGAAATCGCTTTTAGTGATAAGGCCGCCCATTGTACCTTCCTCTTGTACGGAATCTATGTACTCTATTTATATTTACATGGTGTACAATAAAGTGTATAATAAATAAATAAATATCCAGTATGGAATATACGCAGTCTAAAGACTTCCTCACACAGACTCGTTATTATCGGTCGTTAATTAGATATACTGAATGCATTATTGCCATAATTCATCACAATTCTTTGCTCACTGCTGTATTTTTATCGTCCGATAATTTTATTTTACCATTTTTCGAATAAACGCTTTTGTATGACGGAGCCTTAATACCGGTTGCGTGCCCTAGATCGCTGTTTCACAAATCCCCTACTCTAATTATTATCCCCGGATCAGTTAAACTGTCAATTACGTGATCATTATTACAACTTTTTTTTTTTATACTACTTAGGTGGCAGACAAGCTTACGGCCCACCGGAAGGTTGGTAACCGTAGCCTATAGACGTTTGCAACACCAGAGGCGCTACACACGCGCTGCCGACCCGGGCGCAGGTTGTGACGACCCACAGTTGAAATTTTTCAAGCCGCCCGTAAGGCCTTCAACTTGGCTTAACGACTGTCATTTCTGACAACCGGGACCAACGGCTTATCGCGCCTTCCGAAGCACGGAAACGCTCGTAAATAAATGTCACAAGGTGGTCCACGTGGTGGTCACCCATCCATATCCGGCCATAGTAAATGTTGCTTACTGCAGTGATCGTTGTCTCTGTGGGAAAATTATGGCGCGAAACCTATGTCCAGTAGTGGACTGTTACCAAAAATTTAAAGTACAAAATTGGCAGAGCTTTTAGAAATTTTAGTGTGAGAACTAGGCATGGTGAGAATTTTCTCCATGAAGCTATGTAATAAAATATAATTCTATTTGTTTTTATAATGAATAGTAGCCCGAACCGTGACATCCAGATGTTATATATACTTCTTTCCATCAAAACAAAAAAGAAAAACTGAGCACAAAAATGTTTTCCAAAAACAATTCATCAAACGCACATGCGCCACTGTGACCAACATTGTGCCACACATGCGGTCAGCTTTTTACTGCTCGTTCGCTCTAAGTTTGCCGCTCGGCTCCATACTAAAGTCGAATTTTTAATTAGACGAAGTAAATTGAGAGCAACTAATGTCACTTCTTCATACAATGTTGCGTATTTTCTATGACGAAGCAACATTAGCTACTGTCAATTTACTTCGTCTAATTAACAATTCGGGTATACGCCTCTACGCCAGCGGCAAAGTTAGAGCGAACGGGTAGTATACAATTTGCCAACGATTTGGTAGCCATGTTTGCGGAGCTTAAGGTCGGTTTCAACACGACAGAGTGATGAGCGGGATATAGTGAACTGAACGGGTTTATTCTTAATGAAATTAGTTTCTTTTCCATCATTGTGACATTAGCAATGCGACATTTTTAAAGCCATTGTGGCTTTAAAAATGTCGCATTTCTTCATTTCTATTTGATGAGACGAATGAAATGATAAAACTGGCCAAGTGGCCTGCTTGAATTTTAGTATTTTTATTATACCGGCAACATTTTGAAGCGCTCGTGGCCCCGCGGACTCAGTGTTCTGTAAACGATCACTGCAGTAAGCAACATTTACTATGGCCGGATATGGATGGGTGACCACCACGTGGACCACTTTGTGACATTTATTTACGAGCGTTTCCGTGCTTCGGAAGGCACGATAAGCCGTTGTTCCCGGTTGTCAGTAAAATGACAGTCGTTAAGCCAAGTTGAAGGCCTTATGGGCGGCTTGAAAAATTTCAACTGTGGGTCGTCACAACCTGCGCCCGGGTCGGCAGCGCGTGTGTAGCGCCTCTGGTGTTGCAAACGTCTATAGGCTACGGTTACCAACCTTCCGGTGGGCCGTAAGCTTGTCTGCCACCTAAGTAGTATAAAAAAAAAACATAAATAATACATCATATGTGACAATTTCAGCATTCTAGATATCACGGTTCTTGAGATACAGCCTTGTAACAGACAGACGGATGGCGAAGACACAATGGTTCCGTACTCTTTAGGTACGAAACCCTAATAATGAGCGTCCAGTGGGTTTACCCCGACCATTTATTACTGGGAAAACAAGTATGCAGTTTACTGTTGCAAGTTAAGCGAATGCATTAATGGGTCCGCTTATCTTGCGCTCGAAACCAGGCTTAAGGGTAAAGGGAACTGGGTCGCGGGTCACAGACATAGCTGCGTTGCGGATTTTTGTTAATTCTGTGCGGTCATTTGTGTGTTGGAACAAACGGGTGAAGCATCGATTGGAGTTTTGTTATATTTATGGTTGTACGTTGCTGCTGTGCTGGTTAGAGGTGTAGTATATTTTTGTTTTGCTTGTAAGCAAAATGAGTTCTTACTTATTTTTAAAAACGATTAATTTTGCATCTTTATTATTTCAATTTCTATTTTATACAGAAGCATACGTGGCCCCGCGTACTCACTGTTCTGTAAACGATCATTGTAGTAAGCAACATTTACTGTGGCCGGTTATAGATGGGTGACCAACACGAGGCCACTTTGTGTCCTTTATTTTTAGGCGTTTCCATGCTTCAGAAGACATTTTAAGCTGTTGGTCCTGGTTACCAGTAAAATAACAGTCGATAAGCCATGTTATAGGCCTATAAGGACTGCTTGAAGAATTTCAACAGCCTGTCAGTCAGTCACATCCTGCGCCTGTCCATATCGACGTGGCAATACGTCTCACCACCTATTACGTGGGACAAAATGTAGAAAATGTGAAATTTGAGCATATAATATACCTGTGCCTTACTTTATTTGTTATGTTTGTGTAATCTATACAGAGGGGCCAAACTATAAACATAACGTTACTTATACTAGGTACGCTTACGAAAGTATACTAAGTATACCTACCTCGATAAGGGCAAAAAATATGTTAAAATCACAAGTGCTAATTATTTCGGCACCCTATTTATTTCTGTACACAAAAATAAATAGGGTCAATATTGTATTTTCCAGGGCTGATACTTTGAATGGGCCATCAAATTTACTTAGTTAGGTCTGCCGGTACAAAGGGTCACCGGATTTGCATTTAAATAGAATTCACGCGACGCAGCCAGCTTGGGAAAGAACCTGCCTACCTCGTTTGTAGGCCCTGCAATTTCGTACATTGTGTCGCGAGTGAAAGGGTTTAAGTTAACACGAATCTACGTGTAGCTGTGTAAAACTACAGAAGGTTTGAAGTGCTCCATAGAATTCGCTGCGTTTGTATGTGCGATATTTTAAATAACCAGGGAGTTTGTAGTTTGTTTACACCAACTGCTTAATCTATTTATCTAAGGAACTTTGCGGTCAGTATTGCACGATCCGGAAATATAGGCTGAACATGAAGTGTATAGAAATTTATTACGTTTACAGGTCACAGATATCGACAGCTACACTAATATTATTGTGTGTGTGTATGTTTGTAATGAATAAACACAGAAACTACTGTGCCGATTTCAAAAATTCTATCACCATTGTAAAGCTACTTTCACCCTGAGTAACATAGGCTAGATACCTATATGTTATTCCCATATCCCCACGAGTACGGGAGCTACGAGGGTGAAACCGCATAACGGGTGAAATTTGAGCGTGTAGTACACCTCGACCTGCATCTCAGAGAGACAGCAACTGTTAGTCGGTTTAGTTGGTCGGAATGGAAAGACAGGAAGAACGTGAATACATAACACATATATTTTATTATTATGTAAATAGTAGGTATAAATATTAGTGTCATAATAAGCCTTTTTGAAGCCATAAAATATGCAATTCCAAGCGAGCTTAATAATTTTCCAATTAAATTTTATGTAGAGGACGACACGAGCTACGACAGTACTAGTTATATGAGCTTTTTAAAGACGTATTAACGGTTTTAGAACTCGCTGCAAATTAAAAGGCTGTCGGTGGCGTTGAAAATTCCAGTCTTCAGTGGAAATTGCATCACAAAAAAGTGCAAAAAAATCCTTTAATCTTATCAGCCAAACTAATAATCCAATTGCAATTTAGTACCTAGTTGTCATTTTACACTTGTTACATTGTACATGCATGTATTCTATGCTCTATGGGAAAACCCTTCCGAGAGCCCATCTGAGACTAAAGGTGGAAGTAGGATGTGTTTTATCCATGTGGACTTCCGCGAGTAAAAAAGCTATATAGGCGAACATTGTCACCATTTCTTATTGTCCCACGAAATGTGGTAGTGATCTTATTGCCGTGTTGAAATGGTCAGGCGCGGGTTGTGACTACCTACTTTTGCTTTTTTAAAGCCGATTGTTTTAGGATTTTTTTGGGTGTTCCCGAATGACCTATGTTAATGATATCACTGGGCTTAGGAGGTCATGCAAGATTGTACAATAAATCAGAATTGTCAGTGAATTCGGAACTGTTTGATTGAAAATAAGTCTAAAAATATAAATAATCGATTAAGATTTTTCTTCCTTCAAAGTCAAAATTACAGATAGAGACCTCCACAAAGCGTGTCATCAATAATGCGTACATACGCCGCCGCCCGCGTTAAGTCGGGGTCGAGCAACGAGCCCCAGAATGAATACTTTATAATTGTATGAGCTGCCTTTGTTTATAAATCGTACATTGCTGTTAATGTTCCTATGCCTGGCCTCGCTTGCCTTTGCAATATGGAAAAGGTTAGCTCGCAGAAAGGGCTCTAAGTGCAAAGGTCGCTGATCGCTTCTGTACCTTTGAGTTTCTTGTACAAAAGTAAATGGGGTAATCTATTTTTAGCTTGTGAGGTCACCTTTTATCTAAGCACTGCTTAGAATACCTTTTAAAACTTTATTCAGTCAATTTTAGACTTCCTGAGTGAAGCGTTCGTAGCCCCTCTGACTCAGTGTTCTGTAAACGATGACTTCCTGCATTTTTTACTATGGCTGATCCTCAGGTGAGTGATCGCCCTGTGTCATTACATTTTGAGACTTTCTGTGCTACGGAAGGCATGTTAAGCCATTGGACCTGGCTTATATGCCAGCTGTAAAATTTAATAGCGGGTACTCACAACCTGCGCCTGTCCATTTTAAAGCAGGGATAGGCTCACTACATCCTGTTACACAATAGGTATACTGTGGACGTATTGGGAAGTACGCCTCTGCCTACTCTACTGAAAATAAATGCGCATGTGTCTGTAACTTGGGACTACTTAGCTTTTATAATCTTCCTGAAAATTCGAATACAAAGTTCAGAAACTGCCCTAATAACGCATCATAGCTCCAGTACTTAATCTACGACTTGCGGACGTCACGCGATTTCACCCGCGAAATTCCCGTTTCCCTGTGAATACGGAAATAAAAAATAGCCTATGTTCACCGCAAAGAGTGTAGCTTCCGGACAGTGAAATAATTTTTTAAATTGGTCCAGTAGTATCAGAGCCTATTCGTTGCAAACAAACAAACAATCAAATATTCCTCTTTATAATATTATTAGAATAGAAGATAACTCTCATGTTCTGCTACATTTTTACTTGTGGATATCTTTGGTGGATGCTATGCGGGACTCTTACGGACTAAAAGCACACGTTGCCCTACCACTGCCTGTGGCCGGGAGCCCCGGGTAAGTTCTCAGACATAGTCCGGTTTTCCGGTACTTACACACTGTGCAGAACGTTGTGAGACAGACATCTGTGATCTAATAATTTGAAATGTAATAAATATCCCTACTAATAT
Organism: Miltochrista miniata; assembly: GCA_933228765.1. NCBI lineage: Eukaryota > Metazoa > Arthropoda > Insecta > Lepidoptera > Erebidae > Miltochrista > Miltochrista miniata. The sequence continues at coordinate 792,352 of OW121770.1, forward strand.
TAAAAATGCGAAGGTAACTCTGTCTGTCTGTCTGTTACGCTTTCAGGCCAAACGGCTGGAGCGATTGAGATGAAATTTGGTATAGAGATAGTTCAAGGCCCTGGGAAGTACATAGACTTTTTAACCGAGTACGCAAATAATAATATAATATAATAATTCATTTATTTCAGATTTTCATCCATATGTTATTAGTAGGTACATGTGTCTTACAAGCTATATTAGTAGTCCGCTATAAATTTTAAAACCATTACTAAATTCATTTCAATTAAATGTCAAATGAAGTCAAATAAATTACAATAAAATAAATAACAATAACTACCTAAATTAAAACAATATAACTCAAAATTAAAATTCTATCAAATTTAAAATATAGATACATTCCATCTTCAAACTATAATAAAATTCCCAAATCAAATCAAAATATAAAAATAAACAAAAACAGAACATGGCGACTACTTAACAACGTGTAGTTGCACCCACCGCTTTAGCATTGGGGAGTCCCACCGCTCGGACAACACGCGCAGGATACCGCTGGAACTATATCGCAACCGTTGCAACGCGGATGTGCAGCGCTTCCGCATGATTGCCGCAAAGCTGTCAATATTGCTCTCTGCAAACATGCCAGACGCGCTGCAAAACCGCGGCCAGCCCATCAGCACCCTAAACGCGTTATTATATTGGACTCGCAGGTCGCTGTATGCCCTCTGCGTATAGTTAACCCACAAGCTGCACGTGTAGAAGGACTGGCAGTAGGCTCTAAAAAGTGTCTTCTTCACCTGTAATGTGCAACGTGCGAACCTACGAGCCAACATATTACAGCGGACAGCCAACGACCTGCGCTCCCTCTCAATATCAACATTATCTGACAGTTCGTCCGTAACCCAGTGACCAAGATATTTGAATTTATTTACTCGGTTTAACGGTTCACCACATAAGAAAATACTTGGCACTGATGTATAGCACTTATTTCCAGCTTTGAAAACCATGTACTCACTTTTTGCTGTGTTATATTTAAGTCCATGGGCCTCAGCATACGTCTCACACAAACTAAGCATAGTCCTCAACGCCCTGATCGAGGGACTCAGCAGCACCATGTCGTCAGCATAGCTAATATTATTGATGCAAATCCCATCTATATGACACCCAACCTTGGTGCTGCTGAGCCCCTCGATCAGCTGGTTCATGTACAGATTGAAGAGACGCGGCGAAGTCAGTCCCCCCTGCCTCACACCGCACCTCAACACGTACTCGTCAGAGAGCGTATCCGCCCACCTCACGACATTAATCTGTCCGCCATACCAATGCTCCAGTACAGAAACAATTCAATTGCAAAGGGTGGGTTATGATTTTACGCGATAACGACTTCTCCGCGATCAAAGCCGCGGGGAACAGCTAGTCGTTTAATATACATTAGTTTTTCACTACTGGAAAACAGAAATATTAGTAGCCACGCAGTTGTCAGGCTTAGTTTACAAGATTTATGGAAAGAAATTTTAAATTTAGATAATATGCCACACCTTAAACCAATTTTTAATAAGTTCTCACCGACCGAGAACTTTATTCTGTTAAACCTTGTCAAGTTTACTTTTAATTTTGACAAGATATTTAATCAGTTTATCAAGTGATAAATTGTTTCGCACGAAAATCCATTGCCTCAGGGATGTTCGCGATGACATCGGAGAATTATAGTGATTTTGTATTAAGCTCGCTAAATTGACGTCACTAGCCTTTGGTAAGCCACCTAGCGATTGCGGGTCACTCTCACAGTCCGTACGACTGCTGACAGTAGTCCTTAGTAGTTGACAGTCCTGATGATGTGCCTCTTCACGCTCCGCTTGAAGAATCCAGGGTTGTAAGAAGAGAGAAACACGTGCAAGTCGTTTCATGTTTTTATAGGTCGACAGTGAAACTGTCTTTTGAATCACTCAGTACTGGCGATAAAGTAATAGTTTCAATAATTTTGAACAGTCTATTGACTGTACCTATGCGATTTTCTTTGTTAAAAATTTCGTTTTGGATGATTGTAGTACTGGACGCAGCGTTCAAATTTAAAACTAACTTATCACAACACCAAAACGAGTACAGTAGCGTGATCATAAATCCATGTGTCACGACCGACTCCACGTGCTACCGTGTGTTACACCGAGGTTGTTCAAAGCCGATGTTGACTCGGCGCGGCTCGCTAATGAGACGACACCTCACTGAACACGCTGTATACGCGTTCGTCCGTTCGTATACACGGGTCAAGGACGGTTTTGTGCGTACGTCTACGGTTACGATTTGCATTAGATTGTTAATGTGTCTTTTTTTAACGTGTGCTATAATGGATGCTATATCGGGCTCCCTTGACTAAACCTCGCGGTGCTCTCCCATCTGCCTACGGTCGGGATACTCGGGTACGTCATTGGATGAATGGTTCCAGGGTTTGTTGTTCTGTCTTGATGTAATTACCGAATCATAAAATGTTCAACAGTGTACATCTTTTTTCTACGAAGAGTGCGAATAGTTTGCGTCTGCATTACAATTCTGTTTCCTCCCACGTATTATTGTCTTCTTCCTTATTGAAATACACAAAGATAACTAGGTATGTTACCTTTTTTCTGTCTATATCAATGTCAATAGATAGACTGAAATAATAAATAGATAGAATGGAAAATGCCAAAAACCTACAATTTCAACAAAAAGCATTTTATAAACAATGTCCAGGTAAACTAGCGCAGTTAGTGGTTTTTGTTCTTCAACATTCATAATTTCTACGACTGTCGGCGACAAACGGCTAAACTTTTAATTGCACTACACCAATAGATGGCGCTGACACCGACTCACTTCATTCCGGAATTAAAACGCGAAGTGATTATGAGTTGAGATAAATGAAAACAAAATTCGGAGTGGCGCCCTCTGGCCGGGATCAGACGGAGCGCTTAGCTTTAGTTTTTAATTTTGTAAGTGACACTTGTACGGGGCCTCGTCTCGGTGTATTGTTTTTAAATTATTTCTGAAAGACTTTCAGGGGTAAATTTAAATTCTAAGCATTGTAATTGTCAAGGTCTAGGTTTATTTATTTAGTTTTTCTTGAATCTTAAACCACGACGCGACTTTGCGAACTGGTATAAGTAATGTTATTTCGAGTTTCCTCATGTAAAAAATCTCAGGCAAAGGTTGTGATGACCCTCTCTGTATCCTTTCTTTGTCTTAGATACACTCGAAAAAGAAAAAGTCACAAAGTGGTCAGCCACATTTGCCTACTGCAGTGATCGCACAACACTGAAGCAGCGGAGCTACGAAAAATGACATTTCTCAAATCTCTGTCGCAGGAATGAACTGCAATGTGTGTGCGGATAATAATTAAACTATTAAAATCAAAATTACGGATACTACGAACCACTATCCGATTGGAGGATTACTACGGGAACAGGGTTTGGTGTAGGAATAACGTGCAGAGCTTACGCCGATAACAGCGGCGTTCTGCATGCGCAATGAAGCCCTGAGCGTTCTAATAGCCTGTACGCGTTAGTGGCGAACAGCGGTCGTAGATTGTAAGCTGATAATATAATGTATAATTGCCCGCTACTCATTCACCTTGAATGCAGTAGTACCTACCTTGAAAATCTGATTACAGACAAACCTATATCAGGTGGTTTAATCCGCGTAGTTTTCGTTCCTGTAGGAATACGGGAATAAAAATACGGCCTGTGCCACCTGGAGTAGTTTGACGTGTAAGAAGTTTAAAAACTTGTCAGCACATTCGGAGCCTATTCAATTTAAACAAACTCTTGTCCTTACAAAATTAGTTTAGACAAACTCACGGTACATTTCACACTTTATCGTTTGCCTTACATCAAGGTCTTAGTCAATAAGTATGTGCTTAAAGCTTAGACTATTTACCTAAAACTAAGGATAATATGCAGGGGCTACTATACAATTGACGATTATTTGATTGATAAGGAAGCCTGGTAGTGATCTGCTTGCTCTACTGATGGAGTTTTAGTTTATAGTATCTACTTATTGTAAATATGTAGTGCACAAAAAGAATAACCCGCCGAGTTTCTTGCCAGTTCTTCTCAAGCGGGCCGCGTTCCGAACTGGTGGTACTATTTGCATTGTATTCATTGACGTGTCGCAAGTGCCTATGTATTAGGATTATGCGAAATAAGTGTTTTTTTGAGTTTGAGTTTGAGATATAATACTACAACGTAACTTTACAACCAAAATTTACTTCATAATCAACGAGACGTGTACAGTTTTTCGGCCATGGGATTCCTTATTTATTGCAGAAAATATTCATAAAACTATACGCTGCGGAGGCGATGAATTGCCTTACTCGCGACTTTATCCGATATGTTTCGGAAATCATACTCCTATCCGCACGGGACGGGTTGCTTTCTTTTCATCTCCGCCGGGCTGTGAGTATATTAAGGAGTATCTATATATATTCTGGTTTAAATAAGCTGTCATGATTCTTGTGTGTGTGTGTGTTTTTTTTATTCTGATTACTGCTGACACTTTGGAGCAATATGCTTTTTTGTTGTTTCTCTCAACAACCAACCTTGCTGAAAGAAGCTCCTATATTGAAGGCAAACAGATCCAGGCAGGGGTGGCTCAAGTCGTGGGTCGGATTCGGCGGCTGGGTCTCGAGGTCGCCCTTCATAAATCCGAGGCTCTGTGCTTCCATGGACCTCGGATGGGGCCACCTGCGGGATCCAGCCTACAGGTGGGGGGCGTCAGCATCGGCATCGAGCCCTCGATGAAGTATCTGGGGCTCGTACTCGATGGCCGGTGGAACTTCGGACATCACTTCCGAAGTTTGGTCCCAAAACTGGGGGGAGCATCAGCCGCACTGGCGCGGCTGATGCCCAACATCAGGCGACCCAACGCTCCCCACAGGAGACTGTACCTGGGGATCGTGCGAAGCATGGCCCTATACGGAGCTCCCGTATGGGCGGAGACCCTGACGGCCAGCAATGTGGCTAGACTGCTGAGCCCACAGAGATTGATGGCCGTCAGAGTGATAAGAGGATACCGCACGATCTCCAGTGAGGCGTCATGTCTCCTAGCCGGGACCCCTCCATGGGACCTGGAAGCGAGAGCCCTTGCGTCACTGTTCAGATGGCGCAAGGAGGCGCTGGAGCGGGGCCAAAGGCCTGCGTCTCGAGAAATCGAGGCCCAGCGAACCCTGCTCCACCAGGAAACCGTGGAGACATGGAAGGTGCGACTTGAGCAACCAAAGGGGGGATTCGCCACAATCGCGGCCGTCAGACCGGTCATGGACGAGTGGCTGGAGAGAAGACACGGTGCTCTCTCCTACCGGTTGACACAGATGCTTGCCGGGCACGGTAGCTTCGGTAGGTATCTGTGGCGAAAACACCGGGAAACCACGGCCGAGTGTCAGCACTGCGAGGACCGCAGCGATGACACGGCGCTCCACACTCTGGTGGAGTGCACGGCGTGGGCACAACAGCGCCAGGTCCTCGTAGTGGGTCTGGACGTGGACACTCTCTCGCTCGAGGCCATGGTGCGAGCCATGCTCTCCAGCGGGAGTAAGTGGGACTGCGCCGCCTCTTTCTGCGAGCAGGTCATGCTCGCGAAGGAGGCGGCGGGGCCGGGTGCGGGAGAGAACTCTCCCACCCGAGTTCCGCAGTCGGCGCCGTGGGCGCCGCCGACGTGTCTTCGCCGAGGACTATCGGCCTCCATGACCGGGGGTCTGAGGACGGTGAGAGGGCCGCTCACCGTCCTTACAGAAGCAGGCCCATGACGGCAGCGTGACGTGAGCAATTCACACACACCCCCCTTAGAAGCGGGATCACACCCGAAACCCCCCAAAGACGCGGGATAGCACCCGAACCACACCCTGGGCGAGGCCGCAGTGGCGGCCGTGGGTCTGTTGGGAGTCCTGGTATGATATCGGGCCAATTGTAGGAATGAAAGGCACTAAGACTGATACAATACTGAGCGTTTATTATGAATAACATACAATATATAGGTACAAGTTACACCACTACATCTGCCTCGGTAGGGAAAAATAAAATAAAATTAGTATTTTGTTTTATTTTTCTTACCAAATTTTTATACTAAACATGATTAGATGATTACAATATAATGAGATTAAGATTAATAAACACTTGTAATAATATTTTAATAAACATTTTTCATACAACAAAAAAAATATAGTAACCGTTTCATTCACATTTTATTAACCATTTTGAATATACAATTTGGTACGGTTCTTATGCACTAATTCAAGTTTTCCATCCTTTAATATTTGTACATTAGGCGACAAATCTTTAATTACAATATACGGCCCTAAGTAAATATTAGCCAGCTTGTTACCAGTTTCATTTTTTAGTAAAATTAAATCGTCTTTTTTATATTTTATTGGATTGATGGTTTTATCATAACGTGTCTTCCTCAGTAATTTTGATTGTATCAAATTATCACGAGCGTCCTTACTAGATATTTGGAGACGATATTTTAACTGTAAGGGATAGTCATCACTATTATACAATGGTGTCACTGTTTTACTTATATTACTAGGCAAATTACATTTTCTACCATAAACTAACTCAAAAGGAGTGTACTTTGTTTCTGTGTGTACAGAAGTATTATAGCTAAAACACCAATAAGGTAACCAAGTACTCCATGTTTCCGGATGTTTGTCAGTCTGTATGCGTAAAAATGCTCCTAAATTTTTGTGCGTATTTTCAAGCGAGCCTATACTCTGGTGATGGTAAGCAGTAGAGTTCATTTTGTTAATGTGAAGTAACTTACAAATCTCCTGCATTGTGACGGACATAAATTCGCCTCCTCTATCAGTTGCAATATCTTTAGGTATACCGTGTCTTAAAATAAAGTTATTAACTAAATTCCTAGCTACTTCCTCACTGCTTTTTGTTACTAACGGGTATGCTTCAACATATTTTGATAATTCACATTGGAGGGTTAATATATAAGAATAACCTTGAAAATCCTTATCTAATGGACCTACGACATCTAAAAATATTTTTTCAAATGCGGTGTGTGCAGTTGAAGTTATGGTCATGGGTTCCTTAATATGCACCGAATGTTTTTGTTTTTGACATTGGTCACATCTTTTTATAAAATCGATGACATCGCGTTCAATTCCTGCCCAATAATAATATTTTCTAATATTATTTACCATTCGTCTGATACCCGCGTGGCCACTTGTGGGTAACAGATGAAAGTCGTTTAGGATTACTCTTTTTTCGTCTTTATCTTGAATTCTCATAACGTCACTTAAAACGCATAACCTTGGACCTGACCAAGAACGACATTCTTTTATTTGCTTTGCAATTAATTCAATAAATGTACTATTAATATTATCTTTAATGTAATATATTTCGGCAATATTTAATTTCCCACAAAACTGTTCCAGTTCTCTCACAAAAGCGCCTGGCGTCGGTTGCGATTGAGATGCTGGTTTAATGTATATTGCCCAATTTTTCGGTACAAACAATAATGATTTACTTTCGTCTTCTATAATATTCTCTTTCATTATTTTATTTAATTTTTTCTCACAAATAAATAAAAGTTCAATAGACAATTTTGGCCTACTATAGGTTTCCACAACGATCGGTTGATCAGACCGCTCGTTTGAGTTACCAATAGTATCCAAATTATCATGCCTTGTATGTATTTCCTTTTTCTGTGCCCGGGTAAGTACACATAAAATACTTTCGTGCATCTCTTTCAAATCGTTAGATGTCAGGATGACTCGAGATAATGCATCTGCAGCTACATTATTCGATCCTTTCACATATTCCACAAAGAAGTCATATTCTTCCAACAAAATTCTAAACTTAAAGAGTCTACTAGATGGGTCCTTAATATTAAATAGGTAAATCAATGGTTTGTGATCGGTTATGATTTTAAATTTTCGACCGTATAGGTAAGGCCTAAAGTGTTTAACTGCCCAGACAATAGCAAGTAATTCTTTTTCGATTGTAGGATACATTTTTTCTGCCTTATTAAGAGTTCTACTTGCATAGGCAACAGGTTTCCCATTCTGATTTGCCAATATTGCTCCTATAGCATATCCTGAAGCGTCAGTCTGTAGAGTAAATACGTTATCATTTGAAAAATTAGGATATTGGAGTACTGGGGGACTAATTAAAAGTTCCTTTAAGGTATCAAATGATTTCTGACAATCATTTGTCCAGTAAAATGGTGTACCTTTCTTTGATAAGTTGTTTAAAGGCTGTGCTATAGCCGCAAAATTGTTTATGAACTTCCTATAATAATTAGCAAAAGCGACGAAACGCTTCACTTCGTCGGAATTTTGGGGAATTGGATAATTTTTTACTACACTTAGCTTCTGAGGATCGGGTAAGATACCTCTGGGAGAAATAACATGGCCTAAATATAGCATTTCCTTTCTTAAAAAGTTACATTTTATCGGATTTAATTTCAGATTAGTTTTACGCAGTCTCTCAAAGACGTCTACTAAATTTTTTATTGCTGTGTTTAAACATTTTCCATAGACCACTAAATCGTCTAAGTATACTAAGCATTTTTCGTACGTTAACCCAGCCATTGCCATATTTATCATCCGGGAGAAGGGATTCGGGCTTGTTTTGAGCCCTTGAGGCAGCCGGGTCATCTGGTATTGTCCTGAACAAAACGCTGTATATTTTCTGCAATTTTCATCAAGGTTTACGTTGTAAAAGCCTTGATATAAATCAAGATGGGTGAAATAAACACAGCCGGAAAGAGAATCAAGAATATCGGTTATATTAGGCAGTGGAAATTTATCCTCTTTAATGCAATTATTTAATTTTCTGTAATCTATTACTAATCTCCATTTCTTTTGCCCGGTAGAATCGAATTTTTTAGGTACTAATAATACTGGGCTTGACCATTCACTCGAACAAGGTTCTATAACACCCTGAGACAACATGTCATTTATTTGTTTTTCAATTTCGGGTTTCTGAGAGTGTGGCAACCTGTATGGTTTCACATAGACGGGCTCAATATTATCTTTTAAATTAATTTTATGGCTATATATTGGTGTAGTCGTTAATTTATCGCCTGATAAATAAAAAATGTCTGCGTACTTAGCGCATAAATTTTGAATAGCAATTTGTTCCTCTAAATTCAAGTGCTTCAAGTTAATATTGGATAACAATGTCTTGACACGATCAGCACTTTGTGAGTTCTTACTAAATGTACATAAATTATAATCACTTAACTGGTGAATAATTGGGTTAATTTCATCTACAATAAAATCATTTTCTGTAGTGTTAAGAATTTTTATAGGTATCTTACCATTGACTGGTGAAGCTAAAGAACTAGCTATAAATATCCCTTCAGACAACTCTTCCGCACAGACCATACAATCTTCATTCATACTTGTATGTAAATAATGGATAGATTCTGACCTAGATGGTATATTACATACAATACGAGAATGATTAACCTGTTCATTTAAATTTAATATTATCTTATTGCTAAGTGAAGTATAAAGAGTAATTTGTTTACTTTGTAAGTCTATGCATGATCTAAATTTCTCTAAGAAATCGTACCCAATGATACCGTCTGCCTTACATGGCAATGAATTAAAAACATAAAATTCATGATTGAAATTAGAAGCCTGTGTCGATAAACTTAAACACGCACTACCAATTGCATGCACTTTGCCCCCAATGCCATTTACGGTAGTACTGCATTTCGTCATAGGAATGTTTTGCGTGATGATGCAATCGTATTTTACAGCTGAAATCGATGCGCCGGTATCAATAAGCCATGAATAATTATGTCCGTTTATGCAAAATTTAGCTACTAATGAATTATCAGAAGAAAAAATATAGTGATTACTTTTAGTCTCGAAAAAACTGCTGTACGTTTTGTTCATCAGCTTTTTCTATCGGAACTTGGGATTCGGAAACGCTTGTAATAACCTGCATCTGTCCTTCCCCGTGTTGTCTACCTCTATTATTATTATAAAAGAACTTACCTCGAAATCCACGTCCCGGTGAACGACCGCGTAAGTTTGTCTGACTCCAACCTCGAGCAGAGCCCCGATGATGGTAGTTATCACTTCGATTTGTGCCCCTCGGATTGGGAGTAATGTACACACCTCTCTGATAACCTCTATAATAGTTAAAATTTTGAGGTTTATGAATTGTCAATATATCGGACGAGCTAACAGACGTCGCAAGCTCTTCATCAACAGCTGCCTGTACAGCATCACTTAATGAGTTAAAATTTCTCGCCGCAATAATGGTACTTAACCTGCGGTTTCGCAAGCCGTCGGCAAAGCGCTTGATAGCAAGCTTTTCGTTTACACGCTTTAAGACATCATAACTTTCTTCGTAACCTTCGGACTGCGAAACCGTAAGGTCGACAAATAAATTAGAAACTTCTTGACCGAAGTCGGAAATTGTCCTTTCGTTTTGTTTTACTGACTGCAACTTGCTGGATAGTGCAGTGAATGATTTCTTAGGTATTAAATGCAACTTCATATCCCTTATCAAGTCAGTTACGCTGTCATACTTTTTACAAAGTTTTAATTTTGCCGATTGCGAGAGTCGATTTTTAAGCACAAATAATATTAAATTATTTTTCAAATTGTCCTCCAGAACAGATTCGTAATATTCGATACCATCAATCAATTGTTTTGTGACTAACTCCGTATCATTCATAACTGGTAATAAGCTGAGCGCAATTTTTAAGTCAAATTTCGACATTGTGGAGCTATTAACTGGGTTACACTTACATAAATTTGAAATTTCTAAATATAATTTCTCAATAAGTTTACAAAAATTATCAATTAATTCGATTTGAGATATATCTTTAAACTGCCTTATTCTACTAATTTCATCCAAGTAACTAATATACTGCTGGTATAAGATATTAGCTTCACTTAACTTTTTCGTACATATATTATTGTTATTTTCTTGCCGTCTACTCGGTCCAAGTTTTATTACATAAATTCTAATTTTAGTCAATTCATCACAAAGTTCTTTCAAAAACTCTGCCATTAAATATAAATAAGATTATACATACCACCAGCTTGTATCCTTAGTTACTTACAAACTTAGTGTCCACTAAACTTAGATACACATTATAAAACGCACTGCTACCACTGTAACGCGTTACTTTTATTCGCCACGCACTATTGACATAATCGGTCTTTTTCTTATTTTACGTACCGCCGCGCACTTTATCACTAGCATTTCCGCGCACTTGCTCGTTATAGAAACCGCAATCTTCCAAATCTGCTTGTCTACGACGTCCACGGAGAACACTAGCATGTCTCCTCAAAACCAAATCATTCGTGTGTTTCTCTATCATTCTCTTGTGGCATCTCCGGTACACACGATACAGTACAAACAGTCCAGCCAGACCCAAAAATAGGACAATCGAAAGCAGAATAATATTGGTTGTGGTAGCTTGGTGCAGGAGCGGATCAGCAGAATTTCGACCTCCAGTCGAATTTTGAACAATCACTTGCTCATCCCGATTATTTTGCGAGTTGCACATTTTGTGGTATAATAACTGACGTTATAACACAACGAAAATATTCGACAATTTGCGCCATCATGTTGGACATTAAGTCACAGAGATTTGTTTGAAGATTGTTTGCCTTATAAGGATATCGCGTCGCGGCGCGCGCATTCCTAAATCCGAGATGGCAGGGTCGCCATATGATATCGGGCCAATTGTAGGAATGAAAGGCACTAAGACTGATACAATACTGAGCGTTTATTATGAATAACATACAATATATAGGTACAAGTTACACCACTACACTGGGACATCCTTCCGAGGGCTTACCCGGGGCTCCCAACCATAGGCTGTTGGGCGTGACGTGAGGTTTTTTAGTCGGTAGGAGTCCGGCATAACATCCATGAGGATTTTCCCTCACGTTAAACAAAAAAAAAAGGCAAACAGATCCACACAGTATACACTGTTATCGTTGCACCTTCCTATTTATAGGTAAATGGGGGATCAATATACATGGTATCACCTTAATTAATGTCCGATTGCAACACCAGAGGCGTTACACTGAAGAATTCCATGCTGTAGGCGTTTGGGAAAACCGAGGCAGGGAGTTCATTTCACAATCAAATTATTATTTAGTTATTTTGTCGCAGTAAATAAATTTTGTTCCTAAATTGTCACTGCTGTGAGTTAATTTGATATGTGTCGGTGTTCAGTTGAGAGTCGCCACGTTGGCCGAGTCTGGCGCTTAACTGGATAATATGCGCATTATAAATACATTTCATGACAACGTTGTGAACAAGAAGAACCTTTTGCCTTTGTGTTAACTATTCTTTGAATATGGATATCCGTGAACTATCTGATTTCATCGTAGCGTCTTTAAGCTTTCCAAGTTGCTCCTTAACCCTGACTTGGACTTGGAGCCAGGGTTCGCTTTTATAATATACTCTTAACACATAATCACGTCCATGTCCCTGAGGAGGTAGGCAGAGGTGAACCAAGCACAAACACATTGCCAGTAGTTTTCTTGGATTCACCTTAATGCCGTAATCAGACACTTATACATTATTTATACTGTTGATTGACGGCACTTGGTGGAACTTGCTGCACATATTGACAACGACACTTGTACTATTCCACAATATTTATTATTATAAACCTGACCGGTTTCGCTTTACAGCATTTTCAAAGGTCTAGATGGAAGGACACGATATTACTGTCTCGAAAACACACCAACAATAACATTTTTCTAGTGTAGGTATATGAATATTAGAGAGGTACCAGGTTGTAAATTTTCCCCAAATTTAGGGAAATTACAAATTTAAATATTTTTCTTAAATGTATGTTACAATTATGTTTTACATAACAAAGTACCAAATAACCTATTATTTTCCTATTATTTTCTACATTTACCCCAAAAAATAGGGAGAACAAATTTATTTCATTTTTGTGATATTAACATTATAAAAATTACAAATGTCAAAATGCAATATTCAGAAATGTCAAAAGTACCCATATTCAATTATTAAATTTACAGATGTCAAATACTTATTACTAAATGTCAAAGTTAAAATGTCAAAACTAATAAATGTCAGAAATTGAAAGTGTCAAATTATGAACTGTCAAATATTGCATTGTATTCATTTGTCACGTGGAACAATGTCCCCCCACAACACCAGTACAGACTTTAGCTAAAGGTATATTGAATAAATGTCAAGTCAATAAATTGAATGTCATTGTTTATAATATTGTAATAAAGGTGACCTGGTTATGTCTAATTGTTGGTTTAGGATGACGTTTGGATTGGTATTAACTAGTCTGCTTATTTCTAGGGCTTCCAGAGCTGACATTTTTCTACCCTTATCACAGCACCAATTCGACCCTAAAGTCAATTTTAGAGTCTTGCATTCGTGCTGTGATAAGGAAAATAATAGGTTATTTGGTACTTTGTTATGTAAAACATAATTGTAACATACATTTAAGAAAAATATTTAAATTTGTAATTTCCCTAAATTTGGGGAAAATTTATAACCTGGTACCTCTCTAATATTCATATACCTACACTAGAAAAATGTTATTGTTGGTGTGTTTTCGAGACAGTAATACCGTGTCCTTCCATCTAGACCTTTGAAAATGCTGTAAAGCGAAACCGGTCAGGTTTATAATAATAAATATTGTGGAAAAGTACAAGTGTCGTTTTCAATACTTATACATTACCTTACTTGCATTATCTACGCACCATCAGAAAATATACGGTTCAAATCCCACCGATTTTTTTTACCTCTTAAAATTGTTCCTTCATCTCAATTATATCAGACGCCATTTGGATTTGTAGAAGGAACTTACTAAAACAATCAAATACCTTTTCCTGTACCTACGTTACGGATAAAACACTTTTTTTCGTGTTCTCGTATTACGACATTTGACAGACACGGCTATAATTGTGTGTGTATATAGCGTGTGACTAAATAATATCTATATTGGAAGCTTGCTGTTATTGCTCGTCCTTGTATTGTATCTGTGTGAAACACAAGAGACCTACATAAAAAACCTTTAAGCACGAAGTTCGATACGAAAGCGATAACAAGTCAGTCATGAAAATACACGGGCTTCTTAACTTCTTTACGCTAAAGCTTACAGCGTGGGTGTACTATCTAAATCTGATATAGTTCTAGTCAAATCCTTATCGTATTATCCTCGTGACCATGGATGGATTTCGTTACGGACAGGCTCCGAATAGTCCGCTGGGAACAATATAGATTAATTTCAATAACTTTTTCGAGGACAGGACAGGGAAAGTCGTTTATATTATAACTGACACAATGTCAGTGCACAAATTGACTTTTTTGTACTTTTAAGGTTATTTATAACGTTCGAAGGGTCAGGGAAGTAGCTTGGCTATTAAGGCGTCACAAACTCACCTCTCCAAACTTCGCGAGATGACTTCGGAAATAAAACACAATTTTTTTTTTTAAAAGGACTGTTAATGTTTATTTTATTTTAATATTTTTGTAGCACATTATCATTCACTCGGTACCGCCACTGTATACTTATCTTTATACTGTGGTACCGCGACAATCCGAATTGAGGTGAACTCCATACGGTAGGCGCACTCGCGCGAGCGCGGCGAGACAAACCGCCACGCGGCCTCCGTGTCCGTGTCCAAGCCGTTAGTCGCCCGGGATCTTTCGCGCGGTAAGGTCACGTTCCTGTGACTCACGGTGTCGCCCTCGCGTACTTTTACGTACGTACCTACGCTTACGTTTTGATTGAAGTAAATTGAAAATGCCGACATACCCTATTCTGGAATACATGGATATGATAGAATATTACAGCCGTGTTATAAGTCTATGATTACATCAGTTGTGCTAATAGTTAAAGTGCAGCTCGTGTTTTCGCTACCGGGAACTCTACGGTAACGTAAGAAGAGTTTTAACTTTTGCAACTTCCTCGGGGCTTACCAGTGCTTACTAGGCTATATTTTCAGTATGCAGTTTCAGCTTATAAAAGTTTGAACCAGAAGCAAAGTTACAACGTAAAAGTGTAAGTACCTTCAACGAGGAGAAAAGCATGATGCAGTTATGTGCCAGTATATTGTCTTGCTACACGAATTCTTTTCAACACGCTTTCTCTCTCATAGAAACGGGATACCCCCTACTCCGATATCCCGATCCTGAGACAAGGCTGCAATGATCAATAAAGTCTTGGTCGGGAACCCTAGCGCTATGAAGACGTACGGATTTTTGCCAGGCTCTGGGTCCATCGCGTGGTACAGAGGGGAACACTGTGTGGGTGTCTGTGACTTGTGAATTAACATTTCGAACTCCTTTCCACACGAACCATCAATTCCGCACAAGATAGTGGATTAAGTTTGGTGGATGTGACGTAATACACAGCTCAACGTCACACTTTTACGCTTATTTACCTCCGAGCCGCATTTTATATCCGTATTGTATTTCAATGCGGCATAAACAGATTTCCAATATCATTTGATAGACGTTCACTTACTATTCTATATACTCGTTAAATTTTGAAAAACTTTCTGTGTTTACAAAGAATTATCGAACATTAAATGCCGCATTTAATTCTGTTCCTGTTCCTGCCTACCATAGGATTTTTTCTTATGTGTAAGCATTCCCGGCATAAAAAGTAACTCATGTTGTGGCGTAAATCATGGATTTGCTATATTAGTTTATTAGGCGCTATTAAGCGTAGGTATAATGGTTATACTTAGGTCGGTATAAGGGGTGTGTCCTTAATAGTGTCATAGTAGGGATAGTTGATGGAAGGAGATATGGTGGGATGTAAGCTATATATAAGCGTGCGCATTAGTAGAATAAAAAAAATCAGGAACTAACTAATTTTTTTATTTTACTTCATACTGTCGAAGAAATTTTACATCAAAGTAAATTATTCTATAAAATATATTTCCACTGAAATAATCAGTGAGTGGCTTAATAGCCCAAGTATTTAACTAAATTTTTATATGTGAAAACGGAAGCTCTGGTAAGCATCAACTTCATTAAGTTTATTTAGTAATTTAAGTGTGGGTAATTTTTATGTAAAAAAGTATATTTTAAGTAAATTTATTTTATCAGGCAGGCGTTTGTGAAATTTAGAAAAGGGGGTAATGTTCTTTGTATATTAAATGTTTTAAAATGGGGTTAAAAATAATAGTAAGGGAAAGTTTAGGGAAATCTATGGTTGAAGAGGGTGTATATAAAATATATTGTTTGTTCTTTTCAGAATGAGCTTCCAAGTTTATATTAAAAAAACATTGCTTATACCCGTAAGCAACTAATATTGAAAATATAGGAGTAATTATCTATTGTTACGTCATAGTATTCCTGAAGGAAGGAAATCCCATCCCTGAAGGAAGAATTCGGATGAGTACCTAGTTTTTTAAGATAGATTTAAGTTTATTATGTGAAATCGCAATAAAGGCAGTTATTATATGTAATCGTTGCGTTATTGACTCCAGGACAAATTATATACCCTTACCTAAACTACTGAACCGCCTGGGAACTCCTGGGATCACTCTGGACTTCCCAGAAGCGTGTCAATGTGTTGTTTTGGAATTTATTTATATCTCTGTACCAAATTTATAGAGCCTAATTGAGTAACAAAAATCTTCGCAAACTTGGAAATTATAATGTGACTCTATCTGTTTCAGTGCACGTACCCATTGGAACAATATCCAAATATCTTCTCAAACTTTCACATTTTAATATTAATAGTAGGACCTATAGGATAGCAGAATTGTTATGAAGTGACTTCCGTGAGAGGTTCAACTGCATTATTCCGTAGCCACTCAAGACAAGGGAGCGCTGTAAATAGATTTGGAGTGAAGTCCATTTATAAAGTAGACGTCATGCTTGTTTATCGGTATTACAGCTACTTAGTTGAACCTTGCGCCTCTTTTCGACAGTTTTAGGACGTGGATTTATTATGTAGAATTATGTAGCAAGTAAGTATTATTATGTAGAAATACGAAACTGCATAATTCATACGTACAATTAATACATGCCTACACACAAACACAAAATGTCGTTTGCCATTCAGGTAAGCGACATTTTGCTGAGCTGTAGTCCCTTTTGGTACTATGTCGGTGTTATCTTGTGATCTACAACCTGCAATATTATTGGCATTTTACCAAATAAAAGATTTTTCTATTCTATTCTATTCTATTCACAAAAAATAATACACTCAACGTCGAGAGATCTACTCTAACACTTTCTAACCATACTGTCAAAGGGTACCTTACCTGAAAGGTATCTCCGAAGCAATAATAGTACATTATGATACAAGTTCGGTAAGTTGATAATTACAGCCAAGGCGTTATTGCTAGCCCGAGCCGCAGGCGAGGGCTACAAGAAAGCAGAGGCTGTAATTATCAAAGCGAACGTGTGTCATACGACGTTTTATAACATACTAGCTGACCCGCGCAACTTCGTTTGCGTCACATGAGAGTGACAAAGAGAGTGGTATAGTATTAACATTTTAATAAGTAGGGTTACATAATCCCGTCGCATTTACTCTCGTCGCGTGTCTTAGGTAGGTATATTTATTAGAGAGTTGTGGTAGGTTTTAATATTGTGTGTGTATAAAGTGATATAATTTTTCCCGTCGCGTCGCTTATATTCATTTAGAGTTGACCCGCACAACTTTGTTGAAGTGATATAGTGTTTCCCCGTCACATTTATTTTTGTCCGTTTTTTGTTACGGAACTCATCGTGTGCGAGTCCGACTCGCACTTGGCCGGTATTATCTTTCAGTTGACTGGCTACTGCTGCAGAAAACGTTTACTCCCGACGCGTAGTCGAGTTGCGTCGCTCATATTTTAAAAATTATTGTGAAGGGTATTGTAAGTGAACCTTAAAAGATGGGCATATGCTGTTCAGGACTTTTTTTTGTAACTTTTTAAGAGGAAACATTTTGTAGTACACAATTTTTACGTAACTTTAACCATTTACGCAACGTATGCAATGAAAGCTCACAAAAGAAATAAATTTTCCCCGTTCTTAAAACATTATTCATGGCTGCTCCGCTCCTATTTGTCTTAGCGTGATGTTATATGCCCATTAGTCATCCTCAATAAATGAACGAAAAAACTGTGAAATTATTTTTGTAATGCAACCAGTAGTTTCTGAGATCCTAGCACAAACAAACTCTTCAGTTTGATAATATTGTTAGATAACCTTAAAAGAAAGACAAATGTGTTTATTGTGAGCGAACCTTAAAAGATAGACATATGCTGTCGCGGACTTTTTTATAGGACTTTTTAAGAGGTACAATTTTGTAATACACAATTTTTACGTAACTTTAACCATTTAGGCAGCGTACGCCTCGGAAGCTCTCAGACGTTAAAAATAATTCCCCGTTTTCGAAACATTCTACATTGCTGCTCCGCTCCTATTCATCTTAGCGTGATGTTATATAGCCTATAGCCATCCTCAATAAATGGACTATCAAACTGTAAAAGAAGTTTTGAAATCGAACCAGTAGTTCCTGAGATCCTAGCGTTCAAACAAACAAACAAACAAACAAACAAACAAACAAACTCTTCAGCTTTATAATATTAGTATGGATTTGCGAGGAAACAAGGAAATAAATAAAATGGGGACATTCATAAACTAACAAAAAAACGTAGCAAAAAATAGCGATAATAAAGCGCGCGGAATTTTACTTGTTCACAACGCTTTCTTTTTTTCTTATTTCTTAAGAGGCAAAGGCACAAAAACAGCCAGTATTATTAATAAAGTAAATTAATATTGTTTGTATTGGTTTCACATAAATGGTTGTAATTTATTGTCAAAATTAATTTAATTAAACAATTACATGTTTATTTTATTATATTTTATCTCCCAAAGTTAATTTTATTCATAAAATGTTCACCACTTTTCTGACATAAAAACTCTTTGCTAAGATTTTTAAAAAGTACCGTTCGTTTTAGACGCAATCGTCCGTTTTACTTTACATTACCGGACTAGGCCGTAATGAGATACATTACGTTAGTGAAATGGGTCAAATAAGAGACTCTTTACGAGCAAATGTGTTATAAAATAAGATTAAGATAGAGAGGATAAAGTAAAACAAAAATCCCTGCAATAACAGATTGACCAAAACAAAACATGAACAACAAATGCACACCGGTAAGTGCAAACAACTATTTCATGTGTTCAACAACTACAGATAAAAGCTTTCAAGCCGCACTCAGCGATGATCGCGACGTTTTTTCCTTTAAACCGGTAAAGCCCGAACCCCAAACAATCAACGAAACCACTGAACCAAATTATGCCTTAGCTCAGGAAAAAGCTGACAGACCCGGTTTGTATCCCTTGTCGATACAACCAAACATACAGGTATGTGCTTACATAGAAATGTTTTGAATTAAAGAGGCCTTAGTATATTGGTCGATTACTAATAGTCAATTGAACATAATATGTAGTTATGTTTTATGTATCCTATGCATGGAATCGAAAGCATTTCAGTAAATTATTTCACCCATAGGTCTTTGGCTCAAAGATAGATAGGATTTTAATATTTTTATTTGGATATTTTCATTTCCAACGTCTTAATTTCTAACGAATGAACCATAACAATAAGAAGAACAAAGCAACCGACATAAACCATGCTAACATTATACATATACATATACAGCACCGTGCTGCCAAGAAATTAGAAAAAAAAGACGTGTGGCACTCGGGGACTGCCGCGGTAAAGCTATTACATAGCATTTTTTATCAACTATGCTAGTATAATTATTTCTATATAAGAATACTAGCTGATGCCCGCAGCTTCGCCCGCGTAAAATTTGTTCCCGCGGGAAGTTATTCCCGGGATAAAAGGTAGCCTATATTTTATTCCAGACTATAATGTATCTCTGTACCAAATTTCAGCCCGATTAGTTCAGCGGTTTGAGCGTGAAAGAGTAACAAACATCCACACTCACAAACTTTCGCATTTATAATATTATATACTAGCTGATGCCCGCAGCTTCGCCCGCGTAAATTTTATTACCGTTACCGCTTCCCGTGAGAACTTATTCCCGGTATAAAAGTAGCCTATGTGTTGTTCCAGACCATAATTTATCCCTGTACCAAGTTTCAGCGAGATCCGTTCAGCCGTTAGAGCATGAAAGAGTAACAAACATCCACACTCACAAACTTTCGCATTTATAATATTAGTAAGAAGTAAGATTTTAAGGCCTATGTTCAACAAAGTAAAGTACCAAGTACCTACTTGACCGTCGACATTTGGGCTTTTGGACTTTTGGACTGTTGGACTGTTGGACTTTTGGACTTTTGGACTTTTGGACTATTGGACTATTGGACTTTTGGACTATTGGACTTTTGGACTTTTGGACTTTTGGACTTTTGAACTTTTGGACTTTTGGACTGTTGGACTTTTGGACTTTTGGACTTTTGGACTTTTGGACTGTTGGACTTTTGGACTTTTGAACTTTTGGACTGTTGGACTGTTGGACTTTTGTACTTTTGGGCTTTTGGACTTTTGGACTTTTGGACTTTTGGACTTTTGGACTTTCGGACTTTCGGACTTTCGGACTTTCGGACTTTCGGACTTTCGGACTTTCGGACTTTGGACTTTTGGACTTTTGGACTTTTGGACTTTTGGACTTCTGAACTTTTGGACTTTTGGACTATTGGACCTTTGGACTTTTGGACTTTTGGACTTTTGAACTTTGCACCTTTGGACTTTTGGACTTTGGACTTTTTACTTTGGATTATTTATACTCTCGATTGTCGGCACTTGATGGAACTTGTTGTAATACATTATTGAAACACACACTTGCACTTACATTCCACAATTTAATTTGATTTAACACCTAACCGGTTTCGCTTTATAGCATTCTCAAAGGTTCTTCCACTGTTACTTCTAACACAGTATTTTTACTAATTTGTGCATGTGGGTATACAAAAATAAATGGGGTTGTCCCACAGAAGAATTTTTCCTAAAAATGGGGAACTGCAATTTTATCGGTTAATTCAACCTTATTTACAATCCTTCAAAATTAACTATCCAATTCAAATTCAAATCGACACACAATTTAGCAATAAAATAACTTAATGTATTAATAAATTCAAGTCACTAAAAAAATCATTACAAAATAATTATATGTCAAATTAAATCCAAGTTACATTAAATATTCAACAAAAATAAATGTCCAAATAAATTATATTACATTAAATGTCAAAATTTCTATATGTACTTATTTACTATGTCCGATAAATTAATAATAAAATCGATCTGTAAAAACATTCTATTTAAACTCCAGCCGATCATGTGGATGACATTACTTGAAATATTTCAATAATGGAGAAGAATTTATGTCCAACTGTTGATTTAACAGAACGTCAGAATTTATTTTTGTATACCCACATGCACAAATTAGTAAAAATACTGTGTTAGAAGTAACAGTGGAAGAACATTATAATACCTTTGAGAATGCTATAAAGCGAAACCGGTTAGGTGTTAAATCAAATTAAATTGTGGAATGTAAGTGCAAGTGTGTGTTTCAATAATGTTTTACTTTGGACTTTTGGACTTTTGGCCTTTTTGGACTTAAAAGTCTGACCAAAAGTCCCAAAAGACCCAAAAGTCCCAAAACTCCCAAAAACCCAAAAACTCCCAAAAGTCCCAAAAGTCCCAAAAGTCTTTGCTTAAATTCTGCAACACTTTTCAGTACTGCGCCATCGAGACGTATCGCAGGTACACGGCAAGGCTTGTTTTTTTTTGTTGAATATACCTAAAAACTTTAAAATAATTATAAAATATCCTGGTGTTATCGGCTTTCTTCAGAGGTACCCATCCTCGATTCTTCAATCCTAACGTACAACAGTTACGGATAACCAGGATAGGATTGACGAATCGAACTCCTCATCGGAGGAAATTTGGATGTAGGAGAAGAAAAATATCTGTACCCTCCAGATTCTTATTTGCCTGCCTCGGTGGCATTCGGTAATATAAGTGACTGTCGCGCAGGGGTCCTGGGTTCGATTCCCGGGCAGGCCAAAAAATCGTGGGATCTACCAATGTTTGTTTCGAAGATTTGATGTTTTCTAAGTATAATATGTATAAATAAATAGATAAATTCTTTATTGCCATTAATTGTGTAGGTACATACATGAAATTGGAATTCCCTGATACCTGCGCTAGTACAAACTGTGTTGCAGATATCAGTGTTCTCCCCCAAAATATTGACACTTGACAATATGTTTACACAGAACTATTAAAATATTAAAATTGTTTCCTACTAACACCAATACAAAATCTTAAAGCATGCTTAGGCTTTCGTGTGTGTGCGTGCGTGTGTGTGTGTATGTGTGTATGAGTGTCTGTGTGTATGTGTCTCTCTGTCTCTCTCTCTCTCTCTCTCTCTCTCTCTGTGTGTGTGTGTGTGTGTGTGTGTGTGTGTGTCTGTGTGTGTGTGTGTGTGCGCGCGCGTGTGCGTGTGAGTGTGCGTGAGTGTGTGCGTGTGTGCGTGTGCGTGTAAGTGTGTGTGAGTGTGTGTGTGTGTGTGAGTGAGTGTGTGTGTGAGTGTGTGAGTGTGTGTGTAGGTGGGTGTGTGTGTGTGTTTGTTGCATGTATGTTTATGTGAGTTGATTTTTGAGTGTGTGTGTGTGTGTGTGTGAGTGTGTGTGTGGGTGTGTGTGTGTGTGTGTTGCATGTATGTTTATGTGAGTTGATTTTAAAGAACTTGTAGAAGGTCTTCCACAGGTTCATATTCCATTGGTTTTAATCACTCAGTTACTGCCGTTTTAAATTCTCCGTATGTATGCATACCTACTTAGAAATTATATGAGTATGTATAAAAAAGTTTTAATTAGGTCGTAAAGAAAATGTCCAAAAGCCAAAGTACCTACTTGAAGCAAAGTCGTTGATAGGTATACCTAATTAGAGATAATAGAAAAACCTCGCAGAACTTCAGAACAATACACACTCACACAGTACTGTTTTACGATTAGGTACCGATTATAATTATTTAAAGTTAAAGTTCATTTTTAAATAATTTATTATACTATTAAACTAGGTAATTGTTGTCAAACTGATTATGATTAAACCACTTTTCATAATCAATATACAACCGTTAAACAAGACTATGCCAAAGACAAACAAGACTGAGAAAAAATAATTTAATGACAAGCAAGAATGACAGGTTTAAATTTTTATCATTGAAGTATTTTTCATGAAATTATTCTATATTCTAAAGGTAAATTAGTGTCGAAATGGCCGCATAAATCTTACTATGGTTCCTTAAAATGAATATGATCAGGATTGATATTTAAATGTAAGTAATTATGGAGAGTCGAGATCCAATCTGTTTGTTTACAACATTGTTTGAATCTGTTGAATTCCACTATATTTGAAGTGTGAGATACACGAACGTGGCCGAAGGTAGCCGAGAGTGTGATTCGTTTTCGTGACAGAATTTCTGGATTCGGTTTCCACGCAAGGCCCGCGATAGAAGCTATGCAATAGCTTAAAAACACTGATTGAAATCTATTCTATTTCCCAATTTGTAACATATAACACACATTTGATTTTGGAAAACGTTAAAATCGGATAGTTTCGGAGTTCATTGCAGATAAACATTGGTATATTAGACTTACTAATATTATAAATGCGAAAGTTTGTGAGTGTGGATGTTTGTTACTCTTCCACACTCAAACCGCTGAACGGATCGGGCTGAAATTTGGCACAGACATACATTATAGTCTGGAATAACATATAGGTTACTTTCTATCCCTGGAATAAGTTCCCGCGGGAACAAATTTTACGAGGGCGAAGCCGCGGGCATCAGCTAGTTATGAATAAGTGTTTATTAATACATTTATGTTTCATTTTTCAGGTAAAGAGAGCAAAGTGCAGTTTCAGGTAATACTCATTATTCTCATTAATGACATTTATACGAGCGATCCTTTTTTGTTACGTGTGGAAATACTAATGGATGATATGCCGGATTTCTACCGGCTAAAATAACACGGTGTGTCTCCCTCATCCGGTGTATTCGCTACACATACTTGCCGAAACATTCATGCTAATGGATGCTATGCCGGATTTCTACCGGATAACATAAAACGGTGTGTCTCCCTCACCGGGTGTACTCTGCGTGGTGTCAAGGGTCCGAAAGGCTCGCTACACATACTTGCCGAAACATTCATGCCCTATAAGAGCGATACCTGCAATTTGTTGTATGTGGTAATGAGTTCTAGCCCATATATGACGCCAACTATTATAAATAGAGAAATATTCAAAACATGTAGGAAACTGGGACAGAACCACTTGACAAGGCGGGCATTAACTAGTAAAGTATAGAATACTAGCGAATGTCACGCAGTTTCACCCATGTAGTTCCGTTCCCGTGGGAATACGGGAATAAAATGTAGCCTATGTTACCCGCGGATAGTGTAGCTTCCCAACAGTGAGAGAATCAAATCGGTTCAGTAGTTACAAACTAAGAAGAAACAATCTAATAAAGAATCAAATCTTTCCTCTTTATATTAGTAGGTATAGGAAAAATAATTTAAATTGTTCAATTTCCATATAACGTAGACATCAAACGTAAACCCATGAAACATCAAACCGTTTGGGCGGAGGGACATCGTTCCGATACAAAAGGCGTTTGTAGAGCTAGCCGCTGTGTTACATTTAATGATCTTATTAATATGGGCCCTTTTTAATCGCTGAATGAATTAAATATGAACCTTCGCGGTCTATAATTTGTTTATCGTGGAAATTTTTCGACTTGATCAAATCACAAAATGATCTCTTCTCTTTTACTTATTATAATAAATTTTAGCTAGCTGAGCCCTTTAGATAGAGCTCCTCGTGGCGACCGGTCGCCGCGCATAATAATCAAGCTTTTCCGTTGAGCCCCGCGCGGCGACCGGTCGCCGCACCTACCCAGACGACTTTAAACTTAAATTTAGCCTCCTTACGTCCTACTTTTCTATGAACAGTTTGATTGTATGTGTAGTATATAACATTTTCTTGTTTTTGGAATCTTATAAAATGACGTCAATGGTCCAGATTTTTTTACAAAAATCGAACAGTTGAAGTTGAGAGTGGATTGCGCATGGATGGCGTGCGTTTTTGTAGTACGTGTGTGTTTCGTGTTTTTATTAAGCTATTGCATAGCTTCTATCGCGGGCCTTGCGTGGAGACCGAATCCAGAAATTGTGTCACGAAAACGAGTCACACTCTCGGCTACCTTCGGCCACGTTCGTGTATCTAGTCTAGCACTTCATAAATTTTTTGTTTACGTCAATTATGAACTCTGCAGTCGTTATATATTATGTCAAATAATCCAAAAATTGATGCTTGTACCCAGAATCGATCTTGCGCCTTCTGCGTACCGATCCGCATCTTAACCACTCGACCAAAGTTGAATTAAGAGTGCTGGTTGAATTTAGAGTTCTTAATGTGAAATGACAATTTCGATGCTGTCAATTACATTAGTTGCTGTCAATTTACTTCGTCTAAATAAAAATTCGACTATAGGTGTATAGACATGTATTTATTTTAATAGTTACTTATTACAATAATGACATTTATTTTAATTATTTAAATTTTATTTTATTTTCATAATGTAATTTCAAATTAATAGTATGCTTATCTAATTTTAATGTTATTTGAATTTTATTATTTTAATTTTAATTTATTTGATTTGAGTGCGTGAAAAATTGTATGGGATTATTGCCTGAAATAAAGATATTTTATTTTATTTATTATTATAGGTATTCATCATCTATGTACAACAGTGAACTGTACTCGTATAATTTGTGTAAAAAGTGTTTTAAATATGAATAAACAAAGTGCATTTATTAATGAAGAAAGTCACGAAAAATAGTGAAAGAAAATGAGTGAGTACTCTATATAGGTACATACATTTTATTATTATTATCACCAATGCAGTATTATTTTTTGTTTTGTTAATTTATATATAATACTGCTATAAAGATAACCAAACCCGGGAGTACGTTCCCATGGGAAGCGGGAAGAAAATTTCACGCTGACGTAGCCGCGAGCGCCATCTATCCCATACCTATGTACTTTAAACGTGTCATAAAAGTCACAACAATACCATACATGCATATTTCAAAGAATGACTATTATTACCATAACATTTGTAAAAATAGTTTTTAAGTAGATAAGAAGAAACCTATTGTTTTATCTTTTAACTAGCTGACCCTCGCAACTTTGTTTACGTCACACAAGGTCTATGAAATTAGAGGTATTTATTAATCATACTCATCAAGTAGCGTGTGAATCTGCCCTGTTTGCTTAGTCAAAATAGAGCTTAATGGTTAAAGCTATTCCTCAGTATAAACAATTTACATACAAACACCGGCGTGTTAGAATTTTATTACATGTATCAATGTAGTAGACGTAACGTGTATAAAATGACATCAATCAAATGTCATCAATATTCTGAAAAAGAAATTAAAAATAGAGTTCACAAACTCTTTTGAAAATACATACTGTACCTACCTTAGAGGATCGTTATGAAGATAACAGGATAGTTAACAACCATCCATAGAAAATAGATGGTATAATGCTGAATACCGCAAAGAACAATCGGCGCGGCATAGAATGGGGCCTATACTGATATCCTGGAGGATTTAAATGATGCCGATGTCCTGTGCCTGCTGAGGCACACACACGCCGTCATGCATGTCTGCAGGACAACGTGCAGGACAACGAGCAGGATGAGGCAGCGAATGGCTGGACTGAAATTAAAATCGACAGACGCAAGAGATGTGGTGGAGGCAATAATTCACGTACCTCGGGAGTGTCGTGTCAGAAACTGATGGGATAGAAGAGTACCCTACATCATTTCGAGTCTCGCCAAGGCCAGAACAACCTTTACACAGCTGCGCCCCGTAGGCAGTCGCGAAAATAGACACGAAGAGTGAAACTCAAAACAAAGTAAACGTTAAAACTGTACTGAAAATGAAAATGAAAATGAAAATGAAAATATCTTTATTCATTTAGGTTACAAAGTAACACTTATGAACGTCAAAATTTTTGCTTCTACATTTACATTTACTGCCAGATTCGCAAAGCAATAGGTAGAGCCTGTGAGGAAGAACCTGGCAAGAAAACTCACGGCCACTCTTTTCAAATAGTCTTAGTACATTCGTTTGTCATGCAATAAAGATCAACAATTTTGGACTTTTGGACTTTTGGGACTTCTGGGACTTTTGGGACTTTTGGGACTTTTGGGACTTTTGGGACTTTTCGGTCTTTGAGGACTTTTGGGTCTTCAAAAGTCCAAAAGTCCAAAAGTCCAAAAGTCCAAAAGTCCAAAAGTCCAAAAGTCAAAAAGTCCAAAAGTCCAAAAGTCCAAAAGTATAAAAGTCCAAAAGTCCAAAAGTCCAAAAGTCCAAAAGTCCAAAAGTCCAAAAGTCCAAAAGTCCAAAAGTCCAAAAGTCCAAAAGTCCAAAAGTCCAAAAGTCCAAAAGTCCAAAAGTCCAAAAGTCCAAAAGTCCAAAAGTCCAAAAGTCCAAAAGTCCAAAAGTCCAAAAGTCCAAAAGTCCAAAAGTCCAAAAGTCCAAAAGTCCAAAAGTCCAAAAGTCCAAAAGTCCAAAAGTCCAAAAGTCCAAAAGTCCAAAAGTCCAAAAGTCCAAAAGTCCAAAAGTCCAAAAGTCCAAAAGTCCAATAGTACAAAAGTCCAAAAGGCCAAAAGTCCAAAAGGCCAATAGGCCAAAATTCCAAAAGCCCAAATGTCCACAGTCAAGTAGGTACTTGGTACTTTACTTTGTTGAACATAGGCCTTAAGATCTTACTTCTTACTATCTTACTTCTTACTAATATTATAAATGCGAAAGTTTGTGAGTGTGGATGTTTGTTACTCTTTCACGCTCAAACCGCTGAACGGATCGGGCTGAAATTTGGTACAGAGATACATTATAGTCTGGAATAACACATAGGCTACCTTTTATCCCGGGAATAACTTCCCGCGGTAACAAATTTTACGCGGGCGACGCTGCGGGCATCAGCTAGTATTCTTATATAGAAATAATTATACTAGCATAATTGGTAAAAAATGCTATGTAATAGCTTTACCGCGGCAGTCCCCGAGTGCCACACGTCTTTTTTTTTATAAATAATGTGTTTGCATTATTATTTATTATTATACACAGTAAAATAAACAAAATATCAATAATCCGGTTGGTGTTTACAGAATCGTAAAATATGGTGTGGTGGTAGAGTAATAAAGGTTTTTTTGTGTTGAGTGCGTGTATACCAAGTGCGTGTGTGCGTGTGTGTTTTGTTTTTTTATTATAAATAATGTGTTTTCATTATTATTTATTATTATACACAGTAAAATAAACAATTTATCAATAATCCGGTTGCTGTTTGCAGAATCGTAAAATTTGGTCTGGTAAGTAAGAAATATTTTTTTTTTTGGAAAATGGAAAATCTTTTTTCATTTTTAGGGTGGTGGATATAGGTGCTTGCGATTATCGATTTTCGATATAAATTTTGTGTGTGTTGAAGGGGCTCTAAGGGTTAAAAAGGCTAAAGTTTAATGTGCAATAGGTATATCGTCACTGTTCATGTCAAATAACGACGGGTGGTTAGCCTTTTAAACTACGTACTTACAATAGGTACTACTTGAACTGGTATTGAACGGTGTTTTAGAAAGTGGCCCTTAGAACTTTAAAATGTAGCTATTATTGCCTTGGTAAGGTATGGGAATTCCTTCCTTACACGGCGCATAACTTAGTAATATTTATTGGCTATTGCCCTGGTGTACAAAGTGAATACTCGTGAGACAAACAAATAATGTCTGTTGCTGCTGTACTGTGAGCTACTGAACAGTTGCACAATACAACCTAACGAGTTACCCACCACTGCCCACCATGAGGACGGATATTACAAATATCCCCCATAGCCAGTGAGTACGCTAGGCGGTCCAATACAGGACAATGGCCACTGTTGTATAGAGAGACATTAATTAGCTATTGAGTGTACAACACTGTCCCTTGACAGGGTTGTCGCTGGCCGGCCGTGGTTGTCATTAGTCAGTCCCTACGTTCGAGTCAATAGAAGGTATAAAGTATTGAAAGAGTTAATCAATGTACACAAACTACGCTGTTTAGGACTTTATACACTTTAAATACATACATAATAGTCATCCCTTTATCTCCGAAGGAGTATGGGCAGACTGGAACCTCACCACTATGTGAGGTTCCAGTGTTAAATTAACCAGGCGAAAGTTGTGACGACTCTGGTATTTTTTTATATTTTTTTAAAGCTGCCATTCATTTATTCCGAACCATTGCAGCGTCAGTGTCAAGACAAATTGTCAAAATTAATATAATATAGCATTTGACAACTACTGCTGTGAATGAGACGTCTCGCCGTCGTCGTTTATGTATTGACCGCCAACGCGGTGTCTGGCGTTCAGACGTCGATCGGAACATTCACGCTGAACTCGGACGCCGCGTATAGCTTTTAATTGGAGACCATAGCCTACTCACATTTCGTATTCACTGCAAATTAATTTTACTTTGATAAAAAAACGTAGCATATAGCACAAAAAATATAAAGTGTGTAAAACAAAGAGTATGTTGTGTCAAGAACAGTCAGTGTAAATGTAAAGTCCCGGGCTGTGCCTGCTAGTTTGTGCTGTTCAGGCTATTCCAATGGAATATTTAGTTAGGCTCCATTCACACGCCTCCACGCGGCGCGCAACAAAGCAACATTCTTGTGAAGGAGCGTGTTGTAGTCAATTCTCGTTAAAGTTACAACCAGCGACGTTTAGATTTAGCCGTTATTACCAGAACTGTCGAAGAGGAGGGTAATGTTTTTTCTCAGTATGGTTTTAAATATTGAGATTGAGAATTTGCGCATCAAATTATCAGTGACAGATAGTCGCAGTCTGTCTTGAAACAGATATCAAAACAGTAATTGGTTGACCTTATGCGAAATAATAACATCGTATAATGTATATAAGCGCTGCATTTTAGACAAACTGTTGTTACTGTTATTTTTAAACTATCGCGGTTTTATACACATACATAAAGATTTGGGACTTCACGCGAAATGCTTTTTTTTGCTTTTTAATTATGCATTTTTTTCCTTTTTAAATAATTGAGTATTTATTCCTTTGTTCGCTTTGGTCATTTGGTCAAGAGACATTTCTTAGCTGGCTATTCTACCGTTTTCCATACGAAATGCAATAATGATGGGAAAAGTATTTTTTTCTACTATGTCTGAACATTGCATACACGATTTCATTAAGTAAGCGCCCCACTTAAGGCTGTAAATGGCAGTACGTTCTCGTAGAAACGAAATGAGACAAAGGTTTTTGAGACTCGCAACAGCTACACAAGAAAATGTTCACGCCGACTGCCGCCCGTGTGTACGGAGCGAGACGTGCGGCCTTTACAATCATTAGGTACATGCTTTCAGATAGCTTACTGAGCTTAAATGCCATTTTTACGTGTTTATGAGGCTTGGCCAGACTCTTACCGACTAAAACCACACGGTTCCCTAACGCTGCCTACGGCCGGGAGCCGTGGGTAAGCCCTCGAAAGGATGTCCCAGCATTCCCGACAGCTGGCTACCATTGCAGCCTCACATAGGGGTTGGGGTACTATCCTGCATCTTTGAAAGATCTGTATCGCAAGAAAGGGTATCCGACTGATTTTGGCTCATACCTATAGAATTCCGGACTTCACGCGAAATACTATTTACTTACATTCACCGAGGTTTCGGACACGTTGCAGCGCCCAGTTGACTTCGGCTGCCGTCGCGGACTCACCTACGGGTTCAAGTACTATCCCGCGACTTTGGGGGCTGGTTCGGGTGTTATCCCGCTTCTTTGGGCGTGAGGCGTGCGTGAAACTGTCACGTTACGCCGCCGCCCCGGACCTGCTTCTATAGGTAGGGCGAGCAGCCCCTCGACGTTTTAAGGTCCCCGTTTATGGAGGCCGATAGTCTTCGGTAAAGACAAGCCTGAGGCGCCTTCGCCGCAGACTGCGGAACTCGGGTGGGAGAGTTCTCTTCCGCTCCCACCCCGCTGCCTCTTTAACGAGCACGACCTGCTCGCAGAAAGCGACTCTGGTGTCCCACTTACTCCCGCCGAAGATCATGGTCTCCAGCGAGAGAATGTCGAAGTCCAGACTAGCCACAAAGACCCGGTGCTGTTGCGCCACGCTAAGCACTCCACCAATATACGCACTATTCCGTCCCTAGGTAAATACATTTTGCTGTACTTATTTCACATACGTTTGAGAAAATGGCCGCGACAGTGAACAGTTGTCGCGCCTAACTCAACGTCAAACCTTATCGAGCGAAAATTGGACCCGCCGTAATTTGACCGCCACTTGACGCCACGGCTATGGCGCGCGAATTTTGGACGAATGTTCTACGATATTCCTTGATGAGTGGGATGAGGTCTTGTGACAAAAATGAGTGGCAATTACGCATCAAATAAAACCTAAGGGTACTCTATCCATGGCTACTGTTCCGTGGCAGAGGCGGTAAAATAGGCACTACGGGAGAATGATACTAAATTGCAGATTTGTAAAAAATTATGAGGGTCTAAGGATTGAAACAAAATTTAAAACTGGTTGGTGAACAGTGGTGCGGGCGTTCCGCTTTGTTGCTCTACTCCCTCCGGCCGCCATGGCAACTGAGTTTGGCAACCAGTTGCTAAAAAGTATATGAAATTCTTATTACTCAACTAGTTGCCAAAGACGAATGTTGATTCTTGATACACACCTATAATATTTTACCTTTGCAGTTTCGCAACCAGATGCCGAAAAAGTAAAAACTTTCTTATTACTCAACCAAAACTGCTTTTTTCAGACTTAAAAAGTTCGGAATATATTTTGTTTAGGAGATTGGAGATATAAGATAATTTATTTTTTATTGAATATGAAAATGTATACTTGTTAATTTTCAGTAACTTTATTTTAAGCTGTAGTTAAGTAATTACATGAAATAAATGCATTCTCATATATTACGTTGTTTTCACGATATTAGTATTTGAAACACTAGGTATACAAGAATCATTTTCAGGCATTCTTCTTAACTTAATAACTTAAATAGGATTTTTTTAACAACTTTTTGGATTCCTACGAGAGATGTTAGTTACTACCTGAGAGTGGTAATTCTTTTTAAGTAACCAGAACTTTTGAAGAAATTATTAGTTCGCAACTAGGTGTGTATCAAGAATCAACATTCGTCTTTGGCAACTAGTTGAGTAATAAGAATTTCATATACTTTTTAGCAACTGGTTGCCAAACTCAGTTGCCATGGCGGCCGGAGGGCTCTACCTTGGAGAGGGCACTGCCGTGCCCCCAGGTGTGTTCCTATACACGTTAAGATTTAATCTATCTACGGCAGGATTAGAATAGTACCTTCATATTTCTAAGAATCGTTAATCAAATAGTTTTCTTTGGGATGGAATCTCTGTTAGGTCCAAAACTAGTCGGACTTTTATTAATATACACATGACATCAACCATAATACTATGCAATTCTATTTTTCCATGTTATTTGCCACATTAATTGTGATCCATCTCACAGTCAACTTGAATTTCCAATCTCCAGTCAAATTAATAAGTCATTAACTAATCTAGTTCAAAAGATATTTTAAGAAAAATTTGTATGGAGAATATTACAATATGACAGACGTAGCGCCTTTCACTTCATGCAGAGACAGACATTTAACGAGATTAAGCAATTAGGAGGATTCTGAAGGTGTCTGAGTCCGCAGTTTTAACAGTCTCTCTACTGGTAGGCAATTTCTTTTGAGTTTTAAACTTGAAATTTAGACATTCATTTTTATTGATAAGGCAAGGGTATGAAGCCAGAAGACAATCGGAAAATACAAATAGATTTTGCGTCTAAGTCATAATTTGAAGGTAGTTTAAAAACATTATTTCTTGTAAAATACTAGAGTTATCTGTGGCTCTCGTTGGATGAACAGCTACGGGATAGGACTTATGACCCCCACAATCTGGTACAAAGAACAGCCATCGCTAGCCAGCGAGGCATTGCCGAGAGTGTATTGTGCTCATCTACACCGGGTATGGTTAGTATTGCGTTGTGCAGTAGAGAATAGTGGTACGTGGCCCTGTGCAATCCCTCAATAGAACGGCGTAACTTTGTTCTGTGTAAACCGTTGTTTTTATTTACTCAACTAATTGTGGTAGCAACATCGAGCATTGGGCGGCTGTGTGTATCTAGCTAGCGCAAGCAAACGTCCAAGTTGGCAGCGGGCCGGGCCCCGGGGGACCCGCCACGTAATAGCTGCCTGAATACCTCCCACTAAATACTGAACACGAGCTGCCTGGAGCGCCATTCATCTTAAAATGCTTAATAGGATAATATGTACGTTTATAATTGGATTAGCCGACGTTTTGACGCGGTTTCACTCGGGTGGATTGCGAGTTGTTACTTCAGAAATGATGAGTTAACTTTAATGTATTTTTAAGTTTACATAGAAGCGCCAGTGACCAGTTTCAACTGGGAGATCTATTGGCCCGAAAGCTAGATAAGATCTATGCTATAATCTATACTAATATCATAAAGAGGAAAGATTTGATTGTTTGTTTGCATCAAATAGGCTCAGAAACTACTGAACCGATTTGAAATATTCGTTCACTGCTGAGAAGCTACACTACCACCAGGTGACATTATGGGTATTTTATTCCCGTAATATATCATGCTCGCGGCTTCGCCCGCGTGAAATTCGGTACCCGTTCCCGCTTCCCGTGGGAACATTTTCCCAGCATGAAAAGTAGCCTATGTATTATTCCAGGCTATAAGCTATCTCTGTACCATGTTTCAGCCCAATCCGTTTAGCTGTTAGAGCGTGATTGAGTAACCAATCCAAACAAATCTAAACATCCAAACATCTAACTCGCACTTGTCCGGTTTTTATGAGTATTTTCTGTAGTGTTTGTGGCAACTGAATCCTAAACAATTTTAATCCTCCTGAACGAAAGAAGTTAAACTTAGTCTCGTCTACTGACATTCAAGTGTCGGAGAAAGAGACACCACATATAATATTCACACAAATTCCAACGGAGCGGGGGGGCGGCGCGGCGTGTGTGTGTGTGTAGAGCATGTCATGTATCACGTGTGTCAAGTTACAAGTTGACGTCTGTCGAGCGGTGAATTCTGTCTAATAAACGATTCTCATTGTAGTTTTCTTACACTTATTATTGTTGTCAATTTCTGTTTCAAAGAGTGTGATGATGGCTCTCAATCCTTTGAAGGAGCCCTAACTAGGACTTCACCGCGGATACTTTCAAATACCTACTACCTATGCTGCGGATCATAAGGCGCCCGAAAACATTCATAATACTGAAAGAAGCCAGGGCAAAAATCTAAACAAATGACGAGCTATAAAAAATACTATTCTATTCCCTAGAAAGCTTCCTCTGAGATAAGAGTGTATATATTTCGAATCTGAAGCCACTACTTAGGTAAAGTTAGGCTGCGTTGCGTGATTAGAAGACTGTGTTCTCTTAACAAAAGTTAGACAAATAGAGAATATCTGTGGTTGTCTGTGTCGGTGAAATATCTTACCAAGTTCTTTCCGTGTGTCAGCAACCGGAATTGTGGAAGGAGGACTCGAGGCACGTTGAAATACAAAATTAGTTTAATCCCTTGAATGCTTGGATTATCCCAATCTTTTTCATTACGTATATTTCCTTTCCGCAAAACGCCGCAATCTGTGTTTCTCATGATTCTCATCAAAATTACGTCGCGTCGTCGTCCCGCTGACGGCGCGCTGTTTAGCCTTGTGTGTAATCGGCCTGCAATTCTCTTCGCATCGCGTCGTTCGCGCCTACAGGGAACTGACTTTTGGCCTACATTAATATTGTCAATGCAATTTTTTAGGGAAAATGTTTTCTCATTTAGTATTCAATGTTTCTGCGGATCTCTCTCTTCCCATTGATTATTAACGAATGTTAAGATTATTTCTGTCTATTTAATATCGTAATACATTCATAAAAACACTAAATATACCTTACTTTTTTAAACATTCAATGAGCTTTAATATAAAGCATGGGGTTTTAAAGTTTTATCCCTCTGAAAGGTTTAAATATCTTAATATTTCCGGTCAATTTAATTTACTGACTTTTCATTGTCAGAGAATTGATTTGAATTCTATTTGTTAATAATGATGTAGATTTGATGATTATCCACAGGAATGATTACGCCAGTAAATATAAATAAATAGGTACTTTGTATTCCCTTACAAGTGTAATGTATTCTGTCATCTTACTGTAGACAAGAGGTTTACACTGGTAACTAGATCAGCGCCACGCGACACTCGTTCGTCGCACTCGCTTGTAACTGGCGGTGACAGGCGCCCTCGCCTTACACATTACACACAGCGGGGCAGAGTACTAGTCAAAAGGTTTCGCTAAGAAACTTTTACTTAGAACGGTCTAAGAAGAACGCAGAGTTAGGAATAGACACAACACTCATAGTGAACCTCTCACACAAAATTTAAACGTATTTGGGCTAGATAGCACTGAGTATAAAGAAAAAAAAATCACTCGAATTTTCACTCTGCTAACATTCATCCAGAAATCGTGCGCAATACTCGTGGTGTAGACTGTACTACTGAACTACATCATACAATATGTCAATAGCCAATAAATATACGATAGGGCGTACACCCACCAGATGAACCGACGACATACAAAGGTCACAGGGATTGGATGCGCTTGGTGCGGGACCGTGTGTTGTGACGTGAACTGGGAGAGGTCTACTTCCAGCGGTGGACTGCTATAGGCTGATATTATTTATTTCTTTTTAAATTAAGTTAGAAAAATTGCCACAGCCTGTCTGTGGAAAGACAGCTGACAGCTAGCGGTTGGGATTAGTCTCACAACAATCCGTAAGACTTCTGTCGGTGTTCCTCAAGTAGCGCACTTGAAGAACCCGGGATTGTAAGATCAGGAAAACACGTGCGCGGGCAGGTCGTTCCAAGTTTTATAGTTCGACGGAGAAACGATTGAATCGTCAACAGCGTCCAGACGGTATCTGGTTAGATATGCACGGGTCATGCACGAGACAATTTATTATGTACATACTAAATGAATAATTATAAGCAATTAATCGCTTTTGACGTTTATTCAGAAGTAGATATTCAGTATCAACGGCATTGTTATCGCGCCGTGTCCGCAGATAACGGAGAAGCGATTTGAAGCGCTCGTGGCCCCGCGGACTCAGTGTTCTGTAAACGATCACTGCAGTAAGCAACATTTACTGTGGCCGGATATGGATGGGTGACCACCACGTGGACCACTTTGTGACATTTATTTACGAGCGTTTCCGTGCTTCGGAAGGCACAATAAGCCGTTGGTCTCGGTTGTCAGTAAAATGACAGTCGTTAAGCCAAGTTGAAGGCCTTATGGGCGGCTTGAAAAATTTCAACTGTGGGTCGTCACAACCTGCGCCCGGGTAGCACCTCTGGTGTTACAAACGTCTATAGGCTACGGTTACCAACCTTCCGGTGGGCCGTAAGCTTGTCTGCCACCTAAGTAGTATAAAAAAAAAAAAAAAAAAAAAAAAAAAAAGCCGCCAACATCTAATCTACTGTTTGGACAACTGTCAGTGTGTACTACACGTGTGTAATGGCAAGTGTTTCGGTGCAATTGTAATATTTGTTTGGTGTGTGTTTGGTTTATATTTATTTGTGTACTGATTTTCTAAAGTTTCATGTTATTTTAGATTACTGTAAGTATTTTGAAGTACTTAGAAGGAACTCTATACATTTTAGATTCAAGTAGGAATAGACGTATCTTCATTTTCTTGTATACTAATATTAGGAAGAGGACAGATAGGATTCTTTATTTGTTTGTTTGCATTGAATAGGCTCCGAAACACTATCCGCTTAAGCTACACTATCCTTGGTGAACATAGACTATATTTTATTCCCATACTCCCATGGGAATAGGAGCTACGTGGGTGAAACCGTGTGACGTCCGCTAGTTTAATATGAAAGCCTTGACACGACATTTTGTACAGTACCTACCACCCAGCAAGGATGTCTAATTATGTTTCAATATATTTTCCATACCTAAACACCTGAAGCTCCTGCCACCAGCACAAATATATCCCCTTCTCACTCACTCCTGCATTACACACTCGAACTCAAACTTGAAGGCAACCACAAGGCATAAAATTTCTACTCTTAATTAGTAAAAACAATTATAATAAAGTCAAAACATACGTATTAGCTGATACTTCTCATAACAATTAAATTAAATGTGAGTCTATTGTGCCTCCAGTAATGTATGTCAGCTCATAACGCTATAATTATGATCCGCGGCTCCACATGACTTACACGATTGTCTCCTCATATCCGTCATGAGCCTCCCCACTGGGCGTGTTGAAGGGAGGCTGTTAATGTTATAACAAGCCTTTTTAAGTAAAGTCCTTCATTAAAATTTCAATATCTATATTTTCACATAAGAAACGACTCTTCTATATTCAAACGAAATAAAGGAAGGGAGGAAGTAAGGTCCTCATACCTTACTTAATCGTATTTTCTGATAAACAAAATATATGTGCGAAAACCTTCCGGTCGAGTGACCTAATTCGAGAAGGCAAGTTTTATCTTTTTAATTGTGTTGTCTGAAACACCCCACCATAGATATTAAAACATAAAAACCTGTCAGTGAAAAAAATTCACCCTGCTGTTACAAACAGTGGCAGTAGACAAAGCTGTCGGATGCCAATTAATTACGTGGTGTGGCAGTAAGTGGCACCAATTAATCGCCGCCGCCGCCGCCCCGCCGCACGCGTCCGCGCATTGTGTGCTCCACACCGACATTCACGGGACAGCGACAGGCAGCCACTGCACTGTGTTTTATTTTATTAAAAACTAGCTGTTCCCCGCGGCTTCGTCTACGTAGAAGTGGTTATCGCGTAAAATCATTAACCTCTTTTTGAGCAGTTGGTTAAAAAGTAGCATATGTCCTTCCCAGGGGCTCAACTATCTATATACGAAATTTCATCTAAATCGCTTCAGCGGTTTAGGTGTGAAATAAGTAATAAGAAATAATAATAATAAATAACAGACAGACTGACGAATCCTAAGGCGAATCAATAGCGAACGCTGTCACACGTCTCGAAATTAAACTTTGTCCAAAACAGGCCACACTCTTAGATAGGAAATGCCACATACGCAGACAACGTCAGACGGAGAAACTTAAACCAAACAAATAATGCATAACTCTCTACAGATAACCAATTTGACATTCAGACCGAAAGTATCAATTCCTAGAGGTAGTTTGAGTTAGCTAAAACCTGGCCCATTTGTTTTACCCAAAACAAATCTTCAAAGTTCAAATTAAAATTTTTCGTACATCATGACTGAAGTAAGTCTGCGGCAACATAATGAAGTAACGAATTCAGCCGAATCATGTTCTATTAAAACTCTTCAACAAATTAAGTTATTGAAGCGACTTGAGATTGCAACCTTTCAAGGCGTGTTGCGTGGTGCTAGCGATACCGCGGCAAGCTATCGATCACTCGCGAATTAATTGTGGACAAGTATTTCATCTCACGCACACTCAATTAATATAGACATACTATGTACATCGCAGTCCGGTATTTCATATAAATTCACTAGTTTTGCTTAAAACTTTATAAAATTAATAACGGTCTCTTTGTAAATACAACTTCTATAAACTGCCAAAGATTTTGACAACCCTCCTTGATTAGATGCACACACCCACATTAATGTTTGTGTGTATAAATATAACATGAGTTTAGTTTCAATATACTCGCCGCACACATGCACAGATACCTAAACAATTGGATGATACATAATGTATTAATTCATACATTTGCGGATTCTCGTGTGACGGACAGTGATTAAAATTGAATTTATAGGGACGGCCTCAACCCTCGCATATTGGAGACCATCCCTTGTCAGTTCAGATAGCAAAGTGTTTATTGAACTGGGCGTTGTTTTATAACGAAAGATGAAAAGAAATTCAATTTATGTACGTTTTGCCTAAGGCGAGTTATTCGTGTGTTATTCAATAAAAGAAGAAAACATATTGGAGATCTTAAAAAAAGGGTTTTTATTAAGATAGCTAATGTTCAGCGACGCAATTACTACACCTAATTTTCATAATCATAAATTAAAGTTAATAAAGTAATAAATTCCAAGCTCATTTCAACTAAGCGTGAAGATAAAGTTACGCCCAAAGTAACAAAACAACTGCTTTTTGGTCTAAATTTTGCTGCAATAAGAAGTTGAAACTAAATTGGTCTCAAATTTTAATTTATTTTTACGAAATCTTAATTTCACCCAAGTTAGTACAAAATTACTAACCATAGAAAAGCACAGCCAAGTTATCCATTTATGGGCACCCCTTTTATGATTTGAGACTTTCAGTTAGTAATCTTTCCCCTAGGTATATAAATTGACAAAATGGCAAACTGTAATCATAATGATGTATGTTGGTAAAGTCGGAACGGCAGCGGAGCCAAGTTCACTTCTTAGGTGGGTGGCCGAGCCAAGCATCCTGCGCTATGGCGAGATGGGTGACCGCTTTGTGAACCCGGTTGCTAGGAACATGGCAGATGTAGAGCTAAGTTGAAGACTTTTGAGCGGCTTGAACACTACCAGCCGAACCACACTTGCGCCTATCCTTTTCAACACAGCAATAGGTTTACCTCGTGATACGTGGATCAAATTGCAAAGGTGTAATATGGGCATAAAGGTATAATATATAAAGGTGTGAATTTCATGTTATGCTTCAAAGAGAATTTAAGAAAATTACTTTAAATTGAAAATCTTTTGACCAATCACACTTACTCATATTTAGTTCATTGTTCACTCACCACGGCCGGAAGTGCCACATCAGTGTGATGCGCTGTCAACAGGAACTTTCGTATGACAATAGGCCTGTGGGCGCTCCCTTTACGCTTTAAAACCTGAGAAGCGATCCGGTTCTTACGATAAAATAACAATACTCGACAGAATAAAACTGATATAGAACCGAAGATGGACGAATCAGACCATATAAAAGTGAAAAAGGGTACCCCAGTACGATTTAAGAAAGGTTGTAAGGAGGGACTAATGAGGAATTGTGACAGGCTTGTTTCCAGCAATGGATAGCAACGACGCAACAATGAACAAGAACCTCACATTAAAATATACGAGTACATAGAGACGTTAGAATTCGTTTCCAGCCTGAAAATACCATAACATTTTTGTCCCTTCTTAAATTAGGCACAGCTATTTAGACAATTTCAAGAATTGTCAGCAGAGCGTATTATGTCTGGTTTGCAAAATATGAATCAAAATTGCGTTTTACAGATCCAACATTTTAATAATAAAACACGTAGCGAATAAATTCATTTACCTTGTTGCTCTCAAAGTACTCGTCACACTTGGTCGGCCATTTTGCTCATATTGTCACGTTTTTGTGTTAAGCGTGTTTAATTTACATAATACAATCGCGTGAATGACAAATGTTGAGCGGAAAATATCTCAATATTTCGTACAAATAGCGAGGCGGCGCGAGAATGTTTCACGCACAAACCGTGACAGTTTGTACCGTAATTATAAGTTGAGATAAATTAGTCTTTATAGGTAGCTATTGTTCTTGGCTTTAGTTTGAGAATGAAATGCAAGGATTACACTAGTTTCAATGTTGTAGGGTACTTCCTGTCATGAAGTGGATACCCATGCGTTTTATTTTTAACCGACTTCCAAAAAAGGAGGAGGTTCTCAATTCGTCTGTATTTTTTTTTAATGTTTGTTACCGGCAAATAGCTTGAAAGAGTTATCCGATTTTGATGATTCTTTTTTTATTTGAAAGCTGGTGCTTCCCATGTGGTCCCATATACAGGAAGCCAGAATCTGATGCTAGGATCCTGGAGAAATCGAAGAAATTCCTCGAATCGAGGGAATTCCTTAACGATTTACAGCAGTTACCTTGTGTTTGGGCTTGATTAATTTGTATTGGGGAGAACATTACCCCTAGACAGATATAATTTCAGTCAACCCGTCACTAAAAATAATGAAAAAAAAAAAAATGTTAACAAAAAAAAACCGACTTCAAACAAAAACTAAAAATTCAAAAATAAAATTAACTTAGCACAAAGTAATAGGTAGTATTATGTAGATTTATCATATATTATTGACTGTAATACTGAAGTCGGTGCCAATATTTCTATGAGAGATTAATAATACCTACCTAAACCTATAGTTTTACTTGGCGCCGATTTCAGTATTACATTCAATAATATTTGATAAATCTAAATATACTACCTATTAATTTGTGCTAAGTTCATTTTGTTTTTGAATGGTTAGTTTTTGTTTGAAGTCGGTTTTTTAATTTTTCACCAGTATTTGTCAGAGGCAAATGGTTCAACAGCGCTGTCAGATCACAAGGTGCCTACTTCCACCAGCATCTGGGCCGCAAGTCCCAAACACCGATGCAATATTTCGCTCTATACCACAATCTTTAGATTCCGGAATCAATATCATTGGAATTTGGAATAATATTATATAATGTATATCCTTTGTTACAGGTGTGTTGAGGCACAAGAGGCGAGAGAGTGCACTTCATATTTGATTAAGGTATGTTTGGAACACTTAGCACATCAGACAATAAACACTAGGTATGTAGAAGGTCACTCGATACACATTTATCTTGCAGGCTAATTCCATTATAGGTAAGTAATTCGACTGTTGGGAGTCCTGGGACGTCCTTCCGAGGGCTTACTCGGGGCTCCCAACCATAGGCTGTTGGGCGTTACGTGAGGTTGTATAGTCGGCGGTAAGAGCCCGGCATAGCATCCATCATCCATGAAGGATTCCCCTCAAGTTAAAAAAAAAAATAGAGGGATGCAATGACAACGAGGGCCGAGCCGGGTCTCCTGGCCGCAGGCAGATGAATGAGCATCTCGAGGTTTTAGTCGGTAGGAGTCCTGCATAGCATCCATTAGGTTTTCCACCGTAAAAAAATGCAATCAAAGTAGAGGCACGTCGCTCCAATGTGCGCTTTAAATTTTTCGCCAATTTGAAAGGATTGAGAACGGGAGGCGTTGGAAGATATAATGATAATGACGCAAATATACAGCTCGCAATTTTTATCCAGCGTTAGATGGGTAGGAGTTTTATCTTAGTTTCGATTGTTATTAAATTTTCACTTTCAAGTGGCAAGTTAGCAGTAAGGTAATTTTTTTTTCAAGGAAACAAACTATCAACGCATAAATAATACAAAGAAAAGTATACGTACGGCATACCAACAAATATTTCTCCTTTATAATATTAGTTTCGAAAATAAACTGCAGTCAGGCATATGTTAAAATAAACACTTGGCTATTCAAATGAACTCTACTTTAGATAATATTTATGTTGAGAGTATATTTAGAGTCTTCTTATAACAACATTGTTCTACACAAGTCTCACAAGTTTGACACACAAACTTTAAATTATATTTTGTTCATGAAGTGGTACAAGTTTTAGTTTTCTGACTATTTAGGAAGGAGATGTTATGAAGTTCGAAGGAGTTAGTAAGGCGGCGGTTTTCTTAGAACTATTCGGTACAGAATACCTGCTTCTTGTTACAAAGAACTGTTTAATGAGTGGTTGGTTAAGCTTGAGGGTGTGTATATTTTCATCGAAATTTTTTAGATACTAGCTGATGAATTTGAAAAGGTCTCAAGTCTTCTTGAAGTTCATATCAATATGTTCTTGCAAAATAAGGGTTGTTATACCTTTAGGTTGGTTAGATATAAGCGTGTACCTGTCCGATGTGAATAATATTTGTTGACGGTTCATTTTTTTATTTTAAAAAAGGTTTTCTTATCCTTTCTTGATCCACTACTGAGAATAAAAGTCTCACTAGTTCCGCCACGAAACTATTGGGACAAAAAGTGGCACTAGTTCCGTCACGGAACTACTGCCACGGAACTACTGGGAATGATCCGTTGCGGCGGGTGTGGTTCTTGAAAAAAATTCATTAATTCTTTATTTCTATTTTGTGTTATTCAGTGGGTATATCAACCAAAAAAGTAGCCTGTTTAATAAGTGAAAACTGTTTTTCAGTTAAAGTATTAACGAGTAGGTCTAGGAATTACCGCTACGTTTATTGCCAGCCTATTATGAACCAGACAGTAAACCTCTTTGAGCACTTAATAATTTTGATTTACATAAAACCTAATATTAAATATCGGAACAGTTTATTAAATCCTAATTGAAGAGCAACTTTTCATCTTCACAAAAAGTTGAGGGCAATTGAAGTCTCTTTATATTCCGTCTATTTAGTCCGCTGCGCTGTTTCAACTCTCAATCAGTTTTGTAAAGTGCTCTTTGTGACGTCTATTGAAATATTAGGAAGAATATTATACATACAGTCTCGACTTTGTTTATACCTACATCTCACCTTAATTTTGTTGTCCCTGGTACTAGTATCCGCCGCAGATTGTGACGACTAGCTGTTGACATTTCAAAATCAGTACTGCTTCTCTATTTTCCGTGTCAACTTGTACAAGTTGTAACGAAATGGCAGTTACAATAGGGTGAAGAATTTCAACTTCTTTCGAAACGGTTCAGTAGCTCAATTGGTTAGAGCATTGCCCTGGTTTAGGCAAAGGTTACGCGTTCAAGTTCCGTCTGAGCTAAGTTGTCTTTTTTAACTTTATATTAGCATATTAATTGCTTTAAATATTAATAATATACATTTATTGTTAAAAATTAAAGAGAAACATAATTATTACATATATATATATTTACATGATTACTATCTAAACTAAACCTAAATAAGGCCCCCGTGGCATTGTGCCCAAAAGACTAGCAGCATTCCCCCTTTGAATAGCAATGCCTATTCGTTGAGCGAGAAAACTGCCAGCCCTTGGGTCACCAGTTGACTCCACAAGGCGCTTTTTCAAATTCTTGAAAAATTTTTGCGCAATATATTAGTTTTCATATTAACATAATAATATAGCTTAGTCAATGTAGACAAAAATAGGGTACTCTTGCATAAATTCCTGACAAGCAGAAAATTTGCATGAATTTTAGGGAGACGTTAGTTAACACAAAAATTGTAAAATGTTCCCAATGATCCCTCGTGTGCAAAAACAATTGCAGATTTCACATAA
Organism: Miltochrista miniata; assembly: GCA_933228765.1. Lineage (NCBI taxonomy): Eukaryota > Metazoa > Arthropoda > Insecta > Lepidoptera > Erebidae > Miltochrista > Miltochrista miniata. The sequence goes on from OW121770.1 coordinate 836,448, forward strand.
AATGTTGTCACGTTAGCAATACCAGAGGGGCATAAAACCTCTCTCTTTGAATAAAACCATACTGTTGAGATACACAAAGCCGGGGCAGAGAGTTCATTCTGTACAAGAAGAAATCTTAGATGTATAGTGTGGCGGCTGAACACGACAATATCTGTGGCGATAGAAACCGGTGGGTACGTTAAGATTTATAATTTTTATAAAAGGTAGTATTAGTCTCCATCTTAATAATGTCTGTATATTTATTTATTTTAAACTTTAGTACTGAGTACAAGGCAGACTTAATGCCTTAGGCATTATCTACCAGTCTACCTGAGGGTGATGCAGAGATAACATTAGGTAGGTGCTCAGGGATATAACGAAAACTATTTACAATATAATTTAAGAGATCATATTAAAGTATGCAATGTGATATACATAATTATATAACTACGTACATAAATATATACATACATTAATACATACATACATAAATACATAAATACATACTCGAATCGTTTAATCGATGCTAAATCCGTAACATGTCTTTTTTTTAAGGCAGCCCTATTGTCGATCGTTACAATGGTCACAGCGCCAGATTGGAACTTTCCACGTAAATTACCACAATAAATTCTCGAAATCCCAGATCTTATCAAAATTTTACCTCAAGCTATGAGAACACCAGCCGAATTTGACCCTTAATGGGATTTTTTTTGTCACAATTTTATTGATAAAGGAGCAGATAAACTGGTTTATAACGGTTCTTTGAAAGTTGGCCGATAAGAAAACGTATTGGTGGTAGGTTGGATTTCTAAATGGCCAAAAGGGGCGCAAAACTTTATTTTGTAAAGGTTTGAAAAGAAAGCTCGTTTTATGAAAATATAAAAACTATCCTATCTTAGTCACGTCAGCAAAACACAGGTTTCAGAAAAAGAAACATGAAAGGCATCGTCGAAAACGTCACATGAGAAATAGATTTACCATACCATGTGCACAGTAGCTAGTGTAGAGTGTATGCATGCTTGTCTTTCTTACATTAAAATTGATTTTATTGGGCAGCTCTTAACCAATCCCTATAGTTACTAATATTTTAAAATTTATAATATTAGTAGAGATAGGGGTTCACACAGATGCACACAGGGCAGACAGACAGAGTTACGAATTACTTATATTTTCTAATTTAAGCGAAAGTAGCTCGGTGTGTCTGTCTGTTCCGCTTTCACGCCTAAACCTCTGAAGCGATATAGATGAAATTTCGTATAGAAATGTTTTGAGTCCCTGGGAAGCTTATAGGTTACTTTTTAACCGACTACGCAAAAAGAGGGTAAAGATTTTACGCGATAACGTTGATGAAGCCGCGGGGAACAGTTAGAGAAAAACACCTCTGTTTTTACAAACCATATCTGCGACTTCTCTAATTTCATACTTTTAGCCTTCGTCATATATCAATACTTAGGGATTTTGCTTAAATCCTTTCGTTGTTCTTATTTCTACTTCATAATGATAATTTCGTAAATTTGAATTGTGTTATCTTAATTTTGAGGCTGACCGTACGTGACAAAGGTTTAACAATTTTTTCAGATGTTCTATACTTTGATGGATTAATTATTCATTAATGACCTTTGAAAACTTCTGCTTTTAGTTTACTTAAAGCGTACCCGCCGGCACACAGCGAGCGAGCCTTAATGAGACCAATCATTGCAATGAACGTCGCTTACATACATTTTGAAATTCCTTTCACAAAGATTTGATTTGGTAATGGATACACGTGTGTATGTGTTTACTAGAACTTTGATAAGTTTTGTTACTGGTCCCAGTAAGTTTAGTCTGTTTTGTTCAGATAGGACTTATCGCCTATGTAACAATGAACTTAGCGTGTAGTTTCATTGGCTTAATTTATAGTGTAGGCCGAAACAGAGACTCTGAACTAGACCAATTGAAAAAAAAAATGCTTTAGGTTTATGGTTTGGGTCTAATTGTTTTCTTGTCAGTATCTTTTATCGGTCACTGGTCCTAAAACTATATGTTTTAAAATTCTCATAACTTACTGCCGTGACATACGTGCAGACACGATGTCTTTAGAAATCAAATTTAAAATACGACAACATCGCAGTACACTGTAAGTAAACCGAGTTCATGCGATGTCTGAGGCCGAGGTACCAGGCCCGCAGAGGTGGCAGGGAGCCAACCATGCTTCGCAAACAGGTTGGCAGTAAGCCAATAGAGCGCGCTACATCGATCGCTTATCGAAGAGGTCAACGCTCGTGCATCATATCTAGCCAGTAATGGAAACTCCACTTATTTTTATCTTAGACTATAAAACATGAAGAGGTTTGTGTTTGATTTTTAATTATGCAGTCTGTAGGAGAGCTTGCCAGGGAATAATGTTCTATTTAATAGTTCTCTTTAGTTAAAGAATCCTCTATTAATGAAAAATGAAAATGAAAAAATATTTATTATCAAAAAGAGTACAGTTTTTAACATAATGTCCGTTGGCCCCACACTAGGCAAGCCTGTCCTGTGGGTACCTCCTACGATTTCACAATTACATTTGCTCGGTCGACGTTATTACTCTTATAAAATATCTTGAAAATTTTATGTGTGCGTGCGTGTGTGTGTGCGTGTGTGTGTGTGTGTGTGTGTGTGTGTGTGTGTGTGTGTGTGTGTGTGTGTGTGATAGTGTGCACGTGTGTGCGTGTGTGTACCTGTGTTCGTACAAATATATACATGCATAGATATATACATACACATATACCTACATATTTATAATACCAAAGAATACGTTTTAAGGCAAGTCAAAAACAAGTTAACTTTGGTGCATAATAAGCATTTCAGTGGCTTCATATGTCATTGTGGCAAGCCATTTTGTTACCTCTATTTTTGCTTCTCTCACCGAGCATTTTTTAATGTTGCAGTGTCTTGCAACTTTATTATAAATGTAATGGTCGATATACGGGGCAAAGCGTCTAGCAAATGCTGTATTAATTTTCGGCAAGGTAAGTCTGTATACTCTACGTCTGAGTAGGTTGTCATAATCTACAGAATCAATGACAACCCGGTGGTATTGAATTGAAGATTTGACAATAATTACATTTCTATACTGTAGGATAGTCGAGGTTATATTGAATAGTTTTGTGGTTCATAGACGGTTTGAATACTGTTCTAGGGATCCCCGTGTGCCGGGGGTTCCCCTCGTAACGAGGGTGATTTAGCACCCGCCCGCTCGGCCACTCTCTACCTCCTCTGCTTACAGAGGGACATTCGAGAGTGGTACGATGCGGGCTGTTATTCAGCTCCTTAGAGAGTTCTGGGGGCCGCCCATCAGGCCCCCGTGGAGAGTCCTGTAAAAACAGGGCGACCCTTTGGCGGGCCGCAGTGATTTATACACCGGCCTATCCTGCGACCTGCGACCCAGTTAAGGTGAGGCGGAACACCGCGGGGCTTAGTGGGTAGGACGGTTCCTTCCAGAACCGTGAGTCCCACACGAAGTCGCCCCACTCCCCAGAAGTGGGATGGCGAAGTGCCTAACCTGCAGTCCCCGCGTCAAAAAAAAACTGTTCTAGGGATGCGAATGACTGTGTTGATTGGAGATAAATGAAACAGTATGAAATAAAAAAGTCATTAAACTTTAATCGTTTATGTATACATACTTGATTATTGTAAACATTGACCTCTTAAAACATAGAAAAATATTTTAATACAATTCTTGAATCAAACATGAGACCACGGTCGGGTGAGTATGCAGGAACTTTACTATATTTCCCTTTTTTACCCTCCCTATGCTTTTAGCATCGCGTGACACACAATCGAGTATACACTAAAAAAGCGGTTTTTTGTGCAAACTAAACGTACAGTAGAGACGTCATTATGAATTTAACTTGTGCACTTTGTGAGCTATAAGTATTTTGTGCCATTTTTATGACTGTCTGAGGAGGCAAGTTTTTGACGACTTTGCTCTAAGACTTTCTTTACCTTGTTGTGAATAATTTTACGGTATTAATTTTTTTGCGTTTTTGAAGTACGGATTTTTAATGTATTACAAAATGTAATCTTCTGAACATAAAGCATAAACCTCCCGGGTCGGCAGCGCGTGTGTAGCGCCTCTGGTGTTGCAAACGTCTATAGGCTACGGTTACCAACCTTCCGGTGGGCCGTAAGCTTGTCTGCCACCTAAGTAGTATAAAAAAATAAAATAAAAATAAAGGATCTTGTATTGTTTCTCTCTCTCATTGTATGTATACATTGAGAAGCTTCTTGAATTCAATGAAATGCGACTTGAATTCTCACAGTTTAAACAGAGTGGATGTGAGTTTTGTTGCCAGGTTCTACGGTTACGGTTCTACCTATTGCTTTGTGATTCTGGCAGTAAATTTAAATGTAGAAGCCATAATTTACATAGGCATATATTTTCAATTTCATTAAATATTTAGTTCACCAAAATTATACCGCCTGACTGATGGAGAACCTTGATGTCTAATGATTAGGTGCCACTCTCACAGTCTAAAACACTATTGACAGTGGTACACGATACTCATCCTACTTTCACGCACCTATTTGTGATTTTATCAATTTTCAAATATCTTCTATTTCTGATCTGATTGTGACATCCCTAATTTTTTGTAAAGAATTAGAGGGGTAAATTCCTGGAGCCGACCTTGGAATCGTCGGAACGTTGCTAAGCATAGTGTGATAAAAATATCCCATGGCTATTTTTAGTTCCATAATAGGTACTAGACATACTCACCTAAGAATGTAACGAAATACGCTGAACTTAGAGAACGTATAGTGATCTTTATTTTAGCGTTATAAAAGTTTCAATAGTCTCAGCCGTGGGCGTCCTTAAAATCTTTACAAAAATCTGTTTTATTAATAACTAGCGGACGTCACGCGGTTTCACCCGCGTAGTTCCCGTTCCCGTGGGGATACGGGAATAAAATATAGCTTGTGTTCACCGCAAAAAGTGTAGCTTTCCAACAGTGAAAGAATTTTTCAAATCAGTTCAGTAGTTCCGGAGCCTATTCGTTACAAACAAACGAACAAAAAAACAAATCTTTGCTCTTTATAATATTAGTATAGACATAGGCAATGCAGTGGTAGACTCCTTATTTCGAATAAGACGACTGTACAGTAGTTATCTATAGGCTACAAATAATTAACAGGGAAGCACTTTAAGTAGCGTCTCTATCTAATTAAGCCTTAGCCGTCGGTGTCGTCGCCCCGTAACAGTAGTGCACTGCCACAACATAAACAATACATTTTATGTTTATTGATTAGGAGAGGAACTTTATTAAAGTTATTTGGCATTGTTCTGAAAATATAGGAACTGCAAATAAGGTGCTATGTTCTGACTCTGATGACTTCTGTCATACAATATTTTACATAGAGTTGAGGTATACATATCAACTTGGCTCACCTGCTGTTACGTGGGACAACATCTAAAAGGTATAATGTGGGCATATTATATGACTCTGCCTAACCCTTTGGGGATAAAAGGCGTGGTCATATGTGTGACTTGAAGTACTCTTGTTAAATTATCTCTAAAACTTTTAAATCTAAAATACTTTAACTCAAATTTTAGAGTTTACTAGCAATTCTTGACTATTATACTACTCTATTTGGATTCCCCTCGGACCAGCCATTTTCAGCCTAGCCATTAACCCCATCATTCAAAATTTAAAGTCAAAATTTAACGTCTGGTATTTAGATGACGGGACTCTCGGAGGTGATGCAGTTTCTGTTCTGTCAGATCTTATAGAAATTAAAAATAAATTTCATTTAATTGGTTTGGAATTAAATTTTAATAAGTGTGAATTATATATTCATCATAATCACAATAATTTGGAACTCGTTGAAAAATTCAATTCCCTATGTCCGAATATTAAAATTGTTAGCAGAGAGAATCTTTACCTCCTAGGGTCCCCTATATTTGAAGATGCTATTCCCGAATTAATAGCACAAAAAATTTCAAAATTTGCATCCAATGTAGATCGGCTACATTCTATTAGTTCACATTACGCAATCACAATTCTGAAATTTTGTATGTTTTTTCCCAAATCTATATATTTGCTTCGCTGTTGTCCTTTTTGGAAACATCAAAGTCATTTATTTTCTATTGATTCGCTAATCAAATCTTCTTTGGAATCAATTCTCAATATACAACTGAGCGAACAATCTTGGACCCAGGCATCTCTTCCCATTAAATATAGTGGGCTAGGGATCCGCAAAATTTCTAGTGTGGCTTTGCCAGCCTTTTTGTCATCTGTACATGCCACGTCAAGTCTCGTAGGTAAAATTCTGACGAATTGTCTTACAGACTATGAGACGACTGGCCTTACAGATGCCAAGAATGCTTGGCTAATGGCTTGTCCGGGACAAAATTTACCCACCCATCCAAATTTACAACGGAGCTGGGACGACGCTAAATCTAAATTAACCTTTGACTCCTTGCTAAGTGCTAGCTTAGGCCCGGATCGGGCCAGATTATTAGCGCTCAGTAGAAAGGAATCCGGTGATTGGTTGAAAGCTTTCCCTACGGCCAACACCGGAACTTTTTTGGAACCGGACATCCTAAGAATTTCAGTTGGTTTGAGACTTGGCGTCACGCTTTGCGCTCCACATCGATGCCCCTGCGGTTTTAACGTTGACACTTTGGGGCATCATGGTCTTTCATGTTTAAAGAGCGCAGGCCGCTTCTCACGCCACGCTGCGCTGAACGACATCATCCGCCGTGCTCTTGCCACCGCCAATGTGCCTGCGCTCTTAGAGTCAAACGGCGTTTTCAGGGACGATGGCAAGAGACCGGATGGTATAACTTTGATACCGTGGGAGATGGGTCGGGTCCTGGTGTGGGATGCAACTTGTGTTGACACTCTAGCCCCGTCCCATCTTCCTAAAACAAAATTAAAAGCCAGTGCAGCAGCGGAAGCGGCTGAAAATATTAAAATTAATAAATATAAGGGTCTCGACTCATCGTAAAAGCGCCTTGTGGAGTCAACTGGTGACCCAAGGGCTGGCAGTTTTCTCGCTCAACGAATAGGTATTGCTATTCAAAGGGGGAATGCTGCTAGTCTTTTGGGCACAATGCCACGGGGGCCTTATTTTGGTTTAGTTTAGATAGTAATAATGTAAATATGGATATGTAATAATTATGTTTCTCTGTAATTTTTAACAATAAATATATCCTTTTATTAAAAACATTTGGATTTGATTCTATAATATAATTGATTTCCAACAAATTTTACACTATCCTTGTGCCACTTTCATTCTTAGGGACATTTTATTTGATCTTTGAAACTTTACTACTCTGAATATAATCGATGGAGTCTGGAATTGCACTTCAATATCATTTTATATTGGTTACAGAACTTCTGTATTGGAAAGTATGGAAACATTTGTATTATAAAAATGCCAATACTAAAAGGTTTGCATTTCCGTGTCCTGAGTACGGGTTGTCCCTTGTGTGTTCGCTATTGCCAGCGCTGTACCTGCATTATGAGACACCCGGTATTTTTATACCTAACTACAGCATCGCCCTGAATGTCTGTGAGAGATTTATTTAAATAAAACCACCTATATTTTCATAACTGGTTTCCCTTACTTTACTTTTATTCTTATTTATCTTAATCTTGCTTGGGTTGTAAACTGCAGACATACATATAGTCACGCCTTTATCCCCGAAGGGATAGGCAGTATACGCCCACATTTCACCTTATAGTTTTATGTCCCACTCAATAGGTGGTGAGCCTATTATCGTGTTGAAATGGACAGGCGCAGGTCGTAATGACCCGTAGTTGAAATTTTTAAAGCCGCCCGTTACTGACAACCGGATTTCATTTCGAGTTTTCTTTCTCTACGCAATGGATCGTTTTGTGAAAGTGTTCCCTTAGTCGCCTCTTACATCACCCTCGAGATGAATTGGCCCCGTCGCCCGTCGTTGATCGAAATGAAAACTGCAATTTCGTGATATATGTATAATTCTGTACTTTGATACACATGTTTGGTTTAAAGAAAATAAAGAAACCCATCATTATTCAGTTACTATTCACTTTATTCTGTTCAAATGGCCAAAAGCAGAACAAAGAAGCCTAATAGCTTTTGTGCAAGATATTGTTTGTTAGAATCTGGTGACGCACTAATAGTCGGTGTCGTAGGCGGTGAGTGGATTTATTTGTAGCTCATCTCATTCTAGTAATAAGTTCTGGTTACCTTCAGTCCCACTCCAAAGCTTAGGTTAAAGCCCCTATCGTAGAACAAAAGACTGTGGCTAGTTCCGTCATCTCTCAGAGTAAGGTTAGTAAAGCCACAAAATGCTGAGTGAGTTTGGCAATAATCTTCTTTAGTACAGGCCTACATTTTGCTTCGATTCTTCTGATTTGATTGGCTACTTATCTATAGTAATATTATAATGAGAAAAGATTGTATTTGTTTGCAATAAGTAAACACTGAAACTACTCAAAAGAATTCAGTTGCAATAGAAAGGAAGCGGAGCAGTAATAATAAATGTAGAAACAATGGCATATTTCTATACATTTTGTAAAATGTTCAAATGCAAGTGTTGACTTGACTTACTAAAGAAATGGATTTACTCTGCAGCAATTTTATCGGCAAAGTATTTATAAACCATTTGGCGCTTGATGAAAAAATACTATAAATCTTGCTCCTGAGAAGCGTTCTTCAAAGGCTCTTAAGATATTACTTTCTATCAGATGGTCCGATTATCCGATTATATCCGACTTAGTGGTATAAAAATAGATATAAGTAGTTGATAGGTGGATTTACAATTCTGTTTTTTCTAATCACTTTAACAATATAAATAGCAATCAGCATTGTACAAATATCCCCCCATTCCCAACCGACCACCTGAGTTATCCACCTGGTTGGTCAGTTAGCATCGCAAATCAATATTTGAATGTCCAAAAGGCAATTAATTTAAAACAGTCACACATCCCTGTATCTATTTTGATTGACATTTCAATCAAGAGGCTTATCTCTCTTTTTACTACAGCTCGTTTCTGTTCAGTATTGTCACAAGCTTTCAATAAAACCAGTCATTTTCTACGCCCCTAATGATAAGGCCACTCAAATCGCTTTGTTTAAAATATTGTTTGTAATAAATTCGGCACAAAACAAGCCAGTTCATTTAATGTGGGCATTTGTCACAGGGCCGTCGTGTCTGATCGATTGGGCTTCATTGAGCAGAAACTTCGCTTCATTCCACAAGTATAGGAAAAGTCCAATATTTTTCTGGTGACGAGGAGTCGTAGTTTGAAATAAGTTTACTTTCAATAAGTTTGGTAAAGATTTCTTGCTGTAAGATGTATCTTTCTCTTATTGTTCATTGATTTCTTTCTGTTTTGAAATTCGTTATTCAATTGAACTACTTTAAATAATACCAGAAAGAAAGAAGGCTTTAACAGACCTAATAGTGCAAATAGATATAAATTAAACGGCATGTTTCCAGTGCCTGAAGGCCCGAATCTTACCTAACTTGTACACTAGTTCACTGCTGAATGAGACTCACGCCAGTAGCTTTATAAAACAACATAGCTTATAATAGCAGCGGTTTCAATTGAAATTTCTTAAAATTACAGGTGACTTGAAATTTTTCATGAAAGCTAGGTGCTCTTACTTGTACATTTTAGGAAAGCATATTTAAAAAACTCCATCTCTAAGCTGGTAATATATGGGGTTAAAATATATCGTCACATGTCACGAGCTAAGTCAGGGGCACATCTACTTGAATATAACATCTAAATATACACCTATGAACTTTAGAATGTCGGAAAAAGCTACAAAACCTCTCCTTCGACGCTGCTCATTCCAAAGCGGCGATGACAAGGATACCACAGTCACATAACGACAGCTTTACGGCGCCCTACAGCCACTCAATTTCCCCTCGGTGACAACCTCTCGCACCCATCACGGAATAAATCGTAAATGTGAAAACTTTCAGTGTTCGCGTCACATGTCGCAAACTTATGAATTTAGGTAGAAAGTACGTAATTTAATTATTTGCTGTGATGCAGTATAACGTCACAACTTTCTACTAAAGTTTGCCCAATCAGGTGTACTTTTCAACATTGGTTTTTATACCCGCAGTGAATTCTTCACTTGCTACTAGAATTTATAAGATTTATAGTTTAGTTAGACGTTCACTGTCACTGGAGGTACGATTCCAATTGCTTGCTACTGTAAGTACAATTTGATTACCATAGAAAGATTTGAACTGATATAATATCTAGAAATATTGGAATTAAAATAACATTACAGGTAAAATTGTATTAACATTCATTTTTTTCTTGCTTTTTGCGTAGGTACAAGAGTAAAAAATTAACATGCATCAATATTATTGTTAGCATAGCTTATGTAGGTATAGCGCCACATACCGATACTTAGTTGATATAACAATGTTTAACCCTATGATCCAAGCGCTATGAACAAAATCCAAATATAAGCGGTCCCCATACAACATTCAAGGGATACAACTTGCGTCACAGAATATTGGATACATCAGGATGTTGGGATGAATAAAATATCTCGCTGCGTTAAGGGCACCTGCACAGCGTACAGCCCGCTGCCTGTGGCAAACTAATATTGCAAAAGAAAATATTGTGGAAGAGAGCACTCCGCAGGGATTTCAATACCTTCCGTGCTTATATCCCGCGTAAAGCTGAAGATTTTTGATATTGATTATGTAGGTAGAAAAAGATAGTGTATTTACTGAATTTTATGTTATAACTAGCTGTGCCCGCGACATCGTCTTTTTTTATGAAATAAAAGAATTTTTCCAAAATAAAAGTAGCCTAAGTTACTCCTTATTACATAGCTATCTGCCAGTGAAAGTCCCGTCCAAATCGGTCCAGCCGTTCCAGAGAGAGCCGAAACAAATAGACAGACAGACAGACAGACAAAAATTTTAAAAATATATATTTTGGTATGTGTACCGTATATATATTCACATGCATGTCGTAGAAAGCGGTTATTTTAATATTACAAACAGACACTCCAATTTTATTTATTTGTATGTATGTATATAGATATCACTCGTTCAGCAATTTATTAATAAAATGCTGGAATGAGTTTTGGTTCAAAATGAATTGAAATATCTATACTTATAATAAAACTGTTGAGGGTCGAGAGTCTGTACATGGAAGATATTTTGAAAATTTTAATTGGAGGGCGTTCTCTAATCGATACTGAAGCCGAAAATGTAATTTAAACTTTTCATGTCTGTCTGTCTGTCTGTCTGTCTGTATCTCGAATAAGTATCACGCCGAAACTACTGAACCGATTTAAATGATACTTGGTACACTTGAAGCTTATAGTCCAAGGAAGGTTCTAGGATACTTTTGATCCCAAAGTTTTGCGCGGTTCCTGCGGGAGAGGGGATGAAAGATAAAAAGGTTTTTCAGTTGTAATTTCTCAACGCGTGATGCGAATCCAAAAATTTTTCAGTGTTATAATGGGAGTACTTTAAGGATTGTTTCACACAAGTTTCAATGTTGAGGGTTTTGTAGTTTAGGAATTAAAGGCATCTCAACTTTCGCAAAACCTAGAATTCAAGGGTTTCTTTGAATGTGAGGGTAATTCTAAACGGGCGTGTTGGTCAGAACAAAACAATTTAGTCCCCGCCTTCGGCGCGGACTGAATTATTTTACAATAGTCTTAATCATTAAGCTCTTTTATGATTAAGCAAACAGGGCCGTTTCACACGCTGCTTGATGAGTCTGATAAAGAAGGACCTCTCCATTCACAAACCTTATGTGACGTAAAGGAAGTTGCGAGGGTCAGCTAGTTATAGAATATACTCAGTAAAGTTGTAAGTTTTGAATGTGTTATAATCAGTTCTCACATTATTGAATTGTGTTAAAGTTAATAAATAAATATTTTTCATAAGTCTTTATATGATTACGCGACGCAGGTTTGGATTCACAGTACCAGTAAAAATTAAAGAAATTTTTTGCCAAACTTTCTAATACTCTCATTCCATTTTAAAAGCTCCAACAGGGACATTAGCAGAAAGCCTTTCCAATATATTTAGCGCTTAAGTATAAGTTCTAGTCCTTCAAATCTAAAATAATCAATCTATTAGTCACTTCGAAGTGTCTGTCTGCAAACTATTTATTGAACTTTTGTAAAACAGCTTTTAAGGACTTAAGGAATGATAAAATTGAACTAGTTTGTCAGAAGAACTAATCGACGAAAGTGCTTACTTTTGGGTCCGCATGCATGTTACTGGCGAATAAGAAAAGGTGGTTAAGTGAAATAATTGCTTTATTTCGAATTAATCCCTGGAAATAACCTCTCGCGTCGAGCAGTGCACAGTAACTGGCTCGACCCAGTCATACATCACGCTTACATTCAAAAGTGCTTACTTGCAATCTTACATACTACAGACTCTCTACAGCTGTATAGATTCATCAAATCAACAGTCTTTTATTACAACCCTCAAACTTTCACATCAAACGTCTATAAATAAATAGTGAGTCCAAGTGCAATAAAGACAATACGTCGGTAGCATTTTATATCCAACATATGTCGGCGTCGTCAAACACACTTGCTCTCCAAACTTGGCGTGGACGGACTGCAGTAATAAACCAAAGCCTTGTTATATAAGAAGAAGTAACAATGTTTGGCAAATGGCAACTTAGAAACGAGCGATAATCACATAAATTGTTCATAAAGTGCCTATTTTTAGGTAGTAGTAAGATGACTTACATCGGTCTCATCCATGTAGGTATTGTACAAGTCTATTAGTCTATTACGAGTATCGTGCTTGTCAAATTTAAGTTAGCTGTCGTCACCTTGCCGATCTAAGGAGAGGTATAAAGCCATAGTTCAAATAGCTGAGCGTAGGAATGAGAGGAGACTGCGGGAATGTGCGGCTTTGGACTGCGTCGGTATTTTCTGAATAAAAGATCATTTTGGTCTGTCATTCGACGTAGTTGTCTATCTATCTACGCCGTGGTCATTATACAATTGTATCGAGATTGTTCGACTTTCTGGGTACTCTACTTGTATTATAGTACAGTCCCGGGTACTAAAGAGTGCGGAACATGATGTCAAATAATTATGTTAACGACACAAACGCTCCACTAATTGCTCTCATTTGTCTGTCTTCTGAAAAAGTATTGTGAGCTCATCAGAGCAGAGTGCGGACCATCTGTCGCATTATAATATCAACTTAAAATAATAACAACAGATGAAGAGAACAATCTTTGACGATATTATATTGTAAAAGTTCTACGAGGCGTTTTGTTTTATACCACTAAGGTGACAGATAAACATACGGTCCTACGGAATTTTTAAGTAGGTAAAATATTTTTCACTTCGAAAACAATGTCCGGAAATTGTGTAACAAATTGGTAAAATCTATTTTGTGTTTCACATAGAACTAAATGAACTTGTGTTGCAATATGCTGTACGCTGAAATTCGTAATCCCTGACATTGTTAGAGAGTCGAGAGCAAATTATTTCAGACACGGCATAGTAACACAAATACATGCAACTGAAACTTGTCAATACCAATAGGTAGAGCAATTTTTACAAAGCTTATCCGACGTCACAAAGTACCAAACGAGATTACAAAAAAAGTCACATCCAATTACGGACTGTGCCCACAAAAATGAAACAGAAAGGCTCGAAAACAAAATAAAATTCTAGTAACTTTAAGGCCTCTGGTTGTCAGCGATGAGCGGTTCAGCGGCGACAGCGGCCAGAGCGCGGCGCTCTGGCGCCTGGTACAAGAGAGTAGACAACTTCGAACATACGATACTAAAACGCACCGAGCGTAATTTGCATGCAAGCACAGTGCCTGGGGTGGGATGACCCGGTTCATCCCACCCCAGGCACTGTGCTTGGACACTGTGATATTAATAAATTTGGTCAAAGTGTGCGTGGCTTAGCTTGCTCAGTGCGTTTGTTCGAAGTTGTCTTACTCTATTGAATCTACTCAGGCACCGCGCTCTCGCCGTGTCACTTATCGCTGACCAGTTTGAGGCCTATTACCGCTATACACACCTTACTGTTAGCTCCAGTGAGGCGAGAATGTGCTGTGAACTTCCGTCGGGGTTTTCACACGCAAAAAGCAGAAAAAATATCGTAGCAAAAAGAAAGTTTAGGAAAGCGCAATTGGTACGTACAGCGATAGCTTTTTTAGGTCTTCTTTCTGTTGTATAGCTTTGCAAAACGAAGCTAAATAACTGCTATCGTACCAAAAATGTTTTATACTGCAGAAACTAGATGATTTTATGTTGATACTTGTATTGTAATAGTAGGTAGGTAGCAATAGGATAAAGCAATCATATCCTTCTGTTGAAATAGCTTCTTGTAGTTCTGGTCAGTTTGTTTTTGAAATAACAATCACACAACTCTGGTAAGTAATATATTCATAAACGAACTAAAAATATTTCGCTTGACCATGGTTTCAAATTGCTGAATAACTATAGGTTTTTCTGTTCGCTGGCATTGCATTGGTGGCTTTCCCAACATGTTACGTATGAACTTTTGCAATAAAATCTCTATTATTTCTATACTGCATTATTTCTATATTGTAACTGTCGAAATAGCGCTCGAAAATAATTGTAACGAATATTTGAGTTTCAAATTCACAAAGGGTGTAACAGTATCTGTTATTTTCACTGGTATTTGATACACACATATCGGACAACATGTAAATAGCAGTATTTGTGTTAAAATCAAGCAAAATGCTTTGCTGATCACGGTACCCACTATTTTTGATTCTATTAAGTACGACTTGTGACTGACTGAGATTGTGACGGCAGCCCTAGGGTTTTCCTTTCAAGGGCGTACCTACCCGGGACTGCCGGCTCCAGACTCCGAGTGGATTCAGTTGGTAGATTTTCTCACGTTTAAAATAAGCTGAGATTATGTACTGTCTTCATTTGCTACAAGTCTAGAGTATCTCCCGTCTCTTCTGTTTTCAATTCTTCTACATTTTACACGCGACATATTTAATTACTACAGTAATTAGTCATTTTTCTGAAGCTCAAAATTTTCTACTGAATTTAAAAAAATCTTATATTTTACTTACATATTTTCTACGACCCGAATGCTTAAACTTAAAGTTTGCCAATGTGAAAATACTAATGATTAACCTGGTTGAGCGACAGCTAAGTCTAAGTAATGATTAAATTTAGGGATAAAGTTTAACGTAAGTTTAAGCAGCTGTCAAAGAGATTTAAACAAACTGTAAGCCTAACACAATTAGACATTAACAATTCATTGAATAGAACAGTAGCTTTGTAAATGGTGGGTTATTATCCTTTATTCGTTTGTACTTTAGTGCAGATAATTATATTTTATTGCAATATTATCTGCACCAGCTAAGTGTCAGAAGTAAGTTAAAAAACAAGAGAGGGAGAGAGTGAGAGAAACATTATCAAGATACTACATTTTGCCAAAAGGGTAAAACCGAGACCCTATTCATGAGACTTCGCCATTCGTCTGTCTGTCCCTCCGTTACGGACTGTATCTCAAGAACTATGATAGCTTGAGAGCTGAAATTTTTACAGATTATGTATTTCTGTTGCAAGTACTAAAATAGAAAAAAAAATGGGGGATTAAGGGTGGTCCCATACAACAAACTAGATATTTTGGCGTCGAACCCTGCATGCGCGAGTCCTACTGCTACGCCGGGCTCTTAGCGACTAAAACCACACACCGCTACTGCCGAGAGCTCCGGAGAAAGGCTACTCCCGTTTCTTGGGGCGTTAAGCGTGCTTGAAACTCTCACGTCAAGGCACCGTCTTGGGCTTGTTTCTGTAAGGATGGCGAGCAGCTCTTCAGCCGCACTCACTTAATTATAAATCTATACCCTATATAGTATCGATGTTAGATACTTAGCAACTGCATTTCCCTCGTCATATCTTCAAAGTTCTCGTGTCAAACCCCATGTGGGTAGTCATTGTGCACGTTATCGCGTGACTTTTGTTACACGTCACAAATGCGCCTCAGAACTTTTCACATCGACTATTGTAGCGTCGGACGCTTTGTGTCTTTTATGATCATGGCTTTGTTCTTGGACTTAAGTTATAATGTTTTTTGATATGAGACTGTTCTCAAAGCTTTTGACTAAATTACGAGCCGTGTTTAAAGATTGCTACTAAATTAAGTTGCTTAGGATAAAGTTGTGAATACTTTTCCTTAACATACAAATAATTGAATAAATAAATAAATTATCTTTATCAATAACTAGCGGACGTCACGCGGTTTTACCCGCGTAGTTCCCGTTCCCGTGGGAATACGGGAATAAAATATAGCCTACGTTCAACGCAAAGAGTGTAGCTTTCCAACAGTGAAAGAATTTTTTAAATCGGTCCAGTACTTCCGGAGCCTATTCGTTACAAACAAATAAAAAAACAAAAAAACAAAAAAACAAAGAAACACAAAAACAAATCTTTCCTCTTTATAATATTAGTATAGAATTATAGATGATTACAAAACGTTATTTGTGTCCCGTGTTAATTATCAAAATATTTTGTAGATATGTTTTGCCAACACCAAGTACATCTTTATATATATAATTATATAATTCTACTGTACGTATGTATGTCACTGAACTCTTCCTAAACGGCTGATCAGATTTGAATGAAAGTTTTTTTATGCGTTAGAGTCGCGCATTGGATGGTTAAGATTCACAAATCAGCCCGACAGATGGCGCTGCGTTATAACTTTAACGAAGTTGCGCTGGTCAGCTAGTAGTCATATAAAAAATAAAGAGCGTTTATGTAACCTAAGCTACTTATTTACATACGATTTTAATTAAAATTAATTCAAATGATGGACAAAATTTATTGTAACATTCTGAAGTAGGTATTGTAAGTAAGTCATGAGAGATAAGTGAAAGTTAGCTCATTAACGTAATATATGAGTGGAGCTCATAAATGGGTAAGTGATAAAGTACAAAGTTAATGAGTATTTCAAAGATCAAAGGAGCCGATACGAGTGCCCAACTTTATGGGTTAGTGCTAGTTTTGGACAATGTTGGAAATAAGTTTGTAACTCATTAATTACGCTGCAGCATTAAATGTTTATGGTCACAGTAATTGTAACTAAATTGGACATTTTTTCTTCGAGATTTAGTGTCTCTATAAATAGCAATATAATTAAGTGAGCGAGATTTGTACCATTTAATAGGTGGTGAGCCTATTACCGTGTTGAAACATTTTCAACTTAGCTTAACTTCTGCCATGTAACTGGCAACTAGGATCAAAGGCTTAACGTGTATTCCGCAGAATGGTAATGCTCGTAAATAAAAACGTCAGAAATGCTCACCCACCCGAGGAGTAGCCATAGCTAAACATAAACAGTGCTCGTTTGCAGAACACTGACTCAGCTACGGAGCTACAAGCGCTTCTCTTCTACAAAATATGTTTAAAGTAAGTAAACAAAACGTATAAAACGAGCTGCAGGTATCTTCGCCCGTAAATTCAAAATCCGCAAAACAAAATAGCTCTAAAAGCATTTCTTAAAATGTAGTTTTTCCTCGCTGTCCTCGCATCTGTTCGCAGCGAGCCGCACCACAATGGTTTCACCATTGAGTGCATTCGAAATGGTTCTACTATTTTGTGTCATAGAGCAACATAGTTAGATATATAGCAGGTAGGTATGTATGTATCGCGTGCAAGGGTTTTTTTTGTTAAAAATAGAGAATGAATTTGTTGTCGTTCATGCAAGGTTGCGTTGGAAACTTGCAGTTAATGATGACGTTAATGTTATTTTAAATCCACATAATTGTGAAAACTCACTTGTTTTTCTTTATAGTGCTGTAATTAGAGAACCGATGTAATTACTGTCTGTTGGAAATAAGTAGCCGTTATTTTGATTTTATTTTTTTATATTCAGTTCGCCAAATTGCGTCGCCACCAACCTGATGGTAAGCCTTCAACCTGATCCCACCATCTCCTTTCCGATCCCGAACAACGCGTGCCGGGCAGAGATGCCACTCATACACAGTGGAGAGAATCTTCGCCAGAACCGAGCGTTTCAAAAGATCGTTCCTCTGTCGAACTATAAAAACATGGAACGACCTGCCCGCACACGTCTTTCCCTCATCTTACAATCCCGGGTTCTTCAAGAGGAGCGTGAAGAGGCACATCACAGGGCCGCCAACTTGAGGACCACTGTAAGAAGTGGCCCCCAATCGCTAGATGCGCCACTGCTTTCTTACCATCAGGTTGGTGGCGAGCTGAATATAAAAAAAAAAAAAAAAAGCCGTGGCGCATCTAGCGATTGAGGGCCAGTCTCACAGTCCTTAAGACTTTCGACAGTGGCCCTCAAGTTGGCGGCCCTGTGATGTGCCTCTTCACGCTCCTCTTGAAGAACCCGGGATTGTAGGATGAGGAAAAAATGTGTGCGGGCAGGTCGTTCCATGTTTTTATAGTTCGACAGAGGAACGATCTTTTGAAACGCTCGGTTCTGGCGAAAATTCTCTTCACTGTGTGTGAGTGGCATCTCTGCCCGGCACGCGTTGTTCGGGATCGGAAAGGAGATGGTGGGATCAGATTGAAGAGCTCTTCAGAACATTCACCGTGATACATTCGATAGAAGGCAGCCAAGGACGCTATGGTTCTTCGTTGCGCCAACGGTTTGAGGCCTCCCGTCACCTCAGGACAACCAATTATTCGGATAGCACGTCTCTGCATAGCCTCAAGCGCGTCTAGTAAGTACCTCGCGGAGTCATCCCAAAGGTGATGGCAGTACTCGACGCAGGGGTGAATCTGCGTCTTATACAGTAAACATCTCTGATGTGGCGTGAAATACCGTCTCACCTTATTCAAGATTCTCTATGTAGTTTTTGTGATTTAACTCACGCCGGACGTCTATACCGAGGATCTCCAGATTGTCCTCTTGTGGAACCGTAATGTTCTGAAGAGAGGGTAGGAGCCCCAGGACATCCTTCCGAAGGCTTGCCCGTGACTCCCAACCACAGGTTGTTAGGCGTTACGTGAGGTTTTTTAGTCGGTAAGAGTCCGGAATAACATCCTCTGAGGATTTTCCCTCACGTAAAAAAAAAAAGAGGGTAGGGGTAGGAATGGGGACTTCTTTTTTTTCTAAAGTCTCTCTCTCTTGCCTAATGAATCGGGCAGTAAAATTCCTTCATTTGCATTTATAACTTGCCCAATAACAAAGAGCAGATACGATGATCTTTTATTCCCGGTCTCCATTATTCAATTTATTTCACACCATACGTCTCTACAGATACATTGTTTTTAAGGACACCGTTTTAACACATAATAACGTCTTCGATAATTATTATATCGTTCCGTGTGCCATTGCAATAGCTTGTCCTCGATTATCGCGGTTCGAGTACTGAGAATTAGTATTGATCCCCTATCAGTATTGATATACCTATTGAAGGAAATATTTATGATTCAACTTTAAAGTTAATTTTCTCAATAAAACAGTACAATGTTACAATAAATGGTCTAATAGCACAATTCTAAGAGATGGTCGCTGAAAGAATATTCAAATTATTTTCAACGTAATGACAACATTTTATTGCAACACTGCGCCTCTCGAACTAAGATGGTTGTCTCCGCCAGGTCAAAGAGTTGTGACAGCACAAAATTGGATTCTCTAGCACAAAACAAGATGAAACCTCCATACGAATTGCACCGGGCGGTGTATATTTCAAGCATCATTGAACATTATCACAGAACATCGTAACACGAGTATATTAAAATGTTTAACGAAGTAAAGGAGTTTCTCTTTGATGTTGTTTAAAACGTTAAAGCTTTTTAAGCTTAGAAGTTTTCGAGATTCACTTGTCTCAACTGTAGTGCATATGAGAAAACTTTTGCAAATTTTATGCTGATGCTAGTATATACCTTCGGAGGTGAAACTTGTTCCTATAATTTAGAATTTTCTAAAATTTACTATTCAAAAATATTTTTGGAATGTCATCTAACTAAATCTTCTATCGTGTTTATGACGTCACACCAGAGAAATAAAAAGAGACCGAGTTGTAGATAATGACAGACAGACAGAGGGTTTCATATTTCCTTACAGACAATCTGGGAAGGGTGGGGCGTGAACATCAACGGCACGCAAATCTCGCACCTTCGGTTTGCCGATGACATCGTAATTGTGGCGGAGACGCTGGAACAGCTAAGCGGAATGCTGCATAGCCTGAACGAAGCATCTCGACGTGTTGGACTCGGCATGAACTTGGAAAAAACCAAGGTTATGTTTAATAACCACGTTGCGCCGGGGCCAATATACGTCGAGGGATCGAGGCTAGAGGTCGTCCAGGAATATACTTACCTTGGGCAGGTTATTACACTGGGGAAAGGGAACCTGGACATGGAAATCGCCAGAAGGATACGGTTGGGCTGGGCAGCATTTCGCAAACTGCGTCGAGTCTTCAATTCGCCTTTACCGCAATGCCTGAAGACCAAAGTCTACCAGTGCGTTCTACCTGTTATGACATACGGTGCCGAGACGTGGACACTTACAGAGAGGTTGGTCAAAGCTCTAAAGGTTGCGCAGCGGGCTATGGAAAGGGCTATGCTTGGGGTGTCTCTGAGGGATAGACTCCGAAATGAGACTATCCGGCAAAGAACTAAAGTGGTCGACATAGCTCGCAGAATAAGTACATTGAAGTGGCAGTGGGCCGGCCATATCTGCAGAAGAACCGACGGCCGATGGAGCAAACGAGTTCTAGAGTGGAGACCGCGTCTCGGCAAACGTGGGGTAGGACGTCCACCCGCTAGATGGACCGACGACCTGGTAAAGGTCGCAGGCTGGGACTGGATGCGTAAGGCGCAGGACCGTGGATTGTGGCGTAAATTAGGAGAGGCCTACGTCCAGCAGTGGACTGCGATAGGCTCATTTGATTACAGACAATCGTTCCACTTTCCTAGCCAGCAAAAAAGCAGTCCTGCTACGTCGTAGACTTTAGTTTCGTAGCGATAGAAAGTGCTACGAACGTAGTGATTTCCTCGTAGAAGCTCTACAATGTATAAAAATAGTATACGATAAGAGAATAAAGTATTAAAAACGCTTGGTTTGTAGAGTTTATAAATAGTCAGTGAAAATTAGACAAGTTTTCTTATATTAATGTTTGTCACGACAATTTTGTAACCATTAACCGACTGATTAAATTGAAATTTGGTATACAGTATACGAGTTTATTTATCTATTTCAAACAACCAAAACTTTCAAAAGAACTGAAGAGCATAACACAAGCAGGTTTTATTCCTAGCTTACTTTGGGTTTAGATAGCGTTGCGTGAAAATGTTCGTGAATGGAATATTCGTCTGCTTCGGTGTCGATTCGCGTTGGAAATATTTAAGTATATATCTTACTGGTCCAAGTTTTATAACACAAACTTTTACTTTCACATCATATTATTTCCTTACTGTTAAAATTTCTGTAGGCGCGGTGGTATAAAACTTCACCAAAGCAACCGCCCATTACGTCATGTTATTCAAATACTCATATTCACATAATTATTCCTTCTCGAAATAAAGGTATTTTCGAGCAATCGTGGTTAATATTTATATTTTTCATACAATATTAATAAAGCAACGTCAAAGTGCGCCAGTGAGATGTAAATTACGTTCACTACAAATGAAAGCACAATAATATGGTCAGTGGAGCGATATTACAATTAACGATCAGTTTTGTGTTCACCATTTACATACACCTGATATCTTTGGTGTTTTGTTACAAATAATTCAGTTCTTTTTAGAGTAAATACATTTATTGTTAAAAAATACAGAGAAACATAATTATTACATATCTATATTTACATTATTACTATCTAAACTAAACCTAAATAAGGCCCCCGTGGCATTGTGCCCAAAAGAATAGCAGCATTCCCCCTTTGAATAGCAATACCTATTCGTTGAGCGAGAAAACTGCCAGCCCTTGGGTCACCAGTAGACTCCACAAGGTGCTTTTTCAAATTCTTGAAAAATTTTTGCGCATTAGGACCCCATGGACCTAGGGTCTCGACACCGACTGGACATAAACGATACGATGAGTCGAGACCCTTATATTTATTAATTTTAATATTTTCAGCCGCTTCCGCTGCTGCACTGGCTTTTAATTTTGTTTTAGGAAGATGGGACGGGGCTAGAGTGTCAACACAAGTTGCATCCCACACCAGGACCCGACCCATCTCCCACGGTATCAAAGTTATACCATCCGGTCTCTTGCCATCGTCCCTGAAAACGCCGTTTGGCTCTAAGAGCGCTGGCACATTGGCGGTAGCAAGAGCACGGCGGATGATGTCGTTCAGCGCAGCGTGGCGTGAGAAGCGGCCTGCGCTCTTTAAACATGAAAGACCATGATGCCCCAAAGTGTCAACGTTAAAACCGCAGGGGCATCGATGTGGAGCGCAAAGCGTGACGCCAAGTCTCAAACCAACTGAAATTCTTAGGATGTCCGGTTCCAAAAAAGTTCCGGTGTTGGCTGTAGGGAAAGCTTTCAACCAATCACCGGATTCCTTTCTACTGAGCGCTAATAATCTGGCCCGATCCATGCCTAAGCTAGCATTTAAAAAGGAGTCAAAGGTTAATTTTGACATAGCGTCGTCCCAGCTCCGTTGTAAATTTGGATGGGTGGGTAAATTTTGTCCCGGACAAGCCATTAGCCAAGCATTCTTGGCATCTGTAAGGCCAGTCGTCTCATAGTCTGTTTTAGAGTTCCGTACACGAAGGGTAATAAACGGGAGCCTTATCATGAGACTTCCCCGTGCGTCCGTCTTCCGTCTGTCTGTCTGTCCGTCATGAGGCTGTATCTCAGACACATTTAAAAGGGGCCCACCCATGTCTTTTTTCTGATTATATTATTTTCTGTTATAACGGCACCAAAAATTTATCATCTCTGAAAGTTTCAACTATTTAACTATCGCGGTTCATGAGATACAGCCTGGAGACAGACAGCGGAGTTTGGGGTCTTGCACACCGAACCCTTAAACATTAAAAATAACCATTCACAAGTGTTAGAAGTAATGTTGAAGTGTAACTAAGCAATACAGAATACAGATAATAACGCTGTTCGTACGTAAGATGGTATCTACGGTGTACAACGCGCACGAGATTGGAGCGTTGTACTACATATATCTGTGCTGGCTCCACATACCTACAGTAATTCTGTTTATTACACGAACTAAAACAACAAAGCGATGAAAGCGATTGCTTTTACAATAACTTTCATTAGCCCCAGATTTAAGACTTGTTTGTAAAGTTATTTAGTGATTTGCTGTGTTTCAATGTTTCATTACGGGCCTTTCTCTGCTGATTTGACAGTAAGTAAGGGATGTACACTACCCTGAACCCATCCTTCCAAGGGCTTACCCGGGGACTCCCAATCGTGGGCATTAGATAGGAAACGTGTGGTTTGTAGTCGGTAAGAGTTCGGCATATCATCCTTGTAGGATTTTTCTGACGTTAAAAAAAACGGGGACGTACACATTATATCAGTACCGAATGGACGAACATGCATGCACTTCGCTTCTGTAGACTACCTCGATGACGGTTGACCGCGGTTGGACAACCATGAAATGGGGTTACGTACAAGTGTCCAAAAAAAACCACTTATCACCACTTTATCAGTCTAATAGACCGCCGTATTTCTTCAATATTTGTATAATCTGTAAGAAGCTAGTACCGTACAGCTATGTCACACGCGCCCTGAATAATTGATGAGTCGGGATCACGGCTGTGATCGCTACGGAATTGGTCTTCGATACGGCTGTCCTCATTTATTAGGTGTGACCCCAATTAAGGACGTAACTGTACACGGGTAATTCTTTTAGGAAGTGTTTTTCATGTAATTTACGAAACAC
Source organism: Miltochrista miniata (assembly GCA_933228765.1). Taxonomy (NCBI): domain Eukaryota; kingdom Metazoa; phylum Arthropoda; class Insecta; order Lepidoptera; family Erebidae; genus Miltochrista; species Miltochrista miniata. Next base: position 860,242 of record OW121770.1, read on the forward strand.
AAATCATGCAAATCCTTTTAGAGTTGTGTACCCAAAAAGCAATAATATGTTATGGAAATTTAGCTGTCCGTGACTATAATTATTTCTCCCAGATAAACAACGTAATAACAAAAACTAAAAACAGAAAAAAATCGTTAGTGAGCTTTCATACAACAAACGTGATTTTACTGATGTTATTTTTTTGGTACGTAACATTCCGTGGTCGGTGTTTTGTGTCAATTCATGATGCAATTTAATTAGGTAAATAAGACTAAATGAACTCAGTAAAGTGTTAACGGATTACTGCAAAATTTTAATCCATAAAATGTAGTCTCACGGGGCCTATAAACTGTTTCAACTAACCTGCACTTCTCATTTCCTGCATTTCTTACACATAAAGTCTACTTTGGTATCAAAACCGTGATTTTTCTAAAATTGGATAAAAATGAAATACTAATTTCATATCTGTAAGACAAAATATTTCTTTTTAAAATCACATTTTTCATTCCGTGTTCCTTGTGCAGACCTTTTTTGTTTTATGGAATCCGAGATCCATAAACGAGTCATATTTTTTACTAACGATGAGGGAAAACATACAATTTATGTCCATGGCTGGTATTAGAAGTGGGATGATCACGCCTTGATGTGTGTAACATATTCGCTTGTATTGAGGGAATTATGCCGTCAATGTGTCCATATATTAGTGTCTATACAAGTTTCTTCTAGGTCATTCTGTTACGAGTATTGATTCATTAACTTGCAGATTTATAGCAAGAAATAGGAATTGAAATTATCATCTAAATATATATAACTCAAAGGTGACTGACTGACTGACATAGTGATCTATCAACGCACAGCCCAAACCACTGGATGGATCGGGCTGAAATTTGGCGTGCAGGTAGATGTTATGACGTAGGCATCCGCTAAGAAAGGATTTTGATAAATTCTACCCCCAAGGGGATAAATTACGGGAAGCGGGATCGGAAACAAATTTTACGCGGGCAAAGCTGCGGGCATCAGCTAGTTTTTTGATAAACTTCCACATGATGTATTTTAAAAGTTTATAGATGTTTTTAGAAATATTTAGATCAATTTAGTAGTAAATCCTCGTTTTTTTCGATGGTTCAATTTTTGAACATGAGCCTTAAATTACCTATTGTTCAGACAGTTATCATTGTGCTGAGCTCGGTAGAATATCTTCCTCAATGTTTGTACACACAGTATTTTAATACAAAAACAAATCTAGAATTTCAGCGTGACAGCCTGAAGTAGCGATGTGGTCGCTGCCTAAGTATTGGTATTCAGTGCACGATTCAGGAGCATGATATGACATTCATATTTCAGCTTCAGCAAATTTGGTCATTACTTGTGAAAGCTGGATTATTAGTACCAGGACAAAACTATAAAGTAAATTGGAGTTATTCGTAAAATAAATTCAAGTCTTACTCCCGTAAGTCCAATTCTCTCCCTTGGATTCGTCACGATTCTCTTTCGTAATATGGTTTTTTTCAACTTTGTTCAAAACAAATACCATGACTTCTTCCAACCCCGCCTTTCTATTTTTATTTAACAAATGTTCCGTCCACCTGAAAAATAGTTAAATTGACCATGAAATTGTTCTGTCGTACAGTAGGTACATTGCCGTCGAAGTGTAGATCAATAGTCCCGAACATAACTACTCTGTACTTACGCAATACGTAATCTTATTACGAACTAGGTATTATACGAACCATTGATCTAACTTTCCAGCTAATCAGTAACTGTAAAATTTCACACTCTCTTCTATGCAATATGCCATTTTAACATCTAAGTGTGAAGCAATGACGATATATTTACCGTACCTTGTAGTAACATTCATGATAATAGGTTAACTCTGGTACTAAGTGTAATTGTCGTAACCTTGAGGCACTCGCTCGAGCTTCGTGTTGCGACATTAACTGAATGTTGCGGGGGTAATGTTCCTACGATAACATATTTCATGTTACTTGTCTGAAATTGTTGTGCCGCGCTCCATTTTTTGTGTTTTTATCAGAGAGTTTTTGTTTTGCGAGATATAGAGTCTTGACAGACAGACGGATGTCCACACGCAAAAGATTAATAAAAAAAATAATGCGAAACAAGTCACCCTGAGAAAATTATTATTGTGGAACAATACAAGTGGCGTACTCGCGTTTTGAGTGTGATACGTGACTTACGAGAAAAGGATATTATGTTTCTTTGATGTTTTTTCTATTTATTCAGATATTATCTGACCTTCTAAACTCAACAAGTAAATATCGATAGGTATAATACCTTAGAATACCTATAACTCTGATTAGTTTATTATAATTTTTCACTTAACAATTGTTACTGAACAACTTATAAAAGCCCGCTTGGAGCTTACACACTCAAAATAAAGTGCTTGTTTAAAATTCTTACATATTTAACAAGTTTTAATCGTTCTTAAACAAAGTCATACTTAGGTGTTTTCTTTTATTTGAGATAAACAAAGTTACGAAGTTGGAGGCTCGGGGCTTGTACATAATCGTTACAACGTAAGTCTACGGCTTAAGTTTAACTTTAGGTTCTAGTTGAGGATTGTTGTTATCAATTCTTTATTTCGCTTAAATAAAATTGTAAAGTGTATCACTTTTTAATTAGCTGACCTAAGACTGTAGTGTTCCAAGAAGGTCCACATAATTGTGGGAGATCTTACAGTACATACTATTAACACAGAGGACCTAACTACTGGCTTTTTTTTAACGTGAGGAAACGCCGCCAGATTCCTACCTACTAAAAACCACACGTATCCTACCTAACAGCCTACGGTTGGGAGCCCCGTGTAAGCCCTCGGAAGGATGTCTCCAGAACACTAACTGCTGGCTGTCCCTTATGTCTGTCCTACAGGTTTGGGCTTGTCGTTTCTTCCCATGAAGAAGACGACAAGCCCTTATAATAGCTATCGTGATCGTTGACTGTATACAAAAGTATACCAAGCGGTAGATGAATGGGAAACGAAGTTCGGCGGTGCGTTGTTTTCACACCTAGTCCTCTTCCATTGTATGATGTTGCATCTCATCTATTTAACATAAGATCATAGATAGATAGAAGCAATCAGATGTAACAAGGGTATCTCGAACAAAGCCACATGGCATCAGCAAGTTATAAAGTAGATGCTTCCCATACAAACATTTTGCTGTAGACATTGTACATAGTACGTGACAAACTTAACTCTACTTTATTTACTGAAAGAAACAAAATAGTAAGAATACTTGTAGGAGGTATATGGGTACACTTACAGGGTTTTAAAAGTAGTAAAGAAAAAGAAAGTAATGTTTTTGTGACGTCAACCTTTTTGGGGTTAACGTGTTATTCCCGAGGTAGATTAACTTGCGGGTGAATCAGACAAACTCCCTTTAGGGTTGTAAAACATACGCGTAAACTTGATTAAAACGAAACTTTTAGGTCCAAGTGAAAAATAATTGATATGATCTTACCTCTGTAGTGTGATTGATATAGCAAGCGAAGAGTCGGGAGTTATTGGAATTCGTTATTCATTAGTTATTAGCGTGACTTTTTATTTGTTTAATTCAAATTATTGTGTGCCTAAAGGGCAGGACATAGCTGACCTTGTACTAGAAATATGTGAATATCTCCTGTAACCTATGATCCACATTTAAGCAATGGAATTTAATTTAATCTAAGTTTTAGGTGAGTTTCGAGAAGTAAAAAATAAGTATAAAACCTATGTAGGTAGGTAGGTATGTCCTAATTCATACAGTTACAGGTTTTAATTATAAAAATTTAAACTTTTGGTATAGGTATAGGTTTGTTCCCACTTCTGCGACAGGGCAGGTAATCCGATGAGAAGGGGGAGAGTTGTCAAAGGATTCATACCTTACTGAATCACATTAATCAACCGAGACCTCATCAACTTGAGTATACAGAAAGAAAGAAAGAAAGAAAGAAAATAGTTTTATTTAGGACACGCACAATGAATTACAAACAATAAAACTTATCATCTAATCTTAAAAAATATAAAACTCTGTGTGAACCCAAACAGTCGAGTTAATGATATTATCTGGAGTTCATAAAACGTTAAAGTTAAAATTACAATGTATTTAGAAATATTTATCATTTGAAGCCTATAATAGCTTAATTTGAGCTTGATGGCGCTCTTTATAAATATCTTATAATGTTTATTAAAAAATATTATGTGGGACTGAGTGCCGATAGTTAAGTGCATACCAGAACAATATTTAGGACCAAGGACATAGGACCTCTAAAAGCAAATATTATGGCTCCACATAACAACGAGATGTCATCAGGCTCTTTTCTCCATCGAATAATTAAACATACATTCAAGTTACAATCAGTTCAAGACTGGATCTTCAAACAACTATCAACTGAATGTAAATTCATCAAATAGAAATCAACCACACGTTATATACAATGAAACGTACTTCAGGTACAATAGTTTAGCTACCCTCGGGAGCCCTGCGTGGGGTAGCCATGCCACAAAAGATACGTGATCGGACCACTGATAGTTCGGTACAAGCCTCTACGTAATTAAGATCATTTAGCGACTTTAACTCAGTTGATTGGAGAGGGAGTATCTCGAGGAATGCTTGATTCATTCTTTATACAATTAGGTGTAGCAGCGGTTGTGCTGTACAGAGCATACTAAATTATATCGGATTGATTTACTTAACGATCCTTAATGGAAACCAGTTACGAAACTCCGGTTTCCTAGGCTTTAGGTACTGGCTGCAGTCACATTTAGCAGTCATTTTTTTTATTATGTTTGAATCTCGGAATACCCCGCCCCCGTTGGCAAGATACGATGACATCTACATATAAATTGACTGCCACGGTTTGAGCCAAAACCGCTAAGTAGGTACTACTTTCTAATATTTGGAGGTAGCCTAAACTTAAACTCTGTTTGAGAATATTGTAATAACTTTAATATAAACAGCGAAAAATTTTGACTTTTAATTCCCTTTACACTTCGTATGCATCATGCACGTAGTGGTAAATAGCCCTTTCTCAATAGTATTTAGCGTGATTTGTCTCTCCTTCCGGTCACGCTCGCCGGATTGTCTCTCGTGCGACTATAAATCGTCGCTTCGACCGAAGTGTCTGTCTGTCAGTCCCAGCTGACGAAGGTTGTGTGTAGATAATGTGTTGGTGAAGTTAATATTTAGATAATTTAGGTTTATTGGGAGTGCCAGTACCTAGTGTGTGCCTTCATGTTTTATTTTCACTCTATTGTATTCATTCACAAAGGCTAAATTTTGTATGTGAAAGTATAATGAGTATGAATTTTTCGAAGTTTCTTACTATTTCGCTCTCTGATGGCTGAATGTATTGGGCTGAAATTTGGTACAGGAATAGATAAGAGTCTCAGAATAAATTCCCATGCGATGCGGGAACGGGAACGGAATATCACGCAGGCAGAACCGCGAGCATAAGCTAATATGTATGTAATCATAATTATAATACTGTGACAACATGCCATAGCGGGTAATCTTGTTAGGGCACGCTGACACAAAAGGTGCTGTAAAGAACTTAAAATATATAATAACTACAAATATTTCATCTCGTTTTCAGGTGAATTAACCTCAACACTTATTGTTACAATTTTAAAGATTTGGTAAGTTATCTGATCTGTTTTTATAGATACCTACCACGAAGATAGATATGTTTCTTAGTTTTTTAAATGGGATAATATATAGCTACTCTAATCTGATTGAATACCAACTCAGTCGCTACTATACCAGCCACTTTATTCTATAATAGAGAAACTATAGGTATAAATACCTAAGTATTCAAATTACAAACTTATGTAATTAAGTACACAAATTAAAGCAATGCGATGGGCGGAAGTAAGTATTTCAGCCGCCAGAGGCATGCCATACGCCCACTTTTCAACATTCGCATAATTATCATGAGGTGGCAAGTCTATTACCGTATTGAATTAAACTGGCGGAGGTTGTGTAAGGTGTGCAATGTGCAATGCAGCGTATTCAGAATGTCTGTTGGGAATCCTGGAGTCATCCTTCCGAGGGCTTACCCAAGGTTCTCAACCGTAGGCATTAAATAGGAAAAGTGTGGTTTTTAGTCGGTAGGAGTACGGCATGCCATCCATGTAGGATTTTCCACACCTTAAAGAAAAGCGTTTTCAGAACAAATCATTTCAATCGTTTACTATCTTCACGATCACGTGATATGTGTAACCTCTCCCTTACGTGTCGTGGCTATTAGGCTCCAAGGCAAGACTACAAGGTTTTCGCATTTCGCGCCGAGGGCTGTCCGGAACTTTAACAGCTCCCGGAGGACATTCAGATAAGATTAATATTTACTTCCTTTCTTTCGTGAAGACATTTAAAAAAAATTGTAAAATTAAAAATAATTGTTTGCTGTAATATGACTCAAATGTAGCTTACATTTTAATGTTGATAATAATGCTCGTAATCATTGCTCAATTTATTTTTACTTGTTTCGCAATCTTCTGAGATAGATACCTTTATATTCGATGTTAATTTCAGCTCGATACCGTATACGTTCACGAGATTAAGGGTAACAGACAGACAGACAGACGGATGGATGGATGGATAAGAAAGTGATTCTATAAGGTGTTCCAATTTTTAAATTTTGAACCTTAAAGATCATTGTTACGTTATACAAATATGATGAAAAACTAAAGAAAGTTAGAAAGAAACCAGTGATAGTTATTTCTTTGCTATGTTAAACTTGTCCCATTAGAAAACTTACCAATACTAGATTTCCTTATAGAGTATTTTCTAAAGAGCGTACCCTACTCAATATGTAAAGCAAGGTGGCAACCTAGCGACGCAAATGACTTCACTCGACCTCACTCCTCGTAAAGACCAAGTTTCTTTAGCACGCGGCACTATTCGCCGGCCAGCGGTCGAGTCTTATTTTCACAAAGTTTAACAGTTATGTAGATCAGTTATAAAGGTTCTTCTTACAATAGAATAATAATAGGTATTTTGATCGTATTGAATATCAAATATAATTAATAACAAGACAGTATCGTGAGTATGGAAAACCCCGAAAGTATATTTTAATGAGATCCTATGGCATTACAAGAGCGAGGAAAAAGTCATAAGCTTAGGAATGATATTATTTTATTTTTGCCTGTTTGAAGGGACAGAATATATTTCACTTTTATAGCTACAGGAGTGTGCGATTTATTTTATGATCTACCCACTGATATTTTTGTACAGTGAAACCAAAGTAGTGTTTCAGTGAAGGTACGGAACGGAGCTATGTAAATCAATTATTTAAATAAGCTTTACAGTTCACTAAAAACCCACTTATTTTTAAAAGTAATATAAAATGAGTAAACTGGTAAAATGACTGGCCCTTGGAAAGGAGTGGTCGTAAGATTATATTGGCAGGTTCTATTCTCTCAAGCTCTACCTATTGCCCAGTGAATGTGGCAGTAAATGTAAATTTGAAATTTGTAAAAACTTTGTGACTTCACTTCATTGAAAAGTAAACCCGTAAGTTTACTTACTAGTGAAACTATCTGTTAAGACCACGGATACAAAGGGACCCACAGCTATGGTCGACTATGATACTCACTACCTACTTGAACTTATTTTTAGACCAAAACCAACTCACCGTGTAACTGTGAAGTTCCGAAAGTGAGCTCCTCATTCTATTTAAAAAAATCCAATCGCCATTTTTTTAAAATAAGAGCCACTCAACTCAACGAGCGCCCTCTAGGTTCAAAGGGATCGGAGACTTAAACCTTTGTATTTCGGCGAAAAAAAGCTTATATCAGTCTGAGACGCGAATAATACATTTTCCTTTAATCTTCACTGACTCTTGTCTTTAGAAAATTTGCAGTTAGTAGTCTATGCTTCCATCAGCAGGCCAAAGATTTCTCTTTCTACAACGAAAGAATTGATCCTTATTGGACTCTTCCTGTTTTGAATTTTAGTCACTACTTCCTACGATCGAATCCATACGCTAACCGGTTTCGAAAGTAATGACGAAAAAAATTGGTGCGTTCAAAAGATAGTAAGTTAAATTCCCTTTTTGCAAAGCGCGAGTTACATTTTGTTAGTCCTCAACCTTAGAGTGGAGATGATTTATTTTATTTCTATAAAACCAATCAATAATGTAACTAGTTTCAGCTGAACATTATGACTTACGATATATTAGTATCTATCTATGAAATATTTGTACAAGCTCAAGATAAACCAATTTATTGCTAAGAGTATGTACTGAGATTTAATAACAGCACTTACAAAGACTTCAAGTTGGTTCTTAATATATGCTAATATAATAGGGAAATGTATGTAACATTTCCCTATTATAATAGCTACGTAAAATGTTAGAGCGTTACCGCTCTGGATAAAATTAAAAAGATATTTTGAATGGAGATGTAGTTGTATGTCATATTTAAGATAGGCCTTTGCATAATATTATCATACCAAGCGATTTTCCTGTACCTATTAAGCAATGAACCTAAAGCGTGTCTTAGGTAAGGTTATTCACGAGGCCCTCAACCAATGCAACATTTATGAATGCAGTGGTTTTGACGGTAGAAGTCTGGTATAGAATCCATGAGGGATTTCCTGTCGTAAAAAAGGCAATGTCAACGTCCCACAGTCTTATAGAAATTAAATTCAAACCAAGGTTACATTGTCCCTTCTTTAGCTTTTATAGAGTCTCGAATGATACCAACATTCTTATATATCAGAAAACTTTAATTTAACATATATTTGAGTACACAGTACATTTACAGTATTCTTATGGACCCCTCATCATATGCCATATTATTGTATCTTCTCTCTGAATACATAAACTAAACACTCATGGTTGTGAGTGATTCATTTATATTTGAAACACAGCTTGAAACATCTGAAAGAATTGACTTTTACATCTTAAGCATCCAATGGGGCAAAAGGAGCAATGACGCGTTACGAAGCTTTCCTTTTAAATAATAGTTACTTCCTATCCATACTGTTTGGGAACAAACTTTATACAGCCAGTGTATAAAAATAGGTGCCTTTCACATTGGTGCCGTTCTCTAAACTACTTCGTTCACATCGAAACAGCCCGCATTTACATATAAATGGCAGGCTCCGACACTACAGTAGCGACCTTAGCGTAATATGGCTGATACCTGCTGTTGACTTTTAGAATATGATCTTGTTTCGGGATAAGATTATGAGCACAATTACATGAACAGATTTCTTGGGGCTATAAAATGATATTCAATCTCCATCAGTCGTGATTTAAAAATCAAATCAAGTTCCTCGAAACTAGTGAAGTTTATTTTCCTACATCTTAATGATTCTATTATGGATAGGTCTTTAGTACGTTCACATGTTATTTTGCGTGTGCCGTAAGACGCGACTAAGGTTGCGTGAACATAAACAGAAGTTTATATGGGGAAGAAGTTTGTGAAGCTATTTTTAATGAATCACTGTAGAATTCCACAGTCTTGCCGATCACTTGTCTTGAACCAGAAAAATACATTCGCAAAACAGATCAAATCATTTAAATCAAATGACAGTGCGTTAGGGAACTCTATCGTTACCAAAAAAATAGTAAATGATAGTTAGTCTTCTACATGTATCTAAATTTTGTATCGGAATCAAACTCTTGTAATCACGACCGTTACGCTTACCGCCACCCCGAAACCGTCATATTTACCCGCATCTTGAAGCCGTGACTTCAAAACAGTAACCGGCTCAAATTTCGGAGCTCAAAAGTCGATGCTTGGAAATCAACAACCAAAAAAAATACACGTTTGTTCAGGTATTCATTGCAGTGGGCACTCCGGGAGTACCACTGGTTCCTTTTGTCATGTAGTATATGTACCAAATGTCCTGCCATCTTGACCTAGAGGATATTTCCACATGTTACCCATATTTTTATGTAAAATGACATAATAAACCAAACAGCGCTCGTAAATCACTGACCCTTTCTTGTAACATCTTAATCTATAGTATAAATAATACACCGCACCCACGTACGTGCGTAATTTCCTCAAACAAAAATGTTACCTTACAATAAAAACAGCTGAGGTTCGCTCATAAAACAGAACAAGTATGGCGGCGGTCGCAGTGGCGCCGTCTAGTGGACGTACGACGAACTAACGAAGTTTACGTCAAGTTAATGAAGTTTTCTTCTAGGGCTAAATTATATTCCTAATATAGTTTAACTCGCCCCCAGGCAAAAGGGTTGTCGGGGTTAGAATTTGTCCGAATAAATTGAACCTATCTACGTGAATTTTGGCAATAAAAGTGTAGACAAGTTTTTAGTACTGTATCCACTTTTATGCCATGCATGACTTAGTCATAGATAAAATTGTCTTTGAAATATTTCGAGCTAGCCTCGAGCAACCAATACATTTTTTTTTTTTGTGTATTATTAAACATTTTTTTACTATTGGTTATTATGTCTGTTAAGGGAACACTTTTCGCAAAACGATCCATTGCATAGAGAAGAAAAACTCTAAATGGAACACGGTTGTCAGTGAAATGACAATCGTTAAGGCCTTATGGGTGGCTTGAAGATTTCAACTGTGAGTCGTCGCAACCTGCGCTATCCATATCAATACGGCAATAGGCTCACCAACTATTACGAGGGACGTAAAAGTATAAGGTGAAATGTGGGCGTGTCTTATGCGCCTGCTTACCCCTTCGGAGATAATGGTGTGACTATATGTATGTAAGTATGAAGGTTGCGAGCACATGGAGCACTATCATAAAGATTCTAAATCACAAAACAAACAAACAAACAAATAAACTGTGTTGCAATCGTCCATATGCTACGGTTACCAACCTCCTGGTGGGCCGTAAGCTTGTCTGCCACCTATGTAAGTACCTAGTATATTTAAAAAATAATCTGGCAAACACTTTTCTTATTTGAATCGGTGTAATTTCACTCTTAAATATAAATTTTCGTCTATCTCACTAATGTAATATGCATGATATTGGATTAGCCGTCGGTTTTACAGGCTCTTTGGAAAAAACACGGGGCTATAAGTAGCCTGCCGCAAGGATTTGTGTTTCTAGATTGACGAGGCTCTTGAGTGCTTTTGATCTCGAAGGTATTAGAAAGATGTCTCAAAATTTTCATTATAAAAAAAATTCAAATAAACTGATGGAGATTTAACCGAGGAAAGATATTAACTTTATTATATTTCGTGTAATGAATTTTTATTCAGTCGTTTGGAAAGTTTCATGGATAAAAATTTATCGCAAATAGGTTTGACATAGAGTGAGAGACTGGAGAACGCTACTTGGCAAACGTGGGGTAGGACGTCCACCCGCCAGATGGACTGACGATCTGGAAAAGGTCGCAGGCCTGGACTAGATGCGAAAGGCACAGGACCGTGTGTTGTGGCGTACATTGGGAGAGGCCCACGTCCAGAAGTGGAATGCCATGGGCTGATTTGAAGGTTTGAGATATCCTTTCAGAATTATAAGCTAATATAAAGTGAGACACCTACTTTCTGTCAGGTGGGCCGTTTCTTTGTCTACCACCTTACTGGTATATATAAAAAATAAGCGCCTCAATACGAAGAATTGTCTCAAAATACCTAATTGACGGAGAACTACAAATAGGCTTTTGTATTAGAAGTCTAATGGTCTGGGAAAGTCCCTCTGGTCAACCAATTAGGACAAAAAATTAAGGCCTATTAGGTTTAGTAATAATAGATCTATTACCTCCACTTGAAACAGAGGTTAATGCTGTTGAACTTGACGTTATTCTTGAAGCATATTAATATAAAAGATAGTTAATCTCGACTGCCACACGGTGTCTAGTCTCTACATCTGATTGCTCTATCAAACAACTCGTGTTCTTTGCCGATTGAGAAACGAATTAAAAAATCTCTAATTTAATTTATTGATTTAGAGAACTTATGCGCTCTTTTTGTACGGCGGGTAATAGAAAGTTTGATAACAAGTGAAAAAGCTGTACTTTCGTTAGATAAATAACTCAATATGTACTCAGTTCTGGGACATCCTTCCTAGGGGTTTACCCGGGTCTCCCGGCCGTAGGCTGTTGGGCGTTACGTGATATTTTTAGTCGGTAGGAGTTCGGCATAGCATCCATGAAGGATTTTCACTCAAGTTACAAAAAAAAAGTGTGTGCGTGTAACCGTCGTTAACCTTTACACGGCATTTAATGGTATTTTAATATCATTTATTCGAATTTTGAATAGCGTTAACTATGTTTCTGCTATTCAAAATTCAAATAGTAAGCGTTACATCCGTCAGAAAAAAATCTGAGTGGCTCCCTAGTCGCGCCTAAAGAAGTTTTACTACATAAAAGCCGTCTAAAATAGCTTGATGAATTATATAACATTTAGGCAGGCACCTGATATAACCTTATTTATTCCACGGTCGTTCGATACACCGTAATGGGGTACGAACACGTTATATAAATCGTTTTCCGAAACGTCCACTAAACTAACTTCGGAAATCCGCGGTGGCATCCATCACTCGACGCATTATTTGGTTTCGTTCCTAACAAATCGGATCACGTTCCAATGAATAATGTGTTTGATATCAAACGCCTTTAACCGACTTCGGCAAGTCAGATAAAAAGGGTAATGAACTTAGTACTCTATGTATATGTATAGTTATGTCTGTTACAGTGTAGCAGTTATAGTATCTGACTACTAAACCCAAAGCAGTGGGTTCAATTCTCACCCAGCAACAAATTTTGTATAATGAGCACATTGATTTATTCAGAATCTGAATGTATTTTTCTATAGACTACGTGCCCCCTTAGAATCATAATTGTGTTCTAAACTATTATACCTTATCTGGATATCCATATCCAAAAACGAATCAAAACCAAAACATCCAAATTAGTCCCGGCATATTCGAACGTTAGCTGAACATTTTAATAACGGTGCCGAAATATCAGGAACTAAAATCGCGCATCTACGAGTATACTAATTAAAGAGGAAAGATTTGATTGTTTATTTGTTTGCATCGAATAGGCTCCGGAACTACTGGACCGATTTGAAAAATTATTTCACTGTTGGGAAGCTACACTCTTTGTGGTGAAAAATGCTATATTTTATTCCCGTATTCCCATGGGAACGGGAACTACGCGGGTGAAAGCGCGTGACGTCAACTTGTAGTAAATATGTCCCGAAATTAACGGACTTGATTGTCACAACACAACCATGTGACTATATTCTTTTCATACTTTGTACACCGTGATTTTTTAAGTTTGTGATCGGTTTTCTTGTTACATAACATTTTAAAGATATATTTTAAAGACGCCAGAACGGTCGTTTATCTCTGCACACCATTGTCAGGTGGCTCTCAGCTATTTACTGTGGGTTTGTAGACATTTGTAAAGGGAACGGAACCGCTCCAACGATTTATGGCGTAAGGTCACTTTCATTTAGTATTAAAGCACTTGTTCAAGTTGGACTTCGAGCATTAAGTAGTCCTATTGTTTCAGTACTAAGAAACCTTCCTACCTTACCTAAGTGTTTATCTAAGCATATTAAATGAACTGGCTCACTAATGCATATCTTAAACCACTCAATCGATTTGACTAAATATTTGATCTTGTCAATGGTCTCGTGGAGTGAGAGAGTGGCCTCCAATCGCTAGATGTCGCCATTGCTTATCATCAGGTGGGCGGCATCACCTTAATGAGCTAAATATAAAAATAATAAAAGAGTCTTTTTCATTGTTTATGCTGTTGATTGATGGCACTTCTTGGAACTTGCTGCACATATTGGAAACGACACTACCTGGAGTACTATCTTGTATTTTCATCTAGACCTTTGCTAATGCCGTGAGGCAAAACCGGTCAGATTTATAATAATAAATATTGTGGAACAGTACAAGCGTCGTTTTTTTTTTTTTTTTCATTCTCGAGCGTTTGAATAATCTTACAAGTAAAGTCTGAATCCCAATATACTTCACTCATGAAAAAACTAAACTGCTAGGTTCTAAGTGAAAATACTAACGCTCCCTATCTTCTCAGTCAAATTTACTGATAGACTTAATTTATTTCTAAGGTATCGCAGTCTTCCTTCTCAAACGAATATCACATTATTATCTAATTACGAGGGTGGCAAATCACAGCATACCCCAAATAAGATAAAGTATAAAAACTTGTAAACTGTCGGTATCACTATAACAGGTAGCAAACAAACTTCATGTTAAATAACGTTCTTCACGATCATCTAAAATAAAGCTTGGGAACTTACTATTCTATTCTAAACGTTATAGTATCAATTTATAACTCAACGATTTAATTGTTTTCATCATTGATTTCATCCGTAGATACTAGGGTATCAATATAAACAGTAGTTAATGTATTCAATGGGCAGTTCCACCTGTTCCTGTATTGACCCGCGCCACGGACCGTTGCACGTGATTTAACACAATTACACTAATGAATATATCACTCGGCTTAATTACATGAATTATGCAACTGAGCTGGGTATACCAAATATCAGGCCAACTAGTTATTTATTCATACTTGTTGTAAAATGAATTATGCAATCATTTTTAAACAGTCCCAGCGCGGGTGTAGCGCTTTTGGTGTTGAATAGGCTATACAGGGACCGCTTTCATGAGGTGGGCCGTATGCTTGTTCGCTATCTTCGTGGTATAAAAATCCGTGGTTTTCAAGAATCGGCCGCTGAAAATATTTTTGTAAAGCAATTAGTATGCCATCGTTTTCATATGAATTTCATTAAGTGTTCAAAGGTCAACTTGGTTTAGACGGTGCTTGACCTGTGAGCTTTGGTTAAAATAGGGCAATGCTCCACCAACTGGGCTGCTGAACCACAATTTTTGATTTAGACAAGAAAGTCTGAGCTAAGTTGTCTTTTCTCGACTGGTGTAGTATTATATTCTATTAGCTCCGTATAAATACCCTTATATCACTTGTAAACCTAATATCTCTGCGTACACATAAAGAAAAAACCCTCCATTGTAAAGCTCAATGTACACTGCGTGCTAAGGCATTGTCCCACGATGTCCCTGGACAAAACCCGAGTGTGTACTCAGTGCCCTCTGTAGACAAATTGTGCTCAAACAGAGCCCCTCTTCCATTTTACTGAGAGCATTAATAAAATTAAACAGAGAGGAATAATATAAATTACACAGACGATTTCTTTCAAATTACTCACTAGAAGAAATATTAAAAATTGTTCAATGCGATTTGAAGAGTTTTGATTTTTTAAATCTTTTAAAACACGATGTATCTGAAATGGAATAGGTATTTAATTTATTTGTTTACAACATGTCGTACCAGATAAGAATTACTCCTATGATATAATTAGAAATTGAAGTCTCCTCTTCGTTGCGGTTTAACTGATATAATTCCGTACTCAATTAATAAACTCCTATAGATTCTGCCTCGTCCATTAGTTTTGTAAACTGACTAAGTTGGACATCAAAACTAATTTCATCTAATCCACAAATTTGATATCTGAATAATAAATCGACTAGTTATTTTTAATGCGACCCCTCGATAAGGCAAACTGAAAGCTTCTGACCGGACAGACAAGATATATAAAAAAATCATCGTTTATGTAGGTATCGGATATAATTTTATATGCATTTAATGAAAAGATGTAAATTTGCAATCCCAAACAGATACCTACTTTTTTTATGAATAGCTTAGTAGGCGAAAATGTTAAATCTGAGGAATCGCTCGCTGATACGAAATTTAGAAGCATATTTTTACCTTTTAAATCGCGCTAATCACAGTGTTGATGGTGTTCAAGTGCCTATTTGTATGGTAATGGGCCTCTGATGACGTCACCCCACTACACTCAAATAAAATTTCATGAATATTTTTCTTTTAATTGCTTAGATAACACTAGTTTGTATGTTTCAAGTGTTGACAGTTCTCGGTTTATGTAAGTATAATGCATGCAACAGATAAATAAATACGAGACAGCAGGATCCTTCTAAAGGATGTTGGACTTGACGAAATCTGGTCTGGGTGTCTCAGGAGATATCACGTCTCCTGAGACAAGACAAGATTTTTTCTTATTCCGGGGGTGACTTCAAGCGCCTACTGGATCGCTCTTCATCTCCTTTACTTCCAGAGGGGCGCTTCAGAGCGACGGCAGTTTCTTTCTTCTGTGGAAAGTTCATCTGGCCTCCCGGGAAAAGCCCCATCAAAGGACGTTATTTTTGACATTGTCGGGTTAGTCTTACCCCTGTCTTAACTCCTGGCCTTTCCTGCGACAGAGACACGCAGCGACGGTGGTTCAATGGGAAGTTCAGCTCCCCCTTGGTCCTAGCGTTTGCAAAAAAGGTGTTTCCGTTATTTTAGAGTCGCCTGAATTATTTTGGGATGAAGGCGTGGTGATATAATATTGGTAAGACCATATTCATGTCAATCTATACATATAATAAAATGATAGAAGAGTCAAAACTGTACATTGGAAATATTAAAAAAAAAATACTCGCTGGGTGTTCAATATAAGATACCGAAGCCGAAAATATAGTTAGAAAATTTTTTGTCTGTTTGTCGGTTTGTCTGTTTGTCTGTTTGTCTGTTTGCTTTGCTTTGTCCGGAAGGATCTCGAAAAGTACTCAATAGATTTGGTTCAAATTTTGCACAAATATTACTTAGGGGTGGAGTCTTCAAATAGGCTATATATTATCACGCTACATGCCCTAGGGGCTAAGCAGAGAGCAATCAAATTGGCATTATAATACACTTTTCACGCGTACGATTTATTCTACCTTTGTAAAAAAAAAAATTGACATTGTCAAATTTCTATTTCACTGACATGAGCATTTAATTTTATTTATTTGGAGACATTTTGCTATATTTCATTTATTGTTTGTTTATTGTTTATTATTATTATTATTTTATTTCGATTTCTAATATGTAAAGTGCTGTGTTAAGAAAGATTTTTATTTTTAATGTAATAATTTAAATTTTTGCACACCGTTTGTTTACGGTGAAACATGCTGTACCTAACCTTAGTAACATAACATAAGAACCCTGTAACCATGTTTCTAGCAAATAAATAATCTATTCTATTCTATTCTATTCTATCTATACGAAGTCGCGGGCAACAGCTAGTACATATCATAAAATGATAAAAAAGTGAAAACTGTACATTAGATATATTTCATTAGATATACTAATCTAACGTTGCTAAATGAGTTTATTACGAGTGCTATGGAAGGTGGCAAACAGGTTGATGTCGTCTACACTGATTACAGCCGGGCTTTTGATCGTATTCATCATGACACCTTATTGAAGAAATTAAGTAGCATTGGAATAAGAGGGGGTCTACTCCGTTGGTTCTCCTCTTATCTCATGAATAGGACTCAAGCTGTTACTCTCAATGGCCGCGTATCTGGTTGGGTCACTGTGCCCTCTGGTGTACCTCAGGGTTCCCTGATGGGACCGTTGCTTTTTGTGATTTATGTGGATGGCATCGACTCCTGCCTTAAAACTTCCAAACTGCTGTGTTTTGCGGACGATATGAAAATATATTCTTCTATATCGTCGTTGGAAGACATGGCAGCACTTCAAGCTGATTTAAATCGGCTTCATGAATATTGCCAGGTCAACAAACTTGGCCTGAATCCGGCGAAATGTTCTGTAATAACGTACACCAGAAAACGTAATATATTGACTTCAAAGTATGTGTTGGGGGGTGAGGCCCTCTTGAGAACAAATAACGTACGAGATCTAGGTGTATATCATGATAGTTGCCTAGTATTTGACGATCATATTGATGCAATAGTCAAAAGAGCTTCTAAGGCGCTTGGGTTTGTGATGCGCATATCCAGGTGCTTCACTGAAGCTAAGACACTTAAAATATTATACTGTACATATGTGCGAAGTCACCTGGAATATGCGTCTCAAATATGGAACCCATGTTATAATGTTTACATTGATAGGATTGAGAATGTTCAAAAACGATTCATGAAATACCTGTGCTATCATCAGAGAATTCCGTACCGATCGGAAAATTACTTGCTGCTGTGTAGGAAATTTCACATACTACCACTCATAAATCGTCGAATGATAGCTGACATACTGTTTCTAACAAAAATAATGAATAATGAAATCGATTGCCCTGACCTCCTAGAGCAATTCAACTTCAATGTACCTGGTAAATCATTACGTCACTTTTCTCCGCTAAGTGTACCAAAAGCTTCAACGAATTATAGGCAGAATAGTTATATTGTGCGTGTGAGTAGAAGTGTGAATCAGATAGCTAGACAGCAGGATTTTGATTTATTCTCATTGAGAGTGGCAGCGGTGAGAAGGATGTTGAGCCTAGACTTTTTCAAGGGCATAAATTAGTATTGTAAAATTAGAAATAAGTTCGTCTTCGTAGTATTTACACTTTTAACTGTGCTTTGTTTCTGTTAGGGTTACTTTTCTGTTTTTTTAATACCTTTGCTCACTTTTTGTAGTTAAATGTGTTGCTATAAGTGAGGACATGTAATTGGCTTTCTGATTCTATGAATGTGTGTCACTCTGGTAATATAAGCTGTAAGTCCTCCATGCCTTAAATTAAATAAATAAATAAATAAATAAATTTAAAAAAAATACTTGCTGGGTGTTCTATATAAGATACCGAAGCCGAAAATGTAGTTAGAAATTTTTTTGTCTGTTTGTCTGTTTGTCTGTTTGTCTGTTTGTCGGTTTGTCTGTTTGTCTGTTTGCTTTGCTTTGTCCGGAAGGATCTCGAAAAGTACTCAATAGATTTAATTCAAATTTTGCACAAGTATTAACTAGGGGTAGGTTCTTCAAATAGGCTATATATTATCACGCTACATATCCTAGGGGCTAAGCAGAGAGCAATCAAATTGCCAAATAACATAATTTTCACGCGTACGAAGTCGCAGGCAACGGGTACACTACATTAATACGAAAAACTTAATTCCGAAAGTCACAATCACGAATTTCATAAGTCCGAATGATTCGAAATCCCGAAAGTCAAAAAACCGATGTTTCATAAATCCTTTTTATTAAAAGTCATAATTTTAAAATTCCGAGTGTTTACAATTCCGACTGTCAGAATGCCGAATTTCAAGAAACCGAACCGTTGAATTCCGAATCATTAAAATTCCGCCATATTATAAATACGAACTCCGATTATAAAAAATCCGAAATATCATAAATACGAAGGGTGAATGTCGTTTCCACCTGTTCCTGTTTTAACCCGAAAACTTATCATTAAAGACGATTATTTATGTTCCCGATTCCACCCGTTTTTTTAATAAAGTATCGTGAAGTCTAACTACTAAAAATATTATTTCCAAGTCAGTGGAAGGCAAACGACAAAACAAAAAAAAATAACCACGAAGGCTAAGGCGGGAGCGAAGCGGAGCGGAGCTCCCGCCTTAGCCTTCTAACCTAACCTATCCGAGTCGGGGTACTCTGAGTCGGGGTGTTAACCATTCACTTATTATGGTTAACACCTCGACTCGGATAGGTTAGGTCAGACGGCTAAGGCGAAAGCGAAGCGGAGCGGACTTTCGTGGTTATTTTTTTTTGTTTTGACGTTTGCCTTCCACTCACTTGGAAATAATATCTTCGGTAGTTAGACTTGACCGTACATTATTAAAAAAAACTTAAACAGTTCTGAATAATGTTTTTCGGGAAAATAACAGTCCGGTCTTTTGATTATTCTTACTAATGAAATTAGGAAAAATAAAAATTCGTACCAATGACTTTCGGATAAATGAATATTGTCATTTTGAATATTCGGAGCTTTGTTTCTTAGGAATTATAATGTTCGGAATTTTGATCATCGGAATATTGAAATTCGAAAAAACATATTTCGGAATTTTTGGTTGTTCCCGCAGGCAACAGCTAGTCTAATATAAGATACCAGATTTGTGAATTACTTACACACAATGTACAGACTGCGTATCCTCTAGTTAAAATAAATAGCGAAATTAAAAAGTTAGGATGGCGCGCGGCGCGTGTCATTTATTTCAGTGAGGTGTTATTGCTGCAGTCGTCTCGTATCAATTGTGCACAGAGTTTTATGTCACCTCAACCGCGGCCATTACGGAAGTTGCTTTGCATTTTGTGAACTGAATATTTTGTGCACTTTGCCAGGATATTGTGACTTTTATTATACAGGATATTGTAACTGTTTCTATTCTACTATTATTTAGTTTTAAACTACTAAAGTTTGTTCATTACTAGTTGACAATTGAAAAATAAAATGCTTTCATAGTGCGTTAACACAGTGCATAAATTTACGGAAAGAATTAAAGTAATAAAACTTATACAGTGAGTAATTGCCAACCCACTTTGCTTTTAATACACTATTATATTAGTGGTTTTGACTTGGTGCTTAAATACTGGGGATCGGTGATACAAAATGAATTTCCTTTATTACTTGTGTCTTGTACAAACTTTTAATTCGGAATGAATATAAATTGACATTAGAGTGAAGTTCTTAATACTAGTTCGTCCTTATGCCGTTGGCGGCGCTGCCGTCCGTTGGTATCTTCAGTCCGTTGGTATCTTCAGTCCGTTGATATCTTCAGCCTAGTGCGGTCTTCCTCTCGTGGATACTAGAGGGCGTTAGTAGGCCGCACCATACCGGCCGCCTTGAAAGCTCCTGCTTTCAAAATTAAGGTACTGCATCGCAAGCAGCTCTGGAGTCTTCAGTTGCAGGCACTTCCACTGGCAGAGGGCATATTTTGGGGAATGCTCTGAGTACAATGCCTTTAGAAGTGAGAATCCTTGCTACACGACTGATGCCATCCTTGCCCGCAAACGTTTCAATAATTTTGCCCATATGCCACTGCAAGGGAGGCAGGTGTTCATCCTTGATGACAACAAACATACCCTCTTTGAGGTCTCCACGGTGAGTCTTCCACTTGCACCGTGTCTGAAGCTCGGCTATATAATCCATAGACCAACGTTTCCAGAAGCTCTGTCGCAGTTGCTCCACCTTCTCATAGCGGGTCAGGTGACTCATCTGTACTCCGGTGATATCCTTGGTTGCAAGTGTGGTCAATGGTCTGCCGATGAGGAAGTGAGCTGGGGTAAGAGGGAGAAGATCCTGTGGGTCTGCGGAAAGAGGAGACATTGGACGGGAGTTCAGGACGGCCTCAATTTGTGTTAACACCGTGCTAAACTCTTCGTACGTTAAATGAGCGGTACCCAATATGCGTCCTAAATGCAGTTTACAAGCCTTCAGATTACTCTCCCACAGTCCTCCAAAATGAGCGGCATAAAATGGAATAAACTTAAATTCTATGCTTTCATTACCTAATTCATCGATTATATTTTGAGATTGTGATTTAAACATTAAATTAATTTCTTTCATAGCTCCAACAAAGTTTTTGCCATTATCTGAAAATATTTGTGATGGTTTTCCCCTTCGGGCAATAAACCGTCTTAACGCTAGGATGTAGTCTTGAGCAGAAAGACTGCCGACTAATTCAAGGTGAATAGCTTTAGTCACAAAACAAACGAATAGACAAATATATCCCTTTTCAAGTTTAGCACCCCTACCTTTGCGGTTAAGTATAAGGACAGGTCCTGCGTAATCAACTCCGCATCGAATGAAAGGGAAACCCTGTTCGATTCTCTCAGACGGTAAATTCCCCATGATGGGACTTACAGTTTTACCTTTCATTCGAACGCAGCGAACGCATTGATGCACTACTTTTCTTGCTAGGGTTCGACCCCCTATGGGCCACCAAGTTTCACGAATGTTAGCCAACAATAATTGGGGGGCCGCATGTAGAAGCCGTTGGTGCTCATACCGAAATATTAATGTTGTTAGATGATGTTTGCTGCATAATAATATGGGGTGTTTTTTATCATAAGAAAAGTCTGAAGAATAGCTTAGACGTCCACCTACTCTTATAATATTATTTTCATCTAGAAGTATATTAAGCTTAGAAATTGCAGGTGACGTTTTCAAAGGTAAGTTACGTTTTAAACTATTATATTCATTTGAATATGAGGATTGTTGCGCAAGACGTACTAACATCAGCGACGAAGCGTTGAGTTCGTCGACAGATAGCGGACCAGTCACACGGTTTAGTCGCTGGCGCAAATTATGAAGGTATCGTAAGACATACGCACCAGCACGTCTTATACGATTGTACGATGAAAACCTTTCAAACTGTATAATATCAATTTTGACGGTATTGCACGTCATACTGGTGGTATGAGATTTAAGTTCTGGTAAGTCTACAGTCTGTATTGTATCGTCAGAATAATCTTGTATCCAGGTCGATCCTGGTAACTCAAAAAACGGAGGACCATTCCACCATAACTTACTGTCTACCAGTTCGGTAGGGTAAAGCCCACGAGTAACCAGGTCTGCAGGGTTAATTTTGGTACCTATATGAGACCATCCAGCATCACTGGTAAGGTCGTTTATTTCTACTACGCGATTCTGAACAAAGGTCTTTAGTGAGTGTGGAGGCGTACGTATCCAACCTAGAACTATAGTTGAATCGGTCCAGAAATAAGTGTTATGAAAACTTAACCGTAAAGAACTAATAATTTTTTTATATAAACGGGCCCCGACGAGTGCCCCGCACAGTTCTAGACGAGGTATACTAAGTGATTTGAGCGGTGCAACCCTACCCTTAGCACAAAGCAACCTACTGCACACAAGAGAGGCCTCCGAGTATGTACGTACATATGCACACGCACCATAAGCAGACTGTGACGCATCTGTGAATATATGGAGTTCTATACACTGCTTATGTGTACCTACGACATGCCTTGGTATGCGTAAATCACGTAAGCAGTGTAAAGTATTACTAAACTTTTCCCAAGTGACTAAAAGTTCCTTTGAAACTGGTTCGTCCCAGTCTATTTTACACAACCACAACTTTTGCAATAGAATTTTAGCTATAATTACAGCTGGCGCTAAAATTCCTAATGGATCGTACACTTGCGCTATGACTGACAAAATGGAACGTTTAGTCACTACATTATTAGCAGTAACAAAATTCGTAGAAAAATGTAGTTCATCGCTTTTGTTATACCAACCTAATCCTAATGTTTTACTATTACCATGTTCACCTAAAGATAACCTCTTAGATAGGTCATGGGAACTAATGTCCATGTTGAACACCCACTTACGCAGCGGGAAACATCCGCCCTTTAATGTATCATATACCCGTTCACACAGACTTAGCAAGCTAGGGAGGTGGTCGTGTCCTAGACACACATCATCAACAAAAAAATTATATCTAATTACCTCTGCAACCTCTCTGTCTACCTCCTCACAATCAAGTGCAAGCTGATTAAGGCAACGCATACTGAGGTATGGCGAAGCGGCCATGCCATAGGTTACTGTATTTAAACGATAGATACCTATAGGGTCAGACAAACGCTCACGCCAGAGTATCAGCTGGAGTGAACGTTGGTCTGGTTGTACAAGGATCTGTCTAAACATTTTCTCCACGTCTGCACATGCTACATATTTATATTGCCTAAATCTTAGCAGTATGGAGAAAATGTCATTCTGGAGCGGTGGTCCTGCTAACTGAATATCATTCAGTGACTTACCCGATGAAGTCACCGCACTAGCATCGAACACCGTCCGTAGTTTCGTTGTGGAACTATTATTGTTGATAACGCCATGATGAGGTAAGAAATAATGAGGTGATTCATATGATTCTATACGAGTCATATGACCGAGGCTTATGTATTCATTAATGAATTCTGAATATTTTTGACGGAATTCAGGGAAACGGGTGAACTTTCGTTCAAGTGCCAATAGTCGCTTATATGCAGAGCTGTAACTGTCACCTAGTGCATCCGCTGACTCCTTTAAAGGTATCCGTACAGAAAACCTACCTTGTTCTGTACGCTTAGTTGTTTTTATGAAAATATCCTCACACAGTTTCTCATCTGCACTGAGGACCCTACCAACTTTAGGAACTTCTTCTAATTCCCAAAACAATTGTAATTGTGTGTGTAATGTTTGACTATGGTTACATTGTACCTCTTTGGAATGATTAAACTGATTATTGTACAAT
Source organism: Miltochrista miniata (assembly GCA_933228765.1). NCBI lineage: Eukaryota > Metazoa > Arthropoda > Insecta > Lepidoptera > Erebidae > Miltochrista > Miltochrista miniata. The sequence goes on from OW121770.1 coordinate 884,202, forward strand.
GTACCAGAAAGTATCCAGCCAAATTGTGTATTTTGTAAATGGGGGCCTTGTCTTAACCTAAACTTACCTTCACATAAAAGGTCCCAAAATATATCAGCACCTATTAATATGTCTATCTCTGATGGTAAATAGAATTGAGGATCAGCAAGTTTAATGTTATCAGGTATAGGTAGGCTCCTTACATTTATACCAGCTGAAGGAATATTATTTGTAATACGGGGTAGTACCAGACATTTTAAGCTCTTGGTATATGTATTTATTTTTGAACGTAGCTTAATGGTACATAAGTGGGTAGACTGCATTATAGAATGTCCTACGCCTGTTATATGATAAGTGGACTGTAATATCTGTATGTTCAATGATTTGCATAATCTTTCAGTAATGAAGCAATGTTGGCTACCATTGTCCAGAAGTACACGTGCAGTGTGGTATTTGTTATTACTATCTGCTACATCAACTAATGCTGTGGATAATAGAACTGTAGGTAATAAAGAATACTCTAAATCACTGCCATCTGATTCTGGCTGCTTAGTAGCAGAGTGTAATAATGTGGAGATAGTGGAGACGTTAGCGGTGACTGGGAGTGACTGCATGTTCTCTCCGCGGCTCACATGTGATTCGCTGTTGGTCTTGTCCTGACTATCACTGCATACCAGACTATTGTGTTTTTTGTCACAAAGCTTGCATGACCCATACCTACACTCACCCACCAGGTGACCAGTGCGTAGGCAGTTACTACACAAGCCTTTATTTTTTATGAATTTAACTCTTGCTTCTACGGTTAAATTAAGAAATGAGGGACATGAATATATAGAATGATTTTCATTGCACATTGTGCACCTACGCACCCGGGATAAACTAGTACTGCTAGACCTCTGTGCGTATGGTACACCTTTTCTGCTATCTGTGGGTACACTACTTGTGCTGACATAACTATGGCTTGAATGTTTTTGGTTATTATGATTACCAGAATGTGAGCGTTCCGTATTCTTACTTTCAAATGACTGTTTAGAATGATTTACCTTTACCATTTCTAATAAATCAGCTCTGGATTTGAGAAATCTAAGTAAATCCTCTAATTTTAATACAGATTGTACACTACCCACATTAAGCAACCCAATGTGATTCTCCCATTCGCGTTCAGTAGCCTGATCTAATTTTGAGACTATTAAATACATTATCAAGGTGTCCCAGGCTTCTGTGGATTCGCCTAATGTTTTCAAGGCACGTAAATTTCTCAAAACCATATCTATGAGTTTCCTAATTTGAGAAGCTGACTCTTTGTGAATTGACTGAATACTGAACAAGGCCTTCACATGATTGTGTGTTAATAATCGTGGATTATTAAATCTGTTATCTAATAACTCCCAGGCGTGAGTGTAATTGTCAGAAGTAAATTCTAAAGCACTTATAACCTGTAATGCACTGCCAGTTAATGACGATTTCAAGTAATGGAATTTCTGGATGGAATCCAAATCTTCACGTGTATTAATCATACTATCGTACGAATTTTTGAATTCCAACCAGCGATCATATGCACCGTCGAAGGTAGGCAACTTAATATTAGGTAACTTAATCCCTATCGATTGTTTTGTGACCTTGCAGCTATTATCCAGTACATCCTTTTGCTTTAATAAAAGCTTCGCTAAAGCTATAACCCTATAAAATTGATCCTCAAACCGTGCTCTTTCTTCTAATTGTTTTGACAGCTCGGTTTCGGATACTTCTATCGCCCCTTGGAAATCATTAAAAGTATTAATTAATGTAGAATTACCTTCAAGGCGTAATTCTAATTCTTGTAACTGTTGGTTTGATAAAGGAGCAGATAACGCTTTGACATAATTTTCAAATAACGTTAGTCTGCCCTTGACCGAACCACGTTTTTTAATCAAATCTGCTAACTTATGATCAGTCTTGGGCTCACTCATTTTAAAGAAACTGAAAGGATTACTCACGGTTTTATGTAGATATTAATCGTTTTTAATCGATTGCCACGTATCGTCGAACTTACAATTTTATGTACTTAGTAGTTGGGTACCGTCATGCAACGCCTGAAATAAAGCACGCGATTAAACAAAGGAATATGAACAAATGGAAAGGAAAGACGGGAGTGCCAGCCTGCAACGGACTAGTCTTCGTACAGCAACCTTCCAATTCGTATTTTTATGCGACGAAAAAGATTTGTATGAATTGCTGCGTCACCGCGTCTTTTCCCAATTGTATGTAGGTAGGTAGGTATGCTTCCCAATCTCCAACAGTTTTTCTTGAAATACGTATTTCCAGTGAAATGTAGCTTTGCTGCAAAGGATCCGAGCATCCGGCTCTGATCGACCATATGGTTTTGACTTGGTGCTTAAATACTGGGGATCGGTGATACAAAATGAATTTCCTTTATTACTTGTGTCTTGTACAAACTTTTAATTCGGAATGAATATAAATTGACATTAGAGTGAAGTTCTTAATACTAGTTCGTCCTTATGCCGTTGGCGGCGCTGCCGTCCGTTGGTATCTTCAGTCCGTTGGTATCTTCAGTCCGTTGATATCTTCAGCCTAGTGCGGTCTTCCTCTCGTGGATACTAGAGGGCGTTAGTAGGCCGCACCAATTAGTCCAGGAGCCAGTTACATTTTCGGTCAATTATTTCTTCTTGAGCGAAACTTCGTAAAATGCATAACGGACTTATACTATGAATACTCGCGACAGTCAGCTGCGTCTCCGTGGGTGGGGTGGGCAGTGGCAGCCTCCCACGCATGGAGAAAAAAGAATGTTTTCAGTCATTTCCTTTCATTTGAAAATTTATCAGAGTATAGTTTATGTAGTATTTTGAAAGAAAAACATAGTCAGCTGACCATAACACGGTGGATTATACGTCAGCTGGCTCCTTGAACATGAGAAAAAAGAATATATTTTCAATAACTTGTTAATTATTATTTCCTCCCGGATGAAAATTTATCAGAGAAATTGTTAAAATACTCTAGTAAATAATAAAAACAATCAGCTAGCTGTAAGCCAAGGGAAAATTCGTCAGCTGATAAGTTTCAGTAGGTCATAGATATAGATGCTGTTGCGTTACACCTTTCAAGGTACCAGCTGACAAACTTTCCACTGAGATACAGCAAGCTGACATTAATTTTCATTCATAGTAGCATATAAACGATCACCAGGTAATTTTTTAGTTGAGAGGAAATCATTGAAAATATTTTTTTTTCATGTTCAAGGAGCCAGCTGACGTATAATCGACCGTGTTATGGTCAACTGACTATGTTTTTCTTTCAAAATACTACTTAAACTATACTCTGATGAATTTTCAAATGAGAGGAAATGACTGAAAAAACTTTTTATTTCTCCACGCGTGGGAGGCTGCCATTGCCCACCCCACCCACGGAGTCGCAGCTGACGGTCGCGAGTATTAACTGTATAAGTCCCTTATGCATTTTACGAAGTTTCGATTGGGAGGTACTTGGTCATGAAAATCTGTCACTGGCTCCTGGACTATATGGTAATAAACCGCAGCTAATATTTTAATAAATAAATAATACACTCATGTTTTATTCAAGGATGTACTTGAACAAAAAATCTCTGAAACAAGTTTATAGTATATTCGATGATTGACAATTCATACTTTTATCCATACTAATATTATAAAGCTGCAGAGTTTGCTTTTTGTTTGTTTGAACGCTAGGATCTCGAAAACTACTGGTTGAAATTCAAAAATTCTTTTACAGTTCGGTAGTTTATTTATCGAGGATGGCTATAGGCTTAAATAGCATCTCTCTATAACGAATAGGAGCGGAGCAGTAATGATAAATGTAATAACGGGGGAAAAATTGTTCTTTTTGAGATACCGCAACTCTCTCTTTCTCTCTTTATTATGTGATGCAAATAAAGTTGCACTGGTCAGATAGTGATTAACAACAAGCAAAAAAGGAAGACATCAAATAAGAACTCTTTTGTTAAAGAGGTACATGGATCATACATCAGGTCTATATTAAACAAAAAACAATTATTCTTTACGACGTTTTTAATTTAGAGAGACTGGTATAAAATTTAATATTAATCCATTCCATTTCACACGGCAAAAAATAAAGTATCCCTCACACTCTATCATACATTTCCAGATCATTACATTCGTGCCACTGTGCGACATTCTCGTAGCCTCCGCTGGGAAATTTAGTGTCAGAGTCCTGAATTTAATCAATGGAAACAAAAAGATTTGTATTTCTTGAAGGGTCGACTACTTTTGTGAAAGTAATTGATAGACTCCTATTTATAGTGGCGCTGCGATTGGACAGGATTCCTAAGGGATACTATACACAATATGTATAGATAGGAGATTACTCCTATCATACATACCTAAACTTTGAGAAATATGGAGGTTACATTATTATATTTTAAAAATTAAGTTTCAAAGTCGCCTTGGACCGCGATATGGCCAACCTTGCTTAATTTTCTTATCCAATTCTAAGTTCTAGTAGAACTCCAAATTATATTAGAATTCATAAGTGACACATGGCGATTCGTATTTATTTACTGCTTTAGATTACAATATAGAATCTTAGTCTTTTACATTCGCATTTTTGTTTAGCTTTCCTTGTTCAATGACTCAGGAAGCCTTTGATATATAGGGTCTTATCAAACGACTCCATCAGCACATTAGACTTTGAAATGAGCCCTCACTTCGGGCAGTTACATTCTATCGGAGGTTTGTGCGTAAATAATGGTGACCGTGACGTACACCGCGATAGTGTCAGTTTACGAGGCGGGTGTTTGTGGTGCGATATGAGGGGTGGAGTGGGTTTTGTTGTGATTTTATAGAGCTGAGTTTATGACTGTGTACTTTTGACACGCCTTTGTAGTTTGCATTTTGCTGTGGTTCACATTATATTAAAAATAAAATATGTATAATATTATTTGTTCAAAATAATAAACGATATTATCATTATTCTCACTTTGAACAAATAACTTTATATTATGCATATTTTGTATAGTCTGTATTATGGGCCTCTTTTTTTATAAGGGACTACTCTTAAGAGATTAAGTACAATAATTATGAACTTCTACTTTAGTCTTCAAAAGCCTCATATAGAAGCTAAAGGGATATTCCTGTTCGTTCTAGGCCATTTCGTATGATTTTCAATGCATGAGTAAAAAATCCCCCTAAATTAAAATCAACTCGCATATAAAATGATAATAAGCATTTGAACTATGCAACTAAAATGTTAATAAGACCCTATATATCAAAGGCTTCCTGAGTCATTGAACAAGGAAAGCTAAACAAAAATGCGAATGTAAAAGACTAAGATTCTATATTGTAATCTAAAGCAGTAAATAAATACGAATCGCCATGTGTCACTTATGAATTCGATTTGTAATTCCACCAAGAGTACTTTGACCAAAGTTTTTGCAAGTTGGCCTATCATCTTTGTACCCAACAAAGATGTTATTACCAAAAAAAGTGAATCGAGACGATTTGAACCTTACTCTTTATCGCCACAGTTGGTGAATTGGAAAAGTTTAAGAATATTTAAATAGAATTCGGATTTGCCTCTGCTTCAGGTATATTGAAGTTATAATTTCATTAAATTAAGAAAGTTGCTCCAGAGGTAACCTCTAAGGTCAGGATTGATTTTTCAGTTTGTACCAAACTTTTGAGTAAGTTTTTTTATACATTAATCGAATCGAAAATTGTATAATTTAATATAACTATTTTGGGATTCCGTGCACAAAGGGTAATAACGGGACCCAATTACTGAGATTTCGCTATCTGTCGGTTTGTCTGTTTGTGTATCTGGCACCAGGCTATACCTCGTAAACCGTAAATCAAAATAAAACAAACAATCTATCTGACTTTGACTGACAGTCGGGCTATTGTTTCAAAGTGGAAAGAAAACAATGTGTACGATTGGCGCCTAATTCTTTTGGTATGGGAAAAAGCACCATGATATTAAACGCTTATATCAACTGCGAACCTTATTGGACGTGGAGCCTTTTTTTTTTTTTTTTTTTGTTTAACGTGAGGGAAAATCCTCATAGGATGTTATGCCGGACTCTTAACGACTAAAAAACCTCACGCCACGCCTGACAGCCTATGGTTGAGAGCCCCGGGTAAGCCCTCAGGAAGGATGTCCCGTGACTCCCAACAGACCTACGGCCGCCAATGCGGCCTCGCCCAGGGGGTGGTTCGGGTGCAATCCCGCGTCTATGGGGGGTTTCGGGTGTGACCCCGCTTCTAAGGGGGGGGGCGTGCGTGAGTCGTCACGCTGCCGTCATGGGCCTGCTTCTGTAAGGACTGTAAGGACGGTGAGCGGCCCTCTCACCGTCCTCAGACCCCCGGTCATGGAGGCCGATAGTCCTCGGCGAAGACACGTCGGCGGCGCCCAGGGCGCCAACTGCGGAACTCGGGTGGGAGAGTTCTCTCCCGCACCCGGCCCGCCGCCTCCTTCGCGAGCATGACCTGCTCGCAGAAAGAGGCGGCGCAGTCCCACTTACTCCCGCTGGAGAGCATGGCTCGCACCATGGCCTCGAGCGAGAGAGTGTCCACGCCCAGACCCACTACGAGGACCTGGCGCTGTTGTGCCCACGCCGTGCACTCCACCAGAGTGTAGAGCGCCGTGTCATCGCTGCGGTCCTCGCAGTGCTGACACTCGGCCGTGGTTTCCCGGTGTTTTCGCCACAGATACCTACCGAAGCTACCGTGCCCGGTAAGTATCTGTGTCAACCGGTAGGAGAGAGCACCGTGTCTTCTCTCCAGCCACTCGTCCATGACCGGTCTGACGGCCGCGATTGTGGCGAATCCCCCCTTTGGTTGCTCAAGTCGCACCTTCCATGTCTCCATGGTTTCCTGGTGGAGCAGGGTCCGCTGGGCCTCGATTTCTCGAGACGCAGGCCTTTGGCCCCGCTCCAGCGCCTCCTTGCGCCATCTGAACAGTGACGCAAGGGCTCTCGCTTCCAGGTCCCGTGGAGGGGTCCCGGCTAGGAGACATGCCGCCTCACCGGAGATCGTGCGGTATCCTCTTATCACCCTGACGGCCATCACTCTCTGCGGGCTCAGCAGTCTAGTCTCATTACTGGCCGTCAGGGTCTCCGCCCATACGGGAGCCCCGTACAAGGCCATGCTTCGCACGATCCCCAGGTACAGTCTCCTGTAGGGAGCGTTGGGTCCCCTGATGTTGGGCATCAGCCGCGCGAGTGCGGCCGATGCTCCCCTCAGTTTTGGGACCAAACTTCGGAAGTGATGTCCGAAGTTCCACCGGCCATCGAGTACGAGCCCCAGATACTTCATCGAGGGCTCGATGCCGATGCTGACGCCCCCTACCTGTAGGCGCCCCCTACCTGTATGGACGTGGAGCCTTTGAAGTTATTCTCGTACACAAATGTATTTTTGGATGTCACGCTTCTCTGGCATTTGAAACAGGTCAGGCAGCAGGTTACTTTATCTTAACTACAATATTCGATTTGAGTGGTTATCCCAGTTGTTGCCGGAGCCCTAGTTTTGGACTCTTGGAGTCCAGCGCCCGCTTTCCTGCTCTTCCAGCGTCCCTTTTAGTAATATCAACAGCTAGTAAGTTATCCTCGTCCACGTCCACTCACGACTTTTGTGGTCTACCTCTCCTGATGGAATCTGGTGAAGAAAGTGTGTCCACCCATATTTAAATACGTACATAATTTGCGGTTGTAATCCAACAAGCAAAGTGACAGTACTCTCTTACATTTTAGCTGCTATATCAAGTACATTAGATATGAAGGCTGCCTTATTCGAGACTAAAAACGTGTGAAACTTCTTGGTGGCAAATATTTTTATTTTTGAATGTCTTAAAGACTAATCGTTGAAATAATTTTTCTAAATCTCATAGCAGAAGTTTATATTACTTGGTTTGGGCAATGTAGATTTGTGTTATGCATATGTACAAGCTTAGTTATTTCATTTTTGAAATTTTAATGGTAGACACAGTCCCTTAAAGATTATAAAAGCACTATTTCAAAGTTATTTACTTTCCGAAATCTCAGAAACCGTAAAACCTCTCATCATAATGCAACATTTGAAGTGAAAACTCAATGTTTTAACAGTGATAAAATTCCCTGACGCCTCGTTTGATTTAATAAAAATGGACTAAAGTGGAACAGTCGATATGATGTCGACAAGTCGATGGAGTGAGTTTGTTCCAGCCCGGTGGTCGGGACACGGCCGATATTGAATTCTGGCGCGGCTCATTAGTTTGTGCACCGCGTGAAGAGCATTCGGCGCACTGTGTAGCAACGTGTTACATACAGAATTTTATAGTATGAAAGCTTAGGGTGATACATAGAAGGTGTTGAAGAGATCGGTATAGTTTTGAAGTAATTGTGTAAGAAAATTTGTAATCGCGGAAACATAGGCACTTGTTTAGAACGTAGTCGTGGATAAATTTTTACTGTTACATTAATTAATTTATGATGTTTATAAATCTGGTTATGTTCTCTATAAAAGAACATAGTTACATTTTGTAAAAATAATAATTGTGTTCAATGAAGCGATCAGACTGAACGCTTTAATAACACAAAATTTAAATAATATATTTATATACTGTGCACAAAAAAATGTTTTCCAAAATAAAGTTCAGTAAGCTACGAGCTTCTTGTGTTTGCTCCATGATGTAAACACAGTAGTATACGAGTGTCATTAAAAAATGATTATATTTGAGAGCTGCCATGCTCGTTGGGTGGAGAAGGCCCCGGCAGGGTTGGTGCAAATAACATTTTATATTCCGCAGATATGAGTCTCAAATATTCAGAGAGAAATCTAAATTAGGCTATTTGAAGCTGTACGTTATTCATGCATTCGTTCGCAACGTCTCTACTGAAATATATTTTTACCGTGGTTGAATGCTGTTTGATTTGGGCTGTAATTACGACTAGAAGCGGAGAGGAGTCGTTTTGCTGAATTTCTAATTTGTTTTGAGTTTTGTGTAATAATGTTTAGTAAATGTTGTACCTACAGCCTGTGCGACTTTATTTTTTATATTTTAAAGTAGCTGCCCGGCGAACCTTGTTCTTAAATACGTACACTTATTTTAGAGATATGTTTATTACGATGCTACCGACTTATGTACTTAGTTTCAACATAAAAATGAGTAATACTTAAAAGGCAGCCTTAATTTTTATTCAGTGGTTATATTTTTAGCTTTCAGAGAGACTGATCGATCACTATCTGTCACGTCATTTGTAGTTAAAGAAAAAAGCCTTCAGAGAGTCGCTAGCTGAATAATAATGAAAATGTGTCGTAGTCTGCAAGAGTCCTAATTGATTCCACCTATGTCTAGTGGCATCTTGTCAAAAAAAATAACAAATCCCTTTTTAATTATCTTCAGTAAAAGTTTCTTTCTTTATCGAGAAAAATAAAATAGATTTTGTATTTCACAAAAAACGAGACCACCGAAGGCCTGCTTGGTTTCAGGCAAGTTCTTCTACAATTACTTTAAGAAAGATATAAATTTAAGTTACTTTTTATCTATAGGTTGATGTAGACATTAATTACAGAGTGAGTTATTGGCATAATATTATAAGTTCGCTGTTTTATACATAACTCACGGGTTTGCTCGTGAGTAATGTACTTTGAACAACCATAGCACACAACTCAAAAACGACTCTAGCTACTTAAATAATAATATGTTTGAATTGTTGACATTCATGATTACTGTTTAGCTCCTTCGATTAGGTACTAGCGTAGTGATTAAATAGCCTAGGGAGCTTTCTATTGGTAAAAGAATTTTCAAAATCGCTTAAGTTGATGACACTTTAACCCGCTGGGAGTCCTGGGATATTGTTTCGAGGGCTTACCCATATCTTCCGGCCTTAAGCCGATGTAGGGCACCGTACAGACGGTGCCCTACAACAACACAAGGCTTTTTTCTGGTTTTAGCTGATTTCTCCCCTAAAACTGCAAACTCACAAACATCTTCTACAAATTTCTTCAATTGTTGACACTTTGGATTAACACGGAGGCTATTTTTATCCAGAGAAAGAGTTCCTGTCGGAACTGAATTTCAGTCAGCTTCGAAAACTTCACCTGGCGTGCAAAATCGTCGATATTAGGTAGTAGACAATATGACAACAAACATAGCTCTGCACTGCAGTCATTCCCAACTCGTGTTAGCAATAAATCTAGTAGACCGAACTGCGTTGGTTCACTGCACCTCGGGGAATACCCCGCGCTGACACTCGAATTGCTAGTTAGCTATCTGAAAATCTTTACCCGGTTTCATTAAAAAACCATTGCCCTAGTTAAGTTGCACAAATAATTAATGTAAAGAGAGACTGTTCTACTAACCCCAAGAATGGTATATAGGAGGTATATCGTTAAAATCCTGACAGAAAAATACACATTCGGTTTGTAAACATTTTTTATCTTAGGTTAATAAGGCGACCACTCATGAATATTAACATAAAACACAAAGTTCTCCCATAGATATACGTCACCCTGTTTAACTGAAGCTTTGCCGGCCCACTTCTTATCTAAATTGTTCTTAGCACCGTTGCTGAAAAATTTACTCAAGGCAAGCTATATAGTAGTGATAGTGATATATTAGTGTAGTTTAAATTAACAAAATAATTCAAATATTTTCTTTTTATTTCAGGTATGAACCACGTAAATTTTGGTCCACGTTACAGAAACTTGTCTTAACAACATTTATGAAGGTAAGAAGTTTCAACGTCTTTTAGAGGGTAGGCAGAGCTTAATCAAGTGTTACGTCGATGAATGATCAACTCAACTAAATACGTAATCATGCCTTTTAATGCCCTTAACTCGTACCACGATGTCTTCTAATCCCTACTATACGCTATTGGCGGTTATATTCGACGAATTTGCTTCTGAGCCCAAAATTGATTCTTTGTTACAATGTACAACAAGGTTTCACTAGTTTCCTCAAAAAGTAATGTTTAATTAACCAGTTCGTTAATGAAGTAACTTTCGACGGGGCCTACTAAGTAGGTACATGAAAAATTCTCCTCTTATCATTTATACCGGAAATAATAAGACGACTTTCAGAGAGCTTACCCGGATTTTTTTATACCACTAAGAGACAGCACTAAGAGACAAGCATAGAGCTCACCAGAAGGACTGGTGGTCACCGCAGCCTATGAACGTTTGCAACACCAGAGGCGTCACACTCGCGCTGCCCTGCTGACCCTGTAAGAACCTTCTAAGACCCCTTTTGAAGAACCCCATACATACTACTGTATTTCCATTATCCATTAGGATTTCCAGACGTAAAAAGAAAGATTTGAATCATCACCACCCGCCTTAACTGCACTAAGAGCTTGGATGGCAGCACTCCCAATTTTCAAGAGGTAGAAAACAAAATTAAAATCTGATGACTTGTACTCAATCAAAGTCAGTCCTTTGGTGACGGTTTTGGTTTCAATTGCCTCTCAGATGATATCGTTTGTAATTTAATCAAAACTTTCCTTGGTAATTGATTCACTGTTATTTTAACTCTGACATTATTATAGGGGCTTCCCCGATTGTTATTAAAGATAGACCCTTGGGCTTAACACTCCGGCTGAGATTGATGAAATATCTTTAACGTACTTAAATAAGAACTTTTGTTATAAATCAAAATTTTAAGTAAATTTGCCTTTCACAAGAGCCCAGCTATAACGGTGATTGGATTATGAAGGTGTCTTGGTTCCTAATATTAGTAGTATCTAAGCTAAATCAGAAGCTCGAACAAAATGAAACTTTTTAGCATAAATGGTTTGATTATTTTTGAACGTCTAACTTCTTTAATAAATGTACTTATTTCATTCCGTATATTTATATTCTTAGTAGTCTCCATGCTTTCTCATAAAAAAAATAACTTAGTGGTGACTGCACGCTCCATAGTAAGAAGATGTCACGAAAATATGGTACGCTTATTGCAATGTCATATATAAGATTTTCAGAGATTAAGGGTTTGATCCTCATTTGATAGATGTCCCATCACTGCCAAACAGGCAATTTTAAAGTTACTCTGAGTTGACGGCTCAAAGTTGTAAGAAGAGGCATCCAATGTGCTGGTAAACAACTCCAAGTTTTTTGGTAGGACATAAAAAATATTTGAAATATAGGAATTTCCGTTTTACATGCCCGGATAATATTGGCCAACCTGTAATGGGCTCCGGATACGGTCAATGCGACTTGTAAAGTAGCATGTGTACATACACGTCGATGCACCACCCTTGCAAAGAAACACACGCTTGAGGCTGCTTTCATACAATCTGAGATTTATGGATGCCAAGTTATTGATCGTTATTGACCGTCTCCGGAGCCCATTAAAGAGGCCAACCTCCTCAAATCAAACCCTCAAATTTCGTATTTCAATGCAAAGTTCCCATCCTTAGATTTATAGAATCTGCGTCATTTAAACGTTTTCATGTACATTACATTAATAAATAAAGGGTTATTGAAAGGTTAACCCGTGAATGCTGCTTAAATTGAACGATGAATGACTCGCCTCGCCCACGTGTATATAACATAAACTGAGGCAATAAACTAATGGCTAATGGACTTCGTGGTATGAAGGTATCTTGATTATTTCAGGTATTGATGGAAACTAACTAATTGCTTTAATTGGACGCGTGTTTTTGTTAGAATTTCAGTACTTAACATTAATCCAATTGTTAGTAATACAAGTAAATATAAATTTGAGCACAGGAACAGTAATTAGCATAGCCTATTGAATCTATAACAAAGAAAACCAAATCCATAAACTGTGAGAAGCTGAGGCAATTGGAGATTTTGCCATATAATAAATACCGTCTATAAAGTTTTCTTTAAAAAGGTAATAGAAATATTCCAGTTGGGAAAATCTACTGTCTACAAATAAAAGTCGTTAATATTTCGCCAACAGGTATTGTAGAGAAGTCATATACCATTAAGGTGTCAACCCTAAACTGAAATATAAATGTGATGGTTTCGGGGCTGCCTCTATTTATAGAATCGAGAACGGTTTTCGTCTCGCTTTCAAACGCTAAATCTGTGATTACTTTTATAAAGCTTTTCCAGTTGAAAATGAGAGAAACTTTATATGGGGATAAATATCTGTCTAGATGTATGTCTGGAATAACAGATCACACACGGGTTATGGTTTTATCTCCAATATAAGCTCCTACGGAGTGTGAGAAGGCAATAGTTTAAAATACCGACTTGCTCTATAAATTACACGGGGGTGGCCCGCGAACTTTTTTATAATGCAGTTTATAAACTACATAGTTTTAGAAACTTAAAACAGTAACTGTTTCTGGCGTATAATAAAGAGCCATAACGTTTGTTGAGATCAGGTGAACTGTAAGTTATTCGCCAAAACGATTCTAATCAAGTCCCTTACCTTCATCAGCATCAGTTAATGAGGCCATTATTACAAGTTAGATTAGAAAAGTTCCTCCAGAGATCATTAAGTAAGTGTGTCGAACGATTTTTGTGTTAAGTTCATAAAAGGTATTTCCGATGACCTAGCCGGCTTGCCACACGGGCATAGAGCAACGCGACCAGTACAAGGGAAGTAGAATAGTGAATTTGTCAAATGTTGCGGGGGGAAATCGTAATCATATATGTATACACCACTACAATAGCAATCTGTTGTCACTTGGAACTTACACGAAAATTAAAACAATACCTACATCACAATTTTAGATGTACACACACATTTTATTGTTGTTATACCATTTGGAGTATGTATGGCACCTCCCTCCCGCACAAAATCACTGGCCGTATAGCTCTATGCACATTTATACTAATATTATAAAGAGAAAATATTAGATTGTTTGCTTGCAATTCTTCCACTGTTGGAAAGCTACATTAAACCCGGGTAACATAGGCATAGGTAACATAAAGTATTCCCACGGAACCGGGAACTACGCGGGTGAGAGAGCGCGACATCCGCTTAATGGGTGGTGCAGGAGTTACTAGAACAAAATAGACTTAAATCTGATTCTAGTTTACAACCCCTTATAACTTTCAGTTGTAAGTGTTTACTGAGTATAGGTATTCAGGGAAGATTATTTAAGCGCTCATGGATTATTCGTGGAAGGCTTAAAATGGTACACCTAAAGGTGTAAGTTCGGGACGCAAGTTTGTACAGAACTTTCAACTTTCCTTCTTCCAACAAATGACGAAGTACTGCCACAACATTGTTATGGCTCAAACTTCTATCACTTACAAGTTTCCCTAATGCGATGCTTTTAACTCTTCCACTTGCAAACAAGTTAGGGACTGCACACACGGCAGCTATAATGTAGAGATGTATATTAATTAAAATCACGATACATCTCCTTGCATCTTTTCACAGAAATTGTCAAAATATAATAAGAAAAAATCGGCCAAGTACGAGTTGGACTCGTACACAGAGGGTTCCGAACCAAAAACTGAAAATAAAGTTTGCTGTATGATAGCCCCCTGTTTTTTTTTTCGATTTTAGTATTTCATGTTATAGCTGCAACAGAATACATCATCTGTGAAAATTTCAGCTGTTTAGCTTTCACGTTCCTGAGATATAACCTCATGACGTACAGACTTGTTACGCACGCCTAAAAATGTACATTAGGTATATCTATCGTGAGTGACCTGACAACTTCTATGGAAAGATGTAATAAGATGATGTATCGTGCTATAATATACATATTTACACTATACCGACCGTGTGTGAGCACCTTTACGCGGATGTACTCAGTACATACCGAGCGAAGACGACAGTTAAGCGGTGTACCTCTCCCTAAGCGGGAGACAGATTTAAAAGCCGGGGAATGGATTATTAGGTTGTAAAGTGAACGTACACAATACTGTTACGTGTAGCTGTAGGTAGCTGTGTTTATTGTGATTGTGGGTGCAAGTATTGAGATCTGTTTGTAACGGGATCCGGTTGCGTAATTTTGGCTCAAAATATTTTTATTGTATTTTACTGCCACTTTTGTTTGTAGTACTTGCGAGGCCGCAGGGTAGCCAAAGTCTGCCGGGAACCTTCCATCGCGACGGGACATCCTTTCGAGGGCTTATCCGGGACTCAGCTATAGGCACTAGCAGCTCTAGTGAGCATTTAACTTGGGGACCGCTGTCAGAGGTGGCCCCCAATCGCTAAATGCGCCACGGCTTTCCATCAGGCTAGTGGCGACGTCAATTTAGCTAGCTAAATATAAAAAATAGCTATCGTGTGATTTTAGTCGTTAAAAGCGCGGCACAGCATCTATGAGGGATTTTCACACGAAAAAAAAGCAAGTAGTCTCAACGTGAGCAAATCCATTTTAACACGACAAATATGTTTAGTGGCGAAATGTAGGTGTATAGTATGCCTCTGCCTACCTTTTTGGAGATAATTCGTCACTATAAGTATATGTGAAAATTAGCTAAAAGCTCTGAGCAGATAATGTTCTGTGTATTATATGTTAATGTTCAATATTCGACTCAACAAACCATTGAACTTGTTTATTTTGCTTATAACTATGCTTAAATGCTAGCCCTAGGGACTAAAAGAGCCTCATTTTCACAACAGCTGTAATATGCCCTTGTGTTAATTTTAAGGGTAATGTCAATTGTCGCGTGGCTAATAGGGCGCGTAAAGTTACCAAGCGGATAATATAGGACGTTGTGAATAGCTAGGCTTACTGTATACTGTTTTAAGGTTATCTATGTTTAGAAAATGCGGAGTTGTTTTAGCTCGTAGTTATTTACTAGAACATCGGTAGGTGTTTGAAGTTTCTTACATCGAATCTATGTAATAAAAGTTTGACAAGTCTTACTAACATTTCATAGAGGAGAAGGTTAATTGTTGGTTTGTATTGTTCTCTGAAATTAAAGAATCCATTTGAAAAATTCTTTCATAGTTGCGAAGTTACACTATCCCTGGGTCATAAAGGCTTTATTTACTCCCGTATTCCCATAGGAACGGAAAATACCCGGGTGAAACCTATTGACGCCTGCTAAATGTTTGAGGCGCGGCGGCGCGAGGTGAGCGACGTCTGGGCGCCGCCGCCGCTTGTTTGTCCATTAATGAAGCATCTGTGTATAGCATATGTATGTAGGCCATGACATATTTATATCATAAACAGTAATACTCTTTCCTAGTATCGAGTATTGGAAAGGTTTTATAGATTGTATCGCAATTTACGATGAATACCATATTATTGAGTTGCTATTGCTCTTCTAGTATTAGCGAGTGTAATTGTCCATTTTGTGTGTGTGTGTATGTTCTCTTCTACTAAGTTACGTGTATGTTCGCTGCCACAATCGAAAATTGCCAAGTGAAAAGCTGATGGCTTTCAGGAAGAGAGAGAGAAATGAAAAGATTGAATTTAAAATGTAAATAATTAGTAGTTTATTAGAATTGAGCACTTGGGGGTCGTGGGTGTGGCAACTTCGGGCAGCAAGTACGGTTTCCGAAGGCCTTCGCAGGGTTCGACTTATCTTGTGGCTCCAGGATGTCGATGCAGTCCGCCAGGTAGCCGTGTCTTCCACAATTTCGGCCGGCACGGTATTCCCAACCCGCAGGGCGGATGTTCGCTCGTAGAACTCGAAGGGTGGATTTTACCAACCCGTAGGGTAGACGGTTTCTTGGACCCGTAGGGTGAATGTTCCTTCGTGGAACCTGAAGGGTGGACTTCTTGAACCCGTAGGGTGGATATCTTGAACCCGTAGGGTGGACCCTGGAATGTTCCATATGACGGGTTAGCTGGAACCCTTTTTCCCGCCCATTGCTAAGACAGCCGACCACTGTTAAACCCTTTTGGGAGTCGGTCGCCTTACAATGGTTGGTTCTATACTAAGTTTACAGAGACCTTTTTTTTTTCACACCCCTGTAATCTACCCTCCCATAACAGGGTCGACCAACAGCCGTTAATTTTCACTATTTTAAAATCTAGAATCATAATAATTAATTTAACTCACCCAATTATGGGGTCTTCTATTTATAGCTATTTGCTCCTTATCCTTGACAAATATTTACGAGGATATTTGCGATGATATAAACGATTATTTTTAAACTGATGTGATTCTCACAATTTCCAATTACACTGATACGTTCGTGATCTATTTTAAATATTAATCTGGCGGTCCTCCTGCATTGACGCAATGCCTTATATATCAATGAAATAGCGCCTCTAGTGGCACCGCTCGAAACTACTCAATCGTCAAGACCGTATCACTGCCTATAGCTTCCGTCGTTGCGACACTAACTCGGTAGATGGCGCTTTCATTTATTAATCTAAGTTTTCATTTTAAAACCCCTAACGTTGAACCCCTATTTGCACCCGTTGTTTCACAACGTTACATACTCCCCCTCCCCAGTGAGCGTTTGACGTACCCTAACGCGTCAAACGCTGCGTTCGTCCTCGAACGCCCCTAACATAATACCTACTACTCGTCTATGTGTGTGTGTATGTTAGTGTGTTGTGTGAATGAGGTGATGCTGGGTGTAGCGAAGAGTCGGCCTTAACCTTAATGAAACCAACTCGCAGGATGTATTTGGGTGATTCTGAAGGATCTTATAGGACAGAAAGAGAAAAGACGTATTTGAGGCTTTGGGTTGAAGGTTCAGGTAATACGCACCGCCTGAAAGTGGGGTGTGTATAATAAGGCTTTTTGCTGAAGGCTGGGATTTATACAATCGTCCCAGAGAAGAACATCCTACTAGGGCTCGTGTAACACTTCCGACTCATAGGATGGACTATCCCCCAGGGCAAGCCTCTAGCTTCCGAGTGGTAGGAGTAGCCATATGACGAAAATGAACATAACATAAAGGTGACTTACACCTAATACTGTTAGGGCAAGACAAATGCTGCCAAATAACAGTACCATATATCTGTTCGGGTAAGACTCATGCTTCCTCGTAACAGTACTAAACCTACACCATAAATCTGTTCGGGTAAGCTTCATGCTTCCTCGTAACAGTAACCTACAACATAATTCTGTTAGGGCAAGACCATGCTGCCAACTAACAGTAAACGACGAACTCTGTTAGGGATAGACTCATGCTTCCAACTAACAGAAAACTCCCAACTATACCAAGAAACAGAAAAGTGATAGAAAATAATTTACTTGCAGAATCCTCCGTGATGCTAATTAACCCCTATGTCCCCATGACGAACACGGCATGTGTTTGTCACGTTGTTATGTGTAGTTACTTGAAAGTCGTGTGTAATGTGTAGTGTCCCTATCTAATTGCTAGGCTATTTAGCCCTTTAACAAAATAACATAAAAAAAAACTAAGTGCTTATTTGCAATCTTAGTAGCAATAACAAAAGCTAAGTGCTTATTCGCAATCTTAGCAGAAGAATGTTGACTATGACTATTATGTCAACCCTAATAAATAACTAAGATAAATGATCTTTGGCCATTATGCCAAATATCTAAAAATATGGTGCCCTTGTTTGCCACCATGTCAGTGTAAAATGTATCTGCGTGTTTAAATAAATGATATGTATGTATGTACGTATGAAATCTCCCTTGTGTAAGTTTTGTTTTGCTTGCGCGTCTAATGTTGACGTAATCATGTTGATGCAAACGTGTTATTCATCGTTGCATCTAAGGCCAGTGTCACACTACATTCCATGCTATTAAATAACCCGTCAGCTTTAGTCGGGAACCAAAACTTAGGACCTTTGAGTCACTTTCTCTAATCTACGAAAATGACTCGCCTGTAACTAGTTTGACTCCTACTTCCGCCTTTGGGAGTCACACACCATGAAATGCAAGTGTCACTATGTAAACAAACAAAAAAAAAAAAAACTGCTTATGAAGTGTTTGGAATTGTGTGTGAAGATAATTGTGATGAATATGTGATGACCATCTACTACTTAATTATTATGTAATTGTAGTTGTGAAACTTCCGTATGATCATATGTATGCGTGTAACATGACACGAAATGTGGTACCTATATGTGCCACCTAAGTATTAATATTCTATTACGGTGTGCTAACACCCTTATATTTTCCCAAAAATAATTATCAAAAACACTATTGTGTAACTGTACTGATGTACTCCATAAACTATTCGCATACGCATCTTAGCGCAGTGTGTTACGGCCTTTACCGTTATCTGTTTACGTTCTTGAATGTTAAGGAATGTGAATATTTTTCGATACACCCGCAGAATAACGAAAAAATAATTTCTACTTTTTAGGGTTCGTTGAACTAAATTTTAAATTGAACCTTTATAAAACTTAGTATTTGCTTTAGGAAATACTTAAGTTTGGAAGTGTTTCCTTTTAGGGTTCCTTCACTCAATTAATAGATTGGACCCTTCTAGAAATTAATTGTCTGTCTGTCTGTCTGTGTGTTTAATGTAATCTAATCCGACGCAGTGAGTAATGAAAGTGAAGTGTGTGATGATGGGTTGACGAAATTTACTAACTGTTTTTCAGTTTTGCACGAATAATGCAATTTTCTACGCTGCTATTATTTTTATTGAAATGTAACTATTTTCACGAACGTGGTAAGAGTTAATTGTATATTGACTCGTACCAACTATTTTTTTTTTAAATAGTTATTTACTACTACGGAACCCTTAAATATTTCGAACTGTGTTAAAACGATTCGCACTTGGATGGTTCTGGAAATAATCTGTATCGTAGTAACTAACTTTTTTATGTAGATTGTTCCTTACCACTACGGAACCCTTGAATATTTCGAATTGGTTGAAAACCGATTCGTACTTGGACGATTCTGGAAATATTCTGTATCAGACTGTTGGTGTCCGGAGTGTATTTTATTCACTTCCACCCACAGTTTATATGGAAAAAAAAAATTTCTTCTAATATCGAGCTAGTAAATCAACTTACTCGTAAACGTTATGAAAGCAACATCTGCCGTTGTTTATTTAGAACCCGAATCAAAGTTAATAGTTTAGTATTGTTTTTTGGCAAGAATGTTTTCGCTGCGTAATCTACGTTTGGAATGTTTTTTCTTACAGTTGTATTTCAGTGTATTAGAATTCGACGTAATTCGAAAAGTGAATCAATTATGAATCTTTTATGATTTACGTGAAGTGAAATTCGTAAAATCTTTGTTCTAACGTTTTACTAGCGTGAAATTTCAATAGGGATTGTTACCCAGAAGTGTGATTATCGGCTGTTGGTCTCGCTGTAAATTTACATATGGGAAATACAACAAAATAATACACAAATTGAGGCGGTTTGACGCCGTACAAAAATAAAAATTGTGGTGGTGATATCCTGTGACTACTTTTTACGATGAATATAGGCAATACAAATCACTTACTAATATTAATGTAAGCGTTTCAAATGTGAAGTTTTACTTCAGACTTTAATAAAGTAATATTTAAAATTGGAACAAAACAAAAAAACTTTTACTTGAAATTTACTTAAAATTTTTCCACCATAAAATTAATATCTGAGGGTGTGAAAAATAAATTGGGGACCGTTAAAATTTGGAAAAATTACAATTTATGTTGAGAAAAATTCAAATTTTGCCTTGTTCTTGTTTATGCCGAAATCTGTCTAAAATAACTAAAAAACACACAAAATAAGCCGGAAAGAACAAGTTGGCAGCAGAGGTCAGGAGAGCCAAATTCCTGGGTAGTTGTAATAATTTGGAGGGAAACTACCCCGCTAACGGGCACTCTTAAGACTATTTTACACAAGTTGAATATCTTATAATTATGACCTCCCGACTCCCGTCGGAAATCGCTTTCTCGCTACCCGAAACCACGATATGGGCGCCACTGAAAAGCTGATGGCTTTCAGGAAGAGAGAGAGAAATGAAAAGATTGAATTTAAAATGTAAATAATTAGTAGTTTATTAGAATTGAGCACTTGGGGGTCGTGGGTGTGGCAACTTCGGGCAGCAAGTACGGTTTCCGAAGGCCTTCGCAGGGTTCGACTTATCTTGTGGCTCCAGGATGTCGATGCAGTCCGCCAGGTAGCCGTGTCTTCCACAATTTCGGCCGGCACGGTATTCCCAACCCGCAGGGCGGATGTTCGCTCGTAGAACTCGAAGGGTGGATTTTACCAACCCGTAGGGTAGACGGTTTCTTGGACCCGTAGGGTGAATGTTCCTTCGTGGAACCTGAAGGGTGGACTTCTTGAACCCGTAGGGTGGATATCTTGAACCCGTAGGGTGGACCCTGGAATGTTCCATATGACGGGTTAGCTGGAACCCTTTTTCCCGCCCATTGCTAAGACAGCCGACCACTGTTAAACCCTTTTGGGAGTCGGTCGCCTTACAATGGTTGGTTCTATCCTAAGTTTACAGAGACCTTTTTTTTTTCACACCCCTGTAATCTACCCTCCCATAACAGGGTCGACCAACAGCCGTTAATTTTCACTATTTTAAAATCTAGAATCATAATAATTAATTTAACTCACCCAATTATGGGGTCTTCTATTTATAGCTATTTGCTCCTTATCCTTGACAAAGGATTTTACGAGGATATTTGCGATGATATAAACGATTATTTTTAAACTGATGTGATTCTCACAATTTCCAATTACACTGATACGTTCGTGATCTATTTTAAATATTAATCTGGCGGTCCTCCTGCATTGACGCAATGCCTTATATATCAATGAAATAGCGCCTCTAGTGGCACCGCTCGAAACTACTCAATCGTCAAGACCGTATCACTGCCTATAGCTTCCGTCGTTGCGACACTAACTCGGTAGATGGCGCTTTCATTTATTAATCTAAGTTTTCATTTTAAAACCCCTAACGTTGAACCCCTATTTGCACCCGTTGTTTCACAACGTTACACAAGGTTATAATTTAGTCTAAGCTAAATTTTTGAAGTTACCCTTTTTTGATTGTGCAGCCGGTAGGGTGCGCAGGGTTGCGGTGTGTAGAAGCGAAAGGGAAGATGGTGGCCAATTTCAAGTGGGAGTAAATACTTTTGTGATTTAAACATCCGAAAAATTCAATAACCTACACACTCATGCCGCATAGCCCATTGATTACATTGAGGGCAATATTAAAGACTACCTTGTTCAGTAAATTAGCGACTCGGTAGGGACTTAAAGTTGAATTGAAAAGTTAATAAACAGGTATACTCTTGAGACGTTTCTTAGAATCTTGTGTAATGAAAGAGTTGTATTGAGTAAGTGAAGTGGGAATGAGTCTCTCTTGGGAACAACTCTACTTCACCTAGAAGTGAGCAATTGTGCTGAATAACGGTCTCAGTACATTCTAAAAGTGGCCAATCAAATCTACCCTGTGTATCAATATGATCGGACTTCTATCTCCAAACGGCTTAATCAAACTTCAATGACGACTACGTTGAGATGAGCAAGTGAGGCTAACTCAGTAGGTTTGTTCAGATTGAAAGTATTGTAAACTATGAATGATTTGCGGCTTTGTTGGCATCAGTATAATGGAAATTAAACTAAATAATATAGTCTACTAGCTGACCCGCGCAACTTCGTTTGCGTGATAAATGAAGAACCGCTCGACCGATTTCGTGCAAACTTCACATAAACCATCTACTACATAGTCCTAACAAAACCTAAACATTTGGTTTGGATAGGTGAGCCCATTCTTGAGTTATAAAATTACAACGAAAAGTGGCATTGATTTTTATATATATAGATGTCACCCGGGGATAGTGTAGCTTTCCAACAGTGAAAGAATGTTTCAAATCAGTTCTATAGTTTCGGAGCCTATTCGATGCAAACAAACAGACAAACAATCGAATAATTTCTCTTTATAATATTAGTATAGATTGAGAATTATTTGTAGACCTTTTTATGAGTAACACTGATTATTTACGCAGCGCACGTGAATCTTAGATCATCTAACCACAGGATGCGCCTTACTTAAGCATTGTTTTCTGCCATTGCACATGACCATTTGGTCTTTTGGCTTTATAAAAAGCCTGTACATCAGTACATCATTTTATATGATTAAACTAGTACATTTCATTGTAGTTGACTGTACAATAAAAATTAACACACAACAGTCATTACGCGTTTGTCGATTAATACATTTTTAAATGCAATGAAATTTTATATGTCTTTGTGTTTCCCCCTTCATTTGTATGAAAACTGGCAGAATATTTTTGTATGCGGTGGTTCGCAAAGGCTAGACCCGTGTTATATGGTCTAAGACGTGAATAGACTCTAAAAGGGGTAGGCATAGGAATATTATATGCGTATTCACGTAATAGGTGGTGAGCCTATTGCCATGTGATTACTCGTAAATGCATGAGTTAATTATAGTGTTATGTCAATACGTACCGAGCTTTGAAACATTTTGAACGTCATTAAAAAACAAACATACATATGGTCACGCCTTTATCTCTGAACCCCGGCAGAGGCATATAATATGCCCACATTTCACCTTCTTAGAATTTGTCCCACGTAATAGGTGGTGAGCCGTATTGCCGTGTTAAGATGGACCGGCACAGGTTGTGACTTATATCTGACAGCCGCCTGTATAGACCTTCAACTTGACTTGCGACTGCCCTTTTACTGGCAACCGGGACCAACGTCTTAATGTGCCTTCTCAGGCAAAGAAATGCTAAAATAAATGCTACAAAGAGGTCACATGACTAGTCACACATCCAAGGACTGGAACTGAACACTGAGTCACTGGGGGCCACGAGGGCTTTTATTATTAAGAAAACATGTCAACAGATATTCAGCTAGTTTTGTCTCGACTTGGTAGTGAAGTCGCCTTGTTTTCGACTGGATCATGGCGCGGCGCCCTTGAACCCAACGCGAATGTATTACGTAGGTGTCTTGTTTATTCGCCAGCGAGGCCGCCGATATTTATCGGTCAAATAGAAAGAAACAATTTCCTTTTGGAACGAAGTTCCTTATCGCGCGTTGTGAAAGGGGGCTAGACGGAAAAAATTCTCACGAAAAGTTGTAACGACACTTTTTTAACCGACTTCAAAACAGGAGGAGGTTATACAATTCGGCCGTTTATATGTTTTTGCTATAGTATGGAGGGTAGAGGTACCTCTACCCTCCTTTAATATGGGGGGGAGAAGGGGGGTAATAAAATGGGGGTTAATAATAAAAAAAATATTATTATTAATTAAAAAAAATAAAATTTTATTACAATTCCTTCACTAATTAATCGAAAGGAACTTCGTTGCATCCGGGTGTCCCTTGACACCTCTCAAGTTTTTTTTTACGTTTGGAAATCTATGCTATGCTGGACTCCTACCGACTAAAACCACACGATGTCCTACAACTGTCTACGGCCGGGAGTCCCGGGTAAGCCCTCGGAAGGATGTCCCAGGGCTCTCGGCAGACTTTGGCGAACACTTCAACCTCGCCTATGGGGTTCGGGTGCTATCCCGCGTCTGGGTAGTTGGTTCGGGTGTTAACCCGCTACTAGGGGAGGGGGGGGGGGGGTATTTGGGTACGGGACAGTACCCAAATACCCCCCCCCCCCTCCACCACTATCACCACTATGAGGGGCAAAGAGATATTCGCCATTGTCTTGGCCTGCTTCTGTAAGAACGGCGAGCACCCAGCCCACCGTTCTCAGGCCCCCGGTCATGGAGGTCGGTAGTCTTGGGCATATAGCAGCCTGCGACGACCTCGCCGCCGACTGAAACAATTTCCTTACTTATAAAAAGTACAATGCTATTCGTGAAAAAATGTCATTTGAGTTCTAATCGCTACTTTATCGCCGCAACACCAACTTTGCCGATCACACAAGTATTTCTTCCGACCCGGTATTTGAACCCGGGACCTCAACGCAGCAGTCGCAGCACCTACTAACAACTAGAGATGGGAATTTGCCCGGAAAAAACCCAAATTTGGGAAAAAACCGGGAAAAAACCCAGTGAAAAAACCCGATTGGGAATTTATTCGGGTTTTTTCATATTTAGCATATTTAACATCTAGATAATGTATAGTTACATGTATATATCATTTAGTACGCACTATTTCAGTATTAATAACTAGTTAGAGATAATCTAACTTTGTTTATTTTAGCCCCTCTATAAAATAGATTGCAGAGGGGCTTATGACGAGACTTTGTATGGAGTCTGTGACTCTTTTGCATTATATTACGTCACTAGGTCACGTGGATCATCTGTTCAAAGTTTGAAATAAAACAACGTCAATCGGAGTGAACTTTCAATTTCACAGAGGAGCAGTTGGGTGAAACCGTCTCAGGGCTTCTTGTTAATAATTCAATACATAGTTACGTTTTAATATTCTGTGCTATCTAATCAAATTTAATGAAATTAAATAAAAAGCCTGTCTCTGTGTGTGTATTCATCCGCTCTTAGCGACAAGTAACCCGAAACTACGAACGCGCGAACGCCAACCTCCACCTTCTGAGGACAAACAATAATTCGGATAGCACGGCTCTGCCTCTCTGCATAGCGTCAAGCGCGTCAACTAAGTACATCGCGGAGTCATACCAATAATGAGAACAGTATTCGACGCAGGGGCGAATCTGCGTCTTGTACTGCTAACATCTCTGATGTGGCGTGAAGTACCGCCTCACCTTATTTAGGACTCCTAGTTTCCGCGAGGCCAGCCCAACACAACTCTCTATGTAGTTTTTGTGATTGAGCTCACATCGGACGTCTATACCTACCGAAGATCTCCAGGTTGTCCTTTAGTGTAATAATGTTCTGAAGAGAGGGTAGGGGTAGAAATGGGGACTTCTTAGCTATAAACGCGCACGCCTGTGATTTTCTGGCATTGTACTCGACCAAGTTGTATGAGCCCAATGGGCAATGCGACCCAGGTCCCGGTCGACAATGGCCACGAGTTGCCGTCTCTTTTCCTCCACGTCGGTTCACCCATCGGCTGGACGGCCAGAATAGCTCCCATACAGAGTACTATCATCCGCATAACAATGAATGCATCCAAGCAAGGGACAGCATGTCATGGATTGCGGAAGAAAGAGAGAGTTGGGGACAATACCGATCCCTGTGGTACTCTCGCATTTACCTGCAAAAATCAGGAAGCCTGACCATCACAGAGAACCCGTATACGTCGCCCGCTCAGGAAGCTGGCCAGCCATTAATGTCGTAGAGATTATATGGATATATTAAAATTTTATCCGAAATGCACCCGGTAGTTTGGTGGAAAGGACTCTGCAGTGAGTACGTATTCTAACTACTCTCTATACTTCAGCAGCTACTGAACGATCATTTAGCACGAATGCGCATATACAGTACACAAACGAAATAGATTGACTACACTTTTATATCGTATAATAGGAACCTGGGCAATTCTAGAAGCTTTGCAGCGGTGCTGTATTGATTGGCGATATATCGAGGTGATGAGGTGCTTGTAAGATACCGCTAAGAAGACCAATCCCATAGCCCTACTCAGAGGTGTGGGACAGGGAGATGTTATATCTCCTAAGCTATTCACTAATGCGCTGGAGGACGTCTTCAAGTGTTGGACTGGAATGGATGGGGCGTGAATATAACCAGTGAATGTATCTACACCTTCGGTTTGCTGACGACATCGTTTTAATAGCGCTGGAACAGGTGAGCGGTATGCTGCATAGTCTTAGTGAAGAGTCTCGAGTTGAGGTTGTCCATGAATACACCTACCTTGGGCAGGTAGTCACATTTGAAAAACGAGTAAACTGGATAAGGAAATAGCCAGAAGGATTCGCTTGGGCTGGCAGCATTCAGCAAACTGAGCCGGATTTTCTCCTCGCCGATACCGCAATAAATGAAGACGAAAGTCTTCAACCAGTGCGTTCTACCAATTATGACCTACGTTGCCAAAACGTGGACACTCGGAGTAGGGCTAGTTCACGCCCTTAAGGATGCGCAACGAGCGATGGAACAAGCTATGCTTGGAATCTCTCTGAGGGCTAAGATCCAAAATGCTATCCCGCATCTTTGGGGGGCAGAAAGAGGCGGCGCAGTCCTACTTACTCCCTCTGGTCTCCAGCGAGAGAGTGTCCAAGTCCAGACCTGCCACGATCCAAGACCTGGCGCTATTGCACCCACGCTATGTATTCTACCAGTATTTTTATTCTACCAGTTAATACAGTGTGTTTTCCGCGCTCCCCGCAGTGCTGGCACTCGGCCATGGTTTCCCGTTGTATTTACCACAGATACTTACCGAAGCTCCCGTGGGATACGGGAATAATACTTATAATACTTACTGGAAGTATCTGTGACAACCTGTAGGAGAGAGCACCGTGTCTCCCCTCCAGCCACTCATCCATGACCGGTCTGACCGCTGCGATTGTGGTGGATCCCCCCTTTGGTTGCTCAAATCGCACCTTCCATGTCTTCTCGGTTTCCTGGTAGACCTGGGACCGTCGAGCCTAGATTTCTCGAGATGGGAGGGCTTTTGGCCCAGCTCCAGCTCCTCCTTGCGCCATTTAAATAGTGACGTAAGGGCTCTCGCTGCCAAGTCCCGTGGGGGGGGGGGGGGACATGCCGCATCACCTGAGCTCGTGCATGTGGAAACCCCTCATCACCCTGACAGCCCTACACAAGTCCTCGGTAGTGCAGGTGGAAGGGCACAGTGGGCAAGAGAGCAAATGCGACATGGACTGGGATGGGGCCCCGCAATCGCAGGGCACTTGACACATGTCAATATAGCCCCATTTTGCCAAATTTTCCCTGCAACGGCCAACCTGGGTCCGCAGGCGATTTCATGACTTCCAAGTTGGCCACTGGAGATGATGAGAGATGACAGCGGACAGCGCTGTGGCTGTGGCCAAGTATTGGGCCGACAAAATCTAACATGAAGCCAGAGTATCTAATATTAGCATTGACTCGAAGAAGAAGAAGACCCTGACGGCCTCTGCGGGCACTTTTGTAAAGTGTACTAAATAATTGTTAGTATAGCTCGTTTTTTTTTGGTCAATGATTCTTGAAAGTTTCAATATTAGTTTAATCAGCAATGAAGTAACATTCCGCCACGATACGCAGAAAGAATCTTATGATATATTTATTTTATTTATTTATTTAAAAACTTTATGCACAGATTCGTACAAAGGTGGACTTAATGCCTTAGGCATTTTCTGCCAGTCAACCTTAGGGTAATGCAGAGATAATAAGGTTGAGTAAGGTGCTCTAGGTTAATGTTGAGACATTACAATGGTACAATTTAAATATAGTGTAAATTGTGTGACTACGTGCTCCCAGCCCAGCTCCACTGAACTCATTCAAGCAACTATTTACCTAAATAAATGCAGCAGCTCCGTACCAAACAAACACACAGTCACAATAACCCCTAAATTGATATTATAATTAACAACAAATACATATACATACCTACTAATACAGTACATACATAATATACATACTCATATATACATATATATATATATATATATATATATATATATAATGATACATACTTATAACATATATACATACATAACTAATTACCATTATACAAGTCATTGAATACATAATGTTTTTCTAATCTTTGTAAAGCTCGCGTACTTTTTGTTGAAATGTAAACCGATTGGTGCATGTCCTGACCTCCGAAGGAAGTGCATTCCAGAGAAGAGTTGATTGCACTACGAAGGAAGAATGATTCATGGTTGAAGAATGAGAAGGGCAGAGAAGAAGACGATTGTTCGAAGAACGCAAATTTTTATCGTGATTAGAACAGAGTAATTTGAAATGAGATGTCAAGTAAGAAGGAGCATTAGGGTAGTTCAGTAATGAAAACAACATACTGACCGCACGCAAATTGCGACGCTTTCGTATAGGCAACCAACCTAACTCGGAACGATAAGCCGATACATGATCGTACTTTCTAAGATTGTAAACGAATCGAATGCAATTGTTGAGAAGCCGATCGAGTTTATTGAGCAGATCTGCATTCAGGTCGAGATAGCACACATCACCATAGTCTATGATGGGAAATAAAAGAGTCTGAACAAGCATTGCCTTGGTTTTCGGTGGTAAAAAGTTCTTAAGCCGATAAAAGGCACGCAGCGTACCGGTAATCTTCTGGCAAACGCTAGTAACCTGAGGTCTCCAATTGAATGTATCGTCGAGTTGTAGGCCTAAATTTTTCACATTAAAAGTCACTGGAATAGTTTTAGTGTTGTAAGTTATTGACGGCAAATTCACATCTTTCAGTCTACTCATCATTGGACTACTTCCAATTATGATGCCTTGACACTTGTCAGGATTAACAGTTAGTCCAAAACGGTCGCACCAGTGTCCCATGGCATTTAAATCATTGTTTATTTTCGTCACGGCTTCTAGAATATTATCCACCCTTGCCTGGCTATACAACTGTAGGTCGTCTGCATACAGGTGATGCGCACACTGAAGCTCTTTCGTCAGGAGATTAATGAACATGGAAAATAGAAGAGGAGATAGAATACCGCCTTGGGGAACACCAGCATCTAGTGTGCACCAACTTGATGATTTCTCATCAATGCGAACCGACTGCTGACGACCCCGAAGATAAGATGAGAACCAATCCAGTTCGTCAGGTGAAATTTTCAGATGGGCAAGGATAGACAAAAGGATATCGTGATTAACACAATTAAAAGCGTTAGAAAAATCTACTAGGATCAGTACAGTCACTTCACCCCTCTCCATTCCCGCCCTAATATCACCCGTTACTTTTAAAAGAGCTGTTGTTGTACTGTGACCCAACCTGAAACCTGACTGTAGTGGGCTCAAAATGTTATTGAGCCTCACATATCTGCTCAGCTGACTATGCACACAGGATTCTAGGACCTTCGACAGAAAAGGGAGGATGGAGATTGGGCGAAAGTGACTAGGCAAAGAAGGTCGGGAAATTTTTGGGAGGGGCCAACGTAGGCCTTACGCCATGCGCTAGGAAATTGACGTGAATCAAGAGAAAAGTTAACGATATAGGAAATAGCAGGAAGGAGTTGATCAAGAATAGTTGTGATCATCCGGCGACTAATATTGTCGCAACCAACTGCTTTTGATGTTATGGACATCACAACTTTTTGGATTTCACCTGGCGTGACTGGAGAAAATAGAAAATGATCCTAATCGGGTTTGGCAAGCCTGGCCACAAAGTCAACGGTTAGACTCTTGGTTAGGTCATCAATTTTATTAGAAGTGGAGAAATGGTGATTAATGACATCCAACTCAAGTGTACCCGGTAACTCCATCTGCCTTGACCTACCAATTCCCAACGACCGGAGAAATTTCCATACATCAGCGGGTGATGAGGACGATATGTTAGTAAAAATATGTCGGCGTTTGGCGTTGCGTATCACCTGGTTACAACGGTTCCTAGCAGCTTTATAAGCATTCCAATCCAGTTCCCCTTTGTGTTTTTTGAAGATTCGAAACGCCTTATCTCTTCTTCGCATAGCCGTTCGAACCTCTGAAGTTATCCACGGAGCTGGAGGACGTTTCAACTTAACCTTCTTAATAGGGGCATGACTATCATAAAGTTTATGTATGGTTTCGTTAAATATCAGCACTTTTTCATCAATGGTACTAGCCTCAAATAGCGGATCCCAATCAATTGCAGATGCATCATAACGCAATTTGTCAACGTCAATCCGACCAAAGCAACGCCTGTTCAAGATTTTTGGCTTCAATTTAGGAGGTTTGAGTATATAAGATATAAAAATTAGGTCATGATGAGAGAAAGCTGGAGCAAGATACTGACCATGTGAAGAAACAAGAGAGGGAGAAGAAGTGAGAATTAAATCAAGCCAAGTATCCGGAACGTCTTTATTATGGTGCGTGGCCTGGAGTGGCAGCACATGTAGACTGGCAGATTCTATTAAATGAAGAAGTTTAGAAGCTCGACTAGAGCTCTCGAGAAGGTTAGTGTTAAGATCACCCATGATGATGTGATGCTCATAATTAGACCCCAAAGATTCTAAGACCGATTCAATGTCAGCGAAATAGTTGACAGTGGGGGGGCAATAAACAACACCGAGTACAATTTTGAGACCATTAACCCATACCTCAAGAAAGAGAAACTCTGCAGTAGCAGAATACAGAGAGGGAGATGAAGCAATTATTTTGTAGGGAAAATCACTGCGAAGGTATATTGCAACCCCGCCTCTTTCCTTGCCGGTTCTGTCATTCCGAATCAGAATGAAGCCAGGAAGTGGATATGAAGTCGAAAGAAGAGGAGGCTTTAAAAAAGTTTCAGAAATCAGGACAGCATGGACATTCGAATCCGCAAACGTTTCAACAAGGTCACTGTAATGGTAAGGCACACTTTCAGCGTTAATATGACACACGTTAAGTGTTCTACCCTGTTCTAGTTCGAATTTGCTTTTAAGTACTTCACCGAGTGTTTTAGGAATTGAGGAAAAACGTTCATTCTCAGATATAATTTCCGAATCACTAACAGAATAATAAAAGGAATTATCATCAGAGTCACAAGATATAAACAACAAATCGTCTTTTTGTTGTTATAATAACAGTTTGGTTTTATTTTAGTTTCTGAATTTTGACACA
The DNA here is from genome assembly GCA_933228765.1 of Miltochrista miniata. Taxonomy (NCBI): domain Eukaryota; kingdom Metazoa; phylum Arthropoda; class Insecta; order Lepidoptera; family Erebidae; genus Miltochrista; species Miltochrista miniata. The sequence continues at coordinate 915,537 of OW121770.1, forward strand.
TTTTGACATTTCGAACAACAGGCAACAGCTAGTGCCCTAGATGCATCGGTGCAAAGTATGTGCGCATCGCAAAGTACCTATTCTTCGTTGCATTTGTCCTAAAGATAATAAAAGAATGTTTATATTTTTCGGATCGTCAAATAATGAAAATTCCCGTCTATTGGGTTTTTTCCCGCATAAATACCGGGTTTTTTCCCAAACGGGAAAAAACCCGAGTTTATTCCCGTTGGATTTTTTCCCTCCGCCCATCTCTACTAACAACTGCGCCATTGAAGCCATCAAAACTGATGTAACTGGTTTAGACGTTCCGATAGTGACGTTTCAATTAAATTAAAATCAATGAAAGTTCGAGAAACTTAGTTTTAAAACGATGTACTGTAATTGATATTTGTTTTGACAACCATACTATCCAAGTTTACACGAATCTGTTCTTAGAGGGCTCAGTATACATTATTTTCTCTGTAGCTGACAGTACTCGCCGTCACCCCGCTCGCCACAGGCAGCCAGTCTGAGGCCTTAAGCCCCTACCTGCACGATCACAGGAGCAACCTATTTAGGCTACGCTTGTTTGATTAGAGGCCTTTCAAAGGCTGCCGCTTGGGGGCCCAATTAGGAGTTACTTTTTTTATTTTTTTTAGAAGTTAGTTTTCGCCAGTGGCCCCGCGGACTCAGTGTTCTGTAAACGATCACTGCAGTAAGCAACATTTACTATGGCCGGATATGGATGGGTGACCACCACGTGGACCACTTTGTGACATTTATTTACGAGCGTTTCCGTGCTTCGGAAGGCACGTTAAGCCGTTGGTCCCGGTTGTCAGTAAAATGACAGTCGTTAAGCCAAGTTGAAGGCCTTACGGGCGGCTTGAAAAATTTCAACTGTGGGTCGTCACAACCTGCGCCCGGGTCGGCAGCGCGTGTGTAGCGTCTCTGGTGTTGCAAACGTCTATAGGCTACGGTTACCAACCTTCCGGTGGGCCGTAAGCTTGTCTGCCACCCAAGTAGTAAAAAAATAAAAATAAAAAAAATAAATTATTCAGTAGCATTGAGATGGAAATATATTTGTACATCGTACTCCAACATGTAGAAGGGATGAAAAGTGACGAGACGCTTTGGTGCGAGTATTTGGAGTGTATTAGGTACGTTAGTGTGAAAAAAAGCCTTATTTTTAACAAAATCCTAAGATATAGGAATAGTTCATATTTACCTACATTGTAAGTGTATAAACTTGGATAGTAGAGATTGTTCACATTGATCACTTTATGGCAAGAAAGGGTGCTTATTTTATTTTATTTTATTTAAGAGGTAAAACAGTTAATACAGAGGTAAATAATATACTATAATAGTTCCTACAAAGACCACTGCGTTTAAAACTTTCAAAGTTTGGATTACAATGCAATCGGGTCATTACGTGGGTTTTAATCAATAAATTTAAGCAAATTACACTAATTACGTAACCTTTAATATCATCCATAATGTGCGGTATGTGGCCATAAGCGGCCAAGCCAGCCATGAAATAAGGAAAATGGAGTTGCTAGTAGCTGAAATGGGCTAAGTTCATGTTATCAATAGATATAAATATTTGAAATGAACACAGCATTATCAGTATTTGTTTTACCGTATATGTTTTACATTGATTGTGTTCTAGTAGAAACTTGGTTATAAATAATACACTATTAGTCGTTAATTATTTCATATATAAAATCTCTTGTTATTGGTTCAAAGCAATAACATATTCAAAGCGATGACACAATTCTGCTAAATATGAAACAAAGTATCTAAAATACTCATTTGATATGTATAGAATGTCTAGAATCAAAACAGCAGAGACCTATGTAGTTGTAACATTGTGACCTTAAGTCGAACAGATGACAGTACCTCTAATCTCGACCTTAGTTCACAACATCGAGATCATCACTTAACCTCATATAACTTAAATAACTATTTCCCTTGGTAGATGAATGTTTGAGCCAAATTCCCTTTCAAGAGAAGTGTGGTCACCTCACACGTCACTGGGCACTGTGTGGGCCTTCCCCACGTTCGGTAGCAGACCGATGGACGCTTTCGATTATCCAATAATTGCTTGTCTGAAGGGTACTGTTAACACGCTAGGGTTTGTTTGGTACAAGTCACATGCGTTAAGAGAATATCTGAAATATTATTGGGTGTTGATTGAGTTCCGTACCCAATGGGTAAAAACGGAACCCTATTACTGAGACTTCACTGTCAGTCTGTCTGTTTATCTATCTGTTATCAGACCGTATCTCAGGAACCGTAATGCTAGAGAGCTGAAATTTTCAGAGATGATGTATTTCTGTTGCCATTATTACAACAAATGTTAAAATAAAAATAAAATAGGACGGGTTCACATACAGTTGCTTTTTTTTGTACCACTAATGTGGCAGACAAGCACACGGCCCATTTGAAGGACTGGTGGTCACCGCAGCCTATGAACGTTTGCGACACCAGAGGCGCCACTCTCGCGCTGCCGACCCTTTAAAAACCTTCTAAGGCTCCTTTTGAAGAACCCCATACTGTCGGCGTTTGGAAAAACCGAGGCAAGGAGATCATTCCACAACCTAAGCATGCGCGAAAGAAAATCCCTATCGGATTTAAACGTGCTCGAAACCTCCGGATCTAAAGTGTGGGTATAAACTCCCTGTCTGTGGCGAGCGATGCGATGATTTTTCGTAGCCTTGGGCATCAAACCGTGCTGTTTAGACACTTTAAACACTTTGTCGGTTTTCTATTGAAAAACAAAGTAATATTTCATTTTACATTCAAGGGTTGCAGCGAATAGAGCATCTATACCGGCATTTTATCGAGTCTGTTACGGCGAATGTTCTAAAGAGCTCTTCAACTAATCCCATCCTTTTCTTTTTGATCACGAACAATGCATGCCGAGCAGAGGTGCTACATAAAGGAGAGAATCTTTGTCACAACCAAGTGATTCAAACGATCCTTCCTTTCGGACCATAGAATTGGTTCCCTCTTCTTACGTAAAGAGGTATAATATTAGGTATGCTACTTTCAATAGTCTTGAGGACTGTTGAAAGTGGCTCTCATGTTGAATGTGATAGAGGTAACCACCACGTGTTATCGCTATGGCTTTACATGAGGTTGGTGAAAAATCTCTACTTCAAAAATATATTGGCAAACATTACCAGGTAAATTCGCCCGGAACGCCAGTGGCTTACGTTTTCTCTTTGAGTACAATCTATTCGTCACCATTTAAGTTTCGTCAACATTAGCTAGTGTTCACTCATCATTAAAGGATTATGCCCGCGTATGAAACCTCCACGAGCTCTGACCCAAAAATAATATTTAAAGTTGCTAATGAATAAATTAAAACCCGCTTCCGCTTTTGCTTTGCATAAAGTGTTGTGGGCTGAAGTTCCATCCTACCGGACGGCTCTCCGGCCTAATATATTCGTGAGGTTTGTCAACGTTTATCGAATTATTGCGGTGAAATATTCAGCGTACCACGTGTACAATGGAAGTGGATGGTGTAGGCAGCAGCTTTGTCGTTCAGAAGAGCGTGGCGAGAGGATTGTCTGATTATAATCAATATTTATCTACGTACTAGCGGACGTCACGCGGTATCACCCGGGTAGTTCCCGTTCCAGTGGTAATACGGGAATAAAATATAGCCTAAGAACCCGGGGGTAAGTAGTGTACCTTTGGAAATGCTGAGGGCTTTCAGGAAATTGAAGAGAAGAGAAAAATAAGAAGAGTTGACGGTTAAAATATAAAAATAATAATTTATTAAAAAAGAAGATAGAACTCGGGGTCGTGGGTATTTTCAAGTAGCAAGTACGGTTTCCGAAGGCCTTCGCAGGGTTCCGACTTATCTTGGGGTTTCTGGCCTTCTCGAAGTGTACTGCAGTTGGTGATGTCTCCGTGCCGTCCACAACGTAGAACCGCACGGTGTTCTGAACCCGGAGGGCGAATCCAAAGGGTGAATTTCTATCAACCCGTAGGGTGAACGTTTGCAACCCGGAGGGTGAATTCTCGTAACCCGGAGGGTGAACCCTGGAATGTTCCATACTAAGCGTTAGCTTGACAACCTTTTTCCCCTTATTTACCCCAAGAAATCAGACGGCCCCCGCTAACCATTGCGGGAGTCGTGAGGTTTCACATTGTCTGCTTACAGAACTAATTTTTACAAGATGATTTTTCACACCCCTTTAACTAGTACCAACCCTTCTATCTCCCATCAAGGTCAACCAGTCGACCACTAGATCACGGCAACCTGGTATTGTCGTAAACAACCCCCTTATAACAGGGTGGACCAACAGCCGTTAATTTTCACAGTTTAAAAATTAGATCACGTTATATTCAATTAACTTACCCAAATATGGGGTCGTAGTTGCACTTGACTAAATATCAACTTAGGGAGAGCTTCACTCACTGCACTCTTTAATTTTATTTTCTCTACAATACTTTGAAACGAATAAAATGTCTAATAAAAAGGCTTGACGCGACGATGATTTCTTTCATCGGTTTTTGAAACTCTGTAATGCGGGTCCCGTCCGCACAGTGCAGCGGTTTTTATACTCATGAACAGCGCCTCTAGTGGCGCAGCATTGTTACTAATTCCTATGTGCTATGTTTACCCAGCTCACGAACCCGTTGTTCTCTTAATGCGACGCTTCTTTTTGTAAATATTTATTATTGTATTTATAAATAAGTTTCTTGGCAAAAATCAAAATTTGTTTAAGCGTTTCATAAACATCCCAGAATAAGTATCAACACTTATCGCTTACAGTCTTTTTATACGGTGCATGAATAATTCAATACAGAACCGCAGAGTAATTAATTATACAGCTGCCTGTATTTTTTGTTTGTCTGTATACGTTTTGGAAATACGAAGTTTGGAAAGGACGTTTTATTCTAAACGCGACATGACTTTTCGCTAAGCTATTTTGAATGGATCTTTGATTAACTAACCTTTTCATTAAACTCACTTGACCGTGGAGGGGTTCCTCATAATAGTACAGGTTCTCATTACGCTACGGTGGGTACTTTCGAACAAGTGCGCCGTGTGGATGCCTGTCCCTTACTGATATAATAAGACCAAGCAATAAAACATGTGACGTGATACGATTTATTTCATGTTTTTCAACTAAATAATTCTAAACCAAAATTGTGTGGTTGTAATTATAAAGAGGTCTACATTTTATAACGGTAGGACTATTGGGAAAAAAATATGACAGGCAAGTCTAACTATCAGTAAGACTAATGGGATAAATATTCCCAATAGTACTACTGGTAAGACTATACAGTAGTACTACTGGGAATAGGTCGCTTACAGACTTTATTCCCAAAGAAAACTTACAAGTCACTTGAACCATAAAATGCCTTAATTAATCCTGTTATGAGTTTCTATCCTCAACTATCCCGCCGTATGGTTGCATCTCTCACGATGAAACTGTCACTTGTAATCCAAAACTAGACTTTCTTACTATTTCCAACGACGCGTCGTGCGGCCTAAAGCGTTGACTAATTTTCAGCAATTTAGATCTTGGCTTAGAAAGCTATATATTTACGTGTGGAAGTCCCTCATGGATGTCATGTAGACTACAACCACACGTGCCCTACCCCTGCCTACAGTCCGGAGCCCCAGGCATGTCCTCGGAAGGATGTCCCTAAAATTCCCGACAGCCAATCCGAAAGCTAAACCTTTAAAACCTTATCCCAATAAATATCTCCACACTACTCATAAAACACTCAAATAAAAAGTTCTTTTCAATCCCAATCCGTTCAATAAAGAAATATTGTGCACCCATTTGTAAAACTGCTTATACATAACCGGCAATGAACTCGTATAGGATACAATACTAGGTATACATATACCTTCTCAAGGGAAAGTTTACATTTGCCTTAACGAAATCTCTTTGGTTAGAAAAGTGCGTTTTTCAGTAATATTTTCAGTCACTTTAAGGGTATACTCAGCTTTTGTGAACGGTTATTTGGTAAACCTTTCTATATCGTCAAACTTTATATAGGACTGGCTAAGCTTCTAATTTTGTGCGAATTTAACTATTGAAGGGGAAAACTTATTTGTAATGTAATTTTGATAAAGTAAGTACCTATGTAGAAAAAGGAACTTTATACAAAATGTATTTAATTCAGTGATTGTATTTTTTCTCTAAAATTATCAATCCCAATCCTTTCCAATTTTTAAACAAACGTATTAAGAGTATAATTCTATAATAATATTATAAAGAGGAAAGATTTGAGTGTTTGTTTGTGTGTTTGCATCGGATAGGCTCTAAAACTACTGAACCGGTTGGAAAAAACTGTATGGAGTTAACGGGAGTTATGCGGGTGAAACAATTTGTCGTACACTAGTATATATTATCATTGCAAAAGTTTGTGAGAATGAATGTGTGAATTTACTATTTCACGCTCTAAAGGTCACGTCACTAAATCAATCAATCGTCCACTGCTGGACGTAGGCTTCTCCCAAACCACGCCACAATACAAGGTCCAGCGCTTTGCACATGCAGTCAATCTCTGCAAGTATATTCAGGTCGTCGGTCCACCTGGCAGGGGTACAGAGTCTACCCGACGTTTACCAAGTCGCGGTCTCTACTCCACTCACCTATGAGGTCCACACTCCTCTCACTCAAACCAAATAAAACTAATGAAATGTGTGCGTTTTGTGTGCCTCTGTCTACCCCATCAAGAAAAATGCTCAATTAATGTATGTAGAGAAAATAATTTGATGTTTGTGTATACGCTTTGTGTTTAACGTATATTTTGTGCGATGTTTTGTAACAGACATACCTAATGAAGATAAATAAACCAATATTTCTTTGATATTTCAAGCATCTTTCAGGAAAGATGATGAGAATTTTATTACAACATTCTATACAAAAGGAACTCTGAAAAATATCTAAAGAAAATTCCAAACATAATAAGTTTACATTTATGTGTTCAGATTCATATTGCAGTCTTTTTAGTCTATAATATTGGCAGATGTTATTAATTTAGTAACTAATTGGATACACATTCTGAGAAATTAAATATAGTCTGTGTTTACTATTTCAATATTAAGTGAAAATACTGCTTTTCATTATACAAGGCCATTTTACTTTTAAGCGTTTCTACTTCTAACGATCCTTGACTTGTATTTTAGCTTCTTCTGTCCATTTCAAATGCCGGTCAATTAGAAGTTATATTACTTTTTCTTTCGTAGGATTTGTCGACCTACTGTAAGTAAGTACTCAAATGACAAAAACGCATTAGAGAACTTTCCTACTAATTACACATTATTACAAACCGCAAAGGTCAGCACTCCAAGGGCCATTAAGCGCATGCACCCACTTTTCAACAGTCATACGGGTGCTCACGTTTGACGCGCCGCGTGCCGGCACAATTACCCTGCGAACGTTTGACAGTTAACCTACTTTTGAACAGCTGTTACTTTGTTTCAAACTATGTCAATAACTGAAGTTGCAACTAAGTAGTAATTGCTGGAGATTTTTTCGCAATTGATGATATACTTGTATTTTGCTTTGAGGCTGGATTAACTTAACAATATTCAACAAAAAAATTGTATCGTCGCGTTGTAGTTATTTTGACAAAATATAAAATGTTTGTCTGCAAGAACAGGTGTTCAAAATTATAATAATACTTAGGCACTACATGTCCAAAACTTGCACTTTATGCGTTTACGTGTGTAGTTTGGATAATGGATACAAGCGATGAGTGTTGTGTAGACATTATTATCGTAGGCGATCGTAGCGATCGTAGCGCGTCCGTAGACTGGCAACTCTACGGGCAGCGTAACAATTTAATAAAGAGTAATGTTTTAACCACCTATCGACGAAACCGGAAGATGTTATAAGTAATAATAATGTGTGTATGCGTATATCTGTGAGTTGCGTGTGTCTCTGTGTGTCTGTGCCATCGTAGTCGAAGGAATGAACCTATTTTAATGCTCTGTTTTTGTTCGATAACCGATGTGATGTGAAAGCCTTAGTTATAATATTACTTCGTCTGGTTTTGTGTTCTTATTTTGTTTGACATTAAAATTTGGTTTTCGTTTGTTACAGGTAAATAATATTTAATTAATAAGTCAGTGAGCCAGAGGACACAGACGGAAATACGAACCATCTGCAAAGGGTTGTAGGTATAATATTATTAAATATTTAGTAATTAATATCAATTTTAACTTTTGGAATATCAATGCTTACCTGAAAAGGTAAAAAGAATACAGTGAAAATCTAGTGAGGAATACTCAAAGTCTTTGGACAGGTCAGGTCTAAATACCTCCCGATTGTTATCTTATGATTATAATCGACACTTCTTCGACAAACGTGTATGGCAATGGCACACCCCACAGTTTCTTTTGAGTAAGTGCGCGACATTAATATCATATCGAATAAGTATAGCTCCAATGTATCTAGTCTCAGTAGAGTCACAATTGTGACAAATAATTTTTTTTGTATTTCAAAGAGAATGAATTATTTTATTTTTATTTATTATAGATGACGGTCGCGGTTTCGCCCGCGTGAAATTCGGTACCTGTTCCCGCTTTCCGTGGTAACATATTCCCGGGATGAAAAGTAGCCTATGTTAACACATAAATTTGGTACAGAGATAGCTTATAGTCTGGAATAACTTCCAGACTATAAGCTATCTCTGTACCAAATTTCAGCCCACAACCGTTAGAGCGTGATTGAGTAACAAACATCCAAACATCTTCACAAACTTTCACATATTAATAAGATTAGTAGGATTTATCTAAACAGTCGTCGAACCCACTGGTGTTTACTATCGTCTATTGTTGTCAACTGTGGCAGTGATTACCACGTTTGAATTTAAAATGCAAAGAATTCTTAAGTAAAAAGTCAGAAAAAAACCACTGTAAATCAATTACTGACTGACCCAAGTCATTTGGAATCTTGAAATTAGGTTGTTCAATGCAGGATATATTGCATCATTCAATGATAGACAGAAAAATTAGGTTTAGCTTCCCTCTACTAGATTTCACCGTATATTGCAGCCGGATAGTTAATGATATTAAAATCACTTGTTTCGTGCCAGGCCAATAAGCTACTTAGAAATAAGACGTTTGCATAACTTGAACCACACGTTTACATTCTGGGACGAGGGCACCAATCCTGCAGCGTATGCAAAGTGCACATTACACACTCGCTGCAGCGCAATTCAATCAACTTTATACGAAATTCTCGAGAGTGTTCCGCCATTTTTCAGCACGAACGTTTTCCGATTGAGCGCTGAGCGTTCGTTTTGCACACATCCTTTCGTATTTAATGAACATAGTTTAAATTCCGAATTTTTTCTCCTATTACAATCTGTTCTCTCTCTATTACTATTTTTTTGTTTATTAGTCTTTCGTGAAACTCATTTTCAATTCTATAATATGTTAGAATCTTTTTATCATTTTTTATGAGGTTTAGCATGGATAAGTTTGAAAGTTTGTGAGTGTGTATGCAAGGGGTAAGATTCCCTTTGTATGTAGGTACGTTAAGCACTAAGTTTATTAACTGGGCATGCAATTTCAATCATGATAATATTATCACTCACAGTGAGCAATACAAACGATTAGTCAAATAGGGGCTATTTGGGAGGACTTGTTTTAATAATAACAATTTGAACTCCTCGTAGCCCCGCTGACTCAGTGATCTTAAACGATTATTGTAGAAAGCAACTTTCGCTCTAGCAGGTCCAGTTTGTCAGTCACATGGGAGCATCATAGCTTGCACCGTTCCGTACAGCAATAGGCCCATCACCTAATAACTTGGTGCAATAACTATTAGTTGAAAGTTGTTCCGGGATAAAGGCATGTCTAAATATATATAAATTATAACCTAAGCGAAGCAAGACAGTGTTAAATGGATGATATCTGACCCACCAGTTTCTGCCTTCATATGCAAACCCCGCACTCGAATACATTCATTTAACTTTGCCTCTCCTCCTGAAGTTTCTATTTGACTTAAAAACAGCACGCAGTTCAACCGCTTTGCTGCAGTTTTGTACTTTTGTAATTTAAACACCGTTCATATCAAACTTTCATGCCAGTCAGGGTTCTGACTAGATAGATGTTTAGATATTGTTCAAAATACTAATACGAAGTTTTAAATGACTAGTTTATAAGAATGAATATTACGAGGTTTTTTCTCTTGAAATAAGCTATTAAACTTGTTCAGGAGTTGATTATGCTACTATAAATAAATGTATTTTTAGTTTCATGTGAATTGTTTCATTTTTATTATAGGACATGCGAAGCCATGGGGCAGAGCGTACTAGCTGTCTATTAAATAGAAATATATTTGTAAATTCACTATCCGATACATATACATTTTTACATGAAATTTTAATTCAATTATACATAACAGTATCAATGACGTTGACGAGTCAATAATTTTATTTCTAACTCCAACAGTTTATTAATTATAATGGCATTGTTAATAATATATTTTACGTTGAAATGTATTCAGCAAATTGTTTCATGTCAAAGTGCGTTTAACAGAAATGAAGCCACTTATTTACAGACAATTACGGAGTATGTACTCGTTTTGTTTCTACGATTCCGTACTGAAACGGTAAAAACTGTAAGTACACAATTACTGTGACTCCGCTGTCCATCTGTCTGTCTGTCTGTCTGTCTGTCTCATGAAGTGAGATAGCTTGAAAGCTGAAATTTTTGAAGACTATGTATTTATGTTGCCATTATAACAATAATATCCCATACAACAAACATTTATATTTTGTAGTTTTTGGTACAGCTCCCTCTATGTGCGAATCCAACTCGCACTTGACCGGTTTCATTAATTAAGTAATTGCAATTTACGTTTGTATTTAATTACACATAATTATTAAACTGCGTTTGTAACAATGTAATGGGCTACATTTACTAACATCAAAACAAATGGAATGAAGTTGATCAAATTAAGTTATAATTTACTATTGTTGAAGCGCTCGTGTCCCCGCGGTCTCAGTATTGTGTAAGTAAATGTTCACTGCAGTAAAAATAATATTTACGTATGGCTTGTTCCAGCCCTCAAACAATGAAATTATATCCTACGAGAGGAGGATAGTATCAAAGACTCCTAATCCAAGGCGTCAGCTACCACTATATCTAATTTCAGTCAAATTGGTTCAGGGATGAGCTTGGATGAGTAACAGAAATCCAAAAAAAAGAAAAAGTATTTTGGTTCAATCTGTTCTTTTTTTATACAAACTATAATCTACTTAACAGAAATACTAGAATCATAAATTTTATTACCTCTGATTATGCACAATACTAGAAATGGCAGCTTCCTCCTCACAAAGCGATTGATCAACGCCCCTCGTATCTAGAGCACGTCTTTTATCCGTCAGAGAATCTACGGAGCATTTCAGCGTGGAGCTATCTAGCATTCTTTTTGATCTGACAATAGTTGATAGAGAAATGCAAATTTAAAACGTACCTAGTTTTTATCGCGTTTTACTCAGGTTTATATTATGACTAGATGACGCCCGGGGCTTCGTTGTCCGCGTGCCCCGTAATAGGTGGTGAGCCGTATTGCTGTGTTGATATGGACAGGAGCATGCAGGTTGTGACTGCCTGCTGTTGAACATTTTCAAACCGCCTTAAAAGGCCTTCAACTTGGCTTTACGACGGTCATTTTACTGACAACCAGGACCAACGGCTTAACGTGCCTTCCGAAGCACGGAAGCTTGGATGTTAGTTACTCAATCACACTTTAACGGCTGAACGTATTGGGCTGAAATTTGGTACTGAGATAGCTTATAGTCTGGAATAACACATAGGCTACTCTTCATCCCGGGAAAATGTTCCCACGCGAAGAGGGAACGGGTAACGAATTTCACGTAGGCGAAGCCGCGAGCATCATCTAGTTTATAATAAGGTTGGGTAAGGAAGTTAAGTTTAAGTCCCGGCGTCGTGGAAGATCGCTTATGTGCATCCTGTGCCCAAGAAGGGTGACAGGACCGACCCGGCCAACTATAGGCCTATAGCCGTCACCTCCCTTTTATCTAAGGTGATGGAGCGTGTAATTAATACACAGCTCCTGAGGTACCTAGAGGAACACGACCTGTGACCTGTGCTCAGTGACCGGCAGTACGGTTTCCGTCACGGTCGCTCGACGGGCGATCTTCTGGTGTGCCTCACACACCGATGGGCGACGGCTATCGAGAGTAAGGGCGAGGCTCTAGCAGTAAGCCTTGACATCTCTAAGGCCTTTGACCGGGTCTGGCACCGTGATCTTCTTACGAAATTGCCCTCGTATGGACTGCCCGAGAGATTATGCGGATGGGTGTCAAGCTTCCTGGCCGGTAGAAGCATCAGGGCCGTCGTTGACGGCAGCTGTTCAGACTGCATGGCCATAAACGCTGGAGTACCGCAAGGCTCAGTGTTGTCCCCTACTCTGTTTCTGCTGCATATCAATGACATGTTGTCTATTGACGGCATTCATTGTTATGCGGACGACAGTACGGGGGACACTTGTTACACGGGCCGCCCCGGTATCTCTCGGGACACAGTGAAAGAAAATCGTGAACAGCTTGTGTCTGAAATCGAGGCTACTCTTACTAGAGTGTCCGATTGGGGTGGACAAAATCTTGTCCAGTTCAACCCTTCCAAGACGCAAGCGTGTTTTTTCACCGCTAAGCAAACCCCAATTACTGTAGCGCCGCAATTTCAGGGCACATCTCTTTCCATCTCCAAAAGTATAGGGATCCTTGGCGTTGACATCTCCAGTGACGTTCAGTTCCGTAGTCATTTGGAGGACAAGGCTAAGCTGGCGTCCAAGAAGCTAGGTGTGCTCAACAGGGCGCGGCGGTACTTCACTGCTGCGCAAACACTGCTTCTGTATAAGTCGCAAGTGCGGCCGCACATGGAGTACTGCTGTCACCTTTGGGCGGGGGCACCTGAATATCAGCTTCGTCCATTTGACTCGGTGCAAAGACGTGCTATAAGAGTTGTCAACGATTCTATACTTACAAGTGGTGTGGAAACTCTTCGCGACAGGAGAGACTTTGCCTCCTTATGCGTGTTCTACCGACTGTACGATGGTGTGTGTTCTGAGGAATTGTTTGATATGATGCCCACGGCTACGTTCTATCACCGCACCGCTTGCCACAGACAGGGAGTTCATCCTCACACTCTGCGTCCGGAGCGTTCCAGCACGGTTAGATCCGATAGGGGTTTTCTTCCGCGCACGCTTAGGTTGTGGAATGATCTCCCTGCCTCGGTTTTCCCAAACGCCTGCAGTATGGGGTTCTTCAAAAGGGGTCTTAGAAGGTTTTTGCAGGGTCGGCAGCGCGAGTGTGGCGCCTCTGGTGTTGCAAACGTTCATAGGCTGCGGTGACCACCGGTCCTTCTGGTGGGCCGTATGCTTGTCTGCCACCTTAGGGGTATAAAAAAAAAATAAAAAAAAAGGAAGTAAGGCATCCTTACTTCGTTCGTCACACGTATCACAACTAGTGTATACTAGTTGTGATTTATGTGACATAATACTGTAGCGTACAGATAGTCATACCTAACAATAATTATATTTAGAGAATTCAATCACACACCTCGTTAAACTCCTCTTCATTACCCCTTCCCTTTCTGCGTTCATTTGATTTGCGACTATACCTATCGGGAATGGAGACAAATTTACATTTTATAATTTCTGACGTTGAAATTTACTTTGGTTTCATTTCTATCCTCAATTAAATTACCGAAGCACCCATTCTCTTTGATTTAAATCTGAATCATTAATCAACGTAATTTTAATAAAGCAGTTCATTTGGTTTTCTTGGTGACAGTTAAGTTTCTATAATTAAATTATGTCTTATTAGAGGTTCTTTAAAATATACCAATTTTATAAAATCGAGTAATCTGGGCGACATTAATCAAAGAATGTCTGAAAATGAAAGTCTATGTACACCCAGAGCGGTCTACCAGTGGTATGCAAGTTTATAAATGTGTAAGTTCAAAGAAGAATAAGACCTTTCACTCCCTATGTCATGAGCGTCGTAGGTCCGTGTTTAAAAATATTATTTCAGAAATGAGTTACTAACAATTTCAATAATATCAAACCTGACAAGCATATATGTGCCGCACAGGTACTACAAAAAGGAGATGCTCTTACTACTTGTGAGATGTACACAATCAGCCCTGTCGTTGCTCATCTCAAATTCCACGTCACTTTGCGCGGGGAGGCCACATTGTGATGTCAGTCACGTGTCTACGGGCGGCACAGTTATTATTACACCGCACCGCAATGACACACGACAGGGACAGGGCTAACTTGTCCCCGACAATTTGGGAGAAGCTTTTTTCGACGTGGTCTCTGAAATAATTCGACCGTTGTCAGAATATTGACCAGTTTTTAGGAGAGTTTGTTTTGAGTTACAAATATAGTTATAAAACGAAATAGTACCCAAATATAGTATTGTAACCAAGAAACACATCAATTTTGTTATTCACTTAAGATATTGAGACTAAGTATTATAGCTTGTATGTACCTATACATACAAGTGATGTATATTTAGTCAAAAGATACACGTGATATAATACGTCCTATAACGTTGTTTATTTGTCTCATATTTCAAGAAACTACGAACTTAAAAATTCAAGACAAAAGTCATTTATCTGAAAAACGTCAAAGTTCATACGTTAAAACATTTTCTCAGTTTTGTGTTACTTCGAGGTAATTTCCTCTGACAGAGCAGCAAGCTATTTGGAGGAGATAAGATCTGTAACACAACAGCTGTTTGTGTCTCACTTACGAAGGTTTGTGGTGATTGGAACTTTGCTTAAAGCTATACCATTATTGAGGACATAAGACGTATACCTACTTGTTTTATATACCGATGAATTGAGCGTATCTGATTCGAGGTAATTGTAGTCACATGATCCTCCTTCATGACGTTTGTGGCTGAGCAGCTCTAGCACTTATGTTCGTGTTGTGGTTACTTCGAGTTGTACCACTGGAATAGAACCAAATACCGCAGATGTATTCTTTGAACTTCTTTCTATTGAGTAAACCGGAATATCCCGGGTTAGAATACAATCATGTTGCCCGTCAAACTAACATAAAATATAGAGCCTGACTCTATTCCCCGCGTGTTAAATCGGAATTCATAGAGGTAAACGTTGTAATTAATTAATTATAATAAAATACTGAACATAATAATCATTGGAGAGATACCAATGCTCAATAATTTTACAACAATAAAAACAGATAAAACAAAACCAAGCCTCTAGGTGTTTGCGTCCTCTTCAATCAGATTCAAATGGATCATCACACTTTGGCAGTTGTTTACAAACCTTGGAACTAGAGAGTCTTGGAGCTGGATTATAAAATTTATTTAAGTAAGTTGAAAATCTTGTCTCAGCAAGCTCCTTGAATCTTGTGTTGTGAGAAGTAAATTTTAAACGTTTTGCTCATTATATTGTTCTACGAGAGTTTTGTAGTACTAGAAGACGGCGGCTTTATTTGTATGAAATTTGTATATAAAAAAAATGTTTTTGTCTTAGGGAATTCAAATTTTTCATGAGTAAGACAATCTTTGACCATTTCCAGTGCTACAGCTTTTCAAGAATATTTTTTTCTCTTCTTAATGACGCGGCCTGCCTAATGAAAAGTCATGATAGCATCTAGCGATTGGGGGTCACTCTCACAGTCCACGAGACAACTGACGGTGACCCAGTGGTTGCGGCCCTGTGATCTTCTTCACGCCCTTTATTTAGATAAAAACACAGTACAGTACTGTTTAATGTTTCTTCTATGACATCGCAAGAAAACACTGGTTTTCTTGCGATGTAATGAAAGGATAATCAAACAGACTAACATTCTATACTGTTGTGATAAGAATCTGCTATCTTACTTTAAATTCATCTTTATTGACTTTATTCTCCGGCTTATTTTAGGGGCCGTAATTAATATTAAGATATCTTGAACAAAAACGATTCAATCTTCGGCACGATCACTAATAGAGTTTGTAGTACTCCAAACTTGAGAATTGCTTTAGCTTGAATAGCTTGCAAACAATTAATAAGTAAAATCGAACAAAACAAACTTGATCAAAATAATAAACACTCATCCAACAATGGCGAAGAAAATTCTTAAAATGGAACAACAAATAATTGAGAATCACTTTATATTAACTGAACAAATTGAAGTTTCAGATTATTAAGCGTTATTGAGAAAGCTAGATCACGTCAACACTATTAATTTAAGTGAGAAAGGGGAAACGGAAACAAACGTGACCGGCCAGATATTAACAGTTGGATACGTTGGAAATATTCCGACACATAATGTAATTTTATTTCACACTAGCGGACGTCACTCGGTTTCACCCGCGTAGTTCCCGTTCCCGTGGGAATAAGGGAATAAAATATAGCCTTTCTTCACCGCAAAGAGTGTAGCTTTCCAACAGTGAAACAATTTTTAAAATCGGTCAAGTAGTTCCGGAGCCTATTCGTTACAAACAAACAAACGAAAAAGCAAAAAATCAAATCTTTCCTCTTTATAATATTATTTTAGAAAAATAATATGGAACAATGAGAATTGTGAATTTCTTTAGTTAAATAGAAAATATACTGAGTATATTCTGACGATCACTCCTAGTTCAAACCGTCGATTGTGGCATTTCATACAACTGCAGCTGCAACTGCATCAATGTTTCAGATAATGTTTCCCTAATGCTGCAAATAAGTAACTATTACACATTACGTAAACATTACAATAATGAAAAATGACCAAAAAGTGGGTTACTAGGTACTTACCACACACAGATCAGTTTTTAGAAATTACCTACAAAGATATAATTCAGTTTACAACACAAAACAAAAGTCTGTTTTTATAATTCTTGAAAATGTCGTCACTTGACTGAATGAAAGATACGGCTCCACGCCATAGTTAGCATCCGAGGGCTTACCTTGGACTCCCGGCCGTAGACAGTTAGTTAGTAAGGTATCGTGTGGTTTTAGTCAGTAGGAGTCCGGCATAGCATCCATGTAGGATTTCCACACCACCAAAATCGAAAAAAGTGTGTAACCTTTACGCGAAGTAAACCTTCTTTGCCATTGACGGCATCAAATGTGAACGAGTTCCAAGAGATATCATTGATTCGAATTTTGAATCCTTTCCGCAATTCAAAATTCCAATAGTAAGCGTTACTTCCGGCAGAAAAAAAAACTGAGTTACACCCTAGTCGCGCCTAAAGGAGTTTACTTAAAAAAAACATCATAGTTAGCAAATGTTTACGAAATAAATCATCTGAATCTGAATCACAATCTCAATCTGAATCAAATCTGTATTCATGTGGCCCTCATGTTGACGGTACTGAGATGAGATTTTCCATATCCTGCATAAAAACCCGGGATTGTAAGACGAGTAATGTTCCCCTGATGTGTTGTAAACAGTTGCAAGTTGCAATTCTCTGTGGAACTGTAAAGACAATGACTTCTGCCGGGATTCCAAGTTTGTTAATTTTGTTACTTTTCACAGCAGTAAAACTTATTCTCGCGTAAATCACATTTCTAATTTCAAGTTACTAGCATTATAACCTTAAACTTCAATTAAAAAATAGAAGTCGTGAATATTTTTTTACTAGCAGACGTCACGCGGTTTCACCCGCGTAGCACTCGTTCACGTGGGAATTGCGAAATTTAGCAAAAATAGCCTATGTCACCCGGGGCTATAGTGTAGCTCTTCAACTGTGAAAGAATTTTCCAACACGGTTCAGTAGTTTCGGAAACTATTCGATGCAAGCACACAAACAAACAAATCTTTCTTATTTGTAATAGAAGTATAGATAATAACCATTACCTTAGTATTTACAAAACCGCAACATATAGGTGCATATAGACATCTTATCTCACGAGTCGGTTACCACACTACTTGACACAACCACACATGCTCGATATAATTAATTAATTTTCAATTGCTCGTACATCATTAATGAATTCAAACCCAGAAAGCTCCTATTACGAGTAATGTAACGACATTTACGATTGAATTGAACGTCTTTTGTATACAACTAAACGCTTCCCATTAATATTCTAAGACCAGTAGACAATGTTCAGTAATTTAATTGTTTAATGGAATATAAAATCCCTGGAGAACTTTTCCTGAAAAATATTTTTGTTCAGCAATAGGACATAATTTAAAATGCGTCACCGAAACATGAGCCTAATCACCCTGTTAATATAATTGACGGAACAAACGTGGGGAATGAGAGCCTCCATTTTGCGATGTCAAATTTTCTTATGGGTGTGCGCGTGTGTGTGTACGTGTATGTGTGTGCGTGTGTGTTTGCTCTTCTCTAAAGGTCACATTTCTAAACTGCTATGGAACTTGGCATGATTTGTTCTGCATGATTGGTTTGAGGAGTTGGAAAGGGCAAAAGGTTTTATAGAATCATTCAAAGGCCGATTTTACTTGAATCCAAATGTTCTTTATTTAGTTCTACACAATCTAAAGCTAAGAGCTGTTAAGAAAACGGTATACAGTTTCCTCAAATGGCTATCTTAGAAGTTTGTTTTACACACATTTTTCAGCTATAACCACGGCTTTACAACTTTCCGAACTTTTACTTTTATCTTAATTGTCTTTAACATTTATTTTGGGAAATATGTAGGAATGTTCACTCCGAGTCACTATGATACGACTCACATTTAGTTTAGGCACGTCAAGACTATATAAGAATACTTTATATCAAAGATGTAAAGTAAGAACTCGTACGCTAGTATGTTATTCACTTTCAGAACACCCCTTGAACAAACTAAACTTAGCTCCATTGACTAACAGTATCTATCTATAACAGATAGTAGATACCCAACACAGAACAACCTCACCAGATGGACACACAATAACGTTCTGTTCCCACCACTAAATAGATATTAGTTGACTATGCAGACGTTGACGTGATGTC
Organism: Miltochrista miniata; assembly: GCA_933228765.1. Lineage (NCBI taxonomy): Eukaryota > Metazoa > Arthropoda > Insecta > Lepidoptera > Erebidae > Miltochrista > Miltochrista miniata. Next base: position 934,443 of record OW121770.1, read on the forward strand.
AATGCGACATAGACAATTCATAGAGGCACACACACATGCACTAAATATAAAAGCTATTGATTCTGTGTCAGAAATTGTCAGGAATAGTAGTAGTAGTAACATGATAGACTAGCTGTGCTCCGCTGCTTCGGTTGTAATATAATACGAACCCCGTTGCATCCATTACCCATACATACCTGTACCATTACTAATATTATAAATTTCAAAGTTTGTGAAGATGTTTTTTATGCTACTAAGGTGGCAGACAAACTTGCGGCCCACCTGATGAAATGTGGCCATGATAACCTATGTACGTTTGCAACACCAGAGACGCTACACTAACGTTGTTGAGCCTGAATGATGTATTTATATTTGTAACAATCAGGCTTTGATGGCTGAATGGATCTAGCTAAATTTGGTTCATAGCTGGATAATTTTTCTTTATACCACTAAGGTGGCAGGTAAGCATACGGCCCACCAGAACGACCAGTGGTCTATGAACGTTTGCAATCCCAGAAGCGCCACACTCACGCTACTTATCTACTGAATTTGTAAACAAAAGCTACTATTTAACCCTAGAATAAATGTTCCTATGGGATGCAGGGTCCCAATAGGATCAGAATTCAACACTAAGTCACGAGAATCTAGCTTACAACATTGAAGTAAAATAAGCTATATAAGATAGATGAAGCCGGGTTTGTTAGCAAAGTTACTCTTAAATAATTCAAGAAAAAAAAAATTGCATTTTAGACTTTGAAGTTGTGAATTTTATATTTATTTAATAACTTTTGATTTCAATTAACAAAGAGTTGTTGTGTATTTGAATGGACGGGTACTGTACAGTTTTTAACGAATCTTTTTCCTTTAAACATTTTATTTTATATTTTTCTATCAAGCGCTCGGCCCATCGGACACAGTTTTCTGTAAACAAGCAGTAAGCAACTTTTGCTGTGGCTGCTCCTTGGATAGTTAATACACGGGACCACTATGTGCTATTTATTTGCGAGCGTTTCCGTGCTTCGAAAGGCACGTTAAGCTGTAGTAATTGGTTTCGGCTGTCAGTAACATGACAGTTGTTATGCCAAGTAGAAGGCCTTAGGGCGGCATATACAATTTCGACCGTGGACCTTTGGCGACCACCACACAGCGAAGAGCAGATGAAGTCCTGCATCACAACATGAAAGTTCTCGCGGCGAAGAGTGAATGACTTCTGAATCGCGATATCTAAGTTAGGCTATACAACAGTTCAACATCAACCGTTGGGCTTCGGCCCGCCAGGCGCGATCATCTTGCTTGGTCGGAAGATCCTCCCTTAGTGTGTTGGAGGAACATCTCACCCCTTCCTTCACCGATCGTCAAACCCGCGCTTGGGTTGGCAGCGCGTGTGTAGAACTTCTAGTATACAGGCATCTATAGGCTACGGTAACCAACATCCGGTGAACCGTTAGCTTGTTTGCCATCTTAGTAATATAAAAAAATGTAAATTTATGAATGTTTTCTATGTTAATGAACGATGATATAATAGTACGTAATTAGTACATAATACCACTTGAGAAGTGTATATTTATTTAAAAATATACATTATAATATACAATACAATGCCTTTTCTTTCCAAATTATCAATTTAAACTATCTCAACTACTTTATTCTTGCACTTGTACTTTAACCTATATATATATATATCTCTCTGTAGGATTATAGGAACTATTTGTACCAAACATTACTCGATATTGCTTAAATAGTTTCTCAAACAGCAACTACACCACAGAACCGAACAATTCACACTTAGATCGTACATAAGTAGTTTGTACGATATACGAATATCTGTCACATTCTCAACTAAACTTCGGTCCCAAGATTCCACAGAACTTCCCTATATCGAGCTCCTAACCAATAAACCATTTCGAATAACTTAATTATTCCGTAATAACGACCTTCCATTTACTTTGAATGGTTGTCCTTGTGGGAAATGGCTTTTGAAGATAATAAATCTTCATTGATGACGTCAATGACGATGGACTTTAGTCAATCTATAAGTAATTCAGGTTATCAAAATTTCATAAATTGACCTGAAAGGAATAAGGCTCATAAAAAACCCATACCTTATCCATCTGGGAAATCTGTGGCAATGAACTCGTTTTAAGAATAGGTACTAGAAAGCAAAACGCTATGAGATATAGCCGTATTTATTTATTCAGTACGTTAGTGTTGTGATGATGAATTATTTGTCTGTGAAGAATACATATTATAGAGCGGGAATTAAAAGTAGCCGTGAGCCGTCTGTGCTATCGTGAAACTTGTGAATTTTAGTATAACAGTTGCGTTTGTAAATTTAAGTTTAAGATAAAATTTACTAATGCAAATGTATTACATAATATTAATAACAAATGTTATAGGCACCTATAGTTTGTCGAATCCGCCAGAAGTGTTGTAATAATAGATGATTTATGTGTGTACATTATGTAGGTACGGCTCGAATTTCTGAATAAATTACATTGGTTATGTTGTTGTTCATGAATAGAGCTCTTGTTACATACTCGTACTACTACTATTGTTCGGATGTTTGTAACTCAATCACGCTGTAATGGCGTAGCAGATTTAGCTCAAATTTAGTCCAGGGATTGATAATATTCTTAAATAACACGTATTACTTTTTATCCGTTGAAAATTTCCTTACTGACGACTGTTATTTAAAATGGGACAATTGGCTTAGTAAGTCTTTCAAAGAGAGGAAACAGACAAGTACCTACCACTACTAACTTTGGCGCATATAGTTCAAAGATATTTTTTTTAATATTTAATTTTTAGGGTACACCGTACTTGGACGTGGACACTCTCTCGCTCGAGACCGTGGTGCGAGCCATGATCTTCAGCGCGAGTAAGTGGGACTGCGCCGCCTCTTTTTGCGAGCAGGTCATGCTTGTGAAGGAGGCGGCAGGGCGGGTACGGGAGAGAACTCTCCCACCCGAGTTCCGCAATCGGCGGCCTGGGCGCCGCCAACGTGTCTTCGCCGAGGACTATCGGCCTCCATGACCGGGAGTCTGAGGACGGTGAGAGGGTCGCTCACCATACTTACAGAAGCAAGCCCATGACGCAGAGTGACGTTAGGAACTCACGTACGCCCGCCTCCCCCTTAGAAGCGGGATCACACCCGAAACCCCCCCAAGGACGCGGGATAGCATCCGAACCACCCCCTGGGCGAGGCCGCGGTGGCGGCCGTAGGTCTGTTGGGAGTCCTGGGACATCCTTCCGAGGGCTTACCCAAGGCTCACAACCTTAGGCTGTTGGGCGTAACGTGAGGCTTTTAGTCGGTAGGAGTCCGGCATAACATCCATGAGGATTTTCCCTCACGTAAAAAAAAGGTACACTGTACTATTCATGGGACTTCGATGTCCGTCTGTCTGTCCGTCACGAGGCTGTATCTCAGGAACCGTGAAAGCTAATAAGCTGCAATTTTCACAGATGATGTATTTCTGTTGCTGGTAAAATAATTGACACTAAAATCATATAAAAAGTACAAAACAACACAAACTTCAAAACAAACATTCGCGGACTACACAAATATTTAACTCAACTCAGGAATTGAATACAGAAATACCACTGCGTCACCGAGGCAGTCTCATTCACATTCAGCACGTGCGGTGACCATGCCTCACTCGCTTGAATTTTAACGAAAATATGTACCTCACGATAACCCATTCTTTCATATATTCTCCACTGATAGTCGCGGGCTTAGTCTAAACCTTTTTGTCACCCGTGAACCTGTGGATCTGGATCTTTGCACCTCTGTTGATCCTTGCGTCTTAGATTGATCTAGGACTTGAATTTTACTGGTACGGAATAGTGCCCCTTATATTTTGCCACTAGTACGCATACCAAGTTATTATAATGCCTCTACCTTTAGTTAGGTTAGCAAATTTACAAAAATTTGCTAGTGTAATGTCATTTGTCTCATAAAAGAAATGACAGCACATGAGAGAAAAGATATTTCACTGAGAATTGTCCTAAAGTGTATGCAACATCAAAGAGCTACAATCTTGCTGTGGACGCGGAGACGCGACGTTGTACAAAATTAGAATAGAATAGAATAGAATAGAATAAAACTTTATTTGTACACCTCGTTAAAAACTATTTACAAAATTAAACATACACTATTGTACAAAGGGCGGTCTTATCGCTAAAAAGCAATTTCTTCCAGACAACCTTAGGATGGACAGAAAAGATTTATGTTATAATAGATGGGTAGTTTAGGTGTAGAGATTATGCATATTTATACAGACTACATACATACATACCTACACAACATATACATATATATACATACCCATATATATACAAATACACATATACATATACATACATACATACCTACATATATATAAGTACATATACCTAGACATACGTTTATAAAAATAATATATACCTATTAGGGTGTCCCAAAAAAATCAAAATTACTTTTTTTTAACGCATACCCTCTTTTTATATTTCAATCGTTCTAAAACACGTATAAATAAAATTGCATGTACCTAGAACCACAGCAACCCGTGCCGACTTGCATTGATACATTTCAGTACTTGTTAACTTCGTCGCGTCGTATATATCGTATCGTTGTTTAGTCATTACTTGTTTGTTTTCCTAGTGATCGCAATATTTTCGTTTGATCAAGATTTCAGTGGAATTTCGCAGTTTTAGAAAAGGCATATTTTTAATAGGCGATGTAAAATATCAAATTACCTGTTAAAAACTACCCTCTAAAGGCCAGTATTGGCGATTCTGTTAAGTAATATTTGAGAAGTGGATTTAAGTGGTAATGAAAGCTTAAAACTAACTATAAGAGAGTATTTTATTTAATGGAAAAAGGCCCGTGTAAGGCTTAAGCTTTACCTAACTGTGTTAAGAAATTAGTTGCCTTATACCAAGACTGGCTGATGTTGAGACTGGAGACATTTGCAAAAAAATACGAACAAACATAGCAAACCCATATTCAAACAATGTCGCCAAGAGATGATTACAAGCTTGGAAGACTAGTTTGACATTGCACATGTTGATGCCCTTCAATTAATAAAAATAAAAGAAGATAGAATATTCTTGGAGCGGCTGAAAGAGCCAGGCAGACCTGCCCCCTTAGACAAGTGGCTTTTACGTCAGTAGAATAGAAATCACAATGTATGTGCCTGACACTCGGTAATGAGACAACTCGACAACGAGTGTCAGTCTCATACATTGTGAATTCTATTCTACTGATGTAAAAGCCACTTGTGTAAGGGAGCTGGTCACTTAGCTGTAGTGGATAAAAAGTTGACAAACGAAGAGAGAGCCTATCTGCAGAAATATTATCACACCTGAATGTTTCAGAAAATGAGAAACTGTCAGAATTTTAGCGGACTGAATTGGCGAAGGAATTGTTAGGGATGATTATAGAAAGTTAATAGAATTATCGATCTTATTTCTGGGCGGAGATACGGAAAGGAAGTATAAAATTTGGCGTCGAAGTGCTATGCACCAGGAATAATGAATGGCGAAAGCAATTTATTCATAAAAATTATCATTACTTAGTTCTCAATTTAAAATTAGTAATATATTTTAGCAGTGAAAGCACCTTACTAAGATTTGTGTTTTTTTATGAAACAGTCGATATTACGATCTCCAAAACAGCTTTATAGAAGTTCTGTCAGCATTTATGATATTTGGTTGATAAAGTAGCTGCTTTGTCTCTATTTGGCGATGATGTAGACCAAGAAACAAAATTAAAGATAGTTAAAAGTTTATCTAAGGAAAATCCACCAGCTTACAGTAAACGCTACATTCCTTCTAAAGAATATGTGGTTTATTTTACGAGAAAGACATCGACGACTTCATTTCTGACAGAAGCAAGACCTTGTTTCATCGTATTAAAATTGATGACAGTTTTCTCAAAGATTGTAATTTTTCATGGCCTAATAATGCTTCTTTTCTGCAAGTTAAGAAGCAAATAATGACATTGAGAGCCGTTAATGATACAGCAGAGAGAGCAGTTAAATTGATGCAGGATTTCCATGAAAAAGTCACCGTTGAAGAGGAACAAAAGCAAATTTTTACTGCGTTGCTTACAGGGACATAAGACTCATATTGGTGTATGAGTCTTATGTACCTGTAAAACTGACTGACTGTAAAACTTTAAAAAGAAAATATAAGAAATAATATACCTTTAATAATGAATAATGTTCTTTTAATAATAAAATAATAATTACAAGTGAAAAAGTGTTTGATTTAATAACAAAAAAATAGTGTTAAAATTTTCTCCTAAAATCTCCATACAATTTTATTTCTTAAAAGTTTGGCATCAAGTCGGCACGGGTTATCGTTATCCGATTTCGATAATATTTTATATTTTAGTTATTAGGGTCAATTAGAAAAAATATAAAGGGTATGCGTATTCAAATTCGAAAAAAATAATTTCGCCCTTATAGGCTGGGACACTCTAATACCTATAACAAATAACAATTTCAGTGTGAAGACCTTAAATATTTGATATGATTTAGAGTATTAACTACCGTGTCAGATAATGTTGCTTTACCATTCGCTTGAAGACATCCAGAGACTGAGCACGTCTAATCGGTGTAGGTAATGCATTCCATAACCGCACTGCCTGTATGGTGAATGATTTGTCATAAAAACTGGTCGAGTGGGTAGGTACTGCTAATTCCAAAGATTCCGACGACCTCAAGGATCTTGAATGTGTGTCATTAAGGAACATAAATCGTTCTTTAAGATAAGTCGGGGAACGTGGATCAAACAGTATACTGTAAAGCATAGAAAGAATATGAGTATTCCGACGAAGGCGAATTGGGAGCCACTCGAGCATGTTGCGATATTCAGTAATATGATCATATTTGCGTAAGCCAAATATGAATCTTATGCAGAAGTTTTGTAGGCGCTCAAGCTTATCAAGTTGCTCTTCAGTAATGTCGAGATAGCTGATATCTGCATAATCTAGCATAGGAAGTAGGAGAGATTGAGCTAGTGCAATTTTAGTGGCCTTTGGCAGAAAATTACTTAGTCGGCGCAAGGATCCTGCAGAAGCAAACAGCTTCCGGCTGACTTCCTGCAGTTGAGGACGCCAAGACAGCGTGCCATCAATCAAAATGCCCAGATTTTTGATCGTTTCGCTTATAGTTAGCACAACACCGTCAAACATAACATCAGGCAATTGTGTTCTATCTATTCGCGACACCATAATCGGACTGCCGATAATAGCCACCTGAGTTTTGGAGGGGTTAACTCTAAGTCCATACCGCTTACTCCACCTACATATCCGCCTTAAGTCAGAGTTTATAATTGATATGGCTTCTGTAATTTCATGTGCTGGAGCTTGCATATATATCTGTAGATCGTCTGCATAAAGGTGGTAGGATGACAATAGAGATTTTGAAATGGAGTTTATAAAGATGGAGAAAAGTAAAGGTGATAAAACGCCACCCTGTGGTACGCCCACAGTCGTGTTGCACCAAGAAGAAAGTGATTCTTCAATGCGTACACGCTGACGCCGTCCAAACAGGTAACTATGAAACCAGTCAATCACTGTTGGAGATATGTTAATCGAGCGCAGTATGCCAAGCAGGATTTGGAAATCCACTGTATTAAAGGCATTGCTAAAATCAAGTAAGGATAGTACAGTAAGATTTCCATTTTCCATGCCCAGCCTAATGTCGTCCGTAACGCTGATCAGCGCACTGGCCGTACTATATCCCGGACGAAAACCAGATTGGTAAGGGTTAAGGAGCAGGTTTCTATTTAGGAATGAGCTTAGTTGGCTGTGTACAAGCCGTTCCAGAACTTTGGAAAGGAAAGGTAAAATGGCTATGGGACGATATTCAGCAAAGGATGTAGGGTTAGGCTTTTTGGGAATGGGGATAATTTGCGCCTCTTTCCATGTTGTTGGAAATACGCTGGAAGTTAAAGAGTAGTTTAGGACATGGCTTAAGGTAGGAAGGATTTCATCCAGAATAGGCACGACCATGTTACGGCTCAGGCAGTCAGTGCCAACTGCGTTAGAGCTTATCGACATTATGCACCTCTTAACATCACAAGCAGATAATTGTTCAAAACGAAACGGTTGAAAAGAAGGAGTTGGAAGTGATGAAAGATATTGTAAAGTATTTGCTTTACTAGTTTGATCATAACTTGAAGACGAACAGAAATGTTGATTTAGTGAATCAATGTTAAGTGTTTTAGGAATATCCTGTTGTTTAGGTTTTCCAACCCCTAGTGTTTTCAGAAACTTCCAGGTTTTCGCAGGGTCCCCGTTCTGGACCGATTTATGGATATACTGGCGTTGTGCTTTCCTACACACCTTGCCGCAGAGGTTTCTACAGGCAATATACTTCTCGCGGTTTTCAGGTGTAGGCCGACGCTTGTACTTACACTTGGCTGCGGCTTTTTTAGCTATAAGGGATTTTTTTTCAGTGGTGAGCCAAGGTGAAGGCAAGTGGCGCACCCTTACCGCCCGTATTGGAGCATGAAGATCATATAGTTCTACTATCTTGTTTGTTAGAATATTTACTTTCTGCTCAACACAATCGGTTGAGAAGAGTGAGTTCCAATCAATATTTGAAGCATCCTCTCGCAGCTTATTAAGGTCCATGCCACTAAAATTGCGCTGCATGAGGATTTTGGGTTTGGATTTAGGAGGGCGAAGGTTGTAAGAGAGGTAGATTAAATCATGGTACGAAAATTCATCAGCTGTGCATTGTCCATGCTTAACAACTGATTCAGAAGAAGAAACAAGGATGAGATCGATTAGAGAGGGACGACAATCAGGAAAGTGATGAGTGACATTTAAAGGTAGGATAGACAAGTTGCAGGAGTGAATAATGCTAGTGAAAGTAGTTGAGCGAGCAAGCGATTGAGGATCTTTTTTGATTAAACATGCATGACTATTTATTTCTTATACTTCAAACGCTTGACTATAATGTAAACGAGTAATTTACTGTGAGTGCCAGGTGTATTGTATCGCTATGTAAATTTAATTTAAAGCACTTAAAGGTAACTGTTGAAATTATTATGTAAAATGCTAACGATTTAAACACAGTTTTAACCCCAATCACAACAAACATCTCTATCCTGCATAATTTCAATATTTAGGGGTACAAAGGAACATAATACTAGTTATTTCCACGAATTTATAATTATATCTTTTTCTCCATAGAGACAATAAATACCTTTTACGTTATAAATACAAATCCTAGCACATGCTTGTTAGTACTTTGTTTCCAGTTCATGTTAACAGACAATGTTGTGAAGCGGACCAAGCCCTGCTGTAGATAATTTAGTCAAGATAAGATTGTACTGAAGTAGGTCAAAAGGCGCCGAATATTTACCAAAACGTAAACACATTTTATGTTTATCGAACACGAAATGGAATACATTTATCGGTAACGCAAAAGATTATTCGACTGCCTCTGTGGCGCAGTCGGTAGTGATACCGCCTGCGGCGCTGGAGGTCGTGGGTTCGATTCCCATCGGAGACAAATATTTGTGTGACCCATAAATGTTTGTCTCAAGAGTCTGGGTGTTTCTATGTATGATGAGTACGTATTTAAAAGTATATAAGTATTAATATCCGTGGTCTGATACTCATAACACAAGCAGGTTATTCCTAGCTTACTTTGGGATCAGATAGCGTTGTGTAAAATGTCCGTGAATATTTATTTTATTATTTATTTATTTATACAAATTTGGGCCGAAATCTTCTACAAAAATAAGAGGAAGAAAAGTAAATAGGTACCTTAATGAGACGGTGTCAGGAAATTGAATTAGAATAAGGAATAACTTTGGAATATATATAGATTTCTTGATTTCTAAGGATGCGAGTTCTTACTGGGATATTTTTATACCACTAAGGAGGCACACAAGCATACGGCCGACCAGATGTAGGTACTGTTGGTCACCGTAGCCTATGAACGTTTGCTTCTCTATGTATTAGGTTAGTATTACGCTATGGCTGGCTTCAAAAAAAATCTACCCCGGGTCGTCACGACCTGCGCCTGTCCATTTCAACACGGCAATAGACTCACCACCTATTATGTGGGACATAAAACTATAAGGTGAAATGTGGGCATATATTATGCCTCTGCATACCCCTTAGGGGATAAAGGCGTCGCGTCGTATAGTCACGGCTTTATCCTCGAAGTAGTGTATGTAACCGAAAAATAGGTGCAAAAGAAACCCTCTATTTTTATGACTTTAGTATTTGTAGTTATAGCGGCAATAAAAACTACATCATCTTTAAAAATTTCAGCTGCTAGCTATTACTGTTTTTGAGACAGACACAGCCTGGTGACAGATAAACAGATGGACATCAAAGTCTTCAATAGGGTCCTATAGTAGTTTTCCTTTGCATATGGAACCCTATAAATAGTAAAAGATTTTGTAATTCATGCTACTGATAGTGAATTTTGTCTTTAAAGATAGTTGAAAATAAATAGGTAAATAATAGACCATTTAAATTCATCATAGTATATGACCGTAGCCAGCAACGGTCCTACGACCTGTGATAAAGCCACTCGCCTTACATTATTGTTATAAATTCAAAGGAAACCCTTTAATATCCTTCGCTCCCTACTATTTCTCGTGATTAAACTCGTTGTGTGTTGGAAGACGACTTGCTTGTGATACTTAGAACTTCATTACTTGAAGTTATTGTTGGGGCCGCTAGGAACCTTCCTTCACCGTAGTTCATAATTTTATACGCTTCGGAAAGTCTTGAAAACTTTACATTTTCTTAATAAAGTAAATTATCTAAAAACTAGCTGATGCGCGCGACTTCGCCCGCGTGAAATTTGGTTTCCGTTCCCGCTTCCCGTGGGAACATTTGCCCGGGATAAAAAGTAGCCTATGTGTTATTCCGGACTATACTCTATCCCTGTACCAAATTTCAGCCAGATCCATTCAGCCGTTAGAGCGTGATTGAGTAACAAACATCCAAACATCTAAACATCCAAACATCTTCACAAACTTTCACATTTATAATATTATATTAATATTAATATTAATATATTAATATATATATTAATATTAAATATTAATATTAATATTAATATTAATATTAATATTAATATTTATTAATATATATTAATATTAAATATTAATATTAATATTAATATTAATATTAATATTAATATTAATATTAATATTAATATATTAATATTAATATTAATATATTAATATTATATATATTATATTATATATTATTATAGTAATAGTAATATTAAAGTAAATTATCTAAAAATATATTATTTTAAATTTTGAGATGAGCCTCTTAAAAACAACAAACAAGGCCTGCTCTACTCGTATTTTACTTACTAGGTAATGAAGGGCAATAAAGGACACTGTTTTCGTAATAAAGGCAACGGAAATCAATCTTATTCAGCTAGAGAAATCGTTTTTTCGATGGATTAAAGACGTGAGTTCATTTAAAAGGTACACATAAATGTACCTACTTAATAGGAAATAGAAGGCAGTTGCTGTTCTTAGTAAAAACATATTTACATTTATTATCCTAGGATCTCTCTTACCACTAAATTTCACCACTAAGTTTCATACAAGGATATGAGAGCCGTCTGATTCTGATTAAGTGGTCACAGTTAGGTACCTAAGGACCACAGGTGTTACACACGTACTTCTAACTCTATGATACCTTCCAAGTGGAAAACCCATTTTGTGGCAAAAGCACAACACCAATATTGCCACAAACATGTAAAATACTTTTTAGACTACGAGTATATTTGTTAGCTCATATTTGCATCTGAATTCTCTGGTTGCTAAACTGTAGTCCAATTATATCGTCGACAAAGCCACTTGATGTTAGAAATATCGTCAGTCAGGTGCACTTTCCAAACTTCGAAGTTCTACGTAAAGTAAATCAACCCTCAAAAGTCTATTTCTAAATTTTATTTTACGTGCAAAAGGAAAAACTACAATGTAATCGCAACAAAGCTTTCACTTTGTAATTACAAGCACATAGCTCTCACAATATATGTGAAAGAATTCAAACAATTTATTTTATTCACAGTCCAAATAAAGGGTTTGCTTGCCAAATAGGCTTCGGAGAGCCTACGCGTCCTTTGTGTGAATTCCTTACAGCTTGAATACGGGGCTGCGTTGTTGGAGCGATGTAATTTAATTTTGAAACATGGACTTAGTGTGTGGAGAGTTCGTTCTGGTTTCCAGAAGTTTTGGTATCATAATGCTATTCTATGTATGTATGAAACTGTGTAAACTTTAACTCAAGGCGGATAAAGGATGTCGGAATCAATGTCTAATGATGTATTTATCTGTATTACTTTTATTTTTTTAATTGAAAGGTACATACAAATATATTTTTTTGTAAAATCATATTGTACAAAATGTTATCTTATCGGTTAAAGTCGTTGTATATTTTTACCGTATTTATGTTTTAGTTGTATAAGGGTTAGCCTGTGCTAATGCTGTTAATATTTTAAAAACACAAAAATAACTTTTGAGCTTATTGGTTTTGATCGTAACTTTACTGAAATTCCTGAGTTGGTGGACTTAATTTAACCCATTTGCAAGCCATTGGTACAAGGTACCAACAGTTTTGAAGCTACTCTAATAACGTTTTGTGTGAAAAAGCACTAACTGTATTGACTACCCTCAATTTCATTAGGGCTCAATGTTAGTTTTTTTTGCTGAAGCATTATTAATTTAAACGAAAAAAAAAACACTTAAAATATTTCATTTAAAGTAAACAAATACTTTCTCTTTTCGAAAGCAGTAGGTATTATCATTATATATATAGTCCTTTAAATCAATTGAATTGCTTTTCATTTTAATGGCAACGTATCGGACGTCACTAATTGAGGGTTCCTATTTAGCATCACGTTCTGCGATGGACAATCACTGGGTTCTTTGATTTATCAACACCATTACAATCAAAGGCCAGGCACATCGTCATTTTCATTGAATACACTCTTACTGAAAATCACTTGTAAGGGATATTTCAGGATAAATTCATTTTTATTTGAATGAATTAATAGATATCTATGAACGGTATTTCGTTTAAGTATTGCGCCTGGAGGCTTTCTCAAAAGTCTTTAGAACTTAAATGTATAGAAAGTCGAATCTATTGGAATTCGTCTTCAATAAAAAGATTTAAGGTAATCGGCTTAAGGATTTCCGAGAAATCGATGTTCACAATAAGTGATTTACTTTATAAAACGATTTTGTTTCGTTGATGTGCATTTTGGAATGAATTCTTTGAACGTGATTTTCATCCCGTTCAGAACTTAATAGTTATTTGAAATCAATCTCTTTTATTTTTATCGAACTCTGCCGTCCAAAGGGGCACTCAACGTGGTGACGTGGCGACCAGTTATCTTTACTGAAGACAGCATGGTCGTTTTCTATTTTATCAGGCTTAAATCTTAGAGCAAACCGAATCCCCATACACTGTTTCGACTGGCCTCGTGGTCCAGTGGTTAGTGTGCCTGACTACGGATTCGGAGGTCGTGGGTTCGATCCCCACCCAAGACAAATTATTTTTTAAGGGATTAAATTTTCTATTGAAGTAGTAATCTGAGAACTAGTTTTATTAAACTAAGTGTTAAAATTAGAATCCTTCATTGATCTTGCTGCCCAGCCAGCCTTTGGCCTCGACGTGTCTCCTTACCGTGTAACACTATATTGCTTTCGCTGTCATAATTTACAAAATTCACTTTTGGTTAATGACGTTTCACATCATAGCGCTTAAGCTTGTGTTATTAAAATTAATTACACAGAACCACTCAGCATAATATTTGGTTTGGAACAAACATTGAGTGTGCTTAATTACGTCCTGTTGATAGTGTAAATCAATTGTTTATTTACTAGCAGACGCCACTCAATTTCACCCGCATAGTTCTCGTTCCCAGGGAAATACAGGAATAAAATATAGCTATATCACCCGCAGATATCGTAGCTTTCAACAGTGAAAGAATTTTTCAAATCGGTTCAGTAGTTTCGGAGCCTATTCGATGCAAACAAACCATCAAATGTTTCCTATTTATACGAGTAATACGAGTATAAGTATAGATTAAGTTCTTGTTGGCTTATGAGACCTTGCATCGCGGGCAGCCACAATGACTGACTATGAAAACAGGGGCGTAGGTTCAGTTCAACCAACAGATATCTTTGTGCAGAACAGAACTTGAACGAATAAACGGTATTAAAGTATCTAAAATTGTATCACTTTGAATGAGTTTTAATGAAAAAAAAAGTGATATTAATAGTTAGCTTTATTAGGGTTTTGTATCCAAAGGGTAAAAACAGGACTCTATTCATGAGACTTTGCTGTCCGTGTGTCTGTCTGTCTGTCTGTCCGTCTTGAGGCTGTATCTCAGGAACCGTGATAGTTAGAGAGCTGAAATTTTCACACAGATGATGTATTTCTGTTCCCGCTATGACAACAAATAGAATAAAATAAAAAACGGGGGGGGGGGTGGCGGAGGCATTAAGGGGGCTCCCATACAGCAAACGTGATTTGACCGTGTCCCCTTTACTCCTTTAATTCACTCCGTATCGGGCACGATTATTTGTATGTTTGTATTTTTAATGTTGCATATTTTTTTGATTTTAATTTTTTATTTTAAATTTTATTTTTGTTTTCTTGGTTTTTTTCCTATGTGTAGACCGGGCCACCGTCCTCGTAAGGGCCGCCTTTGAAAATCAGCGTCGCCTACATTCACGAGGTGACATTATGCTGAGAGGCGGCCTTTATTCTGCTTGGATAGGACGTGCACTGATGTACACTATTTTATTAGTTTAGTTTATTTATAATACTGTGGTACCTTATTTTTTGTTGTTGTTGTTTTAATTTTAAGTCAGTATATTGATTTTCCTGTACGGCGGGGTATGGCCTGTTTGGCAAAATAAAAAAACATTTTCTTTCTTCTTTCTTGATTGTTTGCCGTTTTTGTAGTACGGAACCGACTCGCACTTAACAGGTTTTTAATTATGAGGTTGTTCTCAAATATTTATAAATGTTCTACACAAATCACAAAAACCTTAAAAATATCAAAGACACGTCGTAAAATACATTATCGAGTGTTTAGATCTCCGATACCCTACATAAAATACCTGAACACAAAGTAACGGAGGCATAACCCCGGCGCGCCGGTATCAGCCCATGAACACACACATCGCTATCTCCTCGACGGAAGCCGAACATAATTCGCAGGTTCCACGGCTTCCGGCGACCGCCCCAGATTACGATATCAACGTAAATCATGAATTTTGTCATCCCCTTTATCCGTAGAGCCCTTGGGGGATGTATCTAGCGTGGGTTTAGATATCGAAACTGTTTTACCTTACTTCCGTTGTACGAACTTGAGGGATTACGGGGCGTCGGTTTTTATGATCTTTTAAAAACTCTTTTTATATTTTCTTTGGAGCAGGTGCTTGAAATTTTCGTTGGAAATTTTTAAAGTTGCACGTATTATTTACAAGAAAACGCCCGTGACTTCACCCGCGTTAAATTTGGTTCCCGTCCCTATTTACCACGGCAACTTATTCCCGGCATAAAAAGTAGCCTATGTGTTATTCTAGACTAATCTATCCCTGTACCAAATTTTAGCAGATCCGTTCAGACGTTCGAACGTGAAAGAGTAACAAACATTTACACATTCACACATATCTACACAATAACAACACATACACTTACAAACTTTCGCAATTATAACATTAGTGTTGATTACATAAGTACCTTATCTTTTGGATTTATTAACTAAAATCAGCCTATCTTAGTGCGTCTTTATGCATAGACAACTTTCGATTCTTGCTATAATAATTCATCGTCAGGCATTATTGAATGTCCAAAGAACCAAATTGTTTTAACGCAAACTTTTCCGAACAAAGATCACACGGAGAATAGACATCTGGACACTCCCAGGTTGAAACTTAGAAACGTTTATATTTAGCCCTCAGGCTGTCCGTAGTGAAGAAGCTTATCTCGTTTCTTGCCACCAAGTCGGAGCTTCGCCAAGTCTGTGGGAGTTTTCAAGGAAAGCGTTTAGACTTTGTAAGAAATTTCACTAGCAGTAGCCAGTCATTTCAAATAGACCGATTTTCATTCCTCTGCGTTCACAAAATCAATATATAAGATAAACTTACTAGTTCCAATTAAGCTACACATATATAATTCATCAAGATTAGCTCTATTAAACGTAGGTTAGTGTCCACTTAGGTATTAGTATATGCCGACGTAGGGATGTGAGAGAATTAATTAGGTATTGTGGTCCTTATAATTAATATAATCAATGAAATAAGTTGTTCTGAGGTAGCATTTAACGAACAAGTTCAGACGAAAAAGTACCCAATCTAGAGTTATAATTTAAAGAAAACTGAAACACGTGTCTTTAAAAAAAACTCCTTATGTTTATATAGGGTAGAGCTTTTAAAAATAATTCTATTTAGTTTTCTAAATACTATAGGTAACTGTTGTCCTCGCATTGTTCGAAATAGAACTCTTTCGACTTATATTCTACTAGTCGTTCCCCGCGGCTTCGTCCGCTTAGAACTGGTTATCACGTAATATCATTGCCCTTTTTTGCGCAGTCAGTTAAAAAGTAGCCTATGTTCTTTCCTAGGGTTAAAAATATCTCTATGGTACCAAATTTCATTAAAATCGGTAGGGTGGTTTAGGCGTGAAAACTTAACGGACAGACAGACACAAATAGTTACTTTCGCATTTATAATATTAGTAGGGAAGTATTAATGATTTCTATATAGTACTCATAAACACAGAGACGAAAGTTAATCTTATTCTCACACTGTAAATACTCAAACTCTTACGTTTAAAAATAAACTTATGTAGGTATCTAGTTTTATCGTTCTAGACTTATAAGTTTCAGGTGTGCGTTGCGGAGCGACCGCACGGTGTATTCAAGAAGCGCTGAGAATAGATAAATATTTTTCATTTTTTTCCATACCTAGTAAAGCACATACTTATAAAACAAATTCTAAAATCACTTGTATGGCAATATGTAAATACATATTTCATACCCATGGCAGCCAGGACCCTCTTCTCGCCAAATAATTTCGTTAGTTTACTCCCATAAATCGTTTCTACACGCAGACATTATAATACGTTTTCAGACACCGTTGAGTGCAGAACTTTATAAGGAATCGCCTGTGTTTTACTCCGAAAGTTGTTAAAATATCGAGGCGTCATGTGCTAGGTGTATTTAGGGTTCCGTAGCTGAAAACGGGACTCTATAACTTCGCTGTCCGTATAGTCTGTCTGTCTGTCTCGTGGCTGTATCTCTTGAACCGTGATAGCTAGAGAGATAGAGAGCTGGAATTAAACAGATTATGTACTTCTGTTGCCGCTTTAACAACAAATAGATACAGAAATAAAAAAATAAATAAAGATAGGCTCCCATTCAACAAACGCGAATAATTAACGTTTTTAATACGAAATCCTTCGTCGCGCACAGAGTCTGATTCACACTTGGCCAGTTTTATTTCTGTATTGGCGCTCTGAAAACTTTATGAATATATTTTAAAACTTTGTTATTATTTCTTTTGAATTGGACTGAGAACACTTAACTTTTATATTTACACGGACGATATCTATAAAGCAATATTTAAAATTGTTATCAAAACCGCAACTTTTCTTCTACGTGTGGAATTCTCAACAGACTTCACTTCTGTGGCGAATAAAGTTGGAAGTTTCTTTCCGTTTTTAGAGTTCCGTACCCAAAACATAAAAACGCGACCCTCTTACTGAAACTCCGCTGTATCTCATGAACCATGATAACAGATAACCATTTTTGCGGATTTTTATTACGGAACCCTCCATGCGCGAAATCAACTTTGCTAACCTTAACTAACCTTACAGTCATTAACTTGCATGCAGAGGTGATTTTAGGTTTTGCAACTTTTAATTTAGTATTTGTTGTTATAGCAACAACAGAAATACATCATCTGTGAAAATTTCAACTGTCATCACGATTCATGAAATACAGTTTGGTGACAGACAAACGGAGAGACAGAAAGACAGACAAATAAACAGACAGACAGACAGCCGAATCTCATTAATACGGTGTCGTTTTTATCCTTTGTGTACGGAATCCTAAAATATACACATTAACAAATGTAATCCAAAGAAATAAAGGCAGCATTCTGTAATAATTCAAGTGCAATAAAAACAACAAGAAAATAGGTCTACATCAGTATTAAGTAAAAGCTCTTAAAGACTTTCTTTTATTACTTCAGGATAATGTGTAATGAGGAACGCTCAACATTCCGTGAGAAATGTTCCCTCTCAGCTGGGCCCAGGATATTACTTATATTGATCCTTAATTTACTCGTCTCTAAGGCTGAACGCACACCAGAGTCACGACTGTCTTAAGAGTCCGTATGACGGAAAACAGACTATCACCTTGATCTAGCTCTCAGGACTCGTGAAGTATAATGAATCAATGTTAATGCGCTCTTGTCACCACTGGCATACCAGCCGTACGAGAACCAAATGGGCTGGTGCGTGACGATGGCAAGAGACCTGACGGTATGTCGTTGCTACCTTGGAAGATGGGTCGGCCTTTGGTGTGGGACGCCACATGCGTCGACACCCTTGCGCCGTCACATCTTCCAAGCACAGCGGGTTGTGCGGGGGCTGCTGCCGCTTCTGCAGAAAACCACAAACGGCGAAAATATAGTAATCTAATTGGTGATTATATGTTTGAGCCGTTTGGGGTTGAGACATTCGGGCCTTGGGGTCCGAGTGCCCGCTTCTTTTTTAAAGAGTTGTCCAAGCGGTTAGTCGAATCTTCGCGGGACCAGAAGGCTGGCTTTTTCCTTGCACAAAGGATTAGCATTGCCATCCAACGTGGCAATGCTGTCAGTCTTCTGGGAACGTTTCCAGTTAGCGATGATGCGGAGGAATTCTACGACGCATGTATGAAATTATGTATGTATATTATGATTAGCTTTCTCCTTTTATTTTTTATTTATGGTTAGATAGGTTTAATTTTTATTTATGATAGTACTGTACTTTTCTTATTAAATTGTTTTAATTTTAGATGAAATAAAAACATATATATCAATGTTAAGTAACTTTAGTTCATGAACTAATAACATAAAGCAACTCAATCTATGACGTTACTAGCTGACCCGCGCAACTTCGTTTACGTGATAAATAAAGAACCGCTCGACCGATTTTGTGCAAACTTCACATAAACCATCTACTAAATAGTCCAAACAAAGCCTCAACATTTGGTTTGGATAGGTGAGCCCGTTCTAGAGTTATAAAATTACAACGAAAAGTGGCATTGATTTTTATATATATAGATTCGTGTCTCATTGCTCTATGACTAATAACGCTCGAAGTTAAAACCAGAATTACTGATAAAATGCTAGATTTTTTTTTGTTAACAATACCGCGATCCCCGAAATTTTATTCTGGATCTTTAGTTAGTTTAATAAAATATTTTATTTAGTAGAAAGACAATAGGCCAATCTTCATATTTAATGGATCCACTTTTTACTTCATGGTATATAGTTCTTTTGTAATTAATTTATTTTGTTAAAGTCGTACAATATCCAAGCGCGTTTGTCTTATTTTTGTACGCTGAAGTTCTTATCTGTTATCTTCTTTCAACTATTTATCATCAACTGGGCCCTTAAGACTCACTCTTAGTTTACATAAAAAATCCGAACGGTTCAATTTTCGACGCAACTATCGTCAGGCGATTATTTATTACCTCTTACAAATAATCGGCAGACGATGGTTGCGTCGAAAATTAGCGTGCACCGTAAAATAGTTTACGTAAGATGTCTTCTTTGCAGTGTTCGCATTTTCATAGGTTTAGTACAGCCGGAATCTGTCTTGAGACAGTTTTGTCGCCAATGTGCGCTCAGCCTAAGACTTCTGTTACATTTGTCCCTTGCTATTGAAATTACCATTAAAAATTCAATTTCAAGTCAATTTCAAAAGTGTATTTATTTGTTCAAAACGACTCTATATTGTAATTTCTTGAATATTGAGCTTGAGTCTTTGACGTTCGTCGTTTTGTTTCATTGTTTATTTAGTATTTTATTACAAAGCGAAATAATTTGAAACCACTTTCAAATTGACAGTCTAAATTGTATTGTGGCCGAGTAGTTGTTTATGTATTTGAAAAAAATAATTTGGTGAGCATATCTATAATTTATCATCTCATAAATTATTTTTAGGATTCCGTACCGATAGGGTAAAAACAGGACCCTATTCATGAGACTTCACGAGACTGTATCCCAGTAACTGTGATAGCTAGTGAGGTGATTTTTTTATAGATTCTGATGATGTATATTCTGTTGCCGCTATATTTACATAATACCACGTAATAATTATAATATAATTATTCTAATAATAAGATTAATTCAGAAGCGCTGAGGCCCCGCGGACTTAGTGTTCTGTAAACGATCACTGCAGTAAGCAACTTTCATGATGGCTTGTCCTTGGATGGGTGACCATCTATGTGACCCCTTTTTGACATTTATTTAAGCGTTTCTGTGCTTCGGAAGGCACGTTAAGCCGTTGGTCCCGGTTGCCAGTAAAATGGCAGTCGTTAAGCCAAGTTAAAGCTGAAAAGATTCACAACCTGCGCCTGTCCATCTCAATACGGCAATACGGCTCACTACCTATTACGTGGGACTAATTCGAAAAAAAAGGTGAAATTTGGACATATAATATGCCTCTGCCTACCCCGTCGGCGATAAAGGCATGACCATATTATTATATGTATGTAATAAGATTAACTTGGCTGGTTTTGGTAGGTACTTGTTTCTACACGCTACGCTATAAATGTAGCGTGCTACGTATTATTTTTCTGAACGTGGATCCAGACCTATTGAAAAACATATTAATATATAGCAGTGAGTTATAAAATAAATTTACGACCTTATAAAATATCTCGCAGTTTGAATAGAGCTTTATTTGCAAACAGCTTATTTCACACGCACAACCTTCTCCAGCAAAAACAAACCTTATTGCTCTCAATTTAGATACCTTAATACTTCAACTGAAACTGCTACTGGGAAAGACGCATGCCATTCATATCAAATAAAATATTTGTTTTGGCATTTTAAACTTTATCATAAGCCCATAAGACGTATATTTTACTGTCGTTGTTATTGAATTTTAAGCATAGTGGCAAATAGAATATTGTTCATGTTTTTCGTAGCTTCTGTATGTAACATCCCCTATTGTCGTCGGCTTTGTTTTATTTAGAACGTGGTCTGCATGTAAAGTGGTGTAGAACGTGCCTTATTGTATTACTTGTTTTGCACTAACCAGTTAGTTTAGTAATTAGATTGTAATTATCTGGTCTCCATTATTATTAGATTAGCTTGAGTGGTTTAGTTTAGTTTGTATTGTTATACTGTTTATGGAATTGAGTTTCTAGTCGATTGAAGGTTACAGTCAAAAGTGGATCACGTTGTATTTTGATCATTTTTTAAACTTACACTACTATTATATAGAGGAATTACAATATAAGATTTAATTGTTTGTTCAAAATGCTGAATTTATTACTTTTCATAAAAGTATCAATGCATTTGCATTTAATCCGCTTGACTTTTTAAACCACTCTTTTTAAACTGCCTAAACTCTAAAGCATAATTATCTTATAATACAACTTTCAATTCATACTGAATATAAATTAAATATGTTTTAAATAATGAGTGAAATTTGAGTGTAGGTATAGTATCTGCCACCTCATCAGCTGAAAAGGCATGACTATATAAAGTTAACCGCCAATGCTGACAACCTAACAATGATACAATAATTACTAGACGATGCCAGCAGCTTTGCCCGCGTTAAGTTGTTGCCGTTCACGCTTCTCGTGGGAATTTATGCCCGGGATAAAAAGTAGCCTACGTGTTATTCTAGAGTATAATGTATTCCTATACCGAATTTCAGCCAGATCAGTTTTGCCGTTCGAGCGTGAAAGAGTAACAAACATCCACACATCCACACGCGCAAACTTTCGCATTTATAATATTTGATTAGTGTTTAAAGTTGCAACTTAAAAAACCTTTTTAAACCAACTGGAAATTACATTTCCAGTAAAGTAAAAGCGACTGATACTGGAATGTCACCATTCGTTATCAAGTCCCACAAGGTCCGACCACGACCTAGTTAGGACAGAGCGGGGCGACCAATTACTGCCGCTCTGGAGACGTACCTACTCATGTCTCATGTTACATTTTATTACTAAATCGGTTCTTGATGTTCAAATGACGAATTCGAGCTTTACTTTAAATTACTACTTGATATTTTTATATAATATCTAGGTACTATTTTTCGAAATTTTAACCAATGTTATGAAGTACTCGGTTTATTTGTCCGTTACTTTTTTGTGTGTTAAAATAATTGCAAAAGTCGCTACATTTTTGGGTTGATACAAAATAAAAACCGGTTAATTCCGAGTCGGATTCCTCACCAACAAAACGTAAATTAATCACGTTAGTTGAATGTACGGGAATCCCCCTTAATCGCCTCTTTATTCCTTTTTAACTTATTTGTTTCTTTTTTAGTTCATTTTCTTGTCATAGCGGCAACAGAAATACATCATCTGTGAAAATGTCAGCCCTCTAGTAGACGGACGACAAAGTCTCTTGAATAAGGTCCCATGTTTACCCTTTGGATACGGAACCCTAAAAACTAAGAACACGCTAATGCTCTTGGTTGTAGTCACAGCAGTTACAGTGATCAAAGAGCAGAATAATTTTTGAAACCTTGTTCTAAGTATGTGCGTACTAAGTACAACACACACATATTGAAGTCCCGAAGAAAGTTTTTAAAAGCTAATAATAAGACATAACAAAGAATGCCACACAATACTCGTAGATGCAAAGCAATTGAGAATTATTTCCTTAAGTTTAATATCCCAACTCTCTTCAGAAACCCTTAATACAAAAAAATACATTGAAAGCATGCAACGAATTTCTATGCAGCGGGGTGGGAGCAAGTGCCTGGATTCTTGGAAGGTAGCCAAATTGATGTTATTTACTGCTTGGGAGTGCGATGAAGGCAGGGGAATATTTGGAGTGTAAAACTTGAATAATGATATCGACTTAAGCGGTAATGTGACGTGGATTTTATGTAAATAGTTAGGATTTTTGACCACAATGATGACAGACACGCAAACACAATCTCAGGCTGCATCTACCAAATCTATTGCGGTGTTATCAAGAGCTTCAACTTAATCTATCCCACCTTTTCCTATTCGATCAACAATGCGCGCCGAACAGAGCTACTACTGTTTCACATATATACTGCAATATTTTTGGAGAGAATCTTCGACAAAAGCGAGCGATTCCTAAGATCGATTCTTCAATGAAACATTGACACTTGGAACGTTATCTATCTCATAAAGTTAAGCGTGTAACAGTACATCATAAGGCCAGCTTAAGGACCACTTCCAAATCTTTTAATAGTCTTGTACACTGTGGTAGTGGCCTCCGATAGCTAGATGTCGCCATTACTTCAAATTAGGTGAGCAGCGTCTTTTCAGGGAACAAAATAAATGTCAAAAAAGATGTCGCTATGGCTTTCCAACGCCGAAATGGCGTCACTTTGACGGATAGATGCCACTATAAATACCTAAATACAATCTGCATCGCTGTAATGCCTTTACTGTCATTTAATTTTTATTAGTTAGACTTTACGGCGGGTCTTCCCAGACATGCGGTAGGGAGATAGATCAATCTTGACAAGGGTATGCGTAAACTGATCACGGATAGGTCCAGCCAGCCACATGGTAATTAGAGATTATCGCTAACGGGTGACGTCACGCTGGCAGGTAACTATCCGCGACGGAAATTAATATTTTGAGATAAATATTATACCTTTTTTTAACGTGAGGGAAAATCCATCATGGATGCTATGCTGGACTCCTACCGACCAAAGAACCTCACGTAACGCCCAACAGACTATGGTTGGGAGCCCCCGGGTAAGCCCTCGGAAGGATGTCCCAGGACTCCCAACACGTCTTTACTACCACTTATCACCCGGGCTCCATACCTTTGGATATGAAATATTTAGGTACATTACCTTAGCTTATTTCATCCAAATCATACTTATCTAGATCCTAGTTCATTTTTTTTAAGGTAATACATGCTTATTAATTGTTTCTACATAGAACAGTTTCCTTAACTATTATTCCAATTCACCAAATTAGTTTTGACAATCTTTTTACAATAAGTCACAAACACGACCAAACAAACTGTTAAGAAGCCCTTACATTACACCTCAATGAATACCCTAGCTTCTAGGCTATAGAATTCTTGGGTGTTCAAAATAGTCATATTAGAGTTATGAAGCATTAAGGTGAGACTGAGACAGTTCAGAGCTTCCGACGATTAGTTACCATCAGTACTCTTGAGAATATGACATAGGGTCACCATATTAGCCGGATTTACTCGGATATGAAAATATTAAATGTTAATAAGATTTTTAAACTCACTCGACTTGTACTACAAACATAGAGCAACGCGAACTGTCTAAGGGGAGAC
Source organism: Miltochrista miniata (assembly GCA_933228765.1). Classification (NCBI taxonomy): domain Eukaryota; kingdom Metazoa; phylum Arthropoda; class Insecta; order Lepidoptera; family Erebidae; genus Miltochrista; species Miltochrista miniata. The sequence goes on from OW121770.1 coordinate 958,956, forward strand.
GGCATAGAACGATTGCTCAGTACAAATTTGTCTGTCATATTTAGCGGGTGGCGGGGGGAAATCTTCCTCACCCACACTTTCTTAGACTCGCACTACAAAAGCAATCGTCTGTCAATACGAAGCCTATATAATACACTTTAAACAATACACTCATAAATTTTACACACACATGATACATTTTGTGTCATATCACCCCAAGTCGCTCAACCAATCCATGTATTGATGTGACGTCCGGTAAGGTTGCTAAACAAATCTGAATATTATCTATACGTTTAAATAGGTGTAAATAATAATAACTTGTTATAAAATTACTTACTTACACAAGATAATGCCATTTTTCTTCAGATTTCTTTAATCACATTTCTTTTTGTATTAATATCTAATTATTTCATCATTTTTATAAAATGACAATTCAACCGCCCACGCTGTCAACTAGACTTAGTCTAAACTACGATTTTTAATTCGAGTCAGTAAAATGACAATTGCAACTGTCACTGATACGAAAAAGGGTGACCCGCTACAATAGTGATGTTCGACAATCAATAGACTTAGACATTTTAGTCATTCTTTATTTTATTAGGTATGAAAGCATTTTTTTTTATTGTAAATTTGTAATAGATTAAATAATTCGAGAAATATGGACCTTACCAGCATATTAAAATTGTTTACTATAACATTATTATAAAAGCTGGGAAAAAATGTTTAAAAAGATCACGTCATGGAACGACCTGCCCGCACACGTGCTTCCCTCATCTTACAATTCCGGGTTCTTCAAGAGGAGCGTGAAGAGGCACATCATAGGGCCGCCAACTTGAGGACCACTATCAGAAGTGGCCCCCAATCGCTAGATGCACCACGGCTTCTTTCCATCAGGCTGGTGGCGACGTCAATATGGCGAGCTAAATAAAATAAAAGATTCAGAGAAATTTAGTAAAACAAATCAAGTAGTTTTTAACCGACTTCAAAAAAGGAGAAGGTTACTCAATTCGACCGTACATAATTTTTTAACCGACTTCAAACAAGGAGGAGGTTACTCAATTCGACAGTATATAATTTTTTTTTTAAATGTTTTTTCGCGAAGAACTCCGTCCGTCGTTTATTAATCGATTTGAAAAAATTTTTTTTCGTTCGAAAATAGATACTCCCAAGGTGGTCCCATTTTAAGGAAGTTAGGATCTGATGATGGCATCTTGGAGAAATCGAAGAGAACTTTTAAAATTGCAGGGACATCTAGGGCGTTTGTAATCTTTTCGATTAAGGGCTTTAAAGTAGTACAACTTAATGAAAATCTGATCTGATGATGGAGACGAAAGACAGAAGAGAGAATTCCCTAACGATATACAGCAGTTACCTTGTGTTTGGGCTTGATTAATTTGTACTTTCGAGAACTTTACACCTAGATAGATAGATTTTCAGTCTACACGTCACTAAAAATAATGAAAAAAAAATTAACAAAAAAGAAACCGACTTCAAATAAAAGTAAAAACTGAAAAATAAAGTTTCCATAGCACAACGTTAGTATTATTCTGATTTATCAGATATCATTAAATATAATACTGAAGTCGGTGCCAATATGACTATGAGAGAGATTAATAATGCCTACGTAAGCCTTCATAGTTTTACTGGGCACCGATTTCTGTATTGTATTTCATGATATCTGATAAATCAGAATATACTAACTTTGTGCTAAGTAAATTTTATTTTTCATTTTTTAGTTTTGTTTGAAGTCGGTTTCTTTTTTGTTAAAAAACGTTTTATACGTTTTTATTCATTACGATTGCTATTGCTTCCGACTCCGATTCTGAATCGGCATATTCAGAATCGGAATCAGTTACATTTATGATAAATGAATCCACACATTCATCTATGATGTGGTCGAGTTGACACATTTTGTCTTCAACTTTTATGGCATGGTTGATGCACTGTCTCCAACTTTCAGGCGTCACTTCCTTCAGGCCTTCTTCAAATAACTTTTTTACCTCTTTTATCTTAAAAGTTTTGTTATGCCTGGCGACGTACCCCTTTGCTTGAGCCCAAACTAACTCTATTGGGTTGAGCTCACAGTGGTAGGGGGGCAGACGCAGGATTGTGACACCATATTCAGCGGCCAACTCTTCCACAGCATAGCGTTCGTAATTTGATTTTTGTAATTTTACTATTTCTATTAATTGAGCCTTTATCATTGTAGGTTCATATTGAATTTCTTTTTCATCTAACCACTGAATAATATCGGCCTTCCGCCAGTTTGAAGTGGGGATACGCTCGACTTTTCGTGAATGGTACGGTGCGTTATCTACTTCGAGCTATATCGCGACTTGCACCAAAAAATACTCAAGGTCCAGATGCTATACCACAATTCATAGTAAAAGATTGTAACAGAATTTTTGCCGGCCCCTTACAATATATATTTAATCTCTCAGTTCAGACTAATGTGTACCCAATGTTATGGAAAACCTCTAAAGTGCTCCCAGTTCACAAGAATGGCCCTAAATCTGATTTTAAAAACTACAGACCTATAGCTGTCCTGTCCATATTCGGTAAAGTGTTTGAGTCTATTTTATATAAAAAAATATGCAGTGATTTGACTGGATGGTTTGCTGAAGAACAGCATGGGTTCTTACCAAAGCGCTCCACTACTTCCAATCTTCTTAACATAACTACGTTCATCGCTACAAACTTAAATAATAAAACTCAAGTGGATGTAGCATACTTTGACTTCCAGAAAGCCTTCGACAGAGTAGACAACGATGTACTATTAAACAAAATGGCAATTTCAGGTTTTTCTAGGTCGTTGCTCCAGTTCTTTGCTAACTATTTAAGCGACCGTAAACAATACGTCCTACACAAAAATACGCGATCTGAGCTCTACCCAGTTACGTCAGGTATAGGACAAGGTAGTAGCCTAGGACCCTTGCTCTTTCTAATATTTATAAACGACCTTCCAACATATATAAAACATTCCATGGTTCTAATGTATGCAGATGATGTTAAGATCGCTCTACCAATTAATGAAATTCATGACACTATTAAACTTCAGGAAGATATTAACAACATTTACGCTTGGAGTACTAGTAATGGCCTTAACCTTAATATCAATAAATGCGCTATTATGTCTTATACGAAAACATTGCAACCGATACTCAATATATATACGTTAAACTCTGAAACACTAAATCGAGTTTCAACAATTCGTGACTTGGGGACCCACTTCGACCCAACTCTAACTTTTAACCAAAACATAATAAAGACCTGTAATAGATCCCGAAAAAGTCTAGGATTTGTTATTCGACACACAAAATTTTTTAATAACCCTCATACTATAACTATTTTATACAATTCATATGTCCGCAGCTTATTAGAAACGAACAGCACCATTTGGAATCCACACGAGAAATCATACATACTTCTGATAGAAAAAATCCAAAAAGCATTTATTCGCTACTTCTACCTCAAACTGTACGGTTACTATCCCTACATGTACCCCTCACCATTTGTACTGGGAATGGTAACCTATCAAAGCCTAGAAGTTAGAAGAAATCTCTGCCTCATTATTTATTTCTTTCGCCTAATTCGTGGTAATCTGTCTAACACTATACTTCTAGAAAATATATCAATAAATGTTCCTCTACCGATCAGGCGCGCACTACGTCCACGAAAACGTCCTCTTTTTTTAGTTCCTTCGTCTTCTGTAACCCTTACAACTAGTCCATTATGCCTTGCACTAACCCATATCAATAATATACTTCTGCATGATGAAACAATAGATATTTTCACATTTACGGAACCGAAATTCCTAGCTGCAGCTAGTCACTATCTAGAATGTATATCCACACCCAGTACTATAATATAAATTTAGATACATAAGTATTTTTATTTTTCAAATTTTATTTTAAATAATGTTTAATATTATAATAATACCGTTCCTAGAATTTAAGTTTTACTTTAATGTAAGTACCTACTTATTCTCAATGTAACCAATAACTAGTATGTGTGGTGATAATATACTGTTAGTACTAAGTTGGTTAATAAATAAATAAATAAATAAATAAATAAATAAATACCAGCACCGCATTTGGCTTTAGTTTTGGCAAAATGCTTTTGAGCCATTCCTCAAAACACTCCGAATTCATTTCTTCGTGATAGTCCATACTATTTTTCTTTGATTCAAAAATAAGTAGACCAGCTTCTACAAAGCCTTCATGACTGCCTATGTGTGATATTATTAGACGTCGACCTTTACCAGTTGGGCCCTTTAAGCCTGTAGTCAAACCTTCGGAAAACGCTTGTTTGGAAGATTCGATTCTTGTATCCATCCAAACTTTACCAGTTGTATGACCTGTTAATATATAAAATTCATATTAATTATATAACACTGACACAAATACGTTTTGAAACTGAAAAACAATTTACTAAATACAAACTGTAAATAAAAAATATTCAATTACCTTCATTAATCCAGGTCTCATCTTGATAATAAATCATTTTTCCTTGTCTCCGATATTCTTTTACTGTCGTCAAGTACCGTCTTCGCCACAGAATTAAGTCTTGACGGTCTGTCAAGCAGCTGCGTCGTTTGCGATTGGCATATTTAAATTTAAGGTGTTTTAAAACTGCTCGCATGGTACTTTTTGACATATTTGGTAGGTCCGGGTCATCATTTACAACCTGATGAATCTGTAAAATATGACGGTGAGACGGCGGAATGGGGTGCTAAGAATCTCCGGGCTACGGGAGGCTGCCTTCCAAAACTGACCCTGGCAACATTTAATGGAGGCACTCTGCGCCTGGACGAGCGGCTCACCGAACTCGAAGTAGAATTAGGTCGCATAAACATACTGGGTTTGTGTGAAGTCCGAAGAAAGGGGGAGGGGGGACACGCTTACCCTTGCGTCAGGCGACCTGTTCTACTTTCAGGAAGGTGACGGAAGACATTCTTCCGTGGGTGGTGTCGGCTTTATGGTGCAGACAGACATCGTTAGCAGCTTTGTGGAGTTTCTCTGAGAGATAAACTTCGGAATGAGGTTATCCGGCAGAGAACTAAAGTGGTCGACATAGCTCGCGGAATAAGCACTTTGAAGTGGCAGGGTGCCGGCCACATCAGCAGAACAACCGACGGCCGATGGCGCAAGTGAGTTCTGGAGTGGAGACCCCGACTTAGCAAACGTAGCGTAGGACGTCCACCCGCCGCCGGACCGACGATCTGGAAAAAGTCGCAGGCTGGGACTAGATACGAAAGGCGCAGGGCCGTGTGTTGTGGCGTAAATTGGGAGAGGCCCACTTCCAGGAGTGGACTGCCATAAGCTACTTTGATTGATGACATACCTTGGCAATAGTTGGAGGGTCTTTCGCATAAAAGAATTGGTGAACTTTACGACGTATCGCCGAAAAGTCAAAATCATCGATTTTATCTATGAAAGTTAGCTTTGGTCCAGTTTTTATGGAATTTGATAATTCAACGTTCTCCTTTTGTTCTTTGAGTATCCGGTACACAGATCTAGTCGAAATTCCCAAAATTTCAGATACAGTCTTCACACACTCATTTTTCATTGGAACATCAGATTTTGCTGAATTTTGATTCCATACATAATTAAATGCATTGAGAACCATTTGTTTCTCACTCACAACAAATGATCGGCGCTTTCTTTTTGGGGGGAGACATCCCTCTTTAGAGGTGGATGGTTGGGGATCCATTTCAAACACTAGCGTAACAAAACAACAACGTAACGTTAACAAAAACAACAAATGTAACAAAACTCAACAAAAAAACAACAAGAACACAAGAAATTGCAGAGGACACTAAGCACTTCTGACACCGTCGGAATTCAGGAGCAGAATGAAAAACAAAATGGCGTCTATAGTGTCTCAAGTGATGACTATAGTGCTGACCATCAGTCAAAAAGATAGTCAGAAATCATTTTGACGAGTCCTCTAATACCATGTCAATACAATGAGATATTTAACTTAATATAAAACAGTTTAATTATTTATATATAACAGTTTAAATCGTAAGAATGTAGGTATTTATAGTATTTTTCATATGATTGTAGGACTTACCGATGTTTTTTTCGGACTTTAGATGTATGTATTTCATACTCTTTTTTTATATATTGACGTCGCCAACAGACTGATGGAAAGCCGTGACGCATCTAGCGATTGGGGTTCACTTCTGACAGTGGTCCTCCAGTTGGCGGCCCTGTGATGTTCCTCTTCACGCTCCTCTTGGAGAAACCGTGATTCCCTCCCGCACACGTTTCCATGATCTCACAGATGTGGGAAACACGTGTGCGAGCAGGTCGTTCCATGTTTTTATACTTCGACAGAGGAATGATCTATTGAAAATATTGAAATAATAAGTATGTACTTATCACCGTTAATGTCCCCGCGGTTTTAGAACCCCAAATTATACGGGAGGATGGTAAGCGACCCGACGGGATGTCTTTAGTACCCTGGAGAATGGGACGTGCGTTAGTGTGGAATGCCACTTGCACTGACACTCTTGCGGCGTCCTACCTCCCGGCTACTAGCAAAAGAGCGGTGGGCCGGCTAATGCTCGCGAGTGGTTAAAGATCGGCAAGTATAGTTGTCTCGGTGCCGATATGAATTCGTTCCATTTGGTGTCGAGACACTGGGTCCACGGTGTCGTGGTGCACATGGTCTTTTCACGGCTCTGAGTAAGCGTCTGAGGGAAGAAACGCGTGATCCCCGCGCTGGTAGCTATTTCGCGCAAAGGCTTTCCATAGCTATCCAGCGTGGGAATGCTGCCTGCGTCATAGGTAGGAAGGGACCCAATTTGTATATTGATAGGTAGTTAGTTAGTTTTTATTTTAAGAGTTTTTATTTTTAGTTTAGTGTAATGATATAACTTTTAATTGGTTTTATTATTATTGTTTATGAATGAATTAACTTATTATTTCTAGTACTTATGTACTTATAAAAAAGTTTCTTGCTATTTCGATGATTTTTAATAATTTACAGAGATGTTTTTTCTAATGTAAATTATTTTGTACATGTCACACGTGTCATTTAATGAAGCGAGTTCTTAAATATTTCCAAAGTCCAAAGTGTCTTTTCGCGCATTTAACGGACGGGCCCCTTAATCTCAAGGTAAATTGGTGTGAAATGTTTGTATAAGACAAACTACGGTTCCTTGAAAAGTTAGTGATGATGATCGGTATTGATATTTTAGTGTAAATAATTATGGGGCAATCGAGGTCCAAATTGTTTGTTTACTACTTTATTTGAATGAGTTAAAATACGGTATAGGTGGTTTTATGCAATATTTAATTACTGTTTGATATCGAATAAAAAAATATAATCTCGACTAACTTTTAATCGTAAAACTCGATTCAACCACATCACTATTTATTTGTGACAAAAAACCCGCCACACTGAAAATGTCATTTTACTGACTCGAATTAAAAATCGTAGTATAGTTAAAGAAACTTCAAAAAACAGTTTTTATGTAAGTGGGCACTTTTAGTCGTCAAAATGTCAAATTATTGCCAGAGGGGGTTTGCCAGCTTTGGCCTCTCCCTCTGTAAAGGCGCGCGATGCTCTGTGACTACAAATAATAATATATTTCGGTGTTTTTCGCGTAAACATCTAACTATTCTCACCTCTCGACTTTTCGGCTATAAGTATTGCAACAGCCGTGGTCACGAGTAGACTAGGGAATGCAGTGAGCGCCATCATCTCGTACCGGCGGATGTCCAGGTACCCACATAAAGTTTTTTGTTAACAATCATTAGGGTTGCGACACAATACACTCACTATGTCCGAACGAGTGCTACGCGATTTATCGCGACACTTGCACATCTTAACTAACTGATTCCATGTAGAGGAAAGCTTGTATCCACTGTCCCGATTGAAATTTTGATGCTTCTTAATTTCAATAGCTTCACGAACAATCCTACGGTAGTGATTATTTCGGTGGATAGAACTCCCGGTGCATGTAACTCCATCCAGTGATTGGAGCCCGACAGTAGCAGATGCTCAACGTTCGCAGATTTCTCCGTTTGGTGGTTTTTGACTGCTGCTATGTGCTCTCTCACTCGTTCTGCGATGGTTCGCTTAGTTTGCGCGATATACGAGCTCCCACGGCTGCAGTCTACCTTGTAAACACCCGGAGTCTGGTAAGGAATAGTATCCTTTGGTGTCCTCATTTGCTGTGACAATTTAGACATGGGGGTAAATATGGGGGGGGGGGTATATATTAAGTATTATGTTATTCTGATTATTCACTTTTATATTTTGGAAATTGTAAGTTAAAATTGTTTGTTCTTAGACGTTTTTGAGTTGTTGTTTAAAATTACAGTTTTTACATGTGTTTGATTAAATTTGCTATCACTCATGTTGCTTTTCAATTATTTACAGGTACGTCTTTTTTGTACATTGCGGACATTTGGGTAAGTTTGGGCAAAATAGTATAAAATATATCATTATTACAAAAACTGTAGGCAGTTTAGTTACGCTACATTAATCAATCAGTCAAATCAGCATATGACAGTCCATTGCTGGACAAATAAATAATACATGGTCCTGCACCTTCCGCATCTAGTCACTTCTTGCGAACTTCTTCAGGTCGTCGGTCCAGCCTACTGCCACTTCAAAACGCATGCTGTGCGAGCAATTTAGTACTATTATGCTACATAAACATCCCAAAAATATTTTTTTGTAAATACTAAAACTGAAGCACAATATTTTTTTATGTAGAGACCTCACTAGGGTTCCGTAGCCAAATGCCAAAAACGGAACCCTTAAAAATTCGTCATGTCTGTCTGTCTGTCCGTTCGAAATGAAATGAAATGAAAATATCTTTATTCATTTAGGTTACAAAGTAACACTTATGAACGTCAAAATTTTTGCTTCTACATTTACATTTACTGCCAGATTCGCAAAGCAATAGGTAGAGCCTGTGAGGAAGAACCTGGCAAGAAAACTCACGGCCACTCTTTTCAAATAGTCTTAGTACATTCGTTTGTCATGCAATAAAGATCAACAATTTTGTCTACACAAGCGACATTTACAATCGCGCCTAATTAAGTGAGGAGCAAGCAACTCATGTCCATGTCTCTGTATCATTAAAATAGTCATCAATAGTATAGTATGCCCTTTTTATAAGATGTGTCTTGATTTCCCTTTTGAATCTATATAAAGGAAGGTTCATAATATTTAAAGGAATTTTATTGAATAGGCGTACACCAAGTCCTTCGAATGAGTCGTGTACCTTATGTAATCGAAAAACCTTTCCAATCAATTTATGCTTATTTCTAGTATTTATTGAATGTACGTCACTGTTCTTAAGATAAAGATGTATGTTCTTTTTAACAGACATGATGTTCTCAAATATGTATTGCGATGCAACCGTTAAAATTCCTATTTCTTTAAACTTCTCTTTAAGCGATTCTCGAGCATTTAATTTATAAATTGCACGTATAGCTCTTTTCTGAAGTACAAAAATTATTTGTATATCTGCTGCCTTGCCCCACAGCAAAATGCCGTAAGACATGACGCTATGAAAATAACTAAAATAAACCAGCCTGGCTGTTTGGACATCAGTGAGCTGTCTGATCTTGGTAACGGCAAAAGCCGCCGAACTGAGTTTTGCTGCTAGACACGATATTTGGGCAGTCCACTGTAATTTACTATCTAAAGTGATCCCCAAGAATACGGTTGATTCTACAAGATGAAGGGTGTCACTGTTCAATGTTATATTTGTTTCATAATTTTTGACATTGGGCATGGTAAATCTAATACATTTTGTCTTTTTAGCGTTCAATAGCAAATTATTGGTTGTGAACCAATCTACAACTTGGGCTAGTGCACTATTTACGTTGTCAAAAGTACTTGGATTGCGATCAACTTTAAAAATAAGTGATGTATCATCAGCAAATAGAACAACATCGCACAAGTTCTGTACATAGAAAGGTAAATCGTTGATGTAAATTAAAAATAAAAAAGGTCCTAGAATTGATCCTTGCGGCACACCCATAGCTACAGAAGCTCCAGAGGACCGACTTCCATTAATGTCAACATATTGCATTCGATCTTTAAGATAGGAGGCAACAAGATCCATTGCAGAGTCCCTTATACCATAATGATCTATTTTTCGTAATAAAGTGTTATGATCAACGCAGTCGAAAGCCTTGGACAGATCGCAGAATACCCCGATAGCATCCTGTCGATTTTCCCAAGCGCTGAATATATGTTTTATAAGTGTCACTCCTGCGTCAGTAGTAGAACGACCTCTTGTAAACCCATACTGCTCGTTGTGTAGTAACATATTTGAACTAAAATGTGATTGTAATTGCTGCAGTATAATTTTCTCAAAAATTTTGCTAATGGCAGGCAGTATTGAAATAGGTCTAAAGTTACCAGGGTCTGTTTTGGATCCGGCTTTAAAAAGAGGTATCACTTTACTGTGTTTCATTAAATCTGGAAACACGCCTTTATCAACACATATATTAAATATTGCAGCTAGATGAGGAGATATAATTAAAATAATTGACTGCATTAATTTCACAGAAAAACCCCACAAGTCTGCTGTATTTTTTGAGTTAAGCGACTTAAATACTTTAACGATATCGTTGGGATTCACATATTTAAATCTAAATGAGACTCTACAGTGGTCCACGCTGCCCCTAAGCATTCGTTGAGCTTTAACTGGGCAAGAATTTAAGGAGCTCGTTGTAGTCACGGGTATGTCTATAAAAAAATTATTAAAGGTTTGTGCTACATCTAAACTATTATTAATCACTCTATTATTAACAATCAATTCAATGTCATGGTCACGAGTTTTGTGGCGTCCGGTTTCAGAATTAATTATATTCCATGTCATTTTTACCTTATTGTTCGACTGTTTAATCTTCCGACTTAAATGTAATGACTTGGCAGCAGCACATGCCTTTTTAAAGGTTTTTGAATAAAGTTTAACATACTGAATAAAAGCAGGATCAAAATTAAATTGCTTCATACCATATAACTCATATAACTTCGCCCTACTCTTGTATATACCAGTAGTTGCCCAATCACAAAATTGCATGCCTTTATTTTTATAAAAGGTTTTTGATTTGAAAATGTTATAGTACTCAAACTGAATGGTATTAAATAAGGAGTTGTATAGGCCGTTTGGATCTTCCTCATTAACGTTAAGATTGGCAACCTTTGCAGAAACTTTTTCATTAAATTGTGCTAGGCGACATGTACTCATTGGCCTGCAAGAAATTTTGTTTAATTTAGCCGTTATATTAATGGGAAACGCAGCTTTCTGCCCAAGGTGATCTGATGGAAAGTTACTTAATATTTCTTTTGTCAGTGGTTCACAGTTGCTAAACATATTATCGATACATTTCGCAGAATGTGAGGTGATTCTAGTTGGCTCACAAAATAAGTTTTGTAAGCCAAAGGAACTAAATAAATTAATAAAACTAGTACGTTTCGTCGAATTTACAAGTATGTCAACATTAAAATCACCACACACCACAATACGTTTCTTACTAGTGCACAAGTGCTTCAATACATTTTCCATTACTTCTTCAAACAAATTATAATCGCTATCTGGCGGGCTATAGACACAAAGGACAATGAGTTGCTCAAACTCAACACATGATAATTCCGCAGTGCGCTCAATAGAAAAGGCCACAATATCTTTACGTTCTTTACAGTTTATATTATTAGAAACAAATATTAGCGAGCCACCCCGAATAGCATATTTTCTTGTGAACGCACTGTTCAGTGAGTAAAATTCACTGTTAAACATTAATTCATGACTTTCCAACCAATGCTCTGTAATACAAAAGACATGAATATTGTGTTCCTTGATATAAAGGTCTATTTGCAGTAGTTTGTTGGATATGCCTTCAATATTTTGGTGTACTAAGTTTAGACTACTAGTAATTATATTGTTGTTAAATTCGAAATTATTTCTTACACTAACATTATTAGAGGTCTCAATAGGCTCAAAAGCCCTAAAGCCATGGCCAGATTTTTTATCTGTTGTCTTACAACCTAGTTTTTTGGGATGATGCATCCATCCCAAGATAAAATGTCAATATTATTGCTATGATTATAAACAATACAAGCAGTTTTATTATAAGCCAAAAGATTGGCTTGATTCAATAAAAAATTTGATAGCGTTATCGCTACCTGTCGTCTTAAAAACTTTGAAAGTAAGTATCTATCTAAGGTCATAAAAGAATAACGTAATACAATATTACAGTCAAATAATTCACTATTCCTACTACTTGTAGTCAAATAGTATAATTTTCGGTTTATTTTGTACCGAATATTGTTTTCATTACGTGTGAAAGATTTACTATAAGGCAATGTAGAAAGTATTACCTGTTTCAATGACAATTTTGACAACTGTTCATGAAACTTAATAATATTTTTGATATTTACACAATCTCTCCTGCCAATAAGTATTACTATTGTTGATTGTGGGCAGTGTGTACTAGTCAATACTTTACTAACTATTTGAGAGTAGGTGGCCCCAGGAAATGAATTGATTATGACCGAACTACCCATACGTTGAACTAAGTGGTAACCTAAGTTCTGGCCGATTTCATCACAATAAACAACTGTCTTTCCAGTATTTAAAATTTGTGAAACTTTTGTTACAGGGTCAGCAGAGGAAGTTAAGTTTGATTGTATAGTATGTTCATCCATACTGCCCACAGAGTCAATCATTGGAAACATTGTCTCAGTCTGTGATGGTGTGGGCAAGGAAGAGTGTGGCGATTCATCACAGGCTGGTGATTGATTATATAATTTTTCAAGTGAATGGAACCTTTGTTCATTGCTGTGACAAGACTCAACCAAGCTATTCAGTGCCTCAATATACTCTCCAATTTCTTTTTGTGAAATTTTGTACTTTAATGTTGTTGACTCTAAAGACTTATTTAAATGTATGATTTCTGACTGCAATTGAAGTATATCAGTCTCATACTGCTCTGTTTGAATGGTCAATTGTTTTCTACTAGTTTCTATTACTTGTTGTAGCTGAACATTTGATTTACAAGTTCTGAGATATTTATTCGCACCTATTTTAAGCCTTTTAATTTGTTTCTGTGATTTAGCAATAAATTTATTGAGCTTTATATATTTTTTAAACTTTTTCCTGCTACTACTAACTAATCTAATGGTGTTGTTAGATGCTAAAGTATTATCACTAGAAGTATCAGGTGTCGAGAGATCTATCACATCTGAGGTCATGGGCTGGTCAAGATAGATACAATCTGACTTTCCGCTCATCAGCTCATCATACAGACTGTGGGAGAGGGCAACCTGTTCAGCCGACTTGAGAGTCTCTTTGTGAGTGATGGAGTTGTGCACATCACTTAGTTCACACTCCAGAATGCTGATACGTTTTAAGGCTCTCTCGTGGGTGTTGCTGCACTCCTCCAGACCTACTACAGTTTCCTGAAGATGATCCCGCTGACGTGTGAGCTCCATTACCTGTGTATGTAGCTCAGCCAACTCTTGTTTGAATTGGGTATTTTTTTCAATTACTTTTAATATTTCTTTTTCACTATCATCCCGTTCCTCCAACAACTGCTTATTGAGATTTTTGCAAATTTCAAGTTCCTTGATGGTGAGATTGAACTTTTGTTGCAAGTCACGGGTTACAGCACTGCGGGTCATCATTTTTATTTTAATTGCTCTTTGGAAATAAATAATAGAGAAGGCTGTAGTGTCACTTAAGATAATTTACAAGTAATTTATAAAACTTTATAACTATAATTACCTATTTAAAAAAGGGAATATATGAACAATTTGTTAATCTGAACAAGTATGTAAGAAAAGTACCTAAGTATAATTGTATTTACACTATGTAAACCACTTTTGCAGTTCAAAACAACCAATGTGAACTGTTTATTTAATTTAAGTATATGGTAACTATACCAATTTCAAAAGGAATGATGGTCTGTTATCAAATATAAATGCAAATAAGTACAAAATTCAATTAATTTCTCATTTGGTACCACCTACCCCACTCTTAAATTGACAGATTGTAAGTTTGAAAAAATTGGATTTTTAACAGAACAATTTTTAAAAGTTTTCACAGTTCTTGTTTGTTTTCATGAAGATATATGAAGATATAGGATCACTTTTCACTAGTAATCGTAAACTCGCAGCTATTTTTCACTTAATTAATAATTAATCCTGAAATGCTTTCCTCCTTTTGCTCCTGACATTAATCACTTTTTATCTCGTCGTCGTCTTGTGTATGCTTTTAATAATTACTTATAACTTATTTTCTGAAGTTAACTTGTTTATTTATCACTTTTTTGCTTTAAAAGTATATTATTTATAATTTTAAATTCGAAAATTACATAGAAGAAATGTTTACGTTACGGCTCCAGTGTTGCCAATCAAATTGTTCATATGTCACAGCCACTTTTCTCCGAAACTATAAGGCCTATGCTGTTGAAACTTGGTGAGTAGAAGTAGTCTGTGAACCGCATTAAGATTTTTTATATAAAAGTAGAAAACAGGCATACATTTTTTTTTTTAGAAAACCATCAGTTAATTTTGGGGGTCCCCATAATCAGAACTGACACTCAAAATTTTGTTTTTCATTAAACCCATGCATGTGGGCTATATATAGATAGGTCTTCAAAAATGCTATTGAGTTTCTTACATATTTTTTTTCTAAAGTGAATAGTTTGCGCAAGAGACACTTCCAAAATGGAAAAGTGTGCCCCCCCCCCCCCCGCTCTAACTTCTAAACTAAGAGAATGAGAAATCTAAAAAAAATATATGATGTACATTGCCATAAAATTTACCAATGAAAATTAGTTTGAATGAGATCGAGTTAGTAGTTTTTTTTAATACGTCATAAACAGCAATTTTCGCCTAGAAAAATAACTACCACTGCGAACGTGTTAAAACATCAATAAAAGTTACAACGAACTACAAGCACTTTTATTTTACGTTACTTGCTGCTACGGAACCCTTCAAGGGTGAGTCCAACTCGCACTTCGTCGGTTTTTTTTAGTTTCCAGTTGTACATAGCGTGGTACAGAGGGAAATTATATTTCTCTGTAAAATTTTATATTTTATATTTAGTTTCCTATTGCACAAGCGGCACAGTCACCTTACTTACAACACGTGACAGTGGCAGTTTGTCCTGTAAGCCGAACTTGTACATAATTACACGTCTCAGTTGGGCTATTGCGGGGCTCCATCCTAAACTCAAGGGACTGAACACACAGTTGAGCTGACATTATATTCGTGTAAAGAGCAGATAATTTGTAAGTTTAAAGTTTAAATGGAGATGCTTGTGCGTGTGTATATAATAAATAGTTCTTTCCATTTGAAAATATGACAGTGCAATTAGAAAATAAGTTTTAAACGTACAAATTACCCTATAATTATTTAAATTTTACGGTAGTGTGTAACATACTTGGAATGTAGTTCAATTTGGTAGGTAATAAATTAATTACATATATGAACAACATTACAGCAGGGCAAATATTGAGATATTAAAATGAACTCATCGAAATATTCCATCCACATTCAGCAATGAAATGTTTGCTCTTAAAATCGAGAACATGCAAAATTGCAAAACGCTTCGAATACTCGATATCTGTAAATAGTCCGGTACGAGAAAGTTATAAAGTTCCTATAATTCTAAAGTTGGTTTTTTTTTTACAGTGTGTGAGGTAGGTATATATAATGCTACTGTAGCGTTTTCTAACAGATCTGAGGTCGGGGCTAGGTATAGTTTATGTATTTGTACGTCAATTCTATAATTGAAAGGATATTGAATTAGAGATAAAAATCTTTGCGCTATGGTGTTAAGCTAATAATTGCCGATATATATTTACATTTTCCAACAATTTCACCCACGGGTTTACCCGTAAATTACAAGAAATGATTTTTAGGGCCTAGCTCAGTGACAAAAATATTACAGTCTATAAAACAAACGTATTGTAACGTGAAATTCATAAATAAATGCACGAAACGAAATTCTAACAAATTACTCCACATACTTTTTCGTTTTCATTAATCTTATCTTTTATAATCGATTACTGCTTAAATAAAATATTAGAGATATTAGAGTTTGTTGCTACTGTTCCTTAAATATCTAACAAGAATAATACAAAAAATTCTAACACATTAGTCAGTGAATTAAAAAATAAAAAGAGTTTTCTATAAATTATTATCCCCGCAGTCTGCGCGGGTAGGGAGGGGGTTCGCAGTGCCAGTCGCTAGGATCAAGTATAACCCAGTCGTATCGTCTAAGTAGGTATCGTATTGTTGCGCGCCGCCAGTTTCTTTTCACGCCGCACACTGTTTCAATTTTGTACACTTTGTTAGTAGAATTTAAAAAATATGCGATGAAACTATTATAAGAACCAGTAAAATTTTATGCAAACTATTTACATAATAAATTGTTTGTTATTTGTTTGTTTTTATAATGACGTTGCAGTGGTGTAACTAATTAACTGCTAGGCGCAGCTTGTGGCGCAGCGGTCAGGTGACCACAAATATTTTAACTTTCTAGTAATATAACAGTCAAGTGCGACTGGGACTCACTCACTAAGGGTTCCGTACAAAATTGACGACTTTAAAAACTATTACTATCTATCCTACTGTAAAACTGACATCAACGGTATCTTCCCATTCGCCTACCTACACATAGATTGCTACCAGGTGGCAATTGGGAATAAAATTCCCATTTGCCATCAAGTGCGTATTGGGAATTTATTGCCCCCACTTTAACCCTGCGTTGTTGTTTGATTTTCCGATTTTCCTTTCCACTTGAGACGGTCATTATGTGTGAAAAATAGGTTTTATGATAACAGAAGATACTTACCTGGTTAAACTTTTTTGCGGCGTGGTGTTTTATATTTAACAGTCCAGTCTTGATTCTTTCGAATTATTATTATAATAAACAATTTTTTAAAACTAGTTGTCATCTGACTATGCTATGCTTGGGAAATTTTCAGGGATAACTTGTCTACTAATGCCGAAATTGGACTACTCCTAGTATCAAGTATCTCTTAAGTATAGTGTCTCTTAGCCCGACTTTATTTTACTGTTGAGACGCTGGAAAGGCAAACTGCATTAACAGCCAATTTGGTCGAATATGAGATATATATATCGTTAGAATCGCCTGATTTTTCTCTTTCGAATGGTCTTGGTAACGATTTAATCTGAGCACTTTGGTGGTCGTTCAGACACCGGTGATTTTCGATATTGTAGTATATTTTTGTGTTTTAAATCCACTCAATTTTTGATTTTGGTTCATAAAGCGCCCATGACAGCCGCTAAATACTGATAAGTCATTTAGCCTGCACATGATTTAAAAAATCATTATTTTAAAACATTTAGCCATTCCATTTTTAGAAATTTTCACGGCATAAAACATTTTAGTGGTTGGTAATTATTATATGTAGAATTTCAAAATAAGTCAATTTACTGGTCAATAAATTTTAGTTTATTGTCGTATAAAGCCTTTTACCTTCCTTCTAATTGTAAAAATTAGGACGTTAAACCAATTTTGTCGATGGCCCTTACTAATAAATTGGTCGATAACACAATTTTACCTGAATTTATTTTGATGTGTTTAGAGCACATAAGCTGCTCTGCTTAATGCAAAATTCATTTTATTAGTGTGATAAAACCACCAAAAAAGAAAGACAAATATAAAACACTGGCGGTTAGACTATACGTCAAGGTCGTCGTTTGCAGTGAGACCGCGGCTGTTAGCTAAGAGCCAAACGTTCTGTGGGTACTTCAGCCACCTATACGGTATAAAACTGGGAGACTACACCCATTGTCACTAGTCATAATTGACTAGTGACAACGGGTGTCATCTTCCACGATTATAACGAATGCTAATTTCTGGACATTTGCGAAGGCGAATATCTGCAGCCGATATTTGCACAAATGCGAAAACCTACTTATTGAATTCCAAATTTGCGTCACTTCACTTCACACGTTACAAAAATTGATTAAATTATAAAAGTATATTTATTAGTATTGCAGCTAACGGGATATTTTCCATGTGTTATTGAGAATATTTGATATTTCGGCGTATGGTCAGTATGTGCATCTTTATCACAAACGGACCACTGAATCTGTTCATAAATACCATAGATGTGTTCAAAGAAAAATAACAAACAATATAAAGATAAGAAGAAATAAACACATTCAAAGACGAATACAGAAATGAAAGTATATTGCGGACGTTCTTCGTGGGGCTAAAAAGCAGCCACACGCAGCAAGACCTATAAGACGTTTTTAAGGTTAACATCTGCAAACATAGCGTAGCGTCTTACGATCTGGTTAATATAAAAAACCGCAATCATTAAAGTAGAACACCTACGATGCAATATCCAGTCTTTCTAGCCCTGCAAAACAGCCGGACCAAATGGCGCAAGGAGGCGCTGGAGCGGGGCCACAGGCCTGCGTCTCGAGAAATCGAGGCTCAGCGGTCCCAGCTCCACCAGGAAACCATGGAGACCTGGAAGGTGCGACTTGAGCAACCGAAGGGGGATTCGCCGCAATCGCGGTGGTCAGACCGGTCATGGACAAGTTGCTGGAGAAGAGCCATGGTGCTCTCTCCTGCCGGTTGTCACAGATACTTACCGGCCACGGGAGCTTCGGCAAACGGCCAAAAATATGGGAAAAATATCACTTCGAACGGCAATGCGATAGGAAATCTTATGAAGGCCAGTTAGGGTATAAATTTGCCTGAAACGCTACAGATAGTGCTAAAGCAAATTGAATCTTATCACGATGGTAAGACGATGTAGATTTGAGTGGTACAAAACTTGATTCAATAAAGTTGAGAGTAAGGTCAGCAGAGACGAATTGAATTGTGTGTCGTGAGGCTTTCCAAGGCTCGCTGTGCTACAATGAGAATATTTGCCACAAAGCTGACGTCTCGCTTTTTTTCACACAAGCGTCTTGGGACTAATTCTCTTATCACAGATACTTTTGTTGAAATGTTTTTCAGAGTAATTCGTTTTAAAATTTTATCTGGATGACTCTTTTGTAGATGAAAGAGAAAGTTATTTGTGTAGGCCAGAAATTGTAAGCTATCTGATATTCTTGAAATCTCTCTGTATTCAGAGATATTTCTAATTTAATCTTTTAGATTTGTAAGGAAAATCCTAGTACCATTTATAAAAGCACAAAAATAAATCAATTCCCGTATCTTACATCACTGTACAATAACTCATCACTGGCCGTTGATAGGGCTAACGACCTTGACCATACAAAACAATCATCCTTCAAACTAGGAAATGTAGTATTTTAGTTAATTCCTCTATGCTAGAACCTCGTTTTTAGGGTTCCGTAGCCGAATGGCAAAAAACGGAACCCTTATAGATTCGTCATGTCTGTCTGTCTGTCCGTCCGTGTGTGACAGCCATTTTTCTCCGAAACTATAAGACCTATGCCATTGAAACTTACTAAGTAGATGTATTCTGTGAACCGCATTAATTTTTTTATATAAAACTAGAAAAAAAGCAGTAAATTTTGGGGGTGCCCATACTCAGAACTGAAACTGCAAAAGTTTTTTTTTCTTCAAACCCATACGTGTGGGGGTATCTATAGATAGGTCTACAAAAATGCTATTGAGGTTTCTAACATCATTTTTTTCTAAACTTAATAGTTTGCGCAAGAGAAACTTCCAAAGTGGAAAAATGTGTGTCCCCCCCCCCCCCTCTAACTTCTAAACTAAGAGAACGATAAATCTAAAAAAAATATATAATGTACATTGCTATAAAAACTACCAACGAAAATTGGTTTGAACGAGATCGAGTTGGTAGTTTTTTGTTAATACGTCATAAACTGCAATTTTCGCCTGTAAAAATCACTACCACTGCGAACGTGTTAAAACATCAATCAAAGTTACAACGAACTACAAAAACTTTTATATTATGATACTTGCTGCTAAGGAACCCTTCATGGGCGACTCCAGCTCGCACTTGGCCGGTTTTTTATCTCGTTTTATCAATCCAATCATTGTAAAAAAGTTGCTTAAAATAATATACATTTCGCTTTTAAAACACTTTTTACCGCTTGGTGTTTTCTCACAGGTCTTATTATTGCATTGTTAACTCCTACAAATGTAAATGTGTTATTAAACTTTCATGTCGGCTTTGTGACCTAAATGAATAAAGTCAAATAATTTGCATTTTTAGTGAAGCATTTTAAATTCATTGTAGGGATGAATTTTTTTCATATTTTTATACCAGTTAGGTGGTAGACAACCATACAGTGACTTTGATAGAAAGTAATAAAGTAGCCTTTGCAATACCAGTGGTGATCCACTCGCGCTGCCGACCCTACTAATACCTCAAAAAAAGAAGAACACAACGAATGTGTAGATGATAATCAAACACACCACTTAGAATTAGTGTCAATATTCAATCAAGTAAGGTTCCGCAGGCGGTAAGCTTGTTGTTATTATTATCTATCAATCTGACCAGCATATCACAGTCCATCGCTGAAGTTAGATCTCTCCTGATTTCATTTTGTGTAAGTATTGTCCGGTCAGTACTGAGTTTGGTTTCGAGTCTTCACTCTCTCCGCCAAAACCTCGTCCGTTGAGGAACCCTGAAATCTAGGAGTGGCCTTATTTTACGCCTACCATATAAAAGTGTAGCGTAAGGTGAACAACACGGCATCAATTTACTCCTTTTACGTGAAACTGAAAACTAACAACAAAGTAGGTCGAGAGTCTCGTATGAAATATTGTATGTGACATCAGATTGAGCTAAAACAGAATATAAACGACTACAGTACACAGGGACTTCATTATACTCCAAATAACAAAGTATATTGGAGCCGTCAACCTTGCTTCAAAGACATTAACCTTATCAGAGTCATCCATTACCCGTCGCGGCTCGGCCCAATAAATCCCTTCCGATCTCATTACCCTCGTTTGTTCCGATCGTTTCGTGTTACATTGCTGTGTTTACACTACACATTCGGCGAATATTGGGTTGAAAGGCGGCAATAATTTCGTGCTTATTGATTCTGTTAGACATCAAAGTACTTTTTTCCCCGAGTAAGAAGTTCAGAAGGTGGTTGCTGTGCATCGTGTGACATGTGTACGTCAAATTATTTTCATTAGAATTTTTAATTCTTTCCGAGCGTCATACTAATATTTAATATTTAAAATAATGCCTAGGTACGACTACTATCTATTACCGCACCGCTCACATACCAGTCAGATTTATTCGTTTGTGCAAATGTCCATATCCCAAGGGGAAAGCTATTTGCCACCTTAGTCATATATAAATAAGAAAAATAAATGACAAAATAAGTTTAAATTTTGAAGATAGGATTAGGCAGTAAATAAAGTAATAGTACAAGTAGCAAGTGTCTAATTAACAAACAGACGTTTGTAATTAAAATCCATGTAGTTCTTGTTGCGTACCTGGTGTCAAGGGCACCCTTATTAATGTTTGAATTAACAAAGGAAAAGGGTTTTATTTTTAAAGCTTTAATTACCCACACGCGGACAATGGGATCATATAACAATATTTTCTGTTTCACCTCGAGTTAGTCTTGTGGCTTTGTGCTGCAAGTTGACAGATTGAACACTTTATTCTCTGGCTTGTTAGAGAATAATTATGTGCTTAATGGTATCAGAATTTTAATAATTTTTTGCTAAAAACATGTTACAAAGTTAGTCATTTACAATTCCGTATATGTTATTCCTCCAATATAAAAATATTCGATATTACATTATTGCAGTCAATTTAACGCCCACTGCTGCATAGACCTCCCCCAAAGATCGGTACATAATTTGACCTTATCAACCGCGACCTTCATGTACTCTTTTTAACTTGCAGGAAGGCTTCTCACTTGAACAGGATACATTTTTTTTTACATCATAAAATACTGTTAGAATTTTTTTCTACATCGTATCGTTTAAACCTACACCATATTTACAAAACGTATAAAATTGACGGCACAGCTTTGTTGTAATTTTAACGCCAATTTCTGTTTTCCTTATAAAATAACACAGAAATGTATGTGTTCAGTGTTACATTCTTACCGCACTTTAAAAGTTAAATTTGTAATGAAAACAACCTTTTTTATTTCGGACTAACATAAAATGTAACACCGTGGCGTCTCGCTCGGTGGTAACACGGTTTTACTGAATGACAGACCTATCTAAAAATACCGAGTTCAGATGGGATTAAAAGTGACAAAGATAAAGTTGACATTACGAGTGCCGCACGATCATTGCTGTATCAAGATTCCTGGGACACCCTTCCGAGGGCTTACCCGGGGCTCCCAACCATAGGCTGTTGGGCGTTACGTGAGGTGTTTTAGTGGGTAGGAGTCCGGCATAGCATCCATGACGGATTTTCCGCCAGGTTAAAAGAAAAATAAATTGCTGTATCAAGATTTCCGATGCACTGCCCTCACCTAGTAGTAGGTATATAGTTGTAATGCCAACTTATGTCATTTACATTGACTTATGAAAAACAATTTTAAATTTTGTTCCAATCAATACAACCAATAGATCACAATAATTTATCTGTTTCAATGAATTCACAAATCTTTAAAATATCTGATAGAGTAATTTTCAAGAAGAATTGCAATTTTATTATCATTTGACTGTTTGCTGTTCAGGAAAGAGACCGATGATTTTATGCGCTCCATGGATTCAGACGCCGACCGCCCGGGTCATAGCGTCGCGTGGTACAGCGGGGAACACTGTGGGTGTCTGGGACTTGCGACCTATTACATTACAGGTTTAGGGTGACCTCTTCGAGACACATCGGCGCTCACATTCACCGTCCCTAATGATCCCTCCTCTGCCTAACCAGATTTGGTAAGATCCTATCAAAGCCGCTTAGGATATTCGTTTTAGTAAAGAGCTTAAAGCTCTTGGAAGTTGGATACGTTAAAAAGCGATTAGTTAGCTGGAATTCGTCTTGCTCCTATGTATACGGCTTAGCGTTTAACGTTAACCACATAGCTATTTTTGGTTACTCTCATTGGTCAAATCACAGTATTTTATTCATCTTTTCAACCATAGCGTGGCACAGTGTTTTATAATCGCTCAGTAGCGGTCACTCTTTTTTTATGGCCAATAACGATAGATATTAACGTAGTACAGCATAATATGACACACCAAAAATTTAAAAAAAATTAGTTTTGAAATTATGAAGCTTTTCTTAAAAGGTCATTGAACTTTGACAAAAACATTTTTACAGATTTTGCTCGAAATAATCAAAATTTATGGTGCTTAAAATTAGCAATGAATGGAGGAATATAATAGTAATGATGTGTAGAAATTACAAGTCTGCACCTGCCCTAGCATACGAAATAAAAATTCATTTTCAAATTTTAGAAAAATAAATATAAAAACTTTTCTAGTGAACGGTCGCATTTTTTTTCACTATCTAACTAATGTCCAGTTATGTAGCTTCCTACTCATAAATTTTTAATTTTTTTCATTGCAGGACAGCTGAGATAAGACGTTTCTAAGTTTTTTATAATTTTCTATGGAAATAGGGTTGTCACAAAAAAATTTGATGTCTGAAATTTATTATATTTAGAATGATGATACAATTGAGATATAATTGAAATGAAATTAAATTTTGGCTTGAAAGTTTTGAAATGGGTTAGTGATATTGTAGGTAACAATTAATATAAAAAGTGTACTTGTTATTTTAGCGAGATTTTTAAAATTATATCTTTTTTTTTTCATAGGAATTCCTTGACGGCCGCATTTTTTAAAAATGTTTTTTTCTTAATTGCGCTGATGAGTACTACCACAAAAAAATTACGCGCTACAAGCACAGGACAGCTGCGATATTCAGTTTTTAAGATTTGAGTTAGTGTTGTATCTCAAGTCAATGGTATTGTTCAGTTGTGGTCTTTATATTTTTATGTGTAAAAAGAAATCCAAATTTATTCATTGATATTACACTTATCTCCTTGCGATTTTTTTTTTTTATACTACTTAGGTGGCAGAGAAGCTTACGGCCCACCGGAAGGTTGGTAACCGTAGCCTATAGACGTTTGCAACACCAGAGGCGCTACACACGCGCTGCCGACCCGGGCGCAGGTTGTGACGACCCACAGTTGAGATTTTTCAAGCCGCCCGTAAGGCCTTCAACTTGGCTTAACGACTGTCATTTTACTGACAACCGGGACCAACGGCTTATCGTGCCTTCCGAAGCACGGAAACGCTCGTAAATAAATGTCACAAAGTGGTCCACGTGGTAGTCACCCATCCATATCCGGCCATAGTAAATGTTGCTTACTGCAGTGATCGTTTACAGAACACTGAGTCCGCGGGGCCACGAGCGCATCAAAATATATGTGAATATATTCAGCGATATGGCAAACTGAACTATACCATAGAAATGAGTGACAACCCTTACCCCTCAAAACTTTAAAATTGAATTTCAGAGCTATCCAGGGCTTGTAGCGTCTAATTTTTTTTTGGTAGTAGTACTATCCACAATTAACAATTCGGCATCTAAAAAAAATGCGACCGTCAAGGGATGCCCCTAGAAAATAAATAAATAAAATAATTACAAAAAAAAATATTTTCGCTAAAATAGACAACATTCGTTCATTTTTTTTTATATGTTTGTTTCAAGAGTCTGGGTGTTTCTATGTATAATATGTATGTATTTAAAAAGTATATAAGTATTAATATCCGTGGTCTGATACCCATAACACAAGCAGGTTATTCCTAGCTTACTTTGGGATCAGATAGCGTTGTGTGAAATGTCTGTGTGAATATTTATTATTATTATTATTATTATTTTTTATAAAAATTCTGTCTAAAATAGTTTCGCATTATACACCATTGCGGTTATACACCATTAAAATCGTTACTACTTAGTTTCTTTTGATAAACGTTTTATTTAATTGAAATTTAGGATTGTTATTATTATTTCAGTTAAATGTAGTTTACTCTTCATATACGTAAACATATAATTAATACAAAAGAACAGGCTGTTTCGATTCATAATCATAACACATAAAAAATTTAAGGACCACAACTGAACTATACCATAGATTTGAGTGACAACCCTAACTCAAAACTTTAGAGCTGAATATCCCAGCTGTTCTGGGCTTGTAGCGTCTAATTTTTTTTGTGGTAATAGTACTATTCACAATTATTAATTCGGCATCTAAAAAAAATGCGACCGTCAAGGGATGCCCCTAGAAAAAAATAAATAAAATATTTACAAAAAAAAATATTCTCGCTAAACTAGACAACATTCGTTCATTTTTTTTTATAAATCGATGCCAAGACTATAACTTAATCATGGAAAAATGAAACAACGAAAATAATACGAATAACAAAGGAGATGAAGGGTTTCTATGGTTTCTATGGACTTTTCTCGATTTCTTAAATTTTTCTAAAACTATGGGTGATAAACATTTTGGAGTTTAACTATCTGCTTAGTTTGGCTATTATCCATCATAAAACATAAAAAGAAGAGAGTGACCGCTACTGAGCAATTATAAGACACTGTGCGTGGTCTTAAGACATGTTTAGTTTCCAACAGTATCGTGAGTTCTACAAGTACTGGTCGCATAAGTGATGCGTTTATTTTCCAGCTCTTGTTAATTTTAAAATATGATTTAGAACTTTTAATTCACAGTTTTACGAGAAGATAATTCAGTTATCTTTCTCTATGAAAGCTTAGCTACCATGCAAGAACATCTGTATCCGCAAAATACTATAGACATATGAAATTCTGTAGTTGCAAGCATCGCCATTTGCAGTATCCAACAAAAGCGGTCTCTAATACGATTACTTTTCGTTGGCAGTGTTTTGCTAAGCGGATCGCAGCTGTAAGTGACAACTGGTTTTATAACCTTTGAAATATGGCGCGATGGAAACTTGCAGCCGCCCGCCGTGCGCTACTGCAATTTATATCATTTTCGTTGTCCGTTTTGGTATTTTTTTTTATACTACTTAGGTGGCAGACAAGCTTACGGCCCACCGGAAGGTTGGTAACCGTAGCCTATAGACGTTTGCAACACCAGAGGCGCTACACACGCGCTGCCGACCCGATAAACAGTGTTACTGTAGATAAAAATTGTAATTGAAATGGTTTTGTTCCTTATTGGAGTTGACGTAGAAACATAATTCCTACTATTGTTGTAAATGCAAAAGTAACGTATTTTTTCATATTTAAACTACTTAGATGGCAGACAAGCATACGGTCCACGAGTTGTCTGTCTGTCTGTTACTTTTCGCACCTAAACCGCTGAAGTGATTTAGTCAACATTTGGTATCTAGAGGTAGTTTAAGTCCCTGGGAAGGACATAGGTTAGACTTTTAACCGACTGCGCAAAAGGAGGTTATGATTTTAAGCGTTAACGATTGAAGCAGCTGGAAACAGCTTCTGATAAACGTATTTAGCGTGCAGGGTCATCGATAAAACCTATGAAATCTAAACTTGTTACATTTATTGACCACTGCACGATTCTCTTGCCTGTTTGTTAGTAAATCCTAGAAATGGGAAAGTACAGTGTTGTTGTAGGTTTTTGCATATTCATTCTTTAAACTTTTCCATAAATAAAGCGATGTAAGACTACTGTTCTCGAAATAGTTCAACTGCTTTTCACTAGATGACGCTGCCACACAATAAAAATGAAAAGTTCTGAATGTATTAAAGTTAACTTTAGAACATAAAATAAAGATGCAAGTTTGTTTTAATTCTGTTTGTTACAAAATGCAGTTAACCAACTCGCCTGTAACTGTACAAATTACACATAAAGGTATCTTGTACAGTTCTAGCTCAAAGAGCGGAATGTCTACGTAACACAAAGCTTTGGGTTCCCACGTTTTCTATGTTAATTACATTTTCTCTAAATCTACATTTCATTTTTTGTGTGTTTAACTGGCGAGCATTGTGTTTCAGTCAGAATAACAGATGCATGTGAGTAAATACGTATTTCTCACTACATTTTGTTAATTTATAGTCGCTATACACAAGCAGTTTTTATTTCTTTGTTTGGAATGGTAGTCTAGGGAGGGACCTAAATTACTAGTATTTTATTTTATGTAAGGGCGTGTTTTGTTTTATCGTACTAGAGTCAGCTTAGAAGCGGATGACCAAATGGAGTACCACTATCGTTTGATAAAAGGTCCATTAAGCTGTTGGTTCCCTTTTCCAGTAAAATATTGTAGTCTTTAAGTGAAGTTGAATTACTCATAGTAGCTTGAAAGTTTCAAAAACAGGCAGCCACAACGTATTGCTGTCCGATTCATAACTGATGATATTTTTCAGCTTATTGTTTTAAGAAAGAAGCGTGTAGTATGTATGGAAGTCTGTTTGATATAGGACTAGTAAAATCTGACTAACATTATCCTATGAATGCACAACTTTGTGAGTGTGAATATATGTTACTCTTTCACACTCTAAAGACTGAACCGATCTGGCTGAAATTTGGTAAAGGTATAGATTATAGTCTGATTATATCTTATTACCGTACTACGGAAAAAGAGGGGACATACCACATAGGCTACTTCTTATCCCGAGAATAAGTTTCCATAAAAAGCGGGAAACGTTAAAAAATTTACACAACAAAGCTGAAGGCATCAGCTAGTAGAAAATAGTAAAGACCAAATACGTAACATTATCGATCAATCCGTAGTTCGCATCGTCTGTTTGTTAAAAATTGACACCCAGTCAGCTATCCCTGTAATGACTATCCTTCTTTGCAATAGGTGCCTTCCTCTAACTGATGGATGTTCTCGACTAAACAACTGCCCAGCAATAACTCTACCCTTAGAAAGATCAGCGAGGACTCCCAATTTATCGCACGCACACATGTGTCCTGATTTATACACGCATATTAACTTGTGCACACATATTGCCTCACAAGCGAACCATCTATTTATCGTCTAGATACACATAGAGGTACTTATATATATTAATATTGGCGACGTCTGGTCGGTATGTGGGTCACGCTACGTTTACTAGCGAGTGTGGTTTATCGCCTCACTTTATTTTCATAGAAATCTTTTACACTAGACATAAATAGAAATAAAACTAACACAGATACACCGTTACTGTCCTGCGATCTATTTCTTTATTTTATTTATTTATTAAGCTTAGTGATATAGTATTAAGTATAATCATTCTTACTGGCAGATTTGAGTTTGGAAGGATAACGTTTCAATGAAGAAATAGAAAGAAATGCTATGATCATTGTTTTTTTTAACGTGAGAAAAATCCTACATGGATGCTATGTCGGACATCTTCTGACTAAAAACCACACGTTTGTTGCCTACTGCCTACGGTTGTGAGCCCCTGGTAAGCCTTCGGAAGGATGACTTCAACAGACCTACGGCTACCACTGCGTCCTCACCTAGGGGGTTCGGGTGCTATCCTGCGTCTTTGGGGGTTGTTCGTTTGTTATCCGCTTTTTAGTATCTGTGGCGTGCGTGAAACTATCACGTCACGCTGTCGTCTTGGGCCTGCTTCTGTAAGGACGGTAGGCAGCCCTCCCACCGTCCTCAGGCCCTCAGTCATGGAGGCTACCCCTCCGGGGATAAAGACATGACTAAATAAATGTATATGTATATTTATTTGTTGCGCACCTTACTATGTGAATTCAATACGGACCCTGTCAGTCACTTCAACACGCAAGAGGTCATTATTTTTATTTTTTATGTATTAAAGGCGTACACCGTACATCGTATAATAATTAGGATTTGCTAAGATACTTACTACATTATTTTACAGCATATTAACATCTTCTACATAGAGATAACCAAATATTGTAGAATATTTCAATTAATATTTGTTCAGTAAATTATTTTTGTTCTGTTCTTACACAATACGTGTATATAATTAATTAAACCTTCGTCAGAAACAGATGTTAAAATAATTAATTAATTTGCAAATTAAGTAACGTGAGTTAAAATTCAGAATACGTTAATTTGTTTATTGCTTCATAGAGAACGAACTCGTTATTGAAACAAATTGGATTGTTTGGAGAATATTAACAATGTTTATGTGTAGACAGACAGACATGACGAATTCATAAGGGTTCCGTTTTTGCCATTTGGCTACGGAACCCTAAAAATAGTAAGATTTAAAACAAGAAAACCGGGTAATTATACCAAAACAAAACTCAAGCGGTCATTACAGATTGTACAAGTCCACAAATGTAATCTCTGCACTCCAAGCATCACAGTTTATTACAAAGATGAGAAAACTAAAAGTGCAGGACCATGGTTCATCACCAATCCTGATATGAAGAGTTTTTGCAGAAAACCATTTATAAGGGAAAATATATTTCCCAGGAACTTCCTAACTATGTGAATAAGATAGATATCAATTTTGTTACTCGCGTTTAAGTTTGGCAAATGTTATATTTGTGGCCGGAATCAATATATTATATTGAAAAGAAAATCTGAAATGACAATGTTTTATTTCAAACTTGCTGTTGCCCGCGACTTCGTACGCGTGAAAATTATGTTATAATGCGAATTTGATTCCTCTCTGCTTAGCCCGTAGAATATGTGGCGTGATAACATATAACCTATTTGAAGACCCTACCCCTATTTAATATTTTGTACAAAATTTGAATAAAATCTATTGAGTACTTTTCGAGATACTTCCGCACAAAGCAAAGCAAACAGACAAACAGGAAAAAAGATCTTACTATATTTTCGGCTTCGGTATCTTATGTTGAACACCTAGTGATGATTTTTTAAAATATTTCCAATGTACAGTTTTGACTTTTCTATCATTTTATTATATGTATAGATAACCTCTCTCAAAATTCATACCTACAATATCAAATGATACAAAGCAGTAAACCAACTTATTTTGTAGTCAGATAATAAGCTTTACAAAATGTAACTCAGAGATGAAATTGTAATTAAACGACGATTTATAGTCAAGTATTTTAATTTATTAGATTTACATAGCGAGGCGATATTTCACAAGATAAGTAACCCTTTGATCCCAACGTTATGGAGTTCGGTTGATATCTAATATTTTACCTTATTAAATACTGTTTCATTTCAATTTTATGTCAAAATCGACGGCCCTGGATTGTCCTCACTAATACTACCTATTACTGCAAAGTTTTTATGTATGAGTTGATACAGGTACAGATATGATCTGACATACATGTACAATACATAGGTTTAGTTTTTAATCCTTGGAGTAAGTTTCCATCTAAATAATAAATAATAATAATAAATATTTGTGGACATTCTCACACAACATCATCTAGCCCAAACTAAGCTATAAGCTTGTGCTATAGGATCTAGGCGACTGATAGACATATATATTTTTAAATACATACTTATTATACTAGTTTAGTAGTTAGTAGCTTAAAACGATCAACCTATTTGATATACTCATATTTGGTTCATAAGTGGCCGCATACTTTAGCAATGACCGGCAAACTCATGGAGAGAAAATATCTATATCTATGGGCAAAACATATTGTGTTTTTATATTTTTACAATAGTACTTACAATTCTGTTTTCAATAAACTAGCCAGTAAGGTTTTTTTTTATTTGAAAACTGGTGCTTCCCATGTGGTCCCATATACAGGAAGTCAGAATCTGATGCTGGGATCCTGGAGAAATCGAAGAAATCCCTCGAATCGAGGGAATTTCTTAACGTTTTACAGCAGTTACCTTGTGTTTGGGTTTGATATTTGTATTGGGGAGAACATTACCCCTAGATAGATATATTTTCAGTCTACTCGTCACTAAAAATAATGAAAAAAAAAATTAACAAAAGAAGCACCGACTTCAAGCAAAAACTAAAAATTGAAAAATAAAATTAACTTAGCACAAAGTTATAGGTAATATTTAGATTTATCAGATATTATTGAATGTAATACTGAAGTCGGTGCCAATATTTCTATGAGAGATTAATAATACCTACCTAAACCTATAGTTTTACTTGGCGCCGATTTCAGTATTACATTCAATAATATCTGATAAATCTAAATATTACCTATTACTTTGTGCTAAGTTAATTTTATTTTTCAATTTTTAGTTTTTGATTGAAGTCGGTTTTTTTTTTAATTTTTTTTTTTTTAAAATGGTGTTCTTGTTTCAACTTATGAATCAAACTCAATAATGTAGTTAGACTATGTACGCTACACTTATGTCAGTCAAAACCGTTTGGTCTCAATTACATAATAAAACTATCATGTTCTGGACTGCCTACCTCGATAGCGAAGGGGTAAGTGTATGCTACTGCGCTGACTCGGGACAAATACATATTTGTGTAATTAGCATGTAAAATATAAAAGTATGTTATTAGGTAATGTAGATCCCATAGCAAAAGCTTTAATATCATTTTTTTGCATGTGGATATCTTAATGTATGCTATACCGGACTCCTACCGACCACACGGTGCCCTCTGTCTGCCTGCGGTCAGGAGTGCCGGGTACGCCTTCGGAAAGATAACCTCTCTCGACACTAGTTTATATTAGCTTAACTTGGGCTAGATGGCGTTGCGAAGAGAAGGAAACCTTGAAATGAAATCCGGTTGTCAGTTAAATGACAATCGTTAAGCCAAGTTGAAGGCCTTATGGGCGGTTTGAAAAGTTCCAACTGCGTGTCTATTTCAATACGACAATAGGCTCACCACCACGTAAGACATAAAACTATAAGTTCAAATGTGTGCATACACTAAGCCTCTGCCTACCGCTTCGGAAACAAAGGCGTGACTATTTGCATGTTATGTAATTCTAACAATGTAAGATATTATTCTAGACAAAGCTTAAGTTCAGTAACCAGTTCTGTATGCAAGTTAAGGATCTCCGGAAAGCTTGTCCGTGGCTGGTGGGAATTTAAAGCAGCGCCCCTTGTAATTTGTTGTATTGTTACCGAGACAGGCCCACAGAGGGCGCAGGGAGAGAAGGAGGAGGGATGAGGTAAAATGTGTTTATGTTCCGCTGTAAATTGTTGGTGTAAGAATTCAGGAAAAAAGCGCTTTTTCTTAAATTAACGCTGTGCGTTTTGAAGTTTTATTTTATTGTATCTGTTCCACGTTACTTGGAGGGCGGAGGTAGGGGTAGCAAGATTCAGGACTCGATAAGTATCTGGAGTGTAATAGAAGGCGTAAAGTATTTTTAGTGTTCCGTACCTCAAGAGGATGAAACAGTACCTTTTATGACTGCCTCTGTGGCGTAGTCGGCAGGGATACCCCCTGCGGCGCTGGAGGTCCTGGGTTCGATTCCTGGGTCGATCCGAATATTTAAGTGATCCACAAATGTTTGTTTCGGAGTTTGGGCGTTTTCTACGTAGGTATTATGTGTATGTATTTAGATATATAATATAAGTATGTATATCAGTCGACTAGATCCCATTGCACATGCTTATATTGGCTTAATTTGGGCTAGATGATGTTGTATCTGAATGTCCACAAATATTCATTATTTTTTATTTGTATGATCACTTGGTTGTCCGTCCGTCCGTCCGCCGAAGGGACGGACGGGCGGATGTACGGTAACTTCGGTGAACGAGTAAAACTTGGACTTGTCCGGCTTTATTAAATGTTAAACTCATTGAAAAGCATCTAGTGTATAACTTTTGTAATTTTTAAATCAAGTACAACCTTAAGTACATAATAACAGTTTCTTTAATATTTTCACATAATCATCACGATCATTTAAGCTGTAGTAGTGAGGAAATCAAAACGAGGATGAACTAATTTCGCTTATTAGACTTTAGCTTAATTACTCGTAGACGTAAATTCACTATCATAAGCTGCACCGAAAGCTCCCTTGGGGAAGTTTTACGTAACTTTAGCGTCGTCAGATCAGATTAACAGATTCACGAAGTTTGTCACTTAAATAAGTTCCAAAAAGTACTATGAAAGTTGTAATCCGATCGCTGGCGTGAAATTTGCAGTGTCGGGCACATTATAAATGACTATCTTCTATTGCTAGCTGGTTTCGGACTACGCTATTACTAGTACTAAATTAGTATAGTTAGAAAAGACTAGCATAAAGAAAACCAAGTATACTATTATATATACACTTGAGTGTTAACAGGCTTAAAGTTCGACTGCGTCGGTCTAGATATCGTAAAGTGCGACAACGAATCAGGGTTTGATTCCCGGTTTGACACCGGAGACAAAAATTTGTTTTCCTTTTAAATATTTCTCTCGAGAGTCTGGATGTTTCTATGTGTTATAAGTATGTGTTATAAATATGTGTTAACAATAAAAAAGTTAAAAGTAATAAAATCCGTGGTGTGATACCCAGGTTAATACAATTATACCCACTGTCAGAAGTGGCCCTCAATCGCTAGATGCGCCACGGCTTTCCATCAGGCTAGTAGCTACGTCAATTTGGCGAGCTAAATATATAAAAAAATGCCCGCAGCTTCGCCCGCGATGGCGCTGTATGTGAAAAATGATTTTCCCGCTTTTCTGTTGAAATTTTTCCTGAATTTTCTTTGCTATAAACCTCACGGAGCCCGAGACCTTTCCAACGAATGCAAAACCGTGGAAATCGGTTCGTGCGTTCTGGAGTTATAGCGTCAGGAAGGAAAACCCGACTTATTTTTATATAATAGATGATTAGTGTGAACTTTTGTTGTGCTATGAACTATAGGCTCACAGTTTTTTGTTATAGCGTATTCTGAAGACGGCTTTATACCGTAAAACGTTATTGCTAACCGTTATTAATGCCACGTTGGCTATCGCGAGGACGGATGACGGAACGTTGAACGGTCGGTGTAAGTGATGATTCGATAGACGGAATATACGTCACTAATGATCTTGGTATAATTATAAACTTCACTGTATGTTTAAATTCTATTGGTTGTCAGAAAATGACAAGGAAAATGAAAATTTCTTTATTCTTATTGGTCACAAAGTGAAGCAATCACTTTGTGATGAATGAAATGAAAAGCAATCATTTTGACGTTTTTTTATTTAACTAATAAAAAAACGTCAAAATGATTGCTTTTATGTTCACTTTTACTGCCAGATTTGCAATTTGCAATGCGATAGGCAGATCCGGAGAGAAAAGAACCTTGCTACAAAACTTACAGCAGCTGTAAGTTGACTGGAAGTTTTCAACAACGGTTTAAAAACAGTAGCTGCTACTACTGTTTTCAAACCGTGTTGTTGAAAACTTCCAGTCGACTTTGTCAGTTGAAACCATAGATTTAGATGGTTGAAACATATTAAACGACAGTATACGACGGACACTTTTAGCAAGTCAGTTTCACAAAATCGTAAAGATTTTCACCCATATTGTGTACTAGCTATTACCCGAGACTTCGTACACGTGAAAATTATGTTATAATGCCAATTTTATTGCTCTCTGCTTAGGCCCCAGGATACGTGGCGTGATAATATATAGCCTATTAGCTAATATTTGTGCAAAACTAGAATTTAATTTATTCAGTACTTTTCGAGATCCTTCCGGACAAAGCAAAGCAAACAGACAAAAATTATTATAACTATATTTTCGACTTCGGTATATTCAGTTGAACACCCAGCGAGTTTTTTTTTTATTATTTCCAATGTACAGTTTTGACATTTCTATCATTTTATTATATGTATAGATACTACACGTAAGCATAGTACTAGTAGGTATCCATAAACGTTCACGGACCTTCCAAAACCATTTCGCAGCTGGCCGGCTGGCCCCTCCTTAAACTATGAACGATACAAGTATGTACCAAACAGTTTCGGACTTCTCCCAGCAAATTGACACAGTCTTGTAAAACTCTTTTAAGCCTGATTAAGCTTCTTCGCGAAACAGTTTGCTTGGATTACTTGAATTGATATATGGGTTTTGTTAGCGTAGTGGGTAGTGACCGTAATAAATAATGTCTATGTTGGCTTATTCTGGTTTTGATGGAATTATATGATACTAGAGGAAGTCACGCGGTTTCAGCCGCGTAGCTCCCGTTCCCGTGGGAATACGGGAATAATCTTCCAGGTGAGCATTGGCTAAATATAGCCAATGCTCACCTGGAAGAGTGTAGCTTCCTAACAGTGAAAGAATTTATTAAATCGGTCTAGTAGTTTCGGAGTCTATTCGATGCAAACAAACAATCAAACCTTTCCTCTTTATAACATTAGTATAGAAAAGTATAGATACTACTGGCAGTAACAGTAACTCAGGAATTTGCCTGTGACACACTCTCAATTAGAATTTATAGATATTCGTGGTTACTTCTCTACTCATACTTCTTTCCGCAATAGCTTGAATGCTATTATTCCAATTGAATGAACAAATCAATGGCTTAAAGTGGGCAAACAAAATTATTAAGATTTTATATTAGTAAAAGATGTTCAAATTCGGTTCTTTGTATCCCGAGATTACCGCCTACAATGTAACAAGCTCACAAAGATGATTCCAACTCTACGAATAAGTTAATTTATACCCTGTAATGTTAGTTGAACATACAGAATGACACAGAAACAAAGTGTACATTAATATCCCAAAAAAATGTAGCAAATACTAGACCGAACGAATGAATTTCCTCGGTCATTGAACAAAACAATCAGCTCACAATGTGTGTAATTAACGGTACGTTTCGGACCACACGAAATTGTGGGTCCA
Source organism: Miltochrista miniata (assembly GCA_933228765.1). NCBI lineage: Eukaryota > Metazoa > Arthropoda > Insecta > Lepidoptera > Erebidae > Miltochrista > Miltochrista miniata. The sequence continues at coordinate 994,491 of OW121770.1, forward strand.
CGCGACAAACATATTTGTGTAAGTATTCCAATTATATTATATTAGTCTCGAAAGACGTACTATGTAATATAATGTACAAAAAATAATTATTTAAGTATTAAGTAATATCCGATTTCCGGCAGCGATGACATAAACCAGATAGCCACCAGATTACTCCTAGCTTACTTTGGAATCGTATGGAGCTGTGTAAAAAATGGTGGCGAATAAAAAACAATTAGTTTCTTGTTGAAACGGTGCAATTCCTGCCAAGACTACGTCGCAATTGTTTTATTCTCCGTGATGAATGAATGACCTGATTAAATTGGAGCAGAAAACAGCTGTCCTCATCGTACAGTTGGTATAGTTCACGGTAGTTAATTGAGCTTTATACAATCCAAAGATCTACTTTAGGTTTTAAATAATTGAACTGATTGTTTTCGAATTACTTCCAATGCCTTTTTTCTGGTAGGGCGTATGCTTGTCTGCCGCCTCAGTGGTATAAAAAAACACTTGCTGGGTGTAAACCTACAAAATCATTAATTTCCAAACCTGTCTCCATTGTCTAGATAAGGTGAGATTCTGACTATAACGGATTTCAACATTGTTTTTACAATCTCTATTTTAAAAATTTTAACAAGGCAGAAATAAAGTAAAGGAAAGGAAATCCCTAAACAGGGCAAATCTTTACAACCCTCCCAAAAAGCAATATCTCATTAAATCCCAACACAACTTTAAGGCTGTTCCAAAAACATTTTATATTCCGAAATTAGGTTACAAATAAATCGGCAATCGGCAAAACAATCAGTGATATCCGACGGCTATTAGTCCGATGTAGGCACAGGGGGGGCTAGTGGGGAGGCAATTAATCTTTCCCGGGAAGTGGGGTGGGGCGCAAAAGCTGTCGACAGCACGCCAACACAATCAGCGCAACTAGAGATATTCGATGTGTGAATTTTGGGTGTTTTTAATATCAATGTGTTTCGTGTTTTTTCAATGCACAGGTTGATTTTTATGACATCAACATAAAGTGAAAGCTTATGAAGATGTTTGGATGTTTGTTGACAATCACGCTCTATCGGCTGAATGGATCGAAACCTCCATTCTAAGCCATGTGCTTTGAGTTTTGTGTTGACTCCTGTCTGCATTTTATTATATGTAGGTACCTTATGAAAAATACCGAACGGAAACTTGTAATATCTATCCAAATATATATAACGCAAAGGTGACTGACTGACTGACATAGTGATCTATCAACGCACAGCCCAAACCACTGGACGGATCGGGCTGAAATTTGGCATGCAGGTAGATGTTGTGACGTAGGCATCCGCTAAGAAAGGATTTTCATAAATTCTTCCCCCAAGAGGATAAAATACGGGAAGCGGGAACGGAAACAAATTTTACGCGGGCGAAGCTGCGGGCAACAGCTAGTAATTTATAAAGTTAGCTTGTCAAAGGATAATATATTGTAAAACTTTATGTACGTAATGCTAAAACAAGCTATATAAGCGATTTATCTTCTATCTGAAGGTAAAATACCACACATCTACGAACGCGTTTAGCAAATCCTCTCCAGTCAATTGTTAACAAGTTACAAGGAATAATAGTCAAACGTGTTAAAGTAAAATGAACCACAAAAAATACAATGTCTGTGCTTAGAAACTATGTTTGATTACAGAGAACAAATTATTGTTTCACATAACACGTAGCAAGTTTAGCATTACCTCGACAAATATCACAAAATGTATCAATATCAAACTAAGGAATATCACATAAACTTAGCTAATATAAGCTCAGAAATTCATAAGTTATCAATAAACGTGGCACGTGTGATTCTGTCTTGAGCACACACTTGTTGTTTTAGAGGGAAATTTATATTAAGTTCAAGTACATAATTTATGTGTAAATAGCATACTAGCTGATATCCGCAGCTTCGGCTGTTCTGAATTAATTTTATTCTCGTTTCCGCATCCCAAGGGTCGTATTCCAGGGATAGGAAACTGTCTTTAGTCTTTTGGGCTGTGAAACTTAAAGCCAAGATTAAACGAAACGAATTTAAGCTAAGTTGAAGGCCGTTATATGGCTTGAATTTTTTTTACAGCAGTTTTCAAAACTCATATAAGTTTCTTAAGCGTTGTTTCAGACTATAATGTATGCCTGTAGCAAATTTGACCCCGATTCGTTCAGCCGTTGTTAGAGCGTGATTGAGTGATAAACATCTAATCATGTTTACAAACTTTCAATGTTATAATATTGGTAGAGTTTTCCTCTCAACTATTGTAGTAGTGGAAACATATTGTGACATGAGGCCATTTAGAACTCGACTGGCGTGTTTATTAAACTATTTTCATTGTGTGTTTCAGTGTGTGGTGAGTTGGTCATATAAGAATTTTAAGATTGTATGCGATTATTTTGGGTAGTTCAAACTATTCTTACTCTGAAAACGAGGAAACCGATAAATATACTTACGTACATAATATGCTCTACATCCTACAGAAATGATGTAAAAATAAAAGATGCATTGCCAAATTGCAAGCAACTTCACTTTTTTACTTGCATTTTTTTTTAAATTACAAAAAGCAAGCTATGTCGACGACTTTGGTTCTTTGATGAGTTTCCTCGTTTAGAAGTGTCCCTCAATGGGTTGCCACACTTAGCAAATTCTATAGCCCATTAGTTGACTTGAAGGGATTGGGCTAGTCGCACTGAAAGTGGTCATGTGTCAGTACAGGTATAACGTGTATATGGGTTAGAAAACCGATCAGGCATAACCCCAACAAACAAAAACTGCTAAAAATACTCTTATAGTGTCTGATTAAGCCAAAAAAAATACTCTTAAAAAAAGCTGTATAAACGTTTATACGACTGGATTTGGGCACAAATTATAAGGACAGTGGCTTCATAACCCCCGTATATTTGCTGTATTGGCCGCTATTTTGTGTTATACGTGCTTTATTATGGCGACAAACAAGGGAGTAGTATTCATAACAGCAAAACAAATGCTCATATAATCCTTTTTCGCTTAGTAAAGGTGTGTTTACATGGTTTAGGACACTGCTATGAGTGTTTTTGATAATTAATTTACTTTTTCGCAAAGATATTTTGACAGAATAGAGAAAGCGTCAACCATTTTAATTAAATGGAAACGGTTAGTATCTAATGTTTTATGAATTCACCTCAATTTTGTTCTCGTTCATAGTGAAAACTAAGTGGGAATTAAAATTCATGATATAATGTGATACGCTATGTCTTGTATTATCAATGCGCCCTTGAATTTCAGCTATTTTGTGCTACAAATGCGGTTAATTTATTTAGCCAGGTCTCATGAACCGCTACTATATGAGCAAAAGCGATCGCCACATCGTCTACACGGAATCTATAAGATTGAAAGCTTAGTAATAATATAATTTTTACCAGTTGACGTTTGGTGGTCAGTGAAATGTGCCTTGAAACGATAGATAAAAGGAAGAAGGAGATAAAAATAACCTCAACTAATTGTATAAAGGAATGAGGAATCGATCTCCTTAAAAAAGAGTGATATAGGACAGGCAACTGGTAGATATAGTTATTTCATTATTTTCGTTCTCAGATTTCCGCCGTGTAATGTAACACCTTATTCATTCATTTCATATATCCATGTCTTGTCAAATTATCTGTTGGGTGATATTGTGAAGTTTCAATTACTTAGTCCATTCTCAGATTTTTCAAAGCTTTTATGACTCCTAGTTGTGGGGTTTCCAAAAATAATTCTTATTTTATTTATTTATTTATTTTATTTATTTATTTATTTTATTTATTTATTTATTTTATTTATTTATTTATTTTATTTATTTTATTTATTTATTTATTTCAACAATAAGTGATTCACAATTTTTGTGTCAGCCTTGACTTCCAAACTAGCGTGAGCTGTATGTTGGAAATCAGTTCCTTTCCAAATTTATACATTGTGGAACTGTTACAATATTTAGTATGAAACTCACTAAAAATATAAATGCATGCATGCGTATGTCGCGCGCGCGCGTGTGTGTGTGTGTGTGTGTGTGTGTGTGTGTGTGTGTGTGTATGCGTGCGTGTGTTTGTGATTTATTATGGATATCAATTAATTGGTATTTCGGATATTCACTATTTCGGTATTACCAGTATATTCTCTATAGCATTGTAGTCTAAATCCTTGAGTCACGATTTAATTTTACTTTTAATTTGATAGTTCGAAAGTTGCTTAGTTTTGTGTACTAGATTAAATTTGTTATAGAGTCTAGGGGCAATAAAATTGAAGCCTCGATGGGCCATTTGACTTCTAACTCTGGGAACCGGACATTTGTCTAATCTTCTGCGTGATGGCTTTAATTTGGGTATAGTGTTTCTGTGGTACCGACGAATACACTGATAGAAAAATAGTTTTCGTACAGTTAAAAGATTGGTCATTTCATATAATGAGTTTGTTGGATGCCGGAATGGCAAGCAGAGGAGAACTTTGAGCACAGCCCGTTGCGCCCTTTCGAGTTCTAAAAGATGTGTCTTAGCCGCTGCACCCCACGAACATATGCAGTAGGTGATAATACACTCAGCCAAAGCTTTGTAGGTTTGTATTAAAAGTGTAGTGTCAGGGATCAATCTTAGGTCTTTAAAAATGTATATTAATTTTCTCATTCGATTCCTTATTAATCTAATATGGTTCTTCCATTTTAATTTGTCATCAATTGTCACACCAAGATATTTGATTTCAGTACCTTTGGCTAAGGTTGGACAGCCACAAAGCAGTGAAAACCCATTTTCAGATCTATTACAGGGATAGGAATGTATGCATAATTTGAAATTACTAGGATGCGACGTCATGGTCTTACTAAAGCAGAGATATTTGGTTTTTCCCACATTAAGGGAAAGTAAGCTATCTTCTAGCCATGCAGTAACCTTTGACATGCCCTTCTCTGCTAGCTGCTGTGTATTTTCCCATGTATCACTGTGAAAAAGTAAGACAGTATCATCGGCAAATATTTGGATCTCGGCTCCTTTCATTTCAAATTTACAAAATTCGTTAATGTACGTCAGAAACAACGTAGGTCCCAGCGTGCTGCCCTGTGGCACCCCATATGACGCAAAACCAAAGCCACTAAAGTTATTCTCAACTCTGACACATTGCTTTCTTTCGGTGAGATAGCTCCTGACCCACGACAAGGCATTCCCCCTAACTCCAATATTCTCTAAACGAGTCAAAAGAATTGGAATAGATACTGTGTCGAACGCCTTTTGAAGGTCAAGGAAAACTCCCACACATTTATGATTATTGTCAAGGTAAGATGTGATACTAGACGTGAGCTTTAGGACAGCATCATCGGTGGAACGCTTGACACGAAATCCGTATTGGTTATCACTTAGTATGTTATTACATTCCAGGTAATTAATAAGGCGTTTATTCATAATTTTTTCAATAATTTTAGAAAGCGTACTTAAGAGAGAAATAGGCCTGTAATTTGTAGTTAGTGTCTTGTCGCCTGATTTGTGGATAGGAGTTACAATGGCACACTTAAAGATCTGAGGGAAAATGCCTTTCTCAAAGCTGAGATTTGCTAAGTGCGATATAGGTTTTGCAAGGCAAAAACGGAATGTTTTTAAAGTAGATGCCGTTATCTTATCAAATCCTGGAGCGCTGTGTGATTTTAGATCACTGATTATATTTACCACCTCAACAGGATCGGTCAAATACAGTGCCATAGAGTTTAATGGTGTATCAGTTTGTCTTGCTTTTTGCGCTAGGGTTTCTTCGTCGGTGTCTAATTTCTGTAGAATCTTTTTAGCAAGATTTAAGCCTACAGATGTGAAAAATTCATTTACTTCATTAAGGGATTCAGTCACTGTCCCTTTTAAATTAAGAAGTTCTGATGCAGTAACATTGGATTTATTCAAATTACACAATTCTTTAATTGTATTCCAAGTTTTCTTTACATTACCTCTATTTTTATTTAGTTTTTCAGTATAGTAATCTTTTTTCAAGTTTTTAATAATTTTTTTCAAGGTGTTTCTGTAACTTAAGTACTTGTCCTTAGCTGTCTCGTCGTACAAATTCTTTTTTAGAACTTTATGCATTTTATCTCTTTTCCGTATTGCCTTTATGACACCCATAGTAATCCAAGGTTTTAAAGGTTGATTCCGCTTGGGAACAGTTTTTATTGTTGTATTGTCGTTTATGATATTTGTAAGTTTTGTAGTCAGTATCAGAGCAGCCTGATCAGTATCCACAATTGAGTATAATTCATCCCATGTTTCAGCCTCCAGAAATTTACCCACTGAATCCATATCTACGTGAATCTTGTTGACATATGTACTGTGTTTAGACGTAGAAATATGTTTAATATGCAACATGATGGGTGAATGATCCGTAAATTTGTCAAAAACAAAAGTTTGCAACTTAGCACGGGATTTTACCATAAAGTGATCAAGACATTTCTTTTCTCTAGTAATACAGTTAATCCCTTGCCTCAGACCGTAACTAGCCATTAAAGTTAAATATTTGTCACAATTGGCATTTCGTTTTGCAGGCACAGTGTCTAGATTTAGATCGCCAGTAAGAATGATGTTTTTACATGTTGTGCACGACTGCAGAATATTATCTAAGGAATCAATGAATTTAAGCGGGTTTTTAAAACATGGGGGACGGTAAGTACAGATAAGGCATATTTCCTCCTCAATATTGACCACAATGCAATTACCATCAGAACAATTTGGTTCAAATGAGGTAGCTTTAAATACGTTACGAACATAAACCACAACCCCATCGTTCTGGTTTAGGTAAATATTCGATCTGAACATGTTGTAGTCATTAATAGTGGGTATTATTATAGCATCATTAGTCCAACATTCGGTTAAAAATAAGACGTCGATTTTGTTTGAAAACCTTCCCATAGTCACGAGAAATGCATCCAAGTTCGCATTTATACTTCTGATGTTAATTGTCAGAATTGAGAAATCTCTGCCACCGGAACCAGTAAGATATTGTGTAGTCTGATGGATCGCTTAGCCTTCTGCATACTATGTCTGGTTGGTCAACATCGTCCATCACTACAGTGTTAATTGTATTGAATTTTGGTGTAGTAAAATCATTCTGTCACCACTTGTAGGTACCCATGGCCACCAATAACGTTTGCCATAACCAAATGCCAAATGAATCATCGTTAATGAATTCGTTTCACCTATTCTCGTCAGTATATGTTGATTAAATTGTATTAATATCAGCGTATTTGCGCCACAAGGAAGATCAAAAAAGACTCCGTGTTTGCCCCCATGCACATAGTAGACAGTTCTTAAGAAGACTGTACAGTATCCTAATTGTCGCTGTTCTGATTTTGTGATATTTGAAAACAGAGAAACCGCATTGTGCACTATCAGCTTGGCATTGTGACCCCAATTTGTGCTACTTATAGCCTTTATGGCTCTGGTGTGATTATGTGTGTTGTGAGACAGTAATAGATGAATGAAAGTAGAAGTTACAGTGAAAGTGTGTGTTGGGTTTTGTGAATTGTTATGTGACTGTGTTTGTGTTTCAAAACCTGTGTACAAATGTGTATATATATTAGAATTACAGAATACAAAAACGAACAGACAAAATACAAAAAAATGAGAAAAATGAACACTGTACATATAGCGTATTTTGATGTTGTTTTGTTCTCGCCACAGTACAGTAGTCATTTACTTTCATTCAGCCCATCCAGTTCCTCTTCATGTTTTATAAAAAAGTGTCGATCTCCATCTGCCTTCCGCAAAAACACTCGTCCAAAGGAGGTCCAACAGTATTTGAAGTTGTTCTTTTCAGCAAAATTGCGAGCCAGATAATACAAACGTTATGTTTTTTGAGTTAGTTTTTCTGATAAGTATATAGGGTTACTGGGTCCTGATATTTTTAGATGTGTAGGATTCAGCTTATTATTTTTGTTTGAACTATTAAATTTCCGTGCCTTTTTAGTAATCAAATCCTTTGTTACAGCGCTTAAGAATTCAACATTTATGCTGATGGTAATTCTGTGACTAGTTTTTTTTTCTAATCCTTATCCAAACACTTTAATATTTTTGAGAAGAAATCAGTTTCTTAATTTAATTGCGTTGTACCTATTCTTATTCAAATAAAATTAATTGCTACTTTTCAAATCAACACTGTTTCAAATAAATTATTGCTTACGCTTATTTTAAATGAAAACACAGTTCGTTAAACCACAAAATTTAAATGTACAAATTACAGAAAATTCTACAGGCAGCGTACCAATTTTCTTGTACAAAAATTATCGAAAAACTTTTGGCGAGAAAGCCATTAATTTTAATTGGAGACCGATGGGAAGCTACGACATTAATTTATATAATGACTAATGGAGGTGCTGTTATCACGTCCTGATTAAGCGAGGGGCAAGTTATTTTTCATTTCTAGCTAAAAGATATTGGGAGAACAGATTGTATATTTTGTCGAATTAATTTATGCAACATTTTGTTAACATTTGCCACTGCCTCGGTGATGCAGTGGTAGTGTTTTTAATCTTGGGTTCCAATTGCGTGTAGTTTCAATTATTTTTCTAATCCACACAATGACATGTTTATTTTCAAGTATAGTTTATAAGTATAATTATGTATATTTTTTAGTTTGAAAAGTATATGTAGGTATGTTTATCAGTTGTTCAGATTTAAGTTTTTATTTTGATTTGGTATTATATTCAACTAGATGATGCTCGCGGATTCGCCCGCGTGTAATTTCCACTTTCAGTGGGAACATGTTCCCGGGATGAAAAGTTGCCTTAATCCAGACTATAAGCTATCTCTGTGCCAAATTTCAGCCCAATTCGTTTAGCCGTTAGAGCGTGATTGTGTAACAAACATCCAAACATCTTCACAATCTTTCACATTTATAATATTACTAGCTGTTACCCGCGACTTCATTCGCGTGGAAATTATGTTAAGGTGCTCCCTCACCGGGAGCATTCGCCTGTAATGTAACAAATTAGATTCGACTCGAGCATTGCGTTACGATGCTACCTCCCTGACCGACGAGCGTTCGCGAGTAATGTAACATTTATAGATTCGATTCGACTCGAGCATTACGTTACGATGCTACCTCCCTGACTGACTCGAGCATTCGCGTGTAATGTAACATTTATAGATTCGACTCGAGCATTACGTTACGATGCTACCTCCCTGACCGACACGAGCATTCGCGTGTAATGTAACATTTATTATAGACTAGCTGATGCCCGCAGCTTCGCCTGCGTGAAATTTTGTTCTCTTTTCCGCGTCTCATGGGAACTTATTCCCGGGATAAAACTTGTATCATTTCAGACTATAATCTATCTCTGTAGGTGATTACATGATAATTTTGCAATCCAATATGGGCGCCGCGCCGACATCACAAAATTTCATGATGGGTATCGTTTAAGGGGGGGTTTTGGTAGCATACCAAAACCCCCCCTTGTACGAATTTCGGGTTAATTTAGACAACCAATATGGCCGCCGCCCCAAAATCACAAAATTTCATGATGGGTATCGTTAAAGGGGTTTTTTGGACATTGCGTTACGATGCTACCTCCCTGACCGACGAGCGTTCGCGAGTAATGTAACATTTATAGATTCGATTCGACTCGAGCATTACGTTACGATGCTACCTCCCTGACTGACTCGAGCATTCGCGTGTAATGTAACATTTATAGATTCGACTCGAGCATTACGTTACGATGCTACCTCCCTGACCGACACGAGCATTCGCGTGTAATGTAACATTTATTATAGACTAGCTGATGCCCGCAGCTTCGCCTGCGTGAAATTTTGTTCTCTTTTCCGCGTCTCATGGGAACTTATTCCCGGGATAAAACTTGTATCATTTCAGACTATAATCTATCTCTGTAGGTGATTACATGATAATTTTGCAATCCAATATGGGCGCCGCGCCGACATCACAAAATTTCATGATGGGTATCGTTTAAGGGGGGGTTTTGGTAGCATACCAAAACCCCCCCTTGTACGAATTTCGGGTTAATTTAGACAACCAATATGGCCGCCGCCCCAAAATCACAAAATTTCATGATGGGTATCGTTAAAGGGGTTTTTTGGTATGCTGAGTACGAAATTTATGATAATTTTGCAATCCAAAATGGCCGCCGCGCCACTATTACAAAATTTCATGATGGGTATCGTTTAAGGGGTTTTTTGGTATGCTGAGTACGAATTTCGGGTTAATTTAGAGATCCAATATGGCCGCCGCGCGGATATCACAAAATTTCATGATGGGTATCGTTTAAGGGGTTTTTTGGTATGCTGAGTACGAATTTTGGGTTAATTTAGAGATCCAATATGGCCGCCGCCCCAAAATCACAAATTTCATGATGGGTATCGTTTAAGGGGTGTTTTGGTATGCTGAGTACGAATTTCAGGTTAATTTAAAGATTCGAATATGGCCGCCGCGCCGTTATCACAAAATTTCATAATGGGTATCGTTTAAGGGGATTTTTGGTATGCTGAGTACGAATCTTAGGTCAATTTTGCAATCCAAGATGGCCGCCTTACACGCCTTACAGCATACTAAAAAACCCCTTAAACGATACCCATCATGAAATTTTGTGATAACGGCGCGGCAGCCACATTGGATCTTTAAATTAACCCGAAATTCGAACTCAGCATACCAAAAAAAATTGCGTGTACTTAGTGTACACACGTAAGAAGTGAAACTTCTTCATAAACTTAATTTTCACCTCACCTTAAATTAAGTCAAAAAGTACAAAAGTACAAAAGTCCAAAAGTCCAAAAGTCCAAAAGTCCAAAAGTCCAAAAGTCCAAAAGTCCAAAAGTCCAAAAGTCCAAAAGTCCAAAAGTCCAAAAGTCCAAAAGTCCAAAAGTCCAAAAGTCCAAAAGCCCAAAGTCCAAAAGTCCGAAAGGCCAAAAGTCCAAAAGTCCCAAAGTCCCAAAGTCCCAAAGTCCCAAAGTCCCAAAGTCCCAAGGTCTCAAGGTCCCAAAGTCCCAAAGTCCCAAAGTCCCAAAGTCCCAAAGTCCCAAAGTCCCAAAGTCCCAAAGTCCCAAAGTCCCAAAGTCCCAAAGTCCCAAAGTCCCAAAGTCCCAAAGTCCCAAAGTCCCAAAGTCCCAAAGTCCCAAAGTCCCAAAGTCCCAAAGTCCCAAAGTCCCAAAGTCCCAAAGTCCCAAAGTCCCAAAGTCCCAAAGTCCCAAAGTCCCAAAGTCCCAAAGTCCCAAAGTCCCAAAGTCCCAAAGTCCCAAAGTCCCAAAGTCCCAAAGTCCCAAAGTCCCAAAGTCCCAAAGTCCCAAAGTCCCAAAGTCCCAAAGTCCCAAAGTCCCAAAGTCCCAAAGTCCCAAAGTCCCAAAGTCCCAAAGTCCCAAAGGCCAAAAGTCCAAAAGTCCCAAAGTCCCAAAGTCCCAAAGTCCCAAAGTCCCAAAGTCCCAAAGTTCCAAAGTCCCAAAGACCCAAAGTACCAAGGTCCCATCTAAAAGTCCAAAATTCCCAAAGGCCAAAAGTCCAAAAGTCCAAAAGTCCAAAAGTCCAAAAGTCCCAAAGTCCCAAAGTCCCAAAGTCACAAAGTCCCAAAGTCCCAAAGTCACAAAGTCCCAAAGTCCCAAAGTCCCAAAGTCCCAAAGTCCCAAAGTCCAAAAGTCCAAAAGTCCAAAAGTCCAAAAGTCCAAAAGTCCAAAAGTCCAAAAGTCCAAAGTCCAAAAGTCCAAAAGTCCAAAAGTCCAAAAGGCCAAAAGTCCAAAAGTCCCAAATTCCCAAAGTCCCAAGGTCTCAAGGTCCCAAAGTCCCAAAGTCCCAAAGTCCCAAAGTCCCAAAGTCCCAAAGTCCCAAAGTCCCAAAGTCCCAAAGTCCCAAAGTCCCAAAGTCCCAAAGTCCCAAAGTCCCAAAGTCCCAAAGTCCCAAAGTCCCAAAGTCCCAAAGTCCCAAAGTCCCAAAGTCCCAAAGGCCAAAAGTCCAAAAGTCCCAAAGTCCCAAAGTCCCAAAGTTCCGAAGTCCCAAAGACCCAAAGTACCAAGGTCCCATCTAAAAGTCCAAAAGTCCCAAAGGCCAAAAGTCCAAGAGTCCCAAAGTCCCAAAGTCCCAAAGTCCCAAAGTCCCAAAGTCCCAAAGTCCCAAAGTCCCAAAGTCCCAAAGTCCCAAAGTCCCAAAGTCCCAAAGTCCCAAAGTCCCAAAGTCCCAAAGTCCCAAAGTCCCAAAGTCCCAAAGTCCCAAAGTCCCAAAGTCCCAAAGTCCCAAAGTCCCAAAGTCCAAAAGTCCAAAAGTCCAAAAGTCCAAAAGTCCAAAAGTCCAAAAGTCCAAAAGTCCAAAAGTCCAAAAGTCCAAAAGTCCAAAAGTCCAAAAGTCCCAAAGTCTCAAAGTTTCAAAGTCCCAAAGACCCAAAGTACCAATGTCCCATCCAAAAGTCCAAAAGTCCAAAAGCCCAAAAGTCCAAAGTCCAAAAACCCTTAAATGACATGCTATCCCTGGATAAAGTACTCTTAATTCGAATCCACCGTGGTGGTGAACAGAACAAAGATGGCGCGTAACCAAAAATCGTGACGTGACGTGACGCAAATTTTTTTCCAACGCCGATAAAGAAGTTTCACTTCAAAAACCCCTTATACGGGATCCAACATGAAATTTTACAACGGTGGCGCGGCGGCCATATTGGATTGCAAAATTATTTTTCCCAAAAGCATTTGACATCTTAGATCGTATGTCCACCTATTTTAAATACGGACCGGTGTGCAGCCGGCCAGCCGCAATAAAAAAAGCGCACTGATGTTACAAATTGTATCAAAACGATACACATTGTATTATTACAAGGCGCGCATTGTAATGCTCGATTCTCCTCCCTCACTGATGTAACCTCGTCTTGTATCATTACAAGGCGCGCATTGCAATGCTCGGTTCACCTCCCTCACCGGCTGTAATTCTCGACTCGTAACGTTACATTACGCGCGAATGCTCCCGGTGAGGGAGCACCTTTATAAGCAAAGTTTGAACTGTATTCTATCGAGCCTCTAGGATAACATACATACATATGGTCACGCCTTTATCCCCGAAGGGGTAGGCAGAGGCATATTATATGCCCACATTTCACCTTCGTATAATTTGTCCCACGTAATAGGTGGTGAGCCGTATTGCCGTGTTTAAATGGACAGGCGCAGGTTGTGACTGCCTGCTGTTGAAATAAAGCCTTCAACTTAGCTTAACGACTGCCATTTTACTGGCAACCGGGACCAACGGCTTAACGTGCCTTCCGAAGCACGGAAGCGCTCAAATAAATGTCACAAAGTGATCATATGAATGGTCACCCATCCATGGACCGGCCATAGTGAAAGTTGCTTACTGCAGTGATCGTTTACAGAACACTGAGTCCGCGGGGCCACGAGCGCTTCAGTCGTAACTAAAATGTGGGGACAAAGTTAGGACATCCTCCAACTTACCCGGGGAGCTATGCGCTACATGGTTTTATTAATGTGAGGTAAATCCCACATGAATATACTATAACTCCTACTGACAAAAAACCACACGTATCCGGTAGGACTTCCAACCGTAGGCTGTTAGGAATAACAGCCTAGGGTTGGGAGCCCCTGATAAGCCCTCTAAAGGATACCCCAGGACTGCGCTAGATGGACGGGTAGAGATCTCATGGATTTAGCGGGTCCAAGGCCGGTATGACGTACGTCTTTATTAATTGGCCCCTTTATTAATAAAAAGAGTAAGTAGTATGGTGAAGCGCGAATACGAAACGTTTGTTAGATTTGGGCCACAGACTGAAAACCTTAAGTACTTATAACCGAAAGATTTGAGACGATAACACTAACGCTAACGGTAGCCAGTAAATAGCAGTCGTTAAACCAAGTTATTTGCCTTATAGACTTAATAATTTTCAAAAGAAGAAAGTACCTACGCCTGTCCATTACAACACGGCAATACGGCTCACCACCACCAACGTTACGTGGGACGAATTATAAAAAGGTAAAATGTAGGCATATAATATGCCTCATATACCCCTTTGGGGATAAAGGCGTGACTGTATGCATGTATTATGTTTAAGGTGATTTATTTTAATGTACCTAAGTATGTCACTGTAGCCAAAGCTTAACATTTTCCAGTAAAGTTGTATTTTTAAGAATGTTCATTATAAACTACGTTTGTAACTTTGCTCTCAGAAGCAAAAATACAGAGGGAATCATGGCTAGTAACGCAGGAGCCAACGGCGTACCCTTATTCGTGTAAGAAGCAACTTAACCGTAGCTCGACAGCCGCAGTGTTGTTTAAAGTTCCCGCAAAGCATTTGATGCTATGCCCTAGACGACAGCGTGACGCGAGGGATTCACGCTTGATATTCATAAAAATTGAACTTAACCTATTTCGTAAGCATGTCTTTTGCCCATATAGTATACTTACCTACAGATTTTAATCCTTCTCTGTCAAGCCCCTAGGCTAAGTAGCGTGATTGAATATTTACAACAGACTTAATCTTTAAGCTCATTTATATTAAAAAGCTGTTCCCCGCGACTTCGACCGCGTAGAAGTCGTTATCGCGTGAAAGTCGTTATCACGTAAAATCATAAAACTCCTTTTGCGCAGTCGGTTAAAACGTAGCCTATGTCCTTCACAGGACCTCGAACTATCGCCATACCAAATTTCATCTCAATCGCTCCAGCCGTTTAGGCGTGAAAGCGTAACAGACAGACAGACAGAGTTTCTTTCGCATTTATAATATTAGTAGGGAAGTAGGGATAGCTGTTCCCCGCGACTTCGACCGCGTAGAAGTCGTTATCGCGTGGACGTCGTTTTCACGTAAAATCATAACACGCCTTTTGCGCAGTCGGTTAAAAAGTAGCCTATGTCCTTCCCAGGGTCTGGAACTATCCCCATACCAAATTTCATCTCAATCACTCCAGCCGTTTAGCGTAAAACGTAACAGACAGACAGACAGATAGACAGACAGAGAGACAGACAGACCGAGTTATGTACTTTCGCATTTATAATATTAGTAGGGATAGCTGTTCCCGCGACTTCGACCGCGTAGAAGTCGTTATTGCGTGAAAGTCGTTATCACGTAAAATCATAACACTCCTTTTGCGCAGTCTGTTAAAAAGTAGCCTATGTCCTTCCCAGGGCCTCGAACTATCCACATACCAAATTTCATCTCAATCGCTCCAGCCGTTTAGGCGCAAAAGCGTAACAGCGTGAAAGTCGTTATCACGTAAAATCATAACACTCCTTTTGCGCAGTCGGTTAAAAGTAGCCCATGTCCTTCCCAGGGCCTCGAACTATCCCCATACCAAATTTCATCTCAATCGCTCCAGCCGTTTAGGCGTGAAAGCGTAACAGACAGACAGACAGACAGACAGAGTTACTTTCGCATTTATAATATTAGTAGGGATATAGTATAGAAGGAAGTAGGATGACACTTTTTCACACAACGCCATCTACCACTGGGTAAAGAGTGTACATAAACACCTAATTTATGATAATGAGGGTACGATCATGCTGTAGATAGCATATTCAGACTTCCACAGTGTATGCGTTTTGGTAAACATTTTCTATGTAGAACTATAGAAGGTTGCCCTTCATGACAAGCGAACAGCTTTCTGAGTTGTATGATACGAGTTTTAGTATTTTTCAATGTATGATTTGTCAAGTTTATTACACAACTAAACTAAAATTATTATTGAAAAATAGTTTTCTAATTTAAAAAATTGTATGTGAACAATTGTACTGTATGTGACCCGTTTTGATGAGCTTTTGGGTTTAAATTTTAGTTGGGAACAAAATATTCATTTTGTAGAAATCATGCTTTTATGTGCTTTCTATGAAAAAAATATTAATACAGTAGTCAATTTCATAGGCACGGATGTTAATCTAAAATACTTTATACTTGCGCTCCAACCAAAACCGGCATGTAGGATGATTTATATTTTATTTAACAGCGCTATCATAGAGTCGTCATTTCTAGAGTTCAGAATATAGAGCTTTACTCGAAGATAGAAATGAATATTGAGATCAGAATGAATTGTTACCGTTTCAATGTCGACATCGTGGTTCATTTCCTCTAACTTTAAATGATTTGAGTTTCGCGGACTTTGTGGATAATGTTCGATATTTGAAAAGTTTACAAAGATATTTTATGTGGAAAGCAGATGAACTGTTAGGGCATGAATTATTTTTATTGAGTTACCTCAACTTTAAAAGATAAATAAATACTTTTCTATTGTCATGGAATAATGTGTTTATTTGTTTTTTTTTTTATACCAGTGAGGTGGCAGACAAGCATAATCCTTTTCTTTACACAGCGCTGTCGGTGATTGTAGTGCAATTGTAATTTCTCTACCTCAAAAATATCCAACGTGCGAACTTTTACAAAATAAAAGATAACTTCATTTTAAAATTCTTTTAAGAAGTTACACACCAAGTGGATGTACAAAATCCAAAGTAACATCGTTAATAAATAGTTTAAGCGTAACGCAGACGATGGTGCGGCACGGCGCGGCACTTTTGCTTATCGTAGACAGCCGCGGACAGCAACGGATAAAAGTGCCGTCGTCTGTGTTGCGACTTAATGCGAAAATTTCTGAGTATATTTGAATACTAGCTGTTGTCCGCGGCTTTGTCCACGTAGAAATCGTTATCGGGTAAAATCATTGCCCTCGTTTTGCGTCGTCGGTTAAAAAGTAGCCTATGATCTTCCTAGGGACTAAAACTATCTCTATACGAAATTTCAACT
Organism: Miltochrista miniata; assembly: GCA_933228765.1. Classification (NCBI taxonomy): domain Eukaryota; kingdom Metazoa; phylum Arthropoda; class Insecta; order Lepidoptera; family Erebidae; genus Miltochrista; species Miltochrista miniata. The sequence continues at coordinate 1,011,173 of OW121770.1, forward strand.
AATTCACTTCAGCGGTTTTGGCGTGAAAGCGTAACAGACAGGCAGACAGACAGAGTTACTTTTGCAGTTAATATATTAGTAGGGATTTGTATTACTCGTTCACGCTGTAACGATTGAAGGGATTTGCCTAAAATTTGGTGCAAGGATAGGCTATATATTTTGAAATAACACATAGGTTTTTGTTTCACGAAATGATTTCCCATGGGAGCCAAAACGGTAGCGCCATCTAGTAAAAAGTATTTAGTCCACGTAGCACTTTTGCAGCTACGAGATAACCTGCAAGAGGAAAACACGCTAGCGTAAAGAGCTTAACAGTACTGCGATAGCTACCGTACTTTTTACAAATACATAAAAGGAATTCAGAAACTATATTACAAAATTTTAATTACAAGTCCTTTATTGGATCCAAAAGAAAAGTCATTAATTAGGTATTTAATTAACTCTTTACTACTCTAAATGAAAGTTTAAATGAAGTTCTTAGTCACTTGGAAATATTTATGTGCGGTAGTTTGGAGTTCTCACGGGAATATGGAATAGTTACAGTTGTAATTGCGTCCGTTTTATGTCTATGTTATACATTTGTGTATCTTACTAATATTATAAATGCGAACGCTTGTGCGAGAGATTCACATACGCCCCGCCTAAGAAGCGGGATCGCACCCGAAACACCCCAAAACGCGGGATAGCACCCAAACCACCCCCTAGGCGAGGCCTCAGTGGCGGCCGTGGGTCTGTTGGGAGTCCTGGGACATCCTTCCGAGGGCTTACCCAGGGCTCCCAACCATAGACTGTTGGGCGTAACGTTAGGTTTTTTAGTCGGTAGGAGTCCAGCATAGCATCCATGATAGATTTTCCCTCACATTTTAAAAAAAGTGTTAATGTTTTCAAGCTAAAACGGTTGAAGGAATCTTTCTGAAATTGCTGTAGGCATAGATTGTAGTTTGAAATAACACATAAATACGAGTATATAAATGGAAATAAATTACACATAGCATTCCCAGATTAAGTTCGGCGGAACTAGGAAAGAAAATCCACGCGTATTCTAGTACATCATCATTAATGCAATGAGTTATATTAAAACATATCATAAACATGAAATTCTCAGCAACGGATGTAATTAAAACCGAGCTTTCGCAGTCAACTGGTTTACTTATTAAATGCATATACATTTGCAAGTTTTTCGCTAATTAACTATTGAAATTTCGCACTTGAACTCGTTTTTATACCCTGACCTATAAATGTAGTGTTAAAAGTTTGCCTGATTATATATATTATGTGTGTATTTGTTACTGTAGCTCTTAAGGGGACTAGTCAACAAAGTTTGCGGAAAAGAGGTGCAAATGAAGTCATTGTTGTCGGTATTAGGAAACGAAAAATGATAGCCAAAAGTAGATTTAAAATCTACAAGATGTGTGTCAAAAGATGGTTTTGTCAGAAATTGTGTATTTATTATAAATAATTAGTAAAACATCATTGAAATCGCCTAGAATTTTTTAGATAAAGACGTTTTATGACGTCTAGTTATTAATGAATGATAATAAAATTTATATCAAAGACTAAAGAAAACATAGACCTCTAAAATGGTTTTCTTCAATTTGGAATAAGTGTAAATTTAAACTAATTATGACTAATAATGCATTCAACGAATACTTCAAGTTGCTTCCATCCCCGCGCTCGCCTGAAAATCTAGTGCGGGGGGAGTCGTGTTGCTAGACGGACGTGTGTCGCTCTGGTCTGCAAAATATTCTCGTAAAATGTTATATTTTCATTCATTTACAGAGTAATGCGTGTAACAGAGCCCGAGTTACACAATGCATACTGCATTGCATGAAAATATAATGCATTTCAACTTATTTTATGTATTGTTTTATTAAATTACTTCGAAAGGTAGTCATGCTAATATTGTAAGCGGTACTTAATCATTTCAAAATAAAAAAAATGACGAAATATTTGTGGACATTCTCACACAACTTAAGCTATTATAACCTTGTGTTAAGGGATATAGACAACTGATGAAAATACTTACTTATATTACAGTTATTATTAACACACTGCTTTTTTGAGACACTGCTCTCGACCGTCAATTCTTTCAACTTATTACGTCTTGGGGCGACGTAGGCACCATCTACTGGCAACTTGTTTAAGGAAATAAAGTGATAGAATTGACGGTCAAGAGCAGTGCCTAAGTGGTCCAAAGGTAAGGGCGTCTGGTCCGGCAAACCAGAAGACGCTGGTTCGAATCCTGCTCGGGACCAAAAATTATACATACATACATACATATACTCACGCCTTTATCCCCGAAGGGGTAGGCAGAGGCCTATACCGGCCTACATATCACCGTGTACAATTCGGTCCCACGTAACAGGTGGTGAGCCCATCGCCATTTTGAAATGGACCGCCGACGTCAGAGCCTCGTCCGTTGTTCAGCAGGTGCACGAGCTTGCACGTGAGGTTGACTTGGGCCCGGAAGTGTTGGTAGGGCCCCACTACACACTTGATATCAAAAATTATACACAATTATTTTCCAGCAGCCAAAGAATATTTCCAGACTTCCTTGTCTAGGAAGTCTGGAAATGATCTGCTGGCTCAGTTGGATTCTCAAACAATGTGTTATTATTTTTTAAGTCTATAGGTATTATAGTAAGTAGAGCACTAAAAAGAATAGCCCGCCGAGTTTCTTGCTAGTCTATGTCTACACATAATAATAAAACTGTTGAGGGTCGAGAGTCTGAACATGGAAGCTATTTAAAAGAAATGTACGCGTTCTCTAATCGATACTGAAGCCAAAATGCCGCGGACAGCAACGGATAAAAGTGCCGTCGTCTGTGTTGCGACTTAATGCGAAAATTTCTGAGTATATTTGAATACTAGCTGTTGTCCGCGGCTTTGTCCACGTAGAAATCGTTATCGGGTAAAATCATTGCCCTCGTTTTGCGTCGTCGGTTAAAAAGTAGCCTATGATCTTCCTAGGGACTAAAACTATCTCTATACGAAATTTCAACTAATTCACTTCAGCGGTTTTGGCGTGAAAGCGTAACAGACAGGCAGACAGACAGAGTTACTTTTGCAGTTAATATATTAGTAGGGATTTGTATTACTCGTTCACGCTGTAACGATTGAAGGGATTTGCCTAAAATTTGGTGCAAGGATAGGCTATATATTTTGAAATAACACATAGGTTTTTGTTTCACGAAATGATTTCCCATGGGAGCCAAAACGGTAGCGCCATCTAGTAAAAAGTATTTAGTCCACGTAGCACTTTTGCAGCTACGAGATAACCTGCAAGAGGAAAACACGCTAGCGTAAAGAGCTTAACAGTACTGCGATAGCTACCGTACTTTTTACAAATACATAAAAGGAATTCAGAAACTATATTACAAAATTTTAATTACAAGTCCTTTATTGGATCCAAAAGAAAAGTCATTAATTAGGTATTTAATTAACTCTTTACTACTCTAAATGAAAGTTTAAATGAAGTTCTTAGTCACTTGGAAATATTTATGTGCGGTAGTTTGGAGTTCTCACGGGAATATGGAATAGTTACAGTTGTAATTGCGTCCGTTTTATGTCTATGTTATACATTTGTGTATCTTACTAATATTATAAATGCGAACGCTTGTGCGAGAGATTCACATACGCCCCGCCTAAGAAGCGGGATCGCACCCGAAACACCCCAAAACGCGGGATAGCACCCAAACCACCCCCTAGGCGAGGCCTCAGTGGCGGCCGTGGGTCTGTTGGGAGTCCTGGGACATCCTTCCGAGGGCTTACCCAGGGCTCCCAACCATAGACTGTTGGGCGTAACGTTAGGTTTTTTAGTCGGTAGGAGTCCAGCATAGCATCCATGATAGATTTTCCCTCACATTTTAAAAAAAGTGTTAATGTTTTCAAGCTAAAACGGTTGAAGGAATCTTTCTGAAATTGCTGTAGGCATAGATTGTAGTTTGAAATAACACATAAATACGAGTATATAAATGGAAATAAATTACACATAGCATTCCCAGATTAAGTTCGGCGGAACTAGGAAAGAAAATCCACGCGTATTCTAGTACATCATCATTAATGCAATGAGTTATATTAAAACATATCATAAACATGAAATTCTCAGCAACGGATGTAATTAAAACCGAGCTTTCGCAGTCAACTGGTTTACTTATTAAATGCATATACATTTGCAAGTTTTTCGCTAATTAACTATTGAAATTTCGCACTTGAACTCGTTTTTATACCCTGACCTATAAATGTAGTGTTAAAAGTTTGCCTGATTATATATATTATGTGTGTATTTGTTACTGTAGCTCTTAAGGGGACTAGTCAACAAAGTTTGCGGAAAAGAGGTGCAAATGAAGTCATTGTTGTCGGTATTAGGAAACGAAAAATGATAGCCAAAAGTAGATTTAAAATCTACAAGATGTGTGTCAAAAGATGGTTTTGTCAGAAATTGTGTATTTATTATAAATAATTAGTAAAACATCATTGAAATCGCCTAGAATTTTTTAGATAAAGACGTTTTATGACGTCTAGTTATTAATGAATGATAATAAAATTTATATCAAAGACTAAAGAAAACATAGACCTCTAAAATGGTTTTCTTCAATTTGGAATAAGTGTAAATTTAAACTAATTATGACTAATAATGCATTCAACGAATACTTCAAGTTGCTTCCATCCCCGCGCTCGCCTGAAAATCTAGTGCGGGGGGAGTCGTGTTGCTAGACGGACGTGTGTCGCTCTGGTCTGCAAAATATTCTCGTAAAATGTTATATTTTCATTCATTTACAGAGTAATGCGTGTAACAGAGCCCGAGTTACACAATGCATACTGCATTGCATGAAAATATAATGCATTTCAACTTATTTTATGTATTGTTTTATTAAATTACTTCGAAAGGTAGTCATGCTAATATTGTAAGCGGTACTTAATCATTTCAAAATAAAAAAAATGACGAAATATTTGTGGACATTCTCACACAACTTAAGCTATTATAACCTTGTGTTAAGGGATATAGACAACTGATGAAAATACTTACTTATATTACAGTTATTATTAACACACTGCTTTTTTGAGACACTGCTCTCGACCGTCAATTCTTTCAACTTATTACGTCTTGGGGCGACGTAGGCACCATCTACTGGCAACTTGTTTAAGGAAATAAAGTGATAGAATTGACGGTCAAGAGCAGTGCCTAAGTGGTCCAAAGGTAAGGGCGTCTGGTCCGGCAAACCAGAAGACGCTGGTTCGAATCCTGCTCGGGACCAAAAATTATACATACATACATACATATACTCACGCCTTTATCCCCGAAGGGGTAGGCAGAGGCCTATACCGGCCTACATATCACCGTGTACAATTCGGTCCCACGTAACAGGTGGTGAGCCCATCGCCATGTTGAAATGGACCGCCGACGTCAGAGCCTCGTCCGTTGTTCAGCAGGTGCACGAGCTTGCACGTGAGGTTGACTTGGGCCCGGAAGTGTTGGTAGGGCCCCACTACACACTTGATATCAAAAATTATACACAATTATTTTCCAGCAGCCAAAGAATATTTCCAGACTTCCTTGTCTAGGAAGTCTGGAAATGATCTGCTGGCTCAGTTGGATTCTCAAACAATGTGTTATTATTTTTTAAGTCTATAGGTATTATAGTAAGTAGAGCACTAAAAAGAATAGCCCGCCGAGTTTCTTGCTAGTCTATGTCTACACATAATAATAAAACTGTTGAGGGTCGAGAGTCTGAACATGGAAGCTATTTAAAAGAAATGTACGCGTTCTCTAATCGATACTGAAGCCAAAATGAAATTTAAAATTTTTATGTCCGTCTGTATTCCGAATACGTATCACGCCGAAACTACTGATATGAATGAAAATTGATGCAAGTTGAGATTATGATCCGAGGAAGGTTTAAAAATACTTTTGATCCCGATATTTGGCACGGTTCCTTTGGGAGAGGGGATGAAAGACAAAACGGTTTTTTTAATTTTAACGTCTCAATGCGTGGTCCGATTCCAATTTCTTTTTCAGTGTCGTAAAGGAAGTACTTTAAGGATTGTTTCACACAAGTTTTAATGTTTAGGGTTTTGTGGTTCAGGAGTTAGAGACATTTCAACTTTCTCAAAACTTCGAATTCAAGAGTTCCTTTGAATGTGAGGGTAAATCTAAACCTGTGTGTTGGCTTTATTCAAAAAATCAAAATCAAAATTATATTTATTTCACATAGGCATTATACAGATGCGCTTGTAAAACGTCCAGAAGGCCGAGTCTGCTATTTTCCATCAAAAAGCCGGTCCAGTGCGATTCTATTACGATATTAAAGCGATTGGTCCTAAATCTGCTAGTCGCGTAAATCTTGTCTATCGCCACTATAGAACATCGATAGAATATAAATAGAATCGCAAAAGCAGAGACAAGGGCTTTATTTTGGTTGTTTTGACTCTTGTCAGTCAGTACTATGGTACTAGTAGGTGGTTTTTAGGTTATTTACAAATTACCTAAACTTAAAAGAGACTTTTGTAGAGAATTACGATGTAAAATTGTGAACTTTACCTATAAACAAACGTGAACTTTATAAACGGCTTCAAAGCAAAGAGTGACAGTGTTATCCAGAAGAACTATCAATCAAATCAGCCTGTCGCAGTCCACTGCTGGACGTAGGCCTTTGCCAATTTACGCCACAATTCACGGTCCTGCGCCTTCTGCATTCAGTCCCAGCCTACGACCTTTACCAGGGTCGTCGGCCCATCGAACGGGTGGTACCCCACGGTTGCTGAGACGCGGTTGGAAGAACTATATCCTAGAAATTTGAGACAAAACTCAATTGTAAAAAACTGGTCCAGCAATGAATTTCATTTTGAAGAAAGGGCTTTGGATGCTAAAATTCATAGAATAAACACAGGGGACTGTATATTTTCATATACATATATAACAGCAGTTTATTCAAGTCTTCTACAAATACATCTTTACAGAAAAAATATTGAACAATAGCCTCATGATAACTCAAGATTGTGAATAGTGAAAGTTTTTATCTACAAACAACTACTCTGTCATATGAAAGTTGGTTTTTAAATTGATTAACACTAGTGTACCTAACTACTCAACGGACTTAAAAAGTTATTTCATCATTGTGAAATCACGGTATTCCACAGCAACTATGTGATAAAGCCAAACAATCTCAATACAGACAGCTTTTATTAGTGCCCGTGTGTGATAGATAATAGAATAGAATAGAATAAACTTTATTTGTACACCAAGTTAAAAACAAGTTTACAATAATTTTAAATAAATAAAAATAAAATAATTAAATTATTTATTGCATGACTTGACAGAATGTTGTGTAATAATATGATGGATACTAAAAATAAATATGCTATTATCATTTTGTTAATACTCAAGGAAGCTGAGCAGTGATAATTTTAATAAATCTTGTATTTACTGGCATGTATGGGTTCATAGTATGACACAGGTAAAGCCGTCAACTACAGCTAGTATGTTGGATTATGAAAGAGTAATGTGCATGTACAGAGATCTTGGCCATCCAAGCCTGCCATGATGAGAAGCCATGCCTTCGATTCCAATGACCAATGCACGAGAGCTAGACTAATGTCAATTTGTTATTTTGACTGGCCTTGTGGTTACTACTCTAACCACTAACATGTAACTCACATACTAGCTGTAACTCTAATGTGTAGTCAGGTACTCCCTGTCTACGGATTCGGAGGTTGTGGGTTCGATTCCCACGCAGGACAAATCTCTTTGTGTGATGATCATATTGCTTTGTTGTGTCTGGGTGTAATTTATCTATAATCTACATGCAATGCAATTTATAAATATTAGCAATAATTCTATATTATTGACTGCCTGAATTAATGCTTTTTATGATAAGTGAATGGAGATAAAATGGGTATTAGAATAATGTAATATAGGTATGTACATGCAATGCAATTTTTTGTAAATAACAGCAATGATTCTATATTATTGACTGCCTGAATAAATGCTTTTCATATAAAGTGTTGAGATTCTAAGAATTGAATTTATAGTGCACTTAATGTAAAATATTAAGATGTGATAATTCGAATTTATTTACTTATTATAAGAAAGATGATAGTGTGATATATTATAGTGTACAATTTAAAATACTTATTAAATTGTATTAATTTTAATTTATTATGACAATATAAAAACATTGGGAAATTTATGATGTATGCAAAATGTATTTACTTATTTAAATGATTGACAGCATTAATCTTTATGTTACTGACTGCCTAATCTAAATTTTAATTTTAATTGTTAAATTTGTTTTTTGACTATAATTTATTTGACAATTCGAATTTGTTATATGTATATTAAATTCAATTTTATATTATATTGCTGCGCCCTAACAGGGTCCACACTGAACAAATTGTAACTTAAATTGACATCTATCACCATGTATGTACTGTGGAATGGCAAATAAAATACTGAATACTGAATACTAATAAGTATGTATATATGAATATAAGAATGTCTATCAGGCGTCTAGATCCCATAGCACAAGTTTATAGCTTAGTTTGGGCTAGACGGTGTTGTGTGAGAATGTCCAACAACAATATTTCTATTAATACCTCCTCAAAATGAAATTGAGTAAGGCCTAGGTCTGAGCATAGTGGTAGACTGTAATAGGGTTATTTGATAGCTTATTTTGGATTTGGAAACATTAAAAATGATGAAATATGGAATAATATTTTTAATATTCATATTTTACAATTATTGTTTTTACATTATCTTCATCTTGCCAAAAATACTATTGTAATAGCCACGCTGCTTGAAGATCAGGGTTAACACTTCAATTTTCAACTTGAGTATCCTGAAATAGATTACAATACAATTAGTTTTATTTCAGCTATTGCAAGCTTGTGAATTATGATTGATGATTAAAAAGTGATTTCAAGATGTTGTTTAAAGGAAATGAGATTTATCTGATAGAAATATTAAATGACTGTGATTTACTGTGATTTTAAGTATCAAAAATTGATTTAAATAAATAATTTTACCAATTTTGTCAACTCTTATTTACCCACCTCATGTTTCCATGGCCATTGTGAGTTCTTCTTCTAAAGGAGAGATAGGAAGTACTACAGATGTTTTATAACACAGCTATGCCATGCACAACATGCATTAACAATCTTCTCTGCTATTTTGAGACCATAATGTAATGAATGTACTCACAGCAAACATCTGCAATTAACATAAAATGGTAAGGACTTAATCATCTTCACCAAGCTTGATGATCTGAATCACATTTATTAGGGTATTAGGAGCACTGTGAGTTGACTGTTGGTAAAATGTACTTGGAACCTATGCTTATATAACGAACAGTTATGTATGTGGCAATGAAATAAATAAATAAAAATGTGACTATCATCGGGCTGCTCTCCAACCAACCCAGTCCTTGTTCGTCGGTGTACTGGTGCACTAGGTACTTGTCAGTTACTTTAAATTTGGAACCGGAAGATAGTTTGAAAACTCAGAATTTAAATGATCTGTTAGAATATTGACCAATTAGTAATGAAGTCTCATACTCCCATCAACACTACTTACAGGTGGGGTTTGCTTGGAATGGTACCCTACAGTAGAGTTCAAAAAGTGATTGATTTTTTTATTTATACCTAAGTACCTATACTCTAATATTCCCATTTAACACCTGACTTATTTCAGTTTCTTGAGAGTTTATAGGTATATAAGTCATTAGGGATGCCTATATAATTTAAAACCTGCAGTCTCTATACCAATATTATTAGGTATGAGGAAAGATTAGGATGTTTGTTTGTTTGCATCGGAATAGGCTCCAAAATTTCTGGACCGATTAATAAATTCTTTAAGTGTTGGGAAGCTAGACTCTTCCCGGTGAACATAGGCTATATTTTAGTCTCATATTCCCTTGGGAACAGGAGCTATGTGGGTGAAACGATGAAAATATGCTGTGCACCCGGGTAAGCTGGGTATTTTAAATGTTCATAAAAACTGTAAAAAACAATTAAGTATATTGGGAATTGAGTGTACCTACATAGGTAAGTACCTATGTACTAAAAAAATAATAACTACCTACTGTAAGTATTAGAAATGTGACTTGTATTTTAGATATGAGTGATTGTAAAGAATATTGGACAGTACTTACAGAAAATAGATGCATGTCAATTGCATACATGTCTTCATACTATTTTGCTGATCTTGTTGAGTTGGCTACTTGGAATAGTTGCCATCTAGGTATGTATCTATAACTAATAAAGTTCATTGACCCTGCGTCAATGGCTCACTCACAGCTCTAAATTCACTTTTTGGAGACTCATTATAGCACTACGACCATCCAATGTACTATAATACAATACTGCTCGTTCGCTCTAACTTTGCCGCTCGGCTCCATACTAAAGTCGAATTTTTAATTAGACGAAGTAAATTGACAGCAATTATTGTCACTTCTTCATACAATGTTGCTTATTTTCTATGATGAAGTGACATTAGCTACTGTCAATTTACTTCGTCTAATTAACAATTGGGTATACGCCTCTACGCCAGCGGCAAAGTTAGAGCGAACGGGTAGTACAAAAATTTATTATTTTCCACGTTCTTCCATGAGGCTCTTTATGGTCTTGTTTTGTAGGTGAAATAAATAAAGTCCGCTTCGGATAAAATGTTACTTAGGCTATGTCTCACAACTAATGAATCTTCATCATTTTGATGTAAATTGTAAACTTGTTTTAATTTAGTTTATCTGCAAATTGATTAATTTAAACAATAATATTGTATGTACACCGAACGAAAATAACCAGGCTCGCACTTTCTATTTCTAGCTGTCAAACATTAATTACGCGACTTCCAAAACAAATCCCATCAAATATTAGCAGACTACGCATAAGTCAAATACACTGGAGATTCTATCGAAAGGCCATCGGTCGACCATAATCGCACTTCAATAGAAACAAGATAGAAGCTATCGAGTTAGCGAATACGAAAACTGTCAAATTGTACCGATGAGCTTCTATTTTGCTACGATATCTATTCTATTCTGATGCGATTGAAATAGCAGACTCGGCCCCCAGAATATAAAACAAAACTACCACCAGTTCACAACGCGACCCACCTGAGAAGAACTGGCAAGAAACTCAGCGGGTTGTTCTTTATTTTGCTCTACTTACAATTTTAAAGAATCTAAAAACTATGCATAATTAACATTTTTTTTGAGAATCCAGCAGAGCAGGTCATTTCCAGGCTTCCTTATCCAACAAATAATCATTGATTGTATAGTAGCCCCTGCAGTACAATTTACTTTTAACAGATCTTTTAAACTTATTAAGGGACATATTTTAATTTCGTCTGGTAGCCTGTTGTAAAAGCGTATACAGTTACCCATGAAAGAATTGCTGGTTTTGTGCAATCTGCTATGAAAATCATTTAAGAGCAATTAAGAGAGAATTTATCATATAAGAGCTTAATGATTTAAATATTTCAACCGCGCCGAAGACGTGGACTAAAATTAATTATTTAGAATACAACCCATGAAAGAATTGCTGGTTTTGTGCAATCTGCTATGAAAATCATTTAAGAGCAATTAAGAGACAATTTTTCACATAAGAGCTTAATGATTTAAATATTTCAACCGCGCCGAAGACGTGGACTAAAACTAATTATTTAGAATAGATTCTAAAACAATTCAATCCACGCCCTCGGCGCGGCCTGAATTGTTTTACAATATGCTTAATCTTTAAGTTCTTCTATGATTAAGCAAACAGGGCAGTTTCACCCGCCGCTTGATGAGTCTGATGAAGAAATACCTCCCTTTTCATACACATTAAGCGTCGTAAACGAAGTTGTGAGGGTCAGATAGTTACATATATACATAAATAAATAAATAAATAAATAAATTCTTTATTCGGCACGCACAAATATATAAAATAACAAAAAAAAATGCATGAGTATAATGTGCGTGCCCGAAAAGGTCGTCATCTATCACCATATATGTATCATTGCCGTGTTGAAATGGACAGGCGCAGGTCGTCATTTTACTGGCTACCGGGACCAACGACATACAATAGCTGACCCACGCAACTTCGTTTGCGTCACATGAGAGTGAGTAAGAGAGTGGTACCTATTGTATTAATACTTTAAGTAATATACTCCCGTCGCATTTATTCCCGTCGCGCGTACTCCCGTTGCGTGTCTTATATTTATTAGAGAGGTAGATAATAATATTTAAAGTGATATAATTTTTCTCACGTCGCTCATATTCATGCATTAGAGTTGACCCCCACAACTTTGTTGAAATGATAAAATGATTCCCGTCGCATTTATTTTTGTCCGTTTTTTGGTACGGAACTCATCGTGTGCGAGTCCGACTCGCACTTGGCCGGTATTATCTTTCATCAGTTGATATCGTGTGCGAGTCCGACTCGCACTTGGCCGGTATTATCTTTCATCAGTTGACTGGCTACTACTGCAGAAAACGTTTACTTCCGTCGTCGCGTCGAGTTGCGTCGCTCATGTTTTAATAATAATTTAGAGGGTTATTGTAAGTGAACCTTAAAAGATAGGCAAATGCTGTGCAGGTCTTTTTTTAAATTTTTTGAAAAGGAAAAAAATTGTAGTACACTATTTTTAAGTAACTTTAACCATTTACGCAACGTACTCAATGGAAGCTCTCAAAAGAAATATATTTTCCCCGTTCAGAAAACATTATTCATGGCTGCTCCGCTCCTATTTGTCTTAACGTAATGTTATTAGTCATTAGCCATCCTCAATAAATGTACTTTAAAACTCTGAAATTATTTTTGAAATCGAACCGGTAGTTCCTTAGATCCTAGCGTTCAACCAAACAAACAAACTCTTCAGCTTTATAATATTAGTATGGATTATGGTCACGCCTTTATCCCCGAAGGGGTAGGCAAAGGCATATTATTATGCTCCTACATTTCACCTTTTAGAATTTGTCCTACGTAATAGGTGGTGAGCCGTATTGCCGTGTTGAAATGGAGAGGCGCAGGTCTTCATTTTACTGGCTACCGGGACCAACGACTTATCATTAAACGGCCTTTTGAAGCACGGTAACGCTCAAATAACTGTCACTAAGTGGTCACATGGATGGTCACCCATCCAAGGACTGGCCATAGAGAAAGTTGCTTACAACAGTGACCGTTTACAGAACAATGAGTCTGTCTGCAGTGCCACGAGCGCTTCTTATTTATACATAACTAGCTAACCCTCGCAACTGCGTTTACGACGCTTACGTAGGTACGTACATATTTTTGTTTGTTTGTATTAATCAAATTTCAAGCGAGTGGAAGACCCCTCTTGTCTGGATTTGTAATAATTTAAGTACAAAACAAAGAATATAATGAACATTCGTCTTTGTGAATTCGTGACGAGACTTTGTCTGTGACTCTGTTGCATTAAACTACGTCACTAGGTTACGTGGATCATCTGTTCAAAGTTTGAAATTAAACAAAAATGACAACGGCAATCGGATTGAACTTTCACAATAAACGTTTTAGAGAGGGGCAGTCGGGTGAGACCATCTCACGGCTTCTTGTTTATTTGGTGAAGCGAGGAACGCATTTCCGCTACTATTTTCTTCTTCTTCCGTGGTTCTTTTACTCTGATGTCTCTGTAGTTGCGCTACTCTATGTTGGCGAGTCATATCGCCCATATGCTCAAGGTCGTTAGCCCTGGGTATGGCCTTTTTTAAAATATAATATCAATATACAGCGCATGACCTAATGAATAATTCGCGTGTCTAATTGAGCAAATATACGGACTTCGTTGCGGCTTTAGATACATAACTGTAATATGTGACCCGATTTTGTGTCAGCCACTGTTTCATGACCCATGTAACAAAGCAGCTGGTAAAGTTTGACAGTCTTGACCCTTTTGGTCAAGAAAAGGTCAGTGTTAAGGTTTACGACTTATATATTTTATCGTTTCGTAATTTGATTCAGGTTGGTGAAAATTTTTATTTGTTGTATCGTGTGTGTATATTAAAGACCTTTAAGACATTGTACATGTAAACAACGGTTCTTTTACAACAAACTCTTAGTACCCAGTAATTTTAGATAATTTGGTAAGACATGCCTACCGCGGTTATCGTAAGATTAAAATCTTAAACTTTGGAAACAAATAATGTTCATAATAACGGGACTTAGGCTGGTTCGTGAAGAATACGTTGTAAGTAATGTTGCCTCCACGCAATGAAGTTGTAAGTACAATTATTTATCTGAGGTACAATATATAAGATTAAAATAGTAAGATTAGTGCAGAAACGACGTAGATTTCACTCCCTATGTTTCATTTCGAAGTACCGTGGTTTTTATTCAGTACGCTCATCTTTGGCCCAAGGCTCTGACTAGTCTTTGTCTCATTCTGCAAATGTGAGGTGATAAATTACAATAACCGTTTTATTGATATATTCTTCTACGAAATATAATTTAAGTCAAATATTTTTTGACTTAAATTATATTTCGTAGAAGAATATATTTTAATCATCATTAGATGATGTTGTATGCCAAAAATATTGTATTGAGCTCACAAAAAAGTTCATCAATTCAAAACTCAAACCGCTCAGCCACTTAAGTTCGACATAAATACTTATATTTATGTCGAACTTAAGTGTAAAGTAAGAACTTTCGTGATAAGTCTAAATCATATATCTTAAAATATGATTTAGACTTATCATGAAAGTATTTTATTGTTACCTTACAAGAGGTGTAACGGGGTATAAATTTGGTCACAGTTGAGTCTCACTGTTTAAAATATTAAAACGAATTTCTGTTTACCCCTGAAAGACGAAGAAAATCTGCCCCGGTAAAAAGGTCCGTAGTAAAAATCATTTGATTGCCGTACCGTAATAATTTGTACGTAATGGCTAATTTCAGTCAAATTAACAGTAGGCTATTAGGTAGAAAAAGTGTAGTTTTTAGTCGGTATGAGGCCGTTATAGCACCCTGTAGGATTTTGTTCTTGTTAATAAAACGAGAGTTATTATTTTCTAGATAAAGTGAATCCATTCAGGAACAGACTCGAGTATTTTGGAGAAACTATAAGCAATAATAGAATTATATTATTTACCGACAAAAAGAGCCGTGCAATTTAATTCACCTAATTATTTTATGTCACAACGAAACTGTCCCACAAAATAATCCGGGATTAAAGGCGGTGACCGGTTTAAAATTAAATCCGGTTTTCGCAGAAAGCAATTATTATTATACTGCCGCAAAATGTTGATGACATTAACAACTAGCATAAAATAATACATCCTTGGGAAGCAAATACCGACTAGAAGATTGTTTGAACACTAATACATAACAATAACGTGTGGTTTGTGAAGTTTGTTTAGTTGATCAAAGGGTCAACCAGTTCAAATTACTGCACCTAGCACGATGCAGTAATTCTTAAGTAGTAGGTAGGTTTTTATAGATTTATACAACCCTTAGAACCCATGGACCGAAATAGTTCAATGAAATATTTAATACTCTAAGTTGGAATAAAATTCACGAATTACAAAAAGATGGAGAGGAATGATACGTACCATCACACTTGGATCACTATGAGCAGGGAACGAGACAGAGGCAATGACTTTTTATATTATGTAATTTAGTATATTATGTATAGCATTGCAAACGTCCGTAGGCTACGGTAACCAACCACCAGGTGGGTCGTAAGCTTGTCTGCCACTTCAGTAGTTTTAAAAAATACGTTAAAGAATAAAAGTTAATAGAATCATGATATCGATGGCCTTTTCCTAAATTTTTAATTTCACATATTACAACCAACGTACCTAAAATCGCTAAGGCTAAAATTTTCAATACCATAACCCTAAAAATTTTCATCACATAACCCTTCTAATTAAATCTGACATTAAAGACTTTTGAAATTCCGGCATTAATACTTTTCACAGGCTCGACCCTAAAGTTTAGGGTCCAAGTGGTCCAAATTATTTATAGAGTATGGTAATTAGAGGTTGACCTCCGACCACCTTCCGCAGGTGCCAGAGGTGCTTAAGAGACCTCTGTCAATGAGGATAACAAACACTCGGTAGATAGAACACGTTTAATGGTTTAGTTGAGAGTTGTGACGGTAGGGATTCTGTTAATAGTTTCTACGGTAATGTATTTAAACACTTATGTTGGCAAACTTAAGCGTAATCCCGAATTATAAGCTGGAGAATAATTGTAATGTAGATAATTATGATTTTTTTTATAATTAAAAAGGTACGAGTTGCAAAATGTTAGGTCTTTTAAAATGAATTCAGCATTTTCAGTGATGTTCTGCTTTACTTCCTGTGATTGCACCGCTTGCCCTAGTTATGGTGTAATGCACGTGTATACGCTAAGATCTTATATAAATGATTTATTCCGCTTAAGGTAAGTATGGAATGTGCAGGAAGGTCATTTCATGTCTTCAGTTTGTTTTATTTCATTTATACCAATGCTTTATTTTATTTAGAAAACTGCATTATAAGGCTCTTAAAGAAAAGTTAGACGCAAGTCTTCAAATGGAGATTAAAAGTTTATAAAAGAAGACGTAAAAGTCTTCGAAAGAGGGTCGGCAACAGTAAAGTATTATAGGTGCCTTGCAAACGTACAGCAACTACTTTCCATCAGACCATTTAATATATGGTCTGATGGAAAGTAGCTTACTTTGTATATTATACAAAGTAAGCTGTACCCAAGATCATCATTTAAGATTTAAAGCATTTCATTTCCAACAGAAATCACTTCTTCACTACACTGAAAAACCCCTCTCTCAATCCCCACAAACTGGCCAAACATTTTCGCGACAAATCCTTTCTTCCGCTTCGTCTATTCATGGAGGCACTGCTCAGTTGGACCGCAACGATAGCGGAAGCCAACTGAGCCACCGCACGCTGCCAGCTCCGTGACTGAGCCGGCATTAACGCGACTATGGGTGTTGGTGTTTTTACTAGAGATTGTTGAAGGTTGTGGTATTAGAGATGTGAAAGTTGAGCCTTTTATTAAAACAAATATAAAAATTGATGAGGTTTCACAGCTCGTTTTGAAGAAAAAATTGCTAAATCTACAAAAACAATCAGATAGTTTCTGAGTAATTTGGACGACTCGAGCGTATTTACTTATAACTTGTAATGTATTGCTTGTCAAATTGATATAATATCAGGAATATGCCTTTGCCCGCTTTACTTAAAGAAAGCAGCATTATGGACGCTGCTTAAGAATTTAAACTTTTAATCGCAAGACAGAGCACCTTTGTTTAAAGTAAAGTACAAGGCTTCACTCCTACAAGATCAAAAGAGTGTGCCTTGAGCTATATCTATAATAAACATACACACATCCCATATATATAGGTACTTGCCGTGGTGTCTGTCCCCTCCGCTACATTTCATTCCAGAGTCGCTTCTCTAAGTTGTTGGCACCTGATAATTAGCATCTCTGTGCATCAGGGATCTTTGGTTTGTGTAAATTCCACTGGTTGAGACTGACTGTTGCTGGGAAGATCCTGTGATGGGAGTAATGGTGGATTAGGTTGTGAAAGTCTTATGTAAGATAATAAATAACCAATGCTATTGTTTAACCTTGTTTAGAATTAGTGTTAATTGCTAGATTACTTGTTGCTAAGAATTACTTACCACCTTGGCGTGTTGATAACATTTACTGCAGTTTGAGATGAGATGTTTGCTGATAGTTTAGGAATCATATTATGTAGGTAGTGATAAAGTGAAACGACATTGCCTGAAGACGTCAGGTGGCACTCGGGGGTGGCACTGAAAATCAGTTCTGAGTTGGTTGATAGCCAACTCAGTGTTTGCTGAGTGTCCATCCCTTATTGTGAACACAGCGTACATATTGAAAGGTAATGCAAATAAACTATATTAGCGATTTCTGAGAAAGTACTTATGTATTTTAACTATTTTTTAACCACGTGCGACATTTGCCAAATTGCCACGTCAGGAAGATGACACGTTGACAATACATGTCAACAACATGTGGCGGCGGCCATGTGTTTTAGTAGTTTTTTTTTTTTCTTATCCGTTTAAGGACAGGCAAAGGCAAAATTGTGGTTGTGCACTTTATTTTTTTTATTTTGTACTTCTATGATAATGTATTTTTTTTATGGATATTTGATAATTTTGTTGATCAATTTGAAACTGTTTTATGTACGTTGTGATCGCTAATAAACACATTTTCTTTCTTTCTTTTTTCTTTGTTTTACATGTTGAAATTTGCGAAATTAATGACTAAAATGAAATCTCGATTTATGAGCCTTTTTTTTTTTGAACTAGTTCTGGGACATCCTTCCGAGGGCTTCCCCGGGGCTCCCAACCACAGGCTGTTGGGCGTGACGTGAGGTTTTTTAGTCGGTAGGAGTCCGGCATAACATCCATGAGGATTTTCCCTCACGTTAAACAAAACAAAAAAAAAAAAAGCCTTTTTGAACTAACTTGTTATTATTACAATTTTTTCTGGGGTATCCATGTTATTCTAAAACTTTTTATCAATTTAGAATCAAAAAATAGTGACTGGTTACTAGCACAGAATAACGAAGCACTGCAATGGTTAGATAGTTATCTCCTAAGATATACTAATGAAAAACGATTTCCCAGATCTCTCACAGTTCATTAACCAATAATTTTCTTTTGTTCCATAAAATTTCGCTTCAATCAACGCCGATTTTTCCATTTCTTTGTCAAAACGTGTCATTTGGGAATCAAAACAATTTTATAACGTGACAGATGATACCACCATACAAAGAAACGCTTTTACTGGACGATATTCAAAGTGGAATGCAAATTAAATTTTACGAGTGGAATTGAATGTCAATGTTTTTGTAATATCTAGGAGATTTCACATGATAAATATGCGTTGAGGCATAAATTACACAGATTTAAAAAACATTAAAAGCTTGTGCGCTCGTGGCCCCGCGGATTCAATGTTCTGTAAACGATCACTGCAGTAAGCAACATACTATGGCCGGTCCATAAATGGGTGACCACCACGTGAACGTTTCCGTGATTCGGAAGGCACGTTAAGCTGTTGGTCCAGCTTAATAGGCGTTGAAAAATTTCAACAGCAGAGGGGCAAGTGCGAGTTTTTGCGTGAGCTTGTCAACATTCACGGCGCGCTAATTCGTATGGAATCAATACCAAGCTGTAAACGCGGGAACATGTCTCGATTCGGTACGAATCGGCCATAACGCGCTCACCCGTGAATGTCGACAAGCGCTCGCCGAAACTCACGCCTGTCCATCTCAACTCGGCAACACGGCTCACCACCTATTACGTATGACAAAATGTAAAGGTGAAATATGGGCACATAATAGGCCTTCCTGAGACAATATTTTTGTGAGTTCAAATGTAATCATCCCTGTCCTCACAACGGTACTTCAAGCAGAGAAAACTATGAGATACATCATTGGGCTGGCAATATATGAGAGCCAGTCAGGGTTCTTGGGAACTTTGAGAGCGGTTCACAATCTGCTGGAGGTCGCCGTTGCTTTCCATCAGGCGAGTGAGTGGAGTCATATTTGCGACCAGAAAGAAAACTTTATGATAACATAAGCAGGTCCAGGGGATACTCACTCACAAGTAATCAGTAGTTCTAGCAGTTCGGCTCAGTTTCATTAGTTTGCATTCTATATAAATTGTGTAAACCATTTCTTAAATTTATGTTTTTTTATTGTTGCAGGTAATTTGATGGCTGACAGAGAATACTGAAAGGACTTTAAAGTGCTTAGAGGTTTGTGAGTAATTGAAAGTATGGTTTGAATAAATACTAATTTAGAGGTTTAGTTAGAACCACATTATAGAATAGAATAGAAAATTATGATGTTTTTCAGGAAACGTAGAAGTTAAGTGCATGATTGACAACGCATATGGAAACAATTAACATATAAATATACATAATGGTCACGCCTTTATCGCGGTAGGCAGAGATATAGTATACGCCCACATTTCACTTCAGAACTTATGTCCCACGTAATAGGTCATATTGCTGTGTTGAAATGGACAGGTACAGGTTGCGACGACCTACAGTTAAAACTATTCAAGCCACCCATAAGGCCTTCTTCATCTTCGTTTAACGATTGTTATTTTGCTGATAACTGGGTTTCTTTTCGAGTTTTCCGTCTTTACGTAATGGATCGTTTTGTAAAAGTGTTCTCTTAGTCGCCTCTTACGACACACTCGTAATAATTGGGGCGGCGAAATTTTATACTCTTTCCCGTCACCATACGGGGCTACAAATAAGGTGGTAAAAAAGCCTGCCCGGAAACCTTGGATTTCCTTCAAAGGGTTTACCTGGGTATCCCGGCAGTAGACACTTGTATTGCATCGTATGGTTTGACCTGGTAGGAGTCCGACACAGCGTCCATGAGGAAATCGACACGTAAAAAAATCTAAAATTCGTTATATTTTATTAAGTGATAAAAAAAACATCTTGATTATTTTTGTACTCTGTCACCAAATATCTTCATTTTAATAACTTGAAACGTATATTTCTCCAAACCATTCTTAAAACCTTGAGTGATGAACTTTTAAGACGATTTTCCTTAAAACATTTCTCTCAACAAGAAAGTAATTAACATTAAAATAAAAGTACCGAAAACTTGAGGCAAATATCGAGGCGTTTTAAGAAAACCATAGAAGATTACAACACCTGGCTTTTCAGTAATTCCGCTTGTTTATAATAACAAAAGAAACAAAGAGAGAATAGCTCAGATCTTTAAAAATTTCCTTAAAAACTTAAGCGTCGCATTTTCAATTAACGACACGACTCAGAGAAGACATTAATAATTTTGTGGGCCACATGACGTTTAGCATTGGCATATGTTATTAATTTATTATACAGTATTTCAACAGCGTTGCGCAAAAATTTAAACAAACACATTTGATCCTATATTCCATAGTTACTTGCAATTGAGTATTCACCCTGATTATATTCCAGTATCCAGGAGTCATAAAGTGTTCTCACAATTATTTCGACACCAAATAACTTCTTTATGATTGTTTATTTTCATTTATAAAACCTACTCAGGATAGTTAAAAATTCAATGATTTGTCATACTATATTTTTCTACTCATGCGTCTTAGACAACGATTGTCAAAACATTGCATGTTTACATTATTGCCAGATCGGGCAAGATTGGACTAGAGACCGTATTCTTAGCATTCCATGGATTCTCCGTGCGGGCGCCGCCGGGTCCATAGCGTGGCACAGGGGGGAACAACCCGACGGCGTCTGGGACTTGCGACCCATTCGAGTAGGTTTAGGGTGGCCACCTTACTATGCGCATAAACGATCACCTTCCACCGTCAACAATGTTCCCCCCCCTGCCCAACCAGATTTGGTAAGATCCTATCAATGCCGCTTTGGATACTCGTTTTAGTAAAGAGCTTACTGAAGCTCTTGGCAATCCAAGGTCCTTAAATAAATTATACAGGGATTTAGCTGGAATTCCCCTTGCTCCTACTTCTACGGCATAGAGTTTAACCACATAGCCATTTTTGGTTAACTCATTGGTCAAGTCAAAGTATTTATTTGTCTTCATGGCGTGGTCCTTCGGTATGTTGGTCTCCCGCGGCACCGTCAGCTCCACGAGCACCGCACGCCTGTGTATCCTCGAAAACAGGAATATGTCGGGTCTGGATGACGAGGCACATACATCCTCCGGGATTTTGTAGTGTTTTTCATACGTGTCTGTAAGTATAGTCCAATCGGCGGCAGCCATCAAAATTGAGTATGGCTTTTGAGGTACTTTCTTTGAACAGCCTTCCTTTACAAACGCAATGTCATTTCTTTTGTTTGTGGTTAATCCCTTTTTCGCTCTCGCTACCGCCAAACTGACAGCCTCACGTATGATTTCCAATACCCTATCGTGTCGGCGTGAGTAATGACCCCGGTCTAGTAACGTCCTACAACCAACCAGCAGTTGCCTAGCAGTTCCATCATCTTTGTCACGTCTACCGTATGAATTTATCCACATACTTTTTAGGGATACGTATCCAAAAGGCAAAAGTGGGACCTTATTACTTTTACTTCACTGTAGGTCTATGTCATTAAGTTGGCTCTCAGGAACCGTGATAGCTACAGAGCTGAACTATAATATAACAATAAAATACAAAATCCGAAAAAAAATAAGAGAGGCTTCCGAACAAACGTTAATTAGCCGTTGTTTGGTATGTAGCCCTCCGAGCGCGGGTTCGCTTCGCAGTGAAAAGCTGAGGGCTTTCAGGAAGAAAAAAGAGAGAATAAATAAGAAGTTGAGATTAAATTTTAAAATGATAGTTTATTGCAAATTAGATATAACTCGGGGTCGTGGGTATTTTCAGGCAGAAAGTGCGGTTTCCGAAGGCCTTCACAGGGTTCCGACTTATCTTAGTTTTTGCCTTCCTTGAGAATGCTGCAGTTGTTGATGTAGCCGTGCCGTCCACAACTTCGGCTGGCACGGTGTTTTCAACCCGGAGAGTAAGATATCTCCTGTAGCCCGTAGGGTAAAAGGTTCTCGTCGAACTCGAAGGGTGGATCTCTGGATCCCGTAGGCTGGACGTTCCTGCTTGGAACCCGCAGGGTGGATCTTGACAACCCGTATGGTGGACCCCAATGATGGGGTTATTGACGCTCGCAGCTAAATCGCTGATCACTTTGGGAGCACCTGGCTCCTAACAATATTTCTTCACTTTGAAATTATACTCTGATGCACCTACGCACAGTGTCTTATATTTAGATTATTTGAGTAATGGGGCTTTGAAATTTGCGCGCGGTTGTTTTTATATTTTTGTACAGCGCCTCTAGCGGCACCACTCGAAACTACTCAATCGTCAAGACCGCTTTTTAAATACGAATAAGGCTTCCGCCGTTGCGACACTTACTCGGTAGATGGCGCTTTCATATGTTGACCTAGATTTTACTTCTAAACCCCTAATGTTGAACCCCTATTTGCACCCGTTGTTTCACAACGTTACATACTCCCCCTCCCCGGTGAGCGTTTGACGTACCCTAACACGTCAAATGCTGCGTCCGTCCTCGAACGCCCCTAACATAATACCTACTACTCGTCTATGTGTGTGTGTATGTTAGTGTGTTGTGTGAATGAGGTGATGCTGGGTGTAGCGAAGAGTCGGCCTTAACCTTAATGAAACCAACTCGCAGGATGTATTTAGGTGATTCTGAAGGATCTTATAGGACAGAAAGAGAAAAGACGTATTTGAGGCTTTGGGTTGAAGGTTCAGGTAATACGCACCGCCTGAAAGTGGGGTGTGTATAATAAGGCTTTTTGCTGAAGGCTGGGATTTATACAACCGTCCCAGAGAAGAACATCCTACTAGGGCTCGTGTAACAATTCCGACTCATAGGATGGACTATCCCCCAGGGCAAGCCTCTAGCTTCCGAGTGGTAGGAGTAGCCATATGACGAAATTAAAGATAACGGTGATCTACACCTACGACTGTTAGGGCAAGACAAATGCTGCCAAATAACAGTCCACCATAATTCTGTTCGGGTAAGCCTCATGCTTCCTCGAAACAGTAATAAACCTACACCATTAATCTGTTAGGGCACGACCATGCTGCCAACTAACAGTAACCGACGAACTCTGTTAGGGATAGACCCATGCTTCCAACTAACAGAAAACTCCCAACTAAACCAAGAAACAGAAAAGTGATAGAAATAATTTACTCGCAGAATTCTCCGTGTTGCTAATTAACCCCTATGTCCCCATGACGAACACGGCATGTGTTTGTCACGTTGTTATGTGTACTTATTTGAAAGTCGTGTGTAGTGTGTAGTGTGTAGTGTCCCTAACTAATTACTAGGCTATTTTAGCCCTTTAACAAAATAAAATAAAAAAAACGAGTGCTTATTCGCAATCTTAGTAGCAATAACAAAGCTAAGTGCTTGTTCGCAACTTTAGTAGAAGAATTTTGACTATGACTATTATGTCAACCCTAATAAATAACGAAGATAAACGTTCTCTGGCCATTATGCCAAATCTCCAAAAAATATGGTACCCTTGTATGCCACCATGGCAGTGTAAAATGTATTTAAATAAATAATGTGTATGTATGTACGTATGAAATCTCCCCTGTGCAAGTTTTATTTTGTTTGCGCGTAAGCTGCTGACGTAATCGTGTTGATGCAAACGTGTTATTCATCGTTGCATCTAAGGCCAGTGTCACACTATGTAAACAAACAAAAAAAAAAAAACTGCTTGTTGAGTGTTTGGAATTTTGTGTGAAGATAATTGTGATGAATCTGTAATGACTATATCTTACTTAATTATTATGTAAGTGTAAATGTGAAACTTCCGTATGATCATATGTATGCGTGTAACCTGACACGAGATGTGGTACCTATATGTGCCACCTATGTACTAAAGTTATATGACGGTGTGCTAACACCCTTATATTTTCCAAAAAAATAATTATCAAAACCTATTGTGTAACTGTACTGATGTACTATATAAACTATTAGTAAATGCCTCTTAATGAAGTCTTAGTGTGGTACATTATGTGCCACCGTTGAACCAGGTTCCTCTCCCCGGATCTTAACTTCATATGCAAGTTCCGCTTTTGGAAGCGATGTGAAATTTGATTTGAACGCCATTGTACTGACTATTTCAATTACTATTGCCGGGAATCTTTAGTGATGATGATTATTTACCAATGTATAGTGTATTTATCTGCTACTTATTTTACATGAAAAGTTAATTTTATGTAAACAACGAATGTTCGCTATATTCGCTAACGAATTCTGTTGTAGTGAACGACGGCCCTTATCGTTGTCTGTTTACGTCTTGTTGAATGTTAAGGAATGTGAATATTTTTCGATCCACCCGCCGAATAACGAAAAATAAATTCTACTTTTTAGGGTTCGTTGAACCGAATTATAAATTGAACCTTTATAAAACTTAGTATTTGCTTTAGGAAATACTTAAGTTTGGAAATAGTACCTTTTAGGGTTCCTTCACTCAATTAATAGATTGGACCCTTCTAGAAATTAATTGTCTGTCTGTCTGTCTGTGTTTAAATGTAATCTAATCCTAAGCAGTGAGTAGTGAAAGTGAAGTGTGTGATGATGGGTTGATGAAATTAACTAAGTGTTTTACAGCTTTACTCGAATAATGCAATTTTCGACGCTGCTATTATTTTTATTGAAATGTAACTATTCACACGAACGTACTACGAGTTAATTGTATTTTAACTCGTACCACTAATTTTTTCTTTAAATCGTTCCTTACTACTACGGAACCCTTAATTATTCTGAACTGTGTCAAAGACGATTCGCACTTGGACGGTTCTTGAAATAAACCATATGGTAGTAACCAACCTTTTATGTAAATTGTTCCTCACCACTACGGAACCCTTGAATATTTCGAATTGTTTGAAAACCGATTCGTACTTGGACGCTTCTGGAAATATTTTGTATGAGACTGTTGGTGTCCGGAGTGTATTTTATTCACTTCCACCCACAGTTTATATGGAAAAAAAAATTTCTTCTACTATCGAGCTAGTAATTCAACTTACCCGTAAACGTTATGAAAGAAACATCTGCCGTTGTTTATTCGGAACACGAATCAAAGTTAATAGTTTATAATTGTTTTTTGGCAAGAATGTATTCACTGCGTGATCTACGTTTGGAATGTTTTTTCTTACAGTTGTACTTCAGTGTATCAGAATTCGACGTAATTCGAAAAGTGAAACAATTATGAATCTTTTAAAATTTACGTGAAGTGAAATTTGTAAAATCTTTGTTCTACCGTTTTACTAGAGTGAAATTTCAATAGGGATTGTCACCCAGAAGTGTGATTATCGGCTGTTGGTCTCGCTGTAAATTCACATATGGGAAATACAACAAAATAATACACAAATTGAGGCGGTTTGACGCCGTAAAAAAATAAAAATTGTGGTGGTGATATCCTGTGACTACTTTTTACGATGAATATAGGCAATACAAATCACTTACTAATATTAATGTAAGCGTTTCAAATGTGAAGTTTTACTTCAGACTTTAATAAAGTAATATTTAAAATTGGAATAAACAAAAAAAACTTTTACTTTAAATTTAATTAAAAATTTTCCACCATAAAATAAATGCTTGCGGGTGTGAAAAATAAATTGGGGACCGTTAAAATTTGGAAAAATTACAATTTATGTTGAGAAAAAAATTCAAATTTTGCCTTGTTCTTGTTTATGCCGAAATCTGTCTAAAATCACTAAAAAACACACAAAATAAGCCGGAAAGAACAAGTTGGCAGCAGAGGTCAGGAGAGCCAAATTCCTGGGTAGTTGTGATAATTTGGAGGGAAACTACCCCGCTAACGGGCACTCTTAAGACTATTTTACACAAATTGAATAATCTTATAATTATGACCTCCGACTCCCGTCGGAAACCGCTTTCTCGCTACCCGAAACCACGATGTGGGCGCCACTGAAAAGCTGAGGGCTTTCAGGAAGAAAAAAGAGAGAATAAATAAGAAGTTGAGATTAAATTTTAAAATGATAGTTTATTGCAAATTAGATATAACTCGGGGTCGTGGGTATTTTCAGGCAGAAAGTGCGGTTTCCGAAGGCCTTCACAGGGTTCCGACTTATCTTAGTTTTTGCCTTCCTTGAGAATGCTGCAGTTGTTGATGTAGCCGTGCCGTCCACAACTTCGGCTGGCACGGTGTTTTCAACCCGGAGAGTAAGATATCTCCTGTAGCCCGTAGGGTAAAAGGTTCTCGTCGAACTCGAAGGGTGGATCTCTGGATCCCGTAGGCTGGACGTTCCTGCTTGGAACCCGCAGGGTGGATCTTGACAACCCGTATGGTGGACCCCAATGATGGGGTTATTGACGCTCGCAGCTAAATCGCTGATCACTTTGGGAGCACCTGGCTCCTAACAATATTTCTTCACTTTGAAATTATACTCTGATGCACCTACGCACAGTGTCTTATATTTAGATTATTTGAGTAATGGGGCTTTGAAATTTGCGCGCGGTTGTTTTTATATTTTTGTACAGCGCCTCTAGCGGCACCACTCGAAACTACTCAATCGTCAAGACCGCTTTTTAAATACGAATAAGGCTTCCGCCGTTGCGACACTTACTCGGTAGATGGCGCTTTCATATGTTGACCTAGATTTTACTTCTAAACCCCTAATGTTGAACCCCTATTTGCACCCGTTGTTTCACAACGTTACAGCAGTTGGAATTTTTTGTCTGTAATTTTCAAGAAACGCTAAGTTTTCTGTTAAATATAAGTCAAATAAATCAACAATCACGAGGAATTGTTTTCACTAAAGTCCGGATTGCTTACTAACTATCCGTGTTATTTTTAGAATCGGATCGGAGATTCTAAATAGACTCTTTTATCGCAGTTGAAGTTTAATACCGCACGCGATTTGTTTATCTCTAGTTCCTGATAGCTATTCCACGACTTGGAAACAATGTTAGCGTCGCCGGCGGGGGACTCCAAGTGTTGTCTGTCCCGTTGTCGAGTTCCATGCTATTTGTTCTAATACGATGTGAAATGAATAGAATTGTTTGCGATTTATCTCTGTTATATTGCATGGCACGGCTTTGGTTCTTACAAATAGAAAGGGTTAAGGATAATGTAATTGCTCTTTTTATTTTTTTTCTGCCAAAATTCGGTTTCAGTTTAAAACTTTCTTTACGATTTTTACATTGGTCAATTTTTTCAGGCCTATTATGTAAGGCGAAACCGGTCAGGTGTAAAATAAATAAATGTGTTGGAACAGTACAAGTGGCGTTATTCAGTATGTATTATATATTACGATTTAGTTAATTTTAATCATAAATTAATTAGAAATAAGACTATAAGTATGTAATTTTTGACCAAATGTACGATTTAGCAAAATGAATTTCTATGTTTCCGAATGAATACTCGTATTACTCGTTTATAGTCTAGTGTGCTCAGTCAGCCAGTATCATGGTAGTCGATTACTTAAGCGAAGGCTATAAATGACACCTTTCCACAAAAGGCAAGTTTTAGGGATTTCACCCTAGGTTTCCTTCTGTTGAAAGGTGTCATTTCAAGACAGTACTTACGCGGCTGCACTGATAAATGTTACTATACAGACTGCTTTGGTGTCTATAGTTATATGGGTGAGAATAAAATCTTGCAGGTTGTGAATAATAAAACATTGACTTAGTGCGAGTCGAACGCGCACAGACTGTTTCATACCAAAAAATTACAAAAAATCATGTTTGTCGTATGGCAGCTCCCTTATTTCTTCTTCTTCTGATTTTAGTCATTGTTATCATAACGGCATTAAAATACATCATCTGTGAAAATTTCAGCTCCATAGCTATCACTGTTTCTGAGGTACGCCTCGTGATTGACAGACAGTCATACACGGCGAAGTCTCACGAATAGGGTCTCATTTTTACCCTTTGTGCACGAAACCCTAAATACGTGCAACCATATTTGCAACACCAAGGACACTTACAACAATTTAATAGGACGGTGTAAAAATCTTCTCAAGCTCAATAATAACAATCAACAACAAAGTTCTTTACATGATTCGGCACTTCAACAAATTATTTGTCATGTTCGGGCCACACTAAGGGGAAATGCCATTAATAATGGCGTTGATGAACGTTAAACGTTAGTGTAGCCACCGAATTATCGCGATAATTCGACAACGGCATTCACATTGCCGTTTGACGTTAGGCGATACCTCAAGTGGCGGCACATCAAAGAGAATTATTACGTTGAAGCGGCCACACTACGCGTGTCAGTGCGCACCGTGAGAGTGTGACCGTTTTCAGTATTTTAATACCTTTTCGGTATATTTTATTGACTTTTTTCGATATCAGTATATTAATGGGTATATTGGTAAAAGTCAGTATTTTTGGGTATATTTTGAATAAAAGGTTAGGGTAAAGGTGCTCCCTCACCGGGAGCATTCGCCTGTAATGTAACAAATTAGATTCGACTTTGAGCATTACGTTACGGCCTGCCTCCCTGACCGACGAGCGTTCGCGTGTAATGTAACATTTATAGATTCGACTCGAGCATTACGTTACGATGCTACCTCCCTGACCGACACGAGCATTCGCGTGTAATGTAACATTTATTATAGACTAGCTGATGCCCGCAGCTTCGCCTGCGTGAAATTTTGTTCTCTTCTCCGCGTCTCATGGGAACTTATTCCCGGGATAAAACTTGTATCATTTCAGACTATAATCTATCTCTGTGTGACTACATGATAATTTTGCAATCCAATATGGCCGCCGCGCCGAAATCACAAAATTTCATGATGGGTATCGTTTAAGGGGGTTTTTGGTATGCTGAGTACGAATTTCGGGTTAATTTAGAGATCCAATATGGCCGCCGCGCCGAAATCACAAAATTTCATGATGGGTATCGTTTAAGGGGTTTTTTGGTATGCTGAGTACGAAATTTATGATAATTTTGCAATCTAAAATGGCCGCCGCGCCACTATTACGAAATTTCATGATAGGTATCGTTTAAAGGGTTTTTTGGTATGCTGAGTACGAATTTCAGGTTAATTTAGAGATCCAATATGGCCGCCGCGCCGAATTCACAAAATTTCATGATGGGTATCGTTTAAGGGGTTTTTTAGTATGCCGAATACGAATTTCGGGTTAATTAAGGGATCCAATATGGCCGCCGCGCCGTTATCACAAAGTTTCATGATGGGTATCGTTTAAGGGGTTTTTTGATATGCTGAGTACGAATTTTGGGTCAATTTAGAGATCCAATATGGCCGCCGCGCCATTATAACAAACTTTCATGATGGGTATCGTTTAAGGGGTTCTTCGGTATGCTGAGTACGAATTTCATGATAATTTTTGCAATCAATATGGCCGCCGAGCCGAAATCACAAAATTTCATGATGGGTATCGTTTAAGGGGTTTTTTGATATGCTGAGTACGAATTTTGGGTCAATTTAGAGATCCAATATGGCCGCCGCGCCATTATTACAAAATTTCATGATGGGTATCGTTTAAGGGGTTCTTCGGTATGCTGAGTACGAATTTTATGATAATTTTTGCAATCCAATATGGCCGCCGAGCCGAAATCACAAAATTTCATGATGGGTATCGTTTAAGGGGTTTTTTGGTATGCTGAGTACGAATTTCAAGATAATTTTGCAAAATTAACCCTAAATTCGTACTCAGCATATCAAAATTCCATTTATACGATATGCTACATGAAATTTTACAACGGTGGCGAGGCAGCCATATTGGATAGCAAAATTTACCTAAAATTCGTATTTGCCATACCAAAAAACCCCATAAACTATATACAACATGAAATTTCACAACAGTGGCACGGCGGCCATTTTGGATGGCAAACGTTAACCTGAAATTCGTACTCAGCATACCAAAAAACCCCTCATACGATATACAGCATGAAATTTTACAAAGGTGTAAGGCGGCCATCTTGGATTGCAAAATTGACCTTAAATTCGTACTCAGCCTACCAAAAAACCCCTTAAACGATACCCATCATGAAATTTTGTGATAACGGCGTGGCGGCCATATTGGATCTCTAAATTGACCCGAAATTCGTACTCAGCATATCAAAAAATCCCTTAAACGGTATCCAACATGAAATTTTACAACGGTGGCGCGGCGGCCATCTTGGATTGCAAAATTGACCTTAAATTCGTACTCAGCCTTCCAAAAAACCCCTTAAACGATACCCATCGTGAAATTTTGTGATAACGGCGCGGTGGCCATATTGGATCTCTAAATTGACCCGAAATTCGTACTCAGCATATCAAAAAACCCCTTAAACGATACCCATCATGAAATTTAGTGATAACGGCGCGGCGGCCATATTGGATCTCTAAATTAACCCGAAATTCGTATTCAGCATACCAAAAAACCCCTTAAACGATACCCATCATGAAATTTTGTGATTTCGGCGCGGCGGTTATATTGGATCTCTAAATTAACCCGAAATTCGTACTCAGCATACCAAAAACCCTCTTAAACGATACCCATCATGAAATTTTGTGATTTCGGCGCGGCGGCCATATTGGATTGCAAAATTATCATGTAAAACAGCTGGGTGTGGGGCTCCCGGTTCCGGAACGGGGCCGTCCTACCCATTAAACCTGGTGGTATTCCTCCTCCCTATAGCCGGGAATCCGGAAAGCCGGGAAAATCTTTGGAAATTCTTTGGCTTTCGGCCGAAAGCCAAAGAATTTCCAAAGATTATTCCCGTCGAGAACCGTTCGGCGTCTCTCCTCGGGGGAGCAAGATGGGAGGTTCCCCCGGAGCTCGCTAAGGACCTGAAAAAATAAAAACCCAATTCCTCATCGCAATGATTTTTTTCTTTGTAGGGTTTGTTGCAATAACATTCGGTAATTTTTTTTTACGAAGCGTGTTGCAGGTGAAGGACGTTGAATTCAATCCTTCAAATAAAATGTTAAATGTAAATTCTAGGTTCTTCTTTTATAAAAATAAGGTAGTAATTAAAGAATAAACACGTTTTGATAATCGGTATTTTTATCGGTATATTTTCTCTGTGCCAGTATTATATATAGATACATTCAGTATATTTTTAAGGAGCTAAGGTATTTTTGTAAAATTTAATTCGGTCACACTTAACGTCAATTTTAACGCCAAGAATGGGCATTCACGCGAGAATTATTACGTTGAAGCGGCCACACTACTCAAATGGTGACGTTAAGAATTAACGCCATAATTAGCGCAATATTTATCGCGATGATGGGCATTGACGTTTTCTTTAATGTGGCCCCGGCTTCAGAATCGATGTAACAATAGTTTGAAATTCACTTAGAGAAGTAGTGATCCGTTTTCATGATATTGAATATAATGGTCTCGCTCCGACTGGGCTGTATCCAATCTGGGCTCCAATCGGTTCTGCCGTCAGTGTTTCAGCTGATTGGAACTTGCCGCGGTACAATGGAATTGATTCGTAGTTCAGCATTGCAGTTGAAGATTCCTGCTTCAACATTTAGCTTAGATAGATAGAATCTCAAGACAATTGCGAGATTCGTCTATACTAATATTATGGAGAGAAAAGATTTGATTGTTTTGAAACCGATTTTAAAAAAACTTTCTCTGTTGGGAAGCTGCACTTTGCCTAGGTGACATAGCCTTTATTTAATTCCCGTATTCCCACGGGGACTGAAACTACGCAGGTGAAACCACGTGCTGTTCGGTGGTATATAATATTAGAGGAATATTTGTATTTTTTAGAGCGATGGAAACATTTGCAACATGCCCGCTTTAACTGACATTTCATTTACAAGCATTGCCATGCTTCTTAAAGCCGTGTTAATCCCGATTGGCAGTAACCGTTAAGCCATGGCTGCCTGAAAACATTTTAACAGCAGGTTGTAGCTATTTTAGTCTGTCCATTTCGACAAGATATACATAATAGGCTGGTTACCTACGTGGGACAAAAACTACTGGTAACTACTGGCAAACTATAAAAGAGATAAAATATCATGAAAATGTTGTCCACCCGTTCAGGGCTATCAGTATCGTGAGATAAAGTGATCGTTTCTTGTCATCATTGTAGCACAAACGCTTGCCCAATTTCAACATAGAGCCATTTTGGATACACGATATTCCTTTTATAAATCCCTAGCTGATACCCGCAGCTTCGCCCGCGTAAAATTTGTTCCCGTGGGAACTTATTCCCGGGATAAAAAGTAGCCTATGTGTTATTCCAGACTATAATGTATCTCTGTACCAAATTTCAGCCCGATCCGTTCAGCGGTTTAAGCGTGAAAGAGTAACAAACATCCACACTCACAAACTTTCACATTTATAATATTAGTAAGAAGTAAGATTATCTATTCCTCAGCGCGGTAACTAAAATGTCGCGGAAAAGCTTTAACCGAAATTGCTTTTACTGCAAACTCACAAAGATTCATTGACAACGATTTGTACCCGGCACCTACGTCTGCGGGTCCTGACAAGATATAGGTGCATTTTAAAGGTGCAATAAGTTGAAATGGAGCTATTTGTTACTGAGATACGGAGACACA
This sequence comes from Miltochrista miniata, assembly GCA_933228765.1. NCBI lineage: Eukaryota > Metazoa > Arthropoda > Insecta > Lepidoptera > Erebidae > Miltochrista > Miltochrista miniata. The sequence goes on from OW121770.1 coordinate 1,044,160, forward strand.
CAAGTCAGGTGTTCCTGGATAGATATGGATGCATTTTCGTGACAAATTTAAAGTATTAGAGACTTACAGTCGCGAACAAATTATACATGGCTGTCTCGATAGCTCAGTGGTGTAGCCTAATCTATGCGACATGTCTTAGTGATGTTTTCGGAATTCGCTAATGTTAGTTTCGGAGATATCACGTTTTCTGTTTATAATGACAGTAAAAATATTTCGACTGCCTTTGTGGCGTAGTCGGTAGTGATACCGCCTGCCGCGGTGGAGGTCCTGGGTTCGATTCCTGGATCGGTTCAAATATTTGTGTGATCCACAAATATTTGTTTCGGAGTTTGGTTGTTTTCTATGTATAATATGTATGTATTTAGAAATATATAAGTATGTATATCAATCGTCTAGATCCCATAGCACAAGCTTATATTAGTTTAATTTGGGCTAGATGATGTTGTGTGGGAATGTCCACAAATAAAAAAAATGACAAAAGAAGCGATTGGCTTATACTTTGGCTTACCGTTGGTCACGGTTGCCAGTTAATATTGGCAGTTGTGACAGTTTAGTTACTGAGTCAGCGAGGCTACGAGCGTTTTTGGTATAAAAATCACCCTCTTTCTTATTTCAAAATACCTATATCATTTTCATTCGATCACAAAAAGCTCGCGGCTATTACAACATCATCAGAACACATATCGACGAATATCAAAAACCGAAATAAAACTCAATTTACCGTCATAATATGATCGTCGTGTATTATACGCGAACCGTAAACTCCTTAAATACGGCCCACACCGCTCCACCGTGTCACTAAACCGTAAATCGCCATAAAACCGTAAAGTTGCGTTTGAGCGCGTCTCATATAATGTCGTTATTTATTGCGTTCTATTTGCTTTATTGTTTTGTTATTTTTATTATTACCTTTTTACACTAAAAAGTCGGCAGACAAGCATACGGTCCACTTGATGGGAAGCGGTCGCTATAACCTGGACGTTTGCAACAGCAGAGGTGCTATCGCGCTGTCGACCATGCAAAAACCTTCTAAGACACTTTTGAAGAACCCCATACATTCGGGAAAAGCCAGGCATGAGATTATTCCATAGTCTAAACTACCATCGGACCATAGCGAGCTCGAACGCTCGATGCTGTGTGAGGATGAAAGCCCTGTCTGTGGCGAGAGGTGCGATGATAAAAAGTTGCCATTTGCATCGTATCAAACAATTTCAAAAATACATGCATACATTCATGCCTGTATCTCTAAAGGCAGAGGGGAATCAGATACCCACGCTTTGCCAGTACTTCTGTTGGCCCCATGTCATAGGAAGATTATATACTTACAAGTAACGTGGGAATCGGTAACCCAAAGGTTGAAAGCCTGACAGGTGGCTTAAAAAAAATCCTTGCAAGCGTCCCAACCTGCGCCTGTCCATATCGACACGGCAATACGGTCATCAACTTATTACGTGTTACAAGAATGTTGAAATGTCTACCTTTCTCTTTGGAAATGAAGACATGGCTGTATTTATGAAGGCTTTTTTTTTCACATAAGAAATATCCGTCGTATGCTATGCCGGACTGTTAACGCCTAAAAACCACACGCCTTCGGTTTTACCACAATTACTGCCTACGTTTGGGAGCACCGGGTAAGCTCTTGGAAGAATGCCCCAATATGTACGTAAGCGTTTAAAAAAAAATGTAATAGGGTAGATGACATTGTACAATTGTTTCCAGTACAGTAAGTACTTACTAAATTAATTGTATTCATGAACAAGCGATCCGATAATAAACCCATGACATAAATAAGCATATTTATCATCCAGCAATCATCGAAAGCTGAAATATGATGTATAAACACATACGACAAACAAAAATATATCCTATTTTAATAAGAAAAGGATTAAATTTACTTTGGCTTAAAATTTCAAATTAATTCATGCTTTGTTAAGGTATTCAAACCTTTATTCTGAGACGATAAGGATCATATTGCCATGCCTTTAAAATGTTTCATTCAAGAGATAATTGGTATTCGAATTTCGCTGCCAAATTTATACGGATATGTGCGCGATAACCGGTTTTCGTCGGTTACATCCGCACTGGATCGGATAAGCTTCGCACACACGACATAAATATTGTGAGGCTGACATCTGATAGGACGTAGGTATTTGCTGTGGTTTTTGTACAAGCTTTCAATTATGCTTTTTACATACAGAGTTACGCATTTATCCCACAAGCAGTAAGCAGAGGTATATATAGTATTTACGCCCACATGTCACTATTTTTATTTTCGTCCTACGTGAAATATGTAGGAGGTGATATCGTTGCCGTCTTGAAATTGACAGGCGCAGGTTGTGATTACCCATTAATTTCAAACTTGTGTACTCATCAATTTGCACCGGTCCATTTCATTGCATCAAAAACCAAACTAACTATTAGATAAAAAGAATGCTGCTGTTGTTTTCCACTCGTCCTATGTTTAGGTATAGTAAACCTGGATTATTCAATTTATGACTTTCAATCATGTATTTGAACTCACGAGAACTAAGAATACCTATGTTAAATTATGAATCGTGCGAAAGTCTTAAAGTTGTTTAATTTCACACATGATATGAATTCTACTCAAAGTGTGACCAACTGGGGCCAACTTGATCGTCCAAACAAGAACCAACTAAGTCCAACTTAACTCAAGTTTAACGTGTAATGGTGGAGATTCACTCGATTTTGGGTAATATCCATTAGCAAAACACAATATTAAGTATTTTACCTTGTTTTTACTTCCTATTTGATCTTTTTTTTTGTTGGGAGCTTGAAAACTTAAGACAAACATATCAACAAATTTGATATCATTTAAACAGCTTGTGTTTAATTTTATATGTGGTCGTACAACTAAAGAACGTCTTCTATTTCCCAGTAGGTACTCAATCAGCTTTATAGTTTATGAGTTATATGAGAACAATGTTGTACGTTGATTACTTAGCTTAAACCCCCTTTTATCCTTGGTTCTGCCACTGCGCTCCACTGGTGGGTTCACGAGGAAGGTTTTCGTTAGGACTGTAGCCAGTAGCCATACAGCAATGTTTTGGAACTCCAGGGAACAAAATTAGACTTGTATCGCAAAGAGTTTATTCATCAATGTGACATAATTCTTAGTGTTCCAGTATTCACCACTGGTCCATAGCATGGTACAGAGGAGAACACTGCATCTCTATTTCTCTAGGCAGTATAATTATTATCAACATACCTTCTTTTCTATATGCATGTTCCTGTTATGAACCCTTGCTATAAAACAACACATAACCCAATAACATCAAATCTGCCAAAAACGCACCAAACAGCAAGGCTCCATTATATTGCGAGGTTGTGGTATGTGGGTAGGTTTATAATAATTTTGCCCTTGTATAAAGGCAAGGGCTCACGTATGGAGTGCGCCAACTATAGGGCCATCAGTTTGATCAGTATAGCAGCTAAAGTGTATGGCAAAATTATTGAAAGGAGAATGAGGGTGGAATCTGACGAATTACTGTGGGAGGCGCAGGGTGGTTTCCGAAATGGAAGGGGATGTATGGACCAAGTTTTCTCTCTCCGCAACATCGTAGAGAAGCAGCTGGCTGTAGGCCGGAAGGTTTTCTGCGGTTTTGTGGACATGAAGAAAGCATTTGACAGAGTTGTACGGAAGGATCTCTGGGATATATTGCCAGGATACGGGATTGATGGTGCGCTGCTTCGTGCTGTGCAGTCTACATATGTGGGATGTACGGCATGTGTGCGGGTGGGCGGCAGCCTGTCTCCCTGGTTTGACGTCAACATTGGCGTCAGACAGGGCTGCGTGCTGTCGGCTCTGCTGTTTGTCCTGTACCTGGACGATTGTCTTAAGAGAGTAAGATCGATGAATGTTGGATTGCGAATGGGTGACTTACTTGTGAACTGTTTGCTGTATGCAGATGATGCCGTGCTTATAGCCGAATCGCCATCAGAACTACAGTCACTAATCACAACGATGAAAGATGATTGTCTAATGAGAGGCTTACATTTGAACGCGACTAAAACGAAAGTGATGGTATTCGAAAGAGAAGAGGACAGAACGAATGCCAGGATAACTGTAAATGATGTAGTGCTGGAACAGGTGGATGAGTTTGTATATCTTGGATGTGCATTTAGCAGGGATGGACGGTACACCGCTGATGTAGAAAAGAGGGTAACTGCGGGCAATAGTGTGAATGGAGCGTTAGGCAAACTTTTAGGTACCAAGGGCTTAAGTCAAAAGGCCCAGCTCGCAGTACACAATGCGGTGCTGATACCTACGCTAACGTATGGAAGCGAGAGTTGGGTATGGCAGGAAACGCATGAAAGTAGAATAAACGCGGTCGAGATGCGCGCGCTACGCAAAATCTGCGGAGTAACGCTCGCAGATCGCGTTCGGAATGAAGATGTAAGAAAGAGAGTTGGTCTGAAAGAGAGTGTCGGTGTTAAAGTAAGGAAGGGCATGCTACGATGGTTCGGGCATGTGGAACGAATGGGAGATGAAAGAATGACAAAACAGATATACAACGCGAAAGTGGATGGACGTAGGAGTCGGGGAAGGCCACGATACACCTACCACGACCAAATTAATCGTGTGTTAGTTGAAGGTGGTGTCAAGAGCCGTAGGAACCGACGTGCATGCATGAAAAGAAAAATGAAAGTTGAAGAAGCAAGTGAGGTGTGTATGGACCGTGCCGTGTGGCGCTCGGTTCTTTCTGCCTACCCCGCAAGGGATTTGGCGTGAAGATAGATAGATAGATAGAGTTTATTCCCTAATGAGCGGGTTTCGGGTTGAGATGATGGGGATCATCAAGCTCAAAAGCTACTTGCACAATAGATTGTGCTAGTAGATTTTGAAGCAATTTCCAAGCACGCTATTTAAATCCACACAAATGAATAACGATGAAATCATTAAATAAAAGTTACTTACTACATAAATATCCAATATGGAAAATACATAGTCTTAAGGCTTCCTTGCATAGATTCGTTATTATCGGTCCTTAATTAGAGATACCGCATGCATTATGACAATAATGCATGACAATTCTTTGAACACTGCTGTGATTTTATCCTCCGATAATTTTATTTTACCATTTTCGAGCAGTCGCGTTTGTGTGAGGGAGCCTTAATACCGTCTGCGTGCCCTAGATCACTGTTTCACAAATCCCCTTCTCTAATTATCCCCGGATCAGTCAAACTGTCAATTATGTGATCATTATTTTTGGTACAACCCTTACCTTTTGTAGTGAAATGAGAGTATTGGACTGATATTTAAATACGAGAGCTTGTATTGGTGTTAAGGGTTCCGTACCTACCCAAAGGGTAAAAACGGGACCCTATTACTGAGGCTTCACTGTCCGTCTGACATTAAGTAAGTTGTACATGTTCAGGTTGTACCTAATACCTATAACATGAAACGCGTGTACAAGAAGCAAAAAAACAAAATGAAAATGCCATCATAAACATACAGTTCATTGTTATATACCTTTATGAGACCTGTGGCGCACACAAACAAACCTTGTCAGTATAAACAAGTTTACACACAGCAAGTTCCAAACATAGCACTTAATTTGAAAATAATACACTTGTTTTCTTTTTAGTATCTACAAGTTTTGATATTCATTCGTAACGTAAAGTTACGATATTGTTAAAGTTGGTTTCACGATTATTATGCGTAGTTATTTTCGACAGTTTCAGAACTGCTGCATGTCTTTGAAAATACAAATGAAGGAAACCTGCGAAAATATAAAATCGATGACAGCAGTTGTAATAACAGCAACGATAATAAAATAGTAGGTACAGTGAGATAAAGAGTACTCGTGGGTCCGCGGACTCAGTGTTCTGTAAACGATCACTGTAGTGGGCAACATTTAATGTGGCTGGTTATGGATGGGTGACCACCTCATCACCACTTTGTAATATTTATTTGCGAGTGTTTCCTTGCTTCGGAAGGCACGTTAAGCCGTTGGTCTTGGTTGCCAGTAAAATGGCAGTAGTTAAGCCAAGTTGAAAAATTTGCAATTATCCGTACCAATCCGTATAAATCCCCCTACCCGGGGCTCCCAACCGTAGGCTGTTGGGCGTTACCTGAGGTTATTTTAGTCGGTAGGAGTCCGGCATAGCATCCATGACGGATTTTCCCCTACTAAAAAAAATGTGAGATGTCCGTGAATATTTATTTATTTATTATACTTCTAAATACATACATATTATACATAAAACACACCCAAACTGCGAAACAATCATTTGTGGATTTCCCAAATATTTGACCGACCCAGGATTACTACATACTACGTCACAGAGGCAGTCAAACTTTGGCTGCTTATAACATCATCCAGGGGTTACAATCACGCTGGCGACAATATTATTCCCGCCTCCAAGAAACTGACCATGTACCTAATTGCAAATTTGTATTTTATTGATTGCGTCGTAGGTCATCTAAGCAACCATCGCTATATTAAAAAAATCTTGATTGGAAACAAAGAAATTATAGTCGTATTTACTTCCCACTAAGAGCTATAATACATTGATCGCTACAAACAAAAACGCATTCGGCATTCGCGTAACTATCCAAAAGTCATCAATCCACATGCCAGCTGGCTGCAATCAATCTCTGATTTTCCTTGACGAAATTATACCCATCTCGCTCACTCGTATGCCATGTCAAGTTTGCGTGAATGAGCAAAACAAATTATTGATGTTTGTGTAATCAAAGCGTTGTTTTGTGAGTGGAGTTTCTAGGAAAATGTGTTGCAGTGTTTGGTTTACTGAAATAAGTTGCTGTGATTATGGTGATTCCGAACTTATTGTCAGATGACTTACATACATTTATATAATCACACCTTTATCCCCGAAAAGGTAGACAGATGCATAGTATACGACCACATTTCACCTTGTAGTTTTATGTCCCACTTAATAGGCAGTGAGCCTATTGTCGTGTTAAAATGGACAGGCGCAGGTCATGACGACCCACAGGCAAAATTTTCAAAGCCGCCCATAAGGCCCTCAACTTGACCAAACGACTGTCATTTTACTGGATAGTTTTGCGAAAGTGTACCCTTAGTCGCCTCTTACGACACTCTCGAGATGAATTGGGGTGGCGTTTTGTAGTCTTTACAGTTGCTGATTTAGTACAGTAATTAAACTTTAATGTATAATCTTACTTCTTACTAATATTATAAATGCGAAAGTTTGTGAGTCTGGATGTTTGTTACTCTTCACGCTTAAATGGCTGAACGGATCGGGTTGAAATTTGGTACAGATATACATTATTTGCGTCATCAGCTAGTTTATAATAAATACAGAATTTAACTAGACATTTCAAAAATGTATAACTCAAAGATAAATTGTAAGCATTTAATAAAGTAGCACTGGTGGAGTTGAAACCCTTGTTTTAATAATTATTCAGTAATTAATTTTGTCCACTAAATAATTTAGAATTATGACAAGTATCTACTTACTCTTACTGTTGGACACAAAAATTTCATTATTAATTCATTTTTAGGGTTCCGTACCCAAAGTTTAAGAACGGGACCCTATTCATGAGATTTAGCCATCCGTTCGTCTATCCGTCTGTCCGTCACGAGGCAGTATCTTAGGAGCCGTAATGATAGAGAGCTGAAATTCTCACAGATAATGTATTTCTGTTGCCGCTATTACAACAAAAATACTAAAATCAGATTATAGGGAGGATCGCATTTGGTTATACCACAGAGCGGAAACTCCAACTTGAATGTGTGCGTGTAATCAATAAAATGTAAGCAAATTGTCCGTCTCTACTGACAGCTGTGGCGCGACAGGGAGATGCCGATCTGTATGTAATACTATTATGTTATCTTTGGTTATACTCGGATTTGCACCAATTATCAAGTTTGTTAAACGTTGGTTTTGACGCTGAAAAAATCTTTTTAGTCCACTTAGGTGGCATACAAGCATACGGCCAACCAGATGGACTGATGGTAATGTAGCCTATGAATGTTTGCAACACCTGAGGCGCTTCACTGGCGCTGCCGACCCTGCAAGAACCTTCTCAGACCCCAAATTAAAATATTCAAGAATATCACTAATAAAATGCCTAAGGCTCAAAATACAAAGGAATGGTATCGCAGTTTTTCGGTTCCGAGCAAGCCTCAGCTGACAGTGGTGTTACTACTTACTAAAGACTTGGTCATGGCAGAGTGATGGAAAACTCAAACCAAAACTTAAACCAATTCATCTGGCCATCATAACAATAATCTGGAAAGTGGTTGCTAGAAGGCTGCGTCCAGCATTGGACTGAGACTGAAGTCAAAACTGTGATCGTGATCGCGTTCTCGCAGTAGCTAAACTCCTATCCATTAAACAAAAAAGAAAAACTGAGCAAAAACGTTTTCCAAAAACAATTCATCAAACGCACATGCGCCACTGTGACCAACATTGTGCCACACATGCGGTCAGGTTTATATACAATTTTTCCAACGTTTTGGTAGCCATGTTTGCGGAGATAAAGGTCGGTTTTTACACGACAGTGTGATGAGCGGGGTGTAGTGTGAACTAAATGGGTTCATTCTAAATGAAATGAGTTTTCTTTTCCAATAACAAAAGGTTTAAAATTGCCGCATTTCTTCATTTCTCATTTGATGAGATGAATGAAATGATAAAACTGGCCAAGTGGCCTGGTTGAAATTTAGTATTTTTATTATAGCGGTGACAGAAAAAATACATCATCTGTGACAATTTCGGCATTCTTAATATCACGGTTCTTGAGATACAGCCTCATAACAGACAGACGGACTGCGAAGTCACAATGGTTCCGTACCCTTTGGGCACGAAACCCTAATTTTGAACGTCCAGTGGGTTTACCCGCACCATTTACTACTGGAAAATCAAGTACTACCCGTTCGCTCTAACTTTGCCGCTGGCGTAGAGGCGTATACCCGAATTGTTAATTATACGAAGTAAATTGACAGTAGCTAATGTCACTTCGTCATAGAAAATACTCAACACTACAAGAAGAAGTGACATTAGTTGCTGTCAGTTTACTTCGTCTAATCAAAAAATCGACTTTAGTATAGAGCCGAGCGGCAAAGTTAGAGCGAACGAGCAGTATGCAGTTTACTGTTGCGAGTTAAGCAGATTCGTTAGCTCTCAGCTAGCGGTGCGACCCGGGTTGAAGGGTATAGGAGACTGGGTCGCGGGTCATAGACATAGCTGCGTTGCGGATTTTTGTTAATTCTGTGCGGCCATTTGTGTGTTGTGTTGGAACAAACGGGCGAAGCATCGATTGGAGCTTTTTTATGTTTATGGTCGTACATTTTTTTGCTGTGCTGTTTAGAGGTGTAGTATATATTTTTGTTTTGCTTGTAAGTAAAGTTTGCTTGTAAGCAAAAAAAAAAATAAGTTTTTGGATACTGATTTTAAAATGCGATTAATTTTGCATCTTTCAATATTTCAATATATTTCAATTTCTATTAACCTATACAGTCTTAGGACGACTGCTAACAAAGATCTGAGAAATGTAACTTACCGGCTCAGATTAAAAGAATATAATAATTTATTTAGTCTGAGCTTGCCGGTTGATTAGTAAATTTACGTTTAAGATTTAATTTTTTTTTTATACCAATAGAGTGGCAGACAAGCATACGGCCCCACTAGATGTACCGGTGGTCACTGCAGCCTATGGACGCTTGCAACACCAGAGGCGCATCAATCGTGCTGCCGACCTTGTAAAAACCTTCTAAGTCCCCTTTTGAAGAACCCCATACTCCATTACAAGTAGATTTTTATAGGGAAATCTAGACCAAAGATCCTAGTAGTATCTTAAACTCACTAATAAGTTCAGAAATCACTTAGAAAACCTCGATGAACCCAAAATATATGTTAAAATCACAAGTGCTAATTATTTCGGCAACCTTTTTATTTATGTACACAAAAAAAAATAGGGTCAATATTAGATTTTCCAGCGCTTATACTTTTAATGTGCCATTAAATTTACTTTGTTGGTCTGTCGGTACAAAGGGTCACCGGATTTGCATTTAAATAGAATTAACGCGACGCAGTCAGCTTGGGAAAGAACCTGCCTACCTCGTTTATAGGTCCTGCAATTTCTTACGTTGTGTCGCGAATGAAAGGCTTTAAGTTGACACGAATCTACGTGTAGCTGTGTAAACCTACAGAAGGTTTGAAGTGCTCCATAGAATTCTCTGCTGGATATTTAAGATATGCAGGTGGTTTGTAGTTTGTTTACACCAACTGCTTAATCTACTTATCTAAGGAACTTTGCGGTCAGTACTGCACGATCTGGAAATATAGGCTGTACATGAAGTGTATAGAAATTTATCACGTTCACAGGTTACAGATATCTACAGCTACACTAATATTATTGTGTGTGTGTGTATGTTTGTAATGAATAAACTCAGAAACTACTGTGCCGATTTCTAAAATTCTATCACCATTGTAAAGCTACATTCACCCTGAGTAACATAGGCTAGATATATTTAATTCCCATATCCCCACGGGAACGGGAGCTACGAGGGTGAAACCGCGTAACGGGTGACATTTGAGCGTGAAGCACACCTCGACCTGCATCTCGGGGAGACAGCATCTGTTGGTCGGTTTAGTTGGTCGGAATGGAAAGACAGGAAGGACGTGAATACATAACACATATATTATATTATTATGTATAAAGTAGGTATAAATATAAGTGTCATAATAAGCCTTTTTGAAGCCATAAAATATGCAATTCCAAGCAAGCTGAATAATTTTCCAATAAATTTTATGTAGAGGACGAAACGAGCTACGACAGTACTAGTTTTATGAGCATTTTAAAGACTTATTAACGGTTTTAGAACTCGCTGCAAATTAAAAGACTGTCGGCAGCGTTGCAAATTCAAGTCTTCAGTGGAAATCGCATCATGAAAAAGTGCAAAAACCTCTTTATTTCAACCAGTGGTGGTTACCTTTTTGCAGTTTTTACATTGTACATGCATATTTTCTATGCTCTATGGGAAAACCCTTCCGAGAGCCCATCTGAGACTAAAGGTGTGTTTTAGCTGGTACGAGTTAGGCTGATTATGAACATTTCTTTTTGTCACACGGAATGTGGTGTAGAACTTATTGCCGTGTTGAAATGGACAGGCGCGGGTTGTGACTACCCACTTTTGCTATTTTAAAGCCGATAAGGCTTAATATATAGCATGTTTCTGGCATATGTACGGGTTTGGTTATGTTACAAGGTGGCCAGGGCACCATAGGTATAGCGAAAGTTACATTACACAGTAAATAAATTTTTGTACAATAAATATTTTATTTCCAGCGTAAGAACGTTGATCTCGATTGTGTCTGGTTTTGTTCAGTTCACGCAAAAATATCATCTAAAATAATTGCATCTGTTCTTTGGGTATTGGGAAATGTTATATACCTATGCCTGTACAATATTATACCTACCGCAGTTGTTTGTGTAAGACACCGGGTACCGTACCTACGTACCGTTGTACAATAAATCAGAATTGTCAGTGTATTCGGAACTGTTGATTGAAAATAAGTCTAAAAATATAAATAATCGATTAAGATTTTTCTTCCTTCAAAGTAAAAATTACAGATAGACACTTCCACAAAGCGTGTCATCAATAATGCGCACATACACCGCCGCGTTCAGTCGGGGCCACGCAACGAGCCCCAGAATGAATACTTTATTATTAGCTGCCTTTATTTATAAATAGTACATTGCTTTTAATGTTCCTATGCCTGGCCTCGCTCGTCTTTGAAATATGGTAAAGGGTAGCTCGCAGAAAGGGCTTTAAGTGCAAAGGTCGCTGATCGCTTTTGTACCTTTGAGTTTCTTGCACAAACGTAAATGGGGTCATCTATTTTTAGCTTGTGGGGTCACCTTTTATCTAAGCACTGCTTAGAATACCTTTTAAAACTTAATTCAGCCAATTTTAGACTTCCTGAGTGAAGTGTTCGTAGCCCCGTTTACTCAGTGTTCAGTAAACGATGACTTCTTTAAGCGTTTTTCACTATAGCCGGTGCTCAGGTGAGTGATCGCCCTGTGACATTAAATTTTTGAGACTTTTAGTGCTACGCAAGGCATGTTAAGCCATTTACACGGTTTATATGCGAGTTGTAAAATTTCAATAGGGACTAGTCACAACTCACAATGCGCCTGTCTATTTCAACACAGGGATAGGCTCACCACCTCCTGTTATACAAATGGTATACTGTGGACGTATTCGGTAGTAAGCCTCTGTCTACTCTATTGAAACTAATTTAGCCTCCATAATCTTCCTAGAAATTCTAATCCAGAGTTCAGAAACCTACCAACACATCATAACTCCAGTATCACTGAATAACTATCATGTTTTGGTACCCTTCTTGTTTGTGGATATCTTTCATGGATGCCATACTGGATTCTTACCGCCTAAAACCACACGTGCCCTACCACTAAGGTGTCTATGGCCGGAAGCCCCGGGCGAGCTCTCGGAAGGACTTACCCGCTGTGGAATACGTATGCATGTACTTTAAGAGACTGATATCTGTCATCTAATATGTTCAAATGTAATAAAAATATCACATGTACATGGTTTTTTACTCCAAGAAAAGAGAAAATAATATTAGTAGGCACGCAGTTGTCGGGCTCAGTTATTACAGGACTTATTGAAAGACGGGAAATTTTAAGTTTATATACCTAGTTGGGCTTAATCCAATTTTTAATAAGTTCGCACCGACCGACAACCCCCTAGTATCAGTAGTCCGATTAAATAGTCCGATGATCGAACTACTGAGACTTTTTTGACTCAGTAGTCCGATGATGCAGATGATTATAAATCATCGGACTACTGAGTCTTTTGGTCCGATTAGACATTCCGGAATACGAAATGTATGCAGTAGTATTCACATTTGTTTTCCATATTCATTTTTTCCAACATGCTTATTTTGACATTCGACATTCCGAAATAAGAAATGGATGCAGTAGTATTAACTTTTGTTTTGTATTTTTTTAACATGCTATTTTTTTTATAAAATTGCTTAATATTTAGCATGTGGGAAAAAATAATTTGCAAAACGAATGTTATACTACTGCATTCATTTCTTATTTCGTAACGTTGAATCGGACTAAAAGACTCAGTAGTCCGATGATTTATAATCATCTGCATCATCGGACTACTGAGCCGGAAAAGTCTCAGTAGTTCGATCATCGGACTATTTAATCGGACTACTGATACTAGGGGCCGACAACTCCATTAGGTACATAAACCTTGTCAAGTTTATTTTTAATTTTGGCAAGATTTTTAATCAGCTTATCAAGTGATATTATGTTTTCTTTTTTCTATCTAGATCGATGTCAATAGATAAACTGGAATAATAAACAGAGAGAATGGAAGGTGCCCAAAAACAACAATTTCATAACAAAAATCATTTCACTAGCGCAGTTTGTGGTTTTTGTTTTCCACTTTCATATTTTATACGACTCTGTCGGCGACAAACGGCTAAACTTTTAATTGCACTACACCAATAGATGGCGCTGACACCGGCTCACTTCATTCCGGAATTAAAATGCGAAGTAATTATGAGTTGAGACGAATGAAAACAAAGTTCGTAGTGGCGCCCTCTGGCGGGGGTCAGACGGAGCGCTTAGCTTTAGTTTTTAATTTTGTAAATGACACTTGTACCGGGTCTCGTCTCGGTGTGTTGTTATTTAATTATTTCTCAAAGACTTTCAGTGGTATATTTAAATTATTAGCTTCTGTAATCGTCTAGCCTTGTTAGATTAAAGTTTTTTCTTGAATCTTGAGACTACGACACGACTTTGCGAACTGGTATACCTAATAATGTAATTTCGTGTTTTCTCATGTAAAAAATTCTCAGGCGCAGGTTGTGATGGCCCTCTCTGTTCAAATATTTCAACACGACAAAAAGAGCTGCTTTATCGATTGTCATGTTACTGACAACTGGCACCAACGGCTTACCGTGCCTTCCGAAGCACAGAAACACTGAAAAAATAAAACGTCACAAAGTGGTCAGCCACATCTAGAGTTACTAGCGACGGTGATCGCAGAACACTGAGGCAGCGGGCCACGAACGCTGCGAATGGTTGCCGTTCTCCAAATAAGAAACAAAAATAATGTTTCCCAACATCTTAGTCTACACTTTTTAGCTGAATGGTTGAGCACCGCCTACCAAAAAATCTCCATAAAGCTTCTTTTGAAGAAACTCATAGTATTGACGTTTGGGAAAACTGTAGCAGGAATGAACTGCAATGCGTGTGCGGATAATTAGATTATTAAAATCAAAATTATGGATAATATGAATCACTATCCGATTCGAGGATTACTATTAGGATACCCTACTTACACATATCGACGGTTAAAAGGCGAATTGATTCAAGCGCCATTCTGGGCGATATTGAGTTATATACATTATTGGAATCGTGGAATTTTTCCGCGTCGTTTGAGCCGGGTTTGAGGCTAATCTGAGCACTTTTATGGCGCTTGACTCCATGACGAATTTGGGTATCTTTTCTACTTATTAGGTATCAAGTGTAGTAATTTTGGTTGTTTTTTTCAAAGCATGTATATAAACCCATTTTAAAAAAATACTTTTTTTAACTATCTGTAGTTTAAACCATTAATCCCTGGATAAATTAAAATGGTTTTGACGTTTGAATTGTTTTTACTTGAACTTAAATAATTTAACTTGGATGTTAATTTATTTTGCTTCAACCAGATTTATTAATGTATGCAACTTAAATCCATGGATATAAAGTCTAGATGGAAGGTCAAGGCGCAGAAACGGCGCAAAAAAATTCCTGCAACTGTTACATGAATTGGTCTAAACCCGCCGCTCAGTACCGATCGTGCCGCTTTGACGTCACCACGTAAAACGCGCGCCAAGTAGTCTACGAAAATCTAGCTAAAATGTCGTTTTGTGCAATTAAAATTTGTAGAAATTATAGTAGGAGATTAAAAACTTCTAAACATGTCAGCTATCATCGGTAAGAACCCAAAATAAAGCTTATTTTAATTTTTCTTTTCTTCATTATTAATCTCGCAATATTCATCAGTGTTGCCACTTTATTGTTTTATTCTCCCAACTTAACAATTGGGAAAGGGGTAAGTATACCTAACTGGTTAGTCTAGGAAATGATTATATTGATTTCTTAATACACTATGTACTAATATATTATTTATTATAATTAATAGGATCTAATAAATCAATTTCGAAAGTTCATGTGTTATTAATTTAACATAGTTTTTGAATGAAGAATAATTCTTCATTCAAAAACTATGTTAAATAATTATTTATACTGTTGATTGACGGCACTTGGTGGAACTTGCTGCACATATTGAAAACAACACTTGTACTATTCCACAATATTTATTATTATAAACCTGACCGGTTTCGCTTTACAGCATCTTCAAAGGTCTAGATGGGAGGACAAATATGTTAAATAATATCTAGTAGGTAGGTAGTTTTTATTTTATAGTTACAGTTATTTCTGGGTTATGTTGCTCTCGATACTTGTGGAATCGGTTTATTATACTCCTTTTTTTTATTAAAAAAGAAGTTACCTGTACACATTATTTACATTTTTTTTATATCTTTTTGATCAGGAATATTTTATATACACATTTTATCTAAAACCTTTTAGATAAGGAATATTTTATGTGAGTATTGTTTGGTATTGTTATTTTATTTATGTTAGTATTTTTCCCGTCACTTGTACGGCTCTCAAAAGTAATAAATGTTCCCCGATTTTAAAACATTTCGTCGTCATTAAAGGGAATATCGAGCCGTAAAAGAATTTTCAAAATCAAGCCAGTAAGTAGTTCCTCAGAATCTAGCATTTAAACAAATTAACCATAATATACAAACAAACACGAAATATTCCGTTTTATACGCACACATTTATTCTAGTTTTGAAAAATTGCTTAAAATAAATGAAGGATATGAAGCCACACAACTCCTAATAGTTTTTCAGTGCATTATATTCGATTTGCTCAATACATTATATTAGAATTCAGTAGATTCTAGGTATCCACCAAGTTAAGAAACAAAAAAAACAATAGAACGTGTGTAACGGGCAGGTTATAGGTATACAAGTTATTAATTTACCTACATCACTATGCAGTCAAGACGCGTGAACAATTTTATTACTTACACAAAAAAAAAATTACAAGCAGACACTTCAATTTTATTTATTTGTATTAATACTCATACCCAATAAACAAATATGTATACACTGTTGATAATAGTAAATATTATACATCCTTCATTATATATTAAATTAATTACATAAACTATAATAAGACTTAGTTTAATGCAATTTTAGGGAGAAGCTGGTATCATTATTTACGCACACAGAAAAGCCGACGCACAGTGTAAAGACACTGGCCACTCGACGGCGCACGCACACATTTGGGAAATCGTAAGCCGTTTTGTTCATGTCGATTGTAGAGCGACCGTCCATCTTGACCTTATATAATCAAAGCTTAAATCATTTTGCCTTGAACATTTGAATAATACCTCTGTCGCTTGAATTAATCTTACCTGAATAAGTATAATGGAAATATATGACTTGTGCTGATTATCCTTGACCAGTTTTTAGTATTTATGCCATTTAGAACAATTTTCTCTATGCATAAAATAAATATGTGCACGTTTGATTACTTTATATTAGTCTAATATTTAAACTTATGTCATACTTAAATTAGTTTACTTCTTTCACCTCGCATTAAAAATGGCATTTATATCTCAAGTAACAGAATACAAGCCAACGCGGGTAGGTACTTGAACCCACAACACGCGCAAAAAAAGACAACTTGGCCCAGACGGGACTTGAACCCGCAACCTTTGCCTAATCCAGGGCAATGCTCTAACCAATTTTTTTTTTTTTTTTTTTTTTTTTTTTTTTACGCTCATCTCTACCGTGGGCAGAGCCTAGTTAATACAGGTATTCTTTCTAGCTATCTATATTCGAGTACATGCCCCGCAGGGCTAACGGAACTACTTCAAGAGATGGCGGGGGGCGGGGACAGCTTGGCCCGTGTGTTACGTGCAATTTTTAAAAACTCTCTAACCAAACGCTCTAACCGATTGAGCTACGGGAGCCGTACTGATACAAGTTGAAATTCTTCACCTTATTGTAACCGCCATTTAAGAGCATTGCCCTGGATTAGGCAAAGGTTGCGGGTTCAAGTCCCGTCTGGGCCAAGTTGTCTGTTTTCACTTTATAATAAAAATATTATGAAAAAGTTAGCATACTAATTGCTTTAAATATTAAAAATCTATAGATTGAGTCGGAGACATCAAATCAATGTATAAAAATGATTGCAATATCGTTCATTGATATCAGAGTTGCTAAGTAGCTCGATAGATGGCTCTGTGCCATACTCTTAAATGGCGGTTACAATAAGGTGAAGAATTTCAACTTGTATCAGTACGGCTCCCGTAGCTCAATTGGTTAGAGCATTGCCCTGGAATAGGCAAAGGTTGCGGGTTCAAGTCCCGTCTGGGCCAAGTTGTCTCTTTTCACTTCATAATAAAAATATTTTAAAATGCTCTCCTGTAAAGTTCTCAAAATGGCGCTGGAATCAAGTCGCCTTTTAACCGTCGATATATTAGTGAATATTATACACGGTGTCAGGGTTTGGTGCAGTAATAACGTGCAGAGCTTACGCTGATAACAGCGGCGTTCTGCATGCTCAATGAAGCCCTGAGCGTTCTAATAGCCTGTACGCTTTAAAGGCGAACAGTGGTCGTAGATTGAAAGCTGATAATATAATGTATAATTGCCCGCTACTCAGGCACTTAATGCAGTAGTACCTTAAAAATAGTATTACAGACTAGCCGATATCACGCGGTTACATTCGCGTTGAAAGAATGTTTAAAACTTTTCAGTGGATTCAGAGCCTATTCAATGCAAACAAACTTTCTTCCTTTAAAATTAGCATTGACAAATCCGCGTTGGATTTCGAGTGTGGACTTGAAACATAACCTTTATCTTTTTTCTAACACTATGTTCATGGAGTAACAAACATCCAAAGATCTTCACAGACTTTCACATTTATAATATTAGTAGGATTCTATCGTGATACATAAATTTTGTTTATAAATTATCACTGTAGTGAGTTAATTTGATATGTCTCGGCCCTCAGTTGAGAGCCGCCACGTTGGCTGAGCTCTGACGCTAAACTGGATATTATGCGCATCAAAATACACTTACGACAATGTTGTGGACACTAAGAACCTTTGTGTTAAGTATTCTTTGAATATGGATTAATGTGTTAATATTTTTTGTCAAGTTATTTAGTTCAGTTTATTTTTACTATTACTTAGTGTCTTCCAAGTTGCTTCTTAACCTGACTTGGGTTTTGAGCCAGCGGTCGCTTTTACTACTTACTGTAATTGCATAATAAAAAGAGTAGGAAAATGTGAAGTTAGCTCACACACATTGCCAGTAGTTCTGCTGGTTCCACGCAATAATGGCCATCATTATGCTCCTCTATAGCAGAATTATGTCTGTATAACCTTCCTGCAATGAGAACAAAAGGTCCAACAGAACATAAACAGAAGTTGAACTTCCACCTCCATTTTCTTCATTCGCATTACTCCTTCACGCCAAATGTATTCTACAGAAGATAGTGGAGATTCTAATTGATATTGTATTCAGTCTGGTAAGCACCACGACGTAAATGTGCTCAATTACTTCAGGCACCTTTATGTATTGTATGTAAAAGGAACTAACTAAAATAATCTAACTCCTTGACCTGTTCGTTACGGATAAAACACTTTTTTTTTCGTGTTCTTGTACGACATTTTACAGACAAGGCTATAATTGTGTGTGTGTGTGTGTGTGTGTGTGTGTGTGTGTGTGTGTATGTGTGTGTGTGTGTGTGTGTGTGTGCACAGCGTGTGACAAGACAATATCTACATTGGAAGCTGCTGTTATTGCTCGTCCTTGTATTGTTTCAGTGTGAAACACGAGAGGCCTACATAAAAAACCCTTTAGCACGAACTTCGATACGGTACACGGGCTTCTTCATAACAATTTACGCTAAAGCTTACAGCGCGGGTGTACTATCTAAATCTGATATTGTTCTAGTCAAATCCTTATCGTGTTATCCTCGTGGCCATGGATGGATTTCGTTACGGACAGGCCCGGAGTAGTCCGCGGGAACAATATAGACCAATTTCAATTACTTTTTCGAGGACAGGACAGACAAAGTCGTTTATAACTGACACAATGTCAGAGCACAAATTGACTTTTTTGTACTTTTAAGGTTAATTATAACGTTCAAAGGGTCAGGGAAGTAGCATGGCTATTAAGGCGTCACAACATTACCTCTCTAAACTTTGCGACATGACTTGGCATCGGAAATCAAACAGATTTTTTTTTTTAAAGCGGCTGTTAATTTTTATTCTATTTAAATATTTCTGTCGCACATTATCATACACTCGGTACCGCAGCAATCCGAATTGAGGTGCACTCTTAACCTTCGGTCAGTCGCGCCATTTTACTTAACGAGGATTGTTGCGTGGGGTTCTGGAGAACCCCAATGAAAAATAGAATGTAAAATAGGAAATTATAAGTATTTCACATAATTTATCATTACATTATTACTTGTTTGTCAAACTACAATAAAACAATGATAAATTATTAAGCAATATGTATTTAATTACCTCTTAAACTTATAATCTAAAAGTAGGAACCTATTTTTCTCACTCTGAGATCACTTTTACCAAAAATAAATAAAATAAAGAAATCTAATCCGTAATTATTTACTTTATACTTTTTTGGCATCATATAGAAATAATTAACTTTGTAACATATAATATATAAGGAATAAAAAAAATCGTAATTTTACGAAATTGTATGCTCCTCGCGTGGGGTCTTTGAGAGCCCATGTGTCAAAACAGGTCCGTATCACACGGCGCTTACGCCCGAATTGAAGTTAGCCACTGCCCGCGCCAACTACAATCTAACTTAGGAGGGTACATAAACTACTACACTGCTACAATAGATTTAAATAAGAAAATTTTGCATTTTTGTAATGTTCGGACTTTCAAAGACCCCACGCGACGGACCGAAGGTTAATGTGGTAGGCGCACTCGCGCGAGCGCGGCGAGACAAACCGCCACGCGGCCTCCGTGTCCGTGTCCAAGCCGTTAGTCGCCCGGGATCTTTCGCGCGGTAAGGTCACGTTCCTGTGACTCACGGTGTCGCTCCCGCGTACTTAGTTTTGATTGAAGTGAATTGAAAATGCGACCTACACTAATCTGGAATACGCGGACATGATAGAATGTTACATCCGTGTTATAAGTCTATGGTTACATCAGTAGTGGTAATAATTTAAGTGCAGCTCGTGTTTTCGCTACCGGGAACTCTACGGTAACGTAAGAATAGTTCTAGCTTTTGCAACTTCCTTGGGGCTTACCAGTGCTTACTAGACTATATTTTCAGTATGCAGTTTCAGTTTATAAAAGTTTGAACTAGAAGCAAAGTTACAACGTAAAAGTGTAAGTAGGGGAGGTAGGGGAGACATGGGCAGTTGGGAGACATGGGCACCCCCCTTTTATTCTGACTTGATTTTATTTTTTTCTTGATTTGGTAGTTTACTTTACCGATTGGCAACGCTGTTCATCCATAGTGTATATATCATTTCTGTCAGTTGTCAAACACAAACACGTTTGAAGGTTATGCGCTAGCAAAAGTAAATATTTTGTTGTGGTTTCGGGTCGTTATAAAGAGAAAACTATTGAAAGGTATGTGTATTTTTTATTATTTATCTATTGTATATTTACTAATCTATTAATGAAACTGAAATTCAAGCCTAAATACGTAGATTCAAAAAAATACCGGTAATCTATGTCTAAAATGTATACAGAGGGAGTAATGGGCATTTGAACGTGCGGGTGGTTTGGGCATGCCCAATGGTCCCTCCTATTATGTTCAGTATAGGATTTTTAACTATTGGTTTAATTTTATTTACAGAAAGATGCCATTTAATTGCAAAAAGAAAGGTTTGAGACGGGAAATTCCTAAAGATTTAATATTAAGAGCCATAGAAGAGGTATCAAAAGGATCAAAAATAAAAACAATAGCTGATAAATATGAAATCCCTAAATCAAGGTTTTTTTCTTTTATTGAGTTTTTAATAGTAAATTGTTTAACTAATTTTTGAATTCCATTATGAATATAAAGTGATTTATAGGCCGTGCCCAAGCCTCCCACAGGGTATGTCCAAGCCTCCCTACCATAGGGAGCATTGGGCACTTTTGACTTAGTTTAAAAAATATCTCGTAATGTTGAGATTGATTGTAATTTTTAAGAAAGCTCTTGAATTATATCTAGCCAAATGTGTGGTGCAATAAGAATTGGCAATAAAAGTTGATTATCTATAAAACCTGATTTTTTATGCAATAAATAGTGAAAAAGTGCCCATCCCTCCCCTACCTCCCCTACCTACTACGAGGAGAAATGCATGATGCTTAAGTTAAGTTCCAGTATATTGTCTTGCTACATGAATTCTTTTCAACACGATCTCTCTGTCTCATAGAAACGGGATACCCCTACTCCGATATCCTGATCCTGAGACAAGGCTGCAATGATCAACAAAGTCTTTGTCAGGAACCCTAGGGCTATAAAGACGTACGGATTATTGCCGGGCTCTGGGACCATCGCGTGGTACAGAGGAGAACACTGTGTGGGTGTCTGGGACTTGTGACTAGAATTTCGAACTCCTTTCCACACGAACTACGAACTCCGCACAAGGAGGTGGATTAAGCTAGGTAAAATACAGAGCTCAATGTTACACTTTTACGCTTACTTACTCATGAGCCGCATTTTATATCCGTATTGTATCCCAATGCGGCTTATACAGATATCCAATATCATTTGATAGAGGTTCACTCACTATTCAATGTACTCGTTCAATTTTGGAAAACTTTCTATGTTCACATAGAATTATTGAACACTAAATGATGGCTGCGACTTCGCCCGCATAAAATTATGTTCCCGTTCCCATTTCTGGTTCTGTCTCTAAGAAAAGTAGTGTGTTATTCTGGAATATATTAATATGTCTGTACCAAATTTGTAGAGCCTCATCAAGTAACAAAAATCTCCGCAAACTTGGAAATTATAATGTGACTAACTGATGCCCGCGGTGTTTCCTGTATCCAGGAAGCTGTTCCAGTTCTCGTACCCATGGGAACAATATCCAAATATCTTCTTAAACTTTCACATTTTAATATTAATAGTAGGTAGAAGTAAGTATATTAATAGTAGGTATAACCTATAGGTTGAAGCGCTCGTGGCCCCGCGGACTCAGTGTTCTGTAAACGATCACTGCAGTAAGCAACATTTACTATGGCTGAAAATGGATGGGTGACCACCACGTGGACCACTTTGTGACATTTATTTACGAGCGTTTCCGTGCTTCGGAAGGCACGATAAGCCGTTGGTCCCGGTTGTCAGTAAAATGACAGTCGTTAAGTCAAGTTGAAGGCCTTACGGGCGGCTTGAAAAATTTCAACCGTGGGTCGTCACAACCTGCGCCCGGGTCGGCAGCGCGTGTGTAGCGCCTCTGGTGTTGCAAACGTCTATAGGCTACGGTTACCAACCTTCCGGTGGGCCGTAAGCTTGTCTGCCACCTAAGTAGTCTAAAAAAAAAAAGGTGAGAGGATTGTTGTGACGTGACTTCCGTGAGAGGTTCAACCGCATTACTCCGTAACCACTCAAGACAAGGGACTGCTGTAAATAGATTTGCCTCGGAGTGAAGTCCATTTATAAAGTAGACGTCATGCTTGTTTATCGGTATTACAGCTACTTACTTGGACCTTGCGCCTCTTTTCGACAGTTTTAGGACGTGGATTTATTATGTAGAATTATGTAGCAAGTATGTATTATTATGTAGAAATACGAAACTGCATAATTCATACGTACAATTAATACATGCCTACACTCAAACACAAAATGTCGTTTGCCATTCAGGTAAGCGACATTTTGCTGAGCTGTAGTCCCTTTTGGTACTATGTCGGTGTTATCTTGTGATCTTGTAAACCTGCAATATTATTGGCATTTTACCAAATAAAGATTTTTCTATTCTATTCTATTCTATTCACAAAAATAATACACTCAAAGTCGAGGGATTTACTCTAACACTTTCTAACCATACTGTCAAAGGGTACCTTACCTGAAAGGTATCCCCGAAGCAATAAAATAAGATTAAGATAGAGAGGATAAAGTAAAACAAAAATCCCTGCAATAACAGATTGACCAAAACAAAAACATGAACAACAAATGCACACTAAGTGCAAACAACTATTTCACGTGTTCAACCACTACAGATAAAAGCTTTCAAGCCACACACAGCGATGATCGCGACGTTTTTTCCTTTAAACCAGTACTGCCCAAACCCCAAACAATCAACGAAACCACTGAACCAAATTATCCCTTAGCTCAGGAAAAAGCTGACAGACCCGGTTTGTTTCCCTAGTCGATACAACCAAACACACTGGTCTGCGCTTACATAGAAATGTTTTGAATCGAAGAGGCCTTGTTAAAGTGGTCGTATACTAATAGTCAATTGAACGTAACATGTAGTTATGTTTCATGTATCCTATGCTTGGAATCGAAAGAATGTCAGTAAATTATTTCACCCATAGGTCTTTGGCTCAAAGATCGATAAGATTTTAATATTTTTATTTGGATATTTTCATTTCCAACGTCGTAATGTCTAACGAATAAACCATAACAATAAGAGGAACAAGGCAAACAACAAAAACCTTGCTGAAATTGGAGAAAACATTAATTAAAATCTATCCTATTTCCCAATATGTAACATAACACACATTTAATTTTGGAAAACGTTAAAATGGGATGATAGTTTCGGAGTTCATTGCAGATAAACATGATATATGGTAGGTATATTAGATTATGAATAAGTATTTATTAATTACTACATTTTAATTTTTCAGTTAAAGAGAGCAAAGTGCAGTTTCAGGTAATACTCATTATTCTCATTAATGATATTTATACGAGCGATCCTTTTTTGTTACGTGTGGAAATACTAATGGATGCTATGCCGGATTTCTACCGGATAACATAACACGGTGTGTCTCCCTCACCCGGTGTATTCGCTACACATACCTACTTGCCGAAACATTCATGCCGTATAAGAACGATACCTGCAATTTGTTGTATATGGTAACGAGTTCTAGCCCATATGTGACGCCAACTATTATTTATACATACATACATACATATACTCACGCCTTTATCCCCGAAGGGGTAGGCAGAGGCCTATACCGGCCCACATTTCACCGTGTACAATTCGGTCCCACGTAACAGGTGGTGAGCCCATCGCCGTGTTGAAATGGACCGCCGCCGTCAGAGCCTCGTCCGTTGTTCAGCAGGTGCACGAGCTTGCACGTGAGGTTGACTTGGGCCCGAAGGTGTTGGTAGGGCCCCACTACACCCATTATTATATATACTACTACATTATTTATAGATAGAAAAATATTCAAAACATGTAGGAAACTGGGACAGAACCACTTGACAAGGCGGGTATTAGCTACTAAACTACAGAATACAGGATTCACCCGCGTGGCTCCCGTTCCTATAGGAATTCGGGAATAAAATATGTAATCTATGTTTTCCAGGGATAGCTAGCTTTCCAGTGAAAGAATTTCTCAAATCGGTTCAGTAGTTTCGGGCTCTATTCGATGCAAACAAACAAACAATAAATTCTTCAATATTATAGAAAAAATAAATAAAATTGATCAATTTCCACACATTGTAGGCGTCAAACGTAAAGTTATGAAACATCAAACCGTTTGGGCGGAGGGAAATCATACACAATACAAAAGGCGTTTGTAGAGCTAGCCGCAGTGTTACATTTAATGATCTTATTAATATGGACCCTTTTTAATCGCTGAATGAATTAAATATGAACCGTAGCGGGCTATAATTTGTTTATCGTGAAAATCTTTCAACTTGATTAAATCACAAATGTTCTCTTCTCTTTTACTTATAATAATAAATTTTCTTTTTTGTGCTAGCTGTAATAATAAGGTTAAAGTTTAATGTGCAATAGGTATATTCGTCACACTGTATGTCAAATAACGACGGTTGAAAACTGGTATTGAACGGTGTATTAGAAAGTGGCAATTAGAACTTTAAAATGTAGCTATTATTGCCCTGGTAAGGTATGGAAATTCCTTCCTTACACGGCGCATAACTCAGTAATACTTATTGCGCTGGTGCACAGTGAAATACTCGTGAAGTATTATCGCTCTACTGTGAGCTATTAAACAGTTGCACAATGCATCCTAACGAGTTACCCACTGCCCACCACAAGGACGAATATTACAAATATCCCCTCTACTGGTGGGGGTGCTCAGCGGGGACAGTGAGCACTGTGGGCGCTGTTGTATAGAGAGACATTAATTAGCTATTGAGTGTACAACACTGGCCTTTGACAGGGTTGTCGCTGGCCTGCCGTAGTTGTCATTAATCTTTCCGTACGTTCGAGTCAATGGAAGGTATAAAGTATTGAGAGAGCTAATCAATGTACACAAACTACGCTGTTCAGGACTTTATACACTTTAAATACGTACATAATAGTCACCCCTTTATCTCCGAAGGAGCATGGACAGACTGTAACCTGACCACTATATTGAGGTTCCAGTGTTAAATTAACCAGGCGAAAGTTGACTATGGTATTTTTATTTTATTTTTTTAAAGCTGCCTTTCAGTTATTCCGAACCATTGCAGCGTCAGTGTCAAGACAAATTGTCAAAATTAATATGGCATTTGACAACTACTGCTATGAACGAGACGTCGCCGTCGTCTTTGATGTATTGACCGCCAACGCGGTGTCTGGCGTTCAGACGTCGCTCGGAACATTCACGCTGAAGTCGGACGCCGCGTATAGCTTTTAATTGGAGACCATAGCCTACCCACATTTCGTATTCACTACAAATAAATTTTACTTTGATAAAAAAAATAAGTAGCATAAAGCACAAAAAAAATAAAGCGTGTAAAACAAAGAGTATGTTGTGTCAAGAACAGTCTGTGTAAAGTCCCCGGACTGTGCCTGCGAGTGTGTGCTGTTCAGGCTATTCCAATGGAATATTTAGTTAGGCTCCATTCACACTGCTACACGCGGCGCGCAACAAAGCGCCATTCTTGTGAAGGAGTGTGTTGTAGTCAAATTCTCGTTAAAGTTACAGCCAGTGACGTTTAGATTTAGCCGTTATTACCCGAACTGTCGAAGAAAGGAGGGTAATTTTTTTTTAGTATGGTTTTAAATATTGAGATTGAGAATTTGCGCATCAAATTTTCAGTGACAGATAGTCGCAGTCTGTCTTGATACAGATATCAAAACAGTAATTGGTTGACCTTGTGCGAAATAATAACATGGGGGATTGGATGGCCAAATCCGAAACTATAAGGAATAGCGAAAAATGCTCAAAGGAGTCACGAGCCCGATTTTGATGAAAATTAAAACCTCATCATTAGATTTTTGAAAAACCAATAATCCTAGCTGGAAATCGAACCCGTTGATTTAAAAAAAAAACACGCCCTATATTATTATAGTCCGATCCTGCCCGATCTGGAAATAATGTAAACATGTCATGTTTTGACAGTCGTTGTCTAAGACAGATGAGTAGAAAACTATAGTATGACAAATCATTGAATTTTTTACTATCCTGAGTAGGTTTTTTATATGAAAATAAACTATCGTAAAGAAGTTATTTGGTGTCGAAATGATTGTAAGAACACTGTATGACTCCTGGATACTGGAATATAATCAGGGTGAATACTCAATTGCAAGTAACTACGGATATAATAGGATCAAATGTGTTTGTTTACATTTTTGCGCAAAGCTATTGAAATACAGTATACACTATACGATAGTGTTGCTATTAAGGATCTTATTCTGGGAATTAATGATATACGGCAAACTAAAGGAAAGTGCTCATCTTTAGCAAAATACAATTTATTTGTCTTACGTTAACTGATTAATTGTTCAGGAGGGGGTGTTCGCCGGGGGAGCCCAGGGTCCGGGAGGAAAATTAGACCATTGTTTTCAATACATAGCTGGATTCGAGACCTGAGGGATCGTTCTGCATTCAATATTATTGATTCTGTTTAGAATATTCTCCAAAGAATCATTCTGAGCATGATTGAAAACACGGAATAGTTACGATCCATTCTGGGATTTCGAACGAAACAAATTATGATACTTACAAAATTTACGTACATAAATAAATAAATAAATATTCACGGACATTTCACACAACGCTATCTGATCCCAAAGTAAGCATGAAATAACCTGGTTGTGTTATGGGTATCAGACCACGGATACTTATTTGGAGGCACGGCAGTGCCCCCAAGCCAAGTCGAGCGCGAAGCAAACACTGCCGTACCATCCTTTACAGGAACCATTTCGCCGCATTTTCAGGCCCCTAGTAGAGAACCTCTGGATTGGTCCACCTTGATAATGAACCTTTTATAGAAATAAATTAACATTCCGTATTACGTTCTATCGAGTCTTTCGCGATGTCCCATTCATATGCGAAGCGGAAAAGCACATATGTAGAAAACGACGACGACATTATTAACATACAGATGCAATTATTAAATAATGATATTTCTGTTGGTTACGCATTAGAGAAACTGCAAAAATTCATTCAAGTATAAAGTAGTTCTTAAGGAATTAAGGAATTCTTTGACGCCTGATAGTCCTCATATACTTACCTAATTATTAATTTTATTTTTATTTAGCTTAATTTAGTTTAATTAGAATTTAGTTTATTTTATTTCTTTAAGTGTTAAACATTTAATCCTAAATGATAAAGGCGTTTAATTTCAAATTAAGTACCTACTTACCGTCTAAGTAGACACAGGTGAACCACGACCAACATAATTTATTTAAAAAAATATACATTTGATTAACGTGTACCACGGAAAAAAATAATTGGTCGTGGTCCACCCAGGTGAACCAATGAGGTGTACCATGGGTTGGGAGGGTTCAGCTGGTCTCAGATGTATTAGAGATATGGTAATGCCCCCTTCTACTATTGGGACATAAAAAATCGACATCTGACACATCTTTTAAATTAATCTAGCCTATAGCATCCCACTGCTGGGCGAATGCCTCCCCTTCTGCTTTTAATCACTACATATTATAAAACAAAGTCCCCAGCCGCGTCTGTCCGTCTGTCTGTCTGTTTGTTCACGATAATCTTAAAAACCACTGCATGGAGTTTCAGGCTGAGATCACCAATCGAGAGAGTGGTTCTCGAGGAAGGTTTTCGTATATAATTTGTTGAGTTTTTGTTGACATTGACTAAAATATTACGACATTAGTTGGAGACGTCAGAAAAATAAGGCGTCTGGGAGCTTTTAACGAAAACGCTGCCTAAACCCTTCGAGGTATTACAAAATAATGTACCATGGAATTGTGTATCTTATATAGGCCTACAGAAAAGTCCGCGGCAGCATATGTTTATCTCTTAAGAATAACATACAATAAACATGTTCATTCTTTAAAAAATTAGCAATTATAAAGTGGTAATTGGAATGCTATTTACACCAAGAAAGTGTTAACCCATCTTAATTTAAATACATTAGTGGGCATGAAAATATAATTAAAATTATTTGTTCCCTTTACACCATGCAAGTTAAATGAATACCTTAGGAGATATAGCAAATCAAAATAATGCGCAACGAAATTAATTTTGTGTCGCCATGATTGAACTGGGTTATACATTATACGGGTCACATACTAACTTATTCTTCTACTTTTATCGCAAATATTGTTTCGTTAAAAGTGAATAACGCTTACAGCAGATTACTTTAGGTAGGTGTAATATTTCAAAATAAGCAATTTCATAGAAAATAGTAAACAAAGAGCCTTTATTTTAGAATTTTCTTCAGTATTAGCCATTTACACACAAACATCGGCGTGTTACAATTTTATTACATGTATCAATGTAGTAGACGTAACGTGTATAAAATGACATCAATGAAATGTCATCAATATTCTGAAAAAGAAATTAAACATAGAGTTCACAAACTCTTTTGAAAATACATACTGTACCTACCTTAGAGGATCATTATGAAAATAACATGATAATAAACAACCACCACTAAGCAATACGCTTCTCCAGCGTGTAGCTGTGTTTCTCTGTGATAACCACTATGAGAGGTACCTTTGTTCGGGCCATTCATAGAAAATAGATGGCATAGTGCTGAATACCGCAAAGAACAAGCGGCGTGGCATAGAATGGGGACTATCCTGATATCCTGAAGGATTTAGATGACGCCGATGACCTGTGCTTGCTGAGGCACTCACACGCCACAAATTAGAGATAGTACAGATGGAAACCTACATACTAAATTCGCTGAGGCTACGCACACATAGACAACTCATTCACAGACACGAGGTCAGGTGGTCTCAGCCGAATTTTCGATAGGTACTGATTTGTGCGCGAGTGTGTGCAGCAGAGGGTAGGTGTGACAAAAAAGTACATACATGAGTTTTCCATCTGTACTATCTCCAATTTGGACACACGCCGTCATGCATGTCTACAGGACAATGTGCAAAATGAGACAGCGAATGGAAGGACTGAAAATAAAATCGACAGACGCAGGAGATGAGGTGTGGGGAGAAGAGTCTGTTTCGCTGCGCATTGGCACAGATGTCGAGCGCGTTCACTAATTCACGTAACTCGGAAGTGTCGTGTCGGAAACTGATGGGTTAGAAGAGTACATCATTTCGAGGCTCGCCAAGGCAAGAGCAAACTTCACACAGCTGCGCCCCGTATGGCAGTTGCGAAAATTGACTCGAAAAGTGAAACCCAAAACAAAGTCAACGTTAAAACTGTACTACTCTACGGATGCAAGACATGGAAGGTCAATAAAGACATTTCGCACCAGCTACAAGTTCCAAGTTGACCTCTAACGGATCTTCGGTATTGTACGGGCCCGTTAAAATCACGAACGTAAGCCTATTGGAACGCTGCAGTGAGACCCCTATCCACCAACAGATCAAACGTCGGAAGTTTAGCTGGATTAGACACACGCTGCAAAGGGACCATGATCAAATACCAAGGCAAGCCTTACTGAAACTACTGAAAGAGCGGAGCAGCAATGTGAAATGTTTTGAAAACGGGGAAAATTTAATCGATATAAGAGTATCAGTTGCGCCTCTGCGTAAATGGTTAAAGTTACATAAAAATAATGTATTACAAAATTGAAAAGTAAAAAAGTTCATAAACAAAAAACCTATTTTCGATCTATTCATTTCGTTCGATCACAGTTACCTTTTTATTAACAAGAGGAAAATCCTACATGTATGCTATGCCGGACTCATACCGACTAAAAACACACGCATCCTGCTTAACAACCTACCGTTGGGAGCCCCGGGTAAGCGGAGCTACGGCTACCACTGCGGCCTCACCTATGGGGATGCGGGAGCTATCCCGCGTCTTTGGGAGGTTTTCGATCACAGTAACGTTAATTATTTCTAAAATAATGAATAGTAGCGACGCGACGGGAACAAATGACGTGAAACATGATATCAAAATAACAATAGCACACCGCGCTCTTTCTCTCTCACTTTCTCTCTTTCTCTCTTATAAGACGCAAACGAAGTTGCGCGGGTCAGCTAGTACAAATATAAATAAAATTAAAGGAAAACTCTGGATAAGACTAGACTGGCTTTTATACTTATACTGACAAGTTTACAAGAAGAAATAGTCGAATGATTATCTTTATTCTACTCGAAAATTACACAAATTAAATAAACAAATTACACTAAAATATTAATTTCGCTCAAAATTTGGTCAAAATATAACGGCATGAACGCGAATGGGCAATACAAAAAACTGTTGTACAAGAATCAGAATCGGAAAAAAAGAAAAGAAAGATCTGTAATAATAAAAAAACTACTCCTAAAAAGAAAAAAACTGCGTCTAATAAGAAAATCTAATAAAATAAATCAATATGCCCACGTTTCTACAAAAAGAAGTGAAATCCCACCAAAAACATTCTGTAAAAACTAGCCAAGTCTCGTTGGAGCTACTTGTTTATCTCTAAAAACTAAAAACCTGGCTAATAGAGAGTGCGTTTTATGAAATTAAGGAAATGTGCTAGTATCTAGGTTTATTAATTGCATGCAACTGTCTCATTTCTGTGCATGATAAATTGTCTGATCACTGATGTTACTGCGTGACATGATTGTAACTAATGTTTATGTATATTTCACATGCCTGTGTGGCTAAATAGAAGATCTGTAATCTATGTAACTAGTGAACACCTAATGTACTCTATTTATATGTGAATAAATATTATCATTATCATTATCATTATCAAAAAGTAATGAGATCTAGACAAAGTCGTGCCAAGTCTAAGGTTCCTTACTGCGATTACTTTATTATTATAGTTAATGTTGTGTGACTTGGCCGTTGAAGGGTACACAAGGGTACAAAACAAGATGCTTCATGACACCATTGCACCAATCTGTCGCCAGAACCGCAACCCATTGACGATCGAAAATTGCCACTTGGAGAACGTTAATTCAATAACTAGTCAATTATTATTATTATAATCATTGATAGAAGTCCTTCTGTACGTCTATTTTATGTTAGATCGGTGGTCGATTTGCCGCTTCAAAAAGAAGAGAGCAGAAGTCAGCATTGTCAATGCTGAATGCATGTGTTGCCCAATCAATAACAGCCTAAAATGAGACACTAGCGTCCAATTACCAATACCAGTATGGGCTATTATCTCGCTTAACAAACATAGGTAGTTACAACAGATATAACATTACGTCTAAACAAAATTGACTTGTACACACTCACGTATAAAGAATTTTCAACGGCCAAGTCACACAACATTAACTATAATAATAAAGTAATCGCAGTAAGGAACCTTAGACTTGGCACGACTTTGTCTAGATCTCATTACTTTTTAGAGATAAACAAGTAGCTCCAACGAGACTTGGCTAGTTTTTACAGAATGTTTTTGGTGGGATATGTATACTTCTTAAATACATACATATTATACATAGAAACACCCATACTCTTGAGACAAACATTTATGGGTCACACAAAGATTTGTCTCCGGTGGAAATCGAACCCACGACCTCCAGCGCCGCAGTCGGTATTACTACCGAGTGCGCCACAGAGGCAATCAAATAAAATATGAATTCTATTAAAATTCCAAACTTTACTTAAATTTGCCGTATATTATTACTTCGCAGAATTTGATCCTTATCAGCGACTTTTTACTTGATGTTTATAAAAACAATTGAGTATTTATTCCTTTGTTCGCTTTGGTCATTTGCCAAAGAGACAATTTCTTTGCTGGCTATTCAGCCTAACCGTTTTCCATACGAAATGCAATTATGTTGGGAAAAGATTTTTTTTTTCACTATGTCTGAACATTGCATACCTACATGATTTCATTAAGGAAGCGCCCCACTTAAGGCTGTAAATGGCAGGCTCTTAGAAACGAAATGAGACAAAAGTTTGAGAGACTTGCAACAGCTACACAAGAGAATTTTCACGCCTGCTGCCGCCCGTGTGTATGGAGCGAAACGCGCTCCCTTTACAATCATTAGGTAGGTACATGTTTTCAGATAGCTTACTAAGCTTAAATGCCATTTTACGTGTTTATGAGACTTTGACAGACTCTTACCGACTAAATCGAAATAAACCACACAGTTCCGTTCCACTGCTTACGGCCGGGAGCCCCGGGTTAGTCCTCGAAAGGATGTCCCAGGGTTCCTGACAGCTGGCTACCACTGCAGCCTCACTTAGGGGTTCGGTAACTATCCTATGTCTTTAAAAAATCTGTATATTATAATACAAAAAGTTTACAAAGAGAAAAGATATGGATGAACAATCGAAATTAAAAAAAAAGTGAATAAATAAGTTGTCGTAGACTTATTTTCTTTTATAGAATTGACTTTTCCTGTTCGAGAGTTGTGATGGAGTTGTGAGTCACGCAAGCACTCTACTAAATACGATTCCGATCATAACATTTGTGACCGATGGGCACACGATGACTGGAGCAAACCGAGCTACCACCATTTTATACACAGACTCACGGACGCGAGGGTTGACTTTGATTAAAACTGGGTACGACACCAAGCATTCCCTCAACTGGACATTTTTAACAAGGATTATAGAATAATTCATTAATTACGCAGAAATTCTATGCAGTTTTGAAAGTCTATTAGTATTTTGTGTAGGTACTTAGTTTCTATTCTGCAGAATACCTACTGAAGATATACTTCATAATTATAAAGGTATTGCAAATTTACCACAACTCTTTGCTCAGTGTCGTAGGCAAATTGTATGCGAAAGTTTTGATTAAAAGAGTGATGAATGAAACTGAAGGAAAAATGTGGGATGTACAAGCAGGATTTATGAAAGGAAGGGGATGCACGGATCAGGTCTTTTCATTAAGATGCCTAGTTGAAAAGTTTTTGGCAAAACGTCAAAAAGTCTATTGCGTCTTCGTGGACTTGGAAAAGGCCTATGACAGAGTGGTGAGGAATGAACTGTGGTCAACACTGTCCATGTATGGAGTGAACAGCAACTTGATACGAGCCTTGAAATCTCTATACGAGGGCTCCAGTGCTTGTGTCAGGATCAATGGAGCTTGCACAGACTTTTTTCCCATCGAAAAAGGTGTGAGACAAGGCTGTGTAGCGTCACCATGGCTGTTCAACCTATACATGGACAGTTGCTTGAAAAAACTACAAGAGTGTGCGTATGGATTAAAAATGAATGAGCTAACCGTCAAATGCCTCCTTTATGCTGATGATCAGGTAATACTGGCATCATCGGCGGATGAGTTGCAATTGATGGTTAATATAATGAACGATGCGCTTAAAAGTAGAGGAATGAATGTTAATGTAAGCAAGACAAAAGTAATGGTTTTTGAAAGAGAGAAATGTATGACTGATTGCTCGATATCGATCGAAGGAAAGAGCGTGGAACAGGTGAAAGAGTTTGTATATTTAGGTTCAAAATTTGCAAGAGATGGAAAGTGTGACAATGATATTGAAAGAAGAGTTTTGGCAGGAAATCAAGTGAATGGAGCCATTCACACCTTTATGAGCAGTCAGAACGTGTCTAAAACGGCAAGGATGGCTGTACATAGAGGAGTGCTTGTCCCTACACTTATGCATGGTAGTGAAAGTTGGGTGTGGCAGGAGAAGCATGAAAGTAAAATTAATGCAGTGGAAATGAGAAGTTTGCGAAGTATAGCTGGAGTGACATTGAGGGATAAAGTAAAGAATAGTGTGATAAGGGAACATTGCGGTATGACAGAAGATGTAGTGACTAAGATAGAGAAAGGGATGCTCAGATGGTTTGGACATGTGGAGAGAATGGATGGAAATAGGCTGACAAAACAGATTTATGAAGCGAGAGTGAATGAGCAAACTGGTAGGGGTCGACCTCGGCATACTCATATCGATCAAATCGATAATCTTCTGAAAAAAGGCCAGGTCAAGAGTACCCTTAACCGAAGAGCATGTATGAAGACACTTATAAAAGTTGAAGAAGCGAAAGTTGTTTGCCAGAATCGTAGCAAGTGGAAAGTCATAGTCTCTGCCTACCCCGTTGGGAGACAGGCGTGATGTTATGTATGTATGTATGTAAATTTACCACAACGGTTAATACACCATCAAACATCATAGGAACGCAAAAATGCGTTCAAATTAGCAGCTACAAATTCTACATGCACTATAAATAAATATTCACGGACATTTCACACAACGCTATCTGATCCCAAAGTAAGCTAGGAGTAACCTGCTTGTGTTATGGGTATCAGAACACGGATATTAATACTTATATACTTTTTAAATACATACATATTATACATAGAAACACCCAGACTCTTGAGACAGACATTTATGGGTCACACAAATATTTGTCTCCGGTGGGTATCACTCCCGACCGCGCCACAGAAGCAGAGGCACAGAGGCACTGAACTGAATATTGAACGTTCAAAATATAATCTTCGATATTTTGAACGTTCGATATTTTGAACGTTCGATTATTTGGCATTCGATTTGGCGTAGTATACGGATACCCCATTACGGGAGAATGATACTAAATTGTAGATTTGTAAAAAATTATGGCGGTCTAAGGAATGGAAACAAAATTTTAAACTGGTTGGTTCTCCAAGTAGAGCAACAAAGCGGGCGTTCCGCTTTGTTGCTCTACTTGGAGAGGGCGGTGCCGTGCCCCTGGATGTGTTCCTATACACGTTCAGATTCATTCTATCTACGGCAGGATCAGAATAGTACCATCATATTTCTAAGAATGGTTAATCAAATAATTTTTTTTGGAATGGAAACACTGCTATGTCCAAAACTAGTCGAACTTTGATTACTATACATATGACATCAACCATAATAGTATGCAGTTCTATTTTTCCGTGTTATTTGCCACATTAATTTTGATCCATCTCACACTCAACTTGTATTTCCAATCTCCAGTCAAATTAATAAGTCATCAACTAATTTAGTTTAGAAGATATTTTAAGATAAATTAGTGCAGAGAATATTACAATATTGCAGACGTAGCACGTAGTAGCGCCTTTCACTTCATGCAGAGGTAGACATTTAACGAGATTAAGCAATTAGGAAGATTCTGAAGGTGTCTGAGTACGCAGTTTTAACAGTTTCTCTACTGGTAGCCAATTTCTTTTGAGTTTTAAACTTGAAATTTAGACATTCTTTTCTATTGTTTATGGCAAGGGTATGAAACCAGAAGACAATCGGAAAAAACAAATAGATTTTGCGTCTAAGTCATAATTTTTGAAGGTAGTTTAAATCATTATTTCTTGTAAAATACTAGAGTTATCTGTGGCTCTGGTTGGATGAACGGCTACGGGATAGGACTTACGACCCCCACGCTCGATCGTATCTGGTACAAAGAACAGCCATCACTAGCCAGCGAGGCATTGCCGAGAGTGTATTGTGCTCATCTACACCGGGTATGGTTAGTGTTGCGTTTTTCAGTAGAGAATAGTGGTACGTGACCCTGTGAAATTCCGTAATAGAACCGCGTAATTTTGTTCTGTGTGAACTGTTGTTTTTTGTTACACAACTAATTATGGTAGCAACATCGTGCATTGGGCAGCTGTGTGTATCTAGCTAGCGCAAGCAAACATCCAAGTTGGCAACGGGCCGGGCCCCGGGGGACCCGCCACGTAATAGCTGCCTGAATACCTCCCACTAAATACTGAACACGAGCTGCCTGGAGCGCCATTCATCTTAAATTGCTTAATAGGGTAATATGTACGTTTATAATTGGATTAGCCGACGATTTGACGCGGTTTCACTCGGGTGAATTGCGAGTTGTTACTTCAGAAATGATAATAATACATTAACGTACTTTAAAGTACACATAGAAACGCCAGTGACACTTCAATAGTGTGATGTGTTGGCTCAAAAGCTTGATCAGATCTATACTAATATTTGAAACAGGAAAGACTTTTTTGTTTGTTTGCATTGAATAGGCTCCGAAATTACTGAATCGATTTGAAAAATTTCTCTACTGCTGAGAAGCTACACTACCCCCGGCTTACATCTATACTAATATTATAAAGAAGTAAAGTTTGTGTGTTTGTTAAATTGTAAGGGGTAATCTCGGGATCTACTGAACCGATTTTAAAAATTCTTTTACCAATAGAAAGCTACGTTATTGTGGAGTGTCATAGGCTATATAGCATCACGCTACAACGAATAGGAGCGGAGCAGTAATAGTAAATGTTTAAAAAACGGGGGAAAATGCGACGGGAACAGGTAATACTCTCTCTTATGTGGCGCAAACGAAGTTGCGCGGGTCAGCTAGTAGGTTATATTTTGTTTCCGTATTCCTACAGGAGCGGAAACTACGTGAAGGAAACCGCGTGGCCGTTTCCTCACGTCACACAAAAAGTGTTATGGAGAATAATCGTAATAGTTTGTTTTACTAATTTACATTATACTATTTTAAAACAAGAGGATGTGATTGGTTTTATCTTTTAAGGGTATATTCTGTAGTATTTGTGGTATGTAACTGAATCTTGAATAATTATAATCCTATTTAACGAAAGAAGTTAAACTTACTGTCGTCTACTAACATCCAAGTGTCGGAGAAAGAGACACCACAACAAATTCCAACAGAGCAGCGCGGCGCGGGGTGTATAGAGCATGTCATGTGTCACGTGTGTCAAGTTACAAGGTGAAGTCTGTCGAGCGGTGAATTCTATCTAATAAACGATTCTCATTGTAGTTTTCTTACACTTATTATTGTTGTCACTTTCTGTTTCAAAGACTGTGATGACGACTCTCAATCCTTTGAAGGAGCCCTAACTACGACTTCACCGCGGATACCTTCAATTACCTACTACTTATGCTGCGGATCATAAGGCGCTCGAAAACAGTCACAAAACTCAAAAGTAGCCCGGGGAAAAACCTTAGCGAAAGACGAGCTTTAAAAAACACGTCACAATTCCCCAGAAAGCTTCCCCTGAGATGAGAGTGTATATTTTAAATCTGAAGCCACTAGTTAGCTAAAGTTTGGCTGCGTTGGGTGATTAGAAGACTCTGTGTTCTCTCCACAGAAAGCAGAAAACATATTCAGATGTCTGTGGTTCTCCGTGTCGGTGAAATATTTTAACAAGTTATTTCCGTGTGTCAGCACCTAAAGTTGTGGAACGATGACTCGAGGCACGTTGAAATACAAAACAGGTTAATCTTCAATAATCCCTTGAATGCTTGGATGGTCCCAATTTTATTCATTATGTATATTTTCTTCCCACAAAACGTCGCAATCTGTGTTTCACATGATTCCCATCAAAATTACGTCGTCGTCGTCCCGCTGACGGCGCGGCGGCGCGTTGTTAAGCCTTGTGTGTAATCGGCTTTCAATTCTCTTCGCATCGCGTCGTTCGCGCCTACAGAGAGCTGCCTTTTGTGCTTTTGGCCTTCATTAATATTGTCAATGCAAATTTTTAGTATTCAAGTTTTTTTTATTTAGTATTCAATGTATATCTGCGGATCTCTCTCTTCCCATTCATTATTAACGAATGTTAAGATTATTTCTGTCTATTTAATATCGTAATACATTCATAAAAGCACTAAACATACCTTACCTAACATTCAATGAGTTTTAATATAAAGCATGGGGTTTTAAAGTTTTATCCCTCTGAAAGGTTAAAATATCGCAATATTTCCGGTCAATTTAATTTACTGACTTTTCATTGTCAGAGAATTGATTTGAATTATATTTGTTAATAATAATGTAGATTTGATGATTATCCACAGGAATTATTACGCCAGTTAATATAAATAAATAGGTACTTTGTATTCGCTCTTTTTTTTTATACTACTTAGGTGGCAGACAAGCTTACGGCCCACCGGAAGGTTGGTAACCGTAGCCTATAGACGTTTGCAACACCAGAGAGAGGCTTACAAGTGTAATGTATTTTGTCATCTTACTGTATACGAGTACAAGAGGTTTACACTGGTACCTAGATCAGCGCCACGCGACACTCGTTCGTCGCACTCGCTTGTAACTGGCGGTGACAGGCGCCCTCGCCTTACACATTAGACACAGTGGGGCAGAGTACTCTTGAAAGAAAATTGTTAGTTTCATTTACCATTATTCAAAAGGTTTCGCTAAGAAACGTTTAATTAGAACGGTCTAAGAAGAAGGCGTAGGAATAAACACTTAATGATAAAACAACTCACACAAACTTATGTCAGCGTTAACTAATGGAATTGGGTGTTACATGGCGGAAATTCATCCTAAAACGTAAATAAAGGACGGGAGGGAGAGGAAGAGGAACCCGTGTTTGCTGCCATGCAGTCCTGAACATGCCTCGTGCATGGGCGAAACACGTGTTGACTTATTAGTCACGTTGCTATGCGGAGTAGTGCTCATTACTAAGGGCTCGTTTAAGGAGACGCGGCGCTTCGAGCGGCGCGGCCCGCCAGGCGGGCCGCCAGAAACACAAACGTATGGAAATGTTCAGAGCGTTCAAGGAGAAGCGTTTTTGCAAGCGTTTGTTTGAGTTGTAGCTGCCACAGCGGCGAGTGTCGTCGCGTCGGACGCGGCAATTGAAGCGACGGGTGACGCTGCGGAGGACGCGGCGGGTAAACCAGCGAGTCTCGCAATGGAGGAACGCGGCGGATGAAGCTGCGGGTGACGCCGCGAAGGACGCTTCAAGGAAGGGGTGGGAGAGGTGCGGGGTATGCGTTAGGTAGGAATGTCGGGCAATATCGTTCATAGAAAATATCGATATTAAAATAAAAATATTTATCAAAATAAAATATCGATATTTTATTTTGAAAATGTAATCGATGTTTATAACCCTCTGGAGCAGAACGTCATGAAAGCAAAATATCACGTACGCAAAATAAACGATACATCGATACTTATGAAAGATTGGCGTTCAATTCCATACGTCGAACTCGAACATTTCAATACGTTTCAGGGTGGCGTTCTATCTCCTCTTTTATTCTGTATCTTCATCAACTCGGCTACGAGTCTTATTTCTAGTAACTTCCATCTCTACGCTGACTACTTGCAGCTGTACCGACATTTTTCGGCCACTGACGCCCCATTTGGCATATCGTGCATTAACCGCGACTTAGTTAGACTAAGCGACTGGGCTAATTCGGTCGGACTGCGCATCAACCCTCTGAAGTCGCAAGCCATCGTCATTAGCAGTAAGTATCAAACTGACAATCTGCCGGTGTCTGAACTGGATCCAGTTCTTTTGGCCGGTATTCAGATACCCTACGCAGACACTGTGAAGGACCTGGGAGTGATCATGGACACCACGCTATCCTGGAGTGCCCATATTAGTGACGTCAGCAAGAAAGTGCACTTCTCCTTTCATTCGTTGACGTGCCTCCAGAGCCTCTTACCCTTGAGGACGAAAATTAGTCTTGCTCTAACTATTATTCAGCCCATTATTGACTACGCCGACGCCTGCTATTTAGACGCCACTGAGGAGCTTCTGGATAAACTTGAGAGGTTGCAAAATTTGTGTATACGCTTTATATTCAATCTTAGAAAGTTCGATCATGTTTCTCACTTTCGCAAAGAACTCAAGTGGCTCCCAATCCGCCTTCGCCGTAACACTCGAATCCTCTGCCTCCTTTACAATATCCTTTATAATCCATCTTCACCTCCCTATCTAAAGGAAAGGTTCTCTTTTGTTCGTTCTCCTGATGCTCTCTGCAGATCTCACCTACGCTCAAATCTTAAATTTCCTTCTCACAAAACCGGTTTTTATTCATCCTCTTTCACCGTGCATGCAGTCAGACTATGGAACTCACTTCCGCCTGGTATCAGAGACAGTAAAACTATCACCACTTTTAAAAAGCAAGTCCGTGGACACTATTTCTCTACAGTGTAATCCTATTTATTTATATAGGTATGTAATTTTTATTTAAATATACATTATTATATTTACTTATTTATATATGTATTATATACAGTTAATAATATTTATCTTTTATTTTGTGTGTTATGTTAGTTCTATTCTGTTTTGTAAACACACTTTTTCTTAATCTTTTCCTTTTTCTTCACGTTCTCCTTTCGCCGGTCTGCTGGTAGATATTTCTTACAGAAATAAGCAGTACCATTGTACCTATTTATCCTTTTATTATTGTTATTTTACTTTCCTAGTGTGTACATAAATAAATAAATAAATAAATAAAGATTTCTAACTGGTTTTTTGACTAAGCTTGTTGTTTTTTTTTAAGAATAAAGATCGCACGGAAACACAACCGTGATTACTCAACTTGTGTTCATGACTCCGCTTTTTTCAACCGATTGCCATTAAACAAAGCTCAGATTTAAGCCTTACCAAGATCTATTTAATATAAAAAACTTATAAACAGCCGTTCAGTAGTAGTAGTATATTGTTTATTATTAATGAATAAAACTTGATATGGTATTTATTTTATAAAAAATTAAATGTCAAATTATGAAAAAATCGATTAATTTAAAAAAATCGATTATTTTCTTGAGAAAAATCGATAATTTACTAATCGATTTTTCATGCTAAAGAAAAAATCGATTAATTAAAAATCGATTTTTTATGTACAATGTCACATCCCTATGTCGCACTGAACGACGCCGTATATGAAGCTGCGTGCAACGCGGCGGATGCAGCGCCGAGTGAAGCTGCGTGCCACGCGGCGGACGCAGCGCCGAGAGAAGCCACGCCACTCGCGTCGCTCGACGCCCCGCGTGTCCTTAAACGAGCTCCTACATTTCCATATGTTTGAGTTTGGGCGTGACGCGACGCGGGCCGCTTTACGCGCCGCCTCACCATAAACGGTCAAATCGCTTGACGCGCCGCTGCAAGCCACGCCGTACGCGAAGCTTGACGCGCCGCGTCTCCTTAAACGAGCACTAACAAGTAATGAGCACTTCTCCGCATAGCAACGTGGAGGGTACAGGTAATTTTGCTGTCCAACATCCAACATTCCGTTCCTGAGGAGTACCGTTCGTCATCCCTACCTTACAATTAGTTGTGGTTATCCTCAACTGTTGTACCACAGCCGACAGATCGTACTTCTCTTCATACTGTGTAGTGTGTAGTTGTCTTTATACTGTGGTTGTACGTTAGGATTGACGAATCGAGGGTGTGAGATAGGTTCCTCTCCCTCCCCTCCTTTATTATAGTTATCTTAGCGTATTTTGAGCTAGATAGCACTAATTATAAAGATTTTAGAAAGTTAATCACAGAAATTTTTACTCTGCCCCATCCATCCAGAAATCGTGCGCTACCCGCGGTGTATACTGTACTACTGAACTACTTAATACAGTATGTCAATCCTACTTCCTACTAATATTATAAATGTGAAGTTTGTGAAGATGTTTAGATGTTTGTTACTCAATCACGCTGTAACAGCTAAATGGATTGGACTAAAAATTTGAAACCGGGGTAGATTATAGACTGGAATAACACATAGGCTACATTTAATCCCGGGAATATGTTCCCATGGGAAGCGAGAACGGGAACCAAATTTCACGCGGGCGAAGCCGCGAGCAGCAGCTAGTAGCCAATAAATATAGGACAGGGCGTACACTCACCAGATGAACTGACAACATAAAAAGGTCGCAGGCAGGCATTGGATGCGTTTGGCGCAGGACCGTGTGTTGTGGCGTGAACTGGGAGAGGTCTCTGTCCAGCAGTGGACTGAGCTATTATAGACTGATATGATTGTTTGTTTTATATTAAGCTCGAAAAATTGACACAGCCCGCCTGTGGAAAACAGGCTATATCTAGTGATTGGGGGCAACTCTCACAGGTCTAAGACTTCTGTCAATGGTCTTCAAGTTGGCGGGCCCATGATGTGCCTCTTCACGCTCTGCTTGAAGAACCCGGGATTGTAAGATCAGGGAAATACGAGGCCGCACACGTGTTTCTCTCATTTCCCGGGTTCCCAATGCAGGTCGTTCCGAGTTTTTATAAGAGAAACGAAATTTATATGTTTTGATTGAATAGCCGATAGCGTCCTGACGGGATCTGCTAGATGTGTACGAGACAATTTTTGAGTTAATACTAAATGAATAATTATAAGCAATTAATCGCTCTTGACCTTTATTCAGAAGTAGATATTTAGTATCAACGGCATTGTTATCGCGCCGTGTCCGCAGATAACGGATAAGCCGCCAACTCTCTAATCTACTGTTTGGACAACTGTCAGTCTGTACTACACGTGTGTAATGACAAGTGTTCGGTGATTTAATAATATTTGTTTTGTGTGTTTGGTTTATATTTATATGTGTACAGATTTTGTAAAGTTTAATGTTATTTTAGATTACTGTAAGTACCTATTTTGAAGTACTTAGAAGGAACTCTATTAAGGTACAAATATAGACTTATGTTCATGTTTTTCCATACTAATATTATAAAGAGGAAAGATTTGATTGTTTATTTGTTTATTTGCATTGAATAGGCTCCAAAACTACTGAAACGATTTGAACAATTCTTTCACTCTTGTAAAGATACACTATCCCCAGTGAACATAGACTATATTTTATTTCCATATTCCCACGGAAATAAGACCTACGAGGGTGAAACCGCGTGGCGTCCGCTAGTTTAATATGAAAGCCTTGTCACGACGTTTTGTACAGTACCTACCACCCAACAACGGTGTGTAATTATGTTTCAATATATTTTCCATACCATAAACACCTAAAGCTTTAGACCAGCACAAATACCCTCCTCCTCCTGGATTACAAACTCGAACACAAACTTGAAGGCAACCTCATAGCATAAAATTTCTACTCTTGATTAGTAAAAACAATTATAATAAAACCAAAACACACATTTTAGCCGATACCACTCATTAAAATTAAATTAAATGTAAGTCTATTGTGCCTCCTGTTATGTATGTCAGCTCATAACGCTATAATTATGATCCGCGGCTCCACGTCACTTCCACGATTGTCTCCTCATATCCGTCATGAGCGTCTCCACTGGGCGTGCTGAGGGGAGGCTGTTACCTAATGTTATAACAAGTCTTTTTAAGTAAAGTCCTTCATTAAAATTTCAATATTTATATTTTCACATAACAAACGACTCTTCTATATCCTAACGAAATAAAGGAAGGGAGGAAGTAAGGTCCTCATTTCTGACTTAATCGTATTTTCTGATAAACAAAATATGTACGAAAACCTTCCGTCGTCGAATGACACAATTCTTAATTGTGTTGTCTGAAACACCCCACCATAAATATTACAACATGAAAACCTGTAAGTAAAAAAAATTAACCCTCCTACTACAAACAGTGGCAGTAGACAAAGCTGTCGGATGCTAATTACGTGGTGTGGCAGTAAGTGGCACCAATTAAGGCCGCGTGGGTCAGATTTTGAGTTTTTTGAAACAATCCTATTCAAAAAGTAAAGGGTTTTTAAATCTGAAAAATATATATATAATAGTTAAGGATATAAGCTAAACATATTCCGAGCCCGTTACACGATCCAATAAATTTCACTAGATAGAAAAAAATCCCAAAGTTGACTCTCTCAGGAAAGTTTTTTCAATACTGTGGCTAAACTATTAACATTTTATAATTTTTTTTTGCACTCAATTAAAGGTATTAAGTTTTTATACACATTTTCCGAGCGTTTTTCTATAAACAACTATTTACATAGTTATCATGTACGAATATCTACCAAACGCAATAGAATTGCGCCGCTGACGGCCGATCAGTCTCGCCCTGGCGCTTGTGGAGGCAGGACCTGTGTCAGTTTTTTTCGCAACTATTTCGTAATTATTATGCCAAATTACGTTGAAATCGCGCCACAGTATAAAAATATCAGTA
Organism: Miltochrista miniata; assembly: GCA_933228765.1. Classification (NCBI taxonomy): domain Eukaryota; kingdom Metazoa; phylum Arthropoda; class Insecta; order Lepidoptera; family Erebidae; genus Miltochrista; species Miltochrista miniata. Next base: position 1,088,520 of record OW121770.1, read on the forward strand.
ATGGGCAAAATGTAATTAGATTAACCGTTACAAATACATACGCGACTCATGGTAAAAATGCGGTGATCTTTTACTTTTCAAGTGTTTTCACGACATGGTAACCAGCTACCTAATGCATTAAAATGTCTACGAATTACATGATAATTTCGCAATCCAACATGGCGGCCACGCCGTAATCACAAAATTTCATGATGAGTATCGTTTAAGGGGTTTTTTGGTATGCTGAGAACGAAGTACGTGATAATTTTGCAATCCAATATGGCCGCCGCGCCGTAATCACAAAATTTCATGATGGGTATCGTTTAAGGGGTTTTTTGGTATGCTGAGTACGAATCACGTGATAATTTTGCAATCGAATATAGCCGCCGCGCCGTAATAACAAAATTTCATGATGGGTATCGTTTAAGGGGTTTTTTGGTATGCTGAGTACGAATCGCGTACTAATTTTGCAATACAAGATGGCCGCCGCGCCGTAATCACAAAATTTCATGATGGGTATCGTTTAAGGGGTTTTTTGGTATGCTGAGTACGAATCACGTGATAATTTTGCAATCCAATATGGCCGCCGTGCCATAATCACAAAATTTCATGATGGGTATCGTTTAAGGGGTTTCTTGGTATGCTGAGTACGAAGTACGTGATAATTTTGCAATCCAATATGGCCGCCGCGCCGTAATCACAAAATTTCATGATGGGTATCGTTTAAGGGGTTTTTTGGTATGCTGAGTACGAATCACGTGATAATTTTGCAATCCAATATGGCCGCCGTGCCATAATCACAAAATTTCATGATGGGTATCGTTTAAGGGGTTTCTTGGTATGCTGAGTACGAAGTACGTGATAATTTTGCAATCCAATATGGCCGCCGCGCCGTAATCACAAAATTTCATGATGGGTATCGTTTAAGGGGTTTTTTGGTATGCTGAGTACGAATCACGTGATAATTTTGCAATCGAATATAGCCGCCGCGCCGTAATCACAAAATTTCATGATGGGTATCGTTTAAGGGGTTTTTTGGTATGCTGAGTACGAATCGCGTACTAATTTTGCAATACAAGATGGCCGCCGCGCCGTAATCATAAAATTTCATGATGGGTATCGTTTAAGGGGTTTTTTGGTATGCTGAGTACGAATCACGTGATAATTTTGCAATCCAATATGGCCGCCGTGCCATAATCACAAAATTTCATGATGGGTATCGTTTAAGGGGTTTTTTGGTATGCAGAGTACGAATCACGTGATAATTTTGCAATCCAATATGCCCGCCGCACCGTAATCACAAAATTTTATGATTGGTATCGTAAATGGTAGTATCGTAAGTATGGTAGTATCGTAAATCATACGTAGCAGACTGTAGTGTAAAAGAGATAGAGACACATGTTCCATTCTTCGTTCTAACATTTGTGTGTGGTTGGATTGCATGGAACGACACAGACTAAAAAAACTTGTTCGGTTTACTGTGAGTTAGTTAACCGCGTGCCAATTTGCAACTGTGCAAGACGTGGTCAGAGTTAAGAAGTTATTTATTTAACTCAGAGCTTACTAACTCTATATTTATATATTTAACTCGACTCTCCGCGCAAGTGGGCCTAAATAGCTTAGGCGGCCAAATTGAATTCCAAAATGATCATGTTATTCGTACTCAGCATTCGAAAAAACCCATTAAACAATATTCATTACGAAATTATGTGATTACGGCGCGGTGGCCATTTTGGAATGCAAAATTATCATGTGATTCGTCCTCAGCATACCAAAAACCCCTTAAACGATAACCATCAAGAAATTTTGTGATTATGGCGCGGTGGCCATATTGGATTGCAAAATTAGTACGTAATTCGTACTCAGCATACCAAAAAACCCTTTAAACGATACCCATCATGAATTTTTGTGATTACAACGCGGCCGCCATTTTGGATTGCAAAATTATCACGTGATTCGTACTCAGCATACCAAGAAACCCCTTAAACGATACCCATCATGACATTTTGTGATTACGGCGCGGCGTTCATATTGGATTGCAAAATTAGTACGTGATTCGTACTCAGCATACCAAAAAACCCTTTAAACGACACCCATCATGAAATTTTGTGATTACACCGCGGCGGCCATTTTGGATTGCACAATGATCCCGTGATTCATACTTAGCATACTAACTTTAGAAAACTTTAGAAATTTTTATGACCAGCTATTATGTAATTTACATTTTTTACGCAACTGTAACAAACGTACGCAACGGAAACTCTCAAAAGAAATGAAATATCCTAGTTGTCGAAAAATGTTTCGTTGCTGCTAAGCTCTTATTCGCCTTAGCGTGATGTTATATATTTTGGTATTTTTCAAAAATGGACATTCTGTTAAGAAACTCTTGAAATTCAACTAGCAGTCTCTTAGACTCTAGAGTTAGAACAACTAAACAAACAAACAAACTCTTTAGCTTAAAAATAATAGTATAATATACATAATTTATTTACGATTAACTCATTTATTTTTATTTACGAAACTAATAAATCACTACACTTAACAAAGTTAGATGCATTTACTACGTCAAACAAAGTTAGCATGCTGTTTCTTTCTACTATACTGTATACTGTGGCATGAGAGTGGACTGCCGCTGCCGGCGCGCGGTGTGGCTTGCGCCCGGGGCGAGGGGAGCGCCAAATGCCTACTTTTGCGGGTTAACCGCCCCTTAATCTCCGCCCGCCGCCGCACCACCGCCGCACGCGTTCGCGCATTGTGTGCTCCACAACGACATTCACTGGACAGCGACAGGCTGCCACTGCACTGTGTTTTAGTTTATTGAAAACTAGCGGACGTCACGCGGTTTCACCCGCGTAGTTCCCGTTCCCGTGGGAATACGGGAATAAAATATAGCCTATGTTCACCGCAAATAGTGTAGCTTCCCAACAGTGAAGAAATTTTTCAAATCGGTCCAGTAGTTCCGGAGCCTATTCGTTACAAACAAACAAAAAAAACAAATCTTTCCTCTTTATAATATTAGTATAGATGAAGAACAAAAATGGTTGAATTTTTGATTATTTGATTTGTACAAGGATAGGATGTCTAGTTGAATTCAGCCGGTTCGATTCAAAAATCTTACTAATATTATTGAAAGTTTCAGTATAGATGTCAGGATGCGCGATACTCTTTCACGCTCTAATGAATGAACGAATCTTGCTGAAATTAGGTAGGTATAGGACATGTTTGAACTTTCCTAAATGTTGACGTACACTTCAGAGAAAGTAGCAGCACGCGCCACTACCGAATCCCACGGCGATACAATAGCGAACGCTGCCACACATCTCGAAGTTTTATTTTGTCCAAAAAACGCAAAACTCTTAGATAGAAAATGCCACATACGCAGACGACGTCCGACGTCACATTTAGACCGAAAGTTTCAATTCAATTCTCCAATACCTTAAGGTAGTTTTACTTAGTCAGAACTTGGCCTATTCTTTTTACCCAAAAACATATTCTGAGTTTCAAATAAAAATTATCGTACCTAATGACTGAGACAAGTCTGCGGCAACATAATGAAGTAACGAATTCAGCCAAATCATTTTCAATTGAAACTCTTCGTCAAACAAAGTTAGTGAGGCGACTAAAGATTGAAACCCTTCAAGGTGCGGTGCGCGGTGCTAGCGATACCGCGGCGAGCTATCGATCACTTGCGAATTAATTGTTGGGCAAGTATTTTATCTCACGCACACTCAATTAATTTACAACCCAACATACCCGCGTAGGGCCACTCTATTTGAAAGAAATCAAAATGTTACTAAATCTGCAACGGTTTTTTTTTAATGTTTTCAAGCTGATCGACACATTAATTAATATCACATTAAAACAATTCAAATTTTCCCACAGCGACTCAATAGTCACTAAAACAAAATTGTCATTAACTGTAAAACGTTTTTATAAAGATTTTGTTAATACAGAGACAATTTTTAAAGATTATAACTTCAGGATCTAAATAGATAATTTACTGATCTTAAATTAGATTTGCTAACTACATAGGTAGTTGTCCGGTATTTAATAAAATATTCTCCAGTTGTGCTTAAATCTGTATAAAATTAATAACGGTCTCTTTACAAATTTAATAGCACCTCTATAAACTGCTAAAGATTTTGATAACCCTGTTTGATGAGATGCACACACCCACATAAATATTTGAGTGTGTAAATATAACATGAGCTTGGTTTCAATATACTCGCCGCACACATGCACAGATACCTAACTATTGGATGATACATAATGTATTAATTCATACATTTGCGGGTTCTCGTGTGACGGACTGTGATTAAAATTGAATTAATAGGGTCGCCTTCAACCCCTCGCATATTGGAGATCGTCCCTTGTCAGTTTGGATAGCAAAGTTTTTATTGAACTGGGCGTTGCTTTTTAAAGAAAGATAAAATGAAATTCAATTTATGTTTTACCTAAGGCGAGTTAGCCGTGCGTTATTCATAAAATAAGAAAAGATATTAGAGTTCTTGAAAAATGAAAGGTTTTTGATTAAGATAGCTAATGTTCAGCGACGCAGTTACTATACCTAATTTTCATATTCATAAATTAAAGTTAATAAAGTAATAAATTCCAAACTCATTTAAATTACGCGTTAAGTTGAAGTTACACCCAAAGTAACAAAAGAACTGCTTTTTGGTCTAAATTAATAATAATAATAAATATAATAATAAATATTGTTGGACATTCTCACACAACATCATCTAGCCCAAACTAAGCTATCAAGCTTGTGCTATGGGATCTAGACGACTGATAAACATACTTATATATTTCTAAATACTTACATATTATACATAGAAACAAAAATTAAATAAATTAATTAATTAATTCTATAAATTTTGCTGCAATAAGAAGTTAAAACTAAATTGGTCACAAATTTAAATTTGTCTACTAACGTAACTTCAGCCAAGTACAAAATTACTAACCACAACCATTAACCATAGGTAAGCACAGCCAAGTTATCCATTTATGGGCAGTCATTTTTATGATTTGAGACTTTTAGTTCATAATTTTTCCCCTAGGTATATAAATTGACAAAATAGCAAATTGTAATCATAATTATGTATGTTGGTAAAGTCAAAATGGCAGCGTAACCAAGTTCTCTTCTTAGGTGGGTCGCTGAGTCAAGCATATTACGCTATGGGTCGCTTGTGGTGAGCTGGGTGACCGCTTTGTGGACCTGTTTAATAGTAACATGGCAGGTGTTCAGCTAAGTTGAAGACTCGTGTTACGCTTTTCTAAGTCACGTATCACACTCCTTTTGGGGCGTGTGGTTCGGCTGGTACAATTTTAAAAATTATACCAGCCGAACCACACTTGCACCTTTCCTTTTCAACACGACAATAGGTTAACCACGTGATACGTGGGTCAAATTGCAAAGGTGTATTAATATGGGCGTATAGTATTCTTGAGAATATAAAGTATCATAAGTGAACTTCTAACATGACAGATTCAATCAGAATGTTAGAAATTTACATTGAACTGAAAATCATTTTTCCCAATCTCACTTACTCATACTTAGTTCATTGTTCACCCACCACGACCGGAAGTGTCACGTCAGTGTGACGCGCTGTCAACAGGAACATCCGTATGACGACAATAGGGTGATCCCTTTACGTTTTGAAGTTGAGGGCTGACGCGAGAAGTGATTCTGTTCTAACGATAATTAAATACAATATACTACAGAACATAACACCTATAGAACCGATGATGGACGAAGCAGATTTGACAAACGTACGATAGAGTACACTGGGGCACTTACAACCTAAGATAGGTTGTAATATGGGACTTGGGAGGAATTGAGAGAAGCTTGTGCCTAAGAATCAATGGCGAGCGGCAGATTACAGCTTTACAGACACATTAAAGTACACATAGAGACATACGACTTGAAGAGGTAGATAAAAATGAAGAGCTTCGTAACGTTTCATCCGGAACGTTCGAATTTGGTTTCAGCCTAAAAATACCACAACATTAATTTATTTTCCTTGTTAAATTTATGACATACCTATTAAGACATTTTCGAGAATCAACCAGCAGAGCGTATTATGCGTGGTTTACAAAATATGAATCAAAATTGCGTTTTACAGAGTCAACATTTTAATAATATGAAGCGCTCGTGGCTCCGCGGACTCAGTGTTCTGTAAACGATCACTGCAGTAAGCAACATTTACTGTGGCCGGATATGGATGGGTGACCACCACGTGGACCACTTTGTGACATTTATTTTACGAGCGTTTCCGTGCTTCGGAAGGCACGATAAGCCGTTGGTCCCGGTTGTCAGTAAAATGACAGTCGTTAAGCCAAGTTGAAGGCCTTATGGGCGGCTTGAAAAATTTCACTGTGGGTCGTCACAACCTGCGCCCGGGTCGGCAGCGCGTGTGTAGCACCTCTGGTGTTGCAAACGTCTATAGGCTACGGTTACCAACCTTCCGGTGGGCCGTATGCTTGTCTGCCACCTAAGTAGTATAAAAAAAAAAGAAAATAAAACACGTAGCGAATAAATTCATTTACCTTGTTGTACTCAAAGCACTCGTCACACTCGGTCGGCCATTTTGCTCATATTGTCACGTTTTTGTGTTAAGCGTGTTTAATTTACATAATACAATCGTGCGAATGACAAATGTTGAGCGGAAAATATCTCAATATTTCGTACAAATTGCGAGGCGGCCGGCGCGCGGCGCGGGAATGTTTCAAGCACAAAACTTGACAGTTTGTACCGTAATTATAAGTAGAGATGATTAGTCTTTGTAGGTACCTATTGTTCTTCGCTTTAGTTTGAGAATGAAATACAATTATTACACTAGTTTCCATATTTTAGGGTACTTTCTGTCATGTAAAGTGAATGCCTATGCTTTTTATTTTTTCACCAGTATTTTTTTACCAAATAAGCATTTGTGGTAGTAATGGTTCAACAGCGCTGACATATCACAAGGTGTCTACTTCCACCAACATCTGGGCCGCAAGTCCCAAACACCGATACAATATTTCGCTCTATACCACAATCTGTAGATTTCGGAATCAATATCATCATCCTTTGTTACAGGTGTGTTGAGGCACGAGAGGCGAGAGAGTGCACTTCATATTTGATTAAGGTATGTTTCGAACACTTAGCACATCAGACAATAAACACTATATAGCTTCAGTTTTTTCGCCAATTTGAAAGGATTGAGAACTTGAGGCGTTGGAAGATATAATGATAATGACGCAAATATACGACTGGCAAGTTTTATTCAGCGTTAGATGGGTAGGAGTTTGATCTTAGTTTCGATTGTTATTAATTTTTCACTTTCAAGTGGCAAGTCAGCCGTAAGGTAATTTTTATTTTTCAAGGAAACAAACTACCTAACTATTCAACGCATAAATAATACGTGTGGCATACTAACAAATATTTCTCCTTTATAATATTAGTTTCGATAATAAACTGCAGTCTGCAGTCAGGCATAAGCTCTTGTTCAAATTAACACGTCGCTATTCAAATGAACTCTACTTTAGATAATATTTATGTTGAGAGTTTATTTGAACCACCAATTCGAAGAAAGGAATAAATCCAAAAAATCAGAATGGAGATAATTAAAAAAAACTTTATATTTTTTTACTTTCGAGGTATATGTTCATTTAACGTTAATATAATGAAGAAAATACTAATTCTGGTTGATTTACAGATAAACATGGCTAAAATATACAATATTCATCTATTTATGTATGTGTAATTTTTTTTTTTATACCACTAATGTGGCAGACAAGCATACGGCCCACCAGAAGGACTGGTGGTCACCGCAGCCTATGAACGTTTGCAACACCAGAGGCGCCACACTCGCGCTGCCGACCCTGTAAAAACCTTCTTAGACCCCTTTTGAAGAACCCCATACTGTAGGCCTTTGGGAAAACCGAGGCAGGAAGATCATTCCACAACCTAAGCGTTCGCGGGAGAAAACCCCTATCGGATCTAACCGTGCTCGAACGCTCTGGACGCAGGGTGTGAGGATGAAATCCCTGTCTATGGCGAGCGGTGCGATGATAGAACGTAGCCGTGGGCATCATGTCAAACAATTCCTCAGAGCACATACCATTGTACAGGCGGTAGAACACGCATAAGGAGGCAAAGTCTCTCCTGTCGCGAAGAGGTTCAACACCACCTGAGAGTATAGGCTCATTGACAACTCTCACAGCTCGCCTCTGCACCGAGTCAAATGAACGAAGCTGATATTCAGTAAATGTGTTGGATTTATTCATTTCTTCCAATTTATCATTTACTGTACACAAAATAATTTGAAATATAATAACAAAACGATTTATTTCTTAGAAAATCATAAAGAGACTATTGTTTATTCGTCTATTTCATCACTTTCGGATTTTGTAGTTGGTCAGATCAGGATAATATCGTAAAAATCTTAAATTCTTTAGGAATATTATGGATTATTTTCGGTTGTTCATTTTTTTCTCATTTATAGGTATTTTGGGAATATTATGCCAGAGATTCTGGTATTATCGGGTTTGTAGCAGGTTTTTGGAGCAAAAATGTAGATTTAACGAAACCATCGATAAATTCGGAACATGTCAAGTAACACTTATGACTCGAACTATAGGTACTCAAAGCTTCTGCATTGCGAAATCTTGAATTTTGTTGCATTGTCTAATGACTTACAGCTATTCTTGAAAAACACTTGCCAGGAGTTTTAAAAATCAAGTATGTCATTTGAAGTAATGGATTTAACTGAAAACACCTTAACTTTTGCTGCCAAAATAACACTGTTATATTCATTCGAAACGTAAATTCTGTCCTTTTTCCTAATGAGTCTTTTAGCGGTTCCATCACACTGTACAAACGAATGGCCACGTACCGGAAAGTATTGATATATTTTCTCAAAACGATTTATTATATTATGAGTGGTAAGAATCTTATAAGAGTATTATTTCTATTTTGTCCCCCGCAAGATTCGCTGAAAACATGTAGTTCTTTGACAGAACGTATGTTCCGTATCGTCTTCCACAATAAACTGCATTCTTCATCTGGGCCTCGTTTAGCTTCACCCTCATGGTAAGTATAGAAATCAGCTGAATTTGTCTTTCATTGCTTTGCAGAATCGTGAACACAAAACACGTAAAGCCATTGTTTACTTATATAAAACATCTCTTGAACTGGGATCTTAGGATTGAGCCAGATTTTGTATATAATCAAACACACTCCTGCATCTTCTCTTTACTGGCACAAGGCCAAAATTTTTTTCTGTTCATTATAAAACTTTTAGCACGTCTAAGATATGTATATCGACAAAAAGCCCCCAAGAAGAAATCCTATATCTACCTATATTCTTAGTTGATAGTTGGAAGAAAGGAATAAAGGAAGGATTTATTTCCTTCTTCCAACTAAATATTTTAATGACCGCATGAAACTATACGAAATGAATGGATTTTGTTCCTATCTTCGAACTCACAATAAAGCTCTACGTTCTAAGAATGTAAAAATATAGAAAAGTGAATATCTCAAAATGTGGTGTTTATTCCCTTCTTCCAATTGGTGGTTCATTTAGAGTCTTCTTATAACAACATTGTTTCACACGAGTCTCACAAGTTTGTCACACAAACTTTAAATTAGATTTTGTTCATGAAGTGGTACAAGTTCCAGTTTTCTGACTATTTAGGTAGGAGAGATGATGAAGTTGGAAGGAGTTAGTGAGGCGGGCGGTTTTCTTAGAACTATTCGGTACAGAAAACCTGCTTCTTGTTACAAAGAATACTACTATTTAATGAATGGTTGGTTAAGCTTGAAGGTGTGTATATTTTCATCGAAATTTTGTAGGTACCAGCATCATGAATTTGAAAAGGTCTCAAGTCTTCTTGAAGTTCATATTAATATGCTCTTGCAAAATGAGGGTTGTTATACCTTTAGGTTGGTTGGATATAAGCGTGTACCTGTCCGATGTGAATAATATTTGTTGACGGTTAACTTTTTTTATTTTAAAAGTAGGTTTTCTTATCCATTCTTGATCCACTACTGAGAATAAAAGTCTCACTAATTCCGCCACGGAACTATTAAGACAAAGTCTCACTAGTTCCGTCACGAAACTACTGCCACAGAACTACTAGGAATGATCCGTTGCGGGATGTGGTTCTTGGAAATATTTCATTAATTCTTTGTTTAATGAAATATTTCCAAAAGATAATATTGTGTTATTCAGTGGGTATATCAACCAAAAAAGTAGCCTGTTTAATAAGTGAAAACTGTTTTTCAGTTAAAGTATTAACGAGTAGGTCTAGGAATTACCGCTACGTTTATTGCCAGCCTATTATGAACCAGACAGTAAACCTCTTTGAGCACTTAATAATTTTGATTTACATAAAACCCAATATTAAATATCCGAACTGGTTATTAAATCCTAATATTGTTAGTTAGAATCTGGTGACGCACTAATACTCGGTGTCGTAGGCGGTGAGTGGGTTATTTTGTAGCTCATCTCATTCTAGTAATAAGTCTTGGATACATTCAGTCCTCCTTCAAAGCTTAGGTCCGTGTCGTAAAGCCCCTATCGGAGGACAAAAGACTGTGGCTAGTGACGACATCTCAGACTAAGGTTAGTTAAGCCACAAAATGCTGAGTGAGTTCGACAATAATCTTCATTAGCACCGGCCTCCAGTTTGCTCCGACTCTTTTGATTTGATTGGCAAGTTATCTATATCAAATATAAATAAATATAATAAAAATAGTTTATCTATTGCAAAGAAACAAATCTTTTATAATATATATATATTATAAAAGATTTGTTTCTTTGCAATAGATAAACTCTAAACCTACTGAAGCGAATTCTTTCGCCAGCAAATAAATCTGAAATAACATAGGCTAAGGAATCATCGCGTAGTTAAAGGAGCGAAGCAATACAAATAAATGTGAGAACAATAGCATATTTCTTTACATTTTGTTAAACCTTCAAATGTCAAGACTGACTTAACTTACTAAAGAAATGTATATACTGTGCAGAAATTTAGAAAGGTATTTACAAACCATTCATCACTAGATGTAAAATAAAACTATAAATCTTGCTGCCGAGAAGCTTTCGTATAAGGCTCTTGTGATACTATTTTACATCAGATTGCTCGGACGCGTGTCTGCCACCTTAGTGGTATAAAAATAGATATAGGTACTTGATAGGTGGATTTATAATTCTGTATTTATCTAATCACTTTAACAATATCAATAGCAATCAGCATTGTACAAATAGGTATCATCGTAAATCAATTTTCAATGTCCAAAAAGCAAATTAATTTAAAACAGTCACACATCCCTCTATATATTTTGATTGACATTTCAATGAAGAGGCTTATCTCTCTTTTTACTACAGCTCGTTTCTGTTCAGTGTTTTCATAAGCTTTCAATAAAACCAGTCATTTTCTACGCCCCTAATGATAAGGCCACTCAAATTGCTTTGTTTAAAATATTGTGTGTAATAAATTCGGCACAAAACAAGCCAGTTCATTTAATGTGGGTATTTGTCACAGAGCCGTCGTGTCTGATCGATTGGGCTTCATTTAAGCAGAAACTTCGCTTCATTCCACAAGGAAAAGTCCAAATTTTTTTCTGGTGATTAGGACTCGTACTTTGAAATAAGTTTACTTTCAATAAGTTTGGTAAGGATTTCTTGCTGTAATATGTACCTATCTTTCTCTTATTGTTCATTGATTTCCTTCTGTTTTAAAATTCGTTGTTCAATTAAAATACTTTAAATAATACCAGAAAGAAAGAAGGCTTTAGCAGACCTATAGTGCAACCAAAACAGAAATAAATGACATGTTTCCAGTGCATGAAGACTCAAATCTTACGGAACTTGTACACTAGTTCACTGCTGAATGAGGCTCACGCCAGTAGCTTTATAAAACAACATAGCCCATAATAGCAGCGGTTGCAATTAAAATTTCTTAAAATTAGGTGACTTGAAATTGTTCATGAAACTGATGTGCTCTTATTAGTACATTGTAGGAAAGCATATTTTCAAAACTCCATCTCTAAGGTGGTAATATATGGGGTTAAAATATATCATCACATGTCACAAGCAAAATCAGGGGCACATCTACTTGAATATAACATCGAAATATGCACCTATGAACTTTGGAATGTCGGAAGAAGCTACAAAACCTCATCTTCGACGCTGCTCATTCCAAAGCGGCGATGACAAGGATACCAAAGTCACATAAGGACAGCTTCACGGCGCCCTACAGCCACTCAATTTCCCCTCGGTGACAGCCTCTCGCACCCATCACGGAATAAATCGTAAATGTGAAAAGTTTCAGTGTTCGCGTCACATGTCTCAAACTTATGAATTTGGGTAGAAAGTACGTAATTTAATTGGTTTAGTCCGTTAATCCACCCATGAAAATCCACCCCTTGGGTGGATTTCTGGAATTATATATTATTAATCAAAATAGTCCGATTATCCACCCACGAAAATCCACCCAAGGGGTGGATTTCCGGAATTATATATTGTTAATCCAATTAGTCCGTTAATCCACACATGAAATGGGTGGATTTCGAAGATGGACAAAACACATGGAGATCAACAAAACAAATGAATCGAAAAAAAAACAAATGAAGATCGTCAAAACAAATGACGGTTGGATAAACAAATGACGATCGAGAAAACAAATGAAGATCGGCAAAACAAATGAAGATCGTCGAAACAAATGACGGTCGAATAAACAAATGACGATCGAAAAACAAATGAAGATCGACAAAACAAATGATGGTCGGATAAACAACTGAAGATTGACAAAACAAATGAAGGTCGACAAAACAAATGACGGTTAGATAAACAAATGATGATCGAGAAAACAAATGAAGATTGGCAAAACAAATGAAGATCGTCAAAACAAATGACGGTCGAATAAACAAATGACGATCGAAAAAACAAATGAAGATCGACAAAACAAATGATGGTCGGATAAACAAATGACAATCGAAAAAACAAATGAAGATCGGCAAAACAAATGAAGATCGTCAAAACAAATGACGGTCAAATAAACAAATGACGATCGGAAAACAAATGAAGATCGACAAAACAAATGATGGTCGGATAAACAAATGCAGATTGACAAAACAAATAAAGATCGACAAAACAAATGAAGATCGACAAATGACTGTCGAATAAACAAATGACGATCAAAAAAACAAATGAAGATCGACAAAACAAATGATGGTCGGATAAACAAATGACAATCGAAAAAACAAATGAAGATCGGCAAAACAAATGAAGATCGTCAAAACAAATGACGGTCAAATAAACAAATGACGATCGGAAAACAAATGAAGATCGACAAAACAAATGATGGTCGGATAAACAAATGAAGATTGACAAAACAAATGAAGGTCGACAAAACAAATGACGGTTGGATAAACAAATAACGGTCGAGAAAACAAATGAAGATTGGCAAAACAAATGAAGATCGTCAAAACAAATGACGATCGAATAAACAAATGAAGATCATAAAAATAAATGATGATCGAAAAACAAATGAAAACCGATAAAAAATATGCAGCTTAATAAAATAATAAAACAAAAGACCTAAGTATGAGCTTTGAGTATTGGGGTTTGAGTTCTGAGTTCTGACTTTTGAGCTTTCAGTCTTGTTGATTTTTGAGGGTCAAAAATTACTTGCAGCATTTTTTTGTAATCTAGATGCGTGTGCTATTCATAAAAATAGGTGCAAGCAAATCTCGACCTTAATGACACTTCTCTAAAAATGTTCTTTTAGTTAACAGACATCCCTGATCATGACTATGTAAAAAATAAATAAATATTATGCATGTTCATAAGAGCGAGAATTGCTGGCACCTATTTTTTTCAATGGCAAACGTAGCTACATTATTTGCCGATCTTCATTTGTTTTCCGATCGTCATTTGTTTATTTGACCGTCATTTGTTTTGACGATCTTCATTTGTTTTGCCGATCTTCATCTGTTTTCTCGACCGTTATTTGTTTATTCAACCGTCATTTGTTTTGTCGACCTTCCTTTGTTTTGTCAATCTTCATTTGTTTATCCGGCCATAATTTGTTTTGTCGATCTTCATTTGTTTTCCGATCGTCATTTGTTTATTTGACCGTCATTTGTTTTGACGATCTTCATTTGTTTTGCCGATCTTCATTTGTTTTTTCGATCGTCATTTGTTTATCCGACCGTCATTTGTTTTGACGATCTTCATTTTTTAGCCGATCTTCGTTTATTTCTTCGATCGTCATTTTTTTATCCAACCATCATTTGTTTTGATGATCTTCATTTATTTTGCCGATCTGCATTTGTTTTTTCGATCGTCATTTGTTTATTCGACAGTCATTTGTTTCGACGATCTTCATTTGTTCTGCAAATCTTCATTTGTTTTTTCGACCGTCATTTGTTTAGACGATCTTCATTTGTTTTGCCGATCTTCATTTGTTTTTTCGATCTTCATTTGTTTTTTTTTATCTTTTTTATTTATCATGAATAGATCCGGAAATCCACCCTTTGGGTGGAATTCCGGACATACCATGACATGTAATTCCGGTTATCCACCCCATTGGGTGGATTTTTTGGGGTGGATTAACGGAATAATCCGCAGTATAACGTCAAAACTTTCTACTAAAGTTTGCCCATTCAGGTGTATTTTTCAACATTGTGATACTTAGTTGAATATAACAATGTTTAACCCTATGATCCAAGCACTATGAACAAAATCCAAATATAAGCGGTCCCCATAGGTACAACATTCAAGGGATACAACGTGCGTCACAGAATATTGGATACATGAGGATGTTGGGATGAATAAAATATCTCGCTGCGTTAAGGGCACCTGCACTGCGAACCGCCCGTTGTGGCAAACAAATATTGCAAAAGAAAATATTGTGAAAGAGAGCACTCCGCAGGGATTTGACTAGCTTCGGTGCTCATATCCAACGTAAAGCTGAACATTTTTCGTATTAATGCAGAAAAAGATAGTGAATTTACTCAATGTTATGTTATAATAATCACTCCTTCAGCATTTTGTTAATAAAATCCTGGAATGAGTTTTGGTTTAAAATTAATTTCAATATTATAAAATATACTCAGTCAAGTTGTGAGTTTTAAATGTGTTCTATCTTTGTTCTCACATTATTGTATCGTGTATATGTGAATAAATTAATATTATTTACAAGTCTTTATAAAATAACGCGACGACCGCTTGGATTCACAGTATCAGTAAAATTTAAAGAAAAGTCTTGTCAATCTTTATTATAACCGCATTCAATTTTAGAAGCTCCAAGAGAGCCGTTAGTGGAAAACCTTTCCAATATTTTAGCGCATAAGTATAAGTTAGAGTCCTGCAAATCTAAAATATCAATCGATTAGTCACTTCGCAGTGTCTGTCTGCAAACTATTTATTGAACTTTTGTAAAACAGCTTTTAAGGACGTAAGGAATGATAAAAATGAACTAGTTTATCAGAAGAACTAATCGACGAAAGTCCTTACTTTTGGGTCCGGATGCACTGGGAGTTACTGGCGAATAAGATAAGGTGGTTAACTGAAATAATTACTTTTTTCTGAATTAACCCTTGGAAATAACTTCTCGCGTCGAGCAGTGCACAGTAACTGGCTTGACCCAGTCATACAGCACGCTTACATTCAAAAGTGCTTACTTGCAATCTTACACGACAGAGTCCCTACAGCTGTATAGTTTCATCAAATCAACCGTCTTTTATTACAACCCTCAAACTTTCACATTAAATGTCTATAAATAAATAGTGAGTCCAAGTGCAATAAAGACAATACGTCGGTAACATTTTTATCGCCGAAGGACGTATGTCGGCGTCGTCAAACACATTTGCTCTTCAAACTTGGCGTGGACGGACTGCAGTAATAAACCAAATCTTTGTTATAAAGAAGGTGTAACAATGTTTGGCAAATGGCAACTTAGCAACGAGTGACAGTCACATAAATTGTTCACTAAGTACCTATTTTGAGGTAGTAGTAAACTGACTTTAATCGCTCTCATCTATGTAGGTACACAACTACACATGTACAAGTCTATTAGTCTATTATCGTGCTTGTCAAATTTAAGTTAGCAGTAAAATTAAGGAAAATTTAAGGAGAGGTATAAAGCCACAGTTCAAATAGCTAAGCGTAGGAATGCGAGGAGACTGCGGGAATGTACGGCTATGGACTGCGTCGGTATTTTCTAAATAAAAGATCATTCCGGTCTGTCATTCGACGTATTTATCTATCTATCTACTACACCGTGGCCATTATACCATTGTATTGAGATTGTTCTACATTCTGGGTACCCTACTTGTATTATAGAACAGTCTCCAATACTAATGTATACGGAACATGATGTCAAACAATTATGAAAATGACACAAACGCTCCACTAATTGCTCTCATTTGTCTGTCTTCTGAAAAAATATTGTGAGCTCATCAGAGCAGAGTACGGACCATCTGCCGCATTATAATGTCAACTTAAAATAATAACAACAGATCATTTTTTTAAGTTATTTTATTTTAAAAAGCTCTACGGGGCGTTTTGTATATACCACTAAGGTGACAGACAAACACGGACTACGGAATTTATAAGTAGGTAAAATATTTTTCACTTCGAAAACAACGTCCGAAAATTGTTTAACAAATTGGTCAAACCTATTCTATGTTTCACATAGCACAAAATGAATTTGTCAGTTGCAATCCTGCTGTACGTTGAAATTCGTAATCCTTAACGTTGTTAGAGACTCGAGAGCAAATTATTTCAGACACGGCATAGTGACACTAATACATGCAGCTGAAACTTGCCAACACCAATAGGTAGAACATTTTTTACGAAGCTTATCCGACGTCACAAACTACCAGACAAGATTACAAAGAATAGTCACATCCAATTACTGACTGTGCCCACAAAAATGCAATACAAAGTCTCGAAAACAAAATAATATATTATTCTATTCATGCATGGTTTGCTTGTATATACAAGCACAGTGCTTGCATGTGGGATGAGCCGGGCCATGCACTTTTGAACCAAAATAATAAATTTGGTCAAACTATGCGTGGCGTGGCTTGCTCAGTGCGTTTGTTCGAAGTGGTCTTACTCGATTGAACTCAGGCGCCGTGCTCTCGCCGTTTCCCTGCTCATCGCTAGCATTCAGTTTGAGAGTTGAGAGACCTATTACCGATATATCCACCTCACTGTTAGCTCCAGTGAGGCGAGAATGTGCTGTGAACTTCCGTCGGGGGTTTCGTACGCAAAAAGCAGAAAAAATATCGTAGTAAAACGAAAATTTAGGAAAGCGGAATTGGTACATACAGCGTTAGCTTTTTTAGGTCTTTTTCCTGTTGTATAGCTTTGTGAAACGATGCAAAATAACTGCTATCGTACCAAACATACTGCAGAAATATGATAATTTTAAGTTGATACTGCTTGTAATAGTAATTAGAGCAATAATTTTCTTCTGTTGAAATAGATCTTTGTAGTTCCGGTCAGTTTGTTTTTAACCGACTTCCAAAAAAGGAGGAGGTTCTCAATTCGTCTGTAATTTTTTTTTTAACTAACAATTACACAACTCTGATAACTTTCTTTTCTT
Source organism: Miltochrista miniata (assembly GCA_933228765.1). Taxonomy (NCBI): domain Eukaryota; kingdom Metazoa; phylum Arthropoda; class Insecta; order Lepidoptera; family Erebidae; genus Miltochrista; species Miltochrista miniata. Next base: position 1,106,106 of record OW121770.1, read on the forward strand.
TTTCATAAGCTGCGGTGACCACCGGTCTTTCTGGTATGCTTATCTGCCACCTTAGTGGTATAAAAAAACTAATATATTGATAAACGAACTAGAAACATTGTGTTTCACTATTGCTCGAATAATCGGTTTTTGCATTTGCCGGCATTGCATTGGAAGCTTTCCTAACATGTAACAAACGAATTTTTGCAATAAAATCTTTACTATTTCTATTTTGTGTTATTTCTCTATTGTAACTGTCAAAATTGCGCTCAAAAATATGCCCAACGAATATTTGAGTTTCAAATTCACAAAGGTTTTAACAGTATCTGCAATTTTCACTGTTGGTATTTGATACACATTTTTGGACACCGGTAGCTTGGGTATAGTTAGGTAGTTGTTGTATGTACGTGTAAATAGCGGTGTTCATTTCAAAAACAAGCAAAATGTTTTTTTCTGATCATGGTACCTACTGTCTTGGATTCTTTTTCGATACGACTTGTTACTAAGCTGAGCTGGTGTCGGGAGCTTTGGGGTTATCCTGCCGAGGTCGTACCCTGAACTCTCGGCCGCAGGGGTATGGAAGGGCACTGGGGTTGTAGTCGTTACATTTCCACAAGTATAAAAAAAGCTGATACTATTGTGTCTTTATTTTCTACAAGTCTAGAGATGGTCTATTGGGAGTCCTGGGACATCGTTCCAAAGGCTTACCCGGGCTCCCAACCATAGGCTGTTGGGCGTAACGTGAGGTTTTTTAGTTGGTAGGAGTCCGGCATAGCATCCTTGAGGATTTTTCCTCACGTTAAAAAAAGTCTAGAAGAGATAACTAAGTAAGAAGTTATAACTCCTTTCATTTCTTCTACAGTTCATACGCCAAGTGTTTTTATAAGTACATAAATTAACTAAGTACTTTTTCTGAAGTCCAACATTTTCTACTGAATTTGAAAATAAACTTACAATTTATTTATTTTCTACGACCAGAAAGCCTAAACTTAAAGTTAATGATTAAATTTAGGGATTAAGTTTAACGTAAGTTTAAGCAGCTGTCAGAGAGATTTAAGCAAATTGTAAGCCAAACACAATTAGACATTAACAATTCATTGAATACAATAGTAGCTTTGAAAATGGTGGGTTCTGGTCTTTTATTCGTGTGTTTTTCAGTGTAGAAAATTATATATTGTATATTACATAGCAATATTATCTTCACCAGCTAATAGTGTCGGGAGTAAGTAAAAAAATGAGACAAGAAGACAGAGATAGTGAGCGAATCATTATCAGGATTTTGCCAAAATGGTAAAAACGGGACCATTTTCATGAGACTTCGCCGTTCGTCTATCTGTCTGTCCGTTACGGACTGTATCTCAAGAACATGATAGCTAAATAGCTGAAATTTTCACAGATAATGCATTTCTGTTCTCACTACATCAACAAATACAAAATCAAGATTAAGGGGGTCCCATACTACAAACTTGATTTTTTGTCAACGGCAAAAGAATGCGCGAGGCCGACTCCCACTTGGCCGAATATTTCAGGTGTGGAAAACTTGTGCCACACACCGAAGACTACTGCCGGGAGCTCCGGAGATGTCCTGGAACGAATGTCGCAGCATTCCCGAAGAATTTGGCTTAGTAGCCTGACCTATGTTACTATCTTGAGTCTTTGGGGGTTGGTTTGTGTGCTGTCCCACGTCGAAGCTCTCCCGTCAAGGCGCCGTCTTGGGCCTGCTTCTGTAAGGATGGCGCGCAGCACTCCCGCCGCACTCGCTTAATCGTGAAAATTTTGAAATAATCTGTACTCTTTAGTACCAATAATAGATACTTAGCAACTGCATTTTTCCTCATCATATCTTCAAAGTCCTCGTGTCAAAACCCATGTGATCATTGTGCGCGTTATCGCGTGACTTTTGTGACGCATCACAAAAGCGCGTCAGAGCCTTTCACATCGACTATTGTAGCGTCGGACGCTTTGTGTCTTTTATGAGCTTTCTATGGCTTTGTTCTTAGAATTAAGGCATGAGGTTTTTGATATGAGACAGTTCCTACAGCTTTCGACTAAATTACGAGATTGCTACTAAATTAAGTTGCATGTAGGTGGATCGGTTTTGGGAAAAAGTTGTGACTACTTTTCCTTAACATACATTATCTTTGTCAATGATGATTATAAAACGTTATTTTTATACCTTGTTGAATAAACAGTAAAAGTAATTAGGATTTTAATTAAAGTTATTTCAAATGATGGACAACGCTTTTGTGTGACATTCTGAAGTAGGTATTGTAAGTCATGAGAGATAAATGAAAGTTAGCTCATTAACGTAATATATGAGTGGAGCTCATAAATGAGTAAGTGTTAAAGTACAAAGTTAATGAGTATTTCAAAGATCAAAGGAGCCGATACGAGTGCCCAACTTTATGGGTTTGTGCTAGTTTTGGACAATGTTGGAAATAAGTTTGTAACTCATTAATTACGCTACGACATTAACTGTTTACGGCCACTGAAATTGTAACTAATTTGGACCTTTTTTCCTTGAGATTGAGTGTCACTGTAAATTGCAATTAAATTAAGTTAGAGAATTTTGTCCCATTTAATAGGTGGTGAGCCTATTACCGCGTTGAAACTATTTCAATGTAGCTTAACTACTGCCAGGGACTGGCAACTAGGATAGCTTTTTGTGCATTCCATAGCACGGCAAAACTCGTAAATAAAAATGCCAGAAAGTGCTCACCCATCCGAGGCCAGCGAAATATATACAGTGCTCGTTTGTAGTACACTGAGTCAGCTACGGAGCTACGAGCGCTTCTGTACTACACAATATTTTTAAAGTAAGTAAACAAAATTATAAAATAAGCTGCAGGTATCTTCGCTCGTAAATTCAGAATTCCCAAAATAAAATAGCTCTAAAAGTATTTCTTAAAATGTAGTTTTTCCTCGCTGTCCTCGCATCTGTTCGCAGCGAGCCGCACCACAATGGTTTCACCATTGCGCGCATTCGAAATGGTTCTACTATTTTTGCCATAGTGCAACATAGTTAGGTACTCGTATGTAGGTAGTGCAAGGGTCTTTTTGTTAAAAATAGAGAATGAATTTCTTGTCGTACATGCAGGATTGCGATTGGAAACTTGTAGATAATGATTACGTTAATGTTATTTAAATCCGCATAATTGTGTAAACTGACTTGTGTGTCTTTAAAGTGCTGTAATTAGAGAACCGATGAATTTACTGACTGTGGGAAAGGAATAGCCGTGTTTTTAATGCGTGGTTTTTTTCGTACAGTCTCTCTCTATTACCTAGTGAATCTGGCAGTAAGAGCAGCAATATTATTCCTCTCGGACCAGGATGGTGTTCGCCGCCAGGTCAAAGAGTAGCGGCAGCACAACATTGAATTGACTAGCAACAAGACAAGATGAAGTCTACATATAACTTGCATCGGTGTATATTCCAATAATAATATTCCATCATTGTACATTATCACAGAACATCGTAACACGAGTATATAACAAGGAGTTTCTCTTTGATGTTGTTTAAAACGTTAAAGCTTTTCGCGCTTAAAAGGTTTCGAGATTCACTTGTCTCAACTATAGTGCATATGAGAAAACTTTTGCACATTTTATGCTGATGCTAGTATATACCTTTGGAGGTGAAACTTGATCCTACAATTCAGAATTATTTAAAACTAACTATTCTTGAGATGGATAGAGGGATTGATATTCCCTTAGGTTCGTTCCTCTTTCGTAGCCAGCAAAAAAACAGTCCTGCTACGTCGTAGAATTTCTATTCGTAGCGGTAGAATCCTGTGCTACGAACGTAGTGATTATATCGTAGAAGCTCTACAAAGCATAAAAATAGTATTCATTTAGAGACTAATTTATAGTGCTTGGTTTGTGGAGTTCATAAATTGTAAGCAATTGTAAAAGATTGGTTAAATGTAGGTATATTTGTCACGACTATTTCGTAACCTGATTGACTGATTAGACTGAAATATAGTATACAGGTAGCGTATAATTAAAATCGACCAAAAAAAAATGTAAGAATTGTCGAGATGCATTAAATTCGAGTTAAAAATATTTAAGTGTATTCTTACTTGTATAAGTAGGTTATCCATAATTGTTTTACTTAATGGCGCTGTATGAAATTAGTCTCGCCATTTTTCTATACTGTTAAAACTTCTGTAGGTGGAGTGGTATAAAATTTCTCCAAAGCAACTGCCTATTACGTCATAATTATTATGTAAATACTCGAAAAAGAGGTATTTTCGAGCAATCATGGTTCATGTTTTAATAATTTATACAATATTAATAAAGCAACGTCAACAGTGCGCCAGTGAGATGTAAATCACCTTTTATACAAATGAAATCACAATAATATGGTCAGTGGAGCGTCATTTCAATTAACGATCAGTTTTGTGCACATCATACATTTACACACACCTGATATCTTTGGCTTTTTGTTTCAAATAATTCGGTTCTGTTTTGTAGTAGTTTGAATTTTTATTATACCACAAAGGTGGCAGGCAAGCATACGGCCCACCAGAAGGACTGGTGGTCACTACACTAGTATTTCCTTTTTTAGAGTTCCGTAGCCAAATGGCAAAAAAACGGAACCCTTGTAGATTCGTCATGTCTGTCTGTCCGTCCGTTTGTCACAGCCACTTTTCTCCGAAACTATAAGGTCTATGCTGTTGGAACTTGGTAAGTACATAGATGTATTTTGTAAACCGCATTCAGATTTTTACATAAAACTGTAAAAAGCAGTAAATATTGGGGGAACCCATACTCAGAACTGAAACTCAAAATTGTGTTTTTCATCAAACCCTTACGTGTGTGGTAGTGATGTAACGAATGTCATTTTTTAAACATTCGCGAATGCGAGTGCGAATGCAAATGTCTGCTACTGACATTCGTGGACGTGAATGCGAATGTAGAAGTGTTCAAATTTGGCGCCAATTTTCTATGGCTTGCTGGCAGTTACGAGGTGCGTTCCGATTGTATTTTGTCCCGTGAATTACCGAGTTGATACGAACACATCCGACTGTAGTGTCATTCGGCTCGCGCCGGTCTTTTTGTAAACAAAACAAGTGAATTTTTCGTAATAAGTTCTTTAAAAATACGTCCCCTAAATAGCGTGTCATAGCACATTTGGATGAAGACAGTCAAACCGATGTATCTTCCAATTCACGTTGCCCCGAACGCAAAGCGTATCAGGTTTAATGAAACCGAAGATACCCAAACAAATAAAAGTGTATCTTTGAAAGAAACAATAAATTAACTGATGGATGCGAGTGACAGTGAAGAAGAAGAAGACATAGGTACATTTGATACTTTTCAAAACCCTGTTCATCTTTTAATCTGTAAATCTGTCACACAAAACTTAACCGAAAAACGCGTGGTAAGTTGGTTACACCACCAACGAGTGTCAAAATGAACAAACAAACAAACATCCTCACCACCCAATCGCATATACCGTCTCCGTTCCGTCGTGGGTAATAAATAATTGAGAAGACTGTTAACCTTTAACTGGTGACGTGCGGTCTCACAGGCCGAGCGGCGTAAGCGAAACATCATATTACCCCCTTCCCCGCATTTCTCATGTTTGAGAGCCTGAGTAGCTTCGAGTTTAGTGTAGGCAGTGCCCTAGAGGGGGATAGTTGCGCCGGCCAGGCCCAAATCGGTAAGTTAGATCGATTGAAAATTCTCGGGCGGCCTCTCAGACCTTATGTCACCACTTATGTAACTTTTTTGGAATTACACTGTAGTGTTGTATTGCGTTTTTTGTTAGATATTTCATACTATGAATGACTCTGGACTTCCTAGAAAAAAGCGTAGAGAGGTTGTTGACAAAAATGTAGTGCCTACTCGAATTGTAGACTGGTTTAGCACAAGAAAACTCAAGTGGATCGGAAGCTGAAGACGTTTCCAAAAATTATGTCCCGGAGCATAGCGACCACAACTCGGAGACGGAAGAAAATGCTTCTGAAGACGAAGAACCTGTATATATGATTTAATACACCAGGAAAATCAGCTTGTAGAGAGTGACAGTGACGAATGTATATCATGCGATAAACATGTGTGTTTGCAGTGTGCGAAGCAATTATGCCCTAACTGTCAATAAAAATACTAAAGATTGACAGTTGTCATTTTTGAGACATGACACTTGTGATAAGAGTTTAATTTTTTTTTAAGTAGATTAGTGTTTGAACTTTGTTAAAAAACAAATATTTTATAATTTATGTTGATTTTTACTATTTTATAAGCAATCGTTGATCTCGATTCTAGTTTTTCAATTACAGAGATCCAAAACTTTGTAACTACCCAGTATCTAATTAAAGTTATATTTAGACTACATAACGTTATTTAAATTTTTACTTTAATATTTAATTTAAAACAAAATAAACATTAGGATAACCTACCATATTTTAATATAATGTATTATAGACCAATTATGGCAGCGGCCTGTTAGGCCGCTCGTCACCAGTTATGTTATAAAAAAACCATGTCACCAGTTAAAGGTTAATGTGCTTATGAGGTTAAGTTACTTTTTCTTGCTTAAAAACATAAGAAATGAATGGATTTTGAATTTGAAACCTACCATTATCTTCAAACGGTTTTTTTTTTCAAAGTAAATTGGAGTTAATGGTAAAATAAATTCAAGTCTTACTCCCGTAAGTCCAATTCTCTCCCTTGGATTCGTTAGGATTCTCTTTCGTAATATGGTTTTTTTCAACTTCGTTCTAGACAAATACCATAAGACTTCTTCCAACCGCGCCTTTCTATTTTTATTAGTTTTAGTATGAGTTTAAAATAATACAGTCAGTAGCTGTAAAATTTCTAACTCATACTTTCAGTCTCCCTGAAATGCATGCCATGCAATATGCCATTTTAACATCTAAGAGTGAAGCAATGACGATATACACTCGAGAGCAATGAATCCGGGTCACTTAAAGAATCCTAAAAATCTCGGAAACTAAAAATGCTAGGTTAATGCAATAAATTGTATTTAATAGACAATGTAATACTCCTTAAATGAAGGTATTAAAACTTCTTAGTTATTGTAAAGTTATATCATAAAAAAATCAAATTTGAAAAAGGGCCACTTTCGAAGATGGAACTACGAAATTACAGCATTTGGTGTTGCTTTTGTTTGTAATCTGTCATTTATGTGGGTACATAAACCATGTTGATAGTGCTCTATATTCAATAATCAAGCTGAAATTATGTCGCTTACGCCTGAAGAATGCACCAGAATACTTACAATGCTGGAAACCGGCCGGAGTCAGCGCGATACAGCCAGGACTGTCAATGTGTCGCTGTCAACAGTACAAAGAGTTCTCCGACGTTACGAAGAAACTGGTTCTAACCTACGCAGACCAGGAACGGGCAGAACCAGGTGTACCACAGCACGAGAAGACCGATACTTGGTGAACACCATGCTTCGAAATCGCTTTCTCACAGGAACTGAACTCACCAATCAGTTTCGACGCCTCGGAGGAAGTAACCCAAGTGCATGGACAGTAAGACGTCGGCTTGCTGAATCTAACTTAAAACCCCTTAGACCTGCAAACGGCCCTAAACTGGAGCGTGGGCATCGTATTTCGAGACTAAGGTATGCCCAGAGCCAAGTAAATTGGAGTATTGAAGATTGGTCAAAAGTTATGTTCTCCGACGAATCAAAATTTATGCTCTACAAGCACGATGGAAGACACAGAGTGTATCGAAGACCAGGGGAAAGATTCAAGCAAGCATGCATCGAAGAAAAAGTAGCCTACGGTGGTGGGTCTGTACTTGCGTGGGCCGGAATTTCTTCTGAAAGTCGCACAGAGCTGGTGATCATAGAAAACGGCTCTTTAACTAGCGTAAGATATGTGGAAGAAATCCTCAATGATCACGTTGGTCCATTTATGGTCAATTTAGGTGAGGATGCTATATTTATGCATGACAATGCCCGACCTCATACAGGTAGGATTGTGAATGACTACCTTCAAGAGATGAACATTACTCGTATGGAGTGGCCAGCGCGCAGCCCGGATATCAACCCGATCGAGCATGCTTGGGACGAGCTAGGCAGATGCGTAAAACAACGAAACCCTCCCCCAATCACGCTTCGTGAGCTCAAAATTGCTCTCACAGAGGAATGGGAGAATATTCCCCAAAATCGTATAAGGAACTTGGTGTACAGCATGCCAAACCGCGTAAACGCAGTAATGGAAGCACGAGGAGGCAATACGAAGTATTAAAATTCGAGAAAATCGTAATAAAGTTCAAAAATTTCATGTTTCCTATTTTTGTTTTAAGGAGAGATCGGCAGTTTTTTCTTTATGTAATTTTGTGTTAATAAAATGTATGGTGACTCATATTTTTTTTACTGTCATTTAAGGAGTATTACATTGTCTATTAAATTACACAAATACAATTTATTGCATTAACCTATCATTTTTAGTTTCCGAGATTTTTAACATTCTTTAAGTGACCCGGATTCATTGCTCTCGAGTGTATTTACCGTACCTTGTAATAACATTCAAGACAATAGGTTAACTCTGGTACTAAGTGTAATTGTCGTAACCTTGAGGCACTCGCTCGTACTTACGTTGCGTCATTAACTGAATGTTACGAGGGTAATGTTCCTACGATAACATATTTCATGTCACTTGTCTAAAATTGTTGCGCTGAGCTCCAAGTTTTTGTGTTTTAATAACAGGGTTTTTTATTTCACGAGATAAAGGGTCTTGACAGAAAGACGGACTTCCACACGCAAAAGAATAATAAACAAAACATGCGAAACAGGTGACGCTTAGAAAATAATTATTGTGGAACAATACAAGTGGCGATTTCAATAATGTTACTTTGATTTTTTTTCTATTAATTCAGATATTATCTGACCTTCTAAACACGTAAATGTCGAACCTATGACTCTGATTAGTTTTTTCTAACTTTTCACTTAACAATTGTTACTGAACAACTTATAAAAGCCCGCTTGAGGCTTACACACTCAAAATAAAGAGCTTGTTTGAAACTCTTACATATTTTACAAGTTTTAATCGTTCTTAAACAAAGTCATACCTAGGTGTTTTCTTTCATTTGAGAAAATAAAGTTACGACGTCGGAGGCCCCGGGCTTGTACATGATCGTTACAACGTAAGCCTACGGCTTAAATTTAACTTTAGGTTCTAGTTTAGGATTCTTGATATCAACCGTTTATTTTATTTAAATAAAATTGTAAAGAGTATAACTTTTTATTAAGCTGACCTGAAACTGTAGCGTTCCAAGTAAAATCCCACATAATTGTGGGAGATTTTACAGTACATAAATAAATAAAATCCCTATCCTACTTTACTTAACAGTAATAACCTACCTAACAGCCTACAGTAGGGAGCCCCCGGTAAGCCCTCGGAAGGATGTCTCAGGACACTAACTACTGCTTATCCTCTATGTCTGTCCTTCAGGATTGGGCTTGTCGTTTCTTCCCATCGTGATTATATGCGACAATTGTTATAATAGCTATCATGGTCGATGACTGTATAGATTACTATACATAGCATAGGTAGTGCCAAGCGGTAGATCCATGGGAAATAAAGGCCAGGATCAGTGGCGCGTTGTTTTTACCCATATACCTCTTTATTCCATGATGTTGCATCACATCTATATAATATACCTATCAAAGATAGTAAGAAGCAATCAGATGTAACAAGGGTATCTCGAACAAAGTCACATGGCATATGCAAGTTATAAAATAAAATGCTTCCCATACAAACATTTCACTGTGGACATCTAGCGTAGTGCGTATATACAAACTTTACTCTACTTAATTTATTGAAAGAAACAAAATAAAAAAAAAATGTTAGGATATTGTTGTAGGAGGTATATGAGTACACTTGCAGGGATTTAGAAGTAGTAAAGAAAAAGAAAGTAATGTTCCCTGTGACGTCAACCTTTTTGGGGTTAACGAGTTATTCCCGAGGTGGATTAACTTGCGGGTGAATCAGACGAACTCCCTTTAGGGTTGTAAAACATACGCGTGAACTTTATTAAAATAAAACTTGGAGGTTCACGTGAAAAATACCTGATATGCTCTTACTTGTGTAGTGTTAGCAAGCGAAGACTCGGGAAATCATTAAGTTATTGGAATACGTCAGTATCTTATTCATTAGTTATTAGCGTGACTGTTATTCGTTTTATTCAAAATATTGTGTGCCTAAAGGGCAGGACATAGCTGAGCTTGTACTAGAAATCTGTGAATATCTCTTGTAACCTATGATCCACATTTTAGCAATGGTATTTATTTTCTTCTAAAATGTGGGTAAGTAATATAATATTGCGAATAAGTTTCGAGAAGTAAAAAATAAGTATAAAACCGAATTTGACTGCAAGTAGCACTTATAACGATCAATTTACGGTTAGAATTTGCCTGGTATGTCTTAATTCAAATAGTTACATGTCATAAATGAACTTAAACTTTAGGTATTGGCATAAAGGTTTGTTCCCACTTCTGTGACAGGGCTCCCAGGGGAGTCATACACTATGATAATGTAATCCGATGAGAAGGGGGAGAGTTTTCAAAGGAGTCATAACTTACTAAATCACATTAATGAACAGAGACCTCACCAACAACAAACTTGAGTATATCGAGTTAATGATATTATCTGAAGTTCATGCAAACGTTGAAGTTAATATTATAGATATGTATTGTCCCGCCCAAATACCTGAAGGGGCAAGCATACTATACGCGGCACTTTTGTCGCAAATGATAGGCTGGGAACCTATTGCCGTAATAAAATAGTTCCATTAGTTACCTTAGAAAGGCGATGACATAGCCAATGATAGTTTCTACGTTTCTCTGTCTGTAGTGCATTCTCGTATGTCGTGCGGCCTACTATGCTGAGGTCTCATATTCAATGCTGGATAAAAAAAAATATTTTTCGGATATTTCAAAGATACATAAATACTGTAATTATGTACATATATAATGTGTATGTATGTACAAATATATATCATTTAAAGCCTAGCCATAGCTTAGTTTGAGCAAAATGGCGCCCTTTAAAAATATCTTGTAATGTTTATTAAAAAATATTATGTGGAAGTGAGTGCAGATAGTTAAGTGCATACCAGTACGATATGTAAGACATAGTACATGGTACCTCTAAAAGTAAATATTATGGCCCAAATAACAGCTAGATGTCATCAGGCTCTTTTTCTCCATGGAAAAATTAAACATACATTCAAGTTACAATAGTTCAAGACTGTGTCTTCAAACAACTATTAACTATTTATTCATCAAATAGAAATCAACCACACGTTATATACAATCAAACCTACTTCAGGTGCAATAGTTCAGCTCCCCCCTGAAGCCCTGCGTATAGTAGACTCTTCACCGACGTTTCGAGCACGTTGCAGCGCCCGTGGTCATAGTAAGTAAATAGTATTTCGCGTGAAGTCCCGAATTATATAAGTAGGAGTGTTAAAAACCGCGATAGTTTAAAAATAACATTAGCGTAAAATTTTGACTTTTAATTCCCTTTACACTTTGTAATGCATCATGCACGTAGTGGTAACGAGCCCTTTCTCAATAGTATTTAGCGTGATTTGTCTCTCGTTCCGGTCCCGCTCGCCGAATTGTCTCTCGTGCGGCTTTAAATCACCGCTTCGACTGCCTGTTTGTCAGTCCCAGCTGACGAAGGTTGTGTGTAGATAATGTTTTAGTGAACTTAATATTTACGCAGCTCGTTTAGGTTTATTGGAAGTGCCCGTACCGAGTGTGCGTACATATTTTATTTTCATTCTATTGTTATTTACAAAGGCTAAATTATGTATGTGAAGGTATATGAGTATGGGTTTTTGGGAGGTTTCTTACTATTTTGCTCTCTGACGGCTGAATGGATCTGGCTGAAACTTGTTACAGGGATAGATTAAAGTCTATGATAGCACATGTGCTTTTTTCTCGGAGTAAATTCCCATGCGCATAAGCTAGAATGTAGGTACGTTATTATAATTATAATAATATGACAAGTTTACAGCGGTAACCACCAGTCCATCTAGTGGGCCGTATGCTTGACTGCCACCTTTGTGGTTTAAAAAAAACATACTATAGCCGGTAATCTCTTGTTAGGGCACTCTAACATTATAAATTATACTGTAAGCAACTTTTCTTTAAAAATAATAACTAAAAATATTTCATCTTGTTTTCAGGTAAACAGAGCTCAACACTTTTTGTTACAATTCGAAAGATTTGGTAAGTTATCTGATCTATAGATCTATATTAATAGGTACTACGAAGACAACATATTTTTTTATACTTTTTAGATGGAATAATCTATACCTACAAAGCTGATTTAATACCAACTCAGTTACTGCTGTATTCTATAAGAGAGAGACTCTAGGCACTCTATCGATCACTGAGTATAAATAAGTATTCAAAATTACATACTTACTTATTTGTAAAACTATTACATAAATTAAAGCAAATCAGGTAAAACTGCCTATAAAGTGCCCCAGGTAAAACGATGGGGTAAGCATTTCATCCGCCAGAGACTGCCATACTCCCCCCCCCCCACTTTTCATCATTTTTATTTTTTTCACGTAGAGGTAAGTCTATTTCCGTAGGTATTTAATTGAACTGGTGGAGGTTGTGTAAGGTGTGCAATACAGCGTATTCAGAATGCCTGTTGGGAATCCTGGGGGCATCCTTCCGAGGGCTCACCCAAGGTTCTCAACCGTAGGCATTAGGTAGGAAAATTGTGGTTTTTAGTCGGCATAGCATCCATGTAGGACTTTTCTCATGTTAAAAAAAGCGTATTCTGAATAAAACATTTCAATCGTGTACCATCGTCACCATCACGTGACATGTGTAAACTCACCCTTACCTCGTGGCTATTTCTACAAGGTTTCCGCATTTCGCACCGAGGGCTGTCCGGAACTTTAACGGCCCCCGGAGGACATTCAGACCAGATTATTATTGTTTTCTTTCCTGTTCGTGGAGGAATTTTAAGAAATTCGTAAAATTAAAAGAATGGTTTGCTGTAATATAACTTAAATGTAGCTTAGCTTAGCATTTTAATGTTGATAATAATATCTAGTCGTAATCATTGCTTAAATATAATTTATTTTTCCTTTATTCGCTATCTTCTGAGAGAGATACCCTAATATTCGATGTTAATTTCAACTCGACACCTCAACACGTATACGTTCACGAGATTAAGGATTACAAACAGACGGATGGATGGACAACAAAGTGATCTTATGAGGGTTCCATTATTTACCCTTTGGGGTACGAAACCCTAAAGATACTGTTACGTAATACAAATATTATGAAAAAGTAAAGAAAGTCAGAAAGAAATCAGTGATGGGTGTTTCTTTGCTATGTTAAACTTGTCCCATTTGAAAACTTACCAATACTAGATTTCTGTAGAGAGTATTTTCTAAAAGAATGTTGCCTTACTCAATATGTAAAGCAGGGTGGCAACCCTAGCGACGCAAATGACGACACTCGACCTCACTCCGCATAATGACCAAGTTTCTTTAGCACGCAGAACTATCCGCCGGCCAACGGCCGAGTGTTATTTTCACAAGTTTAGCAGTTCTAGATCAGCTGTGAAGGTTTTTTTGTGAAATTGGGGTAAAATGTTGAGTGAAGGCTACGTAGATAAAAGGTATTGAGTTCCTATTGAGTATAAAATATCATTAAAATGTACATACCGGACAGTAAACCCCGAAAGCATATTTTAAATGAGATCATTTAGCTAACAAGAGCAAGGAAAAATTATAAGCTTAGGATATGTTATTTTTTGCCTGTTTGAAAGGGCAGAATATGTTTCACTTTTATAGCTACAGGAGTGTGCGATTTATTTTATGATCTACGCACTGAGTTTACGTTTAAAATGTCTTTTTTTTTTGTACAATGAAACAAAACTATTGTTTCAGTGAAGGTACAGAATATTAGAAACTACCTATGTGAATCAATTAATGAAAACGGCCGAAAGGTAAATTTTGTGAACTCTTGATTGAAAAATAAACCCGTAAATTCACCAGTGAGACTGTCTGTTACGGCCACAGGTAAAGATGGACCACCAGTAATGTCGACTATGATACCTACTACTTGAATGGCTTATGGTCGACTATGATCCCTACTTCTTGAATGGTTTATGATTGACTGGGATCCCACTACTTGAAAGGTTTTATCTTTAGACTAATACAAACTCACCATCTGTAGACTTCCGCAAAGGAGCTTCTGATTTTATTTTTAAAAAATCCATCCGCCATTTTGTTAAAACAAGAGGAGACACTCAACTCAACGAGCGCCCTCTGTTCAAAGGATCGGAGACACAAATCTTTGTATTTCGGCGGGTAAAAAGCTTATAGCAGTCTAAAGGGCGAATAATACATTTTCCTTTAATCTTGACTGACACTTGTCCTTAGAAAATTTGCAGTTAGTAGTGTATGCTGCCATCAGCAGACCAGATATTAATCTTCCAACAATGTAAGAATTGTTCCTTACTGGCCTCTTACTGTTTGAACTATTATACACTAGTCCCTATGATCGTATTAATATGCTACCTGGTATCGAAATTGACCAGGAAAAAAAAATGCATAGAAAAGATAGTAAATGTAATTTAATTTTTGCAAAGCGTGAGTTACATTTTGTTAATCGTCAACCTTAGAGTGGAGATGTCATTAGAGGTAGGTGTCAGTAGAGAGGAATCATTTTACTAGTTTCAGCTGAACATCATTACTTACGCTATATATGAAATATTTGTACAAGCTCATGATAAACCAATTTATTGCTAAGAATATGTACTGAGATTTAATAACAACACTTACAAAGACTTCAAGTTGGTTCTTAATATATGCTACTATCCATACATTTCCCTATTATAATAGCTACGTATAATGTTAGAGCGTTACCGCTCTGTATAAAATTAAAAGATATTTTTAATGGAGATGTAGTTGTATGTCTTATTAAAGATAAGCCTTTGTATAATATGATCATACTAAGCAACTTTCCTGAAGCTCTTAAGCAATAAACCTTAAGCGTGTCTTGGGTTAGGTTATTCATGAGCCTCACATCCAAAGTTACATTTATGAATGTGTCACTTCTCCCAGCCGTAGGTAGTGGTAGGGCTCCGTGTGGTTTTAGTCGGTAGAAGTCCGGCATAGCATCCATGACGGATTTTCACCCTAAAAAAAGGCACCGTCTACGTCCCACATTCTTATAGAAATTACATTCAAACCTAGGTTTTCTTTTCCCTTCAGCATATCTTTTTTTATAACATAAGCATCCAATGGGGCAAAAGGGGCGATGACGCGTTACATAAGCTTTCCTTTCAAATAATAGTTACTTCCTATCCATACTGTTTAGGAACAAACTTTATACAGCCAATGTATAAAAATAGGTGCCTTTAATATTGGTGCCGTTCTCTAAACTACTTCGTTCACATCGAAACAGCCCGCATTTACATATAAATGGCAGGCTCCGACACTACAGTAGCGACCTTAGCGTAATATAGCTGATACCTGCTGTTGACTTTTAGAATATGATCTTGTTTCGGATAAGATTATGAGCACAATTACATGAATTCTTGGGGCTATAAAATGATATTCAATCTCCATCAGTCGTGATTTAAAAATCAAATCAAGTTCCTAGAAACTAGTGAAGTTTATTTTCCTACATCTTTATGATTCTATTATGGATAGGTCTTTAGTACATGTTATTTTAGTACGTACACCCCGTACGGCGACAGGAAAGATTACAAAATGTCGCCATCATCCCAAGGGTGCCGTAAGACGCGACTAATGTTGCGTGAACATAAACAGAAGTATATGGGGAAGAAGTTTGTGAAGCTATTTTTAATGAATCACTGTAGAATTCCACAGTTCTGCCGATGTCTTGAACCAGAAAAATTCATAGGCAAACCAGATACAATCAATTAGATCCAATGACAGTGCGTTAGGGAACTTGATCGTTACCAAAAATTAAGAAATGACAGTTGGTCTTCTTCAGGTATCAGATTTTTGTACTGGAATCAAACGATTGAAATCAAGACCGTTACGCTTACCGACGTGACGGTTTCAAGGTTTGTGAAACCGTTACCTCAAAACAGTAACCGGCTCGAACTTCGGATTTGAAACTCGGTACTTGGAATTCAAAAACCAAAAAAATATACGCTTGTTCAAGTATTCATTGCATGCAGTCGGCACTCCGGGAGTGCCACTGGTTTCTTTTTCGTTCTTGTTACATTAAGTGTACCAAACGTGCTCTCATCTTGACCTAGAGGACGTTTCCACATGTTACCTAAATTCTAATGTATCGTGACATAATAAAACAAACAGCTCTCGTAAACCACTGACCCTTTCTTGTAACATCTTAATCTATAGTATAAATACTCCGCACCCACGTACGAGCGTAATTTCCTCAAATAAAAGTGTTACCTTACAATAAAAACAGCTGAGGTTCGCTCATAAATCATTACATAGTATATTATAAAACAAAGTCGCTTTTTCTGTCCCTATGTCCCTTTGTATGCTTAAATCTTTAAAACTACGCAACGGATTTTGATGCGGTTTTTTTTAATAGATAGAGTGATTCAAGAGGAAGGTTTATATGTATAATAACATCCATTAAATAGTGGAGTAATACTGTATACCCGTGCGAAGCCGGAGCGGGCCGCTAGTATATGAATAAAACAAGTATGGCGGCGGTCGCAGTGGCGCCGTCTTGTGGATGTACGACGACCTAACGAAGTTTACGTCAAGTTAATGATGTTTTCTTCTACGGCCAAATTATATTCCTAATAAAGTTTAACTCGCCCCCAGGCAAAAGGGTTGTAGGGGTTGAAATTATCAGAATAAATTGTACCTGAATTTTGGTAATAAAGGTGTAGACGAATTTTTTGCACAAAATGATCCATTGCGTAGAGAACAAAAAACTCGAAATAAAACCCGGTTGTCAATAAAATGACAATCGTAAAGCCTAGTTAAGGCCATAAGGGCGGTATGAAAATTTTCAAACGTGGGACGTCACTTCCTGCGGCTGTCAATTTCAATACGGTAATAGGCTCACCACCTATTACGTGGGACATAAAACTATGCCTCTGCCTAACCCTTTGGGGATAAAGGCGTGACTATGTGTATGTACAATAATTACATTCGTTTCTTTCTATACTCCCACATTCATCTAAAGACAAATTCTGAAAATAGGTTGTACTTAAGTAGTTATGTACTACAATTCATTTTAGTTATTTTAATTTGAAGGTTAAGGGCACATGTAGCACAATAATAAAATTCTAAATCACACAACAAACAAATAAACTCGCAAACATTTTCCTATTTGAATCGGTGTAATTTCACTCTTAAATATTTTTTTTTTCTATCTTACTAATGTAATATGCATGATATTGAATTAGCCGTCGGTTTTACAGGCTCTTTGGAAAAACACGGAGCTATATGTAGCCTGCCGCAAGGATTTGTGTTTCTAGATTGACGAGGCTCTTGAGTGCTTTTGATCTCGAATGTATTAGAAAGCTGGCTCAAATATTTCATTATACTGACTGACGGGGATTTTACCGAGTAAAGATTATTTACTTTATTATATTTCGTGTAATCTCGAAGACTTTTTATTCAGTAGTTTGGAAAGTTTCATGGATAAAAATTTAATGTACATAGGTTTCAGATATCCTTTTAGAATTATAAGCTAATAAAAAATGAGGTGCCTACTTTTTTTCAGGAGGGCCGTGCCTTACTAAATACACTTAATAGATAATCACCTCTATTTGACGATTTATTTCAAAGTACCTAATGGACAGGGAACTACAAATAGGCTTTTGTATTAGAAGTCTAATGTTCTGGGAAAGTTCCTCTGGTCAACCAATTACTACAAATAATTAAGGCCTATTAGGTTTGGTAATAATAGATATATTATCTCCACTTGAAACAGAGGTTAATGCTGTTGAAATTGAGGTTATTCTAGAAGCGTATTTATATAAATATAGTTAATCTCGAATGCCACATGGTGCTAGTCTCTGTACCTGATTGTTCTATCAATCAACTCATCTTTTTTGCAGATTGAGAAACGGATTTTGAGAACTGATTTAAATCTCTAATTTATTTATTTTTATTTAGAGAGCTTACGCTCTATTTGTACGACTTGTAATAGAAAGTTTGGTGACAAGTAAAAAAGCTGTACTTTCGTTAGATAAATTAATCTATCCCACGACACAATTATGACAGTATAAAATGGCTGGATGATTAATAATTATAATATTTAGAGCACGCACCTGATAGAAACCTTATTTATCCCGCAATCATTTGATATACCAAAACGGGGTACGAATACGTTACATAAATCGTTTTTCCGAAACGTTCACTGAACTAACTCCGGAAATCCGCGGTGGCATCGATCACTCGACGCATTATTTGGTTTCGTTCCTAACAAATCGGATCACGTTCCGATGAATAATGTGTCCGATATCAAACGCCTTTACCCAACTTCGCCAAGTCCGATAAAAAGGGTAATGAACTTAGTAGTCTATGTATGTCTATAGTGATATATGTTCCAGTGTGGCAGTTAAAGAACCTGACTACGAAGCCGAAAGTTGTGGGATTAATTCTCACCCATCAAGAAGCTTTGACTTTTACTCTGAACTAGCTGTTCCCTGCGGCTTCGACCGCGTAGAAGTCGTTATCGGGTGAAATCACATAACTCTCCTTTTGAGTAGTCGGTTAAAAAGTAGCCTATGTCCTTCCCAGGACTTTAAACTATCTCTATACCAAATTTCATCTCAATCGCTCCAGCCGTTATGGCTTGAGAGCGTAACAGACAGAGAGACAGACAGACAGACAGACAGACAGACAGACAGACAGACAGACAGAGTTACTCTGGTATTTATAATATTAGTAGGGATCTGAATGTATTTTTCTATAGACTACGTGACCGTTTAGAATCATGATTGTGTTCTAAAATTTTAAACTCTGTCTGTATATTCATATCCAAAAGCGAATCAACGACGCCAGAACGGTCGTTTATCTTAGCACACCATTGTAAGGTGGCTCTCAGCTATTTACTGTGGGTTTGTAGACATTTGTAAAGGGCAAGCAACCCGGTTCTACGATTTATGGCGTAAGGTCACTTTCATTTAGTATTAAAGCACTTGTTCAAGTTGGACTTAGAGCATTAAGTAGTCGTATTGTTTCAGAACTAAGGAACCTTTCTACCTAACCTAAGTGTTTCATCTAAGCATATTAAATGAACTGCCTCACTAATGCATATCTTAAACCACTCAATCGATTTGACTAAATATTTGATCTTGTCAATGGTCTCGTGGAGTGAGAGAGTGGCCTCCAATCGCTAGATGTCACCATTGCTTATCATCAGGTGGGCGGCATCACCTTAATGAGCTAAATATAAATACAATAAAAGATTCTTTTTCATTGTTTATGCTGTTGATTGATGGCACTTCTTGGAACTTGCTGCACATATTGAAAACGACACTACCTGGAGTACTATCTTGTATTTTCATCTAGACCCTTGCTAAGGCCGTGAGGCAAAACCGGTCAGATTTATAATAATAAATATTGTGGAACAGTACAAGCGTCGTTTTATTTATTTTTTTCATTCTTGAGCGTTTGAATAATCTTACAAGTAAAGTCTTAATCCCAATGTGAAAATACTAACGCTCCCTATCTTCTCAGCCAAATTTAATATTCACGGACATCTCATAAGATAAAGTATAAAACCTTGTTAACTTTCGGTATCACAATAACAGGTAGCAAACAAACTTCATGTTAAATAACGTTCTTCACGATCATCTAAAATAAATTTGGAAATCTATCTAAATGTTATAGTATCAATTTATAACTCACACAATTCAATTGTTTACCAATGATTTCATCCGTAGATACTAGAGTATCAATATGAACAGTAGTTAATGTATTCAATGGACAGTTTCACCTGTTCCTGTATTGACCCGCGCCACGGTCCGCTGCATGTGATTTAACACAATTACACTAATTAATATATCTCTCGGCTTAGTTACATGAATTATGCAACTGAGCTGGTATACCAAATATCAGGCCAACTAGTTATTTATTCATACTTGTTGGAAAATGCATTATGCAATCATTTCTTACACAGTCGCAGCGCGGGTGTTGTATAGGCTATACTACGTAGTAACTATTTAGTAATCTGTGGCTATACAGAGACCACTTTTTTGAGGTGGGCCGTATGCTTGTCCGCTATCTTAGTAAATAAATAATAATAATAAATATTCACGGACATTTTACACAACGCTATCTGATCCCAAAGTAAGCTAGGAATAACCTGCTTGTGTTAAGGGTATCAGACTACGGATATTAATACTTATATACTTTTAAATACATACATATTTACATTATTTTATTATATTAAATTATCAACATCTTGTATTACGTACATACAATAAAATACTATTATAAATAATTACTAAATACAATCAGATATATCAACCGTGATCATAGTCAAATAACCCACCCCTAACCGTTCCTGGTGTAAAGGTGCCCATTACGCTAGCCGCATTGCCACGCTGAATGGCTATGGCCAGCCTTTGGACCAGGAATGATTTGGAGCGGGAGTCACCCGTTTTTTCCCCAATTCTTTGACCCAGCTCACTAATAATATTTTTGGCATCAGACTAATTTTCAGCTAATCCACAAATTTGATATCTGAATAGTAAACCGATTAGTTATTTTTAACGCGACCCCTCTATATGGCAAACTGAAAGCTTCTGACCGGACAGATAAAAGATATAAAAAATCATGGTTTATGTAGGTATCGGATATACTTTTATATGCATTTAATGAAAAGATGACTGTAAATTTGGAATCCCAAACAGATACTTTTTTTTTATGAATAGCTTAGTAGGCAAAAATGTTAAATCTGAGGAATCGCTGAAGCTCTCGTTAAGCCCTACGGAAGTTAGAAGCAGGTTGTTACCTTTTAAATCGCGCTAATCACAGTGTTGATGGTGTTCAAGTGCCTGTTTGTATGGTAATGGGCCTCTGATGACGTCACCCCACTACACTCAAATAAAATTTCATGAATATTTTTCTCTTAATTGTTTAGATAACACTTGTTTGTATGTTTTCAAGTGTTAAAGGTTCTCTTTTGATGTAAGTATAATGCATGTAGCAGATAAACGAATACGTGGCAATATGAAAATTTTAAAGGATATCCAATAGTTAGGTAGCTATCCACTTAGACAGATAAAGTTCAAGATAAGATTTTTTTGTATTCTGGGTGTGTCTCCTAGTGTCTACTGGGAGACTCTTCATCTGCTCTGCTTCCAGAGAGGCGCTTGTGAGCGGTGGCATTTATTTTCTTCCGCAGAAAGCTCATCTGGCTTCTCGGGAAAAGCCTCATCCCGGGGCGTTCTTTTTGGCATTGTCAGGTCAGTCTTCTGCAACAGAGAAACGCAGCGGCGGTGGTTCAATGGGAAGTTCAGCTCCCTCCTAGCGGGGGCGCTCCTTGGTCCTAGCGTTCGCAAAAAAGGTGTTTTCGTTATCTGCCTGAATTCCTTTAGGGATAAAGGCGTGGTGATATAATATGGTAAGATCATAACCATGTCAATCTAAAATAAGATACCATATTTGCGAATTACTTACTGTACAGGCTGCGTATCCTCTAGTTAAAATAAATACCGAAATTAAAAAGTTTGTATGTTGCGCGGCGCGTGACATTTAGTTGAGTGAGGTGTTATTGCTGCAGTCGTCTCGTATCAACTGTGCACAGAGTTTAATGTCTCCTCAACTCAACCGCGGCCATTACGGAAGTTGCTTTGCATTTTGTGAGCTGAATAGTTTGTGCACTTTGCCAGGATATCGTGACTTTTATTATAGAACTGTTTCTATTCTACTATTATTTAGTGTTAAACTGCTAAATTTTGTTGATTACTAGTTAACAACTGAAAAATAAAATGCTTTCATAGAGCGTTAACACCGTGCAAAAAATTACGGAAAGACGTAATACAACGTATACAGCGAGCAGTCTGAAACATGTATATATTAAAATCAATGATTGACAATTCATGCTTTTATCCATACTAATATTATAAAGCTGCAGAGTTTGTTTAAAGGCTACGATCTCAGAAACTACTAGTTAGAATTCAAAAATTCTTTTACAGTTTGGTAGTTCATTTATCGAGGATGGCTATAGGCTAAATATCACCACGCTACAACGAACAGGAGCGGAGTAATGATGAATGTACGTTTGAGATACTACAATTCTATCTTTTATATGTGACGCAAACGAAATTGCGCTGGTCAGCTAGTGATTAATAACAAGCAAAATAGGAATGCGTCAAATAAAAACTCTTTTCTTAAACAGGTACATGGAAGGCGTATCAGGTCTATATCAAACAAAAAACAATCATTCTTCACGACGTTTTTAATCTAGAGAGAGTGGTATAAAATTTAATATTAATCCATTCCATTTCACACGGCAAAAAATAAAGTATCCCCCACACTCTATCATACATTTCCAGATCATTACATTCGTGCCACTGTACGACATTCTCATATCCTCCGCTGGGAAATTTAAGGAAACAAAAAGATTTGTATTTCTTGAAGGGTCGACTACTTTTGTGAAAGTAATTGAAAGACTCCTATTTATAGTAGCGCTATGCGATTGGACAGGATTCCTAAGTGATACTATTATATTCTATATTCACATAATATATTATGTATAGTAATCTCTTATCATACATAGCTAAGCTTTGAGAAATATAGAGGATACATTATTATCGTGGTCGTGGGTTCCATTCCCACCAGTGACACAAAAATTGTGTCATATAAATGTTTGTCTAGAGAGTCTCGGTGTTTAGGGTGGGTGTAAGTGGGGATGACAAGTAGGTATGTAAAATTATAAAAGTATTAATATCCGTGGTCTTATACCACGTTTATGCATAAGTAGTTATTTGTGTCTGTAGAATAGAGATTTTCAATAGTAATGCTTTACAAATGTTATCGCTGTGTATCTACATAATATTTGTCTATATCGAATAATGGTAAACGCTAAACGGTTTTCAATGTGGCATTATAAATACCAAGTCTGTTGGTCCAGTATGTTGTATACAGTGAATTATGTTATTCATGAGTAGAGTAATATTGAGAGTTCTAACTCACTCCGCTCGTTAAAACTCTCAATATTACTGATCTATAACTCAATCAATATTACAGGTGGTGGTGCAATATAGTAAATATTACATAACCTAAGTATAGCAACCTACATAGCACGTATGAAACGATCGTCGCGTCGCTAAGCCTTTGTCGGCACATCACTCCCAGCGAAGTCTCGTTACGCGCGTCGCGCGCGGCTGTCGAGCTTCGCCGAATGCAATATGATAATGATGCAGGTGCATATTTAGGTATGAGAAATGTTATTGTATACAATTCTCATACATAAATGCACCTGCTACTGATCGCTAATAATATTCCATGAATGACATTACTTGACTAGTTTTACCTACGACTTCACTATTTAATATTTTATCTACGATCAATTTTACATAAAAACATATTTTTATAATAGATATCTACTTATTTTAAGTAAATCTATACATATAATAAAATGATAGAAAAGTCAAAACTGTACATTGGAAATATTAAAAAAAAAAAAAATATTTGCTGGGTGTTCAACATAAGATACCGAAGCCGAAAATATAGTTAGAAAAATTTTTGTCTGTCTGTTTGTCTGTTTGCTTTGCTTTGTCCGGAAGGATCTCGAAAAGTACTCAATAGATTTGATTCAAATTTTGCACAAATATTACCTAGGGGTAGGGTGTTAAAATAGGTTACATATTATCACGCTTCATATCCTAGGGGCTAAGCAGAGAGCAATCAAATTGGCATTGTAACAATTTTCACGCGTACGAAGTCGCGGGCAACAGCTAGTAGTTAGATAAAAACTATATTGTAAGACCGTATTATATTCGTATTATATATTAGCACTTTGACTTTATCGAGATCGACTGTTGCCCAACTTTCTACCTTGAAACGAAAACCTGTACTAAACCCTAGCTTGTTATTTAGCGGATGCACTGCCTAGCAGGATCGGATGGCTTGAGGTCCAAAGGTGTTGATGTAGGTCGCGTGTAAGATATTGAACGATCGTGAAGCGCTCGTGGCCCCGCGGACTCAGTGTTCTGTAAACGATCACTGCAGTAAGCAACTTTCACTATGGCCGGTCCATGGATGGGTGACCATTCATGTGATCACTTTGTGACATTTATTTGAGCGTTTCCGTGCTTCGGAAGGCACGATAAGCCGTTGGTCCCGGTTGCCAGTAAAATGGCAGTCGTTAAGCAAAGTTGAAGGCTTTATTTCAACAGCAGGCAGTCACAACATGCGCCTGTCCATTTAAACACGGCAATACGGCTCACCACCTATTACGTGGGACAAATTATACAAAAAAAGGTGAAATGTGGGCATATTATGCCTCTGCCTACCCCTTCGGGGATAAAGGCGTGACCATATGTATGTATGTATAATTATTATACATATAAACACCCAGACCAATGCAAATAGTCATATTCATGCAAACAAATTATTGCACCGTGCGGGAATCGAATCCATCACGCCATGGAGGCTGACATTTTCCTTGAACAAATTTTAGCCAGATCCGTTTAGCTACACACCTACATATTAAGAAGAATATCTTTAAAAAACTTTTATGTTTAAATATAATAATTAGTGGGATCAAAAATTAAGTTATTCGTTAAAATTATAATAATAATAATACAAATTTATATTAATACAGGATTGTACAAGTTTGCGACTGCCTCTGTGGCGCGGTCGGAAGTGTAACCGACTGACGCGCAGATGGTCTCGGGTTCGAATCCCGGGTCGGACCAAATACTTTGTGTGATCAATCACAAATGTTTGTTTCGGAGTCTGGGTGCCTCGGAGAGCACGTTAAGCCGTCGGTCCCGGTTGCCATACTAACATCTATGGCAGTCGTTACGGTTAGTTGGAGCCCTCAAAAGTCCAACTAGTCTAACTATAGAACTTCGATATCGTCAATTTGGTTGTGGAGGTCAGATGGTAGTCGCTCCACGGAAAAATACCGAATTTCAGCCGCATCATAGTTACGACTAGAAAGCCGACCCCAACTAAAAAAAATGTTGGGAATTGGCTCGGATGATAATGACAGGATTGTACAAGTTGTAGGATTTTTACACGTGGAGTATGTAAATTTACTCAATGTGATTCTTTGAAGTTATGTGGGTCGAAAATGCTTACACGAATTACATTAGGGCTGCCACTATTAGTTAATAATCAATAAATTAAAATTAATACATTTTACTTTTCGATACAATAAAATATTGTATGAAGGATTTAATAGGTATTTACACTGGTGTCAAATAATTAATCGAGATTACCTACTCTTTGAACATAATGAATATTTGAATATTATAATCCAGATAATTTAGTTTTTTAATCAAATACTTACCTCATTTCTGATCACATTTTATATCTAAAAATAAAATAAATTAAATGTTTATATTTTTTATTAATACTGACAGCATTTATTAATGCAATTTTTTATTTCAAATACATCGGGAAAAATGAAATGCTCAAGTAGGACTCGAAACCATGACCTTTCCCTTACAGGGAATGCTCAGCCAACTGAGCTATGGAGCGATTACAATTTGAGTTATTATTAAATAATGAAATTATAAGAAAGACAATTTTTTATATGTATAATGTTAAGTTTAATTTTTATTTCCATTTCCTGTATTTACTGTATACAAACATAATAGGGAAATGTAAATATTAAGTAAACTTTACGTCATACAAAATATTTTCATAAATATTTACATTATTATTAGATATGTATAACTTATTAATACTTTCATGAAGAATTTACATTACTTTTATCTTAATTTGATTATTTCCATTACGTAACGTGACGAGATATTTTTTCCTAAGCGTAGTGACAACCCTAACGTATTTTGCTAAATTATCATTAATTTTCTTATAAAATCCGGAATCATTCAGTCAGTGCTTCATTCTGACTTCGTTATACCGTTGAACGAATCCATTGGAGCAACCACCATCTTGAAGACCTTCCACCTTGAAGACCAAGACCTTTCACCTTGAAGACTAAACACCTGGCTCCAGATTTTTGTGAGTTTAATCGTCATTGTACCTACCTAAAAATGTGAGTTCCTAAGTTATAAAATATTCTATCCCATGTTCTATTGTTTTTAAGTGAGAAATCTTTTTAACCTTTAAACAAATTTGCCAGAACTAAACCTATCGTTATTTTGTGCACGGTGACGATGAGTGATACTAACTAGTGATAGCGTATTAGTCTTGTCAAATTTTATTAGTTTGAGTGACTACCGAATTGTTGCAATTGACAGACTAAACACTTCGTTTTCTGAGTTACTAGTCGCAATTAATAACTATTCTGTTCATAATATTTACAGGTCGGATTCAGAGTACGATAGTGGCAACAGTGCGACGTCGATCGACGCCGCCAAGTCAAATTCGAAGGCAGCTAAGGGGGGTGGAAAGCGCAAATCGTCACCAGCTGTCAAAAGCGTTGCAAGCGATCATATAAGGTACGTCCGTATGTACCAGTACGTACATGTTCATTACTTATCTATACTAATATCATAAAATATGCGAAAGTAACACTTTCTGTCTGTCTGTAACAAGGTAAAGCGTAACAACGCTTTAACGCCTCCTAAACCGCTTTACCTATTGATGAAATTGGATGTGGGGTAGATCAGACCATGTGAAAGACAAAGCAAAAGCTGGTTATATTATAATTTACGAGTAAAAAATCTAGTGTTGTTAAAAATAGTTTTTTACGATGAGGAAGTTTTTGTGAAGATAATGTGATAGTTTTCTGAGTAGGTTTCTGTGTATTATTTACTATTTGTAACTTATAATAGGTATTATGTTTTCAGAGCGGACCAAGAGTTCGATTGTGACAAAGTGGTAAGGAGCGAGGCTGGGACGTTGAAAAAGGCTCCCGTCAAACGCAAGTCATCTGCTAGAAGTACCTCAAGCGAATATTCAAGGTAATTATTACTCATTAGTAGATACTCTTATACCCAGCTGATGTAAAGTGATGATAACATACCAAATACTACCAATTAAAATACGTATAATCAATTACATTACGCAATATATGAGTGAGCGAGGTTACGTGCTAAATAATGGTAGTTTTGCAATTTTTATTAATATAATATTATTATGAGCAATTTATTTATTTTTTTGGCTAAGTAGTAATGAGTGACCGTAGTTGCAAATCCAGAAGTCTAGGGTTCGAGTTCCATTAGTATCAAACTTTGTGTGTCGTTCATGACAATCATCTATTAATCTGTTCACGTAATATTCCTAACTGAAGCAAAACTGATGTTGTCCAGTTCATAACAATCTTATCATAACATAACGATTCATAACATCCAATTCATAATGATCATTTATTATTTATGTAATGAACATTATACTAAGGTACAATATTATAATATAGAAAATTTCCCTGTTTCAGAGCTTCAAAGAAAAAGGCTGCGCAAAAGGGATACGACATCTTCCACCTTGACAGTAAAACTCCCACCGTCAACACCGGCAGAGCTCCATCCACATCGGTGCTTTACAATCGGGTGGCTAACGGTCAAACGAGGCGTACGGTGTCTACCGAGGGTCCCTTCCACATTGAGTTGAAGGTGTACAACTCGGTTGACGTCCAAGAAGGTGGCGACGACCTTTGGAAAAAATCTCTGCTGTGGTTGAAGCTTCGGACTGACGAGGAATCTCCTCACTGGGCTCATCTACAAAAATTTGTTAGGCAAGCCAGCGAGTTGTTCGCAGATTCTGAAGCCACTTTCTTTTCTAATAAAATTAATTTTAAATAAGTCCGTACCTACTAAACTTAATATAATTGTCTATTTGTATGTTATACATAAAAATATTAAATAAATTTGATTAATTCATTGACCATCATAAATTTCAATTAAAAATTCCATCCTAATCTGTCTGTGTGTTTCACCAATTAATATGCCGTTCTGTGATAGCTGTGGTGTTGAGGTAAATGGTAAGAAATGGATAGGACATTTAAGGAGTAAAATACACCGAAAGTCAGATAACGTAATTACTTTAGATCATGGCGTGGAGAAAGTGAACTCTGCTTTTAAAAATCGATTAGCAACATATAGATTACATACTCTTGACACGAACGAACAGACATCTTTACCTGTTTTCTTCAGACACCTTCACAGTAGGGTCAAATCTTTAATTGATCAATCTCTTGCAGCTCACACTTCCCTTAAGGTTAACTTTCATATATACTCAAAGTTTGTACTACTTAAACATAACATACCAGAAGTTAAATCATTTGAAACCAAAAATATTATTATATGTATGAACTATGATTTTACAAAGCTCTTTACAGATGTTGCTAATCAATTACTGAAAAAGATAGACGAATTTGAAGAGCGGGATTCTGGTTGGACTTTCCTTAATAACTGTTACATGGAGGTAAATATAAATAGGTATCAACCGCTCCGTGGTTCAAGATTTATTGATTTACCTCCGATCATTAAAAATAAAAAGGCATGTGTAAATATTCGTAACAATGATGTATATTGTTTCCTGTGGTCGGTCACGGCAGCTCTTTACCCAGCAAATAGGAACATTCAGAGAGTTTCTTCATATCCAAATTTTTTCAATCTGTTTAACATAGAAGGAATGTCATTTCCAGTAACTTTTACCGATATACAAATGTTTGAAAAAAATAATCCAAGATTACGAATAAATGTATATGGCTTAGAAAATAATAGACAGATCATAGGACCTTTATACAAATCTGGGTTTAATAACGATAACAAAAAAACGGTTAATTTACTATTATTAGAAAAGAGCAGATATTCACATTACTGTCTGATCAAAGATTTATCGCGATTGGTGAGAAAACAAATAACTAACCATAACGGGAAATTATTTTTTTGTGACGAGTGTTTGCTATTTTTTAGATCAAGTATGGAAATTGATTCTCATGTATGTGCCGGTGTAATGACTCAGCTACCGCAAAAAGGTTCAGTGATTGAGTTTAAAAACTACGAAAGGAAACAAAATGTGCCATATGTAATTTACGCAGATTTTGAAGCCATGTTGGTTCCAGTGCAAGGGTGCAACCAGGATCCCTCTGTTGCGAGTACCTCAGTATGTCAGGTACATATACCTATAGCATTCGCTTATTATATAGTTTGTTCGTTTGATGAAAGTAGAAATCGTTTTGTATCTTATCGTGGGGAAGATTGTGTAGATAAATTTGTTGAGAATATTTACAGGGATGTTCAATTGATTAACAACAATCTGTCGAATAGTGTACCAATTATATTTAACAACGAAGATTCTGTTAAATTCAATGAAAGCACTCGTTGTCATATTTGTCAAAACTTACTAATCACAGACCGAGTAAGAGATCACTGTCATATGACAGGTCAATATCGAGGAGCCGCACATAACTACTGTAATTTGATGTATAAACTTCCAAAATTTATACCAATTTTCTTTCATAATCTTTCAGGTTACGATTGCCATTTTTTTATTAAAAAATTAGGAGAAGCTCGCGGTTCACTTAAAATCATAGCTAAAAATAAAGAGTCATATATTTCTTTTACAAAATTTATACAAGTTTCTAGAGATGAATATGTACAACTTCGGTTTGTGGACTCCTTTAAATTTTTATCTACTAGTTTAGACAAATTAGTAAAAAGTTTGAAACCAGAACAGTTTATACACTTAAAAAACAATTTCTCTTGTCCAAAACAATTTAAATTACTTACGCGAAAAGGTGTATATCCTTATGTCGGAGACATATCGTCGCCAGCAGGACGACGCAGGGGCATCCAAGACGCGGGGGGTCCACGCGCCCCGCTCACCGAGCAACAGCTGTGCGGCCGTCAGTCACTACGTCAAAAAACACCGTCACCTCAACACGCGCACCTATATATACCTACCTATACGTCTGTGATTTTGTACAATCAACCGTTATTATAAAGTTCACCAAGAAACCAGCTGTTTCTCTTGCCACCACCTGCAAGACCCAGAGCACGTCGTCACCACATGGTCCTTCGAGAAGAAGAAAAAAGAATTCCAGCAGCGAAGTGGAGTAACGGTTTTTTGAAAAAAAAAAAATTATCAGACACCTTCAATCGTCGCAATTGGACAAGCAGGTCATCTCGATCAAATTCGGAGCCCAGTTCCAGTCAACGATCGTCGGAAAGGCATAGGATTGGTGCGGAAATTTCACAAAAAACCAGAAGACATTCAGAAAACCGATCAGTCTTAAGGGTCATTTTCATCGGGTCACCGCCCAGTAGCAGCCCAAGTGAAGCCCGGCGACATCGTTTTCATCGAAAGAAAAATTACACATACGGCGAAATCAGAATAGCCAGATTGGATGCGAAGCGTGCAGCATACGTGAGATCATTCCAATTTCATTACCTACTAACATTAGTCGCTTATTACTAACCATATCCCTAGTCCGAGTAGTTAATATCGCAAACCAAAGTATCGTCCCGTAGCTGTCTATCTCGTAGTGCTAGCTACATAACCATAATTATATACCTCGGCGCAGTAGATATCAGCGTAGATCAATAGTGTTCTGTGCTGTGAAACTATCTAGTGGTTACTTGTAGTTATTCCATCTTTAACATTTTATAAAAACGCCTACTTATGTATTATTGTGCCGTACATAACAGTAGAATACCGATCTATTAATATCAGTGAAAGTTAGTAGTGATTCCGTTAATTTTATTGTGCAGTGTAGAATAATAATTAGTTCAAGTAATTTGCAAATTTATTTTTTTAACTACCTACATTTTTTTTTTCCAAATTGTAAAATTGTTTTCCTTTTTCAAATTAATAGTGAACTAAACCGTAGTTAAACGTTATTGCCGACCGCCAAAAGTACCTCCTTTTAAATTTAAACGTTTTTTTTTCCGTTCTCAAACGGTCATTCAACCCACAATAGATTGATACCTACTTATCTATTGCAATCAGCTGTTCGCTTACCATTTACGTATGTAACATTGTTCCCGCTAGCAGGTAGCCTCCCCCGAAATTCGTGCTACCTCAAGGATCAGACGCCCTTGGCCTATGCGAGTCTGGATGCCCGAAATTTGAACTTTTTATTTGCATTTTAAAATTTTTTTGGCCTAAACGGGTATTCCTAAATTTGAAATTTTCTCAACACCATTGTAATTAACGTAGCTGTCCCCAAATTTAATTGCAGTTAGTTTATATTTAATTTGAAACTGCAATAGTAGAATAACATAACATATAATTGTTGGACTTTAGTCATATTCATTGTTTTTTTTACTTTTCATACTTGACTCTTCACCTTTATTTTCGTTCTTTAATTCTTTTAACTTGCAACCATGGCTGATGAAAAAGTGAAAGAATTGGTAAAGAGGCGTGCTGCTTTGAAGTCTCAGTTGACTCAATTTACTAGCTATTTGACGCCTATAAAAACATGCAAACAGCTTAGCGATGAACAGTTAGCCGAATTAGAGTTGAAAGTTGATAAATTGGTTTCTATATATCCTATTTATGATGGATTTCAGAGTGAATTGGAGTACTTGGCGGCTAAACCAGACGAGCAATATTCTGATCGCGACCAGTTCGAGACCCAGTACTACAAGCAGCTAGCAGCTGCTCGCACAATCGTAGCTACGCACCGCAGTCAGCAGACTGGAAAATCTGAGGTCGGTTCCGGTGATCAGCTCACTGTGGTTACACAAAGGCAAGGTAATGTTAGATTACCTAAAATTAATTTACCTCATTTTAGCGGCGGTTATCAGAATTGGTTGGAGTTTAAGGACATGTATGTGTCCTTGATTCATGAGGAGAAAGGCATCAATGATATCAACAAATTTCATTATTTACGTAGTTCTCTTCACGGCGCTGCTGCCTTGGTAATTAGGAGCTTGGATTTTACAGGCAGCAACTATGAGGAAGCGTGGAAATTATTATGTGACAGGTACGACAACAGACAGCTACTAGTTACTAATCACATACAAGCTTTGTTTAACATTGAGTCGGTGAGCAAAGAGTGTAGTAAAAGCCTGCGTATGGTTGTGGATGAAACAAGAAAAAATCTGAGGTCTTTAGCAACCTTGGGTCAACCTATTGAACACTGGGACTCATTAATTATCCACATCATGGCGTCAAAGCTAGATCCAATTACTAATAGGGAATGGGAGGAACATAGGAATTCTCTGACTGAGCCCCCTTCTTTAAGCACATTCACTACCTTCGTTTCAAACCGCTGTAACCTGTTGGAGACGCTCGAGGAGGCAAGGGTGTCTCATGCTAGGGTCACAACTAACAATAAGCCGAAGAGTTTCGTAGTAGCTTCCAGCAAGGCTAAGCCGGGACTTAGATTTTCACTTTCCTGTCCATTGTGCAAGCAATCACATAATTTATTTAGCTGTGATCAGTTTAGGGCATTATCCATTGATGCACGCATTAGAAAGGTCAAAGATTTAAAACTATGCGTGAACTGCTTACGTCCAGGCCATTTGCAGGAAACCTGTAGACTGGGAAATTGCAAATATTGCGATCAAAAGCATAATTCTCTCGTTCATTCCCACGCTGAAGAATCTAGTACCCATAGTGAACACTTAGCATTATCGAGCACAAATCACGAATTTAAACCAATTTCCTCATCATGTAATGTATTACTTTCCACAGCATGGGTAAAGGTGACGGATCATTTGGGAAGGTCGCACGGCGCCAGAGTCTTACTAGACAATGGAAGCACGGCCAATTTCATTACCAAGGATCTTTGCGGTAAGCTTAAATTACCTATTCGTAATGTAAGCTCAAGCCTGGCAGGTATAAACAGTCAAACGTCAATCATATCAGAGTCTTGCTCCTTGCATTTAGAATCTTGTGACGGTTCATACACAACTGACATTGATTGTTTTGTCTTGCCGAAAATCACACCATTCATACCGCATTCATACATTGACATACAAAACTTACCTGTACCATCAGGCATTCACCTAGCTGACCCGTCATTCAACATTCCATCTGAAATTAATATCCTCGTGGGAGCAGAAGTCTTTTGGTCAGTGATAGGTCATAGTCGCATACAGCTAGGTAAACAACAGCCAACGCTTTTCGAAACAAAGCTCGGTTGGCTAATATCAGGCGCACTACCACAGTCAATTGATAGCAAATTATTGTGCATGTTTACACATGATAAACACACAACACACACACACACCACAGACCTCACACGTTTTTGGGAACTAGATTCAATCTCACCAAAATACAATCTCACTTCCGAAGAACGCCTATGTGAGCAGAACTTCATAGACACAACAAAACGAGACAGCAACGGCCGTTTCATTGTGTCCATTCCATTGAAAGCATCCCCTAAAGCATTAGGAAACTCTTATGACATGGCCAAACGACGTTTCTTGTCATTAGAGCGTAGACTCAACCGAGAACCGGAACTTAAGAAACTTTATGTGGATTTTATGAACGAGTATGAGGCATTAGGTCACATGACTAAATCTCCTATTCTCTCAGATTCATCACCATACTCATATTTTCTTCCACATCACGGCGTGTTTCGAGAGTCCAGTACAAGCACCAAATTGCGAGTCGTCTTCGACGCCTCAGCGGTTACAACATCAGGCAAGTCATTCAACGATATTCAGGCTGTAGGCCCTAGAGTTCAGGATGATCTGATGTCTATTCTATTGCGGTTCCGCCAACATAAATACGTCATATCAGCTGACATAGAGAAGTTTTTCAGACAAATCAATATTGAGGAATCTCAACGGCCTCTACAGCAGATTCTATGGCGATGCGATCCTTCTCTGCCCCTTATAGAGTATATTTTGAACACAGTAACTTACGGGAATTCAGCTTCACCATACATCAGTACAAGATGTCTGACTGAGCTCGCGAAGCAGGCATCTACTACACAAGCGCAACGCGCTATTCATCATGATCTCTACGTGGATGATCTCCTGTCGGGGAGTGACTCCATCGATTCCACTATCACCCTAGGCAGAGACATCATCAAAACTTTGGGGTCAGCACAGTTGACTCTACGGAAGTGGCAGTCTAATAGCCACGAAATTCTAAATTCAGTGACAAATCAGACTACAACTTCTTCTAACACAGTGAGTTTAAGCATTGACGAACCTAGTAAAACTCTCGGTCTCAATTGGCGGTGTAACACAGACACACTCACTTTTTCAATAAATTCACCATTACACACAAACACTATCATTACAAAACGTCACATACTGTCTATAATTGCACAGATCTTTGATCCCCTAGGACTAGTTTCACCAACCATCATGGAGGCCAAGCTAATCCTCCAAAGGCTGTGGATTGATGGGTGTTCTTGGGATGGAGAGGTGCCGGCAGAGGTTAAAAAGCTTTGGCTAAAGCTTACTGAAACTTGGCCTCATCTGAACACACTTAGTATCCCACGGTGGGTTGTATGTGACAATCCTTCATCTATAGCTTTACACATTTTTAGCGACGCTTCCGAACGGTGTTACGGCGCTTGCATTTACATTCGCGCCGTGGCAGGCGATGGCTCCATTCATGTAAGTCTACTTACCTCCAAGAGCAAGATCGCGCCGGTTAAGGCTACTACTATCCCAAGGTTGGAGCTTTGCGGAGCTTTACTCGGTACAAGACTATGTACGAAAGTTCTGGAATCCCTAACAATAAAACCTGATAGTTGTATCTTTTGGTGCGACTCAATGATAGTTCTGGGATGGCTGTCATCGTCCCCGGCTTCTCTTCAGCCTTTTGTCAGGCATCGCGTTTCCGAGATCCGGGAAGGTTTTGGTGATCACACATGGCGCTACGTGCCCTCAAAAGAGAACCCAGCTGATCTGATCTCACGTGGTCTTAGCGCTGACCTCATAGGTCAATGTTCCTTGTGGTGGTCAGGTCCTTCCTATCTGTCTCTTGATGCCTCTCAGTGGCCGTCTACACCTAAATCAGACAGCAATGTTCCACTACCGGAGCTATTGAGATCACACACACAATACAATGCATCATTTCATACAAACACAATTACTCAGTCCAATGAAATCAAATATAATCAATTAATTTTGAATTTAATCAACAATTCATCTAATTACACTAAATTACAACGTACTATAGCATATTTATTTAGATTTGTAAATAAGGCTCGTAATAATAATTTAAGTCTAGGCTCAACTCTAACAAGTTCAGAATTGTCGTACAGTGCTGACTTTATTATTCAAACATGTCAGAGGGAAATGTTTCCCATGGAGTATGATCTGCTCTCATCGGGAAAATCTCTTCCCAAGAAAAACCGTCTTATTTCTTTATCACCATTCATCAAATCAGGAATCATACGTGTAGGAGGAAGACTGGACAACTCATACTATGATTACAATGTAAAGCATCCGATTCTTATATGTAGTCAGCATCATATTACTAAGTTGCTATTCAATACCTACCACTTAAGATTATTTCATGCTGGACCACAGTTATTATTGTCGTCATTACGACATAACTACTGGCCTTTGGGTGGCAGGAACCTTGCAAAATCCACAGTACATAAATGCGTCAAATGTCAACGTATCAAGGGTCAAACCGTTCAACCTATGATGGGTAATCTGCCAAAGGAACGGGTTCAGTTAGAGTTTCCTTTCCTCGAGACAGGCACGGATTACGCCGGACCAATTCTGATAGCCGATCGTAAAGGTAGAGGATGCCGACTCATTAAATCCTATATCTGTGTATTCGTTTGTCTAGCCACACGGGCAGTTCATTTGGAGCTTGTCTCGGATCTTACCAAGGAAGCTTTTATTGCAGCACTTATCAGATTTATTGCTCGTCGAGGTAAACCGAAAACCATCTACTCTGACAATGGTACTAATTTCGTAGGAACATGTAACGCGCTGGCTGACATTTTAAAGCAGGACTACTCATCCGAAATGGCAGAGTCAGGTATTAATTTCTCTTTCATTCCAAGTTATTCTCCTATGTTCGGTGGGATATGGGAAAGTTTAGTACGTAGCGTTAAAGGACATTTGCGACGTATACTAGGTCTTACACATCTTACCTTCGAAGAGATGGCTACGTGTTTGATACAGGTTGAAGCCATATTAAACTCTCGTCCTCTTACACCCTTATCCACAGATCCATCTGACCTTTACCCTTTAACTCCTGCCCATTTCCTAATTGGAAGGTCTCTCACTGCTTTGCCTCATCCAGAAGTAACCAGCCAGAACATTGCCAACCTAAAGCGATTCGAGCGCATAGAACACCTAAAACAACAATTTTGGAAAAGGTTTTCTAACGAATACATATTTTACCTCCAACAGAGGACCAAGTGGGCGCACTCCGAAGGAACCCTTGAAGAGGGATCTATGGTGGTCCTGAAGCAGCCAAACACGCCGCCTCTCATGTGGCCAATGGGGCGCATTGTTCGTCTCATACCCGGGAGAGACGGAATAGCTAGAGTCGCCGATATCAAGACTAAGACAGGTATCGTTCGACGCGCTTATAATACTATCTGTCTCCTTCCAGTCACACACTGAATTTGAAGACAAGTCTTCAACCCCGGGAGCATGTCGGAGACATATCGTCGCCAGCAGGACGACGCAGGGGCATCTCGATCAAATTCGGAGCCCAGTTCCAGTCAACGATCGTCGGAAAGGCATAGGATTGGTGCGGAAATTTCACAAAAAACCAGAAGACATTCAGAAAACCGATCAGTCTTAAGGGTCATTTTCATCGGGTCACCGCCCAGTAGCAGCCCAAGTGAAGCCCGGCGACATCGTTTTCATCGAAAGAAAAATTACACATACGGCGAAATCAGAATAGCCAGATTGGATGCGAAGCGTGCAGCATACGTGAGATCATTCCAATTTCATTACCTACTAACATTAGTCGCTTATTGATCTTGATAAAAATGAGATAGAAAATCTAAACATCGAGAATATAAAAGATGATGCAGATTATGGGTTCATATTAGAGGTAGATTTACTTTATCCTAAATATTTACACCGTTTGCATAATGACTTGCCATTTTGTCCTGAGAAATGTGTGCCTCCTGGAGGTAAAATTTCTAAACTTGTCACAACTTTATATGATAAATATAAATACGTAATACATTACGTACATTTGAAAAATTGTATTAAGCATGGATTAATATTAAACAAAGTGCATCGCGTTATAACTTTTAGGCAGAAAGCTTTTTTAAAACAATATATAGACCTCAATACCGAGCTTAGACAAAAAGCAGTGAGCGAATTTGAACAAGACTTTTTTAAATTGCTTAATAACAGTATATTCGGTAAAACGCTAGAAAATAATGAAAATCGTGTAAAAGTTCATTTAGTAAATCAGTGGAGTGATAGCGATAATAAAACAAAAAAGAGATTAAGTGCAGATACCTTGGTTGCCAGACCTAACTTCCATAGTGCTTCTATATTTTCTGAGAATTTGGTTGCGATTCA
The DNA here is from genome assembly GCA_933228765.1 of Miltochrista miniata. Taxonomy (NCBI): domain Eukaryota; kingdom Metazoa; phylum Arthropoda; class Insecta; order Lepidoptera; family Erebidae; genus Miltochrista; species Miltochrista miniata. The sequence goes on from OW121770.1 coordinate 1,143,583, forward strand.
AATGAAACCCGAAAAAATTGTTATGGATAAACCCCTATATATAGGTTTCTCTGTATTAGAACTATCAAAAAAACATATGTACGATTTTCACTATTCTATTATGCGCCCACATTATAGAGAACTTATCAAGTTATGCTATACGGATACAGACAGTTTTATTTATAAAATTGAAACTAACGACTTTTACAATGATATGAAAAACTACTTTATTAGTTATTTTGATACTAGTAATTATAGTAAAAGTAATCCGTTTAGTTTACCGATTTTGAATAAAAAGGTGCCAGGTCTATTTAAAGACGAAATGGGAGGTAAAATAATCAGGGAATTCATTGGTCTACGTCCCAAATTATATTGTATTCAATCTGAGCAATGTACTTTAAAAAAAGCTAAAGGTGTTAAGAAATGCGTAGTGAGAGACTTAGTAAAAGCAGATTATAAAAAAACGTTAACCAATAATGAAATAACTCGTAAACAAAATTTATTATTTAAATCCTTGAAACACGAGTTAGTTACCCGTAGTGTCAACAAAGTTGTATTATCATCCAATGATGATAAGCGGTATATATTAAAGGACAACATTCACACTGTTTCCTGGGGTAATTGCTCAATTTTAGGTTGAATTTTAGGACGTTTAATTGAAATTTATGATGGGTTTTAGTTTTTCATAAGTATGACATTGTGATGTTTAAAAATGTATTTAAGTACTTTAAGTTTTTATCTCATAAGAATGTACCTACCTACCTATGTCTTTTACTCTTATTTATAAATAAATGCCTACATAATGTTGTAATCATATTTTCGTTTTATTTTACTTCATTCTCAACTAGTGACATACATTATAGAATACTTTTGCGACACACATAAGTAAAGGGTAAACTGTACCCGAATCAGGTTTGTTAAAATTTTCATGTCTCAACCTGTTCTTGAAACGAAGGGGCATCAACATCCGCACAACCATCTATATAATAATTATTGCAGTAGTGAGGTAACACGTCATAGAATTATTTCTTTTGCTTTGCTAAGCACAATACGTGTTTTTACATGATAGGACTTTCATGTTTCAACTTGTACGTCGTAAGTATTTTGTTGTTTAAAGAAATATGTATTAGAAATAGTATCATATTTCAGAAACTGTGGGTATATAATCCCGTTGTTAATTTTATAAGTTCATTGTTTCATTCTGAATTTATCACTAACGACGAGGACATACATTATACGAGCAACTTTAAATTTATATATTAGTTTACAAATCGACATACAACATGGTAAGATATTTTATTTGATAAACTTATATAATATTGTGTTTATAGAAAAGGTAACACGTCACGTAACGTAGATAACATACTAACGTTTTTTTTATTTTCAGAACACAAATAAGAATATATTCACGATAGAAACCACAGAAGACACTGAAGAAAGAAACGGTTTGCCAAATGGATTGTATTCACCAGAATCGCTTCCAAATGCGCAAGATCCATATGCATTTGACGAAGAAACTGAACGATTATCACAGGCCTGCAAAATGAGGGTCATAACTTCCTCTCTGGAATTTGATAGCTGATCCTAGGGTATTTTGGTGCGCTGATTACGAATATGTACTTAGATTTTCTCCATCACCTCCAGATTTTTCGAAAAAGGCACCGATAGAAAATAGAAAAAAAGACCCACGTTTTCTCAAAAAAAATATATATTTAAAAAAGTACATAACCTTTAACTTATAAAACGACTAAAATATAATAATAACTTGTTACTAGTCTAAATTACACGTAAATTTTATTTGTGGAACCTAGTTCTTTTTTCCTGGAACCTTCGGTTGTGCGATTTTCGCTTAAATTTCCGGTTTGGATCGTCGCGCTTCAATAAACAACAATAGTCCGCCATCATGCTAGTATTCCATCTTCCACGATTTCAGACTTCAAGCTCTTTCAAATCTTGCTAAAATCTTTCGCCTTGTTCTTTGCTAACGGCTCCTATATTTTCTGGGAAGTAATCAATGTGCGAATTTAGGAAATGAAGTTTAGTGCTTGTTTATGTCCCTTTTATTTTAGAATTGTATCTAGTTATGTCACAACAACAAAAGTAGCCATCTTTATCGTGGTCTTTAGCCTCTCTTCATAGCATAGGTGTAACGATTTTGAAGCTATTTTTCTGGCCTTTTAAATACTTGCGAAATTGTAATAAACAAGTCGAACAAAGTTTATGAGGTGTCGAAGTTTTGTCTTGGTTACTTAATTCGTGTCCAAAATAACTTTTGTAAATATTTTTCACTAACTCTGTAATGCTGTTTCATTGTTTTATCACCATAAAATTCCGGGAGATATTACAAAAACAATTCCTAGAATTTAAACAAGTTCGCAATGACATTTTAAAGTTCATGTTTCAAGATACAACTGTTAATTTTCTAAATCAGTGTGGGTACTTATACAAATACCCTTTGGTTTATCTTTATTACACCCTTTTCTGATAATATTTACAAAAATATGTATCTAATATTACTACTAGGTAATTTTTTTGATTTTATTACAAAATTAAGTCAAAATTACCCGATTTTAACATGGTTAAGGCGAATTACTTATACTTTTTATGTAGTAATTACCAAATTACTGATTTGCATGAATTTCTATGTCCCCTTACACTAATTAAATGCAATAAAAATAAAATTAAGTAATTTAATGACGTTTTATAAATTTCAAAAGGTAGGCGCTCAGACATTATGAAGCAAAATCTTAAATATTCAATATCAAAAAATCCTGACGTGTAGGATTTTTTTTATTATTTTTCTCGTAATCAGCACATCAGAAACTATAGAAAATGTTACTCAGATTTCAAAGAGGAAAACCATTGCAGACCTGTTATGGATCGCAGCTCAAAGTACACACCGTGAAACGCCTAAAAAAAACACCGAGAGAAAGAAATCCACGCGCAAGTCAGAATCAAAAATAGTGAGTAAAATATTAAAGAAACATAGACAACCTTCATACATCATAAACTGTGAATCAACAAAAGGACGGCGTTTGATCAAAATTGAGATTACGGACCTGGGCGGATCAAGTGAGAGTGAAGAGGAGATAATAAAGGCACAATATATTGTCAAAGATCCAGTTGATGAAATTTCTGATCAAGCCGAAAATTTAATACATAATATATCAAAAAAAATATGCGGCTATTCTTTCCCTAACATTTATTAATAATAGTTCTTGTTTTAAAATATTCCTTACTAGATTAATTTTGTGTAAGTTTGTAAATAAATGTGTTCGTCATTTGTATTGAAATTAATATTTCATAAATAATTTATGTTTTATTATTATTTAGTGTAAAAATGATAATATGCATTAAAAGTTATATTAAGAAATAAAAATTAATGAAGATTTAAAGTTTGTTTTATTGAAATATTTATCAGTAAAATGTACATACATACATATAATCACGCCTTTATTCCCGGAGGGTTAGGCAGAGATGAGTGGCTAGGCAGGGTGACACCCACGTTTCACCGAATATTTGAGCCCTACGTAATAGATGGTGAGCCCATTGCCGCATTTCGGGCTGTCTTTTAGACTCGAGCCACACAAAAATGGTTGAGTCTAGGCTGTATACAGCTTGATGATTATCATTATACCATTTTTTATACAAATTTCAATAAAATTGCTGATGTCATATTTATATTTTATTAAAATTTTATTGTGTGTACTGTGAAAATAATGTGTTAAATAATTATAGATAGGTATTTAAAATGTGGGTTAAAAATAAAAACCATTTACTTTAAAAAATTGTTTTATTTATTAAAACTGTGTATAGAAAGACAAATTACCTTTCTTGCTCTATTAAATAGTTCTTTATACATAAAACATTTTTAAGTGCACATTGTTTAGTATGATTAATACAATTAAAACTTGTCTCATTATTTGAATATTTGTTATGCAACAGTGATAAATTTGGGCACTTGTCTTCACCAAGATCTATACAAATACAATTCATACAAAGATCTTGAATCCACTTAACTTTTTCTAAGCCCTTTACAAAAATTTCTTTATTTTCTAGATAAGGAACAATTATGCGTCGAAATTCTCTATAGTCGATATAACCTTCATTCCAGTAAATCCCTCTGTTTCTCTCCAACCACGTAACTTGTTTTTTTTTCATTCGTAGTTAAGTATTTAAATAAGTATGGGGGCTTTATTAAGAATGTTTGGGTATAAACACAGGTGGCCAGAGCTAATTCTTTGACTATAAAGTTATTACAAGTGTCTTTAAAACCCTGAACATCTACTATAATAGTATTTTTGTTCATGATATCTTTCTCACGGTGCTACTTAACGGCTTATACTCGATTATACAATCGTTCAATATAAGACAATATGCGGAAGTTTGATCTGGTATATCAATATCACTTTCAATTTCCACTCTAACATCCACAACAGGACCTGATTTAAGATTATCTGGTTGTCTAGAACAATCTACGACAAATAACGGAGCAATATTTTTAAATTGTTTCTCACTTAATAACGGTTCACCGCGAAGACCTCCGTAATATGAGTGTTGGAATCTGGTGTATTGTTCATATATTAAAGCAATTCTGCTATTCGAGAAACTTGAATTTAAATTTTCGTAAGGGAAGTAGGTTGAATTTAGGTATACTCTAACATCACGAACGTCACAGTGATCAAACCGAGACATATCCAATTTTGAATTATTTTTTCTATTTGTTTGCAGACCAATAATAACAAATCTTGGTTTCTCTATTTGTGATGATGTTTTTATGGACCAAGTATGTTTAGTAGTTTTTGGTAGAGCCGGATATTCATATAAATCCCAATTCCTGAATATCATCTGGAGTGGTCGATCTTTTTCTAGCAGTTTTAACATATTTATTTTTTCTCTATCGGATACTTTGACATGTGGTACGCGCCATATTATTTTATTTATAATAATATCTTCTACCGTTTCACCATCGTTAAGTTTTAGGGCGTTCAGATTAGTATTACTTCGCAACAATATTAATTCATGTTTGCTGTTTATCACTACTTTCTTGAAATCTTCTGCAAAACCAAGAATGTTACAGAGGGGTATAGAAGCAGAAAAGCTACCCCCATTTGTGCTATTTATGCCATCGATATTCCAACCCCAAGCATTAGATACTTTAGCCTCGTTTTCGTTCATTGATATTAATGATTTCATTGTGGTAGTTATACCAGCGTTTTTTATTTTATCTATTTCCACTCCATTTATCTCATACCTTATATCTTGAAACAAGTAAAGTAAACTATTGTTTGTGAAATGAACGCTACTGACTCTCTCTTTCGAATTTCCACCCTTGTTTACAACAACAGTTCCTTCCAAAAACAAAGTGCTTACTGATGGTAATATATACAAGTCTTGTTGATTAATAGGTATCCTGATTTCATCGCTTCTATTGAAACTTGTTACGTAAGGCTTGTAAGAGTGAAATTCAATTCCTTCCACAGAGTTGTTGTATACAGGAGCGGATAAAACATCTAGTATATTCATTTTAACAAACCAATCGCTTTAAGAAATGCTTTATTATTGTTATTCAATTTTATGACCTTTTTGGAGCGAGCTCTTATTGGTTTGATAGTTTTAGTAGGACTGTTATTTTTAGTTGGACGAACCACATATTTATTATAATCTATCATTGTTTTCTTCTGATATGTAGATACAACTGCACTTCTTCACCTCGCAAATTTATTAAGTTATTATTTATATCTAACAGCCTTATCTGTATGCAGCTTATATTGGTTTGGTTTATTGGAAAGTAGATTGCGTTTTTCGGAATTTCTATAATCCTGTATCCAGGTGGAACATTAAGTGCAAATTCGTGCAAGATGTGACTGGATTGACCGTTTATATAAGAACCGCTAACTATGTCACATTCAATCCTTATGACAGTCGTAGGTAAAATGTTAACTGGAAACTCTGATACATGATATTTATTTGCTTCTAAGATCTGTTTTTTAAATCCCAATAAACTTCCAAATGTACCTTCTTTAGTAAAATCTATAGTTGATGTACAAAATAAAATAGTTTTTAAGGTGTTGTTATTACAATGGAGTTTTATGGATGCATCTTTTATCTCAGTTTTTAAATAGTCACCAATATCTTGTAATTCATAAGTTCCTTCAGGTATCTCAATAACATTTTTAGAACCATAGTATAATTTATTGTTTGTATTATCAAAATTTGGAATAGAATTATACGTAGAGAAATGTAATAATGCACATTCATACTCCCCAACTAATGGCAACGTGTTTGGATAATAGGTAGATAATACCGATGAGTTTCCAGTTATCGATAAGGTGAGTGACATCTTGCAAATGATGGAAATGAAAGAGTGATATAAGATTTATAGTATTTTTATTTAAAGTATTATAATTATAATAAAGATTTATAGTATTTAATCCAAAAAGTTTGCAAATAACTTAAACACATATGTCCACAAACTATTGTGTTAAATTGTTGATATCTATCATAGTTATAATGAACATCACAGTTCTTAAAATATAGCATTAATTCTCTTGGCGGTTTTAAATCACCATAGCTATCAAAATATTCACAATAATTGTTTATTTTAACATAAGCTACCCAATGCGTTCCATCATTTCTCGAATTATCTAGGTTAACTATAGCACATTCAATTCGTTTTGGGGTTTTTGGTAACTGATCCCTCATATAAACTCCTCGAAAGTGGGGAATACAATAGTCAAACTTCTGAATATCGATATTAGTTAAAGCGCGATTAGGTAGCTGATCAATTAGTTTTTTGAAGGATTTATAAACAATCCCTGACCTTGCTTATGTGGTTTAATGTATAAACCTTTGCCTATTGCTATAGCCTCCATAGTTTTATTATGACGTTCAGTTTCTTGCAATTTTTTCTGACCGTGTTTATAATCATTCACTGTTTTTGCAATACCAGCTGCACCACCGGCTAATGCTCCTAAAGCAGACAAACCAGCAAAAATTGGGATTAAAGGTAGAATGCCTCCAGTTTTTGGTATAGGTATCATTCGAGGTACTCGAACTTTTGGAAGGCATGGAACTAATTTTCGAGCAACCATATAAGCCATATTTATTAATGACTTATCATCTTTAGGTGAGAGTTTTTTGATTTTTCTTTTTATTTTTTTAACAAAGTTATTAAAGGTCTTAACACCAGCACCAGACTTCAATTTAGCTTTCATAACTTTGTTTACTATCCACGAACTAATCTTTTCCCCTGTTCGAGCATCTTTTGCTTTAAGTCTTTGTTTAGCCATATCTATAAGACGTAAGTCAGCTTTTTGACGGTTAGGTAGGTCCGTGTAGTTTGCGTATGCGATATCGTGATGCATACAAGCTTCGTCTAACTTGTTTACACCTTTATCACCACGTAGTAATCGTTTTGAAAGCTTTGTTCCTGGTCCACAATAGTTATAACCGGGTATGTGTAGTTCAAATGGTAAATGATTAATGATACTGTTTATTAGTCCACCACCTTGCATCGTCCAAAGACTAATGAATATACTTTAAAATTATGTATCACTTATATAATTAACTTATTCCACTATTGCAGTCTTATCAATCCAACTGTTCTCTTTGTTATTTAAACCCAACCATTTTACAAACAGTTTGTTTCCTTTCTTTTTTAATACCTTTTCTATCAAATAGACACCAGGGCAGGACGACTTTTGAAGCTCTTGTTCGTAAAAAGTTCCCAATATGAGTTGTTTTTGATTATCTTCAATGTGATATGTTATTGGTACAGTGTTATTTATCTTTTTTATAGAAAATAATTCTGTTGACCAGTTAGGAGTGTATCCTTTCTCAAATATATGTTTGTACTTACTAATTCGAACTTTATCACCAATTATAAACTTTGGACGACATTTTCGGGTTACCTTTATCACGGAGTTCATAATATTATTTTTAATGTCCGTTTCATTAAACTTATTGACATTAACAGGTGCCAATTTAATAGTACGATGTTTTGTGTTGTTATATGTCTTCACAACACCGTTCAAGCCACCATCTATCCACTTATAGTGACCGTTCAAGCTAAAGTATTTGTACAATTTATTTTTAATTGTTTTAATAACTCGTTCTACAATTGAAGCCTTTTTGGTTGAAAATGTAGAATAGTGATTAATATTATAGTTCTGTAAAAGCTTTTGAAATGTAGAATTATAGAACTCAGTACCCATATCAGTTTGCAGATGAGTTGGTTTCCTGTGATTAGTAAAAAGTAATTTTTCAAATGCATGAGAGACATCATGTTTGGATTTAGTTTTTAACGGTTCCACCCAAACGTACTTTGAGAAGCAGTCAATAACAATTAAAATATAATTATATCCTTTATTAAAGGTTTTTAGATTTTGCATATCAACTAAATCTGCTTGCCACAAATCATCAACACCTTTTAAAATTACAGATCTTCGAGGAAAATTTTTTCGTGCTGCTTTATGTATTTCATTAACGATTTGTTGTTTCGTCATTTTAACAAACTTTAAGGCCTATATTTTTCGATCTTTTAATATAGATTGAATTGCGTCTTGAATTAGTCTATCAACTGCTTTTCTTGTATAAAATGTATTTTCCAAATGAGTCATTATCTCAGACATTATTGTTTTTAAAGCTTTCTCAATGTGGTTTTGAACACTATTTGGAATAGAACTTTGTAATTTTTGTAAGTCATTCATTAGTACACCTTTCAATTCATCTACATAAGCTTTATTTACTGCATCATCTGCGTCTTGAGGAGGTTTGACGCCTTTTAACCTTGATGTCTTCAAGTCATAATCTCCATTATCAGATTTTATTAATGCGTTATCATTAAAATCAAGTATTTCCGATATACGCATTCGCTTATGAATATAATGACCAAATTTGTCTACATTCATATTATAGGTGTATTATGTTGAACGGTATATAGTAAAATGACACACATATAATATTAGTAGATTTATTTATTTAATGATTTTGCTTTCACGCAGTTCTTCAATGATAGATATTATTTCATTGTCTAGTCCTGTGTTACCAGCATCTCGAGAAGCAATTAATAACTTTAATCTATCAACCAATTCATTGGGATCATCCCAATATACAAAATCTGTATTTTTTTTCCACATTTTTGTTAAGGGTAATCCTTTTCCTACTTTCTGTCTACAGCTGGGACTTCTACTTTCTTGATCGAAAAGTGGTTTAATAACTTGCAAATATTTTTGTCCTTTATTACTTTTAATTGGTTTTTTTGAATCGAAATCACGACGATGTGCATTCGTTACAAGTAACATTGCCTTATAATTTTGTTTGTCATGGTCATTAACCAAGCTCAGATCAATGTCTTTTTTTAACAGTAACTCTCGCAACCCAGGTGTACTTTCGTACTTGTGTCCGGCTACAGTAATAACTTTATCCCCAATTGTTATGTTAGCAGAACCTAACATTAACTTTCCACGTTCTTTTCTTATACCAAATGGTACATCTAATAGTACTTGTGAAGATAACGACCAAGATGATGCATCTGGATTAGTACCGACTAATGACTGAAATGAAGAGTCCGATGAGGGTTCCGATTCGTTACTAGCAATACTGCTATCATCTGTTTCTTTCATATCTTGGTCTTGTGGTTCTTGGGGTTCTATTTTTTCCTCCTTTTTTGTTAGAGCTAAGTGGTTATTAGTGTTGGCTATTAAATTGAGAGATTCTGTAACAGGCTTAAAAACTGTATCAAGCACTTGTCTGTTATTTTCTTCAAAATCCTTCATGGTACGTATTTTTTTCCTTACAGCTTGTGTTGCATCTACAATTTGTTTTTTCAATGATTTTTCCATTATGTGAAATAGATGGTAATCCAATAAGAGCCGATTAAAGAATAACAAGAAACTGAAAGCTGTCTATTTAAATATTCAAATTTTATCTAATTCTACAAAAGTGTCAAACTTTTTTCTATAGCACCCGTTGTTTTTAGGACAGTCTTTATTAATCACAACATAGTCATAAGGCTCTTTCCATATTTGAGAACACATGTTACGAAATTCCAACCACGTCATGTCAGTGTTAACATGTTCTTCATAAACATGTTTCAAATTAATTTCATCTTGCTTAAAAAGCACAATTAAGTTAGCGTTATCTCTTATTAGTTGTTTAGGTATTTTGCTATAAGTTTGATTTAAATAAAAACTGTCAATCAATTTATGTCTTCCCATGGCAAAATAATCACGCATATTACTTTGATTTTCACATGCTACATCGTCAAAAATAATCACTGAATTAGGTTTTGCATCTGAAACTTTCATAACGTCATCATTTGCCTGATATTTCTGAAAACTGACTCCTGGTACTCCTCGTAAAACCTTTTCTAAAAAAATGTACTTTGGTTGATATAGAGTTTTAGAATATACATAAACATTATGAAATGTCAATCCATTTTCGTGCAAAAGGAGACCAATTAACAAATTGGTTTTTCCACAATTTGATGGTCCGCAAATGATGCAACGTACTGTATTCGGCAATAATTCTCCATGGCGTAACTCGATTTTTGGTAAATCATTACAGATTATACTAATCTGTAACGATTGTGCTTGTTTAATGAATTTCATGTTTGATGCAATGCTGACGGGCTGGTTATGAACAGATGTAATTATGACATTATGTATTTATAACCGTAAATAGGTATACCAAAACTGCTTACAGACAACACAATAGGTAAACGTAAGATTGTACTGTTTATGAAATAACTCTATCGCTAACTAACAGAGCATCTTTCTTCACAATTACGACGCAGGGGATCGCAGAGAGCCGATTGAACGGTAGTGTATTGAACAGCATTAAAATGTCGAACGTTGGCTTAGGTAAATGATTTTACAAAGAGTTATTATATTGCACCACCACCTGTAATAACGAAGTGAGTTAGAACTCTCAATCGTGCATGTGCGATTGAGAGTTATAGATCAGTAATATTGAGAGTTTTAACGAGCGGAGTGAGTTAGAACTCTCAATATTACTCTACTTTCATGGCTTACTTTGGGAGATAGCGTTGTGTAAAAAAGTCCGTGAATATATATTTATTTTATTTGTTTATTATATTTTAGTTACAAAGTCACCTTGATCCGCGATATGTTCAATCTCACTTAGTTTTCTTATCCAATTCTAAGTTCTAGTAGAACTCCATATTATATTAGAATTCATAAATGACACATGGCGATTCGTGTTTATTTACTGCCAAAAGACTGTGAGTTTGATGATTCTGTATTGTAAATACAGAATCTTAACTTTAACTTACAGTCTTTTACATTTACATTTTTGGTTAGCTTTCCTTGCTCAATGAGTCAGGAAGCCTTTAATATATAGGTATTATCAAAATAGTCTATCAGCACATTAGACTTTGAAATGAGGCCTTACTTCAGGCGGTTATTTTCTATCGGAGGTTTGTGCGTAAATAATGGTGACCGTGACGTACACCGCGATAGTGTCAGTTTACGAGGCGGGTGTTTTTACAACGGTCACGGAGTTAGTGGTGCGATAAGGGTAGTGGAGTGGGGTTTGTTGTGATTTTATGGAGCTGAGTTGTGACAGTGTAGTTTTGACACTCCTTTGTAGTATTTTCTGTGGTTCACACTACATATTACATTGAAAATAAAATATGTATAATGTAATTTGTTCAAAATAATAAGCGATATTATTTTTATTCTCAACTTGAACAAATAACTTTATCTACACTATGCATGTTTTCTATAATCTCTATTATGGGCCTCTTTTTTATATGAGCTTCTACTTTAGTCTTCAGAGGTCTCTTATAGAAGCTAGAGGAATATTCCTGTTCGTTCTAGGCCATTTCATATGATTTTTAATGCACGAGTCAAAATCTCTCTAAATTAAAATCTACTCGTAAATAAAATGATAATAAGCATTTCAACTTTGCAACTAACATTATATGAAGGCTGCCTTATTCGAGACTAAAAACGTGTGATACTTTTTGATGGCAAATATTTTTATTTTTGAATGTCTTAAATACTAATCGTGGAAATCGGTTTTCTAAATCTCATAGCAGAAGATTATTTTACCTGGTTTGGGCAATGTAGATGTTCATGAAATATACAAGCTTAGTTATTTAATTTTTGAAAATTTATTGGTAGACACAGTCCATTTAATATTATAAAAGCACTACTTCAAAGTTAATACTTTCCGAAACCTCAGGAACCGTGAAACCTCTCATTATAATTCAACACTTGAAGTGAAAACTCAATGTTTTAACAGTAATAAAATTCCCTGACGCCTCGCTTGATTTAATAAAAATGGACTAAAGTGGAACAGTCGATATGATGTCGACAAGTCGATGGAGTGAGTTTGTTCCAGCCCGGTGGTCGGGACACGGCCGAGATTGATTTCTGGCGCGGCTCATAGTTTGTGCCCCGTGTGTTACTTTCAGTATTAGATAAAAACTTAGGATGTAATGAAAGGTGCTTGATTTAATGCATGGAAGGTGTTGAAGAGATCGGTGTGGTTTTGAAGTAATTGTGTAAGAAAATTTGTCATCGCGGAAACATAGGCACTCTTTTAGAACGAAGTGGTAAATAAATTTTCTCGTATTACATTTTTTAATATGTGTACAAACATACTTATGTTCGATATATGAGAACATAGTCACAGTTGTAAAAGTAATAATTGTATTCAAGAAAGCGATCAGACTGAACGCTATAATGTTCAGTTTAGCGATACTTCTCGAAATAACATAATTTTATAGACTGTGCACAAAAAATGTTTTTCATAATAAAGTTGAGTAAGCTACGAACCTCTTATGTTTGCTCCATGATATAAACACAGTAGTATACGAGTGTCATTAAAAAATGATTATATTTGAGAGCTGCCATGTTGGTCGGGTGGAGAAGACAGGGTTGGTACAAATAACATTTTATATTCCGCAGATATGAGGCTCAAATATTCAGAGAGAACTCTAAATTAGGCTCTTTCAAGCTGTACGTTATTCATGCATTCGTTTGCAACGTCTCTACTGAAATATATTTTAGCTGTGGTTGAATGCTGTTTGATTTGAACTGTAATTACGAGTAGAAGCGGAGAAGAGTCGTTTTGCAGATTTTTTTTTGGTAAATTTTTATTTTGTTTTGAGTTTTGTGTAATAATGTTTAGTTACCCGCAGCCGGTGCGACTTTATTTAATATTTTAAATTCCTACAACTATTCTAGAGATATGTTTATTCCAAAGCTACCGACTTAAGTACTTAGTTTCATCATAAAAAATAAGTAATACTTAAAGGGCAGCCTTTATTATTCAGTGGGTATATTTTTAGCTTTCAGCGAGACTGATCGATCACTATCTGTCATGTCAATTGGTAGTTAAAGAAGAAAGCCTTCAGGGAGTCGCTAGCTGAATAATAATAAAAATGTGCCGAAGTCTGCAAGAGAATATTCCCAATTCTCAAGGAGTCCTAATTGACAGCACCTATATCCTCTAGTGGCATCTTGTCAAAAAAATAACAAATCCCTTTTTAATTATCTTCAGTAAAAGTTTATTTCTTTATCGAGAAAAATAAAATAGATTTTGTATTTTACAAAAAACGAGATCACCGAAGGCCTGAACAGTTTCAGGCAAGTTCTTCTACAATTACTTCAAGGAAGATATAAATTAAAGTAACTTGTTATCTATAGGTTGATGTTGACATTCATTACAGAGTGAGTTATTGGCATACTATTATGGGTTCGTTGTTTTATACATAACTAGTTGTAACTCACGGGTTTGTGTGTGACTTATGTAATTCGAACAGTCTTTGCACATACCATTTAAGATTTACTCAAGTAGTCGGCTTGATTTGCTGACATTTATGATATTTAAGGATACGACGCTTACAAATAACGTGACTTTCTATTGATAAATGCTTTCAAAATCGGCCGTAGAAAGTTGTTGTTAGCCGATTTTTTTTATTGGAACGTTTGCAGAATCTCCGTCAATATTTACCCCGCGTAGTAGAAGCATATTCATTAATTGATACCATTATTTATGTGTGGTGACACTTTGCATTTATACAAAGACTATTTTTATCCAATGAACAAGTTCCTGACGGAAATAAGTATGAGTATGACTCAATGAGTTGGCCAGTCAAAATCAAAGGTATTAAGGCTACGCTAATTGACAATATAAAATCAAATACAGCTCTGCACTGCAGCCATTCCCATCTGGTGTAAGCAATAAATCTGATATAACGAACCGCGTCGGTTGGTACACTGCACCTCGGGGAATACCCCGCGCTGACACTCGATTTGCTAGTAAGCTATCTGAAAATCTTTACCCGGTTTCATTTCAAAAACATTGACATAGTTGAGTTGCATCTTCCACAAGTAATTAATTTAAAGTAAAACTGTTCTACTAATCCCAAGAATGGTATATAGGAGGTATATCGTTAAAATCCTGTCAAAGTTACAGTTGAAATTATAAAAAACTGATAAAACCGTTCTCCGTTGGGCAGCTACAATGCCACATATGGACAGAAAAATAGACGTTAAATTTGCAAATATTTTTATCTAGGGTGAATATGGCGACCACTCATGAATGGCATATTAGTCAACAGCTCAATCATAAAACACCAGATTCACCCATAAAGTATGACGTCACCCTGTTTGACTGAAGCTTTGCCGGCCCACTCCTTATCAACATTCACTCAAGGCAAGCTGTTTAGGCAAGTGTAGCTTAAATAAACAAAATAATTCAAATATTTTCTTTATATTTCAGGTAAGATCCACGTAAATTTTGGGCACGTCACGGAAACTTTTGTCTTAACAACGTTTTATGGAGGTAAGAAGTGTCAACGTCTGATAGAGGGTAGGTAGTGCTTAATCAAGTGTTACGTCGATGAATGATCAACTCAACTAAATACGTAATCATGCCATTTAATACCCTTAACTCGTACCACGATGTCATCTAATCCCTACGCTATAGCCGGTTATATTCGACGTATTTGCTTCCGAGCCCAAAATTGATTCTTTGTTACAATGTACAACAAGGTTTCACTAGTTTCCTCAAAAAGTAATGTTTAATTTACCAGTTCTTTAATGAAGTAACTTTCGACGGGGCCTACTATGTACATGAAAAAGGCTCCTTGTATCATTTATACCGGAAATAATAAGACGACTTTCAGAGAGCTTACCGGTATTTTTTCTATACCACTAAGGTGGCAGACAAGCATACGGCTCACCAGAAGGACTGGTGGTCACCGCAGCCTATGAACGTTTGCAACACCAGAGGCGTCGCACTCGCGCTGCCCTGCTGACCCTGTAAGAACCTTCTAAGACCCCTTTTGAAGAACCCCGTACTGTATTTCTATTATCCATTAGGATTTCCAGACGTAAAAAGAAAGATTCGAGTCATCATCACTCGCCTTAACTGCATTAAGAGCTTAGATGGCAGCACGCCCCAATTTTCAAGAGGTAGAAAACAAAATGAAAATCTTATGACGTGTACTCAATCAAAGTCAGTCCTTTGGTGACGGTTTTGGTTTCAATTGCCTCTGAGATGATATCGTTTGTAATTTAATCAAAACTTTCCTTGGTAATTGATTCACTGTTATTTTAACTCTGACATTATTATATTGGCCAACTTCAGAGGCTTGGGGTCTTCCCCGATTGTTATTGAAGATAGGCCCTTGGGCTGAACACTCCGGCTGAGATTTATGAAATATCTTTTACGTACTTAAATAAGAACTTTTGCTATAATATTTGCCTTTTCACAAGAGCGGCTTTAGTTGTGATCGGATTATGAAGGTGTCTTGGTTCTTAATACTAGCTATTTTAGGAGCTTGAACAAAATGCAACTTTTTAGCATAAATGGTCTAATTATTTACGAACGTCTAACTTCTTTATTAAATATATTTATTTCATTCGGTATAGTTATATAGTTTGTATTCTTCATGCATTCTTATAAAAAAATAAACGGAGTGGTGGCTGCACGCTCCATAGTACGAAGATGTCACGAATATAATTATGGTACGTTTATTGCAATGCCATAAGACTTTCAGAGTTTGAGGGTTTGATCCTCATTTAATAGATGTCCCATCACTACCGAACAGGCAATTCTAAAGTTAGTTTGGAGTTGAAGGTTCGAAGTTGTAAGAAGAGGCATTGCTGGCAAACAACTCCAAGTTTTTTTGGTAGGACATAAAAATATTTCGAAACATAGGTTATTGCAGTTTTACACGCCCGGATAATTATGGCGTACCTGCACTGGACTCCGGACACGGTCCACCGGAGTCTATGCGACTCTTGACAAGACTCATGTGTATATACATACACGTCGATTCACACACACGTGCAAAGAAAGCACGCGCACTTAAAGCTACTTCCACAAAATCTGAGATTTATTGATGCCAAGTGATTGATCGTTATGACCGTCTCCGAAGCCCATTAGAGAGGTCAACATCCTCAAATCAAACCCTTAAAGTTCTTATTCCAATGCAAACTTCTCATCTTTAGATTTATAGAATCAGCGTCAGTCAAACGTTTTCATTTACATTACATTATATAAATAAAGGGTTATTGAAAGGTTAACCCGTGAATGCTGCTTGAATTGAACGGTGAATGGCTCGCCTCACCCACGTGTATATACAATAAACTGAGGCAATAAACTAATGGCTAATGGACTTCGTGGTATGAAGCTATCTTGATTATTTCAGGTATTGATGGAAACTAACAAATTACTTTAATTGGACGCGTGTTTTTGTTAGAACTTCAGTACTTAACATTAATCAAATTGTTGATAATAAATATAAATTTAAGTACAGGAGCAGAAATTAGCGTAGCCTATTGAATCTATAACAAAAAGAACCAAGTCCGTAAACTGTGAGAGGCTAAGTCGATTGGAGATTTTGCCGTTTAAAAAAGTAATAGAAACATTTCATTTGTTTAAATCGACTATCTGAAAACAAAAGTCGTTAATATTTTGTCATCAGGTACCTATCGTAGAGAAATCGAATACCATAAAGGTGTCAACCCTAAACTGAAATATAAATGTGATGGTTTCGGGGCGGCCTCTATTTATAGAAACGAGAACGGTTTCGCCTCGCTTTCAAACGCTAAATCTGTGATTACTTTTAAAAAGCTTTTCCAGTTAAAAATGAGAGAAACTTGATATAGGGGTAAATATCTGTCTAGATGTATGTCTGGAATAACAGATCACACATGGGTTATGGGTTTATCTCCAATATAAGCTCCTACGGAGTGTGAGAAGGCAATTAAAATACCGACTTGCTCTGTAAATTACACGGGGGTGGGCCGCGGGCTTTTTTATAATGCAGTTTATAAACTATATAATTTTAGAAACTCAATACAGTAACTGTTCCTCATGCATAACATAGAGTCATAGCGTTTGTTCAGATCAGGTGAAAGATAAGTTTTTCCGCCAATAACGAATTCTAATCAAGTCACTTACCTTCATCAGCATCAGTTAATGACGCCATTACTACAACTTAGATTAGTAAAGTTCCTCCAGAGATCATTAAGGAAGTGTGTCGAATGCTATTTTGTGTTAAGTTCATAAAAGCTATTTACGACAACCTGGCCGGCTTGGCATGAGCATAGAGCAACGCGACCAGTACAAGGGAAGTAAACATAGCATGTTTGCTTTGTACATAACTGTTTGTCGTATGTTGTGGCGGGAAATCGCATTCATATACACCACTACAAAACAATCGGCTGTCACTCTGGAACTTACAGAAAACAATTAAAACAATACTGTAATGCTATATGGAGTAAGTTTCGGCAGTGGGGAAAGTCTTTGTATGGCGCCTTCCCTCGCGATCAAAGTTATAGATCGTATTGCTCTAGGCATACAGGCAATGAAAAAATTAAAATATATCGAGGTAAAAAGAAATATAGAGATAGAGAGATAAAAATTAAAATATAGATAAATAATCCTCGCTTTCGTGGTATAATTTTATAAAATGTTTAGAAATTATGACCAAATTTTTTACACAATCTGTTTGTTTAAATGGATGTTGCAGGAGTTACTAGGGCCAAATATACTTAAATCTGCTTCTATTTTACAAATCCTTATATCTTTCAGCTGTAAACGTTTACGGAGTATATTCAGGGAAGGGTATTTAAGCGTTCATGAATTATTCGTGGAAGGCTTAAAATGGTTCGCATGAAGGTGTAAAGTCGGGACGCAAGTTTGTACAGAACTTTCAACTTTCCTTCTTCCTACAAATGACAAAGTACTGCCACAACATTGTTATGGCTCAAACTTCTATCACTTACAAGTTTCCCCTAATGCGATGCTTTTAACTCTTCCACTTGCAAACAAGTTAAGGACTGCACACACGGCAGCTATTATGTAGATGTATATTAATTAAAATCACGATACTTCTCTTTGCATCTTTTCATAGAAATTGTCAGCATGTTATAAAAAAAAACGGTTTTTTTTTCACAGAGGATTCCAAACCAAAAAACGGAAAATAATAAAGTTTGTTGTATGATAGCCTTCTTTTTTTAGATTTTAGTATTTAATGTTATAGCGGCAACAGAAATACATCATCTGTGATAATTTCAGCTTTCTAGCTTGCACGGTTTCCGAGATACAGCCTCATGACGGACAGACTTCTTACGCAAACCCAAAAATATACATTATAGCTATCGTGAGTGACCTGACAACTTCTATGGAAAGATGTAATAAGATGACGTATCGTGCTACATATACATATTTACACTATACCGACCGTGTGTGAACACCTTTACGCGGGTGTACTCAGTACATCGAGCAAAGACGACAGTTACGCGGTGTACCTCTCCCTAAGCGGGGAGACAGATTTAAAAGCCGGGGAATGGATTATTAGGTTGTAAAGTGAAGGTACACAATTACTAGTAGCTGTAGGTAGCTGTGCTTATTGTGACTTTGTGGGTGCAAGTATTAAGATATGTAACGGATTTTACGGTTATTTTACGGTTCTTTCTGCCTACCCCGCAAGGGATTTGGCGTGAAGATAGTATAGTATAGTACAACGGATTTTAACTGTATTTTAGTGCAACTTTTGCTTCTAGTACTTTACGGTGGTACCGCGCTCTTACAAGTAGGTACTAGAAAACTGCCAAAGTCAGCCAAAACCTTCCGTCGGGACGGGATATCCTTACTAGGGCTTTTTTTTCTTTTTTTTTACGTGAGGGAAAATCCTCATGGATGTTATGCCGGACTCCTACCGACTAAAAAACCTCACGTAACGCCCAACAGCCTATGGTTGTGAGCCCCGGGTAAGCGCTCGGAAGGATATCCCAGGACTCCCAACAGACCTTGGGCCGCCACCGCGGCCTCGCCTAGGGGGTGGTTCGGGTGCTGCTATCCCGCGTCTTTGGGGGGTTTCGGGTGTGATCCCGTTTCTAAGGGGGGGGGGGGGCGTACGTGAGTTCCTCACGTCACGCTACCGTCATGGAGGCCGATAGTCCTCGGCGAAGACACGTCGGCGGCGCCCAGGCCGCCGATTGCGGAACTCGGGTGGGAGAGTTCTCTCCCGTACCCGCCCCGCCGCCACCTTCACGAGCATGACCTGCTCGCAGAAAGAGGCGGCGCAGTCCCACTTACTCCCGCTGGAGAGCATGGCTCGCACCATGGTCTTGAGCGAGAGAGTGTCCACGTCCAGACCCACTTCGAGGACCTGTCGCTGTTGCGCCCATGCTGTGCACTCCACCAGCGTGTGGAACGCCGTGTCATCGCTGTGGTCCTCGCAGTGCTGACACTCGGCCGTGGTTTCCCGGTGTCTTCGCCACAGATACCAACCGAAGCTACCGTACCCGGTTAGTATCTGTGACAGCCGGTAGGAGAGAGCACCATGTCTCCTCTCCAGCCACTCGTCCATGACCGGTCTGACGGCCGCGATTGTGGTGAATCCCCCCTTTGGTTGCTCAAGTCGCACCTTCCATGTCTCCACGGTTTCCTGGTGGAGCAGGGACCGCTGGGCCTCGATTTCTCGAGACGCAGGCCTTTGGCCCCGCTCCAGTGACTCCTTGCGCCATCTAGATAGTGACGCAAGGGCTCTCGCTTCCAGGCCCCATGGAGGGGTCCCGGCTAGGAGACATGCCGCCTTACCGGAGATCGTGCGGTATCCCCTTATCACCCTGACGGCCATTGTCCTCTGCGGGCTCAGCAGTCTGGCCACATTGCTGGCCGACAGGGTCTCCGCCCATACGGGGGCCCCGTATAGGGCCATATTTCGCACGATCCCCAGGTATAGTCTCCTGTTGGGAGCGTTGGGTGTAGGGAGCGTGACCCAACGCTCCCTACAACCCAACGCTCCTTGTAAGGCATCGTGTGGTTTTAGTCGGTAAGAGTACGGCATGGCATCCATAAGGGATTTTCACACGAAGAAAAAGCGAGTGGTCTCAACCTGAGCCCATCCATTTTAACACGACAATAGGTTTACAAGCTATTACGTGGGACAAATAACATTGGTGAAATGTAAGCGTTTATAGCACTCATAGTCACGACTTATCACTAAAAGGGTAGGAAGAGCCTACCCTTTTAGGGATAAGTCGTGACTATGAGTATGTGTGAAAAGTAGAATTAATGTTCTGTGTATTTCATTGTTAATGTTCAATTTTTACTCAGCTCAACAAGCCATTGAACTTATTTATTTTGCTTATTACTATGCTTAAATGCTAGCCCTACGAACTAAAAGAGCCTCATTTTCACAACTGTAATATACCCTTGTGTTAATTTTAAGGGTAATGTCAATTGCCGCGTTGCTAATGGGGCGCGTTAAGTTACCAAGCGGATAATATAGGACGTTGTGAATAGCTAGGGTTGCTGTTTTAAGGTTATGTATGTTTAGCAAATATGGAGTCGATTTATCTCGTAATTATTCACTAAAATATCGGTAGATGTTAGAAGTATATTTCATCAAATCTATGTAAGTAAAGATTGATAAGTCTTGCTAATATTTTATAGAGGAAAGGGTTAATTGTTGGTATGTATTGAATGAGCTCTGAAACTAAAGAATTCCTTTGAAAAATTCTTTCATTGCTGCGAAGTCAAACTCAAACTCATTTCGCATAATCCTAATACATAGGCACTTGCGACACGTCAATGAATACAAAGTAAATAGTACCACCAGTTCGGAACGCGGCTCGCTTGAGAAGAACTGTCAAGAAACTCGGCGGGCTATTCTTTTTGTGCACTACATATTTACAACTAGCTGAGCCCGCAACTTCGTTTACGTCACATAAGGTGTATGAAAGGAAAGGTATTTCTTCATCAGAGTCATCAAGCAGCGTCTGAAACTGCCCTGTTTGCCCTGAATTGTTTTAAAATAGACTTAATCATTAAGCTCTTTTATGATTAAGCCAACACGCCAGTTTAGGTTCATTCACATTCAAAGAAACCCCTACAATTAAAATTTTCAAAATATCTGATTCTTAAAAGTGTTATAACTCTTTTATTTCTAAACCGATTTACATGAAATAAACGCTAAATGTTAACTGGAGCAAACCTCAACACAATAAAAAAAACCGCATTGCAATCGGTTGAGCGGTTACTGAGATTAGCGTGCACAACCGTACAGACAAACAGATATACAGACATACAGACATACAGACAAACAGACAAAAATTCTAAAAATCATTGTTTTGGGTTCTATTGCGTTCATAAAGCCCCCCTATAATATTTTTTCTTATTTATCTTCCATGTACAGACAGCGACCTGTTACGATTTTATTATATGTATTGATATGTACTATAAAATAAAACTCCATCAGTAGAGCAAGCAGATCATTTCCAGGCTTCCTTATCAATCAAATAATCGTCAACTGTATAGTAGCCCTTGCAGTACAATTTACTTTTTATACATTTTTTGAACTTAATATTTTTTTTTTTTTTTATACTACTTAGGTGGCAGACAAGCTTACGGCCCACCGGAAGGTTGGTAACCGTAGCCTATAGACGTTTGCAACACCAGAGGCGCTACACACGCGCTGCCGACCCGGGCGCAGGTTGTGACGACCCACAGTTGAAATTTTTCAAGCCGCCCGTAGGGCCTTCAACTTGGCTTAACGACTGTCATTTTACTGACAACGGTACTGGCGGACCAACGGCTTATCGTGCCTTCCGAAGCACGGAAACGCTCGCAAATAAATGTCACAAAGTGGTCCACGTGGTGGTCACCCATCCATATCCGGCCATAGTAAATGTTGCTTACTGCAGTGATCGTTTTACAGAACACTGAGAAGAAGAACATACTTTTTATTTCAGTTAGAAGTTACACTATTCCTGGGTAGTAAAGGCTATATTTTACTCCCGTATTCCTATAGGAACGGAAAATACCCGGGTGAAACCTATTGACGCCTGCTAAATGTTTGAGTGGGTTTGTATGTGTCGGGGAGATTATGGAAAGGAGTCAGCTGGCGGCGCGGGGGGAGCGACGTCTGGGCGCCGCTTGTTTGTCCATTATTGAAGTATCTGTTATGTTGGCCATGACATATTTATATCATAAACTGTTATACTCTTTCCTAGTATCGAGTATTGGAAAGATTCTAACGGGCCCGCCAGATAACTTTTTTTTTTGACAATGCTATAAAAAAAAACTTCTAAATATTTTCTCAAATATCTTTTTTTATTTGAAAGTACAACAATCCTTCCGGTTAATAATGAAAAATAATTTCATTCAAATGGCTGCCTCGGCTGGCCATGCAGTAGCCTATGCTATCGGTCCAATAGGGCGCAAAACATCTAGTGTAGCTTCGGCTGTGTGGCACGTAGCGCGCCGTCCTGTTGAAAACAAATGTTGCCAATATCCTCCTCTTCAATTTTTGTGAACAAAACTTCGTTCAACATGGCCCGATAACGATCGCCTTTCACTGTAACGGCCACTCCTTGCTCATTTTCGAAGAAAAATGGCCCAATTATGCTTCTGAACCAAAATCAGCACCAAACAGTGACTCGTTTTGGTGCGTCGGCTTTTCAATGTATGCGTAACCATATTCGTTCAGCGGAAGAAAAACTAATTATCTGTCAAATCAGACATGAGCTAAGTGTTACCATTCACGAAATAAGCACTAGTTAAAAAAAAACGTTAGATGGCGGACCCTGTAAAGATTATATCACAATTTACGATGAATACCATATTGAGTTGTAATTGCTCTTCAAGTATTAGCGACTGTAATTTTCTCTTTGTGTGTGTGTGTGTGTGTGTTTTTTCTCTTCTACCAACTTACATGTATGTTCACTGTCACAATCGAAAAATGCTAAGGTTAGAAATTTAGTGTAAGCGAAATTTCTGCCGTTGCCATTTTGTGATTGTGCAGCCGGTAGGGTGCGCAGGATTGCGGTGTGTAGAAGCGAAAGGGAAAGTGGTGGCCAATTTCAAGTGGGAGTAAATACTTTTGTGATTTAAACATCCGAAAAATTCAATAACCTACACACTCATGCCGTATCGCCCATTGATTATATTGAGGGCAATATTAGAGACTACCTTGTTCAGTAAATTAGCGGCTCGATAGGGACTTGAAGTTGAATTGAAAAGTTAATAAACAGGTATACTCTTGAGACGTTTCTCAGAATCTTGTGTAATGGAAGAGTTTTATTGAGTAAGTGAAGCGGAAAGGTAATCTCTCTTGGGAACAAGTCTACTTCACCTAGAAGTGAGCGTTAGTACTGAGTTACGGTCTAGGTACTTCCGAAAAGTACCCAATCAAATCTACCCGTATGTAGCATTATGATCGGACTTCTATCTTCTAACGGCTAAATCAAACTTCAGTGACGACCACGCTGAGGTGAGTAAGTGAGGCTAACTCAGAAGGTTTGCTCTGATTGAAAGTATTGTAAACCAACCAACATGCGGCTTTGTTTACACCAATATAATCAAAATAATATGGTGTTTTATTCTTGATTAGTAGACGCCACGCGGTTTCACCCGCGTAGTTCATGTTCACGTGGGAATACGGAAATAAAATATAGCCTACGTCACACGGGGACAATAATTAAATTGGTTCAGTAGTTTCAGAGCCACTTCGATGCAAGCAAACTAACAATCAAATCTTTCCTCTTCATAATATTAGTTTAGTATAGCTAGAGACCAAAGAAACCTATAAATTACAAAAGCTGACAGGTTACAAATGACACAGGGATTACAGAAAATTGAGTTTTATTTTCTTTGATCCAAAAGTGGAAGCTGCCTAATAATTATATCTATCGATGACGTGACATTGTAATTAGACTATCGATATCCTGTCTACACGAAGAGTAGACAGAACACAAAGAGGGTTTGACTTACATTTTCATTATTTTAGTATTTTGAGCCACATAATTATAATAAGATACTAATGGAAGTATGTACCGCGGTTTCACCCGGGTAGTTCCCGTGAGAATACGGGAATAAAACATAGCCTATGTTCACCAAAAATAGTGTAGATAGCTTTCCAACAGTAGAAGAATTTTTTAAATCGGTTATATAGTTTCGGAGCCTATTCGATTCAAACAAACAGACAAACAATCAAATAATTTCTCTTTTAATATACCTAAGTATAGATTGAGAATTTTTTGTAGAGCTTTTTAAGAGTAACACTAATTGTAACTATAGCCATTTACACAGCGCACGTAAATAGATTCCAAAAGGGGTAGGCAGAGGAATACTATATGCACATATTTCACCATAATAGGTGGTGAGTCAATTGCCATGTGATGTGTATTGTAATTTGCATGTGTTAAGTATAGTGTTATATCAATACCTACCGAGCTTCGATGTTTATGTTTGATGACATGAAAAAAAGTGAAACATGAGACTCAAAAAGCATGTCATATCAGGTATTTAGTTAGTTCTGTCTCGACCTTGTGGTGAAGTCGCCTTGTTTTCGACTGGATTATATCGCGCCGCCCTTGAACCCGACGGGAATGTATTACGTAGATGTCTTGTTTATTCGCCAGGGAGGCCGCCGATGTTAATCGGTCAAATAGAAAGGGACTATTTCCTTATTCATAAAAAAGTACAATACTATTCGAAAAAAGGTCATTTAAGTTGTAAGCGCTACTTTACCGCTGCAAAACCAACTTTGCTAATCACACAAATATTTCTTCCGACCCGGGATTTGTACCCGGAACCTCAACACATCAGTCGCATTATACCCACTAACAACTGCGCCATTGAAGCCATCAACATTGATGTAACTGGTTTCGATAGTGACGTTTCAATTAATTTCAAATCTACGAAAGTTCGAGAAACTTAGATAGTTCGAAACCGATGTTTTGTAATTGATATTTGTTTTGACAACCCTACTATCTAAGTTTACACATCGATACCAATCCGTGAGATCAAAATCTGTTCACAAATTTGACAAACCACATATTGACGCTAATTAGGCCTCAAACTGGCTGTCAGCGGCAAGCGGGGCGGGGCGGCGAGAACGCACCAATGAGTACAAGAGAGTAAGGTGGCACAAGCAAACTAACCTAAATACCAATAGACTACAATGGCCACCAGTACATCTGGAGGGCCGTATGTTTGTTTCCTTAGTGCTATAAAAAAAAATATTCGGTGTGTTTATAATCGTTTGTTCGAATTTGCCTACTCTCTTGTAAGATCAGCTGCAGAGAAAAGTATACAGAGCCGCTATATAATGATTGAATTTTCTCAGATTTTTTTGTTTTAAATATTTTTATGAGAATTTGTATACTTACAGGAAAACACAAATTTTATAACCATAGCAAATTTCATGATAATGTTTCAAAGATTTTTTGAAATAAATCTATTCTTACAGGCCCCTGTATACTTTCCTCTGCAGCTGACAGTACTCGTATGACGCGCTCCCGCCGCAATAGTCGTCGCCCCGCTCGCCACTGTCATCCAGTCTGAGGTCTTAACCCGCTCCCTGCACGATCACAGGAGCGATCCATTTTGGCTACACTTGTTTGATTAGAGGCCTATCAAAGGCTGCCGCTTGGAGGCCCAATTAGGAGTTACACTTCTGTAGCATTGAGATGGAAATATATTTGTATAACGTACTCCACATGTAGAAGGGATGAAAAGAGACGAGACGCTTTGGTGCGAGTATTGGTTAAAATGTGTGAGAATAAAAATAGCCTTAGTTTTTGAATAAAATCCTAAGATAGGTATAGTTCATATTTATCTACATTGTGAGTGAACAAACTTGAAAAGTAGAGATTGTTTTTTCACATAGATCACTTAACGTCAAGGAAGGGTGTTTATTGTTTTATTTTAGGGATGAGGGAAATAACCCCTACCAATATATAAATGCGAGAGTAACTCTGTCCGTCTGCTACGCCTTCGCGCCTAAACCGCTGAAGCTATTTAGAAGAAATTTCGTATGGAGATAGTTTGAGTCCCTGGAAAGGACATAAAACTACTTTTTAACCACTACGCAAAAAAGAACAAAAAAGACTTCTACGTGGACAAAGCCGCGGGCAATAGCTATTATGGAAGCGAAGAAGCCTCGTATGGAAGCGGTCGTGGCCCCGCGGACTCGGTGTTCTGTAAGCATTACTGTAGTAGCAACTTTCACTGTGGCCAGTCCTTGGATGGGTGACCATCCATGTGACCACTTTGTGACATTTATTTGAGCGTTTTCGTGCTTCAGATGGCACGTTAAGCCGTTGGTTCCGGTTTCCAGTAAAATGGCAGTCGGTAAGTCAAGTTGAAGGCCTTTTTTGGCTGCTTTTTTTTAACAGCAGGCAGTCACAACCTGCGCCTGTCCATCTCAACACGGCAAAACGGCACACCACCTGTTACGTGGGACAAATTCTAAAAAGGTGAAATATGGGCATATAATAATATGCCTCTGCCTAACCCTCTTCCAATTACAGTGCAACCGGGTCATTACGTGGCTTTTAACAAATTAATTTAACCATATTCACCAATATAGGTATTTAAACTTTCATGGTCACTGACATTAGTATTAAAGTTAGCGGGATATTTACCATGTATTGTTGTGAGTTTCCGATATTTCGGCGCGGTTACAAGCACCATGATCACGGAGGAACTGAAGTACTGGCGGTTGAAAGCGAAAGTCTCAGCACATATATCGATCTACCCTCCTTCGCAGTCGTTTATTACGCGTTACACCACTACCACTGGTTACTGGATCCGACCACCGAGACGCTCGAATAAGCTTGTGGACTATAGGGATCGTGCGAAGCATGGCCCTGTACGGGGCTCCCGTATGGGCGGAGACCCTGACGGCCAGCAATGTAGCTAGACTGATGAGCCCGCAGAGAGTGATGGCCGTCAGGGTGATAAGAGGATACCGCACGATCTCCGGTGAGGCGGCATGTCTCCTAGCCGGGACCCCTCCATGGGACCTGGAAGCGAGAGCCCTTGCGTCACTGTTCAGATGGCGCAAGGAGGCGCTGGAGCGGGGCCAAAGGCCTGCGTCTCGAGAAATCGAGGCCCAGCGGACCCTGCTCCACCAGGAAACCCTGGAGACATGGAAGATGCGACTTGAGCAACCAAAGGGGGGATTCGCCACAATCGCGGCCGTCAGACCGGTCATGGACGAGTGGCTGGAGAGAAGACACGGTGCTCTCTCCTACCGGTTGACACAGATGCTTGCCGGGCACGGTAGCTTCGGTAGGTATCTGTGGCGAAAACACCGGGAAACCACGGCCGAATGTCAGCACTGCGAGGACCGCAGCGATGACACAGCGCTCCACACGCTGGTGGAGTGCACGGCGTGGGCACAACAGCGACAGGGCCTCGTAGTGGGTCTGGGCGTGGACACTCTCTCGCTTGAGGCCATGGTGCGAACCATGCTCTCCAGCGGGAGTAAGTGGGACTGCGCCGCCTCTTTCTGCGAGCAGGTCATGCTCGCGAAGGAGGCGGCGGGCCGGGTGCGGGAGAGAACTCTTCCACCCGAGTTCCGCAGTCGGCGCCCTGGGCGCCGCCGACGTGTCTTCGCCGAGGACTATCGGCCTCCATGACCGGGGGTCTGAGGACGGTGAGAGGGCCGCTCACCGTCCTTACAGAAGCAGGCCCATGACGGCAGCGTGACGTAAGCACTCACGCACGCCCCCCCTTAGAAGCGGGGTCACACCCGAAATCCCCCATAGACGCGGGATTGCACCCGAACCACCCCCTGGGTGAGGCCGCATTGGCGGCCGTAGGTCTGTTGGGAGTCACGGGACATCCTTCCTGAGGGCTTACCCGGGGCTCTCAACCATAGGCTGTTGGGCGTTACGTGAGGTTTTTTAGTCGGTAAGAGTCCGGCATAGCATCCTACGAGGATTTTCCCTCACGTTAAAAAAAAAAAAAAAAGCTTGTGGACTATAAAGTGGAAAGACATCCAGCCTTTTTACCTTACATCAAAGGAGTGACAGATAAGGTCGCAAACATCCTAAAAAAGGTTTCAGTAAAAACTATCTTCACTCTTTTTAAGAGGCTGTCGCAGTGCCTACGTACACCTAAGGACAGTTTTCCACTAGACAAGCCGGGAGTGTATAAGATTGACTGTAGTTGTGGCAGTTCGTATATAGGCCAAACAAAGCGAACTGTTACGTGCCGAATCAAAGAACATATTAGGGCAGTCAAAAACAACGAACCACAGAAGTCTGCAGTCGCTGAACACCTGTTGGAGTCCGGCACAGACCACTGGATTGAGTTACATAACCCTAAGATGCTCTCAACTGAACGTCACTATATACCGAGAATGGTTAGAGAAGCTATTGAAATTAAAAAGTTTAAGAATTTCAATCGTGAGGATGGGTTTCAGTTGCCGAGCGTCTGGCATCCAGTGGTCCGTTTGTGTCTAAATAACCAGAAACAGTTCCAAACAAAACCACGAGTAGATACTGTGAGCATTGTGTGTCGTGAACGTAGTCGAGTTAGTGAAATCGCAAGTGAGACCAGTGGTAGTGGTGTAACGCGTAATAAACGACTGCGAAGGAGGGTAGATCGATATATGTGCTGTGACTTTCGCTTTCAACCGCCGGTACTTCAGTTCCTCCGTGATCATGGTGCTTGTAACAGCGCCGAAATATCGGAATCTCACAACAATACATGGTAAATATCCCGCTAACTTTAATACATATTCACCAAAATACACTAATTATATTATTTAACCCTCAATATCATTCATAATGTGAGGTGTGTGGCCAAACCAGCCATAAACTAAGGGAAATAGGGTTGGGAGTAGTAACTCAAATGTGCCAAGCCCTTGTTATCAATAGATATAAATATTCGAAATGAACACAGTGTTACCAGTATTTATTTTCTGTGTAGGTTTTACACAAAAGCTGCAGATTGTTTATCTACTAGTAGAAGCTTGATTAATAATAATACACTGTTATGTACCAAAGCGATAAAATAATGTTACTATCTTAGACATGCATTCAGCTAAATATGAAACAAAAGCATCTGAACACCTCTTTTGATATGCAGAAGAATGTCTGGAATCAAAATAGCAGAGATGTATGTGGTTAAAACACTCTAATCTTAGGTAGAACAGATGACAATACTCTACTCGACCTTAGTTCACAACACCGAGTATATCACTTAACCTCACATAACTTTAACTGTTTCCCTTGGTACATGAATGTTTGAGCCAAATTCCCTTTCAAGTGTAGTGTGGTCTCCCCACGTTCGGCAGTCCAATGGACGCATTCGATTATCCAATAATTGCTTGTCTGAAGGGTACTGTTACACGCTAGGGTTTGTTTGGTACAAGTCACAAGCCTGAAAAGATAATCTGAAAATTTATTGTGTGTTTAATGAGTTCCGTATCCAAAGGGTAAAACAGTGACAGTGAAGAGACTTCACTGAGACTTCACTGTCAATGTTCTCAGTCTCTGTCACTGTCTGTCTAAATGTTATTCAGACTGTATCTCAGGAACTGTAATGCCATGGAACTGAAATTTTCACAGATGATGTATTTCTGTTGCCGCTTTTACAATTAATTCTAAAATCAGAAAAAAAATAGGACGGGCTCCCAAACAGTTACTGTTTTTTGTTACGAAACCATTAGTCCGCAAGTACGACTTGCGC
Source organism: Miltochrista miniata (assembly GCA_933228765.1). Lineage (NCBI taxonomy): Eukaryota > Metazoa > Arthropoda > Insecta > Lepidoptera > Erebidae > Miltochrista > Miltochrista miniata. The sequence goes on from OW121770.1 coordinate 1,173,547, forward strand.
TCAGTTTTTTATCATAAAAATAATAATATTTCATTTTATATGCTAGGGTTTGTAAAGAATAGAACATCTCTAGCTGCATTTTATCGAGTCGGCGAATGTTCTGAAGAGCACTTCAACTAAACCCATCCTTTCATTTTTGATCCTGAACAATGCATGCCGAGACAAGGTGCTACATAAAGAAAAAAATCTTTGCCACAACCAACCAACCAAAAAAGAACGGATCGTTTGAATCATCAAACGATCCTTTCTTTTTCGGAACATTGAATTATTGTTTCCCTCCTCTTACGTGAAGAGGTATAATCATTGGTCTGCCACTTTCAATAGTCTTGAGGACTGTTAAAAGTGACCCTCATGTTGAATGTGATAGAGGTACCCACCGCAATATATTATTATTTATTTTATTTAAAACTTTATGCACAAAAATTGTACAAAGGTGGACTTAATGCCATAGGCATTTTCTTCCAGTCAACCTTAGGGTGATGCAGAGATGAGTAAGTTAAGGAAGGTGCTCAAAGTTAGTATATAACAATTTGCGATGAACATATCTGTTGCATTTACCATACATAAATAAGTATACATATATTATTTAACATAAAAATAAATATATATACCTACACACAAATACATATATAAATATATATGTAATAAATATATATATATATACACATATAATAAATACATTACACATAAAATAACTACTATTTTAAAGATTCGTTACTGAAATGAGAATGCTTTACTAAGGGGTACTCGTATACAGTTCACGCACTTTATTTTTAAAGGTATTTCGGTTTTTGCACGTTCTGACTTCCACTGGAAGTGCATTCCAGAGGAGGGCTGATTGCACTAGGAAAGATGAATGACTCATACTTGAAGTGTGAGAGGGACAGAGAAGAAGGCGGTTGTTAGATGAGCGTAAATTTTTATCATGAATTGAACACAGCACTTGAAGTTGAGATGTCAAATACGAAGGAGCATTAGAGTAATTCATAAGAGAAAAGAGCATCATTACCGCACGTAAATTACGACGCTGACTTATAGGCAACCAACCCAATTCAGAACGGTAAACCGAAACATGATCGTATTTTCGAAGATTATAAACGAATCGAATGCAATTATTGAGAAGCCGATCGAGCTTATTGAGTAGATCTGCATTCAGGTCGAGATAGCACACATCACCATAGTCTATGACGGGAAATAAAAGGGTCTGAACAAGCATTGCCTTGGCTTTGGGTGGAAGAAAGTTCTTTAGCCGATAAAAGGCACGCAACGTACCAGTAACCTTCTGACATACATTAGTGACTTGAGCTTTCCAATTAAGGTTTTCATCAAGGTATAATCCCAGATTCTTTACTTTTAGAGTAACTGGAATAGTTCGTGCGTTGTAAGTTATTGACGGCAAATCTACCCCATCCAGTCTACTCAGCATTTGACTAGTTCCGATTATGATGCCTTGACATTTGTCTGGGTTAATGGTAAGTCCAAAGCGTTCACACCAGTGGCCCATGGCATTGAGATCTATGTTTATTTTAGCAATGGCTTCCGGAAGATTCTCCACCCTTGCCTGACTATACAACTGCAGATCGTCTGCATACAGATGATACGCACACTGAAGCTCTTGGGTTATGAGGTTAATAAACAAAGAAAACAGAAGAGGAGAGAGTATACCGCCTTGAGGAACACCAGCGTCTAAGTCGCACCAAGTCGATGAATTCTCATCAACGCGAACCGACTGCTGACGACCCCGAAGATAAGATGAGAACCATTCCAATACGTCAGATGAAATCTTCAGATGGGCGAGGACAGATAAAAGGATATCGTGATTGACACAGTTAAAAGCGTTTGAAAAGTCTACTAAGACCAGCACTGTTACTTCACCCTTCTCCATTCCACCCCTGATATCACCTGTTACTTTTAAAAGAGCTGTAGTTGTACTGTGGCCAGCCCTGAAACCAGATTGTAGTGGACTCAGGATGTTATTGAGCCGTACGTATTTAGTCAGCTGACTATGAACACAAGATTCCAGGACTTTTGATAAAAATGGGAGGATAGATATAGGGCGATAGTGACTAGGCAAGGAGGGATTGGAAATTTTGGGAAGAGGAATAACGTGGGCTTTACGCCAAATGGTAGGAAATTGACCAGACTCAAGGGAAAAGTTAATAATGTAGGAAATGGCAGGAAGGAGCTGGTCAAGAATGGTTGTAATCATACGACGACTTATGTTGTCGCAACCTACTGCTTTTGATGTAATGGTCATAATAATCCTTTTAACTTCACCCGACGTAACTGGAGAAAATTGAAATGGATTATAATTGGGCCCGGCAAGACCGGCCACGAAGCTAACCGTATGACGCTTGGTTAGATCATCAATTTGAGATGAGGTGGAGAAATGACGATTAATGATATCCAACTCAAGTGTCCCAGGCAGCTCTATCTGCCTTGGTCTACCAATGCCCAATGACCTGAGAAACTTCCATATATCAGCTGGTGATGAGGAAGAAATGTTAGTCAAGATATGTCGGCGTTTGGCGTTGCGTATCATCTGGTTACAGCGATTCCTAGCAGTTTTATAAGCGCTCCAATCACATTCCAATATATCCATAGGGCTTTACATGAGGTGGGTGAAAAGAGCACTCTACTTTTAAAAATATTGGCAAACATCACCATGAATGCGCCCGTAACGCCTATCAGCTTACGTTTTCTCTTTAAATGCAACCTACTTTGTCTTTCTATTTGAATTTTGCCAACCTAAGCCACTGTTCACTTATCATTAAAGGAACATTCCCGATTCTGAAACCCTCCACCACCCCTGAACCAAAAATAATATTTAAAGTTGCTAATAAACAAATTAAAACCCGCTTCCGCTTTAGCTTTGCATCAAATGTTGTGTGCTAAAGTTTCCATCCTACCGGACGGCTCTCCGGCTTATATTTGCGTGGGGATTGTCAACGTTTATCGAATTATTGCGGCGAAATATTCAGCGTACTACAATGGAAGTGGTTAGTGTAGGCAACAGCTTTGTCGTTCAGAAGAGCGTGGCGAGAGGATTGTCTGATTTAAATAAATATTTATCTACGTATAACCAATACTTTCATACTTGAACGGTTTATAAGGAGCTGAGTGCAGCAGCAAGTGAAGTAGTTGACACAAATATTGTTGAACAGAAATTTTTGAACTAGGTATTTCTGTAGCAGGCCCATGACGGCAGCGTGACGTAAGAGATTCAGAGATTCACGCACGCCCCCCCTAAGAAGCGGGATCACACCCGAAACCCCCCAAAGACGCGGGATAGCACCCGCACCACTCCTTGGCGAGGCCGCAGTGGTAGCCGTATGTCTGTTGGGAGCCCTGGGACATCCTTCCGAGGGCTTACCCGGGGCTCCCAACCATAGGCTGTTGGGCGTTAAGTGAGGTTTTTTAGATGGTAGGAGTCCGGCAGATGGATTTTCCCTCACGTTAAATAAAAATAAAAATAGGTATTTGTGTATCAAAACAATCACAGGGCTATCTTGGAGGGAAAAAACATCTGTAAGGTATGCTACATGTAAAGCAAGCCTACGAGCCTATTATATTTTTGAGCACACTCTTTTTTGTTAAGTATAACATTTTCTTAGATAACTCAATTGTAGTTATTGTATTTGTAAATAGGTTTTTAATATATCAAGGTTTGTTTAAGCGTTTCTTAAACAACCAAGAAAAAGTATCAAGACTTGTCGCTTACAGTCTTAAGTACGGTACATGAATAATTCAACACAGTACCGCACAGTAATTCATTATACAGCTGCCTGTATTTTTTGTTTGTTTGTATACCAACCTACGTTTTGTAAATACGAAGTTTGGAAAGGACGTTTTATTCTAAACGGAACATGACTTTTCGCTAAGCTATTTTGAATGGATCTTCGATTAACTGACCTTTTCAATAAACTCACTTGACCGTGGAGGGGTTCCTCATAATAGTACAGGTTCTCAGTACGCTACGGTGGTTACCTACTTTCGAACAAGTGAGCCGAGTGAATTCCTGTCCCTTACTGATATAATAAAACCAAGTAACAAAACATGTGACGTGATACGATTTATTTCATGTTTATCAACTAAATAATTCTAAACAAAAATTTTGTGGTTGTAATTATAAAAGTTTAAAGACTTTATTCTCAAAGAAAACTTACAAGTCACTTGAACCATAAAAAGCCTTAATTAATCCTGTTATGAGTCTCATTATCCCCAGCTCTACTATCCCGCCGTATGCTTGCATTTCTCATGATGAAACTGTCACTTGTAACCCAAAACTAGATTTTCTTACTATTTCAAACGTCGTGCGGCCTAAAGCGTTGACTAATTTTAAGCAATTCAAATCTTGGCTTAGAAAGCTATATGTTTATGTGTGGAAGTCTCTCATGGATATCATGTAGACTAAAACCACACGTGCCCTACCCCTGCCTACAGTCCGGAGCCCCAGGTATGTCCTCGGAAGGATGTCCCTAAAATTCCCGACAGCCAATCCGAAAGCTAAACCTTTAAAACCTTATCTCAATAAGTATCTCCACGCCACTCATAAAACCCTCAAATAAAAAGTTCTTTTCAATCCCAATCCTTTCAATAAAAAATATTGTGCACCCATTTGTAAATCTACTTATGCATAACCGACAATATACTCGTATAGGGCATAATACTAGATATATACCTACTCAAGGGAAAGTTTACATTTGCTTTAACGAAATCCCTTTGGTTAGAAAAGTGCGTCTTTCAGTAATATTTTCAGTCACTTTAAGGGTATACTCAGCTTTTGTGAACGGTTATTTGGTAAACCTTTCTAAATCGTCAAACTTTATGTAGGACTGGCTAAGCTTTTAATTTTGTGCGAATATAACTGTTGAAGGGGACATTTTATATGAAATATAATTTTGATAAAATATGTAAGATGTATTTAATTCCGTTATTGTATTTTGCCTCCAAAATTATCAGTAGGCTTTTTAAACAAACGCATTGAGAGAATATTTATACTATGTAGTATTATAAAGGTAAATGATTGATTGCTTGTTTGTTTGTTTGCAACGATTAGGCCCCAAAACTACTGAACCTATTTAAATAATTCTTTTTTTGTTGGAAAGCTACACTAACCTTGGATATCAAAGGCTATATTTAGTTCCCGTATTATATTACGCACAGGAACGGGAGTTACGCGGGTGAAACGATACGAGTATGACGTCCACTAGCATCAATTATCGCTGCGAAAGTTTGTGAGTATGAATGTGTGAATTTACTGAGTCACGCTCCAAAGTTCTAAATCAATCAATCGTCCACTGCTGGACGTAGGCCCCTCTCAAACCACGCCACAATACAAGGTCCAGCGTCTTTGCACATGCAGTCAATCTCTGCAAGTATATCCAGGTCGTCGGTCCACCTGGCAGGGGTACAGAGTCTACCCGACGTTTACCAAGTCGCGGTCTCTACTCCACTCACCTATGAGGTCCACACTCCCCTCACTCAAACCAAATAAAACTAACGAAATATGTGCGTTTTGTGTGCCTCTGTCTACCCCATCAAGAAAAATATATGTAATTAATGTATGTAGAGAAAATAATTTGATGTTTGTATTATACGCTTTGTGTCTAACGTATATTTTGTGCGATGTTTTATAACAAACATAATGAAGATAAATAAACCAATATTTCTTTGATATTTCAAGCATCTTACAGAAAAGATGATGAGAATTTTATTAAAACATTCTATACAAAAGGAGCTTTGAAAAATATCTAAAGAAAATTTCAAACATAATAAGTTAACATTTACGTATACAGCATCATATTGAAGTCTTTGTAGTCTATAATATTGGCAGATGTTTTTAATTTATTGACTAATTGGATACAAATTCTAAGAAATAAATTAATCCAGACTGTATTTACTGTTACAGTATTAAGTAAAAATACTGCTAAAATGTTTCGTTATTAAAGGCCATTCTGTTCGAAAGCATTCTACTTCCAATGATCCTTGGATTCAATTTTAGCTTCTTCTAGTGGTACTCCTGTCCATTCCAAATGCCGCTCGACTAGTCGATGACAGAAGTTATTTTACTTTTTTCTTGCGTACGATTTGTCTACCATAACTACCGTTACTAAGTGCTCAAATGACAAAACCGCATTAGAGAACTTTTCTTCTATTTACACCTTATTACCACTACAGAGGAGCACTCCAAAGGCCATTAAGCGCATACACCCACTTTTCAGCAGTCGCACGGGTGCTCACGTTTGACGCGCCGCGTGCCGGCACAATTACCCTGCGAACGTTTGATAGTTAACCTACTTTTGAACAGCTGTTACTTTTTTCAAACTATGTCAATAACCGAAGTTGCAACTAATTGTAATTGTAGTAATTGCTAGAGATTTTTTCCCAATTAATGATATACTTATTAGAATTTTGCTTTGAGGCTGGATTTACTTAATAATATTAAACAAAAATCTAGGAATCATCGTAATTATTTTAACAAAAAAAAAACTGTTTGTTTGCAAGAACGGGTGTTCAAAATTATAACAATACTAAAGCATTGCATCTCCGAACTTGCCTTATATGCATTTAAGTGTGAAGTATGGATAATGCACTGTTTCAAGCGATGATCTGTGTTGTGTAGACATTATTGTCGTAGGCGATCGTAGCGCGTCCGTAGACTGGCATCTCTACGGGCGGCGTAGCAATTTAATAAAGAGTAATGTTTTAACCACCTACCGACGAAAACGAAAGCTGATGTTATAAGCACGTAATAAGTGTGTGTGCGTGTATATGTGTGTTGCGTGTGTCTGTGTATCTGTGCCATCGTAGGCGAAGGAATGAACCTATTTTAATGCGCTGTTTTTGTTCGATAGCCGATGTGATGTGAAAACCTTAGTTATAATAATTCGTCTGGTTTTGTGCTGTTATTTTGTTTGTCATTAAAATTTGGTTGTCGTTTGTTACAGGTAAATAACATTTAATTAAGTAGTCAGTGAGCCAGAGGACACAGACGGAAATACGAACCATCTGCAAAGGTTTGTAGACATAATACCATTTAATATTTAGTAATTAATATCAATTTTAACTTTTGGAATATCAATACTTACCTGGGAAGGTAAAAAGAATAATTCAAGTGAAAATCTAGTTAGGAATATTCGAAGTCTTTGGACAGGTCAGGTCTAATTCCCGATTGTTATCTTATGATTTTAATCGACACTTCTTCGACAAATGTATATGGCAATCGCAATCCCCACAGTTTCTTTTGGGTAAGTGGTCGACAGTATAATCATATGAAAATGAAAATGAAAATATCTTTATTCATTTAGGTTACAAAGTAACACTTATGAACGTCAAAATTTTTGCTTCTACATTTACATTTACTGCCAGATTCGCAAAGCAATAGGTAGAGCCTGTGAGTAAGAACCTGGCAAGAAAACTCACGGCCACTCTTTTCATCGAATAACTATAGCTCTAATGATATATATAGATCTTGGTTGATGATAAGTTGTCCTGGTCTCCCCAACTACAGGAAGTCAGCCGGAAACTGTTCGCATCCGCAGGATCCTTGCGTAGACTACGTAATTTCTTACCAACGACCACTAAAATTGCGCTTGCTCAATCTCTCCTTCTTCCTATTCTAGATTACGCCGATGTCAGTTATCTCGATATCACAGAGGAGCAACTTGATAAACTCGAGCGCCTTCAAAACTTCTGTATAAGATTTATATTTGGATTACGCAAATATGATCATGTAACCGAATATCGCAAACAGCTCATATCCTCTCTATGCTTTACAGTATTCTGTTCAATCCACGTTCCCCAACTTATCTCAAAGAACGATTCATGTTCCTTAATGACACACATTTAAGATCCTTGAGGTCGTCGGAAAATTTGACACTGGTTCATCATCACGCCTTTATCCCCGAAGGGGTAGGCAGAGGCATATTATATACCCACATTTCACCTTTATATAATTTGTCCCACGTAATACGTTGTGAGCCGTATTGCCGTGTTTAAATGGACAGGCGCAGGTTGTGACTGCCTGCTGTTGAAAATAAAGCCTTCAACTTGGCTTAACGACTGCCATTTTACTGGCAACCGTGACCAACGGCTTAACGTGCCTTCCAAAGCACGGAAACGCTCAAAATAAATGTCACAAAGTGATCACATGGATGGTCACCCATCCATGGATCGGCCATAGTGAAAGTTGCTTACTGCAGTGATCGTCTACAGAACACTGAGTCCGCGGGGCCACGAGCGCTTCTTCTTTTTTTTTAGGCAACCCTCTTGAATTTTAAATTTTGACATATTTAGTTGAATATATTTCATCCAATAACCAGCTCGGCGAAGGTCGTTCTTAAAGGGATCCTAGGTAAATCGCCTATAGTTGTCAACTGTTGCAGAGATATCTCTTCTGAATTTAAAATGCAAAGAATTATTATGTAGAAAGTCAGAAACAAAACCACTGTACATCAATAACTACTGGCCCAAATCCTCTGGCGTCTTGAAATCAGATTGTTCAGTGCAGAATATTTTGCTTCATTCAATGATAGATAGAAAATATAGGTTTAGCTTCTCTCTACTAGATTTCACCGTATATTGCAGCCGGTTAGTTATTTATATTAAAATTACTTGTTTCGTGCTATTCCTATAAGCTACTTAGAAATAAGACGTTTGCATAACTTGAACCACACGTTTACATTCACCGAGACTAGGCACCGATCCGGCAGCGTATGCAAAGTGCACATTACACACTCGCTGCAGCGCAATTCAATCAACTTTATACGAAATTCTCGAGAGTGTTCCGCCATTTTTCAGCGCGAACGTTTCCCGATTGAGCGCCGAACGTTCTGCTCGCACACATCCCTTCGTATTTAATGAACGTAGTTTTAGTTTTGGATTTTTTTTCTCATAATACAATCTGTTCTCTCTCTATTACTTTTTTTATTTATTAGTCTTTTGTGGAGCTCGTTTTCAATCCTGTAATATGCTATAAATTTATTGCTTTTTTCCTAAGGAACTTTTTCTCTCTTTTTATGCTGTTAAACATGGATAAGTTTCAATTTTTTTAAGTGTGTATGTAAGAAGTAAGCTTCCCTTAGTATGTAGATTGTAGAGATATTAATAACTAAGTTTATAAACGGGGCATACAATTTCTCTCATGATAATATTATTACTCACAGTAAGCAATACAAACGATTAGTCAAATAGGGGCTATTTGGGAAGACTTGTTTTAATAATAACAATTTGAACCACTCGTAGCTCCGCTGACTCAGTGGTCTTTAACAATTATTGTAGAAAGCAACATTCGCTTTAGCAGGTCCAGTTCGTCAGTAACATGGCCGCATCACAACTTGCACCTGTCCATACAGCAATAGGCCCTCACCTATTACTTGGTACAAAAACTATTAGTTGAAATGTGGGCTTATGTCTATGCTCGGCCTACACGTTCGGGCATAAAGGCATGTTTTTATATGTATGTATAACCTAACCTAATCTAACCTAACCTACCCGTTCGAGGACAATGTACCTATGTATGTAATTTATCATTAAATTATAAACCTACCTAAGCGAAGCAAGACAGAGTCTAGTGGTTGATATCTGACTCATCAGTTTCTGCCTTCATATGCAAAACTCCGCACTCGTATACATTCATTTAACTTTGTCTCTCCTCCTGACGTTTCTATTTGACTTTGAAAGAGCACGCAGTTCAACCGTTTTGCTACAGTTTTGTATTTTTGTAATTTACACGCCGCTCATATCAAACTTTCATGCCTGGTTTCCGTCTAGATAGATGTTTAGATGTTGTACAAAAAAATACGAAGTTTGAAGTGGCTAGTTTATAAGAATAAATAATAATGTTTTTTTATTAAGTTATTTAACTTTTTCAAGAGTTGATGTCCTATCTAAATATTTTATTTTTATTTTCATGTCAATTTGAGAGCACTTAAGTCATCGGTCCACCACATGCAATATGGATGCGAAGTAGTCAATCTATAGAAAATGTATTGACAAAGCCCTTCAATAAAAATATAAAAAAACTCGCCACTACTGTAGGGAGATGAACAGTAAAATATATGTTTAAACATATAACATATTTTCTCACATTATTGTAGATACAGTTTGAATAACAATACAGTTTCATTACTGTAAGCACATGTATGTGTTATAGATTGTAGAGTACTATGGGGTCTGTATTATATATGACATGCGAAGCCATGGCGCAGGGCTTACTAGCTGTCCATCTATACTAATATTACAAACAGAAAAGATTTGTTTTCTTGTTTTTTTTTTGGTTTTTTTTTTTGTTTGTTTGTAACGGGCTCCGGAACTACTGGATCGATTCGAAACATTCTTTCATTGTTGGGACGCTTTCTATTTGCGGTGAACATAGGCTATATTTCATTCCCGTATTCCCACGGGAATGTGAACTACGCGAGTGAAACCGCGTGACGTCCGCTAGTTAAATATATTTGTAAATTCATAATACAATACGTAAATTTTTTTACGTCGAATTTTAATTCAATTATACGTAACAGTATCAATGACGTTGACAAGTCATTAATTTCGTTTCTGAGTCTAACAGTTTTATAAAGGCATTGTTAATGAAATATTTTACGTTGAAATGTATTTAACAAATTGTTTCATGTCACACTGCTTTTAACAGAAATGAAGCCACTTATTTACAGACAATTAGGGAATAGGTACTCGTTTTGTTTTTGATAATTAACTTATTACCATTTGCGTTTGTATAATTATTACACATAATTATTAAACTGCGGTTGTAAAAATGTAATTGGCTACATTTAATTTACATCAAAACAAATGAAATTAAGTTGTACAAATTAAGTTTTAATTCAATATCTTTGAAGCGCTCGTGTCCCCGCGGACTTACCATTCTGTAAGTAATTTTTTACTCCAGTAAAAAAAATAATTACTTATGACTTGTCCCAGTTCTAAAACAATAAAATTATACTCTACGAAAGGAAAATAGTACCAAAAACTTCTAACCCAAGACGTCAACTATCACCGTACCAAATTTTAGTCAAATTGGTTAAGAGATTTGAAGCGCTCGTGGCCCCGCGGACTCAGTGTTCTGTAAACGATCACTGCAGTAAGCAACTTTCGCTATGGCCGGTCCATGGATGGGTGACCTTCCATGTGATCACTTTGCACGGAAACGCTCAAATAAATTTGAGCGTTTCCGTGCTTCGGAAGGCACGTTAAGCCGTTGGTCCCGGTTGCCAGTAAAATGGCAGTCGTTAAGCCAAGTTGAAGGCTTTATTTCAACAGCAGGCAGTCACAACCTGCGCCTGTCCATTTAAACACGGCAATACGGCTCACAACGTATTACGTGGGACAAATTATAAAAAGGTGAAATGTGGGTATATAATATACCTCTGCCTACCCCTTCGGGGATACAGGCGTGACGATGAACCTGAACCTGGTTAAGAGATAAGAGCGCGTCAGTAACAAGTATCCAACAAAATTTGTTAGATTTAGAGTTCTGTACACAAAGGGTGAAAACGGGACCCTATTCATGAGACTTCGCTGTCTGTCTGTTTGTCTGTCGGTCTGTTTTTCCCTAACGAGGCTGTATCTCAAGAACCGTAATAGCGATACTGAAATTTTTACAGATGATGTATTTCAGTTGCTTAATAACAACAAATACTGAAATCGGGAAAAAAGCGGGCTCCCATAATATAGCACACGTGATTTTTTTATTCGCAACTCTCTGTGTGCGAGTCCGACTCTCACTTGGCCGATTTTTTGATAGTCTTGTCTATGGGATCAACTATAGATCATAGTTGATCCCATAGACAAGACTATCAATTTAAATATTAAAATGATAGTCTTGTCTATGGGAAAAAGGAAAAAAAATCATATATATTTAACTACTAGAAATGTAAAAAATACCTCCATACTACTATACATCACAATACTAGAAATGCCGGCTTTCTCTTTACAAAGCGATTGATCAACGCCCCTCGTATCTAGAGCGCGTCTGTTATCCGACAGAGAATCTACGGAGCCGTTCAGCGTGGAGCCATCTCGCATTCTTCTTGATCTGACAATACTTGATAGAGAAATGCAAATTGTTTGCTAGTTTTTATCGCGTTTTACTCAGGTTTATATTATGACTAGATGACGCCCGGGTCACCGACGTCTGCGCGAAATTCTGTAGCGATTTTCATATCGTATAGGGAATTATTCCAGGGAGAAACATCCTATTTATTATTCTAGACCAATATATAAATATCCCCCTTTACCAAATTTCAGTAGAATCCGTTTGACTGTTAAAGCGTGAAAAAGTATTAAACTTTCGCATTTTTAATTCAGGACATCCTAAATATCGGATTCTAAATTTAGGAAGGTGTAATTGGCGCTAGGCTATCCTTAATTTCTTCGTCACACGTATTACAACCTAGTCTATACCTACTAGTCGTGATTAACGTGACTAAATACTGTAGCTTACAGATAGTCATACTCAACAATAATAATATTAAGAGAATTCAATGACACACCCCGTTCAACTCCTCTTCATTACCCGTTTCTTTATTGCGTTCATTTTGTTTGGGAGTATATCGGGAATGGCGACAAATTTACATTTTATAATTTCAAACTTTGAAATTTACTTCGGTTTCATTTCTGTCCACAATTAAATTACCGAAATAACCATTCTCTTTGGTTTAAATCTGAATCATTAATCAACGTAATTTTAATATGGGAGCTCATTTGGTTTTCTTGGTGACAGTTAAGTTTCTTTGATTAAATTATTTCTTATTACAGGTCCTTTAAAATGTAGGTATTAATAAGCATCAAGTTATCTGGGCGGCATTAATCAAAGTTCATTAAGTTTTTCCTTAGCCTAATGCCTGGAGAGGAAAGTGTACATACAACTAGCGCGTTTTTTCAATGTGTTTGTTTGTGTATGTATGTTTTATAAGCATTTACGCCATGGATTTATTGCAAAGAAAAATAAGTCCTTTCTAACCCTACCTATATCATAAATGGACGTCTTAGGTTCGCACATAATATATTATTTCAGATATAAGTTACTTTGGATTTCAATATTATCAAACTTGTCAGGCATATATGTGACGATAGAAGCACAGGTACTACAAAAAGGAGATGATGCTCTTACTACTGCTGAGATGTACACAATCAGCCCTGACGTTTCTCATCTCAAATTCCACGTCACTTTGCGCGGAGAGGCCACATTGTGATGTCAGTCACGTGCCTACGGGCGGCACAGTTATTATTACACCGCACCGCAATGACACACGACAGGGACAGGGCTCACTTGTCCCGGACAATTTGGGAGAAGCTTTTTTCGATTTGTCTCTGAGATAATTCGACCGTTGTCAGAATATTGACCAGTTTTTAGGAGAGTTGGTTTTGAGTTACAAGTATAGGGTATAAAACGAAAATGTACCCGAATATAGAAGGCTGTTACCAAGAAACACATAAATTTTGTTATCAACTAAAGATGTTGAGACTAAGTAATATAGCTTGTATGTACCTATAGGTACAAGTGATGTATATTTAGTCAAATAATACATGTGATATAGTAAGTCCTATAACTTTGTTTATTTGTCTCACATTTCAAGAAACTACGAGCTTAAAAGTCCAACACAAAAATCATTTGTCTGAATAACGTCAAAGTTCATGCGTTAAAACTTTTTCTGAGTTTTGTGTTACTTCGAGGTAATTTCCTCTGACAGAGCAGAAAGCTATTTGGAGGAGATAAGATCTGTAACACAACAGCTGTTTGTGTCTCACTTACGAAGGTTTATGGAGATTGGAACTTTGCTTAAAGCTATACCATTATTGAGGACATAAGACGTATACCTACTTGTTTTATATACAGGTTCAGGTTCATCATCACGCCTTTATCCCCGAAGGGGTAGGCAGAGGCACATTACATACCCACATTTCACCTTTTTATAATTTGTCCCACGTAATACGTTGTGAGCCGTATTGCCGTGTTTAAATGGACAGGCGCAGGTTGTGACTGCCTGCTGTTGAAATAAAGCCTTCAACTTGGCTTAACGACTGCCATTTTACTGGCAACCGGGACCAACGGCTTAACGTGCCTTCCGAAGCACGGAAACGCTCAAATAAATGTCACAAAGTGATCACATGGATGGTCACCCATCCATGGACCGGCCATAGTAAAAGTTGCTTACTGCAGTGATCGTTTACAGAACACTGAGTCCGCGGGGCCACGAGCGCTTCAAATATTATATTTATTTTTTATTTAAATATATTTATGTATTTAAATTTTATATACAGATGAGGGGAATTGAGTATATATGATTAGAGCTAATTGCAATCACATGATCCTCCTTCACGACGTTTGTGGCTGAGCAGCTCAAGCACTTATGTTGGTGTTGTGGTAACTTTGAGATGTACCACTGAAATAGAACCAAACACCGCAGATGTGTTCTTTGAACTTCTTTCTATTGAGTAAACTGGAATATCCCGGGTTAGAATACAATCATGTTGCCCGTCTCACTAACATAAAATATAGAGCCTGACTCTATTCCCCGCGTGTTAAATCGGAATTCATAGAGATAAACGTTGTAATTAATTAGTTATAATAAAATACTGAACATAATAATCATTGGAGAGATACCAATACTCAATAATTTTACAACAATAAAAACAGATAAAACAAAACCAAGCCTCTAGGTGTTTGCGTCATCTTCAATCAGATTCAAATGGATCATCACACTTTGACAGTTGTTTACAAACCTTGGCACTTGAGAATCTTGGAGCTGGATTATAAAATTTATCTATGTTGAAAATCTTGTATCAGCAAGCTCCTCGAATCTTGTGTTGTAAGAAGTAACGTTTAAGCGTTTTGCTCATTATATTGTTCTATGAGCGTTTTGTAGTACTAGAGAAGACTGTGGCTTTATTTGTATGAACTTTGGCTTTTTAAAAATGTTTTGTCTTTGGGAATTCGAAGTTTTTCCTATAAGTAAGGCAATCTATAGCTATCTCCAGTGCTACAGTTTTTTTCTTTCTATAATGACGCGGCCTGCCTAATGAAAAGTCATGATAACCTCTAGCGATTGGGGGTCACCCTCACAGTCCACGAGACAACTGATGGTGACCCAGTGGTTGCGGCTCTGTGATCTTCACGCTCTTTATTTAGATAAAAACAGTACAGTACTGTTTGATTTTTCTTCGTTAACATCGCAAGAAAACTCTGGGCTCTCTTGCGGTGTGATGAAAGGATAAATCAAACAGACTAACATACTATACTGCTATGATAAGAATCTGTTATCTTACTTTAAATTCATCTTATTGACTTTATTCTCCGGCTTATTTTGGGGTCCATGATTGATATTAAAATTTCTTGAACAAACACAATCACCAATAGAGTTTGTAGTACTACAAACTTGAGAGCTGCTTAAGTTCTGCAAACAATTAACAAGTAAAATCGAACAAAACAAACTTGATCAAAATAATAAACACTCATCCAACAATTGCGAAGAAAATGCTCAAAACGGAACAACAATAATTGAGAATCACTTTATATTAACTGAACAAATTCAAGTTTTAGATTATTAAGCGTTATTGAGAAAGCTAGAGCACGTCGACGCTATTAATTTATGTAAGGAAGGGGAAACGGAAACAAACGTGACCGGCCAGATATTAACAGTTGGATACATTGGAGATATTCCGATTCATAATTTAATTTAATTACATAAAAATACTATGGAACAATGAGAATTGTGAACTTTTTTAGTTAAATAGAAAATATACTGAGAATATTCTAACTATTACTCCTAGTTCAAACCCATGTCAATTGTGGCAATTCACACAACTGAAGCTGCAACTGCAGCAATGTTTCAGATAATGTTTCCCTAATGCTGCAAATAAGTAACTATTAACTATAAATCCCACTGTATTTTGCGTAAAATTCAAAAAACAATAATGGAAAATGACCAAAAAGAGGGGTACTAGGTAGGTACTTACCACACACAGACCCGTTTTTAGAAATTACCTACAAAGATATAATTCAGTTTACAACACAAAACAAAAGTCTGTTTTTATAATTTTTGAAAATGTCGTCACTTGACTGAATGAAAGCTACGGCTCCACGCCATAGTTAGCATCCGAGGGCTTACCTTGGACTCCCGGCCGTAGACAGTTAGTTAGTAAGGCATTGTGTGGTTTTAGTCAGTAGTAGTCCGGCATAGCATCCATGTAGGATTTCCACGTTTGCCATTGACGGCATCAAATGTTATATTAATATCATTCATTCGAATTTCGAATTGTTTCCGCCATTTAAAATTTCAATAGTAAGCGTTATTTCCGTCAGAAAAAAAATGAGTTACACCCTAGTTGCGCCTAAAGAAGTTTTACTTCAAAATAAACATCATACTTAGTCAGCAAATGTTTACAAAATAAAAGATCTGAATCTGAATCTCAATCTGAATCAAATCTGTATTCATGTGGCCCTAATGTTGACGGTACTGAGATGAGATTTTCCATCTCCTGCATAAAAACCCGGGATTGTAAGACGAGTAATGTATCCCTGATGTGTTGTAAACAGTTGCAAGTCTCTGTGGAACTGTAAAGTCTTTACAATGGCTTCTCTCAGGATTCCAAGTTTGTAAATTTTGTTACTTTTCACAGCAGTAAAACTTATTCTCGCGTAAATCACATTTCTAATTTCAAGTTACTAGCATTATATCCTTAAATTTCCATTTAATAATGAAAGTCGTTAATATTTATTACTAGCGAAAGTCACGCGGTTTCACTCGCGTAGCACTCGTTCACGTAGGAATTGCGAAATTTAGCAAAAATAGCCTATGTCACCCGGGGCTATAGTGTAGCTCTTCAACTGCGAAAGAATTTTCCAAATCGGTTCAGTAGTTTCGGAAACTATTCGATGCAAGCAAATAAACAAACAAATCTTTCTTATTTGTAATACTTATTGACGACACCAGCGGTGCCAAGCAGTCTTTGCGGGAAACGCTCTGCGTGGCCGCGAAATAAACATCATATTTATACAAAAAGCATACAGCGCCATCTACCACGTTTGCAGGCAACTCTTACGTTATAATGAAACAAAATCAAATATCATGACAAGTCTCAATGTAACTGCAACGTTGAGATCCTGTGTAACTTGGTCACATTATAATTCATTACATAGTGTTCTTAGTGATAATACCATGGGTACAGTCGTTAAAGAAAATGTCTAATTCTTCACGGAGAAATGTTTAAGAAGTCAGGTAAATATTTTTTATGTGTCAATTCGATGGAATTCATATTTGTTATCACTACATATAATAAAACAAAGTCCCCGCCGCGTCTGTCTGTTCACGATAAACTTAAAAAATACTGCATGGATTTTCATGCTGAGATCACCAATGATTCTTGAGAAAGGTTAACGTATATAATTTGTTGAGTTTTCGTATACATTGACTAAAATATAATGATATTAGTTGGAGATGTCGGAAAAAAATAAGGTGTCTGGGAGCTTTCAACGAAAACGCTGCCTAAACCCTTCGAGGCATAACAAAATAATGTATGGTAGAATTGTGTAACTTATAAAGGCCTACAGAAAAGTCATAAATGATAGAGCTCCAAATTCTAATGCAAAAAGAATAGAAATGCAGAGATGGTCGACGGAAAAAAACATTGCTTATACTGCAAATATGACAAAAATTGAACTGTATGATATGACTAGATAAAAAAAATTAAAAGAACCATATCTAATCTATATATCTAAAAAAAACTGTTGAGGGTCGAGAGTCTGTACATGAAAGATAATTTGAAAATTTTATTTGTAGGGCGTTTTCTAATCGATACTGAAGCTGAAAATGTAATTAGAAATTTTCATGTCTGTCGGTCTGTATTCTGATTATGAATTGATTTAAATGAAACTTGGCACAATCTGAGCTTATGATCCGAGGAAGGTTCTCGGATACTTTTGTTCCCGATATATTGCGCGGTTCCTTTGGGAGAGGGCAGGGCAGTTTCACACTCTTTTCGCACACCTTATGTGTCAGCTAGATTGTTATAAGATTAATGACATACTTCAGCCATATAACTTAAAAGTTCTTCGGCTACCACCGTATTATCCTGAACTAAACCCAATAGAAAATGTATGGGGAATTTAAACAAATTATAATGCTTCGCATAAAATCAAACAAAATGTGATGGAAATAATGAAATTAGGTACTAAACGAACGTTTAAGTAAATTGATAAAGAGATGTGGCGTTATACTTGTCGACACGCCAAAAAAGAAGAATACTATCGACATTTTGATTGAATTTATAATTAACCTTGGAGAGAGTAGCGAATCCTAAAATTCCTCAATTTTATTCTTCAAACAGCGATACATATTAATATGTATAACATACATTTCACCCATTGAGTTTTTATTTTCGTTAAACAAGTGTTTTTGTATTTTGTACTTCACTGTACCTCATGTCACGCACACGAAGTCACTGTGTTTAGACGAGGCTTACCCACACATAGTGCCGCGCGCACAGATGAGTTGAACTTACTATACCATAGTGGTTGTTTACAAAACACTGAGTCCGCGGGGCTACGAGCGCTTCATTTACGACGCGGCGACGTCTGCTAAACTGTTCAATCAATAACAAATTAATCATTTTTGTAGAGGTCATGCCTATATTGTTGGACGTATTAACCTGAACAAAGTTTAATGCCATTATAGATGTGATAAGCGATAAACGTGACATTTAGATATTAACGAATGTAACTTTCATCATTTACATAATTGACATAAGAAATGTAATCATTATGTAATGTATGAAGTATATTGAACGTCCTATAATGACTTGATCTCCGATACAAAATAGAAGCATGATTATTTATTTCATAAACTTCAAACATTTGACTATAATGTAAACGAGTAATTCACTGTGAATGCCAGGTGTATTGTATCGCTATGCAAATTTAATTTAAAGCAGTTAAAGGTAACTGTTGAAATTATTATGTAAAATGTTAACGATTTAAACACAATTTCAACCCCAATCACAACAAACATCTCTATCCTGCATAATTTCAATATTTAGGGGTACAAAGGAACATAATACTAGTTATTTCCGCGAATTTATAAATCGTTTTCTCCAAAGAGACTTTGATCCCTGTTACAGCACTTTAAATTCTGAAATTTTCACCATAGATACCTATGACGTTATAAATACAAATCCTAGCACATACTTGTTAGTACTATGATTCCAGTTCATGTTAACAGACAATGTTGTGAAGCGGACCAAGCCCTGCTGTAGGTAATTTAGTCAAGATATTCGTAAGATTGTACTGAAGTAGGTCAAAAGGCGCCGAATATTTACCAAAACGTAAACACATTTTATGTTTATCGAACAGGAAATGGAATACATTTATCGGTAACGCAAAAGATACAAATTTGGGCTGAATTTTTTTACAAAAATGAGGGTAGAAAAGTAAATAAATAAGTAGGTACCCTAATGAGACGGTGTCAGGAAATTGACTTGGAGTAAGGAATAACTTAGGAATATAATCATTTCTTGTTTTCTACGGATGCGAGTTCTTACTGGAATATTTTTCTATACCACTAAGGTAGCAAACAAGCATACGGCCCACCAGATGTAGGTACTGCTGGTCACCGTAGCCTATGAACGTTTGCCCCAAAGTAGCATTAGGATATAATCGAACGCACCCTTGATATCGTTTACTGTTGGACTTCTTGCGATATTCGTTCAACACAAGAACTACTGAAGTATAATTTAGTAATCCAAATTCTTAGCACTTGAGGCGTTTGGCTATTGAAAAAAACGATCTTATATAGAAGTAGTCATCGTAATCTCTGACAATTATCTCCATCCAAAGGTTGCCTGGTAAAAATCGCACTTAGCGATAAGGCCGCCCATTGTACATTACAAGACCTTGTATACCTTAACGATGTAAATATTTTTTGTTGTAAAATAAAGTATATTTCTACTCTATTCTATTCTAGAATAATCGAAGCCCCGTGTGGCGACGGGAAACAGTACAAAATATCGCCACCCCAATTCATCCCGAGGGTGCTGCAAGCTTCTGCAGAAAATTCCATTGTGTACAGAAGGAAAACTCGAAAAGAAACCCTGTTCTCAGTAAAAGACTCAATCAAATGAATCATTCAGCCAAGTTAAAGGCCTTGTGTGAAGGAATGTGCGGCTTGAAAAGCTTTAATTGTGGATCGTCGCAACCTGCGTTGTCTATTTCAATTGCCGTAATAGGCTCACCACCTATTACGTGGGACAGAAACCTTATAACACAATGATGTTCAGTGTTACTCACCAACTAGCGCGAGGTAGCTATGCAGAGAACTCTTTCCCAGGGCGCCTTACTACAGAGATTCCAGTGTGCGTGCAAAGGTAGGCTAGGGCTCTCACGAAAACAGCCAGGTAGGGTGTACACACATATATTTATACAGTACACATTATACAAAACAGACATAGGGAGAAGTTATTCACTTTGAGACATAAATATCACAGATATATAGAGGAGTAGTACTAATTACTGCACTAGTGTTACGGAGGCGGTCTACAGCTACTTGTTACTAAGTACTTAGGCAGTTACATAGCAAGGTGACAAAATAACGGGGTACTGGCCTGCAGTGCGAGCTGAGAACGACTCCGGACGTAGTTACTGCCAGGTGATGACGGCAGGTTCCTCTCAAATGAGAAGCTAGTGCAGTCCGCGATACCACGTCGTCGTACCTCGTGCCGTCCACGAACTTGTAGATGTGGCACTGGTATCTACGACTAGCCACTCTAGCCCCGTACTAAAAAACCCTGTCATGAAAGAAACGACAAATTAAGATACTGGCGGCATAACAGACGGCAATCGACCCGCTACCAGAATCTGGGTATTGGTTGTCACAGATTTTACTTCTTTCTGAGAAGAATAGGTGAAACGCAGGAAATTCTCCTTAACAAGTCCTCAGGTTAGAACTTATAACCTCTAAAGCGAAATTGAGGTGTGCTACTCAGAGTTGTTTCACAATTAACTAATGCTTAGAGGATAGTAAAAGAGGCTTGGAACTTCATAGCAGGGCTATTTATACCCTCACTGTCGAATACTCTAGAAAATTCTTTCTTAAACCAGTTTGCTGCGCAATTCCTACGTACATGAACAAAAAACCCATAGACTAACGTCCGTTTCCTTGAGACGGCTGTTGCCACAGCAAAAAAACAATGAATCGATCATGGCGCTCTGACACGCTTAATTAATATCGTCAAGCCCGAGACCAGATATTGCTACACATAAAAATAAATGCTACAACCACCCCCCCTTAATAGTATTTCCTGTGGATATGACACGCTGGAAATACACAATAAAGAAAACAGAAAAGTACTGACTAATAAACAAAGACAACCAGCTAGGTACTTCAACCCCAAGCTGACTGCTACCATTACAATAACAAAGAAAGATCCTCCTATACACCTAACTAGACACTGACTCGTGTACCGGACAGGCTAAGTAACTAGAGTCTAATGCTCTTCATAGAAAACGAATGCTCCCTTTACTCGCTGCTGATACCCTAACACTACCCAAGCTCTCAGGATATTGTAGAGTACTGAGGAGCGAATGAGAGACGCTCGGTGCGATGCATAGAAGAAACTACAACGTGACAATTTGAAGTCACGTACACACATAGAAATACAAACAAAAG
Source organism: Miltochrista miniata (assembly GCA_933228765.1). Taxonomy (NCBI): domain Eukaryota; kingdom Metazoa; phylum Arthropoda; class Insecta; order Lepidoptera; family Erebidae; genus Miltochrista; species Miltochrista miniata. Next base: position 1,195,224 of record OW121770.1, read on the forward strand.
ATTAAAATAGTCTTACATAATGATCACATAGCACTGGTTTAATAAACTAGAGAAACAGTGCTATGTAGTTATAGCATTGCTGACGTTGGGTATTGGAGACGGCTCCTCCTGATACTTCAGGATGTCCTTGATATGATACTCCCCAAGATCCCTACCGTCCAGATCTGACAGCCTATATACTAAAGGGGATCGTTTAGCAGTCACCACACATTTAAGGAACTTAGGGGCTAGCTTAGAAGTGAAGTTCTTGGCCTTGTTTGACAGGTAGAACGTGCGTTTGTAAACTATCTGTCCCACTTTCAGCTCCACATGCCTTTTTCTGAGGTTGTAATACTTTTCATTACGCTGGTGGGCAACATTCAAATGCTTCCTCACCTGGTCGTATATGCGTTGTATTTCTCTCAGCTTGACACCGAAGGCTGATGGATCGTCTACAGAGACTGAAGCAGGGTGGCACGCAATATCTGTCTGCCTGTATAGCACTCCATCTCCAATAAACTCCCTACCATGTACCAAAAAGTAAGGGGTGAAACGAGTTGCTTCGTTAACTGCAGTATTTAAAGCGCACTGTATCTCAACCAAGAACGAATCCCATGACTTGTGTTGTGACTTCACATAACATGAGATCGCTTGAACAACATTACGAATAGTTCGTTCCGCCTGATTAGTTTGGGCATGATATCTAGGGTTATAATATATATTAGGTACATTGTATTTAGCTAACAGATCTTTAAATGGCTTACTCACAAACTAAGGGGCAATTATCCATGTAAATAGTCTTGCAGACTCCGTGCACGAGAAACACACTCTTCTCTATGAATCTCGCGACTACAGCGCCTGTGGCAACCCGAACAGGGCACAACATGACGTATTTGCTAAAGTAGTCGGAGACCACGATCAGGTGTACGTTTCTATTGCTCGAAGTAGGAAAGGGACCAAGCAGATCGACAGAGATAGCTTCGAATGGCTTCGAAACCCACTTCGGGCTACCCATTAGGCCGGGACGAGACGTATTTACGTGTTTGTACTGCTTGCATGTTTCGCAATTCCCAACATATTCTTTGACGTCCTCGTACATCTTGGGCCAGTAATAATTCAGGGCTAACCTTTTATGCGTCTTCCAAACGCCACCATGGGCACTAAGTGTGTCATCGTGGTACTTCGAGAGCAGGGGCAAGCGATCCTCCTGAGGTACCACCAGCTTCCAGTCAAAGTCTGAAGTCAAAGAATATTTATTTTTAGTTAACCTATATAGAAGTTTGTCACGAATGTCATAATTTGGTGACTTTCAGGGGTTCTTCTGAACACTATTCATGGTGTGGTCATACCACGGGTCTTTAGTGGGTACTGCATCGAGGGAATCAATCTTGATGCGTGACAGAGCATCAGGTACAACGTGGTCTTTACCTTTTCGATGCTCTATGTCAAAATCGAATTGACTGAGCCTCATGCTCCAACGTGCTAGACGACCCGTGGGATTTTTTAGTTTATGGAACCACAGAAGAGATGAATGATCCGTGACGACCGTACATTTTTGGCCTTCGACGTACTGTCGAAATTGTTCCAATGCGAAGATCACGGCCAGAAGTTCTCGTTCAGTTGTGCTGTAGTTCACCTCGTTCTTGTTGAGAGAACGGCTACAGTAGGCGATAGGGTGCTCAACACAATCGTGAGTTTGTGTCAGTACAGCAGCCACTGAGTAAGCTGACGCGTCACTAAGAATGCGGAAGGGCAACTCAAAGTTAGGCATTTTTAATATAGGGGCAGAAACCAAGGCTGACTTTAGCAGGTTAAAGGACTGTTCAGCCTCAGGGGTCCATTCGAACTTAAGGTTCGTAGAAGTGAGTTTGCACAGAGGTTTACTAATCTTAGAGAAGTTGTTAACAAAGCGACGATACCAGCCGGCCATTCCTAGAAATCTCTTAACCTCCTTAGGGTTAGAAGGGGTGGGATAGTTGAGGATAACCTCAACTTTACCCGGGTCTGTCCGTAGGCCATGTTTGTCCACATAATACCCCAGGTATTTGAGTTCACTCCGACAAAATTGGGATTTTTTCATGTTGATTGTTAGGCCAGCATCCTTGAGTTGCTGATAGACTCTATGTAAGAGCTCTACATGCTCCTCAAAGGTGCTGGACACACAGACTATGTCATCCTATGAATATTAGATTTATAATAGTTATTACTCCAGCACAATTTTTTTTTTTTTACCTATTTGACTTTCCATGCCTTTGACATTAAATATTATCTATTCATATTGATATTGAAATTCCAAGCCTTATTGATTATCCTGTTTTACTTTTTGACTAACCCTATAATTGTTTTTTCTTTAAATTTTTATTGTATACTAGTATTTTCTTTGATTTATTGACTTGTGATTTAATGAAATGTTTTCCAATATTACTGAAACTATTAATTGTATCATCTATGTTATTGATTTACTTTCTTGTTTCGTATCTGTGGCTATACTTATTTTGTTATTGTCATATATGTATTGTTATGTCCTTTATGATTAATGTAACTGACCTTAGAAGGCTGCAACTGAAAATCAGCGCTGCAATCACTTGCAGCATTTGCTGAGTTGTGGCCTTTTAGCCACACGTACAACACTGTGCCGAGACTAGTGATGCCTGCTTGTGCTATTTTGTAGTTCTTTTTTAAAATTCTGTTTAAGTGTTGTGTGTGTGCTAATAAATGTGATTTTCTTTCTTTCTTTCTTTATCCTGAAACGCAAATACCTTGTTGTCGAACTCGGGACCAAACAGACGGTCTATGAGGCGTTGAATCGTGGCAATGGCCCCGACAAGACCGAAGCACATGGAATTGTAGTGAAACAATCCTCTCCGGGGAACCGTAAAAGCAGTCTTCTCAGCAGACTGGAGTGAGTCGAACGGAATCTGCCAGTAGGCCGCACTCAGATCTACAGAGGTTAAATACTTAGCATTATTAAGATGGTCCAAGATTTGATTGATATAGGGTAAGGGGTAGGCGTCACTCTTAGACACAGAGTTCAGCTTGCGAGAGTCCAAGCTCAATCTGAGGTCGCCGTTCGCCTTCTCCACCATGACCACTGGAGAGTTCCACGCGGACTGAGACGGGGACACTACTCCCATCTCCAGCATTCGGTCCAGCTCGGCTTCCAGGGCCTTCTGTTTAAAGGGAGAGAGCGGATAATAACGCTGATCGGCTTGCTGTCACCAGTGTCAATGACATGGTGCACAAGTGAGGTCCGACCTAAACCCACCTTATCAGTGTTCAATGAGTCGAATTTTTCAATGACCTCGTTGATTACACACCTGTGTTTAGTTGCCACAATCGCGCTGCCGAATCTTTAAAATCCTTCTAAGTCCCCTTCTGAAGAACCCCAGACTGTAGGCGTTTGGGAAAACCGAAGCAGGGAGATCATTCCACAACCTCAGCGTACGCGGAAGAAAGCCTCTATTAGATCTCACCGTGCTCGAGCGCTCAGGACGCATATGTCGACAGTACCCCAAATCGATACTCTCTTAATGGACCCTCAGTGAGTCAGGTGCACTCTCCAAACTTCGAAGTTCTACGTAAAGTAGGTACCTATATCGACCCTCAAAAGTCTGTTTCTAAATTAAATTGTACGTGCAAAAGGAAAAACTATTATGTAATCGCAACAAAGCTTCCACTTTGTAATTACAAGCACGTAGCTCTCAACAATATATGTGAAAGAATTGAAACAATTTATTTTATTCACAGTCCAAATAAAAAGGGTTGCTTGCCAAATAGGCTTCGGAAAGCCTACGCATCCTTTGTGTGAATTCCTTAAAGCTTGAATACGGGGCTGCGTTGATGGAGCGATGTAATTTAATTTTGAAACATGGACTTAGTGTGTGAAGTGTTCGTTCTGGTTTCTAGAAGTTTTGGTGTTATAGTGCTATTCTAAGTATGTGTGAAACTGTGTAAACTTTAACTCAAGGCAGATGTTGTTGTCATATACCCTACTGAGGGCGTTATTAAGCAGTCATGTACCACGTCGTTCTGTGTTTATAAAAAGTAAAACGTGTTAAAAAGTGAACAGTTTGCTGTAAAATTTATGACAGTGGATAATTTAAAACATAAAGAATGTGACAGTGTGAAAAGTTTTCAACATAATTTTAAAATAAGTGCTTTATTTTGAGAAAAACAATCTAGCAAAATCGTTAATTTTACGAATGTTTGAAGAAACAAAAGTGAAAGTTCATCTGAGGTCCGTAACTGGTTTTGAACTCGAACAAGTTGTTTACATAGCCACATAATGGATACACCAATTTCGACAAATTAGCATAGTCTAGGATAGCCGAGTGGTTTACGTGCCGACTTCTTGAAAACCTTGTGACCGAGGTTTCAAATCAGTGACATTAAAAATTTGCTTTTTGGTATTTATTTTATTAATCCACATAATTATAATGTCAAAAAATAAAAGCAAAAGGTTACTTGAAGACTTGACAACGACACCGTAAACTCACCTCAGTACTCAAAACATACCTATAATTAGTACAAGGAGGAATGTGACCCTCAGACGAAAGACAAAAATTAATATACGCACGGAAAACTCGTTCGAAGAATTATCCACAAGTTCAGAAGATGAGGATGAGTATTCTTCTCCTAATACATCCCCGTTCATGCATGAATTGAATCGTAGCTTGCCCGATTTAAGTGGCAACACAATAGACGACATTCAACCTATGAAAGAAAAAATATTGACCCTTGAAGAGAAGCTTAATATAGCGGAACGTGAGATTGAATCTTTGATATTGGAAAACGGTAACCAGGCCAAACAAATTAGCGCCTACAGGTTTCGGATTGAACAACTTACCCAGATTTGTAAAACCACCTCCTCTAAGAAAAATAATAGCAAATCGCACCATCGAAAATTGCAAAAATCAAAATTAAATTTTACTTGCAATGAAGACCATCCTACGCCTATTAAAAATGGTACGTCACGGACAAAGGATGACAGTGATAAATGCCTTGATATGCCTATGAAAGCTAAGACTACTTTGTGTGAAAAGGATTTGATGATAGCTCAATCTAGGGAAATTACTAGTAAAAAAAACACGCAAACTTATGCATTTGGGAGACAAGTAGGAAATCACGGCAGCCATGAAACATTGAACACCCCAAGTAGTTTCAAATGCCCGTCGATAGATGACGGAATCAGTCAAAATAAGATGCATTAAATTATTATATTAGGGAATCACGTGCAAGCGCGAGGAATATCTGCATCATTTATGAAATTGACAAGTAATATACAAGGTGAAGACTATAAGACGTATGCAATGATAAAAACAGACGCGCCAAGCTGCGAATTGCTAACACAATGTGATAATATTTCCAAAACCCTATGTGAGGGGGACGTAATAATTCTTAGCATCGGAGGTAATGACAGTAATTTGCAAAAGTTACACTATAATTTTAGTTTAATAATTGATAAGTTAAGTAAAGCTTTTATATACATCACTCCTGTATACCATATTCCATACCTTAATACTAACAAATTGAATATGACGTTAAGATTGTGGACAAATCATTTAAAAAATTGTACCGTTTTACAAAATCGTTATATTGGTAATCATTATTATTATAATTTTGCTGATTATGTATCAAAGGAAGTTAAATTTCATATTGACTGTAATGCCTATAAATTGAAATATTTATCACCTAAAAAAGTAAAACTGCATATTTTGAAATCAGGATTAAAGTATGATGTAAAAGTTAACACACAAAAATCTAGTGAGACGAGTACTGATATGGTGAAAAGGGGTACTATACCCTACTACTTTCGGTTACAGACAAGCACCATAAAAAAAGCAATTCATGTCATTGAAGACAATAGCAGATGTGATAATGTAGCAATAGATCAGCGCACACCTAGCCGCAAAAATGAGTTTTTTTGAGTCTAAAAATTCATGCAGTTACTTTACTCTCTTTCATCAGAATATATGCGGTATCCTAAAAAAAAAGGAACTACTAGAATTAAGTCTTGACAATCTGAAAGAGTTATTTATTCCAGATATAATTTGCTTGTCCGAATCTTTTATCAAAACAGGTTCCGAAAAGTGCTTGAATATTTTGAATTATGAACTGGGATCCTATTATTGTAGACCAAAAAAAAGGGGAGGTACATGCATATTGGTTAGAAGGGGTATTTCATTCAGGAATATAGACTTTTTTGATGAATTTAAGATGATGTACCATTTCGAACTTTGTGCTATTAAATTGGATTTAGATAATATAATTATAATATGTATTTATAGAATTCCTTCAAGAAAGAGTAGAAATCTGCAAATATTTCTTGAAACTTTCAACCGTATGCTGTTTAAGTACCAAGCTAAATACTCTAAAAGTACTATTATCATTATTGGAGATATGAACATTAACACCCGTAAACAAAAAGAACCTAGTACTAAACAATTTTTAGACATCTTGACTAAATATAACTTAACATCACATATATCTGACCCCACTCGAGGTAAATCTTGCATAGATTTAATTATAAGCAATATTAGGACTGCAACAGGGTCTGTATTACCCTTATTTTTATCTGACCACAACACTGCTCAAATGATGACGTGGACCGTAAAGTATAAAAGGCAAATGCCTAAATTTGTATACAATTTTGTAAGGTGCTATTCCGAAGAAAATATAACAAGGTTTTGTCAATATTTGCCTAGCATACATTTTATACGCAGTTTTTCAATGAAACTGATATAAATTTAGCATTTAATACATTCTATGACTATTTTTGTTTATTGTATTATCTTTGTTTTCCAATTAATAAGGTAAAAAACAATTTATTGACAGTAAAAAACTGGATGACTAAAGGTTTGCGAAAAAGCTGTAATTTTAAAAGAAAACTTATACATATTTATTATTCTTCTAAATCTAAAAAAGATAAAGACAATTTTCTTAATTATGATAGGTTATTAAAAAAATGTATTCATACGGCTAAAAGAAACAACAATAGAGATTATGTTATGAACAGCAAAAATAAATGTAAGGCTACTTGGTCAATCATAAAAAGTGAAACAAACACTGTTCGCAATGTAAACTACATTAATGAGATCATTAAAAACAGAGACAAAATTACAGATCCACAAAAAATTGCAAATGAATTTAATGACTATTTTATTTCAACCACTAATAAGTTGAATGGTAAGATTCGTGACACATGCACAAAAAATAAACAGGCAAACTCAATGTTTTTATCACCTGTTGGCGAACAGTACGTATATAACATAATCATGTCTCTTGCAAACACTACGTCCGAAGGCTACGACTCAGTATGTACAAAAATCGTAAAAAGGTGTGGAAAACAGTTAACTCCAGCACTTACATACTTGTTAAATCTGTCACTGGAAACAGGGACATTTCCTAGGAAACTAAAATATGCAGTCGTAAAACCTCTTCACAAAAAAGGGGAAAAGGCAATAATGAGTAACTATCGGCCTGTTGCATTATTACCAATATTTTCAAAAATATTTGAAAAGGTTATGCATGATAAACTAACATCCTTTTTCAAATCTAATAATACCATTATTAAGAACCAATACGGATTTCAAAAAAATAAGTCAACAAGAGATGCAGCTTTTCATCTGATAAACGATATCCTTCAAAGTGTTAATGTAAAAATGTACACTACAGCATTATTCCTCGATATGTCTAAAGCTTTTGACTTTGTTCCGCACAAACAGCTTTTGACGAAGCTCGAACATTACGGAATCAGAGGACCAGCATTAACCTGGATAAAAACCTATTTAGAAGATAGGTATCAATCCGTCGATGTTTCACAATCTATATATATAAAAATCAATGCCACTTTTCGTTGTAATTTTATAACTCGAGAACGGGCTCACCTATCCAAACCAAATGTTTAGGCTTTGTTTGGACTATTTAGTAGATGGTTTATGTGAAGTTTGCACAAAATCGGTTGAACAGTTCTACATTTATTACGCACACGAAGTTGCGGGGGTCAGCTAGTTAAATTTAAAAGACTGCGTTGAAGTAAAAAGATCCAATTACAATATTAATAAATTCGGTGTGCCCCAGGGCAGCGTTCTGGGCCCACTGCTCTTCTTGGTATACATTAACGATTTACCAGAAGTTACTATTTATAACACCATACTATTTGCAGATGATGTATCTGTAATAGTGACAACAAATAAAGACATGAAAATTTCACAGCATGAAAATGACATAAACAATACACTGACATTAATTAATAATTGGATGAATCATAACAATTTACAAATAAATATAGCAAAGACATGTATAATTAATTTTAATAATTTCAAAAATATAAATATGAGTATTAATCACAATAGACAAAATTTACCAATGGCTAAAAATGCGACATTTCTAGGCATAATGATAAATGATAAACTTAACTGGAATGAACATATAGATAGAGTGGCAAATAAAGTAAATGGATTTTCATTTGCTCTTTACAAACTGGCAAGGATTTCCAGCCGAAGCACGGCATGCACAGCTTACTTTGCATACGTTGAGTCTGTGCTACGGTATGGATTACTTGTGTGGGGCAACGGTACAAACATTGATAAAGCTTTTATTGCACAAAAACGCTGCATAAGGTCAATATGTAATATCGCCCCGGATGTATCATGTTCGCCATATTTTCAAGAATTAAACATACTAACCTTGCCTTCTCTATACATTCTAGAGGTAGCTAAATTTGTGAAACATCACCCTGAAGTATTTACACAAGCCAAAGATGTCACCAATAGGGTAAACATTAGAAATCCTAATAGACTTGTATTGAAAGTTGTACCTAAAACGGCTCGATATCGGAAAAATTGTTACTCGATGTGCATTAAAATCTACAATAAGATTCCAGAAAATATTAAGGCACTTAAGGTCAATAAGTTTATTCCAGCATTCAAGGAGTGGCTGATATCTAAGACATTTTATTCTGTAAATGATTTTCTGACTAGTAAATTGTGAATAATGATTAATTATGTATAAAATTAGTATAAGAAAAGGACCGCATATTATAAGAACGTACTTATTAAGAGATCTCTTAACAATCGAATATAAATTATGTAAACCATGAATTAATATTATGTTGGTACCATTTAATTTATTTTTAAATTTGCATGCTGTATAATATAGCTGAATGGGCTTGTTCTATGTAACTACTCAACATCCTTTTATGTACTTACCCCATTTAAGGCAAATAAAGATTATGATTATGATTATGATTATGATTATGTATCTAGTTTAGGCACCAGTCTCACAATTAAATTAAATTAGACGTGAAACAGATTATGTATAGTCACTAAGATGCACTTAATGATATAAGTTTTTATAATTATTTTATATTTGTACTTTAATTGTTGAGGAAATAAAAATATTTTTATTTTTTATTTATTTTTTTATTTTGAGGTTGTTCTCAAATGATTAGGAATGTTCTTCACATATCACACAAACTATAAAATATAACATTATTGAGTGTTTAGATCTCCGATACCCTACGTAAAATACCTGAACACAAAGCAACGGAGGCATAACCCCGGCGCCGGCGCGCCGGTATCAGCCCATGAACACACACATCGGTATTTCCTCGACGGAAGCCGAACATAATTCGCAGCTTCCACGGCTTCCGGCGACCGCCCCAGATTACGATATCAACGTAAATCATGAATGTTGTCATCCCCTTTATCCGTAGAACCCTTGGGGGATGTATCTACCGAGGGTTTAGATATCGAAACTGTTCCACTTTACTTCCGTTGTACGAACTTGAGGGATTAAGGGGCGTTGTGTTTTTATGATCTTTTTAAAACTCTTTTGATACTTTCTTTGGAGCAGGTGCTTGAAATTTTCGTTGGGAAATTTAAAATTGCACGAATATTTACAAGGAAGCATTCGCGACACCGCCTGTGTGATATTCGTTCCCGCCCCTGTTTCTAACGGCACTTATACCCGGGATAAACAGGAGTCTATGTTTTATTCTAGACTAATCTATCTCTGTAACAAATTTCAGCTAGATCTTTTTAACCGCTAGAGCGTTACAGTAACAAACATCCACACTCACAAGCTTTCTCATTCATAATATTTGTAAGGTTTCTTTTTCTTATGGACTAATTCAATCAATCACATCCGCCTTTCGCAGTCCGCGGCTGTTTGTAGACAAGTCATGTAATCAAAATGATCGAAAATGGTTCAACGCAAACTTTTCGGAACAAAACTCGCTCGGAGGGTAGACATCTAGACACTCCCAGGTTGAAACTTAGAAACGTTGATATTTAGCTCTAAGGCTGTCCGTAGTGAAGAAGCTTATCTCGTTTCTTGCCACCTAGTCGGAGCTTCGCCAAGTCTGTAGGAATTTCAAAGAAATCGTTGTTCAGTCCTTGTAAGAAATTTCACTACCAGTAGCCCCCAGTCATTTCAAATAGACTAATTTTCGTTCCTCTGTGTTCACAAAATCAATATACGAGATAAACTTACTAGTTACAATTAAGCTCGACCGATATAATCCAGCAAGATTAGCTTTATAACGTAGGCTAGTATCCACATACATAGGTATTGTTACGATTATATATGCCGACGTAGGAATGTGAGAGAATTAATTACGGATTGAATTGCTTATAATTGATAGTCTAGTCTAGAACAAATAGCGGTGTCCCACTCATTTTGGCGTTTTTCTGAGGTAAAATTTAACGGGCAAGTGTAGTATCCTATTTGATAAAAATTGAAACCTTTTTATAAAAATTTGAAGATAATTGACAGAATAATTAAACCAAATGCACTTTAATTCTCTTATTGATTACAAGGTAGAGCTTTCAAAAATCTTTCTTTTTTAGTTTTCTAAATGCTACTTAGAGGTAACTTTTGTCCTCGCATCGTTCGATATTGAACTCTTTCGACTTATATTCTACAAGCTGTTCCCCGCGGCTTAGTCCGCTTAGAAGTTGTTATCGCGTAAAATCCCTCCTTTTGCGCAGTCAGTTAAAAAGTAGCCTATGTCCTTTCCTTGGACTCACACTATGTCTATGTCAAATTTCGTCAAAATCGGTTCAGTGGTTTAGGCGTGAAAACGTAACAGACAGACAGACAAAAGAATTACTTTCGCAATTATAGTTATAGTATATCTATTAGTAGGGAAGTATTAGGTATTTCTATAGTACAATACTCATCGTAAACACAGAGATAAAAGTCTATCACACTCTCACACTGTAAATATTCAAACTTTTACGTATAAAAATAAACTTATGTAAGTATCAAATTTTAGCCTTTTAGACTTATAAGTTTTGGGTATGCGTTGATAATAATTACTTTAGATGATATTTGTATGAATTGTATGCGAAGTACAACTGGCAAAACTTAGCCATGCTCATATAACTAAGTGTAACATCTTGTGTATACCTATGATTACGATTAATAAAGAACCGGCAATGTACATCTCTCTACACAACGCTGTGGACCTATCAACCAAACCGTGAATTCATAGAGCGCTGAGAATAGATTTATTCTGATATTTTTCAAAGTAAACATACATACATACATATAGTCACGCCTTTATCCCCAAAGGGGTAGGCAGAGGCATAGTATACGCCCACATTTTCATCTTATAGTTTTATGCCCCCGTAATAGGTGGTGAGCCTATTGCCGCGACCCTCAGTTGAAATTTTCAAGCCGCCCATAAGGCCTTCAACTTAGCTTAACGATTGTCAATTAACTGACAACTTTTGAGAAAGTGTTCCCTTAGTCGTCTCTTACGACACCCTCGGGATTTATTGGGGTGGGAACATTTTGTTTCAAAGTAAAGCTCTTGTAAATCAAATTCCGAATTTACTTGTACTGCAATATATAAATACATATTTCATTTTATATTTCCCCATGGCAGCCAGGACCCTCTTCTCGCCAAATAATTCCGTTAGTTTACTCCCATAAATCGTTTCTACACGCAGACATTATAATACGTTTTCAGACACCGTTGAGTGCCGAACTTTATAAGGAATTGCCTGTGTTTTACTTCGAAACTTGTTAAAATATTGAGGCGTAATGTGCTAGGTATATTAAGGGTTCCGTAGCCGAAAACGGGACTCTATAACTTCGCTGTCCGTATAGTCTGTCTGTCTGTCACGTGGCTGTATCTCTTGAACCATGATAGCTAGAGAGCTGTAATTTACATACAGAAATCATGATTCGATAAACGCAAATAATTTACGTTTTTATTACGAAATCTTTCGTCGCGCACAGAGTCCGATTCACACTTGGCCAGTTTTATTTCTGTATTGGCGCTCTGAAAACTTTATGAATATATTTTAAAACTTTGTTATTATTTCTTTTGAATTGGACCGAGAACACTTAACTTTCATATTTACACGGAAGAAGGTTGTATAAAGAAATGTTTAAAATGGACAACAATATTGTAAATTTTTTCTACGTGTGGAATTCTCAACAAATTTAACTTCTGTGGCGATTAAAGTTCGTATAACGTTTCTTTCTGAGTTTAGGTTTCCATTTTTTTATATTTTACCCGCCAAATTGACGTCACCAGCAGCAGCTTGATGGAAAGCAATGCGGGCCACTCTCGCACTCCGTACGACTTCTGACAGTGGTCCTCTAGTTTACGTCCGGCCTAGTAAGAACTAGACTCCACTGTATCTCTTGAACCATGATAACAGAATTCTATACAACAAATGTTACTTTTTTGCCTTTTTAGGGTTTCGTAGCCAAATGGCAAAAACGGAACCCTTATAGATACGTCATGTCTGTCTGTCTGTCTGTCCGTCCGTGTGTCACAGCCACTTTTCTCCGAAACTATGAGGCCTATGCGATTGAAACTTGACTAGTAGATGTATTCTGTGAACCGCATTAAGATTCTTATATAAAACTAGAAAAAAAGCAGTAAATTTTGGGGGTCCCCATACTCAGAACTGAAACTCAAAATTTTTTTTTATCAAATCCATACGTGTGGAGTATCTATAGATAGGTATTCAAAAATGTTATTGAGGTTTCTAACACCATTTTTTTCTAAAGGTAATAGTTTGCGCAAGAGACACTTCCAAAGTGGAAAAATGTGTCCCCCCCCCCCCCCCCCCTAACTTCTAAACTAAGAGACTGATAAATCTAAAAAGAATATATGATGTACATTGCTATAAAAAAAAACTACCATCGAAAATTGGTTTGAACGAGATAGCGCTGGTAGTTTTTTTTAAATACGTCATAAACCGTAATTTTCGGTTAGAAAAATCACTACCACTGGGAACGTGTTAAAACATCAATCAAAGTTATAACGAACTATAAGAACTTTTATATTATGTTACTTGCTGCTACGAAACCCTTCATGGGCGAGTCCAACTCGCACTTGGCCGGTTTTTTAATATGGAACCCTCCATGCGCGAAACTATCTTTACCTTACACCAATCAATTTGCATGCAGAGGTGATTTTAGCTTTTGCAACTTTCAATTTAGTACATACATACATATGGTCACGCCTTTATCCCCGAAGGGGTAGGCAGAGGCATATTATATGCCCACATTCAATTCGTATAATATCTAAGGGCGTTTATCTCATTTTCGTACGCTGAAATTTTTATCTGTTATCTTCTTTCAACTATTTATCATCAACTGGGCTTTAAAACTCACTCTAAGTTTACATAAAAAATCCGAACGGTTCAATTTTCGACGTAACCATCGTCTGACGATTATTTATTACCTCTTACAAATAATCGGCAGACGATGGTTGTGTCAAAAATTGTTAAAATAGTTTTCGTAAGATGTCTTCTTTGCAGGGTTCGCAGTTTCATAGATTTAGTACAGCCGGAATCTGTGTTGAGACAGTTTTGTCACCAATGTGCGCTCAACCTAAGGCTATGTTACATTTATCCCTTGATATTGAAATGGCCTTTACAAATAAGTAAGCAGTCAATTTCAAAAGTGTAAATAAACGTCTCTTTATTGAAAGTTCTTCAGTTTTGAGCTGTCTTTGACGTTTGTCTTTTCGTTTTCATTGTTTATTTAATATTTGATTACAAAGCGAAATTATTCGAAAACAATTTCAATTTTACTATCCTCTTTTATAAAATTTCATTGGCCTGAGGTGCTTAATTATTTAAAAAATTAAATCCCGCTAAACATATAATTTATGATCTCGTAAATAATATTTATTTTTCAGTACCTAAAGAGTAAAACGGGACCCTATTCATGTAACTCCGTCGTCCGTCTGTCTGTCTGTCCGTCACGAGGCTGTGTCTCAGGAACCGTGATAGCTAGAGAGCTGAAACTTTCACAGATGATTTATTTCTGTTACCGATATAACAAGAAATATAATCTTACTAATATTATAAATGCGAAAGTTTGTGAGTGTGGATGTTTATTACTCGTTCACGCTCAAACGGCTGAACGGATCTGGATGAAATTTGGTGCAGGGATACATTATAGTCTGTAATAACACATAGGCTACTTTTTATCCCGGCAATAAGTTCCTACGGGAAGCGGGAACGGGAACAAACTTTACACGGGCGAAGCTGCGGGCATCAGCTAGGATTAGAATAAAAAAAAATTGTGGAACTTTCATACAACAAACTTGGCCGGTTTTGGAACTTGCCTCCACACACTAAACTTACATTGTACTTTTTTCAAAAGTTGATCCAGACCTACTGAAAAATATATTTATAGAGCACTGGGCTATAAAATAATTTTACCACCTTATAAAATATCTTGCAGTTTGAATAGCGCTCTATTTGCAAACAGCTTTGTTTCACATGCACAACATTCTCTAGCAAAAACAAACCTTATCTTAGTCAAATTAGAGACTTTAATAGTACAACAGTAACTGCTACTGGGAAAGACGCATGCCATTCGTATCAAATAAAATTTTTATTTCGGAATTTTAAACTTTATCATAAGCGAATAAGACATATATTTTATTGTCGTTGTTATTGAATTTTAAGCGTAGTGGCAAATAGAATATTGTTCATGTTGTACGTAGCTTCTGTATGTAACATCCCCTATTGTCGTCAGCTTTGTTTTATTTAGAACGTGGTCTGCATGTAAAGTGGTGTAGAACGTGCCTTATTGTATTGTTTGTTTTGCACTAACCAGTTAGTTTAGTGTTAGATTGTAATTATCTGGTCTGCATTATTATTAGATTAGCTTGAGTGGTTTAGTTTAGCTTGTATTGTTATACTGTTTATGGAATTGAGTTTCTCGTCGATTGAGGGTTACAGACAAATGAGATCACGTTGTATTTTGAACATTTTAGTAATAATATTAAATTTACCCTTCAATACCTTTATATAGTGTAGACTCTGTAGAGAGACTCGCTCGTGGCCATGCGGACTCAGTGTTCTGTAAACGATCAACGCAGTAAGCAACTTTCACTATGTCCGGTCCATGGATGGGTGACCATCCATGTGACCACTTTGTGACATTTATTTGAGCGTTTCCGTGCTTCGGAAGGCACGTTAAGCTGTTGGTCCCGGTTGCCAGTAAAATGGCCGTTAACCCAAGTTGAAAGCCTTTTTAGGCGGCTTGAAAAAAATCAACAACAGGCAGTCACAACCTGCTCCTGTCCATCTCAACACGGCAATACGGCTCACCACCTTTTTTTTTTTTTTTTTTTATATTCAGCTCGCCAAATTGACGTCGCCACGATGGATAGCCGTGGCGCATCTTGCGATTGGGGGCCACTTCTTACAGCGGTCCTCAAGTTGGCGGCCCTGTGATGTGCCTCTTCACGCTCCTCTTAAAGAACCCGGGGTTGTAAGATAAGGGAAACACGTGTGCGGGCAGGTCGTTCCAAGTTTTTATAGTTCGACAGAGGAACGATCTTTTGAAACGCTCGGTTCTGGCGAAGATTCTCTCCACTGTGTATGAGTGGCATCTCTGCCCGGCACGCGTTGTTCGGGATCGGAAAGGTGATGGTGGGATCAGATTGAAGAGCTCTTCAGAACATTCGCCGTGATACATTCGGTAGAAGGCAGCCAAGGACGCTACGGTTCTTCGCTGCGCCAACGGTGCGAGGCCTCCCGTCACCTCAGGACAACCAATTATTCGGACAGCACGTCTCTGCATAGCGTCAAGTGCGTCCAACAAGTACCTCGCGGAGTCATCCCAGAGGTGAGAACAGTACTCGACGCAGGGACGAATCTGCGTCTTGTACAGCAAACATCTCTGATGTGGCGTGAAGTACCGTCTCACCTTATTTAGGACTCCGAGTTTCCGCGAGGACACCTATTCATGGAACAAATTCTAAGAGGATTAAATGTGGGCATATAATATGCCTCTGCCTACCCCTTAGGGATGAAGGCGTGACCATATGTATGTATATAATATATTAGTCAGAGTGGGTAGCACCAATATACATTATATGATTCAATAAAATGATAATGCACCTTTTAAAGCGATCAATGCATTTGCATTTAATTCGCTTGACATTTTAAACCAATCATTCTAAACAGTCTAAATCATATAGGTACCACTTTGAATTTGTACAGAATATAATTTTTTTTTTTTTTTATACTACTTAGGTGGCAGACAACCTTACGGCCCACCGGAAGGTTGGTAACCGTAGCCTATAGACGTTTGCAACACCAGAGGCGCTACACACGCGCTGCCGACCCGGGCGCAGGTTGTGACGACCCACAGTTGAAATTTTTCATGCCGCCCGTAAGGCCTTCAACTTGGCTTAACGACTGTCATTTTACTGACAACCGGGACCAACGGCTTATCGTGCCTTCCGAAGCACGGAAACGCTCGTATATAAATGTCACAAAGTGGTCCACGTGGTGGTCACCCATCCATATCCGGCCATAGTAAATGTTGCTTACTGCAGTGATCGTTTACAGAACACTGAGTCCGCGGGGCCACGAGCGCTTCAAAAATTGTATATGCTTTAAACTGCTATCAATATTCAGTTATCGAAATTGCAGTGTAGGTATAGTATATATCTGCCACCTCATCAGCTGAAAAGGCTTGACCATACAAAGTTAACCGCCAATGCTGATAATTTAAAAATCAAACATTAATTGTTTTGCATAAACAATACTAATTAAAGTTGCAACACAAAAACCTTTTTAAACCAACCCGAAACTACATTTCCAGTAAAAGCGGCTGAAACTGGAATGTCACCATTCGTTATCAAGTCCCACAAGGTTTGACCACGACCTAGTTAGGACAGAGCGGGGCGACCAATTACTGCCGCGCTGGAGACGTACTCATGTCCCATGTTACATTTTATTACGAAATCGGTTCTTGATGTTCAAATGACAAATTCGAGCTTCACTGCACATATAATATCAACTATTTTTAGGAATTTTAACTAATGTTTTTAAAGAACCTGGTTCGTATGTCCATTTTTTTGTGCTAAAAAAATACAATCGTCCCTAAATTGTTGGGTTAATACTAAATAAGAACCGGCTAAGTCCGAGTCTGATTCGCACACTGAGGGTTCCTCACTAAAAACGGAAGTAAGTCACGTTTGTGGTATGGGAGTCCCCCTTAATACCCCCCCCCCTTAATTCTTGATTTTAGCATTTCTTTTCATAGTGGCAACAGCAATACATGACCTGTGAAAATTTCAGCTCTCTATCTATCACGGTTCCTGAGATAGTGTCAAGTGGCTGACAGACAGACGGATGACGAAGTCTCATGAATAGGGTCCCGATTTTACCCTTTGGGTACGAAACCCTAAAAACTAAGAACACGCTAATGTCCTTGGTTGTAGTCACAGCAGCCACAGTGATCAGTGACCAGAATTATTTTTAAAATCTTGTTCTAAGTACGTACGTAAGAAAATCGCTTACATATTGAAGTCATGAAGAAAGTATTTAAATGCATTTGCATTTAAATACTTTCTATGCATTTAAATAAGACAACACAGAATGACAGACCAAACTCGTAGATGTAAAGCAATTGCGAATAATATACTTGCGTTTAATATCCCAACTCTTTTCAGAAACTCTTAGTAAAAAAAATACATTGAGAGCATGCAACGAATTTCTATGCAGCGAGGCGGGAGCAAGTGGCTGGATTCTTGGAAGGTGGCCAAATTGATGTTATTTACTGGTTGGGAGTGCGACGAAGGCTTCGGAGCATTTGGCGTGTAAAATATGAATAATGATATCGACTTTAGCGGTAATGTGACGCGGATTTCATGTGAATAGTTAGGATTTTTGACCACTATGATGACAGACACGCAAATGCAATCTCTGGCTGCATTCTACCGAATCTATTGCGGTGTTTAAAAAGCTTCAAATTAATCAATCCCACCTTTTCCAATTTGATCCTAAACAATGCGTGCCCAACATACATGCCACTGTTTCACTGTTTTTTTGTGGAGAGAATCTTCGCCAGAAGCGAGTGATTTTTAAGATCGAAACATTGACACTTGGAACTTTCTCTATCTCTTACAGCCCTAGGTTCCTCAAGCTGAGCGTAAAAAAGCACGTAATAGGGCCCCTTACTTATGGACACATCTCCATTACCATTTCCTGGCGACATCTAGCCATTGGGGCCACTGCCCCAATGGCTAGATGTCGCCAGGGCTTATGTGCCATTAGGTGAGCAGCGTCTTTTCGGTGAGCTGAATAAATGTAAAAAAGAATGTCCTATGGTTTTCTAACAGGCAGGCCGATATAATGTCGTTTTGATTTCTAATTGTATACCACTTCGGTGGCATACAAGCATACGGCCCATAGCAGGACTGGCAGTCACCGCAGCCTATAAACGTCTGAAACATCAGAGGCGCCACACTCGCGCTGCCGACCTAGTAAAAAACCTTTTAAGACCCCTATTGAAGAACCCCATACTGTAGGCGTTTGGGAAAACCGAGGCAGGGACATCATTCCATAACCTAAGCGTGCGCGGAGGAAAGTCCCTATCGGATCTTACTGTACTCGAACGCTCCTGTCTGTGTACCACGTAACGTCACACTGGCAGAGACCAAGTGAGAGGAGGTTAAGTAAATACATAATACGTATAGTACGTATTACGAGTATATACGCACTTAACAAAAAATTGCAATCTTCCACGCCGTTAAGCCTTTTTCTGTCAATTATTTTTCATTAATTAGACTTTACGGGTCTTCTCAGACATGCGATAGGGAGATAGACAATCTTGACAATGGTATGCGTAAACTGATCACGGATAGGTCGAGCCAGCCACATGGTAAGTAGAAATTTTAAGCTAAATATTATTGTTAAGCTAAATTTTAGTTAAGTGTGAGTAATATTGCTTCATTATATTTTTGGTATCACCGTGTCATAGGTACTCCTGTTTCATCATTATTCTTTTAGTTTAAGGAATGTACTAAGACATTCGCTTGAGTCGCTAACTGTGAACTTAGTTTACTTTCTGCTGTTACAGGAAAATCTTTACTTACACTTTTCACCCAGGCTCCATACCTTTGGGACTGAAATATTTACAGTACCTACCTTAGCTTTTTTCATTCAAATCATACTTATTTAGAACCTAGTCCAATTTTCTTTTAAGATAATACTCCTGATTTATTTTTTGTCACACCAGTGTCCTTTGCCATTAATCCAATTTACCAAATCAGTTTTGACAGTATTTTTACCATAAGTCACAAACACGGCCAAACTAACTGTTAAGAAGCCCTTATATTACACCTCAATGAGTACCCTAGCTTCTCATAGAAATCTTGGGTGTTCAAAATCGTCAAATTAGAGTTATTATTGAATATATTAAGGTGAGACTGAGACAGTTCAGAGCTTCCGACGATTAGTTTCAGTCAGTACTCTTGAGAATAGGGTCACCATATTACCAATAATGTTATTCTGATTATTAATTTTATATTTGGCATGGCAATATTTAATGTTATTCTGATTATTAATTTTATATTTGGGAAACTGTAAGTTGAAATTAGTTATTCTCAGTCGTTTTTTCCCTGTTCGCCCGTGGTCCACCTACATAGTTCACCTGGTTGTACCACGGGATTTTTTTCCCCCGTGGTCCACCGCAGTTTAACTGGGTGTAGTTGTTTAAAATTACAATTCTACATATGTGTGAAATAAAATGAGCTATAACTAATGTTGCTTTTCATTTATTTACAGGTACGTCTTTTTCGTACACTGCGGACCTTTTGGTAAGTTTAGGTAAAATAGCTTGTAGGCAGTACATAAATCAATCAAATCAGCTTATGGCAGCCCTTTGCTGAATTAAGGACTCTCTCAAACTACGCCACAATACACGGTTCTGCGCCTTCCGCATCCAGTCACTCTCCATGAACTTCTTCAGGTCGTCGGTCCATCTGACGGGGGGTCGTCCTCCACTCCAGAACTCGTATGCTCCATCGACCATCGGTTCTCTTAAAGCTGTTGCCAACCCACTGCCACTTCAAAACGCAAACTGTGCTTGCAATATAGTATTATATTATGCTACATAAACACCCTAAACTATTTTTTTATATAGTTACTAAAAATGAAATACAATATTTACACTCGAGAGCAATGAATCCGGGTCACTTAAAGAATGTTAAAAATCTCGGAAACTAAAAATGATAGGTTAATGCAATAAATTGTATTTAATAGACAATGTAATACTCCTTAAATGAAAGTAAAAAAAATATGAGTCACCATACATTTTATTAACACAAAATTACATAAAGAAAACTGCCGATCTCTCCTTAAAACAAAAATAGGAAACATGAAATTTTTGAACTTTATTACGATTTTCTTGAATTTTAATACTTCGTATTGCCTCCTCGTGCTTCCATTACTGCGTTTACGCGGTTTGGCATGCTGTACACCAAGTTCCTTATACGATTTTGGGGAATATTCTCCCATTCCTCTGTGAGAGCAATTTTGAGCTCACGAAGCGTGATTGGGGGAGGGTTTCGTTGTTTTACGCATCTGCCTAGCTCGTCCCAAGCATGCTCGATCGGGTTGATATCCGGGCTGCGCGCTGGCCACTCCATACGAGTAATGTTCATCTCTTGAAGGTAGTCATTCACAATCCTACCTGTATGAGGTCGGGCATTGTCATGCATAAATATAGCATCCTCACCTAAATTGACCATAAATGGACCAACGTGATCATTGAGGATTTCTTCCACATATCTTACGCTAGTTAAAGAGCCGTTTTCTATGATCACCAGCTCTGTGCGACTTTCAGAAGAAATTCCGGCCCACACAAGTACAGACCCACCACCGTAGGCTACTTTTTCTTCGATGCATGCTTGCTTGAATCTTTCCCCTGGTCTTCGATACACTCTGTGTCTTCCATCGTGCTTGTAGAGCATAAATTTTGATTCGTCGGAGAACATAACTTTTGACCAATCTTCAATACTCCAATTTACGTGGCTCTGGGCATACCTTAGTCTCGAAATACGATGCCCACGCTCCAGTTTAGGGCCGTTTGCAGGTCTAAGGGGTTTTAAGTTAGATTCAGCAAGCCGACGTCTTACTGTCCATGCACTTGGGTTACTTCCTCCGAGGCGTCGAAACTGATTGGTGAGTTCAGTTCCTGTGAGAAAGCGATTTCGAAGCATGGTGTTCACCAAGTATCGGTCTTCTCGTGCTGTGGTACACCTGGTTCTGCCCGTTCCTGGTCTGCGTAGGTTAGAACCAGTTTCTTCGTAACGTCGGAGAACTCTTTGTACTGTTGACAGCGACACACCGACAGTCCTGGCTGTATCGCGCTGACTCCGGCCGGTTTCCAGCATTGTAAGTATTCTGGTGCATTCTTCAGGCGTAAGCGACATAATTTCAGCTTGATTAATGAATATAGAGCACCATCAACATGGTTTATGTACCCACATAAATGACAGATTACAAACAAAAGCAACACCAAATGCTGTAATTTCGTAGTTCCATCTTCGAAAGTGGCCCTTTTTCAAATTTGATTTTTTTATGATATAACTTTACAATAACTAAGAAGTTTTAATACCTTCATTTAAGGAGTATTACATTGTCTATTAAATACAATTTATTGCATTAACCTAGCATTTTTAGTTTCCGAGATTTTTAGGATTCTTTTAGTGACCCGGATTCATTGCTCTCGAGTGTATTTATGTAGAGACCAGATTTTTAGTTTTCACTATTAGTACAGAGAGGAACACTGAGTCGGTGTCCATACTTACATATCATACACTTGCATATTATAAATTTATCTTTAAAGTTTTGTATTTTATATTTAGTTTCCTATTTCACAAGCGGCACAGTCACCCTACTTACAACACGTGACAGTGGCAGTTTGTCATGTAAGCCGAACTTGTACATAATTACACGTCTCAGTTGGGCTATTGCGGGGCTCCATCCTAATCTCAAGGGACTGAACACACAGTTGAGCTGACATTATATTCGAGTAAAGAGCAGTTCATTTGAAAGTCTAAAGTTTAAATGGAGATGCCTGTGCGTGTGTTTTCCAAAATGATCTTCCCATTTGAAAATATATGACAATGAAATAAATAGAAAATAAGTAATTAAACAACGATTTGAATGTAAAAATTACCCTATATTTATTTAATATCACGGTACTGTGTAATGACATAATTAGAATGATGGTAGTTCAATGTGGGAGGTAATAAATTAATTACATATATAAACAATATTACAGCAGGAAAAATATTGAGATATTAAAAAAATGACCTCATCGAAATATTCCATCCACATTCAGCAATGAAATTGTTTGCTATTAAAATCGAGAACATGCAAAATTGCAAAACGCTTCGAATACTCAATATCTATAAAAAGATCAAATAAGCTTACACGAAAAAAATGGGAAAAATATCACTTCGAACGGCAATGCGATAGGAAATCTTATGAACGACAGTTAGGGTATAAATTTGCCTGAAGAGCTACAGATATTGCTAAACCAAATTGAATCTTCTCGCGATGGTAAGACGATGTAGATTTGAGTGGTACAAATCTTGATTCAATAAAGTTGGGAGTGAGGTCAGCAGAGACGAATTGAGTTGTGTGTCGTGAGGCTTTCCAAGGCTCGCTGTGCTAGAATGAGAATATTTGCCACAAAGCTGACGTCTCGCTCTTTACACAAGCGTCTTGGGACTAATTCTCTTGTCTCAGATACTTTTGTCAGAGTAATTCGTTTTAAAATTTTATCTGGATGTCTCTTTTGTAGATGAAAAAGGAAGTTATTTATGTGGGCGAGAAATTGTAAGCTATCTGATATTCTTGAAATCTTTCTGTATTCAGAGATATTTCTAATTATTTTTTTTAGGTTTATAAGGAAAAGCCTAGTATACTGTGTAACAGAAGTGGCAATTAAACACTTCAGGACTCTGCTAATTACTTTATTCTCCGTATAGACACACACTAAATTGTGCAGAGCTTCGGCTAGTCGTGTACAGTACAGAATGACCCGACAAATGACTCGCACTCTCTTATATACACACTCTCTATTAAACACTCGGAAATTACGTCACTTCATTATGTCAACTGTCACAGTGATTTAAGGGCGGCGTTACAAATGAGAGCACAAAAACAAATCCATACCCGTATCTTACATCACTGTACAATAACTCATCAATGGCAATACATTTCAGTTCCCGAAAGCCGTGTATAGGGCTAACGACCTTGACCATACAAAACAATCATCCTTCAAGCTAGGAAATGTAGTATTTTATAGCTTATTTTAGTTAATTCCTCTATGCTAGAACCTCGTTTATATCTCTTTTTATAAATCCAGTCATTGTAAAAAAATTACTTAAAAAATATAAATTTCATTTAAACACTTTTACCGCTTGGTGTTTTCTCACAGGTCTTATCATTGCATTGTTAACTCCTACAAATGCAAATGTGGCATTAAACTTTCATGTCGGCTTTGTGACCAAAATGAATAAAGTCAAATAATTTGCATTTTCAGTGAAGCATTTTAAATTCATTGTAGGGATGAATTTTTTTCATATTTTTATACCAGTTAGGTGGTAGACAAGCATACAGTGACTCTGATGGAAAGTAATAAAGTAGCCTTTGCAATACCAGTGGTGATACACTCGCGCTGCTGACCCTACTTAAACCTCAAAAAAAGAAGAACTCAACGAATGTGTAGATGATAATCAAATACACCACTTAGAATTAGTGTCAATATTCAATCAAGTAAGGTTCCGCAGGCGGTAAGCATGTTGTTATAGTTATTGTCTATCAATCTAACCAGCATATCACAGTCAATCGCTAAAGGTAGATCTCTCCTGATTTCATTTTGTGTGAGTAATTG
The DNA here is from genome assembly GCA_933228765.1 of Miltochrista miniata. Classification (NCBI taxonomy): domain Eukaryota; kingdom Metazoa; phylum Arthropoda; class Insecta; order Lepidoptera; family Erebidae; genus Miltochrista; species Miltochrista miniata. The sequence goes on from OW121770.1 coordinate 1,219,395, forward strand.
TCCGGTCAGTACTGGGTTTGGTTTCGAGTCTTCACTCTCTCCGCCAAAACCTCGTCCGTTGTGGAGCCCTGAAATCTAGGAGTGGCCTTATTTTACGCCGACCATATAAAAGTGTAGCGTAAGGTGAACAAAACGGCATCAATTTACTCCTTTTACGTGAAACTGAAAACTAACAACAAAGTAGGTCGAGAGTCTCGTATGAAATATTCTATGTCACATCAGATTGAGCTAAAACAGAATATAAACGAGTACAGTTCACAGGGACTCCATTATACTCCAAATAACAAAGTATATTGGAGCCGTCAACCTTGCTTCAAAGACATTAACCTTATCAGAGTCATCCATTACCCGTCGCGGCTCGGCCCAATAAATCCCTTCCGATCTCATTACCCTCGTTTGTTCCGATCGTTTCGTGTTACATTGCTGTGTTTACACTACACATTCGCCGAATATTGGGTTGAAAGGCGGCAATAATTTCGTGCTTATTGATTCTGTTAGGCATCCAAAGGCAAAGTCCTTTTTTCCCCGAGTAATTCAGAAGGTGGTTGCTGTGCATCGTGTGACATGTGTATTTCAAATTATTTTCATTAGAATATTTAATTCTTTACGAGCGTCATACTAATATTTTAATATTTAAAATAATGCCTAGGTATGACTACTTTCTATTATCGCACCGGTCACATACCAGTCAGATTTATTCGTTTGTGCAAATGTCCATATTCTAAGGGGAAAACTATTTGCCACCTTAGTCATAAATAAATAAGAAAAATAAATGACAAAATAAGTTTGAATTTTGAAGATAGGATTAGGCAGTAAATAAAGTAATAGTACAAGTGGCAAGTGTCTTATTAACAAACAGACGTTTGTAATCAAAATCCATGTAGTTCTTGTTGCGTACCTGGTGTCAAGGGCACCCTTACTAATGTTTGAATTAACAAAGGAAAAGGGTTTTATTTTTAAAGCTTTAATTACCCACACGCGGACAATGGGATTATATAACAATATTTTCTGTTTCACCTCGAGTTAGTCTTGTGGCTTTGTGGTGCAAGTTGACAGATTGAACACTTTATTCTCCGGCTTGTTAGAGAATAATTATATGCTTAATAGTAGGTATCAGAATTATAATTATTTTTTTGCTAAAAACATGTTACAAAGTTAGTCATTTACAATTCCGTATATGTTATTCCTCCAATATAAAAATATTCGTTATTACATTATTGCAGTCAATTTGACGCCCACTGCTGCATAGACCTCCCCCAAAGATCGGTACTTAATTTGACCTTATCAACCGCGACCTTCATGTACTCTTTTCAACTTGCAGCAAGGCTACTAACTTAAACAGGATACATTTTTTTTGTACATCATAAAATACTGTTAGAATTTTTTTTCTACATCGTATCGTTTAAGCCTACACCATATTTACACAAAAAGTATAAAATTGACGGCACAGCTTTGCTGTAATTTTAACGCCAATTTCGGTTTTCCTTATAAAATAACACATAAATGTGTGTGTTCAGTGTTACATTCTCACCGCACTTTAAAAGTTAAATTTGTAATGAAAACAACCTTATTTATTTTTGGACTAACATAAAATGTAACACCGTCGGTGGTATAAACACGGTTTTTCCGAATAACAGACCTATCTAAAAATACCGAGTTTCTATATCAGATGGGATTAAAACAATAATAAATACCACCATCAAATAAAATCTAAATTGTCAGTAATAAGCATAACTTATCAGTCAAATAACCCACCCCTAACCGTTCCCGGTGCAAAGGTGCCCATAACGCTAGCGGCATTACCACGCTGAATGGCTATGGCCAGCCTTTGGACCAGGAACGATTTGGAGCGGGAGTCACCCGTTTTTTCCTTAATCCTTTGTCCCAACTCATTTATTATATTTTTGGCTTCTGAGCCCCAGCATCCCATAGTCTCCACGGCGATAGGTGTAAATAAATAATGTGGCTCCATCGCAGCGTACTTGTGCTTTTTCTCTTCGGCCGCACCCTCTGCAGCCGCCGACGGTGAATGCACAGTGCGACCCAAGTGACTGGCGGCCACCGTACAGACACACGTCGCATCCCACACCAGGCACTTTCCGTTCCTCCACGGCACCAAGGTTAGGCCGTCCGGCCTCCTGCCATCAGACCTGCAGAGACCCGGAGGCTCAAGGACGCAAGGGACACCCGCCGAGACAAAAGCCCTTCTCACAACATCATTGAGGGCATGGTGTCGCGAAAACCTCCCTGTACAACGACGACAACTCAAAGCGTGGTGGCCGTCAGCCCCCACCATGGAGCCGCAGGTGCATTTATGGGGCTCACACACCCTGCAGCCCAGGCGGAGAGCAACTGCCACACGCAGAGAGTCATCGTCTAACAATGTGCCAAGGTGAGGCGACGGCAGCGCACGCAGCCATGCCCCCGACTCCGGCTGTGACACAGCAAGAAGTCTGGCCCTATCGGTCGCAGTGGCACCTTCCAGCAGCTGTCCCCGAACTCGCTTCGAGCCTATATCGTCCCACGCCCGTTGACTGGACAGGGTCCCAGGCGTCACCACACTCACGTCCAGAGAAGACCACGCGGCCAGGGCATCCGACACAAAGGATATACCATCCACGCCACCATTAGAACGGAGTATGGTAGTGACGAGGCTGGCTACCCCATGCGCAGAGGCCAGGAATGCTGGCAAATCAACATCATGAGCGCGTCTCACACCGAGACCCCCGCAACGAGTCGGGAGACCGGCTTGAATCCACTGGGGCCCATCCAGGGAGACGTTCAGGACAGATTCGAGAGTTAATTTTATGGATCTGTCGAAGCTTGAAATCTCCCGCGGGAAGAGCCATGTAGGAGTCGTACGCAATAAGTACATGAGTCTCGGGACAGCGAAGCACACACGCAGTAAGACAACTGCAACATGCGCGGAAGGTTTTTTGAGACGCTCCCGAGCGACAAGGAGAAGTTGTTCACAAGAATTGATAGCCTCAGGAACTGCATCCAAGAAAATGGGAGACCCTAAAAGGTAGAAATTTGATTTTGTAAGTTCCCTGAGACCTGGTAAAAGAGAGTCAAATCGAGACAAGTTTTTGCTGACATCGATACTGCAAATTATTATGATTAAAACTGAAAAAAATAAAGTTGACATTACGAGTGCCGCACGATCATTGCTGTATCAAGATTCCTGGGACACCCTTCCGAGGGCTTACCCCGTTCTCCCAACCATAGGCTGTTGGGCGTTACGTGAGGGTTTTTTAGTCGGTAGAAGTCCAGCATAGCATCCATGACGGATTTTCCCTCAGGTTAAAAGAAAAAAACAATGCTGTATCAAGATTCCCGATGCACTGCCCTCACCTAGTAGTACGAGTTGTAATGCCAACTTATGTCATTTACATTCGCTTATAAAAATAATTTTAAATTTTGTTCCAATAGATCACAATAATTTATCTGTTTCAATGAATTCACAAATCTTTAAAATATCTGATAGAGTAATTTTCAAGAAGAATTGCAATTTTATTATCATTTCACAGCTTGCTGTTCAGGAAAGAGACCAATGATTTTATGCACTCCAATGATTCAGACGCCGAACGCCAGGGTCATAGCGTCGCGTGGTACAGCGGGGAACACTGTGGGTGTCTGGGACTTGCGACCTATTACATTACAGGTTTAGGGTGACCTCTTCGAGACACATCGGCGCTCACCTTCACCGTCCATAGTGATCCCTCCTCTGCCTAACCAGGTTTGGTAAGATCCTATCAAAGCCGCTCAGGATATTCGTTTTAGTAAAGAGCTTAAAGCTCTTGGAAGTTGGATACGTTAAAAAGCGTTTAGTTAGTTAGCTGGAATTCGTCTTGCTCCTATGTATACGCATTAGCGTTTAACAAATTTTTTTTTTTTTTTAATGTGAAAAAATTTTTGATCTCGAGCAGGATTTGAACCCGCGTCTTCTGGTTTGCCGGACCAGACGCCTTAACCAACTAGACCACCGAGACACTGCTCTCGACCGTCAAATTCTTTCACCTCATAACGTCTTGGGGCGACGTAGGCACCATCTACCGGTAACTTAGTTAAGTTGCCCGGCTCGAATGTATAGAATTGCACCTATATAATCATTCGACTTGCGATGATACCTGCCCAAACACTAGAGATAATTTTGAAAAGCAATTAGTATGCTGACTCAATCACAAATTTTTAATGTGAAAAATTTTTTGATCTCGAGCAGGATTTGAACCCGCGTCTTCTGGTTTGCCGGACCAGACGCCTTAACCAACTAGACCACCGAGACACTGCTCTCGACCGTCAAATTCTTTCACCTCATTACGTCTTGGGGCGACGTAGGCACCATCTACCGGTAACTTAGTTAAGTTGCCCGGCTCGAATGTATAGAATTGCACCTATATAATCATTCGACTTGCGATGATACCTGCCCAAACATTAGAGATAATTTTGAAAAGCAATTATAGTAAGTTCAACTCATCTGTGCGCGCGGCACTATGAGTGGGTAAGCCTCGTCTGAACACAGTGACTTCGTGTGCGTGACATGAGGTACAGTGAAGTACAAAATACAAAAACACTTGTTTAACTAAAATAAAAACTTAATGGGTGAAATGTATGTTATACATATTAATATGTTTCGCTGTTTGAAGAATAAAATTGAGGAATTTCAGGATTCGCTGCTCTCTCCAAGGTTAATTATAAATTCAATCAAAATGTCGACAGTATTCTTCTTCTTTGGCGTGTCGACAAGTACAACGCCACATCTCTTCATCAATTTGACTTAAACGTTCGTTAATAATTTCATTATTTCCATGACATTTTGTTGGATTTTATGCAAAGCACTATAATTTGTTTAAATTCCCCATACATTTTCTATTGGGTTTAGTTCATGATGATACGGTGGTAGCCGAAGAACTTTTAAGCCATATGGCTGAAGTATGTCATTAATCTTATAACAAACTAGCTGACACATAAGGTGTGCGAAAAGCGTCTGAAACTGCCCTGCTCTCTCCCAAAGGAACCGCGCAATATATCGGGAACAAAAGTATCCTAGAACCTTCCTCGGATCATAAGCTCAGATTGTACCAAGTTTCATTTAAATCAATTCATAATCAGGATACAGACAGACAGACATGAAAATTTCTAATTACATTTTCAGCTTCAGTATCGATTCGAGAACGCCCTACAATTAAAAGTTTTAAATTATCTTCCAAGTACAGACTCTCTACCCTCAACAGTTTTTTTAGATGTTTAGATATGGTATTTTTTATTTTTCAAATCAAGTCATACAGTTCAATTTTTGTCATATTTGCAGTATAAGCAATGTTTTTTTTCCGTCGACCATCTCTGCATTTCTATTTTTTTATTAGAATTTAGAGCTCTATCATTTATGACTATTCTGTAGGCCTTTATAAGTTACACAATTCTACCGTACATTATTTTATTATGCCTCGAAGGGTTTAGGCAGCGTTTTCGTTAAAAGCTCCCAGACACCTTATTTTTTTCGACATCTCCAACTAATTTATCATTATATTTTAGTCAATGTATACAAAAACTCAACAAATTATATACGTTAACCTTTCTCAAGAATCATTGGTGATCTCAGCATGAAAATCCATGCAGTAGTTTTTAACTTTATCGTGAACAGACCGACGCGGCGGGGACTTTGTTTTATTATATGTAGTGATAACAAATATTAATTCCATCGAATTGACACATAAAAAATATTTACCTGACTTCTTAAACATTTTCTTCGTAAAGAATTAGACATTTTCTTTAACGACTGTACCCATGGTATTATCACTAAGAACACTATGTAATGAATTATAATGTGACCAAGTTACACAGGATCTCAACGTTGCAGTTACATTGAGACTTGTCATGATATTTGATTTCGTTTCATTATAACGTAAGAGTTGCCTGCAAACGTGGTAGATGGCGCTGTATGCTTTTTGTATAAATATGACGTTTATTTCGCGGCCACGCAGAGCGTTTCCTGCAAAGACTGCTTGGCACCGCTGGTGTCGTCAATAAGTCGAGTTACGTCTCTACCTCATAATATAAAAATGTACTCTGTGAAGACGGCCGCGTCACTGCCACACAAATTAAAGCTGTATAATTACTAGCGCACGCACACATAGCGCCGCGCGCACTGATGAGTTGAATTGTCTATACCTCTGTAATGAAATGTCTGTAATGAGGTGAAAGAATTTGACGGTCGAGAGCAGTGTCTCGGTGGTCTAGTTGGTTAAGGCGTCTGGTCCGGCAAACCAGAAGACGCGGGTTCAAATCCTGCTCGAGATCAAAAATTTTTTCACATTAAAAATTTGTGATTGAGTCTGCATACTAATTGCTTTTCAAAATTAGCGTTTAACGTTAACCACATAGCTATTTTTGGTTACTCTCATTGGTCAAATCACAGTATTTTATTCATCTTTTCAACCATAGCGTGGTCTTAAGACATGTTTAGTTTCCAACAGTATCGTGAGTTCTACAAGTACTGGTCGCATAAGTGATGCGTTTATTTTCCAGCTCTTGTTAATTTTAAAATATGATTTTGAACTTTTAATTCACAGTTTTACGAGAAGATAATTCAGTTATCTTTCTCTATATGAAAGCTTAGCTACTATGCGGAAACATCTGTATCCGCAAAATACTATAGAAATATGAAAATCTGTAGCTGCAAGCATCGCCATTCGCAGTATCCAACAAAAGCGGTCTCTAATACGATTACTTTTCTATGGCAGTGTTTCGCTAAGCGGATCGCAGCTGTAAGTGACAACTGGTTTTATAGCCTCTGAAATATGGCGCGATGGAAACTTGCAGCCGTCTTGCGCCACTGCAATTTATATCATTTTTGTTTGTCCGTTGTGGTATAGAAACAGTATTACAGACTATATTATGTAATCTGTGGTATTACTGTAGATTAAAATTGTAATTGAAATGGTTTTGTCCCTTATTGAAGTTGAAGTAGAAACATAATTCCTACTAATATTATAAATGCAAAAGTAACTCTGTTCTTCTTTTTTCTTATTTAAACCACTTAGGTGGCAAACAAGCATACGGTCCGCGAGTTGGCTGTCTGTCTGTTACCTTTCGCACCTTAACCGCTAAAGTGATTTAGACAACTTTTGGTATCTAGAGAAAGTTTAAGTCCCTGGGAAGGACATAAGTTAGACTTTTAACCGACTGCGCAAAAGGAGGTTATGATTTTAAGCATTAACGATTGAAGCAGCGGGAAACAGCTTCTAACAAACGTATGTAGCGTGCAGGGTCTTCGATAAAACCTACGAAATCTAAACTTGTTACTTTTATTTAACGCTACAGGATTCTCTTGCTTTATTGTTGGTTAATTCTAGAAATGGGAAATAATAGTTGTTGTAGGTTGTTGCATATTTATTCTTTAAACTTTTCATAAATAGAGCGATGTAAGATTTCTGTTGTAGAAATAGTTTAACTGCTTTTCACTAGATGACGCTGCCCCACAATAAAAATGTGAGTTCTGAATATTAAAAAAAGGTAACTTTTGAACAGAAAATAAAGATGCAAGTTTGTTTTTGTTTTTTTAATTACAAAATACAGTAAACGAACTTGTCTGTTCCATATAAAGGGTATCCTGAACAGTTCTAGCTCAGAGAGCGGAATGTCTACGTAACATAAAGCTTTGGGTACGTTTTCTATTTTAATTACATTTTCTCTAAATCTACATTTCATTTGTTGTGTTGAACTGGCGAGCATTGTGTTTCAGTCAGAATAACAGATGCATGCAAGTAAATACGTATTTCTCACTACATTTGTTAATTTGAACTCTTCATACATGTTTCTATTACTTTTGTTTCGAATAGTTGTCTAGGGAGAGATCTAAATTTTACAAGCATAAATTTTTAAGTAAGCGCTTATTTCATTTTGGAGAAATTATAAGGCATACTCATGGTGAACAAATTATTCAATCATCTAGTACAAAATAATAAAAACCAAATACTTACGTGGCATACCTGTACTTGTCCGCATTGTGTGTCTGATAAAACGTACTGCCACCCGGTCAGCTATCACTTTAGCTATACGTCTTGTCTATGGGTGCCTTTCTCTAACTCATGGGTGTTCTCGACTAAACAACTGCCCAGCAATAACTCTACCCTTAGAAAGATCAGCGCGGTCTCCCAATTTATCGCACGCACACATGTGTCCTGATTTATACACGCATATTAACTTGTGTAAACATATTGCCTCACAAGCGAACCATCTATTTATCGTCTAGAAACACATAGAGGTACGTATATATATTAATATTGGCGACGCCTGGTCGGTATGTGGGTCACGCTACGTTTACTAGCGAGTGTGGTTTATCGCCTCACTTTATTTTCATAGAACTCTTTTACACTGGACATAAATAGAAATTAAACTAACACAGATACACCGTTTCTGTCCTGCGATCTACACTCGAGAGCAATGAATCCGGGTCACTTAAAGAATCCTAAAAATCTCGGAAACTAAAAATGCTAGGTTAATGCAATAAATTGTATTTAATAGACAATGTAATACTCCTTAAATGAAGGTATTAAAACTTCTTAGTTATTGTAAAGTTATATCATAAAAAAATCTAATTTGAAAAAGGGCCACTTTCGAAGATGGAACTACGAAATTACAGCATTTGGTGTTGCTTTTGTTTGTAATCTGTCATTTATGTGGGTACATAAACCATGTTGATAGTGCTCTATATTCATTAATCAAGCTGAAATTATGTCGCTTACGCCTGAAGAATGCACCAGAATACTTACAATGCTGGAAACCGGCCGGAGTCAGCGCGATACAGCCAGGACTGTCGGTGTGTCGCTGTCAACAGTACAAAGAGTTCTCCGACGTTACGAAGAAACTGGTTCTAACCTACGCAGACCAGGAACGGGCAGAACCAGGTGTACCACAGCACGAGAAGACCGATACTTGGTGAACACCATGCTTCGAAATCGCTTTCTCACAGGAACTGAACTCACCAATCAGTTTCGACGCCTCGGAGGAAGTAACCCAAGTGCATGGACAGTAAGACGTCGGCTTGCTGAATCTAACTTAAAACCCCTTAGACCTGCAAACGGCCCTAAACTGGAGCGTGGGCATCGTATTTCGAGACTAAGGTATGCCCAGAGCCACGTAAATTGGAGTATTGAAGATTGGTCAAAAGTTATGTTCTCCGACGAATCAAAATTTATGCTCTACAAGCACGATGGAAGACACAGAGTGTATCGAAGACCAGGGGAAAGATTCAAGCAAGCATGCATCGAATAAAAAGTAGCCTACGGTGGTGGGTCTGTACTTGTGTGGGCCGGAATTTCTTCTGAAAGTCGCACAGAGCTGGTGATCATAGAAAACGGCTCTTTAACTAGCGTAAGATATGTGGAAGAAATCCTCAATGATCACGTTGGTCCATTTATGGTCAATTTAGGTGAGGATGCTATATTTATGCATGACAATGCCCGACCTCATACAGGTAGGATTGTGAATGACTACCTTCAAGAGATGAACATTACTCGTATGGAGTGGCCAGCGCGCAGCCCGGATATCAACCCGATCGAGCATGCTTGGGACGAGCTAGGCAGATGCGTAAAACAACGAAACCCTCCCCCAATCACGCTTCGTGAGCTCAAAATTGCTCTCACAGAGGAATGGGAGAATATTCCCCAAAATCGTATAAGGAACTTGGTGTACAGCATGCCAAACCGCGTAAACGCAGTAATGGAAGCACGAGGAGGCAATACGAAGTATTAAAATTCAAGAAAATCGTAATAAAGTTCAAAAATTTCATGTTTCCTATTTTTGTTTTAAGGAGAGATCAGCAGTTTTTTCTTTATGTAATTTTGTGTTAATAAAATGTATGGTGACTCATATTTTTTTTACTTTCATTTAAGGAGTATTACATTGTCTATTAAATACAATTTATTGCATTAACCTATCATTTTTAGTTTCCGAGATTTTTAACATTCTTTAAGTGACCCGGATTCATTGCTCTCGAGTGTATTTCTTTATTTTAGTTATTTATTAAGCTTAGTGATATAGTATTAAGTATAATCATTCTCACTGGCAGATTTGAGTTTGGAAGGATAACGTTTCAATGAAGAAATAGAAAGAAATACTATGATCATTGTTTTTTTAACGTGAGAAAAATCCTACATGGATGCTATGTCGGACTCCTACTGACTAAAATCCACACGTTTGTTGCCTACTGCCTACGGTTGTGAGCCCCTTGTAAGCCTTCGTAAGGATGACTTCAGAATTCCCAACAGACCTACGGCTACCACTGCGTACCCACCTAGGGGGTTCGGGTGCTATCCTGCGTCTTTGGGGGTTGTTCGTTTGTTATCCCCCAATTTGCTAAGATACTTCCTACATTATTTTACGGCATATTAACATCTTCTACATAGAAATAACCAAATATTGGAGAATATTTCAATTAATATTTGGCTAGTTAATTATTTTTACTCTGCTCTTACACAAACATGGATATAATTAACTAAACCTTCGTCAGATACAGATGTTAAAATAATTAATTAATTTTAAAAGTAAGTAACGTGAGTTAAAACTCAGAATACGTTAATTTGTTTATTGCTTTAATGAGAACGAACTCGTTATTGAAACAAATAGGTTTGTTTGGAGAATACTAACAGTGTTTAAATAACTACTATCAATTTAGCAGAAGTTTGTTCTACCGAGGTTTCGAACTAACTCAGGCATAGTTCGCAATTTTTAATGTTTTTAACACAAAAGATATGCTTTAAATTCCGATTTTAGTGAGATAAAGCAAAGTTGCGCAAAAGAAAAAAATTGTAAGGTTTAAAACCAGAAAATTTGAGAGTTCGAGCCTATTACTGTCACCGAGCAATTATACCAAAACAAAACTCAAACGGTCATTACAGATGTAACAAGTCCACAAATGTAATCGCTGCACTCCAAGCATCACAGTTATTACAAAGATGAAAAAGCTAATAGTGCATGACCATGGTTCATCACCGATCTTATTATGAAGCGATTTTGCAGGAAACCATTTATATGGAAAAATATATTTCCCAGGAACGTCCTAACTGCCTAACCTAATCCTAACAAATGTCATATTTGTGCCAGGAATCAATATATTTATTGAAAAGAAAATCTGAAAGGACAATGCTTTATTTCAAAGAACCTCTCTCAATACTCATACCTACAAAGATAATATGCAAAGCACTAATCCAACTTATTTTGCAGTCAGAGAATAGCTTTACAAAATTTAACTCAGAGATGAAATTGTAATTAAACAACGATTAATAGCCAAGTATTTTAATTAACGATTACTAACAGGGGAGATAAGTAACCCTTTGATCGCACCGTTATGGAGTTAAGTTGATATCTAATAGGTATTTTACCTTATAAAATACAGTTAAATTATAATTTTAAGGTCAAATCGAATAACCTCTATTCTCCATGTCCTCACTGAAATTTTATTAACTGTATGAAATTGAAACAAGGATTTATTGTATAATTATCTGTCATACATGTACAATGTATTGTACATGGCTTAGCTTTTTATATCTGGAATAAGTTTCTATGAAACCACCTAGTTAGTTGTATTGCTTGCTATCAACCTATTCGATAAGCTCATATATTGTGCATGAGTGGCCTAAGTATATTGTGTTTTTTGTCATAACCAATAGGTACTAGATAATATACTGAAGTTGTAACCCAAATGCGTACTATTAACTGTACCCTCGTAAGCTTTGATAAATATCAAAGCTTTAAAAAAATGTGTGTTTAATGAATTGGTCAGGCAAGGTTTTCCTTTATAAACAATGATATCTGTGTGTCTATGCTGTCCCTATTTCACCATGATTCAAACTCAATAGCATAGCTAAGCTGCGCTAACCTACACTGATAGAAGACAGTGTCATTTGCTTCCACCTATATTATAAAAGTATCATAGTCTTGACTGCCTGCCTTTATTCGTGAGACCTGCAAATGTTTATCTAAAGACATGTTCATCAATTGTCTAGAACTCTAGTTTTTATTAGCTTAACTTGCCCTAGACGACATAATGTATCAAAAATGTTTTCTTTTTCTAAAATAATTTCAAACTTAAAGATCAGTAAGCAGTTCAGTATGCAGTTGTAGATCTCCGGGAAGCCTGTACGTGGCTGGTGGGAATTTAAAGCAGCGCCCCTTGTAATTTGTTGTATTGTTACCGGGACAGGCCCACAGCGGGGTGAGGCGGGGGGAGGGGGAGGGTTAAGGTAAAATGTGTATATGTTTCGCTGTAAATTGTTGGTGAAAGAATTCAGAAAAAAGGCGCTTTTTCTTAAATGAGAGCTGCGCGCCTTAAAGTTTTATTTTATTGTATCTGTTCCGCGTTACTTGGGGAGCGGAGGTGGGGGTAGCAAGATTCAGGACTCGATAAGTATCTGGAGTGTAATAGAAGGCGTAAAGTATTTTTAGTGTTCCGTACCTCAAGAGGATGAAACAGTACCTTTTATGACTGCTTCTGTGGCGTAGTCGGCAGGGATACCCCCTGCGGCGCTGGAGGTCCTGGGTTCGATTCCTGGGTCGATCCGAATATTTGAGTGATCCACAAATGTTTGTTTCGGAGTTTGGGCGTTTTCTATGTAGGTATTATGTGTATGTATTTAGATATATAATATAAGTATGTATATCAGTCGACTAGATCCCATTGCACATGCTTATATTGGCTTAATTTGGGCTAGATGATGTTATATCTGAATGTCCACAAATATTCATTATTTTTTATTTGTATGATCACTTGGTTGTCCGTCCGTCCGTCCGCCGAAGGAACGGACGGGCGGATGTACGGTAACTTCGGTGAACGAGTAAAACTTGGACTTGTCCGGCTTTATTAAATGTTAAACTCATTGAAAAGCATCTAGTGTATAACTTTTGTAATTTTTGAAGTGAAACTTCTTTATCGGCGTTGGAAAAAAATTTGCGTCACGTCACGTCACGTCACGATTTTTGGTTACGCGCCATCTTTGTTCTGTTCCTCACCACGGTGGATTCGAATTAAGAGTACTTTATCCAGGGATAGCATGTCATTTAAGGGTTTTTGGACTTTTTGACTTTTGGGCTTTTGGACTTTTGGACTTTTGGATGGGACATTGGTACTTTGGGTCTTTGGGACTTTGGAACTTTGAGACTTTGGGACTTTTGAACTTTTGAACTTTTGAACTTTTGAACTTTTGGACTTTTGGACTTTTGGATGGGACCTTGGTACTTCGGGTCTTTGGGACTTTTGGATGGGACCTTGGTACTTTGGGTCTTTTGGACTTTTGAACTTTGGGACTTCGGGACTTTGGGACTTTGGGACTTTGAGACTTTGAGACTTTGGGACTTTGGGACTTTGGGACTTTGGGACTTTGGGACTTTGGGACTTTGGGAATTTGGGACTTTGGGACTTTGGGACTTTGGGACTTTGGGACTTTGGGACTTTGGGACTTTGGGACTTTGGGACTTTGGGACTTTGGGACTTTGGGACTTTGGGACTTTGGGACTTTGGGACTTTGGGACTTTGGGACTTTGGGACTTTGGGACTTTGGGACTTTGGGACTTTGGGACTTTGGGACTTTGGGACTTTGGGACTTTGGGACTTTGGGACTTTGGGACTTTGGGACTTTGGGACTTTGGGACTTTGGGACTTTGGGACTTTGGGACTTTGGGACTTTGGGACTTTGGGACTTTGGGACTTTGGGACTTTGGGACTTTGGGACTTTGGGACTTTGGGACTTTGGGACTTTGGGACTTTGGGACTTTGGGACTTTGGGACTTTGGGACTTTGGGACTTTGGGACTTTGGGACTTTGGGACTTTGGGACTTTGGGACTTTGGGACTTTGGGACTTTGGGACTTTGGGACTTTGGGACTTTGGGACTTTGGGACTTTGGGACTTTGGGACTTTGGGACTTTGGGACTTTGGGACTTTGGGACTTTGGGACTTTGGGACTTTGGGACTTTTGGCCTTTGGGACTTTTGGACTTTTATATGGGACCTTGGTACTTTGGGTCTTTGGGACTTTGGAACTTTGGGACTTTGGGACTTTGGGACTTTTGGACTTTTGGCCTTTGGGACTTTGGGACTTTGGGACTTTGGGACTTTGGGACTTTGGGACTTTTGGATGGGACCTTGGTACTTCGGGTCTTTGGGACTTTTGGATGGGACCTTGGTACTTTGGGTCTTTTGGACTTTTGAACTTTGGGACTTCGGGACTTTGGGACTTTGGGACTTTGAGACTTTGGGAGTTTGGGACTTTGGGACTTTGGGACTTTGGGACTTTGGGAATTTGGGACTTTGGGACTTTGGGACTTTGGGACTTTGGGACTTTGGGACTTTGGGAATTTGGTACTTTGGGACTTTGGGACTTTGGGACTTTGGGACTTTGGGACTTTGGGACTTTGGGACTTTGGGACTTTGGGACTTTTGGACTTTGGGACTTTGGGACTTTGGGACTTTGGGACTTTGGGACTTTGGGACTTTGGGACTTTGGGACTTTGGGACTTTGGGACTTTGGGACTTTGGGACTTTGGGACTTTGGGACTTTGGGACTTTGGGACTTTGGGACTTTGGGACTTTGGGACTTTGGGACTTTGGGACTTTGGGACTTTGGGACTTTGGGACTTTGGGACTTTGGGACTTTGGGACTTTGGGACTTTGGGACTTTGGGACTTTGGGACTTTGGGACTTTGGGACTTTGGGACTTTGGGACTTTGGGACTTTGGGACTTTGGGACTTTGGGACTTTGGGACTTTGGGACTTTGGGACTTTGGGACTTTGGGACTTTTGGATGGGACCTTGGTACTTCGGGTCTTTGGGACTTTTGGATGGGACCTTGGTACTTTGGGTCTTTTGGACTTTTGAACTTTGGGACTTCGGGACTTTGGGACTTTGGGACTTTGAGACTTTGGGAGTTTGGGACTTTGGGACTTTGGGACTTTGGGAATTTGGGACTTTGGGACTTTGGGACTTTGGGACTTTGGGACTTTGGGACTTTGGGAATATGGTACTTTGGGACTTTGGGACTTTGGGACTTTGGGACTTTGGGACTTTGGGACTTTGGGACTTTGGGACTTTGGGACTTTGGGACTTTGGGACTTTGGGACTTTGGGACTTTGGGACTTTGGGACTTTGGGACTTTGGGACTTTGGGACTTTGGGACTTTGTGACTTTGTGACTTTGTGACTTTGTGACTTTGTGACTTTGTGACACTTTGTGACTTTGTGACTTTGTGACTTTGTGACTTTGTGACTTTGTGACTTTTGGCCTTTGGGACTTTTGGACTTTTAGATGGGACCTTGGTACTTTGGGTCTTTGGGACTTTGGAACTTTGGGACTTTGGGACTTTGGGACTTTTGGACTTTTGGCCTTTGGGACTTTGGGACTTTGGGACTTTGGGACTTTGGGACTTTGGGACTTTGGGACTTTGGGACTTTGGGACTTTGGGATTTTGGGACCTTGAGACCTTGGGACTTTGGGACTTTTGGACTTTTGGACTTTTGGACTTTGGACTTTAGACTTTTGGACTTTTGGACTTTTGGACTTTTGGACTTTTGGACTTTTGGACTTTTGGACTTTTGGACTTTTGGACTTTTGGACTTTTGGACTTTTGGACTTTTGGACTTTTGGACTTTTGGACTTTTGTACTTTTGTACTTTTTGACTTAATTTAAGGTGAGGTGAAAATTAAGTTTATGAAGAAGTTTCACTTCTTACGTGTGTACACTAAGTACACGCAATTTTTTAAATCAAGTACAACCTTAAGTACATAATAACAGTTTCTTTAATATTTTCACATAATCGTCACGATCATTTAAGCTGCAGTAGTGAGGAAATCAAAACAAGGATGAACTAATTTTGCTTATTAGACTTTAGCTTAATTACTCGTAGACGTAAATTCACTATCATAAGCTGCACCGAAAGCTCCCTTGGTGAAGTTTTACGTAACATTAGCGTCGTCAGATCAGATTATCTGATTCACGAAGTTTGTCACTTAAATAAGTTCCAAAAAGTACCTACTATGAAAGTTGTAATCCGATCGCTGGCGTGAAATTTGCAGTGTCGGGCACATTTTAAATGACTATCTGCTATTTCTAACCGATTTCGGACTACACTATACTAGTACTATGTATGTTAGCACAGCAAGAAAAGACCCTCTACTCCCACCTGTTCTATTGGCAGAACTAATTGCATTCACTATTTCACAGAATAAATTTGTCTATATTAACATTCGCTGCTGATTTGCAATGCGATAGGTAGAACGGGAGAGAAAAGAATCGGGCAATAAAAGTCACAGCCACTGTTTTCAAACTGCCAGTACTTAATAACAATTCGTCTAAAAATTTACGATTATTCCCAGTTGTTCCGTTCAAGTAGTTCCGTTGCGGAACTAGTGAGACTTTTTTTCCCAGTATTGTGCTATAATTTTGCAAATAGTTGAGTTGCTTATTATGGATTTATGAAACACATTAAACGACATCATCAACGAATTCTGACGGTCACTTTTTTAATAAATTTTTAAATTTGTGGACAATCTCACACAACATCATCTAGCCCAAATTAGGCTTATAATATAAGCTTGTGCTATGGGATCTAGACGACTGATAGACGTACTTATATATTGCTAAATACATACGCATTATACATAGAAAACACCCAAACTCCAAAACATAAATTTGTGTATGACACAAATATTTTTACTGACCCGGGAATCGAACCCGAGACCTAGCGCGGCAGGCGGTTACGCTACTGAATGCTCTACAGAGGCAGTCTGTTTCATAAAATCGTAAAAAAAATCACTGATACTATAGACGTAAACCTATTACTCATACATAGGTATCTAAACGTTCTCGGACCTTCCAAAACCATTTCGCAGCTGGCCGCTCCGCACAACTTTGAACGATACAAGTATGTACCAAACAGTTTTGGACTTCTCCAGCAAATTGACACAGTCTTGTAAAACTCTTGTTAAGCCTGATTAAGCTTCTTCGCGAAACAGTTTGTTTGGATTACTTGAATTAATATATGGGTTGTGTTGGCGTAGTGGGTAGTGACTGTAATAAATAATATTTATGTTGACTTATTCTGGTTCTGATGGAATTATTATGATATACTACTAGCGGTAACTCAGGGATTTGCCTGTGACATATTTTGAATTCCAGTTGCACGCTCACTTAGAACAATAAAATAATTTAAGTGTGCAGGTCGGCCTTTCGTAGATATTCATGGTTACTGCTCTAATCTTTCCGAATTAGCTTGAATGTTCTATTCCACTTTAATCCATTGAACTAATTGGGACTCCTGGGACATCCTTTCGAGGGCTTACCCAGGGTTCCCAACCAAAGGCTTATGGGCGATACGTGAGGTTTTTTAGTCGGTAGGAGTCCGGCATATCATCCATGAGGATTTTCCCTCACGTTAAAAAAATCCATTCAACAAATCAATGACTATAATGCCACTAAAAATTATTCAGGTTTTATATTAGTAAAGAATTGTCAAATTCGGTTCTTGATATCCCAAGCTTACCGCCTACAATGTTACAAGCTAACGAATTTCATTTTTAGTCCTTTACAAAAGATGATTCCAACTCTACGAATAAGTTAATTAATACCCCGTAATGTTAGTTGAACATACAGAATGACACAGAAACAAAGTGTACATTAATATCCCAAAAAATGTAGCAAATACAAGACCGAACGAATGAATTTACTCGGTCATTGAACAAAACAATCAGCTCACAATGTGTGTAATTATCGTACATTACGGAGCACGAGGTCGTGGGTTGGATTCCCACCACACGCTACAAACATTTTTGTGTATTCCATATTATATTAGTCTCGAAAGACCTCCTATGTAATATAATGTACCAAAAAGAAGTATTTAAGTATTAATATCCGATTTCCAGTAACCATAACACAAACAGATTAATCCTAGCTTACTTTGGAATCGTATGGAGCTGTGTAAAACACGGTGGCGAATACAAAACAAGCGTCAATAGCTAACAAACTGCAGTTCAATAATTACAGAAACCATTTGGTTTCTTATTGAAATGGTGCAACTCTTGCCAAGACTACGTCGCAATTGTTTTATTCTCCGTAATGAATGAGTGGCCTAATTAAATTGGAGCAGAAGACAGCTGTCCTCATCGTATAGTTCACAGTAGTAAATTGAGCTTTATAGAATCCAAAGATCTACTTTAGGTTTTAAATAATTGAACTGATTGTTTTCGAATTACTCCCAATGCCTTTTTCGTTTGATCTATTCACTTCTTTATACAAAGAAACTCAACTTGGCTCCAGAAAACACTGTAAAGTCTCTGCCTACCCTAAATAATAAAAAAAAATGATGTAGTTACATGATGTAGTGGTCATCAAGTTAGTTTTACTAGAGTTTCGGTCAGGTGTAAAATAAATAAATGTTATGGAACAGTACAAGTGGTGTTATTCAATATGTGCAACAATTTCTACCAAGTGCCATCAACCAACAGCATAAAAAATACGCTAAATAATATTTGATAGTGTATCAAATAATAATAAAAAAATACGTATTCAATATTTTGAAAGATTTCTCATTCGCCGCTACTCCAAACTGTAATGCACTTAGCAAATCTTGTTATAGCCTATTTCGTGATACCTAACCAGAATGCGCAACTGTGAGCACCGTAACTATCGACAGCCCAGTAACTAGGCCTCGACACGCAATACGCGATGGAGTGATGTAGCTTTTTTTATTACATTTTATGTCGTTGCTACGAGTAGAAGCGATTGTCGTCTGACCTCACAGCCCCTCTCATATCCGAGGCAGAGGATGCCTCTAAGCAGGTAAGAACATAGTTGATTAGTTTTTGGATTCAATTCGATACTCTGAATTAACACTTTTTTAGGGTCGGCAGCGCGAGTGTGGCACCTCTGGTGTTGCAAACTTTCATAGGCTGTGGTAACCACCGGTCCTTCTGCCACCTCAGTGGTATAAAAAACACTTGCTAGGTGTAAACCTACAAAGTCATTAATTTCCAAACCTATCTCCATTGTGTAGATAAGGTGAGATTCTGACTCCAAAAAGAAATATCTCATTAAATCCCAGCAAAACTTTAAGGCTGTTCCAAAAACATTTTAAATTCCGAAATTAGGTTACAAATAAATCGGCAATCAGCAAAACAATCAGCGATATCCGACGGCTATTAGTCCGATGTTGGCACAGGGGGGGGGGGCTAGTGGGGAGGCAATTAATCTTTCCCGGGAAGGGGGTGGGGTACAAAAGCTGTCAGCAGCACGCCAACACAATCAGCGCAACTAGAGATATTCGATGTGTGAATTTTGGGTGTTTTTAATATCAATGTGTTTAGTTTTTTTTCAGTGAACAGGTTGATTATAAGCAACTCCTGCAGCTTCGCTGTTTTAAGGTTTAAGTAGCTTATGTGTTATTCAATGTAGTCTATATTATAATGTATCCTTGTGCCAAATTTCAGCCAGATCCGTTCAGCTGATAGAGCGTGAGCTAAATCCGTTTAGTATTTATGTTGTGTGTTGAGGAATGCATATTTGATACTAGTGAAATGATGCATAAAATCAACATATTTGTAAACTATGTTTGATTTTAGAGAACTATTATAATAACTGTTCCACATAACTTGTAGCAAGCTGAACATTACCTCAACATATATAACAAAATGTGTCAATTTCAGACAAAGGAATATCCAATAAACTTAGCTAATATCAGCTCACAAATTAATAAGTTAGCAATAAACATGGCACTTGTGATCCTGTCTTGAGCACACAGTTGTTGTTTTGGAGGTAAATTAATAATAAATTCAAGTATACATATATACACATATATATATATAACGAATCGAGCTCAAAGTACAGGGATACACAATCGTCTGAAACAACCCATTGAAAATGTAAACAAATTATGGTAAATACTGTTAAATTATGTTCAAGCCCCATAATAAGTTCTGCGAGCAGATCATGCTCGTGAAGGAGGCGGCGGGACGGGTACGGGAGAGAACTCTCCCACCCGAGCTCCGCAGTCGGCGGCCTGGGCGCCACCGACATGTCTTCGCCGAGGACTATCGGCCTCCATGACCGGGGGTCTGAGGACGGTGAGAGGGTCGTTCACCGTCCTTACAGAAGCAGCCCCAAGACGGCAGCGTGACGTAAGAAACTCACGCACGCCTCCCCCTTAGAAGCGGGATCACAGCCGAAACCCCCCCCCCCCCCAAAGACGCGGCTAGCACCCGAACCTCCCCCTGGGCGAGGCCGCAGTGGCGGCCGTAGGTCTGTTGGGAGTCCTGGGACATCCTTCCGAGGGCTTACCCGGGGCTCACAACCATAGGCTGTTGGGCGTTACGTGAGGTTTTTTAGTCAGTAAAAAAAAAAACCCCATAATAAGTGGCTTGAAATTTAATCAAGCAAAATACTAACATGCACCAGTTTATAATATTAGTAAGATGAATGATAAAAACTGCGATAGTTTAAAATTGTCTAGTCTTGTGTTATATACAAGACTCTAGTCTCCCATCCCTGAAATATGTTCCCTAGGGATAAGCTTTAAGTTTCACAGTCCACAAGACTATCCTCCATACTAACATGCACCAGTCACCGCGACCACGGGCACTGCAATGTGTTCGAAGCTTCGCCGTCGGTGGATGTGAGTAAAAAGTATTTGCATGAAGTCCCAAAATATATAAGTATGAATGATAAAATCCGCGACAGTTTAAAATTGTCAAGTCTTGTGTTATAGACTGGGAGACGACGAGAATGGGAGACCAGAGTCTTGTATATAGACTCTAGTCTCCCATTCCTGGAATATGTTCCCTAGGGATTCGGGTACGGGAATAATTTGTTTTCGGAACCGGCGAAGCTGCAGATATCAGCTAGTGCCTATGCTATTTATACTATGAATATGCTATTATATTCATTGGACTGTGAAACCATTAGAGCGTGCCTGAGTGATAAACATCTAATCATGTTCACAAACTTTAAATTTTATAATATTGGTAGAGTTTACCTCTCAACTGTTGTAGTAGTGGAAACATATTGTGGTACGAGGTGCATTTAGAACTCGACTGGCGTGTTTATTCGCTTTGATAAACTTTAGAGACTTTGAAACTATTTACATTTTAGATTATTTTTGAAAAGCAATTCGTATGCTAACTGATCATAAATTTTAAATATGGAAAAAATTGGATTCGAGCAGGATTGGAACCTGCATCTTCTCGCATACCGTGCAAGATGCTTAACCAATTAGCCACCGAAACCTACTCGGAACCAACAAAATTTTACACCTAACGTCTTGGGTCGATATTTAAAATTTATTTTTATTTTATGTTTCAATATGTGGTGAGTTGTTCATATAAGAATTTTAAGATTGTTCGCGAATATTTTGGGATAGTTCAAACTATTTTTACTATGAAAAGGAGGAAACCGATAAATATACTAACATACATAATATTTTATACACAGAAATGATGTGAAAATAAAAGATTACTCCAAACTTGCAGGCGACTACACTTTCAAATGATATGTTTAAATGTTTATTTTGAAATTACAAAAAATATTACCTAGTAGCTATTTCGCGTGTTAACTTTGCAAGCTATGTCAACGACTTTGGTTCTTTGACGGATTGTCTCGTTTGAAAATCTCTCAATGAGGTTCCAAGCGTAGCTTATTTCATAGCTCATTTACCTAAATAGGAGGGTTTGAGCTAGTTCCCACTGAAAGTGGCCATGTCTCAGTACCTTGCGCTACTTACGAAATACTAATCAGGTATATCGTGTATTGTAGTACGAATAATACATTAAAATGCATGTACACGTATACAACAGAGTTCAATGTTAACCGAATAATAGTTTGAATAAAGGACAATGCCACGGGTTATTGGACTTTTTTATGACCTACACGTGAGGAAGTATATTTTACTGTTAACTCCAATGAAATCACACCCTTGGGGCTCGTCATCAGACAGTATAAACTCAAATTACGCAATAATACTAAATAAGGTTGCTCGCCTGTTACCCTATATAATTTAAATACGCATATTGTTTTTGAATAATTTGTGATGTTGTTTCAATACTAGTACTACATTAATTTTGCCGGGACATTTTTATTTAGGTCAAATAAACTCTATTTCCGCAATTCAAAGCTATTAATTTGCTGAAAAATAATTTGTAGATTAATCTCCTACGTTTAATACAGTACCCTCTGTTGTGATAACCTAGGTACACTAGCATCAAAGCTCCCTTCCACATTTATTAATTAATCATTCGCATACCTGCATAATGGCTGACACACTTCAAGTAATTTCATTATTAAATTAATACATTGCTGGATTACTAAATCAATAATACATAAAGTAATGACACACGATGAATACACCACATCACGCCACGCCACGCCTCGACACACTCTGTGATTGTGAACGCTAACGCCTTATTGTTATTCCGAACACGACTTCGATTGTAAATAAATTGTGTTCAAATTAAGATAAAATGTGAATTTGTTTTTAGCACCATCTCACACTGAATAATTTTTAATAATCGGTTCTAAATACGTAAATTGGTTCGTGCTTGATAGATTGCTCAAATTGTTTAGCTAAAATTCATCTCGGTCACACCGGCTTCAGACACACACACACACACACCCTTGAAACTTAAATCAAATCTCGTTTTTATCACGGTTTAAAATATCATTGGGATTAATAGTCCGCCGGCATAAATAAAGGGCCCTAAACATACAACATAAACTTAGGTCACAAACATACCACAGCAATAATAATATAAGAAAGAAAGAAAGAAAGAAAAGAAAGAACAGTATTTTTATTTTACTGCAACAACAGCACATATTTCATAGTGTTACAAAATTATGATTGTAATAAAAAATAAATTAAAAAGAACCTGTCGTTGCACCAAAATAGGAGCCGGTTCAGCATAATGCCGGGCACAAGTACACGGCGCTGGTTTTCAACCGGTCCCAAAGAACAACACGTTTAAAAATTCGTGATCTTAATATTATTATACCTAAAAAAATATAACTAACAATAATATAGCAATTAATAGGCGAGGCCGCAGTGGCGGCCGTGGGTCTGTTGGGAGTCCTGGGACATCCTTCCGAGGGCTTACCCGGGGCTCACAACCATAGGCTGTTGGGCGTTACGTGAGGTTTTTTAATCGGTAAGAGTCCGGCATAGCATCCATGAGGATTTTCCCTCTTGTTAATTTTTTTTTTTTTATTTTTTTTTATTTATTTATTTACATAATAAAAAAAATATAATTAATAGGTAGATATGCAAACCATAAGCCACCAGGGCTTGTGCGGCAATACAGCAATTAACTCATCGCTCCTTCTTTAAAGTCGGTTAAGTATGTAACCGTTTACTCGCGCGTGATTAAATACCGTCTGATTTTCTCTTTTCAAATCCAATATCCAACTTTCGATCAGCAAAAGGTGACGTCATCAGAAAGTTTCTACACAGCTACGTAACTGCTACGAGACAGCTACGGTAACTGCTACGTGTAATCCGCCGCTACGAACTTTTTCTTGTTTAAGCTATATTAATACAGATTATATTTTGGGATCATTGTATTGCATTCATTGGACTTTTCTTGATTTGGTTAGCTTCTTGACTTTGCTCAATATAAGTTGGTCTAAGAGGTCGTAAGTTTTGGAACGGATGGCGACTAAACTTAGGCATTTTTAAAACATGATCTCAATCTTAATTTTTTTTTTTTTTTTTTTTTTCATTTATTCTTTAAAAAATACATATTTCACATTTTTTTATTCGTAACAGCACCAAAAAACCACAGAGGTTTAGACCTGTGCTGTTGTGAGTCTATCTTCTTACAATTTTAGTACCTACAACTACAAACATACATTTAGTTATTACATGCATATGCATAGGTACATCAAAAAAGAAAATCCCTTGTATATACCTACTAATTACTCATACATTCAAAATAATTATTTATTTAACTAGATCATGAAACATTGAATCTAAAAAATATGCTTTTAATTTGTGTTTAATATTTTTTTCGGTCAACTTATTACACAAATCTGAGGGTAGTTGATTACATAAACGAGGTAGAATATAAGCGGCAGTTCTCTCGCCGTACATGTTACGGGCACCTATTGTTTGTAGCCGGTTCTGAGAAACTGCGCGTGTACGTACAGGATGTTCGACATAATGTCTCGTCATTTTAAAATATTGTTCTTTTAGCAAGGAGAACTGCACTTGAGTGTGAACGGGTAAAATGTTACAATGCTTAAAGAGTTGGTTTTCATCATTAATGTATTGCTTTCGTATCTTTGGTGAAACTAATGATTTTAAAATTCGGACTTGCAGATTATATATTGTATCAAGATAAGTCTTATAGGTACGGCCATAGCTGCTGATACCATATTGTATGTACGATTCCGCTAGTGAGTTATACAACATAATCTTCACTTTGAAGGGTATTCGGTTGTTGAGTATAGTTATATTCGCGTAGAATTGTCGCAGCTTGTCACATACCCGCTCAATATGATGGCTCCAATTAAACTTGCCATCTATAATCATCCCAAGATATTTGTGTTTGTCTACAACGCCTATAGATGGACAATTACAACTCGTTACACTGGTAGCATGTAAACACTTGTGTTCATGGGCTATCAAGTCCTGAACAGCGACTTGCTTTATATATGGGGATTTTATGATTAACAATTTTGTCTTAAGCGCGTTAAGAACCAATCCTGCGTCATGACACCACCTTGACAGAGCATTTAGATCGGTTTGTAAAAGTTTACATGCAGTTTGAGGATTTCTATCAGCTATCACAAGGCAAGTGTCGTCAGCGAACTGATAGCATGTGCTGTAAGTAATACAGTTCCTCATGTTGTTAACGTATGATATAAAGTGTATGGGTCCTAAAACAGATCCCTGCGCCGTGCCCTCCGTTACTGACATGAGGCTACTACATGTATTGTCAACTTTTACTGTGAATTTTCTGCTCTTGAGGTAATTTTCACACCAAGCGAGCAATGGACCGCGAACCCCACAGTCATCCAGCCTTTCGACGAGTTGACTGTGCACCAATGTGTCAAACGCCCTGGAGAAGTCAATAAAGAGAGCCAGCACGTGTTTTTTCTCATTAAGATGCTTATTGACCTCATCCGTAAATCCAGACAGCAATGCTATGGTGCTCTTACCAGACTGGAAGCCAAATTGGTGCGAACTAATTACATCGTTCTTGCTATAGAACGTGTGTATTTGCTCAGACACATACTTTTCCACTATTTTATTGATTGAAGAAAGTAATGTTATTGGACGATAATTTAAGTAATCATTACGTTTACCACTTTTATGGATCGGTCTAATGCAACCCACTTTTAGATCATCCGGATACTGTCCACTTTCAACACTTCGGTTAATTAAGTCAGCAATGGGATACGCTATCTTGTCGCCTATCATTTTTATATCTGCTAATCTGACTTTATCAGCACCGGGTGCTTTCTTTGAGCTAAGTTTTTTAATAATATTATGAACTGCCCTCCCCGAGGCTTTCTTGAATAAAATACTTGAATTTAGGGGCGTTGGCGTATTGTTCGAAAGCTTAACTGTGCAGTTGGGGATTATATCTTTAACCGATTTGTCGAAATTTTTTGCAAAGTTGTTCACTATCGTTGTGGTGGTAATTCCCTGTTTGTCGAAGGCCTTCAATACTGCTTCATCGATAGACAGGGTAATTCTTCCCAACATTTGATTAATAATTTTGTAAATTTTTTTGACATTCTTAAAGTTATTACTAATATATTCTGTATAATATTTATTTCTCTTATTTTCAAGAATTTTATGTACTTTATTACGAATTTTGTTGTATTCTAATTTTATTTCTAGATTATTTAAATTGCATTTCCATTCCCTAAATAATTTGTCTCTTTTATTGCAAAGTCTTATGATATTATCATCAATCCACGGTGCTCTAAAATTTTTTACCAATTTATATGACATTTTACTCGTTTTTATATTACTGGCAACAGTATTTGCATTATCAAAGGATTTATAAATAAATTTCAAGATTTCATTGGGAGAAGTCATATGTGCAGTTTCATTCCATTTAACACTTTTGAGCTCCTTGTAAAACGTATTATAATTAATATATTTTTTTGAAACATCCTGTACATACTTACAAGGTTGCATCGATTCGTCGACGCATGCAAACATTATTCCGCGATGATCGGCCAGTACAGTATCTAGCACCGTTGCGAAAGGATGTAATGTTGGAATACGTGCAAACACATGGTCTATGCAAGATTTTGTGACATGATTTTTTTTAATTTCAATACGAGTGTAATCGGTTATTCCACACATTAGTCCATGTTCGCTAAGTGCTTCTAAGTATGAATCTTTGTATGCCGAAATCTCTTTTAAATTAATGTTTGTGTCCCCAATGAGTAGGAAGTTCAGTTTAAAATCAAACTTAGTGACGTGACTGTGCAATTCTCTAATAAATAGCTTTTTATTGGAAGAAGGTGGTCTATAAATTGCACTCACAACAAAGTCGCGCTGTGTATCTAATTTGAGGATGCCTGTGATGCTTTCAAAAGTTTTTGTTTTCTGTTCTATCGGTGTAAACTTGATATCCTTTCGTACATAAATAATTATTCCCCCACCCTTTTGTTTCCTGCGCAGTTGTGAGTACAATTTATAACCTGGCAGGTTATAAAGATTAACTATACTACCAGATATACCCACCTCAGTCAAAACTATGATATCCAATGGGTAAACGCAATCATGGATAGTTTGTTGTAATTTCACAAAGTTTTTTTTGATTGATCTGATGTTGAAATGTAAACAAGTCATACTTAAGCTGGTTTTAGGTGGTAGCTGTCTGAAAAAATGGTTAGTGGTACTGCAGTTAAATATTTCCTGAACCTTTATATCCATCACAACACAATAAATTAATAAATACTGATAAACGCACAAACATGTAATTAAATTAATTTAATATAGGGCATTTACATCGGGGTAGACGCTTGAGTTTGTTTTACATGCGAAGAACACAACTTTTCGATTTGTTTAATATCAAGCAGTGACCGAATATAATAAATTTTAGTAGTATCAGACTGCCTGGCACATATTTTCCCGTTCTTACACCACACATATTTACATGACTTATTCAATAAATTAGTTTTAGCATTAAACAATAAAGATTTTTGATACTTCGTTAGAGCTTCACATATGTAAACACGTCTGTCAGCCTTCTCCTTCGAAACGTTCGGCATCAGATGACCCACGGTGAGACATTGCACTTTACCAGCTTCTATCCATTGTTGCTGGAGCATTTTTGACTTGAGCTCCACTAGGAAGGGGCCTGGATTGTCCTTAGTACCAGGCAAGCGCTTTACCAATTGGATTTCTTTGTCTGGTATCTCCAACATACCAGCCACGGAATTAATGATCTTCCCTGCATCACTGAACGGTACTTCAGGTAGGCCGGCTATCTCCAGGGACGTTGAAAGAGACTGCTGTTCATACTCTTTTAATCCTTGTTCCAAGACGTTTACCCGTAGCTCTAAATTTTTGTTTTTGTTATGTAGATCATAGTTTTTGTTTTCCAGTTCCTTAATTTTTGTGTCCTGTTTTTTAATAGCTTGTTCCATCGTTGAAAGCTGATCACTAAGGAATTCCAGTGAATGTTCGAGACCACTGATTTCCTCTCGGAAGGTTTTCTTTACCTCCCGGCTTATATCTTGCACCAATTTTTTGGCGTCCACAACTGGGGTCATTTCCGTGCAACCATCAGTATCACAGTCATCCTTGTCATCGTCTTCTTCGGGAATCACAAAGGAAGATCTGCGCGAGACATTTTTCACACAGTCCTCACAGCTCCATTCAATCCCGGACGAGTTCTTGATGGTGTTCAACTGTTTGTTAGACAGTTTTGAGCAAGCAGGATCTGCATGCACTATTTTGTCACAGCGACTGCACTCCAAACCTGGTAATTTTTTGGTAATATTTTTTTTGCATTTTATACACTTTTTGATGACCATTATTAAACGGAGGGTATAATAGGATTTTCTCTCAACAATGCGCGCGCGACCGTTCGCCAATGATGTCGAGAATAGATAATTGATTACTGTAGGTTGCAAATACCTAATAATAATATTACTAGTTACACCTTTTTATTTTAAAAGCATGTGGTTTCCAAAAAATAATGCTTGTGCTGTTGGTAGTCCAACCACTTTAATATTTTTGAGGAGAAATCAGTTTCTTAGTTTCATTGCATTGTAACTATTCTTTTGCAAATCAAATTAATTACTACACTTAAAATCAACACTGTTTCAAATAAATTAATTCTTACGCTCATTTAAAATAAGAACATAGTTCGTTAAACCACAAAATTAAATGTAGAAATTACAGAAAATTTCAGAGCCTACCAATTTTCTCGTACAAAAATTCTCAAAAAACTTTTGGCGAGAAAGCCATTAATTTTAATTGGAGTCCGATGGTGAGCTACGACATTAATTTATATAATGACTAATGGAGGTGCTGTAATCACGTCCTGATTAAACGAGGGGCAAGTTATTTTTTCATTTCTAGCTATTTATATATATATATATATATTTATATTTATATTATATATATATTTAAATATATTTATAGCTACAAACTATTCATTGGGAGAACAAATTGTATATTTTGTCGAATTAATTTATACAACATTGTTTACATTGCGACTGCCTCAGTAATGCAGTGGCAGCGTTTCTGTTATTTAAGAGCACTATCGTAGAGTCGTGATTTGTAGAGTTTGGAATGCAGAGCTTTACTCGAAGATAGAAATGAATATTGAGAACATAATGAATAGCTACCGTTTCAATGTAGAGATCGTGGTAAATTTCCTCTAACTTTAAATGATTTTAGTTTTGTGGACTTAGTGAAAAATGTTCTGTATATGGAAAGTTTGCAAAGATGTTTTATGTGGAATGCAGACCAATGGTTTAGGGTATGAATTATTTTTATTGAGTTACATCAATTTAAATGATAAATAAATACTTTTACTCTAACATTATTAATGGAATTATGTGTTTGAGTGTATTTTTATATCACTAAGGTGGTAAGGAAGAAGCGCTCGTCGCCCCGCGGACTCAGTGTTCTGTAAACGATCACTGCAGTAAGCAACTTTCACTATGGCCGGTCCATAGATGGGTGACCATCCATGTGATCACTTTGTGACATTTATTTGAGCGCTTCCGTGCTTCGGAAGGCACGTTAAGCCGTTGGTCCCGGTTGCCAGTAAAATGGCAATCGTTAAGCTAAGTTGAAGGCTTTATTTCAACAGCAGGCAGTCACAATCTGCGCCTGTCCATTTAAACACGACAATACGGCTCACCACCTATTACGTGGGACAAATTATACAAAGGTGAAATGTGGGCATATAATCTGCCTCTGCCTACCCTTTCGGGGATAAAGGCGTGACCATATGTATGTATGTATGTACTAAGGTGGCAGAAAAGGATACGAGTACCTTTCTTATCTACAGTGCTGTAAGTGATTATATTGCGAGTGCAACTGTTTCTTTTTCTCAAAAACATCCAACGTGCGAAACTCTACTAAGAAGAAATTTCTACAAAATAAAAGTTCATTTCGAGTTTACAAGTTTACACACCAAGTTTATGTATAAAATCCAAAGTAACATCCATAATAAATAGTTTAAGCGCAACGCAGACGATGGTACGGCACGGCGCGGCACTTTAAGTTCATCGTAGACTGCCGCGGACAGCAACAGACAAAAGTGCCGTCGTCTGTGTAGCGACTGAAAGCGAAAATTTCTGAATACGGACATTTAGATATGAGTGTCACTCTCCCGCGCTTTATCGACTAAAAATGGCTAAAATTTGGTACAAGGATAGACTATAATAGTTTGAAATAACACAGGTTTTTATTTTATGGAATTATTTCCCATGGGAGGCAAAACGGAAGCGCCATCTAGTAAGACAATATTTAGTCCATGTAGCACTTTTACAGCTACGAGATGAGCAACGAGAGGAAAACACGCTACCGTAAAGAGCTTAACAGTACTGCGAAAGCTACCGTTATTTTTTTTACAAATAAAAAGAATTCAGAAAGTAAGTTAAAAAGTCTTTTAATGAATCCAAAAGGAAAGTCATTAATTAGGTAGTTAATTAACTCTTTTGACTACTCTAATTTTTTCTTTTCTTTTAAAATTAATTTCTTAGTCACTTGGTTGTATTTATGTGAGGTAGTTTGGAGTTCACACGGGAGTATGGAATAATTACAGTTGTAATTGCGTCCATTTTATGTTTATATCATATCTTACTAATGTTATAAATACGAACGTTTGTAAGTGTGAATGTTTCAAGCTCAAACGGTTGAAGGAATCTTGCTGAAATTGCTGTATGCATAGATTGTTCTTTGCAATAACACATAAGTACGAGTATATAAATTGGAATAACACACAGCATTCCCAGATTAAGTTCGGCGGATTAAGCGGAACTAGGAAAGGAACCACTCGTATTATAGTACATCATCATTTAAGGCAAAAAATAATATTAAAACATATTTACATACATTTGCACATGAAATTTTCAGCAACGGATATTATTAAAACCGTACTTTCGCAGTCAACTGGTTAACTTACTCATATTAAATAAATGCATTTGGATTTGCAAGTTTTTCACAAATTAACCATTGACATTTCCTGAACTCCTTTTTAAACCCCGACTGTTGTGTTTAAAGTTTGTCTGATATATATGTGCGTATTTGTCACTGTAGCTCAAGCGGATGAACCAACATTTACAATTAATTGTTGTATTTTAAAGCAGGTTTCTAGCGCTGGGAAATCTAAATAACAAGTTAACAAAATGCAACGTTTGCGTTATCTTGTAGCCACACGAGAGTGCAGATACAAAACGTTTTTAAAAAAAGGTCACAGGGAGGGACTGTATGCAAAAGGCACATGATCGTGTATTGTACCGTAATTTAGGAGAGGCCTACGTCCAGTAGATTTCATTGATTGAAGTGTATCTTACTGTAAGATCAGATAGGATCACAGTAGGCTGAACCACCCGGTTAGTGAGTAAAAAGGCACTCACTCTGTTTATTGACCTACTTAAATTTCTATGGTTTATCCAAATCCCTCTGTCGAATACACTAAAACACTAAAGTCATTCCGGCTGAATAAACATAAAACTTCGCACATAATTTTGGAACCCTTATTGTAATATAACAAAGATGTTCAAAACTTCAAGTGTTGAGTACTTCATTATGTTCGTGACGTCACAATAGCATAAAGGTGCCCATTGTTGGGTCTAAGATATAACTTGCCAGTGTCAAAAAAATGAAACATTTTTCCTTTATAACACCGTCTTTTTCAGCGTTGGATGAAATGTTATTTTGGAATTATTGTAATCGTGTTTTATTCTTTTATATTACTCACGTAGCCAGCTCATCGCTATCATCATCTGGTGTGCGTCTATCATATTTGTATCAGAGTTTAGAAGTATAGAGGAACTGGGACTGACGTTGCTGTGACACAAAGAAGGGACGATGTTGAGGGACTGTTGAACTGTTGTCTAATCTTCTTCAGCGCGAAAACTTTAATAACGTGATGCAGAATTTCTATTCATTCATCATTAGCACTAAAAGTTTCGCCCCAAGAAGATTTACTTGGGGCTAGATTGGCGATGTACACACACAAAAAATATTTCTACACTTATACATACTTTCAGTAGGATCGATAGGAAGGATAGTGAAATGGAGCAATGTACCTCAAACTGCCGCGAAATGTGAAGTGCTGAGTTATAGCAGGGCTAGAGCTCCACAGACATAGGCTATTTTTTAAACAAACAAAATGTACTAGGACATCTGGAAAAAAATATAATATCAATATACAGTGCATGACCTAATAAATAATTCGCGTGTCTAATTAAACAAATCTACGCACGTCGTAGCGGCTTCAAATACATAACGGTATTATGTGACCCAATTTTATGTCAGCCACTGTTTCATGACCTCTGTAACAAAGCAGCTGGTAAAGTTTGACAGTCTTGACCCTTTTGGTTAAGAAAAGGTCAGTGCTAGGGTTTACGACTTAGATATTTTATTGTTTCGTAATTTGATTCAGGTTGGTGAAAATTTTATTTGTTGCGTAGTGTGTGTTATAAAACTTTGGAAACAAATAATGTTCATGATAACGGGACTTAGGGTGGTTCGTGAAGAATACGTTGTAAGTAATGTTGCCTGCACGCAATGAAATTGTAAGTACAATTATTTATCTAAGGTACAATATATAACATTAAAATAGTAAGATTAGTGCAGAAACGACGTTGATTTCACTCCCTATGTTTCATTTTCAAGTACCGTGGTTTTTATTCAGTACGCTCATCTTTGGCCCAAGGCTCAGTCTTTATAATAGTAATAAGTCAATGTCTCATTCTGCAAATGTGAAGATAAATTACAATAACCGCTTTATTGATATATACCTAATTTAAGTAAAATGTTTTTGGCATACATCATTATCACTGGATGATTATGTATGCTAAAAATATTGCATTGAGCTGACGAAAATGTTCAAAACTAAAACCGCTGAGTCACTCAAGTTAGACATAAATATAGGAAATATGATTTAGACGTACCATGAAAGTATTTTTGTTTCCTTATGAGAGGTGTAGCGGGGTATAAATCCCAAAGGTCACAGGTGAGTCTCACTATTTAAAATATTAAAACAGAAATAAAATATTCCAGAAAGAAAATCTGCTCCGGTAAAAAGGTCCGTAACAAAAATCCTTTGATTGCCGTACCGTAATAATTTGAACGTAATGGCTAATTTGAGTCAAATTAATTTATCTTTAAAGCTTTTGACGTACGGTACCCTACTTTCATACCAAAATGTACAATTAAGCAATATATTACTGTGTTTCTCTTACTCTGGCTTGTTAGTAATACTAAAATACCACGTGTTCACGCTGTTTCAACCCCGTTCAAATTGATGTAGATTCTTAATACAAAATTTGAACTTTTAACTTAGAATGGTTTGAAACTAAATGGACGCCTGTCTGATATAGCAGTAAATGTGTCTAAAAAAGCAAATATCTATGTTGATAGATCAATTGGTCACGGCCTCAGAGATATCAATATATTATGTCGACATTGAACCAACTTAGACTGGAGGCTCTTTACTGCTACGAGATACGCGTGGTTTTTAGTCGGTAGGAGTCCGGCATAGCATAGCATCCATGTAGGATTTTCCTCATGTTAAAAAAATCGAGATATATTATTTTCTAGATAAAGTGAATCCATTTAATAACAGACTTGAGTATATCGGAGAAACCATATGCAATAATAGATTATATATTTACCAAAAAAACTAGCCATGCAATTTAATTCACTTAATTATTTTATGTCACAATAACGATACTGTCCCTCAAAATAACCCGGGATTAAAGGCGGTGTGGCGGCTTAAAAATTAAATCCGGTTTTCGCTGAAAGCAATTAATATTATACTGCGGCAAAGTGTTGATAATATTAACAACTATATAACATAAAGTAATACATCCTTGGGAATCTAGTAGTAGGTATTTACAGACTCATATAACTCTCAGGACCCATAGACCGAAATAGTTTAATAAAATATTTAAAACCCTTTAAGATTACATGAATTGGAATAAAATTCATGAATTACAAAAAGATGGTCACGTCACTACACTCGGATAACTATGAGCAATTAACCAGGCAGCTACAAGGACTTTTTCACTTTCAATATTCTACTACTAGTACACAAAACTTAAGTATATTGTGTAGCGCCTCTGGTGTTGCAAACTTTTTAGGCTTTTTTTTAACGTGAGGGAAAATTCTCTTGGAGGCCATGCCGGGCTCCTACCAACTAAAAAACCTCACGTAACGCCCAACAGCCTATGGTTGGGAGCCCCGGGTAAGCCCTCGGAAGGATGTCCCATGAAACTTTTTCAGGCTACGGTAGCCAACCATCAGGTGGATCGTAAGCTTGTGTGCCACCTCAGTAGCTTTAAAAATGTACGTTAAAGGATAAAAGTTGATAGAATGCTGATTATCGCTGCCCTTTTCCTAAACTTTTAATTACACATTATAACCAACCTACCCAAAATCACTAAGGATAATATTTTCAATATCATACCCTAAAAATTCTCATCACATAACCCTTCTAATTTAATCTGACATAAAAATACTTTTGAAATTCCGGCATTAATACTTTTCACAGGGTCGACCCTGAAGTTTAGGGTCCAAGTGGTCCCAATTGTTTATAGAGTATGGTAATTAGAGGTTGACCTCTGACCACCTCCCGTACCCGAGGTGCTTAGGAGCCCTCCGTCAATGAGGATAACAAACACTCGGTAGATAGAACACGTTTAATGGTTTAGTTGAGAGTTGTGACGGTAGGGATTCTGTTAATAGTTTCTACGGTAATGTAGTTAAATTTATGAGCTGGAGAAATAATTGTGATGGAGATAGTTATGATTTTTATTATAATTAAATGGTACGAGTTAAATTGCGTCATGTTTTTTAGGAATTACCTAAGCACCTTCGGTAATGTTCTTCTTTACTTCCTGTGATTGCGCCGCTCGCCTTAGACATGGTGTAATGCACTTGTATACGGCATACATACATACATATAGTCACGCCTTTATCCCCGAGGGGTAGGCAGAGGCATATTATATGCCCACATTTCACCTTTTTTTTATAATTTTGTCCCACGTAATAGGTGGTGAGCCGTATTGCCGTGCTTAACGACTACCATTTTACCGGTAACCGGGACTAACGGCTTAACGTGCCTTCCGAAGCACGGAAACGCTCAAATAAATGTCACAAAGTGATCACATGGATGGTCACCCATCCATGGACCGGCCATAGTGAAAGTTGCTTA
Organism: Miltochrista miniata; assembly: GCA_933228765.1. Classification (NCBI taxonomy): domain Eukaryota; kingdom Metazoa; phylum Arthropoda; class Insecta; order Lepidoptera; family Erebidae; genus Miltochrista; species Miltochrista miniata. The sequence goes on from OW121770.1 coordinate 1,254,296, forward strand.
CTGCAATGATCGTTTACAGAACACTGAGTCCGCGGGGCCACGAGCGCTTCTCTTCATAAAATAATTCATTCTTAATCAGATCTTAATAAAATAATTCATTCCGCTTAAGGTATGCAATGAGCAGGAAGGTCATTTCATGTCTTCAGTGGGACCAATCTTTTATTTTATTTAGAAAACTCCATTATAAGGCTCTTAAAGGAAAGTAGTCTTCAAAGGGAGAAATAACAGTTCTCAAAAGGACAGTTAAAAGTCTTCGAAAGGAGAGTTAAAAGTCTTTGAAAATAAAGTTAAAAACCTTCAAAAGCCTATAATTGTGTTGCAAACGTACAGCAACTACTTCCCATCAGGTAAGCCAAAAGTACAGAGAAGATTGAAAGCATTTCATTTTCAAAAGACATTATTTAATACTCCTCACTCACTACACTGAAAAACCCCTCTCTCATTTCCCACAAAATGACCAACATTTTCGCGACAAATCCTTTCTTCCGCTTCGTCTATTCATCGAGGCACTGCTCAGTTGGACGGCGACGATAGCGTGCGCCAACTGAGCTACCGCACGTTGCCAGCTTCGTGACTGAGCCGGCATTAACGCGACCATATGTGTCGGTGTTTTTAATGTGATAATTATAGATATGAAAGTGAGCCTTTTTCATAACCAAATATAAAAATATATAAAGTTTCATAGTTCGTTTTGGAGAAATTGGTAATATTCAAAAGGTTTTTCACATATCTTCTTTGTTAGTTAGATGATTCGAGCGTAGATACTTATAGCTTGTAATCTATTGCTTGTCAAATTAATTTAATTTAAGGTATATGCCTGTGCCCGCTTTACTTGAAACTGCAGCTTTGGAACAGGAGAGAAACATGGACGCCGCTTAAGAATTTTAACCTTTAATTGCAGGACAAAGTACTTTTGCATAATTAGACATGTTGAAATTTGCGAAATTAATAACGGTAATGCAGTCTCGATTTACGAACCTTTTTGAACTAACTCGTTATAATTACAATTTTTGCTTAATTTTATCTGGGGTACCCATATTATTTTAAAACATTTTAAATAAATAAATTTTACCAACTTACTAAAAAAATAGAGACTGGTTACTGACACAGAATAACAAAGCACCGTAATGGTTAGATATCTCCTGAGATACGCTGATGAAAAACGATTTCTCAGATCTCTCACAGTTCATTAACCAATAATTTTCTTTTGTCACATCAAACTTCGTTTCAATCAACGTCGATTTTCCATTTCTTTGTCAAAACGTGTCATTTGGGGATCAACAGAATATTATAACATGACGGATGATACCAACATACACCGAATAGATTTTACTGGACGATATTCAATGTGGAATGCAAATTAATTCGTGGAAAGGATATGGATAAGGAATATGCGTTGCGGCATGAATTATACAGATTTAAAAAAAAACATTAAAAGCTTGTGCGCTCGTGACCCCGCGGTCTCAATGTTCTGTAAACGATCACTGCAGTAAGCAACATTCTATGGCCGGTCCATAAATGGGTGACCACCACGTGAGCATTTCCGTGCTTCGGAAGGCACGTTAAGCCGTTGGTCCAGGTTGCCAGTAAAATGGGAGTCAAGTTGAAGGTTTATAGGCGGCTTGAAAAATTTCAACAGCAGACAGTCACTACTTGCGCCTGTCCATCTCAACACAGCAATACGGTTCACCACCTATTACGGGGGATAAAATTTAAAGATGAAACATGGGCATATACCAGGCCTCCGCCAACCCCTACGAAGATAAAAGGCGTAAGCATATATTTAAGTATGATGGATGGCAGTCCTAGGAGATACACACTCACAAGTAGGATCAATAGTTTTAGCAGTTCAGTTTCATTAGTTTGCGTTCTAATATCCTACTATTCTACTTCCTACTAATACACTCGAGAGCAATGAATCCGGGTCACTTAAAGAATGTTAAAAATCTCGGAAACTAAAAATGATAGGTTAATGCAATAAATTGTATTTAATAGACAATGTAATACTCCTTAAATGAAAGTAAAAAAAATATGAGTCACCATACATTTTATTAACACAAAATTACATAAAGAAAAAACTGCCGATCTCTCCTTAAAACAAAAATAGGAAACATAAAATTTTTGAACTTTATTACGATTTTCTTGAATTTTAATACTTCGTATTGCCTCCTCGTGCTTCCATTACTGCGTTTACGCGGTTTGGCATGCTGTACACCAAGTTCCTTATACGATTTTGGGGAATATTCTCCCATTCCTCTGTGAGAGCAATTTTGAGCTCACGAAGCGTGATTGGGGGAGGGTTTCGTTGTTTTACGCATCTGCCTAGCTCGTCCCAAGCATGCTCGATCGGGTTGATATCCGGGCTGCGCGCTGGCCACTCCATACGAGTAATGTTCATCTCTTGAAGGTAGTCATTCACAATCCTACCTGTATGAGGTCGGGCATTGTCATGCATAAATATAGCATCCTCACCTAAATTGACCATAAATGGACCAACGTGATCATTGAGGATTTCTTCCACATATCTTACGCTAGTTAAAGAGCCGTTTTCTATGATCACCAGCTCTGTGCGACTTTCAGAAGAAATTCCGGCCCACACAAGTACAGACCCACCACCGTAGGCTACTTTTTCTTCGATGCATGCTTGCTTGAATCTTTCCCCTGGTCTTCGATACACTCTGTGTCTTCCATCGTGCTTGTAGAGCATAAATTTTGATTCGTCGGAGAACATAACTTTTGACCAATCTTCAATACTCCAATTTACGTGGCTCTGGGCATACCTTAGTCTCGAAATACGATGCCCACGCTCCAGTTTAGGGCCGTTTGCAGGTCTAAGGGGTTTTAAGTTAGATTCAGCAAGCCGACGTCTTACTGTCCATGCACTTGGGTTACTTCCTCCGAGGCGTCGAAACTGATTGGTGAGTTCAGTTCCTGTGAGAAAGCGATTTCGAAGCATGGTGTTCACCAAGTATCGGTCTTCTCGTGCTGTGGTACACCTGGTTCTGCCCGTTCCTGGTCTGCGTAGGTTAGAACCAGTTTCTTCGTAACGTCGGAGAACTCTTTGTACTGTTGACAGCGACACACCGACAGTCCTGGCTGTATCGCGCTGACTCCGGCCGGTTTCCAGCATTGTAAGTATTCTGGTGCATTCTTCAGGCGTAAGCGACATAATTTCAGCTTGATTAATGAATATAGAGCACTATCAACATGGTTTATGTACCCACATGAATGACAGATTACAAACAAAAGCAACACCAAATGCTGTAATTTCGTAGTTCCATCTTCGAAAGTGGCCCTTTTTCAAATTTGATTTTTTTATGATATAACTTTACAATAACTAAGAAGTTTTAATACCTTCATTTAAGGAGTATTACATTGTCTATTAAATACAATTTATTGCATTAACCTAGCATTTTTAGTTTCCGAGATTTTTAGGATTCTTTAAGTGACCCGGATTCATTGCTCTCGAGTGTATTATAAAATGTGAAAGTTTGTGAAGATGTTTGGATGTTTGTTACTCAATCACGCTCTAACGGCTGAATGGATTTGGCTGAAATTTGGTACAGGGATAGCGTATAGTCTGAAATAACACATAGGCTACTTTTTATCCCTCGAAAATGTTCCCACGGGAAGCGGGAGCGGGAACCGAATTTCACGAAGGCGAAACCGCGCGCATCGGCTAGTAATATAATATATGTTGTGTAACTCATTTTTTATATTTATGTTTTTTTGTTGTTGCAGGTAATTTGCTTGCTGACAGAGATTACTGAAAGGACTTTAAAGTGCTTAGAGGTTTGTGAGTAATCGAAAGCCTTTGTTGCCCGTGGCACTACCGCTTGGCACTACCAGTAGTGTCACGGGAAATTTTACTTTCCCGTGGCACTACTGGTAGTGCTACGGGTAATTGTACATTTACGTTGACACTACCATTTGCCAGTAGTGCCATGGATTACTAAAACAAATAAAGATCGCCAAAACAAATGAGGGTCGCCAAGACAAATGAAGATCGCTTAAACAAATAAACATCGTAAAAACAAATGAACATCGCTAAAACAAATTAATATCGGTCAAAACAAATGAAGGTCGCTAAAACAAATGAACATCGTAAAAACAAATGAATATTAGTAAAATCAAATGAAGGTCGCTAAAACAAATGAACATCGTAAAAACAAATGAAGGTCGCTAAACAAATGAACATCGTAAAAACAAATGAATATTGGTAAAAACAAATGAAGGTCGCTTATACAAATGAAGAGTAGTTCTAGGTGAGGCCGCAGTGGTAGCCATAAGGTATGTTGGGAGTCCTGGGGTATTCTTCCGAGGCCTTACCAGGGACTTCCAACCGTAATCTGTTAGGCAGGGCACATGAGGTTTTTAGTCGGCAGGTGTCCGGCATAGCATCCATGACGATTTTCCCTCACGTAAAACAAAAAAAATCAGTTAAACAGATAAAAAAAAAGAAATAATATAGTTAGGTGTATTAAAAATGCAAAACGAAATAAACAACAAATATTGAATATTTTTTATTTTTAACTCGAAAAAGAAATTAAACAAAAGTTATGATGTCTTATAATAAAATCAAGTTTCCATGTTTCCATGCAAATTTTAATGATTTGCTTATTAAGTTTAGGCTTTCTAAACTAGCGATGCGAAAATACTATGGCAAAAGGTCTTTATTGTAAAATTAAGGCCTATTACATTAAAATGGTACTCAGCCTACGATAAAAGCCCTTAAACGATACTCATCATGAAATTTTGTGATTTCGGCGCGGCGGCCATTTCGGATTGCAAAATTATCATGTGATTCGTACTCAACATACCAAAAACCCCCTTAAACGATACCGATCATGAAATTTTGTGATTTCGGCGCGGCTGCCATATTGGATTCCAAAATTATCATGTGATTCTTACTCAGCATACCAAAAACCCCCTTAAACGATACCCATCATAAAATTTTGTGATTTCGGCGAGGCGGCCATATTGGATTGCAAAATTATCATGTGATTCGTACTCAGCATACCAAAAACCCCATAAACGATATCCAACATGAAAATTTACAACGGTGGCGCGGCGGCCATATTGGATTGCAATATTAATTCGTACTCGTACTACTATTTTTTTCCCAAAAGCATTTGACATCTTAGATCGTATGTCCACCTATTTTAAAATCCGGACCAGTGTGCGGCCGACCAGCCGCAACAAAAAAGCGCATTAATGTTACAAGTTGTATCAAAACATTACATATTGTCTCATTACAAGGTGCGCATTGCAATGCTCCGTTCACCTCCCTCACTGCTGTAATTCTCGACTCGTAACGTTACATTACGCACGAATGCTCCCGGTGAGGGAGCGCCTTAACTGGAATATATTTATTACATACTGTTATAATTATTATTATAATATAATATTCACGGACATTGCAGATCTTCATTTGTTTCACTGATCTTCTTTTGTTTTATCGATCTTCATTTGTTTTATCGACCTTCATTTGTTTTGCCGATCTTCATTTGTTTCACTGATCTTCATTTGTTTTATCGATCTTCATTTGTTTTATCGACCTTCATTTGTTTCGCCGATCTTCATTTGTTTCACTGATCTTCATTTGTTTTGCCGATCTTCATTTGTTTTACCGATTGTCATCATGGGACCATGTGAGAATATGTTCGCTCTTGATTTGATATGTTTGGTATTTAGTAGTGCCATTGGTAATTGGTAGTGCCATGGGAAATTATACTAAATGGATTTAATCAGCCAATAGGAACGGTAGTGCCACTGGAAAGTAAAATTTCCCGTGACACTACTGGTAGTGCCAAGCGGTAGTGCCACGGGCAACAAAGGATCGAAAGTATGGTTTAAATAAATACTTATTTAGAGGTTTAGTTAGTCCCACATCTGGGAAACTTATGAGATTTTTCTCAGTTCAGTTTAGTGCATGGTTGGTAACGCAAATGGAAACAATTAACATAAATACATACATTTAGTCACGCCTTTATCTCAAAAGGGCACTATGCCTACCCCTTTGGAGATAAAGGCCTATGGACATCCACATGTAAAAATAAATTCTTTATATTTTTATAAAAAAAAGACATCTTGATTATTTTATATTCCTACTTACTAATACTCTGCCACCAAATATCTCCATTTTATTAACTTGAAATGTTTATTATTTCTCCAAATGATTATTAAAACGTTGAATGATGATCTTTAAGGCGATTTTCCTTGAAACATTTCTCTCAACAAGAAAGTAATTAACATTAAAATATAAGTACCGAAAACTTGGGGCAAATATCGAGGCGTTTTAAGAAAACCGTAGAAGATTACGACACCTAGCTTTTCAGTAATTCCGCTTGTTTATAAGAACAAAAGAAACAGAGAGAGAATAGCTCAAATCTTTAAGAATTTCCTTAAAAATTCAAAAGTTTTCTTAGCGTCACATTTTCAATTAACGACACGACTCAGAGACGACATTAATAAATTTTACGGGCCACATGACGTCTAGCATTGGCGTATGTTATTACATGATCCTTGTCACGTCTATCGTATAATTTATCCACATACTTTTTAGGGGTACGTACCCAAAGGGTAAAAGTGGGACCCTATTACTTAGACTTCATTGTCCGTCTATCTGTCATTAGGTTGAGTCTCAGGAACCGTGATACTCATAGCTAGAGAGCTGAAATTTTCACAGATGATGTAAGTATTACTGTTGCCACTATTGGGTGTAACAACATTGACTCTCCAAATTTCGTCACGTGACGTGGCATCAGGCAAGAAACATTACAAAAATGAAGAAAAAAACATCACATGAATACTTTAAGCGTGAAGCCGTTTTAAAGGTCCTATAAATTTTCATTTTCTCCCTTTCTATCGCTACTGAGCGGCAGTAGAAAGCGACAGCGACATCCAGACGGGTGCTCCGTGTTTGTTTGGCCACGGCGACCATGTTACCTCGAATTGCCGCGGTAAAAAATGAATTCTTAATGTGCGACAATGAAAATTAAAAAAAATAAATAAAAAATGTACCCCCCTTTTATATTAAATATTTGTATTTGATTTCCGATGCCAAGTCATCTCATGAAATTTGGAGAGGTAATTTTGTTACACCCAGTATATAAAAAAAACAAACTAAAGTTAGAAAAAAAATTAGAGAGGCTTCCGAACAAACGTGATATTTAGCTGTTTTGAAATAAATAAATATAATCGTGATTTTTTTTAACCGCACCTTATTCAAATCGTGTCAGGAATTTTAAACAGGGTTTTGTTAAATATAAGCCAAATAAATCAACAATCACGTGGAATTGTATTTTAGTCGAGTCCGGACTGCTTGCGAACTGTCGGGTCGGAGATTCTAAATAGCCTCTTTCATCGCAGTAGAAGTTTGATGCCGCACGCGATTTGTTTGTCCCTAGTTCCTGATAGCTATTCCACGACTTGGAAACAATGTTAGCGTCGACGAGGGACTCCAAGTGTTTCTGTCCAGTTGTCGAGTTCGATGCTATTTGTTCTAATGCGATGTGGAATGAATAGAATTGTTTGCGATTTAACTCTGTAAGATTGCATGGCAAGGATACGCTTCTTACCAACACAACAGAAAGGGTTAAGGACAATGTAATTGCTCCTTTAATTTTTTTTCAGCTGAAATTCAGTTTCCGTTTAAAACTTTCTTTACGATTTTTACATTGGTTAATTTTTTCAGGTTTATTATGTAAGGCGAAATCGGTCAGGTGTAAAATAAATAAATGTATTGGAACAGTACAAGTGGCGTTATTCAATATGTATTATATATTACGATTTAGTTAATTTTAATCATAAATTAATTAGAAATAAGACTAAAAGTATGTAATTTTTGACCAAATGTACGATTTAGCAAAATGAATTTCTATATGTCCGAATGAATACTCGTATTACTCGTTTATAGTCTAGTGTGCTCAGTCAGCCAGTATCATGGTAGTCGATTACCTAAGTGAAGGCTATAAATGACACCTTTTCACAAAAGGCAAGTTTTAGGGATTTCATCCTAGGTACCCTTCTGTTGAAAGGTGTCATTTCAAGACAGTACTTACGCGGCTGCACTGATAAATGTTACTATACAGACTGCTTTGGTGTGTGTAGTTATATGGGTGAGAATAAAATCTTGCAGGTTGTGAATAATAAAACATTGACTTAGTGCGAGTCGAACGCGCACAGACTGTTTCGTACCAAAAAACGACAAAAAACCATGTTTGTCGTATGGCAGCTCCCTTAATCTTCTTCTTCTGATTTTAGTAATTGTTATTATAACGGCATTAAAATACATCATCTGTGAAAATTTCAGCTCTATAGCTATCACTGTTTCTGAGGTACGCCTCGTGATTGACAGACAGTCATACACGGCGAAGTCTCACGAATAGGGTCTCATTTTTACCCTTTGTGCACGAAGCCCTAAATACGTGCTACCATATTTGCAACACCAAGGACACTTACAACAATTTAATAGGTGTAAAAATCTTTTCAAGCTCAATAATAACAATCAACAACAAAGTTCTATACCTACATGATTCGGTACTTCAACAAATTATATTTGTCAGAATCGATGTAACAATAGTTTGAAATTCACTTAGAAGAGTAGTGATCCGTTTTCATGATATTGAATGTAATGGTCTCGCTCCGACTGGGCTGTATCCAATCTAGGCTCCAATCGGTTCTGCCGTCAGTGTTTCAGCTGATTGGAACTTGCCGCGGTACAATGGAATTGATTCCTTGTTCGACATTGCAGATGAAGATTCCTACTTCAACATTTAACTTAGATAAATAGATTCTCAAGACAATTACGAGATTCGTCTATACTAATATTATGGAGAGGAAAGATTTGATTGTTTGTTTGTTTGCATTGAATAGGCTCCAAAACTACAGAACCAATTTAAAACATTCTTACGCTGTTGGGAAGCTGCTCTATGCCTGGGTGACATAGTCTTTATTTTTATTCCCGTACCAGCACGGGGACTGAATCTACGCAGGTGAAACCGCGTGACTTCCGGTGGTATATAATATTCGTATTCTAAAGAGCAAGCGATTGAAATACTCGTAGCACCTTTGACGCAGTATTCTTAAACGTAAACCGATCACTGCAGTAAGCATTTTTTGCTATGAATGGTTCTCGGATTAATGACCACTTCGAGAAATAATATAAACCTGAAAAAATACAACTTGGCCCATACGCCCATGCTCTAACCAATTTAGCTAATGAGACCGTAATAAAAAAGTCTGCATACTAATTGCTACAAATTTTATCCACTTCGCGAAATTTAATTTACGAGCGTTTCCGTGCTTTGGTAGGCACGTTATACCGTGTAGGTCCTTGTTGTCAGAAACGGTGATACAAGTTGAAAGTAAAGTCTTGTGCGAAAGCGAGTCGCCACTTTTTGCGCCTGTCCATTACAACACGGCAATCGCCTCACCACCTATTACGTGGGATAAGAACTAATTGCAGGCGTACACTAAGCCTCTGCTTACCCCTTCGGGTATAAAGGCGTAACTACATATGTATGTATGTTCCTAAGGAGATACACAAAGATTTCACATTATGCTCATTCATTACTGTGATTTGAGTTAGTTATTACAATTCTGGAAATGCCTAGTGTCTGGTAACCAAATGAGATTAGCCTTAGCTAAAGATAATCCATTGGAATGTAACGAATGTCAACAAGTTTTACAGACCAACTATAAAAAAAGAGATCAAAAGTTATGAATATCATGAAAATTTTGTCAACCCGTTAAGTATCAGTATCGTAAGATACTGATAGATGGCGCTAGTGTGCCAATGTGTCAACATCGTCTCCCTATATAATTTTGTTTTAAAAATAAAAAAAGTGCTAATGAGTGTAAATCAAATCAAAAATAAATGTTAAATTATGATTTCAACAAACACAAATATTATCTCAGTGTAAGGTTAAGAAATAATTACAGAAACTCCAATTCCTTTCCATGAGTACTGAACAGTCAACAAGTGAATAAAAGTTAATAATTTATGTAAACAAACCGCAAATTGCCATTGAATAGTCGAGGTACCAGTGATTATAGTTATTCATATCATCTGCAAAGTGTACTAATATTGTTTTCATCGTAAATTAAAAAGTGCGTACAGAAAAAGTCATTTTTTAAATCGTGCGGGTGAACGGTGAAATATATACTAAGATTGTTAAGTACCACAAAATAACGATATGACACATGAAGAATAGGAACAATTATTTCAATCAATTACTGGAGGATAAAAAGTGCATTGTCGCTTCACTGTACCCAAGTTCGAATCTCACCGAACTGATTGTCTTTTTGGAATTTAATCTTGATAGATGCTCAAATAAATACACAGTTTCCTTTATAATAACAAATTCTGAAGAACAATATTAAGGCCGCGTGGGTCAGATTTTGAGTTTTTTGAAGCAATCCTACTCAAAAAGTAAAGGGTTTATAATTCTGATAACTATATATAGGTATAATAGTTAAGGATATAAGCTAAACATATTCCAAGCCCGTTACACGATCCAATAAATTTCACTAGGTAGAAAAAAATCCCAAAGTTAACTCTCTCAGAAAAGTTTTTTCAATACTGTGGCTAAACTATTAACATTTTATATTTTTTTTTTGCACTCAATTAAAGCTACTGAGTTTTCACTCATACTTATAGAATTCGGGACTTCACGCGAAATACTATTTACTTACATTCACCGACGTTTCGAGCACGTTGCAGCGCCCGTGGTCGCGGTTGGACTGAGGCGAGGATCGACAAAAACCACGAAGTTATTTCTTGTCGAACTACCCTCCGTTGCGCGTTGTTATTACAACGAAGCATAAGGCCGGCGACACACTACACTCACCACGTCAGTTTTAATTGGCACAGTTTTACGTTCAAGTTTATTAATCACTGAATTCCACATCCCGGAGAGCTTGTATCCATCATCCCTATTGAAATTTTTGTGTTTTCTGATTTCAATGGCTTCACGCACCATACGTGGATAATAATGGCGATCAGTGGAGAGGACTTTCGGTTGGTGAAGTTCGATCCAGTGATTAATGCCCGAATCAAGGTGTTCTGCTATTGCCGATTTGTTCAACTGACGATTTTTTACAGCTGCAATATGTTCTTTGACCCTTTCCGCGATGATCCGCTTTATTTGGCCTATGTAGGAACTACCGCAGCTGCAATCTACTTTATAGACACCTGGTGTTTGCAGAGGAATGATGTCTTTTGGTGTTCGTACGTACCTAGCCACTTTGGTTAATGGTTTAAAGATCGCCCGAATGGAGAACCGCCGTAAACACGACCCGATCTTGTCCGTTATTCCCTTTATATATGGCAGATAAGCTGGTTTACGTTCCACCTCCGGTCTCACTCTCCTCGGTGCACGTCGTGCCTTTCTACTACTCGCTGCATACCCATTCATCTTCAGTATCTCCTGAACATAGTCTAACTCCTGCTGTAAATGCTCAGGGTCGCAGAGGTCATTGGCTCGCTTGATGAGCGTGGAGCTGACTGAATTCAAATGAAGTGGGTGATGATGCGAGGATGCGTGCAGGTATCTGTTTGTGTGAGTGGGTTTGCGATACACAGTGTGGGCCAAGGAACCGTCTGTTCTCACCATCAATTTGACGTCAAGGAAAGACAATGACCTGTTGTTCTCAATTTCATACGTAAACCGTGTTTTCACATGTAATGAGTTGAGATACTCGGTAAAACAAACCACCTGCTCCCTGTTGCCTTTAAATATGCAGAATATATCATCTACATACCTTTTCCACAACCTGATCTGACCTTGGACATCCTGGAATACCATGTCTTCTATATGCTCCATCCAAATATTTGCCACTACTGGTGCTAACGGACTTCCCATAGCTACGCCGTCTATCTGGAGGTAGTATCCCAATAAAAAATAACCCCTTAAACGATACCCATCATGAAATTTTGTGATTACGGCTCGGCGCCCATATTGGATTGCAAAATTTTCACGTGATTCGTACTCAGCATACCAAGAAATCCCTTAAACGATACCCATCATGAAATTTTGTGATTACGGCGCGGCGCCCATATTGGATTGCAAAATTACTACGTGATTCGTACTCAGCATACCAAAAAGCCCTTTAAATGATACCCATCATGAAATTTTGTGATTACACCGCGGCGGCCATTTTGGATTGCAGAATAATCACGTGATTCATACTTAGCATACGAAATTCAGAAAACTTTAGAAATTTTTATGACCAGTTATAATGTAATTTACATTTTATACGCAACTGTAACCATCTAGCAAACTTACGCAACGGAAACTCTCAAAAGAAATGAAATATCCTTGTTTCCAAAAATTTTTCGTTGCTGCTCAGCTCTTATTCGCCTTAGCGTGAATTTATATATTTTGGTATTTCTCAATAATGGACATTCTGTTAAGGAACTTTTGAAATTCAACTAGCAGTCTCTTAGACTCTATAGTTCAAACAACTAAACAAACAAACAAACTCTTTAGCTTAAAAATAATAGTATAATATATAACAATTAACTCATTTATTTAGGAAACTCGAATAAATCACTACACTTAATAAAGTTAGATGCATTTACTACGTCAAACAAAGTTAGCATGCTGTTTCTTTCTACTCTACTGTATACTGTGGCATGAGAGTTCACTGCCGCTGCCGGCGCGCGGTGTGTCTTGCGCCCGGGGCGAGGGGAGCGCCAAATGCCTACTTGTGCGCAATAACCGCCCCTTAAGGTAAAATGAGTCAGAATCGATGTAACAATAGTTTGAAATTCACTTAGAAGAGTAGTGATCCGTTTTCATGATATTGAATGTAATGGTCTCGCTCCGACTGGGCTGTATCCAATCTAGGCTCCAATCGGTTCTGCCGTCAGTGTTTCAGCTGATTGGAACTTGCCGCGGTACAATGGAATTGATTCGTAGTTCGACATTGCAGATGAAGATTCCTACTTCAACATTTAACTTAGATTAATAGATTCTCAAGACAATTGCGAGATTCGTCTATACTAATATTATGGAGAGGAAAGATTTGATTGTTTGTTTGTTTGCATTGAATAGGCTCCAAAACTACAGAACCAATTTAAAACATTCTTACGCTGTTGGGAAGCTGCTCCATGCCTGGGTGACATAGTCTTTATTTTTATTCCCGTACCAGCACGGGGACTGAATCTACGCAGGTGAAACCGCGTGACTTCCGGTGGTATATAATATTCGTATTCTAAAGAGCAAGCGATTGAAATACTCGTAGCACCTTTGACTCAGTATTCTTAAACGTAAACCGATCACTGCTGTAAGCATTTTTTGCTATGAATGCTTCTCGGATTAATGACCACTTCGCGAAATAATATAAACCTGAAAAAATACAACGGCCCATACGACCATGCTCTAACCAATTTAGCTAATGAGACCGTAATGAAAAAGTCTGCATACTAATTGCTACAAATTTTATCCACTTCGCGAAATTTAATTTACGAGCGTTTCCGTGCTTTGGTAGGCACGTTATACCGTGTAGGTCCTTGTTGTCAGAAACGGTGATACAAGTTGAAAGTAAAAGTCTTGTGCGAAAGCGAGTCGCCACTTTCTGCGCCTGTCCATTACAACACGGCAATCACCTCACCACCTATTACGTGGGACAAGAACTAATTGTAGGCGTACACTAGGCCTCTGCTTACCCCTTCGGGAATAAAGGCGTATGTATGTTCCTAAGGAGATACACAAAGATTTCACATTATGCTCATTCATTACTGTGATTTGAGTTAGTTATTACAATTCTGGAAATGCCTAGTGTCTGGTAACCAAATGAGATTAGCCTTAGCTAAAGATAATCCATTGGAATGTAACGGATTTCAACAAGTTTTACAGACAAACTATAAAAGAGATCAAAAGTTATGAATATCAAGAAAATTTTGTCAACCCGTTAAGTATCAGTATCGTAAGATAAAGTAATCGTTTCTCTTCGTCACTTTAGTACGAGCGCTTCCCCAATTTTACCACCTTGCCATTTTATATACACGATATTCCTTTGTAAATCATTATCTATTTCTCACCGCGGTAACTAAAATGTCGCGGAAAAGCTTTAACCGAAATGGCTTTTACTCCAAACTCAAAAAAGATTCATTGGTAACCATTTGTACTCTGCTCTGACAAGATATAGGTGCATTTTAGAGGTTCGATAAGTTGAAATGGAGCTAATTTTGTTACTGAGATACGGAGACACAAAGGCCAGGTTAGATATGGATGCATTTTCGTGACAAATTTAAAGTATTTATTACCGAGATTTACAGCATCGAATTCGACTATTAATCTCGAATAAATTATTGATGACTGTCTCGGTAGCTCAGTGGTGCCTAATGTATGAGACGTGCCTTTGTGAAGGTTCGAATTCTTTTTTTTATTAATCTCTCCAAATTGACGTCACTATTGATGGAAAACCGCGGTGCATCTAGCGATTCCAATCGCCCACTCTCACAGTCCGTAAGACTTCTGACAGTGATCCTCAAGTCGGCGGCCCTGTGATGTGCCTCTTTACGCTCCGCTTGAGAAACCCGGGATGTAATAAATTAAACATTTATTCTGGGTCTGTGATGTTGGGTGATGTTTCCTGTTTTAGTTACAAGCGTAGGTTGCCTTGTAGGTACTTTGGCTTACCATTAGTCCCGGTTGCCAGGAAAACAGCAGTTGTGACCGTTTACTTACTGATTCTGCTAAGCTACGGGCGCGTATTGGTTTAAATATAAAGGCCTTATAAAATCACCCTCTTTCTTATTTCAAAATATTATTCATTCTTATTCGATCACAAAAAGCTCGCGGCTATTACAACATCATCAGAACTCATATCGACGAATATCAAAAACCGAAATAATACTCAATTTACCACCATAACATGATCGTCGTATATTTACACGAACCGTAAACTGCGGCAATGCGGCCCACACCGCCCCACCGTGTCACTAAACCGTAAATCGCCATAAAACCGTAAAGTTGCGTTTGAGCGCGTCTCATATAATATCGTTATTTATTGCGTTCTATTTGCTTTATTGTTTTGTCATTTTTATTATTACCTTTTTACACTAAAAAGCCCGCAGACTAGCATACGGCTCACCTGATGGGAAGCGTTCACTATAAATAAATAAATAAATATTCTCGGACATTTCACACAAGGCTATCTGATCCCAAAGTAAGCTAGGAATAATCTGCTTGTGTTATGGGTATCAGACCACGGATATTAATACTTATATACTATTATATACTTATATACTAACATTTATGGGTCGCACAAATGTTTGTCACTATAGCCTGGACGTTTGCACAGCAGAGGTGCTATCGCGCTGTCGACCATGCAAAAACCTTCTAAGGTTCAATTTGAACAACCCCATACTGTAGCCACTCAGGAAAACCCAGGCATGAGATTATGCCACAGTCTAAACCGCCATCGGACCTTACCGAGCTCGAACGCTGGATGCTGTGTTAGGATGAACGCCCTGTCTGTGGCGAGAGGTACGATGATACAAAGTAGCCATGACAATGGGACGATGCCTATTCCCATGGCAACATCAAACAATTCCAAAATTTTTTACGAACATTCATGCCTGTATCTCTAAAGGGGTAGGCAGAGGGGAATCAGACACCCACGCTTTGCCAGTACTTCTGTTGACCCCATTTCATAGGAAGATTATCTAACAAGTAACGTGAGAATCGGTAATACAAACGTTGAAAGCCTGATAGGTGGCTTAAAAAAAACCCTTGTCAGTGTCCTAACCTGCGCCTGTCCATATCGACACGGCAATACGGTCACCAACTTATAACGCATTACAAGAATGTTGAAATGTCTGCCTTTCTCTTTGGGAATGAAGACATGGCTGTATTTATGAATGTTTTTTTTTTCACATGAGGAAAATCCGTCACGTATGCTATGCTAAACTGTTAACGTCTAAAAACCACACGCCTA
This sequence comes from Miltochrista miniata, assembly GCA_933228765.1. Taxonomy (NCBI): domain Eukaryota; kingdom Metazoa; phylum Arthropoda; class Insecta; order Lepidoptera; family Erebidae; genus Miltochrista; species Miltochrista miniata. Next base: position 1,270,247 of record OW121770.1, read on the forward strand.
CGGTTTTACCACAATTACTGCCTACGGTTGGGAGCACCGGGTAAGCTCTTGAAAGAATTCCCCAATATGTATGTAAGCGTTTAAAAATTATGTAATAGGGTAGATGACATGATACAATTGTTTCCGATTGTAGCCGATAATAAACCCATGACGTAAATAAGCATATTTATCATCCAGCAATCATCAAGAGCTGAAATATGATGTTTAAACACAAACAGCAAACAAAAATAAACCCTATTTTAATTCGAAATTACTTTCACTTAAATTTACTTTGGCCTAAAATTTCAAATTAATTCATACCACGTAAAGTATGCAAACCTTTATGCCAAGAAAATAAGGTTCATATTCCCATGCACTTAAAATTTTACATTCAAGAGATAATTGGTATTATATATTTTGTTGATCGAATTTCGCTGCGAAATTTATACGGATATGTGCGCGATAACCGGTTTTGGTCGGTTACATCCGCACTGGATCGGATAAGCTTCGCACACACGACATAAATATTGCGAGGCTGACATCTGATAGGACGTACGTATTTGCTGTGGTTTTTGTACAAGTTTTCAATTGTGCTTTTTACCTATAAAGTTACGCATTTATCCCACAAGCGTCGGGTCGGCAGCGCGTGTGTAGCGCCTCTGGTGTTGCAAACGTCTATAGGCTACGGTTACCAACCTTCCGGTGGGCCGTAAGCTTGTCTGCCACCTAAGTAGTATAAAAAAAAACAAGCAGTAAGCAGAGGAATATAGTATTATACGCCCACATGTCACTATTTTTATTTTCCTCCCACATAAAATATGAAGGAGGTGAGATCGTTGCCGTGTTGAAATTGACAGGCGCAGGTTGTGATTACCCATTAATTTCAACATCGTGTACTCATAAGTTTGCACCTGTTCATTTAATTGCAATAAAAAACCTAACTTACTATTAGATAAAGAGAATGCTGCTATTGTTTTCCGCTCTTCCTATGTTTAGGTATAGTAAACCTGAATTATTCAATTTATGGCTTTCAATCATGTATTTGAACTCACGAGAACTAAGAATAGGTACCTAAGACAATTATGAATTGTACGAAGGTTCTCTAATTATTTAACGACTGAAATACAGAAAGGTTCTGTCTCGTAAATCCACCCTCTACATTAACCAACTTATCACTTCGAATACATCTTAACTTCTATTAGGTACATTAATTCTCTGCACCTGCTAGTCCTGCTACTAAACTAATTTTCCCACCAAACAACACACAACCAATAGTTTGTGCTAATACTTCGCATATGTATTGAATGCTGCTCAAAGTGTGACCAACTGGGGCCAACTTGATCGTCCAAACAAGAACCAACTAAGTCCAACTTAACTCAAGTTTAATGTGCAATGGTGGAGATTCACTCGATTTTGGGTAAAATTTATTTGCATAACACAATATAAGTACAATTACGTATTTTACCTTGTTTTTACTTCTTATTTGATCCTTTTTTTGTAAATGTTGGTGAAAGATTTTTGATATGATGTAAAGCGCTTGAAAACTTGAGACAAACATATCAACAAATTTTTAAACAGCTTGTGTAGTGTGTTTTAAAGTGTGCACGTACATATACAGAATGTCTTTTATTTCACAGCATCTCAATCAGTTTTATAGTTTTTGAGTTACCTATATGAGAACAAATGTTGTACGTTGATGACTTAGCTTAAACCCCCATTTACCCGTGGTTCTGCCACTACGCTCCACTGGTGGGTCCACGTGGAAGGTTGTCGTTAGGACTGTAGTCAGTAGCCAATTAGCCATACAGCAATGTGGTGGAACTCCAGGAAACAAAATAAGACTTGAATCGCAAAGAGTTTTTTCATCATAAGTGACATAATTCTTAGTGTTCCATGGATTCTCCACTGGCCCATAGCATGGTACAGAGGAGAACACTGCAGCTCTATTTCTATCGGCAGTATATTATCAACATATACCTACTTTTCTGTTTGCATGTTCCTGTTATGAACCCTTGCTATAAAACAACACATTACCCAATAATATCAAATCTGTCAAAACCGCACCAAACAGCGAGGCTCCATTATATTGCGAGGTTGTGGTAGGTAGGTATGAGGGTAGGTTTATTATAATTTTGAGTTTATTCTCTGTTTCAAATTTCGGCCCCATCCGTTAGAGCGTGATTGAGTAACAAACATCCAAACATCTTCACGAACTTTTACATTTCACATAAATGCGTTTGTGTGAGGGAGCCTTAATACCGTCTGCGTACCCTAAATCGCTGTTTCATAAATCTCCTACTCTAATCATCCCCGGATCAGTCAAACTGTCAATTATGTGATCATTTCACACATTTTTTTTGGTACGACTCTAACCTTTTGAAGTGGGATTATATTTTAAATGCGAGAGCTTGTGTTGGTCAACTAAAGGATTGCGTACCTACCCAAAGAGTAAAAACGGGACCCCATTACTGAAGCTTTGCTGTCCGTCCGTCATCAAGTTGTACCTATACAGCATGTTGAGGTCGTATTCAGTTTTTAAAACTTATGTACCTATAACATGAATTCTGTTGGGAGTCCTGAGATATCCTTTCGAGGGCTTACCCGGGGCTCCCAACCGTAGGCTGTTGGGCGTTACGTGAGGTTTTTTTAGTCGGTGGCAGTTATTCACGTAAAACAAAAACAACCTATAACATGAAACGCTTTTACAAGAAGCACAAAATAAAAAGACAAATGCTACCATAAACATACAGTTCATTGTGACATTCCTGAGACCTGTGGACGCACATAAACGAACCTTGTCTGTATAAATAAGTATACACACAACATTTTCCGTACGTAGCACTTAATTTAAAAATAATACTCTTGTTTTCTTTTTAGTAAGTATAAAATTATTAGCACGCGTTTCTGTACTTCGGCAAGCAACTTAATCCGCGAACACCGGTCATCTAAGCAACCAACGCTACATGAAAAAAGTTGACTGGAAAAAAAAAATAATACTCTTTTATTGTCATGACTGTAATTTGTTATTGGGACTTGTGTACTTGGAGAATGCACGGACATAATGTAACTATGTGACTATATGATTGCTAACATGACATGTAATACCTGTATATCAGAATGTTGTAATGGAATGTAAAAATGTAATGTAGTGAATTAATGATTTTATTATTATACTTAAGTTAAATTTGTACACCACTTGTGGTAGGACATAGAGTACATAACAATGTTAGAATTAAGATCTGTAACTAACCTATGTTCCACAAATAAACGTTATTTTTATTATTATTATCTTTATTTACAATTTTAAAACATATTAATTTAAATTTTTAAATACATTATATAAAAAAAATATATTTAAAAATATAAAAAAATAGTGTCCCACCGGCATCGGGTACAGGGACCAAGCTACCGGTGGTTAGGGCTGCAGAGACAGGAACCTCCTCACAATACGTGCAGTGTCTAAGAGAACTGCCTTTTGCATCTGGCCCTTGACCCAACTACCTAACCCGAGCCTCTTTAGATGTTGATCGAGGCTCTTGGCAATCAGACCATGTGCTGATAGGACTATCGGAACAATAACCGCTGAATCCACATCCCACATGTCGACAATCTCGTGAGCCAAATCCAAATATTTTATTTGTTTTTCTTTTTCTGCTTTCACGAGATTTTCGTCATGTGGGACGGTAATATCAACGATTATTGCGAAGCGCTCTGATCGATCTATTACCACTATATCAGGCTTATTGGCTACAATAGTCCTGTCAGTGATAATAGACCGATCCCAATACAATGTGCCATGACCATTTTCGAGAACTGGGTCGGGCACATACCTGTAATACGGTACCTCTGCATCCACTAGTTTATATTTCAGGGCAAGTTGCTGATGGACAATCCTGGCCACTTGGTTGTGTCTATGCAAATATTCACCATTGGCAAGACGAGGACAACCAGAAATTATATGTCTGAGAGATTCACCCGGTCGGTGGCATGCCCGACATATGTCAACCGTACCATCTCTCAAAATATACTTCCGATAGTTATTCGTCATAACAACTTCGTCAGTAATTGCACAGACAAAACCTTCGGTTTCTCCAAAAAGATCACCAAAACGTAGCCAGGATACTGATGCTAATAAATCTACATCGGACCCATGTAAGGCCCGATAGAATCGTCCATGCAGCTCTTTGCCCGGCCATATCTCCTTGCGATCATTAGTAGTTAGTATTGCTGGTTTGTGCCAGTTCTCTTTGGCAAGAGAAAGAGGGGTCAGTCCGCTGTCTATTGTTACCACATCCCGATGCATACCCACGTCCGCATGTAGGAAATATTCCCTAAGGTTGTATATCTCACGGTTGTGTAACGTCTTGATATTTAAAAATCCACGACCACCACATTTCCGTGGGATATACAACCTCATTACAGACGAACGCGGATGATGCATTCGGTTTGCGGTCAACAACGAGCGGACTTTTCTATCCAGGGTGTCCAGTTCTGTCTGAGTCCATCTCAGTATGCCGAAGGAATACCGCGCACCTTGTTACCTCCTGATAAAAGACTTCTCAGTACTTTTTTCAGGCGGCCAAGGAAACGATCCATCAACGCTTGTTTCATGCCTGTCTCAGCAATACCTAATGCCTGCGACATACCAAGATATTTGTAGGTTTCAGTCGCGGAGAGGGATTTAAGTTTTGTGAAATCTGAAAGCTGTACTCTTTCAGATTCCACAATCCGTCCCTTCTTTACATGCATGACGGCACATTTATCTACACCAAATTCCATTTTGATAGAATTACTAAAGGTTTCAGTGATCTTGAGTAACTCTATCAAGTGGGAATTGGTGCAGGCAAATAATTTCAAGTCATCCATGTACAGAAGGTGGGAAACAACTTGACCTCCTCTCCGAAACTGATAGCCTAGCCCTGAATTCTCCAGTAAAGTACTGAGAGGATTCAGTGCTAGACAAAACCATAAGGGACTCAGACTATCACCCTGAAATATACCCCTCTCAATCCTGACAGGCTCACCGTTCCCAAGCATCTGACGACATCCTGGATAAACAAGAGCCGTTCTCCATTGCCCCATACATGCCTGCAGGAAGATGCGAAGAGTTGTATCAACTTTATACAACTCCAGCACCCTCAGCAGCCATGTATGTGGTACGGAATCGTAGGCTTTCTTGTAATCAATCCAGCATGTTGCCAGATTTCTCCGGTTACGACGAACCTGCTGATTAATGGCCATGTCAAGAATAAGGAGTTCTTTAGTACCACGTGACCCGCTTCTACATCCATTTTGAGAGTTGGACATTATGGAATTATTTTCTAAATGAGACGATAATTTGACTCTCAAAACAGATGTGAGAAGCTTATAGACCGTAGGCAAACAAGTTATCGGTCTATAATTTTTCGGGTCCGTGGTACTACCAGATTTATAGAGAAGGTGTGTGATACCTGACGTCATAAAAGATGGGAGCGACCCAGACTCAAGTAATGATTGAAAGCAAGATGCCAGACAATCATGTGAGCTACGAAACCATTTTAACCAAAAATTGTGCAGCCCGTCCGGCCCAGTTGATTTCCAATTGGGCAACGAACGAACTGCACTGGCAATGTCATCAGGTGTTATTGTGACAGGTGCCATGGTCTCAATAGACTCGCATGATCGCCCGACATCCCGCATCCAATCACACTCTGTATGACTAATAGGCGCCGACCAAATACCTTTCCAAAATGTGATTGTGGTTTCGGCATCAGGTAGGCACATATTAGTTACACTTGAATCGGTTTGCTCCCATCTTCTATATATACACCTCTCATCTTTTTGGAACGAACGATTCTGAGTATACCTATCCACTCTTTTCTTGTATCTGCGTATACGGTTTGCCCACGCATAAATTTTCTGCTTCAGGTAGTCAATACGTTCTGTGACCCGTACAGAGTATTCGCGAGGACTAATATCAGTCCCCGCAAATGCACGAGTCACAAAACGCATCACTCTAGGTCGAGTATTACCCGCCCTGAAGCAGCATAGCTTACCAATGAGCACCCTAGTCTCGGTGATACGACGCTCAATTCTGCACTGCCAGACTGGAACAGCCTGTCTAGGAGCTAGCTCAAATTTAGGAAATTTGACACCAGCTACCCGACATACTGCTACAGCTGCGCAATACAGAATTGAGTGTGCGTCACTAATATCTACACAAGTATTAAAATAACTTGGTAGAACCGAGTCCAGGGTACTCACTAGGGCCATGTTTTTTTTATGCGTAGGCAAACGCGGTATACGTGGGCGACACTTGGGATCACACAACTTATACTCTTGAATCGTTCGCTCCAAAACACTCCTTAGTTCATCATTGTATTGTGTACTTACTGTAGTAGCACTATCATCCACTACTTCATCAATAAGTACGTCATTTTGTTTGAGACGAAGTAGGGATGACGATGCTACACTGTAGCTCTGAGCGAAGCCTCTCAAGCACGGCATCATCCAACAGATGATTCCGTTGTATGACCCGCACCTGATCCGATAGCCGCTGTGCCGACACGCTGATAGTTGGTTCAAGAGCCTGAAACAAAGGCAGCAAACGAACACGGTACGCAGTGAGGTTAGTTCCTCCCTCTGTAGCCGCAAAATATGCCCGCATGACGTTTTCGTTCATAGAAGAAGTCCATCGCATGCGGTGCACATTACCACCGGTAGCGGGGGCCCTATTCGAGGCCGGTGGGCCTCGGGGTCCCAAGCAGGTCGGTGGCCGGGTCCTCCCCTGCCGACGTGCAGGTGTTGGCGACGTCGGCGGAGAGAAATACTCGTCGCTGCTGCTGGAGCTCGACGCCTCAGCAACAATCTGTTCCTTGTGCTGCGAGGCGGAGCTGTGCGACGAGTCCGGTGATGTTTTTTGTGCAACAGTGCTCCTGGCTGTCGATCTTGTGAGCATTTTAGTACATTTTTACATAATCAAAGAACTTTAACCATGTTTGACATGACATTTGTCTTGTCATTTTCTTCTGAAAATTTCTTCATCGTATTTATTGCTTTAAACATCTTTTCTATTGTAATTTTTATGGTAGGTTTTGATTTTTCCAATATTTTATAAAATGAGGCACTCAATGATATAAAAATATAGTAGTTAACTGTAAAAAAAATAATTTTTGATGCTTTGATAAAAATATACTCTCTTGCTCTTTGGTGGGGTTGCCAGGTTATTAAAATGTTAAAATAATGTTTAATTATTATTCCTCTTTATTACATATAAACAACATATAAATTTACATTTTTAAATGTACATATAAAAAATACATTTAAAAATATAAAAAAATAGTTTTCCACCGGCATCGGGTACAGGGACCAAGCTACCGGTGGTCAGGGCTCCAGAGACAGGAATCTCCTCACAATGCGCGCCGTGCTCAGCAAAACCGCCATTTGCATCAAGCCCTTGACCCAACTGCCTAAAGAGAGCCTCTTAAGATGTTGATCGAGGCTCTTGGCGATCAGACCGTGTGCTGATACGACTATCGGAACAATAATCGCTGAATCTACATCCCACATGTCGACAACCTCGTGAGCCAAGTCCAAATATTTTAATTGTTTATCTTTTTCTGCTTTCACGAGATTCTCGTCATGTGGAACTGTAATATCAACGATTATTGCGAGGCGCTCTGATCGATCTATTACCACTATATCAGGCTTATTGGCGACAATAGTCCTGTCAGTGATAATAGACCGATCCCAGTATAACGTGACACGACCATTCTCTAGAACTGGGTCGGGCACATACCTGTAATATGGTACCTCTAAATCTACAAGTTTATACTTTAGAGCAAGTTGCTGATGGACTATCCTGGCTACTTGGTTGTGTCTATGCAAATACTCGCCATTGGCAAGACGAGGACAACCAGAAATAATATGTCTAAGAGATTCACCCGGTAGGTGACATGCCCGACATATGTCAACCCTACCATCTCTCAAAATATATTTCCGATAGTTATTCGTCATGACAACTTCGTCTGTAATTGCACAAACAAAACCTTCAGTTTCTCCAAATAAATCACCGAAACGTAACCAAGATACAGATGTTAATAGATCTACATCGGGCCCGTGTAAGGCCCGATAAAATCGTCCATGCAACTCTTTGCCCCGCCATATCTCCTTGCGATCATTAGTAGTCATTATTACTGGTTTGTGCCAGTTCTTTTTGGCAAGAGCAAGAGGGGTCAGTCCATTATCTATTGCTACCACATCCCGATGCATACCCACGTCAGCATGAAGGAAATATTCCCTAAGGTTGTATACCTCACGATTGTGTAAGGTCTTGGCATTTAAAAAGCCACGACCACCACACTTTCGTGGGATATACAACCTCATTACAGACGAACGTGGGTGATGCATTCGGTTTATGGTCAACAGAGAACGGACTTTCCTATCCAGGGCGTCTAATTCAGTCTGAGTCCATCTAAGTATGCCGAAGGAATAGATTAAGATTGGCATGGCCCAACCGTTGATAGCCCGCACCTTGTTACCGCCCGATAAAAGACTTTTCAGTACTTTTTTCAGGCGGCCAAAGAAACGGTCCACCAACGTTTGTTTCATGCCAACCTCTGTAATACCTAATGCCTGCGACATACCCAGATACTTATAAGTTTCAGTCGCGGAGATGGATTTAAGTTTTGTGAAATCAGAAAGATGTACTCTTTCAGATTCCACAATTCGTCCCTTCTTTACATGCATGACAGCGCATTTATCTACACCAAATTCCATTTTGATAGAATTACTGAAAGCTTCTGTGACTTTTAGTAACTCTATCAAGTGGGAATCGGTGGAGGCAAATAATTTCAAGTCATCCATGTAAAGCAGGTGGGAAACAACTTGACCTCCTCTCCTGAACTGATAGCCTAGCCCTGAACCCTCCAGTAAGGTACTGAGAGGATTCAGCGCCAGGCAAAACCATGAGGGACTCAGACTGTCACCCTGAAATATACCCCTCTTGATCCTGACAGGCTCGCCATTCCCAGGAACCTGACGACATCCTGGATATACAAGAGCCGTTGTCCATTGCCCCATACATGTCTTCAAGAAGGTGCTAAGAGTTGCATCAACTTTATACAACTCCAGCACCCTCAACAGCCATGTATGTGGCACTGAATCATAGGCCTTCTTGTAATCAATCCAGCATGTCGCAAGGTTTTTCCTGTTACGACGAACCTGCTGATTAATGGCCATGTCAAGAATAAGGAGTTCTTTAGTACCACGTGACCCGCTTCTACATCCATTTTGAGAGTTGGACATTATGGAATTATTTTCAATGTGTGTTGTTAATTTAACTCTCAAAATAGATGTGAGAAGCTTATAGACCGTTGGTAAACAGGTTATCGGTCTATAATTTTTAGGGTCCGTAGTACTACCGGATTTGTAGAGGAGGTGTGTTATACCCGAAGTCATAAAACATGGAAGCGACCCGGACTCAAGTGATGACTGAAAACAGGATGCCAAACAAGCATGTGAGCTATGAAACCATTTCAGCCAAAAATTGTGCAGTCCGTCCGGCCCAGTTGATTTCCAATTGGGCAACGAACGAACCGCACTGGCTATGTCACTAGATGTTATTAGGACTGGTTCCATAGTCTGTATCGACTCACATGATTGTTCGACATCCCGCATCCACTCACACTCTGTATGACCAACAGGTACCGACCAAATGCCTCGCCAGAATGTACTTGTGGTTTCAGCATCTGGTAGGCACCTATCAGTCACACTCGAATCGGGTTGCTCCCATCTTCTATACACCCATCTCTCATCCTTTTGGAACAAGCGATTCTGAATATAGCGATCCACTCTCTTCTTGTACCTCCGTATGCGGCTCGCCCACGCATAAATTTTCTGCTTTAGGAAGTCAATACGTTCTGTGACCCACACTGAGTATTCGCGAGGACTGATATCGGTCCCCGCGAATGCACGAGTCACAAAACGCATCACTCTGGGACGGGTGTTCCCTGTCCTAAAGCAGCTTAGTTTACTAATGAGTACCCTGGTCTCAGCGATGCGACGCTCAATTCTGCATTGCCAGACTGGAATAGACTTGGGTCCAGTGGCCGGCTCAAATTTCGGAAATTTTACACCAGCCACTCGACACAATGTTATAGCCGCGCAATACAGAATTGAGTGTGCATCACTTATATCTACACAAGTATCAAAATAGCTTGGTAGAATAGAGTCCAGGGTACCCACTAGCGCCAAGTTCTTTTTATGCGTAGGCAAGCGCGGTATTCGTGGACGACTCATGAGATCACAAAATCTATATTCCTGAATCGTTCGCTCCAAAACACTCCTTAATTCATCATTATACTGTGTACTTACCGTAACCATATCATCCACTTCTTCGTCAATGGGTACTAAAGATTGTGAATCGATGATATTATTTGTTTCACTAGGTATACTAGATTGAGACGAAGTAGGGATGATAATGTTAGACTGTACTTCTGAGCGAATCCTCTCAAGCACGGTATCGTCCAACATATGACTACGCTGGATGACCCGCACTTGATCCGATAGCCGCTGTGCCGACACGTTCACGGTTGGTTCAAGAGCCTGAAACAAAGGTAGCAAACGAACACGGTACGCAGTGAGGTTAATTCCTCCCTCTGTAGCCGCAAAATATGCCCGCATGACATTTTCATTCATTGACGAAGTCCATCGCATGCGGTGCACATTACCACCGGCAGCGGGGGCCCTATTCGAGGCCGGTGTGCCTCGGGGTCCCAAGCTGGCTGGCGGCCGGCCTCTCCCCTGCCGACGTACAGGTAGTGGCGACGTCGGTGGGGAGAAATACTCGTCGCTGCTGCTGGAGCTCGACGCCTCAGCAACAATCTGTTCCTTGTGCTGCGAGGCGGAGCTGTGCGACGAGTCCGGTGATGTTGTTTGTGCAACAGTGTTCCTGGCTCTCGATCTTGTAAGCATTTTAGTATATTTTTTCCATATTTTTACATAATATTCTTGTTTGACATGACGTTTGTCATGTCATTTTTGTCTGAAAATTTCTTCTTCGTATTAATTGATTTATTCATAATTTCTATTATCATTTTTATTGTTGGTTTCGCTTTTTCTAATATTTTATATAATGTGGCACTTAATAATTTAGAAATATAGTAGTATTCTGGAAAATAAATATTTTTTTTATTCTTTGATAGAAAATATACTTTCTTGCTCGTCTGTGGGGTTGCCAGTTTATTATTTATTTTTTATAATTATTATTATGTAGATGGGGCTACATCACGTTGACCTCTAGATTTGAGGCAAACGGCAAAACTAAAATAAAACTAACGGCAAAATTATTATTATTATCTTATTTTCTTTTTGTTAAGAGCTATATTACATTGACCGCTACAAACAACGTAAATATTCAAAAATCATCAATCCATATGCCAGCTGGCTGCCATCAATCTCTGATTTTCCTTGACGAAATTATACCCGTCTCGCTCACTCGTATGCCATGTCATGTTTGCGTGAATGAGCAAAACAGATTATTGATGTTTGTGTAATCAAAGCGTTGTTTTGTGAGTGGAGTTTCTAGGAAAATGGGTTGTAGTTTTTTGTTTACTGAAATGAGTTACTGTGATTATGATGATTTCGAACTTATATTGTCAGATGACTGACATACATAAATATAGTCTTACATTTATCCCCGAAGAGGTAAGCAGAGGCATAGTATACGCCCACATTTCACCTTGTAGTTTTAATGTCCCACTTAATAGGTAGTTAGCTATAGCCGTGTTGAAATGGACAGGCGCAGGGCGTGACGACTTACGACCCACAGGCGAAATTTTCAAAGCCGCCCATAAGGCCCTCAACTTCACTTAACCCCTCACGCGCCAGGCCTCGATTTGCAAAAATGCTCTACGCGTCGGCGTCTTTTTGAGATTTCTTTTTATTTTTGAGAGGGCTTTTGAAAAAACGAAGAATTTCAGAATGTAATGACAGTAACATAGTATAAATTATACCTTCTCGGCTTCAGAACAAGTTTATCTATACCTACTGTATTTCAATAGCTTTGCGCAAAAATGTAAACAAACCCATTTGATCCTATATAGGGTAAGTCATTGGACAGTTAAGCAAATAAAGTAGTTAAAATATTTTTATTCCGTCGTCTAATATAGTAACTTAGGTATTGTAGAGATATTTTGAAACTTGATTAAATGAGCTATCGTAAGAATAATTTAAAAATCTTATATCTTGTAAAAAGTTGCAAAATATCAGTGTTATAAAAAATATGACATTTTATGTACCTATTTATTAGACAAAATTTATAATTATTGGACAGTAAATAACAGTTATTGGACAGTCGGTAAATATAGGGAAATAATAGTTATAAAAGTAATTCAACAACATATAAAAATATTGAGGTTTTTATAATATTAACAAAGTTGCTTTTCTAAAGCTTAAATACCCATATAAAATTCTGTTAACTAAACAGTGAGCAAATTCTTCATCATCAAACTTTAATCTGTCTTGATAATTGGAGATCATGAAAATTTAAATAAATAACATCACAAAAAAATAAAATTAATAAAGAAATTAAGTAAAAAGCAACTAAATATTATTATCTGGACCATCTTGGTCTTAAAAAATTAAATAATTAAATAAATAAAACAAAAAATATTTTTTCTCTATCTCTATTATCTTTAGGTTTTCCGTTTCCCTTAACTCCCTGAGTGCTAAATACAAATTATTTGGGTCATTATTCTTCTTTTTTCCCTTAGGCATTTTGTTTTTTGACTCCAATTTGCAAGGGAGGTACCCGGTTTTTTCGAACTAAATCGACTGTTTCTCATGAGTAGAATTATTATACTTGTATAAACGTTTACTCGACGTTGACGACGGTCGGTGTATTTGCGTAAGTACATAAAATTAAGTATAATTTTATTGCCGGTACATACATAACCTTGTTACTTCTTACCATAAGTCTCGCTCGCACCGCGCTGACGTTCGGGCGTTTTCGTGTCAGCTATGGCGGTTAATACGTTAAAATGTGTTAATTGTAATATTATAATAAGTGAAGTGTTAGCCTTCATTCAGAACAAGAATGATGTTATGGATACTGAAAGCCTGATTAGGATATGTGTATCCGCCTTCTCAGCCTCGGATATCGAAGATGCAAAGAAATTACTGTTTGAATCCGTGACTACCAACCGGCGAAATATTTCGCGACGTAAAGACGGGAAGAAGCAAAAAGACCTCGAGGACATGATTTGTTTAATTAAGGAAATCGATCCGGATAAAATCCCTGTCTTCGTAGCGAGAGATTTACAAAAACTGCCTCCAATATCGTTCGATCACGTAGACGTAACGAAAATATTAAAAGATCTGCTAGTGTTGCGCGCCGAGTTAAGTGATATTAAAAGTAGTTATATTACTAAAAGTGATCTGGAATTAGCGTTTAAAGAAAATAATAAGATTTCCGAAAATCTTATACCAAATCCGATCTTTAATTCCCGTGTGAATAAAGTGAGGGGTGGAGGGTACAATTATCTAGACAGCGGGCCGTTTGGATTGTCGCCGGCGCGAGCGGCGCCGGACCTTTCTACTCAGCTGACCGGTTGTATGACTCATCAACAGGCGCACGCTCAACGTACTGACGACGACGGCGACAGTCCGAAATATCGTTCTATCGTTAACACCGTACAAAGAGCTCCATCATCAATATAATTCGCGTTTAATTGCACTTACTTATTAATAATATGAATACCCGTAGTCGCAGAGCTCTCGGCCGCCAGCAGGAGGAAACCAAACTTCAGTTGGTGTTGCTGGAGCTTAAATCTAAAACAGAGCTCTGTGAACAGTTGGAAAAGGAAAGAGAAGAAAATGAAAACTTATTGATAAACGCTCTGAATGACACAAAAAAATTAAAATGCGAATTATCAAAACTTCATGTTAGTTATGATGACATTGTTGCGGAGCGGGACCACCTTCAGTCAATAGTAGATAGGTTCCAAGAGTGCAGTGACGAGTATGAGAAAACCTTGAGGAGGACTACCTTTCTGGAACAGGAGCTAAGGGATGCCCAGGGACATCTCACACCTGGAGGAAGCTGCTGAGAAAGTTACTGCTCAACAAACTGATAGTCTTTATAGTGAGTTAATGAGTGGTATCCCGCAGTTTATTCCTTCTGCAAATTCTCAAAACCTGGACTTGACTACTATAGATCTTACAGGTGACAGTGCATATCCACAGGACAAGTCGGTTTTGTTTTGCAGCAGAAATAAACTAAAAAAATATCTTAAAATTAAAAAGTTTATACAAAAATAAAAAAAGCAATTAAAATTCCATAAAATGTTAATCAAGAAGTGTAAAAATATAGATTCTTGTTTAAAATTTAGAGAACAAGCTAAATTGTCAATGTTAGAGCTGGAACAATGCCATTTAAGATATTGCACTGACACACAAAAATTTGAATCAAAAATACAAAGTTTGCAATTTGAGCTACAATATATGACTAAAAAATATGAATGGCCCCTTAAGGACTTTACTAAATGTTCTTTAACCATAGATAAGGTATTCAAAACATCAAATGATAACACTGAGCGCCTTAATTGTTTCCTAAAACAATATTGACTAATAAGAGTTTTTGTTTATAAGTATAGATGTCGCTCTTTGTTTGTTGTTATCTTATTATTTGACATTCAAAAGCGACTGTCCAATAACTATTCGGTGTCCAATGACTGTCTGGTTTACCCTATCCATAGTTACTTGCAGTTGAATATTTACCCTGATTATATTCCAGTATCCAGGATTCATACAGTGTTCTTACAATCATTTCGACACCAAATAACTTCTTTATGACAGTTTATTTTCATTTCAAATACCTTTTTTTTTTAAATCTTTATTTTAAAGGATTTTTATCCTAATGGATATGTCAATCCTATCGTAACCTATTACATTTTATACACAGAAAAGATATAAAAGAATATTAATAAAGTATTTAAAATAAACTTAACTAATCTATCTTAATTTACTGGTTCAAGAGAGTCATTCACAAGAGGCAACCAAATGATACATTGCCACTGCTACTTCAGATCTTGGAGTAGATAGAATGGACTGTATTACACCCATGTCACACATGTTAATTTTAAACTCACTTATGAATGACTCTCTCTGAAGCCGATTTTTCCTGCATTCTAATATTAAATGATGTACATCATCTAAAGTGCCACATTCCTCACAATTAGGTGACTCAGATATGTTCATCAGGTATGCAAACTTTTTAGAAGGGTAATGTCCTGAACGTATCCTTATTCCTAATTTTATTACATATCTATTCAGTTTGGCATTCATGAACCACGGAGTTCGCATGGGTTCACTTTGTATAGTTTTGTACCATATACCCTTGGACTTCGACCGCTCATCAAAGTACTCTTTCCATTGAGCGTAACAGAGACTTTTAGATCTAGATAGTACCTCAGAGTAATAGACAGGAGCTATGGTACTTCGACCTGTGGTACATGCTAACTTTGCCAACTGATCTGCTTGTTCGTTGCCACGTAACCCAATATGAGCCGGCACCCATTGAAAATTGAGGCTTTTACCACTCTGAGCTAACTGATATACTTTATGAAGTACAGCGTAGGCTGTCGGTACACCTCTGTGTCCAGAGACGCATCGAGCCAGGTGCTGTAGTGCACTTTTACTGTCGGTCAAAACCACTATATGAGCAGCGTCGCAGGACGCAACATATGTAAGGGCTTCTGAGATAGCCAAAAGCTCCAACGACATAATAGATATACAACTATTAATTTTAAAAGTTCCTATATGAGAGTGAAGAGGGGCTACATATGCTGCTCCTCTACCCATTTTGTTTTTCGATGCATCAGTATACACTTTAAACCAGTCGCCATATTTTAAACTTAATTCCTGTACAACATTTGCCCGCAAGGAGTTGATCTCCTGGTTGTTCTTAGCACCTTGAATAGCATCTAAATTTACAACGGAATTTATTGCGTTTTGCATTCGCGACTGAGATACACCTATATCTTTATTGCTATAATATACCACAAAGTCATCGGCGTATTGAGAAATACAAACATCACTACCGTGTATTGTCTTGCAAATACCATGAGTGGCAATGTTAAAAATGAGCGGAGACAGAGGATCTCCCTGCGCCAGGCCCATACTTGTCCACCTTGTGAACACTGTCTCCCCCGCTTCCGATCTAATGTTCAGATGTCTTTCACTTAAAAAGGACCACAAATATTGGCAAATCTTAGTACCAACTTTTAGTTCATCTAAAATGGAGAGTGTCCTATCAATTAATATATTGTTGTAAGCATTTTTTATATCTAGGAAGCAAGCAGTCGTTGGAACATTTTTAGACTGTGAGATTTGAATGTGTGTAACTATTCTAGCCAAACTATCTATACAAGAGTGAGCTTTTCTAAATCCAACAGTATAAGGTGTAAATGTCATTAATCTTTCTATGTGCCATTCCAATCGCCTTAAAATTAAACAGTGAAATATTTTACAAATACAGGACATTAGTGATATGGGTCTAAGCTTTTGACTAGATGCATTTTGGCCAGTTTTAGATATGGCTACCACAGTAATTTTACGCCACTGATCTGGTATCTGTCCTGTATTCAATATTTGGTTAAATATATCGAGTAAGAATGTTTTTCCATTATCGGGCAAATTATAAATCATGGAATAAGTGATACCATCTGCTCCAGGTGCTGTATCTTTTTTCTTTAAGCATATATCGAGTTCTGAGGGTGTAAAATCTGATTCTAGTAAGTTATTGTGTGAAGTGAAAGTAGGCCTAAAACTTGTTACCGAATCGGGTGTAAGTGATTTAAGCAATTCTTTTTGATCATCTAGAGGGACAGAGCTTTTTTTCTGACGTATTCCCTTCACAAAACGCATACGGCGCCACATATCAGTGACGCTTATTTTCTCATTTATAGAATCATAAAATTTTTGACGGCTTTGGTATTTCGCGTCACGGATAAGTTTATGGGATGATTTGGTTTCATTTTCTAACATTGTGAAATTTTGTGGTGTCGGATTACGACGGAAATTGGTTAATGCTAATCGCCGTCTTGCCACCGCATGTGACAAATGTTGGTTCCAATATTCACGTGGCTTAAAATTAGCTTCTGGATTCATACAAATTTTAATAAATGGAACACTAAGATCAATTGCCTTGTTAATCTGACCCTCGAAAATATCATACTTTAGTTGTAAATTACAATGTGTTTCTTGATTTTGTGTATTCGTAAAAGAATTTAAAGTATCACTAGTAAAGATTTCCCAATTTATTCTTTTGTAATTTCGTTTCGTAAGTGGAGGTTGGTCGGCATGGTAAATAGTATTTATTCTAATGCAAAAATGATCACTACCTAGATTTTCTTGGAGTGTTTTCCATTCGTAATTAACCACTATGTCAGATGAAATAAACGTAATATCAGGAGATGATTTCTGTAGCTGCCCATTGCACATTTTAATACGAGTCACTGAATGATCGTTTATGGGAATAAATCCATTATTCAAGGCCGAATCAGCTATCTGATTTCCCCTAGAGTCTGTTTTGTTAGACCAATTGCTATGGTGCCCATTAAAGTCACCTCCTATAATGGTCTTGCCAGGGTACATGGAGAATATTTCATCCCAGTCTGATACCGATGTCCTGATTGAAGAGGGGCAATATATCGAGAAAATATGTTGTAGATTGCTACAGTTTAATAATTTAAGATGGAGTATCTCTATATCTGTATTGCTTATGTTTGCTGACCCTACACAACACCGAATAGATTTATGCGTTATAATTGCCACTCCGCCGTAAGAATCGTCTCTGTCCTTTCTATAAATATTATATCCCCTTATATTTAAATTATTCTCAGGATCAAGCCAAGTCTCGCTTATTAAAGCTACATGGATTTTTTCTTGTATTAAGAGCTCCCCAAAACTAACAATTTTTGGTCGAAGGCTTCGAGAGTTCCACTGAAGTATTTTAAAATTAATGTTCTTACTTACTCTATTATCCATTGGTATTGAATAGTCCTATAGCTTTCTCTAATAAAATACCTTCAACACACATATTCTTTAACAGGGTTTTAATTTCGTCAAAAATCACCTTTAATACATCCCAGACAATTTCTTCGATCGACTTCTTTGCCAACAGTATTACCCGTATTTTCTCTAAAAATATTTTTAAACTACTATTCTTTTTCTTAGGCTCTTCATCTCTCAAAGTGTTACTTTCTTCTTCATTGCTTTGTATAGTTGAGTCCTGATTCCAGATATTTTCTTCTCGGCCGGCCTGAATAACTTTTCTCTTGCTTTTTTTGGCAGTCTTTGTCGGCTTTTTGGATAAGTTGGTAACAAAATCAGAATCATCTATTTTTTCATGGTGTACATCCGCTCTGGTAGCCACATCTCGGTAGGTTTTTCCTATAGTCGAAATGGACTGCGGTATAGCCTCGTTGGTTTGGACGACAGAAGACATTATAATACTGTTTTTTTCTTTTTCCTGGTATAGTACTTTTTCTAGTGCTTTTTTATATGTTATCCCTTCTTGACTCATAATGACACGAATATTTCTCTCCCTTTGAAACTCTGGACAGGTCTTATCTAGCACAAAGTGAGGCTTTTTGCAGTTCAGGCATTTTACATCCTTCATTGTACAATTAGAATGTTGATTATCTCCACATTTAGGGCATATTAACTTTTTGGGCGGGCAAAATTTTATAATGTGTCCAAACTTCCAACAACCAGAGCATTGGGAAACAGGAAATATATAGGGTTCAACTGGAATTCTATATCCATATGCTGATACATAAGAGGGGAGGGTTGAACTGTCAAAACCAACTCTTACGGATTCGCAGTCTATCCACTGGCCATCTGTTGCCCTTCTCTTAAGTCTTTTTACAGATATGATTTTAGAGACACACTCCAAGCTCTCCAAGATTTCCTGCTCCTTCAATTCGAGGTCTATACCCTTGACTAATCCATACGAAATTTTAACTTCATAGCTCTTATAACAGCGATAGTCTAGGTCTTCAAATTTCTTACACTTTAAAAGCTTCTCTGCGGCTATATTCGACTCGAATTGTATAAAAACTTTGAATGCTGATTTATACTTAATCCTAGATATACCTTGTATATTCAAACTTTGTAGTAGTTTTGCCATAGCCATTTGTTTTGGTAACTCCTTTAATGACGTCACGCATACTTCGTAATTTTGAGTCACTGTTTCTTCCGTCTCGGAATCATTCAATGACGCTCGCATACGTTGTTCTATCAATGAATCCCTACGTAATAAGCGCTTAGGTTTTCTTCTTACCACTGTAATAAATTCATCGTCAGTACTCGCACTTTGAGTGTCTCGCTCTTTTCTTTTCAAAGATTGCGGTATTTGTTCCATTTCTCCAAAGTTATTTGCTGATATGTTGCTTAGTATACGTTCATATTCATTAACAATTTCCGTATCACTTTTCTCACAATTGTCTATTATGTTTTCATCACTATTATCGTTCGACATCATAATTCATAATGAGGGTAGATAAATCAAATTAAATTAAATCGATAACACTGCCTGTCACGCGCGCGCACCGTATGACGACTCGCGTCAGACTCCATTTCAAATACCTACTCAGGATAGTAAAAAATAGAATGATTTGTCATACTATAATTTTCTACTCATTTGTCTTAGACATCATTGTCAAAACATGACATGTTTACATTATTGCCAGATCGGGCAGGATTGGACTATAACTATTTACATGTTTCAAAAAATAAAAAATTAAAAAAAATAACAAAAAATAAATATCAACGACCAATGACGACAGTCTCTGTTGACGGCTGTTATGTTCAAATGAAGAACGGAATCGCGTTGCGCCAATTTGCTTATGTGCTTATATGTATCATAAAACGTGGGAGGGGTTAACGACTGTCATTTTACTGGATAGTTTTGCGAAAGTGACCCTCAGTCGCCTCTTACGACACCCTCGAGAAGAATTGGGGTGGCGTTTTGTAGTCTTTACCGTTGCAGATTTAGTACAGTAATCAAACTTTTGTGTATAATTTATGATAATTACAGAATTTAACTAGGTATTTAAAAAAAAATATAACTCAAATATAAATTGTAAGCATTTCATAAAGTAGCACTGGTGGAGTTGAAACCCTTGTCTTAATAATTATTCATTAATTCATTTTGTACACTAAATAATTTAGAATTATGACAAGTACCTTCTAAGTCTTACTGTTGGACACAAAAATTTCATTATTAATTCATTTTTAGGGTTCCATACCCAAAGGTTAAGAACGGTACCCTATTCATGAGGTTTTGCCATCCGTTTGTCTATCTGTCTGTCCGTCACGAGTCTGTATCTTAGGAGCCGTAATGCTAGAGAGCTGAAATTTTCACAGAAAATGTATTTCTGCGGCCGCTATTACAATTATAATATTAATTTCCATACAACAAACGTGACTTTTTTAAGTTTTTTTAGTACGGAACCCTCCGTACGCAAGTGTGACTCGCATTTGCTTATACTCAGATTTGCAACAGTTACCAAGTTTGATAAACGTTGGTTCTGACGCTGAAAATTTTTTTTTTATTCCGCTTAGGTGACATACAAGCATACGGTCAACCAGATGGACTGATGGTAATGTAGCCCATGAATGTTTGCAACACCTGAGGCGCTACACTCGCGCTGCCGACTTTCGAACTTTCTCAGATCCCAAATTAAAATATTCAAGAATATCACCAATAAAATGCCTAAGGCTCAAAATACAAAGGAATGGTATCGCAGTTTTTCGGTTCCGAGCAAGCCTCAGCTGACAGTGGTGTAACTACTTACTAAAGACTAGGTCATGGCAGAGTGATGGAAAACTCAAACCAAAACTTAAACCAATTCATCTGGCCATCATAACAATAATCTGGAAAGTGGTTGCTAGAAGGCTGCGTCCAGCATTGGACTGAGACTGAAGTCAAAACTGTGATCGTGATCGCGTTCTCGCAGTAGCTAAACTCCTATCCATCAAAACAAAAAAGAAAAACTGAGCACAAAAATGTTTTCCAAAAACAATTCATCAAACGCACATGCGCCACTGTGACCAACATTGTGCCACACATGCGGTCAGCTTTTTATACAATTTTCCAACGTTTTGGTAGCCATGCTTGCGGAGCTAGAGGTCGGTTTCTACACGACAGAGTGATGAGCGGGATATAGTGAACTGAACGGGTTTATTCTTAATGAAATTAGTTTCTTTTCCATCAACAATGGCTTTAAAAATGTCGCATTTCTTCATTTCTATTTGATGAGACGAATGAAATGATAAAATTGGCCAAGTGGCCTGGTTGAATTTTAGTATTTTTATTATAGCGGCAACAGAAAAACTACATCATCTGTGACAATTTCGGCATTCTTAATATTACGGTTCTTGAGATACGGCATTCTTAATATTACGGTTCTTGAGATTCTCAATGGTTCCGTACCCTTTGGGCACGAAACCCTAATTTTGAACGTCCAGTGGGTTTACCCGCACCATTTACTACTGGAAAATCAAGTACCTACCTATGCACATACTTATAGAATTCGGGACTTCACGCGAAATACTGTTTACTTACATTCACCGAAATCCCGAATTCTATAAGTATGAGTGTTAGAAACCGCGATAGTTTAAAAATAAAAGTACCTATGCAGTTTACTGTTGCGAGTTAAGCAGATTCGTTAATGAGCCCGCTCAGCTAGCGGTGCGACCCGGGTTGAAGGGTATAGGGAACTGGGTCGCGGGTCACAGACATAGCTGCGTTGCGGATTTTTGTTAATTCTGTGCGGCCATTTGTGTGTTGGAACAAACGGGTGAAGCATCGATTGGAGCTTTTTTATGTTTATGGTCGTACATTTTTTGCTGTGCTGTTTAGAGGTGTAGCATATATTTTTGTTTTGCTTGTAAGTAAAGTTTGCTTGTAAGCAAAATAAAAATAAAATAAGTTTTTGGATACTTATTTTAAAATGCGATTAATTTTGCATCTCTATTATTTCAATTTCTGTTAACCTATACAGTCTTAGGACGACTGCTAACAAAGATCTGAGAAATATAACTAACCGGATAATAATTTATTTAGTCTGAGCTTGCCGGTTGATTAGTAAATTTACGTTTAAGATTTAATTTTTTTTATACCACTAGAGTGGCAGACAAGCATACGGCCCCACTAGATGTACCGGTGGTCACCGCAGCCTATGGACGCTTGCAACACCAGAGGCGTCACAATCGTGCTGCCGACCCTGTAAAAACCTTCTAAGTCCCCTTTTGAAGAACCCCATACTCCATTATAAGTAGATTTTAATAGGGAAATCTATACCAAATATCCTAAACTAGACACACTACGTGAATTTTAATTATGTACTACGCTTACGAAAGTATCGTATACTCACTAATAAGTTTAAAAATCACTTAGAAAACCTCGATGAAGCCAAAAGATATGTTAAAATCACAAGTGCTAATTATTTCGGCACCCTATTTGTTTCTTTACACAAAAATAAATAAGGTCAATATTGTATTTTCCAGGGCTGATACTTTTAATGTGCCATCAAATTTACTTAGTTAGGTCTGTCGGTACAAAGGGTCACCGGATTTGCATTTAAATAGAATTCACGCGACGCAGCCAGATTGGGAAAGAACCTGCCTACCTCGTTTGCAGGCCCTGCAATTTCGTACATTGTGTCGCGAGTGAAAGGGTTTAAGTTAACACGAATCTACGTGTAGCTCTGTAAACCTACAGAAGGTTTGAAGTGCTCCATAGAATTCGCTGCGTTTGTATGTGCGATATTTTAGATAAGCAGGGGGTTTGTAGTTTGTTTACACGACCTGCTTAATCTATTTATCTAAGGAACTTTGCGGTCAGTACTGCACGATCTGGAAATATAGGCTGTACATGAAGTGTATAGAAATTTATCACGTTTACAGGTCACAGGTATCTACAACTACACTAATATTATTGTGTGTGTGTATGTTTGTAATGAATAAACTCAGAAACTACTGTGCCGATTTCAAAAATTCTATCACCATTGTAAAGCTACATTCACCCTGAGTAACATAGGCTAGATACCTATATTTTATTCCCATATCCCCACGAGAACAGGAGCTACGAGGGTGAAACCGCGTAACGGGTGAAATTTGAGCGTGTAGTACACCTCGACCTGCATGTCGGAGAGACAGCAACTGTTGGTCGGTTTAGTTGGTCGGAATGGAAAGACAGGGAAAACGTGAATACATAACACATATAATATTATATTATATTGTTATTTATATAGTACCTAGGTATAAATATTAGTGTCATAATAAGCCTTTTCGAAACCATAAAATATGCAATTCCAAGCGAGCTAAATAATTTTCCAATGAAATTTTTTGTAGAGGACAAAACGAGCTACGACAGTACTAGTTTTATGAGCTTTTTAAAGACGTTTTAACGGTTTTAGAACTCGCTGCAAATTAAAAGGCTGTCGACGGCGTTGAAAATTCAAGTCTTCAGTGGAAATCGCATCATGAAAATGTCCAAAAACCTCTTTATTTCAACCAGTGGTGGTTACCTTTTTGCAGTTGTTACATTGTACCTACATGCATATTTTCTATGCTTTATGGGAAAACCCTTCCGAGAGCCCATCTGAGACTAAAGGTGGACTAGGGTGTGTTTTAGCTGGTACGAGTTAGGCTGATTTGGTTAGGGTGATTGATTTGATTGTCAACATTTCTTTTTGTCCCACGGAATGTGGTAGTGAACTTATTGCCGTGTCGAAATGAACAGGCGCGGGTTGTTTCTTTTGCTTTTTTAAAGCCGATAAGGCTTAATATATAGCATGTTTCTGGCATATGTACGGGTTCGGTTATGCCACTAGGTGGCCAGGTCACCATGGGTAAAGCGAAAGTTACATAACACAGAAAAATAATTTTTGTACAATAAATATTTTACTTCCAGCGTAAAAACGTTGATCTCGATTGTGTCTGGTTTTGTTCAGTTCACGCAAAAATATAATCTAAAATGGCATCTGTTCTGTGGGTATTGGGAAATGTTATATACCTATGTCTGTACAATATTACACCTACCGCAGTTTGTGGTAGACACCGGGTACCGTACCTACGTACCGTTGTACAATAAATCACAATTGTCAGTGTATTCGGAACTGTTGATTGAAAATAAGTCTAAAAATATAAATAATCGATTATGATTTTTCTCTTCCTTCAAAGTCAAAACTACAGATAGACACTTGCACAAAGCGTGTCATCAATAATGCGTACATACGCCGCCCGCGTACAGTCGGGGCCACGCAACGAGCCCCAGAATGAATCTTACTAATATTATAAAAATGCGAAAGTTTGTGAGTGTGGATGTTTGTTACTCTTTCACGCTCAAACCGCTGAACGGATCGAGCTGAAATTTGGTACAGAGATACATTACAGCCTGGAATAACACATAGGCTACTTTTTATCCCGAGAATAAGTTCCCACGGGAACAAACTTTACGCGGGCGAAGCTGCGGGTATCAGCTAGTACTTTATAATTTTATGAGCTGCCTTTATTTATAAATCGTACATTGCTGTTAATGATCCTATGCCTGGCCTCGCTCGCCTTTGAAATGTGGAAAAGGTTAGCTCGCAGAAAGGGCTCTAAGTACAAAAGTCGCTGATCGCTTCTGTACCTTTGAGTTTCTTGTACAAACGTAAATGAGGTCCCCTATTTCATCTTGTGGGGTCACCTTTTATCGAAGCACTGCTTAGAATACCTTTTAAAACTTTATTCAGCCAATTTTAGACGTCCTGAGTGAAGCGTTCGTAGCCCCATTGACTCAGTGTTCAGTAAACGATGACTTCTTATAAATAATAAGCATTTTTCACTAAATTTTTGAGACTTCTCGTGCTACGGAAGGCATGTTAAGCCATTGGTTCCGGTTTATAAGCGAGTTGTAAAATTTCAATAGGGACTAGTCACAACTCACAATGCGCATGTCTATTTCAACACAGGGATAGGCTCACCACCTCCTGTTATACAAATGGTATATTGTGGACGTATTCCGTAGTACCTAAGCGTCTGTCTACTCTATTGAAACTAATTTAGCTTTCATAATCTTACTAGAAATTCTAATCCAGAGTTCAGAAACCTACCAACACATCATAACTCCAGTATCACTGAAAAACTATCTACCTTTCTTGCTTGTGGATATCTTTCATGGATGCCATACTGGATTCTTACCGCCTAAACCACACGTGCCCTACCACTGCCTTTGGCCGGAAGCCCCGGGTAAGCTCTCGGAAGGACTTACACTCTATGGAGAACGTATGCATGTACTTTAAGAGACTGATATCTGTCATCTAATATGTACAAATGTAATAAGAATATCACATATACATGGACCAAGAAAAGAGAAAATAATATTAGTAGGCACGCAGTTGTCGGGCTCAGTTTTTACAGGATTTATTGAAAGATGGTAAATTTTAAGTTTAGATATGCCAGTTTAATCCAATTTTTAATAAGTTCGCACCGACCGACAACTCCATTAGATAAACGTTGTCAAGTTTATTTTTAATTTTGGCAAGAATTTTAATCAGCTTATCAAGTGATATGATGTTTTCTTTTTTCTATCTACATCCATGTCAAGATAAACTGGAATAATAAACAGATAGAATGGAAGGTGCCCAAAAACAACAATTTCATAACAAAAATCATTTCATAAACAATGTCTAGGTAAACTAGCGCAGTTAGTGGTTTTTGTTTTCCACTGTCATATTTTATACGGCTCTGTCGGCGACAAACGGCTAAACTTTTAATTTCACTACACCAATAGATGGCGCTGACACCGGTTCACTTCATTCTGGAATTAAAATGCGAAGTAATTATGAGTTGAGACGAATGAAAACTACGTTGAATGTGGCGCCCTCTGGCGGGGGTCAGACAGAACGCTTAGCTTTAGTTTTTAATTTTGTAAATGACACTTGTACCGGGTCTCGTCTCGGTGTGTTGTTATTTAATTATTTCTCAAAGACTTTCAGTGGTATATTTAAATTATTAGCTTCTGTAATCGTCTAGCCTTGTTAGATTAAAGTTTTTTTTGAATCTTAGACCACGACACGACTTTGCGAACTGGTATAATAATGTAATTTCGTGTTTTCTCATGTAAAAAGTTCTCAGGCGCAGGTTGTGATGACCCTCTCTGTTCAAATATTTCAAGACGACAAAAACACCTGCCTTAACGATTGTCATGTTACTGGCAACTGAAACAAACGGCTTACAGTGCTTTCCGAAGCACAGAAACACTGAAAAAAAAAGTCACAGAGTGATCAGCCACATCTAGAGTTGCTCACGACGGTGATCGCAGAACACTGAGGCAGCGGGCCACGAATGCTGCGGATGGTTGCCGTTCTCCAAATAAGAAACATAAATGATGTTTCCCAAAACCTTAGTCTACACTTTTCAGCTGAATGTTTGATCACCGCCAACCCTACAAAGATCTCCGTAAAGCTTCTTTTGAAGAAACTCATAGTATTGACGTTTGGGAAAACTGTAGCATGAATGAACTGCAATGCGTGTGCGGATAATTATACTTTCAAAATCAAAATTATGGATACTACAAACCACTATCCGATTCGAGGATTACTACGGGGTCAGGGTTTGGTGCAGTAATAACGTGCAGAGCTTACGCCGATAACAGCGGCGTTCTGCATGCGCAATGGAGCTCTGAGCGTTCTAATAGCCTGTACGCTTTAGTGGCGAACAGTGGTCGTAGATCGTAAGCTGATAATATAATGTGTAAGTGCCCACTACTCAGGCACTGAATGCAGTAGTACCTACCTTGAAAATCTGATTACAGACTAATAGATAACCGGTGGTTTAATCCGCGTAGTTTTCGTTCCAGTAGGAATACGGGAATAAAAATACGGCCTATGCCACCTGTAGTAGTTTTACAGTGTAAGAAGTTTAAAAACTTTTCAGCACATTCGGAGCCTATTCAATTTAAACAAACTCTTGTCCTTACAAAATTAAATTAGACAAACTCACGGTACATTTCACACTGTATCGTCTGCCTTACATCAAGGTCTTAGTGAATAAATGTTAAAATAGATGTAAGTATGTGCTTAAAGCTTAGACTATTTACCTACAACTAAGGATAATATAATACTACACCGTAACTTTAGAACCAAAATTTACTTTATAATCAACGAGACGTATACATTTGTTTTAAACTAACACGCGTTGAACACATATTTTTTATACAAAACAGGATTTCGCGTGGTACAGTTTTTTGGCCATAGGATTCCCTATTTAGTGCAGATAATATTCATAAAACTATACGCTGCGGAAGCGATGAATTGCCGTACTCGCGACTTTATCCGATATGTTTCGGAAATCATACTCCTATGCCTATCCGCACGGGACGGGTTGCTTTCTTTTCATCTCCGCCGGGCTGTGAGTATATTAAGGAGTATCTCTACATATTCTGGTTTAAATAAGATGTCATGTCATTCTTGTGTGTGCGTGTGTTTTTTTTTAAATTCTGATTACTGCTGACACTTTGCAGCAATATGCTTTTTGTTGTTTCTCTGAACAACCAACCTTGCTGAAAGAAGCTCCTATATTGAAGGCAAACAGATCCACACACAATACACTTACAATAGGGGATCAATATATTTATTTATTTAACACTTTATTGTACGCCAAGTAAATGAAATTATGGTATCACAATATACATGGTATCACCTTAATTAATGTCCGATTGCACCACCAGAGGCGCTACACTCACGCTGCCTGCCTTCTAAGACCCCTTTTGAAGAATTCCATGCTGTAGGCGTTTGGGAAAACCTAGGCAGGGAGTTCATTTCACAATCAAATTATTATTTAGTTATTTTGTCGCAGTGAAGAAATTTTGTTCCTAAATTGTCACTGCTGTGAGTTAATTTGATATGTGTCGGTCCTCAGTTGAGAGTCGCCACGTTGGCCGAGTCTGGCGCTTAACTGGATAATATGCGCATTATAAATACATTTTATGACAACGTTGTGGACAAGAAGAACCTTTTGCCTTTGTGTTAACTATTCTTTGAATATGGATATCTGTGAACTATCTGATTTCATCGTAGCGTCTTCCAACTTTCCAAGTTGCTCCTTAGCCCTGACTTGGACTTGGAGCCAGGATTCGCTTTTATAATAAACTCTTACCACATAATCACGCCCATGTCCCTGAGGAGATAGGCAGAAGTGAACCAAGCACAGAAACATTGCCAGTAGTTTTCTTGAATCCACCTCAATACCGTAATCAGATACTTATACATTACCTTACTTGCATTATCTACGCACCATCAGAAAATATACGGTTCAAATCCCACCTATTTTTTCCACCTAATAAAATTGTTCCTTCATCTCAATTATATCAGACGCCATTTGGATTTGTAGAAGGAACTTACTAAAACAATCAAATCCCTTTTCCTGTACCTACGTTACTTAACGTTACGGATAAAATACTTTTTTTGTGTTCTCGTATTACGACATTTGACAGACACGGCTATAAATGTGTGTGTATATAGCGTGTGACTAAATCTAATATATAAAATTCTCGTGTCACAGTTTTCGTTGCCATACTCCTCCGAAACGGCTTGACCGATTCTCATGAAATTTTGTGAGCATAATGAGTAGGTCTGAGAATCGGCTAACATCTATTTTTCATACCCCTAAGTGACCGGGAACCGGGAATAACATTCCACGCGGGCGGAGCCGCGGGCATCAGCTAGTAATATATATATTGGAAGCTTACTGTTATTGCTCGTCCTTGTATTGTATCTGTGTGAAACATGAGAGACCTACATAAAAAACCTTTTAGCACGAACTTCGATACGAAAGCGATAACAAGTCAGCTATGAAAATACACGGGCTTCTTAACTTTTAACGCTAAAGCTTACAGCGCGGGTGTACTATCTAAATCTGATATTGTTTTAGTCAAGTCCCTATCGTATTATCCTCGTGGCCATAGATGGATGTCGTTACGGACAGGCCTCGAGTAGTCCGCTGGGAACAATATACACTAATTTCAATTACTTTTTCGAGGGCAGGACAGGAAAAGTCGTTTATAACTGACACAATGTCAGAGCACAAATCGACTATTTTGTACTTTCAAGGTTATATATATAACGTTCAAAGGGTCAGGGAAGTAGCATGGCTATAAAGGCGTCACAAACTTACCTCTCCAAACTTCGCGAGATGACTTGGCATCGGAAATCAAACAGAAATATTTTTTTTAAACTCGGCTGTTAATTTTTATTCTGTTTAAATATTTCTGTCGCACATTATCATACACTCGGTGCCGCAGGAATGCACTCGCGCGAGCGCGGCGAGACAAACCGCCACGCGGCCTCCGTGTCCGTGTCCAAGCCGTTAGTCGCCCGGGATCCTTCGCGCCGTAAGGTCACGTTCCTGTGACTCACGGTGTCGCTCCCGCGTACTTAGTTTTGATTGAAGTGAATTGAAAATGCGACCTACACTAATCTGGAACACGCGGACATGAAAGAATGTTACATCCGTGTTATAAGTCTATGGTTACATCAGTAGTGGTAATAATTTAAGTGCAGCTCGTGTTTTCGCTACCGGGAACTCTACGGTAACGTAAGAAGAGTTCTAGCTTTTGCAACTTCCTTGGGGCTTACTAGTGCTTACTAGACTATATTTTCAGTATGCAGTTTTCAGTTTATAAAAGCTTGAACTAGAAGCAAAGTTACAACGTAAAAGTGTAAGTACCTACTACGAGGAGAAAGGCATGATGCTTAAGTTAAGTTCCAGTATATTGTCTTGCTACACGAATTATTTTTAACACGCTCTCTCTCTCATAGAAACGGGATACCGCCTACTCCGATATCCCGATCCTGAGGCAAGGCGGCAATGCAATGATTAATGGTCTTGGTCGGGAACCCTAGGGCTATAAAGACGTACAGATTATTGCCGGGCTCTGGGTCCATCGCGTGTTACAGGGGGAACACTCTGTGGGTGTCTGGGGCTTATGACTAGAATTTCGAACTCCTTTCCACACGAACCACGAACTCCGCACAAGGTGGTGGATTATGATAGGTGGATGTTACGTAATGCACAGCTCCACGTCACACTTTTACGCTTATTTACCCACGAGCCGCATTTTATATCCGTATTGTATTCCAATGCGGCTTAAACAGATATCCAATATCATTTGATAGAGTTTCACTTACTATTCAATGTACTCGTTTAGTTTAGGAAAACTTTTTGTGTTTACAAAGAATTATTGAACACTGAATGATGGCTGCGGCTTTGCCCGCATAAAATTTTGTTCCCATTCCCATTTCTGCTTACCATGGGAATTTTCTTTTTGTGGCAGTATTCCCGCAAGTGGAAGTGAAGTGAGTGGTAAAAAGGGGTGGTGAATGGTGTGTGAGTCTGAAGTGATAAAAGTAGCTCATGTGTTATTTCGAACTATAATAATAATTATATCCCTGTACCAGTTTTGTAGAGCCATCAGAGCCTGATTGAGTTAGAAACATCTTCACAAACTTGAAAATTATAATGTAACTAACTGATGCCCGCGTTTATGCCTGCGTGGGAATCTGTTCCAGTTCCTGTATCCCTTGGGAATCACATGCAAACATCTTCACAAACTTTAACATTTATTGTATTAGTATTAGGTATCTATAGGATGGTAGGATTGTTGTGACGTGACTTCCGTGAGAGTTTCAATTGCATTGCTTCGTAGCAACTCAAGACAAGGGACTGCTGTAAATAGATTAGACTTGAAGTGAAGTCCATTTATAAAGTAGACGTCAAGCTTGTTTATCGGTATAACAGCGAGTTTCGCTTCGCTCGTCGATATGTGACGCCAACTATTATAGATAGAGTATATTCAAAACATGTAGGAAACTGCAACAGAAGCACTTGACTAGGCGGGCATTAGCTACTTAAGTATAGAATACTAGCAGGTGTCACACGGTTTTCCCCGCGTAGCTCCCGTTCCCGTGGGAATACGGGAATAAAATATAGCCTATGTTACCCGGTCACACGGCCCTTGCCTGTGACGCTCCGCCACGCTGTTTTAAATGCGTGGCGGAGGGCAAGGAGGCAAACCACCGGGCGGGCAGTAAGACCTGCGCTGCCTCAAGGCCGAAGCCCCGTCCGTCCGCACGGAGGGGTGAGGGTGTGGGTGCACGTTCGCGGCAGGGTGCGGATATGGACGTCCATTAATGGACACCCATATCCGCATCCTGCAGGTGAATCTGAACCACTGCACTGGTGCTCAGGACCTTCTGTACCAGAGCATCAGGCAGTGGTTCATTAATATTGTCGTCGTCGCTGAGCCGTACTGGGTTCACCCGGGAAGCCCGGTGGATCTGGACGGCATGGCGACCATCTTTGGGGGGACCGGCGCGGACGACTCGCGCCTAGCGCTTATTGCTAGGTGCCCGGGTTGCGTCGCGGCGGAATATGAGGGTGTGGCTGTCGTGGCCGTTTACGTCTCGCCGAGCCTCGACCAGCATCAGTTTGAGCTATGGCTCCCTGAGCTGGACGTCGTTCTCGCTGCATGCCGGCCTCGCCCTGTCCTGGTCCTGGGAGACTTCAATGCCTGGTCGCAGGCCTGGGGCTCCCGGGAAACCAGAGGCAGGGGGAGGATACTGGAGGACTGGGTCACTACACGTGGCCTAGTCATCCTGAACCGGGGGAATGTCGCAACCTGGACGCGGCGGGGGCTCAGCTCGGTCATAGACGTTTCGTTTGCGACCCCTGAGCTCGCCCGCCGTGTCCAGGGATGGCGCGTGGTGGAGGAGGAGGAGACGTCGTCAGATCACCGATATATTCGGTTCGACGTCTCCCCTCCACCTAACCTGCCGCCAACAATCGCGAATCCCCCGGAACCGCGTTGGGCACTCCATCGCCTGGATCGGGAGGCTCTCCTGGAGGCGGCCATCGTGCAGTCCTGGATTCCGACAGCGGACAGGCCTGCCGATGTTGATACCGAGGTGGAGTGGTTCGGGAGAGCCATGTCGCACATCTGCGATGCGGCGATGCCCAGGGCTAGGCCCAGACCGGCGAGGAAACAGGTGTACTGGTGGACGCCGGAAATCGCGCAGTTGCGCGTGGATTGCGTTACCGCGCGCCGCCGGTACACCAGGTTTCGCCGAAGGCGTCGCCGCCCAGACGATGCGGCAGCCCGAGAGACGGAGCTCTACGATGGGTACAAGGAGGCCAAGAGGGCCCTCCAGACCGCCATCAAGCGGTCCAAAAAATTGGGCCGCGAAGAGCTGATGGAGACTCTGGAGCGGAACCCGTGGGGGCGCCCGTACCTCATGGTAAGAGGCAAATTACGCCCTAAGGCGCCCCCACTAACCCAGAGTCTCCAGCCGGAGCGGCTGGAGGGGGTCCTGGACTCCTTGTTCCCGTCGAGAGCGGAGGAACACGTTCCTCCGCGCATGGCTCCGTCTCAGGCGCCCAACGCGGAAGGCAGCGAGAACGACGTGCCCGTAGTCACCGAGGGTGAGTTAGGGGCGGCTGTCCTGCGGCTTAAATCCCGCAGAAACACCGCCCCTGGACCCGACGGCATTCCAGGCCGTGCGTGGGTCCTGGCTCTCGAGGAGCTTGGGCCTCGACTTATGGGTCTTTATAGCGCATGCCTCGAAAAAGGCCAGTTTCCCAAGGTCTGGAAGACAGGGAAACTGGTCTTGATTCGAAAGGCGGGGCGGCCGGCAAATTCCCCATCAGGGTACCGGCCGATCGTGTTGCTCGACGAGGTGTGCAAGCTCTTTGAGCGCATTATTGCACAACGCCTCGTCGGGCACCTCACACGCGTGGGGCCTGATCTGGCGGATAGCCAGTTTGGCTTCCGTCAGGGACGCTCCACCGTGGACGCGATCATGCGCATTAGAGGCCTGACGGAGGAAGCAGTCTCACAGGGTGAGGTGGTGGTGGCGGTGTCTCTCGACATCGCCAACGCATTCAACACCTTGCCCTGGAACTGCGTCAGGGAGGCGCTTATCTATCATGGAGTGCCTCCCTACCTCCGTCGAATTGTCGGGGCTTATCTTTCCGAGAGAGCCATAACTTACCCGAGCTGGCTAGGGCCGGGTCGGCGAGATGTGTCGTGCGGTGTTCCACAGGGATCGGTTTTAGGGCCGCTCCTGTGGAACATCGGTTACGACTGGGTGCTGCGTGGTCCGTTGCTCAGAGGGGTCGGCGTAACATGTTACGCCGACTACACCCTCGTTACGGCGCGGGGAGCAACGCACCGTGCCGCAGCACTTAAGGCCACGGCAGGGGTTGCTCAGGTCGTGGGTCGGATTCGGCGGCTGGGTCTTGAGGTCGCCCTTCACAAATCCGAGGCTCTGTGCTTCCACGGACCTCGGATGGGGCCACCTGCGGGATCCAGCCTTCAGGTGGGGGGCGTCAGCATCGGCATCGAGCCCTCGATGAAGTATCTGGGGCTCGTACTCGATGGCCGGTGGAACTTCGGACATCATTTCCGAAGTTTGGTCCCAAAACTGAGGGGAGCATCGGCCGCACTCGCGCGGCTGATGCCCAACATCAGGGGACCCAACGCTCCCTACAGGAGGCTGTACCTTGGGATCGTGCGAAGCATGGCCCTGTACGGGGCTCCCGTATGGGCGGAGACCCTGACGGCCAGCAATGAGGCTAGACTGATGAGCCCGCAGAGAGTGATGGCCGTCAGGGTGATAAGAGGATACCACACGATCTCCGGTGAGGCGGCATGTCTCCTAGCCGGGACCCCTCCATGGGACCTGGAAGCGAGAGCCCTTGCGTCACTGTTCAGATGGCGCAAGGAGGCGCTGGAGCGGGGCCAAAGGCCTGCGTCTCGAGAAATCGAGGCCCAGCGGACCCTGCTCCACCAGGAAACCCTGGAGACATGGAAGATGCGACTTGAGCAACCAAAGGGGGGATTCGCCACAATCGCGGCCGTCAGACCGGTCATGGACGAGTGGCTGGAGAGAAGACACGGTGCTCTCTCCTACCGGTTGACACAGATGCTTGCCGGGCACGGTAGCTTCGGTAGGTATCTGTGGCGAAAACACCGGGAAACCACGGCCGAATGTCAGCACTGCGAGGACCGCAGCGATGACACGGCGCTCCACACGCTGGTGGAGTGCACGGCGTGGGCACAACAGCGACAGGTCCTCGTAGTGGGTCTGGGCGTGGACACTCTCTCGCTTGAGGCCATGGTGCGAGCCATGCTCTCCAGCGGGAGTAAGTGGGACTGCGCCGCCTCTTTCTGCGAGCAGGTCATGCTCGCAAAGGAGGCGGCGGGCCGGGTGCGGGAGAGAACTCTCCCACCCGAGTTCCGCAGTCGCCGCCCTGGGCGCCGCCGACGTGTCTTCGCCGAGGACTATCGGCCTCCATGACCGGGGGTCTGAGGACGGTGAGAGGGCCGCTCACCGTCCTTACAGAAGCAGGCCCATGACGGCAGCGTGACGTGAGCACTCACGCACGCCCCCCCCCCCCCTTAGAAGCGGGGTCACACCCGAAACCCCCCATAGACGCGGGATTGCACCCGAACCACCCCCTGGGCGAGGCCGCATTGGCGGCCGTAGGTCTGTTGGGAGTCACGGGACATCCTTCCTGAGGGCTTACCCGGGGCTCTCAACCATAGGCTGTTGGGCGTTACGTGAGGTTTTTTAGTCGGTAAGAGTCCGGCATAGCATCCTAGGAGGATTTTCCCTCACGTTAAAAAAAAAAAAAAGCCTATGTTACCCGGGGATAGTGTAGCTTCCACAGATATCATTTCTGATTTCTGTGGTAGCTTCCCAACAGTGAAAGAATTTTTGAAATCGGTTTAGTGGTTTCGGAGCCTATTCGATGCAACAAACAAACAATCAAATCTTTCCTCTTGATAATATAAGCATATTAAAAATAAATATTTTTTTTCCATATAACGTAGGCATCACCGTAATGCCATGAAACATCAAACCGTTTGGGCGGAGGGACATCGTTTCGATACAAAAGGCGTTTGTAGAGCTAGCCGCAGTGTTATATTTAATGATCTTATTAATATGGACCCTTTTTAATCGCTGAATGAATTAAATATGAACCTTCGCAGGCTATAATTTGTTTATCGTGGAAATCTTTCGACTTGATCAAATCACAAATGTTCTCTTCTCTTTTACTTATTATAATGAATTTTCTTTTTCTTGCTATCTGTATTAAAAAGGTTAAAGTTTAATGTGCAATAGGTATATCGTCACTGTTCATGTTAAATAACAAAGGGGGGTTAGGCTATTAAACTTCGTACTTACAAAAGGTACCACTTGAAAACTGGTATTGAACGGTGTATTAAAAGTGACACTTAGAACTTTAAAATGTAGCTATTATTGCTTGGGTAAGGTATGGGAATTCCTTGCTTACACGGCGCATAACTTACTAATACTTATTGGCTATTGCGCTGGTGAACAAAGTGAAATACTCGTGACACAAACAAATAATGTCCGTTACTGCTCTACTGTGAGCTACTGAACAGTTGCACAATGCAACCTAACGAGTTACCCACCACTGCCCACCATGAGGACGGATATTACAAATATCCCCCCTACTGCTGGGGGCGCTCGGCGGGGACAATGAGCGCTGTGGGTGCTGTTGTGTAGAGAGACATTAATTAGCTATTGAGTGTACAACACTGGCCCTTGACAGGGTTGTCGCTGGCCTGCCGTGGTTGTCATTAATCTGTCCCTACGTTCGAGTCAATAGAAGGTATAAAGTATTGAAAGAGTTAATCAATGTACACAAACTACGCTGTTCAGGACTTTATACACTTTAAATACATACATAATAGTCACCCCTTTATCTCCGAAGGAGTATGGGCAGACTGGAACCTCACCACTAATGTGAGGTTCCAGTGTTAAATTAACCAGGCGATAGTTGTGACGACTCTCTGGTAATTTTTTTAAAGCTGCTTTCAATGTGTATGTTTCCAAATGTGACTTTGATAAAGAAAATTACAAGTAGCATAAAGCACCAAAAAAAAAATGAAGCGTATAAAACAAAGAGTATGTTGTGTCAAGAACAGTCATTGTAAAGTCCCCGGAGCTGTGCCTGCGAGTGTGTGCTGTTCAGGCTGTTCCAATGGAATATTCAGTTAGGCTCCATTCACACTCCTACACGCGGCGCGCAACAAAGCAACATTCTTGTGAAGGAGTGTGTTGTAGTCAAATTCTAGTAATTAAAATTACAGCCAGCTACGTTTAGATTTAGCCGTTATTTTTCAGTAGGGTTTAAATATTGAGATTGTTTTAATATTTTTCTGTGCATTAAATTTTCAGCGTCTGCCTTGATGCAGAATGATATCAATACTAATAATTAATAAAAATAATAACAATAGTAATTGGTTGACCTTACGCGAAATAATGTCATCGTATTATGTTTATGTGTAGCTCTGCATACCCTTTCAAACAGAATGTTGTTACTGTTATTTTTAAACTATCGCAGTTTATCACTCTGATACTTATAGAATTCGGCACTTCACGCGAAATACTTTTTACTTACAAACACCGACGTTTCGGACACGTTGCAGCGCACGTGGTCGTGGTTGGACTTAGCCACTGTTGTTACTGTACGTTTCTTTATGCACCTTACCAGGTCTTTCTTGCTTTCCTTCTTTTCTTGATTTTTATAAAAATAATTGCGTAGACCAAATAAAATTCTCCCTTGTTCGCTTTGGTCATTAGACTAAGGGACATTTCTTTGCTGGCTATTCAACCGCTTTCCGTACGAAATGCAATCATGTTGAAAAAAAAAACAACTTTGTCTGAACATTGTATACCTGCACGATTTCATTAAGTAAGCGCCAAACCTTAGGCTGTAAATGGCAGTACGTTCTCGTAGAAACGAAATGAGACAAAGGTTTTTCAGACTTGCAACAGCTACACAAGAAAATGTTCACGCCTGCTGCCGCCCGAGTGTACGGAGTGAGACGTGCGGCCTTTACAATCATTACGTACATGCTTTCAGATAGCTTACTGAGCTTAAATGCCATTTTTACGTGTTTATGAGGCTATGACGGCTAAAACCACATAGTTCCGTAACTTCCGGCGTAACTGCTTACTGCCGGGAGCCCCGGGTAAGCCCTCGAAAAGATGTTCAAGGATTCCCGGCAGCTGGCTACCACTGCAGCCTCACGTAAGGGTTCGGTTATTATCCTGCGTCTATAATATAAAATATAAAAGACAAAAGTTTGCAAAGAGAATAGATATAGATGACCAATAGCAATTTCAAAAAAAGTTAATAAATAAGTTGGCGTAGACTTTCTTTTATATATATATTAATTAATTGGCTATTCCAGTTCGAGAGTCGAGAGTCACGCGAGCACTCTACTAAATACTATTCCGATCATAACATTTGTGACCGATGGGCACACGATGACTGGAGCGAACCGAGCCACCGCCATGTTATACACAGACTGACAGACGGACGGACGCGAGGGTTGACTTTGATTCAAACTGGGCCCGACACCAAGCCTTCCCTCAACTGGAAATTTATTAACAAGAATTATAGAATAAGTCATTAATTACGCAGCGTGGATTTACATCTTACTAATATTATAAATGCGAATGTTTGTGAGTGTGGATGTTTGTTACTCTTTCACGCTCGAACGGCTAAACGGATCTGGCTGAGATTTGGTACAGGGATACATTATAGTCTGGAATAACACATAGGCTACTTTTTATCCCGGGAATAAGTTCCCACGGGAAGTGAAAATTTACGCGGGCGAAGCTGCGGGCATCAGCTAGGAATAAGTTCCCACGGGAAGTGAAAATTTACGCGGGCGAAGCTGCGGCCATGAGCTAGTTTTAAATAATTTTCGTAAGAAGTAGATACTCGATGTATAATTAAGTAGTGTTTTGAAAGGTTATTAGTTTTTGTGTAGGTACTTAGTTCCTATTCTACTTACATCTTCATAATTATAAAGGTATTGCAAATTTACCACAATGGTAGATACACCATCGAACATGTACATCATAGGAATACAAAAATACGTTCACATTAGCAGCTACGTAACTCTACATGCACAATACAAGTACTTAGACTATTCTCTCTTTTCTTTTTTTACCGACTAAAACCACACGCTGTATTATTACTGCCTAAGGCCGAGAGCCTCGGCTAAGCCTTAGGAAGAATGTCCCAGGGTTACCGACTGACTATGGCTGCCATTTCGGCCTCACCCTAAAGGGGGAGGAACGGCAATACACGCATCATGTTAAGGATGTTTGCAACGGCCTTTTCTAGTTGATGTTCCTCGGAATAGGACCTCTGTTAAGTCCAATACTAGTCGGACTTTGATAACTGTACACATGACATCAACCAAAGTACCATACCACTCTGTTTTCAGTCAACTTGAATTTCCGATCTCTAGTCAAATAAAAAGTCATTAACTAGTCTAGTTTAGGAGATATTTTAAGAAAAATTAGTGCGGGGAATATTACAATATGGCAGACGTAGCGCCTTTCATTTCATGCAGAGACAGACTTTTAACGAGATTAAGCAATTAGGAGGATTCTGAAGGTGTCTGAGTCCGCAGTTTTAACAGTCTCTCTACCAGTAGGTACCAGTAGGCAGTTTCTATTGAGTTAACCATTTTAAATTTGAAATTAAAACATTATTTTTATTTTATTTATATTTTATATTTATATAAAATCAATATCGATATTGGATTGGAATATACAAAGTGTTTTTTAGGGTTCCATAGCCAAATGGCAAAAACGGTACCCTTACAGATTCGTCGTGTCTGTCTGTCTGTCTGTCTGTCCGTCCGTGTGTCACAGCCACTTTTCTCTGCAACTATAAGGCCTATGCTGTTGAAACTTGGTAAGTAGATGTATTCTGTGAACCGCATACAGATTTGTATATAAAACTAGAAAAAAACCAGTTAATTTTGGGGGTCCCCATACTCAGAACTGAAACTTTAAAAATTTTTTTTTTCATCAAACCCATACGTGTCGAATGAAACTTGGTGCAGTCTGAGCTTATAATCCGAAGAAGGTTCTAGGATACTTTTGATCCCGATATTTTGCACGGTTCCTTTGGGAGATGGGAGAAAAGACAAAATGGTTTTTTAGCTGATCTATAGATAGGTCTTCAAAAATGCTATTAAGGTTTTTAACATCGTTTTTTCTAAAGTGAATAGTTTGCGCAAGAAACACTTCCAAAGTGGAAAAATGTGTGTGCCCCCCCCCCCCCCTCTGACTTATAAACTAAGAAAATGATAAATCTAAAAAAAATATATAATGTACATTACCATAAAATCTACCAACGAAAATTGGTTTGAACGAAATCGAGTCGGTAGTTTTTTTAATACGTCATAAATCGCAATTTTCGCCGAGGAAAATCACTACCACTGCGAAAGTGTTAATACATCAATGAAAGTTACAACGAATTACAAGAACTTTTATATTATGTTACTTGCTGCTACGGAACCCTTCATGGGCGAGTTCAACTCGCACTTGGCCGGTTTCTTATTATTACTGCACTGCTTGGCAAGCGTCCTTACGAGGCAAGGGTATAAAAAAAAACAATCGAGAAAAATAGCAAAAAGTTTTTGCGTCTAGGTCATCATTTGAAGGTAGATTAAAATTTTAATTTGTTGTAATATACTAGCGTTATCTGCGGCTCTGGTCGGATGAACGGCTACGGGATAGGACTTATGAGCCCTACGCTCGGTCGTACCCGGGACAAAGAACAGCCATCGCTAGCCAGCGAGGCATGGCCGAGAGTGTATTGTGCTCATCTACGCCGGGTATGGTTAGTGTTGCGTTGTTCAGTAGAGAATAGTGGTACGTGGCCCTGTGAAATTCCGTAATAGAACCGCGTAACTTTGTTCTATGTGAACTGTTGTTTTTGTTTCCACAACTAATTATGGTAGCAACATCGTGCATTGGGCGGCTGTGTGTATCTAGCTAGCGCAAGCAAACGTCCAAGTAGGCAGCGGGCCGGGCCCCGGGGGACCTGCCACGTAA
The DNA here is from genome assembly GCA_933228765.1 of Miltochrista miniata. Lineage (NCBI taxonomy): Eukaryota > Metazoa > Arthropoda > Insecta > Lepidoptera > Erebidae > Miltochrista > Miltochrista miniata. The sequence continues at coordinate 1,310,215 of OW121770.1, forward strand.
TAGCTGCCTGAATACCTCCCACTAAATACTGAACACGAGCTGCCTGGAGCGTCATTCATCTTAAATTGCTTAATAGGATAATATGTACGTTTATAATTGGATTAGCCGACGTTTTGACGCGGTTTCACTCGGGTGAATTGCGAGTTGTTACTTCAGAAATAATAATAATACATTAACGTATTTTAAAGTACACATAGAACATTAGAATAGTGACAAGACAATACAATAGAGTGACATTTCAATAGTGTGGTACAAAAGCTTGGTCAGATCTGTACTAATATTTGAAACAGGAAAGATTTTTTTGTTTGTTTGTTAGTTTGTTTGCATTGAATAGGCTCCGAAATTACTGAATTGATTTGAAAAATTCCTCCACTGCTGAGAAGCTACACTCGGAGGTAGTGTAGCTTCTCAGCAGTGGAGGAATTTTTGCTTACATAGGTTATATTTTATTTCCGTATTCCCACAGGAATGGAAACTACGTGAAGGAAACCGCGTGACATCCGCTAGTCACACAAAAAGTGTTATGGAGAATAATCGTAATAGTTTGTTTTACTAATTTACATTATACCTACTATTTTAAAACATGCGGATGTGACTGGTTTGATCTTTTAAGGGTATATTCTGTAGTATTTGTGGTATGTAACTGAATCTTGAATAATTATAATCCTATATAACGAAAGAAGTTAAACTTACTCTCGTCTACTAACATCCAAGTGTCGGAGAAAGAGATACCACATAAAATATTCACACAAATTCCAACGGAGCGGCGCGGCGCGGCGCGACGTGCGTGTGGCATGTCATGTATCACGTGTGTCAAGTTACAAGTTGAAGTCTGTCGAGCGGTGAATTCTATCTAATAAACGATTCTCATTGTAGTTTCTTACACTTATTATTGTTGTCAATTTTTGTTACAAAGACTATGATGATGACTCTCAACCCTTTGAAGGAATCCTAACTACAACTTCACCGCGGATACCTTCAAATACCTTCTACCTATGCTGCGGATCATAAGTCGCTCTAAAACAGTCACAATACTCAAAAGGGGAAATATCTTAGCGAATGACGAGCTATAAAAAACACGCCACGATTCCCCAAAAAGCTTCCCCTGAGTATAGAGCATTAGAGTGTATAGTTCGAATCTAAAGCCACTACTTAGGTAAAGTTAGGCTGCGTTGGGTGATTAGAAGACTGTGTTCTCTCCACAGAAATCAGAAAACATATTCTGATAACTGTGGTTCCTTCTGTGTCGGAGAAATATCTCACCAAGTTCTTTCCGTGTGTAAGCACCTGGAGTTGTGGAACGGTGACTCGAGGCACGTTGAAATACAAAATAGGTTAATCTTCAATAATCCCTTGAATGCTTGGATTATCCCAATTTTTTTCACTAGGTATTTTCTTCCCACAAAACACCGCAATCTGTGTTTCACATGATTCTCATCAAAATTAGATTGCGTCGTCCCGCTGACGACGCGCTGTTAAGCCTTGTGTGTAATTGGCCTCCATTTCTCTTCGCATCGCGTCGTTCGCGCCTACAGAGAGCTGCCTTTTAGCCTACATTAAAATTGTCAATGCAAATTTTTAGGGAAAATGTTTTCTCATTTAGTATTCATTGTATCTGCGGATCTCTCTCTTCCCATTCATTATTAACGAATGTTATACTATACTATACTATACTATCTTCACGCCAAATCCCTTGCGGGGTAGGCAGAAAGAACCGAGCGCCACATGGCACGGTCCATACACACCTCACTCGCCTCTTCAACTTTCATTTTTCTTTTCATGCATGCACGTCGGTTCCTACGGCTCTTGACACCACCCTCCACTAACACATGATTAATTTCGTCGTGGTAGGTGTGTCGTGGCCTTCCCCGACTCCTACGTCCATCCACTTGCGCGTTGTATATCTGTTTTGTCATTCTTTCATCTCCCATTCGTTCCACATGCCCGAACCATCGTAGCATGCCCTTCCTTACCTTAACACCGACACTCTCTTTCAGACCAACTCTCTTTCTTACATCTTCATTCCGAACGCGATCTGCGAGCGTTGCTCCGCAGATTTTGCGTAGCGCGCACATCTCGACCGCGTTTATTCTACTTTCATGAGTTTCCTGCCATACCCAACTCTCGCTTCCATACGTTAGCATAGGTATCAGCACCGCATTGTGTACTGCGAGCTGGGCCTTTTGGCTTAAGGCCTTGGTACCTAAAAGTTTGCCTAACGCTTTATTCACACTATTGCCCGCAGTTACCCTCTTTTCTACATCAGCGGTGTACCGTCCATCCCTGCTAAATGCACATCCAAGATATACAAACTCATCCACCTGTTCCAGCAATACATCATTTACAGTTATCCTGGCATTCGTTCTGTCCTCTTCTCTTTCGAATACCATCACTTTCGTTTTAGTCGCGTTGAAATGTAAGCCTCTCATTAGACAATCATCTTTCATCGTTGTGACTAGTGACTGTAGTTCTGATGGCGATTCGGCTATGAGCACGGCATCATCTGCATACAGCAAACAGTTCACAAGTAAGTCACCCATTCGCAATCCAACATTCATCGATCTTACTCTCTTAAGACAATCGTCCAGGTACAGTTAGACTCCAACTTGCAGTGGGGGCCTCATATCGAGAAAGTCTCGGGCAGACTGAGCTCTGCAGCCTATGCCGTTAAAAAGATCCGACAACTGACAGACATTAGAACAGCGCGTCTTGTCTACTTTAGCTATTTTCACAGTGTCATGACCTATGGCATACTATTATGGGGTAACGCTGCCGACATCGAATCTATCTTTGTGTTGCAGAAAAGGGCTGTCCGGGCTATCTATGGTATGGGGATTCGGGAGTCATTAAGAGAAAAGTTTAAGGATATCAACATACTTACTGTGTATTCACAGTACATATATGAAAAATTATTATATACTCATAAAAATAACAGTAAATTTATTAAAAATAGTGATATCCATAATCTAAACTTAAGAAATAAGAATAAATTGGCTGTACCTAGATTTAGGCTTAATAAAATAAGCAATTCTTTTGCGGGCAATTGTATTCGAATGTACAATACATTGCCGACAGCCATAACAGGTTTGTCAGTTAATAAATTTAAAAAACTAATAAAACTTAAATTGTGCCAGAAAGCTTATTATAGCATTAAAGACTTTCTAGAAGACAAGGCTGCCTGGCAGTGACACGAATTGCTCCTTTCTACATTAAAAAAAACTGTATTAGATACTAAGATACTAGAAGAGTAGGGACCAGACTGAGTTTCTTGGGGTGTTCTTCTCAGTCTGTAGTATTTCCGAACCCCCGGTAGAGTCACAAAAATTTTGACAAACCTAAATAATTTTTTTAAAAATTTCAAAGGGAATAAATTTTATTTTATTTTATTTTATTTTTATTTATTTTACAGGACAAACAGCAGAGCCGACAGCACGCAACCCTGTCTGACCAATGTTGACGTCAAACCAGGGAGACAGGCTGCCGCCCACCCGCACACATGCCGTACATCCCACATATGTAGACTGCACAGCACGAAGCAGCGCACCATCAATCCCGTATCCTGGCAATATATCCCAGAGATCCTTCCGTACAACTCTGTCAAATGCTTTCTCCATGTCCACAAAACCGCAGAAAACCTTTCGGCCTACAGCCAGCTGCTTCTCCACAATGTTGCGGAGCGAGAAAACTTGGTCCATACATCCCCTTCCATTTCGGAAACCACCCTGCGCCTCCCACAGTAATCCGCCAGATTCCACCCTCATTCTCCTTTCAATAATTTTGCCATACACTTTAGCTGCTATACTGATCAAACTGATGGCCCTATAGTTGGCGCACTCCATACGTGAGCCCTTGCCTTTATACAAGGGCACGATGATAGCACGCATCCAGTCCATTGGGACCCTTCCAGTCTTCCAGCATAGATTGCTCAATGACCAGAAGGCGTCCCGGACGCAAGGACCACCTAATTTGATCATTTCAACAGATATCCTATCAATTCCCGCAGACTTTCCATTTTTCAAGCTTCGTATCGACCATTCAATCTCTTCCAAAGTAATATCTCCGCTTGATGTCATCAGTCATCGACTCCCTCGCAGTGCCCGCATCCGGGAGATATTCATACATTTCTCCAAAGTACTCATTCCACCGCTCTAACACCTCTAATGGGTCCGCAAGAATGTCCCCAGCTTTACTCTTTATCTTATCCATTCTGGAAACTGACGAACAGCTCCAAGACTTCTTGACCTCCCTCCAAAAGAGTTTGGTATTCCTCTCGAAGTTCCTCGTCAGCTTCTCTTCCGCAATCATATTTATTCTTTCACGCTTCTCTTTCACTAAAGCTTTGGCTTCATTCTTGCAGAGGCGGTAAATTTCTTTCTTCGTGTCTTTCATACTGTCATTCAGTTGCAAAGATGAGACATAATCCAACCACGCTTTCTTCTTTCTTGCTACGCAGGATTGAACTTCTGCATCCCACCAGGCATCACCTTTCGAATGTTCATGTCTTTTTGCACTCCCACATGCTTCTTTTGCACTATCCACTATACTTTCTTTCATAATATTCCAGCATTGATCCACATCTAAGTCAGAAAGGCTCGCGTTTGCAAGCCTTTCACTGACTAAGCCAACATACATACTCCTTACGCTTTCATCTTCCAGTTTTTCACTCTTTATCCTTTCATAGTCTCCGAAAGGGACACGCACTCGCCAGTGCCTCCACTTCTTGAAAAGACCAACAAACCGGCTTACCACCAGGTAGTGATCAGTTTCAAGAGTGGGGCCTCTGTAGGCTCTTGTATCCCTTATAGCCTGTCGGAGACGATTGTCTATCAAAATCAAATCAATCACACTTTTTTCTTCCTTCCGTCTCCATGTATACGTGTGGATATCTTTGTGACGGAATAAACTGTTCGCCACAAGGAGGTCTCGTTCCAAGCATACGTCTAAGATTGACTTACCAGCATCATTCGCTCTCTTATCTCCATACGGACCAAGGACAGCATCGAAGCCATCTCGCTTGGTCCCCACCCATCCATTCAAACTACCACACTGTATCAACTTTTCATTCCCGTCAGCCAAATCGAGGACGTCCCTAAGTGCTGATCCCCAAGTGCTCGCGGAGTTCTGGGAATCCGCCCAGAACTCCGCGAGCACTTGGGGATCAGCCGAGCTGACGGGAGCATAGGCTGCGACCAAAAAAACTCTCGTGATCCCTAGTTTTATACGTACCCACAGGAGTCTTGGGCCTACCAATCCATAATCTTTCACTCCAGAGGCCAAACGGGAGGAGAGCAAGACAACCACTCCCTTACTGGCATGATCCTCTTGGTCCACTCCGGACCACAAAGCAATTATTCCGCCAGGAAGATCGTCGATGCCGCTCCCCTTCCGCTTAGTCTCTGTGACACACAATACATCCAGGCATCGCTCTTTCATTACATCCATCAATTCATTCATCTTACCTTCCATACCACCACGCACATTCCACGTGCCTATCCGGCACTCGGCTCCTCGCATCCCGCCAGAGTTGGCGCTGCGTGAAGAGTGGCGGCCCCCTTCGCCGCATGCACATGCAGTCGTACCGACGGGGGCATACCAGTACGCGTCGCCTTGGGGGGACGCCCTAGCCATGTCGGCACTCATCGGTAGTGTTTTGTTTCGCGTTTTCGCTTTCGCCGCTACTTACGGGGAGGGCCCGAGCACAGGTAACGCTCTTCGTGAAGGCACACTACATCCCCCCCAAAAAACAAACGAAAACAACGAATGTTAAGATTAAAAATAAATAAATAAATATTCACGGACATTTCACACAACGCTATCTGATCCCAAAGAAAGCTAAGAATAACCTGCGTGTGTTATGGGTTTTAGACCACGGATATTAATACTTATATATGTACTTTTAAATACATACATATTGTACATAGAAACACCCAGACTCTTATGGGTCACACAAATATTTGTCTCCGGTGGGAATCAAACCCACGACCTCCAGCGCCGCAGGCCGACTGCGCCACAGAGTCAGTCGAATTATTTCTGTCTATTTGATATCATATTACATTCATGAAAGCACTAACTTAACTCCTTTTCAAACATTCAATGAGCTTTAATATAAACCATGGGGTTTTAAAGTTCTATACCTCTGAAAGGTTAGAATATTTCAATTTTCCCGGTCATTTCCATTTACTGAGTTTTCATTTTCAGAGAATTGATTTGAATTCTATTTATGTAGATTTGATGATTATCCACAGGAATTATTATGCCATTAAATAGAAAAAAATAGATACAGTGTGTTCCCTTACAAGTGTAATGTACACACTCACAGTCATTTTACTGTAGACAAGAGGTTTACAGTGGTAACGAGATCAGCGCCACGCGACACTCGTTCGTCGCACTCGCTTGTAGCTGGCGGTGACAGGCGCCCTCGCTTTACACTTTAGACACAGCGTAGCGGAGAAACTGCTCTCGAAAGATCATTGTTAGTTTGAAGTACCATTAAAAAAAAACACAAGAATTCGCTAAGAAACTATTAAACTGTTTCTACGTAAACCTCCGGGTCGTATGATCAAATTCTTAATGACTAAAACACTCGTGGTAAACCTCTCGCACCATTTCGTGCTAACGTATTTTGCGTTAGATGGCACTGAGTATATAAAATTTGTAACCAACCAAAAGTCGTGCACGGGGGTAAAGTATAGCCTACGGCTTGCATGGGCGGCTTGAAAATTTCAACAGCAGGCATTCACAACCTACGCCTGTCCATATCAACACGGCAATACGACTCACCACCTATTATTACGTGGGACCAAATCTCAGAGGTGAAATGTGGGCATATAATATGCCTCTATCTACCGCTTCGGGTATAAAAGGCGTGATCATATGCATGTATGCTACGGCACTTGAGGATAGTGTAGCTTCACAACAGTGAAAATATTTTTTTATTGGTTCAGTACTTTCGGAGCCTATTCAATGTAACAAACAAACACATTCTTCATAACAGATTAGTATAGACAAACTCAACTAATTACTTTTAATCGCTCTTCACGTTTATTCAGAAGTAGATATTTACTATCAACGGCATTGTTATCGCGCCGTGTCCGCAGATAACGGATAAGCCGCCAACGTCTAATCTACTGTTTGGACAACTGTCAGTGTGTACTACATGTGTGTAATGGCAAGTGTTTCGGTGCAATTATAATATTTGTTTGGTGTGTGTTTGGTTTTATATTTATTTGTGTACTGATTATCTAAAGTTTCATGTTCTTTTAGATTACTGTAAGTACCTATTTTGAAGTACTTAGAAGGAACTCTATACATTTTAGGTACAAATATAGACTTATCTTCATGTTTTTCTGTACTAATATTATAAAGAGGAATGATTTGATTGTTTATTTGTTTGTTTGCATTGAATAGGCTCCAAAACTACTGAAACGATTTGAACAATTCTTTCACTCTTGGGAAGCTACACTATCCCCGGTGAACATAGACTATATTTTATTTCCATATTCCCACGGAAATAAGACCTACGAGGGTGAAACCGCGTGGCGTCCGCTAGTTTAATATGAAAGCCTTGTCACGACGTTTTGTACAGTACCTACCACCCAACAAGGTTGTCTAATTATGTTTCAATATATTTTCCATACCATAAACACCTAAAGCTTTAGACCAGCACTAATATTTCCCTCCTCCTCCTGGATTACAAACTCGAACACAAACTTGAAGGCAACCACATTGCATAAAATTTCTACTCTTGATTAGTAAAAACAATTATATTAAACCAAAACACACATAATAGCCGATACTACTCATAAAAATTAAATTAAATGTAAGTCTATTGTGGCCCCGGTTACGTATGTCAGATCATAACGCTATAATTATGATCCGCGGCTCCACGTCACTTCCACGATTGTCTCTTCACATCCGTCATGAGCGTCCCCACTGGGCGTGTTGAGGGGAGGCTGTTAATGTTATAACAAGCCTTTTTAAGTAAAGTCCTTCATTAAAATTTCAATAAGTATTTATATTTTCGCATAAGAAACGACTCTTCTATATCCAAACGAAATAAAGGAAGGGAGGAAGTAAGGTCCTCATACCTTACTTAATCGTATTTTCTGATAAACAAAATATATGTGCGAAAACCTTACGGTCGAGTGACCTAATTCGACAAGGCAAGTTTTATCTTTTTAATTGTGTTGTCTGAAACACCCCACCATAAATATTAAAACATAAAAACCTGTCAGTGAAAAAAATTCACCCTGCTATTACAAACAGTGGCAGTAGGCAAAGGTGTCGGATGCCAATTACGTGGTGTGGCAGTAAGTGGCACCAATTAATCGCCGCCTGACACCTTCCCCGCCGCACGCGTCCGCGCATTGTGTGCTCCACACCGACATTCACCGGACAGCGACAGGCCGCCACTGCATTGTGTTTTAATTTATTAAAAACTAGCTGTTCCCCGCGGCTTCGTCTACGTAGAAGTGGTTATCGCGTAAAATCATTAACCCATTTTTGAGCAGTTGGTTAAAAAGTAGCCTATGTCCTTCCCAGGGGCTCAAACTATCTATATACGAAATTTCATCTAAATCGCCTGAGCGGTTTAGGCGTGAAAGCGTAACAGACAGACTGACGAATCCTAGGGCCGAACCAATAGCGAACGCTGTCGCACACGCGTCTCGAAATTAAACTGTCCAAAACAGGCCACACTCTTATATAGGAAATGCCACATATGCAGACAACGTCAGACGGAGAAACTTAAATCAAACAAATATGCATAACTCTCTACAGATAACCAATTTGACATTCAGACCGAAAGTGTCAATTCCTAAAGGTAGTTTGAGTTTGCTAAAACCTGGCCCATTCGTTTTACGCAAAACAAATCTTCAAAGTTCAAATTAAAATATTTCGTACATCATGACTGAAGTAAGTCTGCGGCAACATAATGAAGTAACGAATTCAGCCGAATCATGTTCTATTAAAACTCTTCAACAAACGAAGTTATTGAAGCGACTTGAGATTGAAACCCTTCAAGGCGTGTTGCGTGGTGCTAGCGATACCGCGGCGAGCTATCGATCACTCGCGAATTAATTGTGGACAAGTATTTCATCTCACTCACACTGAATTAATTTACAACCCCGCATACTCATGTAGGGCTACTGTATTTGAAAGAAATCAAAATATTACCATATCTGTAATGGTTTTTTATGTTTCCAACCTAATCGACACATTCATTATCACATTAAAACAATTTGTCATTATCATTAAACAATTCAATTTTCACACAACTAAGGTACTTAACAGTTATACAATATTCTCATTAACTGTAAATTGTTTTCACAAAGATTTTGTAGACACAGGGACCAAGATGTTTGAAAATTAGAACTTCCGAATCTAAATAATAATTAATTGATCTTATATTGGATATACAAACTACTATAATATAAAAACTCCAGTTTTGCCTAAATCTATATAAAATTAATAACGGTCTCTTATAGAACCTCTATAAACTGCCAAAGATTTTGACAACCCTGTTTGATGAGATGCACACATCTACATAAATGTTTGTGTGTAAATATAACACGAGCTTAGTTTCAATATACACGCCGCACACATGTACAAATACCTAACCATTGGATGATACATAATGTATTAATTCATACATTTGCGGGTTCTCGTGTGATGGACAGTGATTAAAATTGAATTAATAGGGACGGCCTCAACCCCGCGCATGTTGCAGATCGTCCCTTGTCAGTTTAGATAGCAAAGTTTTTATAGAACTGGGCGTTGTTTTATAACGAAATATGAAATGAAATTCAATTTATGTACGTTTTGCCTAAGGCGAGTTATCCGTGCGTTATTCAATAAAACGGGGAATATTATTATTTTCGAAAAAAAAATGTTCATTATGTTAGCGGTGTAGCGACTACACTTGATTTTCAAAATCATAAATTAACGTTATTATAGTAACAAATTCCAAACTCATTTCATCTTAACGTTGAGTTGAAGCTACACCTAAAGCCAGATAACAACTGCTTTTTGGTCTCTTCAACTTTGCAGAATTACACGAGATTATAAAGATTCGCAGTGAACTCAATGTTATGATTCAAACAGAATATTGGAAAATTATATAGAACTGAAAATATTTTTTCCCAATCACACTTACTTATACGTTGTCCATTGTTCACCCACCACGTCGATTTTGAAGCGCTCGTGGCCCCGCGGACTCAGTGTTCTGTAAACGATCACTGCAGTAAGCAACATTTACTATGGCCGGATATGGATGGGTGACCACCACGTGGACCACTTTGTGACATTTATTTACGAGCGTTTCCGTGCTTCGGAAGGCACGATAAGCCGTTGGTCCCGGTTGTCAGTAAAATGACAGTCGTTAAGCCAAGTTGAAGGCCTTACGGGCGGCTTGAAAAATTTCAACTGTGGGTCGTCACAACCTGCGCCCGGGTCGGCAGCGCGTGTGTAGCGCCTCTGGTGTTGCAAACGTCTATAGGCTACGGTTACCAACCTTCCGGTGGGCCGTAAGCTTGGCTGCCACCTAAGTAGTATAAAAAAAAAAAAAAAAAAAAACGTCCGGAAGTGCCACGTCACTGTGACGCGCTGTCAACAGGAACTTCCGTACGAAGACAATAGGGCGTTCCCTTTACGACTTAAAGTTTAGGGCTGACGCGAGAAGTGATCCGATTCTTACGATAATGAAATGCAATAATTATACTACACAAGCTTATATTAGCTTAATTTGGGCTAGATGATGTAGTGTGAACGTCCACAAATATATATTTATTTGTTTATTATTTGCTGTAATAACACATATGCTAATTATTATCCAGGAAGGAAGTTCCCATGGGAAGCGGTAACAAACTCTATGTGGCCGGGGTCGCTGGCACCTTCTTGTAATTATGTAATTTGATAATGCGTTGTTGATTGTAATTTGAACTCATGGGCTCATCTCAGCCTTCTCAGCTCAGCATTAAACCCAGGTGACATTACATTTTGCGCTTTTTGCTGAAACACTAACATATTTTTTTAATAATTAAGTACAAATCTTTCAGCATAAAGTGCATAATGTATTACAATAAGTTCCACCAAGTGCCAACAATCAAGAGTAAGTCTGATGCCAGGTGACATTCATGTTTCTTCTCAGCCTCTGTGGCCTAGTCGGTAGTGATTCCGCCTGCGGCGCTGGAGGTCCTGGGTTCCATTCCTGGTGCGTTTCAAATATTTGTGAGATCCACAAATGTTTGTTCCGGAGTCTTATGACTTATCTTGGTATTTTCTATGTATAACTATCTGATGCCCGCAGCTTCGCCCGCGATGGCGCTGTATGTGAAACATGATTTTCCCGCTTTTCTGTTGAAATTTTTCCTGAATTTTCTTTGCTATAAACCTCACGGAGCCCGAGACCTTTCCAACGAATGCAAAACCGTGGAAATCGGTTCGTGCGCTCATACTTATAGAATTCGGGACTTCACGCGAAACACATTTACTTACATTTTCACACCGACGCACAGTGTACTGCCTAGAACAAGCTAGCTGGACAATATTATTTATCAATGCTTTTAATTTTGAAAGTGTTTGTTATTTATGTTTATACACATCTAAGTTGTTTGCAGTGTATGGTTTTAGCGAGAAAAAATAAAAACGAAATAATTGGAATCTATAATATATTTCTTATCACTAGGTAGGTACACAAAAACGTAACAGGATAAATTAGAATAAAAGGGAACAATAAGTTACACAAAAGGAAACCATGAATTAACCTACTCACCATCATTCAATTCTTCTTCCGAAGAATCTTCTGTGTGGTCTTTATGATATCCAACACTTAACGTATCGGCCGGATTTCTCTTTAAATTACTTGTTGCCTCTAAAATTAAATCTAAAACCTCAGAAGGAAGAGAACCTGTCTTTTTTTTGGGAATCTCCCTGAGATTGTTAATTACAGGGTCAGACGTGACAAGTAACATGTTAATCAAATCTGTATTCGTGGCAATACGTGACTGCTTTCGGGTTTTGTGTTCTCGAAATCTTCTGCAACCTTTATTGCGAGCTTCCTGAGATTCCTAAGAAAGATGCCCGATTGGCAAAAGAGACTATTGTATAACATCCGCCCCGTGCACCAGAATCTTATGTACGGTAACAGGCATGTAGTACCATGAATACAGATTTATATACAATAATCTTGTTTCCTGTGCAAAAGTCCTAAATTTTTCTAAATTAATGTCGAAACCGGAAGATAAAGTTCTGAGTATAATACCGAATTTTTTTATCAAGGTCACGTCTAACCTCGTCATTTCAGCACTCAGTTCAGGATTCTTGAAAATGCTACGTACGAAACGTCATATCCCCCTCTAGCCACGACTTATTCGAAGACAGAAAGCGATCCCGGATTCTATGAGAATTTTCCCATTTCTCCGATAATTTCGCAGAAAATCTCGAAATAACTGCCTTGATGTCCTTGAACGACTGCTCCGATATGCTGCCCAGATCATGTTTCATCGCAATAAAATTAAAAAGCGCAGCATTTCTCCCATCACTGGAAGTTTTCACCCATTCTTCAAAAAGCTCCATTTTCGATAAAGTAAAACTGTCTCCTACAAAAAAATTAATAAAAAATAAAAGAGCAGATTCGAGCAAAAAAAAGTAAATGCATTTAAAACTATAATGATGAATTTCTCGTTTGATAAAAAAAACAGCCCGGGGAAATGAGGGGATTTTTACTTATCGTCTTGTAAATTACAAATTTAAGATTTTTTGGTAATTTATTTTAAATCAAACGTTTTTTTATTGGTAACGTGATAAAAAACATTGAATATAGTAATATATAAAAAAACTACTTACCCTTGGTTATTGAATCCATCACCAATTCACAACTTAACAACAACCGAGAGCACATCAAATGTTTTCGTATTAGGAGTTTAAACAAAACTACTTTAATGCATTTTAATCGAGTTTCTTATATACTTACCCTCATTACTAATGTTTTGAAACATTTCATAGAAAACATTACCCGTATTTATAATTAGCAACTTATACTCTAACTACCCTTAGTAACAGTTTCCAGAATAGTTAATGTTGTTTTTGTCCAGCTAGCTTGTTCTAGGCAGTACACTGTGCGACGTTTCGAGCACGTTGCAGCGCCCGTGGTCGCGGTTGGACTGTGTAGAAAACCGCGATAGTTTAAAAATAACATTAGCAAATCGGTTCGTGCGTTCTGGAGTTATAGCGTCAGGAAGGAAAACCCGACTTATTTCTATTATACTACATAATATAACACCTCTAGAACCGATGTTGGACGAAGCAGATTTGACAGACCTACGACGTATCGCTCCCTTAATAAAGTAAAGGCCTATCTCAAAAATACAAACTTTTGGGAAAACGTGTTTTAAGCGTCAGAGAACCCGGTAGTTCTACTCTATTATCCATAACATCATAATTTAAAATGCTATGGCTTTCATTATTTTTTTACGTAGACTACATTAAATGTACTACAGTATTCTTAATTAAAATATAAGAAAGAAAATATATTTAAGTACAAATAAATTCTTTATTTAAAACTCTTCCGAGTTAGGCCTCTTTAACTTAAATTTTATTTTAGATTTATAGGCAATGTTTGGAATGTGCCTTTCTAAGGCTTAAAAATAATCAACATTATGAAGACTATCACAAAATAATGCTTTATCACGCAATATAACCTATTAATATAGGTAAAAGTGCCTTATTGGAAAATTAAAATACCACAAAAAATTGTTTTAATGAAAAATTATAATAATTCAAAAGTTACCAAATGGCACATAATATTTATTAAATATAGTGAAAAATTCCAAAAAAATAAAAAACCTAACTTAACATTACTCCACAAAGTAAGAAAATTGCAGATATTATTAGGTAAATTAGGAACTTCTAAAAATTCGCAAATTAAACTTTATATTTATTTATTTACTTATTTATTTTACACTTTATTGTACGCCAAGTAAATACAATTATGGTACATAAATACAGTGCAAGAAGATGTACAATGGGCGGCCTTATCACTAAAAAGCAATTTCTACCAGGCAACCTTTATATTACTTACTTCAAAAAGTTTCAAAAACAAAACTATATATAACAACAAAAAGTTACAAAATTGCACGTAATAATAAATCTACTTGATTTATTATTACGTGCAATTTTGTAACTTTGCAAAAATATCAGACACCGTTTCCTTTTTCCTATTATTAATATGACCATAAAATTTTTAATTATAAAATAATAATTCAAAAGTTACCAAATGGCACATAATATTTATTAAATATAGTGGAAAATTCCAAAAAAATAAAAAACCTAACTTAACATTACTCCACAAAGTAAGAAAATTGCAGATATTATTAGGTAAATTAGGAACTTCTAAAAATTCGCAAATTAAACTTTATATTTATTTATTTACTTATTTATTTTACACTTTATTGTACGCCAAGTAAATACAATTATGGTACATAAATACAGTGCAAGAAGATGTACAATGGGCGGCCTTATCACTAAAAAGCAATTTCTACCAGGCAACCTTTATATTACTTACTTACTCCAAAAAGTTTCAAAAACAAAACTATATATAACAACAAAAAGTTACAAAATTGCACGTAATAATAAATCTACTTGATTTATTATTACGTGCAATTTTGTAACTTTGCAAAAATATCAGACACCGTTTCCTTTTTCCTATTATTAATATGACCATAAAATTTTTAATTATAAACAAAACCTTTTTAATTATTTTTTCTTATGCCATGAGTATCAGCAACTTTAGTAAAATTAACAGTCTAAAAGATTTGAAATATTTCATCCTTTTGTGGTGGTCAAGTTTATCGCTGCATTTAAGTCTATATTTTTGAGAGCATGGTGGTTTCATTTCTCTAGCAGGAACAAGTTTCTTAGTAAAATTAGAAATTTATTGTTCTCCTAAGTTTCGCTTATTTTTTGAGCTGGATTGAGCTCGGGCCGGACGTCTATGCCAAGGATGTCCAGATTGTCCCCAAGTGAGATCGTTGTATTCTGAAGAGAGGGTGAGGGCAGGAAAATAGATTTTTGCTGTAAACGCAAACGCCAGTGTTTTACGGGCATTGAACTCAACCAGGTTTTCGGATTCCCATTGGGAAATGCGGTCCAGGACCCCGTCAAGATCAGCCACAAGTTGCCGTCTCTTCTCCACAATGTCGAATCTCCCTGCCGATGGACGGGCCAAGTAACTTTCGTGCAGAGTGCTTTCGTTTGCATAGCAATGAATCCTCCCGCGGGATAGCATGTCATTGATATGCAGAAGAAAGAGAGTTGGGAACAACACAGATCCCTGTGGTACCCTGGCATTAACCTGCATAAATCAGGAAGCCTGGCCGTCACAGAGGACCCGTATTCATCGTCCATGCAGAAAACTGGTCATCCAGCTGCAAAATTGGGGGCCGGAAGTTTGGAAAGCAGCGACGCGTGCCATACTCTGTCGAAGGCTTTCGCGATATCGATCGAGGCTTATAGCCAACGACTCGCCGTGCCTCTCCATAGCCTCACCACAAATTTAAAGAATCGGCAGCGCGCTTGTGGCGCCTCTGGTGTTGCGAACGTCCATAGGCTGCGGTGACCACCGGTACATCTGGGGGGGGGGCCGTATGCTTGTCTGCCACTCTAGTGGTATAAAAAAAAAAAAAAAAAAAACGCCGTATTGTCGATCATTGAGTAGCGGGTGATCCTCGAGGCATGAGCTTTTTGCTGATGATAAGCTTTTCGTTTTCTCGTTAAAGTTCTAGTTAATGTAATGTAAATTAAAAGATTAAGTATTTGATGATGAGCTCAAAGAACGCTGTTAGGCTTCTGGTTCTGCATTATAGGTTGTACCATTATCAATGCCTCAGTATCACTCTCTGCAGAATTAACTGGTGAAATGCGATAATCCAGGAGCGCGAATCGTTGTTATTGGCATAGCTGTGGGTTAAACATTTTGAAGTGTCAGTAACAAGGGAGACGTATGTAGATTGTCCTCGAGGAGTACGCGGTTGCTAATCCGAGGGTATAACATTAATTTGAAAAATAGGATACGCTCGAGTTATTAGGAAACATTCTCGCGAGGATTGGCGGCTACTAGAAGTTGTACTCGTCAAACTACCGCTGTCGGAACTTGAAGATGAGCTGGAACTACTGAAAAATGTTCTGCTTGAGCGCTTCGACGGTGTTCCAATAAAAGCAGTCAATGATCCAGACAATGCGACTAACAGTTGTGTATTTTCTGTAACGCGTCCAGTACTAACCTAAAACATAAATTATACGATTAGATGCTAAACATTACTTACACCTAATCTGAAATAAGATTCGGGTGAACTGACTGTATAAAAAGTATGTTAAAGTTAAGGATTTAGCTAGAAAGATTACAATACAAAAACTTACTTTCCGATCCTTAGTCGATTCATTTTGTTACTCAACTTGTGGTTCTGGCAGATTAAGTTAGTTTAAAATGTTATGCGACCGCGACGTCATGTTTCTGTCAATAATAGAAATAACAACTGTATCTATTTTACAGCTACTTACCCGATATACAAACTTCACACCTACTTAACCAATAATTACTTTTTGTTAAGCTAACCATACCGGAGATTATGAAGGCAATTCAAAATTCGATTACACATTTTGCATCGTGTAAAGAACTAACCATAAAAGTAAACACAATTCTTGAATCCAATTTTGTAAAAAAAAGAATGACTTTGTGATTAACATAGAAAAAACTAAATTTTGTTGTAAAATAAAGAGCTAATTTGATTTAAAATGACATATTCTAATAAATTTTGGAGATAAAGGAGCCTAACTCTAGTTCAACCTGTCTAGTACTAAAAAATAAAGCAATACTTGCCCGTTATTTAGTAATAAAAAGGCACAATTCCAATTCGAACAACATGACCGGCGGTTCGGTGTTATCAAGTAACGGCACCTTACTGGTTAGGCCTCTCTAGCGGAAAGGCGGGGGTGCGGAAGAGGGTAGTGTGAAAGGGGCACTATAGCCGTATTTCATTTTTTTCTGTTTCTGTCAAGGTCAAGTGATAGAATAGTTGTTATTGAGCCCATATAACACAAAAACTCAAAACCTCTAAATTTCGAATTGTGCCCTTATAATATTAAGGGAGCGGTATGTCTTTACAAAATATTTTACGTATGACAGTGTACACTGGGGCACTTACAACCTAAGATAGGTTGTAATAAGGAACTTGGGAGGAAGTGAGAAAAGTCTGTTTTTTTTTTTTAATTTTAATAAATATTCACGGACATCTCACACAACGCTATCTGATTCCAAAGTAAGCTAGGAATAACCTGCTTGTGTTATGGGTATCAGACCACGGATATTAATACTTATATACTTTTAAATTCATACATATTATAGATAGAAACACCCAGACTCTTGCTTGAGACAAACATTTATGGGTCACACAAATATTTGTCTCCGGTGGGAATCGAAACCACGACCTCCAGCGCCGCAGGCGGTATCACTACCGACTGCGCCACAAAGGCAGTCTGTGTCTTACAATCAATGGCGATGGGCAGATTATTGATCAACACAACAATAGAGCAAAAACCACACATTAAAGCACACATAGAGACATACGACTTGATGAGGTAGATAAATAATAAAGAGCTCCAAAATGATTCCCCTGGATCGTTCGAATTCGTTGCCAGCCTGAGAATACCACATTTTTCCCTTGTTAACTTATGGCATAGCTATTAAGGCATTTTCAAGAATCAACCAGCAGAGCGTATTATGCCTGGTTTACAAAATATATATCAAAATTGCGTTTTACAGATCCAACATTTTAATAATAAAACACGGAGCGAATAAATTCATTTACCTTGTTGTACTCAAAGTACTCGTCACACTCGGTCGGCCATTTTGCTCATATTGTCACGTTTTTGTGTTAAGCGTGTTTAATTAACATAATACAATCGTGCGAATGACAAATGTTGAGCGGAAAATATCTCAATATTTCGTACAAATTGCGAGGCGGCGCGGGAATGTTTCAAGCACAAACCGTGACAGTTTGTACCGTAATTATAAGTTGAGATAATTAGTCTTTGTAGGTACCTATTGTTCTTCGCTTTAGTTTGAGAATGAAATGCAAGGATTACACTAGTTTCAATATTTTAGGGTACTTCCTGTCATATAAAGTGGATACCCATGCGTTTTATTTTTTCACCAGCATTTTTTTACGAAATTCTTTCTTTTAAAAAAATGTCAGAGGCAAATGGTTTAACAGCGCTGTCAGATCACAAGATGCCTACTTCCACCAACATCTGGGCCGCAAGTCCCAAACACTGATACAATATTTAGCTCTGTACCACAATCGGAATTTCAATTTCGGAATCACAATTTCGGAATCAATATCATTGGAATTTGGAATAATATTATATAATGTATATCCTTTATTACAGGTGTGTTGAGGCACGAGAGGCGAGAGAGTGCACTTCATATTTGATTAAGGTATGTTTGGAACACTTAGCACATCAGACAATAAACACTATATAGCTTCAACTTTTTCGCCAATTTGAAAGGATTGAGAACGGGAGGCGTTGGAAGATATAATGATAATGACGCAAATATACGACTGGCAAGTTTTATTCAGCGTTAGATGGGTAGGAGTTTGATCTTAGTTTCGATTGTTATTAATTTTTCACTTTCAAGTGGCAAGTTAGCCGTAAGGTAATTTTTATTTTTCAAGGAAACAAACTAGCCTTACTATTCAACTCATAAATAATACAAAGAAAAGTATACGTATGGCATACTAACAAATATTTCTCCTTTATTATATTAGTTTCGATAATAAACTGCAGTCTGCAGTCAGGCATAAGCTCTTGTTCAAATTAACACGTTGCCATTCAAATGAACTCTACTTTAGATAATATTTATGTTGAGAGTTTATTTAGAGTCTTCTTAGAACAACATTGTTCCACACGAGTCTCACAAGTTTGACACAGAAACTTTAAATTACATTTTGTTTATGAAGTGGTACGTAAGTTTCAGTTTTCTGACTATTTAGGTAGCAGATGTTATGAAGTTGGAAGGAGTTAGTGAGGCGGCGGTTTTCTTAGAACTATTCGGTACAGAATACCTGCTTCTTCTTACAAAGAACTATTTAATGAGTGGTTGCTTAGTATATATTTTCATCGAAAGTTTGTAGGTACTGCTGATGAATTTGAAAAGATCTCAAGTCTTCTTGAAGTTCATATAAATATGCTCTTGCAAAATGAAGGTTTTACCTTTAGGTTGGTTGGATATAAGCGTGTACCTGTCCAATGTGAATAATATTTGTTGACGGTTCATTTTATTATTTTAAAAGTAGGTTTTCTTATCCGTTCTTGATCCACTACTAAGAATAAAAGTCTCAGTCTAGTTCCTTCACGGAACTACTGCCACAGAACTACTGGGAATGATCCGTTGCGGGTGTGGTTCTTAAAAAAAAATTATTAATTCTTTATTTCTATATTGTGCTACTCAGTGGGTATATCAACCAAAAAAGTACCTTGTTTAATAAGTGAAAACTGTTTTTCAGATAAAGTATTAACGAGTAGGTCTAGGAATTACCGACTCCGCCTACATTACATTTATTGCCAGCCTATTATGAACCAGATAGTAAACCTCTTTGAGCACTTAATAATTTTGATTTACATAAAACCCAATATTAAATATCCGAACTGGTTATTAAATCCTAATTGAAGAGCAACTTTTCATCTTCACAAAAAGTTGAGGGCAATTGAAGTCTCTTTATATTTCGTCTATTTAGTCCGCTGCGCTGTTTCAAACCTCAATCAGTTTTGTGAAGTGCTCTTTATGCCGTTTATTGAAATATTACGAAGAATATTATACATACAGTCTCGCCTTTGTTCATGAGAGGGTAGGCAGAGGCATACTGTACCTACATCTCACCTTTAATTGTGTTGTCCCTCGTACTAGTATCCGCCGCAGATTGTGACGACTAGCTGTTGAAATTTCAAAATCGGTACTGCTTCTCTATTTTCCGTGTCAAGTTGTACAAGTTGAAATGAAATGGCGGTTACAATAGGGTGAAGAATTTCAACTTCATTCGAAACGGTTCCGTAGCTCAATTGGTTAGAGCATTGCCCTGGTTTAGGCAAAGGTTACGCGTTCAAGTCTCGTCTGAGGTAAGTTGTCTTTTTTTACTTTACAATGAAATATTATGAACAAGTTAGAATAGTGCTTTAAATATTAAAATTACTAGAGCTTTCATGCTTACATAATAATATAGCCTGGCCAATGTAGACAAAAATAGGGTACTCTTGCATAAATTCCTGACAAGCAGAAAATTTGCATGAATGTTAGGGACGTTAGGTTACACAAAAAATGTAAAATGCCCCCGTCGATCCCACGTGTGCAAAAACAAATGCAGATTTCACAAAAATGTTTTAACACTTTAGCAATAACAAAGGGGCATTAGACCTCTCTTTGAATAAAACGATACTGTTGAGATACACAAAGTCGGGGCAGAGAGTTCATTCTGTACAAGAAGAAATCTTAGATGTATAGTGTGGCGGCTGAACACGACAGTTTCTGTGGCGATAGAAACCGGTGGGTACGTTAAGATTTTTGATTTTTATAAAAGGTAGTATCAGTATCCATCTTAATAATGTATGTTTAATCGATGCTAAATACGTACCATGTCCTTCTTTAACGAAGCTATATTTCCTATAGGTACAATGGTCACAGCGCCAGATTGGAACTTTCCACGTAAATTACCACAATAAATTCACGAAATCCCAGATCTTATCAAAATTTTCCTTCAAGCTATGAAAACACCAGCCTAAGTGGACCCTTAATGCGATTTTTTTGTCACAATTTTATTGATAAAGGGCAAATAAACTGGTTTATAACGGTTCTTTGAAAGTTGGCCGATAAAAACGTATTGGTGGTAGGTTGAATTTCTAAATGGCAGAAAGGGGCGCAAAACTTTATTTTGTAAAGGTTTCAAAAGAAAGCTTGTTTTATGAAAACATAAAAACTATCCTATCTTAGTCATGTCAGCAAAACACAGGTTTCAGAAAAAGAAACATAAAAGGCATCGTCGAAAACGTCACATGAGAAATAGATTTAACATACCATGTGCACAGTAGCTAGTGTAGAGTGTATGTATGCTTGTCTTACATTATAATTGATGTTATTGGGCAGCTCTTAACCAATCCCTATTTTTACTAATATTTTAAAATTTATAATATTAGTAGAGATAGGGGTTCACACAGATGCACACAGGGCAGACAGACAGAGTTACGCATTACTATCGAATTTAACCCTTTACCGCATACGAAACCACATATGGTTTGGCATGTTTACAGCTTATTTATTCTAAAAATATTAAAAAACTGCGGTAAAACTTTAATAAGGTTTGTTTGTCATATAATTAACAAAAACAAAACGCAACTATATTGTCAATGGTCCCATGCCACTTGGATATAACCTCACTTTTCCAGACATTGTCAGTGGATGTTTACATGCGTGTACGACTCTCAACTTCGTAAAAAGAAATAAAAATGAAAAGGTGAGTTTTCTGAGCTAATAAAAATGTTTTGTAGTGTGTCATAGCCTCTAGTTTCTATGCACTGAAATAGATTTTCAGTATCTATTCGATTTCACCCATTTTCAACACTAATTGTTTCGGAACCATATTTGGGTTCGTATGCATTCTTTGCTTTTGTCGCTTATACATATATGGTTTCGTATGCGCTCATGCATTATTATTAATTTTGCACGAGGATATGGTTTCGCTTCAATTTCCTTTACGTTTTCTTTACGCTAAGCTATTTTTTCTTTCCTGGTAATAGAATAGACCCTGGACGTTTTTATGGGCATAATAAGCATACTAACGCAATCCCCGAGCATGGCCTTAGCGATGATGACTTGGCTTCCGATTCCGATACTGACATGTCTACATCCTCCATACCATTTAGACGTCCTGTTATTGTACCAGAGACGGACGATGACTTTTCAGATGAAGACGACGTTCCTGTAGCAAATTTACCCTCAACGTCAAAGACCAAGAAAAGCAATCGTCGAAGAACCTACTGTTAGAATGAACTGGTCAACAAAATATTTGCCTCCTTATAACCCGAAAAATCGTCAAATTTGTCAGTACCTATGCTCTATGAAAACCTACACAAAGTGTCCCAAATGTAAGGTTTATTTATGTTATAATGACAAGGAATTGTTTGATTAAGTTTCATCAATAATTTTGTATAACTTTCTATTTTACAAATATAAATAAATAGATAATAAGGTATAGATGTAATTTATTACATTTGTTTCTTTTGATGCATACGAACCCATATGTGTCCAAGGGGTTTGAGGTTTTGATGCATACGAACCCATATATGGTTCTGTAAAAAAAAATTAAAAGGGGGGTACTTCTTGATGAAAAGAAAATTATAATTATATTTAAAGCTCTAATAAAACCATTAACCTGAAAAAACTATTTTTTTCCTGTTATTTAATATATCATGCAGTAAAGGGTTAATGCGAAAGTAACTCGGTCTGTCTGTCTGTTCCGCTTTCACGCCTAAACCTCTGAAGCGATATAGATGAAATTTCGTATAGAAATGTTTTGAGTCCCTGGGAAGCTTATAGGTTACTTTTTAACCGACTACGCAAAAAGAGGGTAAAGATTTTACGCGATAACGTTGATGAAGGCGCGGGGAACAGTAAGTAGCTAATTATAATAAAAACACCTCTGTTTTTACAAACCATATCTGCGACTTCTCTAATTTCATACTTTTAGCCTTCGTCATATGTCAATACTTAGGGATTTTGCTTTAATCCTTTCGTAGTTCTTATTTCTACTTCATAATGATAATTTCGTAAATTTGAATTGTGTTATCTTAATTTTGAGGCTGACAGTACGTGACAAAGGTTAAACAATTTTTTTCAGATGTTCTTTACTTTGATCGATTATTCATTAATGACCTTTGAAAACTTCTGCTTTTAGTTTACTTAAAGCTTTATATGCCAGTCTGCCAGGCGAACAAAGTCGGAGTTAGGCCAGGGTCAAATGAAAATCAATTTATCCTATTGCTGTGGAATGTGTGCAGCATGACACGAGTGATTATGTAGTCAGTCCTGGCTGAACTCGATAACACAAAGCGTACCCGCCGGCACACAGCGAGCGAGCCTTAATGAGTCTAATTATTGCAATGAACGTCGCTTACATACATTTTGAAATTCCTTTCACAAAGATTTGATTTGGTAATGGATACACGTGTGTATGTGTTTACTAGAACTTTGGTAATTTTTGTTACTGGTCCCAGTGAGTTTAGTCTGTTTTGTTCAGATAAGACTTATCGCCTATGTAACAATGAACTTAGCGTGTAGTTTCATTGGCTTAATTTATAGTGTGGGCCGACACAGAGACTTTGAACTAGACCAATTGAAAAAAAAATGCTTTAGGGTTATGGTTTGAGTCAAATTGTTTTCTTCTCAGTATCTTTTATCGGTCACTGGTCCTAAAACTATATGTTTTAAAATTCTCATAACTTACTGCCGTGACATACGTGCAGACACTTTGTCTCTAGAAATCAAATTTAAAATATGACAACATCGCAGTACACTGTAAGTCAACCGAGTTCATGCGATGTCTGAGGCCAAGGTACCAGGCCCGCTGAGGTGGCAGGGAGCCAACCATGCTTCGCAAACAGGTTGGCAGTAAGCCAATAGAGCGCGCTACATCGATCGCTTATTGAAGAGGTCAACGCTCGTGCATCATATCTAGCCAGTAATGGAAACTTCACTTATTTTTATCTAAGACTATAAAAGCATGAAGAGGTTTGTGTTTGATTTTTAATTATGCAGTCTGTAGGAGAGCTTGCCAGGGAATAATGTTCTATTTAATAGTTCCCTTTAGTTAAAGTATCTTCTATTGAATTGACAATATTTGACAGAAGAAGATTTGACGATAATTATATTTTTATACTGTAGGATAGTCGAGGTTACTTATATTGAATAGTTTTGTGGTTCATAGTCGGTTTGAATACTGTTCTAGGGATCCCCGTGTTCCAGGGGTGCCCCTCGTAACGAGGGTGCTTTAGCACCCGCCCGCTCGGCCACTCTCTACCTCCTCTGCTTACAGAGGGACATTCGAGAGTGGTACGATGCGGGCTGTTATTCAGCTCCTTAGGGAGTTCTTGGGGGCCGCCCATCAGGCCCCCGTGGAGAGTCCTGTAAAAACGGCGACCCTTTGCCGGGCCGCAGTGATTTATCCACCGGCCTATCCTGCGACCTGCGACCCAGTTAAGGTGAGGCGGAACACCGCGGGGCTTAGTGGGTAGGACGGTTCCTTCCAGAACCGTGAGTCCCACACTAAGTCGCCCCACTCCCCAGAAGTGGGATGGCGAAGTGCCTAGCTTGCAGTCCCCGCGGCAAAAAAAAACTGTTCTAGGGATGCGAATGACTGTGTTGATTGGAGATAAATGAAACAGTATGAAATAAAAAAGTCATTAAACTTTAATCGTTTATGTATACATACCTACTTGATTATTCTAAACATTGACCTCTTAAAACATAGAAAACACAAATATTTTAATACAATCCTTGAATCAAAAATGAGACCACGGTCGGGTGAGTATGCAGGAACTTTACTAAATATAGTAAAAAGTACCCTTTTTCACCCTCCCTATGCTTTTAGCATCGCGTCACACACAATCAAGTATACACTAAAAAAAGCGGTTTTTTGTGTAAACTAAACGTACAGTAGAGACGTCATTATATGAATTTAACTTCTGCACTTTGTGAGCTATAATTATTTTATGCCATTTTTATGACCGTCTGAGGAGGCAAGTTTTTGACGACTTTGCTCTAAGACTTTCTTTACCTTGTTGTGAATAATTTTATGGTATTAATTTTTTAGCGTTTTTGAAGTACGGATTTTTAATGTATTACAAAATGTAATCTTCTGAACATAAAGGATATTGTATTGTTTCTCTCTCTCATTGTATGTATACATTGAGAAGCTTCTTGAATTCAATGAAATGCGACTTGAATTCTCACAGTTTAAACAGAGTGGATGTGAGTTTTGTTGCCAGGTTCTTTTCTCTCCGGTTCTTCCTATTGCTTTGTGATTCTGGCAGTAAATGTAAATGTAGAAGCCATAATTTTTATGCTCATAAGTGTTGATATGTGACCTATACTATAACGTAGGCATTAAATATTGAGCTCGCCAAAACGATGCTATTCGTGTATATCTTAATTTTCAAATCTTTTCTATTTTGACATGATTGTGACATTCCAATTTTGTGTAAAGAGGCTTCCAAATATTTTGAAACTCGAGAAAAGAGCACGTTGCTTGGCGTAGTGTGATAAAAATATCCCATTGCTACTTTTAGTCCCATAATACTCTAGTATTATAGACATAGTCACCTAAGAATGTAACGAAGACTGAATTTTAGTTGAGATCTTAATTTTAATGTTATAAAAGTTTCAATAAAATTGTAAAATAAAAAAAGGAAATCGTTACAAAAATCTGTTTTTTTATCACCATAGGCAATGCAGGTGGACTCCTTATCCCTACTAATATTATAAATGCGAAAGTAACTCTGTCTGTCTGTCTGTTACGCTTTCACGCCTAAACGGCTATAGCGATTGAGATGAAATTTGGTATAGGGATAGTAGTTCGGGGCCCTGGGAAGGACATAGGCTACTTTTTAACCGACTGTGCAAAACGAGGTTCATGATTTTGCGATATAACGACTCTCACACGATAACGACTTCTACGCGGTCGAAGCCGCGGTGAACATCAGCTAGTTTTGAATAAGACGACTGTACAAGTTATCTATAGGCTACAAAGAATTAACAAGGAAGCACTTTAAGTAGCGTCTCTATCTAATTAAGCTTTGGCCGTCGGCGGCGGCGGCGGACGGCGCCCCGTATCGATAGTGCACTGCCGCTTTATAAACTATACACTTCATGTTAATGATTACAATGTGAACTTTATTAAAGTGATTATGTATCATCCGGAAGGAAGAAACTGCAAATAAGGTGCTCTGTTCTAACTCCGATTTCAGTCATTTATTACCTCAACTAATAATTATAAAAAAGAAATAATTGATTATTTTGTTTGTATATTTGTGTGCAGTGTTGAATAGACTCCAAAACTTTTGAACCAATTTGAAAAATTATTTATCTGTTGGAACTACACTAGGTATCCCCAGGTGACATAATGCTATATTTTATTCCCGTATTTCCACGGGAACGGATACTAAGGGGGGAACCGCGTAACGTCCTTTGGGACAATATATTACAACAAGTTCAAGGACTCTTTTGTAAATTATCTCTGAAGCTTTTTTACCCAAAATCCCTACTAATATTAGAAATGTGAAAGTAACTATGTCTGTCTGTCTGTCTGTTACGCTTTCACGCCTAAATGGCTGGAGTGATTGAGATGAAATTGGGTACAGAGATAGTTCGAGGCCCTGGGAAAGACATAGGCTACTTTTTAACCAACTGCGCAAAAGAAGGGTTATTATTTTACGTGATAACTACTTTCACGTGTTTGAAGCCGCGGGGAACAGCTAGTACTTATTATTTTTTCTGAAATCTTAGTGTTGAAAAGCACTTATTCACTACTCTATTTGCAGCTGTTGCTATGATTCCATTGATTTCCAACAAACTTTACACTATCCTTGTGCCACTTTCATTCTTAGGGACATTTTATTTGATATCTGGAACTTTACTGCTCCGAAAATGAAAATGTCCTTTAAGTCTGGAATTGCACTTCAATATCATTTTATATACGTTACAAAACTTCGATATTGGAAAGTATGGAAATATTTGTATTATAAAAAGGAAAAAGCTAAAAGGTTTGCATTTCCGTGTCCTGAGTACGGGCAATCCCTCGTGTGTTCACTATTGCCAGCGCTGTACACCTGCATTATGAGACATCCATTATCTTTTATACCTAAATTCAGCGGCTCTTGTCTATGAGAGATTTATTTAAATAAAACCACCTATATTTTCATAACTGGTTTCCCTTTCTTTTCTTTTATTCTTATTTATCTTAGTAGTGCTAGAATACCTTGATTCATAATTCATTTATTTGCGAAAATGGGTTACAATGGTGTTAAGATATTATAATTATAATTATAATTATAATGAAGTTCTGCCATCCTCCACCCGTAGGTATACAAATTTTATTATATAACATGCACGAGCTTTAATGTAATAAAAATGTATCCAATTCAATAGCCATTAAATAATCATGTAGTAAAAATGTTAACGAGTCGAAATAAAAATACATTATGAAATTAATTACATTCAGTCCAGAACTTGCATGTTTTTGTCGTTAAGAATGTCCTGTATATTGTAATATGTTTTATCAACAAGTTTATTTTTCAGTCTTTGCTTGAATATATGGTCTTTTTGTAACTTACATAACTGTATTGTTAGTTTAGTATACACTCTGGATACCATGCAATAAACACTTTTATTTAAAAAAGCCGTCCTATTAGGTACTGTACGTATTTTATGTTTATTTCTTTTGCCATTTAAATTCTCAAAAAGTTGTAAATTTCTTTTTACAAAAACAGCTACTTCTAAAATGTATAAACTAGGTAATGTCAATAATCTCAAGGCCTTATTGTGAGGTTTGCAGCTTTCTGTCCTTTTAATTCTCATCATCGCTCTTACGGATTGCTTCTGTGCTTAAGGCAACCTCCCAAGCCGTGGAATTTCCCCAAAATCTCACTCCGTATCTTAGAGTTGATTCAACATAGGCATAATAATGCTGATAAGAGCGTGGAAATATTGACAGTCCTTAAGAAAGTGTTTTTTTTTAAATTTTTTTTTAGCACATCTCTGCCGTGGGCAAAGGCAATATTATTCAAATTTTAGAAATAGCTATCTATGATTATTTATCTAGCCTAATAGGCCTTTTGAAACTAGCTTTCAATAAGCTGAGATGTAAATTAACATTCCTTTCTCATTCATACTTTCGTTCCTATCTTATATTCACACTATACCTTTCGCACTTATACAATTAACACCCTAGCTTTCCATCATTCACGCTAAACCTTTCAAACCTTTTGTACTTGTACTATTACCCATGAGAAGGATGAGAGAGTGTTTAGAGCATAGGCACTTTTATTTAGTTGCTTGCTTGGGCTTAAACTGCATACATACGTATAGTCACGCCTTTATCCCCGAAGGGATAGGCAGTATACGCCCACGTTTCACCATATAGTTATCTGTTCCACGTAATAGGCGATGAGCCTAGTGTGGTGTTAAAATGGAAAGGCGCAGGTCGTGACGACCCGGAGTTGAAATTTTTCAAACTGCCCATTTTACTGACAACCAGATTTCATTTCGAGTTTTCTTTCTCTACGCAATGGATCGTTTTCCGAAAGCGTTCTCTTAGCCGCCTCTTACATAACCCTAGGGATGAATTGGAGTGGCGACATTTTATACTCTTTCCTGTTGCCACACGTGACCCCATCGTCACACGGACAAACGTATTGACAGCTGCAATTTAGTGAAACGTAATAATTATGTACTTTGATACGCATATTTTGTTAAAAATAAAATAAAGAAACCCCTAATTATCTAGTTGACAATTCACTTTATTCCGTTCTAAGTGCTGAAAGCAGAACAAAGAAGCCTAAGGGCTTGTGTGCAAGATATTGTTTGTTAGAATCTGGTGACGCACTAATAGCCGGTGTCGTAGGCGGTGAGTGGGTTTATTTGTAGCTCATCTCATTCTAGTAATAAGTCCTGGATACTTTCAGACCCACTCCACAGCTTAGGTCCGTGTCGTAAAGCCCCTATCGGAGAACAAAAGACTGTGGCTAGTGACGTCATCTCAAAGTAAGGTTAGTAAAGCTACAAAATGCTGAGTGAGTTCGACAATAATCTTCTTTAGTACAGGCCTCCAGTTTGCTCCGATTCTTCTTATTTGATTGGCCAATTATTAATACTAATATCAATCAATCAATACATATAATAAAATCGTAACAGGTCGCTGTCTGTACATGGAAGATAAATAAGAAAAAATATTATAGGGGGGCTTTATGAACGCAATAGAACCCAAAACAATGATTTTTAGAATTTTTGTCTGTTTGTCTGTATGTCTGTATGTCTGTATATCTGTTTGTCTGTACGGTTGTGCACGCTAATCTCAGTAACCGCTCAACCGATTGCAATGCGGTTTTAATTGTAGGGGTTTGTTTGAATGTGAGTGAACCTAAACTGGCGTGTTGGCCTAATCATAAAAGAGCTTAATGATTAAGACTGAATTGTTTTAAAATAGACTTAATCATTAAGCTCTTTTATGATTAAGCAAACAGGGCAGTTTCAGACGCTGCTTGATGACTCTGATGAAGAAATACCTTTCCTTTCATACACCTTATGTGACGTAAACGAAGTTGCGGGCTCAGCTAGTTATACATATAAAAGGTTGCGCTTGTTTCCAATAGGTAAACTGTGAAACAAATGTTTTCGCCTATAGAAAGCAAATAAATCTTAAAAAATGGCATATATCTTTAATACGCTAATGTTGTATCATCACATTGCTAAAGAAGCCGAGCAATAAAAATACATGTCGAAAAGAATGCCATATTTCCAAAAAATATTTTAATGTCCTCTCAGAAGAGAAATGAATTCACTCAACAGTAATTTATAACACCAAAGTTATTTATTTATTTATTTAAAAATCTTTATTTGTCGCTTGAAGAAAAAGCACTATAAATCTTGCTTCCGAATAGCTTTCGTTTAAGGCTCTTAAGATTCTACTTTCTATCAGATGGTCCGGACACTTCTCTGCCACCTTAGTGGTATAAAATAAAAATAGATAGAAGTTAGTTGATAGGTTGATTTATAATTCTGTATTTTTATAATCAGTTTAACAATATCAATAGCAATCAGCATTGTACAAATATCATCACAAATCAATATTTCAATGTCCAAAAAGAAAATTAATTTAAAACAGTCACACATCCCTCTATCTATTTTGAGTGACATTTCAATCAAGAGGCTTATCTCTCTTTTCACTACAGCTTTTTTCTGTTCAGTATTTTCATAAGCTTTCAATAAAACCAGTCATTTTCTACGCCCCTAATGATAAGGCCACTCAAATTGCTTTGTTTAAAATATTGTTTGTAATAAATTCGGCACAAAACAAGCCAGTTCATTTAATGTGGGCATTTGTCACAGGGCCGTCGTGTCTGATCGATTGGGCTTCATTGAGCAGAAACTTCGCTTCATACCACAACTATAGGAAAAGTGCAATATTTTTCTGGTGACGAGGAGTCGTAGTTCGAAATAAGTTTATATCAATAAGTTTGGTATAGATTTCTTGCTGTAAGATGTATCTTTCCTTATTGTTCATTGAATTCTTTCTGTTTTGAAATTCGTTGTTCAATTGAACTACTTTAAATAATACCAGAAAGAAAGAAGACTTTAACAGACCTAATAGTGCAACTCAAATAGAAATAAATTAAACGGCATGTTTCCAGTGCCTAAAGGCCCGAATCTTACCTAACTTGTACACTAGTTCACTGCTGAATGAGGCTCACGCCAGTAGCTTTATAAAACAACATAGCTCATAATAGCAGCAGTTTTAATTGAAATTTCCTAAAATTACAGGTGACTTGAAATTGTTCATGAAAGCTAGGTGCTCTTACTAGTACATTGTAGGAAAGCATATTTCCAAAACTCCATCTCTAAGGTGGTAATAAATGGGGTTAAAATATATCGTCACATGTCACGAGCTAAGTCACATCTACTTGAATATAAAATCTAAATATGCACCTCTGAACATTTGAATGTCGGAAGAAGCTACAAAACCTCTCCTTCGACGCTGCTCATTCCAAAGCGGCGATGTCAAGGATACCAAAGTCACATAAAGACAGCTTTACGGCGCCCTACAGCCACTCAATTTCCCCTCGGTGACAACCTCTCGCACCCATCACGGAATAAATCGTAAATGTGAAATGTTTCAGTGTTCGCGTCACATGTCGCAAACTTATAAATTTAGGTAGAAAGTAGGTAATTTAATTATAAGCTGTGCATGTATGCAGTACAAGGTCACAACTTTCTACTAACTTTTGCCCATTCAGGTGCATTTTTCAACATTGGTGTTTATACCCACACTGAACACTTCACTTGCTTCTAGAATTTATAAGACTGATAGTTTAGTTAGACTTTCGCTGACACTGGAGAAATGATTCCAATTGCTTGCTACTGTAGGTACAGTGTAATTTGGAATAGGTTTGATTACCATAAAAAGGTTAATCTGAGATATATCAAGAAATTTTGGAATTATAATAACATTATCGGTAAAATTGTGTAAAATCTATTTTTTTACTTTTTGGTGCAAGAGTAAAAAATTAACATAATCAATATTAGTGTTAGCATAGCTAATGTAGGTATAGCACCACATACCGATACTTAGTTGAATATAACAATGTTTAACCCTATGATCCAAGCGCTACGAACAAAATCGAAATATGAGCGGTCCCCATACAACATTCAAGGGATACAACGTGCGTCACAGAATATTGGATACATCAGGATGTTGAGATGAATAAAATATCTCACTGCGTTAAGGGCACCTGCACAGCGTGCCGCTCGTTGTGGCAAACTAATATTGCAAAAGAAAATATTGTGGAAGAGAGCACTCCGCAGGGATTTGACTAGCTTCGATGCTTATATTCCGCGTAAAGCTGGAGATTTTTGATATTGATGCAGAAAAAGATTATGTATTTACTCAATGTTATGTTATAATAATCACTCCTTCAGCATTTAATTAATAAAATCCTGGAATAAGTTTTGGTTTATGATAAATATTATAAAATATACTCAGTAAAGTAGTAAGTTTAAAATATGTTATATCTGTTTTCACATTATTGTATCGTGTATAAGTGAATAAATAAATATTATTTACAAGTCTTTATAAAATAACGCGACGACCACTTAGATTCACAGTACCAGTAAAACTTAAAGAAAATTCTTAGCAATCTTTCTAATAACCGCATTCAATTTTAAAAGCTCCAAAAGAGCCATTAGGAGAAAACCTTTCCAATATTTTAGCGCTTAAGTATAAGTTCGAGTCCTGCAAATCTAAAATAATCAATCTATTAGTCATTTAGAAGTGTCTGTCTGCAAACTATTTATTGATCTTTTGTAAAACAGCTTTTAAGGACTTAATGAATGATAAAAATGAACTAGTTTATCAGAAGAACTAATCGACGAAAGTCCTTACTATTGGATCCGGATGCACTGGGAGTTACTGGCGAATAAGATAAGGTGGTTAACTGAAATAATTACTTTTTTTCTAAATTAACCCCTGGAAATAACCTCTCGCGTCGAGCAGTGCACAGTAACTGGCTCGACACAGTCATACATCACTATAACATTCAAAAGTGCTTACTTGCAATCTTACATACTACAAAGTCCCTACAGCTGTATAGATTCATCAAATCAACCGTCTTTTATTACAACCCTCAAACTTTCACATCAAACGTCTATAAATAAATAGTGAGTCCAAGTGCAATAAAGACAGTACGTCTGTAACATTTTATATCCAGCATATGTCGAGGTCGTCAAACACACTTGCTCTCCAAACTTGGCGTGGACGGACTACAGTAATAAACCAAAGCCTTGTTATATAAGAAGGTGTAACTATGTTTGGCAAATGGCAACTTAGAAACGAGTGATAATCACATAAACTGTTCATGAAGTATCTATTTTCTGGAAAAATGACTTTAATCGTCTTCATCTATATAGGTATTATACACTTGTACAAGTCTAGTAGTCTATTATCGTGCTTGTCAAATTTAAGTTAGCAGTCCTTGCCGATCTAAGGAGAGGTATAAAGCTATAGTTCCAATAGCTGGGCGTAGAAATGCGATGAGACTGCGAGAATGTGCTGGTATGGACTGCGTCGGTATTTTCTTAATAAAATATCATTCTGGTCTGTCGTTCGACGTATTTGTTTATTTATCTACACCGTGGTTATTTTACAATTGTATCGAGATTGTTCTACGTTTTGGGTACCCTACTTGTATTATAAAACAGTTTCCAGTACTAAAGTGTGCGGAACATGATGTCAAACAATTATTAAAACGACACAAACGCTCCACTAATTGCTCTCATTTGTCTGTCTTCTGAAATAATAATGTGAGCTCATCAGAGCAGAGTGCGGACCATCTGCCGCATTATAATATCAACTTATAATAATAACAACAGATCAATCTTTGAAGTTATTTTATTTTAAAAAGTTACACAGGTCGTTTTTTTATACCACTAAGGTGACAGAAAAACATACGATCCTCCGGATTTTTTAAGTAGGTAAAATATTTTTACCTTCGAAAACAACGACCGAAAACTGTGTAACATATTGGTCCAACCTATTTTATGTGTCACATAGAACAAAATGAACTTGTCGGTTGCAATACCGCTGTGCACTGAAATTCGTAATCCTTAACATTGTTGGGAGTCGAGAGTGAATTATTTCAGACACGGCATTGTAACACAAATACATGCAGCTGAAACTTGTCAATACCAATAGGTAGAGCATTTTTTACAAAGCTTATCCGAGGTCACAAACTACCAAACGAGGTTACAAAGAATAGTCACATCCAATTGCTGACTGAGCCCACAAAAATGCAATAGAAAGGCTTGAAAACAAAATAAAACTCTAGTAACTTTAAGGCCTCAAGCTGGTTGTGAGCGAGGAACGGGGCGGCGGCGAGAGCGACAGCGCCCAGAGCGCAGCTCCGGAGTAGAGTCGAACACACGATAACAAACGCACTGAGCATGGTTTGCTTGTATGCAGGCACAGTGCTTGCATGTGGGATGAGCCGGGCCATGCAGACTTGAACCAAAATAATAAATTTGGTCAAACTATGCGTGGCGTGGCTTGCTCAGCGCGTTTGTTCGTAGTGGTCTTACTCGATTGTACTCCGGTGCCGTGCTCTCGCCGTCTCCCCGCTCATCGCTGGCCAGTTTGAGGACTATTACCAATATACCCACCTAACTGTTAGCTCCAGTGAGACGAGAATGTGCTGTGAACTTCCATCGGGGTTTGCACACGTAAAAAGCAGAAAAAATATCGTAGTAAATTTAGGACGGGGTAATTGGCACATACAGCGCAGCGCGCGGTAGCTTTTTTAGGTCTTATTTCTGTTGTATAGTTTTGCGAAACGAAGCGAAATAACTGTTATCGTTCCAAAAATACTTTATACTGCAGAAAGTAGATGATTTTATGTTGATACTACTTGTAGTTCTGGTCATTTTGTTTTTAAAATAACAATCGCACAACTCTGGTAACTAATATAATGTATTCTTTAACGTACTAGAAATATGTCGCTTGACTATGGCTCGATTTGCTGAATAACAATAGTGTTTTGTATTTGCCGGCAATGCATTGGAAGCTTTCCTAACATGTAACATACGAATTTTTGCAATAAAATTTCTACTATTTCTATTTTGTGTCATTTCTAAAATGTAAAAAATTGCGCTCGGAAATAGGTATGTGGAACGAATATTTGAGTTTCAACAAAGGCTTTAACAGTATCTGTAATTTTCACTGTTGGTATTTGATACACATTGTTGGACACCGGTAGCTTGGGTACAGTCAGGTAGTTGTTGTATGTACGTGTAAATAGTGATAGTGATTTACAAAAGAAGCAAAAAATACTTGTTGATCATGGTATTCATGGTACCTACTATTTTTGATGATATTTTAGTACGACTTGTTACTAAGCTGAGATTGTGACGGAATCCCTGGGGCTACCCTTCTGAGGGTGTACCCTGAACTCTCGGCTGGCAAGGCATATGGTAAGGCACCGTTTGATTTAATTCGGTAGATTTCCGTACGTAAAAAAAAACTGCGATAATTTATGGTGTCTTCATTTGCTACAAGTCTTCAGTAGGTATAACTCCCGCCTCTTCTGTTTTCATTTCTTCTACATTTTACACGCCAAGTTTTTTATTACTAAAGAAATAAACTTAGTCCTTTTTTTGAAGTACAATAGGTTCTACTAAATCTGAAAATAAACTTGTAATTTATTTATTTTCTACGACCTTAATGCCTAAACTTTAAGTTTTCCAATGTGAAAATACTAAAGCCTAACCTGGTTGAGCGACAGCTAAGCTTAAGTAATGATTAAATTTATAGATTAAGTTTAACGTAAGTTTAAGCAGCTGTCAGAGAGATTTAAGCAAATTGTAAGCCAAACACAACTTGACATTAAAAATTCATTGAATACAGTAGTAGCTTTGAAAATGGTGGGTTCTGGTCTTTTATTCGTGTGTTCTTCAGTGTAGAAAATTATATTGTATATTACATAGCAATATTATCTTCACCAGCTAATAGTGTCGGGAGTAAGTGAAAAAATGAGACAGGAAGACAGAGATAGTGAGCGAATCATTATCAGGATTTTGCCCAAATGGTAAAAACGGGACCATTTTCATGTGACTTCGCCGTCCGTCTATCTGTTTGTCCGTTACGCACTGTATCTCAAGAACCACGACAGCTATATAGCTGAAATTTTCACAGATGATGCATTACTGTTCCTGCTATATCAACAAATACTGAAATCAAATAAAAAGAGGGGATCCCATACAACAACCTTGATTTTTTTGTCAACGGCAAAAAATGCACGAGTCCGACTCCCACTTAGCCGGATTTTTTAATTGTGAAAATTCTTCCACACACCGAAGACTACTGCCGGGAGCTCCGGAGAAGTCCTGAAAAGAATATCGCAGAATTCCCGAAGAATTTGGCTTAGTAGCCTGACTTATGCTACTATCTTGAGTCTTTGGGGGTTGGTTTGTGTGTTGTCCCACGTCGAAGCTCTCAGGTAGTCAGGTCAAGGCGCCGTCTTGGGCCTGCTTCAGTAAGGATGGCGCGCATAACTCCCGCCGCACTCGCTTAATTGTGAAAATTTTGAAATGATCTGTACTTTTAGTACCAACAATAGATACTTAGCAACTGCATTTTTTCTCATCATATCTTCAAAATCCTCGTGTCAAACCCCATAGGGTAGTCATTGTGCGCGTTATCGCGTGTCATTTGTGACGCGTCACAAAAGCGCGTCAGTCTTTCACATCGACTATTGTAGCGTCGGACGCTTTGTGTCTTTTATGAGCTCTCTATGGCTTTGTTCTTAGAGTTAGATTTTGTGGTTTTTGATATGAGACAGTTCCTACAGCTTTCGACTAAATTACGAGATTGCTACTAAATTAAGATGCATGTAGGTGGATCGGTCTTGGGAAAAAGTTGTGACTACTTTTCCTTAACATACATTATCTTTATCAATAATGATTATAAAACGTTTTATACCGTTTAATTTTTATACCTGGTTGAATAATCAGTATATTTTGTAGATATTTTCTGCAGATACTATATAGTCATAAAAAAATTAAGAGCTTGTTAACTTAAGCAACGTAGTTATGATTTTAATTAACTTTAGGTATTGTAAGTAAGTCATGAGAGATAAGTGAAAGTTAGCTCATTAACGTAATATATGAGTGGAGCTCATAAATGAGTAAGTGATGAGGTACAAAGTTAATGAGTATTTCAAAAATCAAAGGAGCCGATACGAGTGCCCGACTTTATGGGTTTGTGCTAGTTTTGGACAATGTTGGAAATAAGTTTGTAATTCATTAATTACGTTACGGCATTAAATGTTTACGGCCACTGAAATTGTAACTAATTTGGACCTTTTTTCCTTGAGATTGAGTGTCACTGTAAATAGCAATTTAATTAAGTTAGAGAATTTTGTCCCATTTAATAGGTGGTGAGCCTATTACCGTGTTGAAACTATTTCAATATAGCTTAACTACTGCCATAAACTGGCAACTAGGATAGATTTTCATGCAATCCATAGCACGGCAAAACTCGTAAATAAAAATGCCAGAAAGTGCTCACCCATCCGAGGACCAGCCATAGCGAAATATAAACAGTGCTCGGTTGCAGTACACTGAGTCAGCTACAGAGCTACGAGCGCTTCTCTACTACACAATATCTTTAAAGTAAGGAAACAAAAACTATAAAACGAGCTGCAGGTATTTTTGCCCGTAAATTCAGAATCCACAAAACAAAATAGCTCTAAAAGCATTTCTTAAAATGTAGTTTTTCCTCGCTTTCCTCGAATCTGTTCGCAGCGAGCCGCAACACAATGGTTTCACCATTGAGTGCGTTCGAAATGGTTCTACTATTTTGTGCCATAGTGCAACATAGTTAGGTATATAGTAGGTATGTAGGTCGTGTTTTTTGTTAAACATAGAAAATGAATTTCTTGTCGTTCATGCAAGGTTGCGTTGGAAACTTGCAGTTAATGATGACGTTAATGTTATTTTAAATCCACATAATTGTGAAAACTCACTTGTTTGTCTTTAAAATGCTGTAATTAGAGAACCGATGTAATTACTGACTGTGGGAAATAATAGCCGTGTTTTTAATGCGTGGTTTTTTCACACAGTCTCTTTCTCTCTATTACCTAGTGAATCTGGCAGTAAGAGCAGCAATATTATTCCTCTCGGACCAGGATGGTATTCTCCGCCAGGTCAAAGAGTAGCGGCAGCACAACATTGAATTGACTAGCAACAAGACAAGATGAAGTCTACATATAACTTGGATCGGTGTATATTTCAAGCATCATTGAACATTATTACAGAACGTCGTAACACGAGTATATTACAATGTTTAACGAAGTAAAGGAGTTTCTCTTTGATGTTGTTTAAAACGTTAAAGCTTTTTGCGCTTAAAAGGTTTCAAGATTCACTTGTCTCAACTGTAGTGCATATGAGAAAATTTTTGCACATTTTATGCTGATGCTAGTATATACCTTCGGAGGTGAAACTTGGACGTACAATTTAGAATTTTCTAAAATTAACTATTTTTGAGATATATAGATGGAGGGATTGATATTCCCTTACGTTCGTTCCTCTTTCGTAGCCAGCAAAAGCAGTCCTGCTATGTCGTAGAATTTCTATTCGTAGCGGTAGTAACATTTGCTACGAACGTAGTGATTTCATCGTAGAAGCTCCACAATGTTTTAAAATAGTATACGTTAAGGTTGCGCTTGTCGCTATTTTGTCCATACAAACTTCGGGAGGATATTACTCAACTGTTTGTTACCCTACATACAAATTCAAACATTTTACTGTGTTGCCTCATCATAAACATTGTCTGTACCGTTTTAAAAATGGGAATTAAAAACTATTAAAGAGATAGAAGTCATTTAAAAATTCGATTTTTCTGCCAAATTTTTAAATAAACAATAAAAGGATTATTAAAACTCAAAATCTAAGTCCGTTCCGACAAACTTAGACTAAAGTTTTCTGAACTCTTTGAGAAATCTCAAAGAGTTCAGAAAACTTTATTCTAAGTTAATACATGAAGTACTTTTTTCATAACACCCTTCCTACCAAAGAACCTTTGAGTGAATGCATTATCGCATCTTCTCGCTTTCACTATGCGATGTGAGGTGAAACAGCATGCTTATTTGGCCGAGT
This sequence comes from Miltochrista miniata, assembly GCA_933228765.1. Classification (NCBI taxonomy): domain Eukaryota; kingdom Metazoa; phylum Arthropoda; class Insecta; order Lepidoptera; family Erebidae; genus Miltochrista; species Miltochrista miniata. The sequence continues at coordinate 1,348,730 of OW121770.1, forward strand.
TCGAGCGACCGACTAGTGCCACCTAAAGAGAATAAAGTAATAAAAGTGCTTGGTTTGTAGAGTTTATAAATAGTCAGTGAAAATTGTAAAAGTTTTGTTATATTAATGTTAGTCACGACAATTTTGTAACCATTGATCGACTGATTAGATTGAAATTTGATATACAGTATACTTTATTTTCTGATTTTCTGTTATAACGGCACCAGAAATATATCATCTCTGAAAGTTTCAACTATCTAACTATCGCGGTTCATGAGATACAGCCTGGAGACAGACAGCAGACAAAAGACAACGGAGTTGGGGTCTTGCCCACGGGACCCTTAAACTTTAAAAATAACCGTGGACGTGTGTGGCGCCACCATCGCAAGCGGACGTATTTATAACGCGGGGTGAAATAAAACTAATTAAAAATATAAAGACTAAATTTAATTACATAATTTACAATTAAACGGAAATTTAAGGCCAGAGGGCTAGTGAAAATACAAAAGCAATTAAATTATTGTGCTGAAATCAGTTGAATACTGGTACAATAGTGAGTGTGGTACGTACGACAGTTGTTGAGGGTGTCCATTAAATAAGTTGTGTCCCAAAGTAACATACATAAACTTTGTAAAAATGAACAAATGCGGAGGTTGTGGTCGTTTTGCATCACCATCAGATACTACTAAGTGCGCTAAATGTGAGAAATGTCTGGTCACATATAACAAGGCATGTGTAAACATGGGTAAAAGTGGCATCCCGGCGAACTGGTGTTGCCCGGAATGTAGGCGGCACTTGAACAGGAACAGGACTGACGATACCCCAGTGCGAGCTACTCAGTCTGATATCCATTGTGAGAGGGGGTCTCTTGAGCCTGAGTTTATGCCAGAGGCAGATGAATCGGAAATACCTCCAGGGAGGCAAGAATTTCATCTGATTATGGAGGAAATTAAGGCGCTAAGGTCAGATGTAAAGACTTTTAGGAGACAGATGGAGCTAGACATGGCTGTAATAAGGGAATCCGTGAAGACCTGTAATTCACGTCTAGACAATCTTGAAGCTAAGGTGACTGTGATGGAGGAGAGAAGAGAGATGCCTGGTATGGATGCTGTGGGGCCAGTGGAGGAGGTTATTAATGATCTGAGGCGTGAAATTAATGAACGGGACCAAGAACTGCTTGCCAATGATATTGAGATTGCGAATATGCCGGAGCTCAATGGTGAAAACCTGATGCACATGGTGAAAACTATAGGGTCTAAGTTAGGTGTTCATGTCCAGGAGCAGGATGTAGTCAGCGTGGAGAGAGTAGGCAGACGACATCTGAGTGTAGTGGATTCTCGGGGTGCTGTCGAGCAGCGTCCGAGATTGCTGGTGGTGCGGTTGGCACGACGTGGTGTACGTGACGAGCTGCTGAAGGGAGCGCGAGTGCGCCGTGGAGCTACTACGCAAGATCTTGAAATGAGCTGCGCTCCCCGACGGTTTTATATAAATGAGCGTCTGACCAAAGTGAACCGACAGTAGTTTCGGAAGACACGGGAGAGGGCGGCTACTGCGGGATGGAAATTTGTGTGGACAAAGAGAGGACAGATTCTCGCCTGCTGTAAGCCAGGTGATCAAACCCATCGTGTTCGCTCTGAGACGGACCTGTCGAAGATATTTGGAGGAGTTGGGGGAGCTATGGTCCCGTCATAAACATTTAATTAGTTATGGTGTTCAATGTGACTTATGTTCTGTACAGCTTGTTTTTGTCTATAATGTTGATGTCACATGTGAGGATGGAAATAGGCTAACAATAAAGATTGGTGGGCTAAAAAGAGTGCATAAATTCATAAAATACATGGAGATGGAATACCAAATAACATATAAAACAAGTAAGCTAGGTAAGAAAAGTTATTATATACAGAAACAGTTAATCATAAAAAAATACATAATCTTATTATATACAAGTTAGATGTCTAAACAGAGTTATATTCATCATATTTTCTTAGTACTATATACAAAAATAAATAGCACGGTTGGGCCTTTACTAATGCACAGTAATAAATACATCAAAAATCAATTTACAATTAGTAATCTAAGTAAGGAAAGTTACTATAAATTGGAAAAATTAATCATACAGAAACACATTATTTCATTCTATACAAGATATCTGTTTCAACAAAGTTCTTCTCAACATATTTTCTTTGTGATATACACAAACATAAGTAGCAAAGTTGGGCCTTTACTAATACATAATAATAAATGCATTAGGAATCAATTTACAAATAATTTAAGCAAGGAAAGTTATTTTATACTGAAACAATTAATCAAACTAAAAGACATTATTTCACTAAATACAAGATATTTGTTTCAAAAAAGTTCTATTCAACATATTTTCTTATTGCTATATACCAATATAAGTAGAAAAGACAAAATTGATTTACTAATAAGTAATAATAAACACATAAAAAAGCAATTTCTACCTGCTGTATACAATTATTTACACAGTTATTACATTTATACGCATTTTTTATTTATATCATACATAATATACAAATATACTCATTCAAATGACTAATAATAAACAGTTGAAATTTGGTTTATTTAACCCAGGCTCTCTTGCTACTAACCAGGATGAATTTCTAATGGCTATGAGTCAACACACAGTAGATATTATGGCTATTAATGAAACATGGCTAAGAACCGGGCAGGAGGCTCGGGCTCCACGTGTCCCGGGTTACAGGTTAAAGCACATCCCTCGGAGTTCAGTAGATCGAGATCGAGGTGGAGGGGTGGGTTTTTACATTAAGGTGGGGATAAGAGCATGTGTGAGTCCTCATCCTGTCACACCTGAGGTCGAACAGATGTGGTTGACATTGTTAAATAATGGGAAAAAAATTCTCATTGGAACAGCTTGCCGACCGCAATGGATGAATGTTTTGGTATTCTTGGAAAGTATTAACGATAGTTTATGTGCACTTGGACCATTTGACAATGTAGTGTTGTTAGGTGACTTTAATATAAATATGTTAGATTTACAGGAGTCTAAATCCAAAAGATTGATAGAATTTCTTGACCATCATAACTTAAATCAAATAATCACTTCGCCCACCCATTTTGAAGATAATAGTGCTACTCTAATTGATGTAATCTGTACCGATATTGGGTTTCATAGTGTAAATGTGATCCATAGCAGTGACCTTGGCCACCATGCCTTCATTACTTGTGTCACAGTTATTAGAAAAAAAAAGGCAAAACCAAGGGTGATATCATACAGACCAGTTAGGGATATTTTAGAAGATTTTTTTAACGTTGACCTTGGGTTGTTGCCATGGAATACGATATCTGATATGACATGTGTAAATGATATGGTTTGTACATTTACATCTTATATAAATTTTTTATTTGATCTGCATGCTCCACAAAAGACTCGAGTATTTAGAGATCCACCTACACCCTGGATTACTAGCAATATTAGATTAATGTTTAAACTCAGGGATACTGCGAGGGAACGGTACAAGAAGTCTCAGACCGATAGCAGTAGGTCTTATTATCTAGCTTTGAAGAGACAGGCAAAAACAGCGCTTGAAAACGAAAAAAAAGTGTATTTTAATGCAAATATTAATAATAATATAGATAATCCTAAATTATTATGGAAAAGTTTAAAAACGGAAGTGACACATATTAATAAAAATGACTGTTTGCCTAGTCATTTTAATGATCCTGACAAAATCAACTTGGCCTTTTTGGATGTCCCGGGTAATAATAGCGTTAGTATTTCGCAGCTAACATTCTATGAGTTCAATAGGTATTCCCAATCTACTTTTCAACTGCAGACAGTCAATCAAGATGAAATATTAAACATTATAAAAAGTCTCAAGTCCAATGCACAGGGAGTTGATGGAGTTAGTTCCCAGATGCTCACTTTAACTATGCCAGAATCTCTTAGGGCACTGACAGATATAGTTAACAGGTCTATTTTATCATATACTTTCCCGGAGTTGTGGAAGTGTGCCAGTGTTCGGCCAATTCCAAAGGTCAATAATCCAACCACATTCAAAGATCTTAGGCCGGTGAGCATACTTCCTACCATATCTAAAATATTGGAAAGGGTGGTATGCAATCAATTGGTTGATTACCTGGAAAGTAACAATATACTTCCAGACTTACAATCTGGTTTTAGGAAGGGACGTGGGACTGCAACCGCCCTATCCGATGTGATTGGGAATATTTTGGAGGCAAGAGATAGGGGGGAGGGCTCTATGCTTGCCCTGCTGGATTTCTCTCGCGCTTTTGATGCCATAAGTCCTTCACTTTTGCTTTCCAAGCTGGCATTCTACGGATTTGCATGGGAAACAGTTCAGTGGTTTAACAGTTACCTATTAAATAGATCGCAGTATGTTGAGATCCAACAGGAGGATGGACTGACTCTTAAATCTCTTCCTAGATATGTCCTGAGAGGGGTGCCGCAGGGCTCTATATTGGGACCTATTTTATACATTTTGTATAGTGCTGATATAGTGTCATCATTCCAAAATTGCAAATATCATATGTATGCAGATGATATTCAAGTATTCATATCATTTAAACCTGAGGACATCACTAGCGCTACAAAACAGATTCAGGATGATCTCAATAGGGTGGCACTGTGGTCAGAGAGTAACTCCTTGATCCTTAACCCAGCTAAGTCCAAGTATATGGTGCTTGGAAATAAGGATCAAATTAGCAAAATATTGGCTGCCAATCCAGTAATTGAGATCCAAGGAAAAAGAATTGAGCGAGTGGAGCTGGCCTGTAACCTGGGACTAACAATGGATCCGGAACTGCACTTTGAAGCCCATGTATCTAATGCAATGCGCAACTGCTTCTATAGACTTAAAGTATTGTATAAGATAAGGGATTATCTTAGTATTACTGTAAGGAAAAGACTGGTGGATAGTTTGATTATGTCAAAATTGAACTACTGTGATACTGTATATGGGCCATGCTTGCTGGCACGAACAGTACGGCTGATACAGCGTATACAGAATGCATGTACTAGATTCTGTGTCAGTATTCCCAGAAGAAGTCATGTTACTCCGTATATGAATGAGATAAATATATTAAAAATGGCAGCTAGAAGACAGGTGCACTTGGCAAGTTTGCTATTTGGAATAATAAAATCAAAAAAGCTTAAATACCTGTATGATAGACTAAATTGGAGAGTGGGCTATGCAGGATATATAAGGTCTAAAACTGCTCCACTGTCTGTGCCAAGGCACAGGACTTGTGCCTTCAGAGGAAGCTTCTCTTACTGTGCTACTCGCTGTTGGAATAATATTCCGCCTCCGCTTCGATCCCTGAAATCAAAAAAGTACTTTATTCTTAAACTTAAAAATTACTACATGTTACAACAAAAAATAACATAGTCCTTAAAAACAATGTAAAAATAATAATATTACACTTTACATACTTACATTTGGAGATATGTTCCACAGCGAGACAGCGCAGTGGCTGAACTGCATCGGTGAATGACTTCTTCTGGTTTCTTGATATCTAGGTTTGGGTGGGTAGCAGTATATTATAGTGTACGGTTTGTTGTGGTATTTTGGATTCTATGCACTTTTCATTTTAAATTTTAAATTATGTACTAAATAGCGTAGTAGAAATGGGGTTGCAATTGTTTTCTTGGTATGTTTTCGTTGGAAGACTTAAATATTGTGCATAAGTGGAGAATATTTTTTTTGTTAATTGTGGGTCTCTACCTCTGTTTTTTCTTTCTTGCAAAAAATAAAACTTTCAAAAGTAGGTAGGTAATAATTACTGCTGCAATGCACTTTATTGTATTCTCTCACGGGTTATTTGTATTGTAAGACGCCGCTCTTGAAACATTTCATGTAAGGAAGCCTTTTTTTATCTCGGGTTTGTGATGGATGACGCCATTTACACGATATCTAAGGTTGTTGATGAAAATCAGCGCTTGGTGTGGAAAATCTCTGCATCACAGCATTATGCTGAGAAACGACCTGCTTTCACCAGTTGCAGTGGCTATCGACTTGGTTTGTTGTAAAGTATGATACTGTATTTACGCCTATTAATGTTCTTGTAAGAGTATTATTTAATGTAGGCGGTAAGATTTAAAACTTATGTATAAAACTCTACAAATTTCTCTACATTTTGAGTGACGTATGTTGACAATATTGACAACTTTTGATGTGACAATGACAAGATAAATGTAACACTGTTGACAGTCACAGTCAGTCATACTTTTTTTTTTATGTACACTTTTGTTACTGCAGCTGGCAGAAATAAATTGATTTTTCTTTCTTTCTTTTCTTTTCTTTCTTTCCATTCACAAGTGTTACAAGTAGTGTTGAAGTGTAAACAAGCAATACAGAATACAGGTAATAACGCTGTTCGTATGTAAGATTGTATCTACCGCGTACAACGCCCACAAGACTAGCGTTGTATTATATCTGTGCTTGGCTCCACATACCTACAGTCATTCTGTTTATTACACGAACTAAAACAACAAAGCGATGAAAGCGATTGCTTTTACAATAACTTTTATTAGCGCCAGATTTAAGACTTGTTTGTAAAGTTATTTAGCTTGCGCTTGAAATAGTAAGTAAAAGCTTTTTAGTGATATGTTGTGTTTCGGGTTTTTCTCTGCTGGGTTGACAGTAAGTCCCCTACTTACTGTCAACCCGTACATTGCCCTGGGGTCATCCTTCCAAGGGCTCACCCGGGGCTCCCAACCATAGGCATTAGGTAGGAAACGTGTGGTTTGTAGTCGGTAAGAGTCCGGCATAGCAACCTTGTAGGATGTTTCTCTCGAAAAAAAAAACGGGGACGTACACATTATGTCAGTATAGATTTTTATTAACGAACATGACACTTCGCTTTTTAGACTGCCTCTAAGGCGGTTGGACAACCTTGGAAAGGGGTTCCGTAGACCTGTACAAAAAAAAAACATTCATCACCACTTTCACAGTCTGATAGACCACCGTATTTCTTCAATATTTGTATAATTTGTTAGGAGTTAGTACCGTACAGCTATGTCGCACACGCTCTGAATAATTGATGAGTCGGGATCACGGCTGTGATCGGTTCGGGATTGGACTTCGTTACGGCTGTCCTCATTTACTAGGTGTGACCCCAACTAAGGTCGTAACTGTAGGTACACGGGTAATTATTTTAGGAAGTGTTTTTCATGTATTTTACGGAACACAAATCAAGCAAATCCTTTTAGAGTTGTGTACCTACCCAAAAAGCAATAATACGTTATGGACACTTAGCTGTCCGTGACTATAAGTATTTCTCCAGATAAACAACGTAATAACAAATACTAAAAACAGAAATAAATCGTAAGTGAGCTTTCAAACAACAAACGTTATTTAACTGATGTTATTTTTTTGGTACGTAACATTCCGTGGTCGGTTTTTTGTGTCTATTCATCGATGCTGATGCAATTTAGTTTTAGATAAATAAGACTAAATGAACTCAGTACAGTGTTAACGGACTACTGCAAAATTTTAATCCATAAAATCTAGTCGCACGGGGCCTATAAACTGTTTCAACTAACCTGCACTTCTCATTTCCTGCATTTCTTACACATAAAGTCTACTTTGGTATCAAAACCGTGATTTTTCTAAAATTGGATAAAAATGAAATACTGTTACTAATTTCATATCTGTAAGACAAAATATATACATTATATTGAAGACTTAAAGACAAAATATATCTTTTTAAAACCACATTTTTCATTCCGTGTTCCTTGTGCAGACCTTTTTAGGGTTTCGTAGCCAAATGGCAAAAACGGAACCCTTATAGATTCGTCATGTCTGTCTGTCTGTCTGTCTGTCTGTCTGTCCGTCCGTGTGTCACAGCCATTTTTCTCCAAAACTATAAGGCCTATGCCATTGAAACTTGGTTACTAGATGTATTCTGTGAACCGCATTAAGATTCTTATATACAACTAGAAAAAAAGAAGTAAATTTTGGGGGTCCCCATACTCAGAACTGAACTCAAAATTTTTTTTTTCATCAAACCAATACGTGTGGGGTATCTATAGATAGGTCTTCAAAAATGCTATTGAGGTTCCTAACGTCATTTTTTTCTAAAATGAATAGTTTGCGCAAGAGACACTTCCAAAGTGGAAAAATGTGTGTCCCCCCCCCCCTCTAACTTCTAAACTAAGAGAATGATAAATCTAAAAAAAATATATGATGTACATTGCCATAAAAACTACCAACGAAAATTGTTTCGAACGAGATAGAGTTGGTAGTTTTTTTTTAATACGTCATAAACCGCAATTTTCGGTTAGAAAAATCACTGCCACTGCGAACGTGTTAAAACATCAATCAAAGTTACAACGAACTATAAGAACTTTTATATTATGTTACTTGCTGCTACGAAACCCTTCATGGGCGAGTCCGACTCGCACTTGGCCGGTTTTTTGTTGTATGGAATCCGAGATCCATAAACGAGTCATATTTTTTACTAACGATGAGGGAAAACATACAATTTATGTTCATGGCTGGTATTAAAAGAGGGATGATCACGCCTTGATGTGTGTAACATATTCGCTTGTATTGAGGGAATTATGGCATCAATGTGTCCATATATTAGTGTCTATACAAGTTTCTTCTAGGACATTCTGTTAAGAGTATTGATTCATTAACTTGCAGATTTATAGCAAGGAGTAGAAATTGAAATTATCATTTTCTGATAAACTTCCACATGATGTATTTTGAAAGTTTTATAGATGTTTTTAGAAATATTTAGATCAATTTAGTCGTAAATCCTCGTTTTTTTCGATGGTTCAATTTTTGAACATGAGCCTTAAATTACCTTTATCATTGTGCTGAGCTCGGTAGAATATCTTCCTCAATGTTTGTACACACAGTATTTTAATACAAAAACAAATCTAGAATTTCAGCGTGACAGCATGAAATAGCGATGTGGTCGGTGCCTAAGTATTGGTATTCAGTGCACGATTCAGGAGCATGATATGACATTCATATTTTAGCTTCAGCAAATTTGGTCATTACTTGTGAAAGCTGGATTATTAGTACCAGGACAAAACTATAAAGTAAATTGGAGTTATTCGTAAAATAAATTCAAGTCTTACTCCCGTAAGTCCAATTCTCTCCCTTGGATTCGTTACGATTCTCTTTCGTAATATGGTTTTTTTTTAACTTCGTTTTAAATACTATACCATATGACTCCTTCCAACCCCGCCTTTCTATTTTTATTTAACAAATGTTCCGCCCACCTCAAAAATAGAGTACACCGTCGACTTTTACAATAACTGGTGTTAAATTGACCATGAAATTGTTCTGTCGTACAGTACATTGCCGTCGAAGTGTAAATCAATAGATACCGTATACCGTACATACCTACCCTGTACTTACGCAATACGTAATCTTATTACGAACTAGGTATTATACGAACCATATTGATCTAACTTTCCAGCTAATCAGTAGCTGTAAAATTTCATACTCATACTCTCAGTCTCCCTGTTAGAGGGTGGACACACATTTTTCCACTTTAGAAGTGTCTCTTGCGCAAACTATTCAATTTAGAAAAAAATGATGTTAGAAACCTCAATAGCATTTTGAAGACCTAACTATACCCCACACGTATGGTGTAAAAAAAATATTTTGAGTTTCAGTTCTGAGTATGGGGACCCCCAAAATTTACTGTTTTTTTTTCCAATCAATCAATCAATACATATAATAAAATCGTAACAGGTCGCTGTCTGTACATGGAAGATTAATAAGAAAAAATATTATAGGGGGGCTTTATGAACGCAATAGAACCCAAAACAATGATTTTTAGAATTTTTGTCTGTTTGTCTGTATGTCTGTATATCTGTTTGTCTGTACGGTTGTGCACGCTAATCTCAGTAACCGCTCAACCGATTGCAATGCGGTTTTTTTATTGTGTTGAGGTTTGCTCCAGTTAACATTCAGCGTTTGTTTTATGTAAAGCGGTTCAGAAATAAAAGAGTTATAACACTTTTAAGAATCAGATATTTTGAAAATTTTAATTGTAGGGGTTTCTTTGAATGTGAGTGAACCTAAAGCTCGAGCTCTTTTATGATTAAGCAAACAGGGCAGTTTCAGACGCTGCTTGATGACTCTGATGAAGAAATACCTTTCCTTTCATACACCTTATGTGACGTAAACGAAGTTGCGGGCTCAGCTAGTTTTATATAAGAATCTTAATGCGGTTCACAGAATACATCTAGTTACCAAGTTTCAATATCATAGGCCTTTTAGTTTCGGAGAAAAATGGCTGTGACACACGGACGGACAGACAGACAGACAGACAGACATGACGAATATATAAGGGTTCCGTTTTTGCCATTTGGCTACGGAACCCTAAAAATCATGCGAAACAAGTCACGCTGAGAAAATAATTATTGTGGAACAATACAAGTGACGTACTCGGGTTTTGAATGTGATACGTGACTTAGAAAAGAATATATGTTTCTTTGATTTTTTTTTATTTATTCAGATATTATCTGACCTTCTAAATTCAACAAGTAAATATCGATAGGTACAATACCTTAGAATACCTATAACTCTGATTAGTTTCTGATAACTTTTCACTTAACAAATTGTTACTGAACAACTTATAAAAGCCCGCTTGAGGCTTACACGCTCAAAATAAAGTGCTTGTTTGAAACTCTTACATATTTTACAAGTTTTAATCGTTCTTAAAACTTGTAAAATATGTAAGTCATACTTAGGTGTTTTCTTTTATTTGAGATAAACAAAGTTTCGAAGTTGGAGGCTCGGGGCTTGTACATAATCGTTACAACGTAAGTCTACGGCTTAAGTTTAACTTTAGGTTGTAGTTGAGGATTGTTGGTAAATAAAATTGTAAAGTGTATCACCTTTAAATTAGCTGACCTAAAACCGTAGTTTTCCAAGTAAACGTCCACATAATTGTGGGAGATCTTACAGTACATACTATTAACACAGAGGACCTAACTACTGGCTTTTTTTTAACGTGAGGAAACGCCGCCGGACTCCTACCTACTAAAAACCACACGTATCCTACCTAACAGCCTACGGTTGGGAGCCCCCGATAAGCCCTCGGAAGAATGTCTCCAGAACACTAACTGCTGGCTGTCCCGGATGTCTGTCCTTCAGGATTGGGCTTGTCGTTTCTTCCCATGACGAAGACGACAAGCCCTTATAATAGCTATCGTGATCGTTGACTGTATACAATACTATACCAAGCGGTAGATCAATGGGAAACGAAGGCCAGGTTCGGCGATAGTAAGAAGTCATCAGATGTAACAAGGGTATCTCTAACAAAGTCACATGGCATATGCAAGTTATACAATAAAATGCTTCCCATGCAAACATTTTACTGTGGACATTGGACATAGTACGTATGGACAAACTTTACTCTACTTTATTTACTGAAAGAAGCACAATAAAAAAAATAGTAAGGATACTTGTAGGAGGTATAATATGGGTACACTTACAAGGTTTTAGAAAAAGTAAAACAAAGAAAGTAATGTTCCCTGTGACGTCAACCTTTTTGGGGTTAACGAGTTACTCCCGAGGTGAATTAACCTGCGGGTGAATCAGACGCACTCCCTTTACGGTTGTAAAACATACGCGTAAACTTGATTAAAATGAAACTTTGAGGTTCACGTGAAAAATACCTGATATGCTCTTACTTATGTAGTGTTAGCAAGCGAAGACTCGGGAAATCATTAAGTTATTGGAATACGTCAGTATCTTATTCATTAGTAATTAGCGTGACTTTTTATTCGTTTTATTCAAAACATTGTGTGCCTAAAGGGCAGGACATAGCTGACCTTGTACTAGAAATCAGTAAATATATCTTGTAACCTATGATCCACATTTTAGCAATGGAATTTATTTTCTTCTAAAATGTGGGTAAGTAATATATTATTGCGAATAAGTTTCGAGACGTAAAAAATAAGTAAAAAACCGAATTTGACTTCAAGTAGCACTTATAACGATAAATTTGCGGTTAGAATTTGCTTGGTAAATGAACTTAAACTTTAGGTATTGGCATAAAGGTTTGTTTTCATTTATGCGACAGGGCTTCCAGGGGAGTCATACAATACACTATGATACTGTAATCCGATGAGAAGGGGGAGAGTTTTCAAAGGAGTCATAACTTACTTAATCACATTAATCAACAGAGACCTTACCACCAACAAACTTGAGTATATAGAGTTAATGATATTATCTGAAGTTCATGCAAACGTTGAAGTTTCGATAATATATATATGTAATGTACGTTTGTCCCGCCTATATACCCGAAAGGTAAACATACTAAAGTCCACCATTTTTCTCCACGTAATAGATGGGGAGCCTATTACCGTGATGACATGGAGAAGCGCAGTACGCATGTAGATAGTAGGTATCTACATATTTGAATTTATCAAGAAATTAGGAGAAGAAATATGAAGATTATGTAGCCAATGACAAGTTCATTACTTGTCTCTGTTGTGCAAGTCGTAGGTAGTGCGCATACTGTGTTGTACGAGTATCCTGATGTTTCATATTCAATTCTGAATAAAAAATAATATTTTACGGGTACTACAAAAGAAATAATTATCATTTGAAGCTTATAACAGCTTAATTTGAGCTAAATGGCGCTCTTTAAAAAGATCTTGTAATGTTTAATAATAAATATTATGTGGAATTGCCGATAGTTAAGTGCATATCAGAACAATATATAAGATCTAGTACATGGTACCTCTAACAGCAAATATTATGGCTCTAAATAACAGCTAGATGTCATCAGGCTCTTTTCTTCATCGAACGTTTAACCATACATTGCGATGACACGGCGCTCCACACGCTGGTGGAGTGCACGGCGTGGGCACAACAGCGACAGGTCCTCGTAGTGGGTCTGGGCGTGGACACTCTCTCGCTTGAGGCCATGGTGCGAGCCATGCTCTCCAGCGGGAGTAAGTGGGACTGCGCCGCCTCTTTCTGCGAGCAGGTCATGCTCGCGAAGGAGGCGGCGGGTCGGGTGCGAGAGAGAACTCTCCCACCCGAGTTCCGCAGTCGGCGCCCTGGGCGCCGCCGACGTGTCTTCGCCGAGGACTATCGGCCTCCATGACCGGGGGTCTGAGGACGGTGAGAGGGCCGCTCACCGTCCTTACAGAAGCAGGCCCATGACGGCAGCGTGACGTGAGCACTCACGCACGCCCCCCCTTAGAAGCGGGGTCACACCCGAAACCCCCCATAGACGCGGGATTGCACCCGAACCACCCCCTGGGCGAGGCCGCATTGGCGGCCGTAGGTCTGTTGGGAGTCACGGGACATCCTTCCTGAGGGCTTACCCGGGGCTCTCAACCATAGGCTGTTGGCCGTTACGTGAGGTTTTTTAGTCGGTAAGAGTCCGGCATAGCATCCTACGAGGATTTTCCCTCACGTTAAAAAAAAAAAAAAACCATACATTCAAGTAACAATAGTTTAAGACTGGATCTTCAAACAACTATCAACTTAATAAAAACTTATCAAATAGATATCAACCACACGTTATATACAATCAAACCTAATTCAGGTACAATAGTTCAGCTCCCCCCGGGAACCCTGCGTGGGGTAGACAGGCCCCACGAAGGATACGTGATCGGACCACAGATAGCTCGGTACAAGCCTCTACGTAATTAAGATCATTTAGCGACTTTAACTCAGTTGATTGGAGAGGGACTATCACAAGGAATGCTTGATATTATTAAATATTGATATACGTTGCAGAGAGCATACTAAATACAATTGATTATGATTATATTATATTTAATTGATTTACTTAACATTGTTTTTTGCTCAAATAATAGACTCATCCTGGTGTTTACTGGCTGCAGTCACTTTTTGTTGTTGTAGTATTTAAGCAGTAATATTTTTTTATTGTATTTGATTCTCGGAAGTGAGCCTGCCGCCCCTGTCGGCAAGACACGATAATATCTACAGATTGACTGCCACGGTTTGAGCCGGAAACGCTAAGTAGGTTCTACTTTCTAAGATTTAGAGGTAGCCTAAACTTGAACTCTGAGAATATTGTAATAACTTTGATATAAACAGCGTGAAATATTGACTTTTAATTCCCTTTACACTAAGTATGCATCATGCACGTAGTGGTAACGAACCCTTTCTTAATAGTATTTAGCGTGATTTGTCTCTCGTTCGGGTCCCGCTCGCCGAATTGTCTCTCGTGCGGCTATAAATCGTCGCTTCGACCGAAGTGTCTGTCTGTCAGTCCCAGCTGAATGATGTGTTAGTGAAGTTAATATTTACGCAGATAATAAGGTTTATTGGGAATGCCCGTACCGTGTGAGCGTACATAATTCTATTGTATTTATTCACAAAGGCTAAATTGTGTATGTGAAGGTATAAGAGTATGAATTTTTTGAGGTTTCATAATATTTTGTTCTCGGACGGCTGAATGGATCTGGCTGAAATTTGGTACAGGAATAGATTAGAGTCTGAATTGGCACATAGGCTTTATTCCCGGAATAAATTCCCATGCAATACGGGAATGGGAACGGAATATCACACATAAGCTTGAATGTAGATTATAATAATGAGACAAGTATACAGTGGTGACCACCAGTCCACCTGGTGGGCCGTATGCTTGTCTGCTACCTTAGTGGCATAGAAAAAACATCCTATAGCCGGCAGTCTCGGTGGCGCACTCTGATATTATACTGTAAATAAATATTCAAGGACATTTCACACAACGCTATCTGATCTCAAAGTAAGCTAGGAATAACCTGCTTGTGTTATAGGTATCAGACCACGGATATTTATACTTAGGTATATAATTTTTAAATACATACCATAGAAACACCCAGACTCTTGAGACAAACATTTATGGGTCACACAAATATTTGTCTCCGGTGGGAATCGAACCCACGACGCACATTGGTGCAGGGGCGGAAAAAAGTCTTATTTTTTAACCCTTAACCACCTACCATACGTCTCACAGACGCAGCAGATATTTAAAACGTGAATATATCGGCGACCGTGTCGTTTGCGAACTCGTCCGTTCTTGTACCTTTTCCCCGTGTCCCTCAGTGCCGTGCAAACCACAATACATCAGTTTCGAATGCAAATCACCAATTTGCCGAGAATTTTCTAATAAGCTGTGCAATAATTGTCGTGAAAAACTATAAGTTTAGGGCTTGTAATTTTTTTCTATTTAATTTAATTTTCACCATTTTCTTTTTTTTTGCAATGGTTGATTATTGAATCAGTAAAAAATTATAAAAGAAGTTCATATCCATGTGATTATTTTTTATGGATCTCATTTAGCAAATGACTTAGTTTTTAAGCAGATATTGTTGATTAATAGTAATTAAGACAAAATGCCTATAGAAATGATTCTCTTGTACCTTTACTAAAGAGTTTAATACTTTCCTAAGTTGATTTTTTACTAAAAAATATACTTCAATAAACAAGATATTACTTTAAAGAACCATTTTACTCAGGGGTCTCATAGACGTATGGTAGGTGGTTGTGTGACAAAAAGTTATGGTAGGTGGCTAAGAGTTAACTTTGATTAAAAAGCCTGCAATTTGGTACACATATACTAGAATCTTATTAGAAACAAGTTATACAAAACATACGACTCCATTATGAGACATTTTAATTTTATGATGATAGAAAGGTGGGTTGATCGACAATTAACAAATTTCATGCAATAAATTGTGTTGTTTCAAGTATGAATAAAACAGAAATATTAGTATACTCCGCTTTTATTCTTTATTTAATCGTAGCTCTATTGTGTGTAATTAAATAAAACGTATAAATATTATATGATATAATGAGTATTTACTGGTAGTTACACTTTTAATGAAGTAGGTAATTTGACACCATTTGTTTTGAATTATGAGACTATAACTAATCTCCGTTACCGACCGTTAGAGATTGATACACTTTACGACATTCATTAGACCCTAGAGATCATATATACATCAATTTTAGCTGCGACTATCTGCGACCTTGGAAATACCAGGTCATTATCTAATGCCGCTCTTAACAGGGAAAAGTGCAATATATTAAGCATTATAATAACTAATAATTATCAATCACCTATTGTTATGAAACTGCCGAGCTATATGTTAGCTTGTACAGCTGTTATAATAAGCCAAATACAGTGCACAGTCTTAATGCATAGCAAACAAATTATAAGTGCTGCTGTCTTACCCATTGGAATGTTATCTGAGGAAGCTCAAAAAGCACGTAACAAATACTACCGTAATTATAGGTCAGGTCATTCAAGAAAATGTTCTGGTATATCCTGTAACGAAGACTTAATATTTACCTCAGATTTATCAACAGTTTACGTGCATTACCTTATAAAAAAAATATCTACTTTATAAACAGAATCTGACTTAAACCGAATAATCCAAAGTGGATAGCACTCATCTATAAACATTTTTATATCTGTATTTATTATGTAATTAATTAATATTTATTTATAATTCTCCTTAAATAATGTATCGTGCCTTTCGTAATGCAATTCATTGGAATATATATTTTAATATATTATATTTTATCATGTAAAACCATATTGTACCATGTTAAAAATATTTTAACCGCCCCGATTTACTATAATATATTTATGTATATTATTACTCGGATACATTAGTTTTATCATTTTAATAAAGTTTTATAGTTATATGCAACGTATTTTCAGTTAGAAATAATATTTTCCGCATTCCCGTACTACCTGCACCACTGTGCGACGTCCAGCGCCGAAGGCGGTATCACTACCGACTGCGCCACAGAGGCAGTCAACAGTAAGCAACTTTTCTTTGAAAATATTAACTAAAAATATTTCATCCTGTTTTCAGGTAAACAGAGCTCAACACTTTTTGTTACAATTCGAAATATTTGGTAAGTTATCTGATCTATACATTAATAGGTAATACGAAGACACCATTTTTAGGGTTCCGTACCCAAAGGGTAAAGAACGGGACCCTATTCATGAGACTTCGCTGTCCGTCTGTCTGTCTGTCTGTCTGTCCGTCACAAGGCTGTATCTCATGAACGGTGATAGCTAGAGAGTTGAAATTTTCACAGATTATGTGTTTTTGTAGCCGCTATAACAACAAATACTAAAAACAAAAACATAGTAATATTTAAGGGGGGCTTCCATACAACAAACGTGTTTTTTCGCGATTTTGTCTTATATATTCGGTAATAAGGTATCCTTCTCAATTTAAATACGTTAGTTAATTTGGACATTTCATCAAGATCATTCATTCCCTTTACACCTTGCAAATTAAATGAATACTTTAGGAGGTATAGCACAACCGAATGTTGCTGAATGAAATTAATTTCGTGTCGCCATGATTGAACATTATACGGGTCACATACTAACTTATTTTTCGTCTTTCAGAGTAAATATATTTTCTTTAAAAATAGAACAACGCTTTCAGCAGATTATTTTAGGTAGGTGTAATATTTCGAAGATAGCTATTTCATAGGAAATAGTAAACAAATAGTCCATATTTTAGATTTTTCTCCAGTATAAACAATTTACGTACAAACACACAATTTATGTTGTAGACGTAGATATCGTGTTTATAATGTCATCATTCAAATGTCATCAATATTCTTAAAAAGAAATTAAACATAGAGTTCACAAGCTCTTCTTGAAATATATACTGTACATACCTACCGTAGAGGATCTATACAAGGATAGTTAACACTATAGAGCAACGCGAACTGTCTAAAGACGCGCGTTGTATAACACTATAGAGCAACGCGAACTGTCTAAAGACGCGCGTTGTATAACTCTATAGAGCAACGCGAACTGTCTAAGGCGCGTGTTGCTCTGTGTTAGTAGGTAACGAGGGCAACCAGTAGACGCTTGAAATACTCACAGAATATCGAGCAGCGTATTTTCATAAAAAAATAATAATTAAAACAATATGGACCTTTACTGGGACATCCTTTCGAGATCTTACCCGGGGCTTCCAACCGTAGGCTGTTGGCCGTTACGTGGAGTTTTAAAGAAAGGGGGCTCCCATGTAACAAATACAACTTTTTGTTGTTTTTTGGTACGGAACCCTCCGTGCGGGAGTCCGACTCGCACTTGGCCGGTTATTTAAATTTTTTTTTAGATAGGATAATCTATAGAGAGCTACAAATCTGCAACGGCGGGGTTCGAACTGTCCCTGATACTGATACGTAAGTATTTCATCCGCCAGAGACATGCCATAACCCCCCCCCCCCCTTTTCACGTGGTGGTTAGTCTATTACCGTATTGAATTGAACTGGCGGAGGTTGTGTAAGGTGTGTAATATAGCGTATTCCAGTCCGTCCTTAGCATCCGTGTAGGATTTTTCACACGTAAAAACATGCGTATTCCGAACAAAACATTTTAAACAAAACCACCCAGACCTTGGTTCAATCGTGTACTATCTTCATCATCACGTGACATGTGTAAACTCTCCCTTACCTCGTGGCTGTTTCTACAAGGTTTCCGCATTTCGCACCGAGGGCTGTTCGGAACTTTAACGGCTCCCGGAGGACATTCAGACAAGATTAATATTTTCTTCACTCATTATCGTGGAGACATTTTAAGAAAATTGTAAAATTTAAAAGAATTGTTTGAATATGACTCAAATGTAGCTTACATTTCAATGTTGATGATAATAATCGTAATCATTGCTCAGATTAATTTTATTTTTACTTTTTCGCAATCTTCAGAGAGAGATACCTTATATCGATGTTAATTTCAATTCGATACCTCTAGTCGGATACGTTCACGACATTAAGGCTGACAGACAGACGGATGGATGAATGGATGGACAACAAAGTGTTTCTATATGGGTTTCATTTTTGTCATTTTGGGGTACAGAACCATAAAGTTCATTGTTACGTAATACAAATCTTATGAAAAAGTAAAGAAAGTCAGAAAGAAATCAGTCATGGTTATTTCTTTGCAATGTTAAACTTGTCCCATTTGAAAACTTACGAATTCTAGATTTCCTTATAGAGTATTTTCTAAAAGAGCGATACCCTACTCAATATCGAGCGGTCGAGTCTTATTTTCACAAGTTTAACAGTTATGTAGATCAGTTGTGAAGGTTTTTCTTACAATTGGGGTACAGTGTTGTGTGTATATAATAGGTATTTTGATCGTATTGAATATCAAATATAATTAAAATGTACATACAAGACAGTAACGTGAGTATGGAAAACCCCGAAAGTATATTTTAATGAGATCCTATGGCATTACAAGAGCAAGGAAAAAGTCATAAGCTTAGGAATGGTATTATTTTATTTTTGCCCGTTTGAAGGGACAGAATATATTTCACTTTTATAGCTACACGAGTGTGCGATTTGTTTTATGATCTAGGTACGCACTTATTTTTTTCTACAGTGAAACAAAAATATTGTTTCAGTGAGGGTACGGAACTGAGCTATGTGAATCAATTATTTAAATAAGATTTACAGTTCACTAAAAACCCACTTACTTTTAAAAGTAATATAAAATGAGTAAACTGATAAAATGACTGGCCTTGGGAAAGGAGTGGTCGTAAGATTATACTGGCAGGTTCTATTCTCTTAAGCTCTACCTATTGCCTAGTGAATCTGGCAGTAAATGTAAATTTGAAATTTGTAAAAACTTTGTGACTTGTTCATTGAAAAGTAAACCCGTAAGTTTACTTACTAGTGAAACTATCTGTTAAGACTACGGATACAAAGGGACCCACAGCTATGGTCGACTATGATACTCACTACCTACTTGAACTTATTTTTAGACTAAAACCAACTCACCGTGTAACTGTGAAGTTCCGAAAGGGAGCACCTCATTCTATTTTTTAAAAATCCATTCGCCATTTTGTTAAAATAAGAGCCACTCAACTCAACGAGCGCCCTCTGGGTTCAAAGGATCGGAGACACAAACCTTTGTATTTCGGCGAAAAAAAGCTTATAGCAGTCTGAAACGCGAATAATACATTTTCCTTTAATCTTGACTGACTCTTGTCTTTAGAAAATTTGCAGTTAGTAGTCTATGCTTCCATCAGCTGGCCAAAAATTTCTCTTTCTACAACGAAAGAATTGTTCCTTATTGAACTCTTCCTGTTTTAAATTTTAGTCACTACTTTATATGATCGAATCCATACGCTAACCGGTATCGAAAGTAATGCGGAAAAAATTTGGTGCGTTCAAAAGATAGTAAATTCAATTCCCTTTTTGCACAGCTGTAGATGATTTATTTTATTTGTATAAAACCAATCAATAATGTAACTAGTTTCAGATGAACATTATTACTTACGCTATATTAGTATCTATGAAATATTTGTACAAGCTCAAGATAAACCAATTTATTGCTAATAGTATGTACTGAGATATAATAATAGCACTTACAAAGACTTCAAGTTGGTTCTTAATATATGCTAATATCCATACATTTTAAAGATAAGCCTTTGTATAATATGATCATACTAAGCAAAACCTTAAGCGTGTCTTGGGTTAGGTTATTTATGAGCTTCACATCCAAAGCTACATTTATGAATGTGTAACTTCTCCCAGCCGTAGGTAGTAGTAGGGCGCCGTGTGGTTTTAGTCGGTAGAAGTCCGGCATAGCATCCATGACGGATTTTCACCCTAAAAAAAGGCACTGTCGACGTCACACATTCTTATAGAAATAACATTCAAACCAAGGTTTTCTTTCCCTTCAGCATATCTTTTGGAGTCACGAATGATACCAGCCTTCCTATAAATCATAACACATATTTGGATACACAGTACATTTACAGTATTCTTATGGACCCCTCATCATATGCCATATTATTGTATCTTCTCTCTGAATACATAAACTAAACACTCATGGTTGTGAGTGATTTGTTTATATTTGAAACACAGCTTGAAACATCTGAAAGAATTGATACTTTTATAACTTAAGCATCCAATGGGGCAATACGGGCGATGACGCGATACATAAGCTTTCCTTTTAAATAATAGTTACTTCCTATCCATACTGTTTGGGAACAAACTTTATACAGCCAATGTATAAAAATAGGTGCATTTAATATTGGTGCCGTTCTCTAAACTACTTCGTTCACAGCGAAACAGCCCGCATTTATATATAAATGGCAGACTCCGGCACTACAGTAGCGACCTTAGCGTAATATAGCTGATACCTGCTGTTGACTTTTAGAATATGATCTTGTTTCGGATAAGATTATGAGCACAATTACATGAACAGATTTCTTGGGGCTATAAAATGATATTCAATATCCATCAGTCGTGATTTAAAAATCAAACAAGTTCCTAGAAACTAGTGAAGTTTATTTTCCTACATCTTTATGATTCAATTATGGATAGGTCTTTAGTACGTTCACATGTTATTTTAGTACGTACACCCCGTACGGCGACAGGAAAGATTACAAAATGTCGCCATCATCCCAAGGATGCCGTAAGACGCGACTGAGGTTGCGTGAATATAAACAGAAGTTTATATGGGGAAGAAGTTTGTAAAGCTATTTTTAATGAATCACTGTAGAATTCCACAGTCCTGCCGATCACTTATCTTGAACCAGAAAAATTGATAGGCAAACCAGATACAATCAATTAGATCCAATGACAGTGCGTTTGGGAACTTTATTGTTACCAAAAATTAAGAAATGACTGTCGGTCTTCTTCAGGTATCAGACTTTTGTAGTGGAATCAAACGATTGAAATCAAGACCGTTACGCTTACCGACGTGACGGTTTCAAGGTTTGTGAAACCGTCACCTCAAAACAGTAACCGGCTCGAACTTCGGATTTGAAACTCGATAGGTACTTGGAATGCAAAACCAAAAAAACGCTTGTTCAGGTATTCACTGCAGTCGGCACTTCGGGAGTGCCACTGGTTTCTTTTTCGTTCTTGTTACGTAACATTATACCAAACGTGCTCCCATCTTGACCTAGAGGACATTTTCACATGTTGCCCACATTTTTTTGTAACGTGACATAATAAACCAAACAGCGCTCGTAAACCACTGACCCTTTTTTGTAACATCTTAATCTATAGTATAAATACACCGCACCCACGTACGTGCGTAATTTCCTCAAACAAAAATGTTACCTTACAATAAAAACAGCTGAGGTTCGCTCATAAAACCAAACAAGTATGGCGGCGGTCGCAGTGGCGCCGTCTAGTGGATGTACGACGAACTAACGAAGTTTACGTTAAGTTAATTGCGTTTTCTTCTAGGGCCAAATTTTATTCCTAATATAGTTTAACTCGCCCCCAGGCAAAAGGATTGTAGGGGTTGAAATTATCATAATAAATTGTACCTGAATTTTGGTAATAAAGGTGTAGACGAGTTTTTAGCACTGTATCGTCCTTTATGCGGTGCATGACTAATAGTGACTGATAAAATTGTCCTCGAAATATTTTGAGCTAGCCTCGAGAAACAAATAAACTTATTTTATTTTTGTAAAAATAAAATATTTTTTACGAGATTCGAAGTAACACAATATACAGATAGAATATATCAATATCCGGTTATTATGTCGGTTATGGAAAAACATTCGCAAAATGATCCATTGCGTAGAGAACAAAAACTCAAAATAAAACCCGGTTGTCAATAAAATGACAATCGTAAAGCGTAGTTAAAGGCCATAAGGGCGGTTTGAAAATTTTCAAATGTGGGACGTCACTTCCTGCGGCTGTCCATTTCAATACGGTAATAGGCTCACCACCTATAACGTGGGACATAAAACTATGCCTCTGCCTAAACGGGGATAATGGCGTGACTACGCCATTATCCCCGAAGGGTTAGGCAGAGGGTTAGGATATATAAACTACTGAGTAACCGACATACATACATAATATATAGTCATATGTATGTATGTATGTCGGTTACTCAGTAGTTTTCAGACAATAATTACATTCCTTTCTGTCTATACTCCCACATTCATCTAAAGACAAATTCTGAAAATAGGTTGTACTTAAGTAGTTACTGCAATTCATTTTAGTTATTTTAATTTGAAGGTTAAGGGCACATGTAGCACAATAATAAAATCCTAAATCACACAACAAACAAATAAACTCGCAAACATTTTTCCTATTTGAATCGGTGTAATTTCACTCTTTAATATTTTTTTTTTCTATCTTACTAATGTAATATGCATGATATTGGATTAGGCGTCGGTTTTACAGGCTCTTTGGAAAAAACACGGGGCTATAAGTAGCCTGCCGCAAGGATTTGTGTTTCCAGATTGACGAGGCTCTTGAGTGCTTTTGATCTCGAAGGTATTAGAAAGCTGTCTCTAAATTTTCATTATAAAAAATTTCAAATAAACTGATGGAGATTTAACCGAGGAAAGATATTAACTTTATTATATTTCGTGTACTGAATTTTTATTCAGTCATTTGGAAAGTTTCATGGATAAAAATTTATCGCAAATAGGTTTGACATAGAGTGAGAGACTGGAGACCGCTACTTGGCAAACGTGGGGTAGGACGTCCACCCGCCAGATGGACCGACGATCTGGAAAAGGTCACAGGCCTGGACTAGATGCGAAAGGCACAGGACCGTGTGTTGTGGCGTACATTGGGAGAGGCCCACGTCCAGGAGTGGAATGCCATGGGCTGATTTGAAGGTTTGAGATATCCTTTCAGAATTATAAGCTAATATAAAGTGAGACACCTACTTTCTGTCAGGTGGGCCGTTTCTTTGTCTACCACCTTACTGGTATATATAAAAAAATAAGCGCCTCAATACGAAGAATTGTTTCAAAATACCCAATGGACGGAGAACTACAAATAGGCTTTTGTATTACAAGTCTAATGGTCTGGGAAAGTCCCTCTGGTCAACCAATTAGGGCAAATAATTAAGGCTTATTAGGTTTAGTAACAATAGATCTATTACCTCCACTTGAAACAGAGGTTAATGCTGTTGAAATTGAGGTTATTCTAGAAGCGTATTTATATAGAAACGAATTAAAAATCTCTAATTTAAATTATTGATTTAGAGAACTTAAGTGCTCTTTTTGTACGGCGGGTAATAGAAAGTTTGGTAACAAGTGAAAAAGCTGTTCTTTCGTTAGATAAATAACTCAATACTCAGTCCTGGGACTTCCTTCCTAGGGGTTTACCCGGGGCTCCCGGCCGTAGGCTGTTAGGCGTTACGTGATATTTTTAGTCGGTAGGAGTTCGGTATAGCGTCCATGAAGGATTTTCACTCAAGTTATAAAAAAAAAAGTGTGTGCGTGTAACCTTTACACGGCATCAAATGGTATTTTAATATCATTTATTCGAATTTTGAATAGCGGAAACTATGTTTCTGCTATTCAAAATTCAAATAGTAAGCGTTACATCCGTCAGAAAAAAAAATCTGAGTGGCTCCCTAGTCGCGCCTAAAGAAGTTTTACTTCATAAAAGCCGTGTAAAATAGCTTGATGAATAATATAACATTTAGGCAGGCACCTGATGTAACCTTATTTATTCCACGGTCGTTCGATACACCGTAATGGGGTACGAACACGTTTAAATAAATAAATAAATAAATAATATCTTTATTTGCTATTTATGTTAAATAAATCGTTTTCCGAAACGTCCACTAAACTAACTTCGGAAATCCGCGGTGGCATTCATCACTCGACGCATTATTTGGTTTCGTTCCTAACAAATCGGATCACGTTCCAATGAATAATGTGTTTGATATCAAACGCCTTTACCCTATTTCGGCAAGTCAGATAAAAAGGTTAATGAACTTGGTGGTCTACGTATGTTTATAGTTATGTATGTTCCAGTCTAGCAGTTATATATGGCATTATATGTATATAGTGTAGCAGTTATGTCGTTATGTATGATCCAGTGTAGCAGTTATAGTACCTACCTGACTACGAAACTGAAAGTATTGGTTTCAATTCTCACCCGGCAACAAACTTTGTATGATGAGCATAATTGATTTATTCTGAATTTGAATGTATTTTTCTATAGGCTACGCGCCCTCTTAGAATAATGAGTGTGTTCTGAACTATTAAACCCTATCTGTATATTCATATCCAAAAACAAACCAAAACATCCAATTTAGTCCTGTCCCGTAATATTCCAGCGTTACCTGAATATTTAATACATATTATATATAGTCACGCTTTTATCCCCGAAGGGGTAGGCAAAAGGCATAGTATACGCCCACATTTCACCTTATAGTTTTATGTCCCACGCTACAGGTGGCGAGCCTATTGCCGTGTTGAAATGGACAGGTGCAGGTCGTGACGACCCACAGTTGAAATTTTTTCATTTTCCTGACAACCGGGTTTCATTTCGAGTTTTCTTTTTCTACGCAATGGTTCTTTTTCTAATTTTCCCTCTTTTTTGCCTCCCACGACACCTTTGCGATGTATTGGGGCGGCGACACTTTGTACTCTTACCCGTCACAACACGGGATCCCGTCGCCATCGCCACACGGGGCTTAATAACGGTGCCGAAATAATTATCAGAAACTCAAATTTCTTATAGCCTACATAAATTAATATATTTTAGAGACGCCAGAACGGTCGTTTATCTTAGCACACCGTTGTAAGGTGGCTCTCAGCTATTTACTGTGGGTTTGTAGACATTTGTAAAGGGAACGGAACCGCTCCAACGATTTATGGCGTAAGGTCACTTTCATTTAGTATTAAAGCACTTGTTCAAGTTGAACTTAGAGCATTAAGTAGTCGTATTGTTTCAGAACTAAGGAACCTTTCTACCTAACCTAAGTGTTTCATCTAAGCATTAAATGAACTGGCTCACTAATGCATATCTTAAACCACTCAATCGTTTCAACTAAATATTTGACCCTGAAAATGGTCTCGTGGAGTGTGAGAGTGGCCCCAATCGCTGGATGTCGCCATGGTTTATCATCAGGTGGGAGGCATTACCTTGATGAGCTTAATATAAAAATAACAAAAGTTTTTTTTTTTCATTGTTTATGCTGTTGATTGATGGCACTTGTTGGAACTCGCTGCACATATTGAAAACGACACTACCTGAAGTACTATCTTGTATTTTCATCTAGACCTTTGCTAATGCCGTGAGACAGATTTATAATAATAAATATTGTGGAACAGTACAAGCGTCGTTTTAATTTTTTTTTTCATTCTCGAGCGTTTGAATAATCTTACAAGTAAAGTCTGAATCCCAATAAACTTAACTCACAAAAAAAACTAAACTGCTAGGTACTAAGTGAAAATACTAACGATCCCTATCTTCTCAGTCAAATTTACAGATAGACTTGATTTATTTCTAAGGTATCGCATTCTTCCTTCTCAAACTAATATCACATAATTATCTAATTATGAAGGTGGCAAATCACAGTATACCTCAAATAAGATAAAGTATAGAAACTTGTAAAATTTCAAGTTTCAAGTTTGTACACAAACAAACTTCATGATAAATAACGTTCTCCACGACCATCTGAAATAAATTTGGAAACCTATCTAAATAATGATTTCATCCGTAGATACTAGAGTATCAATATAAACAGTAGTTAATGTATTCAATGGGCAGTTTCACCTGTTCCTGTATTGACCCGCGCCACGGTCCGCTGCACGTGATTTAACACAATTACACTAATTGATATTTCTCTCGTCTTAATTACATGAATTATGCAACTGAGCTGGTGTACCAAATATCAGGCCAACTAGTTATTTATTCATACTTGTTGTAAAATGCATTATGCAATCATTTTTATACAGTCCCAGCGCGGGTGTAGCGCTTTTGGTGTTGAATGGGCTATACTACTTTCATGAGACCGTATGCTTGTCCGCTATCTTAGTAGTATAAAAAACCGTGTTTTAAAGGATCAACAGCTGAAAATATTTTTTTAAAGCAATTAATATGCTAGTATTTTCATATGATTTTTTTAAAGTAAAAATGGACAACTTGGTTGAGACGGGACTTAAACATGTGAGCTTTGCTTAAAATAGGGCAATGCTCTACCAACTGGGCTGCTGAACCAGAATTTCTAGTTTAGACAAGAAAGTCTGAACTAAGTTGTCTTTTTTCGACTGGTGTAGTATTATATTCTACTAGCTCCGTATAAATACCCTTATATTACTTGTAAACCAAATATCTCTTCGTACACATAAAGAAAAAACCCTCCATTGTAAAGCTCAGTATACGCTGTGTGCTAAGGCATTGTCTCACAATGTCCCTGGACAAAACCCGAGTGTGTACTCAGTGCCCTCTGTGGACAAATTGTGCTCAAACAGAGCCCCTCGTCCGTTTTACTGAGAGGATTAAAATAACATAGACGATTTCTTCAAAATTACTTACTAGAAGCAATATTAAATATTGTTCAATGCGATTTGAAAACATTTTGATTTTTTAAATCTTTGAAAACACAATTTATTTAAAATGGAATAGGTGTTTAATTTATTTGTTTACACTATGTCGTAGAACACGTCGTACCAGATAAGGATTACTCCTATTTCATCATTAGAAATTGAAGTCTCCTTTTCGCTGTGGTTTAACTGTTATAGTTTCGTACTCAACTAATAAACCTGTTTCGTCCATTAGTTTTGTAAACTGACAAAGTTGGACAGCAAAACTAATTTTCAGCTAATCCACAAATTTGATATCTGAATAATAAACCGATTAGTTATTTTTAACGCGACCCCTCTATATGGCAAACTGAAATCTTCTGACCGGACAGATAAAAGATATACAAAATCATGGTTTATGTAGGTATCGGATATACTTTTATATGCATTTAATGAAAAGATGACTGTAAATTTGGAATCCCAAACAGATACTTTTTTTTATGAATAGCTTAGTAGGCGAAAATGTTAAATCTGAGATATCGCTGAAGCTCTCGTTAAGCCCTACGGAAGTTAGAAGCATATTGTTACCTTTTAAATCGCGCTAATCACAGTGTTGATGATGTTCAAGTGCCTATTTGTATGGTAATGGGCCTCTGATGACGTCACCCCACCACACTCAAATAAAATTTCATGAATATTTTTCTCTTAATTGTTTAGATAACACTTGTTTGTATGTTTTCAAGTGTTAAAGGTTCTCTTTTGATGTAAGTATAATGCATGTAGCAGATAAACGAATACGTGGCAATATGAAAATTTTAAAGGATATCCAATAGTTAGGTAGTTATGCACTGAGACAAGCCAAGATAAGATTTTTTTGTATTCCGGGGGTGTCTCCTAGGGTCTACTGGATCGCTCTTCATCTGCTCTGCTTCCAGAGAGGCACTTGTGAGCGGTGGCAGTTATTTTCTTCCGCAGAAAGCTCATCGGGCTTCCCGGGAAAAGCCTCATCCCGGGGCGTTCTTTTTGTCATTGTCAGGTCAGTCTTCTACAACAGAGAAACGCAGCGGCGGTGGTTCAATGGGAAGTTCAGCTCCCTCCTAGCGGGGGCGCTCCTTGGTCAGGTCGCCAGCAAATATTTTAATGATAAACAATACATAATCATGTACTGCCACATAAATAAAATATACTCATATTTTATTCAAGGATGTACTTCAACTCCAACTCCTGATACAAGTTTATGAATCTCTCCTTTTGAGATACTACAACTCTCTCTTTCCCTCTTACTTATGTGACGCAAACGAAGTTGCGCTGGTCAGCTAGTGATTGATAACAAGCAAAAAAGGAATACATCAAATAAGAACTCTTTTTTTAAACAGGTACATGGATCATACAGCAGTTCTATAACAAACAAAAAACAATCATTCTTTACGACGTTTTTAATTTATAGAGAGTGGTATAAAATTTAATATTAATCCATTCCATTTCACACGACAAAAAATAAAGTATCCCCCACACTCTATCATACATTTCCAGATCATTACATTCGTGCCACTGTGCGACATTCTCATAGCCTCCGCTGGGAAATTTAGTGTCGGAGTCCTGAATTTAATCAATGGAAACAAAAAGATTTGTATTTCTTGAAGGGTCGACTACTTCTGTGAAAGTAATTGATAGACTCCTATTTATAGTGGCGCTGCGATTGGACAGGATTCCTAAGGGATACTATTCACGTAATATGTATAGTAATCTCTTATCATACATAAGCTTTGGAAAATATAGAGGTAACATTATTATATTTTAAAAATTAAGTTTCAAACTCACCTTGGACGGCGTTATGGTCAATATCTCACTTAATTATCTTATCGAATTCTAAGTGATAATGCTAGATTATGTTAGAATTCATAAATGATGAGAATGAATGAATATTTATTAACTGCTTTAGACTACCTACAATATAGAACTTTCCTTGCTCAATGAGTCAGGAAGCCTTATATATTATATAGGGTCTTATCAAACGACTCCATCAGCACATTGGACTTTGAAATGAGCCCTCACTTCGGGCAGTTATGTTCTATCGGAGGTTTGTGCGTAAATAATGGTGACCGTGACGTACACCGCGATAGTGTCAGTTTACGAGGCGGGTGTTTTTACAACGGTCACGGCGTTAGTGGTGATAAGGGTGGTGGAGTGGGTTTTGTTGTGATTTTATGGAGCTGAGTGTCATACACTCCTTTGTCGTATTTGCTGTGGTTTACGTTATATCGAAAATGGTAAAGTTAATTGTTTAAAATGTGAATATAAACAACATTACGTTTTATTTATATTTTTAACAAATAACTTTACATCCCTACTAATATTATAAATACGACAATAACTCTGACTCTCTGTCTCTACTTCTCGTAAATAGATGACAACAAACATTATACCTTTGCAGCTAAAAAAATTGATATCTAATTCCACCACGAGTACTTTGACAATTTTTTTTGCTAGTTAGCCTATTAGGTAAAAAGATGTTATCACCGAAAAAGTGGATCGAGACAATTTGAACCTTACTCTTTATCGTCACAGTTGGTTAAATGGAAAAGATTAAAAATAATTAAATAGAATTCGGAGTTGCCTGTGCTTCAGGTATATTGAAGTTATAATTTGATTAAATCAAGAAAGTTGCTCCAGAGGTAACCTCTAACATCAGGATTGATTTATCAGTTTGTACCAAACTTTTGAGTAAGTATTTTAAGACATTAATCGAATTGGAATTTGTATAATTTAATATAACTGTTTTGGGATTCCGTGCAGAAGGGGTAAAATCGGGACCCTATTACTGAGATTTCGCTATCTGTCGGTCTGTCTGTCCGTGTATCTGGCACCAGGCTGTATGTCGTAAACCGTAAATCAAAATGAAACAAACAATCTATCTGACTTTGACTGAAAGTCGGGCTATTGTTTCAAAGTGGAAAGAAAACAATGTGTACGCTTGGCGCCCGATTCTTTCGGTATGGGAAAATGTACCAAGATATTAAACGCTTATATCAACTGCGAACCTTATTGGATGTGAAGCCTTTGAACTTATTCTCGTACACAAATATATTTTTGGCCGTCACGCTTCTCTGGCATTTGAAACAGGTCAGGCAGCCTCTCATTTTCTGTGAGGTGGACGCTTTTGTCTATTATAGCGGATAAAATCAAATTGTTTAGTAACATGTTATTATATTCTTAAACGGTATTACTTCATCAAATAGTAAGTTATCCTCGTCCACGTCCACTCACGACTTTTGTGGCCTATCTGGTGAAGAAAGTGTGTCCACCCATTTTTAAATGCGTACGTAATTTGCGGTTGTAATACAACAAGCAAAGTGACAGTCTCTCTTACATTTTAGCTGCTATATTAACCCTCCGTGAACCACGTGCATAAAAGTTTCACGGCAAACCATGTGGGGTTTCTCAAACCCCAAGAGTTGCCTAGCAAGGAATACGTATATTGTAATTATTTGTTTATTTGATTAGTATTACTAATTTATTTGTCTATTATAAAGTAAAATTAAACGTTACCAAGTGAAATAATAAACATTTTAAATCTTTTACAACAAAAAATAAAAACATAGTAATCTTTTACAAACCAAAACATTTACTCTTCTTTGGCTTAACTTCTAGAACAGGGGTTCCCAACCTTTTCGTGGTCAGGGACCTCTTTTATATTTTTCTTGTTAACAGGGACCACTATAAAGGCATAATTTAAACAAACTGTGATAATTAATCTAAAACTTAAAAAAACGCAGTAGGAAATTGCATAAACAGGAAACTTTCGTATTTTTGTATTAATGTGATTTCTGGCTTGCATCTTCTTCACGAGATCTGCTAACCTAAGACTAATATTGTTACTCGCAAGGCGATTTCTCGGAGTTTCGTATAAGAAATTGCTTTTAAACACCAAACCACTCAAGTGAATTGGTTGTGTTCTTCCTGGATTCCTTCATTAACTTCACCAGCGTCCATGCTAAAAGGATTACGAAGGGGGGGGGGGGGTACTATTCCACTTCTTTGAAGGGTGAAGAGACACGCCACCGTCTAGACCAGCTTCTGTGAAAGAGCGGTGAGCAGCCAACTCGCCGCTCTCAGACCCTCGGTCATGGTGGACGACCGCGCCACCGACTACGAACTCGGAATGGAGATTTCTCTCCCGCTGCATTCTTCGCGAGCATGACTTGCTCGCAGAAAGACACAGTTACGTCACACTTTCTCCCGTTGGAGACCAGAGCCCTTAACATGGTCTCCAGCGTGAGAATATTCACGCCCAGGCCCGCAACGAGGTCTTGTTGCTGCAATGCCCATGTAGTGCCGTGTCCCCGCTGTAGATACTTACCGAAGCACCCGTGCCCGTT
Source organism: Miltochrista miniata (assembly GCA_933228765.1). Taxonomy (NCBI): domain Eukaryota; kingdom Metazoa; phylum Arthropoda; class Insecta; order Lepidoptera; family Erebidae; genus Miltochrista; species Miltochrista miniata. The sequence continues at coordinate 1,380,323 of OW121770.1, forward strand.
AAACATCTGTGACACTCGGTAGGTGAGGCTGTCATGGCGCTCGCCTAATTAGTGGTGAGTCCTCACTTTGGTAGCTCAAGTCGTACCTTCCATGTCTCCATGAGCTTCTGGCGAAACAGGGATCACTATGCCTCTATTTCTTTGGGCACAGGCCTGTGATCCCGATCCAGCGCCTTCATGCACCATTGATACAACGACGCAAGAACCCTGTTTTCCAGGTCCCATGGAGGGGTCTTGGCTAGGAGACATGCCGCCTCAACGGATATCGTGCGGTACCCTCTCCTGACGGCCATCGCCTTTAGCGGGCTATGCAGTCTAGCTACGTTGCCGGTCGTCAGGGCCTCCGCCCATACGGGGGTCCCGTATAGTGCCATACTCCGCACGACCCCGAAGGTCTCTTGCAGGGAGCGTTGGGTACTCTTATGTTGGGTACCAACCGCGAGAGAGCAGCTGTTGCCCCCTCTGTTTCAAGACTTAACTTCGGAAATTGTGTCGCTCTGTAATGATACGCTCAAAGAGCTTGCAAACCTCGACGAGGAACACCATCGGTCGGTACCCCGATGGCGTGTCCACCGTCCGCCCGGCCTTTCGGATCAGAACCATTTTTCCACACTTTAGGCTTTAGGAAACTGGTCTTAAGCCAGGATCCACGCTCGACCTGCCCGCGCTCTTCTCGCTCATTGCACGGCGACTAACGGTTCACCCCCCGATAAATTTAAAATCCTTCAGGGACCATATTTTCGCTCCTGCGGACCACTGGTGGTCCGCGGACCACTGGTTGGGAACCACTGTTCTAGAATAAAAAAGTAATTCGATATTTCTTATATTGCTTACATTCTTAAAACTTACTTTATAAGGCACAAAAACTTAAAAATATTATCTTAATTTAATCAGTCTACTTGACAGTAAGGCAGGTTCAAATCAGTACAATTTTTACAATAAAAGTGAGCATGCCCTAAGTAAATAGGTACCTACATTACAGCGCTCACAACCGTATTTGGTTTTCTGATCTTTCTTCCTGTCACAATCTGAACACCTCGTTATAGATCTTGACAACTTTGCTGGTGGTCCAGGGACTGTTTCGTCAACTGGTAACTCAAATGATCCTCGTCTTCCTCAATTCCAGGTAGATAAGTCTCACCTATATCGCTATTACTTTCATCCAAAAGAGCGACTTATATTTCTTGCTCATTCATTCTCCTAGCCATTTCAGCCTTTATACCTGTCAATAAATGCCAAATAAGTTGAAATAAATACAAATATCCTTGTAATACTGCATTTTACTACTTACCTTTTATACGACGTCCCGAACTACGTGGGGTTTGTGGGACCCGAGCACACTTTGCGCACGTCTGTTCGCTGCCTCGACGACGCAAATACAAAACCACTGTCGCTAAGCGGTTTGGCAACGACACAACTCCAGCTACTAAAAGCGTCGAAAAAACCGCGCGAATTTTTTAAAAGTTACAACCATTTTTGTATGTCTGGGGTTTGTGAAACCCCAAATGGTGCACGGAAGGTTAAGAACGTTATATGAAGGCTGCCTTATTCGAGACTAAAAACGTGTGAAACTTCTTGGTGGCAAATATTTTTATTTTTGAATGAATGAATCTCATAGCAGAACTTTATATTATCTAGTTTGGGCAATGTAGATGTATAAGAAATGTACATTGTACAAGCTTAGTTATTTCATTTTTGAAATTTTATTGGTAGACACAGTCCCTTTAAGATTATAAAAGCACTACTTCAAAGTTAATTACGTTCCGTAATCTCAGGAACCGTAAAACCTCTCATCATAATTCAACATTTGAAGTGAAAACTCAATGTTTTAACAGTAATAAAATTCCCTGACGCCTCGCTTGATTTAATAAAAATTGACTGAAGTGGAACAGTCGATATAATGTCGACAAGTCGGTGGAGTGAGTTTGTTCCAGACCGGTGGTCGGGACACGGCCGATATTGAATTCTGGCGCAGCTCATTAGTGTGTGCCCGCGTGAAGAGCATTCGGCGCACTGTGCACCGACGTGTTACATTCGGTATTGGATGAAACTGATGAAAGCTTAGGGTGAAATGAAAGGTGCTTGATTTAATACATAGATGGGGTTGAAGAGATCGGTATAGTTTGGAAGTAATTGTGTAAGAAAATTCGTCATCGCGCAATTATAGGCACTTGTTTAGAACGTAGTCGTAAATAAATTTTCTCGTATTAGATTTATCTATACTAATATTATAAAGCTGAAGAGTTTGTTTGTTTGTTTGTTTGTTTCTTTGTATGGTTGAACGCTAGGATCTCAGGAACTACTGGTTGGATTTCAAAAATCTTGTACAGTTTAATAGTCCATTTATTGAGGATGGCTATAGGCTATATAACATCACGCTAAGACGAATAGGGGCGAAGCAGCAATCAACAATGTTTTGAAAACGGGGAATATTTTTTACCGTCTGAGAGCTTCCGAGGCGTACGCTGCGTAAATAGTTAAAGATACGTAAAAATTGGGTACTACAATACTGTTCCTCTTAAAAAGTTCTAAAAAAAGTCCGCGTCAGCATAATGTCTATCTCTTAAGGTTCGCTCACAATAACCTAATTTGTCTGTTTCTTAAGGTTCGCTCACAATATTATAAAACTTAAGAGTTTGTTTGTCCTAGGATCTCAGAAAGTACTGGTTGCATTTCGAAAATTATTTTACAGTTTAATTGTCCATTTATTGAGGATGGCTAATGGCGATATCAAATCACGCTAATGCGAATAGGAGCGGAGCAGCCATAAATAATGTATCGAGAACGGGGAACATTTCTTTCTTTTGAGAGCTTCCACTGCGTACGTTGCGTAAATGGTTAAAGTTACGTGAAAATTTTGTACTACAAAAATGTTCCCCTTTAAAAGTCACAAAAAAATGTCTTCAACAGAATATGCCTATCTATTAAGGTTCTCACAATAACCCGTTTTAATAAGTTTTGAAGTATGAGCGACGCGACGGGAGTTGGTAAACGTGGTCTGCAGTGGTTACCAATCAACTGAATGATAAAAACTGGCCAAGTGCGAGTCGGACATGCATGAGTTCCGTACCAAAAAAGGACGGGTAAATGCAACGGGAAACATTATATCACTTTACATATTAAAACTGCACCTCTCTCTTTCTCGCTAATGTAACGCAAACGAAGTTGTGCGGGTCAGCTCTAATGTTTATAAGCGACGCGACGGGACTAGGCGCGACGAGAGTAAATGCGACGGGAAACATTATATTACTTACTCAAAATATTAATACCATACCTCTCTTGTTCTAACTCTCATGTGCCGCAAACGAAGTTGCGCGGGTCAGCTAGTTAATTTATATGTTTAAAAATATGGTTATGTTCTCTATAAAAGAACATAGTCACATTTGTAAAAGTAATAATTGTGTTCAAGAAAGCGATCAGACTGAACGCTTTATTGTTGAGTTTAACGATACGGCTCCAGATAACATAATTTTATAAAAAACTAGCTGCTGCCCGCGGCTCCGCCCGCGTGGAATGTTGTTCCCGGTCACTTAGGGGTATGAAAAATAGATGTTGGCCGATTCTCAGACCTACTCAGTATGCTCACAAAATTTCATGAGAATCGGTCAAGCCGTTTCGGAGGAGTATGGCAACGAAAACTGTGACACGAGAATTTTATATATTAGATGATTTCCAAAATAAAGTTGAGTAAGCTACGAGCTTCATATGTCTGCTCCATGATATAAACACAGTAGTATACGAGTGTCATTAAAAAATGATTATTTTTGAGAGCTGCCATGTCGGTCGGGTGGAGAAGGCAGGGTTGGTACAAATAACATTTTATATTCCGCAGATATGAGTCTCAAATATTCAGAGAGAACTCTAAATTAGGCTCTTTAAAGCTGTACGTTATTCATGCATACGTTCGCAACATTTCTACTGAAATATATTTTTGCTGTGGTTTATTGCTGTTTGATTTGGACTGTAATTACGACTAGAAGCGGAGAGAAGGCGTTTTGCTGAATTTTTTGGTGAATTTCTAATTAGTTTTTTTTTTGCAATAATGTTTAGTTAATTTTGTACCTACAATCTGTGCGACTTTATTTTTTATTTTTTAAACTAGCTGACCCGGCAAACTTTGTTTTTAAATACGTCAACATATTCTATAGATTCCTATGTTTATTCCAGAGCTACAGACTTATTTCCATTGTTTTAAAATAAAAATAAGTAATACTTAAAAGGCAGCCTTCATTATTCAGTGGGTATATTTTTAGCTTTCAAAGAGACTGATCGATCACTATCTGTCACGTCAGTTGGTAGTTATAGAAGAAAGCCTTCAGGAAGACGCTAGCTGAATAATAATGAAAAAGTGCCGAAGTCTGCCAGAGAGTATTCCCAATTCCCAAGGAGTCCTAATTGACACCACCCATATCCTCTAGTGGCATCTTGTCAAAAAATAACAAATCCCTTTTTAATTATCTTCAGTAAAAGTTTATTTCTTTATCGAGAAAAATAAATTAGATTTTGTATTTCACAAAAAACGAAACCACCGAAGGCCTGCACGGTTTCAGGCAAGTTCTTTTACACTTACTTTAAGGAAGATATACATTAAAGTGACTTGTTATCTATAGGTTAATGTAGACATTAATTACAGAGTGAGTTATTGGCATACTATTATGGGTTCGCTGTTTTATACATAACTAGTTGTAACTCACGGGTTTGCGCGTGACTTATGTAATTCGAACAACCTTTGCACACCACTTAAGAATTCAAAGTAGTCGGCATGATTTGCTGACATTTATGATTAATGCTCCGCTCCCTTGGGTAGTAGCGTTATGATATTTAAGGATAGGACACTTACAAATAACGGAACTTTCTATTGATAAAATCTTTCAAAATCGGCCGTAGAAAGTTGTTGTAAGTCGATTTTTTTGTTGGAACGTTTTTCAGAATCTAACTAATCTAATATTCATAAATTTATACCATTATTTGTGTGTGGTGACACTTTGCATTAACACAAATACAATTTTTATCCAATGAACAAGTTCCTGACGGAAATGAGTATGAGTATGACTCAATGAGTTGGCCAGTCAAAATCAAAGGTATTACTTAGCTAGTTGACAATATAAAATCAAATACAGCTCTGCACTGCAGCCATTCCCATCTCGTGTAAGCAATAAATCTGATATAACGAACCGCGTCGGTTGGTTCACTGCACCTCAGGGAATACCCCGCGCTGACACTCGATTTGCTAGTTAGCTATCTGAAAATCTTTACCCGGTTTCATTTAAAAAACATTGAAATAGTTGAGTTGCATCTTCCACAAGTAATATATTTAAAGCAAAACTGTTCTACTAAGCCCAAGAATGATGTATACGAGATATATCGTTAAAATCCTGTCAAAGTAACAGCTGAAATTATAGAAAATTGATAAAACCGTTCTCCGTTGGGCAGCTATAATGCCACAAATGGACGGACAAATAGACGTTAAATTTGCAAATATTTTTATCTAGGGTGAATATGGCGACCACTCATGAATGGCATATTAGTCAACAGCTCAATCATAAAACACAAGATTCACTTATAAATGTTGACGTCACCCTGTTTGACTGAAGCTTTGCCGGCCCACTCCTTATCAACATTCACTCAAGACAAGCTGTTTAGGCAAGTGTAACTTAAATAAACAAAATAATTCAAATATTTTCTTTATATTTCAGGTAAGATCCACGTAAATTTTGGCCACGTCACCGAAACTTTTGTCTTAACAACGTTTTATGGAGGTAAGAAGTGTCAACGTCTTATACGGGGTAGGTAGTGCTTAATCAAGTGTTACGTCGATGAATGATCAACTTAACTAAATACGTAATCATGCCATTTAATGCCCTTAACTCGTACCACAATGTCATCTAATCCCTACGCTATTGCCGGTTATAGTCGACGAATTTGCTTCCGAGCCCAAAATTGATTCTTTGTTACAATGTACAACAAGGTTTCACTAGTTTCCTCAAAACGTAATGTTTAATTTACCAGTTCTTTAATGAAGTAACTTTCGACGGGGCCTACTATGTACATGAAAAAGGCTCCTCTTATCATTTATACCGGAAATAATAAGATGACTTTCAGAGAGCTTACCCGGATTTTTTTTATACCACTAACGTGGCAGACAAGCATACGGCTCACCAGAAGGACTGGTGGTCACCGCAACCTATGAACGTTTGCGACACCAGAGGCGTCACACTCGCGCTGCCCTGCTGACCCTGTAAGAACCTTCTAAGACCCCTTTTGAAGAACCCCATACATACTGTATTTCTATTATCCATTAGGATTTCCAGACGTAAAAAGAAAGATTCGAGTCATCACCACCCGCCTTAACTGCACTAAGAGCTTAGATAGCAACACGCCCAATTTTCAAGAGGTACAAAACAAAATGAATATCGTATGACTTGTACTCAATCAAAGTCAGTCCTTTGGTGACGGTTTTGGTTTCAATTGCCTCTCAGATCATATCGTTTGTAATTTAATCAAAACTTTCCTTGGTAATTGATTCACTGTTATTTTAACTCTGACATTATTATATTGGCCAACTTCAGAGGCTTGGGGGCTTCGCCGATTGTTATTGAAGATAGGCCTATAGAGGATAGGGATAACACTTCGCTGAGATTGGTGAAATGTCTTTTAAGTACTTATATAAAAACTTTAGTTATAAATCGAAATTTTAGGTATATTTGCCTTTCACAAGAGCCCGGCTGTAATGGTGATTGGATTATGAAGGTGTCTTTGTTCCTAATATTAGTAGTATCTAAGCTAAATCAGAAGCTTAAACAAAATAAATGGTCTGATTGTTTACGATTGTCTAACGTCTTTAATAAATCTACTTATTTCACATTATATTGATTGCGGGTCTTTTTCACGTAAACATTTCAAACTTCGCTCACCTCTCGACGTTTCGGCTATGTTACAATAGCCGTGGTCACGAGTAGAAACGTCGAGAGGTGAGCGCAGTTTGAAATGTTTACGCGAAAAAGACCCGCAATCAATATAATGTGTAGTGCAAGTCGTGTGAGTTTAAAAGCATCTACTTATTTCATTCCGTATAGTTATATTCTTAGTATCCTGATTCCTGAGTGGTGACTGCATGCTCTATAACATGAAGATGTCACGATAATATTGTACGCTTATGGTAATGTTATTTTACTTTTAGAGATTGAGAGCTTGATCCTTATCGAACAGGCAATTTTAAAGTGAATTCCGCAGGTAGGTACTGGTAAAGAACTCCAAGTTTTTTGGTTGGACATAAAAAATACTTTTGATATAGGTACTTCAGTTTTACATGTCCGGATAATAATATTGGCGTACCTGTGATGGGCTCCGGATACAGTCAATGCGACTTGAAAAGGCGTAAGTGTACATACACGTCGACACACGAAACAAAAGTGTTCTTATTTCGAATTTTAGTAGTATCTAAGCTAAATTAGAAGCTTGAACAAAATTAAGCTTTTTAGCATAAATGGTCTGATTATTTACGAACGTCTGACTTCTTTAACAAATCTACTTATTTCATTTCGTAAAGTTATGTTCTTAGTATCCTCCATGCTTTCTCATAAAAAAAATTAACGGAGAGGTGACTGCACGCTCTTTAATATGAAGATGTCACGATGATATCGTACGCCTTAGTAATGTCATTGGACTTTCAGAGATTGAGGGCTTGACCGTTATCAAACAGGCAATTTTAAAGTGACTTTAACATGTACTGGTAAAAAACTCCAATTTTTTTGGTACGACATAAAAAATACTTTTAATATAGGAATTTCAATTTTACATGTCCGGATAATAATATTGGCGTACCTGTGATGGGCCCCGGATACAGTCAATGCGACTTGAAAAAGCGTATGTGTACATACACGTCGACACACTTGAAGCTACTTACATACAACCTGAGATTTATTGATGCCAAGTTATTGATCATTATTGACCGTCTCCGGAGCCCGTAAGAGAGGTCAACATCCTCAAATCAAACCCTCAAGTTTCGTATTTCAATGCAAACCTTCCATACTTAGATTTATAGAATCAGCGTCAGTCAAACGTTTCAGTAAGTACATTACTTAAATAAAGGGTTATTAAAAGGTTAACCCGTGAATGCTGCTTGAATTGAACAATGAATGGCTCGCCTCGCCCACGTATATATACTTACAATAAACTGAGGCAATAAACTAATTGCTAATGGACTTCGTGGTATGAAGCTATCTTGATTATTTCACGTACTGATGGAAACTAACAAATTGCTTTAATTGGACGCGTGTTTTTGTTAGAACTGCAGTACTTAACAATAATCAAATTGTTGATTATAAATATAAATTTAAGAACAGGAGCAGAAATTAGCGTAGCCTATTGAATCTATAACAAAAAGAACCAAGTCCGTTAACTGTGAGAGGCTGAGGCGATTGGAGATTTTGCCGTTTAAAAAAGTAATAGAAATAATTTAATTGTGAAAATCTACTATCTAAAAATAAATGTATGGGTGAATATTTTGCCAGCAGGTATTGTAGAGAAGTCGAATACCATTAAGAAATATAAATGTGATGGTTTCGGGGCTGCCTCTATTTATAGAATCGAGAACGGTTTTCGCCTCGCTTTCAAACGCTAAATCTGTGATTACTTTTATAAAGCTTTTCCAGTTGAAAATGAAAAAAACTTTATATAGGGATAAATATCTGTCTAGATGTATGTCTGGAATAACAGATCACACACGGGTTATGGTTTTATCTCCAATATAAGCTCCTACGGAGTGTGAGAAGGCAATAGTTTAAAATACCGACTTGCTCTATAAATTACACGGGGGTGGCCCGCGAACTTTTTTTAAAGTTTATAAACTACATAGTTTTAGAAACTTAAAACAGTAACTGTTTCTGGCGCATAATAAAGAGCCATAACGTTTGTTCAGATCAGGTGAACTGTAAGTTATTCCGCCAAAACAAATCCTAATCAAGTCCCTTACCTTCATCAGCATCAGTTAATGCCATTACTACAAGTTAGATTAGAAAAGTTCCTCCAGAGATCATTAAGTAAGTGTGTCATATGATTTTTGTGTTAAGTTCATAAAAGGTATTTCCGATGACTATCCGGCTTGCCACACGGGCATAGAGCAACGTGACCAGTACAAGGGAAGTAGAATAGTGAATTTGTCAAATGTTGCGGGGGGAAATCGTAATCATATATACACCACTACAATAGCAATCTGTTGTCACTTGGAAAATTAAAACAATACCTACATCACAGTTTTAGATGTACACACACATTTTATTGTTGTTATACCATTTGGAGTATGTATGGCACCTCCCCTCCCGCACAAAATCACCGGCCGTGTAGCTCTATGCACATTTATACTAATATTATAAAGAGAAAGATTTGATTGTTTGCTTGCAATTATTTCACTGTTGGGAAGCTACACTATACCCGGGTAACATAGGCCATAAAGTATTCCCACGGAACCAGGAACTACGCGGGTGAGAGTGCGCGACATCCGCTTAATGAGTGGTGCAGGATATACTGGAACAAAATAGACTTAATCTGATTCTAGTTTACAATCCCTTATAACTTTCAGTTGTAAGCGTTTACTGAGTATATTCAGGGAAAATTATTTAAGCACTCATGGATTATTCGTGGAAGGCTTAAAATGGTACACCTAAAGGTGTAAGGTCGGGACGCAAGTTTGTACAGAACTTTCAACTTTCCTTCTTCCTACAAATGACGAAGTACTGCCACAACATTGTTATGGCTCAAACTTCTATCACTTACAAGTTTCCCCTAATGCGATGCTTTTAACTCTTCCACTTGCAAACAAGTTAGGGACTGCACACCCGGGAGCTATAATGTAGAGATTTATATTAATTAAAGCTCACGATACTTCTCTTTGCATCTTTTCATAAAAATTGTCAGCATGTAATAAAAAAAAACGGTTTTTCTTTTCACAGTGGATTCCGTACCAAAAAACGGAAAATGATAAAGTTTGTTGTATGATAGCCTGCTTTTTTTAGATTAGTATTTAATTTTAATGTTATAGCGGCAACAGAAATACATCATCTGTGACAATTTCAGCTTTCTAGCTTGCACGGTTCATGACGGACAGACTTCTTACGCAACCCCAAAAATGTTGTGATAGCTGCTATCGTGAGTGACCTGACAATTTCTATGGAAATATGTAATAAGATGACGTATCGTGCTATAATATACCTACATATTTACACTATACCAACCGTGTGTGAACACCTTTACGCGGGTGTACTCAGTACATATCGAGCGAAGACGACAGTTACGCGGTGTACCTCGCCCTAAGCGGGGAGACAGATTTAAAAGCCGGGGAATGTATTATTAGGTTGTAAAGTGAACGTACAGCATTACGTGTAGCTGTAGGTAGCTGTGCGACTTTGTGTGCCAGTATTGAGATCTATTTGTAACGGGATCCGGTTGCGTAATTTTGGCTCAAAATATTTTTATTGTATTTTAGTGGCACTTTTATTCGTATTACTTGCGAGGCCGCAGTGGTAGCCAAAGTCTGCCGGGAACCTTCCATCGCGACGGGACTCCATTTCGAGGGCTTATCTGAGAATCTCAGTTGTAGACAGTTGTAAGTGTAGTGTGTGACAGTAGTTGTGTCGGTAAGAGAGCGGCATAACATCTATGAGGGATTTACGAAGAAATGCGAGTGGTCTCAAAATAAATGCTAGCCCTACGAACTAAAAGAGCCTCATTTCCACAACTTTAATATGCCCTTGTGTTATTTTAAGGGTAATTTCAATAGCCGCTTGGCTAATAGGTCGTGTAAAGTTACCAAGCGGATAGTATAGGACGTTGTGAATAGATAGGCTTACTGTTTTAAGGTTATCTATGAGTAGTAAATGCGGAGACGGCTTAGCTCGCAATTATTTACTAGACCAGCGGTAGGTGTGTGATGTGAATCTATGTAAGTAAAGATTGACAAGTTTTGCTATTTTTTATAGAGGAAAGATTCAAATGTTAGTTTGTATTGAATAGGCTCTGAAACTAAAGAATCCATTTGAAAACTTCTTTCATTGTTGCGAAGTTACACTATCCCTTGGTACTAAAGGCTATATTTTACTCCCGTATTCCTATAGGAACGGAAAATACCCGGGTGAAACCTATTGACGCCTGCTAAATGTTTGAGTGGGTTTGTATGTGTCAGGGAGATTATGGAAAAGCCGTCAGCTGGCGGCGCGGGGTGCGGCGCTCGCGGGGTAAGCGACGTCTGGGCGCCACTTGTTTATCCATTATTGAAGTATCTGTTATGTAGGCCATAACATATTTATATCATAAACGGTAATACTCTTTCCCAGTAACGAGTATTGGAAAGATTTTATTGAGTTTATCGCAATTTGCGATGAATACCATGTTGGGTTATTACGAGTACCTATTACTCTTCTTTGGGAGTCCTGGGACATCCTTCCGAGGGCATACCCGGGGCTCCCAACCATAGGCTGTTAGGTAGGATACGTGTGCTTTTTAGTCGGTAGGAGTCTGCCATAGCATCCATGTAGGATTTTCCTCACGTTAAAAAAATAGAACCTATTACTCTTCTAGTATGAGTGAGTGCAATTTTCTATTGTGTGTGTGTGTGTGTGTGTGTGTGTGTGTGTGTGTGTGTGTGTGTGTGTGTGTGTGTGTGTGTGTGTGTGTGTGTGTGTGTGTTTGACCACTTCTACTATCTACAAAATTGCAAGCTGCTTTTACGTACCTGTGTTTCTGTCGTTGGCGATTTTTGACTAAACAACAGGCATACGGAGTCGTTCCCCTCTGTCAATCCACACTTCAAATGGTGTTATAAAGTTAATATGACGGACAGATAATGTATAGAGCAAACATGCTATAGTATGTCTACTCCCCTTGTACTGGTCGCGTTGGTCTATGGAAGGCTAATTGTGAGTAAATACTTTTGCGCTTCAATCAATATGTAAAATTTAATAACCTACCTACCCACTCACGCCGTATCGCCCATTGATTACATTGAGGGCAATATTAGAGACTACCTTGTTCAGTAAATTAGCGACTCGATAGGGACTTGAAGTTGAATTGAAAAGTTAATAAATAGGTATACTCTTGAGACGTTTCTCAGAATGTTGTGTAACGAAAGAGTTTTATTGAGTAAGTGAAACGGAAAGGTAGTCTCTCTTGGGAACAAGTCTACTTCACCTAGAAGTGAGCAATTGTACTGAATAACGGTCTAGGTACTTCCGAAAAGTACCCAATCAAATCTACCCGTATGTAGCATTATGATTGGACTTCTATCTTCTAACGGCTCAATCAAACTTCAATGACGACCACGTTAAGATGAACAAGTGGGGATAACTTAGAAGGTTAATTCTGATTGAAAATACTGAAAAACTAAAAATAAAACAAAAAAAAATAGAATCTTTATTCGGCACGCACAAATAAATTACAATCCTATAAGTAACTGAGTAAAAATACAATGTAAGGTGCGTGCCCGAAAAGGTCGTCATCTCAGCTTTGCTGCACTAACAGGATATTGTTAGGCAGTGCTGGTTTTCAGATGACGCCTTTAGGGGAACGTCACGTACGTAGCAAACAGGCACAGTAGTAGTACTTATTAAAACGAAAAATACACAACTAACCGATCTAAACTTATAAAATCGAAAAAAAGTACAGTTTAACAAAACGAAAGGAAATACAAAAAAAGAACACTCTATTGGCAAGAATAGTGGTAAATAAATGGAGAACTGTGCTATTCGCACCTTATGCTGAGAGATCAGCAACCAAGCCATAAAAAAAACAGCAAATAGATCTACCATATCAATACATATAATAAAATCGTAACAGGTCGCTGTCTGTACATGGAAGATAAATAAGAAAAAATATTATAGGGGGGCTTTATGAACGCAATAGAACCCAAAACAATGATTTTTAGAATTTTTGTCTGTTTGTCTGTATGTCTGTATGTCTGTATGTCTGTATATCTGTTTGTCTGTACGGTTGTGCACGCTAATCTCAGTAACCGCTCAACCGATTGCAATGCGGTTTTTTTTATTGTGTAGAGGTTTGCTCCAGTTAACATTTAGCGTTTGTTTTATGTAAATCGGTTTAGAAATAAAAGAGTTATAACACTTTTAAGAATCAGATATTTTGAAAATTTTAATTGTAGGGGTTTCTTTGAATGTGAGTGAACCTAAACTGGCGTGTTGGCTTAATCATAAAAGAGCTTAATGATTAAGACTATTTTTAAACAATTCAGTCCGCGCCGAAGGCGTGGACTGAATTGTTTTAAAATAGACTTAATCATTAAGCTCTTTTATGATTAAGCAAACAGGGCAGTTTCAGACGCTGCTTGATGACTCTGATGAAGAAATACCTTTTCTTTCATACACCTTATGTGACGTAAACGAAGTTGCGGGCTCAGCTAGTACCGAATAAAACTACCATCCTATGATAGTAGAAAGTGCGAAAAAGATCTATATGTTATGCCGCTGGTTGGCCAGCTTCCTGCACGGGCGACGTATACGGGTCTTCTGTGATGGTCAGGCTTCCTGCTTTTTGCAGGTAAATGCCGGGGTACCACAGGGATCGGTATTGTCCCCAACTCTCTTTCTTCTGCATATCAATGACATGCTGTCCCTTGGGTGCATTCATTGTTATGCGGATGACAGTACTCTGCATGGGAGCTATTCTGGCCGCCCAGCGGAGGGGCGTGGTGACGTGGACGAAAAGAGACGGCAACTCGTGGCGGATCTCGACCGGGACCTGGGTCGCATTACCCAATGGGGTTCAGACAACCTGGTCGAGTTCAATGCCAGAAAAACGCAGGCGTGTGCGTTTACAGCTAAGAAGTCCCCATTCCTACCCCTACCCTCTCTTCAGAACATTACGGTTCCACTAAAGGACAACCTGGAGATTCTCGGTATAGACGTCCGGCGTGAGCTCAATCACAAAAACTACATAGAGAGTTGTATTGGGCTGGCCTCGCGGAAACTCGGAGTCCTAAATAAGGTGAGACGGTACTTCACGCCACATCAGAGAAGTTTGCTGTACAAGACGCAGATTCGTCCCTGCGTCGAGTACTGTTCTCACCTCTGGAATGACTCCGCGAGGTACTTGTTGGACGCACTTGACGCTATGCAGAGACGTGCTGTCCGAATAATTGGTTGTCCTGAGGTGACGGGAGGCCTGGAACCGTTGGCGCAGCGAAGAACCGTAGCGTCCTTGGCTGCCTTCTACCGAATGTATCACGGCGAATGTTCTGAAGAGCTCTTCAATCTGATCCCACCATCACCTTTCCGATCCCGAACAACGCGTGCCGGGCAGAGATGCCACTCATACACAGTGGAGAGAATCTTCGCCAGAACCGAGCGTTTCAAAAGATCGTTCCTCTGTCGAACTATAAAAACTTGGAACGACCTGCCCCCGCACACGTGTTTCCCTCATCTTACAACCCCGGGTTCTTTAAGAGGAGCGTGAAGAGGCACATCACAGGGCCGCCAACTTGAGGACCGCTGTAAGAAGTGGCCCCCAATCGCAAGATGCGCCACGGCTATCCATCGTGGCGACGTCAATTTGGCGAGCTGAATATAAAAAAAAAAAAAAAATTTTTTTTCGCACTTTATACTAATTTATGCTAGGAACCCAATGACTGTCAAAAACCAAATAAAAACATTACATAGGTACTTAACTAAATATGATTTGCGGCTTTGTTTGCATCAATATTATCAAAATAAAGCCGTGTTTTATTCTTGACTAGTAGACGCCACGCGGTTTTACCCACGTTTATGTTCACGTGGGAATACGGAAATAAAATATAGCCTATGTCACACGGGAAAAGAAATTTTTAAATTGGTTCAGAAGTTTCAGAGCCTCTTCGATGCAAGCAAACAAACAATCAAATCTATCCTCTTTATAATATTAGTATAGACTAACGGAACCTATAAATTACAAAAGCTGACAGGTTACAAATGACACAGGGTTTGTAGAAAAATGAATTTTATTTTCATTGTTAAAGTCCATTATCGGCATGAAATTTAATAAAAAGTGTAAGCTGTCTAATGCTCTGTTACAGTATATTTATCGATGACGTGACATTGTAATTAGACTATCGATATCCTGTCTAAGTTGTCGATAATTACGCGAACACAAAGAGGGTTTGACTTACATTTTCATTAAGTCGGGTATTTTGAGCCAACCTTTAAACATAGACATAATTATGTAAGATATATAGAAATTTTTTTGTAGATTTTTTTATGATTAACTCTGATTGTTCTTCAACTATAACCACTAACGCGGCGTACGTAAATAGACTCCAAAAGGGGTAGACAGAGGACTACTATGTGCCCACATTCACCATTTGTTTTCCTCTTACTGAACAGGGGGAGCCTATTATATTTGTCATGTGATAAAATGCATGTGTTAAGTGTAGTGTTATATGAATACATGTTGTGTGTGACAACAAAAAAGTGAAAAAAAAAACAAATGCTTTTACTAAGAAAACATGCCAACAGAATCAGATGATATTTAGCTAGTTCTGTCTCGACCTTGTAGTGAAATCGCCTTGTTTTCGACTGTACCTATTATAACGCGCCGCCCTTGAACCCAACGCGAATGTATTACGTAGATGTCTTGTTTATTCGCCAGCGAGGCCGCCGATATTTGTTGGTCAAATACAGAGAATCGATTTCTTCACTTATCAGAAAGTATAATACTGCTCGTAAAAAAAAGGTCATTTGAGTTTCACACACTTCTTGACCATGACTTAACCAACATTTGCAGATCATAAAAGTATTTTTCCCGACCCGTAATTCCAAGCCGGGATTTCCACTTGAAAGTTGTCAATAAGAACTGCGCCACCGAGGCATTCCAAATCGATGTTACTGGTTTAGACGTTCCGATAGAAACCCTTCAATTTAATTCCAATCAAGAAAGTTTTAGAAACTTTGATAGTTTGAAACCGATGTTTTGTAATTGAAATTTGTATTGACAACCCTACTATCTAAGTTTACTCATCGATACAAATCAGTGAGATCAAAATCAGCTCACAAATAGGACGAACCACATATTGACGCTAGTTAGGCCCCTCAAGCTAGATGTCATCAGCCAGCGGGCCGGCAGTATAAGAGAGTAACACTGCGCACAAGCAAACTGACTTAAATACTAATAGGCTACGGTGACCACTAGTACATCTAGAGGGCCGTATGTTTGTCGACCTCCTTAGTGATGGTGCTTTTATTATCGTTTGTTCGAAGTTACCTGCTCTCTTGAAAGGTCAGCTGCAGAGAAAAGAATACAGG
Organism: Miltochrista miniata; assembly: GCA_933228765.1. Taxonomy (NCBI): domain Eukaryota; kingdom Metazoa; phylum Arthropoda; class Insecta; order Lepidoptera; family Erebidae; genus Miltochrista; species Miltochrista miniata. The sequence goes on from OW121770.1 coordinate 1,396,603, forward strand.
GCCGCTGTATAATGCTTGAATTTTCTCAGAATATTTGTTCATATTTTTATAACGAAGTGTAGGACTTCCACCCGCTAGATGGCCCGACGATCTGAAAGAGTTCGCAGGCTGGGACTGGATGCGAAAGGCGCAGAACCGTGTGTTGTGGCGTACATTGGGAGAGGCATACGTCCAGGAGTAGACTGCTGATTGATTGATTGATATTTTTATGAGAATTCGTATAGTTACAGGATTACACAAATTTTATAACCATAACAAATTTCATGATCATATTTTAAAGACTTTTAAAAAAAATATATTCTTACAGGCCCCTGTATACTTTCCTCTGCAGCTGACAGTACTCGTATGACGCGCTCCCGCCGCAATAGTCGTCGCTCCGCTCGCCACTGACATCCAGTCTGAGGTCTTAACCCCCTCCCTGCACGATCGCAGGAGCGATCCATTTAGGCTACGCTTGTATGATTAGATGTCTCTCAAAGGCTGCCGCTTGGGGGCCCAATTAGGAGTTACTTCTGTAGCATTGAGATGGAAATATATTCGTATATCGTACTCCACATGTATCTAAAAGGGATGATAAGAGACTAGAGTCTTTGGTGCGAGTATTGGTTAAAATGTGTGAGAGTAAAAATAGCCTTAGTTTTTGAATAAAATCCTAAGATAGGTATAGTTCATATTTATCTACATTGTGAGTGAACGAACTTGAAAAGTAGAGATTGTTTTTTCACATAGATCACGTCAAGGAAGGGTGTTTTTTGTTTTATTTTAGGGATGAGGGAAATAACCCCTACCAATTGATAAATGCGAGAGTAACTCTGTCTGTCTGCTACGCTTTCGCGCCTAAACCGCTGAAGCTATTTAGATGAAATTTCGTATGGAGATAGTTTGAGTCCCTGGAAAGGACATAAAACTACTTTTTAACCACTACGCAAAAAAGAACAAAAAAGACTTCTACGTGGACAAAGCCGCGGGCAATAGCTATTACGGAAGCGAAGAAGCCTCGTATGGAAGCGCTCGTGGCCCCGCGGACTCAGTGTTCTGTAAGCATTACTGTAGTAGCAACTTTCACTGTGGCCAGTCCTTGGATGGGTGACCATCCATGTGACCACTTTGTGACATTTATTTGAGCGTTTTCGTGCTTCAGATGGCACGTTAAGCCGTTGGTTCCGGTTCCCAGTAAAATAGCAGTCGGTAAGTCAAGTTGAAGGCCTTTTTTGGCTGCTTTTTCTTAACAGCAGGCAGTCACAACCTGCACCTGTCCATCTCAACACGGCAAAACGGCACACCACCTATTACGTGGGAAAAATTCTATAAAGGTGAAATATGGGTATATAATAATATGTCTCTGCCTAACCCTTCGGGGATAAAAGCGTCACCATATGTTACATACATGTATGTATTTGCTACAATGACCGTATTTGCATTTAGAACTTTCTATTACAGTGCAACCGGGTCATTACGTGGCTTTTAACAAATTAATTTAACCATATTCACCAAAATACACTAATTACTTAATCCTCAATATCATTCATAATGTGAGGTGTGTGGCCAAACCAGCCATAAACTAAGGGAAATAGGGTTGGGAGTAGTAACTCAAATGTGCCAAGCCCTTGTTATCAATAGATATAAATATTCGAAATGAACACAGTGTTTTTTTTTTTTGTTTAACGTGAGGGAAAATCCTCATAGGATGTTATGCCGGACTCTTACCGACTAAAAAACCTCACGCCACGCCTAACAGCCTATGGTTGGGAGCCCCGGGTAAGCCCTCAGGAAGGATGTCCCGTGACTCCTAACAGACCTACGGCCGCCGCTGCGGCCTCGCCCAGGGGGTGGTTCGGGTGTAATCCCGCGTCTATGGGGGGGGTTTCGGGTGTGACCCCGCTTCTAAGGGGGGGCGTGCGTGAGTTGCTCACGTCACGCTGCCGTCATGGGCCTGCTTCTGTAAGGACGGTGAGCGGCCCTCTCACCGTCCTCAGACCCCCGGTCATGGAGGCCGATAGTCTTCAGCGAAGACACGTCGGCGGCGCCCAGGGCGCCGACTGCGGAACTCGGGTGGGAGAGTTCTCTCCCGTACCCGGCCCGCCGCCTCCTTCGCGAGCATGACCTGCTCGCAGAAAGAGGCGGCGCAGTCCCACTTACTCCCGCTGGAGAGCATGGCTCGCACCATGGACTCGAGCGAGAGAGTGTCCACGCCCAGACCCACTACGAGGACCTGTCGCTGTTGTGCCCACGCCGTGCACTCCACCAGCGTGTGGAGCGCTGTGTCATCGCTGCGGTCCTCGCAGTGCTGACACTCGGCCGTGGTTTCCCGGTGTTTTCGCCACAGATACCTACCGAAGCTACCGTGCCCGGCAAGCATCTGTGTCAACCGGTAGGAGAGAGCACCGTGTCTTCTCTCCAGCCACTCGTCCATGACCGGTCTGACGGCCGCGATTGTGGCGAATCCCCCCTTTGGTTGCTCAAGTCGCACCTTCCATGTCTCCACGGTTTCCTGGTGGAGCAGGGTCCACTGGGCCTCGATTTCTCGAGACGCAGGCCTTTGGCCCCGCTCCAACGCCTCCTTGCGCCATCTGAACAGTGACGCAAGGGCTCTCGCTTCCAGGTCCCATGGAGGGGTCCCGGCTAGGAGACATGCCGCCTCACCGGAGATCGTGCGGTATCCTCTTATCACCCTGACGGCCATCACTCTCTGCGGGCTCAGCAGTCTAGCCACATTGCTGGCCGTCAGGGTCTCCGCCCATACGGGAGCCCCGTACAGAGCCATGCTTCGCACGATCCCCAGGAAATGAACACAGTGTTACCAGTATTTATTTTCTGTGTAGGTTTTACACAAAAGCTGCAGATTGTTTATCTACTAGTAGAAACTTGATTAATAATAATACACTGTTAGATGTTAATGGTTTACTATTTAAAACCTCTTGTTATTGTACCAAAGCGATAAGATGTGTTTCTATCTTAGACATGCATTCAGCTAAATATGAAACAAAAGCATCTGAACACCTCTTTTGATATGCAGAAGAATGTCTGGAATCAAAATAGCAGAGATGTATGTGGTTAAAACACTCTAATCTTAGGTAGAACAGATGTCAGTACTCTAATCTCGACCTTAGTTCACAACATCGAGTAGATCACTTAACCTCACATAACTTAAATAACTATTTCCTTTGCTAGATGAATGTTTCAGCCAAATTCCCATTCAAGTGTAGTGTGGTCACCTCACACGTCACTGGGCACGGTGTAGGCTCTCTCCACGTTTGGTAGCAGCCCGATGGACGCATTCGATTATCCAATAATTGCTTGTCTGAAGGGTACTGTTACACGCTAGGGTTTGTTTGGTACAAGTCACAAGCCTGAAGAGAAAATCTGAAAATTTATTGTGTGTTTAATGAGTTCCGTATCCAAAGGGTAAAACAGTGACAGTGAAGTCTCTGTCACTGTCTGTCTAAATGTTATTCAGACTGTATCTCAGGAACTGTAATGCCAGAGAACTGAAATTTTCACAGATGATGTATTTCTGTTGCCGCTTTTACAATTAATTCTAAAATCAGAAAAAAAATAGGACGTGCTCCCAAACAGTTACTGTTTTTTGTTACGAAACCATTATTCCGCAAGTACGACTTGCGCTCGGTTTTTTATTATAAAAAAAATAATATTTCATTTTATATGCTAGGGTGTGCAGAGAATAGAACATCTCTAGCTGCATTTTATCGAGTCGGCGAATGTTCTAAGGAGCTCTTCAACTAATCCCATCCTTTCCTTTTAGATCCTGAACAATGCATGCCGAGACAAGGTGCTACATAAAGGAAAAAATCTTTGCCACAACCAAGTGATTCAAAAGACCCTCTCTTTGTCGGAACATTGAATTATTGTTTCCCTTCTCTTACGTGAAGAGGTATAATCATTGGTCTGCCACTTTCAAATGTGTTGAGAACTGTTGAAAGTGGCCCTAATGTTGAATGTAATAGAGGTACCCACCGCGAGATATCGCTGAGGCTTTACATGAGGTGAGTTAAAATAGCACTCTACTTTTAAAAATATTGGCAAACATCACCATGAATGCGCCCGTAACGCCAATCAGCTTACGTTTTCTCTTTGAATACAACATACTTTGTCTAACCTCCACTCACAGACTCCAACCTTAGCCACTGTTCACTTATCATTAAAGGAATATTCCCGATTCTGAAACCCTCGTAAACCTCTGATGCAAAAATAATATTTAAAGTTGCTAATGAATAAATTAAAAACCCGCTTCCGCTTTTGATTTGCATAAGTGTTGTGTGTTAAAGTTTCCATCATACCGGACGGCTCTCCAGCCTAATATATTAGTAGGGTTTGTCAACGTTTATTTGAACCGAATTGTTGCGGCGAAATATTCAGCGTTCTACAATGGAAGTGGATAGTGTAGGCAACAGCTTTGTCGTTCAGAAGAGCGTGGCGAGAGACTTGTCTGATTTAAATAAATATTTATTTACTTATAACTAATACTTTCATACTTGAACGGTTTATAAGGATCTGAGTGCAGCAGCAAGTGAAGTAGTTGACACTAATATTGTTGAACAGACATTTTTGAACTAGGTATTTCTGTAGCAGGCCCATGACGGCAGCGTGACGTGAGAGATTCACGCACGCCCCCCCTTAGAAGCGGAATCACATCCAAAACCCCCCAAACACGCGGGATAGCACCCGCGCCACTCCTAGGCGAGGCCGCAGTGGTAGCCGTATGTCTGTTAGGAGCGCTAGGACATCCTTCCGAGGGCTTACCCGAGGCTCCCAACCATAGGCTGTTGGGCGTTACGTGAGGTTTTTTAGACGGTAGGAGTCGTAATAACACAAATGTCAATGATAAATATAATTGCTATCGTTACAAATAGCAGCGGATTCGTTATATCTCGGCATAGCATCCATGATGGATTTTCCCTCACATTAAATAAAAATAGGTATTTTTTGTACCAAAACAATCATAGGGCTATCTTGGAGGGAAAGAACATCTGTAAGGTATGCTACATGCAAGGCAAGCCTATGAGCCTATTATATTTTTAAGCACACTTTTTTTGTGAAGTATAATATTTTCTTGGATAACTCAAGTGTAGGCATTGTATTGGTAATTAGGTTTCTTAATATATCAAGATTTGTTTAAGCGTTTTATAAACAACCAAGAAAAAGTATCAAGACTAGTCGCTTACAGTCTTTTAATACGGTACATGAATAATTCAATACAGAACCACAGAGTAATTAATTATACAGCTGCCTGTATTTTTTGTTTGTTTGTATACGTTTTGGAAATACGAAGTTCGGAAAGGACGTTTTATTCTAAACGGGACATGACTTTTCGCTAAGCTATTTTGAACGGATCTTTGATTAACTAACCTTTTCATTAAAACTCACTTGACCGTGGAGGGGTTCCTCATAATAGTACAGGTTCTCATTACGCTACGGTGGGTACTTTCCAACAAGTGAGCCGTGTGGATGCCTGTCCTTCACTGATATAATAAGACCCAGTAACAAAAGATGTGACGTGATACGATTTATTTCATGTTTATCAACTAACTACTTCTAAAAAAATAAATTATGGTTCTATTTTACCGCAATGTCATTATAAGCCGATCCATGAAAAGTCTTAATTAATCCTGTTATGAGTCTCATTATCACCAGCTCTACTATCCCGCCTTATGGTTGCATCTCTCATAATGAAACTGTCACTTCTAACCCAATAGTAGACTTTCTTACTATTCCCAACTTCGTGCGGCCTAAAGCGTTGACTAATTTTAAGCAAGTCAAATCTAGGCTTAGAAAGCTATTTATTTATGTTTAGAAGTCCCTCATGGATGTCATGTAGACTAAAACCACACGTGCCCTACCCCTGCCTACAGTCCGGAGCCCCAGGTATGTCCTCGGAAGAATGTCCCTAAACATGTGGGAATTGCATTACCGTTTGTTCTGTGGACAGAACCAATGGGAAAAAAAATTACCATTAGTTCTGTTAACGGAACTACTCAACAGAACAGGTGGGAGTAGACGCATTTCCGTCTCGACAGTCAATCCGAAAGCCAAACCTTTAAAACCTTACCCCAATAAATATCTCGATACTACTCATAAGAACCTCAAATAAAAAGTTCTTTTCAATCCCAATCCGTTCAATAAAGAAATATTGTGCACCCATTTGTAAATCTACTTATAAATAACCGGCAATATACTCGTTTAGGGCACAATACTAGGTAGGTATACATATACCCACTCAAGGGAAAGTTAACATTTGCCTTAGCAAAATTCCTTTGGTTAGAAAAGTGCGTCTTTCAGTAATATTTTCAGTCACTTTAAGGGTATATTTAGCTTTTGTGAACAGTTATTTGGTAAACCTTTCTAAACGTCAAACTTTATATAGGACTGGCTAAGCTTTTAATTTTGTGCGAATATAAATAAATGGTTTAAAAAACCCTAGAAAAATACGCTTTTAAAATGCACGAAAAAACCAAAAATAAATTATGGATCGTTCAAGTTGCCTCTATTTCTAGGCTGAAGTGTAAACTATGTGCTTTTAGTTATAATATTTGATTGCAAAAGCGTGGGGCGCTGGAACAGGAAAGACTTTCCTAGCGGAAGCATGCAGCTTCCGCCAGGAAAGTGTCTTGTCAGATTAAGGATAAGGTCACATGAATAAAAGCGTGTTTTTCTCGTGTTTAAACTATTAATTTACACTGTCACGCTTTTATATATCTATTGTGACTTTTACTATTATTATTATAATTTTACATTTCGGAAATGTATTAACGCTTTAATTGAAATGCATAACATACTTACTTGAAAAGTAAAGTAGTTAGATAATTTATAGGTAAAAGTTAAAGTTTCGGCATTCCGAGAAATTTAGTACAATATGTAGTAAACATGTAATAAGAATACAAACGCATTATATCCCTAAGCGGGTTTTTAACGGTAACCAAAGATATCTCGTTCTCGAACAAGAAATCTACATTTTGTCACTGTTAACGTATTCCCCACATGTATCTACTTAATTGCCTGAAAGAAGAGGCGTTCCCTTTGGCAGCATAAACGTTATGCTCTTGTGCGACCTCATGCAGCTTTCGCCAGGATTTTTATTATATAAGGATTAGTCTTAATAGGATTTTGCTTACTAAAAAGTCTTTCTTGTTCTAGCGCCCCACGCTTTTACAATCAAATATTATAACTAAAAGCACATAGTTTACACTTCAGCCTAGAAATAGAGGCAACTTAACCGATCCATAATTTATTTTTGGTTTTTTCGTGCATTTTAAAAGCGTATTTTTCTAGGGTTTTTTAAACCATTTATTTATTTTATACTTTTTAGTCACAACATTTATACCTTTACTAGCTGTTCCCTGCGGCTTCATCCGCGTAGAAGTCGTTATCGCATAAAAGCATTACCCTCCTTTCGCGCAGTCAGTTAAAAAGTAGCCTATGTTCTTCCCTTAAACTCAAACTATCTTTATAACAAATTTCATCAAAATCGGTTCAGTGGTGTCGGCGTGAAAACGTAACAGACAGACAGACAGAGTTACTTTCGCATTTATAATAATAGTAGGGATTTCTGTATTACATGGTGTTTTGTCTGAGTTCGACTAATGTGAAAATATTTTATTACTAGCTGAGCCCGCAACTTCGTTTACGTCACATAAGGTGTATGAAAGGAAAGGTATTTCTTCATCAGAGTCATCAAGCAGCGTCTGAAACTGCCCTGTTTGCTTAATCATAAAAGAGCTTAATGATTGATGATTAAGCCAACACGCCAGTTTAGGTTCACTCACATTCAAAGAAACCCCTACAATTAAAATTTTTAAAATATCTGATCTATCTTAAAAGTGTTATAACTCTTTTATTTCTAAACCGATTTACATAAAACAAACGCTAAATGTTAACTGGAGCAAACCTCAACACAATAAAAAAACCGCATTGCAATCGGTTGAGCGGTTACTGAGATTAGCGTGCACAACCGTACAGACAAACAGATATACAGACATACAGACATACAGACAAACAGACAAAAATTCTAAAAATCATTGTTTTGGGTTCTATTGCGTTTATAAAGCCCCCCTATAATATTTTTTCTTATTTATCTTCCATGTACAGACAGCGACCTGTTACGATTTTATTATATGTATTGATTGATTACTCTAATACATATACATTTTATGCAGGTACCTATGTCAATATTTACACTCAATATTAACTTCAATAACTAACAGTTTTGTTATAACCTTAAACCCTAATCGTGGTCAAAGTTCATTACACGACTTTTCTAACAAATCCAAACACAGCTATGATACAATGTTCAATCATGAAGTTACAGTTCATATCTTACAACCCCTTCATCAGATCAGTTTGACAGCACCATATTATTGTATTGCTGTCAGAACTACAAACATCTGCCAATTTTCATGACGGAACGTTCGAACGATCCTTCGAAGATGATTAAATTAGTTACCTGAGATTCCATTGCATAGTTTTACAAGTCAATTAAAAAAAGGTTTGTTATAACCTTGAAACCTAAGCCTGGTCAAAGTTCATTACAAGACTTTTCTGATGAATCCAAAAACAGATATAATACGATATTCCATCATGAAGTTCCAGTGCATATCTTCCGGCTCCATCATCATATCAGTTCGCCAGTACCATATTATTGTATTGTCATCAGAACTACATACAGCTGCCAATTTTCATGACGCTACGATCCTTGGAAGCTGGTTAAATTAGCTACCTTAGATTCCACTTTTTCCATCGAGGTTTCAGTGCCTATCTTCCGGCTTCATCATCATATCAGTTTGACAGTATCATATTATTGTATTGTCATCAGAACTACATACAGCTGCCAATTTTCATGACCCTACGATCCTTGGAAGCTGGTTAAATTAGCTACCTTAGATTCCACCTGTTTTCAGTGCCTATCTTCCGGCTCCATCATCATATCGGTTTAACAGTACCATATTATTGTATTGTCATCAAAACTACATACATCTGCCAATTTTCATGACGCTACGATCCTTGGAAGATGGTTAAATTAGTTTCCCTAGATTTACATTGTTAGTTACATACACGACGACCTAATAAAAGCTTATAAATAACTATTGAAGCGAACATTTTAGTTGAAATGTAATTTGGACAAAGTCATTATACAAATTGTATTTAATTTTGTGATTATATTTTTCCTCTAATATATTATCTGTAGGCTTTTAAAGCCAACTCAATGAGACTATATCTATGCTAATATTATAAAAAGGAAAAATTTGAGTGTTTATAAGTTTGTTTGCCTCGAATAGGCTCCAAAACAACTGAACCAATTTGAAAAATTCTTTCTTTTTTCGAAAGCTACACTATCACCGGTTAACATAGGCTATATTTTATTCCCGTATTCCGACGAGAACGGGAGTTATGCAGGTAAAACTATAGCATCAATTAACCCTCCGCTGCTAAAGTTTGTGAGTATGAATGTGTGAATTTACTGTTTCACGCTCTAAAGGTCTAAATCAGTCAATCATTTCAGTCTATGGCAGTCCACTGCTGTACGTAGGCCTCTCCCAAACAACGCCACGATACACAGTACAGCGCTTTGCATATCCAGGCAATCCCTGCAACCATTTTCAGTTCGTCGGTCTACCTGACGGGGTACAGAGACCGACGTTTACCAAATCGCGGTCTCCACTCCACTCTCTTATGTGATCACACTCCTGTTATTCAAACCAAATAAAACTTATGAAATGTGTGCGTTTTGTGTGCCTCTGTCTACCCCATCAAGAAAAATGCTTAATTAATGTATGTAGAGAAAAGAATTTGATGTTTGTGTATACGCTTTGTGTCTAACGTATAATTTGTGCGATGTTTTGTAACAGACATAATGAAGATAAATAAACCAATATTTTCTTTGATATTTCAAGCATCTTTCAGAAAAGATGATGAGAATTTTATTAAAACATTCTATACAAAAGGAGCTCTGAAAAATATCTCACGAAAATCCCAAACATAATAAATTAACATTTATTTATGCAGCATAATATTGAAGTCTTTGCAGTCTATAATATTGGCAGATGTTTATAATTTATTGACTAATTGGATACAAATTCTAAGAAACAAAATCTAGTCTGTGTTGACTGTTTCAGTATTAAGTAAAAATACTGCTAAAATAACACATTCTTTCATTATAAAAGGCCATGTTACTTATAAGCGTTTCTACTTCCAACGATCCTTGGCTTCTTCTAGTGGTACTCCTGTCCATTCCAAATGCCGGTCAAATAGAAGTTATATTACTTTTTTCTTTCGTACGATTTGTCGACCTACTGTTACTAAGTGCTCAAATGACAAAACCTCATTAGAGAACTTTCCTACTATTTACACCTTATTACTACTACAGTGGAGCACTCCAAGGGCCATTAAGCGCATGCACCCACTTTTCAGCAGTCACACGTTCTCACGTTTGAAGCTCCGCGTGCCGGCACAATTACCCTGCGAACGTTTGACAGTTAACCTACTTTCGAACAGCTGTTACTTTGTTTCAAACTATGTCAATAACTGAAGTTGCAACTAAGTAGTAATTGCTGGAGATTTTTTCGCAATTAAAGATATACTTACTTTTATTTTGCGTTATTAAACATAAGGAATTTAAAATCATTATACCAAGTGTGACAAAACTGCAAGGAGGTATTAAAATTAATACTAAGGTATTACATCTTCAAACTTTCATTATATGCATTTACTCGTACGTGTGTAGTTTGGATAATCGATTGATTCAAGCGATGATCTGTGTTGTGTAGACATTATTATCGTAGGCGATTGTAGCGCGTCCGTAGACTGGCATCTCTACGGACGGCGTAGCAATTTAATAAAGAGTAATGTTTTAACTACCTATCTACGAAAACGGAGAATGTTATAATCATGTAATAAGTGAGTATGCGTGTATCTGTGTGTTGCCTGTATCTTTGTGTTGCCTGTATCTGTGTGTCCGTGACATCGTAGAGGAAGGAGCGAACCTATTTCGATGCCCATTTTTTGTCGAAAGCCGATGTGATGTGAAAGCCTTATTTATATCAATTCGACTGTTAATTCTTTTAAATTTTTGCGAGAATTAATTTCATTTTTTTTTGTTACAGGTAAATAATATTTAATGAAGTAGCCAGTGAGCCAGTGGACACAAACGGAAATACGAAACCATCTGCAAAGGTTTGTACTTAACTGTTTGATTCTTAGTAATGAATATCAATTTCGACCTTTATAATATCAATGCTTACCTGGGAGGTAAGAAGAATAATTAAAGTAAAAATAATATTTGAAGCCTTTGGACGGGTGAAGTCTAATTCAGCCCGATTTTTTTAAAATATTGGGTAGGTGCTCGACAGTAGAATCATATCAAATAAGTATAGTTATAATGTATTATATATAAGCAAAAATTGTCTCAATAGAGTCACAATTTTGACTAATCTAATTTTTTAATTTGAAAGGTAGTAAATTTAAATTTATTTTCTAAACAGTCGTCGTACCCACTAATATCTACTATCGACTTTAGTTGTCAACTGTTGCTGAGATATATTACGTCTGAACTTAAAACGCAGAGAGTTATTGAGTAGAAACTCAGAAACAAAACCACTGCAAATGACTTACTACTGATTCATCTTAAAATAAATTTATACAATGCAGGATATCTTGCATGATTCAGTTATATATAGAAAAATTAGGTTTACTTTACTATATTTCACCGTATATTGCGGCAGTTTAGTTAATGATATTAAAATTACTTATTTCGTGCTAGGCCAATATGCTACTTAGAAATAAGACGTTTGCATAACTTGAACCACACGTTTACATTCACAGAGACGAGGGCACCGATCCAACGTATGCAAAGTGCACATTACACACTCGCTGCAGCGCAATTCAATCAACTTTATACGAAATTCTCGAGAGTGTTCCGCCATTTTTCAGCGCGAACGTTTTCCGATTGAGCGCTGAACGTTCGTTTCGCACACATCCCTTCGTATTTAATAAACATAGTTTGAATTCCGGATTATTTTTCTTATTACAATCTGTTCTCTCTCTATTGCTTTTTTTATTTATTAGTATTTTGTGAAGTACGTTTTCAATTCTATGCTAAAAATTTATTGCTTTCTATGGTAAGGAACTTTTTCTCTTTTATATGTTGTTTACCATGGATAAGTTTGAAAGTTTGTTAGTGTGTATGTTAGGGGTAGGCTTCCCTTAGTATGTAGATATGTTAAAAACTAAGTTTATAAACTGGGCATACAATTTTAATCATGATATTATTATCATTTCACAGTGAGCAATAGGTACAAATCATTAGTCAAAGAGGGGCCATTTGGGAAGAATTGTTTTAATAATAACATTTTGAACCACTCGTAGCCCGCTAATGCAGTGGTCTTTAACGATTATTGTATTAAGCAACATTCGCTGTTGCAGGACCAGTTTATCAGTCACATGGCAGCATTACAACTTGCACCTGTCCAAACGGTAATAGGCTCACCACCTACCTAGTAAAAAAATTATTAGTGGAAATGTCGGCTTATATCCATACTCGGCCTACACCTTCGGGGATAAAAGCATGTCTAAATATATGTATTTAATTTACCATTAAATTTTCATTTTTTTTACCGTGAGGAATATCCTACAGGGTTGCTATGCTGGATTCCTACCGATTAAAAACTACACGTATCCTACATAACAGCCTACGGTTGGGAGCCACGGGTGAGCCCTCGGAAGGATAGCCCAGGACCCCCAACAAATCTACGGCTACCACTTTGGCCTCACCTAGGGGGAAATATTAAACTTAAGCGACGCAAGACAGAATTTAATAGATGATATATCTGGCCCCTCTCAGTTGCTGCCTTCATATTATGTCAAACCCCGTACTCATACACATTCGTTTAACTTTGCCTCTCCTCCTGACGTTTCTATTTGACTTTGAAACAGCACGCAGTTCAACCGCTTTGCTGCAATTTTATAGTTGTGTAATATACACACCGCTCGTATCAAACTTTCATGTCAGCCAGGGTTCCGTCTAGATAGTTGTATAGATATTGTTCAAAATACTCATACGAAGTTTCAAGTGACTTGTGTATAGAATAAATTTTATTATGATTTTTGTTTTTTTCTCGTAAAATAAAGCTATTTATTTAATTTGTTCAAGAGTTGATGCAACTATCATGAAACTTTTTTTTTCGTGTGAATTTTAGAGTAAGCCATCAAGTCACCACATGCAACATGGATGCGAGGTAGTCAATCTGTAAAAAAGTATCATCTCGCCACTGCTGTAGGGAGAAGAACAGTAAAAATATATGTCTACATATTACATATTTTCACACATTATTGTAAATACAGTTTTAATAACAATACAGTTTCATTATTGTGAGTAAATGTATGTGTCATCGATATAGATTACTGTGGGGTCTGTATTATAGGACATGCGAAGCAATAAGGAAATATATTTGTAAATCTATACTAATATCATAAAGAGGAAAGATTTGATTGTTTGTTTGCATCGAATAGACTCTGGAACTACTGGACCGATTTGAAAAATTCTTGCAGTGTTTGGAAGCTACACTTTCTGCGGTGAACATAGGCTATATTTTATTCCCGTATTCCCACGGGAACGGGAACTACGTGGTTGAAACCGCGTGACGTCCGCTAGTTCATTATAAAACACATACATTTTACATTAAATTTTAATTCAATTATACGTAACAGTATCAATGACGTTGACAAGTCATTAATTTTATTTCTGACTCCAACAGTTTATTAATTATAATGGCATTGTTAATAATATATTTCACGTTGAAATGTATTTAACAAATTGTTTCATGTCAAACTGCTTGTAACAGAAATGAAGCCACTTATTTACAGACAATTACGGACTATGTACTCGTTTTGTTTTTACGATTCCGTACTCAAAGGGAAAAAAACGGTACTCAATTACTGAGACTCCGCTGTCCGTCTGTCTGTATGTCTGTCTGTCTCATGAAGTTAGATAGCTTGAAAGCTGACATTTTTGAGGATTATGTATTTATGTTGCCATTATAACAATAATATCCCATACAACAAACATTTCTTTTTGCAGTTTTTGGTACAGCTCACTCTATGTGCGAATCCAACTCGCACTTGACCGGTTTCATTAATTAAGTAATTGCAATTTACGTTATATATAATTATTAAACTGCGTTTGTAACAATGTAATTGGCTACATTTACTTTACATCAAAATAAATGGAATTAAGTTGTTCAAATTAAGTTATAATTTACTATTGTTGAAGCGCTCGTGTGCTCGCGGTCTTAGTATTGTGTAGTAAATGTTCACTGCAGTAAAAATAATATTTACTTATGTCTTGTTCCAGCCCTCAAACAATGAAATTATATCCTACGAGAGGAGGATAGTATCAAAGACTCCTAATCCAAGGCGTCAGCTACCACTATATCTAATTTCAGTCAAATTGGTTCAGGGATGAGCTTGGATGAGTAACAGAAATCCAAAAAAAAGAAAAAGTATTTTGGTTCAATCTGTTCTTTTTTTATACAAACTATAATCTACTTAACAGAAATACTAGAATCATAAATTTTATTACCTCTGATTATGCACAATACTAGAAATGGCAGCTTCCTCCTCACAAAGCGATTGATCAACGCCCCTCGTATCTAGAGCACGTCTTTTATCCGTCAGAGAATCTACGGAGCATTTCAGCGTGGAGCTATCTAGCATTCTTTTTGATCTGACAATAGTTGATAGAGAAATGCAAATTTAAAACGTACCTAGTTTTTATCGCGTTTTACTCAGGTTTATATTATGACTAGATGACGCCCGGGGCTTCGTTGTCCGCGTGCCCCGTAATAGGTGGTGAGCCGTATTGCTGTGTTGATATGGACAGGAGCATGCAGGTTGTGACTGCCTGCTGTTGAACATTTTCAAACCGCCTTAAAAGGCCTTCAACTTGGCTTTACGACGGTCATTTTACTGACAACCAGGACCAACGGCTTAACGTGCCTTCCGAAGCACGGAAGCTTGGATGTTAGTTACTCAATCACACTTTAACGGCTGAACGTATTGGGCTGAAATTTGGTACTGAGATAGCTTATAGTCTGGAATAACACATAGGCTACTCTTCATCCCGGGAAAATGTTCCCACGCGAAGAGGGAACGGTTAACGAATTTCACGTAGGCGAAGCCGCGAGCATCATCTAGTTTATAATAAGGTTGGGTAAGGAAGTTAAGTTTAAGTCCCGGCGTCGTGGAAGATCGCTTATGTGCATCCTGTGCCCAAGAAGGGTGACAGGACCGACCCGGCCAACTATAGGCCTATAGCCGTCACCTCCCTTTTATCTAAGGTGATGGAGCGTGTAATTAATACACAGCTCCTGAGGTACCTAGAGGAACACGACCTGTGACCTGTGCTCAGTGACCGGCAGTACGGTTTCCGTCACGGTCGCTCGACGGGCGATCTTCTGGTGTGCCTCACACACCGATGGGCGACGGCTATCGAGAGTAAGGGCGAGGCTCTAGCAGTAAGCCTTGACATCTCTAAGGCCTTTGACCGGGTCTGGCACCGTGATCTTCTTACGAAATTGCCCTCGTATGGACTGCCCGAGAGATTATGCGGATGGGTGTCAAGCTTCCTGGCCGGTAGAAGCATCAGGGCCGTCGTTGACGGCAGCTGTTCAGACTGCATGGCCATAAACGCTGGAGTACCGCAAGGCTCAGTGTTGTCCCCTACTCTGTTTCTGCTGCATATCAATGACATGTTGTCTATTGACGGCATTCATTGTTATGCGGACGACAGTACGGGGGACACTTGTTACACGGGCCGCCCCGGTATATCTCGGGACACAGTGAAAGAAAATCGTGAACAGCTTGTGTCTGAAATCGAGGCTACTCTTACTAGAGTGTCCGATTGGGGTGGACAAAATCTTGTCCAGTTCAACCCTTCCAAGACGCAAGCGTGTTTTTTCACCGCTAAGCAAACCCCAATTACTGTAGCGCCGCAATTTCAGGGCACATCTCTTTCCATCTCCAAAAGTATAGGGATCCTTGGCGTTGACATCTCCAGTGACGTTCAGTTCCGTAGTCATTTGGAGGACAAGGCTAAGCTGGCGTCCAAGAAGCTAGGTGTGCTCAACAGGGCGCGGCGGTACTTCACTGCTGCGCAAACACTGCTTCTGTATAAGTCGCAAGTGCGGCCGCACATGGAGAACTGCTGTCACCTTTGGGCGGGGGCACCTGAATATCAGCTTCGTCCATTTGACTCGGTGCAAAGACGTGTTATAAGAGTTGTCAACGATTCTATACTTACAAGTGGTGTGGAACCTCTTCGCGACAGGAGAGACTTTGCCTCCTTATGCGTGTTCTACCGACTGTACGATGGTGTGTGTTCTGAGGAATTGTTTGATATGATGCCCACGGCTACGTTCTATCACCGCACCGCTTGCCACAGACAGGGAGTTCATCCTCACACTCTGCGTCCGGAGCGTTCCAGCACGGTTAGATCCGATAGGGGTTTTCTTCCGCGCACGCTTAGGTTGTGGAATGATCTCCCTGCCTCGGTTTTCCCAAACGCCTGCAGTATGGGGTTCTTCAAAAGGGGTCTTAGAAGGTTTTTGCAGGGTCGGCAGCGCGAGTGTGGCGCCTCTGGTGTTGCAAACGTTCATAGGCTGCGGTGACCACCGGTCCTTCTGGTGGGCCGTATGCTTGTCTGCCACCTTAGGGGTATAAAAAAAAAATAAAAAAAAAGGAAGTAAGGCATCCTTACTTCGTTCGTCACACGTATCACAACTAGTGTATACTAGTTGTGATTTATGTGACATAATACTGTAGCGTACAGATAGTCATACCTAACAATAATTATATTTAGAGAATTCAATCACACACCTCGTTAAACTCCTCTGCATTACCCCTTCCCTTTCTGCGTTCATTTGATTTGCGACTATACCTATCGGGAATGGAGACAAATTTACATTTTATAATTTCTGACGTTGAAATTTACTTTGGTTTCATTTCTATCCTCAATTAAATTACCGAAGCACCCATTCTCTTTGATTTAAATCTGAATCATTAATCAACGTAATTTTAATAAAGCAGTTCATTTGGTTTTCTTGGTGACAGTTAAGTTTCTATAATTAAATTATGTCTTATTAGAGGTTCTTTAAAATATACCAATTTTATAAAATCGAGTAATCTGGGCGACATTAATCAAAGAATGTCTGAAAATGAAAGTCTATGTACACCCAGAGCGGTCTACCAGTGGTATGCAAGTTTATAAATGTGTAAGTTCAAAGAAGAATAAGACCTTTCACTCCCTATGTCATGAGCGTCGTAGGTCCGTGTTTAAAAATATTATTTCAGAAATGAGTTACTAACAATTTCAATAATATCAAACCTGACAAGCATATATGTGCCGCACAGGTACTACAAAAAGGAGATGCTCTTACTACTTGTGAGATGTACACAATCAGCCCTGTCGTTGCTCATCTCAAATTCCACGTCACTTTGCGCGGGGAGGCCACATTGTGATGTCAGTCACGTGTCTACGGGCGGCACAGTTATTATTACACCGCACCGCAATGACACACGACAGGGACAGGGCTAACTTGTCCCCGACAATTTGGGAGAAGCTTTTTTCGACGTGGTCTCTGAAATAATTCGACCGTTGTCAGAATATTGACCAGTTTTTAGGAGAGTTTGTTTTGAGTTACAAATATAGTTATAAAACGAAATAGTACCCAAATATAGTATTGTAACCAAGAAACACATAAATTTTGTTATTCACTTAAGATATTGAGACTAAGTATTATAGCTTGTATGTACCTATACATACAAGTGATGTATATTTAGTCAAAAGATACACGTGATATAATACGTCCTATAACGTTGTTTATTTGTCTCATATTTCAAGAAACTACGAACTTAAAAATTCAAGACAAAAGTCATTTATCTGAAAAACGTCAAAGTTCATACGTTAAAACATTTTCTCAGTTTTGTGTTACTTCGAGGTAATTTCCTCTGACAGAGCAGCAAGCTATTTGGAGGAGATAAGATCTGTAACACAACAGCTGTTTGTGTCTCACTTACGAAGGTTTGTGGTGATTGGAACTTTGCTTAAAGCTATACCATTATTGAGGACATAAGACGTATACCTACTTGTTTTATATACCGATGTATTGAGCGTATCTGATTCGAGGTAATTGCAGTCACATGATCCTCCTTCATGACGTTTGTGGCTGAGCAGCTCTAGCACTTATGTTCGTGTTGTGGTTACTTCGAGTTGTACCACTGGAATAGAACCAAATACCGCAGATGTATTCTTTGAACTTCTTTCTATTGAGTAAACCGGAATATCCCGGGTTAGAATACAATCATGTTGCCCGTCAAACTAACATAAAATATAGAGCCTGACTCTATTCCCCGCGTGTTAAATCGGAATTCATAGAGGTAAACGTTGTAATTAATTAATTAAGTATAATAAAATACTGAACATAATAATCATTGGAGAGATACCAATGCTCAATAATTTTACAACAATAAAAACAGATAAAACAAAACCAAGCCTCTAGGTGTTTGCGTCCTCTTCAATCAGATTCAAATGGATCATCACACTTTGGCAGTTGTTTACAAACCTTGGAACTAGAGAGTCTTGGAGCTGGATTATAAAATTTATTTAAGTAAGTTGAAAATCTTGTCTCAGCAAGCTCCTTGAATCTTGTGTTGTGAGAAGTAAATTTTAAACGTTTTGCTCATTATATTGTTCTACGAGAGTTTTGTAGTACTAGAAGACGGCGGCTTTATTTGTATGAAATTTGTATATAAAAAAAATGTTTTTGTCTTAGGGAATTCAAATTTTTCATGAGTAAGACAATCTTTGACCATTTCCAGTGCTACAGCTTTTCAAGAATATTTTTTTCTCTTCTTAATGACGCGGCCTGCCTAATGAAAAGTCATGATAGCATCTAGCGATTGGGGGTCACTCTCACAGTCCACGAGACAACTGACGGTGACCCAGTGGTTGCGGCCCTGTGATCTTCTTCACGCTCTTTATTTAGATAAAAACACAGTACAGTACTGTTTAATGTTTCTTCTATGACATCGCAAGAAAACACTGGTTTTCTTGCGATGTAATGAAAGGATAATCAAACAGACTAACATTCTATACTGTTGTGATAAGAATCTGCTATCTTACTTTAAATTCATCTTTATTGACTTTATTCTCCGGCTTATTTTAGGGGCCGTAATTAATATTAAGATATCTTGAACAAAAACGATTCAATCTTCGGCACGATCACTAATAGAGTTTGTAGTACTCCAAACTTGAGAATTGCTTTAGTACTGCAAACAATTAATAAGTAAAATAGAACAAAACAAACTTGATCAAAATAATAAACACTCATCCAACAATGGCGAAGAAAATTCTTAAAATGGAACAACAAATAATTGAGAATCACTTTATATTAACTGAACAAATTGAAGTTTCAGATTATTAAGCGTTATTGAGAAAGCTAGATCACGTCAACACTATTAATTTAAGTGAGAAAGGGGAAACGGAAACAAACGTGACCGGCCAGATATTAACAGTTGGATACGTTGGAAATATTCCGACACATAATGTAATTTTATTTCACACTAGCGGACGTCACTCGGTTTCACCCGCGTAGTTCCCGTTCCCGTGGGAATAAGGGAATAAAATATAGCCTTTCTTCACCGCAAAGAGTGTAGCTTTCCAACAGTGAAACAATTTTTAAAATCGGTCAAGTAGTTCCGGAGCCTATTCGTTACAAACAAACAAACGAAAAAGCAAAAAATCAAATCTTTCCTCTTTATAATATTATTTTAGAAATATAATATGGAACAATGAGAATTGTGAATTTCTTTAGTTAAATAGAAAATATACTGAGTATATTCTGACGATCACTCCTAGTTCAAACCGTCGATTGTGGCATTTCATACAACTGCAGCTGCAACTGCATCAATGTTTCAGATAATGTTTCCCTAATGCTGCAAATAAGTAACTATTAACTATAAATCCCACTGTATTTTGCGTAAAATTCAAAAAACAATAATGAAAAATGACCAAAAAGTGGGTTACTAGGTACTTACCACACACAGATCAGTTTTTAGAAATTACCTACAAAGATATAATTCAGTTTACAACACAAAACAAAAGTCTGTTTTTATAATTCTTGAAAATGTCGTCACTTGACTGAATGAAAGATACGGCTCCACGCCATAGTTAGCATCCGAGGGCTTACCTTGGACTCCCGGCCGTAGACAGTTAGTTAGTAAGTTATCGTGTGGTTTTAGTCAGTAGGAGTCCGGCATAGCATCCATGTAGGATTTCCACACCACCAAAATCGAAAAAAGTGTGTAACCTTTACGCGAAGTAAACCTTCTTTGCCATTGACGGCATCAAATGTGAACGAGTTCCAAGAGATATCATTGATTCGAATTTTGAATCCTTTCCGCAATTCAAAATTCCAATAGTAAGCGTTACTTCCGGCAGAAAAAAAAACTGAGTTACACCCTAGTCGCGCCTAAAGGAGTTTACTTAAAAAAAACATCATAGTTAGCAAATGTTTACGAAATAAATCATCTGAATCTGAATCACAATCTCAATCTGAATCAAATCTGTATTCATGTGGCCCTCATGTTGACGGTACTGAGATGAGATTTTCCATATCCTGCATAAAAACCCGGGATTGTAAGACGAGTAATGTTCCCCTGATGTGTTGTAAACAGTTGCAAGTTGCAATTCTCTGTGGAACTGTAAAGACTTTACAATGACTTCTGCCGGGATTCCAAGTTTGTTAATTTTGTTACTTTTCACAGCAGTAAAACTTATTCTCGCGTAAATCACATTTCTAATTTCAAGTTACTAGCATTATAACCTTAAACTTCAATTAAAAAATAGAAGTCGTGAATATTTTTTTACTAGCAGACGTCACGCGGTTTCACCCGCGTAGCACTCGTTCACGTGGGAATTGCGAAATTTAGCAAAAATAGCCTATGTCACCCGGGGCTATAGTGTAGCTCTTCAACTGTGAAAGAATTTTCCAACACGGTTCAGTAGTTTCGGAAACTATTCGATGCAAGCACACAAACAAACAAATCTTTCTTATTTGTAATAGAAGTATAGATAATAACCATTACCTTAGTATTTACAAAACCGCAACATATAGGTGCATATAGACATCTTATCTCACGAGTCGGTTACCACACTACTTGACACAACCACACATGCTCGATATAATTAATTAATTTTCAATTGCTCGTACATCATTAATGAATTCAAACCCAGAAAGCTCCTATTACGAGTAATGTAACGACATTTACGATTGAATTGAACGTCTTTTGTATACAACTAAACGCTTCCCATTAATATTCTAAGACCAGTAGACAATGTTCAGTAATTTAATTGTTTAATGGAATATAAAATCCCTGGAGAACTTTTCCTGAAAAATATTTTTGTTCAGCAATAGGACATAATTTAAAATGCGTCACCGAAACATGAGCCTAATCACCCTGTTAATATAATTGACGGAACAAACGTGGGGAATGAGAGCCTCCATTTTGCGATGTCAAATTTTCTTATGGGTGTGCGCGTGTGTGTGTACGTGTATGTGTGTGCGTGTGTGTTTGCTCTTCTCTAAAGGTCACATTTCTAAACTGCTATGGAACTTGGCATGATTTGTTCTGCATGATTGGTTTGAGGAGTTGGAAAGGGCAAAAGGTTTTATAGAATCATTCAAAGGCCGATTTTACTTGAATCCAAATGTTCTTTATTTAGTTCTACACAATCTAAAGCTAAGAGCTGTTAAGAAAACGGTATACAGTTTCCTCAAATGGCTATCTTAGAAGTTTGTTTTACACACATTTTTCAGCTATAACCACGGCTTTACAACTTTCCGAACTTTTACTTTTATCTTAATTGTCTTTAACATTTATTTTGGGAAATATGTAGGAATGTTCACTCCGAGTCACTATGATACGACTCACATTTAGTTTAGGCACGTCAAGACTATATAAGAATACTTTATATCAAAGATGTAAAGTAAGAACTCGTACGCTAGTATGTTATTCACTTTCAGAACACCCCTTGAACAAACTAAACTTAGCTCCATTGACTAACAGTATCTATCTATAACAGATAGTAGATACCCAACACAGAACAACCTCACCAGATGGACACACAATAACGTTCTGTTCCCACCACTAAATAGATATTAGTTGACTATGCAGACGTTGACGTGATGTCAATGCGACATAGACAATTCATAGAGGCACACACACATGCACTAAATATAAAAGCTATTGATTCTGTGTCAGAAATTGTCAGGAATAGTAGTAGTAGTAACATGATAGACTAGCTGTGCTCCGCTGCTTCGGTTGTAATATAATACGAACCCCGTTGCATCCATTACCCATACATACCGGTAGTGATACCGCCTGCGGTGCTGGAGGTCGTGGGTTCGATTCCCACCGGAGACAAATATTTGTGTGACCCATAAATGTTTGTCTCAAGGGACTGGGTG
Organism: Miltochrista miniata; assembly: GCA_933228765.1. Taxonomy (NCBI): domain Eukaryota; kingdom Metazoa; phylum Arthropoda; class Insecta; order Lepidoptera; family Erebidae; genus Miltochrista; species Miltochrista miniata. Next base: position 1,419,135 of record OW121770.1, read on the forward strand.
TTTCTATGTATCATATGTATGTATTTAAAAAAGTATATAAGTATTAATATCCGTGGTCTGATACCCATATCACAAGCAGGTTATTCCTAGCTTACTTTGGGATCAGATAGCGTTGTGTAAAATGTCCGTAAATATTATTATTATTATTCCCTTTATTTACATCAATATACTTATTAAATTAAATTTTTAAATACATTTTATAAAAAAGAAAATATATTTAAAAATATAAAAAAATAGTGTCCCACCGGCATCGGGTACAGGGACCAAGCTACCGGTGGTTAGGGCTGCAGAGACAGGAACCTCCTCACAATACGTGCCGTGTCTAAGAGAACTGCCTTTTGCATCTGGCCCTTGACCCAACTACCTAACCCGAGCCTCTTGAGGTGTTGATCGAGGCTCTTGGCAATCAGACCATGTGCTGATACGACTATCGGAACAATAACCGCTGAATCCACATCCCACATGTCGACAATCTCGTGAGCCAAATCCAAATATTTTATTTGTTTTTCTTTTTCGGCTTTCACCAGATTTTCGTCATGTGGGACGGTAATATCAACGATTATTGCGAGGCGCTCTGATCGATCTATTACCACTATATCAGGCTTATTGGCTACAATAGTCCTGTCAGTGATAATAGACCGATCCCAATACAATGTGACATGACCATTTTCGAGAACTGGGTCGGGCACATACCTGTAATACGGTACCTCTGCATCTACAAGTTTATATTTTAGGGCAAGTTGCTGATGGACAATCCTGGCCACTTGGTTGTGTCTATGCAAATACTCACCGTTGGCAAGACGAGGACAACCAGAAATTATATGTCTGAGAGATTCACCCGGTCGGTGGCATGCCCGACATATGTCAACCGTACCATCTCTCAAAATATACTTCCGATAGTTATTCGTCATAACAACTTCGTCAGTAATTGCACAGATAAAACCTTCGGTTTCTCCAAAAAGATCACCAAAACGTAGCCAGGATACTGATGCTAATAAATCAACATCGGACCCATGTAAGGCCCGATAGAATCGTCCATGCAGCTCTTTGCCTTGCCATATCTCCTTGCGATCATTAGTAGTTAGTATTGCTGGTTTGTGCCAATTCTCTTTGGCAAGAGAAAGAGGGGTCAGTCCGTTGTCTCTTGTTACCACATCCCGATGCATACCCACGTCCGCATGAAGGAAATATTCCCTAAGGTTGTATATCTCACGGTTGTGTAACGTCTTGATATTTAAAAAACCACGACCACCACATTTCCGTGGGATATACAACCTCATTACAGACGAACGCGGATGATGCATTCGGTTTGCGGTCAACAACGAACGGACTTTTCTATCCAGGGTGTCCAGTTCTGTCTGAGTCCATCTCAGTATGCCGAAGGAATATCCTAAGACAGGCATGGCCCAACCATTGATGGCGCGCACCTTGTTACCTCCTGATAAAAGACTTCGCAGTACTTTTTTCAGGCGGCCAAGGAAACGATCCACCAACGCTTGTTTCATGCCTGTCTCAGCAATACCTAATGCCTGCGACATACCAAGATATTTGTAGGTTTCAGTCGCGGAGAGAGATTTAAGTTTTGTGAAATCTGAAAGTTGTACTCTTTCAGATTCCACAATCCGTCCCTTCTTTACATGCATGACTGCACATTTATCTACACCAAATTCCATTTTGATAGAATTACTAAAGGTTTCAGTGATCTTGAGTAACTCTATCAAGTGGGAATTGGTGCAAGCAAATAATTTCAAGTCATCCATGTACAGAAGGTGGGAAACAACTTGACCTCCTCTCCGAAACTGATAGCCTAGCCCTGAATTCTCCAGTAAAGTACTGAGAGGATTCAGTGCTAGACAAAACCATAAGGGACTCAGACTATCACCCTGAAATATACCCCTCTCAATCCTGACAGGCTCACCGTTCCCAAGCACCTGACGACATCCTGGATAAACAAGAGCCGTTCTCCATTGCCCCATACATGCCTGTAGGAAGGCGCGAAGAGTTGTATCAACTTTATACAACTCCAGCACCCTCAACAGCCATGTATGTGGCACGGAGTCGTAGGCTTTCTTGTAATCAATCCAGCATGTCGCCAGATTTCTCCGGTTACGACGAACCTGCTGATTAATGGCCATATCAAGAATAAGGAGTTCTTTAGTACCACGTGACCCGCTTCTACATCCATTTTGAGAGTTGGACATTATGGAATTATTTTCTAAATGAGATGATAATTTAACTCTTAAAACAGATGTGAGAAGCTTATAGACCGTAGGCAAACAAGTTATCGGTCTATATTTTTTCGGGTCCGTGGTACTACCAGATTTATAGAGGAGGTGTGTAATACCTGACGTCATAAAAGATGGGAGCGACCCAGACTCAAGTAATGATTGAAAGCAAGATGCCAGACAATCATGTGAGCTACGAAACCATTTAAACCAAAAATTGTGCAGTCCGTCCGGCCCAGTTGATTTCCAATTGGGCAACGAACGAACTGCACTGGCAATGTCATCAGGTGTTATTGTAACAGGTGCCATGGTCTCAATAGACTCGCATGATCGCCCGACATCCCGCATCCAATCACACTCTGTATGACTAATAGGTGCCGACCAAATACCTTTCCAAAATGTGATTGTGGTTTCGGCATCAGGTAGGCACATATTAGTCACACTTGAATCGGTTTGCTCCCATCTTCTATATACACACCTCTCATCTTTTCGGAACGAACGATTCTGAATATACCTATCCACTCTTTTCTTGTATCTGCGTATACGGTTTGCCCACGCATAAATTTTCTGCTTCAGGTAGTCAATACGTTCTGTGACCCGTACAGAGTATTCACGAGGACTAATATCAGTCCCCGCAAATGCACGAGTCACAAAACGCATCACTCTAGGTCGAGTATTACCCGCCCTGAAGCAGCATAGCTTACCAATGAGCACCCTAGTCTCGGTGATACGACGCTCAATTCTGCACTGCCAGACCGGAACAGACTGTCTAGGAGCTGGCTCAAATTTAGGAAATTTGACACCAGCTACCCGACACACTGCTACAGCCGCGCAATACAGAATTGAGTGTGCATCACTAATATCTACACAAGTATTAAAATAACTTGGTAGAACCGAGTCCAGGGTGCTCACTAGGGCCATGTTTTTTTTATGCGTAGGCAAACGCGGTATACGTGGGCGAGACTTGGGATCACAAAACTTATACTCTTGAATCGTTCGCTCCAAAACACTCCTTAGTTCATCATTGTATTGTGTACTTACTGTAGTAGCAATATCATCCACTACTTCATCAATAAGTCCGTCAGGTTGCGTTGCATGGATTTCTAGTTCAGTTGTTTGAGACGAAGTAGGGATGATGATGCTGCACTGTAGCTCTGAGCGAAGCCTCTCAAGCACGGCATCATCCAACAGATGATTCCGTTGTATGACCCGCACTTGATCCGATAGCCGCTGTGCCGACACGCCGATAGTTGGTTCAAGAGCCTGAAACAAAGGCAGCAAACGAACACGGTACGCAGTGAGGTTAGTTCCTCCCTCTGTAGCCGCAAGATATGCCCGCATGACGTTTTCGTTCATAGAAGAAGTCCATCGCATGCGGTGCACATTACCACCGGTAGCGGGGGCCCTACTCGAGGCCGGTGGGCCTCGGGGTCCCAAGCAGGTCGGTGGCCGGGTCCTCCCCTGTCGACGTGCAGGTGTTGGCGACGTCGGCGGAGAGAAATACTCGTCGCTTGAAGATGAGCTCGACGCCTCAGCAGCAATCGGTTCCGATGATATGATTTCCCTGTGCTGCGAGGCGGAGCTGTGCGACGAGTCCGGTGATGTTGTTTGTGCTAAGCGTTATTATTATTATTATACCTGTACCATTACTAATATTATAAATTTCAAAGTTTGTGAAGATGTTTTTTATGCTACTAAGGTGGCAGACAAACTTGCGGCCCACCTGATGAAATGTGGCCATGATAACCTATGTACGTTTGCAACACCAGAGACGCTACACTAACGTTGTTGAGCCTGAATGATGTATTTATATTTGTAACAATCAGGCTTTGATGGCTGAATGGATCTAGCTAAATTTGGTTCATAGCTGGATAATTTTTCTTTATACCACTAAGGTGGCAGGTAAGCATACGGCCCACCAGAACGACCAGTGGTCTATGAACGTTTGCAATCCCAGAAGCGCCACACTCACGCTACTTATCTACTGAATTTGTAAACAAAAGCTACTATTTAACCCTAGAATAAATGTTCCTATGGGATGCAGGGTCCCAATAGGATCAGAATTCAACACTAAGTCACGAGAATCTAGCTTACAACATTGAAGTAAAATAAGCTATATAAGATAGATGAAGCCGGGTTTGTTAGCAAAGTTACTCTTAAATAATTCAAGAAAAAAAAAATTGCATTTTAGACTTTGAAGTTGTGAATTTTATATTTATTTAATAACTTTTGATTTCAATTAACAAAGAGTTGTTGTGTATTTGAATGGACGGGTACTGTACAGTTTTTAACGAATCTTTTTCCTTTAAACATTTTATTTTATATTTTTCTATCAAGCGCTCGGCCCATCGGACGCAGTTTTCTGTAAACAAGCAGTAAGCAACTTTTGCTGTGGCTGCTCCTTGGATAGTTAATACACGGGACCACTATGTGCTATTTATTTGCGAGCGTTTCCGTGCTTCGAAAGGCACGTTAAGCTGTAGTAATTGGTTTCGGCTGTCAGTAACATGACAGTTGTTATGCCAAGTAGAAGGCCTTAGGGCGGCATATACAATTTCGACCGTGGACCTTTGGCGACCACCACACAGCGAAGAGCAGATGAAGTCCTGCATCACAACATGAAAGTTCTCGCGGCGAAGAGTGAATGACTTCTGAATCGCGATATCTAAGTTAGGCTATACAACAGTTCAACATCAACCGTTGGGCTTCGGCCCGCCAGGCGCGATCATCTTGCTTGGTCGGAAGATCCTCCCTTAGTGTGTTGGAGGAACATCTCACCCCTTCCTTCACCGATCGTCAAACCCGCGCTTGGGTTGGCAGCGCGTGTGTAGAGCTTCTAGTATACAGGCATCTATAGGCTACGGTAACCAACATCCGGTGAACCGTTAGCTTGTTTGCCATCTTAGTAATATAAAAAAAATGTAAATTTATGAATGTTTTCTATGTTAATGAACGATGATATAATAGTACGTAATTAGTACATAATACCACTTGAGAAGTGTATATTTATTTAAAAATATACATTATAATATACAATACAATGCCTTTTCTTTCCAAATTATCAATTTAAACTATCTCAACTACTTTATTCTTGCACTTGTACTTTAACCTATATATATATATCTCTCTGTAGGATTATAGGAACTATTTGTACCAAACATTAAGTACTCGATATTGCTTAAATAGTTTCTCAAACAGCAACTACACCACAGAACCGAACAATTCACACTTAGATCGTACATAAGTAGTTTGTACGATATACGAATATCTGTCACATTCTCAACTAAACTTCGGTCCCAAGATTCCACAGAACTTCCCTATATCGAGCTCCTAACCAATAAACCATTTCGAATAACTTAATTATTCCGTAATAACGACCTTCCATTTACTTTGAATGGTTGTCCTTGTGGGAAATGGCTTTTGAAGATAATAAATCTTCATTGATGACGTCAATGACGATGGACTTTAGTCAATCTATAAGTAATTCAGGTTATCAAAATTTCATAAATTGACCTGAAAGGAATAAGGCTCATAAAAAACCCATACCTTATCCATCTGGGAAATCTGTGGCAATGAACTCGTTTTAAGAATAGGTACTAGAAAGCAAAACGCTATGAGATATAGCCGTATTTATTTATTCAGTACGTCAGTGTTGTGATGATGAATTATTTGTCTGTGAAGAATACATATTATAGAGCGGGAATTAAAAGTAGCCGTGAGCCGTCTGTGCTATCGTGAAACTTGTGAATTTTAGTATAACAGTTGCGTTTGTAAATTTAAGTTTAAGATAAAATTTACTAATGCAAATGTATTACATAATATTAATAACAAATGTTATAGGCATCTATAGTTTGTCGAATCCGCCTAAAGTGTTGCACATAAATGTACAATAATAGATGATATATGTGTACGTACATTATGTAGGTACGGCTCGAAGTTCTGAATAAATTACATTGGTTATGTTGTTGTTCATGAATAGAGTTCCTGTTACATCCTACTACTATTGTTCGGATGTTTGTAACTCAATCACGCTCTAATGCCGTAGCGGATTTAGCTCAAATTTAGTACAGGGATTGATAATATTCTTAAATAACACGTATTACTTTTTATCCGTTAAGAATTTCCTGATTGACGACTGTTATTTTTAGCTGGGGCAATTGGCTTAGTAAGTCTTTCAAAGAGAGGTAACGAACAAGTACCTACCACTACTAACTTTGGCGCATAACCGGAACCGCGATAGCTAATTAGCTGCAATTTTCACAGATTATATATTTCTGGGTGTAAGGGTGTAGTGGGGCCCTACCAACACCATCGGGCCCAAGTCAACCTCACGTGCAAGCTCGTGCACCTGCTGAACAACGGACGAGGCTCTGACGGCGGCGGTCCATTTCAACACGGCGATGGGCTCACCACCTGTCACGTGGGACCGAATTGTACACGGTGAAATGTGGGCCGGTATAGGCCTCTGCCTACCCCTTCGGGGATAAAGGCGTGAGTATATGTATGTATGTATGTATATATTTCTGTTGCTGCTATAACAATTATCAGTATCAGATAAAAAGTACAAAACAACACAAACTTCAAAACAAACATTCGTGGACTACTCAAATAAAGGGTGTCTCAATAAGACTGTTTATGCGTTCGGAGTGTAATTATGATCTAAATAAGTAAATAGCCTTTGAGAATGCCGAAAGGCGAAACCGGTTAGGTATTACAATAATAAATGTTGTGGAACAGTACAAGTGAAGTTTTTCAATATGTGTAGCAAGTTCCATCAAGTGCCATCAATCAACAGTATCAATAATCAATAAGAGTGCACTTTTTAAATATAGTGCTATTTTTTTTTGTGCAAGTGGCGACTCTGAGATTTGACAGCTTACACATTTATATTTATTTTTATTTATTTATTTATTAGTTTTGTACACACAACTGAGAAAAGATAAATATAACAAGGAACATTGTACAAGGCACTACTTATTTCTACAGAAATCTCTTCCAGTAGGCCTGAGAGAGGAGATGTAAATGTTATATGTTCCGATTAATAAAAATGGAGCGCTTTTCGAAAGAACAACGCGTAATAATTGTGAAAACTTATTACAAAAATTTGGAAAGTTATGCTGAGACCACTGGGAAACTAGGAACAATTTTCACCGCGATAGTTTAAAAATAACATGAACAATTTTCAGTCGAGAAATTGCACCTAATGTGTGAACCATTCGAAGAGTTGTCAAAAAAAATGAAGAAACTGGGTCGGTAATGGACATTAAGACTTCTGTGCTTCTGCTGTGTGGGGACGGCATGTGGTTTCAGCAAGACGGCGCGGCGCCACCTGCTACACCGCGCATGAAACAATCCATTGCAGCAACGATGTCCGTAAAAAATATCTCAATAAATTCTGATGTGAACTGGCCACCAAGATTTAACGCCGTGCGATTTTTTTCTTTGGGGTTTTCTCTAATCGCAGGTTTAAGCGAATAAACCAGAAACAATGCCTAAGCTCAAATCCGAGATCCAACGAGTCATCGGTGCGATACAGCCTCATCTGTGTGAAAAAGTCATGAAAATTTTCATGAATAGAGTAATGGCCTGCCATCAGAACCGTGGAGGCCATTTGACGGATATTTTGTTCCATACTTAATCGAAACATGTCTTTTTGACAATTCAATAAAAAAATCACAACTCTCTCAAAAAAATAAGTTTTTTATATTAAAATGAAAAAGTGCACTCTTACTGAGACACCCATTATTTAACTCGACTCAGTAAATTGAACCTGGTAACTCAGAGTCGTAGTCGCATAAACTTACCACTGCGTCACCAAGGCAGTCTCATTAACATTCAGCACGTGCGGTGACCATACCATACTCGCTTGAATTTTAACGAAAATATGTATCTCACGATAACCCACTCTTTCATATATTCTCCACTGATAGTCGCGGGCTTACTCTAAACCTTTTAGTCACCCGTAAACCTGTGGATCTGGAGCTTTACACCTGTGTTGATCCTCGCGTCTTAGATTGATCTAGGATTTGAATTTTACGGGTACGGAATATTGCCTCTTATATTTTGTTACTAGTACCTAGTTATCATAGTGCCTCTACCTTTAGTAATGTTTAGGTTAGCAAATTTACAAAAAAATGCTAGTGAAATGTCATTTGTCTCATAAAAGAAACGACAGCACATAAGAGAAAAGATATTTCACTGAGAATTATTCCAATGCTACATTCTTGCTGCAAACGGTTTGACGGCGTTGATGGCGTTGTATAAATTTTACAAGATTTTTAAAGAACAGCTTACTGTATATTGTATACTTTGTTACAAAAGAGAAATCAGTCATTTATGACGTCAGCTAAACTGTTTAATCAATAACAACTTAATCATATTTGTAGAGGTCATACCTATATTGTTGGACGTATTAACCTGAACAAAGTTTAATTTCGTTGTAGATGCGATACGCGATAAACATGACATTTACGAATGTAACTTTCATCATTTACATAATTGACATAAGAAATGTAATCATTACGAATGAAGTATATTGAACGTCAAACATTTGACTATAATGTTCTACCGACAAAAACTATTTCCATACCTACATATACGATATGGGCATAAAGGCGTGATTAATATCTATCTGATGTTAGTCAGTCATCGTTCCTGTGGATATCCTTCCGAGAGCTTACCCGGGACTACCGACCGTAAGCAGTAGGTAGGCAACGTGTCGGTTTTTAGTTTAGTCGGTAAGAGTCCATGACGAATTTTTCACACGAAAAAATACAAAGTCGGTCATCGTAGGAGCAGTGCTGAATTTCAAATATCTCCTGTTTACCTATAAAAGCCGCCCAACATAATCTATTACGTTAATATTACGCTGGGATGACTCTTTTGTTAGACACATACTGTTAGGCTTTCATTATCATGTAATTTATGTGCTATAAATAAGTTTCTTTTTCTTCTTTTATAAGCACTAAGTACCTGTAATAAGCTAATGCTTGTTAGTACTATGTTTCCAGTTCATGTTAATAGACAATGTTGTGAAGCGGACCAAGCCCTGCTGTAGATAATTTAGTCAAGATAAGATTGTACTGAAGTACCTAGGTCAAAAGGCGCCGAATATTTACGAAAACGTAAACACATATTATGTTTATCGAACACGAAATGAACATTTATCGGTAACGCAAAAGATACAAATTTGGACCGAAATCTTCTACAAAAATGAGGGTATGAAAGTAAATAAGTACCTTAATGAGACGGTGTCAGGAAATTGACTTGGAATAAGGAATAACTTGAGAATATACATTACTTGTTTTCTTAGGATGCGAGTTCTTACTATGATATTTTCTTTTTGTACCACTAAGGTGAAAGACAAGCATACAGCCCATCAGATTTACTGGTGATCGCCCTAGCCTATGAACGTTTGCCCAGAAGTAGCATTATTATATAATACTAGCTGATGCCCGCAGCTTCGCCCGCGATGGCGCTGTATGTGAAATTTTGCTGAATTTTCTTTGCTATAAACCTCACGGAGCCCGAGACCTTTCCAACGAATGCAAAACCGTGGAAATCGGTTCGTGCGTTCTGGAGTTATAGCGTCAGGAAGGAAAACCCGACTTATTTTTATATAATAGATGTACAATCGAATGCACCCTTGATATCGTTTACTGTTGGACTTCTTGCGATATTTGTTCAAGACAAGAACTACTGAAGTACATTTTAGTACTTCAAATTCATAGCACTTGAGGCGTTTAGCTGGGTAATGCCCTCACACCAACGTCTATAACATTTATCATCTCTGGGGGGTGTATCGTTAAACAAAAAACGATCATGTAAATAGGTAGAGTAATCGAAACTCCATTTGGTGTCGGGAAAGAGATTAGAATATCGCACAAATTATCTCGAGTGTCGCAAGAGGCGACTCAGGGAACACTTTCACATTACGATCTCTGTCAGTAAAAGACAATCATTCAGCCAAGTTGAAGGCCTTATGGGCGGCTTTCAAGTGTGGGTCCTCGGAACCTGCGCTGTCTGTTTACGTGGGACACATAAAAATATAAGGTAAAATGTGGTCGTATATTATGCCTCTGTTGCATGCCCCTTCAGGAATAAAGGCGTGACTATATGTATGTTATCACAAAATAGGTGCAAAAGAAACCGCTATTTTTTGTAACTTTAGTATTTGTAACAAAAAATAAATCATCTGTAAAAATTTCAGCTGTCTAGCAATTACAATTCCTGAGATACAGCCTGGAGACAGATAAACAGACGGACAGCGGAGTCTCAGTATTAGGGTCCTATAGTAGTTTTCCACCTTTGCATACGGAATCCTAAAAACAGTAGAAGATTTTGTAGTTTCTACTATAATGAATTTTGTCTTTTAAGTTTTAAACAAAGTATGTAAATAATAGTCAGTATAGTCAGTATGTAAATAATAGTAGCCAGCAACGGTCCAACGACCGGTCGTTGGACCGTTGCTGCCTACGGCCATAGACTATGATGAATGTAGATGGTCTATTGAATACTATTATTTACATACTTTGTATAATAAAGCCACTCGCCTTACATTATTGTAATAAATTCAAAGGAAACCCTTTAATTTCCTTCGCTCCCTACTATTTCTCGTGATTAAACTCGTTGTGCGCTGGAAGACGACTAACTTGTGATACTTAGAACTTCATTACTTGATGTTATTGTTGGGGCTGCTTAGGGACCTTGTTGTACCGCATTTCATAATTTTACACGCTTCGAAAAGTCTTGAAAACTGAACATTTTGTTTAAAAAGTAGATTAATTACATAGATATAATTTTAAATTAAGCTAGGTGCTTCTTAAAACAACAAACGAGACCTGCTCTACTCGTATTTGGGCAAGTAATGAAAGACAGTTAGAGATTTCTGTTTTCATAATAATGACAATTAGAATCAATTGCACTCAACAAGCAAAATCGTTTTTTCGATGGATCAAAACTGTTAGTACAACATTAATACTAGTACACATAAATCTACCTACGGAGATATTGAGCAGTTGCTGCTCAAAGTAGGAACATCTTTTTATTATATCAAAGATCAAGCTACTGAATATTTCTCCAACTCCGAACAAATAAACAAACAAACAAACAGACGTGAAGAAAAAAATATTGATTTGGACTTGGAAGTACTAAGTTTGTCGGACACAGGATCGGCCTCGTGACGGGCAGACAGACAAACAGATAGACCGACAAACGGACGTATATCGGGGTCTCATAAATAGTGCACCGTTTTTACCCTTTGGGTACGGAACGGTTTGCTTCTATTTGCATCGCAATTCTCTGGTTGCTAGTAGTCCTATTATATCGTTAACAAAGCACCTTGATTTCTGCTTTGCTAAGGGCAAGCATGGACACTTCACTCAGTCAGCAGGTGCACAATTCAAAGTACTAATTTTTACGTCGAGTATAATATTATCAACCCTCAAAAGTCTATTTCTATATTGAATTTTTCGTGCAAAAGAAAAAACTACTACATAATCGCAACAAAGCTTTCACTTTGTAATTACAAGCACGTAGCTCTCAACAATATATGTGAAAGAATTCAAACAATTTATTTTATTCACAGTCCAAATAAAGGGGTTGCTTGCCAAATAGGCTTCGGAAAGCCTACGCGTCCTTTGTGTGAATTCCTTAAAGCTTGAATATGGGGCTGCGTTGTTGGAGCGATGTAATTTAATTTTGAAACCTGGACTTAGTGTGTGGAGTGTTCGTTCTGGTTTCTAGAAGTTTTGGTATCATAATGCTATTTTATGTACAAAAGTGTGAAACAGTAAAATCTCGAAATCAAGGCAGAGAAAGGATGTCAGATACAATGTCTAATGATGTATTTATCTGTATTACTTTTATTTTTTTAATAGAAAGGTAACAACGAAAATATTTTTTTGTAAAATCATATTGTACAAAATTAATCTTCTCGGTCAAAGTCGTTGTTTATGTATTAACAAATCCTTTATGGTAACCAGTTACGTAGACGTATTAAAAATCCTTAATGGAAACCAGTTACCAAACTCCGGTTTCCTAGGCGGCCGAAGCGTTATTTTTACTGTTTTAGTTGTATTAAGGTTAGCCTGTGCTGATGCTGTTAATATTTTAAAAATACAAAAATAACTTTTGAGCATATTGGTTTTAATCGTAGCTTTACTGAAATTCCTGAGTTGATGTACTTAATTTGACCCATTTGAAACCAATTGGTACAAGGTACCTACAGTGTTGAAGCTACTCTAATAACGTATTATGTGAAAAAGCTCTAACTGTATAGACTACCCTCAATTTCACTAGCGCTCAATGTTATGTTTTTCTGAAGCATTATTAATTTAAACAAAAAAAAAACACTTAAAATATTTAAATTTAAGTAAACAAATATTTTCTTTTTTCGAAAGCAGTAGGTATTATCATTATATCGACGCTGGAAAGGCTAATTGCATTAACGACCATTATATGAATTGTTCAGGAGAGGCATTTAAAGTTTCATATTTTGCAAAAAAAATCATAACTAATTAACCACTTGAGTAATCCCATTGGAAATCAGAATGGTTATTATAAATAACATTTACTATGAAATGTATATAAATAAAAAAATGTATGTATCCTCCTTCCTAATATATTGGAGATAATACAATGCACAACATAATTTTGGTAAGGTAAAAATGACTTAAGTTACTGTAACATCCTCATTGCGGTTCGCTAAAGACGTTTGAATGATCAAATAGCTGTATAAAACGAACTAGATAAATGTTTTATATTCTGTTCAGCATAGTTTCACATCAAAGTAAAATGTTTTATCGGGCTGAATCAAGTCAAACGATGACAGCCAGATTATCTTATCCGGCATTAAACGTTAAGTCACTCCTAGACTTTTAGTATTATCTCCCAATATGAATGACTTATGGAAGTGATCGGTAAAATAATCTTCAAATTACATTATATTTTTATACTGATTTTTCTTAAAAATCAAGAGCGTAACTTTATGGATTATCATAAAAATAAAAATACACGATTCTGAAATGAATCCCTGTTATTAAAATGGAAAAGCTTTATTTTGTGCGTGTAACACCACACAATCGGTTTCCCCAGACTTCTCCTAAAGATGAGTATGAGTATTCCAGTAGTTTTCACGTCACATCCATCCAGATACTGGAAATTTTCTTGGTTTTTTCTTGTCGTACCCATAATCTTAGATCTGCTAATTGAAAATATTTTATACTCAGCCATAAGTTGAGACTGGTCTCCAGCAGGAGCATATCGGTCGTGAGGGGTAATCCATCACTCTTAACCAGTACTGTTAAGTACTATTCAGGCTACAATGTCCTGTAATTATCTCGTTAACTAGCCTCATATTTCCTCTTGTTAGCTTTGACTATCTCATTCCCGTTGAAAATCTCAATCTAAGATTAAACTTCTCGTTGTCATTATGCTCCTGCTGATAACGCCCTTGGAGATTTTATGAGCGATGGGAAGTTCAGTCTTAGGTTCAACCAAGCATTCATCTGGTCCCTCTGGGGCTAGATTATCTACTGTTTCGTCACCCGAAATTCTCTAGGTTCCAGGTACCCAATCTATGTACGTATACTTCGGTCTTTTCCTCCAACATGTCAAGTGACTTGTGCTTACACATCAAATTGGCGTTTTTCGTACTGGCCACTTTAATTACGATTTTCTCCTCTTTGGTAAGGAATTCCAAATTCAAATTTTCCCAGCTATTTACTCATGTATTTATCCTTCGATGACCGTCATTCATTTGTTTTTTTCTTCTGTTTTTTTCTGTTTGCGTCACTCATTTTACAAAATGGAAAACTTAAAATATCGCATTATTTACGAGTACGAGTTCCGCCGTGGCACTAGTGCTGCGGAAACGACTAGAAGGGTGAATGATGTGTATGGCGGTCATGTTGCAAAAGAAAACACAGTTCGTTTTTGGTTCCAACGTTTTCGTTCAGGAAATGTCGACCTGCAGAACAAGCCCCGAGGACGGCCTGAGACTCAAGTTGATAATGAAGTATTGAAGGCTATTGTGGAAGCGGATCCATCGCAAACCACGTCCGAGTTAGCTGCAGGCTGCGGTGTTAGTGATAAAACTGTTTTAATTCACTTGAAGCAAATTGGGAAGATTAAAAAGCTTGAAAGGTGGGTACCTCATGAATTGACTGAAGCAAACCGGCAAAAGCGCGTCGACTGCTGCGTTACATTACTGAACCGGCACAATAATGAAGGTATTTTAAACCGAATCATTACCTGTGACGAAAAATGGATTCTTTACGATAATCGAAAGCGCTCAGCACAATGGTTGGATCCTGGCCAGCCAGCCAAATCCTGCCCCAAGCGAAAATTAACCCCAAAAAAGTTACTTGTAAGCGTTTGGTGGACTAGTGCCGGTATTGTTCACTACAGTTTTCTCAAATCTGGCCAGACTATTACGGCTGATGTCTATTGTCAGCAATTGCAAACCATGATGGAAAAGCTAGCGGCTAAACAACCTAGGCTGGTCAATCGCTCCACGCCACTGCTGCTTCACGACAACGCTAGACCACACACTGCACAACAGACGGCTACCAAATTAGAAGAGCTTCAATTGGAATGTCTAAAACATCCTCCGTACTCCCCGGATCTTGCTCCAACAGATTACCATTTTTTTTGAAATTTGGACAACTTCTTGCAAGGGAAAAAATTCAACTCTGATGGGGCAGTCCAAATCGCCTTCACAGATTTTATTGATTCCCGTCCGACTGGTTTTTTTAGTAAAGGGATCAATGAACTACCTATGAGATGGCAAAAATGCATAGAAAACAATGGTTCATACTTTGATTAATTAAATATATTATATTTAAAAATATTCGACTTTTTGTTCCTCCTATACAAAACGCCAATTTCATATGTAAGCACCTAATATATTCCTTCACGATTGCTGATGTTATTATTTTCTTACTTAAATTTCAATGCCACTTCACTGTCGCTGTATATAGTTGCCTTTCCCGAGTTTGTTTGGTAGTAAATTAATTATTTGCGCGCTCTCAGTGATTGCGGTGATTTCACACATTGACACCATTTCTTTTATTATTTGGACCACTTCCAGAGCGTAATTGTTCAGTCTCACTGGTTCAGCACTGCTTTGCATTATCTTAATTTAGGTTCGTCTCTTTGCTTTACACATTGTGCCAGAGCCTTCTTCAGAGAGAACAAAGAGTTCCCCAAAGTCGGAACCTATGTGTATATTATTATGAGCATCCTCTTAATTTTATTATTATTCATCTTATTACCAGACATCACATAAGTAGCGATAGGTATCCTCCCTTACTCACGTGTATCGTGCAAGTTACGGCTGCCATCTCTGACTCCATCAGCCGGTGTCTCAGCATTTTCTGTTTCACCCATTTTTATGTCTTTGTCACTTTTTTCGCAGTTTAGGGTAGTTTCTATTAATACCGGAGAATTGAAGATTCCTTGACGTCAAAGAAGTACCCTAACGCGAACTGCTTTGGTATTATGCCTAACAGCCTACGGTTGGGAGCCCCGGGTAAGCCCTCGAAAGGATACCCCAGGACTCCCAACAAATCTACGGCTACCACTGCGGCCTCATTTAGGGGGCGGGGGGTTTGAGTGCTATCCCGCATCTTTGGCGGCGTGCATGAATCCCTCACATCACGCTGTCGTCTAGGGCCTACTTCTGTAAGGACGGTGAGCAAGCAAAGAGGCAGCGCAGTCCCACTTACTCTCGCTGGAGATCATGGCTCGTACCATCGTCTCCAGCAAGAGACTGTCCACGTCCAGACCTGCCACGAGGACCTGGCGCTATTGCGCTCACACCGTGCATTTCACCAATATGTAAAGCGCTGTGTCCTCGCTGCGCTCCTTGCAGTGCTGGCACTCGGCCGTGGTTTTCCGGTGTATTCGCCACAGATACTTACCGAAGCTCCCGTGGCCGGTAAGTATCTGTGACAACCGGCAGGAGAGAGAGCACCATGGCTCTTCTCCAGCAACTTGTCCATGACCGGTCTGACCGCCGCGATTGCGGCGAATCCCCCTTCGGTTGCTCAAGTCGCACCTTCCAGGTCTCCATGGTTTCCTGGTGGAGCTGGGACCGCTGAGCCTCGATTTCTCGAGACGCAGGCCTGTGGCCCCGCTCCAGCGCCTCCTTGCGCCATTTGGTCCGGCTGTTTTGCAGGGCTAGAAAGACTGGATTTTGCATCGTAGGTGTTCTACTTTAATGATTGCGGTTTTTTATATTAACCAGATCGTAAGACGCTACGCTATGTTTGCAGATGTTTACCTTAAAAACGTCTTATAGGTCTTGCTGCGTGTGGCTGCTTTTTAGCCCCACGAAGAACATCCGCAATCTACTTTCATTTCTGTATTCGTCTTTGAATGTGTTTATTTCTTCTTATCTTTATATTGTTTGTTATTTTTCTTTGAACACATCTATGGTATTTATGAACAGATTCAGTGGTCCGTTTGTGATAAAGATGCACATACTGACCATATGCCGAAATATCAAATATTCTCAATAACACATGGAAAATATCCCGTTAGCTGCGATACTATTATATATACTTTTATAATTTAATCAATTTTTGTAACGTGTGAAGTGAAGTGACGCAAATTTGGAATTCAATAAGTAGGTTTTCGCATTTGTGCAAATATCGGCTGCAGATATTCGCCTTCGCAAATGTCCAGAAATTAGCATTCGTTATAATCGTGGAAGATGACACCCGTTGTCACTAGTCAATTATGACTAGTGACAATGGGTGTAGTCTCCCAGTTTTATACCGTATAGGTGGCTGAAGTACCCACAGAACGTTTAGCTCTTAGCTAACAGCCGCGGTCTAACTGCAAACGACGACCTTGACGTATAGTCTAACCGCCAGTGTTTTATATTTGTCTTTCTTTTTTGGTGGTTTTATCACACTAATAAAATGAATTTTGCATTAAGCAGAGTAGCTTTTGTGCTCTAAACACATCAAAATAAATTCAGGTAAAATTGTTTTATCGACCAATTTATTAGTAAGGGCCATCGACAAAATTGGTTTAACGTCCTAATTTTTACAATTAGAAGGAAGGTAAAAGGCTTTATACGACAATAAACTAAAATTTATTGACCAGTAAATTGACTTATTTTGAAATTCTATAATTATTACCAACCACTAAAATGTTTTATGCCGTGAAAATTTCAAAAAATGGAATGGCTAAATATTTTAAAATAATGATTTCTTAAATCATGTGCAGGCTAAATGACTTATCAGTATTTAGCTGCTGTCATGGGCGCTTTATGAACCAAAATCAAAAAATGAGTGGATTTAAAACACAAAAATATACTAAAATATCGAAAATCACCGGTGTCTGAACGACCACCAAAGTGCTCAGATTAAATCGTTACCTAGACCATTCGAAAGAGAAAAATCAGGCGATTCTAACGATATATATAACTCATATTCGACCAAATTGGCTGTTAATGCAGTTTGCCTTTCCAGCGTCGATATAGCCCTTTAAAGCAATTAATTTGTTTCACATTTAGATGGCAAAGTATCGGAAGTCACTAATTGCGGGTTCCTATGAAGCATCACGTTCTGCGATGGACATTCACTGGGTTCTTTGATTTATCAACACCATTACACTCGATGGCCAGACAAACCGTCATTTTCATTGAATACACTCTTACTGAAAACTCTCACTTGTAAGGGATATTTCAGGATAAATTCATTTTTATTTGTATGAATAAATAGATGTCTATGGAAGGTTTAAGTATTGCGCCTGGGGCGTATATCTAAAGCCTATTTATTTCAGAACATAAAGGTATGGAAAGTGGAATCTATTGGAATTCGTCTTCAATAAAATGATTTAAGGAAATCGGCTTAAGAATTTCCGAGAAATCGATGTTCACAATAAGCAATTTACTGTATAAAACGATTTTGTTTCGTTAATGTGCATTTTGTAATGAATTCTTTGAACGTGATTTTCTTTCCCTTTAAAACGTAATAGTAATTTCTTTTATTTTTATCCAAATCTGTTGAAACAAAGTGCAGTCAACTTGGTGACGATGGTGACCAGTCATTTTTACTGAAGATTACAAGGTCAGTTTCTATTTTATCAGGCTGAAATCATAAAGGAGCCCGAATTCCCGAACACTGTACTATCAAGAGCTAATTTACTACAAAGATTTCTTTATACACAGTCCCAAGCAATCCAAACCATAACTATGGCGAATAGCACGGGATTAAATTTTCTATTCAAATAGAAATCTGCATACATGTATGATCACGCCTTTCATCTCAGAAGGGGTAGGCAGAGGCATATTATATTTCATCTTTTTAGATTTTGTCCCACGCAGTAATAGTTGGTGAGCCATATTGCCGTGTTGAGATGGACAGGCGCAGGTTGTGACTGCCTGCTGTTGAAAGTTTTCAAGCCACTCATAAAGGTCTTCAACTTGGCGTAACGACTGCCATTTTACTGGCAAGGAACCAACGGCTTAACGTGTCTTCCGAGGCACGGAAACAATGAATGAACACGGAATAATGCCACAAAGTGGTCACGCGATGGACACCCATCCATGACCACTATGACCAGCCATACACTAGCATGCTTACTACATTGATCGTTAACAGAACACTGAGTCCCCATGGTCCCGAGCGCTTCTACTTATAACAATAACCTGTACTAACAAAATGTCCTGGGAACTAATTTTACCAAACTAAGAGTTAATATTAGAACCCTTCATCCTTCATATCTATACCCAGCCTTACCTCCTGTGTCTCCTTACCGTGTAACACTAGAGGCGCCACCGTCGACGGGGTATATTACTATCCCTGTCATAATTTACGAAATTCACTTTTGGTTAATGACGTTACATATCAAAGCGCTTAAGCTTGTGTTATTAAAAAAAAAATTCAATAAAAAATAAAACCGACTTCAAACAAATCCTGAAAAATAAAATTTACTTAGCACAAAGTAATATGTATTTTGATTTACCAGATTTTATTCAATATCATATTGAAGTCGGCGCCAAGTAAACCCATAGTTTTATGTACTTTTTTTTTTTTTTTTTTTTAACGTGAGGGAAAATCCTCGTAGGATGCTATGCCGGACTCTTACCGGCTAAAAAACCTCACGTAACGCCCAACAGCCTATGGTTGAGAGCCCCGGGTAAGCCCTCAGGAAGGATGTCCCGTGACTCCCAACAGACCTACGGCCGCCACTGCGGGCTCGCCCAGGGGGTGGTTCGGGTGCAATCCCGCGTCTATGGGGGGTTTCGGGTGTGACCCCGCTTCTGAGGGGGGGGCGTGCGTGAGTTGCTCACGTCACGCTGCCGTCATGGGCCTGCTTCTGTAAGGACGGTGAGCGGCCCTCTCACCGTCCTCAGACCCCCGGTCATGGAGGCCGATAGTCCTCGGCGAAGACACGTCGGCGGCGCCCAAGGGCGCCGACTGCGGAACCCGGGTGAGAGAGTTCTCTCCTGCACCCGGCCTGCCGCCTCCTTCGCGAGCATGACCTGCTCGCAGAAAGAGGCGGCGCAGTCCCACTTACTCCCGCTGGAGAGCATGGCTCGCACCATGGCCCCAAGCGAGAGAGTTAGTTTTATGTACTTAGGTATTATTTATGGCACCAACTTTAATTCTCTAATAACTTCTAAAATACATATTACTTTGTGCTAAGTAAATTTTATTTTTCAGGATTTGTTTGAAGTCGGTTTTATTTTTTATTGAAAAATGTTTTTTCATTATTTTTAGTGATGGGTGAACCGAAAAATATATATATCTTTTTAGGGTTTCGTAGCCAAATGGCAAAAACGGAACCCTTATAGATTCGTCATGTCTGTCTGTCTGTCTGTCTGTCTGTCTGTCTGTCCGTCCGTGTGTCACAGCCACTTTTCTCCGAAACTGTAAGGCCTATGATATTGAAACTTGGTAACTAGATGTATTCTGTGAACCGCATTAAGATTCTTATATAAAATTAGAAAAAAAGCAGTAAATTTTGGGGGTCCCCATACTCAGAACTGAAATTCAAAATTTTCTTTTTTGTCAAAACCATACGAGTGGGGTATCTATAGATAGGTCTTCAAAAATGATATTGAGGTTTCTAATATCATTTTTTTCTAATCTGAATAGTTTGCGCAAGAGACACTTCCAAAGTGGAAAAATGTGTGTCCCCCCCCCCTCTAACTTCTAAACTAAGAGAATGATAAATCTAAAAAGAAGATATGATGTACATTGCCATAAAAACTACCAACGAAAATTAGTTCGAACGAGATAGAGCTGGTAGTTTTTTTTTATACGTCATAAGCTGCAATTTTTGGTTAGAAAAATCACTACCACTGCGAACGTGTTAAAACATCAATCAAAGTTACAACGAACTATGAGAACTTTTATATTATGTTACTTGCTGCTACGAAACCCTTCATGGGCGAGTCCAACTCGCACTTGGCCGGTTTTTTTTATAATATAATATAAATAAATCTATAAAATAAAATAAAATCTATAAAATAAAATAAAATAATATAAAATAAAATCTAGGTAAAAGTTCTCATCAATACAAATCAATCAAGCCCAAACACAAGGTAACTGCTGTAAATTGTTAAGGAAAGCCCTAGACTGTCTTTCAACTCTATCATCAGGTCGACTCCAGACCTTCATTAAAGTGTAAAACATTAAAGCACTTAATTAAAAAGTTAAAAAGCGCACTAGTTGTCCCTACAATTTTCGTTGGTTGCCCTCGTTTTCTCCTGGATCCCATCATCAGATCCTGACCTGGTGAAAATGGGACCACCTCAAAAGTAAACCCTATTCATCAAAAAAAGAAATTTTGAAATCCGTCTATAATTGACGGAAATATCGCTTAACATACATAAAAAAAAATACATACACACGAATTGAGAACCTCCTCCTTTTTTTGAAGTCGGTTAAAATTTAATTACACAGAACCACTCAGCATAACATTTGGTTTGAAACAAACATTGAGTGTTTTTAATTACTTTCTATTGACAGTGTAAACCAATTATTTATTTTGTTAAGTTATAATTGACTCAAGAGGCATTGCATTGTGAGCAGTCACAATGCAGTTCAACCACAACACGTTATCTTTGAGCAGACAGAACAGAACTTGAACGAGTAAATGGTATTAAGCATAGAATTATAACGCGGTGTTATATGTCTATGATATTAAGGTTATTAAGTCCTATCTAAAATTGTATCGCTTTGAACGAGTTTTGATGAAAAAAAGTAGTTTCTTGTTGTTTTTGTTTAATTTGAGGTTGTTCTCGAGTGATTAAGGAATGTTCTTCACAAATCACACAAACCTTAAAAAATATAACAGAATATTTTAAGACGCGTCGTAGAGTACATTATTGAGCTTAGATCTCCGATACGCCCGTAAAATACCTGAGTACAAAGCAACGGAGGCATAACCCCGGCGCGCCGGTATCAGCTCATGAACACACACATCGCTATCTCCTCGACGGAAGCCGAACATAATTCGCAGCTTCCACGGCTTCCGGCGACCGCCCCAGATTACGATATCAACGTAAATCATGAATGTTGTCATCCCCTTTATCCGTAGAACCCTTGGGGGATGTACTACCGTGGGTTTAGATATCGAAACAGTTCTACTTTACTTCCGTTGTACAAACTTGAGGGATTAAGGGGCGTTGTATTTTTATGATCTTTTTAAAACTCTTTTTATATTTTCTTTGGAGCAGATGCTTGAAATTTTCGTTTTAAAATTGTAAATTGCACGTATTATTTACAAGAAAGCGTCCGTGACTCCACCCGCGTTTAATTTTGTTCCAGTCTCTGTTTCCTAAAGCAACGTATTTCCGTGGAACTTCTTTTCAAAGAAAGCGTTCAGACCTTGTAAGAAATTTCACTACCAGTAGCCCCCAGTCATTTCAAATCTTCATTCCTCTGCGTTCACAAAATCAATATAATAATATACGATAAACTTACTAGATCCAATTAAGCTACACATATATAATTCATCAAGATTAGCTCTATTAAACGTAGGTTAGTATCCACATAGGTATTAGTATATGCCGACGTAGAGATGTGAGAGAATTAATTAGGTATTGGGGTCCTTATAATAATTAATATAATAGTTTAGTCTAGATTTCTAGAACAAATGGCGTTGTCCCACTTATGAAATAGGTTGTTCTGAGTTAGCATTTAACGGACAAGTACTGACGAAAAAATACCCAATCTAGAGTTATAATTTGAATAAAACTGAAACACGTGTTTTGAAGAAAAACACCATTGTGCTTATACAGGGTAGAGCTTTTAAAAATCATTCTTTTTAGTTTTCTACATACTATAGGTAACTATTGTCTTCGCATTGTTCAAGACTGAACGATTTCGACTTATATTCTACTAGTTGTTCCCCGCGGCTTCGTCCGCGTAGAAGTCGTTATCACGTAAAATCATTACCATCCTTTCGCGCAGTCAGTTAAAAAGTAGCCTATGTCCTTCCCTATAGTTAAAACCCTCTCTATACCAAATTTCATTAAAATCGGTTGGGCGGTTTAGGCGTGAAAACGTAACAGACAGACAGACACAAATAGTTACTTTCGCGTTTATAATATCAGTAGGAAAGTATTAATGATTTCTATATAGTACTCATAAACACAGAGACGAAAGTTTATCTCATTCTCACACTGTAAATACTCAAACTCTTACGTCTAATAATAAACTTATGTAGGTACCTATCTAATTTTATCGTTCTAGATCAGTGGTTCCCAACCAGTGGTCCGCGGACCACCAGTGGTCCGCAGGAGCGAAAATATGGTCCCTGAAGGATTTTAAATTTATCGGGTGGTGAGCCGTTAGTCGCCGTGGAATGAGCGAGAAGAGCGCGGGTAGTGGGGGCGGTTGGTACGCCCACCGGCTCGGCGAGCAAAGACAACATAAAGTCTGCAATTTGCCCACGATTGAATGTGTTTCCAGGCCGAGCGTGGATCTTTGCACAAGACCAGTTTCCTAAAGCCTAAAGCGTAGGAAACTGGTTCTGATTCGAAAGGCCGGGCGGACGGTGGACACCGTCTTTCGGATCAGAACCATAACGCCCATCGGGGTACCGACCGATGTTGTTCCTCGTCGAGGTTTGCTAGCTCTTTGAGCGTATCATTACAGAGCGACACCACTTCAGAAGTTAAGTCTTAAAACAGAGGGGGCAACAGCTGCGCTCTCGCGGTTGGTACCCAACATAAGAGTACCCAATGCTCCCTGCAAGAGACCTTCGGGGTCGTGCGGAGTATGGCACTATACGGGACCCCTGTATGGGCGGAGGCCCTGACGACCGTCAACGTGGATAGACTGCATAGCCCGCTAAAGGCGATGGCCGTCAGGAGAGGGTACCGCACGATATCCGTTGAGGCGGCATGTCTCCTAGCCAAGACCCCTCCATGGGACCTGGAAAACAGGGCTTTTGCGTCGTTGTATCAATGGTGCATGAAGGCGCTGGATCGGGACCACAGGCCTGTGCCCAAAGAAATAGAGGCATAGTGATCCCTGTTTCGCCAGAAGCTCATGGAGACATGGAAGGTCCGACTTGAGCTACCAAAGTGAGGACTCACCACTAATGAGACGAGCGCCATGGCAGCCTCACCTACCGAGTGTCACAGATGTTCACCGGGCACGGGTGCTTCGGTAAGTATCTACAGCGGGGACACAGCACTACATGGGCATAGCAGCGACAAGACCTCGTTGCGGGCCTGGGCGTGAATATTCTCACGCTGGAGACCATGTTAAGGGCTCTGTTCTCCAACGGGAGAAAGTGTAACGTAACTGTGTCTTTCTGCGAGCAAGTCATGCTGGCGAAGAATGCAGCGGGAGAGAAATCTCCCTTCCGAGTTCCGTAGTCGGTGGCGCGGTAGTCCACCATGACCGTGAGAGCGGCGAGTTGGCTGCTCACCGTTCTTTCACAGAAGCCGGTGTAGACGGTGGTGTCTCTTCACCCCTCGAAGAAGTGGAATAGTACCAGCACGGACACTGGTGAAGTTAATGAAGGAATCCAGGAAGAACACAACAAATTCACTTGAGTGGTTTGGTGTTTAAAAGCAATTTCTTATACGAAACTCCGAGAAATCGCCTTTCGCTATTTTATAGTTTTCTCAACGCTTATTTGTGCGAACAAGGTTTTCTGCTTAGTTGGAAATTAAAAACAAGGCGAGGAATCGTTTAAAAGTAAGTGATGATTTGCATGTAGCTTTGAATAACAATATTAGTCCTAGGTTAGCAGATCTCGTGAAGAAGATGCAGGTCAGAAACACATTAATAAATGTTTATGCAATTTCCTACTGCGTTATTTTAAGCTTCAGATTGATTATCACAGTTTGTTTAAATTATGCCTTTATAGTGGTCCCTGTTAACAAGAAAAATATAAAAGTGGTCCCTGACCACGAAAAGGTTGGGAACCCCTGTTCTAGACTTATAAGTTTCAGGTGTGCGTTACGGTGCGACCACATGGTGATTTCATGGAGCGTTGAGAATAGCTAAATATTTTTAAATTTTTTCCGTAGTAAAGCACATACTTACTTATAAATCAAATTCTGAAGTCACTTGTATTGCAATATGTAAATACATATTTCATACCCATGGTAGCCAGGACCCTCTTCTCGCCAAATAATTCCGTTAGTTTACTCCCATAAATCGTTTCTACACGCAGACATTATAATACGTTTTCGGACACCGTTGAGTGCCGAACTTTATAAGGAATCGCCTGTGTTTTACTTCGAAAGTTGTTAAAATATTGAGGCGTAATGTGCTAGGTGTTTTTAGGGTTCCGTAGCCAAAGGGCGAAAACGGTACTATATTACTTCACTGTCCGTATAGTCACGAGACTGTATCTCATCAACCGTGATAGATAGAGAGCTGAAATTTAACAGATAATGTATTTTTGTTGCCACTATAGACAAATAGATATAGAAATCAGAAAAAATGCGAATTTTTGCCGCTTTTAGTACGAAACCCTTCGTTGCGCACGTAGTTCGATTCGCAATTGACCGGTTTTATTTCTAAATTGACGCTCTGAAACTCTGAGGAGTTAATAAAACTTTATGAATATATTTTAAAACTTCGTTATTATTTCTTTTGAATTGGACCGACAACCGCTCAACTTTCATATTTACACGGATGAAAGTTGTAGGTACAAAGAAATGTTTAAAATGGACAACAATATCGTAACTTTTCTTCTATGTGTGAAATTCTTAACAGATTTCACTTCTCTGTGGTGATTGAAATCGGTATATTGCTTCTTTCTACTTATAGGGTTCCGTACCCAAAACATAAAAAGGGGAACCTCGTAATAAAACTCCGTTGAATCCCACGAACCATGATAACAGATTCCCATACAACAAACGTTACTTTTTTGCCGATTTTTATTATGGAACCCTCGATGCGTAAAACTAACTATTCCTTATATCAACTTGCATGCAGAGGTGATTTTAGCTTTTGCAACTTTCAATTTAGTATTTGTTGTTATAGCGACAACAGAAATACATCATCTGTGAAAATTTGAATTGTCTAGCTATTGCGGTTCATAAGATACAGTCTGGTGACAGACAAACGGACAGGCAGACAGACAGAGAGGCGAGTCTCACTAATAGGGTCACGTTTTTATCCTTTGTTTACAGAACCCTAAAAAATATACATTAACAAACGTGATCTAAATAAAAAAAAGGCATCATTCTGTAATAAATCAAGTGCAATAAAAACAACTAGTAAATAGGTTTCTACATCAGTCTTAAGTGGAAGCTCTTAAAGACTGTTTCCTTTATTACTTCAGGATAATGTGTAATGAGGAACGCTCAACATTCCGTGAGAAATGTTCCCTCACAGCTGGGCGCAGAATATTACTTATATTGATCCTTTATTTACTCGTCTCTAAGGCTGAGCGCACACCAGAGTCACGACTGTCTTAAGAGTCCTTACGACGCTAAATAGACTATTACCTTGATCTAGCTCTCAGGACTCGTGAGGTCTAATGAATCAATGTTATAACATAAGTAATTTTAGTTCATCAACTAATAACGCTCGAAGCCAAAAACACGATTTCTGAGAAAATACTAAAGGGATTTTAATAAAGTTTATTTTTTGATAAAAATACCACCATTTCGTAAAATTTTAAGCTGGATCTCATAAGTTTAAAGTTGGTTATACTTCTTTCATAAGAAAGACAGTAGTAAAATTCTCATTCACTCGAATAATTTTTTCCTAAAGATTCTAGTTCTTATATATTTCGGTAAAATCGCACAAAATCCAAGCGCATCTATTTCTTTCCTGTACGCTGAAATTTGTACCTGCTATCTTCTTACAATCATTAAGCGTCAAGTTGGCCTTTAAGACTGACTCTTAAGTTGCATTAAAAAAACGATTGGTTCAATTTTCGACGCAACCATCGTCTGCCAATTATTAATATATACAATGGTTGCTACGAAAATTGGCGTGCAATAATCCGTAGTAAAGCACATACTTACTTATAAATCAAATTCTGAAGTCACTTGTATTGCAATATGTAAATACATATTTCATACCCATGGTAGCCAGGACCCTCTTCTCGCCAAATAATTCCGTTAGTTTACTCCCATAAATCGTTTCTACACGCAGACATTATAATACGTTTTCGGACACCGTTGAGTGCCGAACTTTATAAGGAATCGCCTGTGTTTTACTTCGAAAGTTGTTAAAATATTGAGGCGTAATGTGCTAGGTGTTTTTAGGGTTCCGTAGCCAAAGGGCGAAAACGGTACTATATTACTTCACTGTCCGTATAGTCACGAGACTGTATCTCATCAACCGTGATAGATAGAGAGCTGAAATTTAACAGATAATGTATTTTTGTTGCCACTATAGACAAATAGATATAGAAATCAGAAAAAATGCGAATTTTTGCCGCTTTTAGTACGAAACCCTTCGTTGCGCACGTAGTTCGATTCGCAATTGACCGGTTTTATTTCTAAATTGACGCTCTGAAACTCTGAGGAGTTAATAAAACTTTATGAATATATTTTAAAACTTCGTTATTATTTCTTTTGAATTGGACCGACAACCGCTCAACTTTCATATTTACACGGATGAAAGTTGTAGGTACAAAGAAATGTTTAAAATGGACAACAATATCGTAACTTTTCTTCTATGTGTGAAATTCTTAACAGATTTCACTTCTCTGTGGTGATTGAAATCGGTATATTGCTTCTTTCTACTTATAGGGTTCCGTACCCAAAACATAAAAAGGGGAACCTCGTAATAAAACTCCGTTGAATCCCACGAACCATGATAACAGATTCCCATACAACAAACGTTACTTTTTTGCCGATTTTTATTATGGAACCCTCGATGCGTAAAACTAACTATTCCTTATATCAACTTGCATGCAGAGGTGATTTTAGCTTTTGCAACTTTCAATTTAGTATTTGTTGTTATAGCGACAACAGAAATACATCATCTGTGAAAATTTGAATTGTCTAGCTATTGCGGTTCATAAGATACAGTCTGGTGACAGACAAACGGACAGGCAGACAGACAGAGAGGCGAGTCTCACTAATAGGGTCACGTTTTTATCCTTTGTTTACAGAACCCTAAAAAATATACATTAACAAACGTGATCTAAATAAAAAAAAGGCATCATTCTGTAATAAATCAAGTGCAATAAAAACAACTAGTAAATAGGTTTCTACATCAGTCTTAAGTGGAAGCTCTTAAAGACTGTTTCCTTTATTACTTCAGGATAATGTGTAATGAGGAACGCTCAACATTCCGTGAGAAATGTTCCCTCACAGCTGGGCGCAGAATATTACTTATATTGATCCTTTATTTACTCGTCTCTAAGGCTGAGCGCACACCAGAGTCACGACTGTCTTAAGAGTCCTTACGACGCTAAATAGACTATTACCTTGATCTAGCTCTCAGGACTCGTGAGGTCTAATGAATCAATGTTATAACATAAGTAATTTTAGTTCATCAACTAATAACGCTCGAAGCCAAAAACACGATTTCTGAGAAAATACTAAAGGGATTTTAATAAAGTTTATTTTTTGATAAAAATACCACCATTTCGTAAAATTTTAAGCTGGATCTCATAAGTTTAAAGTTGGTTATACTTCTTTCATAAGAAAGACAGTAGTAAAATTCTCATTCACTCGAATAATTTTTTCCTAAAGATTCTAGTTCTTATATATTTCGGTAAAATCGCACAAAATCCAAGCGCATCTATTTCTTTCCTGTACGCTGAAATTTGTACCTGCTATCTTCTTACAATCATTAAGCGTCAAGTTGGCCTTTAAGACTGACTCTTAAGTTGCATTAAAAAAACGATTGGTTCAATTTTCGACGCAACCATCGTCTGCCAATTATTAATATATACAATGGTTGCTACGAAAATTGGCGTGCAATAAAAATAAAGTATTTGGTTTTGGTAAGATGTCTTCTTTGCAGTGTTCGCAGTTTCATAGATTTAGGAAAGCAGGAATCTGTCTTGAGACAGTTTAGTCGCCAAAGTGCGCTCAGCCTAAGACTTGTGTTACCTTTGTCCCTTGCTATTGAAATGGTCATTAAAATGAGTAGTCAATTTTAAAAGTGTAAATTAACGACTCTTTATTGAAAGTCCTTGAGTTTTGAGCTGTCTTTGACGTTCGTCTTTTCTTTCTCATTGTTTATTTGATATTTGATTACAAAGCGAAATTATTTGAAACCACTTTCAATTTTACAATCTTCTTTTATTAAATTTCATTGGCCTGAGGCACTGAATTATAAAAAAGAAATATAATTTGCTTAAAATTATAATTTATCATCTCGTAAATAATCTTCATTTTTCAGTACCTAAAGAGTAAAATCCTATTCATGAGACTTCGCCGTCCGTCTGTCTGTCTCTCACGAGGCTGTTTCTCAGGAACCGTGATAGCTAGAGAGCTGAAATTTTCACAGATGATTTATATCTGATACCGATATAACAATGATTATAAAATCAGAATAAAAAGAAATGTGGGACTCCCATACAACAAACTTGGCCGGTTTTGGAACTTGCTTCCATACAATAAACTTACATTGTTCTTTTTCAAACGTTGATCCAGACCTACTAAAAATTTATTTATCGAGCAGTGAGCTATAAAATAATTTTACGAACTTATAATAGTAGATTATATAACAAGGGAGCTACTTTGAATCACGAGCGAAGCGAAGGATTCTAGAATAGAATCCTGAGCTTAGCGAGGGATTCTAGGGTAGAATCCTGAGCGCAGTGAGGGATTCAATGTACACCGCCCGAGGGAAAAATAATTTGCTCTCGAGTAATATACTCTACTTTTCATTCCCTTTCTATGAGAAAAAATACTTTGTACGACGCAGTTAGCTTCTAATTCTATTCCATATTCATTCAGGAGTTAATGCATTGTCACTTTCATAATTTGACGTAGAAGTCACAATATTTGCAGAATACAATAGGTACACCACCAAGCGAAGTTGACGAACGGGTCGAATGATCACTTACCGCCTGCTCATCATCAGGTACCGGAATCACCTTAGTATCGTCAGCAAGGATGCAGAACACGCTTATGTATCCGTTTTCGTAAATTTAGTTCAGGACAAAACAAAACTCGATCGATTATAGAGATTTTTCGTAACATTTGAATCGTCAACTTCGCGCGACCGGTGTACTGATTACAAGAGCAGAGAGATAAATCGCGCTCTTTAGTTTTTTTTTAGTAAGCACAGGTCACCGCGGTTATGTGCAGCCAACACCTACCAGCCAGTAATTCATACAATTTGCGTTCGATTTCTATAAATGTTTTAAATTCCAAATTCAAATCACTTTGCCGCCCGCTAAAAAGCTCTTGACAGAAAAGAGCTATTTTGCGCCCTGTTATCGAGGTCCAAAGCGATTCTTTTCGAATAGAAGGAATGAAAAATATCTTGCAGCGCTCTATTTGCAAACAGATTATTTCACACGCACAACTTTCTCTAGCGGAAACAAACCATATTGCACTCAAATTAGAGACTTTAATAGTACAATAGCAACTGTTACTGGGAAAGACGCATGCCATTCATAATATCAAATAAAATTTTGGTTTCGGAATTTTAAACTTTATCATAAGCCAATTAGACATATATTTTATTGTCGTTGTTATTGAATTTTAAGCGTAGTGGCAAATAGAATATTGTTCATGTTTTTCATAGCTTCTGTAGATAACATCCCTTATTGTCGTCTGCACTGCTTTATTTAGAACGTGGTCTGCATGTAAAGTGGTGTAGGACGTGCCTTATTGTATTGTTTGTTTTGCACCAACCAGTTAGTTTAGTAATTAGATTGTAATTATCTGGTCTCCATTATTATTAAATTAGTTTGAGTGGTTAGTTTTGCTTTTATCTTATCTTGAATTTCGAATATTATTTTGATAAAATAATTAAACATTAGTCAGAGTAGCAGCGGCGAAGGCTGATTTTTTTCAGAAGGAAAGCCGGTGAAAAAAATAATATCCAGTTGGTCACACCTGTAGTGTAGGTATTTTGCGTATTTATTAAATGGTGGCGCGCGGCGGTGTAATGCCTTTTGTGTTTTGTTTGCCACCTGTACTATACTCGTAAGATCCATGTATTTAATTCAAAACAATGTCTTACGTGCGTGATAAATTGGCTTATAAAAAAGTATCATAAATTATCTACTGATGACTAAAAAGATATTCAAATTTACACTAACTGAAAAGGTCTTAACCGACCTTAGGTGTAAATAATAGACTGTATATCCTTGTACTAAAATTTTTTTTATTAAAACAATATTCACAGCTATATATGTCTGCTCAGGTAACGAAACCATACCGCGATCTAGATACTATATACAAAAAAGTGATGCCATCTAGTTACATACTTTGAACTAAAACCTGACTTGAACACTAACCATGTTTTGAAATTATTCTACTACTCTCTGCAAGCTCATACCTACCTATTTCAAATTGTCTCGATTGAAGTTAATTGAAAATAATTCATAAATTTGGGGCTTAGACGCGAAATAGGTATAGGTACTTCTAATGTTTTTAATAATATGCATGTACTAGCTAATGCCCGCAGTTTTACCCGCGTAAAATTAGTTCCCGTGGGAAGTTACTCCCGGGATAAACAGTAGCCTATGTGTTATTCCAGACTATAATGGATATCTGTATCAAATTTCAGCCCGATCCGTTCAGCCGTTCGAGCCTGAAAGAGTAACAAACATCCACATTCACACTCACAAACTTTCACATTTATAATATTAGTAAGATTTCAAGTACCTATAGAGTATTAAAAACCGCGATATTTTACAATACAAAATTGAAATAAAAACATACTTCTTATCTATTTTTTCAAAAATATCTGACAAAGTGATTCTATGGAACAAAACTGCTTTATTATGTTATAAACTATTAATGAAACATTCAGCCAAAATAAAGATTATTAGGTATCCCAAGCCATTGAACTAATATCACTAGCGTATTCTGAGATACCTACTTGATAAATATAAAAAAACACTGACCTTTATTTTTTATCGAACCCGTAATACCGAAGGCCTACGTCCATCAGTGAGCATTATGTGACTCCAAAACAATAATCATGTGTACAGAAATCACAACAAAATACAGAACACAAAACACAATTTTACACACTTTCACGATGTATTTAGTACTTGAAGTAGATAATTATTTATAATTAACTAATAAACAGCACAATACTCTATAAAGTCAATTGAAACTATGTTATGTTTTATTATTA
Source organism: Miltochrista miniata (assembly GCA_933228765.1). NCBI lineage: Eukaryota > Metazoa > Arthropoda > Insecta > Lepidoptera > Erebidae > Miltochrista > Miltochrista miniata. The sequence goes on from OW121770.1 coordinate 1,451,089, forward strand.
TTCACGGGAAACGCATGTGAAATGAAGTAATAACAACACATCAAATTAAAAACACACTTCGATGCAAAACGTTTCGACGTGCGTTAGGTGCATTTAAATTGGTCGAGTTTTCAAGTCAAATACGTTGTCCTTTTCTATTAATATGACTGTTTCAGGTGTAAGCCACTCATGGCTTACTTTAGGCGAAAATCCACGAATCAAATCTTGAAAAAATGTGAGAGAATAGGACGCATATATACATTTGCGTAGTACTAACGAAGCAGACGCAAAATGATCAGGAAGCCGGGCTTACCGCGTGATGTCAGAGATAGGGTCTTTGAACTTTGACTCGAAAATTTATTGCTATGACTTTTGTAGCAGGGGTTGAGACGAAAATGCCGACTTACCATGTAAATTTGCAAATATTTTTATATTTGAATGAGTGTTCGAGAATATATAATTGTGTTTATTAGTTATGAGTAAATATTACATGTCACTGCCCGATCTGAAAAGGGAAGCCACAAGGAATGGGCTTCTATGGACAATTCGCCACTGCAGAGTAGTAATATTAGGTGTAGTAGCATGAAAACGACAAGACTCCGTTTTCATAGTTTCAAATATCAATTAATTTTCTTTTGGTATTGCTTTTTCATTTTATTGGACATTTGAAACCAATTATTGTTTGCGGATTAAAGCATAAACAACTTTAAAATACAATACAGTTATTAAAATTTGTAGATCGAAGAGTGAGAGTATAGTATATCCCTGCCTACCCCTTTGGCAAAAAAGGCGTGGCTATAATTATTATGTTAACTATCAATGCTGTCAACTCAACCATAGATGAAATTATTAAGTAGGTAATTAAAGTTGCAATATAAAAACCTTTTAAACCAACTGGGAACTACATTTCCAGTTAAAGCGAGTGAAAGTGGAATATCACCATTCGTTATAAGTCCCACAAGGTCCGACCACGACCTAGTTAGGACAGAGCGGGGCGACCAATTACTGCCGCTCTGGAGACATACTCTACTCATGTCTCATGCTACATTTTATTACTAAATCGGTACTTGATATTCGAATGACGAATTCGAGCTTCACTGAAAATTACTACTTGAATAGACTTAATCTTTAAGCTCTTTTATGATTAAGCAAACAGGACAGTTTCACACGCTGTTTGATGAGTCTGATGAAGAAATACGTCTCATTTCATACACCTTATGTGACGTAAAGTTGAAGTTGCGGGGTCAGCTAGTACAAAATACAACCGTGTAGTCCGAGTATGATTCGGGCACAGTTCCGTTCGAAATAAATAAATCTTTTTATTTTAGTGTTTTTTGTTATAGCAGCAACAGAAATACATCATCTGTGAAAATGTTAGCTCTCTAGACGGACGACAAGGTCTCTTGAATAAGGTCTCATGTTTACCCTTTGGGTACGCAACCCTAAAACTAAGAACACGCTAATGCTCTTGGTTGGAGTCACAGCAGTTATAGTGATCAAAGAGCAGAATAATTTTTAAAACCTTGTTCTAAGTATGGACGTACTAAGTACAACACAATCACATGAAGTCCCGAAGAAAGATTTTAAAAGCTATTATTAAGACATAACAAAGAATGCCAGACAATACTTGTAGATGTAAAGCAATTGAGAATAATTTCCTTGAGTTTAATATCCCAACTCTCTTCAGAAACTCTTAATACAAAAAAATACATTGAAAGCATGCAACGAATTTCTATGCAGCGGGGCAGGAGCAAGTGCCTGGATTCTTGGAAGGTGGCCAAATTGATGTTATTTACTGGTTGGGAGTGTGACGAAGGCAGCGGAGCATTTAGAGTGTAAAATATGAATAATGATATCGACTTTAGCGGTAATGTGATGTGCATTTCATGTGAATAGTTTGATTTTTAACCACTATGACGACAGATACACAAATTGCCATCTCAGTCGGCATTCTACCAAATCTATCGCGGTGATTGTTCTAAAGAGCTTAAACTAAATCAATCCCACCGTTTCCCATTTGCTCCCAAATAGTGCCTGACGAACAGAGGTGCCACTGTTTCACTGTTTCTTTTGTGGAGAGCATCTTCGCCAGAAGCGAGTGATCGAAACATTGACACTTGGAACGTTCTCTATTTCTAACAACTAGGTTCATCAATCTGAGCGTGAATAAGCACATCATAGGGTCCGCAACTTAATGACCACTTCCAACAGTCTTGTAGACTATGGGAGTGGCCCCCAATTGCTACATGTCGCCGTGGGTTTGGTTATGGGCAAGCCAATGGAATTAGGCGAGCAGTGTCTTTTAGGCGAGCCAAATAAATGTTAAAAAATAAATATACGTCGCTTTGGTTTTCTAACAGGCGGGCCGATAGATATAGCGTCATTTTGATGTTTTTATTATTGAAAAAGTCAGATAGATGTCACTATGTATAAATATATGCACTTAACAAAAAAAATTACATTCTTCTTCTTCCGTAAAGCCTTTTTCTGTCATTTAATTTTCATTAGTTCGACTTTTTTTATTTTTTTTATTTACCATTATAAAAATACATTAATTTACACATAGATAAATTATAGCATTATAAAACCACTAAGGTTTGTAAGTAAATGCTATAAAATCAAAAAGTTGGTTCTTACATAGCAAAAGGTATCATAATATTAAGTAAAATACATATTATATACGTAGTTTCGTTGGAATCTGGTAACAGTCATACTAAGTCTCATCAACTTGCAAACTTTGCAGAAAATGAGATTTTAACTTATATTTTATATTTCGTTGAGTAATGTTATCTTTCAATTCTGAGGGTAGCTCATTAATAAGCCTAGGAACCAAGTATTTTGTCGTACGTTCTCCATAATAATTATTTGCACGGACCGTGCAAAGCCGGTTCTGAGCTATGGCTCGTGTGTATATAGGGTGTTTCATTTTGGTTTTTAAATTATCGTTAAAAAAATGTTCTTTTAGTAGTACATATTTAATTTGTGTGTATATAGTTAGTACGTTACAATGTTTGAAAATAAGTTGTTCTTGGTTTTTAAATTGATCTTTAATATTTTTTGACACGATGTTCTTGAGTATTTTCAATTGAAGTCTATATATTTGACTAATATACGATTTATACGTGCGTACGTACTTTACGGTGGGTCTTCTCAGACATGTGATAGGGAGATAGATCAATCTTGACAAGGGTACGCGTAAACTGATCAGGGATAGGTCGAGCCAGCCACATGGTAATTAGAGATTATACCTAACGGGTGACGTCACACTGCCAGGTAACTATCCACGACGGAAATTAATATTTTTAGCTAAATATTATAACTAGTGAAGTATATAGAGTACGATTTAATTAAGTGTGAGTAATATTGCTTTATTTTATTTTCGGTATCACCGTGATACAGGTACTCCTGATTCATTATTCTTCTTTTAGTTCAAGGAATGTACTAAGACACTCGCTTGAGTTGCTCACTGCGAACTTAGTTTACTTTCTGCTGTTAGTGCGCCTTCACACTAACGTTTTTCCGGCGTAGGCACGCGTCGGCGCCGCGCATACGTCCATCGTACGTATGCGCGGCGCCGATGCGACGTATACGCCGCGTAGGCGCGGCATCTCCACTGGAACACATGAGTACGCTGAACAAGCGTCGGGCGTGCGCGACGTATACGCCGCGTTGGCGCGGCGTCTCCACTGGAACACATGAGTACGCTGAACAAGCGTCGGGCGTGCGCGACGTATACGCGACGTATACGCCGCGCATACGTCCATCGAACGCCTACGCTAGTGTGAAGGCGCACTTACAAGAAAATTTGTACTAACACTTTGCACCTGGGCTCGATGCCTTTGGACCTGAAATATTTTACAATACCTTAGCTTTTTTCATTTAAATCAAACTTATCCTAGTTCATTTTTTTTTCAAGATATACATACTAATTTATTTTATGTCCTTACATATACCAGTATGCTTTGCTATTATCCAAATTTACCAAATCAGTTTTGACAATATTTTTATAATAAGTCACAAACACATTGTTAAGAAGCCCTTACACGATACTTCAATGACTACTCTAGCTATATAACTTCTCATAGGAATCTTGAGTGTTCAAAATTGTCAAATTAGACTTCGGAAGCATTAAGGTTAGACTCAAACAGTTCAGAGCTCCCGACGATTAGTTTCAGTCAGTACTTTTGAGAATAGGGTCACCATATTAGCTGGATTTACTCGGTAATGAAAATATTAAATCTTTTTCGGGTTATTAATTATATATTTGGGAAACTATAAGTTAAATTTGGTTAGTTTCAGTCATTTTTTTAAAATTGTTGTTTAAAATTACAGTTTTTACATTGTGAAATTAAATTTGCGATAACTAATGTTGCCTTTCATTTATTTTACAGGTACGTCTTTTTGGTGCATTGCCGACATTCGGGTAAGTTTGGGTAAAATAGCTCATTATAAGAAATGTAGGCAGTTTAGTTATACTACATCAAATCAGCCTATGGCAGTCCATTCCAGGCTCGTACTATACTCCAGAACTCCAGAACTTCTCCTACACTCCGTTATTAGTACAGAGGGGAACACTGAGTTGGCGTCCATACTTACATATCATAACACTTACATATTATATGTTTCCCTTTAAAGTTTTGTATTTTATATTTAGTTTCCTATTGCACAAGCGGCACAGTCACCCTACTTACAACACGTGACAGTGGCAGTTTGTCCTGTAAGCCGAACTTGTACATAATTACACGTCTCAGTTGCACTATTGCGGGGCTCCGTCCTAATCTCAAGGGACTGAACACACAGTTGAGCTGACATTATATTCGAGTAAAGAGCAGATAATTTGTAAGTCTAAAATTTAAATGGAGATGCTTGTGCGTGTGTTTTCCAAAAAGTTCTTTCCATTTGGAAAGATATGTCAATGATATCAGAAAATAAGCTATTGACCTACGTTTTAAACGTACATGTTTTGATAATAATAGGGTAATCCTATTATTATCAAAATACTACGGTATTGTGTAATGACATACCTGGAATGTAGTTCAATGTGGTAAAGGTAATAAATTTATATTATGAACAACATTACAGCAGGGAAAATATTGAGATATTTAAAATGAACTCATCTAAATATTCCATCCACATTCAGCAAAGAAATTGTTTGCTCTTAAAATCGAGAACATGCAGAATTGCAAAACGCTTCGAATACTTGATATCTGTAAAAAGATCAAATAAACATACAGGAAAAAAATGGGAAAAATATCACTTCGAACGGCAATGCGATAGGAAATCTTATGAACGACAGTTAGGGTATAAATTTGCCTGAAGAGCTACAGATATTGCTAAATCAAATTGAATCTTATCGCGATGGTAAGACGATGTAGATTTGAGTGGTACAAAACTTGATTCGATAAAGTTGAGAGTAAGGTCAGCAGAGACGAATTGAATTGTGTGTCGTGAGGCTCTCCAAGGCTCGCTGTGCTAGAATGAGAATATTTGCCGCAAAGCTGACGTCTCGCTTTATACACAAGTGTCTTGGGACTAATTCTCTTGTCTCAGATACTTTTGTTGAAATGTTTTTCAGAGTGATTCGTTTTAAAATGTTATCTGGATGCGTCTTTTATAGATGAAAGAGAAAGTTATTTGTGTGGGCGAGAAATTGTAAGCTATCTGTTTTTCTTGAAATCTTTCTATATGCAGAGATATTTCTAATTAAATCTTTTAGGTTAATAAGGAAAAGCCTAGTATAATGAGAGCACAAAAACAAATCCATACCCGTATCTTACATCACTGTACAATAACTCATCAATGGCAATACATCTCCGTTCCTTAAGGCCGTGGATAGGGCTAACGACCTTGACTATACAAAACAATCATCCTTCAAGCTAGGAAATGTAGTATTTTATAGCTTATTTTAGTGAATTCCTCTATGCCAAAACCTCGTTTATATCTCTTTTTATAAATCCAGTCATTGTAAAAAAATTGCTTAAAATAATATTCATTTCGGTTAAACACTTTTTACCGCTTGGTGTTTTCTCACAGGTCTTATCATTGCATTGTTAACTCCTACAAATGCAAATGTGGCATTAAACTTTCATGTCGGCTTTGTGACTAAAATGAATAAAGTCAAATAATTTGTAGTTTTAGTGAAGCATTTTAATTTCATTGTAGGGATAAATTTTTTTCATGTTTTTTATACCAGTTAGGTGGTAGACAAGCATACAGTGACCCTGATGCAGAGTAATAGTGTCGCCTTTGCAATCCCAGTGGTGATACACTTGCGCTGCCGACCCTACTAAAACCTCAAAAAAAGAAGAACTCAATGAATGTGTAGATGATAATCAAATACACCACTTAGAACTAGTGTCAATTTTCGATCAAGTAAGGTTCCGCAGGCGGTAAGCTTGTTGTTATTATTATCTATCAATCTAACCAGCATATCACAGTCAATCGCTGAAGGTAGATCTCTCCTGATTTCATTTTGTGCGAGTAATTGTCCGCTCAGTACTGAGTTTGGTTTCGAGTCTTCACTCTCTTCGCCAAAACTTCATCCGTTAAGGAGCCCTGAAATCTAAGAGAGGCCTTATTTTATGCCTACCATATAAAAGTGTAGCGTAAGGTGAACCAAACGGCATCAATTTACTCCTTTTACGTGAAACTGAAAACTAACAACAAAGTAAGTCGACAGTCTCGTATGAAATATTGTATGTCACATCAGATTGAGCTAAAACAGAATATAAACGAGTACAGTACACAGGGACTCCATTATACTCCAAATAACAAAGTATATTGGAGCCGTCAACCTTGCTTCAAAGACATTAACCTTATCAGAGTCATCCATTACCCGTCGCGGCTCGGCCCAATAAATCCCTTCCGATCTCATTACCCTCGTTTGTTCCGATCGTTTCGTGTTACATTGCTGTGTTTACACTACACATTCGACGAATTTTGAGTACAAAGGCGGCAATAATTTCGTGGTTATTGATTCTGTTAGGCATCAAAGTACTTTTTTTCTCAAGTAATTCAGAAGGAAGTTGCTGTACATCGTGTGACATGTGTATATTGTGTATGCCAAATTATTTTCATTAGAATTTTTAATTCTCTCCGAGCGTCACACTAATATTTTATTATGCCTAGGTACGATTACTTTCAATTATCGCACCGCTCACATACCAGTCACATTTATTCGTTAATGCAAATGTCCATATTCTAATGGGAAAACTATTTGCCACCTTAGTCATAAATAAATGACAAAATTAGTTTGAATTTTGAAGATAGAATTAGGCAGTAAATAAAGTAGAGTACAAATAGGTAAGTGTATAATTAACAAACAGACGTTTGTAATCAAAATCCATGTAGTTGTTGTGTAATTGCTGTACTTGGCGTCAAGGGCACCCTTACTAATGGGTGAATTAACAAAGGGAAAGGGTTCTTTGTTTTATTTTTAAAGCTTTAATTACCCACACGCGGCCAATGGGATCATATAACAATATTTTATGTTTCCCCTCGAGTTAATCCTGTGGCTTTGTGCTGCAAGTTGACAGATTGAACACTTTATTCTCTGGCTTGTTAGAGAATAATTATATGCTTAATAGTATCAGAATTATAATTATTATTTTGCTAAAAACATGTTACAAAGTTAGTCATTTACAATTCCGTATAATTATGTTCTTCCTCCAATATAAAAATCGTTTTCATTATTAAATCATTGCAGTCAATTTGACGCCCACTGCTGCATAGACCTCCCCCAAAGATCGGTACATAATTTGACCTTATCAACCGCGTCCAGGAGGCAACCGCGTTCTTCATGTACTCTTTTCAACTTTCAAGAAGTTTTTGTTTACTATCTTAAACAGGATACTTTTTTTCTACATCATAAAATACTGTTAGAACCTACATCGTATCGTTGAAACCTACACCATATTTACAAAACGTATAAAATTGACGGCACAGCTTTGCTGTAATTTTAACGCCAATTTCGGGTTTCCTTATGAAATAACACAGAAATGAACTGACACTGAACACACAGTTCAGTGTTACATTCTCACGGCACTTTAAAAGTTAAATTTGGAATGAAATCAACCTTTTTTATTTTGGACTAACATAAAATGTAACACCGTCGGTGGTAACACGATTTTACCGAATAACAGACCTATCTAAAAATACCGAGTTCCTACATCAGATGGCATTAAAACTGACAAAAATAAAGTTGACATTACGAGTGTTCATTGCTGTATCAAGATTCCTGGGACACCCTTCCGGGCTTACCCGGGGTTCCAAACCATAGACTGTTGGGCGTTACGTGAGGGTTTCTTAGTCGGTATGAGTCCGGCATAGCATCCATGACGGATTTTCCCTCAGGTTAAAAGAAAAAAAAATGCTGCATCAAGATTCCCGATGCACTGCCCTCACTGATATATACTTTATATAGCGATTAGTTAGATGGAATTCGTCTTGCTCCTATTTCTATGGCTTAGAGTTTAATCACATAGCTATTTTTGGTTACTCTCATTGGTCAAATCACAGTACCTATTTATTTATCTTTTCAACCATAGCGTGGTCTTAAGATATGTTTAGTTTCCAACGGTATCGTGAGTTCTACAAGTACTGGTCGTATATGTAACGAGTTTATTTTTCAGCTATTATTCTAAAAAAATAAATGACTTAGAACTTTTAATTCACAGTTTTACGAGTAGATAATTTAGTTAGCTACCATGCAAGAACATCTGTATCCGCAAAATACTATAGACATATGAAATTCTGTAGCTGCAAGCATCGCCATTCGCAGTATCCAACAAAAGCGGTCTCTAATACGATTACTTTTCGTTGGCAGTGTTTTGCTGAGCGGATCGCAGCTGTAAGTGACAACTGATTTTATAGCCTTTGAAATATGGCGCGATGGAAACTTGCAGCCGCCATGCGCCACTGCAATTTATATCATTTTCGTTTGTCCATTGTAGTATAGAAACAGTATTACTGTGGATTGAAATTGTAATTGAAATGGTTTTGTCCCTTATTGAAGTTGAAGTAGAAACATAATTCCTAGTAATATTATAAATGTAAAAGTAACTCTGTTTTTCTTTTTTCTTATTTAAACCACTTAGGTTGCAAACAAGCATACGGTCCGCGAGTTGGCTGTATGTCTGTTACCTTTCGCACCTAAACCGCTGAAGAGATTTAGTCAACATTTGGTATCTAGAGATAGTTTAAGTCCCTGGGAAGGACATAGTTTAGACTTTTAACCGACTGCGCAAAAGGAGGTTATGATTTTAAGCATTAACGATTGAAGCAGCGAGAAACAGCTTCTAATAAACGTATGTAGCGTGCAGGGTCTTCGACAAAACCTATAAAATCTAAACTTGTTACATTTATTGACCACTACACGATTCTCTTGCCTGTTTGTTAGTAAATCCTAGAAATGGGAAATTACAATGTAGTTGTAGGTTTTTGCATGTTTATTCTTTAAACTTTTCCATAAATAAAGCGATGTAGACTCCTGTTCTCGAAATAGTTCACTTGATTTTCACTAGATGACGCTGCCACACAATAAAAATGAAAAGTTCTGAATGTATTTAGAACATAAAATAAAGATGCAAGTTTGTTTTTATTCTGTTTATTACAAAATACAGTAAACCAACTAGCCTGTAACTGTACAAATTACACGTAAAGGTATCCTGTACAGTTCTAGCTCAAAGAGCGGAATGTCTACGTAACACAAAGCTTTGGGTTCCCACGTTTTCTATTTTAATTACATTTTCTCTAAATCTACATTTCATTTGTTGTGTTTAACTGGCGAGCATTGTGTTTCAGTCAGAATAACAGATGCATGTAAGCAAATACGTATTTCTCACTACATTTGTTACTTTGTACCCTTTATACATGTTTCTATTACTTTTGTTTCGAATAGTTGTCTAGGGAGAGACCTAAATTTTACAAGCATTAAATTTTTAAGTAAGCGCTTATTTCATTTTGGAGAAATTATAAGGCATACTCATGGTGAACAAATTATTCAATCATCTAGTACAAAACTTGTCCGCATTGTGTGTTTGATAACACGTACTGCCACCCGGTCAGCTATCACTTTATCAACTATCCATCTTTGCAATAGGTGCCTTTCTCTAACTGATGGGTGTTCTCGACTAAACAACTGCCCAGCAATAACTCTACCCTTAGAAAGATCAGCGAGGACTCCCAATTTATCGCACGCACACATGTGTCCTGATTTATACACACATATTAACTTGTGCGCATATATTGCCTCACAAGCGAACCATCTATTTATCGTCTAGAAACACAAAGAGGTACGTATATATATTAATATTGGCGACGTCTGGTCGGTATGTGGGTCACGCTAGGTTTACTAGCGAGTGTGGTTTATCGCCTCACTTTATTTTCATACAATCTTTTACAATAGACATAAATAGAAATAAAACTAACACAGATACACCGTTACTGTTCTGCGATCTATTTCTTTATATTATTTATTTATTAAGCTTAGTGATATAGATATCATTCTTATTGGCAGATTTGGATTTGGAAGAACAACATTTCAATAAAGTAACGCTATTATCATTGATTTTTTTAACGTATGGATAATCCTACATGGATGCTATGTCGGACTCCTACTGACTAAAAACCACACGTTCCCTGCCTATTGCCTACGGTTAGCAGCTCCGGATAAGCACTCGGAAGGATGACCCCTGGATTCCCAACAGACCTTGGCTACCACTGTGGCCTCAACTATTGGGGGGGGGGGGTTTCGAGTGCTGTCCTTCGTCTTTGGGGGGGTTGTTCAGGTGTTCTCCCGTTTCTGTCACGTCACGCTGTCGTCTTGGACCTGCTTCTGTAAGGACAGTGGGCAGCTCTCCCGCCGTCCTCAGGCTACCAGTCATGGAGGCTACCCCTTTGGAGATAAAGGCGTGACTATATGTATGTATATTTGTTAGTTTCGCACCTTACATGTCAATATGGACCCTGTCAGTCACTTCATACAAAAGGGGGAGGAAGGCATTATTATTATTTTTTATGTATAAAAGACGTATACCGAACAACGTATAATAATTAGGGTTTGCTAAGATACCTACTACATTATTTTACAGCATATTAACATTTTCTACATAGAGATAACCATTATATTGGAGAATATTTCAATTAATATTTGCCTGGTAAATTATTTTTGTTCTGCTCTCATACAATACATGGATATAATTAATTCAACCTTCGTCAGATGCAGATGTTTAAATAATTAATTAATTTGCAAATTAAGAATTAAGGTGAGTTAAAACTCAGAATACGTTAATTTGTTTATTACCTCGTAGAGAACGAACTCGTTACTAAAACAAATTGGTTTGTTAATAAAACGAAATGTGTTGATTTAAACAGAAAATTAACAGTGTTTAAAGAACAACGTTCAATTATGCAGAAGTTCGCTTTATTGAGGTATCTGACAAACTCAGATATAGTTCGCAATTTTTTACTGTTTTTAACAAAACAATACTTCAAAGGCCAATTTAAGTGAGATAAGGCAAAGAAAAAAATAGTAAGATTCAAAACAAGAATAGTTTCGAGTTCAAGCCTATTGCTGTCGCCGGGCAATTATACCAAAACAAAATCAAACGGTCATTACAGTACAAGTGGTACAAGTCCACAAATGCACTCCAAGCAACACAGTTATTACAAAGATGAAAAAGCTAAAAGTGCATGACCATGGTTCATCACCGATCTTATTAAGAAGAGTTTTTTACAGGAAGCCGTTTATATGGGCAAATATAATAATCTGGACGTTTTCTTCTTTACAATATTTTCTAATAATGACAATTTGTCAATTTTGTGACTCGCGTTTAAGTTTGGCAAATGTCATATTTGTGCATATTGTAGAATCAATACTAGGTATATAATAAAAAGAAAAACTGAAATGACAATGTATTATTTCAAGTAACCTCTCTTAATATTTATACCTACAAAAATAATGTACAAAGCACTAAACCAACTTATTTTGTAGTCAGATAATAAGCTTTACAAAAGATGAAATTGTAATTAAAAAACGATTAATAGCCAAGTATTTTAAGAATGTAACGATTATTAACAGGGGATTAACGTAGCGAGGCGATATTTCACGAGATAAGGAACCCTTTGATCTCACCGTTATGGAGTTAGGTTCATATTTTACCTTATAAAATACTGCTTAATTATAATTTTAAGGCCAAATAGAACACCAAGAGTATCTTTACTAATACTATAATCGCAGAGTTTGTACGAATTTATACTGGGATATTATTATAATCTGACATACATGTACAATTCGGTGTACTCTCGTTTTCCATAAATTCATTTGCATTAATATTGTTTGCCATAATCATCCCCGATCATAATATTTACTTGCACTATTATAATTTATACTAATAACTTTTGCCTTAACAACTCAACAGTCATAACTTTTATTTGCCATTAAATGACTTTCTATAACAACATATATCATAATAATTAGTTTCCATAAGTATCACATCTCATAATCGACTCTTGACATAATTAAAATTTGACATAATTTTGAAAATAATGCATAATATTGTTAGGTCGAAATTAATTATCGTTAACACCCCGACTCAGTGCAATCCGATCGATTTTTTAAACCACCCAGAAGTAGGAGCCCCCCGAAGCGGGGCTCCATCGAGCTTAGTTAGTAGACGCCATATGAGGTTTAGTTTTAGGTTTAATTGTAAATAAATTATAGGTGTCGTATAAATTATCTTTATTTATATTATGGTGAATAAAAGTTATGGAAAATAGCATTATTGAAAACGAAAATTATGGCAAATACATTTATGGATTTAAATTATTATGACACTTGATCGATTATGACCAATGGAATTAGTGAAAGTCATTTTATGTCATTTCACGATTATGGCAACTGAAGCGTTATGTCTAATGAAATTATGGCATTTTAAATTATGGCAAACATTAGTAAACCGTACAATTCATAGGCTTAGCTTTTTATCCCTGGAGTAAGATTCTATAGAACCACCTTGTTAATTATATTGCTTGCTATCAACCTATTCGATAAGCTCATATTTTGTGCATGAGTGGCCTAAGTTTATTGTGTTTTTGTCATAACCAATAGGTATTAGATTATTATACTGAAGTGGTCACCCAAATGCGTACTATTAACTGTACCCTCGTAAGCTTTGATAAATATCAAACCTTGACTTATTATTCTTTCAACTTTCAATTTTTTTATTTAACAAAAATTAAGACAAAAGTCAATGTAGTAATGAAAAATGTGTGTTTAATGAATTGGTCATGCAAGGTTTTCCTTTATATACAAAATTATATCTGTGTGTCTATGCTGTCCCTATTTCACTTTATGATTCAAACTCAATAGCATAGCTAAGCTACACTAACCTACGCTGATAGAAGACAGACTCATTTGCTCCCACCTGTATTATAAAAGTATCATAGTCTTGACTGCCTGTCTTTATTCGTGTGACCTACAAATGTTTATCTCAAGACATGTTCATCAAATGTCTAGAACTCCTAGCTTATATAAGCTTAAGGGGCGCATCCGCAAAAAAATGCACTTAGTATTTTGGAAATATCTAAGAACTCACTTCAATAAAGGACACTAAAATGGAGCCTTAAATTCTTAATAGATGAGACTACATTAACACCGTGCGCTTTTTACAAAATAATTATTTACATTAGAAAAAACGCCTCTCAAAGTAATTAAAAATCATCGAAATAGCAGGAATAATCAAATTGACAAAGGTCAATGATTTTAAGAGGTTTTTTCGGAAGTAAATAATTATTTTGTAAAAAGCACACGGTGTTTATGAAGTCTCATCTATTAAGATCTTAAGGTTCCATTTTAGTGTCATTTAATGAAGTGAGTTCTTTAATATTTCCAAAACCCTGAATGTCTTTTTGTGCATTTTGCGGACGCGCCCCTTAACTTGCCCTAGATAGCATATGTTTCAAAAATGTTATCTTTTTCTAAAATAATTCTAAACAATGTAAGATATAATTCTTGACAAAGCTTAAAATTCAGTAAGCAGTTCAGTATGCAAGTTGTAGATCTCCGGGAAGCCTGTCCCTGGCTGGTGGGAATTTAAAGCAGCGCCCCTTGTAATTTGTTGTTTTGTTACTGGGACAGGCCCACAGCGGGGGAAGGTGCGGGAAGAGGAGCCGGCGGGGTGAGGTAAAATGTGTTTACGTTCTGCTGTAAATTGTTGGTGCAAGAATTCAGGAAAAAAGCGCTTTTTCTTAAATTAACGCTGTGCGTCTTAAAGTTTTTGCGCGTTACTTGGGGGGCGGAGGTGTGGGTAGCAAGATTCGTTTAGCATTTGGAGAACTGTAGCTGGCAAAAAGTATTTTTGTTGTTCCGTACCCCAAGAGGGTAAAACAGAACTGTTATAGGATCACTTTGTTGTCCGTCCGTCCGTCCGCGTCCGTCGAAGGCAAGGACGGTTGGATGTACGGTACCCTCGGTGGGCGAGTAAAACTTGAACTTGTCTGGCTTTTTTAAAGGTTTTACTCATTGAAAAGCATCTAGAATCTAGTGCATAACTATTACAATTTTTATATCAAGTTCAATCTTAAGTATTTAATATCAGTTTCTATAATATTTTCACATAGTCGTCACGATTATTTACGCTGTAGTAGTGAGGCAATCAAAACAATTTTCATCTAATTTTGCTTATTAGACTTTAGCTTGATTACTCGTCGACTTAAATTCACTTTCATAAGCGGCACCTAAAGCTGCCTTGATGAAGTTTTACGTAACTTTAGCGTCGCCAGAACAGATTATGAGATTCACGAAGTTTGTCACTTAAATAAGTTCCAAAAAGTACTATTAAAGTGGTAATCGTATCGGTGGCGTAAAATTTAAAGTGCTGGGCACCATCACTGCTTATTCCGGTTGATTTTGGACTACGCTGTACTGAACTATATTAGTAAGTATAGCAAAAAATACCAGAAAACTAATAATAGATGGCCTTATGCCACAGCTAGCGTTATAGTAGATGCCATGTTAGCTATCGCGATGACGAATTAGGGGAAGTTATCGTCGGTATAGCCACGATTTTTCCAAATAATTTGACAATTTCATTTACTCAGCAATGACTCGAAAGACGAAATGTACAGCACTAATTAACTTATATGTATAACTTCAATAAAATGTTAAATTCTATTGGTTGTCAGAAAATGAAAATGGCAAGGAAAATGAAAATTTCTTTATTCATATAGTAACTTATTTGAACGTCAAAATTATTGTTTTCACATTTACCTACTGCCAGATTTGCAATGCGATAGGTAGAAACGAAAAGAAAAGAACCTTGCAATAAACTGTTAAATAAACTGTTGTTAAGACATAATAATATTATGAAACAACATTACTAACGAATTCTGGCGAACACTATTAGCAAGTCAGTTTCACAAAACAGGTAAGATTTTTATCCATATTAAAGACATAAGCTTAGTAGGTACATAGGTATCTATAAACGTTCACGGATCTTCCAAAACCATTTCGCAGCTGGCCCCTCCGCACAACTTTGAACGATACAAGTATGTACCGAACAGTTTTGGACTTCTCCCAGCAAATTGACACAGTCTTGTAAAACTCTTGTTAAGCCTGATTAAGCTTCTTCGCGAAACAGTTTGTTTGGATTACTTGAATTAATATATGGGTTTTGTTGGCGTAGTGGGTAGTGACTGTAATAAATAATATCAATGTTGACTTATTCTGGTTTTGATGGAATTATACGATATACTACTAGCGGTAACTCAGGGTTTGCCTGTGACATACTTTGAATTTCCGTTGCACGCTCACTTGCAACAATAAACTACTTTATGCAAGTCGGCCAAATTTGGAGATGGTTTGTTGGTCACTGCTCTACTTCTTTCCGCATTAGCTTGAATGCTTTATTCCACTTTAATCCATTAAACAAATCAATGGCTTAAAGTGGGCAATCAAAATTATTAAGATTTTATATTAGTAAAAGATGTTCAAATTCGGTTCTTTGTATTCCGAGATTATCGCCTACAATGTAACAAGCTCACAAAGATGATTCCAACTCTACGTAAAAGTTAATTTATACCCTGTAATGTTAGTTGAACATACAGAATGACACAGAAACAAAGTGTATATTAATATCCCAAAAAATGTAGCAAATACTAGAGCGAAGGAATGAATTTACTCGGTCATTGAACAAAGCAATCCGCTCACAATCACCCCCCTTTCCCAACCGACCACCTGAGTTATCCACCTGGTTGGTCAGTTAGGAATAAAAGTTCCTAACCACCCACCTTATGCACCTGGTTGGTCAGTTAGGAATAAAAATTCCTAACCACCCACCAGTGACTGTATAAAATAAATAATGTCCATAATGTGTACTTTATCAATATACCCACATGTCTATATGGCAAAACAAATGAAGATCGACAAAACAAATGAAAATCGACAAAACAAATGAAGATCTACAAAACAAATGAAGATTGACAAAACTTATAAGGATCGACAAAACAAATGAAAAACGACAAAACAAATGAAGATCGACAAAACAAATGAAGATCGACAAAACAAATGCAGATCGACAAAACAAATGCAGATAGACAAAACAAATGAAGATCGATAAAACAAATGCAGATCGACAAAACAAATGAAGATCGACAAAACAAATGAAGATCGACAAAATAAATGAAGATCAGCAAAACAAATGAAAATCGACAAAACAAATGACGGTCGGATAAACAAATGCCGCCCTCCGGCACGTTAAGTCTTATTCCCGGAATGTCCAGTCGGTTCATTACGTCTATTTCCCTAAATGTTCATTTCCCTGATAGTCTATTTCCCTGAATGTCCACTTCCCCGATAGTCCACTTCCTTGAACGTTCATTCCCTGATAGTCCAATTCCCTGAACGTCCAAATCCGATCGGATAAACAAATGACTATCGGCAAAACAAATGACGATAGAAAAAACATATGCAGATCAATAAAACAAAAGACTATAAGCAATTTGATAAAATCAAAAATACTTGCAGCCATATTTAGTAATCTAGATGCGTTTGCCATTAAAAAAAATAGGTGCAAGCAAATCTCGACCTTAATGACACTTCTCTAAAAATGTGCTTTTAGGCGTTTATAGACATCACTGATCACGAATATATGAAAAATAAATAAATATTATGCATGTTCATAAGGTCGAAATTTGCTTGCACCCATTTTTTGTAATCTAGATGCTAACACCATTAAAAAAAATAGGTGCAAGCAATTCTCGACCTTATGAACATGCATTATATTTATTAAATTTTTACATATTCGTGATCAGTGATGTCAATAAATGCCTAAAAGCACATTTTTAGAGAAGTGTCATTAAGGTCGAGATTTGCTTGCACCTATTTTTTTTAATGGCAAACGCATCTAGATTACTAAATATGGCTGCAAGTATTTTTGATCTTATCAAATTGCTTATAGTCTTTTGTTTTATTGATCTGCATATGTTTTTTCTATCGTCATTTGTTTTGCCGATAGTCATTTGTTTTGCCGATCGTCATTTGATTATCCGACCGTCATTTGTTTATCCGACCGTCATTTGTTTTGCCGATTTTCATTTGTTTTGTCGACTTTCAGTTGTTTATCTTACTTTCATTAATTGTTTAGTGATCTTCATTTGTTTTGCCGATCTTCATTTGTTTTGTCGATCTTCATTTGTTTTGACGATTTTCATTTGTTTGTCGATCTTCATTTGTTTTGTCGATCTTTATTTGTTTTGTCGATCTTCATTTGTTTTGCCATATAGACATGTGGGTATATTGATAAAGTAGACATTATGGACATTATATATTTTATTCAGTCACAGGTGGGTGGTTAGGAATTTTTATTCCTAACTGACCAACCAAGTGCACAAGGTGGGTGGTTAGGAACTTTTATTCCTAACTGACCAACCAGGTGGATAACTCAGGTGGTCGGTTGGGAATAGGGGGCGAATACGTTACGGACCACGAGGTCGTGTGTTGGATTCCCGTCACGCTACAAACATTTTTGTGTATTCTATATTATTAGTCTCGAGAGACTTCCCATGTAATGTGATGTACAAAAAAGAAGTATTTAAGTATTAATATCCGATTTCCAGCTGCCATAACACAAACAGATTAATCCTAGCTTACTTTGGAATCGTATAGAGCTGTGTAAAAAACGGTGGCAAATAAAAAACAAGCGTCAATAGCTGACAAACTGCAGTTCAATAATTACAGAAACAGGAAATAGGAGTCTGGCAACACAATCGAACTGTCAAAAATTTTAGCTCTCTAAAAATATTTTTAAAATTAATTAGATAATTAGTATTTAAACAATTTTAAACCAACTAAAACCAATATCATCACATTAATAGTGTCCTAAAATAGTCAGATAATTTAATAAAAGTGTTCTGTCCGTGTATTTTGGTGTAAAAAGTGACGAGTCAGGTACCCGGTTTTTTCGAATGTTGAATGTTTTCTTTTTCACGTAAATACATACTAAATCGACTGTTTCTCGTGAGTAGAATTATTATACTTGTATAAGCGTTTACTCGACGTTGACGACGGTCGGTGTATTTGCGTAAGTACATAAAAATATTAAGTATAATTTTATTGCCGGTACATACATAACCTTGTTACTTCTTACCATAAACTGTACAAAGAGCTCCATCATCAATATAATTCGCGTTTAATTGCACTTACTTATTAATAATATGAATACCCGTAGTCGCAGAGCTCTCGGCCGCCAGCAGGAGGAAACCAAACTTCAGTTGGTGTTGCTGGAGCTTAAATCTAAAACAGAGCTCTGTGAACAGTTGGAGAAGGAAAGAGAAGAGAATGAAAACTTATTGATAAACGCTTTGAATGACACAAAAAAATTAAAATGCGAATTATCAAAACTTCATGTTAGTTATGATGACATTGTTGCGGAGCGGGACCACCTTCAGTCAATAGTAGATAGGTTCCAAGAGTGCAGTGACGAGTATGAGAAAACTTTGAGGAGGACTACCTTTCTGGAACAGGAGCTAAGGGATGCCCAGGGACAGATCTCACACCTGGAAGAAGCTGCTGAGAAAGTTACTGCTCAACAAACTGATAATCTTTATAGTGAGTTAATGAGTGGTATCCCGCAGTTTATTCCTTCTGCAAATTCTCAAAACCTGGACTTGACTACTATAGATCTTACAGGTGACAGTCCATATCAACAGGACAAGTCGGTTTTGTTTTGCAGCAGAAATAAACTAAAAAAATATCTTAGAATTAAAAAGTTTATACAAAAATCAAAAAAGCAATTAAAACTGCATAAAATGTTAATCAAGAAGTGTAAAAATATAGGTTCTTGTTTAAAATTTAGAGAACAAGCTAAATTGTCAATGTTAGAGCTGCAACAAAGCCATTTAAAATATTGCACTGACACACAAAAATTAGAATCAAAAATACAAAGTTTGCAATTTGAGCTACAATATATGACTAAAAAATATGAATGGTCCCTTAAGGACTTTACTAAATGTTCTTTAACCATAGATAAGGTACTCAAAACATCAAATGATAACACTGAGCGCCTTAATTGTTTCCTAAATGACCACTCGTGCAATATTAACTGCCCTAAAGCAATTGAGCCGGTGGAGGCTCAGGGCGAACCGGTTACCGCTGAGCCCCTAGCTCCCATTACCATGTGCTCACCCAGTACATCAGTGGATATATTGTGTGACAGTGTAAATAATAGTAATAGTTGTACTAAATTAATTGTATTTAGTGATGATATTGGTACCAATCTTAGTTCATTTTTAAAACAAAACTTAAATTCAAGTTATTACTTGGTTATTAATAATTGCTATCCGGGTGCTTCATTAAGTGATATTATGCAAAAGATAATAGAATATAAATTTGACGCTAACAGTAAAATAATAATTTTCTGTGCAAACAGGGGCAAAATTAGCAATGATGATTTGTCCCTGTACATGAATTACATCTTAAACTTAAATGCCATACAAGTTGTAATGTTCACACTTCCATTTATAAAAGGTGTGCCAGATTCGGAAAATTCATTTAGATATAAGATGAATTTACGTTTAAACTTAATAAGTCAGTATAATAATAAATTTAATGTAATTGACTTTAATTCTGTATTTGACACAAATTTGTCACATAGCAAGTATAAAGTCTATAATAATCACAAGGGTAGGTATTGTCTACCCAATTATTATAAAAGACAAATAGCAAGTTTGCTATTCAGTTATTTTTACTCTTTAGCCAAAAACTTGGCTGACAAAACTGCTTTATTTGAGCAGAGTAGATTTAGGACTTTGGAATCTGTTCCAAGTAATTTAAATTAACTTCTGTGACAACAGAGGAATTACCCTCTAGCCAAAATTGTAAATTGATAGAGTTGAATTTAATTGCAAACCATAACTATATCGGAAACTGTCCTCCGAACAAAACTAAATTTAAAAATGTAAATTATATCAGCCTGGTGCATTATAATATTGCAACATTAACGCAGGTCAAAGAGTTTGAATTGGAGCTGTTCATGAGCTCAGAAAATATTGAAATTGTTTGTCTTACAGAGCATATGCGTAAGGAGTATGAGCTCATGTTCAGTTTCAGTAGTCACCGGGTTGGTAGTGCGTTCTGCAGGGTCAACACAACACGGGGGGGTTCGTTGATTTTATTAAATAAGAAATTAAAGTATAAGGAACGGAAAGATGTTGTGTCCCTCTCTGTAGAGTGTACAGTTGAAATATCATGCGTAGAATTGGAGCAATTCATAGTAGTATGCGTGTATAAACCTGGAGTCTCACCCTTTTGTGAGTTTGAGGAAATAATGGATAAAGTGCTATTTAAACTTGGAAAAACTAATAAACACCTAATAGTGTGCGGTGATTTTAATGTTAATATACTTATAAATACGCGTCAGACCAATGATATCTTAAATTTATTTAAATCACACAATCTCACTAACTTATTTTTAGAGCCTACTAGATATTGTGATACAACAGCTACTTGTCTGGACAATATATACAGTGATATGTTGCCAGAAAGTAAGAGTATTATAAATAAGATAAAATCAGATCATACTGGGCAAATAGTATCTTTCAAGATCACAAGAGAAAAAGTTAAAAGACGTAAAATATTATGTAGACCAGTAACTGGTGGCCGCTTGGAACGTATGCGAGTTGGACTTTGCAATAAACTTCCATTTTTAGACACTGGCTTAGATCCAAATGTAAGTTATAAGTTATTTTTTGATTCCTTTTACAATGAATTCAACTCCATATTCAAGTCTAAGGAAGTCACAATCGGTGACAGGCCAGCCTTCAGTGAATGGGCCACTGAGGATATACATAAAAGTAGATTAAAACTGTATGAACTATACTCAGAAAGACAGCTTAATAGAACAGATGAATTTCTAACTTATGTTAAAATTTATTCAAAAAAGTTTAAAGCAGACTGCTTAGCGGCCAAAAGAAAGTATATAAGTAATAAAATTATCAATAGTGTAGACAAAGTTAAATCTACTTGGAAAATAATTAACGCAGAAAGAGGCCAAGCAAAATCAAATGATAATAATTTTAAACTTAAAGTAAATGGTAACATAATTACAACAGATGCCGAAGTCGCTAACGAATTTGAACAATTTTTTTCTCGTATTCCAGTAGATTTGACCAGAGCCCTAGGTTCTTCTACCCCAATAGCAGAATCCTTGTTAAAAGCAAATGTTCCTTGCTGTAATGAAATATTCAAATTCAGTAAAATTAGTTTACACACTATCATAAAAACTTTTAAATCTTTAAATATTAAGAAAACGGCTGACCTCTGGGGAATTTCTGTACATTTAGTTAATTCGTTAATTGAAATGGTTGCTCCTGAATTATCAATAATATTTAATAATTGTGTTGATAGTGGTGTGTTTCCTGACTTAATGAAGTTTAGTAAAATAACTCCTCTGTTTAAATCGGGTAGCACCTCGGATCCGTCCAATTTTCGTCCTATTTCTGTACTACCCACGTTTAGTAAAATCTTTGAAAAGGTAATGCTTAATCAAATGCAAAATCATTTTAATACAAATAAACTATTCCATACTAAACAATTCGGTTTCACGCGCGGTCGGTCTACCACGGATGCTGGAATCAAATTATTAGAGTATATATATGAGGCCTGGGAGGAGTCGTATGATGCTTATGGTGTATTCTGCGACCTATCTAAGGCCTTCGATTGCGTCCAGCATCAGACTTTAATTAAAAAACTTGATCATTATGGGATCCAGGGGACGGCCTTGGATTTAATTAGTTCTTACCTAAGAGATAGAGTACAGAAAGTAGTTATAAATGGTAAACAGTCACATGGTTCTGCTGTAACAATGGGGGTGCCCCAGGGTTCAATTCTGGGACCTTTTCTATTTTTAGTGTACATAAATGATCTCCCTCACCTTATAAGAGACGATCACGAGGTAGTTTTGTTTGCTGATGACACATCTTTAATATTTAAAGTTGAACGTGGACAACGCGATCTTGACGAAGTAAACAATGCCCTCTCTAGGGTAGTCCACTGGTTTAACGCAAATAATTTATTGTTAAATGAAACTAAAACAAAATGTATTAGATTCACCTTGCCAAATGTTAGGCTCGTTAACACCAGTATTAAGATTAGGGATGATCAAGTAGAATTGGTCGATGAAACTGTCTTTCTGGGCATAAAGTTAGACTCCAACTTGCAGTGGGGGCCTCATATCGAGAAAGTCTCGGGCAGACTGAGCTCTGCAGCCTATGCCGTTAAAAAGATCCGACAACTGACAGACATTAGAACAGCGCGTCTTGTCTACTTTAGCTATTTTCACAGTGTCATGACCTATGGCATACTATTATGGGGTAACGCCGCCGACATCGAATCTATCTTTGTGTTGCAGAAAAGGGCTGTCCGGGCTATCTATGGTATGGGGATTCGGGAGTCATTAAGAGAAAAGTTTAAGGATATCAACATACTTACTGTGTATTCACAGTACATATATGAAAACTTATTATATACTCATAAAAATAACAGTAAATTTATTAAAAATAGTGATATCCATAATCTAAACTTAAGAAATAAGAATAAATTGGCTGTACCTAGATTTAGGCTTAATAAAATAAGCAATTCTTTTGCGGGCAATTGTATTCGAATGTACAATACATTGCCGACAGCCATAACAGGTTTGTCAGTTAATAAATTTAAAAAACTAATAAAACTTAAATTGTGCCAGAAAGCTTATTATAGCATTAAAGACTTTCTAGAAGACAAGGCTGCCTGGCAGTGACACGAATTGCTCCTTTCTACATTAAAAAAAACTGTATTAGATACTAAGATACTAGAAGAGAAGGGACCAGACTGAGTTTCTTGGGGTGTTCTTCTCAGTCTGTAGTATTTCCGAACCCCCGGTAGAGTCACAAAAATTTTGACAAACATAAATAATTTTTTAAAAATTTCAAAGGGAATAAATTTTATTTTATTTTTTTATTTTATTTTATTTTACAGAAACCATTTAGTTTCTTATTGAAACGGTGCAATTCCTGCCAAGACTGCGTCGCAATTGTTTTATTCTCCGTGATGAATGAATGGCCTGATTAAATGGGAGCAGAAGACAGCTGTCCTCATCGTATAGTTAGTATAGTTCACAGTAGTTAATTGAGCTTTATAGAATCCAAAGATCTACTTTAGGTTTTAAATAATTGAACTGATTGTTTTCGAATTACTCCCAATGCCTTTTTCGTTTGATCCTTTCACTTGTTCTTACAAAGAAGCTCAACTTGGCTCCAGAAAACACTGTAAAGTCTCTGCCTACCTAAATAATAAAAAATAGATGTCAAATCAAATCAAAGTAAATAAATGTTATGGAACAGTACATTAGTGGTGTTATTCAATATGTGCAGTAGGTTCCACCAAGTGCCATCAACCAACAGCATAAAAATACCCTAAATAATATTTAACATACATACATACATATAATCACGCTTGTCTCCCATCGGGGTAAGCAGAGACTATGGCTTTCCACTTGCTACGATCCTGACATACAACTTTCGCTTCTTCTACTTTCATAACTGTTTTCATACACGCTCGCCGGTTAAGGGTACTCTTGACCTTGCCTTTTTCCAGAACGTCTCTGATTTGATCGGCATGCGTACGCCGAGGTTTACCCCTACCAGTTTGCCCATTCATTCTCGCCTCATAAATCTGCTTTGTCAGTCTATTCTCATCCATTCTTTCCACGTGTCCAAACCCTTTTTCGATCTTAGTCACTACATCTTCTGTTATACCACATTTTTCCCTTATCACGCTATTTCTTTTTTTGTTCATTAAAGTCATTCCAGCTATACTTCGCGGACTTCTCATTTCCACTGCATTAATTTTGCTTTCATGCTTCTTCTGCCATACCCAACTTTAACTACCATACATAAGTGTAGGGATGAGCACTCCCCTATGTACAGCCAACCTGGCCTTCTCAGACACATTTTGACTGCTCATAAAGGTGTACATAGCCCCATTCACTTGATTTCCTGCCAAAACTCTTCGCTCAATATCCTGGTCACACTTTCCATCCCTTACAAATTTGGAACCCAAGTATACAAATTCTTTTACCTGTTCCACTCTTTGCCCTTCAATGAAGATTGAGCAATTCGTCATACTTTCTTCTCTTTCAAAAACCATAACTTTCGTCTTGTTTACATTAACTTTCATTCCTCTACTTTTTAGAGCCTCATTCATACTATTAACCATCAGCTGCAATTCCTCCGCTGATGATGCTAATATCACCTGATCATCAGCGTATAGGAGGCATTTTGACGGTCAGTTCATTAATTTTTAAACCATACATACTCTCTTGCAGTTCTTTCAGACAACTATCCATGTATAGATTAAACAGCCACGGAGACGCTACACAACCCTGTCTCACACCCTTTTCAATGTGAAAGAAGTCCGTGCAGGCCCCGTTGATCCTGACACAAGCACTAGAACCCTCATAGAGAGACCTCAGTGCCCGTATCAAGTGGCTGTTCACTCCATACATGGACAATATTGACCACAGTTCATTCCTCACCACTCTGTCATAGGCCTTTTCCAAGTCCACGAATATGCAATAGACCTTTTGACTTTTAGCCAAAACTTTCTCAGCTACGCATCGTAAGGAAAAGACCTGATCCGTACATCCCCTTCCTTTCATAAATCCTGCTTGCACATCCCACATTTTTCCTTCAGTTTCATTCATCACTCTTTTTATCAACACTTTTGCATACAATTTGCCAACGATGCTGAGCAAGCTTATGCCGCGGTAGTTTTTGCACTCTTGCTGCGACCCTTTTCCTTTGTAAAGCGGCACAATGACAGCTTTACACCATTCTGCTGGTACTCTGCCACTTCGCCAACAAAAGTTAAAAAGGCGGTACAGCTGGCAAGCTACCACGCCACGTCCACTATTTAACGGTGTATCAAATAATTAAAAGAAAATATACGTATTCAATATTTTGAAAGATTTCTTATATTTGCCGCTACTCCAAACTGTAATGTACTTAGCAAATCTTGTTAGAGCCTTATTTCGTGATACCTAACCAGAATGGGCAACTGTGAGCACCGTAACTATCGACAGCCCAGTAACTAGGCCTCGACACGCAACACGCGAAGGAGTGATGTAGCTTTTTTTATTACATTTTATGTGGTTGCTACGAGTAGAAGCGATTTTCATTTGACCTCACAGCCCCTCTCATTTCCTCCTCTGTCTCTAAGCAGCTAAGAAATTAGTGAGGTTATTTGGTAGTATAAAAAAGATAAATAAATAGATAAGATAGATAGACAAGCACACGGGCCACCTGAAGAAGTCTTAGTTTTACATAGTTGATTAGTTTTTGGATTCAATTCGATACTGTGAATTAACACTTTTCTAGGGTCGACACGTTCATAGGCTGTCGTAACCACCGGTCCTTCTGGTAGGGCGTATGCTTGTCTACCACCTCAGTGGTATAAAAAAATACTTGCTGGGTGTAAACCTACAAGGTAATTTTTTTTTTTTTTTTTTTTATACCACTAAGGTGGCAGACAAGCATACGGCCCACCAGGAGGGCTGGTGGTCACCGCAGCCTATGAACGTTTGCAACACCAGAGGCGCCACACTCGCGCTGCCGACCCTGTGAAAACCTTCTTAGACCCCTTTTGAAGAACCCCATACTGTAGGCGTTTGGGAAAACCGAGGCAGGAAGATCATTCCACAACCTAAGCGTGCGCGGAAGAAATCCCCTATCGGATCTAACCGTGCTCGAACGCTCCGGACGTAGGGTGTGAGGATGAAATCCCATTCTATGGCGAGCGGTGCGATGATAGAACGTAGCCGTGGGCATCATGTCAAACAATTCCTCAGAGCAGATACCATTGTACAGGCGGTAGAACACGCATAAGGAGGCAAAGTCTTTCCTGTCGCAAAGAGGTTCAACACCACCAGTCAGTAAAGGATCGTTGACAACTCTCACAGCTCGCCTCTGCACCGAGTCAAATGGACGAAGCTGATATTCAGGTGCCCCCGCCCAGAGGTGACAGCAGTACTCCATGTGTGGCCGCACTTGTGACTTATAGAGAAGCAGTGTTTGCGCCGCAGTAAAGTACCGCCGCGCCCTGTTGAGCACACCGAGCTTCTTGGACGCTAGCTTAGCCTTGTCCTCCAAATGACTGCGGAACTGAACGTCACTGGAGATGTCAACACCAAGGATCCCTATACTTTTAGAGATGGAAAGAGATGTGCCCTGGAATTTCGGCGCTACAGTAATTGGGGCTTTCTTAGCGGAGAAGAAACACGCCTGTGTCTTGAAGGGGTTGAACTGGACAAGATTTTGTCTACCCCAATCGGACACTCTAGTAAGAGTAGCCTCGATTTCAGACACAAGCTGTTCACGACTTTCTTCCACTGCGTCCCGAGAGATACCGGGGCGGCCTGTGTAACAAGTGTCCCCCGTACTGTCGTCTGCATAACAATGAATGCCGTCAATAGACAACATGTCATTGATATGCAGCAGAAACAGAGTAGGGGACAACACTGAGCCTTGCGGTACTCCAGCGTTAATGGCCATGCAGTCAGAACAGCTGCCGTCGACAACAGCCCTGATGCTTCTACCGGCCAAAAAGCTGGACACCCATCCGCATAATCTTTCGGTCAGTCCGTAGGAGGGCAATTTATTAAGAAGACCACGGTGCCAGACCCGGTCAAAGGCTTTAGAAATGTCGAGGCTCACTGCTAGAGCCTCGCCCTTACTCTCGATAGCCGTCGCCCATCGGTGTGTGAGGCACACGAGAAGATCGCCCGTCGAGCGACCGTGACGGAAACCGTACTGCCGGTCATTGAGCAGGTCGTTTTCCTCAAGGTACCTCAGGAGCTGTGTATTAATTACACGCTCCATCACCTTAGACAATAGGGAAGTGACGGCTATAGGCCTGTAATTGGCCGGGTCGGTTCTATCACCCTTCTTGGGCACAGGATGCACATACGCGATCTTCCACGACGCCGGGACTTGTCGCATAGAATATGAAAGCGTGAAAAGACGTGTAAGTACCGGACACAACTCTGGACCACACTGCTTAAGTACCACCGCGGGTATACCGTCCGGCCCACTCGACTTATGAACGTCCAGAGAACGAAGCTCCCGTCGGACGTCCCGCTGCGTAAATTTAACTTCCGGCATGGAAGTTCCACACCACGGAACGTCCGGCGGCACAGCACCCCCGTCGCTCATGGTCGAGTTAGCGGCAAAGAGAAAACCCAAAAGGTCGGCCTTCTCCCCGGCACTCTGGGCCAGACTACCGTCGGGTTTAAGCAACGGTGGTAAACCTGACTGACAGAAGTTTCCCTCGGCAGCTTTGGCAAGCGACCAGAATTCACGACTCCCTGAAGGGTACCCTGCTAGCCGCTCACCAATTCTGCCGACGAAATCGAATTTAGCCCTGACAATTGCTCTCTTTCTGGCCCTCGAGGCGGCATTTAATTTGCGTTTCACCTCAGAGATGTTTGGATCTGAATTTGCACGAGCCGTGGTCCAGGCTCTGTAGGCAGATTCTTTTAGCATCAAAGCTTCTCTGCAGAGCCGATTGAACCACGGTCGCTTTTTTGCTCCTACAGGGATCCAGCGGTTAGGAATGTAGCACTCCATGCCCTCCAAGATCCCCTCAGCGACTGCTGCAGCGCAGGAATCCAGATCGTCTGAGGCAAAACAAAGCCGCCTCCACGGGTACGACGCGAAGAACTCCCGCAGTCCATCCCAGTCTGCTGACTTATAGTGCCACACATGTCGCCACTCCTTGGGCCGAGGTGGTTCAGGCCTTGCGAGTGGCACATGCGCCCGAATGATACAGTGGTCCGACGATCCGAGCGGAGCATCCACTGAGACGTTGTATCCATCCGGACGCGTTGTCAGCAGGAGGTCCAGCAATGCACTATGCTCGTTCTCCTTGTCTGGTATCCTCGTATGGGATTTTTCAATATTGGGACCATACTTGCGCACGGAGTGCGTTACCGCGCGCCGCCGGTACACCAGGTTCCGCCGGAGGCATCGCCGCCCAGACGATGCGGCAGCCCGAGAGACGTAGCTCTACGATGGTTTTTTTGGGTCATTAATTTCCAAACCTATCTCCATTGTCTGTGGTTCGGGAGAGCTATGTCGCACATCTGCGATGCTGCGATGCCCAGGGCTAGGCCCAGACCGGCGAGAAAACAGGTGTACTGGTGGACGCCGAAAATCGCGCAATTG
This sequence comes from Miltochrista miniata, assembly GCA_933228765.1. Lineage (NCBI taxonomy): Eukaryota > Metazoa > Arthropoda > Insecta > Lepidoptera > Erebidae > Miltochrista > Miltochrista miniata. Next base: position 1,479,820 of record OW121770.1, read on the forward strand.
CGCACGGAGTGCGTTACCGCGCGCCGCCGGTACACCAGGTTCCGCCGGAGGCATCGCCGCCCAGACGATGCGGCAGCCCGAGAGACGTAGCTCTACGATGGGTACCCTCTTGGCCTCCTTGTGGCCAAGAGGGTCCTCCAGACGGCCATCAAGCGGTCCAAAAAATTGGGCCGCGAAGAGCTGTTGGAGACTCTGGAGCGGAACCCGTGGGGGCGCCCGTACCTTATGGTAAGAGGCAAATTACGCCCTAAGGCGCCCCCACTGACTCAGAGTCTCCAGCCGGAGCGGCTAGAGGAGGACCTGGACTCTTTGTTTCCGTCGAGAGCGGAGGAACACGTTCCTCCGCGCATGGCTCCGTCTCAGGCGCCCAACGCGGAAAACAGCGAGAACGACGTGCCCGTAGTCACCGAGGGTGAGTTAGGGGCGGCTGTACTGCGGCTTTAATCCCGCAGAAACACCGCCCCTGGACCCGACGGCATTCCAGGCCGAGCATGGGTCCTTGCTCTCGAGGAACTTGGGCCTCGACTAATAGGGCTCTTTAGCGCATGCCTCGAAAAAGGCCAGTTTCCCAAGGTATGGAAGACCGGGAAACTGGTCTTGATTCGAAAAGCGGGGCGGCCGGCAAATTCCCCTTCAGAGTACCGGCCGATCGTGTTGCTCGACGAGGTGTGCAAGCTCTTTGAGCGCATTATTGCACAACGCCTCGTCGGGCACCTCACACGCGTGGGGCCTGATCTGGCGGATAGCCAATTTGGCTTCCGTCAGGGGCGCTCCACGGTGGACGCGATCATGCGCATTAGAGGCCTGACGGAGGAAGCAGTCTCTCAGGGTGAGGTGGTGGTGGCGGTGTCTCTTGACATCGCCAACGCCTTCAACACCCTGCCCTGGAGCTGCGTAAGGGAGGCGCTGATTTACCATGGAGTGCCTCCCTACCTCCGTCGTATTGTCGGGGCCTATCTCTCCGAGAGGGCCATAACTTACCCGAGCTGGCTAGGGCCGGGTCGGCGGGATGTGTCGTGCGGTGTTCCACAGGGATCGGTATTTGGGCCGCTCCTGTGGAACATCGGTTACGACTGGGCGCTGCGTGGTCCGTTGCTCCGAGGGGTCAGCGTAACTTGTTACGCCGACGACACCCTCGTTACGGCGCGGGGAGCAACGCACCGTGACGCAGCACTAAAGGCCACGGCAGGGGTTGCTCAAGTCGTGGGTCGGATTCGGCGGCTGGGTCTCGAGGTCGCCCTTCACAAATCCGAGGCTCTGTGCTTCCACGGACCTCGGAAGGGGCCACCTGCGGGGTCCAGCCTGCGTGTAGGGGGCGTCAGCATCGGCATCGAGCCTTCGATGATGTATCTGGGGCTCGTACTCGATGGCCAGTGGAACTTCGGACATCACTTCCGAAGTTTGGTCCCAAAACTGAGGGGGGCATCAGCCGCACTAGCGCGACTGATGCCCAACATCAGGGGACCCAACGCTCCCTACAGGAGACTGTACCTGGCGATCGTGCGAAGTATGGCCCTATACGGGGCCCCCGTATGGGCGGAGACCCTGACGGCCAGCAATGTGGCTAGACTGCTGAGCCCGCAGAGGACGATGGCCATCAGGGTAATAAGGGGATATCGCACGATCTCCGGTGAGGCGGCATGTCTCCTAGCTGGGACCCCTCCATGGGACCTGGAAGCGAGAGCCCTTGCGTCACTGTTTAGATGGCGCAAGGAGGCGCTTGAGCGGGGCCAAAGGCCTGCGTCTCAAGAAATCGAGGTCCAGCGATCCCTGCTCCACCAGGAAACCGTGGAGACATGGAAGGTACGACTTGAGCAACCAAAGGGGGGATTCGCCACAATCGCAGCCGTCAGACCGGTCATGGACGAGTGGCTGGAGAGGCGACACGGTGCTCTCTCCTACCGGTTGACACAGACACTTGCCGGACACGGTAGCTTCGGTAGGTATCTGTGGCGAAAACACCGGGAAACCACGGCCGAGTGTCAGCACTGCGAGGACCGCAGCGATGACACGGCGCTCCACACGCTGGTGGAGTGCACAGCGTGGGCGCAACAGCGCCAGGTCCTCGTGGTGGGTCTGGACGTGGAAACTCTCTCGCTCGAGACCATGGTGCGAGCCATGCTCTCCAGCGGGAGTAAATGGGACTGCGCCGCCTCTTTCTGCGAGCAGGTCATGCTCGTGAAAGAGGCGGCGGGGCGGGAACGGGAGAGAACTCTCCCACCCGAGTACCGCAGTCGGCGGCTCGGGCGCCGCAGGAGCAGGCCCATGACGGCAGCGTGACGTGAGGAACTCACGAACACCCCCACTTAGAAGCGGGATCACACCCGAAACCCCCAAAGACGCGGGATAGCACCCGACCCACCCCCTGAGCGTGGCCGCAGTGGCGGCCGTGGGTCTGTTGGGAGTCCTGGGACATCCTTCCGAGGGCTTACCCGGGGCACCCAACCATAGGCTGTTGGGCGTTACGTGAGGTTTTTTAGTCGGTAGGAGTCCGGCATAGCATCCATGAGGATTTTCCCTCACGTTAAACAAAAAAAAAAAAAAAATCTCCATTGCCTAGTTATGGTAAGATTCTGACTGTAACGGATTTCTATATTGTTTTCACAATCTCAATTTTAAAAGTTATAACAAAGCAGAAATAAAGTAAAGAAAAGGAAATCCCCAAACAGGGCAAAACTTTAACCCCCAATAAAAGAAATATCTCATTAAATCCCAGCAAAACTTTAAGGCTGTTCCAAAAACATTTTAAATTCCGAAATTAGGTTACAAATAAATCGGCAATCGGCAAAACAATCAGCGATATCCGACGGCTATTAGTCCGATGTTGGCACAGGGGGGGGGGGGGCTAGTAGGGAGGCAATTAATCTTGCCCGGGAAGTGGGTGGGTGCAAAAGCTGTCGGCAGCACGCCAACACAATCAGCACAACTAGAAATATTCGATGTGTGAATTTTGGGTGTTTTTAATATCAATGTGCTTAGTGTTTTTTTAGTGAACAGGTTGATTATAAGCAACACCCGCAGCTTCGCTCTTTTTAGGTTTAGTTACCGTTCCCGATTCCCATGGGAACTTATATCGCGTGAGCTAAATCCGTTTAGTATTTGTGTTGTGTGTTGACGATTACATTTGATACTAGTGAAATGATGCATAAAATCAACGTGTACCTATGTGTTTGTAGACTATGTTTGATTTTATGGAATTATTATAATAACTGTTCCACATAACACGTAGCAAGCTCAACATTACCTCGACAAATATCACAAAATGTATCAATTTCAGACAAAGGAATATCATATAAACTTAGCTAATATCAGCTCACAAATTCATAAGTTATCAATAAACGTGGCACGTGTGATTCTGTCTTGAGCACACACTTGTTGTTTTAGAGGGAAATTAATATTAAGTTCAAGTAAATATATATATTTAACAAATTCATCGTATAAATAGCATACTAGCTGATGTCCGCAGCTTCGACTGTTCCGAATAAATTTAATTCCCGTTCCTGAATCTCTAGAGAACATATTCCAGGGATGGGATCGCGGCTTTTACTTACATCCACCGACTGCGACGTTTCGAACACATTGCAGCGTCCGTGGTCGCGGTTGGACTGGTGCATGTAAGTATAGAGTAGTCTTGTGGACTTTGAAATTTAAAGCTAAGCTGAAGCGAAACGAAATTAAGATATTTTGAAGGCCAATAACATAGCTTAATTAAATTTCAAGCCACTTATTATGGGGCTTGAACGTATTTAACAGCAGTTACCATAACTTGGTTTCAGACTATTATGTATCCCTGTAGCAACTTTGAGCTCGATCCGTTCCGCCGTTAGAGCGTGCTTGAGTGATAAACGTCTAATCATGTTTACAAACTTTTAATTTTATAATATTGGTAGAGTTTCCCTCTCAACTATTGTAGTAGTGGAAACATATTGTGGTACGAGGCTCATTTAGAACTCGACTGGCGTGTTTATTCGCGTTGATCAACTTTAGAGACTTTGTAACTATTTTCATTTTGTGTTTCAGTGTGTGGTGAGTGGGTCATTTAAGAATTTTATGATTGTTTTCTAATATTTTGGGATAGTTCTAACTATTTCTGCTCTAAAAACGTTGAAACCGATAAATATTTTTACATCCATATATTTGCCCTAAAAATCGATAAATATTTATATAGGTAGTATATAGTATATAGGTAGTAGTAGGTATATAGGCATACAATTAATATGAAAATAAAAGATATACTGCAAACTTGCTGCCGACTTCACTTTCAAATGATATTTGTACTTGCAATATATTTTGAAATTACTAAAACATTTTAGCTAGTAGCTTTTCCACGTATTTACTTTGCAAGCTATGTCGACGACTATAGTTCTTTGATGAATGTCCTCATTCGAAGTGTCCCTCGATGGGGTTCCAAACGTAGCGAACTCGAAAGCCCATTAGCTGACTTGAAGGGATTGGGCTAGTCCCCACTGAAAGTGGCCATGTCTCAGTACCTTGAGCTACTTATGGAATACAAATCAGGTATATCGTATATTGCAACATGAATCATACATTAAAATGCAAGTATACGTTTAGAGCAGAGTTCAATGTTGAGCGAATAAGGCTTTGAATAAAGGATAATGCTAGGGGTTATTGAACTTTTTTTATTACCTACACGTGAGGAAGTATATTTTATACTGTTAATTCCAATGAAATCACACCCTTGGGGCCCGTCATCAGGCAGTATAAACTCAAATTACGCAATAATACTAAAAAAAGGTTGCTAGCCCGTTAGGTACCCTATATTTTTTAAACACGCATATTGTTTTTGAATAATTTGTGATGTTGTTTCAATACCAGCGCCGCATTAATTTTGCAGAAACATTTTTATTTAGGTTAATTAATCATGCGTCAAATCGCTCACGACTCCATTTCTGCAATCAAAGTTATTTATTTGCTTAACCCATAATTTGTAGATTAATCTCCTACATTTAATACAGTACCCTCTGTTGTGATAACCTAGGTACACTAACATCAAAGCTCACTTCCAGATTAATTAATTAATCATTCGCATACCTGCATAATGGCTGACACACTTCAAGTAATTTCATTATTAAATTCATAAATTGTTGGATTACAAAATCAATAATATATAATGGCACACAATGAATACGCCACGCCACGACACACTCTCTGATTTATGAACGCTAACGCCTTATTGTTATTCCAACCACGACTTCGATTGTGAATCAATTGTGTTCAAATTAAGATAAAATGTGAATTAACTTCCCTTGTTTTTGGCACTATCTCACACTGAATATAATATTCATATTTCACATCTTATATACTTATATTATTGAGAGGAATGATTTTACAGTTTGTATGTATATTTGCAACAAATAGGCTCCGAAACTACTGCACCGATTTGAAAAATTATTTTACTGTTTGTAAGCTACACTGTACCCGGATAACATAGGCTATATTATATTCCTCTATTCCCACGGAATCGGGAGCTACGTGATGTCCGCTAGTATATTATAGGTGGATTTTTTTCCACCAAAGACGACCTATCTCTGGACCAATATTCTTAAGTGGCATTTTCCCCCTGCATTTCCATATAATTATGTAAGGAACGTTCTCTTTTGTTTGGACAATCTGAATGGCAAACATCAGCAGCTACAATTGAACATAGTTCAACCCCGTAAGAGTACCTAGGACACTGGTGCGCAAGTTAAACTTGCAGGTGAGGTTGGTTCAAATTTGGTAATGCAGTTGGATATAATTGATTCGATCACGGACATATAACACGAACTTAGAACTTCCTTACACTAGGAAGTAAACAACACCCGGTTTCCCAAACGCCTACAGTATGGCGTTCTTCAAAAGGGGTCTTAGAAGGTTTTTACAGGGTCGGCAGCGCGAGTGTGGCGCCTCTGGTGTTGCAAACGTTCATAGGCTGCGGTGACCACCGGCCCTTCTGGTGGGCCGTATGCTTGTCTGCCACCTTAGTGGTATAAAAAACTTAGTGGTACCACAGGGCAGGAACTCCCCTCTGGCAACCTCCACACAAATGATTCGTTTTCGGTTCTGTCACCTGCACTAAAAACACGTTATGTTTGTGTTAGTGAGCTTGATTGTATGTGTGACCACTAAGGTTAAGCAAAAGTTCCCTCAAAATATCCTCCAACTAACAAGACAGTTGTGGCAGTGTATGTGTGGGGTGGGGTAGTTTGCTGAGGGATACGGTTATGGGATGATAGGCAATCTTTATGTATTACAATTATAATAATATTATCTTTTGTAGCATCTAGTACATTTTCTTTCTGGAGTCCTGGGATTTCCTTCCAAGGGCGTACCCAGGGCTCCCAACTATAGGCTGTTGGGCGTGTGGTTTTAGTCGGTAGGCGTCTGGCATGGCATCCATGAGGATTCCCACTCACAAAATCATAGTAAAACTCTTGTATGAAACCTGTTACTTAAACGGGAATATAATCTTATTTTCACTTTCCAAATCCAATATCCAACTTTCAAACAACAAACGGTGACGTCATCAGAAAGATTCTACGCAACTACGTAGCTGCTACGAGACAGCTACGGTAACTGCTACACGTAATCCGGCGCTACGAACTTTTTCTTGTTTACGCTATAATAATACAGATTAGCTTTGGGATCATGGTATTGCATTCATTGGACTTTCTTGTTTAGCACCTTGACTTTACTCATTAATAGTTGGTCAAATAGGTCGTAAGTTTTGGAATGGAATAGGATTAGACTTGGGCATTTTTATAATAAGGCCATTTTATAGTTTACTGTAGTCAGCAAATACTTAATGAAAGTAACGTTAACAATATTAATAGTTACATTATTTGCTTTGAACTCCTTTGGTCTGTAATGATGATATAAGTATTTTTTTTTAAAATTTATTTATCATATAAAAGAAAGAAGCGCTCGTGGCTCCGCGGACTCAGTGTTCTGTAAACGATCACTGCAGTAAGCAACTTTCACTATGGCCGGTCCATGGATGGGTGACCATCCATATGATCACTTTGTGACATTTATTTGAGCGCTTCCGTGCTTCGGAAGGCACGTTAAGCCGTTGGTCCCGGTTGCCAGTAAAATGGCAGTCGTTAAGCTAAGTTGAAGGCTTTATTTCAACAGCAGGCAGTCACAACCTGCGCCTGTCCATTTAAACACGGCAATACGGCTCACCACCTATTACGTGGGACAAATTATACAAAGGTGAAATGTGGGCATATAATATGCCTCTGCCTACCCCTTCGGGGATAAAGGCGTGATCATATGTATGTATGTATAAAAGAAATATTTACATTATGATACACAACCACTTAGATTTAATAATTACGCTATTGACGTTATTGTCTAAGTTTATTACATCAACATTGTTGCATACGCACAAGGGAAGGTAGAATGAATAAATTATCTAAATTCTAAACCTTAAACACAAAATATAAATAAATTATGCCTTATCGTGTGTAGACTATGTATGTATTGTATGTACCATGTACCTTTGTTATTAGTTACATTGCTTATACGAGTACTGAGTAATTCATCTCTAGTATATATTATTCAAGTCAGGCATTTTTACAATGGAAATTCCGACTTACGATTCAATTCACACTTCCATACTAATATTATAAAGCTGAAGAGTGTGTGTGTGAGTTTGTTATTTGTTTGTTTGAACGCTAGGATCTCAGGAACTACTGGTTGGATTTTGAAAATTCTTTTACAGTTTGATAGTACATTTATCGAGGATGGCTATAGGTTATATAACATCACGCTAAGACGAATAGGAACGGAGCAGAAATCAATAATGTTTTGAAAACGGGGAATATTTTTTACCGTTTAAGAGCTTCCGTACGCTGCCTAAATGGTTAAAGTTACGTAAAAATTATTATTATATTACAAAATTGTTTCGCTTAAACAGTTCTAAAAAAAAGTCCGCGACAGCATATGTCTATCTTTTAAGGTTCGCTCACAATTACCCTTTTTGTCTATCTTTTAAGGTTCGCTCACGATATTATAAAACTGAACAGTTTGTTTGTGCTAGGATCTCAGAAACTACTGGTTGCATTTCAAAAAATATTTTAAAGTTTAATAGTCCATTTATTGAGGATGGCTAATGGCGATATAACATCACGCTAAGACGAATAGGAGCGGAGCAGCCATGAGTAATGTTTCGAGAAAGGCAAAAAAAAAATCTTTTGAGAGCTTCCATTGCGTACGCTGCATAAATGGTTAAAGTTACGTAAAAAATTCGAATCACAAATTTGTTCCTCTTAAAAAGTTATAAAAAAAAGTCCTGAACAGCATATGCCTATCTCTTAAGGTTCACTTACAATAACCCTCTTATTAAATTTAAAGTATGCGAGCGACGCGACGGGAGTAAACTTGGTCTGCAGTAGTAGCCACTTAAAAACCGGCCAAGTGCGAGTCGGACTCGCGCACGATGAGTTCCATACCAACGGATGGGCGGAAGTAAAAGCGACGGGAAATATAACATCACTTTAACACCTCTCTCCTTGTCACTCTCATGTGACGCTAACGAAGTTATGGGGGTCAGCTCTAATGAATATAGGTAAGCGACGCGACGAGAGTAAATGCAACGGGAAATTTGAATACCATACCTTTCTCTTTCTCACTCTCATGTAACGCAAACGAAGTTGCGTGGGTCAGCTAGTAATTCATAAAATTTTTCAATAGTAGCCATGTACGTTGTATAGGTACAATGCCATCTATCGGTGAGTTTAGACCTCGCATTGCTATTTCACTTAGAAAGTGCACCTAAGACTATAGTTTACATTCTGTATAATAGATGGCGTTACTCTCAAAATTCTTATAATGAATTATCCCTACTTTTTTTTTCAATATAATAATCTCATGAATACAAATTTCATGCTACATAATACTATGTTTACGTAATTTTTACCAGTTGACGTTTGGTGGTTAGTGAAATGTGCCTTGAAACGATAGATAAAAGGAAGAATGAGATAAAAATAATCTCAACTAATTGTATGGAGGAATGAGGAATCGATCTCCTCAAAAAGAGTGATACAGGACAGCCAACTGGTAGAGATAGGTATTTCATTATTTTCGTTCTCAGATTTCCGCCATGTAATGTAACGCCTTATTCATTCATTTCATATATCCATGTCTTGTCAAATCATCTGTTGGGTGAGTTGTGGGGTTTCCAAAAATAACTCTTATGCTGATGGTAATTCTGTGACTAGTTTTTTTTATAATCCTTATCCAAACACTTTAATATTTTTGAGAAGAAATGAGATTCTTAATTTAATTGCGTTGTACCTATTCTTATTCAAATAAAATTAATTGCTACTTTTAAAATCAACACTGTTTCAAATAAATTATTGCTTACGCTCATTTAAAATAAAAACACAGTTCGTTAAACCACAAACTTAAAATGTACAAATTACAGAAAATTCTAGAGCCTTCCAATTTTCTTGTACAAAAATTATCGAAAAAACTTTAAGCGAGAAAGCCATTAATTTTAATTGGAGACCGATGGGAAGCTACGACATTAAATTTATATAATGACTAATGGAGGTGCTGTAATCACGTCCTGATTAAACGAGGGGCAAGTTATTTTTCATTTCTAGCTTAAAAATATTGCGAGAACAAATTGTATATTTTGTCGAATGAATTTATGCAATATTGTTAATTTGTCACTGCCTCGGTGATGCAGTGGTAGTATTTTTTAATTTTGGGTTCAAATCGCGTGTAAGGTTCAAATATTTAGCTGATCCATAAAATGCTAATTTTCGAGTCGTATGTATATTGCATTGCATATATTGTACAGTTGCTCAGATTGCAGTTTTTATTTTGATTTGGTATTATACTCAACTAGATGATGCTCGCGGCTTCGTCCGCGTGTATTTCGGTACCCATTCCCGCTTCCCGTGGGAACATGTTTTCGGGATGAAAAGTAGCCTATGTGTTTTTGCTGACTATAAGTTATCTCTGTGCCAAATTTCAGCCCAATCCGTTTAGCCGGTAGAGCGTGATTGAGTAACAAACACCCAAACATCTTCACAATCTTTCACAATAATTGTTATTAGGTATTTTTAGCTACAAAATATTACTAGGAAGAAGGATGACACTTTTTCACACAACGCCATCTAGCACTGGATAAAAGTGTACATCAACACTTAATTTATGATATTGAGGGTACGATCATGCTGTAGATAGCATATTCAGACCTCCACAGTAATTGTATGCGATTTGGTAAACATTTTCTATGTAGAACTAACTATAGAAGGTTGAAATTCCCCCAAAAAGCCCTTCATGACAAGCGAACAGTGATTTCTGAGTTGTGTGATACGAGTTTTAGTTTTTTCTTCAATATAATATGATTTGTCGAACTTATTACACAACTAAACTAAACTTATTATTGAAAAATAGTTTTCAAATTAAAAAAAAATGTATGTGAACAATTATTATTGTAGTGTATGTGAACAATTGTATTGTAGTGTTGTAGTTTGGATGAGTTTTTGGGTTAGAAATTTAGTTGGGAACAAAATATTTATTTTGTAGAAACCATGCTTTTATGTAATTTCTATGAAATAAAAAATTAAATTAAAAATTTAAAAAACCCCCTGAATACGTAAATAAAAAAAAAAATTAATTTAATTTTTTATTTCATGCTTTTTATAGGGATTTTATAGGGGTTTTTAATATCATATCAACATACGTATAGTCTATCAACAATTATTCAGAGCTAATGCGAATTGCGCGGAGTGTGGTTACAGAATTAGAAATAGATTCCACTCCTCATATCTGTCGAATGACTAAACTGATTTTCACAAACGGTATCGTGATGTATAAGTTATGACCTTTCATTTGATACCCAACACGGGTATATTTGAACACATCCAATTTTCCATCACCATTTTCACCCCTCATATCTCTGAAATGGCTTATCCGATTTTTATAAAACATAGCTAAGAACGATCTCCCCTGACCCATCTTTCAAACAAAAGAAATAGAATCACACACACACACACACACACACACACACACACACACACACACACACACACACACACACACACACACACACACACACACACACACACACACACACACACTCGTCAAACTTATAACACCCCGTCCGGGTTTCCGTCGGGGGTTAAAAACTAAAACAGTCAGTCAATTTTATAGGCACGGATGTTAATCTAAAATACTTTATACTTTTTCTCCAAACTATTAAACCAAAACTAAATGTAGGATGATTTATATTCTATTTAAGAGCACTATCATAGAGTCGTGATTTGTAGAGTTCGGAATGTAGAACTTTACTCGAAGATAGAAATGAATATTGAGATCAGAATGAATTGTTACCGTTTCAATGAAAAGATCGTGGTTCATTTCCTCTAACATTAAATGATTTGAGTTTCGCGGACTTTGTGGATAATGTTCTGAATATTAAAGTTTACAAAGATGTTTACAATTTGTCCCTCGTAGTGGGCCGTATTGGCGTGTTGAGATGGACATACGCAGGTTGTGACTGCCTGCTGTTGAAATTATTCAAGCTGTTTAAAAAGGCCTTCAACTTGGCTTAAAACAAGAAAACTTACCACCTAGTGCTAAACCCGTCCACCGATAGCTATAAGCATTCACATAAAATAAATCTTTCAAATCGGTTCATGATTAACGAAATTATAATGAATTATACATAAAAATACATACAATCCGAAGTGGAGACGGTGAGAGGGCCGCTCACCGTCCTTACAGAAGCAGGCCCATGACGGCAGCGTGACGTGAGCACTCACGCACGCCCCCCCTTAGAAGCGGGGTCACACCCGAAACCCCCCATAGACGCGGGATTGCACCCGAACCACCCCCTGGGCGAGGCCGCATTGGCGGCCGTAGGTCTGTTGGGAGTCACGGGACATCCTTCCTGAGGGCTTACCCGGGGCTCTCAACCATAGGCTGTTGGGCGTTACGTGAGGTTTTTTAGTCGGTAAGAGTCCGGCATAGCATCCTACGAGGATTTTCCCTCACGTTAAAAAAAAAAAAAAAAAAAAAAATCCGAAGTGGAGAGTGCCACATGTTACTTTTTATCCCAGGTAAATTTTTATTCGCAAGAGAAAATAAGTTTGCGGGGCAATCAAATTTCACCCGGGGAGCCACACGTCCTCTAGTATTATAATAAATCGTAGATTTCACCGTTTAGATTACTATTCTAATATTAGCGTTATCTATTAAAAGTATTTTAAAACTATCGCGGTTTCTAACACTCATACTTATTGAATTCAGGACTTCACGGACCCTTCAAAAGGACATCATTCCTCTGCAAACACCAGGTGTCTACAAAGTAGATTGCAGCTTCGGTAGTTCCTACATAGGCCAAACTAAGCGGACCATCGCGGAAAAGGCCAAAGAACATATTGCAGCTGTAAAAAAATCGTCAGTTAAACAAATCGGCCACCTCGATTCGGGCATTAATCACTGGATCGAACTTCACCAACCGAAGGTCCTCTTCACTGATCGCCATTATTATCCACGTATGGTGCGTAAAGCCATTGAAATCAGAAAACACAAAAATTTCAATAGGGATGATGGATACAAGCTCTCCGGGATGTGGAATTCAGTGATTAATAAACTTGAACGTAAAACTGTGCCAATTAAAACTGACGTAGTGAGTGTAGTGTGTCGCCGGCCTTATCCTTCGTTGTAATAACAACGCGCGACGGAGGGTAGTTCGACAAGAAATAACTTCGTGGTTTTTGTCGATCCTCGCTTCAGTCCAACCGCGACCACGGGCGCTGCAACGTGCTCGAAACGTCGGTGAATGTAAGTAAATAGTATTTTGCGTGAAGTCCCGAATTCTATAAGTATAAGTAGTAAAAAGTATTTAGTCCATGTAGCACTTTTGCAGCTACGAGAGGAAAACACGCTACCGTAAAGAGCTTAAAAGTACTAGGTACTAAAGTTACTGTACCTACTTCCAAAAGGAAAGTCATTAATTAGGTAGTTAATTAACTCTTTTGACTACTCTAAATGAAAGTTGAAATTAAGTTCTTAGTCACTTGGATGTATTTATGTGAGGTAGTTTGGAGTTCTCACGGGAATATGGAATAATTACAGTTGTAATTGCGTCCGTTTTATGTTTATATCATACGTTTGTATATCTTACCAATAATATAAATGCGAACGCTTGTAAATGTAAATGTTTTCAAGCTAAAACGTTTAAAGGAATCCTGCTGAAAGTGTTGTAGGCATTAGTTTGGAATGTTAAAACATCAATCAAAGTTACTACGAAGTACAAGAACTTTTATATTATGTTACTTGCTGCTACGGAACCCTTCATGGGCGAGTGCGACTCGCACTTGGCCGGTTTATTATTTGTATTTCATAGCAGGTTTCTAGCGCTCTGGCTAGATAACAAGTTGACAAACGGTATCGTTTGCGTTATCTTGTCGCCACACTGAAGTGCAGAGACACAACGATCTAAAAAAGGTCACATGAGGGACTGGATGCAAAAGGCACAAGATCGTGTATTGTTCCGTAATTTAGGGGAGGACTACGTACAGTTGATTTTATTGATTGAAGTGTATCTTACTGTAAGATCAGATAGGATTATGATAGGCTGTACCACCCGGCTAGTGAGTAAAAAGGCACATACTCTGTTTATTGACCTACCTAAATTTCTATGGTTAATCCAAATCCCTCTGTAGAAAACATTAAAACACTAAACTCATTCCGGTTGAATAAACATAAAACTTGGCACATAATTTTGAAACCCTTATTGTAATATAACAAAGATGTCCAAAACTTCAAGTGTTGAGTACTTCATTATGTTCGTGACGTCACAATAGCATAAAGGTGCCTTTGTTAGGTCTAAGATATTACTTGCCACTGTCAAAAATATAAAACATTTTTCTCTTATAACGCTGCTGTCTTTTTAAGCGATGGATGAAATGTTATTTTGGAATTATTGTAAAGGAATGTTATTCTTTTAGATTACTCACGTGACTAGCTCATCATTATCATTATCTGGTGTTCGTCTTTCATATTTGGATCAGAGTATAGAAGTGTAGAGGAACTGGAACTGACGTTCCTGTGACACAAAGAAGAGATCCTCTCCAGGCAAGGGGATCGAGCCCCGACTGTTGTGTATGTCTTCTTCAGCGCGAGAACTTTGACAGCGTGATGCAGAACTTCTATTCATTCATCATTAGCACTAGTACTTTTGCCACAAGAAGAATTATTTGAGACTAGATTGGCGATGTACACACGCAAAAAATATTTTTTGAAACCTTTTTCAGTAGGATCGATAGGAATCAGAGGAAATTGAAAAGATAGTGAAATGGAGCAAGTAGGTACTCGAACTCTCGCGAAATGTGAAGTGCTGAGTTACAGCAGGGCTAGAACTCCACACACATTTATTTACTATTTTTGAAATAAATAAAATGTATCTACTAGAACATCTGTAAAAAATATAATACCAATATACAGCACATGACCTAATAAATAATTCGCGTGTCTAATTGAGCAAACATACGGACTTCGTGGCGGCTTTAGATACATAACTGTAATATGTGACCCGATTTATGTCAGCCACTGTTTCATGACCCCTGTAACAAAGCAGCTGGTAAAGTTTGACAGTCTTGACCCTTTTGGTCATGAAAAGGTCAGTGCTAGGGTTTACGACTTAGATATTTTATCATTTCGTAATTTGATTCAGGTTGGTGAAAATTTTATTTGCTGTGTCGCGTGTGTATATTAAAGACCTTTAAGACATTAGACATGAAAACAAAGGTACTTTTTTATAATTCCTTAGCAGTAATTTTAGATAATTTGGTAAGTCATGCCTACCACGGTTATTGTAAGATTAAAATCTTAAACCTTGGAAACAAATAATGTTCAAGATAACGAGACTTAGGCTGGTTCGTGAAAAATACGTTGCAATTAATGTTGCCTGCACGCAATGAAATTATAAGTACAATTATTTATCTGAGGTACAATATATAAGGTTAAAATAGTAAGATTTGTGCAGAAACGACGTTGATTTCACTCCCTATATTTCATTTCGAAGTACCGTGGTTTTATTCAGGTTTTTGCTCATCTTTGGCCTAAAGCTAAGTCTTTATTTAGTAATAAGTCTATGTCTCATTCTGCTAATGTAAGGATAAGTTACAATAACCGCTTTATTGATACATACCTAATTTAAGTTAAACATATTGGGCATACATCATTATCACTGGATGATTATGTATGCTAAAAATATTGCATTGAGCTAACGAAATAGTTAAAAACTAAAACCGCTGAGTCTCTCAAGTTAGACATAAATATAGGAAATATGATTTAGACTTACCATGAAAATATTTTTGTTACCTTAGAGGTGTAACGGGGTATAAATTTGGTCTCAGGTGAGTCTCACTATTCAAAATATTAAAACGAATTTCTGTTTCCCCCTGAAAGATGTACAGAAATAAAATATTCCAGAAAGAAACTCTCTCCGGTAAAAAGGTCCGAAACAAAAATCCTTTGATTGCCGTACCGTAATAATTTGTACGTAATGGCTAATTTCCGTCAAATTAATTTATAGTTTAAGCTTTTGACGTGCAGTACCCTATCTTCGTACTAAAATGTACAACTGAGCAATATATTAGTGTATTTTTCTTACTTTGACTTGTTAGTAATACTAAATGCCACGTGTCCGCGTAGATTATACCCCTTAAAAATTTATTTTGTAACATACCTCCGACAGACGTTTCTCTGCCGGATGAGCCACCGACAGATCGTTTTGATTATGAGTTATTCACCGACAGAACCATTCTACTACAACGTCAAAAAATACTCGAGTCTGTTCCTGAATGGATTCACCATTCAGGAACAGACTCGAGTATTTTAGAGAAACTATAAGCAAAAATAGAATTATAATTATTTACCGACAAAATTAAATTGCACGGCCAGTGCAATTTAATTCACTTAATTATTTTATTTCACAATAACGAAACTGTCCCACAAAATAATCCGGGATTAAAAGCGGTGGCCGGTTTAAAATTAAATCCGGCTTTCGCAGAAAGCAATTAATATTATACGACCGCAAAATGTTGATGACATTAACAACTAGCACAAAATAATACATCCTTGGGAAGCGAATACTAGAAGATTGTTTAAATACTATACATAATAATATAAAATTTAACGAAGCAACCGGGAATAACGTGTGGTTTTTGGAGTTTGTTTAGTTGATGAAAGAGTCAACCTGTGCAAATTACTGCACCTAGCTCGATGCAGTAATCATGTTGTAATAGTAGGTAGGTTTTTATACCACTAAGGTGGCAGACAAGCATACGGCCCACCAGAAGGACCAGTGGTCACCGCAGCCTATGAACGCAACACCAGAGGCGCCACACTCGCACTGCCGACCCTTTAAAAACCTTCTAAGACCCCTTTTGAAGAACCCCATACTGTAGGCGTTTGGGAAAACCGACGCAGTGAGATCACTCCACAACCTAAGCGTGCACGGAAGAAAGCACTTATCGGATCTAACCGTGCTCAAACGCTCTGGACGTAGAGTGTGAGGATGAACTCCCTGTCCATAGATATTCACAGACTCATATTATTATAACCCTCAAGACCCATAGACCAAAATAGTTCAATAAAATATTTATAACCCTTTAAGATTACCTACATAAATTGGAATAAAGTTCATGAATTATAAAAGAAGAATAAGAGACGGTAGTCACATCACTACACTTGCATCACTACGAGAGAACCAGGCAGCGGCAAGGAATTTTCACTTCCTATATTCCACTACTATTACATAAAACTTCAGTATATTGAGTAGCGCCTCTGGTGTTGCCAACTTCCGTAGGCTACGGTAACCAACCGTCAGGTGGATCGTAAGCTTGTCTGCCACCTCAGTAACTTTAAAAATGTACGGTTAAGAATAAAAGGTAATAGAATGATGGTATCGATGCCCTTTTCCTAAATTTTTAATTAGGTACACATTACGACCAATATACCCAAAATAACTAAGAATTAAATTTTCAATATCATAATCCCAAAAATTCTAAAATTCTCATCACATAACCCTACTAATTAAATCTGACAGAAAAATGCTTTTGAAATTACGGCATTAATACTTTTCACAGGGGTCGACCCTAAAGTTTAGGGCCAAAGTTGCCCCAATTGTTTATAGAGTATGGTAATTAGAGGTTGAGCTCTGACCACCTCCCGCAGGTGCCCGAGGTGCTTAGGAGCCCTCTGTCAATGAGGATAACAAACACTCGGTAGATAGAACACGTTTAATGGTTTAGTTGAGAGTTGTGACGGTAGGGATTCTGTTAATAGTTTCTACGGTAATGTATTTAAACACTTATGTTGGCAAACTTAAGCAAATTATAAGCCGGAGAAATGGTTCTGATGGAGATAGTTATGATTTTTATTATGATTGTAAAGGCACGAGTTGCAAAGTTGACTTCCTCTGTGGCGCAATCGGTAGTGATACCGCCTGCGGCGCTGGAGGTCGTGGGTTCGATTCCCACCGGAGACAAATATTTGTGTGACCCATAAATGTTTGTCTCAAGAGTCTGGGTGTTTCTATGTATAATATGTATGTATTTATAAATAAACTTAATTATTTAGAATATAATCTATCTATACTTATAATAAATCTGTAGAAGTGAAAATTCTGTACATTCAAAATATCAAAAAAATAAATAGCAGGGGGTGTTACTAGACCGACACCGAACCCAAAAATGTGATTTAAAAAATTTTTGTCTGTCTGTCTGTCTGTCTGTCTGTCTGTTTGTTCAGGTATCACGCAAAAACTACCGGTTCGATTACGATGAAACTTGGTATAATTATTCTTTAATAGCCTGGGCACAACACTGGGTACTTTTTATCCCGAAAAAGTATATAGAATTCAAACCAAACTTAATTTTGCGGTTCGATCCCTAGCCCCAAAGTCATTATCAATTATTGCTTAAACGGTTAATAGAGCGATGATGAAACTAGGCATGAGCGTTATTTGTTACAATTTGAAAAAAGTAATTTTAACATTTTTGCAAATTCCACCTCTAAAGGTATAAAAAAGAAGGGTAAAGTTTGTATGGGACAACGTGATTCCTTGGTCCGATCTACTTAAAATTTGGCATATAGCATTATTAACATAATTGATGGAAGACGTGTTTCGTATTTTATTGAAATTTATACTATAACGAGCTGAAAAGGGGATGTAAATTATTTTGGGGCTGATTTTCTCTGGAGTTGATATCAATACTCCTTAAATACTCTTATTTTATACTTAAATTACTTTTTATTTTGACACATAATTTGTAAAAGCGTTGTCATTTATGATAAATGGTTTTACTTCTGATTTCAAAGATATGATTTTACTACAAAGCCATAAAGCTAAATAAAAAGCGCTATTTTGGTATAATATTAACCAAATATGCTATACGGAAGTATTATTGCTAATTTATTCAAATTTTGTGTGACAAAAAACATTTGTGAAAAGAAGAAGAAAATTCTAAGTTGGCTAGCCAGAAATAATGAAAGACCACGCTTCAGGTAGTATCCACTGATCAATAAAATAACACCGCATGTTACCATCTACGCTCAATCCTTACGACAAAGATTGGTCATGGAAGGCATGAACTTTATTCTACATATAGTGCTGACTGCATTCTGACCAGGAAACAGACTCATTAAGACTTTGTAAACGGGAATAGACTCTACGAAGACTACATACCATTCCTTTGACCCAAAATTAGACTTTAAGGCCTTACACATTTGCGATAAAGGTCGAAAACTGAATGCTCTTGAGGTCTTAGAAATTAATAAATTATTAAAGGGTAACCGAGACATTTTGTTAAATCAACAGTTAGACATAAATAATTCACCATTATTAAAATATTTTCAGTAGTGTCATCCACAGGATCGCTTGAAAATTATACATTAATAGCTATTTCGAATTGTTAATTTAATTTTTATGATTTTATATTTTATAACATTTATTTGACATTTTTGTAATTTTATTTTATTTATGTGACTTATTATACAATTGACATTTCATGAAAATTGAATTTACGTGGACATTACATTATTTAGAAATTCAATTTATTTTATTTGACATTTTATTGTAATTTAAATTTTATTGGACATTTAATTATATTGTTATTTATTTTGAATGCTAATTTAGATTTGAATTTGAATGTTCAAAGGTTTCCCCATTTTGGGGGAAAATTCTTCACAGCCACAACCCTGCTTAATTTTTATGTTTATTTTTGTTTACCCACATGCACAAATGTTTGTAAAACGTCATTACGTTATGTCAAAATTAGTGTAAGAACCTTTGATAATGCTTTAAAAGCGAAACCGGTCAGGTATTTTTAAATTAAAATAAAAGTGGAATAGTACAAGTGAATTTTCATAATGTACATGCGACAAGACTGAAAAGAGCCATTACAATGAACATGAACGCTTAGTTGATAAAATTTACATTGTTATTACGTTATCAGGTCTTGGTTTGACCATCTGTATTAGGAGGACAAAGCCTACAGTAGTTCAGTTTGTTTAAACGTCGTAGGCTGGGACTATCTGAAGACGGAACTAAGTTACGATGTCAATTGCTTAGAAGAGCAGTTGTGTTAAGTAGTAGTTTAGCCATTGAATTAAGAAATGTATTTAATAAATAAATTTGCTTGGTTCATATATTATGCATTATGAATTATTTAATCAGAAATCTATCTAACTAGGTATTATTATAAATGCGAATGTTTGTGAGTGTGGATGTTTGTTACTCTTTTACGCTGTAACGGCTGAACGGATCTGGCTGAAATTTGGTGCCCACAGAGATATGTTATAGTCTAGGAACAAAATTTCACGCAGGCGAAGCTGCGGGCATCAGCTAGTACTTAATAATTTTCGTGTAGTAAAGGGACATCACCAAAATTCAACCTTAATTATTATATTTTTGATCATATTTCCGGTGCTACTCAACCGATTGCAATCAAACAAATGTAAGAATTTAAGTCTGACTAAGACCTTATAAACACATAATACCGCTTAAAAATCGATTCAGTAGTTTTGCGTTCATCGCAGTCAAATAATTATAACGCCAAAAGTCCGCCATTTTGATTTTGTTAGGAATTTTATTACACCTGGTGTCCCTCACTCAATCTCGACGAATCAAATGACACCTTGTATTTCAAAATCTGTCAAGCCGTTTAGGCTGTAGAGTGTCCAAGAAAAATTATCAAGCTTTACATTTTAGCGCCAAAAGTCTGCCATTTTGATTTTTTTTAAAATTTTAATATAGCTGGTGTCATTCACACAATCATGACAAATCGAATGACATTTTGAATGTCAAAATCCGTCAAGCCGTTGAGGCTGTAGAGCGTGGATAAAAAAAAAACAAAGTTTTCATTTTAGCGCCAAAAGTCTGCCATTTTGATTTTTTAGAAATTTCAATGTACCTGGTGTCACTCACACAATCACGACGAATCAAATGACACCTCGCATGTCAAAATCCGTTAAGCCGTTGGCTGTAGGACGTGACAAAGAATTGGATACAAACATACATACATACATTCTCTCGAAAAACATTACCCTCCTTTCTTCGGCAGTTTGGGTAAATATATAAGTATTAATATCCGTGGTCTGATACTCATAGCACAAGCAGGTTATTCATAGCTTACTTTTGGATCAGATAGCGTTGTCTGAAATGTCCGTGAAAAAAAAAAACGGAATGAATTTTATTATTTTATTAAGATCTAATAAAATAATTCATTCCGCTTAAGGTATGCAATGAGCAGGAAGGTCATTTCATGTCTTCAGTGGAACCAATGTTTTTTTTTATTTGGAAGACAGCATTATAAGGCTTTGTAAAAGTAAAGTTAGAAGTAAGAAGACTTCAAAGGGGGAATTAAAAGTTTTCAAAGGGAGACTTATTCGAAAAGAAAAGCCTTCAAAAAGGGGTCGGCAACAGTAAAGTATTATAAGTGTCTTGCAAACGTACAGCAACTACTTTCCATCAGGCCATAATTACAAAGCAAGCTGTTAGTACCCATGATCATCATTTAAGATTTAAAGCATTTCATTTCCAAAAGAAATCACTTCTTCACTACACTGAAAAACCCCTCTCTCAATTCCCACAAAATGACCAAACATTTCCGCGACAAATCCTTTCTTCCGCTTCGTCTATTCATCGAGGCACTGCTCAGTTGGACGGCGACGATAGCGTGCGCCAACTGAGCCACCGCACGTTGTCAGCTCCGTGACTGAGCCGGCATTAACGCGACCATGTGTGTTGGTGTTTTTACTAGAGATTGTTGAAGGTTGTGATATTAGTAGATGTGAATGTTGAGCCATTTTATTGAAACAAATATAAAAACTGATGAGGTTTCACGTTTTGAAGAAAGAACAGCTAAATGTACAAAAAAAAACGCATTTTTTTTTAATTGGACGACTTGAGCGTAGATACTTATAAAAATGTATTGTTTGTCCAATATTAGGAATATGCCTTTGTCCGCTGTACTTGAAATTGCAGCATCGTAACAGGAGAGAAACATGGGTTAAGAATTTCAACTTTTAATCGCAGGACAAAGTACTGTTACATACATGTTGAAACTTGCGCAATTAATATCTATAATGCAGTCTCGATTTAGGAGCCTTCTTGAACTAACTCGTTATAATTACAATTTTTGCCTAATTTTTCTGGGTATCCTTAATATTCTTAAACTTTTTACCACTGGCACAGAATAACAAAGCTACCGCAATGGTTAGATATCTCCTGAGATACCTACATTGATAAAAACGATTTCTCAGATCTGTCACACTTCATTAACCAATCGTTTTCATTTCTTCCATCAAATTACGCTTCAATCAACGTCGATTTTCCATTTCTTTGTCAAAACGTGTCATTTGGGAATCCATACAATATCATAACGTGACAGATGATACCAACACACACCGAAACGCTTTTATTGGACGATATTCAATGTGGAATGCAAATTAATTCGTGGAATGGAATTGTACGAGTGGAATCGAATGTTAATGTTTTTGTAATATCTGCGAGATTTCACATGATAAATATGCGTTGAGGCATAAATTACACTGATTTAAAAAAACATTAAAAGCTTGTGCGCTCGTGACCCCGCGGACTCAGTGTTCTGTATCACGATCACTGCAGTAAGCAACATACTATGGCCGGTCCATAAATGGGTGACCACCACGTGAGCGTTTCCGTGCTTCGGAAGGCACGTTAAGCTGTTGGTACAGCTTAATTGGCGTTGAAAAATTTCAACAGCAGAGGGGCAAGTGCGAGTTATTGCGTGAGCTTGTCGACGTTCACGGCGCGCTAATTCGTATGGAATCAAGACCCCGCCACCTAGCTGTAAACGCGGGAACATGTCTCAATTCCGTACAAATCGGCCATAATGCGCTCACCCGTGAATGTCGACTAGCTTGCCGAAACTCGCACTTGCCCCTCAGACAGTCACAACCTGCGCCTGTCCATCTCAACTCGGCAACACGGCTCACCACCTATTACGTATCACAAAATCTAAAGGTAAAATGTGGGCATATAATAGGCCTTTCTGTGACAATATTTTTGAGTACGGTACTTCCAGCAGAGAGAGCTATGAGATACATCATTGGGCTGGCAATATATGAGAGCCAGTCAGGGTTCTTGGGAATTGGAAGAGCGGTTCACAATCTGCTGGAGGTCGCCGTTGCTTTCCATCAGGCGAGCGAGTGGAGTCATATTTGCAACCAAAAAGAAAACTTTATGATAACATAAGCAGTCCCAGGAGATACACACTCACAAGTAGGATCAGTAGTTTTAGCAGTTCGGCTTAGTTTAATTAGTTTGCGTTCTATAAATGTTGTGTAAACCATTTCTTAAATTTATGTTTTTTTATTGTTGCAGGTAATTTGCTTGCTGACAGAGAATACAGAAAGGACTTTAAAGTGCTTCAAGGTTTGTGAGTAATCGAAAGTATGGTTTAAATAAATACTAATTTAGGGGTTTAGTTAGTCCTACATCTGGGAAACTTATGAGATTTTTCTCAGGAAAAGTAGAAGTATAGTGCATGGTTGACAACGCAAATGGAAACAAATAACATACATAGAGTCACGCCTTTATTCCTGAGGGGGTAGGCACAGTTTACTTATGTCCCACGTAATGCCATTGTAATAAAGTGGCGAGCCATATTGCCGTGTTAAAATGGACAGGCGCAGTTGTAACGGCTTAACAATTGTCAACCGGGTTTCATTTCGAGTTTTACGTCTTTACGTAATGAATCGTTTTGCGTAAATGTTCTCTTAGTCGCCTCTGATGAGACGATACACTTGGGATAATTGGGGTGGCGACATTTTGTACTCTTTCCCGTCACCATACGGGGCTACAAATAAAGTGGTAAAAAGCCTGCCCGGAAACCTGGGATTTCCTTCAGAGGGCTTGCCTGGGTATCCCGCCAGTAGACACTTGTATTGCATCGTATGGTTTGACCTGGTAGAAGTCCGATACAGCGTCCATGAGGAAATCCACCCGTAAAAACATCTAATTTGCTTAATATTTTCCTAAAGAGAAGAAAAGACACCAGGATTATTTATGTCACCACTACTCTGTCACCAAATATCTTCATTTTATTAACTTGAAGTGTTTATTCCTTCAAACCATTATTAAAACCTTGAGTGATGAACTTTTTAAGAAGATTTTCCTTAAAACATTTCTCTCAACAGGAAAGTAATTAACATTAAAATATAAGTACCGAAAACTTGAGGCAAATATCGAGGCGTTTTAAGAAAACCATAGAAGATTACGACGCCTGGCTTTTCAGTTATTCCGCTTGTTTATAAGAACAAAAGAAACAAAGAGAGAATAGCTCAAATCTTTAAGATTTTCCTTAATAATTCAAGCGTCGCATTTTCAATTAACGACACGACTCAGAGACGACATTAATAATTTTACGGGCCACATGTCGTCTAGCATTGGCGTATATTAAAATTATAACACTTTATTCATGTCAAGTCTATCGTATGATTTATCTACACACATTTTAGGGACCAGAACCAAAAGGGTTAAAGTGGGACCCTATTACTTAGACTTAACTGTAGGTCTGTGATAAAAGCTGAAATTTTCACTGATGATATAGGAATTTCCGTTGCCACTATAACAATAAAATACTAATGAAAAAAAAATTAAGAGAACCAAACAAACGTGATATTTAGCTGTTTTTTGCTACGTGGGCCATCCGTGCGCGTTTTTTTTTAAATAACACTTTATTCAAATTGTGTCGGGAATTTTGGAGAAAAACCAAGCGTTCTGTTAATTATACTTAAGTCAAATGAATCAACAATAACATAGAATTGTATTTTAATAGAGTTCGGACTGCCTGCGAACTGTCCGTGTTATTTTTGGAGTCGGATCGGAGATTCTAAATAGACTCTTTCATCGGAATTGAAGTTTTACCGCGTGCGATTTGTTTGGCCCTAGTTCCTGATAGCTATTCCACGACTTGGAAATAATGTTTGCGTCGACGGGGGACTCCAAGTGTTTCTGTTCAGTTGTCGAGTTCGATGCTATTTGTTCTAATGCGCTGTGAAATGAATGGAATTGTTTGCGATTTAACTCTGTAAGATTGCAAGGGACGGCTTTGGTTCTTACAAATAGAAAGGGTTAAGGAGAATGTAATTGCTCTTTTTATTTTTTTTCTGCCGAAATTCAGTTTCAGTTTAAAACTTTCTTTCTGATTTTTACCTTGGTTGATATCCTCAGGTGTATTATGTAGGGCGAAACCGGTCAGGTGTAAAATAAATAAATGTGTTGGAACAGTACAAGTGACGTTATTCAATATGTAAGATGTACGATTTAGTAAAATTAATTTCTATGTTTCTGAAATGTCTAGTGTACTCAATCAGCCAGAACCATGGTAGTCGTCAACCTAAGTGAAGGCTGTAAATGACACCTTTCAACAAAAGTCAAGTTTTAGGGATTTCTTCCTGTAGGTTGCCTTTTGTTGTAAAGTATCATTTCAGTTCTGGGGTATCCTTCCGGGGCTCCCAACCGTAGGCTGTTAGCAGGACACGTGAGGTTTTTAGCCGGCAGGAGTCCGGCATAAAATCCATGAGGATTTTCTCTCACGTTAAACAAAAACAAAAGGTATCATTTTAAGACTGTAATTACGCGGCTATACATATAAATGTTACTATACAGACCGCTTTGGCGTCTATAGTAATATAAGGTTGAGAAAAAATCGGGCAGGTTCTGAAAAATAAAAAATCGACTTAAGGCGAGACGCGGAACCCCCCGTGCCCGTGCCAAAAAACGGCAAAAAATTACGTTTTTTGTATGGGAGCCTCCATTAAATACCACTTTTTTCTGATTTTAGTATTTGCTAGTTATATCCCCTCCAGACTCGTGGTCACACCAGACTATCACACCAGTGTGACTATCAGGATTTTTTTCTTGTTAGTCACACCACCAATAATACAACACCTTTTATTACATATTAATTAGTGCGGATGATTAACACCATACCTCTTATTCATCGATATTTCCCCTATGGTACTGATGTACAACTATGTAGTTCAACTAGTTGGACAAACGATACACTGCTGTAGCGTTTGTACAACCAGTTTTACTAATCATCAAGCAACCTTGTTGAAGATTTATTTGTACAACTAAGCATATATCAAATGGAGTTTGAGAAAACAAATGAAGATCGGCAAAACAAATGAAGATCGGCAAAACAAATGAAGATCGACAAAACAAAATTGAAGATCGACAAAACAAATAAAGATCGAAATACATAAACTGCAACTGAAATACATAATCTGTAAAATTTTCAATCCTTCTAGTTACCACGGTTCCTGAGATACAGCCTCGTGACGGACAGAAAAAAAATGTTTAACAAAAAAGAAACCGACTTCAAACCAAACTAAAAACTGAAAAATAAAATTTACTTAGCACAAAGTTAGTATATTCTGATTTATCATATTATATCATATTGGAATAGGGTTTTGATTTTCATTCATCTTTAAAAAGATGCAATACCAAAAAGGTTTCAATCGTTTGTACACGTTACTGGCTGGTTTTAAAAATGCCGTGGTATTTAAAAAAGTACGTTCTAAATTCAAATTTTCATTTGATGCTCATTTTTACAGAAAACCCCTTTTTATCCTGCATTTTTGGCGCGAAGTTCCAGAAGTTAACATCGACTTTCACAACTTTTATTCAATTTTTATCGATTAATTTCATATCCTTGACTGTCAAAGCTTTATTTATTGCTGTTTGGCTGTATCAAAAATGGTAGATAAAGTGGTAAAAGCTTCCAAAATTATCGCGCTGCTTGAAGAGGGTTGCAGCCAATGTTTCGTGGCTAGGAGGCTAAATGTTCTAATCGCTCGACGGTCCAAAGGACCTGGCAGCGATATCACGAGTCTGGTTCCGTCGAGAGAAGGCCTGGTTCTTGAAGAAAACCATGTATCCAACCACGGGATGATCGTTTTCTTGTGAGTCGCGCATTGAGAAATCGCAAATCTTCGTATGTGGATCTTAAGAACAACCTCCAAGAAGTAAGAAATGTGCATATTAGTCTATGGACGGTCAGGAGGAGGCTTCTCGCTGCCAATATACGCAGTCAGCCCCCGGCCCGCGGCCTTAAATTACTCCGTGAGCACAGAGTTCACAGGCTTAGGTTCGCTAGAAATTGTGAATCATGGACTCAAGAAGATTGGAATAGGGTTTTGTTCTCTGACGAAGCCAGGATATCTCTGTTCGGTGAAGATCGACGTCGGCGAGTGCTAAGAAGACAAGGAGAGCGCTTTGCAGATGCATGTTTCGAAGAAATCACACCTTATGGTGGGGGCTCTGTTATGTTTTGGGCAGGAATAAATTCAATGGAACGTACAGAGTTAGTCTTCATTGAAAACGGCTCACTGACTGGGCATCGATACATAACGGAAGTTCTAATTCCTCATGCACAACCCGCATTGGCCGCTCTAGGTCAAGACTCGATTTTTATGGACGACAATGCTCGCGCCCACCGATCCCGCGATGTTAATGCGTATGTGCAAGAGGTCGGCATTCGTCGTTTGGATTGGCCAGCTCGAATTCCCGACCTCAATCCCATAGAACATATCTGGGACGTTCTAAAACGGCGTGTGAGATCAGTACACCCGGCTCCGCAGACCATCAGAGAGCTGAAGAATGTGATTACTGCGGAGTGGGAACGTATTCCGCAAGCAAGTATCCGGGATATACTCGCTAGCATGCCCATACGAATTCAAGCTGTGATTTTAGCTAGAGAGGGTCACACTCGATACTAAACATTTATCTGCTTTTACTTTATTAAAGAAAAACAAACAAAAAAACTTTTTTATTTTTACTTCATGAGCATATGCACTACTAGCGAACATACACTACTAGCGAGGTTTAGCATTATTTCCCATAAATTGTAACAAAATTTTATGAAATACTGATGAAAACGATTATTTTCTTATTAATTTACCAAATTGTGAGGATAAAACTACCTATAATTATCAAACAAAGCAATATTAACATTTGAAATGGTTCATTGCTTAGGTGCCCGTTTTTTTTGCAAATGAGTGTATAATACAAAAATCGGTGCCCAGTAAAACTATGTAGGCTTAGGTAGACATTATTA
This sequence comes from Miltochrista miniata, assembly GCA_933228765.1. Classification (NCBI taxonomy): domain Eukaryota; kingdom Metazoa; phylum Arthropoda; class Insecta; order Lepidoptera; family Erebidae; genus Miltochrista; species Miltochrista miniata. The sequence goes on from OW121770.1 coordinate 1,507,461, forward strand.
ATCTCTCTCATAGTCATATTGGCACCGACTTCAGTATTATATTTAATGACTAGCTGACCCTCGCAACTTCGTTTACGTCACATAAGGTGTACGAAAAAGGAGGGGCACTTCTTCATGAGACTCATCAAGCAGCGTGTAAAACGGCCCTGTTTGCTTAATCATAAAAGAGCTTAAAGATTAAGTCTATTCTAAAACAATTCAGTCCACGCCTTCGGCGCGTACTGAATTATTTTACAATAGCCTTAATCATTAAGCTCTTTTATGATTAAGCCAACACGCCCGTTTAGATTTACCCTCACATTCAAAATAACCCTTGAATTCTAGGTTTACTGAAAGTTGAGATGCCCCTAATTTCTGAACTACATAACCCTCAATTTTGAAAATAGTGTGGAATAATGCTTAAAGTACTCCCTTTCAGAAACCAAAAAAATATTTGAAATCGGAACACGCAGTGAAAAATTATAGCTATAAAACTATTTTGCCTTTCATCCCCTCTCCTGAAGGAACCGCGCAAAATATCGCAATTAAAAATATCCTCGAACCTTCCTCGGATCATAAGCTTAGATTGTGCCAAGTATCATTCAAATCGAATTAGTAGTTTCGGCGTGATACTTATTCGGGATACAGACAGACAGACAGACATGAAAAATTTTAATTACATTTTCGGCTTCAGTATCGATTATAGAACGCCCTGCGATTAAAATTTTCAAAATATCTTCCATGTACAGACTCTCGACCCTCAACAGTTTTATTATAAGTACTAGCTGACCCGCGCAACTTCGTTTACGTCACAAAAGAGAGTTTGAGAGGATGGTGTATGTATTCGTCAGGCTCAAAAGAGCGTGCGATTTATTATAAAAGAGCTTACAGCTAAATAATTAAGCAACCGCGCAGAATATGTGGATCAAGTAGTGTCATAAAACCTTTCTCGAACTATAAGTTCAAATTGTGTTTTTTTTTTTTTGTTGACGCGGGGAATGCCTTTACGCACCGTCATCCCAGCTATGGGGGTAGCTGGGATGGTGTGTGGGACTCCCGGCCCCGGAAAGGGTCCGTCCTACCCACTAAACCCCGCGGTAGTCCTCCTCGTCTTATAACCTGGTCGAAGGATATCCCAGATATTAATCAGTTTAACCCAGCTAGGGGCACCTCGTAAGTTCGCAACTCCTCTAAGGAGATCCAGATAGGCGGCTCTCCCGGAGCTGACGAAAGCCCAACACGCATCGCACCGCTCTCGAGCGCCCTTCTGTAAGCAGAGAGGGTAGAGAGCGGCCGAGCGTGTGAGCGCTAGAGGCGCCTCCAGATAAGATGACGAAGCTTTGGTTTGACATAATGTTTACAGAGCTTCTCTGTATACCACATTATGTGTTACGCCATCAGGACAATAGACGAATACATTAGATGCGTCACTCACCCTTGAAAGGGCCACATAAAGTTGTCCATGGCTGAAGCAGCTCGTAGTAAGATCTATGCCTGCGGTGCGCAATGTCTGACCTTGTGCCTTGTTGATAGTCATAGCAAAACATAGACTCACCGGAAACTGCACGCGTTTAAATCTGAAGGGGAAGTTATTGGGAATAAGTGGTATCCGAGGAATAAAAACTTGTTCTCCAATACCACACCCAGTTAAAATTTCAGCTTCAATTACATTTTGTTGCAGTCTGACTACCCTTAACCGAGTACCGTTGCATAATTTAGGCGGACTTAAATTACGCAAGAGCATAATTGGCACACCAACTTTTAACTTTACGATGTGCGAAGGTAAACCAGGTGCGGACAGAGAATTTAAAAATTCTATTGGGTAGGTGGTCCCTTCTTCTGGCTCCACTACTCGGTTTATGGAACAATATTCTATGTTTTCACCAGGCGCACGTCTCAGTATGTTATTATTTATAGCAACTGCCTGGTCATTTCGGGTCGTAAGTATGGCACGCTCGCAAAACCAAGAGTTTTCACGATCTGTAAGTTGATTAGTATCACCATAGACGGCAGGAATTAGTTCCTCAGACGAAAGAACAGTTTGGCAAAGGTTTGAAGGAAGTCTGACTTTTCCCTCTTCCTTTTGAAATGTATCATTTCCTATACTAAGCAAGAGATCGGAAAACTCTTGGACATTGTTATTGCCGTAAGTTTGAGCTCGCATATTGGTCGTCAGGTGAAGTCGAACTATATTTGTCCAAAGACTTGAGGATTTCAGGCATGCGTTGACTTCATCAGCCCTTGTGCCCCTTGTGACGACAGGCAATGTTTGCCTAAAGTCACCACAAAACAACATTGTAATGCCTCCCATAGGTCTAACATTCCGCCTAACATCTTGCATCGTCCTATGAACTGCCTCTACTGCCTTTCGATGCGCCATGGTACACTCATCCCATACAATTAAAGAACATCCTCGCAAAACCCGTGCTCTATCACTATTGCGAGAAATGTCACACACCGGTGTTTCAGATATGTCTAATTGTAATGGAATTTTGAACATAGCATGAGCTGTTTTTCCGCCGGGTAACAAAGTGGCAGCTATGCCAGATGATGCTACTGCTAGGGCAATCTTGCCTTGACTTCGAACCTGAGCCAAAATGATTTTAGTAAGAAATGTTTTTCCTGTGCCTCCGGGCGCATCCAAGAAAAACATTTCTCCTGAATTGTTTATGGCGCTATTGCATACTTGTTGGAACACAGCTTGTTGCTCAACGGTTAGTAAGTGTAACCCATTCCTCAAGGTCTCTGCAGTCTCTGTTGGGTCGGAACCGTCTTCACTGATAGTGCCGAACAATTCCTCATTTAGATTTTGTGCAGGTTCTGGTAAACCGTAGCGTGTGAGGCAATTTCCACCAATTTGTTGAACAATGTCCTGAATTGTTTTCAAACATACATTGAGAGACGTCTCAGGATTTGCACCATTCCTCAAATAATCTTCTGTCAACGCAGTTTGATATTTCTGCCAAAGTTGTACCGCATTAGATAACCCACAGAATACCAACATAGTGGCAAATAAATGCCGCAATTGTCGTGGACTATCACTTACGCAAGCCTCGGCTAGAGTTGCATCCCAATGCTGGTCGTCATCGAGCAAATGGAGCTCTCGGCACGCAGCAACATATGTAGAATGCTCTACACCGTTGACTGTTCGTAGTGCACTGAATGAATTGGGACCACGAATAGTATGCAGAAGTAACCGTAAGTAAAACAATTCAGTATTATTTGGATGAGCTGTATAAACTCTGCCTAAGTTATGTTCTTTGAAAATACCGGGTGTACCTTCAACTGCTGTACCTCTTCGACGACGATTAAATACTCCTTGTTGCTTGTTATAGGTATAATAGGCAGGCACCTCTTCGTACAACAATGTCTTAGCGAATTCATCAGTTTCGCATAGTCTGAAAAATGCAAGTAAAGTTGTTTGTCTTGGATTTTCTAATCTCTGTTCTACGTTGCCTTCGTCAAAGTATATACGATGTTGACCCTCCAAGTGAATATCGAGATGTGTAACAGGCGGTTACCGTTCATGTATTGGAAATCCTAGGATTCTCCATACAGCCTCCGATGAGCTAATGTAACGGCCTGATTGGTAGCGACTAACTTCGTCTCTATTATTATTACTCACTGCGGCTATTGTCGCTTGGTCGCTACCTTTATTAACGTATTTACATATATATTTTATTGACCGCACGCTGTTGCACATCTCGACATTTATATGTGCTTCAAAAGTTTTAGAAAGAACTGGAGAATAGGGCACAATCCACCTGTTGTCAAGATGTAACTGCTGACCACGTACATTAATAAGCGCCGAGAAACCTCCTTGATTGGGCAAACGGCGACGATAGGATGGATATCCATCCTCTCCAGTCACCGTCTGCTGTACTGGTATTTTTGGGAACCTCTTAGTGCAACGTCCATTTCGCATACATGGTGAGTTAGGATTAAGGGTACCGCATGGACCATGTACCATATGGGACTTTACGATGGCATACAAAGACGGATCTTGAGAGGGGTTCGGCAATTCTGCGCTAATTATGCTATCAACATCATTAGGGCGTATTTTATCTTGCAGCCATAAAAGAATATGTGCATGCGGCAATCCTCTCTTTTGCCATTCGACACTATACATAAAACAAAGTGTTGCACCAAATAAGTTTTCTTTAGTGAGAAGATTTATCATCAATTTGAGTTTCAGGTGGAATACTCTACCAACAATGTCGTGCCTATCGTGGGCAGCTTGTCCTTCAAACAGCTCCTGTGCAATCTCAATCCACTTTGGATTGGTAGTAAATGTGATGAAGACATCGGGACGTCCATATTTTCTCACGTATGTGAATGCATCCTGTGTACGCTCGTGCATATAGCGTGGTCCCCCAGTAAAACTTGAAGGAAGAATTACCAATCTGCCTAAATCTTCGTTATTTCTGTCTTGGTTCATGGCGTCTCGCAGGTCTACCTAGTTTTCCGCTCGCAATCTTCTCTGGTTTGTTCTTATATATACCAAACGCTCCGTTTCTATCTTCGCATAAACATCTACCAAGAACTGGTTGAATAAGCAACGAAACTTTTGCAAATGAGCAGTTCGAATCTCTCTAATCTGTATAATGTAAGCATAAAATTGCATAGCGGAAACCTTGTTACTTGGGAGAGTCTCTCCAGTAGTTGGATTTACTTGTCGAACGCCAAAGTTATAACCATCTTCACCACGGCAGTATATAAGTGGATACTGAAGGGCATCATATGCTCGATGTGTCTCACTGATACGCTGCAAGCGATTGTCTCTGGTATGTAGCACTATGTCTCGCCTGTCACACTGCTGGTCTACCAGGACTACAGCCACTTCGTTGGTGGTAGGAACATTAAATCGACCGGGATGCTCTCCGGTGGGACGTTTGTCGGCATTGATGACAATTTTATAATTATTTTGTTGACTTTGGGGTATAGACTCTAAGGCAGCTTTGAAATCCCTAACATAGGGGTTGGTCTCATGTAGCATAGTTTGCAATCTGGAGATTAAATCCCTATTTAAATTATCAAATGTTCGACTTCTTACACCCGCCTGTTCAATCTGATCTGAAATAAAGTAAACTTGAAGAAATTTAGGTTCACTGATAGGCAAAAGCGAACCTATCAAATGGTAAACCTGTCCTTGAATTTTAAATGTTGGCATAAATGCTCCGTGAACAATTTGATTTGCTCCAAAAGATGTCATCTGAAACGCACTATTAAAAGCACGAATATGCTTCAAAAAGTGCGCTGATAGCTGGTGCTCTCCATTTAAAAGTGATTTCAGTGGCTCCGGAGGTTCTTGTAAAGCATCTAAGCGAATTTTTCCACTTGCGCAACACATTCCTTTCGCCTCTTTTTTCCATTTTAATGCTGAACAGTGGGAACATATTTCACGCATAACACCAATACCTGCGTATTGCTTATAATCAATGTTTGGAGAGTAGCACAATCCACTTCTTGCTCTGTCAGTCCATGGTAAGATGACTTCAGAGGAGTCATCAGTAGAAAACATCATTCTACTTAGAGAATGTCGTACACGGTCATTGTTCAGCCGCGTTTCTCGCTGATCTTGCATTTCTGCCTCACGACTTTCAATGATTCTATTTCTTTCCGATGACAGGGCAATGGCGTGGAGTTGATGGCGGCGTTCATAGGCAGCCCTACTTGAACTCAGGCGCAATTCACGCTGTGTATCTGTCTCAGAGGCGCGAGATTCAGCATGATGCTGGCTATCAGCAGTCAAGCGCTCTTGATATTGGGTAGAGGTTTCAGACTCTCGAGACAGGGCATGGCGCAAACTGTCAGCCGTTAAACGCACTTCACGCTCTGTGAAGGTCTCAGAAGCGCGAGACTCAGCATGACGCTGACTATCTGCTGTTAAGCGCTCCTGATATTGAGCATCGGTCTCAGACTCTCGAGACAGGGCATGGCGCAGACTGTCAGCTGTCAAACGCGCTTCACGCTCTGTGAAAGTCTCAGAAGCTCGAGACTCAGCATGACGCTGACTATCTGCAGTTAAGCGCTCCTGATACTGGGTATAGGTCTCAGACTCTCGAGACAGGGCATGGCTCAGACTATCAGCCGTCAAACGCGCTTCACGCTCTGAGTAAGTTTCAGAAGCGCGAGACTCAGCATGACGCTGACTATCTGCAGTTAAGCGTTCCTGATACTGAGTATAGGTCTCGGACTCTCGAGACAGGGCATGACTCAGACTGTCAGCCGTCAAACGCGCTTCACGCTCTGTATAGGTCTCAGAAGCGCGAGACTCAGCATGACGCTGACTATCTAAAATCAAGCGCTCTTCACGTTGAGTGTAAGTCTCGGTTATTCGCGACTGGATATGCCTCTGGGTGTCAGCAGTTAGACGGATTGACCGTCGTGAAGTAGACTCATTACTACGATATTCGCATGAAGCTGCACGCATAGATGCTAAACGGGAATCCCGTTGAGCTGAACCTTCTGAAGAGCTAGATTCAGCATAGCGTTGACGATCACTTGCCTGTCTAGCACTACGTTCTACCTCGGTTTCTTGTAAAACCCTCAGTCTCCGTTTTTTGGCGTTTCTCGTGGAGCGAGAAAGATTAGATCTTTTTCTAGATGGCATAATGTATAAAAAAAAAAATTACGCCTAACGAATATAATATAATATTAATTATTGAATAGATAAATAAATTAAGTTTTTTACAACACCTTTAAATATTTACAACACCTAAACCTAGAACAAATTAAAAAGATAATGATTTATTTACAGACTTTAAATATTTACAACACCTTAACCTAGAACAAATTAAAAAGATTAATGATTTATTTACAGATTACTAACGAAAAAAGCAATTTTTTTCCAACTAAAGAATAAAGTAATTTTTACAGCACTTAAACCTAGAACAAATTTAAGAAAAACACTGATTTATTTACAGGCCACCTACCTATAAAATGAAAATTGAATGGGTACTTAGGTACTGACAATTATTATGATACAGAAGTAGGTAAGAATTAAATAACAACAAAAATTGTAAAAATAAAAAGATAGGTAGTTCTGAAAAGAACTGTTTTCTGAATTGCTATATAGTTATTCTGTAAGAAATGAATAAATTTTAAATAAGATTTTGATGCGTGCGTCATTAACGGAGCCGACCGCGCGACTGGGCCGCGCGGGTACCTATCTCGTAGATAATGTCGTTACTCGTTTGTACTACTCGCGACGCGCGCCCTCCTACCTGCCTTCACCACTTGTGTGTACGGGCCAGTCAGGGCAGTCAGTACGGAATTAATTCAAATGCGTTTACGCCTGCGCCGCGTCTGTCTGTTCGCCATAAACTCAATTTGTGTGCTGATTTCACCAACGAATGGATATACTAAGCAAAATTAAGTAGGTATACCTATACAGGGTGAATTTTTGAAAAGGGATTGGATGGCCAAATCCGAAACTATAAGGAATAGAGAAAAATGCTGAAAGGAGTCACGAGCCCGATTTTGATGAAACTTAAAACCTCATCATTAGATTTTTGAAAAACTCATAATCCTAGCTGGGAATAGAACTTGTTGATTTTGAAAAAAAAAACACACCCTTTATTATTACCCCATACGATAGAGTCGCTGTTAAGGATCAAATTTTGCAAAGTAATGATATACGCCAAATTTAAGGAACATTTGGAATTTTAATAGAATGCATATTTCATGTACCTAAATTTTGTATCATAATTTGTTTCGTTCGAAATCCCAGAAATCATCGTAACTATTCCGTGTTTTAAATTATGCTCAGAATGTTTTTTTTAGAGAATATTCTCAACGGAATCAATAATATTCCTTAATTATTCCTTGAGGTTTCGAATCCAGCTATGTATTGCAAAGATTTTGAACAATTAATCAGTCAACGTAAGAAAAATAAAATGTATTTTGTTAAAGATGAGCTCTTTCCTGTAGTTTGCCGTATACCATTACTTCCCAGAATATGATCCTTAATAGCAATACTATCGTATGGTGTAATAATATAGGGTGTGTTTTTTTTTTCAAAATCAATGGATTCGATTCCCAGCTAGGATTATTGGTTTTTCAAAAATCTAATGATGAGGTTTTAAGTTTCATCAAAATCGGGCTCGTGACTCCTTGAGCATTTTTCGTTATTCCTTATAGTTTCGGATTTGGCCATCCAATCCCTTTTGAAAAATTCACCCTGTATATTGTTAAGTTCTTGAAGTGCCGTCGGCGTCGGCAGCATTAAATGAAAACGCTGCCCAACCCCTTTGGTATAATCAAAATAATGAATGGTGAAATACAGAAAGGTTCCTGATGGTATATGTTAATCTCTTGGATACCATACTACTTGGCAAGCTAGGTATTTAATTTACACAAATACGGTAGGCATTGGTCCTTCAATTAATCAATCAAATCGGCCTATGGCAGTCCACTCCTGAACGTAGGCCTCTCCCTAATTACGCCACAATACACGGTTCTGTGCCTTCCGAACCCAGTCACTGCAACCTTTTTCTGGTCTTCGGTTCATCCGGCGGGGGTCGTCAAGAATGCGGGGTCGTCATAAAAAAAATAACGATAAGATAACGATAAGGTAAGTACATTATTATTGTCTTTCATCTCCTCACTCAAAGGAACCGCGGCGTTACAAACAGACAAACAGAAAAAAAGACAAAATTTATTTAATTTAAATTTATTTAAATATGTAATGTAATGTAGCAGGTATAGCAAAACATGACAACACCTATTAAATGATAAATAGTTTATTATACATAGGTATAGAATTATAGGTATAGAATAAGAATAGATAGGTAAAGATATCGATAGAAGATACCTACCAGTGTAATCTATTCAAAGGAACCCTTGAATTCTAGGTTTGGCAAAAGTTGAGATGTCTCTCATTTCTGAACCACAAAACCCTCAATATTGAAACTTGTGTGGAGCAATGCTTAAAATATTACCTTTCTAACACCAAAAAAATATTTGAAATCGGACCACGCGGTGAGAAATTACAGCTGAAAAACCATTTCATCATTCATTCCCTCCCCTGAAGGAACCACGCAAAATATCGGGATCAAAAGTATCCTAAAACCTTCCTCGGATTATAAGCTCAGATTGTGCCAAGTATCATGCAAATCGATTCAGTAGTTTCGGCGTGATACTTAGTCGGGATACAGACAGACAGACAGACAGACAGACAGACAGACAGACATGAAAAATTTAAATTACATTTTCGGCTTCAGTATCGATTAGAGAACACCCTCCAATTAAAATTTTCAAAATATCTTCCATGTACAGACTCTCGACCCTCTACAGTTTTATTATATGTACTAGCTGACCCGCGCAACTTCGTTTGCGCCACATAAGAGAGAGTATTACCTGTTCCCGTCGCATTTACTCCTCCATCCTCCTCCTCCACCACCTCCAAAAAAAACCTCCATAAAAAAGAGACCTTCATTAAGTTTTTTTTTTTTACGTGAGGGAACATCCTCATGGATGCTATGCAGGACTCTTACTGACTAAAAACCTCACGTAACGCCCAACAGCCTATGGTTGTGAACCCCGGGTAAGCCCTCGGAAGGATGTCCCAGGACTCCCAACAGACCTACGGCCGCCTCTCGCCCAGGTGGTGGTTCAGGTGCTAACCCGCGTCTTTGGGGGGTTTCGGGTGTGATCCCGCTTCTAAGGGGGGCTTGCGTGAGTAAAAAAAAACGCAATAGATGCCCCTACAATTTTTAAAAGTTCCCTTCCATTTCTCCAGGATGCCATCATCAGATCCTGACTTCCTGAAAATGGGACCACCTTGGGAGTATCTATTTTCGAACGAAAAAAAAAAATTTCAAATCAGTTCATAAACGACGGAGATCTGCGCGAACAAATATAAAAAAAAATATAAACGGTTGAATTGAGTAACCTCCTCCTTTTTTGAAGTCGGTTAAATAATATTAGTCACGCAGCACACGCAACGAAGCTCTCAAAAGGAATAACTTTTCCCCCGTTTTTGAAACATTTACTATTACTGCTCCGCTCCTATTCGTTGTAGCGTGATGTTATATAGCCTTTGACACTCCACAATAACGTAGCTTTCTATTGGTGAAAGAAGTTTTAAAATCGGTTCGGTAGGTCCCGAGATTACCCCTTACAATTTAACAAATATACAAACACACAAACTTTACCTCTTTATAATATTAGTATAGACTAGCTGACCCTCGCAACTTCGTTTACGTCACATAAGGTTTGCGAAAGGAGAGGTACTTCTTCATCAGACTCATCAAGCAGCGTGTGAAACGGCCCTGTTTGCTTAATCATAAAAGAGCTTAAAGATTAAGTCTATTCTAAAACAATTCAGTCGCCGCCTTCGGCGCGGACTGAATTATTTTACAATAGCCTTAATCATTAAGCTCTTTTATGATTAAGCCAACACGCCCGTTTATAATTACCTTTACATTCAAAGGCACCTTAGAATTTTATGTTTTGCGAAAGTCGAGATGTCTTTAATTCCTGAACTACTAAACCCTCAACATTGAAACTTGTGTGAAACAATCCTTAAAGTACTCCCTTTATAATACTATTTTTTTTTCTGAATCGGAACACGCATTCAGAAGTTACAACGAAAAAAACATTTATCTTTCATCCCCTCTCCCGCAGGAACCGCGCAAAACTTTGGGATCAAAAGTATCCTAAAACCTTCCTCGGACTATAAGCTTCAAGCGTACCAAGTATCATTTAAATCGGTTCAGTAGTTTCGGCGTGATACTTATTCGGGATACAGACAGACAGACAGACAGACAGACAGACAGACAGACAGACAGACATGAAAAGTTTAAATTACATTTTCGGCTTCAGTATCGATTAGAGAACGCCCTCCAATTAAAATTTTCAAAATATCTTCCATGTAAAGACTCTCGATCCTCAACAGTTTTATTATAAGTATAGATAGATAGATATCTGATAAATCAGAATATACTAACTTTGTGCTAAGTAAATTTTATGTTTCAGTTTTTAGTTTGGTTTGAAGTCGGTTTCTTTTTTGTTAATTTTTTTTTACCGTTTTTAGTGACGTGTAGACTGAAAATCTATCTATGTAGGTGTAAAGTTCTCGACAGTACAAATTAATCAAGCCCAAACACAAGGTAACTGCTGTATATCGTTAGGGAATTCTCTCTACTGTCTTTTTCTTCTCCATCGAGATCGACTCCAGACCTTCGTTAAGTTGTACTACTTTAAAGCCCTTAAAAAAAAATACAAATGCCCCAGATGCCCCTACAATTTTTAAAAGTTCCCTTCGGGTTCTCCAGGATGCCATCATTAGATCCTGACTTCCTTTAAATGGAACCACCTTGGGAGTATCTATTTTCGAACGAAAAAAAAAATTTTCGAATCGGTCCATAAACGACGGAGTTCTGCGCGAACAAACATTAAAAAAAATTTATATACGATCGAATTGAGTGACCTCCTCCTTTTTTGAAGTCGGTTAAAAAACAGACAGAAGGACTGAGAAGTCTCATAAATTAAGGCCTATTTCTGCCCTCTTACGGAACGTTAAGGCCGCGTGGGTCAGATTTTTAGTTTTTTGAAACAATCCTAGTCAAAAAGTAAAGGGTTTTTAAATCTGAAAAATATATATATAATAGTTAAGGATATAAGCTAAACATATTCCGAGCCCGTTACACGATCCAATAAATTTCACTAGATAGAAAAAAATCCCAAAGTTGACTCTCTCAGAAAAGTTTTTTCAAAACTGTGGCTAAACTATTAACATTTTATATATTTTTTTTGCACTCAATTAAAGGTATTAAGTTTTTATACACATTTTCCGAGCGTTTTTCTATAAACAACTATTTACATAGTTATCATGTACGAATATCTACCAAACGCAATAGAATTGCGCCGCTGTCGGCCGATCAGTCTCGCCCTGGCGCTTGTGGAGGCAGGACCTGTGTCAGTTTTTTTCGCAACTATTTCGTAATTATTATGCCAAATTACGTTGAAATCGCGCCACAGTATAAAAATATCAGTAATGGGCAAAATGTAATTAGATTAACCGTAACAAATACATACGCGATTCATGGTAAAAATGTGGTGATCTTTTACTTTTTAAGTGTTTTCACGACATGGTAACCAGCTACCTAATGCATTAAAATGTCTACGAATTACATGATAATTTCGCAATCCAACATGGCGGCCACGCCGTAATCACAAAATTTCATGATGGGTATCGTTTAAGGGGTTTTTTGGTATGCTGAGTACGAAGTACGTGATAATTTTGCAATCCAATATGGCCGCCGCGCCGTAGTCACAAAATTTCATGATGGGTATCGTTAAAGGGGTTTGTTCGTATGCTGAGTACGAATCACGTGATAATTTTGCAATCGAATATAGCCGCCGCGCCGTAATCACAAAATTTCATGATGGGTATCGTTTAAGGGGTTTTTTGGTATGCTGAGTACGAATCGCGTACTAATTTTGCAATACAAGATGGCCGCCGCGCCGTAATCACAAAATTTTATGATGGGTATCGTTTAAGGGGTTTTTTGGTATGCTGAGTACGAATCACGTGATAATTTTGCAATCCAATATGGCCGCCGTGCCATAATCACAAAATTTCATGATGGGTATCGTTTAAGGGGTTTGTTCGTATGCTGAGTACGAATCACGTGATAATTTTGCAATCGAATATAGCCGCCTCGCCGTAATCACAAAATTTCATGATGGGTATCGTTTAAGGGGTTTTTTGGTATGCTGAGTACGAATCGCGTACTAATTTTGCAATACAAGATGGCCGCCGCGCCGTAATCACAAAATTGTATGATGGGTATCGTTTAAGGGGTTTTTTGGTATGCTGAGTACGAATCACGTGATAATTTTGCAATCCAATATGCCCGCCGCGCTGTAATCACAAAATTTCATGATGGGTATCGTTTAAGGGGTTTTTTGGTATGCTGAGTACGAATCGCGTACTAATTTTGCAATACAAGATGGCCGCCGCGCCATAATCACAAAATTTTATGATGGGTATCGTTTAAGGGTTTTTTGGTATGCTGAGTACGAATCACGTGATAATTTTGCAATCCAATATGGCCGCCGTGCCATAATCACAAAATTTCATGATAAGTATCGTTTAAGGGTTTTTTGGTATGCTGAGTACGAATCACGTGATAATTTTGCAATCCAATATGCCCGCCGCGCTGTAATCCCAAAATTTCATGATGGGTATCGTTTATAGGGTTTTATGGTATGCTGAATACGAATCACGTACTAATTTTGCAATCCAAAAAGGCCACCGCGCCATAATCACAAAATTTTATGATAGTATCGTTTAAGGGGTTTTTTGGTATGCTGAGTACGAATCACGTGATAATTTCGCAATCCAATATGCCCGCCGCGCCGTAATCACAAAATTTTATGATTGGTATCGTAAATGGTAGTATCGTTAGTATGGTAGTATCGTAAATCATACGTAGAAGACTGTAGTGTAAAAGAGATAGAGACACATGTTCCATTCTTCGTTCTAACATTTGTGTGTGGTTGGATTGCATGGAACGACAGACTAAAAAAACTTGTTCGGTTTACTGTGAATTAGTTAACCGCGTGCCAATTTGCAACTGTGCAAGACGTCGTCAGAGTTGAGAAGTTATTTATTTAACTCAGAGCTTACTAACTCTATATTTATATATTTAACTCGACTCTCCACGCAAGTAGGCCTAAATAGCTTAGGCGGCCAAATTGAATTCCAAAATGATCATGTTATTCGTACTCAGCATTCGAAAAAACCCATTAACGATATTCATTACGAAATTATGTGATTACGGCGCGGTGGCCATTTTGGATTGCAAAATTATCATGTGATTCGTCCTCAGCATACCAAAAAACCCCTTAAACGATAACCATCATGGATTTTTGCGATTACGGCGCGGCCGCCATATTGCATTTCAAAATTATGACAGGATTCGTACTCAGCATACCAAAAACCCTTTACGGCGCGGTGGCCATTTTGGATTGCAAAATTATGATGTGATTCGTCCTCAGCATACCAAAAAACCCCTTAAACGATAACCATCATGGATTTTTGCGATTACGGCGCGGCCGCCATATTGCATTTCAAAATTATGACAGGATTCGTACTCAGCATACCAAAAACCCTTTAAACGATACCCATCATGAAATTTTGTGATTACACCGAGGCGGCCATTTTGGATTGCGAAATTATCACGTGATTCGTACTCAGCATACCAAGAAACCCTTTAAACGATACCCATCATAAAATTTTGTGATTACGGCGCGGCGCTCATATTGGATTGCAAAATTATCATGTGATTCGTACTCAGCATACCAAAAAACCCCTTAAACGATACTCATCATGAAATTTTGTGACCACACCGCGGTGGCCATATTGGATTGCAAAATTATCATGTGATTCATACTTAGCATACCATGAATTCCCGTAAACTATACCATCATGAAATTTAGTGATTACACCGCGGCGGCCATTTTGGATTGCACAATGATCCCGTGATTCATACTTAGCATACCAACTTTAGAAACCTATAGAAATTTTTATGACCAGCTATTATGTAATTTACATTTTTTACTCAACTGTAGCAAACGTACGCAACGGAAACTCTCAAAAGAAATGAAATATTCTAATTGTCGAAAAATGTTTCGTTGCTGCTAAGCTCTTATTCGCCTTAGCGTGATGTTATATATTTTGGCATTTTTCAAAAATGGACATTCTGTTAAGAAACTCTTGAAATTCAACTAGCAGTCTCTTAGACTCTAGAGTTAGAACAACTAAACAAACAAACAAACTCTTTAGCTTAAAAATAACAGTATAATATACATAATTTATTTACGATCAACTCTTTTATTTTTATTTACGAAACCAATAAATCACTACACTTAATAAAGTTAGATGCATTTACTACGTCAAACAAAGTTAGCATGCTGTTTCCTTCTACTATACTGTATACTGTGGCATGAGAGTTGACTGCCGCTGCCGGCGCGCGGTGTGTCTTGCGCCCGGGGCGAGGGGAGCGCCAAATGCCTACTTGTGCGCTATAACCGACCCTTAAAAACGACCATTTGCAACACCAAGTACACCTATGACAATTTAATTGGTGTTAAAATCTTCTCAAGCTAAATAAAAACAATCAACAACAAAATCCTATACACGATTCGGCACTTCCACAAATTATTTGCCGGAATAGATGTAACAATAGTTTGAAATTCTCTTAGAGGAGTAGTGATCCGTTTTCATGATATTGAATGTAATGGTCTCACTCCGACTGGGCTGTATCCAATCTGGGCTCCAATCGGTTCTGCCGTCAGTGTTTCAGCTGATTGGAACTTGCCGCGATACAATGGAATTGATTCGTAGTTCGACATTGCAGTTGAAGATTCCTGCTTCAACATTTAACTTAAAAATATCGATTCTGAATACAATCACGAATACTATATTGAGCGATGTAGTGGGCTAGCCTATAGAAAACTAGGAGTCCTAAACAAGGTGAAGCGGTTCTTTACTCCAAACCAGAGGTGTCTGCTGTACAAGACGCAGATACGTCCTTGCGTCGAATACTGCTCTCACCTTTGGGACGACTTCGCAAGGTACTTGCTTGACGGGACTCTATGCAGCGGCGAGCTATTCGCATTATCAACTGCCCTGAGGTAACGAAAAGTCTGGAGCCATTGGCGCAGCGAAAAACTATTGCATCTTTGGCTGCTTTCTACCGTATCTATCACGGTGAGTGTTCTGAAGAACTCTTCAACCTAATCCCACCCTCTCCTTTCCGATCCCGAACAACGCGTGCTGGACAGAGGTGCCACTCTCACACAGTGGAGAGAATCTTCGCTAGAACTAAACGAATCAAAAGATCGTTTCTCTGTCGAACCATAAAAACCTGGAACAACCTGCCAGCGCACGTGATCGTTCCTCTTACAATTCTGGGTTCTTCAAGCGGAGCGTGAAGAGGCACATCATAGGGCCGCCAAGTTGACGGCCGCTTTCTATTGTCTTACAGACTGGGACGGTGGCCCCCAATCGCTAGATGGTGCTGTGGCTTTCCATCAGGCGGCGGCGGCATCATTTTGGCGAGCTAAATATTAAAAAAAAATTGTGAGATTCGTCTATTTTAATTTTATGGAGAGGAAAGATTTGTCTGTTTGTTTGTTTGCATTGAATAGGCTCCAAAACTACTAAACCGATTTTAAAAAATCTTACGCTGTTGGGAAGCTGCACTATCACTGGGTGACATAGCCTTTATTTTATTCCCGCATTCACACGGGGACGGAAACTATGCAGGTTAAACCGCGTGATGTTCGGTGGTATTATAATATGCGTATTAGAATTATATTCGAATTATAAAGAGCGATGGAAACATTCGTGGCCCGCTTATTCAATATTCTGTAAACGCTAATTTCTTCTATCCAAGAAGAACGATCACTGCAGAAAGCATTTTTGGCTATGGATAGTCCTCGCAGGGATGACCACGTTATGACATTTCATTTACAAAAGCCGTGCTAATCCCGAATGCCAGTAACCGTTAAGCCATGGACGCCTGAAAACATTTTACCAGCGGGTCGTAGCTATTTGAGTCTGTCCATTTCGACAAGACAATAGGCTTGTTACCTACGTTGTACAAAAACTAATGGTAATTGTAGTATAGGTGTATAACATGCCTCTGCTTACCCCATCGGGAATAAATGCGTGACTATATATGTATTTATGTTCCTTAGGAGATATGCAGAGGTGTCATTACAATTCAGGAAATTTCTGGTGTCTGGCAACCAAGAGAAAAAGAAAGAGCCTTAATTAACGATATCCATTGATATTTTACGAACCCCGACAAGGTTCCCACACAAACTATAAAAGAGGTAAAAAGGTATGAATATCATGAAAATGTTGTCAACCCGTTCAGGGCTTTCAGTATCGTAAGATAAAGTGATCGTTTCTTGTCGTCATTGTAGCACGAACGCTTCCCCAATTTTACCATAGAGCCATTTTATATACACGATATTCCTTTTATAAATCATTATCTATTCCTCACCGCGGTAACTAAAATGTCGCGGAAAAGCTTTAACCGAAATTGCTTTTACTCGAAACTCACAAAAGATTCATTGGTAACCATTTGTACCCGGCACCTACGTCAGCGGGTCCTG
The DNA here is from genome assembly GCA_933228765.1 of Miltochrista miniata. Classification (NCBI taxonomy): domain Eukaryota; kingdom Metazoa; phylum Arthropoda; class Insecta; order Lepidoptera; family Erebidae; genus Miltochrista; species Miltochrista miniata. The sequence goes on from OW121770.1 coordinate 1,524,579, forward strand.
ACAATATCCTGACAAGGTCCTGAAATGGGGCTATTTGTTACTGAGATATGGAGACACACAAGTCAGGTGTGCCTGGATACATATGGATGCATTTTCGTGACAAAATTAAAGTATTAGAGATTTACAGTCTCGAATAAATTATTCATAGCTGTCTCGATAGCTCAGTGGTACCTACCTAATGTATGCGACATGCCTTTGTGATGTTTTCGGAATTCGCAAATGTTAGTTTCGGAGATATGACGTTTTCTGTTTATAATGTCAGTAAAAATAATTCGACTGCCTCTGTGGCGTAGTCTGTAATGATACCGCCTAGCGCCTGCCGCGGTGGAGGTCCTGGGTTCGATTCCTGGGTCGGTTCAAATATTTGTGTGATCCACAAATGTTTGATTCGGAGTTTGGGTGTTTTCAATGTATAATATGTATGTATTTTGAAATATAAAAGTATGTATATCAGTCGCCTAGATCCCATAGAACAAGCTTATATTAGCTTAATTTGGGTTAGATGATGTTGTGTGGGAATGTCAACAAATACTAAAAGAAAATTACAAAAAAGCGGTTGGCTTATACTTTGGCTTACCGTTGGTCACGGTTGCCAGTTAATATTGGCAGTTGTGACAGTTTAGTTACTGAGTCATCGAGCGTTTTTGGTATAAAAATCACCCTCTTTCTTATTTCAAAATACCTATATCATTTTCATTCGATCACAAAAAGCTCGCGGCTATTACAACATCATCAGAACTCATATCGACGAATATCAAAAACCGAAATAAAACTCAATTTACCGCCGTAACATGATCGTCGTGTATTTACGCGAACCGTAAACTCCGGAAATACGGCCCACACCGCCCCACCGTGTTACTAAACCGTAAATCGACATAAAACCGTAAAGTTGCGTTTGAGCGCGTCTCATATAATATGTTTATTTATTTCGTTCTATTTGCTTTATTGTCTCGTTATTGTTAATATTACCTTTTTACACTACAAAGTAGGCAGATTAGCATACGGTCCACTAGATGGGAAGCGGTCACTATAGTCTGGACGTTTGCAACAGAAGAACTATCGCGCTGTCGACCATGCAAAACCCTTCTAAGACCCTTTTTGAAGAACCCTATACATTCGGGAAAACCCAGGCATGAGATTAATCCATAGTCTAAACTGCCATCGGATCTTACCGAGCTCGAACGCTCGATGCTGTGTGAGGATGAACGCCCTGTCTGTGGCGAGAGGTGCAATCATAAAAAGTAGCCATTTGCATCGTATCAAACAATTGCAAAATTATATACATACATTCATGCCTGTATCTCTAAAGGGGCAGAGGGGAATCAGATACCCACGCTTTGCCAGTACTTCTGTTGGCCCCATGTCATAGGAAGATTATATACTTACAAGTAACGTGGGAATCGGTAATCCAAACGTTGAAAGTCTGACAGGTGGCTTAAAAAAATTCCTTCCAAGCGTCCCAACCTGCGCCTGTCCATATCGACACGGCAATACGGTCACCAACTTATTACGTGTTACAAGAATGTTGAAATGTCTGGCTTTGTCTTTGGGAATGAAGACATGGCTGTATTTATGAAGGTTTTTTTTCACATGAGGAAAATCCGTCATGTATGCTATGCCGGACTGTTAACGTCTAAAAACCACACGTTTACTGCCTACGGTTGGGAGCATCGGGTAAGCTCTTGGAAGAATGCACCAATAATGTATGTAAGAGTTTAAAAAAATGTAATAGGGTAGATGACATAATACAATTGTTTCCAGTACTGTAGGTACTTATTAAATTAATTGTATTCATGAACAAGCGACCCGATAATAAACCCATGACGTAAATAAGCATATTTATCAACCAGCAATCATCAGGAGCTGAAGTATGATGTATAAACACAAACAGCAAACAATAATAAACCCTATTTTAATCCCAAAAGGATTAAATTTACTTTGGCTTAAAATTTCATATTAATTTATACCTTATTAAGGTATTCAAACCTTTATTCCCATAACAAAGGGTTAATATTGCCGTGCACTTAAAATTTTACATTCAAGAGATAATTGGTGTTATATATTTTGTTGATCGAATTTCGCAGCCAAATTTATACGGATATGTGCGCGATAACCGGTTTTGTTCGGTTACATCCGCACTGGATCGGATAAGCTTCGCACACACGACATAAATAATTGTGAGACAGGTTGACATCTGATAGGACGTAGATATTTGCTGTACAAAAATGTACAAGCTTTCAATTTTGCTTTTTACATTAGTACAAGAGTAACGCATTTATCCCACAAGCAGTAATCAGAGGAATATAGTATTAGACGCCCACATGTCACTATTTATATTTTCGTCCCACGTGAAATATGTAGGAGGTGAGATCGTTGCCGTGTTGAAATTGACAACCGCGACCACGGGCGCTGCAACGTGCTCGAAACTTCGGTGAATGTAAGTAAATAGTATTTAGCGTGAAGTCCCGAATTCTATAAGTATGAGTGTTAAAAACCGCGATAGTTAAAAAATAACACAAACCTGGATTATTCAATTTATGGCTTTCAATCATGTATTTGAACTCACGAGAACTAAGAATAGGTACCTAAGACAATTATGAATTGTACGAAAGTCTTCAAGTTGTTTAAGCTCTGAAATACAGAACGGTTCTGTCTCGTAAATCCGCACTCTACATTAACTGACTTACCACTCCGAATACATCTTAACTTCTATTACATTAATTCTCTGCACCTGCTAGTCCTGCTACTAAACTAATTTTCCCACCAAACAACACTCAACCAATGGTCTATGCTAATACTCCACACATGATTTGAATGCTGCTCAAAGTGTGACCAACTGAGCAACTTGATGTCCAAACAAGAACCAACTAAGTCCAACTTAACCCAAGTTTAATGTGTAATGGCGGAGATTCACCCGATTTTGGGTAAAATCCATTTGCATAACACAATATACAATTAGGGATTTTACCTTGTTTTTACCTCCGGCTATTTGATTCTTTTTTTGAAACTGTTGGTGAAAGATTTTTGAGATTATGTAAGGCGCTTGAGTACTTGAGAAAAACATATCAACAGATTTTTAAACAGCTTGTGTTTAATTTTATAGTGTGCACTTACATCTACAGAATGTCTTCTATTTCACAGCATCTCAATCAGCTTTATAGTTTTGAGTTATATGAGAAACAATTGTTATACTTTGATGACTTACCCCATTTACCAGGGGTTCTGCCACTACGCCCTACTGGTGGGTCCACGGGGAAGGCTTTTGGTAGTAACTGTAGCCTCACTGCACTGTGGTAGACCTCCAGAGAACAAAGTAGACTTGTGTCGCAAAGAGTTTCGAATTGTATAATACTAGCTGATCCCAGTGGCTTCGTCTGCGTAGAAGTCGTTATCGCGTAAAATCATTACCATCCTTTTGCGCAGTTAGTTAAAAATTAGCCTTAATCTTTCCCTTCGATTTAAACTATCTCTATACCAATTTTCGACCAATCGAATTTGGTTCAGCTGTTTATGTGTGAAAACATAACAGACAGACAGACAGAGTTACTTTTGCATTTGTAATATTAGTAGAGTTTCTTTGGTACGAAAATAAATATGACAATGAAAAATCTACTAACTGTAACATCCTTTGTACCCATATTTAGCAAAATGAAATAAATTGAATTGAATTGAATTGAAAAAAGTTCCATGGATTCACCACGCGCAGGTCCATAGCATGGTACAGAGGAGATCACTACATATCATTTTTTATCGGCAGTATATTATCATCATACCTACTTTTCTCTTTGCTTTGTTTCTGTTAATAACCCTTGCTATAAAACAACACATAACCCAATAATATCAAATCTGCCAAAACCGCACCAAACAGCGAGGCTCCATTATATTGCGAGGTTGTGGTATGTGGGAAGGTTTATTATAATTTTGAGTTTATTCCGTAATGAGCGGGTTTTGGATCGAGATGTGTATGCTGGGTCATCGAATGTAAAAGCTACTTGCACAATAGATTGTGCTATAGTAGCTTTTCAAGCATGCGTATCAAATTCATATAAATGAATAACGTTGAAATCTGTGTGTACCTACATCTAAATAACGGTTATTAACTACCTACTTATAATATCCAATATGGATAATACGTAAGCTAAAGGCTTCCTTAAACAGATTTGTTATTATCGGTCGTTAATTATACAGGGTGGTATTAGACAGTGGTTGGAGGTAAAGTACCCTTAATATTGATACTGGCAAGTTTTGCTGAAAGGAAACATTCCTTTATTTATCATAAAATATCTTTCATGTTCGATTCCCGACTCAAGCGGGTGATTTTTCAAAAATATTTAAATGCAGTTTTACCTACTTTTGTAAAATAAAGGAATGTTTTCTTCAGCAAAGCTTGCGAGTATGAATATTAAGGGTACCTCCAACCACGGTCTTTATATTCCACCCTGTATATACCGCATGTATTATTCCATAATGCATCACAATTCTTTGCTCACTGCTGTACTTTTATCGTTCGATAATTTTATTTTACCATTTTTCGAATTAACGCGTTTGTGTGAGGGAGCCTTAATACCGTCTGCGTGCCCTAGCTAGATCGCTGTCTCACAAATCTCCTACTCTAATTATCCCCGGATCAGTCAAACTGTCAATTACGTGATCATTATTTTTAGTACAACTCTAGCATTTTGTATTGGGATGAGCAGCATTCGACTGATATTTAAATGCGAGAGCTTGTATTGGGTATTAAGGGTTCCGTACCTACCCAAAGGGTAAAATCAGGAGCAGGACCCCATTTACTGAGGCTTTGTTGTCCGTCCGTCATCAAGTTGTACAACATGTTGTTTTAAGTTTTTAATACTTCTGTACTTATAACATGAATTCTGTCACGCCTTTCATAATTTCCGAAGTTTCATGTCCCACGTCTTAGATTAAAGAGTTAAATTCTAAGTCCCACGTAATAGATGTTGAGCTTATTGCCGTGATGAAATGAACATAACGATTGTCATTTTACTGACAACTGGGTTTCATTTCGAGTTTTCCTTCTCCACGCAATGGATCCATTTGCGAATTTGTTCCCTTAGTCACCTCTTACGACAACCTCGGAATCAACTAGGGTGGCGACATTGTGTACTCTTTCCCGTCACCACACGGGGCTTAAGGCAGATAACATAAGTTCTACACTTCTATGCCATCGCTTATCACAGAGTACATTTATATATTATGAGATCGCTTATCTTCACGGATTTAGGCCGGTCAGTAGTAACACAGACTATATAATATATTCTATAACAATAATTAATTACATAACTATTAGTACTAAGTACATGCCTATTAAATTCTTAAATTTACTAAATTCATGGCAGTATGTTGGTACTCGTAAGTTTCACGATTTAATACCTATAGTAATTAAGCTTGAATGTATACATAATGATAAATAATTTAAGTAGACATTTGAAAAATTTACGACACAATTGTAAGTATTTAATAAAGTAGAACTGGTGGAGTTGAAACCCTTGTTTTAATTTATTCATTAATTCATTTGCACGCTAAATAATTCAGAATTATGACAAGCACTTACACTAACTGTTGGACACAAAATCTTTGTTATTTATTATTTTTCATACCTACTCCTCAGCTTTGCAACAATTTTCAAGTTTTAAAAACGACGGAGCCCAACCGAGATGTTCTGTTCGTAAGCCAGCCTCAAGTGCAAGTGATTGTCCTACTGATTAACGTCTGGGTTAAGACTAAAACACAAAACAAAATACTACATCGATCCGTCTGGCCGGAGCCCTGGGATATCCTTCCGAGGGCTTACCCGGACTCCCGACCGTAGACAGTTCTAAGGCATCGTGTGGTTTTAGTGGATAGGAGTTCAGCATAGCATTCATGTCGGATTTCCACACGTAAAAAAAAGCGTTAATCTTTAAACTAGATATAAATAAGGTACGAGTATTTTAATTAAGGACTTAAATAAAAACAAGGAAATTTAATTCCTGAATCACTTGTAAGTGAAAAATCTTTTCGGAACCCTCTGTGGGAAAATTATGGCGCGAAACCTATGTCCAGTAGTGGACTGTTACCAAAAATTTGAAGTACAAAATTGGCAGAGCTTTTAGAACTTTTAGTGTGAGAACTAGGCATGGAGCAAATTTTCTCCATGGAGCTAGGTAATAAAATATAATTCTATTTGTTTTTATAATAAATAGTAGCCCGAACCTTGACATCCAGATGTTATATATACTTCTATCCATCAAAACAAAAAAAAAACTGAGCACAAAAATGTTTTCCAAAAACAATTCATCAAACGCACATGCGCCACTGTGACCAACATTGTGCCACACATGCGGTCAGCTTTTTATACAATTTGCCAACGATTTGGTAGCCATGTTTGCGGAGATAAAGGTCGGTTTCAACACGACAGAGTGATGAGCGGGATATAGTGAACTGAACGGGTTTATTCTTAATGAAATTAGTTTCTTTTCCATCAACTAAATTTAAAAATGTCGCATTTCTTCATTTCTCATTTGATGAGACGAATGAAATGATAAAACTAGCCAAGTGGCCTGGTTGAATTTTAGTATTTTTATTATAGCGGCAACAGAAATAATACATCATCTGTAACAATTTCAGCATTCTTGATATCACGGTTCTTGAGGTACAGCCTTGTAACAGACAGACGGATGGCGAAGACACAATGGTTCCGTACCCTTTAGGTACGAAACCCTAATAATGAGCGTCCAGTGCGTTTACCCCGACCATTTATAACTGGGAAAACAAGTATGCAGTTTACTGTTGCGAGTTAAGCAGATTCGTTAATGGGCCCGCTCAGCTAGCGGTGGCACCCGGGTTGAAGGGTAAAGGGAACTGGGTCGCGGGTCACAGGCATAGCTGCGTTGCGGATTTTTGTTAATTCTGTGCGGCCATTTGTGTGTTGGAACAAACGGGTGAAGCATCGATTGGAGCTTTTTACCCGAACTGCCGAAGACAGGAGGGCAATGTTTTTATGTTTATAGTCGTACATTTTTTTGCTGCGCTGTTTAGAGGTGTAGTTTAAATTTTAGTTTTGCTTGTAAGTAAAGTTTGCTTGTAAGCAAAATAAAAATAAAATAAGTTGTTGGGTACTTATTTTAAAATGCGATTAATTTTGCATCTTTATTATTTCAATTTCTATTTACCTATACAGTCATAAGACGACTGCTAACAAAGATCTGAGAAATATACCTAACTTACCGGTTCAGATTAAAAGAATATAATAATTCATTTAGTCTGAGCTTGCCGGTTGATTAGAAAATTTACGTTTAAGTTTTTTTTTTTTTATACCACTAGAGTGGCAGACAAGCATACGGCCCTACTAGATGTACCGGTGGTCACTGCGGCCTATGGACGCTTGCAACACCAGAGGCGCCACAATCGTGCTGCCGACCCTGTAAAAACCTTCTATGTCCCCTTTTGAAGAACCCATACTCCATTACCCAATATAATTTGATTTTATATAGGGAAATCTATACCAAACATCCTAAACTAGACACACTACGTTAATTTTTATTATGTACTACGCTTACGAAAGTATCGTATACTCACTAATAAGTTCAAAAATCACTTAGAAAACCTCGATGAACCCAAAACATATGTTAAAATCACAAGTGCTAATTATTTCGGCACCCTATTTATTTCTTTACACAAAAAAATACGATGTCAATATTGTACTTTCCAGGGCTGATACTTTTAATGTGCCATCAAATTTACTTAGTTAGGTCTGTCGGTACAAAGGGTCACCGGATTTGCATTTAAATAGAATTCACGCGACGCAGCCAGCTTGGGAAAGAACCTGCCTACCTCGTTTAAAGGTCCTGCAATTTCTTACATTGTATTGCGAATGAAAGGGTTTAAGTTGACACGAATCTACGTGTAGCTGTGTAGACCTACAGAAGGTTTGAAGTGCTCCATAGAATTCGCTGCGATTGTATGTGCGATATTTTAGATAAACAGGGGGTTTGTAGTTTGTTTACACCAACTGCTTAATCTACTTTTCTAAGGAACTTTGCGGTCAGTACTGCATGATCTGGAAATATAGGCTGTACATGAAGTGTTTATAGATATTTTGCACGTTCACAGATATACAGACAGACAAAATACAACGTGTGAAATTTGGGCGTAGGTATAATATACCTCGACGAAGCCATAAAATATGCAATTCCAAGCGAACTGAATAATATTGGAATTCAAATTTATATAGGTAGAGGCCCGAAACGAGCTTCGACAGTACGAATTTTATGAGCTTATTAAAGACGTATTAACGGTTTTAGAACTCGCTGCAAATTAAAAGGATGTCGGCCAGCGTTGAAAATCATGCCTTTAGTAGAAATTGCATTATAAAAGAGTGCAAAAAATACCTTCTTTCCAACCATTTTGAATAGTAGTCCGATTATAATTCGGTAGCTAGGTAATTTTTATGAACAAATAAAAATAGATTTAGTTTCTAAGTAAACTAAGTAAATTTTATTTTTCAGGATTTATTTGAAGTCGGTTTTATTTTTTACTAGCTGATGCGCGCGGCTTCGCCCGCGTGAAATTTGGTTCCCGTTCCCGCTTCCCGTGGGAACATTTTCCCTGGATAAAAAGTAGCCTATGTGTTATTCCGGACTATACTCTATCCCTGTTCCAAATTTCAGCCAGATCCATTCAGCCGTTAGAGCGTGATTGAGTAACAAACATCCAAACATCCAAACATCCAAACATCTTCACAAACTTTCATTTTTATAATATTAGTAGGAAGTAGGATAGTAGGATAGTAGGAAGTAGGATTGATTTTTTTTTGTGCTAAACTCGTTATATCTCATACACAACATGTAGTACGCTCGATGAAGCTCCCTCGATGGAATTATCCTTTCGGGAGCTCATCCGTGACTGAAGACGGAAGGGCATCGTGTGGCTTTATCTGATAGGAGTCCGGCATAGCATCCATGAGGACTTCGCGAACATTTCACCATGAGGTTGTGATAGTGCGGTTATTGTGTTGAAATGGACAGGCGCAGGTTGTGACTACCCACTACTGAAAATTTTTTAGCCCTTGTTAATTTTCAGGCGCCTGCAACTTAGCTCAGTGACTGCCATGCCATAATTTGCCTTACAAAGCTCGGAAATAATCAGAAAGGGAAATGATACAATGTGATCTTCAGGCATAGCAACATTTACATAACGCAGTGATCAATTTTTATAACAAAAAGTGTGTGCGTATAATCTTTACGTGCGATTGAAGTAAAACCACAGAGCATCGCGCGCCTTTACAGAGGGAGAGGCCAAAGCTGGCAAACCCCCTCTGGCAATAATTTGACATTTTGACGACTAAAAGTGCCCAGTTACATAAAAACTGTTTTTTGAAGTTTCTTTCACTAGACTAAGTCTAGTTGACAGCGTGAGCGGTTGAATTGTCATTTTATAAAAATGATGAAATAATTAGATATTAATACAAAAAGAAATGTGATTAAAGAAATCTGAAGAAAAATGGCATTATCTTGTGTAAGTAAGTAATTTTATAACAAGTTATTATTATTTACACCTATTTAAACGTATAGTTAATATTCAGATTTGTTTAGCAACTTCACCGGACGTCACATCAATACATGGATTGGTTGAGCGACTTGGGGTGATATGACACAAAATGTATCATGTGTGTGTAAAATTTATGAGTGTATTGTTTAAAGTGTATATATAGGCTTCGTATTGACAGTCGGTTGCTATTGTAGTGCGAGTCTAAGAAAGTGTGGGTGAGGAAGATTTCCCCCCGTCACCCGCAAAATATGACAGACAAATTTGTACCGAGCAATCGTTCTATGCCGTCTCCTAGACAGTTCGCGTTGCTCTATGAGTAAAACAGATGGCATCAATTGTTTTATTAATATCATTCCTTCGAATTTTGAATAATTTAAAAATAAAAATAATTCAAAATTTAAATAGCCTTAATTCCGTCAGAAAAAAAGTCTGAGTTACAGCGTAGTCGCGCCTAAAGAAGTTCTACTTCAAAAATATTTTACTACCAAAAAGTCACTGATCTGTATTATAAACCACAAAAAGTTGATCTCGATTGTGTCCGGTTTTGTTCAGTTCACGCAAAAATATAATCTAAAATTGCATCTGTTCTGTGGGTATTGGGAAATGTTATCTATGCCTGTACAGTTGTACCTACCGCAGTTTGTGGTAGACACGGCTTCGTACTGTGCGATATTAATATCAATTTCATGAGATAGCCAGCTGAAATATAATGGATAAAACATTTATGAGTTATTATTTTATGCTGTGGTCTGGGTCTTGCGAGATAGCGAATTGTTTTAGAATAGCCTTAATCTTTAAGCTCTTTTATGATTAAGCAAACAGGGCCGTTTCACACGGTGCTTGACGAGTCTGATGAAGAATTACCTCTCCTTTCGTGCACATTATGTGACGTAAACGAAGTTGCGATGGTCAGCTAGTAAGAATATAAGAATGAGACACATTCAAACCTTGCCTAGCGCTCGTTAAAAACACGTTAGCGGTCACACCTAGATACTTTTTATGATTTCTCGATGCGGTAAGACATGCTGCGACAACAGCTTAATATTATACAAATACTACTTGGGCCCAACGGCTTCCCCTGTGACATGCTGCGAACCTGGTAGCACCCAAATAACCCATACATGTCTGTATTTTATAATAAAGCATGGAGAGCCCAAGACTATCGGCCTTCATGTGCGGGGGCCTGAAGACGGTGAAAAGAGGAGGCTCTAGACGACAGCGTGACGTGAGGGATTAACGCACGGCCCCCTTAAAAAGCGGGATAACACCCGAAAAACCTCCCAAAGACGCGGAATAGACTAGTTATTAAGTGCTTTTCAGCGTCAAAATTTAAGTCGCAATTACAATTTAGTTCCTTCACAATCAATTTACCTGCTTGCAGTGGTGGTCTAAGCGACTGTCGGTCATGCTAATAGATTTAAAATTTTTCGCTACAGAATGTATGGTCATGTCTTTAGATTAGAAATGACATTGTTAAAAGATATCTCTCAAAAATTTTCACAATGTCCCAAACATCAAAAACATAGTATCAATAAGACGGCTACTACAATTACTTATAATTCGTTTACGCCTAGGTTTTGTCTGCACTCCTGTGTTTCTCGCCAAAATTCGCATTCGGGACCACTCTCTTGGTGAGTGTAGTCTTGCTGAGGGTTCCCTCGAACATATTTTCTTCTCCTGTCCCAAATTAGTGATCCCCCTGTAGATCTCCTCCCTGATCGGATCTCCCGACCGATAAATTTGGCCTATTTGTTGACTTTAGTCAACTCACCACTAATAAAAGTTCTCTACAAATTTATACCCATAAAAAAAATAAAATTATAACCCTATCCATTTTACTACTTTCCCCTTTTCATAACTATGCCTACTCTCTCTTCTCTCTTGTTCGTATTCCCATTTTTAGTCCCATACGCAGTTAACTAATTCTTGCTAATTTTAATGTTCGGGCCACACTAAGGGGAAATGCCATTAATAATGGCGTTGATGAACGTTAAACGTTAGTGTAGCCACCGAATTATCGCGATAATTCGACAACGGCATTCACATTGCCGTTTGACGTTAGGCGATAGCTCAAGTGGCGGCACATCAAAGAGAATTATTACGTTGAAGCGGCCACACTACGCGTGTCAGTGCGCACCGTGAGAGTGTGACCGTTTTCAGTATTTTAATACCTTTTCGGTATATTTTATTGACTTTTTTCGATATCAGTATATTAATGGGTATATTGGTAAAATTCAGTATTTTTGGGTATATTTTGAATAAAAGGTTAGGGTAAAGGTGCTCCCTCACCGGGAGCATTCGCCTGTAATGTAACAAATTAGATTCGACTTTGAGCATTACGTTACGGCCTGCCTCCCTGACCGACGAGCGTTCGCGTGTAATGTAACATTTATAGATTCGACTCGAGCATTACGTTACGATGCTACCTCCCTGACCGACACGAGCATTCGCGTGTAATGTAACATTTATTATAGACTAGCTGATGCCCGCAGCTTCGCCTGCGTGAAATTTTGTTCTCTTCTCCGCGTCTCATGGGAACTTATTCCCGGGATAAAACTTGTATCATATCAGACTATAATCTATCTCTGTGTGACTACATGATAATTTTGCAATCCAATATGGCCGCCGCGCCGAAATCACAAAATTTCATGATGGGTATCGTTTAAGGGGGTTTTTGGTATGCTGAGTACGAATTTCGGGTTAATTTAGAGATCCAATATGGCCGCCGCGCCGAATTCACAAAATTTCATGATCGGTATCGTTTAAGGGGTTTTTTGGTATGCTGAGTACGAAATTTATGATAATTTTGCAATCCAAAATGGCCGCCGCACCACTATTACAAAATTTCATGATAGGTATCATTTAAGGGGTTTTTTGGTATGCTGAGTACGAATTTCAGGTTAATTTAGAGATCCAATATGGCCGCCGCGCCGAATTCACAAAATTTCATGATGGGTATCGTTTAAGGGGTTTTTTAGTGTGCTGAATACGAATTTCGGGTTAATTAAGGGATCCAATATGGCCGCCGCGCCGTTATCACAAAATTTCATGATGGGTATCGTTTAAGGGGTTTTTTGATATGCTGAGTACGAATTTCGGGTCAATTTAGAGATCCAGTATGGCCGCCGCGCCATTATAACAAAATTTCATGATGGGTATCGTTTAAGGGGTTCTTCGGTATGCTGAGTACGAATTTTATGATAATTTTTGCAATCCAATATGGCCGCCGAGCCGAAATCACAAAATTTCATGATGGGTATCGTTTAAGGGGTTTTTTGATATGCTGAGTACGAATTTCGGGTCAATTTAGAGATCCAGTATGGCCGCCGCGCCATTATAACAAAATTTCATGATGAGTATCGTTTAAGGGGTTCTTCGGTATGCTGAGTACGAATTTTATGATAATTTTTGCAATCCAATATGGCCGCCGAGCCGAAATCACAAAATTTCATAATGGGTATCGTTTAAGGGGTTTTTTGGTATGCTGAGTACGAATTTCAAGATAATTTTGCAAAATTAACCCTAAATTCGTACTCAGCATATTAAAATTCCATTTATACGATATGCTACATGAAATTTTACAACGGTGGCGAGGCAGCCATATTGGATAGCAAAATTTACCTAAAATTCGTATTTGGCATACCAAAAAACCCCATAAACTATATACAACATGAAATTTCACAACAGTGGCACGGCGGCCATTTTGGATGGCAAACGTTAACCTGAAATTCGTACTCAGCATACCAAAAAACCCCTCATACGATATACAGCATGAAATTTTACAAAGGTGTAAGGCGGCCATCTTGGATTGCAAAATTGACCTTAAATTCGTACTCAGCCTACCAAAAAACCCCTTAAACGATACCCATCATGAAATTTTGTGATAACGGCGTGGCGGCCATATTGGATCTCTAAGTTGACCCGAAATTCGTACTCAGCATATCAAAAAACCCCTTAAACGGTATCCAACATGAAATTTTACAACGGTGGCGCGGCGGCCATCTTGGATTGCAAAATTGACCTTAACTTCGTACTCAGCCTACCAAAAAACCCCTTAAACGATACCCATCGTGAAATTTTGTGATAACGGCGCGGTGGCCATATTGGATCTCTAAATTGACCCGAAATTCGTACTCAGCATATCAAAAAACCCCTTAAACGATACCCATCATGAAATTTTGTGATTTCGGCGCGGCGGTTATATTGGATCTCTAAATTAACCCGAAATTCGTATTCAGCATACCAAAAAACCCCATAAATGAAATTTCACAACAGTGGCACGGCGGCCATTTTGGATGGCAAACGTTAACCTGAAATTCGTACTCAGCATACCAAAAAACCCCTCATACGATATACAGCATGAAATTTTACAAAGGTGTAAGGCGGCCATCTTGGATTGCAAAATTGACCTTAAATTCGTACTCAGCCTACCAAAAAACCCCTTAAACGATACCCATCATGAAATTTTGTGATAACGGCGTGGCGGCCATTTTGGATCTCTAAATTGACCCGAAATTCGTACTCAGCATATCAAAAAACCCCTTAAACGGTATCCAACATGAAATTTTACAACGGTGGCGCGGCGGCCATCTTGGATTGCAAAATTGACCTTAAATTCGTACTCAGCCTACCAAAAAACCCCTTAAACGATACCCATCGTGAAATTTTGTGATAACGGCGCGGTGGCCATATTGGATCTCTAAATTGACCCGAAATTCGTACTCAGCATATCAAAAAACCCCTTATACGATACCCATCATGAAATTTAGTGATAACGGCGCGGCGGCCATATTGGATCTCTAAATTAACCCGAAATTCGTATTCAGCATACCAAAAAACCCCTTAAACGATACCCATCATGAAATTTTGTGATTTCGGCGCGGCGGTTATATTGGATCTCTAAATTAACCCGAAATTCGTACTCAGCATACCAAAAACCCTCTTAAACGATACCCATCATGAAATTTTGTGATTTCGGCGCGGCGGCCATATTGGATTGCAAAATTATCATGTAAAACAGCTGGGTGTGGGGCTCCCGGTCCCGGAACGGGGCCGTCCTACCCATTAAACCTGGTGGTATTCCTCCTCCCTATAGCCGGGAATCCGGAAAGCCGGGAAAATCTTTGGAAATTCTTTGGCTTTCGGCCGAAAGCCAAAGAATTTCCAAAGATTATTCCCGTCGAGAACCGTTCGGCGTCTCTCCTCGAGGGAGCAAGATGGGAGGTTCCCCCGGAGCTCGCTAAGGACCTGAAAAAATAAAAACCCAATTCCTCATCGCAATGATTTTTTTCTTTGTAGGGTTTGTTGCAATAACATTCGGTAATTTTTTTTTACGAAGCGTGTTGCAGGTGAAGGACGTTGAATTCAATCCTTCAAATAAAATGTTAAATGTAAATTCTAGGTTCTTCTTTTATAAAAATAAGGTAGTAATTAAAGAATAAACACGTTTTGATAATCGGTATATTTTCTCTGTGCCAGTATTATATAGATACATTCAGTATATTTTTAAGGAGCTAAGGTATTTTTGTAAAATTTAATTCGGTCACACTTAACGTCAATTTTAACGCCAAGAATGGGCATTCACGCGAGAATTATTACGTTGAAGCGGCCACACTACTCAAATGGTGACGTTAAGAATTAACGCCATAATTAGCGCAATATTTATCGCGATGATGGGCATTGACGTTTTCTTTAATGTGGCCCCGCCTTAACACTGTAGCATGTCGTCCTTTTTCAAAACATAAAATCGAAAAATTGTCTATGAGACCGAACAATTGTGTCACATTTGTCAAAACCACAAACTAGTAAATCTATTTTCCACCTTGACGTTGGTAAACGACGGGGCCGTGCACTGATCTGTATTATTATACAGATCAGTGGGGCCGTGGTATTAATACAGATCAGTGACGGGGCCATTCATTCAATAAACCGGCCAAGTGCGAGTTGGACTCGCCCATGAAGGGTTTCGTAGCAGCAAGTAACATAATATAAAAGTTCTTATAGTTCGTTGTAACTTTGATTGATGTTTTAACACGTTCGCAGTGGTAGTGATTTTTCTAACCGAAAATTGCGGTTTATGACGAATTAAAAAAAAACTACCAGCTCTATCTCGTTCGAACTAATTTTCGTTGGTAGTTTTTATGGCAATGTACATCATATAATTTTTTTAGATTTATCATTCTCTTAGTTTAGAAGTTAGATGGGGGGGGACACACTTTTTTCCACTTTGGAAGTATCCCTTGCGCAAACTATTATTTTTAGAAAAAAATGATGTTAGAAACCTCAATAGCATTTTTGAAGACCTATCTATAGATACCCCACACGTATGGGTTTGATGAAAAAAGAAATTTTGAGTTTCAGTTCTGAGTATGGGGACCCCCGAAATTTACTACTTGTTTTCTAGTTTTATATAAGAATCTTAATGCAGTTCACAGAATACATCTAGTTACCAAGTTTCAATGGCATAGGCCTTATAGCTTCGGAGAAAAATGGCTGTGACACACGGACGGACAGACAGACAGACAGACAGACAGACAGACAGACAGACAGACAGACATGACGAATCTATAAGGGTTCCGTTTTTGCCATTTGGCTACGAAACCCTAAAAAAGAAGAAGAAGAAACATCAAAATGTTTGTTTACTATTCAATAAAGTTCAAAATTGCTTGTCCATTTCCCTGTTTTGTTGACGCTCTTATAACGTTGCTATGGCAACGGTATCACTAGCCGCTAGCGTAGCGCCACTGCGGAAATCGTTGGAACTAGTGTAACTCACGACTGTCCCGTTGGTTTAAGTTTTCTACGATAGATGGCGCTGCACTTAATTTTCTTTGCCTGTGTAATAAAATTTCAACAAAATACGTTTTCAATCGAATTGTATTGGATAATTTTATAATACAAATAGTCAAGTCTTTATCCACGGAAGGGTAGATAGAGGCATATTACGAATTTGAAATAGAAGAATTAGAAGCGCTCGTGGCCCCGCGGACTCAGTGTTCTGTAAACGATCACACTGCAGTAAGCAACTTTCACTATAGCCGGTCCATGGATGGGTGACCATCCATGTAATCACTTTGTGACATTTATTTGAGCGTTTCCGTGCTTCGGAAGGCACGTTAAGCCGTTGGTCTCGGTTGCCAGTAAAATGGCAGTCGTTAAGCTAAGTTGAAGGCTTTATTTCAACAGCAGGCAGTCACAACCTGCGCCTGTCCATTTAAACACGGCAATACGGCTCACCACCTATTACGTGGGACAAATTATACAAAGGTGAAATATGGGCATATAATATGCCTCTTCCTACCCCTTCGGGGATAAAGGCGTGACCGTATGTATGTATTTATAGCCCACGTAATAAGTAGGTGGTGGAACTATTGCCGGGTTAGATAATTACCTACTTATTACCACTTATCACATTTAAATTCTAGCTGATCGGGTCACTCGTAGCCCTGCTGACTAAATGCTTTACCGCTATACCGCTTCAAGCATCTTTATTATTTTATTTATAAATTACTTTAGCGGACGTCACGTCACACGTCACGTTCATCCGCGTAGCTCCCGTCCCCGTAGGAATACGGGAATAAAATATAGCTCATGTTACCCAGGGATAGTGTAGCTTCCCAACAGTGAAAGAATTATTCAAATCGGTCCAGTAGTTTCGATGGGATCAAACTACGGTTTGTTCTCAGACGTGTAGCTACTGTATGGTTTTTTTTGCGAGGCTTTCCATGCTTTGGAAGACAAGTTAAGTCAGCGTTGATCCCAGTTGCGAATTACATAGCATTTGTTAGGCTTAGTGGAAGGCCTATTGAAAAGCTTGTAAAATGTCAACAGCGTGGGTAGTAAGAAAGAACCTACCAGCGCCTGTGCATTTCAACATAGCAATATGCTAATCGCCAATTACGTGAAAACAAAACAAAAGGTAAAATGCTGGCGTATAGTAGGTACGCCTCAGCCTACCCCCTCGGGGATAATGGCGTGGCTACCAGGACGAATTAACATGCTTTCTGAAGCATAGGAAAGTGATTCCGTGATGATCACTCATCTAAAGACCGGCCACAGTAAACGTTGCTTACTGCAGTGATCGTTTACAGAACACAATATTCAACGCGGCTACAAGCGTTTAAAAGTTACAGCAATACACTTTAAGCTTATTAAAAGTTTCGAGTGTCGAGGGTTATTTAATTTTAATAAGCAAATCAAATTAATAACATGTATTTTCGTTTGTTGCAGTTGAACGAGTAGAACCACAACAGCAGTAAAAATGGCGGCGTTCGTGGCAAAGCAGATGGTGGGCAACAAACTGAGCGCTGTTAAAGGTATGTACTTAATGCGGATATATTCCCAACTTGATGCCCGCAGCTTCGCTCGCGTAAAATTGGTGCCCGCTCCCGCTTCCCGTGGGAACTCATTCCCGGGATAAAAAGTTGCCAATGTATTATTCCAGACTATAATTTTCTCTCTACCAAATTTCAGCCAGATCAGTTGAGCTGTTCGAGCGTGAAAGAGTAACAAACATCCACACTCACAAACTTTCACATTTATAATATTAGTAAGATAATATTGTGCCAGGAAACTAGATACAAACGTATAGTCATGATTTTATCCTAGAACGAGTAGATATCCTAATATTTAACTCACGTAATAGGTGGTAGCCGTATTGCCATGTTGATATGAACAGGCGCAGGTTGTGTCTACCTACCGGTTGAAATATTTCAAAGCCTATACAGCGCCCTAAACCACAGATTATATAATATAATTCTATACTTAAACTAAACAGCAAAATACCTAAACAGCAAAATACAGGATCGCACTCTTTTTTTTTGTTATATCTAGCTAGCCAAATTGACGTCGCCACCAGCCTGATGGAAAGCCGTGGCGCATCTAGCGATTGGGGGCCACTTCTGACAGTGGTCCTCAAGTTGGCGGCCCTGTGATGTGCCTCTTCATGCTCCTCTTGAAGAACCCGGGATTGCAAGATGAGGGAAACACGTGTGCGGGCAGGTCGTTCCATGTTTTTATAGTTCGACAGAGGAACGATCTTTTGAAACGCTCAGTTCTGGCGAAAATTCTCTCATGCATCGACAATATTATATTTCGACACAAATTGAGTCTACCGGACACTTTGCGTCCATAAAATCATTACAATAATATCGTCTTTAGTTTCAAACGTCTAAAGACAGTAAAAAAAGTTGTAATAAGTTTCAAATTTCTCTGCTGTCGTAACTACTCAGATACAATAACTCTAGAGAAGTGCTACGTGCCTCGGAATTATTTGGCCAATCAAAACTTGCCGTGTTATGATCTGACGCAGGCTGCGTACCTATTACTTGTCAACGGAGTTTTTATTTTGAACTATGTACCTACTACACAGAGCAACGCACGCCTTCATGTACTACTATAGAATATATTATATAATCTGTGTACTACTGTGATTGATGATAGATTGATCTGGATCTCTTTACTCGATAACTGTTTAACTGTACCTACCTGTATATATAATACTAGCGGACGTCACGCAGTTTCACCCGCGTAGTTCCCGTTCCCGTGGGAATACGGGAATAAAATATAGCCTATGTTCACCGCAAAGAGTGTAGCTTTCCAACAGTGTAAGAATTTTTCAAATTTAACAGTGTAAATATTTTTTTTTAAATTCAAATCGGTCCAGTAGTTTCGGAGCCTATTCGTTACAAACAAACAAACAAACAAAAAAATAAATCTTTCCTCTTTATAATATTAGTATAGATAAAATTGGGCGCATGTAAAAGTGCCCCATAACTTACCTAAGGTTTTAAATTTCATAAACTTTGCTCAATTATTTATTGATACGTTAATATGAAAACAATCAATAGACTATTTCTGAAATTAAAATTATCTTCGAAGTACAGATTTTCGACCTTACCGAAAACGGTACAAGCTTTTTTATAAGGTGTAGATAAATAAGACAAAGAGCAAATCAATGTCCTCAGAATACAAAGAGATTCGTCCTGGGTGGGAATTGAACCCACGACCTTCGAAGTATTCAGGTACCACTAGACGAAGACGCCAGTTATGTCTAACGGCATAAAGTAAAACTATTACTAAAAGTAATTTTTAGGATCTTCAAAAAATTAACAAAGCCAACATAATGACTTTTTTTTTTTTTTGTTTAACGTGAGGGAAAATCCTCATGGATGTTATGCCAGACTCCTACCGACTAAAAAAACCTCACGTCACGCCCAACAGTCTATGGTTGGGAGCCCCGGGTAAACCCTCGGAAGGATGTCCCAGGACCCCCAACAGACCCACGGCCGCTACTGCGGCCTCGCCCAGGGGGTGGTTCGGGTGCTATCCCGCGTCTTTGGGGGGTTTCGGGTGTGATCCCGCTTCTAAGGGGGGGCGTGCGTGAATTGTCTCACTCACGTCACGCTGCCGTCATGGGCCTGCTTCTGTAAGGACGGTGAGCCGCCCTGTCACCGTCCTCAGGCCCCCGGTCATGGTGGCCGATAGTCCTCGGCGAAGACACGTCGGCGGCGCCCAGACCGCCGACTGCGGAACTCGGGTGGGAGAGTTCTCTCCCGTACCCGTCCCGCCGCCTTCTTCACGAGCATGACCTGCTCGCAGAAGGAGGCGGCGCAGTTCCACTTACTCCCGCTGGAGAGCATGGCTCGCACCATGGTCTCGAGCGAGAGAGTGTCCACGTCCAGACCCACTACGAGGACCTGGCGCTGTTGCGCCCACGCCGTGCACTCCACCAGAGTGTGGAGCGCCGTGTCATCGCTGCGGTCCTCGCAGTGCTGACACTCGGCCGTGGTTTCCCGGTGTTTCCGCCACAGATACCTACCGAAGCTACCGTGCCCGGCAAGCATCTGTGTCAACCGGTAGGAGAGAGCACCGTGTCTCCTCTCCAGCCACTCGTCCATGACCGGTCTGACGGCCGCGATTGTGGCGAATCCCCCCTTTGGTTGCTCAAGTCGCACCTTCCATGTCTCCACGGTTTCCTGGTGGAGTAGGGACCGCTGGGCCTCGATTTCTCGATAAGCGGGCCTTTGGCCCCGCTCCAGCGCCTCCTTGCGCCATCTGAACAGTGACGCAAGGGCTCTGCTTCCAGGTCCCATGGAGGGGTCCCGGCTAGGAGACATGCCGCCTCACCGGAGATCGTGCGGTATCCTCTTATCACCCTGACGGCCATCACTCTCTGCGGGCTCAGCAGTCTAGCCACATTGATGGCCGTCAGGGTCTCCGCCCATACGGGAGCCCCGTATATGGCCATGCTTCGCACGATCCCCAGGTACAGTCTCCTGTAGGGAGCGTTGGGTCCCCTGGTGTTGGGCATCAGTCGCGCGAGTGCGGCCGATGCTCCCCTCAGTTTTGGGACCAAACTTCGGAAGTGATGTCCGAAGTTCCACCGGCCATCGAGTACGAGCCCCAGATACTTCATCGGCCAACATAATGACTACAAAACAATAAGTAAGTAAATGTTTTTTGCAAACAATACTGTGCCCTTTGTTCTACCAAAGCCAAAAAAAAATGTTAATTGAATAGTTTAGATTTTTGCTTGTTTATTTTCTGGGTTAAATGCAAAAACAAGATTATGGTAAAAATTTTATACGAAAATTATCAAGAGCGGAAAGCCTTCTACGATTTGCGCTTAAAGATAAAATTCTTATTGAGATTTAGAGAGTCCATAAAAGATAGTATCTATTTACATTATAAACATGTAACTATCTAAACAAAAGTAAATATCTAACGATAGGATATCCTCCCGAAGGCTTAACAGGGACTCCCAGCTATAAGGTTTGTGCCCTCTACAGGGCAGCGTTTGGTTGTATCCGATAGGCATCCGGCTTAGCATCTATGAGGATGTCTACATACAATACATATATACTTATGGTCACGCCTATATCCCCGAAGGGGTAGGCAGAGACATATATATGCCCACGTTTCACGTAATAGGTGATGAGCCGTATTGTCGTGTTGAGATGGACAGGCGCAGCTGGCGCAGGTTGTGACTGCCTGCTGTTGAAATTTTTCAAGCATGTATGAATATAGTTAAATAGGCCTTCAACTTGGTTTAACGACTGCCATTTTACTGGCAACCGGAACCAACGGCTTAACGTGCCTTCCGAAGCACTGAAACTCTCAATTAAATGTCACAAAGTGGTCACATGGATGGTCTCCCATCAAAGGACTGGCCACAGTAAATGTTGCTTACTGCAGTGGCCGTTTACAAAACACTGAGTCCGCAGATCCACGAGCGCTTTGAGAATGTTTATCTATGTAAATAAATGCAGCCATGGCATTGTGCCTAGCCAAGGACTAGCAGCATACCCCATTTAAAAAGCAATACCTATTCGCTGAGAGACATAGCTGGCAGCCTATTTTTTACGTGAGGAAAATCCAACATGGATGCTATGCCGGAGTCCTACCGATTAAAAACCACACATATCCTACCTAACAGCCTACCGTTGGGAGCCCCGGGTAAGCCCCGACTACCAACAGACTAGCTGGCAGCCTCTGGGTCACCATCAGTAGACTCAACGGGGCGCTTTTTTTTTCAAAAATTTAAAAATTTACGCGCTTTGGGTTCCCATTGAGCTAGGGTACTAATAATTATTGGGATATTTTTAAATGCACCTCAGTTTAATTTTTCTGCACACTAGGTATCTCCACTAATTTACTGAATGCAAACCAGAAAATTAAATGCTGTGCAAAAAAACTAATTGATTAACTAAACATGTCATACTTAAATATTACTCAAAATGAGATGACCTTTTTAATCGAATTCACACCAAAAATGTGGTTCGTACATCGAATATATGATTTGTAAAACAGAAATACGAATTGCATATCAAAAATACTAACTTGCACTCTAAATAGTACTATTTTAGGTTAGGTTAGGTTAAACTTTTATTTTTTTGATCAATAAAATTTAATTTTGTAGAGGTGACTGATTAAATTGAGGTTTTACTTAGAATAAACGATGTGCATAAAAGTAAATTAGGCGATAGATTTCCTTAAAAAAGTTTTAATATTTTTGTTGAACAATGGAATTTTTAGATGTACTATTCTGATAATAGTTATTCGTTCAGTAAAACAGTTCTGCAAATACCATTTAATAGTATAATGAATTTGGTTTATTTAGTGTGCTTAATTAGTGTGCAAGTCAGTATTTTTGGTTTAACTTTGAAATATTTTGTTCGGAAAAAGGGAATAAACAGATATCGATTTAAATACATGCCATAATTATTTAGGGACCGTTTCAAAAGATTGTTCCTCTGAAAACCTGGAACGACCTGCCCGCACACGTATTTCCCTCATCTTACAATCCCGGGTTCTTCAAGAGGAGCGTGAAGAGGCACATCACAGGGCCGCCAACTTGATGACCACTGTCAGAAGTCCTACGGACTGTGAGAGTAACGCCTAATCGCTAGATGCGCCACGACTTTCCATCAGGCTGGCGACGTCAAAAAAGTACCTTTAATACTTAATTATAATAAGTTCATGCAAAGAGAGGGAAAAAAACCGGCCAAGTGCGAGTCGGATTCGCGCATGGAGGGCTCCGTGCCACAAAACAGAAAAACGTTTTAGTATGGGGGCCCCCTAATTATATTTTTTTCTTATTTTAGTATTTGTTGTTATAGCGGCAACAGAAAAAAATCATCTGTGAAAATTCATCATGGTTCCTAAGATATGGCCTCGTGTCTGACAGACAGACAGACAGATGGCGAAGGGTCCCGTTTTTACCCTTTGTAGGATTTTTTTTGCGGCGTTAAGATTCTCCATAATTTTGTTTATCAGTGGTCGGAACGTGACTATGAATGGCAAACGGTAAATACCGGACTATGAAACTTAAAGCATATCTTCAGAAGATTGCCATTTTATGGGTGTTAGAAACGAATTTTGCTTGTTCTCATGGACAATTACATTTGTGTCGAATAATGAAACTTGTTTTTGTAACCCACTTGTATCTTATTTTTTTAAATTCAAAGCATTGTTAACTAGCAATTAACGGTCAATTGACTATTATAATAGTGTTGTAAGAGTAAAACAATGGCTAACGCGAATAATATAGATTTTTTATTGAAAAAGAACATTTACTGTTTTGTTCTTGGATGGTGTGCGCCACTTTCCGGTGAGGCGGCATGTCTCCTAGCCGGGACCCCTCCATGGGACCTGGAAGCGAGAGCCCTTGCGTCACTGTTCAGATGGCGCAAGGAGGCGCTGGAGCGGGGCCAAAGGCCTGCGTCTCGAGAAATCGAGGCCCAGCGGACCCTGCCCCACCAGGAAACCGTGGAGACATGGAAGGTGCGACTTGAGCAACCAAAGGGGGGATTCGCCACAATCGCGGCCGTCAGACCGGTCATGGACGAGTGGCTGGAGAGAAGACACGGTGCTCTCTCCTACCGGTTGACACAGATGCTTGCCGGGCACGGTAGCTTCGGCAGGTATCTGTGGCGAAAACACCGGGAAACCACGGCCGAGTGTCAGCACTGCGAGGACCGCAGCGATGACACAGCGCTCCACACGCTGGTGGAATGCACGGCGTGGGCACAACAGCGACAGGTCCTCGTAGTGGGTCTGGGCGTGGACACTCTCTCGCTCGAGTCCATGGTGCGAGCCATGCTCTCCAGCGGGAGTAAGTGGGACTGCGCCGCCTCTTTCTGCGAGCAGGTCATGCTCGCGAAGGAGGCGGCGGGCCGGGTACGGGAGAGAACTCTCCCACCCGAGTTCCGCAGTCGGCGCCCTGGGCGCCGCCGACGTGTCTTCGCTGAAGACTATCGGCCTCCATGACCGGGGGTCTGAGGACGGTGAGAGGGCCGCTCACCGTCCTTACAGAAGCAGGCCCATGACGGCAGCGTGACGTGAGCAACTCACGCACGCCCCCCCTTAGAAGCGGGGTCACACCCGAAACCCCCCATAGACGCGGGATTACACCCGAACCACCCCCTGGGCGAGGCCGCAGCGGCGGCCGTAGGTCTGTTGGGAGTCACGGGACATCCTTCCTGAGGGCTTACCCGGGGCTCCCAACCATAGGCTGTTAGGCGTGGCGTGAGGTTTTTTAGTCGGTAAGAGTCCGGCATAACATCCTATGAGGATTTTCCCTCACGTTAAACAAAAAAAAAAAAAAAATGGTGTGCGCCACTTTGCCCGCTTGAAATTCTATTCCCGTTCCTTTATACTATGGGAATTTATAGCAGGGATAAAAAATCTATGTGTAATTTTAGCGCCTGTCTATTTCAACACGGCAATAGACTCACCACCTATTACATCATCAATACATATAATAAAATCGTAACAGGTCGCTGTCTGTACATGGAAGATAAATAAGATAAAAGATTATAGGGGGGCTTTATGAACGCAATAGAACCCAAAACAATGATTTTTAGAATTTTTGTCTGTTTGTCTGTATGTCTGTATGTCTGTATGTCTGTATGTCTGTATATCTGTTTGTCTGTACGGTTGTGCACGCTAATCTCAGCAACCGCTCAACCGATTGCAATGCGGTTTTCTTTATTGTGTTGAGGTTTGCTCCAGTTAACATTTAGCGTTTGTTTTATGTAAATCGGTTTAGAAATAAAAGAGTTATAACACTTTTAAGAATTAGACATTTTGAAAATTTTAATTGTAGGGGTTTCTTTGAATATGAGTGAACCTAAACTGGCGTGTTGGCTTAATCATAAAAGAGCTTAATGATTAAGACTATTTTGAAACAATTCAGTCCGCGCCGAAGGCGTGGACTGAATTGTTGTAAAATAGACTTAATCATTAAGCTCTTTTATGATTAAGCAAACAGGGCAGTTTCAGACGCTGCTTGATGACTCTGATGAAGAAATACCTTTCCTTTTCATACACCTTATGTGACGTAAACGAAGTTGCGGGCTAAGCTAGTAGGACATAAATCTATAAGGTGAAATGTGGGCGTATATTATGCCTCTGCCTACCCCTACGGGGATAAAGGCGTGTTTCCCGTTTCCGAAACATTCATGATTGCTGGTCCGCTCCTATTTGTTATAGCGTGATGTTATATAGCCTATAGCCATCCTCAATAAATGGACCATCAAACTGTAAAAGATTTTTTGAAATCCAACCAGAAGTCCCTGAGATCCTAGCGTTCGAACAAACAAACAATTAGTATGGATGAAGATCTCTAAATTATGGCAACGGTAGTAATAAAATGTAGCCTATGTGAACCGGGAAGAGTGTAACTTCCCAACAGTGAAATAATTTTTCAAATCGGTCCTGTAATTTCGGAGCATATTCCATGCAAACAAACAAACAATCAAATCGTTCCTCTTTATAATATTAGTATAGACGATAGTAAAAAATTGACAAATCTCATGAGCTGAGTACCTACAGATTGAATAGAAACTACAAAACATTGTTTTCATTAGAGGCCATATTTAATTATTTACATGTCATGATTCATTAGTTCATTAGATACACACATCAAAAATACCAAATAATCAAAATCAAGTATTTAAAATACATCGAATATACATTATTAAAATTAAATATTACTTATACATAATATAGGTAATATATTTTAAAATCATTGAAATAAGATTTATAGAAATTCATCTATAATGCGAGCCTGAAGTAGGTACTATAACTGAAGCCAAAACGACATTATGGCTGATTGTGACTAGAAATTTTATCACTTAATCTTGGACATTTGAATACAAACGCTTTGTAAGCAGACCAACTTCATAGGATGATTCGAAAATGCACAAGAGAGTAAGTTCCTAGAGAATGAAAAGAGGGAGAAAATAAAATACCGTCCTTAGGCCTTAAACTGGATGTCAACCGCGAGCAGGCGACGGCGATTGCGGCAAGAGCACGGCCCTAAAGTACAAGAGGTAACTTCAAAATTCAAACAAACGATAATGGGCTCTGGACTTGAGTCAAGTCACGTCGATGCACAACACATGCAAAGAAAGCACGCACTTTTTCATTCATTATTTTAACAGACTTGCCTCAAATCGCTTACTGTCTCCGGAGCCGATATCTAACGCATCAAGCGCGGTTTGCTTGTTTGCAGTGCCATGCTGCGTTACTCTCTCTTTCATTCTGGCGCCTCTCAATCACCGTTGCTCGCTTTCCACTAACATTTAGTTGCAGGACTCAATGACGTCCTGTTTTGGAAAAGGAAAGAAGGGTCCATAGCACTACTGCAAATTCACTATGAGAGGCATAAAAGGTCAATATATAGAAAATGTGCACACACGCAAATTAAAAATTTTCCATACAATTTGTGTCTACTAATGACTATGAAGTACACAGTACTAAAATAACGTATATCTTAATATAAAATAAATAAATAACTTATTTTAATATTATTATTAAGATTATCATGAATCGTAATGTGGTTATATTTTACGTTTCCTAGTACCTAAGTATTTTATTTCTTCTTTTTATTATTAGTTACTTTTTTATTACCTTTCTGTGATTTATTGTTTTTAGGATGTGATTGCTTTTGTTTAGTTTTAGTTGTTGATTTTGCTTCACATGTACTACGCTCATGTTCTTTATCTTTATTTTTTTTATTTACAGTACATTTAAGAATATTTTTATCAACTGCTCCTGCAGATTTTTCATCTTCTACAGATTGATCAACTACATTTTCTACCCTGACTAAGAAGTCAGAGTGTTTAGGCTTAAGAGTAGGTTTGAGAGTAGTCATATCAACTGCCCCTGCAACCTTTTCAGTAACATCTTTTTCCACAGATTGATCAACATTTTCTACCCTGACTAAGAAATCAAAGTGTTTAGGCTTTAGAGTAGGTTTTAGAGTATTCTTATCAACTGTTCCTACAGATTTTTCAATAACATCTTCTACAGATTGATCAGCAACATCTTCTACGCTGTCTAAGAAATCAGATTGTTTAGGCTTTAGATTAGATTTTTGAGTATTCTTGTCAACTGCTACATTAGAATTTTCAATAACATCTTCTACAGATTGAGCAGCAACATCACACTCACCTAAGAAATCAAAGTGTTTAGGACCGTTCATATGAAGAACCAGGTCATCTTTTAAAAATAATTGTTTTACGAATATTAATAAATTATCGAACGACATTCTAAGTTTGGTCACATTTATGTAATGTTGATATTGTTCTAGTAAACGCGTGACAGAGTTTATGCTGTGCACGTTGCAATATAATCGCATCGCGTTACACATTGTAAGTAAGTCCTCTATAAGCACATCTTTACGGATATATAGATAGTGAAATATCCTCATATTCACATCTCTGTCATAAGAACTCAAACCTTCCGCTTTGTTCCAGATAATTTCATTCTGTCCTTTTACCTTGAATAGTAGAGGGAAATGCGTGTGCAGATATAAAGTTGGTGGTTGTCTGATGAGCTGATCGAAATCGCTGTAATGATTAAAGAACCATTCCCCTGGTGACATGCTGCCCTCCTGGAATTGAGACAGTTACTATGTAGAAATCAGGCTTATGGTGTACTTATTGTGTTCAGTGACACCATTATCTATCACAATTTTGCAGATCTACTTATATTGGCCGTATGCCTATCCGTAATCATATGCGTGTTCTATCGCCTGTATAATGGTTTGTGCTCTAAGAAATTGTTTTATATGAGGTCTATGGTTACGTTGGCTCTTCTCAAACAGGGTGTCTTTCTATTCCTAACGAACCCTGCGTTCGATCACGGTAAGATTCAATAGGGGCTTTCTTCTGCGAGCGCTTAGTTTGTAGAATTAATATGAATAAAAACCGGCCAAGTGCGAGTCGGACTCGTGCACGGAGGGTTCCGTACCAAAAAACAGCAAAAATATCACGTTTGTTGTATAGGAGTCCCCCTAAACTTCTATTTTCTTTAAATAATTATTTGTATTTGATTAAAATACTATTCACATTGCGTCTAATTGTTGCCGTTATTAATACCTATATAAAAAAACCTATATACAAATGACTGCCTCTGTGGCGCAGTCGGTAGTGATACCGCCTGCGGCGCTGGAGTTCGTGGGTTCGATTCCCACCGCAGACAAATATTTGTGTGACCCATAAATGTTTGTCTCAAGAGTCTGGGCGTTTCTATGTATAATATGTGTGTATTAAAACTATATAAGTATTAATATCCGTGGTCTGATACCCATAACACAAGCAGGTTATTCCTAGCTTACTTTGGGATCAGATAGCGTTGCGTGAAATGTCCGTTAATATTTATTTATTTATTTTTATTTAAAGAACTAGCGGAAAAAATACTTTCTTTTTGTATGGAAGCCTCCCTTAATCCCAGAAACACATAATCGGTGAAAATTTCAGCTCTCTAGCTATCACTGTTCATAGGATACAGTCTCGTGACGGACAGACGGACGGCGAAGTCTCATGAATAGGGTCCCGTTATTTACTCTTTGTGTACGGAACCCTAAAAATTTATGTTGCATTTTGAAATCGTGCTAACGACAGTCAACTGAGACAGTACAATATTCCATATGATTTCTTTTGTTTTTAATTGTGTGTAGTGGGGCCCTACCAACACCTTCGGGCCCAAGTCAACCTCACGTGCAAGCTCGTGCACCTGCTGAACAACGGACGAGGCTCTGACGGCGGGGTCCATTTCAACACGGCGATGGGCTCACCACCTGTTACGTGGGACCGAATTGTACACGGTGAATTGTGGGCCGGTATAGGCCTCTGCCTACCCCTTCGGGGATAAAGGCGTGAGTATATGTATGTATGTATGTTAATTGTGTGTACAAAACCAATAAATAAAATAAATAAAATAGTACATTTTAAATTCAAGTTAACAACTTACCCACGGTCTAAAACATCTTATAAAATGGCAGATGTATTTAAATTCGTTAGGTAGATCACAATGCAGCCACAACAGAAAGGCCCGACATAGTATTTCGTTTGAGTACTTGGGTGGAGAAGGTTCCAGTAAGGAGTGGACATTGACATCGTCATCCTTTGAAAAAGGTCTCCTGTAAGCCATGCTGTAAGAGAAACGACACGTGAGATAAAAGACACACGGGTAGAGACGCAGGCAACTGCTAGTTCTAATCAAAAATAAAGCGCTCGTAGCCAGGACTCAATCTATACTTCTATATAGATTTAATTGTTTGTTTGTTTGCATCGAATAAGCTCTGAAACTACTGGACCGTACTACTGAAAAATTCTTTCACTGTAGGGTAGCTACACTCTGCCCGGTGAACATAGGCTATATTTTATCCCCGTATTCCCACGGGATCGGGAACTACGCGGTTGAAACCGCGTGACGTCCGCTAGTATTCTATAAGCGATCACAGCAGTAAGCAATTTTAGCTATGGACGGTCCTTGGATGGGTGACCACCACGTCACAGAGAATCCGTGCTTCGAAAAGCATTTTAAGCCGTCGCTGGTCCCGGTTGCCAGTTACATGACTGTCACTAAGCCAAGTTGAAGGCTGTTTGAGCAGCTTGAATCTTAAGCAGCTGGAAAATTTTCATCTTTGGGTCTTCACAACCTGCGCCTGTGTCGGCTACGTGTGTGTAGCGCCTCTGGTGTTCATAGGCTACGGTAACCAACCATCAGGTGGGCTCAAAGCTAGTCTGCCACCTTAGTAGTATGAAAAAAAATAACTAAAAAACACTAACCTTATAAAACGTTGAATACTTCACTGTACCTAATTATACTTACCTGATTATAATAATATTATTGTTTAAAATGGCATTTTAGTAGTAAATTGCAGCTTCGCGTAGCGAGCGTTGTCTAAAGGCCTACGTATGTCTAATGAATAAGCTAAATATAATATTTTGTTACTACCCTCAATACTGTTTTTATTCTGTTGTTCATAATATGTGGAACTTTTCGGCTTGGTTGCTAAGGCCTTTAAGCTAAAATTCATTTTAATATTTATTCCTTCAAAATCTTCGCTTAAGTTTGACTAAAGTCAAAGTCATTATTTTCACTGTATTACTATTTTCCTTTGCGGTTTCACATGCGTTCTTTCTATTACCGTGGGAATACTGGTATACTTAGATGAAATACGGCTACGCCCTTGTGTAATTCTGTTCTGTTCCCTGCATCCCTAGGGAACATTCTAGGGATAAAAAGTACTAACCTAACACTGTACTAACTACTAAAAGTACTAACTAACCTTACACTTCAATATCCGTTAGGACGTTAGAGCGTGGTTTAATACCAAACATCCAAACATATGTATAATATTAATTAGTAAGTAAGATGTAACTCAATGATTACAATGATATTCTTTCTTCAATTATTTAAATGTTATTTTTTTGTTACAGGTAAGATCTTAACGTCGGCGTCGCTCGCTGTTGTACACTTATGTGCTGTAAGTAATTTCATACACATTGTAGATAGAAAGACCGAGATTATTTTTAGTTGATAGGTGGTGTACTATCAACAAAAAATAATCTCGGTCTTTCTATCTGCGAAATATCTAAGTCATGTCTTCATCATCTGAAGTTGCGTAAATACGAAAGACGAATTTTAGCCCTTCTCTATAAAATAGAGTGCAGAGGGGCTTATGGCGAGACTTTGTCTGTAGTCTGTAACTCTGTTGCATTAAACTACGTCACTAGGTCACGTGGATCATCTGTTCAAAGTTTGTAATAAAACAAAAATGACAAAGTCAATCGGATTGAACTTTCACTTTCACAATAAACGTGTTAGAGAGGGGCAGTCTGGTGAGAACGATGTCACGGCTTTCTTGTTGTTTATGTTATTGTTATTTTTAGGGTAAAAACGGGACCTCCATGAGACTTTTGCTGTTCGTCTGTCTGACTGTCTTTATGCCTGTCTGTCTGTCTGCAGTCATAAGGCTGTATCTCAAGAACCATGATAGCTAAAGAGCTGAAATTTTCACAGATGATGTATTTCTGTTGCCGATATGACAACAAATGAAACCCAAAATAAAATCAGTAAAATTAAATTTATTAATTTCCAACTAACTAATTTACAAAAATTATACAAATTTCTTAATTAGTTACATACATGTACTTAAAATTATTTAATCTCTT
Source organism: Miltochrista miniata (assembly GCA_933228765.1). Classification (NCBI taxonomy): domain Eukaryota; kingdom Metazoa; phylum Arthropoda; class Insecta; order Lepidoptera; family Erebidae; genus Miltochrista; species Miltochrista miniata. The sequence continues at coordinate 1,556,099 of OW121770.1, forward strand.
ATTACACATATAATATGATAATATAATAATATTTATCTATTTCCCAGAATGGTACATTCTTGTCATACACAATGTCTTAGTCTACTTACATAGTGTAAATATTATAATAATGCTTACTGTCAGCAGCTAATGTCGATTTACACACTTTAGGTATTTATGCATTCGCACATTCGATACGTCATTTTTGCCTGAACTAGGAAATCCTGTGTTTCAGGCTTAAATTACAAAAATATGTAGGTATATTAAATCTATGTAGGTACAATCTAATTTGATTTAATGTTGGCATCGCTAATTTCAAAGTACAGCGTAGTACCTATAATATTAATTTAGAGTATAATTATACTCTTTTATGCTAAAATATAATAAAAGTTACACTACTATTATTTTATACATTTAATTATTTTATTCTTATATGAAATTCAATTTGGAACATTCAATAACTCCTCTGTTTTATCGTAAGTCATTTCTTGCAATATTTTTTGTAAAGCTTGCTTACAACGAAAATAATTCAGGTCATAGATGTACGACTTAGCATTAATTCTATTATACAGTAGGGGCCCTAAGAACAAGTAAAATCTATTTGTAAATTTGTGCTTTATTGCAGTTCTTTGAGTGCAAACAATGTCTTTACGTCTTTTGTTTAGAAGATCAGAGTTAAAACGAAGTGCTGTATGCTGTTTCAATACTGTATTCAATATAAACAGTTGACGTACTGTTAGTACTTCGCACGCTTGGTAAAGGAGGTTAGTGGGGAAGAGGAAAGGTCGAAAAGTGGCCACTTTGAGGATCGCTCTCTGCGCCCTCTCTATAGGCAATAAGAGAGTTTTACAGGTCCCGCCCCATGATGTGATACAATAGCTTACTATTGACTGACATAGTGCATAATAAACCTGTTTAATTAATTTAAAATGGGGGGATTAGGTGGGACTCCTATACAACAAACGTGATTTTTTGCCGTTTTTTTTTGTAAGTACCTGCCTACGAGTCAAACTCGCACTTGGCCGCTTTTGTTTTCGCACTTCTCCGTTTTTACCCTAATTTTAATACCAAACCATCAGATATTGGAAATGTCATAACTAGGTACCTAAGTACTATAGTTGACACGAGTCTGCGGTCTATTAAATATGATTCTATATTTTCGGACGATACAAGTAGTCGTCTTTACTGGTAGGTAATACATAGTAGAATTTATCAACAATTCGCCAATGTGTGGAGGGTGCATTATTATAATGTAGGTACTGTGATACATGCGCATTTGTGTAACAACTGTATATAATTATTTAATCAGTGACTTGGCAAATTAACCCTTAAGATAATTGACACAAGAGTAAAAGAAGATCACTTATTTTAACTGTACTTACGCTCTTTTCATATTGGCAGCATGTGAATGCGTGCGCGCATCCAACCGAAACTGGTGAAGCGAGATAGCTATATGTTTCATCTCACTCATTTGTATTGCGCTGGGTCTATGTGAATTTTATCTACATTTTTTAAGGTGGCGCCCGCGACCTCCCGTGACGACGTGATGAACTTTGGTACCGTTCCCGTTTCCCACGGGAACTTATTTCTGGGATAAAGAATATGATGTTATTTCAGACTATACTTTTCTCTTCCTATACTAACGTTACCGGGTCGAATCAAATATTTGTCTGATTCGCAAATGATTGGTTTCGGATTTTGGGTGTTTTCTATGTATAAAGTATTAGCGGACGTCAAGCGGTTTCACCTGCGTAGTTCCCGTTCCTGTGGGAATACGGGAATAAAATATGCCTATGTTCACGGCATAGAGTGTAGCTTCCCAACAGTGAAAGATGTTTTTAAATCGGTCCAGTAGGTAGTTCCGGAGCCTGTTCGTTACAAACAAGCAAACAAAAAAAAAAAATGTGTGCGTGTACTAGTGTACACACGTAAGAAGTGAAACTTCTTCATAACCTTATTTTTCAAGCCCAAAAGCCCAAAAGTCCAAAAGTCCAAAAGCCCAAAAGTCCAAAAGTCCAAAAGCCCAAAAGCCCAAAAACCCAAAAGCCGAAAAGCCGAAAAGCCCAAGAGCCCAAAAGCCGAAAAGCCGAAAAGCCGAAAAGCCGAAAAGCCCGAAAGCCGAAAAGCCGAAAATCCGAAAATCCCAAAAGCCGAAAAGCCGAAAAGCCGAAAAGCCGAAAAGCCGAAAAGCCCGAAAGCCGAAAAGCCGAAAAGCCGAAAAGCCGAAAAGCCCGAAAGCCGAAAAGCCGAAAAGCCCAAAAGCCGAAAAGCCGAAAAGCTCAAAAGCCGAAAAGCCCTAAAGCCCAAAAGCCCAAAAGTCCAAAAGCCCAAAGTCCCAAAGTACAAAAGTCCAAAAATCTACAAACGACATGCTATCCCTGGATAAAGTACTCTTAATTCGAATCCACCGTGGTGGGGACGAAAACAAAGATGGCGCGTAACGAAAAAACGTGACGTGACGTGACGTGACGCTAAATTTTTTCCAACGCCGATAAAGAAGTTTCACTTCAAAAATTGCGTGTACTTAGTGTACACACGTAAGAAGTGAAACTTCTTCATAAACTTAATTTTCACCTCACCTTAAATTAGAGATGCGCCGAATGTTCGGCCGAATATTCGAATTCGGTACATTCGGCAAGTTTTGGAAAGTTCGTATTCGGCCGAATATTCGGTTTATTTGCCGAATAATAACCGAATGTTCATATTATTATTAACTAAATTAATAATTATTGAATAGGTAAGGGTTTACCCATAATATTAACGTCATGGTACAGAGATATCTGGTGGTGTACATTTGATAAGGCCAATCTGGCACCCAATAAGTTTGGAGTGTCAACATTTCTTCCCTAAAAATTGTCCCGGTTTTGAACACAAGCAGAGCAGATCCATTACTAAATCCGTTTAACTCGCAATACTCGCAAAGTAATTACTTGTTTTCCCACCAATAAATGGTCGAGATGAAAGGACTGAGTGTAGAAATTGTTGTAATGAGCTGGATCAGTTCTAGATAGTGGTCCGAGTCATTAGGGAGTCCGTTTTTATCTGTTCTTCTTTAAGATACAATATGCAAGTACTTTTCTTCACTTGATTCCGTGTCACTCGACATTATCACTAATTCGCTACAAAACACGACCGAAAACAACCAATCCAAAACTCGCAACTGAACTAACTCTATGTGAAAATGAACTGCTCATTTTCCATTTCACATTTTACATTCACCTTACTCATCTCAATTCTTCGTTGGTGGAAAACAAATCTCATTTTATTAGAAATGAACCCGTTCAACTCACAATCTCCCGCTTATTACTCTATTGGCGAGTGGGACTACACATGGAGTGCTGTTGTCATTTTTGAGCTGGTCCTGTATACCAGCTTTGCCCGTTCGACTCGGTATAGAGGCGTGCTATGAGGATTATTAATGATCCTCTCCTTAGGGGCTTTCCTGACAACTTCGATTTTTTACGGCTTGCAGAATCTTAAGACCTAAGCGAACCACTATATAATAGTAAGAAAGTGGCGATTTCCTGCATAGAGGGAGATTAATTGGTGAAATATTTGTGAGTAAAGATGAGACAAAAGACATTTCGACTAAACGTTCTTCACGCTTGCAAGCCGTTTGATTGAGAATCGGCGCCCTGGGTAAGAGAGCTGCGTTGTAAAAATGTAGTCAGCCTCGAGGACTGACCTTTACTAATCTGTTTGCCTCGTTAATTTGAACCGAATAGTTCGGCCGAATATTCGGTTCGGTACATTTTATACCGAATATTCGGCCGAATGTTCGAATTCGGTTCAACCCACATTCGGCGCATCCACAGATTACTAAATAGTTACTACGTAACAGATACATCACTCCCATACAAACGCGACAATACCTACGCTATATTAGCCTACAAAATTTTAATAATAATACCTGCTGCTGAGAACGAGAAGAATTGTACCTTAAACACGCGTCCATAGCGTCGAGACTGTGTTGCCTGCTGTGCGAGTGACGTCATCGTAAGAATGCGCTAGGGTTGAACCTATTATGATTGTTGTAATAAACGAATGTTACGAATCAACCATGTTTTAATACGGTTTTATTAGGTCGATATGTATGTAACTATAGTATCCGCAATACGAACTGGCACTTTGGGTCATAAATGTCACTTTCTGTAGGGGTTGAACCATGTCGATAAAATATTTAAGAATTTGTCGATATGTCGTAATCTGATATATGTGGGTAATTTGCTTTTAGTCGTAAATATGATATTAATAGCAAATAAGATTTTCTTAAATAATTAGCAAATTTTTAACAATAAAAAAGTAAATTTGAATTTTTTTTAGTTAGGAAATCACCTACTCAACCTACTTATTTTAATATATTTATTTAATTTAATACATTTGTCTTAATAAATCAATGCTGATATAAGAATAAATAAATAAATACATCATATTAAAATTTTTCATTTCATTACTTTTGTCGATACTGTTATGGAATACGTAAAAGATTACCTGCACAGCACTATGGGTGCGAGTCCCGCTCCATAAGACTGTGTAGGTGCGAAAGAGATAGCACGAATCCGATGATTTATGGCCCAACGTGCCAGTTCGTATTGCGGATACTATAACAATTTAATGGAATGTAAGGAAAAAAAATGGTTTAAAAAACCCTAGAAAAACCACGCTTTTATAAATGCACGTAAAAACCAAAAATAAATTATGAATCACAGTAGGTAGGTATATCTATATGTATATTTATATTGTTTTTTTATTCCTACCCATAACTAAAATATCAAAGAAATCTAAAATTAACTGACATTACCTTTAGCGTAAGTACCGGCTATTAACCTATCCCATCCGGCCATCCTACCTTACTATGTTACACACACATACATATATGGTCACGCGTTGATCTCCGAAAGGGGAAGGCAGAGGCATATTAGATGCCCACATTTAATTTTTTTAAAGTTTGTCCCAAGTAATAGGTGGTGAGCAGGCAGGTTGTGAAAGTCCAAAGTCCCAAAGTCCCAAAGTCCCAAAGTCCCAAAGTCCCAAAGTCCCAAAGTCCCAAAGTCCCAAAGTCCCAAAGTCCCAAAGTCCCAAAGTCCCAAAGTCCCAAAGTCCCAAAGTCCCAAAGTCCCAAAGTCCCAAAGTCCCAAAGTCCCAAAGTCCCAAAGTCCCAAAGTCCCAAAGTCCCAAAGTCCCAAAGTCCCAAAGTCCCAAAGTCCCAAAGTCCCAAAGTCCCAAAGTCCCAAAGTCCCAAAGTCCCAAAGTCCCAAAGTCCCAAAGTCCCAAAGTCTCAAAGTCCCAAAGTCCCAAAGTCCCAAAGTCCCAAAGTCCCAAAGTCCCAAAGTCCCAAAGTCCAAAAGTCCCAAAGTCCCAAACCAAAGTCCCAAAGTCCCAAAGTCCCAAAGTCCCAAAGTCCCAAAGTCCCAAAGTCCCAAAGTCCCAAAGTCCCAAAGTCCCAAAGTCCCAAAGTCCCAAAGTCCCAAAGTCCCAAAGTCCAAAAGTCCAAAAGTCCAAAAGTCCAAAAGTCCAAAAGTACAAAAGTACAAAAATCCCAAAAGTCCAAAAGTCCAAAAGTCCAAAAGTCCAAAAGTCCAAAAGTCCAAAAGTCCAAAAGTCCAAAAGTCCAAAAGTCCAAAAGTCCAAAAGTCCAAAAGTCCAAAAGTCCAAAAGTCCAAAAGTCCAAAAGTCCAAAAGTCCAAAAGTCCAAAAGTCCAAAAGTCCCAAAGTCCCAAAGTCCCAAAGTCCCAAAGTCCCAAAGTCCCAAAGTCCCAAAGTCCCAAAGTCTCAAAGTCCCAAAGTCCCAAAGTCCCAAAGTCCCAAAGTCCCAAAGTCCTAAAGTCCCAAAGTACCAAAGTCCCAAAGTCCCAAAGACCCAAAGTACCAAGGTCCCATCCAAAAGTCCAAAAGTCCAAAAGTTCAAAAGTTCAAAAGTCCCATAGTCTCAAAGTTCCAAAGTACCAAAGACCCAAAGTACCAATGTCCCATCCAAAAGTCCAAAAGTCCAAAAGCCCAAAAGTCCAAAAGTCCAAAAACCCTTAAGAGCGTTAATTCGGTTTTCAAATTTCTTTACGATCGTAAGAAATCAGCGCGGCGCGGCGCATATAGCCGTATAGTGCCAATTGTTGCTACCAACAAGTTTGATACTTTTGTTTTCTTTGATGTATTACCGGTGTCATATTCTTAGTCTAAGCGTTCAATCTTTTAATTTAATTTTTATGTTAGTAATATTAGTTAATAATTATTGATTATTTTTTTACAAAACGGGATTTCGCGTGGCACTATTTTATTATTAATTAAAGGTTTCGGTACCTTCACTTTCCTCGACGTTTCGACAGGGTTACACCTATCGTGGTCCCGAGGTCGCCTCGGAAAGTGAAGGTACCGAAACCTTTAATTAATAATAAAATAGTGCCACGCGAAATCCCGTTTTGTATAAAAATATGTGTTCAACGCGTGTTAGTTTAAAACAAATATTGATTATTTTATTGCAAATTTATTGATATTTAGTAGTGTGTGTGTGTGTCGAGACCCTAGGTTCATGGGCATAAAGTTTTTTTAAATTTTGAAGAAGCGCCTTGTGGAGTCAACTAGTGACCTAAGGGCTGGCAGTTATTTCTCCCAAGGAATAAGCAACCGTTCAAAAGGGGAATGCTGCCAGTTTTTTGGGCACAATGCCACCGGGGCCCTATTTAGATTTAGTTTAGTTTTATTCATATTGTAAATAGTTATTATGCTTTATTGTAACATTTGTCTCAATAAATAAAAGAAATATTTCGACTCTAGTAGTGATAGATACTGACATCAATAAAATTAATAAAGTTGACATTTATTTATCTAACTAATGTCAATATTGAAATTACAAATACACACATACATGAAAACGGTTTCATAAGTTTATTTTTAAAGTATCTAAATATACGAAAATTGTAGAAAGTAATGGACAATATTCTATTTTACACTATAAATATTTAAATTTGACAATACACATGGTTAAAAAGAAATAATATTTACGTAGCAATGCGCAGGCGCTTGGCATGGTCCGATGTTTTGCTGCCTACTACAGATTCAGTGCTGGCAGGAACATTAAAATATTTTTAATAAATAATTCATTAATATTGTTGGATATTCTTACACAACATCATCTAGCCCAAACTAAGCTATAAGCTTGAGCTATGGGATCTAACTTTAATCTTAATATTGATAGTAGGTGTTTTTTATTTACAATAACCAAATATTTATTAAGAGGCATGTGCATAACAATGCACACCGCCAAGAAAAATGCTAATTAATTAGCCCTTCCGTATCGGCATTGATCGATTTATTAGATACCTACTAAGATGAATTTGGGAGGGACCGAACTGAGTTTCTTGGAGTGTTCTTCTCAGTCTGTAGCATCTCCAAACCCCCAGTAGAGTCACAAAATGTTGACAAACCTATTTTTTTTTTTTAATTTCAAAGGGAATAAATTTTATTTTATTTTATTTTATCGACTCTTTCTGGGGTTAATCATTTTGGGCAACAGACATTTGTCGTAAAAAATTAACAATTTAAGTTCCATCCTTGTAGTCCAGTACTCGTCGTCTTTCGAAATATTTACTGTGCTTATGGGCAAATTAGTGTTCAGTCAAGCCAACATTTATCGATTTGCGGTGTACGCAAATCGATAAACGTTGGCTTGACTGAAAGTAATTTTAATACAATTCATTAAAAATATTTATTATATACACAAGATCACTAGAAGATAAAATAAACGCAGCTTCTCACTTGAATTGAAGTCGGCCTTGGATTTTAAAAAACCAGTCATGCTTTGTATTAACAGATCCGTATTTTCTCCATAATTTAATTTTACCATCTGCTTTGGCTTGTTCCACATCCATGTATATAGGGACAGTTCTAGGTTAAATTGATTGATTGATTGGTTATTAGGTCGTTTACAACAAGGTTTCTTAGCAGTGGTGAGACCCCGCCCCCTTCTGAACAACCTTTGGCCATGGCTGCGCACTGGTTTCTGCTTGTCTGTAGCTTTAAAATGAGTTATTTAGCATGTTATCTATCTATTCACTGACATCGTGTATACTCGGTGTTTTGCCAGTGCCGTGGTTATGCTTATTTTTTTGAAAACTCCCTCTATGTTCATGAAAGTGCCGAGGCACATTGATTGATTCTGGATGACCTCTTCTATTTTGTGTACCACTGCATGTAGTGCTGAGTCTGTAGACTTGCCGGGGGCAATATGCGCGTTGGTTGGAATGCCTTGTCTTATTTTGAAGGGCCGTCTCTCGATTGTCTCTGTCACACAATCTTTCCAGAGTTTTTAGCAGGAAAGACGAAGGGCTTATCGGTCTGTATAACCAGAGGTCCGAATCACAAATATAAACCCTTTACCGGGCTTTGGTATAAAGATCACTTAGACCTCTCTCCACAGTCAGGGTCACAGTCCCATTCATTGTCTGGCGTACAGATACTATGTAACTGACAATATCAACTTGTGTCCTCCCCCATTTTATCACTGCAGGGAAGACTTCATCCTGTCCTGGAGATTTGAAGGACTTGAAGTTGTTAATTACCCATTCAGATTTTTGTAAGTTGACAGAATAGATTAGAACAGGTCTTGCGAGCTCCCACTGGACTTCTTTTGTGGATACGTATTCCACCAGCCACATGAGTGTCTGGGAAGTGCGTTTGTATCAAAATACTCTCGGCTTCTTTTCATGATAGTTTACGTTAGTAGAATGATGTAGTGGTAATTTATATGTTATTAATTTATTGTTTTCGAGTAATTAAGTGATGTAGTGGTCATTATATAATGTTAATTTGCCATTGAAAATTGCCGAAAGGCGAAACAGGTCAGGTGTAAAATAAATAAATGTTGTGGAACAGTACAAGTGCCGTTAATGAATATGTGCAGCAGGTTCCACCAAGTGCCATCCATCAACAGTATAAATAATTCTTTTCATGGGTTGGTCAGGCCGCCGCGCCGTCAGGTTTCTTTATAGATACGGACAGTTATGTCTCTTGTTTGGCCAGTATTCTGACTCTAGCAGAAGTTTCTCCAAGACTTGGTACTTCTGTATCTCAGTCGCTACTTGTATTTTGCTACTACTACAAGAGGTAGCTTTAGAACCACTTTGGGATCGGAACGGCGTGTGCCACACGGGGTACCGCAAGAGTCAATACTCGGCCCGGCAATCTTCAACCTCTACGTAGCTGACCTACCAAACGAAAAAATAGCAGGTCAGATGCTGTCACAGTACGCCGATGACCTATGTATACTCAACGCAGCTGAAAGACCAGATCACGCCACGCGCCGAGCAGAGTGGGCCGCCATCGAAATTATTGATTACTACAAAAGATGGGGCCTCAAATGCAATGTCGATAAGACAGAATGCATAATGTTCTCGCACAAGAGACCAAGACTCAAGAACTTGAACACAGGGTATCGCAATCATGTTCAAATACGAGGTGAACGCATCGCATTCAAGCAGGAAATTAAATACCTCGGAGTCTGGCTGGACAAAAGGCTTTCGATGAATAAACACGCAAAAGAAAATATTGAAAAGGCCAAAAGGGTCAGAGGAGCACTGTATCCAATCATCGGCTACAGCTCCAAGCTAAACTTCGACGTCAAGCTACTTGTCATTCAAGCATGCTTACTGCCAGTGATAGACTATGGAGTTATACAATTGCTACCGAGATACAGTAAATCAAACCTGCTCAAGCTTGAGAGGCAGTATAAAATGGCATTGAAGAATGCCGCACAGTTACCCAGACGCACTGATACTGATCTACTCTGGGAAATCTTGCAACAAGATCCGTGGCACATTCGTGCGCATGATCTCCACGGCGACATGATAGAACGCCTTATATCTCTATCGATCGAGGGACTACAAGAACAAGGCCCGGCGTACACGCGTTATGGACAACATAATCCTTTTCTTTTCGCAACTAGAGTAGGTGAAATTGACTACATTAAGAAAAAGGAGAGGGACAAGCCGCTCTTTAAACGACTGGCTCCCTTCCGACAGCGTAGGCTCTGACTGAAGAGTCAGTCGTAAAGTAAAGAGCGGCCAGCCACTGGGGCTAATCCCCATTGATTTCTCGTTATCCTCACTTTAAATTATATAATCACAAGTAATAGAGGAAACCAAATAGGATAGATTTCAAAAGCTCCTTTTCTTTGGACATAATGAAATTTGAAATTGTGAAATGAGATTGTTTTTAAGTGTGTGATGTTAAAACTAGAGAAATAAATAATATTCTGATTCTGATTCTGATTGTATTATGCTTTAGCGGCTTTATAGCCGTCCCAATCCTGGTCTGGTTCCTCACAGGTGTTCCATAATTACCACTTATGAAATGGGGTGTTAATATCAATACCACACGAATAGTGACTACCTGCCTTGCGTATAATACCTACACCTACGCTATTCGTGAAGGAAATAGTGCAACTGTAATAGCTTATAACTTGGTCAGTTTTCGTTAGATTCATTTAATTTTTTTTATACAGTATTTTGAAGCGAAACTCTAGTCGGGGTGTCTGAGCTTTGCACTATACAAAAGTTCACGTTGTATATCGACCATAAATATTTATATCCTACTTCCTACTATCCTACTATCCTACTTCCTACTATCCTACTAATATTATAAATGTGAAAGTTTGTGAAGATGTTTGGATGTTTAGATGTTTGGATGTTTGTTACTCAATCACGCTCTAACGGCTGAATGGATCCAGCTGAAATTTGGTATAGGGATAGAGTATAGTCTGGAATAACACATAGGCTACTTCTTATCCCAGAAAATTGTTTTCACGGGAAGCTGGAACGGGAACCAAAATTCACGAGGGCGAAGCCGCGCGCATCAGCTAGTATATTATATTATACGTCACAAAGTACTAAGATTGTTTGGTCACGCTAGAATTAGACTATTTTTGTTAATTTTTTCGTATTCAAAAATGGAACATCGAGCGACATGACCACTCTCTGAGAGCCTCTCGGCGGTACTAAATCGTATTTGTTCGCGTATCTGCATTTATAGGGGTTCACAAAATACTTTGTAAAAAAAAATCTGTATCTAGTTACTTATAAAGAAATATTTTTATTGTCAGAGGAGAAGTTCTGACATAATATTACATAATTATCATAATGATTTAAACTACAGAAGCTGGTGAAAAGACTACTTTATTGTGGTGAAAATTCTCAGTATTTGAGCAAACTTGACAGTCATTTTTCTCCAAAAAAAGGAACCTACCTGATATCAGGTTATTCTACAAACAGATAGCCTAGGCCTTTTGCAATTGCTTCGTATCCCTTGTTCATTAAATTTATCAGTTATTTGACATGAATTTAAGCATCGAAATCGATGCAAATCGTATGATTTGAAAAACCTTGTTCACTTTCGTTTGTATTAACCATATGTAATCTGTTTTTAGGTAAAATATGTTTTATAAAACGTTTAGAGCGCTAAATTTACTAAGTATGTTAGTGAATATCATGTTTGTACGATAAATATTTAATGACTTTAAACGCAATGAAAAGTATGGTTTCTGAGCAAAACGTGGGGCGAAATATGTTAGCCCTCTTAAATGAAATGCTACAGATACATCCACCGTGGTGGGGAACAGAACAAAGATAGCGCGTAACCAAAAATCGTGACGTGACGTGACGCAAATTTTTTTCCAACGCCGATAAAGAAGTTTCACTTCAAAAACAAAAAACAAAAAAACAAATCTTTCCTCTTTATAATATTAGTATAGATGTACTCGTAGGTATGTACATTAGTGTACAGATTTAGAATTAAATATATATGTGTGTTTATCTGGTGTCTTGATCTCATAGTCTACCTACAAGCTTATATTAGCTTCAGGTGGGCTAGATGGCGTTGTCATATCACAGAAATACCAAATATATTTTGGTAGATAGACAGAGGTAATGAAACAACTGAGCTTAGATAGATATATGCTTATTGTATTCATATTCAACATAAATAAAAGAATGCCTTTTTGCTCTTAGCAATCACTTCCAGGCAACCTATGAGTTAAGGGGCGCGTCCGCAAAATGCACAAAAAGACTTTTAGGGTTTTGGAAATATTCAAGAACTTACTTAATTAAAGGACACTAAAATGGAACCTTAAATTCTTAATAGATGAGACTACATTAACACCGTGCGCTTTTTACAAAATAGTTATTTACTTGTGAAAAATTCTCTGAAAATCATCGAAATTTACCTTTGTTGATTTGATTATTTCTGCCATTTCGATGATTTTTAATAACTTTGAGAGGTGTTTTTTCTAATGTAAATAATTTATTTTGTAAAAAGCGCACGGTGTAATTGTAGTTTCATCTATTAAGAATTTAAGGTTCCATTTTAGTGTCATTTAAAGAAGTGAGTTCTTGAATATTTCCAAAACCCTAAGTGCATTTTTTGCGGACTAGCCCCTTAAGAAATTAAAACACAGCTTAGGTAGGTACGTACCTAGTTATGTAAAAGAATTTCTTTTATTAATACTAATCAATATTGCTTAACCTACGATGTATTTACAGTATAGTAGGTACGCTATATTTTATACACATTTTACATATATACACGAAAAAGTTATAACAGTTACACTAGTAAACAAATAAAAAAAAATAAGCTAAACAACAACTATTAAAAAAATACTTACTACCTACTTACATACTACAAAAAAAGACAAAAAAAAACACTATCACCCTAACAAATATGTAAAAAAATTGTAAATAGATTAAATCTTGAATTGAATATCTAATAACACTTGTTGATCTTCTTAAACATTACCTATAACTTCTACATTTATTTACACCAATAGCCATCCACAGCATGAAACGATGCCTCATGGTAGCACGGTTGCCATAGGTACTGCCCTCGTTCCTGGCACACGACGTCATATGAATTGGGCAAAATGTACAGCATGGAGCAGGAAAGAGAATGTTCATAGTTCTTCCTAAGAGGAAGCTGGGCAAATCTTCATCAGTACTTTATTTGGGTCATCTTTGTGCTTGATCTCTTGCCAACGCGATGAAACCAGTCAACTTGATTGAAATTCTCTGCACTTTTGATAATACTGGGCGCTTTAACTTTTCGTCCATATTTGCCAATTAGCTTATATGTCACAGCTAATTAGTCATTGATAAATCTTGCGTTTGTACAAAAACTTTCTGTTTTCCATAATAATTGAATTAGTACTTCTTTTGAAAAGTACAATATTATCTGATGTAAGTAATTTGGTACAATTATGATGTAGGTATAGTATACGTCGACGCTAAAATGTGCGTCAATATCACTAGTAAAATTGATAATGCTGAGAGCGTGGATCGCGAAGGGGCGTGACCGCGACGTTCGCGATGCGCGGGCGCACCGTCGCACGCGTCCCCGTCCCGCACGCCACCTCACACACCTTTCTATTGAAGGCACGCCTATTATATACACATACGTAAGCAAACAGTATAAGATTGCGTTTCCACTGACACGCGTGATGGAGCGGTTTGTGGGTCAGCCAATACAAATGCTCGGAAATGCTCGTATTGCATATTTCGAGCATTGTGATTGGCTCTCAGTATGTTCTTATTCATTCCTCCCAGCTCCGAGTCAGCAGAACACTGTACCATTGATGCACTTCAATAATAAAACCGGCCAAGTGCGAGTTGGACTCGCCCATGAAGGGTTTCGTAGCAGCAAGTAACATAATATAAAAGTTCTTATAGTTCGTTGTAACTTTGATTGATGTTTTAACACGTTTGCAGTGGTAGTGATTTTTCTAACCGAAAAATGCGGTTTATGACGTATTAAAAAAAAACTACCAACTCTATCTCGTTCAAACTAATTTTCGTTGGTAGTTTTTATGGCAATGTACAACATATATTTTTTTTAGATTTAGCACTATCTTAGTTTAGCAGTTAGAGGGGGGACACACACATTTTTCCACTTTGGAAGTGTCTCTTGCGCAAACCATTCACTTTAGAAAAAAATGATGTTAGAAACCTCAATAGCATTTTTGAAGACCTATCTATAGGTACCCACCCCATACGTATTGGTTTGACGAAAAAAAAATTATTTTGAGTTTCAGTTCTGAGTATGGGGACCCCCAAAATTTACTGCTTTTTTTCTAGTTTTATATAAGAATCTTAATGCGGTTCACAGAATACATCTAGTTACCAAGATTCAATAGCATAGGCCTTATAGTTTCGGAGAAAAGTGGCTGTGACACACGGACGGACAGACAGACAGACAGACAGACATGACGAATCTATAAGGGTTCCGTTTTTGCCATTTGGCTACGAAACCCTAAAAAAGACTTGTACTACCCGTTCGCTCTAACTTTGCCGCTGGCGTAGAGGCGTATACCCGAATTGTTAATTATACGAAGTAAATTGACAGTAGCTAATGTCACTTCGTCATAGAAAATACGCAACACTACAAGAAGAAGTGACATTAGTTGCTGTCAATTTACTTCGTCTAATCAAAAAATCGTCTTTAGTATAGAGCCGAGCGGCAAAGTTAGAGCGAACGAGCAGTACGTCATTTTTTCATCCGCGTAGCTCCCGTTACTGTGGGAATATGGGAATAAATAATAGCCTATGTTACCCGGGGTTAGCGTTGCTTCCAAGCTGTTAAAGAATTTTTTTCAAATCGTTTCAGTAGTTTTGGGGTATATTCGACGTAAATAAACAAACAAACAATCCAATCTTTCCTCTTTATTATATACTAGCTGACCCGCGCAACTTCGTTTGCGCCACATAAGAGAGAGTATTATGTAGTGCAGTAGTCCCGTGGCGTCTCGACGTTAATATTCAATACTACGTGAGAGAGAGAGAGAGAGAGAGAGAGAGAGAAAGGTTTCTCGTCGCGTGTATTCCCGTCGCATTATATTTAAAAACAATTTCGTTTATGAAAGACGTATCCCGTGGCATTACCTATTGTAGACAAAAATTGATTGCCATTAAAATGGTTATTGCGCACCAACCCAAAGATAGACACATGCTATCGCGCAATTTTTTTAGAACTTTCCTAAGAGAAACAATTTTGTAGTACCTACATATTTCTTACATAACTATAAATATTTACGCAGCATACGCAACGAAGCTCTCAAAAGGAATAACTTTATCCCCGTTTTTGAAACATTTACTATTACTGCTCCGCTCCTTTTCGTTGTAGCGTGATGCTATATAGCCTATGACACTCCACAATAACGTAGCTTTCTATTGGTGAAAGAATGTTTAAAATCGGTTCAGTAGATCCCGGGATTACCCCTTACAATTTAACAAATATACAAACACACAAACTTTACTTGTTTATAATATTAGTAAAGACTAGCGGACGTCACGCGGTTTCACCCGCGTAGTTCCCGTTCCCGTGGGAATACGGGAATAAAATATAGCCTATGTTCACCGCAAAGAGTGTAGCTTTCCAACAGTGAAAGAATTTTTCAAATCGGTCCAGTACTTCCGGAGCCTATTCGTTACAAACAAACAAACAAACAAAAAAAAACAAATCTTTCCTCTTTATAATATTAGTATAGATGTATAGACTAGTCGGCTCTGCGACCAAAAGAATAAGGATCGCATGGAAACTGATCCTTGATTATTTTGTTCCTAACTCCGTTTTTGCTGAGCCGATTGCAATGAAACAAAAGTACCGTTTTTTAAGTCTGGCCAAAAACTTTTTATTAAAAGAAAATCTCGAGTCATCAATCCGTTCAGTGGTTTTTGTTGTAGAACAAAGAGATTTAAAGACAAATAGATTAAAAGATAAGAACTCCAAAAAAATGTATAATTAGGATTCAGTACCTATACCTGAGTTTTATTGTTTATATATTATTACCATTGTACAGACACGACCACTTTGCAATTTTACAATAATATAGACAGAAGATTTGTTGCAAAGCAACGTGCTGATAAAAATATATTATTGCTGCAAAAAACTTTTGATGTAGTGTTTTTGTGATTCATAAAGTGATAATCCATAACAATGAACATTCTTATAGTTTGTTTATAATAGGTACTTACCTACCTTGTGATGAGTTTTTTTCAACGTGAGTATATATAATCCGTTATGCATGCTTTTTTTTTTAACGTAGGTAAGAGAAATTCCTTCATGGATGCTATCTACTTCTACCGACTAAAAAACCTCACGTAACGCCCAACAGCCTACGGTTGGGAGCCCCGGTTAAGCCCTTGGAAGGATGTCCCAGGACTCCCAACAGCGGTCCCAGCGGGGTATCCGTCATGCATGCTTTGCCGGACTCTTACCGGATAGAAACCACGCGTTCCCTACCATGTGCCTACGGTTGAGAGCCCCTGAAAAACCCTTCGAAAGATGTCCCTAGGATTCTGCCTAGTGATGTCCAGTACCTATATGGTTCCTTGCTTGAATTTATTATCTTATCTCTTATCAGTATCGATTACTTCACTCATTATATTCGTTGTTACTTTTCTAATTGTTGATACTGTTGATTGATGGCACTTGATGGAACTTGCTACACATATTGAAAAACTTCACTTGTACTGTTCCACAACATTTAGCCTTTGAGAATGCCGAAAGGCGAAACCGGTTAGGTATTACAATAATAAATGTCTTGTAATTAGTGTCTCAAACATTAGTTAATTAATTAAGTAATTAATTAACTAATGTTTGAGACACTAATTACAAGTAGGTGAAGTTCAAACAGGGGCAAGTTGTAATTACCCTCTCGTGTATGTTTACGAGAAGTGTCTCAAATGTTCTAAATAATAAAGACGTTCCTCCCGACTTCACTATGCCATATTTGAAACACCCCTCATACCCACCTATAGCCTTAAAATTATTTCTAAAATATCTGAAGCACGCGGCTTCGTTTTGGTGGAATTCTGACCCGTTCTCGCATCCCATGGGACCATATTATATTCCAGCAATAAAAAGTAGCCTTTGTTTTATTAATATTTCCAGAATATAAACTGTCCCTGCATCAAATTTCAGCCAGATCCGTTCAGCCGTTAGAGTGTCAAAGAGTAACAAATATCATGACATCCACTCGTGCAAAAACATTCGCACTTCGCAGTCATTGTTGCCTACACGGTGATTTATATCGTTATTGCTTTTACGCGGTTATTGCTTTTTTCTTCTCTGATTTTATTTGTCTTACGAGTAGGCCACGACTGTAAGACTATAGACAGTGTTCCTCAAGTTGGCGGCCCTATGATGTGCCTCTTCACGCTCTGCTTACTAATTGTTATGGTACAAAGACTATGCTATTGTAATAAGTAACATTGATTAATTAAGTAGGTACTATTATTCTTTTTACGTATGGAAATCCCTTATGGATGCTATGTCGGACTCTTACCGACTAAAACCATACGTGCCCTACCACTGCCTACGGCGTAGGCGTCGGGTAAGCCCGGGTTGGATGTTGGGATATTCTTCCATGGAGAAGGAACCCTGGGGGACTCTTTGGCTACCACTGCGGCCTCACCTAGGGGGGTTTGGGTACTTTCCCGCGTCTTTGGTAACTTGTGCGTACAGAGAAGTATTACATACACAGAAATCAAACATAGTATTGCAAATAAAGTTCATAACAAGGACAAATTATAATTACCAAATACTTGGTTTATTTAGAAAGAACAGCGTTTCTAAATATTTTAAATAATAGAGACAAACTGTGCTTATCAACTATGCCCGTCACATAGGTAGTTGAAACTCCTATTTGGCCTGGTATCCACGATCCACCAAAACGGAGAGATGTGGAAATAAGGGAATCTGTAAATTTAATCTTCAATACTCAATAATATTAAACGCAGCTGTTGTTTTTAGGATTCCATCACCAAAGATTAAAAACAGGACGCTAGACACTCCGTTGTCTGGACGCCTGGTTGGCTCCAGGCTGTACCTACCTCATGATAGCTTTTTCATTATCCGAGACGTTTCGAGAAATTTTTACCTTGAGATTCTTTAACAATACTCGTAACTGTGAATTTGACAATAACTCGAGGTAGCGCGCATTGTTTTTGTTAGGACGAATGGCGGTTGGCTTTTGTCTTTCTGTTTGTAGTTCTGCGTCATATTTATTACCTTCTACCAGATAAGACAGCGGCTTAGACCACGCGGGCTCCTATAGATTGATTATTTTGCATGTACGGGGTCATAGCATAGTACTCAATCTCATCTTTTGCTACTGACCCAAAAGTGAGTTTTCCACTAAAGGACAACCTGGAGATTCTCGGTATAGACGTCCGGCGTGAGCTCAATCACAAAAACTACATAGAGAGTTGTATTGGGCTGGCCTCACGGAAACTCGGAGTCCTAAATAAGGTGAGACGGTACTTCACGCCACATCAGAGATGTTTGCTGTACAAGACGCAGATTCGTCCCTGCGTCGAGTACTGTTCTCACCTCTGGGATGACTCCGCGAGGTACTTGTTGGATGCACTTGACGCTATACAGAGACGTGCTGTCCAAATAATTGGTTGTCCTGAGGTGACGGGAGGCCTCGAACCGTTGGCGCAGCGAAGAACCGTAGCGTCCTTGGCTGCCTTCTACCGAATGTATCACGGCGAATGTTCTGAAGAGCTCTTCAATCTGATCCCACCATCACCTTTCCGATCCCGAACAACGCGTGCCGGGCAGAGATGCCACTCATACACAGTGGAGAGAATCTTCGCCAGAACCGAGCGTTTCAAAAGATCGTTCCTCTGTCGAACTATAAAAACTTGGAACGACCTGCCCGCACACGTGTTTCCCTCATCTTACAACCCCGGGTTCTTTAAGAGGAGCGTGAAGAGGCACATCACAGGGCCGCCAACTTGAGGACCGCTGTAAGAAGTGGCCCCCAATTGCAAGATGCGCCACGGCTATCCATCGTGGCGACGTCAATTTGGCGAGCTGAAACTAAAAAAAAAAAAAAAAAAAAAAAAGTTACTTAAATAGAATACTTAATTTAAGACGGCCATTTTTTAACGCCACCTACAGAGCGGTTGAGACGGCAGAGTTTTATGCCAAATCTGTTTAAAAAAAGACGTAGAATCATTGAAACGCAGAAGAAGATGAATTTAAGAAGGAACCCCCTTAATTTTATATTAGTAGTATTTATTGCTATGACTACAAAAATACACACACACACACATGATAATTTCAACTGTCTAGCTACCATGGTTTATGAGATGTAGTACAGTGACGTCATTTTAATAGGTAACATTAATTTGACGTCTGTCAGTTTTATCTTCTCTCTTTCTATAAAGCTACAGGGTAATTATTTTTTCTCGTGTAGCGGGTTCGATTGCCGGCTCAACCATATAAGTACCTATTTAAAAATCTATGAGTGCAGTTAAATTGCTTTTTAACCGACTTCAAAAAAAGGAGGAGGTTCTCAATTCGTCTGTATGTATTTTTTTTTATGTATGTCAAGCGATATTTCCGTCAATAATAGACGGATTTCAAAATTTCTTTTTTTGTTGAATAGGGTTTACTTCTGAGGTGGTCCCATTTTCACCAGGTCAGGATCTGATAATGGGATCCAGGAGAAAACGAGGGCAACCACTGAAAATTGTAGGGACAACTAGTGCGCTTGTTCACTTTTTAATTAAGTGCTTTAATGTTCTACACTTTGATGAAGTTCTGGAGTCGACCTGATGATAGAGTCGAAAGACAGTCGAGGGCATTCCTTAACAATTTACAGGAGTTACCTTGTGTTTGGGCTTGATTGATTTGTATTGATGAGAACTTTACACATAGATTGATAGATCCGACTTAAAAAAAAGGAAGTTCTCAATGTTTTATGTATGTTCACTGATATTTCGTCAATTATAGACGAATTTCAAACCTGTTTTTATTGGATTGAGTTCACTTCTGAGTTGGTCCCATTTTAACAAGATAAGGATCTGATGATGGGATCCAGGAGAAATCGAGGGCAACCACCGAAAATTGTAGGGACAACTACTGCGTTTGTTAACTTTTTAATTCAGTGCTTTAATGTACTACAATTCAATGAATGTCTGGAGTAGTCGAAATAAAAATAAAATAAAAAAAATAAAATAAAATTTATTCCCTTTGAAATTTTTAAAAAATTATTTAGGTTTGTCAAAATTTTTGTGACTCTACCGGGGGTTCGGAAATGCTACAGACTGAGAAGAACACCCCAAGAAACTCAGTCCGGTCCCTCTTATTCATCTTAGTATCTAATACAGTTTTTTTTTAAATGTAGAAAGGAGCAATTCGTGTCACTGCCAGGCAGTCTTGTCTTCTAGAAAGTCTTTAATGCTATAATAAGCTTTCTGGCACAATTTAAGCTTTACTTGTTTTTTAAATTTATTAACTGACAAACCTGTTATGGCTGTCGGCAATGTATTGTACATTCGAATACAATTACCCGCAAAAGAATTGCTTATTTTATTAAGCCTAAATCTAGGTACAGCCAATTTATTCTTATTTCTTAAGTTTAGGTTATGGATATAACTATTTTTAATAAATTTACTGTTATTTTTATGAGTATATAATAAGTTTTCATATATGTACTGTGAATACACAGTAAGGATGTTGATATCCTTAAATCGATCGATCGATCTGATGATAGTACCGAAAGACAGTCGAGGGAATTCCTTAACGATTTACAGCAGCTGCCTTGTGTTTGGGCTTGATTGATTTGTATTGATTAGAACTTTCACTAAGATATATTTTTCGGTTCACCCGTCACTTAAAATATTGAAAAAAAAAATTTTTCAATAAAAAATAAAACCGACTTCAAAGAAATCCTGAAAAATAAAATTTGCTTACCACAAAGTAATATATATTTTGATTTATCAGATTTTATTCAATATAATATTGAAGTTGGTGCCATGAATAATACCTACATAAAACTATGGGTTTACTTGGCGCCGACTTCAATATGATATTGAATAAAATCTGATAAATCAAAATATATATTACTTTGTGGTAAGCAAATTTTATTTTTCAGGATTTCTTTGAAGTCGGTTTTATTTTTTATTGAAAAATTTTTTTTAAATTAAAATAATGTCTTCTTTCAGTAAATTGTGCCATCTACAATATTGAAGGTACTTTCCCTCCATGTGGCATAGCCGTGGGACACCCTGTATATGTGTTTATACCAAAGACTTCTATATAAACTGAGGTAGACATGCCCTACGCACCGATTTTTGAAACCTATAAACTGCGCTAATTAGCAGCGTTGCTCGCATTGTTGTGAGTCAAAACTTCGAGAGTAGGTGCTCGACTTGCAATCGGAGTCCATACGCCTTCTCTTTTACTCTTTTTCTATTCGTATATTGCTATTGTGTGTGGTGACAATTACGTAAAAAATATTTATAAGTGAATGTAGTCTTAGTAATGTGTGTATTTGAGGATTGCTTTTGAAATCTCGTTTGTTAGAGTACGGCGCGTCTACCTCAGTTTATATAGAAGTCTTTGGTTTATACAGGCTGATGGGGAAGTCTTTGTAATAGGGTTCCGTATCCAAAGAGAATAAACGGGACCCTATTCATGAGACTTCGCAGTCCGTCTGTCTGTCTGTACTAGCACAGTATAAGGAGAACTACTATAACCTATCGGCTGTGGTAATAGCTAGAGAGCTGAATTTTCACAGATGATGTATTTCTGTTGCTGCTGTAACAACATAAATACCAAAATCAGAAAAATAAAGGGGTTTGAACCCAATGCCATGCGTAGGAGTGGCGCGGGGATGCTACCCCCGCCCTCTACGCACGAAACTCAAACGTATAAATAGAAGTGACTGAAGTTCATAAGCCATTCGTTTCCGAGCGCTCATCGTGATCACTCAGTTGCAGTTGCTTGTCACTGTCGGTCGTAGACGTCTTTTGTGTATTGTGTGTGTAGTGTGTTGTGGCTGACTTGTATCTTTATACTTGTCGGTGTGAACGAAGCACAGAGTGTCGCTGCAAGATACCTATTTGACGAAGAAGCCATGAACGTGTTAGTGGACAAGTAAGTCTATTTTTACTCCCTACAAGTTAGTGCCCGTTGCTCTTGTCCCCGTTTCCGAAACTTATGCTGGGGACGAATAACAGCCTATGTGTGGCTCCACACTATAATCTACTTCTGTTCAAATTTCTGCCGGATCCTTTCAGCCGTAATAGTGTGATTGAGTAACAAACATCCAAACATTTTCCTGAGCTTTTACATGTATAATATTAGCAGGAAGTGGGATTCCAACGTAGATAGAGAATTTCTACGGATTCCAACGATTTCTTACCAACTTTATCCAAAGTATTCAATCGCTTACGGAACACACCCCTAGTTAAAAATTTCGGATAATCCTGTAACATGTGCTCATTTATTTTTATAATTTGAACACAACAGCTCATTTTCAATTTTTTTATCATACAAACTTACTTAGGCGCCTTGTTTAACGGGAAAGTATGTTAAAATTATCCTTGATAAAGGATCTGTGCACCACAATAGAAAATTTCATGATAGTCTCTAGTAAATTCGTATTTCGAATTAAAGCTTATAATGAGTAGGTATATTAATTTAAAACAAATTATTATATTAGCCGACTAACGGAAATATTTACCTGGTACCTATATCTTAAATATTAGCTAACTACTTTATTGTTTCTACAAAGAAGTTTTAATTACATGTGAAGTAACCTAATTACAACTTCTCGTATTTGCTTGCAAGAAAGGTGTTTCAAAATGTGTTAATTTTGTTGTTCTATTAACAGGTTGGATCAAGAAATTATCCCGCCCATGGTCTTCGATCTACCAGAACCTACAAAACTGAAGAAATCAGCTAGAAGGTAACTTTTATACCCTAACAGGAAGATGTCTCAATATTCTACAGAATTTGATACTTTTGTAGTTCAATTCGCGAATGGTCCAATTTACAAAACAACAATTTTAAAAGCAATTAAAGTGGTGTCATTTTAATGATTAATATTTGACGTCTGTCAGTTCATAAATTTATTAGTGAAAGCAAAACGTAGAATTACTCGTATATGTCTTGAATACAATAAATATGTAATCGTAATTGAAATAAGTTAAGCAATTTTATTGTGCAGTTCTAGCAAACCGAAAAAATATATTATTTTATGCCCGTCGTTACAAGGTTGCGTTGTAGAATTTTGATCAATTGTCAGATGTTACCAGCTATTAAAATGACTTCACTTTACATAGTATGCTAACTTTACTTGCTTGATTTTTGTACAACAATATATTACTAGAGTATCTACTATCTATATAATAAGTCTAGGTACTGGCTAGCAATTACTTTTTAATGTATTTACGTAATTAAAAAGTTAGTTTGGGCGTGTTACGGCATGTAGCAGTTTTGTACGCCAAACACAGAATAGTTAAGTAGCTACTCGTACGCGATAAGTTGAGGAGGCATGCTTAAGAACCATCTTCTCTCGCCGGTCTGCTGGAAAAGCTATCTGAAACAAATCAGCAGTGCCAGTATACTCTTTTCTTCTAATTACATCTCTTTGTGATATATTTCGTTCCCTAGCGTGCCTCAACTTGACTAGATTGCCGGCTGTTAGACGTCTAAAATGTCATTGCTGTTCCAGGCCAATCTCGAAGTGTATATTGAAACTTCTGGAACGTTATGATGAAGAGTGGGAGCTCGCACGAAGCCATGACTTCTTGTTCGTGACAATGAGACGTGCCTTCCATGTGTGGCTCAACAGTGGAAAGCTGGATGATCTAAGTCACATCTGCTTGTATATTCACCATTTAGCCCGTTGCTTTGGCTCTGTAAGTATACAAGTTTATTTGTATTAGACCTCAAACTGAATGTCCGCGGCAAACGGGGCGATATGGCGATTTCGGGGTTAGAGTACAAAAGAGTGAGGCGGCACTTCGTTCGCATACAAGCAAATTGCGCTCGTTGCTTTTGTTACGCGTCCTAGGTGAGCGACGTTACTCGACATACAGCGACACGACGCAAATTGGTGCAGGGGCGGAAAAAAGTCTTTTTTTTTAACTTTGTTTAAAACGTCTACAATTTGGTACACATATACTAGAATAGATGTAGATATACCTAAGTTATACAAAACTTACGATTACATTATGAGACATTTTAATTTTATGATGTAAAAAAGGTGGGTGGTCGACAATTAACAAATTTCATGCAATAAATTGTGTTGTTTCAAGTATGAATAAAACAGAAATATAAGTATACTTCGCTTTTATTCTTTGTTTAACCGTAGCTCTATTGTGTGTTATTAAATAAAACGTATAAATATTATATGATATAATAAGTATTTACTTGTAATTACACTTTTAATGAAGTAGGTAATTTGAAACCATTTGTTTTGAATTATGAGACTATAACTAATCTCCGTTACCGACCGTTAGACATTGATATACTTTACGACATTCATTAGACCCTATAGATCATATATACATCAATTTTAGCTGCAACTATCTGCAACCTTGGAAATACCAGGTCATTATCTAATGCCGCTCTTAACGGGGAAAGGTGCAATATATTTATCATTATAATCACTAATAATTATTAATTACCTATTGTTATGAAACTGCCGAACTATATGTTAGCTTGTACAGCTGGTATAATATGCCAAATACAGTGCACAAAGTCTTAATGCACGGCAAACAAATAATAAGTGCTGCTGTCTTACCCATTGGAATGTTATCTGAGAAAGCTCAAAAAGCACGTATTAAATACTACCGTAATTATAGGTTAGGTCATTTAAGAAAATGTTCTGGTATATCCTGTAACGAAGACTTAATACTTACCTCAGATCCCCTTATCAACAGTTTACGTGCAGTACCTTATAAAAAAAAACTATCCACTTCATGAAGACGCCTAAGTTTCGTTAGTGGATAGCACTCATCTATAAGCCTTTTTATCTGTATTTATTATGTTATTATTCATTAATATTTATTTATAATTCAGCTTAAATACTGTATCGTGTCTATCGTAACGCAATTCATTTAAATAAATATTTTAATATATTATATTTTATCATATAAAACCATATTGTACCATGCTAACAATATTTTACCGCCCCGATTTACTATAATATATTTATGTATATTATTACACTGATACATTAGATTTATCATTTTATTAAAGTTTTATAGTTATATGCAACGTATTTTCAGTTACAAATAATATTTTCCGCATTCCCGTACAACCTGCACCACTGTGCGACGCTGTGCGATATACAACTAGCTGATACGCGCAGCTTCGCCCGCGTAATATATGTTCCCATTTCCGCTTCCCGTGGGAACTTATTCCGGGGATAAAAAGTAGCGTATGTGTTATTCCAGACTATAATATATTCCTGTTCTAAATTTCAGCCAGATCCGTTCAGCCGTTCAAGCGTGAAAGAGTAACCAACATTCACACTCACAAACTTTCGCATTTATAATATTAGTAAGATGCAACCCATACATAGGAACGAGTCTCGTTTCGGCCCGACTACGTAGGCCACAATACACAACAACGTCTATTTGATATTTTCGCGTCGCGTTGTCGCGTTCGTCCTAGGTTCGTTCGTTCGAAGTGGCGTACTCTCTTGTACTCGTGCTCTAGCCGCTTTCCCCGTCGCGCGTCGCCCCGCTCATCGCTCACATCCAGTTTGAAGTCTCGAACTATTCATTAGTTGAGAGACTCGTCCATAATTATATCTATATCTATATAATTATATAGAAATCAATGCCACTTTTCGTTGTAATTTTATAACTCAAGAACGGGCTCACCTATCCAAACCAAGGCTTTCTTCGGACTATTTAGTCGATGGTTTATGTGAAGTTTGCACAAAATCGGTCGAGCGGTTCTTCATTTATCACGCAAACAAAGTTGCGCGGGTCAGCTAGTTCTTTCTAATTTTCAATTGAGCTTTATCAACAACATTGATTACAACGAACACTTTATTGTCCTTTATTTACATTATTTATTTTATTTTACTTTGTTTGTGAGTTAACAGTTTTTTTTATTGCAGGTGGAAATCTATTCGCGAGTAGAAACTTGCGTTAAAGATTACGACATTGTTGAATCCGGCGTATCAATCGAGCCCATACATTTCCCTAAAATGCCTCGCGACCTCTGCCTCGACGAGATGATTCGTGTCAGTAGTATGATTCGTTTATTCTGCGAAATTCATAAAACAGATATGAAAAGTTTCTTACAGAACTATGAAAGTCTGTTAAATCGAGCAAAATTTATCAATACTTTTGATATATTAGCAATACATGTTCAACAAGAGCTCTTTTCTAATAAGTTGACGAGACGCCTTGTGATGCAGAACTATATGCAGCAGAATTCGTTAGAAAACCCTGCAGATGATCAGGATCCAGTGTCTCCGAAGCGAAATCAGAAAAGCTGTGACACTCATCGCAAATACACAACAGTTATAGATGACGATACTCTCATAGTGATAAAAATGCTCGATTTCGAGGCAGATCGTGAGATAGTAAACCCATTGAAAATGTTATATCCACAAGTATAAATGTGAATTAAGAGCCAAGTTTAATATTAATAAAAAAATGAAAAAGCACTAAGACAGAAGAAATTTTTAAACAATCTTTTTTTACGTGTTTATAAATTGTATATTTTCTGATAATTATTTACTCGCCTTCGCATCTAAACAATTGAGTTTTATTGTGAGGAAGTCGATAACGATGCATTATACCTAAAATTGAACTTAGCTGACGATTCACATTTATGTTTTTAGTTAGGTATCACTCTTTAGTTAAGTTAGTATGTATACGTCTTTTAGTCATTAATTTTGTACAGAAATTTATTATTACCTATTATTTATCTATACTTCTATACTAATATTATAAACAAGATAGATGTTTTTTTGTTTTTTAGATTTTTTGTTTGTTTGTTTGTAACGAATAGGCTCCAGAACTACTGGACCGATTTGAGAAAGTCTTTGCGGTGAACATAGGCTATATTTTATTCGCTTGTTCCTACGGGAACGGGAACTACGCGGGTGAAACCGCGTGACGTCCGCTAGTCATTAATATATTGTCATTTATAAAATGACTCTTTAAGTCTTAAGGTTACGTTTTCAGGCTGTTTTCAATATCATTATCTGTTTTCTATTATTTTAGGGATGAAATGTAGCATTAGTTCTGATACGTTATTAATGTCAATAATGTAGAATAAGTTATCAAGATCAATTACATGTTTAAGTACGTGTCCACTTGATTAATACAATAAAAAATCAACTTTGCATTCATCTGATAGTTTTCTATTCATTTTTGCTAGTAAGGTCTCTTTCTCGAAATAATGACCAGAATGTTCCTTTCTCAAAACATACTAACTAACTAACTATCTTCACGCCAAATCCCTTGCGGGGTAGGCAGAAAGAACCGAGCGCCACACGGCACGGTCCATACACACCTCACTTGCTTCTTCAACTTTCATTTTTCTTTTCATGCATGCACGTCGGTTCCTACGGCTCTTGACACCACCTTAGACTAACACACGATTAATTTGGTCGTGGTAGGTGTGTCGTGGCCTTCCCCGACTCCTACGTCTAGTAAGGTCTCTTTCTCGAAATAATGACCAGAATGTTCTTTTCTCAAAACATACTAACTAACTAACTATCTTCACGCCAAATCCCTTGCGGGGTAGGCAGAAAGAACCGAGCGCCACACGGCACGGTCCATACACACCTCACTTGCTTCTTCAACTTTCATTTTTCTTTTCATGCATGCACGTCGGTTCCTACGGCTCTTGACACCACCTTAGACTAACACACGATTAATTTGGTCGTGGTAGGTGTGTCGTGGCCTTCCCCGACTCCTACGTCCATCCACTTTCGCGTTGTATATCTGTTTTGTCATTCTTTCATCTCCCATTCGTTCCACATGCCCGAACCATCGTAGCATGCCCTTCCTTACTTTAACACCAACACTCTCTTTCAGACCAACTCTCTTTCTTACATCTTCATTCCGAACGCAATCTGCGAGCGTACTCCGCAGATTTTGCGAAGCGCGCGCATCTCGACTGCGTTTATTCTACTTTCATGCGTTTCCTGCCATACCCAACTCTCGCTTCCATACGTTAGCGTAGGTATCAGCACCGCATTGTGTACTGCGAGCTGGGCCTTTTGACTTAAGGCCTTGGTACCTAAAAGTTTGCCTAACGCTCCATTCAGACTATTGCCCGCAGTTACCCTCTTTTCTACATCAGCGGTGTACCGTCCATCCCTGCTAAATGCACATCCAAGATATACAAACTCATCCACCTGTTCCAGCACTACATCATTTACAGTTATCCTGGCATTCGTTCTGTCCTCTTCTCTTTCGAATCCCATCACTTTCGTTTTAGTCGCGTTCAAGTTCAACAAAACATCTTTCCTCAAAATGTTCCTTCCCAAAATAACCTTTTCCCATAGAACACTTCTTGTTACTGCTTTGATATATACTTATTATCATTAATATTCATTCTTTATTTTTTTATTAAGTAAATTTTTATGTGGGTGTAATGGTACGCTTTTATAGGAAATATCTACCTACTTTTTGGGTTATTTGGAAGACCAAGTAGTGATGTGCCGGACACCGAAGTTTCGGACACTTTTGTCCGAAGAGTCGATTTTAATTGTAATACATTTTCAGGGTGATAATTCGGACACTTATGATAACAAGCTGATTTGTACAGTCATTCGAAATTTCTAATTCTCGTAATACTCTATTTTATTATAAGTACACTCTATATTAATAATAAGTAAGATACAATGAAAATCATAGCTATCGTAGATTATTATAACCCAAATATTTTTGTATCCTTAAGTATATTTGTTTAATGTTTTTTTTTTAATATGTGCCAGTAGATGTCTCTTTTATATAAGTTGGTATATTGTACTAATGATTAATCAGATAAACCCAAATGTTTTTTAAAATACAAAATATATATGATGCAAATGAATTTTGTTTTATTTTCAATATTTGTATAGGTAAGTATATACCTGTTTTTAGTTTTCCGTAGCTAAATGGCAAAAACGGAACCCTTATAGATTCGTCATGTCTGTCTGTCTGTCCGTCCGTATGTCACAGCCACTTTTCTCCAAAACTATAAGGCCTATTCTATTGAAACTTGGTAAGTAGACTAGAAAAAAAAAACCAGTTAATTTTGGAGGTCCCCATACTCAGACTTGTAACTCAAAAAATTTTTTTTCATCAAACCCATACGTGTGGGGTATCTATAGATGGGTCTTCAAAAATGCTATTGAGGTTCCTAACATATTTTTTTCCAAAGTGAATAGTTTGCGCAAAAGACACTTCCGAAGTAGAAAAATTCGTGTCACATTTTTAATGTAGGTATACGTCTAGGGGTGCTGGGTAGGACAGGGGTGCTGGGTAGGACAGGGGTGCTGGGTAGGACAGGGGTGCTGGGTAGGACAGGGGTGCTGGGTAGGACAACCTCCACGTGGTGCATCCTGGTAACGTGGACGACGATGTGGGCTTCGTGAGAGGCGCACGTCGTCGCCCACGGCCAATAGTCCACCAAGGAGGGGGGGCCTTTATGGCCGGTTTGGAGTTCTCCACATGCACTCTGTATGCAGAGTGTACTTAGCGGAAAACTCTCAGGGCGACGAGTACTTCGCCACTGAGCGATCAGTAGTGAAGTACGCGGTCCCATGGGGACCATCGTTCGGCCGAGCCGTAACCCCGTCTGGCAACAGACGGGCACGGTGGCTCTTTCGAGTTGCGAGGAAGAAAACCTCTATAAAAAATTACCCGAATCCTACGCTCTGACGCCCGGCAATGGGATGCATCGCTGGGGGGAACTCAGTGCCTAGGGCGTCACTCCTACCTTCCCACCCTTTCCCATCCTCAAGTCCACTCCCAACTTCCCCACTTCCACCCTTAAAAAGTCGGCGGACTATAAACGCAAAACAACATTATGACTGAGGCAAATACTTCAATGGAAACTACCCAGTAGCGCACCCGGACAGTGTCCGGGGAATCGCTTGGCATGATCCGTCATGTCGACCCCCGCCAGGGTTCATCCCAGGTGGTATATGGGAGGGGTCACCACAGTCCAACAGGCCCAAGGGTGTGCCTAAAAACCACCCCCAGTGACGCGGAGGTCGCGTCAACCCGTGCCGGCTCCGAGATGGAGTCGGTACTTGATATGGGTACCGAGACCGAGGATACCCTCGGTCTCCATGCCGAAGAAGCGGGTCGGAAGAGTCCTAGGTCAAGCGGACCAGGCAAACATCGAGCAGCGAAGAGGACCTTCCCGGGAAGGTAGTGGCCACCACCGCGGGTAGACGTCGGAAAGCCGACCTCTACAGAGCGAGAGGTAGGGTGGCAGAGCCGCCGGCGATTGTGCCCCCGCAGCCAAGCGGAAGGATCACGGAGGTGCCGGCGGCGAAGGAGATTATGGCGGCTCTTGCCCGCATTTCTGGCGCCGTTAAAGGCGCCAAAAATGTAGCGGGCAAGAAAAAAGTAGTGACGGATGCCGTCACGGGTGCCACTAAGGCGTTGGAGGAGCTCCTCGAGAGGAGCGTCTCCAACGAGGAGGGGAAGCTCCGGGCTCGGGTTGCGAGCCTGGAGAAGGAGCTTGCCGACTCCCGCAAGCAGCAAGAGCTGATGCGGGAGGAGATCGGCAAGCTAACGCAGCTGGTTCAGGGGGCCGGGGAGGCTCGGGGTTTGAAAACCCCCGCTCCCCGTGCACCTCCTAAGGCGACACCAACGATGGTCCAGCTGCTGGAGACCATCGAACGACGCCTCGGCGTCCTCGAGGACCGGGCATACCGCCCGCCGCTGGCGGCACCTGTCGTCACGTCGTACGCGGCGACGGCTGCACCCAGTGGGGCTCCTGGTCCCCGGCAGAAGGTCTCCGCCCCCAAGAAGAAGACGGCACCTGGTGTAGGTGGCAACCTTGCCTCCACCAGCACAGCCAGTGCTCCCGTTGCACCCCTGACTCCCTCAAGAGAGGGGGTTTGGGAGGTGGCGGGAGCAAAGAAGAAGGCGGCTAAGGCCGCCAGAAAGGCGGCGAAGGCCGCCAAGAAGACGGCAAAGGTCGCCGCAAAAGCGGCAAAGGCCGCCGCGGCGAAGGCGCCAAAGAGGCTCCCCGCTCCTCGCTCCACTGCCGTCGTCATCACGGTGACGGCAGAGGGCAAGGCGAAGGGCGTGGGTTACGCCGAGGTCCTGAGGCAGGCGGAAGCCTCAGTCGACCTCAAGGCCCTCGACATTGAGGGAGGTCTCCGGTGCAAGGTGACGCGCACCGGAGCACGCCTCCTCGAGGTCTCTGCCTCCACCAGCGGCCCCAAAGCTGATGCCCTAGCGGCAAAGCTGAGGGCGTCGCTGGACACGGGCGACGTCCGCGTCACCAGACCCAACAAATGCGCGAGTCTGCGCATTTCGGGTCTGGATGATGAGGAGATAATCTCCGCCGTCGTGGAGGCGAGCGGCTGCCCGCGCGATCAGGTGAGGTCAGGCGAAATCCGCTTTGGCCCCACCGATCACGGTTCGGCAGTCGTGAGCTGCCCCGTCGCGGACGGACGGAGCCTTCTAATTGGGGGATTCCTGAGGGTGCAGGTGCATCTCCTGCAGCCCCGCGAAGACAGGTGCTTTAGGTGCCTGGTCGTGGGGCATGTGGGGGTGCAGTGTGCGGCGAAAGTCACCGTAGGAGATCGGTGCTTCCGCTGTAGTCAGCCCGGTCACAAGGCCCTTGCCTGTGACGCTCCGCCACGCTGTTATAAATGCGTGGCGGAGGGCAAGGAGGCCGACCACCGGGCGGGCAGCAAAGCCTGCGCTGCCTCAAGGCCGAAGCCCCGTCCGTCCGCACGGGGGGGTGAGGCTGTGGGTGCAAGTTCGCGGCAGGGTGCGGAAATGGACGTCCATTAATGGACACCCATATCCGCATCCTGCAGGTGAATCTGAACCACTGCACTGGTGCTCAGGACCTTCTGTACCAGAGCATCAGGCAGTGGTCCATTAACATCGTCGTCGTCGCCGAGCCGTACTGGGTTCACCCGGGAAGCCCGGTGGATCTGGACGGCGTGGCGACCATTTTTGGGGGGACCGGCGCGGACGACTCGCGCCTGGCGGTCATCGCCCGTCAGAGGTCCGGGTTGTGTCGCGGCGGAATACGAGGGTGTGGCTGTCGTGGCCGTTTACATCTCGCCGAGCCTCGACCAGCATCAGCTTGAGCTATGGCTCCCTGAGCTGGACGTCGTTCTCGCTGCATGCCGGCCTCGCCCTGTCCTGGTCTTGGGAGACTTCAATGCCTGGTCTCAGGCTTGGGGCTCCCGGGAAACCAGAGACAGGGGGAGGATACTGGAGGACTGGGTCACTACACGTGGCCTAGTCATCCTGAACCTGGGGAATGTCGCAACCTGGACGCGGCGGGGGCTCAGCTCGGTCATAGACGTTTCGTTTGCGACCCCTGAGATCGCCCGCCGTGTCCAGGGATGGCGCGTGGTGAAGGAGGAGGAGACGTCATCAGATCACCGATATATTCGGTTTGACGTCTCCACTCCACCTAACCTGCCGCCAGCAATTGCGAATCCCCCGGAACCGCGTTGGGCACTGCATCGCCTTGATCGGGAGGCTCTCCTGGAGGCGGCCATCGTGCAGTCCTGGATTCCGACAGCGGACAGGCCTGCCGATGTTGATACCGAGGTGGAGTGGTTCGGGAGAGCCATGTCGCACATTTGCGATGCGGCGATGCCCAGTGCTAGGCCCAGACCGGCGAGGAAACAGGTGTACTGGTGGACGCCGGAAATCGCGCAGTTGCGCGCGGATTGCGTTACCGCGCGCCGCCGGTAGACCAGGTTTCGCCGGAGGCGTCGCCGCCCAGACGATGCGGCAGCCCGAGAGACGGAGCTCTACGATGGGTACAAGGAGGCCAAGAGGGCCCTCCAGACCGCCATCAAGCGGTCCAAAAAATTGGGCCGCGAAGAGCTGATGCAGACTCTGGAGCGGAACCCGTGGGGGCGCCCGTACCTCATGGTAAGAGGCAAATTACACCCTAAGGCGCCCCCACTAACCCAGAGTCTCCAGCCGGAGCGGCTGGAGGGGGTCCTGGACTCCTTGTTCCCGTCGAGAGCGGAGGAACACGTTCCTCCGCGCATGGTTCCGTCTCAGGCGCCCAACGCGGAAGGCAGCGAGAACGACGTGCCCGTAGTCACCGAGGGTGAGTTACGGGCGGCTGTCCTGCGGCTTAAATCCCGCAGAAACACCGCCCCTGGACCCGACGGCATTCCAGGCCGTGCATGGGTCCTGGCTCTCGAGGAGCTTGGGCCTCGATTTATGGGTCTTTAAAGCGCATGCCTCGAAAAATCAGTTTAGTTACAACACTATGATCATAGACATTTCAGGGTCGGCAGCGCGAGTGTGGCACCTCTGGTGTTGCAAACGTTCATAGGCTGCGGTGACCACCGGTCCTTCTGGTGGGCCGTATGCTTGTCTGCCACCTTAGTGGTATAAAAAAAAAAAAAAAAAGACAACTTCTGTCAAAACATGACATGTTTACATGATTGCTGAGCTGTCCAGAAAAAGACTATAGTACCTATAGACTAGTCGGCTATGCGACCAAAAGAATAAGGATCGTATGGAAACTGATCATTGATTATTTTTGTTCCTAACTCCGCTTTTGCTGAGCCTATTGCAATGAAACGAAAGTACTGTTTTTTTTAAGGCGAAGTGCAATTGTGTCTCCAGCGATTCGGAGGGGGTGAAGCAGACGCAAGATGTTCGGGACGCTCCGTGCGTCGGAAACGTTTTCGCGCGTTAGCCCGTTCACTACGCAATTGAAATCATTGACAGAAGTACAAGTTTACATAACTATTTTTTTCGCCCTGTTTAGATAAACCTCTTAGATTTTCTACTCGTGAGCAACTACGTAATTGATTTTGATGCAGTTTTTATCACTAACATGTAATGAAATTCATTTTCATAATAATAGTCCAGTCAAAATAGACATTCCAGTTTGCATTAATTCCCAACAAGCTGGTTTTTTGTGCAGGCCTTGAATACGTCATTATAAATGATATCAAACGTATAAGAATGGAACATAATATATTTGAGAAGTACTTCAATTTATTTTTTTACCAGTGACGATTTTTGCCAGGTTGAATGAAAAAGTAAGAATCTGCTGACCCTCTCCTTCATAGTTTTTATTTTTTGGTACTTTACTGTACTGTGTAATGGTACGGTACTGTACAAAAAAGACTGAAAAATATACCTACATGGGAGCCCTCCTTAATTTTTTTTCTGTTTTTAGTATTCGTAAATTTCAAATGCCTAGCGTTTGCAGTGGTGCATGAGATGACAGCTAGACGGACGGCGTAGTCTCTGTAATAGGGTCGCGTTATTACAGATTATTTATACTGTTGGTTGATGGCACTTGGTGGAACCTGCAGCGCATATTGAATACCCACCACTTGTACTGTTCTACAGCATTTATTTACTCTACTTTCGCCTCTTCGCATTTTCAAAAGGCAAAACTAACTTCATGTCATTAAGTTACTCTCTCCTCGTCTCATTTTATCCTTTGGAAACGGAACTGTAAAAAACGGCCAAGTTGAAGTTGGACTGGAATACTGATGAGGATTTCGCAACAAAAAAAACGCAAAAAGATTACGTTGTAGGTATGGGAGTAACCTCATTCATTCTTTATCTAGTACTAGCGGACGTCACGCGGTTTCACCCGCGTAGTTCCCGTTCCCGTGGGAATACGGGAATAAAATATAGCCTATGTTCACCGCAAAGAGTGTAGCTTTCCAACAGTGAAAGAATTTTTCAAATCGGTCCTGTAGTTCCGGAGCCTATTCGTTACAAACAAACAAAAAAACAAATTTTTCCTCTTTATAATATTAGTATAGACTAGCGGACGTCTCGCGGTTTTACCCGAGTAGTTCCCGTTCCCGTATGAATACGGGAATAAAATATAGCCTATGTTCACTGCAAAGAGTGTAGCTTCCCAACAGTGAAAGAATTTTTCAAATCGGTTCAGTAGTTCCGGAGCCTATTCGTTACAAACAAAAAAACAAATCTATCCTCTTTATAACATTAGTATAGATTTAGATTATTATAGTTGTTACAGCGGTAGCAGAAACACATCTTTGAAATGTATAACTGCCTAGTTCATAAGGTACAGATGGACAAACGGACTTCGAAGTCTCAGTAATAGGGTCCCGTTTGGATACGAAACCGAAGAATATACAAAAACGAATATTCCTATATAATAATAATAATAAATAATAAATATTCACGGACATCTCACACAACGCTATCTGATCGCAAAGTAAGCTAGGAATAACCTGCTTGTGTTATGGGTATCAGACCACGGATATTAATACTTATATATTTTTAAATACATACATATTATACATAGAAACACCCAGACTCTTGAGACAAACATTTATGGGTCACACAAATATTTGTCTCCGGTGGGAATCGAACCCACGACCTCCAGCGCCGCAGGCGGTATCACTTCCGACTGCGCCACAGAGGCAGTTTGAATATATGCATATATGCAAGGGTGTATAAAGGAATAAATTTCGATACTAGTTATTTAGACTAGACAAGGCTTTAGTCCTGTCCAAACTATTACCATTACCCAAATTAAACATTCTACGTTTCATTTCGCATAGCTCTTGCCCGCAGCTTCAGCTGTGTAGAATTCTGTTCACGTTCCCACCTACCATTGGATCATATCCAGGGATAAAATAGCCTTTATGCTATTTTCTAAATTATATATAATATATCCAGGAATATATTGCAGTCTGGAAAAGCATAAAATAATTATAATAGGCCACCAATTACAGCCAAACATCTTCACAGACTTCAATTATATCATAATTAAATAATTCGTAAATTATATTAAATCATCAGGTACTTCTGAATATTTTGCTTTTCCGTGCTTCTGAGCCGTTGGCCCCGTTTTTCAGTAACAAATATTCACAAAATCATCTTCTAGCGCTTAACATATAGGTACCACTATCCATTGAACATTGTATTACTGTTTTACATTATAGCTTAAAAACAAAGTTAGGGTTGTATTGAGTGTAGCGGGTTGTAAGCTGTTTATTTTGAGTTCACTGTTGGTTAAAATTCAAACTCATACTTACAACTTTCAAATTCAATACCTATCTAC
The DNA here is from genome assembly GCA_933228765.1 of Miltochrista miniata. Lineage (NCBI taxonomy): Eukaryota > Metazoa > Arthropoda > Insecta > Lepidoptera > Erebidae > Miltochrista > Miltochrista miniata. Next base: position 1,592,114 of record OW121770.1, read on the forward strand.
ATCAACTAAGACGTACTAGTAGTAAAGTAAGACTACCAGTATATCAACAATACGCAATACGTAATTTTTTGAGTTTTAATTTATTATAGACTCAAATAAGGTTTATACCTACTGTTATATTGTAAATTTAGGAGAATTGGCCCACTGATTCATCAGTCATTAGTATTATACTCGTAATAACATTGATTTTACTTAAATATTAATATAAATAATGTACATGTTATAAGCTCGGTCAGGGCGTCACATACATGAGCGCATTTATAGGTGAATCTTCTGGACTTATCTATTATGTGGCATCAGGCGGACTTTGTATTGGACAGTATGAAAACGTTACTATAACTTATATAATACACCAAAGAAATTTACCCAAACAGATGCGATATTTTTACGCTCTTGAGCTTAAGCCTTGAATACTTCATTTTTTGTTTTTTTTATTACCCATTTTCGTTACTACGGCAGCGAATTACGTCAGCGGGCGCGACAAAGTTGTATACGGGTGTCCTCAACGAAGCCTGTCGGCTGACTGAGCTAGGGATGTTCGATCCGATCCGATACTTGAGTGGATCGATACAAAGAAATACGATCCATTCGATTTTTGTATCGATACAATGGCTTTCGATACGTTAGTGGATCGATACGTGAATAGTGAGTATCGGATCGAAAAATCAACCCAAGTTGTACACTATTAAATTCTAAAAAAGATTATTATTAATCATAATATTTATGAATAATATTAATACTGACAAATTATGTTTTACTATGCAAATTCCAATTACACTAACATTAATTTTTCTCTTCTCTGGCGGCCCTCAAAGTATAAATATAACTGTATTGATTGTCTATTTAATGAAAAAGTCATTCAATCCAGTTGTATGCACTATGAGGGTTGTATTGATGATATTAATGATTATAATTCTGTAACTAAATACCTATTACAAGCGTGAATCATATTTTCTTCAATGTACAGCCTGACAATTACCGGCAAATTGCAAAAAAACTTACGAAAATCTGAATTTCGTCGGCTACTGTGAAGCTTTCCCCTTATGCTTTCCACCTTTTTTTTTGAAGGCCTTTTAAAATTTTGATACGATACCGGATCGATCCAAAAATCATATTGAATAAAGAGTATCGATACTTGGATCGATACAATGCATTGCGATCCATTACGATCCAGAAAATCGATACAAAGCACCTGGATCGAACATCCTTAGACTGAGCGGGCGCTGTGAGGTGGCTGATAGCAGCAAAATGCACTCCCGCTCAACAAAACGTATTTTATATTCAAACAATATGATTTTAATAAATAAATAATAGCATAGGGCCCCGAGGTAACTTATTAGGGACATGGAAATAAAAAAAATAGTGTGGTACATTATATAACTACTGAATAAAATTCCCTTCTTACCCACCACACTACCAAGCCACACTACCGGTAGTGACCAATTGGTTATAGTCAAGGCGGTCACAGGTAAATTTACAGATTCGAGGCAACTTTGGGATAAATTTCTATCGAGCCGAATTTACTCAATCGTGTTTTGAAGAGCTGACAACCCTAGTCAATATACCTGATAATAATTATCCATTTAAAAAATTGTGAAATCCTTGGTAACACCATTGCAAAATTGGTTCGAAATATGTCAAAATATGTATTTTGAGTCCCACTTCACCTTAAGTCTGACCAAAAACTTTATAGTAAAAGAAAAACTCGAGTCATTATCCATTAGTCTTTGTTTGAGAACAAAGAGACTTAAAGACGATTAGATTAAAAGACAAGAACTCCAAAAAAATGTATTATTTCTATTCAGTATGGGGGGTTTCAAAGGGTATCTTTAATAAAACAAAACTCGACTTTTATTGTTTAAATATTATTACCATTGTACAGACATGACCACTTAGCTTTTACAATAGCAATAGTATAGACAGCAGATTTTTTGCAAAGCAACGTGCTGATAAAAATATATTATTGCTGCAAAAAACTTTTGAAGCAGTGTTTTAGTGTATTATAAAGTAATACCTAATCCATAACAATGAACATTCTTGTAGTTTGTTTGTAATACTTAGGTAAGTACCTACCTGGTGATGCCTTTTTTTCAACGTGAGTAGGTATAATCCATGCTTTTTTTAACGTGAGAGAAATTCCTTCATGGATGCTATGCCGGACTTCTACCGACTAAAAAACCTTGCGTAACGCCCAACAGCCTACGGTTGGGAGCCCCGGGTAAGCCCTCGGAAGGATGTCCCAGGACTCCCAACAGACCTACGGCTACCACGGCAGGGGGTATCCGTCATGCATGCTTTGCCGGACTCTTCCCGGACTCTTTGCCGGAATCCCTTGGAAAGATGTCCCTAGGAATCTGCCTAATGATGTTTAGTATGTGGTTCCTTGCTTGAATTTATTATCTTACTAGCTGGTGCCTGCGACTTCGTACGCGTGAAAATTATGTTATAATGCCAATTTGATTGCTCTCTGCTTAGCCCCAAGGATATGTAGCGTGATAATTATTTAAGGACCCTACCCCAAGTTAATATTTGTGCAAAATTTTAATCAAATATATTGAGTACTTTTCGAGATCCTTCCGGACAAAGCAAAGCAAACAGACAAAATAAATTCTTACTATATTTTCGGCTTAAGTACCTATCTTATGTAGAACACCCAGCGAGTATTTTTATTTTAAACTAGCGGACGTCACGCGGTTTCACCCGCGTAGTTCTCGTTCCCGTCGGAATACAATATTTTTTCTTCCATAAGAACCTTCTCCTGACGATACCTTACACAACAAAAAAATAATTAGTGAAATTGGTCCACCCGTTCTGAAGTTATACGCTTACCAACACATTTTGCGATTCATTTTTATATTTATGACTAGCTGATGCCCGCAGCTTCGCCCGCGATGGCGCTGTATGTGAAATTTTGCTGAATTTTCTTTGCTATAAACCTCACGGAGCCCGAGACCTTTCCAACGAATGCAAAACCGTGAAAATCGGTTCGTGCGTTCTAAAGTTATAGCGTCAGGAAGGAAAACCCGACTTATTTTTATATAATAGATGATATAGATATTTCCAATGTACAGTTTTGACTTTTCTATCATTTTATTATTATTTTTTTAAATATTTATACATATATGTATAGATTGATGTATAGATCAGTATCGATTACTTCACTAATTATATTCGTTGTTACTTTTCTAATTACTATGGGTTTAAAGACGATATTAAGTAACATAATATGTTATTAAGTAATTACTTAATTAACTAATGTTTGAGACACTAATTACAAGTGAACTTCAAACAGGGACAAGTTGTAATTAGCCTCTTGTGTATGTTTACGAGAAGTGTTTTAAATGTTCTAAATTATAAAGATGGCTCCTCCCGGCTTCACTATGCCATATTTGGAACACTTGAAACCTCATACCCATAAGCCTTAAAATTATTCCCAAAATATCTGTCGCCCGCGGCTACATCCTCGTGGGATTCTGACCCATTCTCGCATCTCATGAAAAAAAGTAGCCTTTTGTAATTTATATTATCAAATTTCAGCCAGATCCGTTCAGCCGTTAGAGTGTCAAAGAGTAACAAATATAATGACACCCACACGCGCAAAGACAACCGCATTCATTGTTGCCTTTTTTTTTTTTTTTTTTTTTTTGTTTAACGTGAGGGAAAATCCTCATGGATGCTATGCCGGACTCCTACCGACTAAAAAACCTCACGTAACGCCCAACAGCCTATGGTTAGGAGCCCCGGGTAAGCCCTAGGAAGGATGTCCCAGGACTCCCAACAGACCCACGGCCGCCACTGCGGCCACGCTCAGGGGGGGTGGTTCGGGTGCTATCCCGCGTCTTTGGGGGTTTCGGGTGTGATCCCGCTTCTAAGTGGGGGCGTTCGTGAGTTCCTCACGTCACGCTGCCGTCATGGCCTGCTCCTGTAAGGACGGTGAGCCACCTTCTCACCGTCCTCAGGCCCCCGGTCATGGAGGCCGATAGTCCTTTCATTGTTGCCTACACGGTGATTTATATCGTTATTGCTTTTACGCGGTTATTGCTTTTTCTTCTCTGTTTTTATTTGTCTTACGAGTACTAATTATTAATGGTACAAAGACTATGCTATTGTAATTAGTAAGATTAATAAATAAGTAGGTATTATTATTCTTTTTACGTGTGGAAATCTTATTGACTAAAACCTTCGACCAAGTAATGTACTATTACTTGGTCGTAAACTAAAACCACACGTGCCTGCCATTGCCTGTCGTGGGCCCCGGGTAAGCCCTCGCAAGAATGTTGGGATATTCTTTTGTGGATAAGGAATCCTGGGAGACTCCTTGGTTACCACTGTGGCCTCACTTAGGGGGTTCGGGTAACGGTCACGGGAAAGTTCCCGTGTCTTTGGTAACCTGTGCGGACAGAGAAAGTATTAGGTACATACACAGAAATCAGACATAATATTACAAATGAAGTTCATAACAAGGACAAATTGTAATTACCAAATACTTGGTTTATTTTGAAAAAACAGCGTTTCTAAATATTCCAAATAGTAAAGACAAACTGTGCTTCAAGACTATGCCCGTCACATAGGTAGTTGAAACTCACATTTGGCCTGGTACCCACGATCCACCAAAACGGAGAGATGTAGAAATAAGGAAATCTGTAAATTTATCTTCAATACACAATAATAATAAACGCAGCTGTTGTTTTTAGGATTCCATCACCGAAGAGAAAAACGGGACGCTAAAGACTCCGTTGACCGGACGCCTGGTTGGCTGCAGGCTCTATCTCATGATAGCTTTTTCATTATCCGAGACGTTTCGAGAATTTTCTACCTTGAGATTCTTTAACAATACTCGTAACTGTGAATTTGACAATAAATAACTCGAGGTAGTGCGCATTGTTTTTGTTAGGATGAATAGCGGTTGGCTTTTGTCTTTCTGTTTATACTTAGTTCTGCGTCATATTTATTAGCTTGTACCAGATAAGACAGCGGCTTAGACCACGTGGGCTCCCATAGATTGATTTTTTAGGGTTTCGTAGCCAAATGGCAAAAACGGAACCCTTATAGATTCGTCATGTCTGTCTGTCTGTCTGTCCGTCCGTGTGTCACAGTCACTTTTCTCCTAAACTATAAAGCCTATGCTATTGAAACTTGGTAACTAGATGTATTCTGTGAACCTCATTAAGATTCTTTTATAAAACTAAAAAAAAAGCAATAAACATTGGGGGTCCCCATACTCAGAACTGAAACGCAAACATTTTTTTTTCATCAAACCCATACGTGTGGCGTATCTATAGATAGGTCTTCAAAAATGCTATTGAGGTTTTTAACATCATTTTTTTCTAAAGTGAATAGTTTGCGCAAGAGACACTTCCAAAGTAGAAAAATGTATCCCCCCCCCCCCCCTCTAACATCTAAACTAAGACAATGATAAATCTTAAAAGAATATATATTATGATGTACATTCCCATAAAAACTACCAACGAAAATTGGTTTGAACGAGATAGAGCTGGTAGTTTTTTTTAATACGTCATAAACCGCAATTTTCGGTTAGAAAAATCACTACCACTGCGAAGGGTTAAAACATCAATCAAAGTTACAACGAACTATAAGAACTTTTATATTATGTTACTTGCTGCTACGAAACCCTTCACGGGCGAGTCCAACTCGCACTTGGCCGGTTTTTTGCATGTACGGGGTCATAGTACTCAACCTCATCTTGTGCTACTGACCCAAAAGTGACTTGAATAGAATAATTTGAAAAGGAACCTCCTTAATTTTATATAGTATTTCTTGCTATGACTACAAAAATACACACACACATGATAATTTCAACTGTCTAGCTACCATGGTTTATGAGATGTAGTACAGTGACGTCATTTTAATAGGTAACATTAATTTGACGTCTGTCAGTTTTATCTTCACAATGAGAATAATGAATGAGTAAGTGAATGAATCGATACGGACTTGAAAGATATGTCAATTTTAAAAATCATCAGGCAAATCCCTGTCCCATTATTTATATAAAAGTACTTAGACGTATTATTATAAATATCCACCACAGCAAAATCAGTATGTGACTTTTGTATTAAAAATGTTAAAATTCATGGTCTTCCTTTTATTTCTGACATTATGTTACTTAGCAAAAAATAATCCTTATAATGAAGCCTTTCGATCAGTAGATATGATAAAGCTACAGGGTAATTATTTTTTCTCGTGTAGCGGGTTCGATTGCCGGCTCAAACATATAAGTACCTATTTAAAAATCTATGAGTGCAGTTAAATTGCTTTTTAAATTAAAATAATGTCTTCTTTCAGTAAATTGTGCCATCTACAATATTGAAGGTACTTTCCCTCCATGTGGCATAGCCGTGGGACACCCTGTATATGTGTTTATACAGGCTGATGGGGAAGTCTTCGTAATAGGGTTCCGTATCCAAAAGGGAAAAAACGGGACCCTATTCATGAGACTTCGCAGTCCGTCTGTCTGTCTGTAATAGCACAGTATAAGGAGAACTACTATAATCTATCGGCTGTGGTAATAGCTAGAGAGCTGAATTTTCACAGATGATGTATTTCTGTTGCTGTTGTAACAACAAAAATACTAAAATCAGAAAAATAAAGGGGTTTGAACCCAATGCCATGCGTAGGAGTGGCGCGGGGATGCCACCCCCGCCCTCTACGCACGAAACTCAAACGTATAAATAGAAGCGACTGAAGTTCATTAGCCATTCGTTTCCGAGCGCTCATCGTGATCACTCAGTTGCAGTTGCTTGTCACTGTCGGTCGTAGAGGTCTATTGTGTATTTTTTGTGTAGTGTGTTGTGGCTGACTTGTATCTTTATACTTGTCGGTGTGAACGAAGCACAGAGTGTCGCTGCAAGATACCTATTTGCCGAAGAAGCCATGAACGTGTTAGTGGACAAGTAAGTCTATTTTTACTCCCTACAAGTTAGTGCCCGTTGCTCTTGTCCCCGTTTCCGAAACTTATGCTGGGGACGGATAACAGCCTATGTGTGGCTCCACACTATAATCTACTTCTGTTCAAATTTCTGCCGGATCCTTTCAGCCGTAACAGTGTGATTGAGTAACAAACATCCAAACATTTTCCTGAGCTTTTACATGTATAATATTAGCAGGAAGTGGGATTCCAACGTAGATAGAGAATTTCTACGGATTCCAACGATTTCTTACCAACTTTATCCAACGTATTCAATCGCTTACGGAACACACCCCTAGTTAAAAATTTCGGATAATCCTGTAACATGTGCTCATTTATTTTTATAATTTGAACACAACAGCTCATTTTCAATTTTTTTATCATACATACTTACTTAGGCGCCTTGTTTAACGGGAAAGTATGTTAAAATTATCCTTGATAAAGGATCTGTGCACCACAATAGAAAATTTCATGATAGTCTCTAGTAAATTCGTATTTCGAATTAAAGCTTATAATGAGTAGGTATATTAATTTAAAACAAATTATTATATTAGCCGACTAACGGAATTATTTACCTGGTACCTATATCTTAAATATTAGCTAACTACTTTATTGTTACTACAAAGAAGTTTTAATTACATGTGAAGTAACCTAATTACAACTTCTCGTATTTGCTTGCAAGAAAGGTGTTTCAAAATGTGTTAATTTTGTTGTTCTATTAACAGGTTGGATCAAGAAATTATCCCGCCCATGGTCTTCGATCTACCAGAACCAACAAAACTGAAGAAATCTGCTAGAAGGTAACTTTTATACCCTAACAGGAAGATGTCTCAATATTCTACAGAATTTGATACTTTTGTAGTTCAATTCGCGAATGGTCCAATTTACAAAACAACAATTTTAAAAGCAATTAAAGTGGTGTCATTTTAATGATTAATATTTGACGTCTGTCAGTTCATAAATTTATTAGTGAAAGCAAAACGTAGAATTACTCGTATATGTCTTGAATACAATAAATATGTAATCGTAATTGAAATAAGTTAAGCAATTTTATTGTGCAGTTCTAACAAACCGAAAAAATATAATATTTTATGCCCGTCGTTACAAGGTTGCGTTGTAGAATTTTGATCAATTGTCAGATGTTACCAGCTATTAAAATGACTTCACTTTACATAGTATGCTAACTTTACTTGCTTGATTTTTGTACAACAATATATTACTAGAGTATCTACTATCTATATAATAAGTCTAGGTACTGGCTAGCAATTACTTTTTAATGTATTTACGTAATTAAAAAGTTAGTTTGGGCGTGTTACGGCATGTAGCAGTTTTGTACGCCAAACACAGAATAGTTAAGTAGCTACTCGTACGCGATAAGTTGAGGAGGCATACTTAAGAACCATCTTCTCTCGCCGGTCTGCTGGAAAAGCTATCTGAAACAAATCAGCAGTGCCAGTATACTCTTTTCTTCTAATTACATCTCTTTGTGATATATTTCGTTCCCTAGCGTGCCTCAACTTGACTAGATTGCCGGCTGTTAGACGTCTAAAATGTCATTGCTGTTCCAGGCCAATCTCGAAGTGTATATTGAAACTTCTGGAACGTTATGATGAAGAGTGGGAGCTCGCACGAAGCCATGACTTCTTGTTCGTGACAATGAGACGTGCCTTCCATGTGTGGCTCAACAGTGGAAAGCTGGATGATCTAAGTCACATCTGCTTGTATATTCACCATTTAGCCCGTTGCTTTGGCTCTGTAAGTATACAAGTTTATTTGTATTAGACCTCAAACTGAATGTCCGCGGCAAACGGGGCGATATGGCGATTTCGGGGTTAGAGTACAAAAGAGTGAGGCGGCACTTCGTTCGCATACAAGCAAATTGCGCTCGTTGCTTTTGTTACGCGTCCTAGGTGAGCGACGTTACTCGACATACAGCGACACGACGCTGTGCGATATATAACTAGCTGATACGCGCAGCTTCGCCCGCGTAATATATGTTCCCATTTCCGCTTCCCGTGGGAACTTATTCCCGGGATAAAAAGTAGCTTATGTGTTATTCCAGACTATAATGTATTCCTGTTCTAAATTTCAGCCAGATCCGTTCAGCCGTTCAAGCGTGAAAGAGTAACCAACATTCACACTCACAAACTTTCGCATTTATAATATTAGTAAGATGCAACCCATACATAGGAACGAGTCTCGTTTCGGCCCGACTACGTAGGCCACCATACACCACAACGTCTATTTGATATATTCGCGTCGCGTCTTATCGCGTCGCGTTGTCGCGTTCGTCCTAGGTTCGTTCGTTCGAAGTGGCCTACTCTCTTGTACTCGTGCTCTAGCCGCTTTCCCCGTCGCGCGTCGCCCCGCTCATCGCTCACATCCAGTTTGAAGTCTCGAGCTATTCATTAGTTGAGAGACTCGTCCATAATTATATCTATATCTATATTCTATATAATTATATAAAAATCAATGCCACTTTTCGTTGTAATTTTATAACTCAAGAACGGGCTCACCTATCCAAACCAAATGTTTAGGCTTTCTTCGGACTATTTAGTCGATGGTTTATGTGAAGTTTGCACAAAATCGGTCGAGCGGTTCTTCATTTATCACGCAAACGAAGTTGCGCGGGTCAGCTAGTTCTTTCTAATTTTCAATTGAGCTTAATCAACAACATTGATTACAACGAACACTTTATTGTTCTTTATTTACATTATTTATTTTATTTTACTTTGTTTGTGAGTTAACAATTTTTTTTTATTGCAGGTGGAAATCTATTCGCGAGTAGAAACTTGCGTTAAAGATTACGACATTGTTGAATCCGGCGTATCAATCGAGCCCATACATTTCCCTAAAATGCCTCGCGACCTCTGCCTCGACGAGATGATTCGTGTCAGTAGTATGATTCGTTTATTCTGCGAAATTCATAAAACAGATATGAAAAGTTTCTTACAGAACTATGAAAGTCTGTTAAATCGATTAAAATTTATCAATACTTTTGATATATTAGCAATGCATGTTCAAGAAGAGCTCTTTTCTAATAAGTTGACGAGACGCCTTGTGATGCAGAACTATATGCAGCAGAATTCGTTAGAAAACCCTGCAGATGATCAGGATCCAGTGTCTCCGAAGCGAAATCAGAAAAGCTGTGACACTCATCGCAAATACACAACAGTTATAGATGACGATACTCTCATAGTGATAAAAATGCTCGATTTCGAGGCAGATCGTGAGATAGTAAACCCATTGAAAATGTTATATCCACAAGTATAAATGTGAATTGAGAGCCAAGTTTAATATTAATAAAAAAATGAAAAAGCACTAAGACAGAAGAAATTTTTAAACAATCTTTTTTTACGTGTTTATAAATTGTATATTTTCTGATAATTATTTACTCGCCTTCGCATCTAAACAATTGAGTTTTATTGTGAGGAAGTCGATAACGATGCATTATACCTAAAATTGAACTTAGCTGACGATTCACATTTATGTTTTTAGTTAGGTATCACTCTTTAGTTAAGTTAGTATGTAAAAGTTTTTTAGTCATTAATTTTGTACAGAAATTTATTATTACCTATTATTTATCTATACTTCTATACTAATATTATAAACAAGATGGATGTTTTTTTGTTTTTTAGATTTTTTGTTTGTTTGTTTGTAACGAATAGGCTCCAGAACTACTGGACCGATTTGAGAAAGTCTTTGCGGTGAACATAGGCTATATTTTATTCCCTTGTTCCTACGGGAACGGGAACTACGCGGGTGAAACCGCGTGACGTCCGCTAGTCATTAATATATTGTCATTTATAAAATGACTCTTTAAGTCTTAAGGTTACGTTTTCAGGCTGTTTTCAATATCATTAACTGTTTTCTATTATTTTAGGGATGTAATGTAGCATTAGTTCTGATACGTTATTAATGTCAATAATGTAGAATAAGTTATTAAGATCAATTACATGTTTAAGTACGTGTCCACTTGATTAATAGGGGAGACCGGGTACAAAAGTAACACTTTACACTTTTACCTTGATTTCTGGCTAAGTATTATTTTTATCATTAAATGAATATATCCATGTATAAATTCAGTTTATGCTCTTTGCACTGGTAACTCAATTTATTGTATAATGGTATGCATTATAAGAATAATAGGGGGTTTAAAAAAAATCGTCACTTGTTACTTTCGACCTCGTAGGCAGGTCGAAAGTAACACGTTGTGGGTCGAAAGTAACAAGGAAAGAGAGTAGCTAGTGAAACAATATTACACGTTAACTCAACAAATTATTTATTCACGAACTCTGTAATAATAACACCAACAAACATCGCTATTTTTAAAGGCTGACAAATTATTAATTAACCCCATACTCGGCTGGACTATGTATGTTTAAAAAATTGATTATAATTCGTGATATTTAGGCACTAAAGACGTTTAGAAAAATATAATAAAACTCACTTTCAGTTTGATGTCAGTTATTTTAATTGTATTCCTGGTTGCACATGATACACAAAATTTAACCTTCAAATTTGAGCGTATCTAGAAAAATACATTGCCAAAGATACAAACAATCAAATTAAATATGAAAAATAAGAATTTTTCATATTTAATCTGATTGCTCTCTGAGCGCTCTATTTAGTAAAATAGAATAAAAATTATAATTGTCTGGATAATTTCAAAAATAATCACTTAATCGTTGAGAGATAAACACAAATCGTCGTCCTTGGGGCCCCCGAATTGCTGTGAAGCACCGTCAGGTCGACGGTGTAAGAGTTACGTAGAACTCCTTCTTAGGCAAACGATGGAAGTTGCTCAGCACTTCTAGTAAATGATCCCAGAGCACGTGGCCTTTGGTGGAATGTTAGCCAAACATCATCCCAACAAGGCGGGATCGGGCAATTTCTGTGGCCGCCTTTATGGAGCGCCAACATAGGCAAATGTACGTTCTCAGCGTATTGCATCGTATTATCATGAGGCTGCGCTCCACACATTGGTGGAGTGCACGGCGTGGGCGCAACAGCGCCACGTCCTCATGGCAGGTCTGGACGTGGACACTGACTGACTGAGCTGACGTGTCTTCGCCCAAGACTATCGGCCTCCATGACCGGGGCTGAGGATGGTGAGGGGCTGCTCAAACTGCAAACATTATATTTTTTTTAGCACCATCTTTAAATTATTTTCAGCCGCTTTACGATACACTTCCGCGTTGGTAGTTCCTCGTGCGGTAGTTCTTATGCGTTATCGCGGCATTCTGTTGAAGTAAAGACAGTCATAAAAATATAATATAAGTACTGAAATCATTACGGGGACAAAAGTAACATGTTACTTTTGTACCCATAGGCCTATGTTACTTTTGTACCCTTCCTCATTTTTGTTAAAACGTGTAATATAATCTTAAAACGGAACGAGCCAGACAAAAACGAATTTAAACAATTTACAATGAATCTAATCAAGAGTGGTTATGCAAACATTCAGATTTCTATCATCCTGTTACGACTACGTAAACACTAAACAAAAAAACTTCGAAAAACTTACTTTCGAGTTGTGAAAACACATTTTGTCCTGTCACACAACTTCACAGCGCGCGGCGCACGCACCGACTACATGTAAGTGAGGAGGGCGCTCTCGGGTATCATTTGACGGCGGCGAAGCGAATGTTCGCCCCTTGGATAAACCTAGAGAGCATTTGTTACTTTCGACCCGCCGTTACTTTTGTACCCGGTCTCCCCTACAATAAAAAATCAACTTTGCATTCATCTGATAGTTTTCTATTCATTTTTGCTAGTAAGGTCTCTTTCTCGAAATAATGACCAGAATGTTCCTTTCACAAAACATACTAACTAACTAACTATCTTCACGCCAAATCCCTTGCGGGGTAGGCAGAAAGAACCGAGCGCCACACGGCACGGTCCATACACACCTCACTTGCTTTTTCAACTTTCATTTTTCTTTTCATGCATGCACGTCGGTTCCCACGGCTCTTGACACCACCTTAGACTAACACACGATTAATTTGGTCGTGGTAGGTGTGTCGTGGCCTTCCCCGAATCCTACGTCCATCCACTTTCGCGTTATATATCTGTTTTGTCATTCTTTCATCTCCCATTCGTTCCACATGCCCGAACCATCGTAGCATGCCCTTCCTTACTTTAACACCAACACTCTCTTTCAGATCAACTCTCTTTCTTACATCTTCATTCCGAACGCGATCTGCGAGCGTACTCCGCAGATTTTGCGAAGCGCGCGCATCTCGACTGCGTTTATTCTACTTTCATGCGTTTCCTGCCATACCCAACTCTCGCTTCCATACGTTAGCGTAGGTATCAGCACCGCATTGTGTACTGCGAGCTGGGCCTTTTGACTTAAGGCCTTGGTACCTAAAAGTTTGCCTAACGCTCCATTCAGACTATTGCCCGCAGTTACCCTCTTTTCTACATCAGCGGTGTACCGTCCATCCCTGCTAAATGCACATCCAAGATATACAAACTCATCCACCTGTTCCAGCACTACATCATTTACAGTTATCCTGGCATTCGTTCTGTCCTCTTCTCTTTCGAATCCCATCACTTTCGTTTTAGTCGCGTTCAAGTTCAACAAAACATCTTTCCTCAAAATGTCCCTTCCCAAAATAACCTTTTCCCATAGAACACTTCTTGTCACTGCTTTGATATATACTTATTATCATTAATATTCATTCTTTATTTTTTTATTAAGTAAATTTTATAATATGTGGGTGTAATGGTACGCTTTTCTAGGAAATATCTACCTACTTTTTGGGTTATTTGGAAGACCAAGTTTGACCAATTTTCAGGGTGACAATTCGGACACTTATGATAACAAGCTGATTTGTACAGTCATTCGAAATTTCTAATTCTCGTTATACTCTATTTTATTATAAGTACACTCTATATTAATAATAAGTAAGATACAATAAAAATCATAGCTATCGTAGATTATTGTACACTCAAATATTTTGGTATCCTTAAGTATATTTGTTTAATGTTTTTTTTTTAAATATGTGCCAGTAGATGTCTCTTTTATATAAGTTGGTATATTGTACTAATGATTAATCAGATAAACCCATATAAATGTTTTTTAAAATACAAAATATATATGATGCAAATGAATTTTGTTTTATTTTCAATATTTGTATAGGTAAGTATATACCTGTTTTTAGGTTTCCGTAGCTAAATGGCAAAAACGGAACCCTTATAGATTCGTCATGTCTGTCTGTCTGTCCGTCCGTATGTCACAGCCACTTTTCTCCAAAACTATAAGGCATATTCTATTGAAACTTGGTAAGTAGACTAGAAAAAAAAACCAGTTAATTTTGGAGGTCCCCATACTCAGACCTGTAACTCAAAAATTGTTTTTTCATCAAACCCATACGTGTGGGGTATCTATAGATGGGTCTTCAAAAATGCTATTGAGGTTCCTAACATATTTTTTTCTAAAGTGAATAGTTTGCGCAAAAGACACTTCCGAAGTAGAAAAATTCGTGTCACATTTTTAATGTAGGTATACGTCGACGCTAAAATGTGCGTCAATATCACTGGTAAAATTGATAATGCTGAAGGGTATACCGTCACAATACCAGAAATCATAATGCCTTTACTTAAAATGCCCGAGCCCAAAATACCCGATATCGAAATATCAATATTCAAAAGGCAAATATTTATAATATAAATAATTTAAAATGCCTTACGGTCGAATAACCGAAACCCAAAAAATAAATTTATCAAATACCTTATCCTAAAATGTTCAAACACAAAATACCTTTTTTTTAACATGATTTAAATCCTACATGGATGCTATATACCTATCTGTGAATGGTTAACACCCCGACTCAGAGTATCCCGACTCGGATAGGTTAGGTTAGAAGACTAAGGCGGGAGCGAAGCGAAGCGGAGCTATTTTTTTTTTATTTTTCGTTTGCCCACTGTAGTACTTTTGTAACTCTGAATCAAAGTGTTTTAACATGAGGTATATCTTACATGGATACTATGCCGGACTCCTACCGACTAAAAACCACACTTATCCTACGTAACAGCCTACAGTTGGGAGCCCCGGGTAAGCCCTCAGAAGGATACCCAAGGACCAACAGACCTACAGCTACAACAGCGGCTTCACTTAGGTTGGGGCGTAAATAAGTTAAAGCCAAATAACAAAACGTGTGAGTGGCAATAAATCTTTATTTCTTAAATCATTCATTTATTAACTATGCGCTAAATAATGAACTGGTATAGCATAATATATACCTAATAATACCCAGTTGGTTATAGCGATAAACTGGGTAGGTATAACCTGCTGAAGCGTGGATCGCGAAGGGGCGTGACGTCCGCGGTGCGCGGGCGCAACGTCGCGCGCGTCCCCGTCCCGCACGCCACCTCTCACCTCACACCCGTGTGTTGTGTGAAGGCATATACACGGAATGGAGCGGTTTGTGGATCAGCCAATCAAAATGCTCGGAAGAGCTCGTATTGGATACTTCGAGCATTGTGATTGGCTCACAGTATGTTCTTATTCATTCCTTCCAGCTCTGCGTCAGTAGAACTGTAACATAGAAAGCACAAATATAAAGAATGAAAATGTACTAGAACCAGGATTTTTCGTACAAGATGATTCCCGTGCCTTTGACGCGTTGATTATCTACTTTGTCTAGAAGGTTAAAAAAATACTTGTACGTCATTTTTTCACCCACATAGCTCCCGTTCCTGAGGGAATACGGGAAGAAATAATAGCCTATGTTACCCGGGGATAGTGTAGCTTTCAAACTGTTAAAGAATTTTTCAAAACGTTTCAGTAGTTTTGGGGCCTATTCTTTAAAAAATCTTTAAAATCCTAAATCTTTCCTCTTGACAATATTAGTATAGACTATTCGGCTATGCGACCAAAAGAATAAGGATCGTATGAAAACTGATCCTTGATTATTTTGTTCCTAACTCCGCTTTTGCTGAGCCGATTGCAATGAAACAAAAGTACCGTTTTTTTTAAGTCTGGCCAAAAACTTTTATAAAGAAAATCTTGAGGCATAATCCGTTCAGTAGTTTTTGTTTTAAAACAAAAAGACCTAAAGACAAATAGTTTAAAAGTCTAGAACTCCGAAAAAATGTACTTATTATTTGTATTCAGTATGGGGGGTTTCAATGGGCATCTTTAATAAAACATAACCCGAGTTTTATTGTTTAAATATTATTACCATTGTACAGACATGACCACTTAGCTTTTACAATAGCAATAGTATAGACAGCAGATTTTTTGCAAAGCAACGTGCTGATAAAAATATATAATTGCTGCAAAAAACTTTTGAAGCAGTGTTTTAGTGAATTTTAAAGTGATAATCCATAACAATAAACATTCTTGTAGTTTGTTTCCAATACTTACCTATAATAGGTACCTAGTGATGCCTCTTTTGCAACTTCTTCAACAATTTCATTTTTTTATAACGTGAAAAAAATTCCTTCATGGATGCCATGCCGGACTTCTACCGACTAAAAACCTCACGTAACGCCCAACAGCCTACGGTTGGGAGCCCAGGGTATGCCCTCGGAACGATGTCCCAGGACTCCCAACAGACCTACGGCTACCACTGCGGGGGGTATTTGTCATGTAAGTTTTGCCGGACTCTTACCGGATAGAAACAACGCGTTCCCTACTATATGCCTACGGTTAGAAGACCCTGAAAAGGCCTTGGAAAGATGTCCTTAGGATTCTGCCTAGTGATGAAGTACGAGTATAGGTTCCTTGCTTGAATTTATTATCTCATCCCTTATCAGTATTAATTATTTCACAGAATAGGTATTGCTATTCAAAGGGGGAATGCTGCTCCTCTTTTGGGCACAATGCCACGGGGGCCTTATTTAGGTTTAGTTGAGATAGTAATATTGTAAATATAGATATGTAATAATTATGTTTCTCTGTAATTATTAACAATAAATGTATATATTATTTCACTCATTATATTCGTTGTTACTTTTCTAATTACTATGGGTTTGAAGACGATAATAAGTAACATACTATTTACTAACAATAAATTAGTGTCTCAAACATTAGTTAATTAAGTAATTAATTAACTAATGTTTGAGACACTAATTTAATTTTATATTTTTTTTGTTTTTTTATTAATTATTATTTGTATTTATATTACATTACATAATAAAAATTAAAATTGAGACTAAATTAGTTAATTATTTACTTAATAAACTAATGTTTGAGACATAAATTAAAAGTAGGCAGGTAAGAGAAGTTCAAACAGGGGCAAGTTGTAATTACCCTCTTGTGTATGTTTACGAGAAGTGTCTCAAATGTTCTAAATAATAAAAACGTTCCTCCCGACTTCACTATGCCATATTTGAAACACCCCTCATACCCACCTATAGCCTTAAAATTATTCCTAAAATATCTGACGCACGCGGCTTCGTTTTGGTGGAATTCTGACCCGTTCTCGCATCCCATGGGACCATATTATATTCCAGGAATAACAAGTAGCCTTTGTATCTATACATATAATAAAATGATAGAAAAGTCAAAACTGTACATTGAAAATATTTAAAAAAAATACTCGCTGGGTGTTCAACATAAGATACCGAAGCCGAAAATATAGTTAGAATTTTTTTTGTCTGTTTGTCTGTTTGCTTTGCTTTGTCCGGAAGGATCTCGAAAAGTACTCAACAGATTTGATTCAAATTTTGCACAAATATTACCTAGGGGTAGGGTGTTAAAATAGGCTATATATTATCACGCTTTATATCCTAGGGGCTAAGCAGAGAGCAATCAAATTGGCATTGTAACAATTTTCACGCGTACGAAGTCGCGGGCAACAGCTAGTTATTTATATTTCCAGAATATAATCTACCCTGCACCAAATTTCAGCCAGATACTTTCAGCCGTTAGAGTGTCAAAGAGTAACAAATATAATGACATCCACACGCGCAAAGACAATCGCATTCATTGTTGCCTACACGGTGATTTATATCGTTATTGCTTTTACGCGGTTATTGCGTTTCTTCTTCTCTGTTTTTATTTGTCTTACGAGGACTAATTATTAGTGTCCGACCGAAACTGGTTTTCCAGCCGAAACCGAAACCGAAACCGAACTTTCGGCCCCAGGGTCAGTTTCGGCCGAAACCGAAACCGAAACCGAAACTCACGTGTTCATATTGAAAAAAAAAAAAACAGCCAAGTGCGAGTCGGATTCCCGCACAGAGGGTTTCGTTACAAAAATTTGGCACAAAAATTAAGTGTTGTGTGGATGCTTTTTTTTCTGATTTTAGTAGGTATTTTTTGTTATAGCGGCAACAGAACAGGGTGGCTGTGTCTCTTCAACATCGCCAGCGCTTTCAACACCTTGCCCTGGAGCTGCGTTTGGGAGGCGCTTATGTACCATGTAATGCCTCCATACCTCCGTCGAATTGTCAGGGCATATCTTTGCGATAGGGCCATAACTTACCCGAGCTGGCTAGGGCAGGGTCGGCGAGATGTGTCGTAGGGTGTTCCATAGGGATCGGTCTTAGGACCGCTTCTGTGGAACATCGGTTACGATTGGGTGCTGCGTAGTCCGTTGTTCAGAGGTGTCGGCGTAATGTGTTACGTGCGTAACGTGTTACGACGACACCCTCATTACAGCGAGAGGAGCAACGCACCGAGACGCAGCCCTAAAGTTTACATATAGGGGGCGTCAGACAGCATCGGCATCGAGCTCTCGATGACGTATCTGGGGCTCGTACTCGATAGCTGGTGGAAATTCGGATACCATTTCCGAAGTTTGGTTCCATAACTGAGGGAGGGGGGCATCAGCCGCACTCTCATGGTTGTTGCCCTATCAGGAGACCTAACGCTCCCTGCAGGAGACTGTACCTTGGCATAGTGCGGAACATGGCCCTATACGGGGCCTCGTATGGGCGTAGATCCTGATGATGTGGCTAGATTGCTTAGGCCGCAGAAGGCGACGGCTGTCGGGGTGATAAGGGGATACCGCACGATCTCAGTTAAGGAGGCATGTCTTCTAGCTGGGACCCCTCTATAGAGGGCCCTTGCGTCATTGTTTCAATGGCGCAAGGAAGCGCTGAAGCGGGGCCATATGCCTCTTCCTGTGAGCAGTTCATACTCGTGATAGAGACGGCGGGGAGGAAGCGGGAGAGAATTCTTCCACCCGAGTTTCACAATCTGCAGCGGCGCCCCATACTATCAGCCTCCATAACGGGGGCCCAAAGGACGGTGACAGGCGCCGCAGGGGTGGTGACGGGGGTTGCTCACCGTCTTAACAGAAGCAGGCCTTAGACGATACCGTGACGTGAGAGATTCATGCACGCCCCACTCGAGAAGCGGGATAAGAACTGAACAACCCCCTAAAGACGCGGCCGCAGTATGCATCATTTCGAGGGCATACTTGGGGCTCCCAACCGTAGG
The DNA here is from genome assembly GCA_933228765.1 of Miltochrista miniata. Lineage (NCBI taxonomy): Eukaryota > Metazoa > Arthropoda > Insecta > Lepidoptera > Erebidae > Miltochrista > Miltochrista miniata. The sequence continues at coordinate 1,611,439 of OW121770.1, forward strand.
CTGTTAGGTACGATACGCGTGGTTTTTAGTCGGTAGGACTACTGTACAGTGAAAATTTTAGGCCTCTATCTCGCACGGTTACAGCGATACAACCTCGTGACTAATAGATAGACCGACGGGCTTTAACCCCTCCGTGCGAGAGTTGGACTCGCACTTGGCCGGTTATTTTTTCAATAGGTGCAGCAAGTTCCACCAAGTGCCATCAATCAACGGTATAAATCTTCTCAAGTGTTCTTTTTGGAAATATCTCCACCTAAAGATGAGTTTCTTTCTTTTACGTGTGGAATTACGACAAAAAATCACGTATGTTGTATGGTAGGCCCCCTTTAATATTATTAATATGTCTTTTTTTATTATTTGTTACTATAGCGGCAACAGAAATACATCTTCTGTAAAAACATAACTGTCCAACTATCACGGTGCAACAGACAGACAGATGACCAACGAAGTCAACGGAACCGATTACACACCCCTACCCTTTGGTAGGGTTTGTAATGCCCTAGATCACCTTTTTAGGTTTCCGTAAAAATTGTATTGATAAAACTATTGATTTAAAGTCCTTTGTAAATCTTCGGTTAATGACATATTAACGGGTTGGGTTGACCCCAACCACGTCACAAGCAGAGCTAGGCACTCAAAATTCATGAACACGTGAGTTTCGGCCCGGCCGAAAGTTTCGGCCCATTTTGGCCGAAACCGAAACTGCGGCCGAAACTCGATTTTTTGGCCGAAACTGGCCGAAACCGAAACCGAAACCGAAACTTCGGTCGGTCACTACTAATTATTATTGGTACAAAGACTATTATGCTATTAATTAAGAATATCCTATGTATATAATGGTGTACAGTAAAGAATGATCTATCTATCTATCTATTGTAATAAGTAACATTAATCAATTAAGTAGGTACTTTTATTCTTTTTACGTGTGAAAATCCCTGATGGATGTTATGTCGGACTCTTACCGACTATAACCACTTATACCCTACCACTGCCTACTGTCGTAGGCCCCGGGTAAGCCCCGGTTGGATGTTGGGATATTCTTCCATGGACAAGGAACCCTGGGGGACTCTTTGGGTACCACTGCGGCCTCACCTAGGGGGTTCAGGTACTTTCCCGCGTCTTTTGTAACCTGTGCGGACAGAGAAGTATTACATACACAGAAATCAGACTTATTATTACAAATGAAGTTCATACCAGGGACAAATTGTAATTAGGTACAATTTACTTTGTATATTTTGTAAGAACAGCGTTTCTAAATATTTTAAATAATAAAGACAAACTATGCCCGTCACATAGGTAGTTGAAACTCCCATTTGGCCTGGTATCCACGATTAACCAAAACGGAGAGATGTGAAAATAACAAAATCTGTAAATTTAATCTTTAATACACGATAATAATAAACGCAGCTGCTGTTATTTTTAGGATTCTATCACTAAAGAGTAAAAACGGGACGCTAGATACTCCATTCTCTGGACGCCTGGTTGGCTATAGGCTGTATCTCATGATAGCTTTTTCATTATCCGAGACGTTTCGAGAATTTTCTACCTTGAGATTCTTTAACAATACTCGTAACTGTGAATTTGACAATAACTCGAGGTAGCGCGCATTGTTTTTGTTTGGATGAATGGCGGTTGGCTTTTGTCTTTCTGTTTGTAGTTCTGCGTCATATTTATTACCTTCTACCAGATAAGACAGCGGCTTAGACCACGCGGGCTCCCATAGATTGATTTTTTAGGGTTTCGTAGCCAAATGGCAAAAACGGAACCCTTATAGATTCGTCATGTCTGTCTGTCTGTCCGTTTGTCACAGCCATTTTTCTCCTAAACTATAAGGCCTATGCTATTGAAACTTGGTAACTAGATGTATTCTGTGAACCTCATTAAGATTCTTATATAAAACAAGAAAAAAAGCAGTAAATATTGGGGGTCCCCATACTCAGAACTGAAACTCAAAAATTTTTTTTCATCAAACCCATACGTGTGGCGTATCTATAGATACTTAGGTCTTAAAAAATGCTGTTGAGGTTTTAAACATAACATACATACATACATATACTCACGCCTTTATCCCCGAAGGGGTAGGCAGAGGCCTATACCGGCCCACATTTCACCGTGTACAATTCGGTCCCACGTGAGAGGTGGTGAGCCCATCGCCGTGTTGAAATGGACCGCCGCCGTCAGAGCCTCGTCCGTTGTTCAGCAGGTGCACGAGCTTGCACGTGAGGTTGACTTGGGCCCGATGGTGTTGGTAGGGCCCCACTACACCCCTATAGTTAAACATAAATCTATAGTTAAATTGTTTTGTAAATTATATATGAAATATATTTTCAAAATAACTATCAGGGGGTGATAAGTGATCGATACTGATGCCAAAAATGCAATCAGTAAAATTTTTGTCTGTCTGTCTGTCTGTATGTTTCTTATAGAAACAAAAACTACTCGACGGATTTTAACGAAAATTTACACAATTATTCTTTATACTCCTGGGCAGGTTATAGTATACTTTTCATCATGCTAAATCAATAGGAGCAGAGTAGTGAAGGGAAATTTTGGGAAAACGGGAGAAGTTACTCCATTTTTTAAGCTTCCGTTGCGTGTGCAGCCTTAATGGTTAAAGTTACATAGAAATCATGTATGACGGAAATACATATTCGTATTCTATATAAAATTGTCTAAAAAATATCCTATGTCTATCTTTTATGGTTGACTCACAATAACACGTGTAACTCCTGATAGCTTAACAGTTCGGAGCATTCTATATTTGTTTACTCTTACGTTTATAATACTCTCACTCATCCCTAATTTAAAAAAGTTAACATTATTACCTATTCAATAAAAAAAGAATCATAGAAATCGGTATAGAAACACCAAACTTAGATAATATAAGCCATCGCACCGTCGTCGCACGTGAATACTGAATCGTGCTAAGTATAAGGATTATTTTGTAATATAGAAATCTCTACTAATATTATAAATGCGAAAGTAACTCTGTCTGTCTGTCTGTTACGTTTTCACGCCTAAACCACTGAACCGATTTTGATGAAATTTGGTATAAAGATAATTTGAGTTCAAGGGAAGGACATAGGCTACTTTTTAACTGAATGCGCAAAAGGAGGGTAATGATTTTACGCGATATCGACTTCTACGCGGATGAAGCCGCAGGGAACAGCTAGTGTATAATATTATTAAGTAGGTAAGTAAGATGTAACTTAATTATTAAAATGATATTCTTACCAATTATTTAAATGTTATTTTTTTGTTACAGGTAAGATCTTACCGTCGCTGTTGTACACTCATCTTACACTTATGTGCTGTAAGTAATTTCATACACTTTTGTAGACACACCGTTATCAACAAATAATCTCGGTCTCTCTATCTGCGAAGTATCTAAGTCATGCCTTCATCATCTGAAGTCGCGTAAATACGAAAGACGAATTTTAGCCTCTCTCTATAAAAAAGAGTGCAGAGGGGTATATGGCGAGACTTTGTCTGTTAGTCTGTGCCTCTGTTGCATTAAACTACGTCACTAGGTCACGTGTATCATCTGTTCAAAGTTTGTAATAAAAAAAAAGGATAAAGTCAATCGGATTGAACTTTCACTTTCACAATAAAGGTGTTAGAGAGGGGCAGTCTGGTGAGAACGATATCACGGCTTTCTTGTTGTTTATGTTATTGTTATTTTAGGGTTCTGTGCCCAAAGGGTAAAAACGGGACCATATGAGACTTTTCTGTTCGTCTGTCTGTCTGACTGTCTCTATGCCTGTCTGTCTGCCTGCAGTCATAAGGCTGTATCTCAGGAACCATGATAGCTAGAGAGCTGAAATTTTAACACATGATGTATTTCTGTTGCCGCTATGACAACAAATGAAATCAAAAATAAAATCTGTAAAATGAACGTGATTTTTGCCGTTTTTTGGTAAGTACCTGCCTACAGAACCGCAACTACGTTCCTTCGCGAAAACAAAAGCGGCCAAGTGCGAGTCAAACTCGCACTTGGCCGCTTTTGTTTTCGCACTTTACCGTTTTTGCCCTTATATTGAAATGTCATAACTAGGTTTATAAGTAGGTACTATAGTTAACACGACTCTGCGGTCTATCAAATAAGATTCTATATTTTCGGACGATAGTCGTCTTTACTGGTAATACATAATAGAATTAACATTCGCCAATGTGTAGAGGTCGCATTATATTATAATGTAGGTGCTGGAACTGTGATACATGCGCATTTGCGTAACAACTTTATATAATTATTTAATCAGTGACTTGGCAAATTAACCCTTAAGATAATTTACACAAGAGTAAAAGAAGATCACTTATTTTAACTGTACTTACGCTCTTTTCATATTGGCAGCATGTGAATGCGTGCGCGCCTCCAACCGAAACTGGTAAAGCGAGATAGCTATATGTTTCAACTCGCTCATTTGTATTGCGTGGGTCTATGTGAATTTTATCTATACATTTTTTAAGGTGGCGCCCGAGACTTCCCGTGACCACGTGATGAACTTTGGTACCGTTCCCGTTTCCCATGGGAACTTATTTCTGGGATGAAGAGTATGGTGTTATTTCAGACTATACCTAATCTTTCCTATACTGAAGTTACCGGATCGAATCAAATACTTGTCTGACCCGAATGTTTGTTTCGGAGTTTGGGTGTATTGTATGTATAAAATATGTAGGTATGTACATAATTTTAATAATATACCAGTGTGTTTTATCTGTTGTCTTGATCTCACAGTACCTACAAGCTTACCTACCTATATTATCTTCAGTTGGGTTGGGCTAGATGACTTTATCACAGAAACACCAAATATTTATAATATTTTGGTAGGTAGACAGAGGTAATGAAATGAACTAGCTTGCATAGGTAGATGCTTTACTGTATTCATATTAACATAAATGAAAAAATGTAAAGAATGCCTTATTGCTCTCTGCAATCTCTTCCAGGCAACCTACGGATGAAGAAATTAAAACACAGCTTAGGTAGGTCGTTATGTAAAAGAATTTCTTTTATTAATACTAATCAATATTGCTAAACCTACGATGTATTTACAGTATAGTAGGTACGCTATATTTTATACACATTTTACATATATACACGAAAAAGTTATAACAGTTACACTAGTAAACAAATAAAAAAAAATAAGCTAAACAACAACTATTAAAAAAATACTTACTACCTACTTACATACTACAAAAAAAGACAAAAAAAAACACTATACCCTAACAAATATGTAAAAAAATATAAATAGGTTAAATATTGAATTTTAATTTCTATTAACACGTTTGCAGTGGTAGTGATTTTTCTAACCGAAAAATGCGGTTTATGACGTATTAAAAAAAAACTACCTACTTTATCTCGTTCAAACTAATTTTCGTTGGTAGTTTTTATGGCAATGTACAACATATATTTTTTTTAGATTTAGCACTATCTTAGTTTAGCAGTTAGAGGGGGGGACACACACATTTTTCCACTTTGGAAGTGTCTCTTGCGCAAACCATTCACTTTAGAAAAAAATTATGTTAGAAACCTCAATAGTATTTTCGAAGACCTATCTATAGATACCCACCCCATACGTATTGGTTTAACGAAAAAAAAATTATTTTGAGTTTCAGTTCTGAGTATGGGGACCCCCAAAATTTACTGCTTTTTTTCTAGTTTTATATAAGAATCTTAATGCGGTTCACAGAATACATCTAGTTACCAAGATTCAATAGCATAGGCCTTATAGTTTCGGAGAAAAGTGGCTGTGACACACGGACGGACAGACAGACAGACAGACAGACATGACGAATCTATAAGGGTTCCGTTTTTGCCATTTGGCTACGAAACCCTAAAAAAGACTTGTACTACCCGTTCGCTCTAACTTTGCCGCTGGCGTAGAGGCGTATACCCGAATTGTTAATTATACGAAGTAAATTGACAGTAGCTAATGTCACTTCGTCATAGAAAATACGCAACACTACAAGAAGAAGTGACATTAGTTGCTGTCAATTTACTTCGTCTAATCAAAAATTCGTCTTTAGTATAGAGCCGAGCGGCAAAGTTAGAGCGAACGAGCAGTACGTCATTTTTTCATCCGCGTAGCTCCCGTTACTGTGGGAATATGGGAATAAATAATAGCCTATGTTACCAGGGGTTAGCGTAGCTTCCAAACTGTTAAAGAATTTTTTTCAAATCGTTTCAGTAGTTTTGGGGCATATTCGACGTAAATAAACAATTAAACAATCCAATCTTTCCTCTTTATTATATACTAGCGGACGTCACGCGGTTTCACCCGCGTAGTTCCCGTTCCCGTGGGAATACGGGAATATAATATAGCCTATGTTCACCGCAAAGAGTGTAGCTTTCCAACAGTGAAAGAATTTTTCATATCGGTCCAGTACTTCCGGAGCCTATTCGTTACAAACAAACAAAAAAACAAATCTTTCCTCTTTATAATATTAGTATAGATGTATAGACTAGTCGGCTCTGCGACCAAAAGAATAAGGATCGCATGGAAACTGATCCTTGATTATTTTGTTCCTAACTCCGTTTTTGCTGAGCCGATTGCAATGAAACAAAAGTACCGTTTTTTAAGTCTGGCCAAAAACTTTTTATTAAAAGAAAATCTCGAGTCATCAATCCGTTCAGTGGTTTTTGTTTTAGAACAAAGAGATTTAAAGACAAATAGATTAAAAGATAAGAACTCCAAAAAAATGTATCATTTGTATTCAGTACCTATACCTGAGTTTTATTGTTTATATATTATTGCCATTGTACAGACACGACCACTTTGCAATTTTACAATAATATAGACAGAAGATTTGTTGCAAAGCAACGTGCTGATAAAAATATATTATTGCTGCAAAAAACTTTTGATGTAGTGTTTTTGTGATTCATAAAGTGATAATCCATAATAATGAACATTCTTATAGTTTGTTTATAATAGGTACTTACCTACCTTGTGATGAGTTTTTTTCAACGTGAGTATATATAATCCGTTATGCATGCTTTTTTTTTAACGTAGGTAAGAGAAATTCCTTCATGGATGCTATCTACTTCTACCGACTAAAAAACCTCACGTAACGCCCAACAGCCTACGGTTGGGAGCCCCGGTTAAGCCCTCGGAAGGATGTCCTAGGACTCCCAACAGAGGTCCCAGCGGGGTATCCGTCATGCATGCTTTGCCGGACTCTTACCGGATAGAAACCACGCGTTCCCTACCATGTGCCTACGGTTGAGAGCCCCTGAAAAACCCTTCGAAAGATGTCCCTAGGATTCTGCCTAGTGATGTCCAGTACCTATATGGTTCCTTGCTTGAATTTATTATCTTATCTCTTATCAGTATCGATTACTTCACTCATTATATTCGTTGTTACTTTTCTAATTGTTGATACTGTTGATTGATGGCACTTGATGGAACTTGCTACACATATTGAAAAACTTCACTTGTACTGTTCCACAACATTTAGCCTTTGAGAATGCCGAAAGGCGAAACCGGTTAGGTATTACAATAATAAATGTTGTGGAACAGTACAAGTGAAGTTTTAAAATACTTTTCTAATTATTATGGGTTTAAAGACGATAATGAGTAACATACTAACATTAAATTAGTGTCTCAAACATTAGTTAATTAATGAAGTAATTAATTAACTAATGTTTGAGACACTAATTACAAGTAGGTGAAGTTCAAACAGGGGCAAGTTGTAATTACCCTCTCGTGTATGTTTACGAGAAGTGTCTCAAATGTTCTAAATAATAAAGACGTTCCTCCCGACTTCACTATGCCATATTTGAAACACCCCTCATACCCACCTATAGCCTTAAAATTATTCCTAAAATATCTGACGCACGCGGCTTCGTTTTGGTGGAATTCTGACCCGTTCTCGCATCCCATGGGACCATATTATATTCCAGCAATAAAAAGTAGCCTTTGTATTATTTATATTTCCAGAATATAAACTGTCCCTGCATCAAAGTTCAGCCAGATCCGTTCAGCCGTTAGAGTGTCAAAGAGTAATAAATATCATGACATCCATTCGTGCAAAAACATTCGCAGTCATTGTTGCCTACACGGTGATTTATATCGTTATTGCTTTTACGCGGTTATTGCTTTTTTCTTCTCTGATTTTATTTGTCTTACGAGTAGGCCACGACTGTAAGACTATAGACAGTGTTCCTCAAGTTGGCGGCCCTATGATGTGCCTCTTCACGCTCTGCTTACTAATTATTATGGTACAAAGACTATGCTATTGTAATAAGTAACATTAATTAATTAAGTAGGTACTATTATTCTTTTTACGTATGGAAATCCCTTATGGATGCTATGTCGGACTCTTACCGACTAAAACCACACGTGCCCTACCACGCCTACGGCGTAGGCGTCGGGTAAGCCCGGGTTGGATGTTGGGATATTCTTCCATGGAGAAGGAACCCTGGGGGACTCTTTGGCTACCACTGCGGCCTCACCTAGGGGGGTTTGGGTACTTTCCCGCGTCTTTGGTAACTTGTGCGTACAGAGAAGTATTACATACACAGAAATCAAACATAGTATTGCAAATAAAGTTCATAACAAGGACAAATTGTAATTACCAAATACTTGGTTTATTTTGAAAAAACAGCGTTTCTAAATATTCCAAATAGTAAAGACAAACTGTGCTTCAAGACTATGCCCGTCACATAGGTAGTTGAAACTCACATTTGGCCTGGTACCCACGATCCACCAAAACGGAGAGATGTAGAAATAAGGAAATCTGTAAATTTATCTTCAATACACAATAATAATAAACGCAGCTGTTGTTTTTAGGATTCCATCACCAAAGAGAAAAACGGGACGCTAAAGACTCCGTTGACCGGACGCCTGGTTGGCTGCAGGCTCTATCTCATGATAGCTTTTTCATTATCGGAGACGTTTCGAGAAGTTTCTACCTTGAGATTCTTTAACAATACTCGTAACTGTGAATTTGACAATAACTCGAGGTAGAGCGCATTGTTTTTGTTAGGATGAATGGCGGTTGGCTTTTGTCTTTCTGTTTATAGTTCTGCGTCATATTTATTAGCTTGTACCAGATAAGACCACGTGGGCTCCCATAGATTGATTTTTTAGGGTTTCGTAGCCAAATGGCAAAAACGGAACCCTTATAGATTCGTCATGTCTGTCTGTCTGTCTGTCCGTCCGTGTGTCACAGTCACTTTTCTCCTAAACTATAAAGCCTATGCTATTGAAACTTGGTAACTAGATGTATTCTGTGAACCTCATTAAGATTCTTTTATAAAACTAAAAAAAAAGCAATAAACATTGGGGGTCCCCATACTCAGAACTGAAACGCAAACATTTTTTTTTCATCAAACCCATACGTGTGGCGTATCTATAGATAGGTCTTCAAAAATGCTATTGAGGTTTTTAACATCATTTTTTTCTAAAGTGAATAGTTTGCGCAAGAGACACTTCCAAAGTAGAAAAATGTATCCCCCCCCCCCCTCTAACATCTAAACTAAGACAATGATAAATCTTAAAAGAATATATATTATGATGTACATTCCCATAAAAACTACCAACGAAAATTGGTTTGAACGAGATAGAGCTGGTAGTTTTTTTTAATACGTCATAAACCGCAATTTTCGGTTAGAAAAATCACTACCACTGCGAAGGGTTAAAACATCAATCAAAGTTACAACGAACTATAAGAACTTTTATATTATGTTACTTGCTGCTACGAAACCCTTCACGGGCGAGTCCAACTCGCACTTGGCCGGTTTTTTGCATGTACGGGGTCATAGTACTCAACCTCATCTTGTGCTACTGACCCAAAAGTGACTTGAATAGAATAATTTGAAAAGGAACCTCCTTAATTTTATATAGTATTTCTTGCTATGACTACAAAAATACACACACACATGATAATTTCAACTGTCTAGCTACCATGGTTTATGAGATGTAGTACAGTGACGTCATTTTAATAGGTGACGTCACTGTATTTGACGTCTGTCAGTTTTATCTTCACAATGAGAATAATGAATGAGTAAGTGAATGAATCGATACGGACTTGAAAGATATGTCAATTTAAAAATCATCAGGCAAATCCCTGTCCCATTATTTATATAAAAGTACTTAGACGTATTATTATAAATATCCACCACAGCAAAATCAAAAGATCGACAAGGAGTAAAATAATCAAAAGAGTGCAACTTTGTATTCAACAGTATGTGACTTTTGTATTAAAAATGTTAAAATTCATGGTCTTCCTTTTATTTCTGACATTATGTTACTTAGCAAAAAATAATCCTTATAATGAAGCCTTTCGATCAGTAGATATGATAAAGCTACAGGGTAATAATTTTTTCTCGTGTAGCGGGTTCGATTGCCGGCTCAAACATATAAGTACCTATTTAAAAATCTATGAGTGCAGTTAAATTGCTTTTTAAATTGAAATAATGTCTTCTTTCAGTAAATTGTGCCATCTACAATATTGAAGGTACTTTCCCTCCATGTGGCATAGCCGTGGGACACCCTGTATATGTGTTTATACAGGCTGATGGGGAAGTCTTCGTAATAGGGTTCCGTATCCAAAAGGGAAAAAACGGGACCCTATTCATGAGACTTCGCAGTCCGTCTGTCTGTCTGTAATAGCACAGTATAAGGAGAACTACTATAATCTATCGGCTGTGGTAATAGCTAGAGAGCTGAATTTTCACAGATGATGTATTTCTGTTGCTGTTGTAACAACAAAAATACTAAAATCAGAAAAATAAAGGGGTTTGAACCCAATGCCATGCGTAGGAGTGGCGCGGGGATGCCACCCCCGCCCTCTACGCACGAAACTCAAACGTATAAATAGAAGCGACTGAAGTTCATTAGCCATTCGTTTCCGAGCGCTCATCGTGATCACTCAGTTGCAGTTGCTTGTCACTGTCGGTCGTAGAGGTCTATTGTGTATTTTTTGCGTAGTGTGTTGTGGCTGACTTGTATCTTTATACTTGTCGGTGTAAACGAAGTTCAGAGTGTCGCTGCAAGATACCTATTTGCCGAAGAAGCCATGAACGTGTTAGTGGACAAGTAAGTCTATTTTTACTCCCTACAAGTTAGTGCCCGTTGCTCTTGTCCCCGTTCCCGAAACTTATGCTGGGGACGGATAACAGCCTATGTGTGGCTCCACACTATAATCTACTTCTGTTCAAATTTCTGCCGGATCCTTTCAGCCGTAATAGAGTGATTGAGTAACAAACATCCAAACATTTTCCTGAGCTTTTACATGTATAATATTAGCAGGAAGTGGGATTCCAACGTAGATAGAGAATTTCTACGGATTCCAACGATTTCTTACCAACTTTATCCAAAGTATTCAATCGCTTACGGAACACACCCCTAGTTAAAAATTTCGGATAATCCTGTAACATGTGCTCATTTATTTTTATAATTTGAACACAACAGCTCATTTTCAATTTTTTTATCATACATACTTACTTAGGCGCCTTGTTTAACGGGAAAGTATGTTAAAATTATCCTTGATAAAGGATCTGTGCACCACAATAGAAAATTTCATGATAGTCTCTAGTAAATTCGTATTTCGAATTAAAGCTTATAATGAGTAGGTATATTAATTTAAAACAAATTATTATATTAGCCGACTAACGGAATTATTTACCTGGTACCTATATCTTAAATATTAGCTAACTACTTTATTGTTACTACAAAGAAGTTTTAATTACATGTGAAGTAACCTAATTACAACTTCTCGTATTTGCTTGCAAGAAAGGTGTTTCAAAATGTGTTAATTTTGTTGTTCTATTAACAGGTTGGATCAAGAAATTATCCCGCCCATGGTCTTCGATCTACCAGAACCTACAAAACTGAAGAAATCAGCTAGAAGGTAACTTTTATACCCTAACAGGAAGATGTCTCAATATTCTACAGAATTTGATACTTTTGTAGTTCAATTCGCGAATGGTCCAATTTACAAAACAACAATTTTAAAAGCAATTAAAGTGGTGTCATTTTAATGATTAATATTTGACGTCTGTCAGTTCATAAATTTATTAGTGAAAGCAAAACGTAGAATTACTCGTATATGTCTTGAATACAATAAATATGTAATCGTAATTGAAATAAGTTAAGCAATTTTATTGTGCAGTTCTAACAAACCGAAAAAATATAATATTTTATGCCCGTCGTTACAAGGTTGCGTTGTAGAATTTTGATCAATTGTCAGATGTTACCAGCTATTAAAATGACTTCTCTTTACATAGTATGCTAACTTTACTTGCTTGATTTTTGTACAACAATATATTACTAGAGTATCTACTATCTATATAATAAGTCTAGGTACTGGCTAGCAATTACTTTTTAATGTATTTACGTAATTAAAAAGTTAGTTTGGGCGTGTTACGGCATGTAGCAGTTTTGTACGCCAAACACAGAATAGTTAAGTAGCTACTCGTACGCGATAAGTTGAGGAGGCATGCTTAAGAACCATCTTCTCTCGCCGGTCTGCTGGAAAAGCTATTTGAAACAAATCAGCAGTGCCAGTATACTCTTTTCTTCTAATTACATCTCTTTATGATATATTTCGTTCCCTAGCGTGCCTCATCTTGACTAAATTGCCGGCTGTTAGACGTCTAAAATGTCATTGCTGTTCCAGGCCAATCTCGAAGTGTATATTGAAACTTCTGGAACGTTATGATGAAGAGTGGGAGCTCGCACGAAGCCATGACTTCTTGTTCGTGACAATGAGACGTGCCTTCCATGTGTGGCTCAACAGTGGAAAGCTGGATGATCTAAGTCACATCTGCGTGTATTTTCACCATATAGCCCGTTGCTTTGGCTCTGTAAGTATACAAGTTTATTTGTATTAGACCTCGAACTGAATGTCCGCGGCAAGCGGGGCGATATGGCGATTTCGGCGTTACGTCACGGCGGCGTGGCGGCACTACGTTCGCGTACAAGCGAATTGCGCTCGGTGCGTTTGTTACTTGTTGTCCTAGGTGAGCGACGGTACACGACATACAGCGACACGACGCTGTGCGATATAATGCGACCCATACATAACGAGAATTTCAATTCATAAAAAGTATCGATATTGGAATATCGATTTTTTTCGAAATAAAATATCGATGATTATAAACGATATCTCGATATTTATGAACGACTAGATGACGCTCGCGGCTTCGCCCGCGTGAAATCAGTTAATCAAAATCAATCAAATCTGGACGTAGGCCTCTCCAAAATTTACGCCACAATACACTTATAAATAACACATTATGAAATTGATTTCATCTTAACTCAGATTTATTTACCAAAACCTAAGTGTCTTGGCGTTCCAAGACAGATACCAAAATGTTTTATATGAAACTAGCTGACCCGCGCAATGTTGTTTGCGTGATAAATGAAGAACCGCTGGACCGATTTTGTGCAAACTTCACATAAACCATCTACCAAATAGTCCGAACATAGCCTAAACATTTGGTTTGGATAGGTTAGCCCGTTCTTGAGTTATAAAATTACAACGAAAAGTTTCATTGATTTTTATATATATAGATAGATAGATATTCAGTGAATTAGTATATCTTTTCGCTTGTACTCGTGCTCGTGCTCTAGCCGCTGTCGCCATCGCGCATTGCTCCGCTTGCCGCACACATCCAGTTTGAAGTCTTGAACTTGTCATTCATTAGTTGAGAGACTCGTCCATAATTATAGCCTTTCTAATTTTCAATTAAACTTTATCAACAACATTGATTACAACGAACACTTTATTGTCCTTTATTTACATTATTTATTTTATTTTACTTTGTTTGTGAGTTAACAGTTTTTTTTTATTGCAGGTGGAAATCTATTCGCGAGTAGAAACTTGCGTTAAAGCTTACGACATTGTTGAATCCGGCGTATCAATCGAGCCCATACATTTCCCTAAAATGCCTCGCGACCTCTGCCTCGACGAGATGATTCGTGTCAGTAGTATGATTCGTTTATTCTGCGAAATTCATAAAACAGATATGAAAAGTTTCTTACAGAACTATGAAAGTCTGTTAAATCGATTAAAATTTATCAATACTTTTGATGTATTAGCAATGCATGTTCAAGAAGAGCTCTTTTCTAATAAGTTGACGAGACGCCTTGTGATGCAGAACTATATGCAGCAGAATTCGTTAGAAAACCCTGCAGATGATCAGGATCCAGTGTCTCCGAAGCGAAATCAGAAAAGCTGTGACACTCATCGCAAATACACAACAGTTATAGATGACGATACTCTCATAGTGATAAAAATGCTCGATTTCGAGGCAGATCGTGAGATAGTAAACCCATTGAAAATGTTATATCCACAAGTATAAATGTGAATTGAGAGCCAAGTTTAATATTAATAAAAAAATGAAAAAGCACTAAGACAGAAGAAATTTTAAACAATCTTTTTTTACGTGTTTATAAATTGTATATTTTCTGATAATTATTTACTCGCCTTCGCATCTAAACAATTGAGTTTTATTGTGAGGAAGTCGATAACGATGCATTATACCTAAAATTGAACTTAGCTGACGATTCACATTTATGTTTTTAGTTAGGTATCACTCTTTAGTTAAGTTAGTATGTAAAAGTTTTTTAGTCATTAATTTTGTACATAAATTTATTATTACCTATTATTTATCTATACTTCTATACTAATATTATAAAGAGGAAAGATTTGCTTTAGTTTTTTAGATTTTTTGTTTGTTTGTTTGTAACGAATAGGCTCCAGAACTACTGGACCGATTTGAAAAATTCTTTCACTGTTTTTGGAAGCTATACTCTTTGCGGTGAACATAGGTTATATTATTTTATTCCCGTATTCCCACGGGAACGGGAACTAAGCGGGTGAAACCGCGTGACGTCCGCTAGTCATTAATATATTGTCATTTATAAAATGACTGTTTAAGTCTTAAGGTTACGTTTTCAGGCTGTTTTCAATATCATTATCTGCTTTATATTATTTTAGGGATGTAATGTACCATATGTTCTGATACGATATTAATGTCAATAATGTAGAATAAGTTATTAATGTCAATTACATGTTTAAGTACGTGTCCACTTGATTAATACAATAAAAAAACAACTTTGCATTCATCTGATTTCGTAGTTTTCTATTCATTTTAGCTAGTAATGTCTCTTTCTCGAAATAATGACCAGAATGTTCCTTTCACAAAACATACTAACTAACTAACTATCTTCACGCCAAATCCCTTGCGGGGTAGGCAGAAAGAACCGAGCGCCACTGTTCCAGCACTACATCATATACAGTTATCCTGGCATTCGTTCTGTCCTCTTCTCTTTCGAATCCCATCACTTTCGTTTTAGTCGCGTTCAAGTTCAACAAAACATCTTTCCTCAAAATGTCCCTTCCCGAAATAACCTTTTCCCATAGAACACTTCTTGTTACTGCTTTGATATATGTATACTTATTATCATTAATATTCATTCTTTATTTTTTTATTAAGTAAATTTTATAATATGTGGGTGTAATGGTACGCTTTTCTAGGAAATATCTACCTACTTTTTGGGTAATTTGGAAGACCAAGTTTGACCAATTTTCAGGGTGTCAATTCGGACACTTATGATACCAAGCTGATTTGTACAGTCATTCGAAATTTCTAATTCTCGTAATACTCTATTTTATTATAAGTACACTCTATTTTAATAATAAGTAAGATACAATAAAAATCATAGCTATCGTAGATTATTGTAAACTCAAATATTTTTGTATCCTTTAGTATATTTGTTTAATGTTTTTTTTTTAAATATGTGCCAGTAGATGTCTCTTTTATATAAGTTGGTATATTGTACTAATGATTAATCAGATAAACCCGTATAAATGTTTTTTAAAATCCAAAATATATACGATGCAAATGAATTTTGTTTTATTTTCAATATTTGTATAGGTAAGTATATACCTGTTTTTAGGTTTCCGTAGCTAAATGGCAAAAACGGAACCCTTATAGATTCGTCATGTCTGTCTGTCTGTCCGTCCGTATGTCACAGCCACTTTTCTCCAAAACTATAAGGCCTATTCTATTGAAACTTGGTAAGTAGACAAGAAAAAAAAACAGTTAATTTTAAAAAAAGGAACATTCTGGTCATTATTTCGAGAAAGAGTCTCGAAATAATGACCAGAATGTTCCTTTCACAAAACATACTAACTAACTAACTATCTTCACGCCAAATCCCTTGCGGGGTAGGCAGAAAGAACCGAGCGCCACACGGCACGGTCCATACACACCTAACTTGCTTCTTCAACTTTCATTTTTCTTTTCATGCATGCACGTCGGTTCCTACGGCTCTTGACACCACCTTAAACTAACACACGATTAATTTGGTCGTGGTAGGTGTGTCGTGGCCTTCCCCGACTCCTACGTCCATCCACTTTCGCGTTGTATATCTGTTTTGTCATTCTTTCATCTCCCATTCGTTCCACATGCCCGAACCATCGTAGCATGCCCTTCCTTACTTTAACACCAACACTCTCTTTCAGACCAACTCTCTTTCTTACATCTTCATTCCGAACGCGATCTGCGAGCGTTACTCCGCAGACTTTGCGTAGCACGCGCATCTCGACCGCGTTTAATCTACTTTCATGCGTACTCTGCCGTACCCAACTCTCGCTTGCATACGTTAGCGTAGGTACGAGTATCAGCACCGCACTGTGTACTGCGAGTTGGGCCTTTTTGCTCAAGCTTTTGGTACCCAAAAGTTTGCCTAACGCTCCATTCACACTATTGCCCGCAGTTACCCTCTTTTCTACATCAGCGGTGTACCGTCCATCCCTGCTAAATGCACATCCAAGATATACAAACTCATCCACCTGTTCCAGCACTACATCATTTACAGTTATCTTGGCATTCGTTCTGTCCTCTTCTCTTTCGAATATCATCACTTTCGTTTTATTCGCGTTCAACTCTCTAGTTAGCACTGTTCATGGGATACAGCCTCGTGACGGACAGACAGACGGACGGTGAAGTCTCATGAATAAGGTACCGTTTTTCACCCTTTGTGTACAGAACCCTAAAAAATGTATGCTGCTTTTTGTTGGCGGTGGAGCAGGTTCCAGTAAGGAGTGGACATGGACATTGTCATCCTTTGAAAAAGGTCTCCTGTATGCCATGCTGTAAGAGAAACCACACTTGAGATAAAAGACACGCAGGTAGAGACGCAGGCAACAGCTAGTTCTAATCAAAAATGAAGCGCTCGAAGCCAGGAATCAATCTATACTTCTATATAGAAGTATATTTTATTACGAGATTTAATTTTTGTTTGTTTGCATCAAATAGGCTCCGAAACTACTGGACCGTACTACTGAAAAATTCTTTCACTGTTGGGAAGCTACACTCCACCCGGTTATATTTTATTCCCGTATTCCCACGGGATCGGGAACTACTCGGGTGAAACCGCGTGACGTCCGCTAGTATCCCATATAATTAATTAATTATGTCTATCTATAATGGTTGGCTCCATAAGCGATCACTGCAGTTTTTTTTAGCTATGGCCGGTCCTTGGATGGGTGACCACGACGTCACAGAGAATTCGTGCTTTGAACAGCAATTTAAGCCGTCGCGGGTCCCCGTTTGTCAATAACATGGACAGTCACTAAGCCAAGTTGAAGGCTGTTTGAGCAGCTTGAAAATTTTCAACTGCGGGTCTTCACAACCTGCGCCTGTGTCGGCAGCGTGTGTGTAGCGCCTCTGGTGTTCCTAGGCTACCTACGGTAACCAACCAGGTGGGCGCTAAGCTTGTCTACCACCTTAGTAGTATGAAAAGAAAAACTAAAAAACACTTACCTTATAAAACGTTGAATACTTCACTGTACCTAATTATACTTACCTGATTTTAAGAATTATATTGATTAAAACATTTTTGTAGTAAATTGCAGCTTCGCGTAGCGAGCGTTGTCTAAAGGCCTAGGTACTAAGTATGTGTAATGAATATGCTAATACAATATTAATTTCTGTTACTACCTTCAAAACTTTTATTATTCTGTTGTTCTTATTATGTAGAACTTTTCGGCCTGGTTGCTAAGGCCTTTAAGCTAAAATTCATTTTATATTTCTTTCTTCAAAATCTTCGCTTTAGTTTGTCTAAAGTCAAAGTCATTCTTTTCACTAGGTATATTAGGTACTATTTTCCTTTACGATTCCACATGCGTTCTTTCTGTTCCCGTAGGATTACTGGTATAGGTACTTAGATAAAATATAATAACCTCCTAGATGAAGCTCACGGCTACGCCCTCGTGGAACTATGTTCTGTTCCCTGCATCCCTAGGGAACATTCTAGGGATAAATAGTAGGTACTAACCTAACACTGTATTACACTTCAAGATCCGTTAGGACGCTCTTACGTCCTAACGGATCTTGAAGTGTGTCATTTGGTACCAAACATCCAAAAGAAGTATATGTATAATATTAATTAGTAAGTAAGATAGAAGCGCTCGTGGCCCCGCGGACTCAGTGTTCTGTAAACGATCACTGCAGTAAGCAACTTTCACTATGTCCTTGGATGGGTGACCGTCCATGTAACCACTTTGTGACATTTATTTGAGCGTTTCCGTGCTTCGGAAGGCACGTTAAGCCGTTGGTCCCGGTTGCCAGTAAAATGGCAGTCGTTAAGCCAAGTTGAAGGCCTTTTAGGTGGCTTGAAAAATTTCAATAGCGAGCAGTCACAACCTGCGCCTGTCCATTTACACAGCAATACGGCTCACCACCAATTACGTGGGACAAATTGTAAAAACGTGAAATGTGGGCATAGAATATGCCTCTGCCTACCCTTTCGGGGATAAAGGCGTGACCATATGTATATATTGTTAAACCTCAGAAGAAAACACGGAGATGACAGCACACTCGTTTATTCTCAACTATACAATTAATCAATTTAAAAACTAGGAAACCTAATACCGCGTGGCACAAGGAGGAACATTGCAACAGCGTCTGGGACTTGCAACCCAATCTGTAGGTTTGAGGTGGCCACCTTTTACAATGCGCATAACGCTCACCTTCCACCGCTAACAATGTTCCCCATTGCCCGTATACTTTCACGTTTCTATCTACCGACGGCTAGTTTAAGACTGAGCCCCACAAAATGGCGTAACATTCCCCACCCGGTCATTATTAAGTGTTGCCACTGCAGATACCAGCCAGACCTTAGGTATGCTAATAATTCTGTAACAGTCGGCCATCCTATGGGAACGAGTCCCTTCGTTCTAATTAACTATAATTTATATTTCTATTAAACATTGTTTTGTTAAATAATTGAACGTATCACTCGCATCACTCTTCTAATCATCTATATTAAGATTTTTACTGTACGTGTATAATTACATACACTTAAACTACTACAGATTCTTCGACTATGGTATAGCTGCGTGGCTTAAAGGTTACTTCTTTCACCAGTAAGTCACACAACTGCGATGTCTCTTACCAATCTTGGGCGGCGAGGTCGTTTACGCCAATCTTGCCCGGCTCGAGAACACCCGTCACTACTATGGTATAGCTGCATGCCGCAAAGGTTACTTCTTTCACCAGAACGACACACAACTGCGATGTCTCTTACCAATCGTGGGCGGCGAGGTCGTTTACGCCAATCTTGCCCGGCTCGAGAACACCCGTCACTACTATGGTATAGCTGCATGCCGCAAAGGTTACTTCTTTCACCAGAACGACACACAACTGCGATGTCTCTTACCAATCGTGGGCGGCGAGGTCGTTTACGCCAATCTTGCCCGGCTCGAGAACACCCGTCACTACTATGGTATAGCCGGCCGCAAAGGTTACTTCTTTCACCAGAACGACGCACAACTGCGATGTCTCTTACCAATCGTGGGCGGCGAGGTCGTTTACGCCAATCTTGCCCGGCTCGAGAACACCCGTCACTACTATGGTATAGCTGCATGCCGCAAAGGTTACTTCTTTCACCAGAACGACACACAACTGCGATGTCTCTTACCAATCGTGGGCGGCGAGGTCGTTTACGCCAATCTTGCCCGGCTCGAGAACACCCGTCACTACTATGGTATAGCTGCATGCCGCAAAGGTTACTTCTTTCACCAGAACGACACACAACTGCGATGTCTCTTACCAATCGTGGGCGGCGAGGTCGTTTACGCCAATCTTGCCCGGCTCGAGAACACCCTCACTATAACTATATTTCAATCACTCTAAAATTATGCGTTCACTCCGTTTTACAATCATTAATGTTTGTCGTTCTAAATCTGTAACTATTCAATCTCATAATATCAAATTACAATTACTCATTGACACTGTTTACAGTTGAAGAGCAAGTAGCAGTGTCTTCGCCAAAATTAGATGATAAGTAAATTACTCAGGCTCAATTCAATTTTATGATTTAAATCCCTCATCAATCACTTATACACACGCATACGTATGTACTCGATAATTTACAATCATTTTTCACATCCTGCCTACATACATCACTATACTTAAATCACTAAAATTATGCATTCACTCCGTTTTACAATCATTAATGTTTGTCGTCCTAAATCTGTAACTATTCAATCTCATATCATTAAATTACAATTACTCATTGACACTGTTTACAGTTGAAGAGCAAGTAGCAGTGTCTTCGCCGAAATTAGCTAATAGGTAGATACATTATTCAGGCTCAATTCAATTTTATGATTTAAATCCCTCATCAATCACTAATACACACGCATACGTACCTATGTACTCAATAATTTACAATCATTTTTCACATCCTACCTAATACATCACTATACTTAAATCACTAAAAACTACGTTTTACAATCTTAAATGTTTGCCGTCCTAAATCTGTAACTATTCGATCAAACTATCTATCTGGACAGTGGCGAAACATATTATATCTGAACAATGGCAAATCTTTTAAACAATTCGCTTAAACAATACCAAACTATTTAGGTATCTGACCAGTGGGAAATCTTAACTTTCGCTTGACTACGCGTGGTAACCAGGTATCAATATTAACAACGGTAACCATTATGCATTTAACAACCAACAGTACTGCTGAACCACTCAACATTATAACACTTTAACACTGTCACACTAAACATCGACATAATAACCAGTTAATACACAAAACGATTATCAACTAGAAACCCGTCGACAGATTGCTCAAACTTAACCAATATCCATGGAATATCTGCTTATTTAAACTCTAACTAATGTATGTGCTATAGAAGAACTGCAACTATTTAGTAACTCGCCAAACAGTTACGCAAATGTGTGAACGAAACCATATCGCGGTTCACAAAGCCGTACAACGCTATCTATCGACGTTGAGGAACATAATTTTAAAGCAACTTAACTAAACTGACTCTTTAACTAAAACTGCCTATTACTCGTATCTATCATCCAGGGATCTCATCCAATCCGTTTCCATTTCCGTCCAAAAAAACCAATCCGTTTCTCAGGGTGGTTTAATGTCAACCAAGTCTTGTCAGGCGTGACACCGTTTCATGTAATGTCTTGACCTGAAATCAAAAGATAAACCAAAAGAGAAAACCATGTAAATTCGTGCAATAAAAAAAACATTGTTATCATTCATCAATTTGGATCTAGGTACTCGTCCAAAATTTACCGAATAACTCGATTATTAACTCGTAAAATGTTGCTTTATGTGTACGCTAACTTCGAGGGTATAATTTACTAGCAAAAACGAAATTTGTTTTTTTTTCTTTTTTTTCTTTACCTTTACGAGGTGTGATAAATACTAATATCACAGACAAAAATACATCCGACACAATAGACAAATCCGATAACTAACCGACATGACACCTTTAGACCCAACCAGTTTACCTAACCGTCAAACTTCTGTTCAAACTAGCGAAAAATTCTAAATCTATGGTTAAAACTACTATCTCGCGATTCTATCAGAGTAAAAATTAGTAGGTATTTTTGAAACAAATGTAATGCAGCTTATTGGAGGTAGTACCATTTTAAACCATTTTCCACGAAGTAACCAATTTAGGTACAGCAAGTTTCTTTAATCCATAGAAAGTAAGACGCCACTGGACGCGATGGAATCCTTGAATTGCAGCAAAGTCAAATCAAATCTCGCATCCGTGTGAAATTTCAGTCTCCCTATCAAATTGTCAAGCATGAGAACAAGTTTATCCACGAGGTTAGCCCATTGTGTTAGGAATCTTGTTCCAAACACTCCGTTACTACTAACAGACTAACTCAGTAACAGAAAGCGAGCTACGCTCTACCCGCAACAATCATGTGTGATGAAATTGTTCACCCGAAAAGCTCCACAAAGTAATCCGTGATGGCATTAGTCTATTCTTAAACGTTTGGACACAATAATCCGTCTAGTAGAAATCAAATTTGTTCCAAACTAATAAAAATCTTTTGAAACTTAATAGCTGAGATGGTAAAGGGTCTAGGAACTTCATCATTTGAGTATCCTACTTAATGGAAAAAGACTACGTGACCTGTAATGTCCAATGTCCATCATCGTAGCACGTCGATTTTCATAACTACTCAGCAGCTCAATGACGCTACTCCTCTCGTAGCTCCGACACAACGCGTGACCACGCCGGCGCCGCTTGTGCTCACGCTGTGTGTCCACAGCGCCCGCGCAAGCCGCCGTCGACCCGCGCTCTGCTTCTCCGCTACGCCGGCGATGGAGTACCCACAGCGGCTACAGCACAACCGCTCACGGTGAAGGTTACCGAGGCCTCGGCACTCTCCAGATCATTTTCCGGAACTCGTCACATGAAAGTTTACAAAATTCAGAGTTAAAGTACACCGGTAGTCAGTTACTGTACATGTCTTCCACAAAAACGTTATGAGGAATGGCATGGCAGTGGCCACACCATTCCCTGAACAGATTAATCCCTTTCATGATATAAGCGACGGTGGCTCATACCTACATTTCCTATCTATACCCGACAACGTTACAACTCTAATCACGACTTAGTCTGATATCTTCTAACCTAATGAATTATATTATAATTTTCTAAGGGAATTACGATTAGATAACATCAGTCATTTGAGGATTGCCTTCTGGAGTCCATCCCAATCACGTTCGGTCAATAAAAATGTAACCACAATTAGAAAACTCTAGTTAACCTGATCAACCTCGTCTACATCAATAGACAATCCAAATACCGACTGCAGCACCATCCGCCGGGCTGAGACTGATTCAAACCATCGAAGGCCACCCAATGTTAACAAAAAAATAACATCACGCAGGTATCAACGAAGATTCCGTCGGTAGGTAAATTTGAAAAATTCACTTTTACTTCCAACTTAACTGAAATTCAACAATTCTCACAAAATATGATCACATTCACACAGACACACTCATCACAGCCGAGTTTAGTTATCGCATCGAATTACCTCCTGATCGTTTGAACCTGAAAACGTTTAAGCTGACACAACCAGAACCACTTTCATATCAGTGTAGTACAGGGTAACTAACGGACCTTTTCATATGCCCAAACAAAATTACATAGGTAGATATATATTCTTTTAACCAAAACCTTTAACCGAACCATAGATCTAGACCTCTGGCTGGATCTCTTAATCTGTTGCAAAACTATACTTAAAACCCGGACTTGGATGCACCCGTTCTAGAACACTCATCTACATTGTAGATCATACTAATTCTAACTGGTTTAGATTTAATATTATTATCACACCTATACAAAAACGTAGTTCTTCGTTAAATATCTGTAACTGAGATATTGAAAATTTTCACGATGAAACATTTCAGGGGCTAACAGCACCGGAAACCCTCAAAAACTACACGGGATCCGTTTATTTAATATAAATAAATAACCTGTAACTGAGCTTTCACTTTCCCATATAAGCATTCATACCAACTAAGTTAACCCTCTTTTTTTTATATTACAAATCTTTCTAACGACTGCCATCAGTATCCCAATAGGTCTGACAAAGCTAAACTAGAAAAATCTCATTATGATTTCGAACAGTAGGTACTAGCGTTCAGAGCTATTTATTTTGCCATAGCCACAATCTTGTCAACCATCTACGCCAACAGCTCAATGAAACACCACAGTGAGAAATATAAACACGTGGGTCACGGTCACGGTCACGCTCACGCCTTAACAGTCACACCAAAAGCACAACTACAATAGAACCCAATATAACGAAGTAGGAAAACCTGGCACGCCGTTGTATTACTCACTTTACGACCATTCAACGACATGGCGCTAGCTAACCAGGATCACCTATGAACCCTGTATCATACTGTACAAGAGGAGCCTCTCAATGTCGTCGTATAACACGGCTGGCTGGCCCCCTGAACCTTGGTTTCCAATACACACAACCTTAATAGGGCGGATGCCTACTTTTAACCAGTCACATTATCAATAAGATACGTATTTGTTAGCCTCTCAACGCAGTAGGTACCACAAGTTGTTTTCACACTCCCTCCCGATACTATAACGCTTGACCTTCATACACCCAATACACTCTTAAACAACACTAAAATTACAAAAAAAAATCGTGAAAGTGTGACCGAGTACTAGGCGACCAGCGCATGTTAACTGCGAAATCCATTGTAGAACCGAATTTTTACACCAAACACCCAACACAAACCAATTAAGGATCTGAATATTCACTTCATGATTCGATAATGTATTCAGTTTCATTAGTACCGAATCTACACAATAAACCTAATCACTAAACTTACACTTTTTTTTTACCCACCTGTTCCTTTTTTTCTTTTATTAACAGGATCGCGACACTTTTTTTTTAAACTACTAGCATAAAACAACAAGGTACAGAACGCAAACTCATGTATGTACCGTTTCTTACCTTTTCCAAACCTACCCTCGGCTACGCGCACTGGCGTACAAACCAGTATCGAAATTACTTTGCAAATTCTTTGACTTCATGTCTGTGAAATCTGTGCTACCATGTAGGTAATACCTAACGGCCCATTTTCCCATCACTTGGCAAAACTCAGCATACTGTTAGATGAAAAGTACTAATTGAATTAACCAGCAATATCTTTCGCCTTACTAATCGTTAACCAGCATTATCTATCCTTCATTATTAAATCTTAACCAGCAATATCTATCCTTTTTACCAAATCCAGGTTATGGCAAGGCAGATACCTACATAGTTTTATCATACTAGCTAAAGTAACCATTTTATACGAAATTATGCGTGTACTTACATGGCGTGGGTTATAATGCCACTTCTGAGATGTTAAACCTCAGAAGAAAACACGGAGATGACAGCACACTCGTTTATTCTCAACTATACAATTAATCAATTTAAAAACTAGGAAACCTAATACCGCGTGGCACAAGGAGGAACATTGCAACAGCGTCTGGGACTTGCAACCCAATCTGTAGGTTTGAGGTGGCCACCTTTTACAATGCGCATAACGCTCACCTTCCACCGCTAACAATGTTCCCCATTGCCCGTATACTTTCACGTTTCTATCTACCGACGGCTAGTTTAAGACTGAGCCCCACAAAATGGCGTAACATTCCCCACCCGGTCATTATTAAGTGTTGCCACTGCAGATACCAGCCAGACCTTAGGTATGCTAATAATTCTGTAACAATATGTATGTAAGTAAGATGTAACTCAATGATTAAAATGATATTCTTACCAATTACTTAAATGTTATTTTTTTGTTACAGGTAAGATCTTAACGTCGCTGTTGTACACTCATCTTACACTTATGTGCTGTAAGTAATGTTATACATATTGTTTTTTTTTTTTTTTTTTTTTTTTTTTTTTTCAATTCTTTATTGTTGCGAAATACAGGTAGTTATTACATGTAAGGTGTTCAAAGTAAATTTAAAGTATCACCATATTTCCACCAAAGGCATGCAAAATGGTTAACAGACATTATATATTAAAGTTAAAATAGATCAAACCGAGCTAATGTATCAACAATTGGTATTTATGAACTAAATATCAATGATGGACCTGGTAATCATGATATTAATTATTTCAAATTTAAATTGATAAGTACCTTAAATTTAGCTGATATGTCAAAAATACTCCTTGATAATCCTTTAACTCATTAATTTGATTTCAATAATATTAGGTATTTATTCAGAGAGAGGTCAATAGTTTATTATTAATTAGTAAATGTCAACAATTATTTTTAATTAATAAAATGTCAATAAATATTATTAATGAGCTAAAATGTCAATGAATATTTATTATCCATTTGTTTTGAAATGTCAATATAAATTAATCAATACAATAAAAAAATATGTCAATATAATAAAATTAAAAATAAACATTTAGGTAAACATGTCAAGACACTTATCATTTTCCATTCAAATATTCATCAACTGAGTAATAACATTTTTCTAACAATAGCCGTTTTACTCTATCCTTAAATTTATCCAATTCAAGTATTTTTAACAATTCTTTTGGAAGTTTATTGTAAAGGCGAGGGGCCATACATAAAAAGCTCTTATTCATGAAGGCTGTCTTGTTTGCCGGCATGCTTAAAATTAGTTTATGTCTTTTGCTGTTTAGATTTGTAAATAAATGTCTATTTTTCCTGACAAACAATACTACTTCCAGAATGTACATGCATGGTAGTGTTAAGACATTTAACTGAGAGAAATAGGGTCTGCAGCTATCCATGGGCTTTATATGGCATATAGATCGGATGCATCTTTTTTGTGACACAAACGCAGACTCTTTATCTATGGAATTGCCCCAAAATATGACCCCATACTTTAATAGTGGTACAACATATCCATGATATGCTGTGAGCACAGCTGTTTGACTCGCCGTTTTCCTTAACATGTATAAGGCATATGAGAATGCATTTACTTTATTGCATAGTAGTTCTATATGTCTTTTCCAATTTAGGTTGTTATCTACATTAAGACCCAAAAACTTAGTTACATCGGTCTCTGTGACGTTCTTATTACAGCAATTTATGTTCATATTTGAAATTTTGTTCACCCTATTTCTAAATGTCATAAGATATGTTTTGTCTACATTAAGAATTAAATTATTACATGTCAACCAGTTAATTGTATTATTTAATGTCAAATTTACCTCATACTCTAAATGTTCCCTATTATTTCCAGTAAACACTATTGTACTGTCGTCCGCAAATAGAACCGTCTTATACTGGGTTACTTTAGGTAGGTCATTCAAATATATTATAAAGAGTAATGGACCAAGGACACTGCCCTGTGGTACACCAATTGAGACGTTTCTGCTATTTGACGTATACTCTATGACTTTTTTAGTTTGGTTACATAGCCTTTTTATTTTTGTAATCTGTGTCCTATTGCTTAAAAAGGATTTAATTAATGAATAAACATTTCCCCTGACTCCGTAGGCATATAATTTTTTTAGCAAAATTTTATGGTCAACATAGTCAAAAGCCCTTGTTAAGTCCATATACAGCGCACACACTTGCTTTCCTTTGTTTACATTCGTCACTACTGTGGCTAGAAAGTTGTAAACTGCCATATCTATTGATTTATTTTTTCTAAATCCTACCTGTTCCGTACACAGTAGATTGTGACCCTCAAAATAGTTATATATACAGTTATGTATTACCCTTTCAAAGATTTTAGACATGATTGGAACAAGTGCTATGGGGCGATAATTATGCATGTCATTTTTGTCAAGTTTTTTGTGCATTGGTTTTATAACAGTCAATTTCAACAAGTCAGGGAAAACACCATCTTCAATACATAGGTTTATTATATGAGACAACACATTCGATACCTCAACACAAACAAGTTTTATTATTTTTGTAGAGATTTCATCATACCCTGTGCTATTTGTATCTTTTAAACTTAGAATGATTCTCTGTATGTCGCTAGGTACTGTGGGACTCATATACACAGAGTTAAGTTCATAGGGCACTGATGCCGTCAATGAACACTGTGGATTCTGAATTACTTTGTCTATGAAAAAGTCGTTAAAGTGGTTAACAATTTCTAAGGGTTCACGAATAATGCTGCCGTTAATCTTTATTTGGTTTATTTGGTAGTCAGGTGGTCTCATCTGATTTCCCCGTATTACAGCCCAGGTTGCTTTTGATTTATTAGGGGCTGTTTGAATAAAATAATCATTTTGTGACTTCTGTGTCAGCTTTATGATATGGTTTAGTCTTGTTGTCAAACTTGTGAAGCGGTTTTTTGAGCTCTGTGTACGGTTCCTGCGATATTCCCATAACAGCTGACGCTTGCGCTTACAACATATACGGATACCTTTCGTGAGCCATTTCGGACGTACATTTATGGAACATCTTTTTTGCTTTAAAGGAAAGCATAAGTCATAAAATAATTTAAATTCTTCATAGAAAGCCATAAATGCAAAGTTAGGATCCTGAGAATCAAGCACATTGCCAAAACTAATGGAATTCATGCAATATTTGAATTTAAGCTGGTTTTCTCTGCAATAATCTCGTTTGTTAACATACCATGATTTCAAATTAATATATGACCTCACCGGGCATGACAGCAACTGTGCAGTATGGTCAGACAGTGCCAAGTCTAAAACTTTTGCCTTTCCTCCCCTTATATTGAATATAATATTGTCTATGCATCTACCACTTGATAATCTTGTAGGTTCATGTACGCCTATTGTCAAATTATATTTTTTCAGTATTTGTTTAAATTCTTTAGTAGTATTACTATTTTCTAGTACATTAATATTAAAATCACCACATACCACAACTTTCTTTTTACTGTAGCAAAACTGATTTAGAATTAAATTGAAATTACAAAAGAATTTATCTATGTCCTCCACTCGAGACCTAGGAGGTCTGTAAATACATAATATACATATATTATAGTCTGTCAGTATAACTCCTGAACATTCTATGATTAGCTCCACTGAATACTTATCCATATCGCTTAATGGCCTACAAGCAACTGTATTTCTTACCATGATACAAGATCCACCCCGTCGATTTTTTCTACAATACAGTGACCCAAGATTATAATTGATTAATTTTAGTGCATTTTTGTCACATTCAATCAGGTTATGCTCTGTGAGACATAAAACGTTCACCACACCACCATATTTGGCTTCTAGAGAGTCAAGGTCTACCATTAAACGGTCCGATTTGGACACCAAACCATCAATGTTTTGATGAAACATTAGAATTCGATTTTGCACGAAAAAAATCCCTTGATTCTCCCGAAGGTGATACAACGCTCAATTGCTCAAGGTCGGTATCAGTCTGTGTACACTGATCTTTTAATGGTAATGAAGCCTGTCCTCGATTCTCCTCGTTTTTTCCACAAAATTGTTTGTATTGTAACTTGTAATCTATATGAAGAATTTCCTTCAAAAGAAATCGGCTTTTGTGGAGTGCAAAAGAATCGCGTCTAGGCAAGAAGTCACTATAATTCATGTCAATGTACTTACAATTAGGAAACCTAGTCATTAGAAATTTCAATTCATAATTTAATTTTCGTTCACTTAAATTCTTATTAAATGGTATTTCTGAAATCAAAACATTAGTGTTGTCAATATCTGTCAAAAAGGATGACAGGTGAAATATTAAGTCATTTGGCCGCCTGTCATTAGTGCCGCCCATGATAACTACAAAGTCGTTTTTTTCTAAAGTCAATATTTCATGTTTAGCAGATAGAACGTGTTTCATTTCACTGCCTGGCTTCCAGTAAACTTTTATTAAAAATTTATCGCCAATTAGCTTTTGTAAGATGCCTCGAATTTTATATCCCTGTTGATCTGCTAAAATAATTACTTTTCTTTTCTTGATTTTACTCAGGTCATCCTGCTTGTTTTGTTCGTGCATCTTAGGCATACGGTCATTATCCATAGCCTCCATAGGACACCGCACTTCTTGTTTTTCAATATTAGTTACATTTGTAGATTGCTGGGTTTTCTTCTTTCGTCGCAGTTTCGGTGTTCCGTTTTTCCTGTTAGGAGTGGTACAGATTTTTTTATAAGTGTCGGTTAGCCGTGTTGCATTATAAAGGTCTTCTTTTAGACGATAATTTTCGGAATTCAAATTTTCAATTTCAGTATGGGCACTCTGTAACTCTCTAGTCAATAGTTGGATTTGGTCTTGAAGTTCTTTAATATTATGATTGCAGTCAATGTGAGAGTTTTCGTTTGGAATACTCCTGATTGTTGCGTCAAACAATCCCGATTGGTCATCATTACTATCGTTTGTCACGTCCAGTATATTATCGGACGAGTTCTGCGAGTTCACTCTGCTCGCTTGACGATAAGTTATATTATTCACGTGCTCCATTGTTTGACACGTATTCTTAAAAGCCTTGGTTCCAAAAAAAAGTGAGTATGCTTAAGATCTGTGGTATAGTAATATATTAGTCTGGAACGCGCTCAATAATATTTTTATGTTGGTACCACTGTTATTGTTTTGACGATATTCAAAAGTGTGAAAATTAACGAAGCAAACAACAAATTTATCCTTTGAAGAATAGTACAGCAAATTAAATTGTGTGTACAAATCTGTTTTTACCACATGTTTTTCCTCACAATGTGTGAAAACATGCCCTTTGCAGATAATAATCCATTAAAAGTTTGCTTTTGTAATTTAGCACCAGACACTATTTCCGTAACGTTATCACACTTATAAAGATTGAAACTTTTTGCAAACATATATACAACATATTTATGGCCCGTTAACACTTATTATCACTTTTTTTGTCCACTTTAATTATTTTTAATAAATTTAATATAGCAGAGCGACTTAAAACGTAGTTCACTGCGGCAGTGTTGCCAACCGTTGTAGACACACCATTATCAACAAATTATCTCGGTCTCTGTATCTTTGTAAATGCGTAAATACGAAAGACGAATTTTAACCCCTCTCTATAAAATAGAGTGCAGAGGGGCTTATGGCGAGACTTTGTCTGTAGTCTGTGACTCTGTTGCATTAAACTACGTCACTAGGTCACGTGGATCATCTGTTCAAAGTTTGTAATAGAACAAAATGACAAAGTCAATCCGATTGAACTTTCACTTTCACAATAAAGGTGTTAGAGAGGGGCAGTCTGGTGAGAACGATATCACGGCTTTCTTGTTGTTTATGTTATTGTTATTTTAGGGTTCTGTGCCCAAAGGGTAAAAACGGGACCATATGAGACTTTTCTGTTCGTCTGTCTGTCTGACTGTCTCTATGCCTGTCTGTCTGCCTGCAGTCATAAGGCTGTATCTCAGGAACCATTATAGCTAGAGAGCTGAAATTTTAACACATGATGTATTTCTGTTGCCGCTATGACAACAAATGAAATCAAAAATAAAATCTGTAAAATGAACGTGATTTTTGCCGTTTTTTGGTAAGTACCTGCCTACAGAACCGCAACTACGTTCCTTCGCGAAAACAAAAGCGGCCAAGTGCGAGTCAAACTCGCACTTGGCCGCTTTTGTTTTCGCACTTTACCGTTTTTGCCCTTATATTGAAATGTCATAACTAGGTTTATAAGTAGGTACTATAGTTAACACGACTCTGCGGTCTATCAAATAAGATTCTATATTTTCGGACAATAGTCGTCTTTACTGGTAATACATAATAGAATTAACATTCGCCAATGTGTAGAGGTCGCATTATATTATAATGTAGGTGCTGGAACTGTGATACATGCGCATTTGCGTAACAACTTTATATAATTATTTAATCAGTGACTTGGCAAATTAACCCTTAAGATAATTTACACAAGAGTAAAAGAAGATCACTTATTTTAACTGTACTTACGCTCTTTTCATATTGGCAGCATGTGAATGCGTGCGCGCCTCCAACCGAAACTGGTAAAGCGAGATAGCTATATGTTTCAACTCGCTCATTTGTATTGCGTGGGTCTATGTGAATTTTATCTATACATTTTTTAAGGTGGCGCCCGAGACTTCCCGTGACCACGTGATGAACTTTGGTACCGTTCCCGTTTCCCATGGGAACTTATTTCTGGGATGAAGAGTATGGTGTTATTTCAGACTATACCTAATCTTTCCTATACTGAAGTTACCGGATCGAATCAAATACTTGTCTGACCCGAATGTTTGTTTCGGAGTTTGGGTGTATTGTATGTATAAAATATGTAGGTATGTACATAATTTTAATAATATACCAGTGTGTTTTATCTGTTGTCTTGATCTCACAGTACCTACAAGCTTACCTACCTATATTATCTTCAGTTGGGTTGGGCTAGATGACTTTATCACAGAAACACCAAATATTTATAATATTTTGGTAGGTAGACAGAGGTAATGAAATGAACTAGCTTGCATAGGTAGATGCTTTACTGTATTCATATTAACATAAATGAAAAAATGTAAAGAATGCCTTATTGCTCTCTGCAATCTCTTCCAGGCAACCTACGGATGAAGAAATTAAAACACAGCTTAGGTAGGTCGTTATGTAAAAGAATTTCTTTTATTAATACTAATCAATATTGCTAAACCTACGATGTATTTACAGTATAGTAGGTACGCTATATTTTATACACATTTTACATATATACACGAAAAAGTTATAACAGTTACACTAGTAAACAAATAAAAAAAAATAAGCTAAACAACAACTATTAAAAAAATACTTACTACCTACTTACATACTACAAAAAAAGACAAAAAAAAACACTATACCCTAACAAATATGTAAAAAAATATAAATAGGTTAAATATTGAATTTTAATTTCTATTAACACGTTTGCAGTGGTAGTGATTTTTCTAACCGAAAAATGCGGTTTATGACGTATTAAAAAAAAACTACCTACTTTATCTCGTTCAAACTAATTTTCGTTGGTAGTTTTTATGGCAATGTACAACATATATTTTTTTTAGATTTAGCACTATCTTAGTTTAGCAGTTAGAGGGGGGGACACACACATTTTTCCACTTTGGAAGTGTCTCTTGCGCAAACCATTCACTTTAGAAAAAAATTATGTTAGAAACCTCAATAGTATTTTCGAAGACCTATCTATAGATACCCACCCCATACGTATTGGTTTGACGAAAAAAAAATTATTTTGAGTTTCAGTTCTGAGTATGGGGACCCCCAAAATTTACTGCTTTTTTTCTAGTTTTATATAAGAATCTTAATGCGGTTCACAGAATACATCTAGTTACCAAGATTCAATAGCATAGGCCTTATAGTTTCGGAGAAAAGTGGCTGTGACACACGGACGGACAGACAGACAGACAGACAGACATGACGAATCTATAAGGGTTCCGTTTTTGCCATTTGGCTACGAAACCCTAAAAAAGACTTGTACTACCCGTTCGCTCTAACTTTGCCGCTGGCGTAGAGGCGTATACCCGAATTGTTAATTATACGAAGTAAATTGACAGTAGCTAATGTCACTTCGTCATAGAAAATACGCAACACTACAAGAAGAAGTGACATTAGTTGCTGTCAATTTACTTCGTCTAATCAAAAATTCGTCTTTAGTATAGAGCCGAGCGGCAAAGTTAGAGCGAACGAGCAGTACGTCATTTTTTCATCCGCGTAGCTCCCGTTACTGTGGGAATATGGGAATAAATAATAGCCTATGTTACCAGGGGTTAGCGTAGCTTCCAAACTGTTAAAGAATTTTTTTCAAATCGTTTCAGTAGTTTTGGGGCATATTCGACGTAAATAAACAATTAAACAATCCAATCTTTCCTCTTTATTATATACTAGCGGACGTCACGCGGTTTCACCCGCGTAGTTCCCGTTCCCGTGGGAATACGGGAATATAATATAGCCTATGTTCACCGCAAAGAGTGTAGCTTTCCAACAGTGAAAGAATTTTTCATATCGGTCCAGTACTTCCGGAGCCTATTCGTTACAAACAAACAAAAAAACAAATCTTTCCTCTTTATAATATTAGTATAGATGTATAGACTAGTCGGCTCTGCGACCAAAAGAATAAGGATCGCATGGAAACTGATCCTTGATTATTTTGTTCCTAACTCCGTTTTTGCTGAGCCGATTGCAATGAAACAAAAGTACCGTTTTTTAAGTCTGGCCAAAAACTTTTTATTAAAAGAAAATCTCGAGTCATCAATCCGTTCAGTGGTTTTTGTTTTAGAACAAAGAGATTTAAAGACAAATAGATTAAAAGATAAGAACTCCAAAAAAATGTATCATTTGTATTCAGTACCTATACCTGAGTTTTATTGTTTATATATTATTGCCATTGTACAGACACGACCACTTTGCAATTTTACAATAATATAGACAGAAGATTTGTTGCAAAGCAACGTGCTGATAAAAATATATTATTGCTGCAAAAAACTTTTGATGTAGTGTTTTTGTGATTCATAAAGTGATAATCCATAATAATGAACATTCTTATAGTTTGTTTATAATAGGTACTTACCTACCTTGTGATGAGTTTTTTTCAACGTGAGTATATATAATCCGTTATGCATGCTTTTTTTTTAACGTAGGTAAGAGAAATTCCTTCATGGATGCTATCTACTTCTACCGACTAAAAAACCTCACGTAACGCCCAACAGCCTACGGTTGGGAGCCCCGGTTAAGCCCTCGGAAGGATGTCCTAGGACTCCCAACAGAGGTCCCAGCGGGGTATCCGTCATGCATGCTTTGCCGGACTCTTACCGGATAGAAACCACGCGTTCCCTACCATGTGCCTACGGTTGAGAGCCCCTGAAAAACCCTTCGAAAGATGTCCCTAGGATTCTGCCTAGTGATGTCCAGTACCTATATGGTTCCTTGCTTGAATTTATTATCTTATCTCTTATCAGTATCGATTACTTCACTCATTATATTCGTTGTTACTTTTCTAATTGTTGATACTGTTGATTGATGGCACTTGATGGAACTTGCTACACATATTGAAAAACTTCACTTGTACTGTTCCACAACATTTAGCCTTTGAGAATGCCGAAAGGCGAAACCGGTTAGGTATTACAATAATAAATGTTGTGGAACAGTACAAGTGAAGTTTTTCAATACTTTTCTAATTATTATGGGTTTAAAGACGATAATGAGTAACATACTAACATTAAATTAGTGTCTCAAACATTAGTTAATTAATGAAGTAATTAATTAACTAATGTTTGAGACACTAATTACAAGTAGGTGAAGTTCAAACAGGGGCAAGTTGTAATTACCCTCTCGTGTATGTTTACGAGAAGTGTCTCAAATGTTCTAAATAATAAAGACGTTCCTCCCGACTTCACTATGCCATATTTGAAACACCCCTCATACCCACCTATAGCCTTAAAATTATTCCTAAAATATCTGACGCACGCGGCTTCGTTTTGGTGGAATTCTGACCCGTTCTCGCATCCCATGGGACCATATTATATTCCAGCAATAAAAAGTAGCCTTTGTATTATTTATATTTCCAGAATATAAACTGTCCCTGCATCAAAGTTCAGCCAGATCCGTTCAGCCGTTAGAGTGTCAAAGAGTAATAAATATCATGACATCCATTCGTGCAAAAACATTCGCAGTCATTGTTGCCTACACGGTGATTTATATCGTTATTGCTTTTACGCGGTTATTGCTTTTTTCTTCTCTGATTTTATTTGTCTTACGAGTAGGCCACGACTGTAAGACTATAGACAGTGTTCCTCAAGTTGGCGGCCCTATGATGTGCCTCTTCACGCTCTGCTTACTAATTATTATGGTACAAAGACTATGCTATTGTAATAAGTAACATTAATTAATTAAGTAGGTACTATTATTCTTTTTACGTATGGAAATCCCTTATGGATGCTATGTCGGACTCTTACCGACTAAAACCACACGTGCCCTACCACGCCTACGGCGTAGGCGTCGGGTAAGCCCGGGTTGGATGTTGGGATATTCTTCCATGGAGAAGGAACCCTGGGGGACTCTTTGGCTACCACTGCGGCCTCACCTAGGGGGGTTTGGGTACTTTCCCGCGTCTTTGGTAACTTGTGCGTACAGAGAAGTATTACATACACAGAAATCAAACATAGTATTGCAAATAAAGTTCATAACAAGGACAAATTGTAATTACCAAATACTTGGTTTATTTTGAAAAAACAGCGTTTCTAAATATTCCAAATAGTAAAGACAAACTGTGCTTCAAGACTATGCCCGTCACATAGGTAGTTGAAACTCACATTTGGCCTGGTACCCACGATCCACCAAAACGGAGAGATGTAGAAATAAGGAAATCTGTAAATTTATCTTCAATACACAATAATAATAAACGCAGCTGTTGTTTTTAGGATTCCATCACCAAAGAGAAAAACGGGACGCTAAAGACTCCGTTGACCGGACGCCTGGTTGGCTGCAGGCTCTATCTCATGATAGCTTTTTCATTATCCGAGACGTTTCGAGAAGTTTCTACCTTGAGATTCTTTAACAATACTCGTAACTGTGAATTTGACAATAACTCGAGGTAGAGCGCATTGTTTTTGTTAGGATGAATGGCGGTTGGCTTTTGTCTTTCTGTTTATAGTTCTGCGTCATATTTATTAGCTTGTACCAGATACGATACGATAATCCCAATGAAATTATGTTCTTTATGCATAGTAAATTTACAGACGCATATACCAAAAGTAAAGTGTTATGTAAGATTCACAATAATAAAAGAAAAGTGTGTGCATGGGCAAATGATAGATTAAAAAAAATGTGTAAAAAGCGTGATGATCTTTACAAGGTATGGCTGAAAGATAAATATAATTCGGAAAAGAGATTGTTATATAATAAGTATAGAAATAAAACCAATAAATACTCACAATACCTTAAAAATAAAAATATTATGACAACAGTGTCCGAAAATTTTAAAAACACAAGAAAAATTTGGGAATTAATAAACAACTTAAGTGGTAAAATAAAATGTAGCTTAGACGAGATTTTATCAAAAAATTTTAAAATAAATGCATTAGCACTGTCTAACAAATTCAGCAGAGAATTTGAAAAAAATATTGGGTCTATTAGTAATTTCTGTAACAATAATATTTTGACTCCCAGCACTTACTTAATCTGCCCAGAGAAAACAGTTAGGCTGAAAAAAGCCAGTGTGCAGAATATTAAATCTATTATTAAACAAATAAATTGTAAAAAGAGCCCGGGATATGACGGTATACGTGCCAAAGACATTAAATACTTAACAGAAAAAATTGTACCGGTCATCACCCATCTCATTAATTGTATTTTAAAAACGGGTACATATCCCGATATTCTTAAAGTGGGAGTTATTAGACCAATTTATAAAAAAGGGAAACGAAATGAATTCAACAACTATCGACCCATTACTATATTGTCCTGTATTGACAAAATCATAGAAAGATACTTCAGTAATGAATTAAATAATTATTTGCAAAATAATGATATTATTAACAAAAATCAATTTGGTTTTCAGAAACATAAAAGTACAACCCAACTTCTTCGTAATTTTACTAATGAAATAAATACTTATTTAAACGTCAAAAAGCATGTACTTGTATTATTTATTGATTTTAGCAAAGCATTCGATATGCTCCTTTATAATACACTATTTGACAGGTTATCGCGAAGTGGTGTACAGGGCCCATTACTGGAACTTCTCAAAAATTATCATAGCAATAGATACACCTCTGTAAAGGTACAGAATGAACTTAGTACACCAACAATCACTTCTAAAGGCACGGCTCAGGGTTCAATATTAGGACCTACTGAGTACCTTCTATACGTCAATGATATGGCCAACGTCATCCAGTCGGGTTCCGTATACCAATTTGCAGATGATACATGCTTGATAGCGGCAGATAGGGACATTCGTGAGGCAGAAAAATGTCTTCAGCTTAATTTTGACCTGTTGTGTAAATGGGCACATGATGTTGGTCTGGTAATAAATATTGAAAAAACGAAAGTAGTTCACATTCATTCATCACAGAACAATACAGCCAGTAGACCAATTATAGTGGCCCATGAACACGACTGCTTGCATGCGCCGAGCGACGGATGCAAGTGTTCAGCGTTAGAGGTGGTAGACAAACATATGTATATAGGCCTGATGATTGACAGTCGGTTCTGCTGGCGCCAACATATAGACTATGTGTGCAATAAGCTTAGATCTATATTGGGAAAGTTTTATGTGTTAAAATATCAACTACCATTTAAAGTACTTAGAATGCTATACATGGCTTTGGCGGATTCGATTGTCGGTTACGGGCTTAGCAGCTACGGTAGAACCTATAGAACGTACCTGGATGAAATATATAACTTGCAACTAAGATTATTGAAACAAATTGTACCCAAAAATATCAAAGCCAAATATAAAGACTGCGACATGGAACTGTTTAAGTACTGTAAAGTAATGGATGTATTTGAAAAAACCAAATTCAACATTCTTACAGAAATAAAAAAACCTGAATTGCTGAATGAAAAGACGAGACTTAAATATTTAAGACCAATAATATATAAAAATAAATATGTATTACCGAAAAACATAAATTTATATGGAAAAAGAGTTGACCAATACTTGGTTCCTGATTGTATGAATACATTGCCTGAGGACTTACAAGAGTCTTACAAGATTCATTCGTGTAAGATTTTTAAAAAGAAATTAAGGCAATACTACTTGCCTTTAACTGCAGAAATAGATAATTGTACATACCCAATATAAATGGAATACCTACTAATAGCTAACTGTATATTATACCTATAACAAATAGCGGCTCGCTGTGGCCCAGATAGACCCTGTGAGGTCTTCGTGGCACGGCGTTACTGTGTAGTATAATTGTAAATTTTGATTGTATTGGAAAAAATAAAAAAAATAAAAAAAAAAAAAGATAAGACCACGTGGGCTCCCATAGATTGATTTTTTAGGGTTTCGTAGCCAAATGGCAAAAACGGAACCCTTATAGATTCGTCATGTCTGTCTGTCTGTCTGTCCGTCCGTGTGTCACAGTCACTTTTCTCCTAAACTATAAAGCCTATGCTATTGAAACTTGGTAACTAGATGTATTCTGTGAACCTCATTAAGATTATTTTATAAAACTAAAAAAAAAGCAATAAACATTGGGGGTCCCCATACTCAGAACTGAAACGCAAACATTTTTTTTTCATCAAACCCATACGTGTGGCGTATCTATAGATAGGTCTTCAAAAATGCTATTGAGGTTTTTAACATCATTTTTTTCTAAAGTGAATAGTTTGCGCAAGAGACACTTCCAAAGTAGAAAAATGTATCCCCCCCCCCCCCCTCTAACATCTAAACTAAGACAATGATAAATCTTAAAAGAATATATATTATGATGTACATTCCCATAAAAACTACCAACGAAAATTGGTTTGAACGAGATAGAGCTGGTAGTTTTTTTTAATACGTCATAAACCGCAATTTTCGGTTAGAAAAATCACTACCACTGCGAAGGGTTAAAACATCAATCAAAGTTACAACGAACTATAAGAACTTTTATATTATGTTACTTGCTGCTACGAAACCCTTCACGGGCGAGTCCAACTCGCACTTGGCCGGTTTTTTGCATGTACGGGGTCATAGTACTCAACCTCATCTTGTGCTACTGACCCAAAAGTGACTTGAATAGAATAATTTGAAAAGGAACCTCCTTAATTTTATATAGTATTTCTTGCTATGACTACAAAAATACACACACACATGATAATTTCAACTGTCTAGCTACCATGGTTTATGAGATGTAGTACAGTGACGTCATTTTAATAGGTAACATTAATTTGACGTCTGTCAGTTTTATCTTCACAATGAGAATAATGAATGAGTAAGTGAATGAATCGATACGGACTTGAAAGATATGTCAATTTAAAAATCATCAGGCAAATCCCTGTCCCATTATTTATATAAAAGTACTTAGACGTATTATTATAAATATCCACCACAGCAAAATCAAAAGATCGACAAGGAGTAAAATAATCAAAAGAGTGCAACTTTGTATTCAACAGTATGTGACTTTTGTATTAAAAATGTTAAAATTCATGGTCTTCCTTTTATTTCTGACATTATGTTACTTAGCAAAAAATAATCCTTATAATGAAGCCTTTCGATCAGTAGATATGATAAAGCTACAGGGTAATAATTTTTTCTCGTGTAGCGGGTTCGATTGCCGGCTCAAACATATAAGTACCTATTTAAAAATCTATGAGTGCAGTTAAATTGCTTTTTAAATTGAAATAATGTCTTCTTTCAGTAAATTGTGCCATCTACAATATTGAAGGTACTTTCCCTCCATGTGGCATAGCCGTGGGACACCCTGTATATGTGTTTATACAGGCTGATGGGGAAGTCTTCGTAATAGGGTTCCGTATCCAAAAGGGAAAAAACGGGACCCTATTCATGAGACTTCGCAGTCCGTCGGTCTGTCTGTAATAGCACAGTATAAGGAGAACTACTATTAATCTATCGGCTGTGGTAATAGCTAGAGAGCTGAATTTTCACCGATGATGTATTTCTGTTGCTGTTGTAACAACAAAAATACTAAAATCAGAAAAATAAAGGGGTTTGAACCTAATGCCATGCGTAGGAGTGGCGCGGGGATGCCACCCCCGCCCTCTACGCACGAAACTCAAACGTATAAATAGAAGCGACTGAAGTTCATTAGCCATTCGTTTCCGAGCGCTCATCGTGATCACTCAGTTGCAGTTGCTTGTCACTGTCGGTCGTAGAGGTCTATTGTGTATTTTTTGCGTAGTGTGTTGTGGCTGACTTGTATCTTTATACTTGTCGGTGTAAACGAAGTTCAGAGTGTCGCTGCAAGATACCTATTTGCCGAAGAAGCCATGAACGTGTTAGTGGACAAGTAAGTCTATTTTTACTCCCTACAAGTTAGTGCCCGTTGCTCTTGTCCCCGTTCCCGAAACTTATGCTGGGGACGGATAACAGCCTATGTGTGGCTCCACACTATAATCTACTTCTGTTCAAATTTCTGCCGGATCCTTTCAGCCGTAATAGTGTGATTGAGTAACAAACATCCAAACATTTTCCTGAGCTTTTACATGTATAATATTAGCAGGAAGTGGGATTCCAACGTAGATAGAGAATTTCTACGGATTCCAACGATTTCTTACCAACTTTATCCAAAGTATTCAATCGCTTACGGAACACACCCCTAGTTAAAAATTTCGGATAATCCTGTAACATGTGCTCATTTATTTTTATAATTTGAACACAACAGCTCATTTTCAATTTTTTTATCATACATACTTACTTAGGCGCCTTGTTTAACGGGAAAGTATGTTAAAATTATCCTTGATAAAGGATCTGTGCACCACAATAGAAAATTTCATGATAGTCTCTAGTAAATTCGTATTTCGAATTAAAGCTTATAATGAGTAGGTATATTAATTTAAAACAAATTATTATATTAGCCGACTAACGGAATTATTTACCTGGTACCTATATCTTAAATATTAGCTAACTACTTTATTGTTACTACAAAGAAGTTTTAATTACATGTGAAGTAACCTAATTACAACTTCTCGTATTTGCTTGCAAGAAAGGTGTTTCAAAATGTGTTAATTTTGTTGTTCTATTAACAGGTTGGATCAAGAAATTATCCCGCCCATGGTCTTCGATCTACCAGAACCTACAAAACTGAAGAAATCAGCTAGAAGGTAACTTTTATACCCTAACAGGAAGATGTCTCAATATTCTACAGAATTTGATACTTTTGTAGTTCAATTCGCGAATGGTCCAATTTACAAAACAACAATTTTAAAAGCAATTAAAGTGGTGTCATTTTAATGATTAATATTTGACGTCTGTCAGTTCATAAATTTATTAGTGAAAGCAAAACGTAGAATTACTCGTATATGTCTTGAATACAATAAATATGTAATCGTAATTGAAATAAGTTAAGCAATTTTATTGTGCAGTTCTAACAAACCGAAAAAATATAATATTTTATGCCCGTCGTTACAAGGTTGCGTTGTAGAATTTTGATCAATTGTCAGATGTTACCAGCTATTAAAATGACTTCTCTTTACATAGTATGCTAACTTTACTTGCTTGATTTTTGTACAACAATATATTACTAGAGTATCTACTATCTATATAATAAGTCTAGGTACTGGCTAGCAATTACTTTTTAATGTATTTACGTAATTAAAAAGTTAGTTTGGGCGTGTTACGGCATGTAGCAGTTTTGTACGCCAAACACAGAATAGTTAAGTAGCTACTCGTACGCGATAAGTTGAGGAGGCATGCTTAAGAACCATCTTCTCTCGCCGGTCTGCTGGAAAAGCTATTTGAAACAAATCAGCAGTGCCAGTATACTCTTTTCTTCTAATTACATCTCTTTATGATATATTTCGTTCCCTAGCGTGCCTCATCTTGACTAAATTGCCGGCTGTTAGACGTCTAAAATGTCATTGCTGTTCCAGGCCAATCTCGAAGTGTATATTGAAACTTCTGGAACGTTATGATGAAGAGTGGGAGCTCGCACGAAGCCATGACTTCTTGTTCGTGACAATGAGACGTGCCTTCCATGTGTGGCTCAACAGTGGAAAGCTGGATGATCTAAGTCACATCTGCGTGTATTTTCACCATATAGCCCGTTGCTTTGGCTCTGTAAGTATACAAGTTTATTTGTATTAGACCTCGAACTGAATGTCCGCGGCAAGCGGGGCGATATGGCGATTTCGGCGTTACGTCACGGCGGCGTGGCGGCACTACGTTCGCGTACAAGCGAATTGCGCTCGGTGCGTTTGTTACTTGTTGTCCTAGGTGAGCGACGGTACACGACATACAGCGACACGACGCTGTGCGATATAATGCGACCCATACATAACGAGAATTTCAATTCATAAAAAGTATCGATATTGGAATATCGATTTTTTTCGAAATAAAATATCGATGATTATAAACGATATCTCGATATTTATGAACGACTAGATGACGCTCGCGGCTTCGCCCGCGTGAAATCAGTTAATCAAAATCAATCAAATCTGGACGTAGGCCTCTCCAAAATTTACGCCACAATACACTTATAAATAACACATTATGAAATTGATTTCATCTTAACTCAGATTTATTTACCAAAACCTAAGTGTCTTGGCGTTCCAAGACAGATACCAAAATGTTTTATATGAAACTAGCTGACCCGCGCAATGTTGTTTGCGTGATAAATGAAGACCCGCTGGACCGATTTTGTGCAAACTTCACATAAACCATCTACCAAATAGTCCGAACATAGCCTAAACATTTGGTTTGGATAGGTTAGCCCGTTCTTGAGTTATAAAATTACAACGAAAAGTGGCATTGATTTTTATATATATAGATAGATAGATATTCAGTGAATTAGTATATCTTTTCGCTTGTACTCGTGCTCGTGCTCTAGCCGCTGTCGCCATCGCGCATTGCTCCGCTTGCCGCACACATCCAGTTTGAAGTCTTGAACTTGTCATTCATTAGTTGAGAGACTCGTCCATAATTATAGCCTTTCTAATTTTCAATTAAACTTTATCAACAACATTGATTACAACGAACACTTTATTGTCCTTTATTTACATTATTTATTTTATTTTACTTTGTTTGTGAGTTAACAGTTTTTTTTTATTGCAGGTGGAAATCTATTCGCGAGTAGAAACTTGCGTTAAAGCTTACGACATTGTTGAATCCGGCGTATCAATCGAGCCCATACATTTCCCTAAAATGCCTCGCGACCTCTGCCTCGACGAGATGATTCGTGTCAGTAGTATGATTCGTTTATTCTGCGAAATTCATAAAACAGATATGAAAAGTTTCTTACAGAACTATGAAAGTCTGTTAAATCGATTAAAATTTATCAATACTTTTGATGTATTAGCAATGCATGTTCAAGAAGAGCTCTTTTCTAATAAGTTGACGAGACGCCTTGTGATGCAGAACTATATGCAGCAGAATTCGTTAGAAAACCCTGCAGATGATCAGGATCCAGTGTCTCCGAAGCGAAATCAGAAAAGCTGTGACACTCATCGCAAATACACAACAGTTATAGATGACGATACTCTCATAGTGATAAAAATGCTCGATTTCGAGGCAGATCGTGAGATAGTAAACCCATTGAAAATGTTATATCCACAAGTATAAATGTGAATTGAGAGCCAAGTTTAATATTAATAAAAAAATGAAAAAGCACTAAGACAGAAGAAATTTTAAACAATCTTTTTTTACGTGTTTATAAA
The DNA here is from genome assembly GCA_933228765.1 of Miltochrista miniata. Lineage (NCBI taxonomy): Eukaryota > Metazoa > Arthropoda > Insecta > Lepidoptera > Erebidae > Miltochrista > Miltochrista miniata. The sequence continues at coordinate 1,655,454 of OW121770.1, forward strand.
TTGTATATTTTCTGATAATTATTTACTCGCCTTCGCATCTAAACAATTGAGTTTTATTGTGAGGAAGTCGATAACGATGCATTATACCTAAAATTGAACTTAGCTGACGATTCACATTTATGTTTTTAGTTAGGTATCACTCTTTAGTTAAGTTAGTATGTAAAAGTTTTTTAGTCATTAATTTTGTACATAAATTTATTATTACCTATTATTTATCTATACTTCTATACTAATATTATAAAGAGGAAAGATTTGCTTTAGTTTTTTAGATTTTTTGTTTGTTTGTTTGTAACGAATAGGCTCCAGAACTACTGGACCGATTTGAAAAATTCTTTCACTGTTTTTGGAAGCTATACTCTTTGCGGTGAACATAGGTTATATTATTTTATTCCCGTATTCCCACGGGAACGGGAACTAAGCGGGTGAAACCGCGTGACGTCCGCTAGTCATTAATATATTGTCATTTATAAAATGACTGTTTAAGTCTTAAGGTTACGTTTTCAGGCTGTTTTCAATATCATTATCTGCTTTATATTATTTTAGGGATGTAATGTACCATATGTTCTGATACGATATTAATGTCAATAATGTAGAATAAGTTATTAATGTCAATTACATGTTTAAGTACGTGTCCACTTGATTAATACAATAAAAAAACAACTTTGCATTCATCTGATTTCGTAGTTTTCTATTCATTTTAGCTAGTAATGTCTCTTTCTCGAAATAATGACCAGAATGTTCCTTTCACAAAACATACTAACTAACTAACTATCTTCACGCCAAATCCCTTGCGGGGTAGGCAGAAAGAACCGAGCGCCACTGTTCCAGCACTACATCATATACAGTTATCCTGGCATTCGTTCTGTCCTCTTCTCTTTCGAATCCCATCACTTTCGTTTTAGTCGCGTTCAAGTTCAACAAAACATCTTTCCTCAAAATGTCCCTTCCCAAAATAACCTTTTCCCATAGAACACTTCTTGTTACTGCTTTGATATATGTATACTTATTATCATTAATATTCATTCTTTATTTTTTTATTAAGTAAATTTTATAATATGTGGGTGTAATGGTACGCTTTTCTAGGAAATATCTACCTACTTTTTGGGTAATTTGGAAGACCAAGTTTGACCAATTTTCAGGGTGTCAATTCGGACACTTATGATACCAAGCTGATTTGTACAGTCATTCGAAATTTCTAATTCTCGTAATACTCTATTTTATTATAAGTACACTCTATTTTAATAATAAGTAAGATACAATAAAAATCATAGCTATCGTAGATTATTGTAAACTCAAATATTTTTGTATCCTTAAGTATATTTGTTTAATGTTTTTTTTTTAAATATGTGCCAGTAGATGTCTCTTTTATATAAGTTGGTATATTGTACTAATGATTAATCAGATAAACCCGTATAAATGTTTTTTAAAATCCAAAATATATACGATGCAAATGAATTTTGTTTTATTTTCAATATTTGTATAGGTAAGTATATACCTGTTTTTAGGTTTCCGTAGCTAAATGGCAAAAACGGAACCCTTATAGATTCGTCATGTCTGTCTGTCTGTCCGTCCGTATGTCACAGCCACTTTTCTCCAAAACTATAAGGCCTATTCTATTGAAACTTGGTAAGTAGACAAGAAAAAAAAACAGTTAATTTTAAAAAAAGGAACATTCTGGTCATTATTTCGAGAAAGAGTCTCGAAATAATGACCAGAATGTTCCTTTCACAAAACATACTAACTAACTAACTATCTTCACGCCAAATCCCTTGCGGGGTAGGCAGAAAGAACCGAGCGCCACACGGCACGGTCCATACACACCTAACTTGCTTCTTCAACTTTCATTTTTCTTTTCATGCATGCACGTCGGTTCCTACGGCTCTTGACACCACCTTAAACTAACACACGATTAATTTGGTCGTGGTAGGTGTGTCGTGGCCTTCCCCGACTCCTACGTCCATCCACTTTCGCGTTGTATATCTGTTTTGTCATTCTTTCATCTCCCATTCGTTCCACATGCCCGAACCATCGTAGCATGCCCTTCCTTACTTTAACACCAACACTCTCTTTCAGACCAACTCTCTTTCTTACATCTTCATTCCGAACGCGATCTGCGAGCGTTACTCCGCAGACTTTGCGTAGCACGCGCATCTCGACCGCGTTTAATCTACTTTCATGCGTACTCTGCCGTACCCAACTCTCGCTTCCATACGTTAGCGTAGGTACGAGTATCAGCACCGCACTGTGTACTGCGAGTTGGGCCTTTTTGCTCAAGCTTTTGGTACCCAAAAGTTTGCCTAACGCTCCATTCACACTATTGCCCGCAGTTACCCTCTTTTCTACATCAGCGGTGTACCGTCCATCCCTGCTAAATGCACATCCAAGATATACAAACTCATCCACCTGTTCCAGCACTACATCATTTACAGTTATCTTGGCATTCGTTCTGTCCTCTTCTCTTTCGAATATCATCACTTTCGTTTTATTCGCGTTCAACTCTCTAGTTAGCACTGTTCATGGGATACAGCCTCGTGACGGACAGACAGACGGACGGTGAAGTCTCATGAATAAGGTACCGTTTTTCACCCTTTGTGTACAGAACCCTAAAAAATGTATGCTGCTTTTTGTTGGCGGTGGAGCAGGTTCCAGTAAGGAGTGGACATGGACATTGTCATCCTTTGAAAAAGGTCTCCTGTATGCCATGCTGTAAGAGAAACCACACTTGAGATAAAAGACACGCAGGTAGAGACGCAGGCAACAGCTAGTTCTAATCAAAAATGAAGCGCTCGAAGCCAGGAATCAATCTATACTTCTATATAGAAGTATATTTTATTACGAGATTTAATTTTTGTTTGTTTGCATCAAATAGGCTCCGAAACTACTGGACCGTACTACTGAAAAATTCTTTCACTGTTGGGAAGCTACACTCCACCCGGTTATATTTTATTCACGTATTCCCACGGGATCGGGAACTACTCGGGTGAAACCGCGTGACGTCCGCTAGTATCCCATATAATTAATTAATTATGTCTATCTATAATGGTTGGCTCCATAAGCGATCACTGCAGTTTTTTTTAGCTATGGCCGGTCCTTGGATGGGTGACCACGACGTCACAGAGAATTCGTGCTTTGAACAGCAATTTAAGCCGTCGCGGGTCCCCGTTTGTCAATAACATGGACAGTCACTAAGCCAAGTTGAAGGCTGTTTGAGCAGCTTGAAAATTTTCAACTGCGGGTCTTCACAACCTGCGCCTGTGTCGGCAGCGTGTGTGTAGCGCCTCTGGTGTTCCTAGGCTACCTACGGTAACCAACCAGGTGGGCGCTAAGCTTGTCTACCACCTTAGTAGTATGAAAAGAAAAACTAAAAAACACTTACCTTATAAAACGTTGAATACTTCACTGTACCTAATTATACTTACCTGATTTTAAGAATTATATTGATTAAAACATTTTTGTAGTAAATTGCAGCTTCGCGTAGCGAGCGTTGTCTAAAGGCCTAGGTACTAAGTATGTGTAATGAATATGCTAATACAATATTAATTTCTGTTACTACCTTCAAAACTTTTATTATTCTGTTGTTCTTATTATGTAGAACTTTTCGGCCTGGTTGCTAAGGCCTTTAAGCTAAAATTCATTTTATATTTCTTTCTTCAAAATCTTCGCTTTAGTTTGTCTAAAGTCAAAGTCATTCTTTTCACTAGGTATATTAGGTACTATTTTCCTTTACGATTTCACATGCGTTCTTTCTGTTCCCGTAGGATTACTGGTATAGGTACTTAGATAAAATATAATAACCTCCTAGATGAAGCTCACGGCTACGCCCTCGTGGAACTATGTTCTGTTCCCTGCATCCCTAGGGAACATTCTAGGGATAAATAGTAGGTACTAACCTAACACTGTATTACACTTCAAGATCCGTTAGGACGCTCTTACGTCCTAACGGATCTTGAAGTGTGTCATTTGGTACCAAACATCCAAAAGAAGTATATGTATAATATTAATTAGTAAGTAAGATAGAAGCGCTCGTGGCCCCGCGGACTCAGTGTTCTGTAAACGATCACTGCAGTAAGCAACTTTCACTATGTCCTTGGATGGGTGACCGTCCATGTAACCACTTTGTGACATTTATTTGAGCGTTTCCGTGCTTCGGAAGGCACGTTAAGCCGTTGGTCCCGGTTGCCAGTAAAATGGCAGTCGTTAAGCCAAGTTGAAGGCCTTTTAGGTGGCTTGAAAAATTTCAATAGCGAGCAGTCACAACCTGCGCCTGTCCATTTACACAGCAATACGGCTCACCACCAATTACGTGGGACAAATTGTAAAAACGTGAAATGTGGGCATAGAATATGCCTCTGCCTACCCTTTCGGGGATAAAGGCGTGACCATATGTATATATGTATGTAAGTAAGATGTAACTCAATGATTAAAATGATATTCTTACCAATTACTTAAATGTTATTTTTTTGTTACAGGTAAGATCTTAACGTCGCTGTTGTACACTCATCTTACACTTATGTGCTGTAAGTAATGTTATACATATTGTAGACACACCATTATCAACAAATTATCTCGGTCTCTGTATCTTTGTAAATGCGTAAATACGAAAGACGAATTTTAACCCCTCTCTATAAAATAGAGTGCAGAGGGGCTTATGGCGAGACTTTGTCTGTAGTCTGTGACTCTGTTGCATTAAACTACGTCACTAGGTCACGTGGATCATCTGTTCAAAGTTTGTAATAGAACAAAATGACAAAGTCAATCCGATTGAACTTTCACTTTCACAATAAAGGTGTTAGAGAGGGGCAGTCTGGTGAGAACGATATCACGGCTTTCTTGTTGTTTATGTTATTGTTATTTTAGGGTTCTGTGCCCAAAGGGTAAAAACGGGACCATATGAGACTTTTCTGTTCGTCTGTCTGTCTGACTGTCTCTATGCCTGTCTGTCTGCCTGCAGTCATAAGGCTGTATCTCAGGAACCATTATAGCTAGAGAGCTGAAATTTTAACACATGATGTATTTCTGTTGCCGCTATGACAACAAATGAAATCAAAAATAAAATCTGTAAAATGAACGTGATTTTTGCCGTTTTTTGGTAAGTACCTGCCTACAGAACCGCAACTACGTTCCTTCGCGAAAACAAAAGCGGCCAAGTGCGAGTCAAACTCGCACTTGGCCGCTTTTGTTTTCGCACTTTACCGTTTTTGCCCTTATATTGAAATGTCATAACTAGGTTTATAAGTAGGTACTATAGTTAACACGACTCTGCGGTCTATCAAATAAGATTCTATATTTTCGGACGATAGTCGTCTTTACTGGTAATACATAATAGAATTAACATTCGCCAATGTGTAGAGGTCGCATTATATTATAATGTAGGTGCTGGAACTGTGATACATGCGCATTTGCGTAACAACTTTATATAATTATTTAATCAGTGACTTGGCAAATTAACCCTTAAGATAATTTACACAAGAGTAAAAGAAGATCACTTATTTTAACTGTACTTACGCTCTTTTCATATTGGCAGCATGTGAATGCGTGCGCGCCTCCAACCGAAACTGGTAAAGCGAGATAGCTATATGTTTCAACTCGCTCATTTGTATTGCGTGGGTCTATGTGAATTTTATCTATACATTTTTTAAGGTGGCGCCCGAGACTTCCCGTGACCACGTGATGAACTTTGGTACCGTTCCCGTTTCCCATGGGAACTTATTTCTGGGATGAAGAGTATGGTGTTATTTCAGACTATACCTAATCTTTCCTATACTGAAGTTACCGGATCGAATCAAATACTTGTCTGACCCGAATGTTTGTTTCGGAGTTTGGGTGTATTGTATGTATAAAATATGTAGGTATGTACATAATTTTAATAATATACCAGTGTGTTTTATCTGTTGTCTTGATCTCACAGTACCTACAAGCTTACCTACCTATATTATCTTCAGTTGGGTTGGGCTAGATGACTTTATCACAGAAACACCAAATATTTATAATATTTTGGTAGGTAGACAGAGGTAATGAAATGAACTAGCTTGCATAGGTAGATGCTTTACTGTATTCATATTAACATAAATGAAAAAATGTAAAGAATGCCTTATTGCTCTCTGCAATCTCTTCCAGGCAACCTACGGATGAAGAAATTAAAACACAGCTTAGGTAGGTCGTTATGTAAAAGAATTTCTTTTATTAATACTAATCAATATTGCTAAACCTACGATGTATTTACAGTATAGTAGGTACGCTATATTTTATACACATTTTACATATATACACGAAAAAGTTATAACAGTTACACTAGAAAACAAATAAAAAAAAATAAGCTAAACAACAACTATTAAAAAAATACTTACTACCTACTTACATACTACAAAAAAAGACAAAAAAAAACACTATACCCTAACAAATATGTAAAAAAATATAAATAGGTTAAATATTGAATTTTAATTTCTATTAACACGTTTGCAGTGGTAGTGATTTTTCTAACCGAAAAATGCGGTTTATGACGTATTAAAAAAAAACTACCTACTTTATCTCGTTCAAACTAATTTTCGTTGGTAGTTTTTATGGCAATGTACAACATATATTTTTTTTAGATTTAGCACTATCTTAGTTTAGCAGTTAGAGGGGGGGACACACACATTTTTCCACTTTGGAAGTGTCTCTTGCGCAAACCATTCACTTTAGAAAAAAATTATGTTAGAAACCTCAATAGTATTTTCGAAGACCTATCTATAGATACCCACCCCATACGTATTGGTTTAACGAAAAAAAAATTATTTTGAGTTTCAGTTCTGAGTATGGGGACCCCCAAAATTTACTGCTTTTTTTCTAGTTTTATATAAGAATCTTAATGCGGTTCACAGAATACATCTAGTTACCAAGATTCAATAGCATAGGCCTTATAGTTTCGGAGAAAAGTGGCTGTGACACACGGACGGACAGACAGACAGACAGACAGACATGACGAATCTATAAGGGTTCCGTTTTTGCCATTTGGCTACGAAACCCTAAAAAAGACTTGTACTACCCGTTCGCTCTAACTTTGCCGCTGGCGTAGAGGCGTATACCCGAATTGTTAATTATACGAAGTAAATTGACAGTAGCTAATGTCACTTCGTCATAGAAAATACGCAACACTACAAGAAGAAGTGACATTAGTTGCTGTCAATTTACTTCGTCTAATCAAAAATTCGTCTTTAGTATAGAGCCGAGCGGCAAAGTTAGAGCGAACGAGCAGTACGTCATTTTTTCATCCGCGTAGCTCCCGTTACTGTGGGAATATGGGAATAAATAATAGCCTATGTTACCAGGGGTTAGCGTAGCTTCCAAACTGTTAAAGAATTTTTTTCAAATCGTTTCAGTAGTTTTGGGGCATATTCGACGTAAATAAACAATTAAACAATCCAATCTTTCCTCTTTATTATATACTAGCGGACGTCACGCGGTTTCACCCGCGTAGTTCCCGTTCCCGTGGGAATACGGGAATATAATATAGCCTATGTTCACCGCAAAGAGTGTAGCTTTCCAACAGTGAAAGAATTTTTCATATCGGTCCAGTACTTCCGGAGCCTATTCGTTACAAACAAACAAAAAAACAAATCTTTCCTCTTTATAATATTAGTATAGATGTATAGACTAGTCGGCTCTGCGACCAAAAGAATAAGGATCGCATGGAAACTGATCCTTGATTATTTTGTTCCTAACTCCGTTTTTGCTGAGCCGATTGCAATGAAACAAAAGTACCGTTTTTTAAGTCTGGCCAAAAACTTTTTATTAAAAGAAAATCTCGAGTCATCAATCCGTTCAGTGGTTTTTGTTTTAGAACAAAGAGATTTAAAGACAAATAGATTAAAAGATAAGAACTCCAAAAAAATGTATCATTTGTATTCAGTACCTATACCTGAGTTTTATTGTTTATATATTATTGCCATTGTACAGACACGACCACTTTGCAATTTTACAATAATATAGACAGAAGATTTGTTGCAAAGCAACGTGCTGATAAAAATATATTATTGCTGCAAAAAACTTTTGATGTAGTGTTTTTGTGATTCATAAAGTGATAATCCATAATAATGAACATTCTTATAGTTTGTTTATAATAGGTACTTACCTACCTTGTGATGAGTTTTTTTCAACGTGAGTATATATAATCCGTTATGCATGCTTTTTTTTTAACGTAGGTAAGAGAAATTCCTTCATGGATGCTATCTACTTCTACCGACTAAAAAACCTCACGTAACGCCCAACAGCCTACGGTTGGGAGCCCCGGTTAAGCCCTCGGAAGGATGTCCTAGGACTCCCAACAGAGGTCCCAGCGGGGTATCCGTCATGCATGCTTTGCCGGACTCTTACCGGATAGAAACCACGCGTTCCCTACCATGTGCCTACGGTTGAGAGCCCCTGAAAAACCCTTCGAAAGATGTCCCTAGGATTCTGCCTAGTGATGTCCAGTACCTATATGGTTCCTTGCTTGAATTTATTATCTTATCTCTTATCAGTATCGATTACTTCACTCATTATATTCGTTGTTACTTTTCTAATTGTTGATACTGTTGATTGATGGCACTTGATGGAACTTGCTACACATATTGAAAAACTTCACTTGTACTGTTCCACAACATTTAGCCTTTGAGAATGCCGAAAGGCGAAACCGGTTAGGTATTACAATAATAAATGTTGTGGAACAGTACAAGTGAAGTTTTAAAATACTTTTCTAATTATTATGGGTTTAAAGACGATAATGAGTAACATACTAACATTAAATTAGTGTCTCAAACATTAGTTAATTAATGAAGTAATTAATTAACTAATGTTTGAGACACTAATTACAAGTAGGTGAAGTTCAAACAGGGGCAAGTTGTAATTACCCTCTCGTGTATGTTTACGAGAAGTGTCTCAAATGTTCTAAATAATAAAGACGTTCCTCCCGACTTCACTATGCCATATTTGAAACACCCCTCATACCCACCTATAGCCTTAAAATTATTCCTAAAATATCTGACGCACGCGGCTTCGTTTTGGTGGAATTCTGACCCGTTCTCGCATCCCATGGGACCATATTATATTCCAGCAATAAAAAGTAGCCTTTGTATTATTTATATTTCCAGAATATAAACTGTCCCTGCATCAAAGTTCAGCCAGATCCGTTCAACCGTTAGAGTGTCAAAGAGTAATAAATATCATGACATCCATTCGTGCAAAAACATTCGCAGTCATTGTTGCCTACACGGTGATTTATATCGTTATTGCTTTTACGCGGTTATTGCTTTTTTCGTCTCTGATTTTATTTGTCTTACGAGTAGGCCACGACTGTAAGACTATAGACAGTGTTCCTCAAGTTGGCGGCCCTATGATGTGCCTCTTCACGCTCTGCTTACTAATTATTATGGTACAAAGACTATGCTATTGTAATAAGTAACATTAATTAATTAAGTAGGTACTATTATTCTTTTTACGTATGGAAATCCCTTATGGATGCTATGTCGGACTCTTACCGACTAAAACCACACGTGCCCTACCACGCCTACGGCGTAGGCGTCGGGTAAGCCCGGGTTGGATGTTGGGATATTCTTCCATGGAGAAGGAACCCTGGGGGACTCTTTGGCTACCACTGCGGCCTCACCTAGGGGGGTTTGGGTACTTTCCCGCGTCTTTGGTAACTTGTGCGTACAGAGAAGTATTACATACACAGAAATCAAACATAGTATTGCAAATAAAGTTCATAACAAGGACAAATTGTAATTACCAAATACTTGGTTTATTTTGAAAAAACAGCGTTTCTAAATATTCCAAATAGTAAAGACAAACTGTGCTTCAAGACTATGCCCGTCACATAGGTAGTTGAAACTCACATTTGGCCTGGTACCCACGATCCACCAAAACGGAGAGATGTAGAAATAAGGAAATCTGTAAATTTATCTTCAATACACAATAATAATAAACGCAGCTGTTGTTTTTAGGATTCCATCACCAAAGAGAAAAACGGGACGCTAAAGACTCCGTTGACCGGACGCCTGGTTGGCTGCAGGCTCTATCTCATGATAGCTTTTTCATTATCCGAGACGTTTCGAGAAGTTTCTACCTTGAGGTTCTTTAACAATACTCGTAACTGTGAATTTGACAATAACTCGAGGTAGAGCGCATTGTTTTTGTTAGGATGAATGGCGGTTGGCTTTTGTCTTTCTGTTTATAGTTCTGCGTCATATTTATTAGCTTGTACCAGATAAGACAGCGGCTTAGACCACGTGGGCTCCCATAGATTGATTTTTTAGGGTTTCGTAGCCAAATGGCAAAAACGGAACCCTTATAGATTCGTCATGTCTGTCTGTCTGTCTGTCCGTCCGTGTGTCACAGTCACTTTTCTCCTAAACTATAAAGCCTATGCTATTGAAACTTGGTAACTAGATGTATTCTGTGAACCTCATTAAGATTCTTTTATAAAACTAAAAAAAAAGCAATAAACATTGGGGGTCCCCATACTCAGAACTGAAACGCAAACATTTTTTTTTCATCAAACCCATACGTGTGGCGTATCTATAGATAGGTCTTCAAAAATGCTATTGAGGTTTTTAACATCATTTTTTTCTAAAGTGAATAGTTTGCGCAAGAGACACTTCCAAAGTAGAAAAATGTATCCCCCCCCCCCCTCTAACATCTAAACTAAGACAATGATAAATCTTAAAAGAATATATATTATGATGTACATTCCCATAAAAACTACCAACGAAAATTGGTTTGAACGAGATAGAGCTGGTAGTTTTTTTTAATACGTCATAAACCGCAATTTTCGGTTAGAAAAATCACTACCACTGCGAAGGGTTAAAACATCAATCAAAGTTACAACGAACTATAAGAACTTTTATATTATGTTACTTGCTGCTACGAAACCCTTCACGGGCGAGTCCAACTCGCACTTGGCCGGTTTTTTGCATGTACGGGGTCATAGTACTCAACCTCATCTTGTGCTACTGACCCAAAAGTGACTTGAATAGAATAATTTGAAAAGGAACCTCCTTAATTTTATATAGTATTTCTTGCTATGACTACAAAAATACACACACACATGATAATTTCAACTGTCTAGCTACCATGGTTTATGAGATGTAGTACAGTGACGTCATTTTAATAGGTGACGTCACTGTATTTGACGTCTGTCAGTTTTATCTTCACAATGAGAATAATGAATGAGTAAGTGAATGAATCGATACGGACTTGAAAGATATGTCAATTTAAAAATCATCAGGCAAATCCCTGTCCCATTATTTATATAAAAGTACTTAGACGTATTATTATAAATATCCACCACAGCAAAATCAAAAGATCGACAAGGAGTAAAATAATCAAAAGAGTGCAACTTTGTATTCAACAGTATGTGACTTTTGTATTAAAAATGTTAAAATTCATGGTCTTCCTTTTATTTCTGACATTATGTTACTTAGCAAAAAATAATCCTTATAATGAAGCCTTTCGATCAGTAGATATGATAAAGCTACAGGGTAATAATTTTTTCTCGTGTAGCGGGTTCGATTGCCGGCTCAAACATATAAGTACCTATTTAAAAATCTATGAGTGCAGTTAAATTGCTTTTTAAATTGAAATAATGTCTTCTTTCAGTAAATTGTGCCATCTACAATATTGAAGGTACTTTCCCTCCATGTGGCATAGCCGTGGGACACCCTGTATATGTGTTTATACAGGCTGATGGGGAAGTCTTCGTAATAGGGTTCCGTATCCAAAAGGGAAAAAACGGGACCCTATTCATGAGACTTCGCAGTCCGTCTGTCTGTCTGTAATAGCACAGTATAAGGAGAACTACTATTAATCTATCGGCTGTGGTAATAGCTAGAGAGCTGAATTTTCACAGATGATGTATTTCTGTTGCTGTTGTAACAACAAAAATACTAAAATCAGAAAAATAAAGGGGTTTGAACCCAATGCCATGCGTAGGAGTGGCGCGGGGATGCCACCCCCGCCCTCTACGCACGAAACTCAAACGTATAAATAGAAGCGACTGAAGTTCATTAGCCATTCGTTTCCGAGCGCTCATCGTGATCACTCAGTTGCAGTTGCTTGTCACTGTCGGTCGTAGAGGTCTATTGTGTATTTTTTGCGTAGTGTGTTGTGGCTGACTTGTATCTTTATACTTGTCGGTGTAAACGAAGTTCAGAGTGTCGCTGCAAGATACCTATTTGCCGAAGAAGCCATGAACGTGTTAGTGGACAAGTAAGTCTATTTTTACTCCCTACAAGTTAGTGCCCGTTGCTCTTGTCCCCGTTCCCGAAACTTATGCTGGGGACGGATAACAGCCTATGTGTGGCTCCACACTATAATCTACTTCTGTTCAAATTTCTGCCGGATCCTTTCAGCCGTAATAGTGTGATTGAGTAACAAACATCCAAACATTTTCCTGAGCTTTTACATGTATAATATTAGCAGGAAGTGGGATTCCAACGTAGATAGAGAATTTCTACGGATTCCAACGATTTCTTACCAACTTTATCCAAAGTATTCAATCGCTTACGGAACACACCCCTAGTTAAAAATTTCGGATAATCCTGTAACATGTGCTCATTTATTTTTATAATTTGAACACAACAGCTCATTTTCAATTTTTTTATCATACATACTTACTTAGGCGCCTTGTTTAACGGGAAAGTATGTTAAAATTATCCTTGATAAAGGATCTGTGCACCACAATAGAAAATTTCATGATAGTCTCTAGTAAATTCGTATTTCGAATTAAAGCTTATAATGAGTAGGTATATTAATTTAAAACAAATTATTATATTAGCCGACTAACGGAATTATTTACCTGGTACCTATATCTTAAATATTAGCTAACTACTTTATTGTTACTACAAAGAAGTTTTAATTACATGTGAAGTAACCTAATTACAACTTCTCGTATTTGCTTGCAAGAAAGGTGTTTCAAAATGTGTTAATTTTGTTGTTCTATTAACAGGTTGGATCAAGAAATTATCCCGCCCATGGTCTTCGATCTACCAGAACCTACAAAACTGAAGAAATCAGCTAGAAGGTAACTTTTATACCCTAACAGGAAGATGTCTCAATATTCTACAGAATTTGATACTTTTGTAGTTCAATTCGCGAATGGTCCAATTTACAAAACAACAATTTTAAAAGCAATTAAAGTGGTGTCATTTTAATGATTAATATTTGACGTCTGTCAGTTCATAAATTTATTAGTGAAAGCAAAACGTAGAATTACTCGTATATGTCTTGAATACAATAAATATGTAATCGTAATTGAAATAAGTTAAGCAATTTTATTGTGCAGTTCTAACAAACCGAAAAAATATAATATTTTATGCCCGTCGTTACAAGGTTGCGTTGTAGAATTTTGATCAATTGTCAGATGTTACCAGCTATTAAAATGACTTCACTTTACATAGTATGCTAACTTTACTTGCTTGATTTTTGTACAACAATATATTACTAGAGTATCTACTATCTATATAATAAGTCTAGGTACTGGCTAGCAATTACTTTTTAATGTATTTACGTAATTAAAAAGTTAGTTTGGGCGTGTTACGGCATGTAGCAGTTTTGTACGCCAAACACAGAATAGTTAAGTAGCTACTCGTACGCGATAAGTTGAGGAGGCATACTTAAGAACCATCTTCTCTCGCCGGTCTGCTGGAAAAGCTATCTGAAACAAATCAGCAGTGCCAGTATACTCTTTTCTTCTAATTACATCTCTTTGTGATATATTTCGTTCCCTAGCGTGCCTCAACTTGACTAGATTGCCGGCTGTTAGACGTCTAAAATGTCATTGCTGTTCCAGGCCAATCTCGAAGTGTATATTGAAACTTCTGGAACGTTATGATGAAGAGTGGGAGCTCGCACGAAGCCATGACTTCTTGTTCGTGACAATGAGACGTGCCTTCCATGTGTGGCTCAACAGTGGAAAGCTGGATGATCTAAGTCACATCTGCTTGTATATTCACCATTTAGCCCGTTGCTTTGGCTCTGTAAGTATACAAGTTTATTTGTATTAGACCTCAAACTGAATGTACGCGGCGAGCGGGGCGATATGGCGATTTCGGCGTTAGAGTACAAAAGAGTGAGGCGGCACTTCGTTCGCATACAAGCAAATTGCGCTCGTTGCTTTTGTTACGCGTCCTAGGTGAGCGACGTTACTCGACATACAGCGACACGACGCTGTGCGATATATAACTAGCTGATACGCGCAGCTTCGCCCGCGTAATATATGTTCCCATTTCCGCTTCCCGTGGGAACTTATTCCCGGGATAAAAAGTAGCTTATGTGTTATTCCAGTCTATAATGTATTCCTGTTCTAAATTTCAGCCAGATCCGTTCAGCCGTTCAAGCGTGAGAGAGTAACCAACATTCACACTCACAAACTTTCGCATTTATAATAATAATAATAATAATACTATTTATTTTCAGATAACAAAGATCCATTATGTTAATAAAAATATTTATCTTAAAATTATGTTAGTATTTATCTAAAAAAGTTAATTCACAATATATTCTTTTTTTCCCCTTTAAATATATAAATTAAATATCAATTACCAATTAATACATTAAAATTAAATTAAACTTTGCAGAAACATAAAGTGATATTAAACTAAGTAGGTATATTTATTGAATTATATAAAATGTAATTGAATAAAAATATTTAAAGAAATTGCATTTTTAATAATCAGTTTAATTTAATTTATAATATTAGTAAGATGCAACCCATATAAACTAAGTAGGTATATTTATTGAATTATATAAAATGTAATTGAATAAAAATATTTAAAGAAATTGCATTTTTAATAATCAGTTTAATTTAATTTATAATATTAGTAAGATGCAACCCATACATAGGAACGAGTCTCGTTTCGGCCCGACTACGTAGGCCACCATACACAACAACGTCTATTTGATATTTTCGCGTCGCGTCTTATCGCGTCGCGTTGTCGCGTTCGTCCTAGGTTCGTTCGTTCGAAGTGGCCTACTCTCTTGTACCTACTCGTGCTCTAGCCGCTTTCCCCGTCGCGCGTCGCCCCGCTCATCGCTCACATCCAGTTTGAAGTCTCGAACTATTCATTAGTTGAGAGACTCGTCCATAATTATATCTATATCTATATAATTATATAAAAATCAATGCCACTTTTCGTTGTAATTTTATAACTCAAGAACGGGCTCACCTATCCAAACCAAATGTTTAGGCTTTCTTCGGACTATTTAGTCGATGGTTTATGTGAAGTTTGCACAAAATCGGTCGAGCGGTTCTTCATTTATCACGCAAACGAAGTTGCGCGGGTCAGCTAGTTCTCTAATTTTCAATTGAGCTTTATCAACAACATTGATTACAACGAACACTTTATTGTCCTTTATTTACATTATTTATTTTATTTTACTTTGTTTGTGAGTTAACAGTTTTTTTTATTGCAGGTGGAAATCTATTCGCGAGTAGAAACTTGCGTTAAAGATTACGACATTGTTGAATCCGGCGTATCAATCGAGCCCATACATTTCCCTAAAATGCCTCGCAACCTCTGCCTCGACGAGATGATTCGTGTCAGTAGTATG
This sequence comes from Miltochrista miniata, assembly GCA_933228765.1. Classification (NCBI taxonomy): domain Eukaryota; kingdom Metazoa; phylum Arthropoda; class Insecta; order Lepidoptera; family Erebidae; genus Miltochrista; species Miltochrista miniata. The sequence goes on from OW121770.1 coordinate 1,671,018, forward strand.
ATTCGTTTATTCTGCGAAATTCATAAAACAGATATGAAAAGTTTCTTACAGAACTATGAAAGTCTGTTAAATCGATTAAAATTTATCAATACTTTTGATGTATTAGCAATGCATGTTCAAGAAGAGCTCTTTTCTAATAAGTTGACGAGACGCCTTGTGATGCAGAACTATATGCAGCAGAATTCGTTAGAAAACCCTGCAGATGATCAGGATCCAGTGTCTCCGAAGCGAAATCAGAAAAGCTGTGACACTCATCGCAAATACACAACAGTTATAGATGACGATACTCTCATAGTGATAAAAATGCTCGATTTCGAGGCAGATCGTGAGATAGTAAACCCATTGAAAATGTTATATCCACAAGTATAAATGTGAATTGAGAGCCAAGTTTAATATTAATAAAAAAATGAAAAAGCACTAAGACAGAAGAAATTTTTAAACAATCTTTTTTTACGTGTTTATAAATTGTATATTTTCTGATAATTATTTACTCGCCTTCGCATCTAAACAATTGAGTTTTATTGTGAGGAAGTCGATAACGATGCATTATACCTAAAATTGAACTTAGCTGACGATTCACATTTATGTTTTTAGTTAGGTATCACTCTTTAGTTAAGTTAATATGTAAAAGTTTTTTAGTCATTAATTTTGTACAGAAATTTATTATTACCTATTATTTATCTATACTTCTATACTAATATTAAAAAGAAGAAAGATGTTTTTTTGTTTTTTAGATTTTTTGTCTGTTGTTTGTAACGAATAGGCTCCAGAACTACTGGACCGATTTGAGAAAGTCTTTGCGGTGAACATAGGCTATATTTTATTCCCTTGTTCCTACGGGAACGGGAACTATGCGGGTGAAACCGCGTGACGTCCGCTAGTCATTAATATATTGTCATTTATAAAATGACTCTTTAAGTCTTAAGGTTACGTTTTCAGGCTGTTTTCAATATCATTAACTGTTTTCTATTATTTTAGGGATGTAATGTAGCATTAGTTCTGATACGTTATTAATGTCAATAATGTAGAATAAGTTATTAAGATCAATTACATGTTTAAGTACGTGTCCACTTGATTAATACAATAAAAAATCAACTTTGCATTCATCTGATAGTTTTCTATTCATTTTTGCTAGTAAGGACTCTTTCTCGAAATAATGACCAGAATGTTCCTTTCACAAAACATACTAACTAACTAACTATCTTCACGCCAAATCCCTTGCGGGGTAGGCAGAAAGAACCGAGCGCCACACGGCACGGTCCATACACACCTCACTTGCTTTTTCAACTTTCATTTTTCTTTTCATGCATGCACGTCGGTTCCCACGGCTCTTGACACCACCTTAGACTAACACACGATTAATTTGGTCGTGGTAGGTGTGTCGTGGCCTTCCCCGACTCCTACGTCCATCCACTTTCGCGTTATATATCTGTTTTGTCATTCTTTCATCTCCCATTCGTTCCACATGCCCGAACCATCGTAGCATGCCCTTCCTTACTTTAACACCAACACTCTCTTTCAGATCAACTCTCTTTCTTACATCTTCATTCCGAACGCGATCTGCGAGCGTACTCCGCAGATTTTGCGAAGCGCGCGCATCTCGACTGCGTTTATTCTACTTTCATGCGTTTCCTGCCATACCCAACTCTCGCTTCCATACGTTAGCGTAGGTATCAGCACCGCATTGTGTACTGCGAGCTGGGCCTTTTGACTTAAGGCCTTGGTACCTAAAAGTTTGCCTAACGCTCCATTCACACTATTGCCCGCAGTTACCCTCTTTTCTACATCAGCGGTGTACCGTCCATCCCTGCTAAATGCACATCCAAGATATACAAACTCATCCACCTGTTCCAGCACTACATCATTTACAGTTATCCTGGCATTCGTTCTGTCCTCTTCTCTTTCGAATCCCATCACTTTCGTTTTAGTCGCGTTCAAGTTCAACAAAACATCTTTCCTCAAAATGTCCCTTCCCAAAATAACCTTTTCCCATAGAACACTTCTTGTTACTGCTTTGATATATACTTATTATCATTAATATTCATTCTTTATTTTTTTATTAAGTAAATTTTATAATATGTGGGTGTAATGGTACGCTTTTCTAGGAAATATCTACCTACTTTTTGGGTTATTTGGAAGACCAAGTTTGACCAATTTTCAGGGTGACAATTCGGACACTTATGATAACAAGCTGATTTGTACAGTCATTCGAAATTTCTAATTCTCGTTATACTCTATTTTATTATAAGTACACTCTATATTAATAATAAGTAAGATACAATAAAAATCATAGCTATCGTAGATTATTGTACACTCAAATATTTTGGTATCCTTAAGTATATTTGTTTAATGTTTTTTTTTTAAATATGTGCCAGTAGATGTCTCTTTTATATAAGTTGGTATATTGTACTAATGATTAATCAGATAAACCCATATAAATGTTTTTTAAAATACAAAATATATATGATGCAAATGAATTTTGTTTTATTTTCAATATTTGTATAGGTAAGTATATACCTGTTTTTAGGTTTCCGTAGCTAAATGGCAAAAACGGAACCCTTATAGATTCGTCATGTCTGTCTGTCTGTCCGTCCGTATGTCACAGCCACTTTTCTCCAAAACTATAAGGCATATTCTATTGAAACTTGGTAAGTAGACTAGAAAAAAAAACAGTTAATTTTGGAGGTCCCCATACTCAGACCTGTAACTCAAAAATTGTTTTTTCATCAAACCCATACGTGTGGGGTATCTATAGATGGGTCTTCAAAAATGCTATTGAGGTTCCTAACATATTTTTTTCTAAAGTGAATAGTTTGCGCAAAAGACACTTCCGAAGTAGAAAAATTCGTGTCACATTTTTAATGTAGGTATACGTCGACGCTAAAATGTGCGTCAATATCACTGGTAAAATTGATAATGCTGAAGGGTATACCGTCACAATACCAGAAATCATAATGCCTTTACTTAAAATGCCCGAGCCCAAAATACCCGATATCGAAATATCAATATTCAAAAGGCAAATATTTATAATATAAATAATTTAAAATGCCTTACGGTCGAATAACCGAAACCCAAAAAATAAATTTATCAAATACCTTATCCTAAAATGTTCAAACACAAAATACCTTTTTTTTAACATGATTTAAATCCTACATGGATGCTATATACCTATCTGTGAATGGTTAACACCCCGACTCAGAGTATCCCGACTCGGATAGGTTAGGTTAGAAGACTAAGGCGGGAGCGAAGCGAAGCGGAGCTCTTTTTTTTTTATTTTTCGTTAGCCCACTGTAGTACTTTTGTAACTCTGAATCAAAGTGTTTTAACATGAGGTATATCTTACATGGATACTATGCCGGACTCCTACCGACTAAAAACCACACTTATCCTACGTAACAGCCTACAGTTGGGAGCCCCGGGTAAGCCCTCAGAAGGATACCCAAGGACCAACAGACCTACAGCTACAACAGCGGCTTCACTTAGGTTGGGGCGTAAATAAGTTAAAGCCAAATAACAAAACGTGTGAGTGGCAATAAATCTTTATTTCTTAAATCATTCATTTATTAACTATGCGCTAAATAATGAACTGGTATAGCATAATATATACCTAATAATACCCAGTAGGTTATAGCGATAAACTGGGTAGGTTATGGTTTTTTTTTTTTTTTTTTTTTTTTTTTTTTTTTATACCACTAGAGTGGCAGACAAGCATACGGCCCCACCAGATGTACCGGTGGTCACCGCAGCCTATGGACGTTTGCAACACCAGAGGCGCCACAATCGCGCTGCCGACCCTTTAAAAACCTTCTAAGTCCCCTTTTGAAGAACCCCATACTGTAGGCGTTTGGGAAAACCGAAGCAGGGAGATCATTCCACAACCTAAGCGTACGCGGAAGAAAGCCTCTATTAGATCTCACCGTGCTCGAGCGCTCAGGACGCAACGTATGAGGATGAACACCCTGTCTATGGCGAGCGGTGCGATGATAGAATGTAGCCGTAGGCATCATATCAAACAATTCTTCAGAGCACAAACCGTTGTACAGGCGGTAGAACACACACAGAGAAGCAAAGTCTCTCCTGTCACTAAGAGGTTCCACACCACCTGCAAGTATGGGATCGTTGACAACTCTAATAGCTCGCCTTTGCACCGAGTCAAATGGACGAAGCTGGTATTCGGGTGCCCCCGCCCAGAGGTGACAGCAGTACTCCATATGCGGACGCACTTGCGACTTATAGAGAAGCAGTGCTTGCGCCGCAGTAAAGTACCGCCGCGCCCTTCTGAGCACTCCGAGCTTCCTGGACGCCAGCCTGGCCTTGCCCTCCAAGTGACTGCGGAACTGCACATCACTGGAGATGTCAACACCAAGGATCCCTATACTTTCAGAGATGGTGAGAGATGTGCCCTGAAATTGTGGCGCCACAGTGAATGGGGTCTTTTTTGCGATGAAAACACAAACTTGTGTCTTGGTAGGGTTGAATTGGACAAGATTTTGTCGACCCCAATCGGACACTCTGGTGAGAGTAGCCTCGACTTCAGACACAAGTTGTTCACGACTTTCTTCCACTGCAACCCGAGAGATACCGGGACGGCCCGTGTAATAAGTGTCGCCCGTACTGTCGTCCGCATAACAATGAATGCCGTCAATAGACAACATATCATTGATATGCAGCAGAAACAAAGTAGGGGACAACACTGAGCCTTGTGGTACTCCAGCGTTTATGGCCATGCAGTCAGAACAGCTGCCGTCAACGACGGCCCTGATGCTTCTACCGGCCAGAAAGCTGGACACCCATCCGCATAAACTCTCGGGCAGTCCATAGGAGGGCAGTTTCGTAAGAAGACCACGGTGCCAGACCCGGTCAAAGGCTTTCGAGATGTCGAGGCTCACTGCTAGAGCCTCACCCTTACTCTCGATAGCCGCCGCCCAGCGGTGTGTGAGGTACACAAGAAGATCGCCCGTCGAGCGACCGTGACGGAAACCGTACTGCCGGTCACTGAGCAGGTCATGTTCCTCAAGGTACCTCAGGAGCTGTGTATTAATTACACGCTCCATCACCTTAGATAAAAGGGAGGTGACGGCTATAGGCCTATAATTGGCCGGGTCGGTCCTGTCACCCTTCTTGGGCACAGGATGCACGTGCGCGATCTTCCACGACGCCGGGACTTGCTTCATGGAGTATGAAAGCGTGAAAAGACGTGTAAGCACCGGACACAACTCCGGACCACACCGCTTAAGTACCACCGCGGGAATGTCGTCCGGCCCACTCGACTTATGAATATCTAGGGATTGAAGCTCCCGCCTGACGTCCCGTTGCTTGAATTTAATTTCTGGCATTGAAGTGCCACACCAAGGGATACCAGGCGGAAGCGCACCGCCATCGTTCATGGTCGAGTTGGAGGCAAAGAGAGAACCCAAAAGGTCGGCCTTCTCCTTGGCACTCTGGGCCAGACTACCATCCAATCTATGTAGAGGTGGTAATCCCGACCGACAAAAGTTTCCCTCGGCAGCTTTGGCGAGCGACCAGAATTCACGACTTCCAGAAGGGTAGCCGGCTAGTCGCTGACCTATTCTGCCGACGAACTCGAACTTAGCCCTGGCAACCGCTCTTTTACTGGCCCTCGAGGCAGCATTCAGTTTGCGTTTCACTTCAGAGATGCTAGGATCTGAGTTAGCGCGACCCGTGGTCCAAGCTCTGTAGGCAGTTTCTTTCAACATCCTAGTTTCCCTACAAAGCCGATTAAACCACGGTCGTTTCCTAGCTCCTGCTGGGATCCAGCGGTTAGGAATATAACATTCCATGCCCGCCAAGATCCCCTCAGCTACTGCTGCAGCGCAGGAGTCCAAATCTTCTGAAGTGAAGCAAAGCCGCCTCCACGGGTACGACGCAAAGAACTCTCGAAGTCCATCCCAGTCTGCTGACTTGTAGTGCCACACATGTCGCCACTCCTTGGGCCGAGGTGGTTCAGGCCTTGCGAGAGGCACTCGCGACCGAACGAGGCAGTGGTCCGATGAACCAAGTGGTGCATCCACTGATGTGGTGTATCCGCCAGGCCGCGTAGTCAGCAGAAGGTCCAGCAATGCACTCTGCTCGTTCTCCCTATCTGGTATTCTCGTATGAGATTGTACCAGTTGGGAGAAACCGTAGGTCAGTACATATCATATACAGTATATCCCAAGCACAACATTGTATAATTGTTCCTTACATTTTGGTGACTGAAGTTATTATAGAAAAGACAATATATAAATATGTGTTACATTCCACGCAGTTATGACAGTGACAGTGACACATTGTATTCTATTTTCGGTATTTTAAATTAAGGATATTTGAAAATTTGTATTTTGAATTCTGATATAATAATTATTTGTATTTTAAATTTAGACATTTTACGGTAAGGTGTACTGAAATAAGGTATTTTGAATGTTAAGGTATTTCGAATTCGGGTATTTTGGTCTAATGCATTTTAAGTAAAGGCATTTTGATTTCTGGTATTTTAATATATAACCTGCTGAAGCGTGGATCGCGAAGGGGCGTGACGTCCGCGATGCGCGGGCGCAACGTCGCGCGCGTCCCCTTCCCGCACGCCACCTCTCACCTCACACCCGTGTGTTGTGTGAAGGCATATACCTACACGGAATGGAGCGGTTTGTGGATCAGCCAATCAAAATGCTCGGAAGAGCTCGTATTGGATACTTCGAGCATTGTGATTGGCTCACAGCATGTTCATATTCATTCCTTCCAGCTCTGCGTCAGTAGAACTGTAACATTGATGCTAAAGAATGAAAATGTACTAGAACCAGGATTTTTTGTACAAGATGATTCCCGTGCCTTTGTCTAGAAGATTAAACAAAGACTTGTTTGTCATTTTTTCATCCGCATAGCTCCCGTTCCTGTGGGAATACGGGAAGAAATGAAGGCCTATGTTACCCGGAGATAGTGTAGCTTCCAATTTGTTAAACAATTTTTCAAATTGTTTCAGTAGTTTTGGGGCCTATTCGATGCAAATAAACAAACAATCAAATCTTTCCTCTTTATAATATCAGTAAAGGCTAGTCGGCTATGCAACCAAAAGACTAGGATCGTATGGAAACTGATCCTTGATTATATTTGTTCCTAACTACGCTTTTGCTGAGCCGATTGCAATGAAACAAAAGTACCGTTTTTTTAAGTCTGGCCAAAAACTTTTAAAAAGAAAATCTTGAGTCATAATCCGTTCAGTAGTTTTTGTTTTAAAACAAAAAGACCTAAAGCCAAATAAATTAAAAGTCTAGAACTCCGAAAAAATGTATTATTTGTATTCAGTGTGGGGGGTTTCAATGGGCATCTTTAATAAAACATAACCCGAGTTTTATTGTTTAAATATTATTACCATTGTACAGACATGACCACTTAGCTTTTACAATAGCAATAGTATAGACAGCAGATTTTTTGCAAAGCAACGTGCTGATAAAAATATATAATTGCAGCAAAAAACTTTTGAAGCAGTGTTTTATTGAATTTTAAAGTGATAATCCATAACAATGAACATTCTTGTAGTTTGTTTCCAATACTTACCTATAATAGGTACCTAGTGATGCCTCTTTTGCAACTTCTTCAACAATTTAATTTTTTTATAACGTGAAAAAAATTCCTTCATGGATGCCATGCCGGACTTCTACCGATTAAAAACCTCACGTAACGCCCAACAGCCTACGATTGGGAGCCCAGGGTATGTCCTCGGAACGATGTCCCAGGACTCCCAACAGACCTACGGCTACCACTGCGGGGGGTATTCGTCATGTAAGTTTTGCCGGACTCTTACCGGATAGAAACAACGCGTTCCCTACCATATGCCTACGGTTAGAAGACCCTGAAAAGGCCTTGGAAAGATGTCCTTAGGATTCTGCCTAGTGATGAAGTACGAGTATAGGTTACTTGCTTGAATTTATTATCTCATCCCTTATCAGTATTAATTATTTCACAGAATAGGTATTGCTATTCAAAGGGGGAATGCTGCTCCTCTTTTGGGCACAATGCCACGGGGGCCTTATTTAGGTTTAGTTTAGATAGTAATATTGTAAATATAGATATGTAATAATTATGTTTCTCTGTAATTATTAACAATAAATGTATATATTATTTCACTCATTATATTCGTTGTTACTTTTCTAATTACTATAGGTTTGAAGACGATAATAAGTAACATACTATTTACTAACAATAAATTAGTGTCTCAAACATTAGTTAATTAAGAAATTAATTAACTAATGTTTGAGACACTAATTTAATTTTTTTTTTTTTTTGTTTTTTTATTAATTATTATTTGTATTTACATTACATTACATAATAAAAATTAAAATTGAGACTAAATTAGTTAATTAATTACTTAATAAACTAATGTTTGAGACACAAATTAAAAGTAGGCAGGTAAGTGAAGTTCAAACAGGGACAAGTTGTAATTACCCTCTCGTGTATGTTTACGAGAAGTGTTTCAAATGTTCTAAATAATAAAGATGTTCCTCCCGGCTTCACTATGCCATATTGGGAACACTTGAAACCTCATACCCATAGCCTTGAAATTATTCCCAAAAATCTGTCGCCCGCGGCTACATCCTCGTGGGATTCTGACCCATTCTCGCATCTCATGAAAAAAGTAGCCTTTTGTAATTTATATTATCAAATTTCAGCCAGATCCGTTCAGTCGTTAGAGTGTCAAAGAGTAACAAATATAATGACACCCACACGCGCAAACACATTCGCATTCATTGTTGCCTACACGGAGATTTATATCGTTATTGCTTTTACGCGGTTATTGCTTTTTCTTCTCAGTTTTTATTTGTCTTACGAGTACTAATTATTAATGGTACAAAGACTATGCTATTGTAATTAGTAAGATTAATAAATAAGTAGGTGTTATTATTCTTTTTACGTGTGGAAATCTTATTGACTAAAACCTTCGACCAAGTAATGTACTATTACTTGGTCGTAAACTAAAACCACACGTGCCTGCCATTGCCTGTCGTGGGCCCCGGGTAAGCCCTCGCAAGAATGTTGGGATATTCTTCTGTGGATAAGGAATCCTGGGAGACTCCTTGGCTACCACTGTGGCCTCACTTAGGGGGTTCGGGTAACGGTCACGGGAAAGTTCCCGTGTCTTTGGTAACCTGTGCGGACAGAGAAAGTATTAGGTACATACACAGAAATCAGACGTAATATTACAAATGAAGTTCATAACAAGGACAAATTGTAATTACCAAATACTTGGTTTATTTTGAAAGAACAGCGTTTCTAAATATTCCAAATAGTAAAGACAAACTGTGCTTCAAGACTATGCCCGTCACATAGGTAGTTGAAACTCACATTTGGCCTGGTACCCACGATCCACCAAAACGGAGAGATGTAGAAATAAGGAAATCTGTAAATTTATCTTCAATACACAATAATAATAAACGCAGCTGTTGTTTTTAGGATTCCATCACCAAAGAGAAAAACGGGACGCTAAAGACTCCGTTGACCGGACGCCTGGTTGGCTGCAGGCTCTATCTCATGATAGCTTTTTCATTATCCGAGACGTTTCGAGAATTTTCTACCTTGAGATTCTTTAACAATACTCGTAACTGTGAATTTGACAATAACTCGAGGTAGAGCGCATTGTTTTTGTTAGGATGAATGGCGGTTGGCTTTTGTCTTTCTGTTTATAGTTCTGCGTCATATTTATTAGCTTGTACCAGATAAGACAGCGGCTTAGACCACGTGGGCTCCCATAGATTGATTTTTTAGGGTTTCGTAGCCAAATGGCAAAAACGGAACCCTTATAGATTCGTCATGTCTGTCTGTCCGTCCGTGTGTCACAGCCACTTTTCTCCTAAACTATAAGGCCTATGCTATTGAAACTTGGTAACTAGATGTATTCTGTGAACCTCATTAAGATTCTTATATAAAACTAGAAAAAAAGCAGTAAATATTGGGGGTCCCCATACTCAGAACTGAAACTCAAAAATTTGTTTTTCATCAAACCCATACGTGTGGCGTATCTATAGGTAGATAGGTCTTCAAAAATGCTATTGAGGTTTTTAACATCATTTTTTTCTAAAGTGAATAGTTTGCGCAAGAGGCACTTCCAAAGTGGAAAAATGTGCCCCCCCCCCCCTCTGACATCTAAACTAAGAGAATGATAAATCTAAAAAGAAAATATGATGTACATTCCCACAAAAACTAACAACGAAAGTTGGTTTGAACGAGATAGAGCTGGTAGCTTTTTTTTAATACGTCATAAACCACAATTTTCGGTTAGAAAAATCACTACCACTGCGAATGTGTTGAACATCAATCAAAGTTACAACGAACTATAAGAACTTTTATATTATGTTACTTGCTGCTACGAAACCCTTCATGGGCGAGTCCAACTCGCACTTGGCCGGTTTTTTGCATGTACGGGGTCATAGTAGGTACTGAACCTTATCTTGTGCTACTGACCCAAAAGTGACGTGAATAAAATAATTTGAAAAGGAACATTTCTTGCCATCACTACAAAAATACACACACACATGATAATTTCAACTGCCTAGCTACCATGGTTTATGAGATGTAGTATAGTGACGTCATTTTAATAGGTAACATTTGACGTCTGTCAGTTTTATCTTCACAAAATAAATAAAAAAAAATAAAAATAAAATAAAATAAAATTTATTCCCTTTGAAATTTTTAAAAAATTATTTAGGTTTGTCAAAATTTTTGTGACTCTACCGGGGGTTCGGAAATGCTACAGACTGAGAAGAACACCCCAAGAAACTCAGTCCGGTCCCTCTTATTCATCTTAGTATCTAATACAGTTTTTTTTTTAAATGTAGAAAGGAGCAATTCGTGTCACTGCCAGGCAGTCTTGTCTTCTAGAAAGTCTTTAATGCTATAATAAGCTTTCTGGCACAATTTAAGCTTTACTAGTTTTTTAAATTTATTAACTGACAAACCTGTTATGGCTGTCGGCAATGTATTGTACATTCGAATACAATTACCCGCAAAAGAATTGCTTATTTTTTTAAGCCTAAATCTAGGTACAGCCAATTTATTCTTATTTCTTAAGTTTAGGTTATGGATATCACTATTTTTAATAAATTTACTGTTATTTTTATGAGTATATAATAAGTTTTCATATATGTACTGTGAATACACAGTAAGGATGTTGATATCCTTAAACTTTTCTCTTAATGACTCCCGAAACCCCATACCATAGATAGCCCGGACAGCCCTTTTCTGCAACACAAAGATACATTCGATGTCGGCAGCGTTACCCCATAATAGTATGCCATAGGTCATGACACTGTGGAAGTAGCTAAAGTAGACAAGACGCGCTGTTCTAATGTCTGTCAGTTGTCGGATCTTTTTAACGGCATAGGCTGCAGAGCTCAGTCTGCCCGAGACTTTCTCGATATGAGGCCCCCACTGCAAGTTGGAGTCTAACTTTATGCCCAGAAAGACAGTTTCATCGACCAATTCTACTTGATCATCCCTAATCCTAATACTGGTGTTAACGAGCCTAACATTTGGCAAGGTGAATCTTATACATTTTGTTTTAGTTTCGTTTAACAATAAATTATTAGCGTTAAACCAGTGGACTACCCTAGAGAGGGCATTGTTTACTTCGTCAAGATCGCGTTGTCCACGTTCAACTTTAAATATTAAAGATGTGTCATCAGCAAACAAAACTACCTCGTGATCGTCTCTTATAAGGTGAGGGAGATCATTTATGTACACTAAAAATAGAAAAGGTCCCAGAATTGAACCCTGAGGCACCCCCATTGTTACAGCAGAACCATTTGACTGTTTACCATTTATAACTACTCTCTGTACTCTATCTCTAAGGTAAGAACTAATTAAATCCAAGGCCGTCCCCCGGATTCCATAATGATCAAGTTTTTGAATTAAAGTCTGATGCTGGACACAATCGAAGGCCTTAGATAAGTCGCAGAATACACCATAAGCATCATACGACTCCTCCCAGGCCTCATATATACACTCTAACAATTTGATGCCAGCATCCGTGGTAGACCGACCTCGCGTAGTATGGAATAGTTTATTTGTATTAAAATGATTTTGCATTTGATTAAGCATTACCTTTTCAAAGATTTTACTAAACGTGGGTAGTACAGAAATAGGACGAAAATTGGACGGATCTGAGGTGCTACCCGATTTAAACAGAGGAGTTATTTTACTAAACTTCATTAAGTCAGGAAACACACCACTATCAACACAATTATTAAATATTATTGATAATTCAGGGGCAACCATTTCAATTAACGAATTAACTAAATGTACAGAAATTCCCCAGAGGTCAGCAGTTTTCTTAATATTTAAAGATTTAAAAGTTTTTATGACAGTGTGTATACTAATTTTACTGAATTTAAATATTTCATTACAGCAAGGAACATTTGCTTTTAACAAGGATTCTGCTATTGGGGTAGAAGAACCAAGGGCTCTGGTCAAATCTACTGGAATTCGAGAAAAAAATTGTTCAAATTCGTTAGCGACTTCGGCATCTGTTGTAATTATGTTACCATTTACTTTAAGTTTAAAATTATTATCATTCGATTTTGCTTGGCCTCTTTCTGCGTTAATTATTTTCCAAGTAGATTTAACTTTGTCTACACTATTGAGAATTTTATTACTTATATACTTTCTTTTGGCTGCTAAGCAGTCTGCTTTAAACTTTTTGAATAAGTTTTAACATCATTTAGAAATTCATCTGTTCTATTAAGCTGTCTTTCTGAGTATAGTTCATACAGTTTTTGTCTACTTTTATGTATATCCTCAGTGGCCCATTCACTGAAGGCTGGCCTATCACCGATTGTGTCTTCCTTAGACTTGAATACGGAGTTGAACTCATTGTAAAAGGAATCAAAAAATAACTTATACATTACATTTGGATCTAAGCCAGTGTCTAAAAATGGAAGTTTATTGCAAAGTCCAACTCGCATACGTTCCAAGCAGTCACTAGTTACTGGTCTACATAATATTTTACGTCTTTTAACTTTTTCTCTTGTGATCTTGAAAGATGCTATTTGCCCAGTATGATCTGATTTTATCTTATTTATAATACTCTTACTTTCTGGCAACATATCACTGTATTTATTGTCCAGACAAGTAGCTGTTGATGTAATGGAGCGCCTTTCTCCGTCATATACCCATACAATTATTTTGGGCGATTTTAATACATGCTTAATCAAAAAAGATCCTCAATCGCTTGCTCGATCCACTACTTTTACTAGCATTATTCACTCCTGCAACTTGTCTATCCTACCTTTAAATGTCACTCATCACTTTCCTGATTGTCGTCCTTCTCTAATCGATCTCATCCTTGTTTCTTCCGCTGAATCGGTTGTTAAGCATGGACAATGCACAGCTGATGAATTTTCGTACCATGATTTAATTTACCTCTCTTACAACCTTCGTCCTCCTAAATCCAAACCCAAAATCCTTATGCAGCGCAATTTTAGTGGCATGGACCATGATAAGCTGCGAGAAGATGCTTCAAATATAGACTGGAGCACACTCTTCTCAGCCGATTGTGTTGAGGACAAGGTGAGTATTCTAACAAATAAGGTAGTAGAATTATATGATCTGCATGCTCCAATACGGGCAGTAAGGGTGCGACACTTGCCATCACCTTGGCTCACCACTGAAATAAAATCCCTGATAGCTAAAAAAGCAGCAGCTAAGTGCAAGTACAAGCGTCGGCCTACACCTGAGAACCGCGAAAAATACATTGTCTGTAGAAACCTCTGCGGCAAGGTGTGTAGGAAAGCACAACGCCAGTACATCCATAAATCGGTCCAGAACGGGGACCCTGCGAAAACATGGAAGTTTTTGAAAACACTGGGAGTTGGAAAACCTAAACAACAGGATATTCCAAAAACACTTAATATTGATTCACTAAATCAACATTTCTGTTCGTCTTCTAGTTACGATCAAACTAGTAAAGCAAATACTTTACAATATCTTTCGTCACTTCCAACTCCTTCTTTTCAACCGTTTATTTTTGAACAATTATCTGCTTGTGATGTTAAGAGATGCATAATGTCGATAAGCTCTAACGCAGTTGGCACTGACTGCCTGAGCCGTAACATGGTCGTGCCTGTTCTGGATGAAATCCTTCCTGTCTTATGCCATGTCCTGAACTACTCTTTAACTTGCAATGTTTTTCCAACAACGTGGAAGGAGGCGCAAATTATTCCCATTCCCAAAAAGCCTAACCCTACATCCTTCGCTGAATATCGTCCCATAGCCATTTTACCTTTCCTTTCCAAAGTTCTGGAACGGCTTGTATACAGCCAACTAAGCTCATTCCTAAATAGAAACCTGCTCCTCAATCCTTACCAATCTGGTTTTCGTCCGGGACATAGTACGGCCAGTGCGCTGATCAGCGTTACGGATGACATCAGGCTCGGCATGGAAAATGGAAATCTTACTGTACTTTCCTTACTTGATTTTAGCAATGCTTTTAATACAGTAGATTTCCAAATCCTGCTTGGCATACTACGCTCGATTAACATATCTCCAACAGTAATTGACTGGTTTCATAGTTACCTGTTTGGACGGCGTCAGCGTGTACGCATTGAAGAATCACTTTCTTCTTGGTGCAACACGACTGTGGGCGTACCACAGGGTGGCGTTTTATCACCTTTACTTTTCTCTATCTTTATAAACTCTATTTCAAAATCTCTACTGTCATCCTACCACCTTTATGCAGACGATCTACAGATATACATGCAAGCTCCAGCACATGAAATTACCGAAGCCATATCAATTATTAATTCTGACTTAAGGCGGATATGTAGGTGGAGTAAGCAGTATGGACTAAGAGTGAACCCCTCTAAAACTCAAGTGGCTATAATCGGCAGTCCTATTATGGTGTCGCGAATAGATAGGGCACAATTGCCTCCTATTATGTTCGATGGTGTTGTGCTAAATATAAGCGAAACTGTTAAAAATCTGGGGATTTTGATTGATGGCACGCTATCATGGCGTCCCCAACTGCAGGAAGTCAGCCGGAAGTTGTTTGTTTCTGCAGGATCCTTGCGCCGACTAAGCAATTTTCTGCCAAAGGCCACTAAAATTGCACTAGCTCAATCTCTCCTACTGCCTATGCTAGATTATGCAGATATCAGCTATCTCGACATTACTGAAGAGCAGTTTGATAAGCTTGAGCGCCTACAAAACTTCTGCATAAGATTCATATTTGGCTTACGCAAATATGATCACATAACTGAATATCGCAATATGCTTGAGTGGCTCCCAATTCGCCTTCGTCGGAATACTCATATTCTTTCTATGCTATACAGTATACTGTTTGATCCACGTTCCCCGACTTATCTTAAAGAACGATTTATGTTCCTCAATGACACACATTCAAGATCTTTGAGGTCGTCGGAATCTTTGGAACTAGCAGTACCTACCCACTCGACCAGTTTTTATGACAAATCATTCACCATACAGGCAGTGCGGCTTTGGAATGCATTACCTATACCGATTAGACGTGCTCAGTCTCTGGATGTCTTTAAGCGAATGGTGAAGCAACATTATTTGACACGATAGTTAGTGTGAGTAAGTACTCTAAATTGTTCCGATGTCAAATAATTAATGTCTTCACGTTGAAGTTATTGTTTATTATATATCTATATGTATATGTTTATTACTTTTATAAATGTATGTAGCTATGTATGTATGTATGTAGTTAGGTATATGTGTATATGTATATATATATTTATATATATTATGTAGGTATGTATGTATGTAGTTGTCTTATAAATATGCTTTATCTCTACACCTAAACTACCCATTTATATTATAACATAAATCTTTTTCTGTCCATCCTAAGGTTGTCTGGAAGAAATTGCTTTTTAGCGATAAGGCCGCCCTTTGTACAATATTGTCTGTTTAAATTTTGTAAATAGTTTTTAACGAGGTGTACAAATAAAGTTTTATTCTATTCTATTCTATTCTGTTGTATCACAATATCTAGTAGGCTCTAAAAATAAGTTAGTGAGATTGTGTGATTTAAATAAATTTAAGATATCATTGGTCTGACGCGTATTTATAAGTATATTAACATTAAAATCACCGCACACTATTAGGTGTTTATTAGTTTTTCCAAGTTTAAATAGCACTTTATCCATTACTTCCTCAAACTCACAAAAGGGTGAGACTCCAGGTTTATATACGCATACTACTATGAATTGCTCCAATTCTACGCACGATATTTCAACTGTACACTCTACAGAGAGGGACACAACATCTTTCCGTTCCTTATATTTTAATTTCTTATTTAATAAAATCATCGAACCCCCCCGTGTTGTGTTGACCCTGCAGAACGCACTACCAACCCGGTGACTACTGAAACTGAACATGAGCTCATACTCCTTACGCATATGTTCTGTAAGACAAACAATTTCAATATTATCTGAGCTCATGAACAGCTCCAATTCAAACTCTTTGACCTGTGTTAATGTTGCAATATTATAATGCACCAGGCTGATGTAATTTACATTTTTTAATTTAGTTTTGTTCGGAGGACAGTTTCCGATAAAATTACGGTTTGCAATTAAATTTAACTCTATTAATTTACAATTTTGGCTAGAGGGTAATTCCTCTGTTGTCCCAGCAGTTAATTTAAATTACTTGGAACAGATTCCAAAGTCCTAAAACTACTCTGCTCAAATAAAGCAGTTTTGTCAGCCAAGTTTTTGGCTACAGAATAAAAATAATTAAATAGCAAACTTGCTACTTGTCTTTTATAATATTTGGGTAGACAATACCTACCCTTGTGATTATTATAGACTATAAACTTGCTATGTGACAAATTTGTGTTAAATACAGAATTAAAGTCAATTATATTGAATTTATTATTATACTGACTTATTAAATTTAAACGTAAATTCATCTTATATCTAAATGAATTTTCCGAATCTGGCACACCTTTTATAAATGGAAGTGTGAACATTACAACTTGTATGACATTTAAGTTTAAGATGTTGTTGAGTCTCGTAGTCGTAGAAGGAGAGAAGTGAAAGATGGTGTATGAAACTAGATTGTATTTGAACCAGAATTCTTATAAGGCTGTGTTCATACTTAAGGTATAAAGCTGTGTCCCCACAGTATTCCCCCCTTTAATAAAATCATACATAATTTTATTAACAAACAAAACAATGCAATTTAAAAAAATCATGGTCACCCTATTGTTCTCATATAATGTTAAAACATTGTCCTAAAAATAATATGGTCACCCTATCATTACTTACTAATTACACAAGGTATCGTCTGCTGCTCGTTACTAGATACATGCAGTAGGAATGTGCTGATGCTAAAATATTTGATAAGTGGGTGCGTCGACTTGGGCGCGACCTTCTTCGACTTTCGCAACCAAGTTTTTGACAATTTTCTTTTTATAATATCCACCGAGTTTTCTTATCGTCAGATATATACAGACACTGAGTACAAGTGCTGTTATCACAAAAATAAATATTCCGTATAACTCAATTTTTCTTTGTAGTTCTGCTCTGGCCGTATTCTCCGAGCCATTTTGTGCAATAATTACTTGAGCGTTTTTGGACTGCTGTTTGCCCATGTTGATGAATACAGTCATTTACTATGGATGTTGCCTTGAGAATAATTAATTTAGTAATGAATTAAATAAATTATTACTTCAAAAGGTGGGCAATAAGCACTTATTGATCTGTTCTACTTAAATTGAATATTGCAGAATCTACAAAATATTGCTTATTTCGACTTTATATAGATGTTTGTCTAAAACTTGGTGTCGAAGTCATATAATATAATAACTAACATGTAAATATGTGTGTACATACAATTTTTCAATATGCCTATGTTTATTTAAATGCTATGTATAAGGTTTGTATATTCACAAAATAAGATGTAAAAAACTGTATATAATATTGTAAAAGTTGTAAAAAATTGATACAAACAAAGTTGGGTTGCACAACCAGTGTTATTATTTATGTCATGAATCGGACAGGCCGTCTCACACTTCTTCCACAGCGTGTGGTGCGAGTGTTGGGCGATTCGCGATTTGGAACCTCAGTTGTTGTTCGAGTAGAAGAATCGC
The DNA here is from genome assembly GCA_933228765.1 of Miltochrista miniata. Lineage (NCBI taxonomy): Eukaryota > Metazoa > Arthropoda > Insecta > Lepidoptera > Erebidae > Miltochrista > Miltochrista miniata. The sequence goes on from OW121770.1 coordinate 1,689,115, forward strand.
TATTTTCCTCTAAGCAATAAGCGGGTTTTAACCTATCTATAGATATGTTAACTTTACGACCTGGCATTTGTATGGTGTACACCTTGCTATTCCTAGTTAGGACACGAAATGGGCCGTTATATGTTGGCTGTAAGGGTTTACGAATGGCATCGTCCCTGACAAATACATAATCGCACTTTTCAAGATCGGGGTGAATAAATATTTTCGGGTCACTATTATGTTTAAACGTCACTAATTGAAATTTATTTATGGTTTCCCTTAATTTTTTTACGTATTCACAGCTGTCGTCCAATTTACTGTGAGAAGTGTTGTTGAAAAAATCGGCTGGTAAACGTAGAGAAGTTCCGTACGTCATTTCCGCTGCGCTTATACCGTTCACGCTCCTAACTGCTGTTCTGAGACCTAACAATACGGTTGGTAGTTCGTGTACCCATGAGTTAGCTGTTTCATTGCATAAGCGAGCGGTTAGAGCCGCTTTCAGCGATCTGTGCCAGCGTTCTATGGCTCCATTGCTTTGGGGGTGGTAGGGAGTGGTTCTACTTTTGTCTATTCCTAACAGTTTCATTAACGAAGTGAATAGTTGACTTTCGAATTGGCGTCCTTGATCGGTTGTTAACCTTTTGGGACAACCAAAACGGGAGATCCAACCTTCATATATTATTCTGGCTACTGTTTCCGCGGTCATATCAATGGTAGGAAAACATTCTGGCCAGCGTGTGCCCCTGTCGATTATTGTGAGACAGTACCGAAATCCTTCTGCCGACGTCGGCAGAGGTCCTATCAAATCGACATGTATATGTTCGAATCTGTCGCACGATGGAAAAGAGCCTAAGGCAGACATTGTGTGACGACTTACCTTAGCGCGTTGGCAGTGTATGCACGATTTAGCCCACTGCCCTACATCACGGTTCATACTAGGCCAATAAAAACGATCCTGGACTAGTTTCCGAGAGGTTCTCACTCCGGGATGGCTTAAGTTATGAATTGAGTTGAATGCGATGCGTCTAAATTCCTCAGTTAAATACGGTCTTACCTTATCATTAGCAATATTACAGAAAATAAATTTCCCGCAACTGGGTATCATTATTCTCTTGAGTCTGTTGCCGTCGTTATTGGATTTCAATAGTTGTGAAACATGAGTATCAGTTTCCTGTGACCGGGCAAGTACTTCGTAATTAATAACGGTGGGACAGTCGACAGTCGCTATGCGAGATAACGTGTCAGCAACAATATTATCTTTTTACTTTGATCTTCAATCAGAAGTAACACAAAGAAATGTAATACCGAGAAATAGATATAAGCTGTATCAACCTCCATGTAAACTTGTATTGTTCAAAAGGAATTCCTTTATGAATTCGATTAAGGTATACAACAAATTACCCAATACTTTCAAAGATTTGCCCATCAAAATATTTAAGAGTAGGTTGTCTAAATGGCTTTTACAGCATTGTTTTTATACTTTAAATGAATATATGACATATAGTGAACAATTGATCTAATGTTTTAAACGAAATTATGTATTAGTGAGATTCATCGGTGACATTTTATATAAGGTTGACTTGGTGATTCAGGATACTGATTAAAATTGAAATTTCTCTTATCTTAAGACTTTGACATCTGTGGACATGCCTAGTGAAAACGACACTGAATTTTTTTTTTTTTTTTTTTATAACTGCCATTAATAATCTATTGACCATGTATTATGAAGTTATTAATTTGTTGATGTAAGTATGTAAATGCCTTTATAAATTTACTTTGCACACCATGCTTATGGTAGAATGTATGAGACTAATTTATGTATAATAACACCTTGCTGTAACTACATTCTGGCAATAAAGATATTTCATTTCATTTCATTTCATTTGCCGCTTATGTGCCTAATGTCCGTTGTGAACTCGCTAATATAAACTAATTGACGCGTTCTCCTAGGTGTTTCAGTTTCGGAGATATTTTTTGAGAATGCAAATGTTATAGGCTTATGGTCAGTATATATGATTATTTGCCGTCCCTCGACCATATACACTCGAGAGCAATGAATCCGGGTCACTTAAAGAATGTTAAAAATCTCGGAAACTAAAAATGATAGGTTAATGCAATAAATTGTATTTAATAGACAATGTAATACTCCTTAAATGAAAGTAAAAAAAATATGAGTCACCATACATTTTATTAACACAAAATTACATAAAGAAAAAACTGCCGATCTCTCCTTAAAACAAAAATAGGAAACATGAAATTTTTGAACTTTATTACGATTTTCTTGAATTTTAATACTTCGTATTGCCTCCTCGTGCTTCCATTACTGCGTTTACGCGGTTTGGCATGCTGTACACCAAGTTCCTTATACGATTTTGGGGAATATTCTCCCATTCCTCTGTGAGAGCAATTTTGAGCTCACGAAGCGTGATTGGGGGAGGGTTTCGTTGTTTTACGCATCTGCCTAGCTCGTCCCAAGCATGCTCGATCGGGTTGATATCCGGGCTGCGCGCTGGCCACTCCATACGAGTAATGTTCATCTCTTGAAGGTAGTCATTCACAATCCTACCTGTATGAGGTCGGGCATTGTCATGCATAAATATAGCATCCTCACCTAAATTGACCATAAATGGACCAACGTGATCATTGAGGATTTCTTCCACATATCTTACGCTAGTTAAAGAGCCGTTTTCTATGATCACCAGCTCTGTGCGACTTTCAGAAGAAATTCCGGCCCACACAAGTACAGACCCACCACCGTAGGCTACTTTTTCTTCGATGGATGATTGCTTGAATCTTTCTCCTGGTCTTCGATACACTCTGTGTCTTCCATCGTGCTTGTAGAGCATAAATTTTGATTCGTCGGAGAACATAACTTTTGACCAATCTTCAATACTCCAATTTACGTGGCTCTGGGCATACCTTAGTCTCGAAATACGATGCCCACGCTCCAGTTTAGGGCCGTTTGCAGGTCTAAGGGGTTTTAAGTTAGATTCAGCAAGCCGACGTCTTACTGTCCATGCACTTGGGTTACTTCCTCCGAGGCGTCGAAACTGATTGGTGAGTTCAGTTCCTGTGAGAAAGCGATTTCGAAGCATGGTGTTCACCAAGTATCGGTCTTCTCGTGCTGTGGTACACCTGGTTCTGCCCGTTCCTGGTCTGCGTAGGTTAGAACCAGTTTCTTCGTAACGTCGGAGAACTCTTTGTACTGTTGACAGCGACACACCGACAGTCCTGGCTGTATCGCGCTGACTCCGGCCGGTTTCCAGCATTGTAAGTATTCTGGTGCATTCTTCAGGCGTAAGCGACATAATTTCAGCTTGATTAATGAATATAGAGCACTATCAACATGGTTTATGTACCCACATAAATGACAGATTACAAACAAAAGCAACACCAAATGCTGTAATTTCGTAGTTCCATCTTCGAAAGTGGCCCTTTTTCAAATTTGATTTTTTTATGATATAACTTTACAATAACTAAGAAGTTTTAATACCTTCATTTAAGGAGTATTACATTGTCTATTAAATACAATTTATTGCATTAACCTAGCATTTTTAGTTTCCGAGATTTTTAGGATTCTTTAAGTGACCCGGATTCATTGCTCTCGAGTGTATTTAAAATGACGAATAGCTAGATAGATTGCCAATAATTCGCGATCATACGTACTGTATTTGCGCTCAGTTTTTGACAAACTTTTAGAATAATAGCCTAGCGGTGTCCACGTGTTGTTTATGCACTGTTGCAAAACTGCGCCTACGCACGTGTCCGAGGCGTCGGTCATTAATGCAATCGTTGCGTCCGTTACTGGGTGGGCAAGGGTCGCCGCGTTGCATAGGCTCAACTTACAATTCTCGAAAGCTTCGTCCGCGTCTGGGTTCCACACTATAGGTGTCTTATCTTTTTTCTTAGAGTCGTGTAAGTAACTATGTAATATCGACTGAGATAAGACTGCGTTGGGTATGTGCGAACGATAAAAGTTTACCATGCCCAAAAATCGTCGCAATTGCTCGATAGTTTGGGGTTTGGGAAAGTTGACTATCGCTTTTACTTTATCTCCCAGCGGTGATATACCTTCAGACGTGACATGGTAGCCTAAAAAATCGATTTCGGTTTTGCCAAAAGAGCATTTAGATGTATTAATGGTTATGCCATATTTGCTAAATTGCTGAAATATTGCTTCGAGGTGTTTGCGATGACTTTCCGCGTCGACACTTGCGATTAGTACGTCATCGACAAAGTTAAAAATATTATTTCTACAGTCGTCGTCAAGACCTTGCATTATAGTATGGTGCATAAATCGGGAAAATGATTGCGATGCATTTTTCAAACCGAAGGACATCCGGGAAAATTCCCATAAACCGAATGGTGTTATTATAGCGGTTTTTTCAATATCATCGGGATGAACCGGAATACAAAAATACGCTTTATTAATATCGATTTTTGAAAAGATTTTCTTACCTGCGAGGTTGTAGGTGAAATCTGACACTCGAGGTATCGGATACCTATCTGGCTTAGTAACGGAGTTCAACTTCCTATAATCACCGCATGGACGTATCTCGCCGTTCTTTTTGCAAACTACGTGAAGAGGACTGGCCCATGCGCTCTTTGAGGGTCTGCATATGCCGAGTTCCTGCATCATATTAAATTCATCCCTAACCTTTTTATACTTATCCGGAGCTAATGGTCTAGCCTAGCAAAGACTGGAGGTCGAACTGTCTCGATGTTATGAAAGATACCGTGACTGGGCACTTCCTTGTAGGATACAAGTTTGGTAATGTCATGATATTTACATAACAATTCATGATAAGGGTGGTTATCGCTTACAGTTTTCAAGGTAGGTTGAGACATACTAACGATAGAGGCTAAAGAATATAATTTGGTTACATTATCAATTAACTTACGTGAGGCGAGGTCCACGATAATTCCGTGATGAGTTAAAAAATCTGCACCTAGTATTGGTTGCGTAATGTCCGCTATCACAAATGTCCAGGTGTATGGCCTACGTATATTTAAGTTCAATTTTAATGTCTTCACACCGAAAGTTTTTATTTCCGTGCCATTAGCCGCATACAGTTTGTAGTCACTGAATTTACACGCAGTTCGTCTAATTTTAGTTACCGGTATAACAGAGACGTTTGCTCCCGTATCCACTAAAAATCGCATGCCCCAATTAAGTTCCTGATGCATAGACGGTTCGATGGTGAAACTGAACAGACACCCGTCGCTGTCTGCACGAATCCTAGTTTTTTTGATCTTCCTTATGCATTTTCTCGTACGCACATGGTTTCACGCATTTCTTAGCACTTGCCTTGTAGCGAAAGTGGTAAAAACATTGCCAATTAGGATTCTGCCGCTGCCTAAATTGCGACCTTTCGCCGCGATTACCTCTGTACGATGATCCTGACCTTGACCTTGATCTCGACCTTTCCATATTTTGTAGACGTTTTGTCAATTGCGCGATCTGATCGCGTAGATCATTATTTTCGCTTCTCTGAGAGTCAGCTATTTCGGCTATTTCACTTGTACGCGTGGATTCCATGACCTTATCCGCCATCGTGGCGAGTTTTCCTAAGTCTGTTATTTCGCTAGCGGTCAAAACGGCACGTGTTGCTGCTGGTAGATGTCCAACCCACAGCATACGAAGGGTTTCTTCCTGGAACTTATTTCTGGCTAGTTCACTCATCTTCCTAAGAAGCTGGGAAGGCTTTTGATCACCTAATTCCTGCTCCTTTAGTAGTTTCTGCACCTGGCGCATCTCGGATTCCTCATATACGACTAGTAGACGCTCCTTAATCGTATTGTATTTCAGCGTGGCAGGTGGGTTAAGTACAATGTCGCTCACCTGCTCGATGTTTTCTTTGCTCAGCTTGGCTACAGTCAGGTTGTACTTCGATTCATCCGATAATTTCTGACCTGCTGTCACCGCCTCGTACTGGGCGAACCATAGACGCGGTGCGTCTCTCCAGAACTCGGGGATCTTCGATGAGACAGTTATCTGCGCTAGGGCGGAACCGCTTTCCGACTCTGCTTTCACGTTCGATACAGGAGTAGTCGCCATTGCTTCTTCACTATACACTTTACTTGTTACACAGAGTTACTAACTAATGTCCGAATATTTTACTGTTCGAATTTTGGTTCGGTATCAGTTCGGTATCGGTTCGGTATCGGGGTCACCACTGTTGAGTCTCGTAGTCGTAGAAGGAGAGAAGTGAAAGATGGTGTATGAAACTAGATTGTATTTGAACCAGAACTAATGCGACCTGCTCGCAGTCCGACAATCCCGAGACTGGCGAGTCGTAGTTAATAAGTGCAATACACAATTCTTATAAGGCTGTGTTCATACTTAAGGTATAAAGCTGTGTCCCCACAATGTAATTCATGTATAGGGACAAATCATCATTGCTAATTTTCCCCCTGTTTGCACAGAAAATTATTATTTTACTGTTAGCTTCAAATTTATATTCTAATATCTTTTGCATAATACCACTTAATGAAGCACCCGGATAGCAATTATTAATAACCGAGTAATAACTTGAATTTGAGTTTTGTTTTAAAAATGAACTTAGATTGGTACCAATATCATCACTAAATACAATTAATTTAGTACAACTATTACTATTATTTACACTGTCACACAATATATCCACTGATGTACTGGGCGAGCATGTGATAATGGGAGCTAGGGGCTCAGCGGTAACCGGTTCGCCCTGGGCCTCCACCGGCTCAATTGCTTTAGGGCAGTTAATATTGCATAAGTGGTCATTTAGGAAACAATTAAGGCGCTCAGTGTTATCATTTGATGTTTTGAGTACCTTGTCTATTGTTAAAGAACATTTCGTAAAGTCCTTAAGGGACCATTCATATTTTTTAGTCATATATTGTAGCTCAAATTGCAAACTTTGTATTTTTGACTCTAATTTTTGTGTGTCAGTGCAATATTTTAAATGGCTTTGTTCTAGTTCTAACATTGACAATTTAGCTTGTTCTCTAAATTTTAAACAAGAACCTATATTTTTACACTTCTTGATTAACATTTTATGGAATTTTAATTGCTTTTTTGATTTTTGTATGAACTTTTTAATTTTTAGATATTTTTTTAGTTTATTTCTGCTGCAAAACAAAACCGACTTGTCCTGTTGATATGGACTGTCACCTGTAAGATCTATAGTAGTCAAGTCCAGGTTTTGAGAATTTGCAGAAGGAATAAACTGCGGGATACCACTCATTAACTCACTAAAAAGATTATCGGTTTGTTGGGCAGTAACTTTCTCAGCAGCTTCTTCCAGGTGTGAGATCTGTCCCTGGGCATCCCTTAGCTCCTGTTCCAGAAAGGTAGTCCTCCTCAAGGTTTTCTCATACTCGTCACTGCACTCTTGGAACCTATCTACAATTGACTGAAGGTGGTCCCGCTCCGCAACAATGTCATCATAACTAACATGAAGTCTTGATAATTCGCATTTTAATTTTTTTGTGTCATTCAGAGCGTTTATCAATAGATTTTCATTTTCCTCTCTTTCCTTTTCCAACTGTACACAGAGCTCCGTTTTAGATTTAAGCTCCAGCAACACCAACTGAAGTTTGGGCTCTTCCTGCTGGCGGCCGAGAGCTCTGCGACTACGGGTATTCATATTATTAATAAGTAAGTGCAATTAAACGCGAATTAAATGATAGAGCTCCTTGTACAGTTTATGGTAAGAAGTAACAAGGTTATGTACCGGCTATAAATTATACTTAATATTGTTATGTACTTACGCAAATACACCAACCGTCGTCAACGTCGAGTAAACGCTTATACAAGTATAATAATTCTACTCACGAGAAACAGTCGATTTATTATGTATTTACGTGAAAAAGAAAAGATTTAACATTCGAAAAAAACGGGTACCTGACTCGTCACTTCTTACACCAAAATACACGGACAGAACACTTTTATTATATTAATCTGACTATTTTAGGACACTATTAATGCGATGATAATGGTTTTAATTGGTTTAAAATTGTTTAAATACTAAATAACTAATTAATTTTAAAAATATTTTCAGAGAGTTAAAATTTTTGACAGTTCGATAGTGTTGCCAGACTCGGAATCAATGAGAATGATACCTACATGAAAAAGTGAATGAATCGATACAGACTTGAAAGATATGTTCAATTTTAAAAATCATCAGGCAAATCCCTGTCCCATTATTTATATAAAAGTACTTAGACGTATTATTATAAATATCCACCACAGCAAAATCAAAAGATTGACAAGGAGTAAAATAATCAAAAGAGTGCGACTTTGTATTCAACTGTATGCGACTTTTGTATTAAAAATGTTAAAATTCATGGTCTTCCTTTTATTTCTGACATTATGTTACTAAGCAAAAAATAATCCTTATGATGAAGCCTTTCGATCAGTATGATAAAGCTACAGGGTAATTATTTTTTCTCGTGTAGCGGGTTCGATTGCCGGCTCAACCATATAATTACCTATTTAAAAATCTATGAGTGCAGTTAAATTGCTTTTTAAATTAAAATAATGTCTTCTTTCAGTAAATTGTGCCATCTACAATATTGAAGGTACTTTCCCTCCATGTGGCATAGCCGTGGGACACCCTGTATATGTGTTTATACCAAAGACTTCTATATAAACTGAGGTAGACATGCCCTACGCACCGATTTTTGAAACCTATAAACTGCGCTAATTAGCAGCGTTGCTCGCATTGTTGTGAGTCAAAACTTCGAGAGTAGGTGCTCGACTTGCAATCGGAGTCCATACGCCTTCTCTTTTACTCTTTTTCTATTCGTATATTGCTATTGTGTGTGGTAACAATTACGTAAAAAATATTTATAAGTGAATGTAGTCTTAGTAATGTGTGTATTTGAGGATTGCTTTTGAAATCTCGTTTGTTAGAGTACGGCGCGTCTACCTCAGTTTATATAGAAGTCTTTGGTTTATACAGGCTGATGGGGAAGTCTTCGTAATAGGGTTCCGTATCCAAAAGGGAAAAAACGGGACCCTATTCATGAGACTTCGCAGTCCGTCTGTCTGTCTGTAATAGCACAGTATAAGGAGAACTACTATTAATCTATCGGCTGTGGTAATAGCTAGAGAGCTGAATTTTCACAGATGATGTATTTCTGTTGCTGCTGTAACAACAAAAATACTAAAATCAGAAAAATAAAGGGGTTTGAACCCAATGCCATGCGTAGGAGTAGCGCGGGGATGCTACCCCCGCCCTCTAAGCACGAAACTCAAACGTATAAATAGAAGCGACTGAAGTTCATTAGCCATTCGTTTCCGAGCGCTCATCGTGATCACTCAGTTGCAGTTGCTTGTCACTGTCGGTCGTAGAGGTCTATTGTGTATTTTTGTGTAGTGTGTTGTGGCTGACTTGTATCTTTATACTTGTCGGTGTGAACGAAGCACAGAGTGTCGCTGCAAGATACCTATTTGCCGAAGAAGCCATGAACGTGTTAGTGGACAAGTAAGTCTATTTTTACTCCCTACAAGTTAGTGCCCGTTGCTCTTGTCCCCGTTTCCGAAACCTATGCTGGGGACGAATAACAGCCTATGTGTGGCTCCACACTATAATCTACTTCTGTTCAAATTTCTGCCGGATCCTTTCAGCCGTAATAGTGTGATTGAGTAACAAACATCCAAACATTTTCCTGAGCTTTTACATGTATAATATTAGCAGGAAGTGGGATTCCAACGTAGATAGATAATTTCTACGGATTCCAACGATTTCTTACCAACTTTATCCAAAGTATTCAATCGCTTACGGAACACACCCCTAGTTAAAAATTTCGGATAATCCTGTAACATGTGCTCATTTATTTTTATAATTTGAACACAACAGCTCATTTTCAATTTTTTTATCATACATACTTACTTAGGCGCCTTGTTTAACGGGAAAGTATGTTAAAATTATCCTTGATAAAGGATCTGTGCACCACAATAGAAAATTTCATGATAGTCTCTAGTAAATTCGTATTTCGAATTAAAGCTTATAATGAGTAGGTATATTAATTTAAAACAAATTATTATATTAGCCGACTAACGGAATTATTTACCTGGTACCTATATCTTAAATATTAGCTAACTACTTTATTGTTACTACAAAGAAGTTTTAATTACATGTGAAGTAACCTAATTACAACTTCTCGTATTTGCTTGCAAGAAAGGTGTTTCAAAATGTGTTAATTTTGTTGTTCTATTAACAGGTTGGATCAAGAAATTATCCCGCCCATGGTCTTCGATCTACCAGAACCTACAAAACTGAAGAAATCAGCTAGAAGGTAACTTTTATACCCTAACAGGAAGATGTCTCAATATTCTACAGAATTTGATACTTTTGTAGTTCAATTCGCGAATGGTCCAATTTACAAAACAACAATTTTAAAAGCAATTAAAGTGGTGTCATTTTAATGATTAATATTTGACGTCTGTCAGTTCATAAATTTATTAGTGAAAGCAAAACGTAGAATTACTCGTATATGTCTTGAATACAATAAATATGTAATCGTAATTGAAATAAGTTAAGCAATTTTATTGTGCAGTTCTAACAAACCGAAAAAATATAATATTTTATGCCCGTCGTTACAAGGTTGCGTTGTAGAATTTTGATCAATTGTCAGATGTTACCAGCTATTAAAATGACTTCTCTTTACATAGTATGCTAACTTTACTTGCTTGATTTTTGTACAACAATATATTACTAGAGTATCTACTATCTATATAATAAGTCTAGGTACTGGCTAGCAATTACTTTTTAATGTATTTACGTAATTAAAAAGTTAGTTTGGGCGTGTTACGGCATGTAGCAGTTTTGTACGCCAAACACAGAATAGTTAAGTAGCTACTCGTACGCGATAAGTTGAGGAGGCATACTTAAGAACCATCTTCTCTCGCCGGTCTGCTGGAAAAGCTATTTGAAACAAATCAGCAGTGCCAGTATACTCTTTTCTTCTAATTACATCTCTTTATGATATATTTCGTTCCCTAGCGTGCCTCATCTTGACTAAATTGCCGGCTGTTAGACGTCTAAAATGTCATTGCTGTTCCAGGCCAATCTCGAAGTGTATATTGATTATTGTAACTTCTGGAACGTTATGATGAAGAGTGGGAGCTCGCACGAAGCCATGACTTCTTGTTCGTGACAATGAGACGTGCCTTCCATGTGTGGCTCAACAGTGGAAAGCTGGATGATCTAAGTCACATCTGCGTGTATTTTCACCATATAGCCCGTTGCTTTGGCTCTGTAAGTATACAAGTTTATTTGTATTAGACCTCGAACTGAATGTCCGCGGCAAGCGGGGCGATATGGCGATTTCGGCGTTACGTCACGGCGGCGTGGCGGCACTACGTTCGCGTACAAGCGAATTGCGCTCGGTGCGTTTGTTACTCGTTGTCCTAGGTGAGCGACGGTACACGACATACAGCGACACGACGCTGTGCGATATAATGCGACCCATACATAACGAGAATTTCAATTCATAAAAAGTATCGATATTGGAATATCGATTTTTTTCGAAATAAAATATCGATGATTATAAACGATATCTCGATATTTATGAACGACTAGATGACGCTCGCGGCTTCGCCCGCGTGAAATCAGTTAATCAAAATCAATCAAATCTGGACGTAGGCCTCTCCAAAATTTACGCCACAATACACTTATAAATAACACATTATGAAATTGATTTCATCTTAACTCAGATTTATTTACCAAAACCTAAGTGTCTTGGCGTTCCAAGACAGATACCAAAATGTTTTATATGAAACTAGCTGACCCGCGCAATGTTGTTTGCGTGATAAATGAAGAACCGCTGGACCGATTTTGTGCAAACTTCACATAAACCATCTACCAAATAGTCCGAACATAGCCTAAACATTTGGTTTGGATAGGTTAGCCCGTTCTTGAGTTATAAAATTACAACGAAAAGTGGCATTGATTTTTATATATATAGATAGATAGATATTCAGTGAATTAGTATATCTTTTCGCTTGTACTCGTGCTCGTGCTCTAGCCGCTGTCGCCATCGCGCATTGCTCCGCTTGCCGCACACATCCAGTTTGAAGTCTTGAACTTGTCATTCATTAGTTGAGAGACTCGTCCATAATTATAGCCTTTCTAATTTTCAATTAAACTTTATCAACAACATTGATTACAACGAACACTTTATTGTCCTTTATTTACATTATTTATTTTATTTTACTTTGTTTGTGAGTTAACAGTTTTTTTTTATTGCAGGTGGAAATCTATTCGCGAGTAGAAACTTGCGTTAAAGCTTACGACATTGTTGAATCCGGCGTATCAATCGAGCCCATACATTTCCCTAAAATGCCTCGCGACCTCTGCCTCGACGAGATGATTCGTGTCAGTAGTATGATTCGTTTATTCTGCGAAATTCATAAAACAGATATGAAAAGTTTCTTACAGAACTATGAAAGTCTGTTAAATCGATTAAAATTTATCAATACTTTTGATGTATTAGCAATGCATGTTCAAGAAGAGCTCTTTTCTAATAAGTTGACGAGACGCCTTGTGATGCAGAACTATATGCAGCAGAATTCGTTAGAAAACCCTGCAGATGATCAGGATCCAGTGTCTCCGAAGCGAAATCAGAAAAGCTGTGACACTCATCGCAAATACACAACAGTTATAGATGACGATACTCTCATAGTGATAAAAATGCTCGATTTCGAGGCAGATCGTGAGATAGTAAACCCATTGAAAATGTTATATCCACAAGTATAAATGTGAATTGAGAGCCAAGTTTAATATTAATAAAAAAATGAAAAAGCACTAAGACAGAAGAAATTTTAAACAATCTTTTTTTACGTGTTTATAAATTGTATATTTTCTGATAATTATTTACTCGCCTTCGCATCTAAACAATTGAGTTTTATTGTGAGGAAGTCGATAACGATGCATTATACCTAAAATTGAACTTAGCTGACGATTCACATTTATGTTTTTAGTTAGGTATCACTCTTTAGTTAAGTTAGTATGTAAAAGTTTTTTAGTCATTAATTTTGTACATAAATTTATTATTTGAAAAATTCTTTCACTGTTTTTGGAAGCTATACTCTTTGCGGTGAACATAGGTTATATTATTTTATTCCCGTATTCCCACGGGAACGGGAACTAAGCGGGTGAAACCGCGTGACGTCCGCTAGTCATTAATATATTGTCATTTATAAAATGACTGTTTAAGTCTTAAGGTTACGTTTTCAGGCTGTTTTCAATATCATTATCTGCTTTATATTATTTTAGGGATGTAATGTACCATATGTTCTGATACGATATTAATGTCAATAATGTAGAATAAGTTATTAATGTCAATTACATGTTTAAGTACGTGTCCACTTGATTAATACAATAAAAAAACAACTTTGCATTCATCTGATTTCGTAGTTTTCTATTCATTTTAGCTAGTAATGTCTCTTTCTCGAAATAATGACCAGAATGTTCCTTTCACAAAACATACTAACTAACTAACTATCTTCACGCCAAATCCCTTGCGGGGTAGGCAGAAAGAACCGAGCGCCACTGTTCCAGCACTACATCATATACAGTTATCCTGGCATTCGTTCTGTCCTCTTCTCTTTCGAATCCCATCACTTTCGTTTTAGTCGCGTTCAAGTTCAACAAAACATCTTTCCTCAAAATGTCCCTTCCCAAAATAACCTTTTCCCATAGTACACTTCTTGTTACTGCTTTGATATATGTATACTTATTATCATTAATATTCATTCTTTATTTTTTTATTAAGTAAATTTTATAATATGTGGGTGTAATGGTACGCTTTTCTAGGAAATATCTACCTACTTTTTGGGTAATTTGGAAGACCAAGTTTGACCAATTTTCAGGGTGTCAATTCGGACACTTATGATACCAAGCTGATTTGTACAGTCATTCGAAATTTCTAATTCTCGTAATACTCTATTTTATTATAAGTACACTCTATTTTAATAATAAGTAAGATACAATAAAAATCATAGCTATCGTAGATTATTGTAAACTCAAATATTTTTGTATCCTTAAGTATATTTGTTTAATGTTTTTTTTTTAAATATGTGCCAGTAGATGTCTCTTTTATATAAGTTGGTATATTGTACTAATGATTAATCAGATAAACCCGTATAAATGTTTTTTAAAATCCAAAATATATACGATGCAAATGAATTTTGTTTTATTTTCAATATTTGTATAGGTAAGTATATACCTGTTTTTAGGTTTCCGTAGCTAAATGGCAAAAACGGAACCCTTATAGATTCGTCATGTCTGTCTGTCTGTCCGTCCGTATGTCACAGCCACTTTTCTCCAAAACTATAAGGCCTATTCTATTGAAACTTGGTAAGTAGACTAGAAAAAAAAACAGTTAATTTTAAAAAAAGGAACATTCTGGTCATTATTTCGAGAAAGAGTCTCGAAATAATGACAGAATGTTCCTTTCACAAAACATACTAACTAACTAACTATCTTCACGCCAAATCCCTTGCGGGGTAGGCAGAAAGAACCGAGCGCCACACGGCACGGTCCATACACACCTAACTTGCTTCTTCAACTTTCATTTTTCTTTTCATGCATGCACGTCGGTTCCTACGGCTCTTGACACCACCTTAAACTAACACACGATTAATTTGGTCGTGGTAGGTGTGTCGTGGCCTTCCCCGACTCCTACGTCCATCCACTTTCGCGTTGTATATCTGTTTTGTCATTCTTTCATCTCCCATTCGTTCCACATGCCCGAACCATCGTAGCATGCCCTTCCTTACTTTAACACCAACACTCTCTTTCAGACCAACTCTCTTTCTTACATCTTCATTCCGAACGCGATCTGCGAGCGTTACTCCGCAGACTTTGCGTAGCACGCGCATCTCGACCGCGTTTAATCTACTTTCATGCGTACTCTGCCGTACCCAACTCTCGCTTGCATACGTTAGCGTAGGTACGAGTATCAGCACCGCACTGTGTACTGCGAGTTGGGCCTTTTTGCTCAAGCTTTTGGTACCCAAAAGTTTGCCTAACGCTCCATTCACACTATTGCCCGCAGTTACCCTCTTTTCTACATCAGCGGTGTACCGTCCATCCCTGCTAAATGCACATCCAAGATATACAAACTCATCCACCTGTTCCAGCACTACATCATTTACAGTTATCTTGGCATTCGTTCTGTCCTCTTCTCTTTCGAATATCATCACTTTCGTTTTATTCGCGTTCAACTCTCTAGTTAGCACTGTTCATGGGATACAGCCTCGTGACGGACAGACAGACGGACGGTGAAGTCTCATGAATAAGGTACCGTTTTTCACCCTTTGTGTACAGAACCCTAAAAAATGTATGCTGCTTTTTGTTGGCGGTGGAGCAGGTTCCAGTAAGGAGTGGACATGGACATTGTCATCCTTTGAAAAAGGTCTCCTGTATGCCATGCTGTAAGAGAAACCACACTTGAGATAAAAGACACGCAGGTAGAGACGCAGGCAACAGCTAGTTCTAATCAAAAATGAAGCGCTCGAAGCCAGGAATCAATCTATACTTCTATATAGAAGTATATTTTATTACGAGATTTAATTTTTGTTTGTTTGCATCAAATAGGCTCCGAAACTACTGGACCGTACTACTGAAAAATTCTTTCACTGTTGGGAAGCTACACTCCACCCGGTTATATTTTATTCCCGTATTCCCACGGGATCGGGAACTACTCGGGTGAAACCGCGTGACGTCCGCTAGTATCCCATATAATTAATTAATTATGTCTATCTATAATGGTTGGCTCCATAAGCGATCACTGCAGTTTTTTTTAGCTATGGCCGGTCCTTGGATGGGTGACCACGACGTCACAGAGAATTCGTGCTTTGAACAGCAATTTAAGCCGTCGCGGGTCCCCGTTTGTCAATAACATGGACAGTCACTAAGCCAAGTTGAAGGCTGTTTGAGCAGCTTGAAAATTTTCAACTGCGGGTCTTCACAACCTGCGCCTGTGTGGGCAGCGTGTGTGTAGCGCCTCTGGTGTTCCTAGGCTACCTACGGTAACCAACCAGGTGGGCGCTAAGCTTGTCTACCACCTTAGTAGTATGAAAAGAAAAACTAAAAAACACTTACCTTATAAAACGTTGAATACTTCACTGTACCTAATTATACTTACCTGATTTTAAGAATTATATTGATTAAAACATTTTTGTAGTAAATTGCAGCTTCGCGTAGCGAGCGTTGTCTAAAGGCCTAGGTACTAAGTATGTGTAATGAATATGCTAATACAATATTAATTTCTGTTACTACCTTCAAAACTTTTATTATTCTGTTGTTCTTATTATGTAGAACTTTTCGGCCTGGTTGCTAAGGCCTTTAAGCTAAAATTCATTTTATATTTCTTTCTTCAAAATCTTCGCTTTAGTTTGTCTAAAGTCAAAGTCATTCTTTTCACTAGGTATATTAGGTACTATTTTCCTTTACGATTCCACATGCGTTCTTTCTGTTCCCGTAGGATTACTGGTATAGGTACTTAGATAAAATATAATAACCTCCTAGATGAAGCTCACGGCTACGCCCTCGTGGAACTATGTTCTGTTCCCTGCATCCCTAGGGAACATTCTAGGGATAAATAGTAGGTACTAACCTAACACTGTATTACACTTCAAGATCCGTTAGGACGCTCTTACGTCCTAACGGATCTTGAAGTGTGTCATTTGGTACCAAACATCCAAAAGAAGTATATGTATAATATTAATTAGTAAGTAAGATAGAAGCGCTCGTGGCCCCGCGGACTCAGTGTTCTGTAAACGATCACTGCAGTAAGCAACTTTCACTATGTCCTTGGATGGGTGACCGTCCATGTAACCACTTTGTGACATTTATTTGAGCGTTTCCGTGCTTCGGAAGGCACGTTAAGCCGTTGGTCCCGGTTGCCAGTAAAATGGCAGTCGTTAAGCCAAGTTGAAGGCCTTTTAGGTGGCTTGAAAAATTTCAATAGCGAGCAGTCACAACCTGCGCCTGTCCATTTACACAGCAATACGGCTCACCACCAATTACGTGGGACAAATTGTAAAAACGTGAAATGTGGGCATAGAATATGCCTCTGCCTACCCTTTCGGGGATAAAGGCGTGACCATATGTATATATGTATGTAAGTAAGATGTAACTCAATGATTAAAATGATATTCTTACCAATTACTTAAATGTTATTTTTTTGTTACAGGTAAGATCTTAACGTCGCTGTTGTACACTCATCTTACACTTATGTGCTGTAAGTAATGTTATACATATTGTAGACACACCATTATCAACAAATTATCTCGGTCTCTGTATCTTTGTAAATGCGTAAATACGAAAGACGAATTTTAACCCCTCTCTATAAAATAGAGTGCAGAGGGGCTTATGGCGAGACTTTGTCTGTAGTCTGTGACTCTGTTGCATTAAACTACGTCACTAGGTCACGTGGATCATCTGTTCAAAGTTTGTAATAGAACAAAATGACAAAGTCAATCCGATTGAACTTTCACTTTCACAATAAAGGTGTTAGAGAGGGGCAGTCTGGTGAGAACGATATCACGGCTTTCTTGTTGTTTATGTTATTGTTATTTTAGGGTTCTGTGCCCAAAGGGTAAAAACGGGACCATATGAGACTTTTCTGTTCGTCTGTCTGTCTGACTGTCTCTATGCCTGTCTGTCTGCCTGCAGTCATAAGGCTGTATCTCAGGAACCATTATAGCTAGAGAGCTGAAATTTTAACACATGATGTATTTCTGTTGCCGCTATGACAACAAATGAAATCAAAAATAAAATCTGTAAAATGAACGTGATATTTGCCGTTTTTTGGTAAGTACCTGCCTACAGAACCGCAACTACGTTCCTTCGCGAAAACAAAAGCGGCCAAGTGCGAGTCAAACTCGCACTTGGCCGCTTTTGTTTTCGCACTTTACCGTTTTTGCCCTTATATTGAAATGTCATAACTAGGTTTATAAGTAGGTACTATAGTTAACACGACTCTGCGGTCTATCAAATAAGATTCTATATTTTCGGACGATACGAGTAGTCGTCTTTACTGGTAGGTAATACATAGTAGAATTTATCAACAATTCGCCAATGTGTGGAGGGTGCATTATTATAATGTAGGTACTGTGATACATGCGCATTTGTGTAACAACTTTATATAGGGTAAACCACCCAATTATTGGCACTTTTAGAATGAATTATTGGCACTTTAGTTAAGAGTATATTTCGAAAAATAAGGGAAACCTAGTTTATTTCAGTTCGGTGTTGCCCATTATGTAGTTGTAGGTATGCATTAAAAAGTAAAATAGCATTCTTTTTCTGTTAGAAATGGGCAAAATTACCTAAAGTGCCAATAATTGGAGGAGTGCCAACGATTGGGTGGTTTACCCTAATTATTTAATCAGTGTCTTGGCAAATTAACCCTTAAGATAATTGGCACAAGAGTAAAAGAAGATCACTTATTTTAACTGTACTTACGCTCTTTTCATATTGGCAGCATGTGAATGCGTGCGCGCATCCAACCGAAACTGGTGAAGCGAGATAGCTATATGTTTCATCTCACACATTTGTATTGCGCTGGGTCTATGTAAATTTTATCTACATTTTTTAAGGTGGCGCCCGCGACCTCCCGTGACGACGTGATGAACTTTGGTACCGTTCCCGTTTCCCACGGGAACTTATTTCTGGGATAAAGAATATGATGTTATTTCAGACTATACTTTTCTCTTCCTATACTAACGTTACCGGGTCGAATCAAATATTTGTCTGATTCGCAAATGATTGGTTTCGGATTTTGGGTGTTTTCTATGTATAAAATATTAGCGGACGTCACGCGGTTTCACCCGCTTAGTTCTCGTTCCTGTGGGAATACGGGAATAAAATATGCCTATTTTCACGGCAAAGAGTGTAGCTTCCCAACAGTGAAAGATGTTTTTAAATCGGTCCAGTAGGTAGTTCCGGAGCCTGTTCGTTACAAACAAGCAAACAAAAAAACAAAAAACAAAAAAACAAATCTTTCCTCTTTATAATATTAGTATAGATGTACTCCTAGGTATGTACATTATTGTACAGATTTAGAATTAAATATATATGTGTGTTTATCTGGTGTCTTGATCTCATAGTCTACCTACAAGCTTATATTAGCTTCAGGTGGGCTAGATGGCGTTGTCATATCACAGAAATACCAAATATATTTTGGTAGATAGACAGAGGTAATGAAACAACTGAGCTTAGATAGATATATGCTTTTTGTATTCATATTCAACATAAATAAAAGAATGCCTTTTTGCTCTTAGCAATCACTTCCAGGCAACCTATGAGTTAAGGGGCGCGTCCGCAAAATGCACAAAAAGACTTTTAGGGTTTTGGAAATATTCAAGAACTTACTTAATTAAAGGACACTAAAATGGAACCTTAAATTCTTAATAGATGAGACTACATTAACACCGTGCGCTTTTTACAAAATAGTTATTTACTTGTGAAAAATTCTCCGAAAATCATCGAAATTTACCTTTGTTGATTTGATTATTTCTGCCATTTCGATGATTTTTAATAACTTTGAGAGGTGTTTTTTCTAATGTAAATAATTTATTTTGTAAAAAGCGCACGGTGTAATAAATTGTAGTTTCATCTATTAAGAATTTAAGGTTCCATTTTAGTGTCATTTAAAGAAGTGAGTTCTTGAATATTTCCAAAACCCTAAGTGCATTTTTTGCGGACTAGCCCCTTAAGAAATTAAAACACAGCTTAGGTAGGTACGTACCTACCTAGTTATGTAAAAGAATTTCTTTTATTAATACTAATCAATATTGCTTAACCTACGATGTATTTACAGTATAGTAGGTAAGTACGCTATATTATATACACATTTTACATTTAGATACAGGATAAAGTTATAACAGTTAAACTAGTAAACAAATAAAAAAATATTTTAAGCTAAACAACAACTATTAAAAAAATACTTAATTACCTACATACTACAAAAAAAATCACTATCACCCTAAGAAAAATGTAAAAAAATATAAATAGGTTAAATATTGAATTTTAATTTCTATTAACACTTATTGATCTTCTTAAACATTATAACGTCTACCTATTTACACCATTAATCCTCCACCGGAACCGCGCCTCACGATAGCACGGCTGCCATAACTGCCTCCTTTCCTGGCACACGCCGACTGGATTGGGCAAAGACTACGTTCATTGTTCTTCCCAAGAGCAGGAATGACCACGTTCATTGTTCTTCCCAAGAGGAAGCTGGGCAAATCTTCATCAGCACTTTATTTGGCTCATCTTTGTGTTCGATCTCTTACCAACGCGATGAAACCAGTCAACTTGACTGCAATTCTTTGCACTTTTGATAATACTCGGCGCTTCAACTATTCGTCCATATTTGCCAATTAGGTAGCTTATGTGTCACAGCTAATTATTCATTAATAAATCTTGCGTTTGTACAAAAACTTTCTGTTTTTCATAGTAATTGAATTAGTAGTTCTTTTGAAAAGTACAATATTAATTGATGTAGGTAATTTGGTACAATTATGATGTAGCTATAGTAGGTATACGTCGACGCTAAAATGTGCGTCAATATCACTAGTAAAATTGATAATGCCGAGAGCGTGGATCGCGAAGGGGCGTGACGTGACCGTGACGTTCGCGATGCGCGGGCGCACCGTCGCACGCGTCCCCGTCCCGCACGCCACCTCACACACCTTTCTATTGAAGGCACGCCTATTATATACACATACGTAAGCAAACAGTATAAGATTGCGTTTCCACTGACACGCGTGATGGAGCGGTTTGTGGGTCAGCCAATACAAATGCTCGGAAATGCTCGTATTGCATATTTCGAGCATTGTGATCGGCTCTCAGTATGTTCTTATTCATTCCTCCCAGCTCCGAGTCAGTAGAACACTGTACCATTGATGCACTTCAATAATAAAACCGGCCAAGTGCGAGTTGGGCTCGCCCATGAAGGGTTTCGTAGCAGCAAGTAACATAATATAAAAGTTCTTATAGTTCGTTGTAACTTTGATTGATGTTTTAACACGTTTGCAGTGGTAGTGATTTTTCTAACCGAAAAATGCGGTTTATGACGTATTAAAAAAAAACTACCTACTTTATCTCGTTCAAACTAATTTTCGTTGGTAGTTTTTATGGCAATGTACAACATATATTTTTTTTAGATTTAGCACTATCTTAGTTTAGCAGTTAGAGGGGGGGACACACACATTTTTCCACTTTGGAAGTGTCTCTTGCGCAAACCATTCACTTTAGAAAAAAATTATGTTAGAAACCTCAATAGTATTTTCGAAGACCTATCTATAGATACCCGTACGTATCTATACGTATTGGTTTGACGAAAAAAAAATTATTTTGAGTTTCAGTTCTGAGTATGGGGACCCCCAAAATTTACTGCTTTTTTTCTAGTTTTATATAAGAATCTTAATGCGGTTCACAGAATACATCTAGTTACCAAGATTCAATAGCATAGGCCTTATAGTTTCGGAGAAAAGTGGCTGTGACACACGGACGGACAGACAGACAGACAGACAGACATGACGAATCTATAAGGGTTCCGTTTTTGCCATTTGGCTACGAAACCCTAAAAAAGACTTGTACTACCCGTTCGCTCTAACTTTGCCGCTGGCGTAGAGGCGTATACCCGAATTGTTAATTATACGAAGTAAATTGACAGTAGCTAATGTCACTTCGTCATAGAAAATACGCAACACTACAAGAAGAAGTGACATTAGTTGCTGTCAATTTACTTCGTCTAATCAAAAATTCGTCTTTAGTATAGAGCCGAGCGGCAAAGTTAGAGCGAACGAGCAGTACGTCATTTTTTCATCCGCGTAGCTCCCGTTACTGTGGGAATATGGGAATAAATAATAGCCTATGTTACCAGGGGTTAGCGTAGCTTCCAAACTGTTAAAGAATTTTTTTCAAATCGTTTCAGTAGTTTTGGGGCATATTCGACGTAAATAAACAATTAAACAATCCAATCTTTCCTCTTTATTATATACTAGCGGACGTCACGCGGTTTCACCCGCGTAGTTCCCGTTCCCGTGGGAATACGGGAATATAATATAGCCTATGTTCACCGCAAAGAGTGTAGCTTTCCAACAGTGAAAGAATTTTTCATATCGGTCCAGTACTTCCGGAGCCTATTCGTTACAAAAAAACAAATCTTTCCTCTTTATAATATTAGTATAGATGTATAGACTAGTCGGCTCTGCGACCAAAAGAATAAGGATCGCATGGAAACTGATCCTTGATTATTTTGTTCCTAACTCCGTTTTTGCTGAGCCGATTGCAATGAAACAAAAGTACCGTTTTTTAAGTCTGGCCAAAAACTTTTTATTAAAAGAAAATCTCGAGTCATCAATCCGTTCAGTGGTTTTTGTTTTAGAACAAAGAGATTTAAAGACAAATAGATTAAAAGATAAGAACTCCAAAACAATGTATCATTTGTATTCAGTACCTATACCTGAGTTTTATTGTTTATATATTATTGCCATTGTACGGACACGACCACTTTGCAATTTTACAATAATATAGACAGAAGATTTGTTGCAAAGCAACGTGCTGATAAAAATATATTATTGCTGCAAAAAACTTTTGATGTAGTGTTTTTGCGATTCATAAAGTGATAATCCATAACAATGAACATTCTTATAGTTTGTTTATAATAGGTACTTACCTACCTTGTGATGAGTTTTTTTTCAACGTGAGTATATATAATCCGTTATGCATGCTTTTTTTTAACGTAGGTAAGAGAAATTCCTTCATGGATGCTATCTACTTCTACCGACTAAAAAACCTCACGTAACGCCCAACAGCCTACGGTTGGGAGCCCCGGTTAAGCCCTCGGAAGGATGTCCCAGGACTCCCAACAGAGGTCCCAGCTGGGTATCCGTCATGCATGCTTTGCCGGACTCTTACCGGATAGAAACCACGCGTTCCCTACCATGTGCCTACGGTTGAGAGCCCCTGAAAAACCCTTCGAAAGATGTCCCTAGGATTCTGCCTAGTGATGTCCAGTACCTATATGGTTCCTTGCTTGAATTTATTATCTTATCTCTTATCAGTATCTATTACTTCACTCATTATATTCGTTGTTACTTTTCTAATTGTTGATAGTGTTGATTGATGGCACTTGATGGAACTTGCTACACATATTGAAAAACTTCACTTGTACTGTTCCACAACATTTAGCCTTTGAGAATGCCGAAAGGCGAAACCGGTTAGGTATTACAATAATAAATGTTGTGGAACAGTACAAATGAAGTTTTACAATACTTTTCTAATTATTATGGGTTTAAAGACGATAATGAGTAACATTCTAACATTAAATTAGTGTCTCAAACATTAGTTAATTAATTACTTAATTAACTAATGTTTGAGACACTAAGTAAAAGTAGGTAAGTGAAGTTCAAACAGGGGCAAGTTGTAATTAGCCTCTTGTGTATGTTTACGAGAAGTGTCTCAAATGTTCTAAATAATAAAGATATTCCTCTCGGCTTCACTATGCCATATTTGAAACACTCGAAACCTCATACCCATAGCCTTAAAATTATTCCTAAAATATCTGACGCACGCGGCTTCGTTTTGGTGGAATTCTGACACGTTCTCGCATCTCATGGGACCATATTAAATTTTTTTTTACCACTAAGGTGGCAGACGGCCCACCAGAAGGATCGGTGGTCACCTCAGCCTATGAACGTTTGCAACACCAGAGGTGCCACACGCGCGCTGCCGACCCTGTAAAAACCTTCTAAGACCCCCTTGAAGATATTATATTATATTCCAGCAATAAAAAGTAGCCTTTGTTTTATTTATATTTCCAGAATATAAACTGTCCCTGCATCAAATTTCAGCCAGATCCGTTCAGCCTTTAGAGTGTCAAAGAGTAACAAATATAATGACACCCACACGCGCAAACACAATCGCATTCATTGTTGCCTACACGGTGATTTATATCGTTATTGCTTTTACGCGGTTATTGCTTTTTTCTTCTCTGATTTTATTTGTCTTACGAGGACTAATTATTATTGGTACAAAGACTATTATGCTATTAATTAAGAATATCCTATGTATAATAATGGTGTACAATAAAGAATGGGTATACCGTCATAATACCAGAAATTATAATGCCTTCACTCAAAATATCGTAGCCCAAAATACCCGAAATCGAAATATCAATATTCAAAAGGCAAATATTTATAATATAAATAATTTAAAATGCCTTATGGTCGAATAACCGAAACCCAAAATATAAATTTATCAAATACCTTATCCTAAAATGTCCAACCACAAAATACCTTTTTTTAACATGATTTAAATCCTACATGGATATATCAGTGAATGGTTAACACCCCGACTCAGAGTATCCCGACTCGGATAGGTTAGGTTAGAAGACTAAGGCGGGAGCGAAGCGAAGCGGAGCTCCCGCCTTAGCCTTCGTGGTTATTTTTTTTTTATTTTTCGTTAGCCCACTGTAGTAGGTACTTTTGTAACTCTGAATCAAAGTGTTTTAACATGAGGTAAATCCTACATGGATACTATGCCGGACTCCTACCGACTAAAAACCACACGTATCCTACATACAGTTAGGAGCCCCGGGTAAGCCCTCAGAAGGATACCCAAGGACCAACAGACCTACGGCTACAACTGCGGCTTCACTTAGGTGGGGGGGGGGGGTGGGGGTGGGGGGTGTAAATAAGTTAAAGCCAAATAACAAAACGTGTGAGTGGCAATAAATCTTTATTTCTTAAATCATTCATTGTATTCTATTTTCGGTATTTTAAATTAAGGACATTTGAAAATTTGTATTTTGAATTCTGGTATAATAATTATTTGTATTTTAAATTTAGACATTTTACGGTAAGGTGTACTGAAATAAGGTATTTTGAATGTTAAGGTATTTTGAATTCGGGTATTTTGGTCTAAGGCATTTTAAGTAAAGGCATTTTGATTTCTGGTATTTTAATATATAACCTAAAGAATGATCTATCTGTCTATCTATTGTAATAAGTAGCATTAATAAATTAAGTAGGTACTTTTATTCTTTTTACGTGTGAAAATCTCTGATGATGCTATGTCGGACTCTTACCGACTTAAACCCCACGTGCCCTACCACTGCCTACGGGCGTAGGCCCCGGGTATGCCCCGGTTGTACGTTGGGATATTCTTCCATGGACAAGGAACCCTGGGGACTCCTTGGTAACCACTGCGGCCTCACCTAGGGGCTTCGGGTACTTTCCCGCGTCTTTGGTAACCTGTGAGGGCAGATAAGTTTTACATATATTTCAAATGAAGTTCATAACAAGGACAAATTGTTATTACCAAATACTTGGTTTATTTCGAAAGAACAGCGTTTCAAAATATCTAAATATATATAACTCAAAGGTGACTGACTGACTGACATAGTGATCTATCAACGCACAGCCCAAACCACTGGACGGATCGGGCTGAAATTTGGCATGCAGGTAGATGTTATGACGTAGGCATCCGCTAAGAAAGGATTTTGATAAATTCTACCCCTAAGGGGATAAAATACGGGAAGCGGGAACGGGAACAAATTTTACGCGGGCGAAGCTGCGGGCATCAGCTAGTTAATTAATAAAGATAAACTGTGCTTCTCAACTATGCCCGTCACATAGGTGGTTGAAACTCACATTTGGCGTAGTATCCACGATCCACCAAAACGGAGAGATGTAGAAATAAGGAAATCTGTAAATTTATCTTCAATACACAATAATAATAAACGCAGCTGTTGTTTTTAGGATTCCATCACCAAAGAGAAAAACGGGACGCTAAAGACTCCGTTGACCGGACGCCTGGTTGGCTGCAGGCTCTATCTCATGATAGCTTTTTCTTTATCCGAGACGTTTCGAGAATTTTCTACCTTGAGATTCTTTAACAATACTCGTAACTGTGAATTTGACAATAAATAACTCGAGGTAGTGCGCATTGTTTTTATAAGGATGAATGGCGGTTGGCTTTTGTCTTTCTGTTTATAGTTCTGCGTCATATTTATTAGCTTGTACCAGATAAGACAGCGGCTTAGACCACGTGGGCTCCCATAGATTGATTTTTTAGGGTTTCGTAGCCAAATTTCAAAAACGGAACCCTTATAGATTCGTCATGTCTGTCTGTCTGTCTGTCCGTCCGTGTGTCACAGTCACTTTTCTCCTAAACTATAAAGCCTATGCTATTGAAACTTGGTAACTAGATGTATTCTGTGAACCTCATTAAGATTCTTATATAAAACTAAAAAAAAGCAATAAACATTGGGGGTCCCCATACTCAGAACTGAAACGCAAACATTTTTTTTTCATCAAACCCATACGTGTGGCGTATCTATAGATAGGTCTTCAAAAATGCTATTGAGGTTTTTAACATCATTTTTTTCTAAAGTGAATAGTTTGCGCAAGAGACACTTCCAAAGTAGAAAAATGTGTCCCCCTCCCCTCTAACATCTAAACTAAGACAATGATAAATCTTAAAAGAATATATTATGATGTACATTCCCATAAAAACTACTATCGAAAATTGGTTTGAACGAGATAGAGCTGGTAGTTTTTTTTTAATACGTCATAAACCGCAATTTTCGGTTAGAAAAATCACTACCACTGCGAAGGGTTAAAACATCAATCAAAGTTACAACGAACTATAAGAACTTTTATATTATGTTACTTGCTGCTACGAAACCCTTCACGGGCGAGTCCAACTCGCACTTGGCCGGTTTTTTGCATGTACGGGGTCATAGTACTCAACCTCATCTTGTGCTACTGACCCAAAAAAGACTTGAATAGAATAATTTGAAAAGGAACCTCCTTAATTTTATATAGTATTTCTTGCTATGACTACAAAAATACACACACATGAAAATTTCAACTGTCTAGCTACCATGGTTTATGAGATGTAGTACAGTGACGTCATTTTAATAGGTAACATTAATTTGACGTCTGTCAGTTTTATCTTCACAATGAGAATAATGAATGAGTAAGTGAATGAATCGATACGGACTTGAAAGATATGTCAATTTTAAAAATCATCAGGCAAATCCCTGTCCCATTATTTATATAAAAGTACTTAGACGTATTATTATAAATATCCACCACAGCAAAATCAAAAGATCGACAAGGAGTAAAATAATCAAAAGAGTGCGACTTTGGCGTACCAATCATGTCTCTTCGGTGCTTCGATATGGTCTTGTTATTTGGGGAAATTGCGTAGAGGTAGACAGAGTTTTTAAAGCCCAAAAAAAGTGTATTCGGGCAATGTGTGGTGCCGACGCCCTTGATAGCTGTAAGCCTCTATTCAAAAGGCTCAAAATACTTCCTTTACCTTGCCTTTATATTTTGGATATATGTGTTTTTGTTAAGAAAAATCCAGATTTATTTGAAAAATTTAGTGACAGGGAAAATAGCCGCACTAGACATAGAGATAAGCTCTGTCTGCCACCAATACGGCTCGAATTGGTCAAGAAAAATGTATACTGTATGTGTGTGAAATTGTATAATCATCTACCTAGAAATATCAGGAATTTAATACAAAATACATTGACAAAAGTTCTTTATGACAAGAACTACTATGAAATACAACAATATTTTAATGACAAATTCACCTGATTAATTTGTAATGAAATTATATGGACATGTAATTTGCTTATTTGTTTTTGGTTATGTGAAATTAGGGTTAATATTGTAAAATAATATTATATTAATTGTATTAATAAATGTAATGTGAATCAAGTTGAAATGTAAGATAACATAATGACATAATTAATGTTGTATGTGCGGAAACCACTTTATACATGTTATGCTGATAATGTAAGCAATGAATATTTTGAAATTAAGATTTTGTAATGCTGTTCTATGTACATAGCATATAAGATTTGCACGCCTTTTTTAAGGCAGAATATGTAAGAACCTTCCTAAGATGACAACAACAATGTACACACCATGTTCTAGCAAATAAAGATAATCTAATCTAATCTAATCTAATCTTTGTATTCAACAGTATGCGACTTTTGTATTAAAAATGTTTAAATTCATGATCTTCCTTTTTTTTCTGACATTATGTTATTTAGCAAAAAATAATCCTTATGGTGAAGCCTTTCGATCAGTATGATAAAGCTACAGGATAATTATTTTTTCTCGTGTAGCGGGTTCGATTCCCGGCTCAACCATATACCTAAGTATTTAAAAATCTATGAGTGCAGTTAAATTGTTTTTTTTAATTAAAATAATGTGTTCTTTCAGTAAATTGTTCCATCTACAATATTGAAGGTACTTTCTGATGAAGAAATGATACTCCAATGATGTACATAGCCATTTATTCTTCTGCTCTTCGTATAATAGATACTACTTCTATATTTCCACTTAATGGTTTGATAAAATAAATAACAATCCAATGATTGTAGATTCGTTACATTTTTATTTTCACAATTTATCTAATACTTGCACAACTAACTATTAATTAATACAAATATTCTACTTTAACTAATTAGCACTTTACTGAACTCGATCAGGAAACAGAATGTGTTCTTTTTCTAGAATATTCACTTTTTATCGCCTCTCACAAACTCCCACTTCATAATGAACATTTATGTCAACTCAACTACCCACTATTTTCGAATAATCAATAAATGTTTTATGTACCTACAGGCTAATCATTCTACTATGAGGCGGTGTTGACATTACAAAAATAACTTATTACTACCTAAAACTGAATGGTTTTAGCAAAATCACAACATTCGGCCATCAGACAGCGTGCTATCTCCGGAGCACGCAGTAATCACAACATTCGGACCTGTATATTGAACTAATCACATATTTTTATACATAACGTACATAACAATAATACCTTTATGCGGCTTTTTATAATATGCTAAATCAAAATCTTAAAGTTAAATTAAACCTAAACCTTCTCTATATCTTCTATCTACTCTGTCTTTAGTCTATAGGCTTATAATATTAACTCAATCATTATTTAGTTTGTAAAACTATAAGTGAGAACTTGAGTCTGGCGAAACGTCAAGAATACAAAACAAAGGCAACAAGTAACCAGTTCACAGAGCAGACCGCCTGCTGAAACTATTTACAAATGTAAAATCTAAAAGTGATCTTTTTTTTAAAACCCAGCAGAGTCTGCAGATCACTTCCAGGTTTCCTTTTCCAGCAAAAGAAATCATTACATGTGTCAGCAATTAGTGTAAAATATATTTAATAGTGGAATACAACTAGTAAAAGCGAGTGATTTTTCATAAAAAATTCATTAGGTATCTAATATTACCATCATAATAATATTACTTAAATAATATTTGTAAATTAAATTGTTAATCTCATTTTAAGCGAACTACTGTCCTTATGAGAAATAGAGTTCTTTTAACCTTAATAATCGTCTAGTTTCAGGCAACGTGATGAAGCCACAATATACCTATATACCTTAACCCTAAGGACACATAAATATAGTATTTAAGGCAGCTCTTGTGGCATTCTCGAAGTTACTTTTTTTATATCAACATCCATCCTTACAGGTTTCCCTAATTCGATAATGTTACAATGTGTTTATTATTGCCGACAATTTTAATCAATGAATTGTAACTTAGGTCATAAATACATCGATAGATTAAATTCCGATACTGTAAACTAACTTTAATAAATTGTCATGCAAATAATAATGACTTAAGATAATCATTTTAAATATTAATAAAAATCTCAGATGATAATAACAAAAATATTGGTGTCTTATAATGTAATAATAGTTTCATTCGTGTAATAATGTCAATAATTAATAATTTCATATCATACTATAATAAATTGTGTCAAACGTTTGCAAACATAAATCTGAAATAGGTAGGTACGAATTATGTCAAATAATAATAATAATATAAAATAATCATGGTATGCGCATAAAATGTGTCAATGCAAAATGTATAAGCATTCTTAAGTCAATCACTGAGATACTCTGATTAATCTAACCATACCAATACCTTCAAATTCGGTTGGTAGCCTGTCGCAAGAGCGTATACCTACCACTGTTTAACTGGGTAACTACCCATAAAGTGTCATTGACCTTATGCAGTCTACTATGATAACAAGAAAGACTTTTTTTTTTTTTGGTTGATGTACATGTTATAAATTCGCAAGATTTTTTGGGAACTTTTTGGTTAGTAAAACCTTCCTATTTCACAAATACAGGATAAAAACTAGACATATAATTATTAGACTACTACTTACTTAGAAATAGTATGGTATTACTTTAGAAATGGTATTTGAATAAAAGAAACTGCAAGGTACGATACCTATATTTCTTGTGTGGTGCAGCCACAAGATTCTGATGAATTTCTTATTCTCATAATGTTATGTACCTACTCTTTTTGCAGAGAGACTCTTGGACGTAATCTAAATTATAGAATATCGCTTTTATGGATATTTTGTAAGATACAAGATTAGGTACTCCGCAGGAGGATACAGGTTAGATTTGAATACACTGTTAAAGTAACTCAAATTTACAATTCCATCTACATCTGTTAATGCCTCATCTTTTGCACAGCAAAAGCTGGTGAACTTAACCTTTAGCTAGTTTTAAATTGAATCAAATTATCTAAAATAAACTACTAGGAGCGGCTAACCCCACAAGTTCCAACTCTCGACCATTTAGTTAAGCATTGGTTTCTATGTGTTACAATAGTCACGGTAAATTTAAGACTTTAGAAGGTTTTCTTTTTCCATTTTTATCAGAATAAGAATATTAACGATATTTGTTAAAAATATGAAAAAGAAAACTCCTAGTCGAGTCGACTGGCAGACTGCAGTCATCTATCTAAACCAATGGGTATAACTATTTAAAGGGGAAATGCTGCCAGTCTTTGGGTACAATGTCATTATTTAGATTTAGGTTAGTTTAGATAGTTATAATGTAAATAGATAATGTTACATTGGATTATTTTGGTAAATAAATATGTAGCAAGTCTCATTCTGTCAGATGCTACAATACTTTCTAGGCAGCAGTCCCACGATCTGATAAAATTCTACAAGGAACTCTGATAACGTAAGCTGTTCAGGGTTCTTTTTTTCATTTTGCGAACCAGTCAACTTTTGTTAGAATATAGGATATACATTTAATTCTAGCCTTTACCTCTAACAAAATGGCCCTAAGTGGTCTAAGTGCATAAATATACTGTTAAAAGGCAGTTTTACCTTCTCTTCAGTCTTAGCGGAATTATAAATATTGCATTAGTAAACCAGTAAGACTGAATCTGTTCTAGCGTAACCATAATAAGCATCAGAATTATACTTAGTTTACTTGGTCCTAAATTATCCCTATAGGGCATTATGTCTTAGTATACTCATTTGACTGGACACTAGTCCATGTTGAAGCGGGCTTAAAAGAAATCAACAACCTGACGCTATTTGTGGTTCTAAATCCCTCCTTGTCATAGTGGTACTACAGTATTAGGACTGCTGGTACGAAGTATGTTACAGCCGATGTAACTACAGCGTAAAATTAAGGCCTGATAGACACCTACGTGCCCTTTTTTTTTTTAACAGTTTACAGGGCGTTCTTGTAGTGTAGTTTGTCGACTGAAATACGCAACTAGTATAATCTGATAAACTAAACTAGTCAGAGAATACCACCTAACCCTGGTGAACTGCAACCGTATGCACTTCGGTCAGGCTTCTGAAACTCGCCTACACCTACAGCAATAATTAACGCCCTAACGGAGACTTCTAAACCGCGTATGGCGGCACGCAAAATGTTTCTATCTTTACTTAAATTTCTCTGTATATATATATATATTTGCGATTTGTAGGTGTGTTTAGAAATACCTATAAGATAGCACAAAATAGTTAATACTCTCTAGCACTGGCTTTAATCAAGATCAAGGAAGTAAAACTTGTGTACGTACTACTAAAAGTTATTCCGTGCCTCAGTGTTTCAATCAGGATTATCTATATTAATATTATAAGAAGGAAAGATTCGATTGCCTGTATGGTTGTTTCTTTGCGTTGAATAGTCTCCAAAACCACTGAATCAATTTGAAAAACTCTTCCACTACTGCGAAGGCACACCCTCCCCGAGTAACGTTCCCGTATCTCCACAGGAATGGGACTACGCAGGGAAAACCATGCGGTAACCGCTAGTATTGCCTCCGACCAGTAGAGGTCCGTCAACTAGGTCTTTTTACAAGGATCCAAGTGTAATATTTTGCTTAACTCATACAGTCCACTGCCGTTGTATAGCTCTTTCAATTAAAAAAAAGGTCTTTATAATAGATATTGCTAGCTGTCTCACAGTCTTTTCACAAAACGTCGAAATTAGATAAGAAATCCTAAAATTGTCTACCCATGTGCATTGCACGGTATCTCCCGGGATATTTTGAACACCTGATATGATATGATATGATTTGGTACAATTGGTCAAAAAGGTCACCGTCTATTACAATTAGAAATTATATTATATTCCCCAATAATAGAGTCTATGCCTAAAATGGTCGCCAGGGATTTTTAATGTGCGCGACACACTAAAAACACAACGCGAGTATGTGTAGATAGAATGTACTGCGTATGGTGGCGCATTGGATATTGATAGTGTGACTCTGGTCATAGAAAACAACACAAATTGATTCTACTCAACACGCGTTGCGTGGCGTTTTAACAATGTGTTTCCGCCTCAAACTTCCGACGTGTATTTGACACGGATAACTCTTGAGGAAACCCACACTATTACACATATAGATTGTTATGAAGCTAAAAAGTTCAACTAATCCTCAGCCATATCACATTTTTAAAACGTGATACATCATATCTATGTCTATATAATTATAATTCCATAAATAATGCTCTATGAGTTCTTATCAATAAGGTACAACTAAAATAAGTTATAAAAGACCACAATTCCTTGTCTGGAGGACTCGTGTCGCGGTTGCTCAAGGTCGTTAGCAATTATCCGAATCAAAGTCTTAATTTCACCTATTGCTCGGCCCGATCCTCACCATTGCCTTCAGTATCGCCACCACTGGTTAGATTCCGCCTTCTGGCGGTCACACCGCGCCGCCGCGCCGCACTGTATTCCGACACGACAGTTCACCTGTCTTTCTGCTTGGGCGTGAATCTTTCACTTCAGTCACCTGGAATTGTCATTTTAAACGCAGTTACTGCTCTTTCAAGCTAACAATTTCCCATCTATCATCTCATCTAAGGCGTTTATTACGTCCAAGGCGCTTATATCTCGCCTGCTTGGCGTCCCCAAAAAAAAATCTCTATGCCTTACTATGCATACGGCTAGTTATGAAAAGGGTACCGTTTGTGCAGTAATCTTTCTTGAGCGATTCCGTGATTGGGAAAGCTCACTAAGCCGCTGGTATGGAATCTAAATAACACTATAGGCATAAACAAGACTGGAGGTGTTAAGTAAATCAAAAATATCAATACTGTTTCACATACGCTCCATTTACTATTGGGCAACAAAATTTGTTATGCATTCATGTGTGTGTAATCTAAACGCTCCACACATACCAATCCAAGTAAGCCTAATGTCAGTCTAAATCATTGAAAAAAACTTCTATATTGTTATGATCGCCACCATAATAGCAGCACAACAATATGACTATACTCGCCTGGTTGAAATTGACAGCACACCTATTCGGTTGCATACTGGCTGCACACTAACACGGCTGCATGTAGCATCGCTTCATGACTAAACAGATCAATCTCAACATACTTACATGGTTGTGCACTGGCAGTCTACTTACATAGCTTTTAGAAATCATTTGCTGCACCTACATGATTGCACTTCAGCAGCACACCTACATGGCTATGAAACTAACTCTCAACCTACCTGCATGGTTGCGCTTTTACAGCTCACCTACATGACTGCAGACAGCACTCCTGCACGGCTATGGAAATAACTCACATCATACCTGCATGGTTGCGCTTCTACAGTGCACCTACATGGCTGTAGACAGCACACCTGCACGGCTATGGAAATAACTCACATCATACCTGCATGGTTGCGCTTCTACAGCACACCTACACGACTGTAAACAGCACACCTGCTCCGCTATGGAAATAACTCATATCATATCTGCATGGTTGTGCTTCTACAGCGCACCCACATGGCTGCAAGCAGCACACCTGCACGGCTAATGGAACTGAGTCTCAACATACCTGCATGGTTTCACCTTACAGCTCACCTGAATGGCTGCCAACAACACACCTTGCACGGCTATGGGACTAACACACATAATACCTGCATGGTTGGACAATCACTTGCAACGCTCAAGGTTGCACAGCAGCATTCATACTTAAATTAATAAAATAATGTCTAAATTTGTCATAGTACGTCTCGTTGATTGGAGATCCACGCACTAAATACAGTCTTTGCCTTTGAGAAGTCGTTAAGTATCTTAACCACATACTTTTAAAAATAAATAGCAAAGACTGCAAGTCTAGTCGGTCTTAACACAAAATATTATATTACACATAATTGATCTATGTAACTGCAATAAGAACGGTGCGTACCTATCATATTTGGTCACATTTATTTGTCCTATGTGAAAATAAATTTATTCACCGTACCGGTAGAGGGTATTCACAAAATAAATTAAAATAACTAACTGTAGTTATGTCCAAAATGTCTAATAGGACATCTTATTAACTGAGGATCCACGAATTAAAATGAAGTCCTAGCCCTTGAGAAGTGGCTATGTAACTTAAATATGTACCTACTTTGCTAACTAATAGGTACATATGGGCATAATAGTGGGTATTACCACAATAAAAATATAGCTCTATGCAACTACAATAAAACGATAAGGACCTTTTTGTCACATTTCTGTGTTCAATCTAAAACAAATGTATTCACTGTTCCGGTAGAGAATATTTCCTAAAACCCTTACCGGTGTTAAAAAAAAAAAAACTTCTACAAATGTATTCACTGTTCCGGTAGAGAATATTTCCTAAAACCCTTACCGGTGTTAAAAAAAAAAACTTCGTTAAATGGACACCGCAGTCAATAGAGTTATGTAACCCCAGTTTGCAGCAATTCGTTAAAGTCAGTAGAAAATGCTACGAATATAATACACGCTAATAGGAATAATCACGAACCATGATTAGAATTCGAATAAACTTTTACTTACAGTTTTAACTTGTCACGGCTTGGCTCGCAGGTTATCACACTTCTGAATTGATGAAGAAATGATACTCCAATGATGTACATAGCCATTTATTCTTCTGCTCTTCGTATAATAGATACTACTCCTATATTTCCACTTAATGGTTTGATAAAATAAATAACAATCCAATGATTGTAGATTCGTTACATTTTTATTTTCACAATTTATCTAATACTTGCACAACTAACTATTAATTAATACAAATATTCTACTTTAACTAATTAGCACTTTACTGAACTCGATCAGGAAACAGAATGTGTTCTTTTTCTAGAATATTCACTTTTTATCGCCTCTCACAAACTCCCACTTCATAATGAACATTTATGTCAACTCAACTACCCACTATTTTCGAATAATCAATAAATGTTTTATGTACCTACAGGCTAATCATTCTACTATGAGGCGGTGTTGACATTACAAAAATAACTTATTACTACCTAAAACTGAATGGTTTTAGCAAAATCACAACATTTCCTTCCATGTGGCATAGCCATGGGACACCCTGTATATGTGTTTATATAGGCGGACGGGGAAGTCTTCATAATAGGGTTCCGTATCCAAAGGTAAAAAACGGGACCCTATTCATGAGACTTCGCAGTCCGTCTGTCTGTCTGTAATAGCACAGTATAAGGAGAACTACTATATAATCTGTCGGCTGTGGTAATAGCTAGAGAGCTGAATTTTTACAGATGATGTATTTCTGTTGCTATTGTAACAACAAAAATACTAAAATCAGAAAAATAAAGGGGTTTGAACCCAATGCCATGCGTAGGAGTGGCGCGGGGATGCCACCCCCGCCCTCTACGCACGAAACTCAAACGTATAAATAGAAGCGACTGAAGTTCATTAGCCATTCGTTTCCGAGCGCTCATCGTGATCACTCAGTTGCAGTTGCTTGTCACTGTCGGTCGTAGAGGTCTATTGTGTATTGTGTGTGTAGTGTGTTGTGGCTGACTTGTATCTTTATACTTGTCGGTGTGAACGAAGCACAGAGTGTCGCTGCAAGATACCTATTTGACGAAGAAGCCATGAACGTGTTAGTGGACAAGTAAGTCTATTTTTACTCCCTACAAGTTAGTGCCCGTGGCTCTTGTCCCCGTTTCCGAAACTTATGCTGGGGACGGATAACAGCCTATGTGTGGCTCCACACTATAATCTACTTCTGTTCAAATTTCTGCCGGATCCTTTCAGCCGTAATAGTGTGATTGAGTAACAAACATCCAAACATTTTCCTGAGCTTTTACATGTATAATATTAGCAGGAAGTGGGATTCCAACGTAGATAGAGAATTTCTACGGATTCCAACGATTTCTTACCAACTTTATCCAAAGTATTCAATCGCTTACGGAACACACCCCTAGTTAAAAATTTCGGATAATCCTGTAACATGTGCTCATTTATTTTTATAATTTGAACACAACAGCTCATTTTCAATTTTTTTATCATACAAACTTACTTAGGCGCCTTGTTTAACGGGAAAGTATGTTAAAATTATCTTTGATAAAGGATCTGTGCACCACAATAGAAAATTTCATGATAGTCTCTAGTAAATTCGTATTTCGAATTAAAGCTTATAATGAGTAGGTATATTAATTTAAAACAAATTATTATATTAGCCGACTAACGGAAATATTTACCTGGTACGTATATCTTAAATATTAGCTAACTACTTTATTGTTACTACAAAGAAGTTTTAATTACATGTGAAGTAACCTAATTACAACTTCTCGTATTTGCTTGCAAGAAAGGTGTTTCAAAATGTGTTAATTTTGTTGTTCTATTAACAGGTTGGATCAAGAAATTATCCCGCCCATGGTCTTCGATCTACCAGAACCTACAAAACTGAAGAAATCAGCTAGAAGGTAATTTTTATACCCTAACAGGAAGATGTCTCAATATTCTACAAAATTTGATACTTTTGTAGTTCAATTCGCGAATGGTCCAATTTTCAAAATAACAATTTTTTAAAAGCAATTAAAGTGGTGTCATTTTAATGATTAATATTTGACGTCTGTCAGTTCTAAAATTTATTAGTGAAAGCAAAACGTAGAATTACTCGTATATGTCTTGAATACAATAAATATGTAATCGTAATTGAAATAAGTTAAGCAATTTTATTGTGCAGTTCTAACAAACCGAAAAACTATATTATTTTATGCCCGTTGTTACAAGGTTGCGTTGTAGAATTTTGATCAATTGTCAGATGTTACCAGCTATTAAAATGACTTCACTTTACATAGTATGCTAACTTTACTTGCTTGATTTTTGTACAACAATATATTACTAGAGTATCTACTATCTATATAATAAGTCTAGGTACTGGCTAGCAATTACTTTTTAATGTATTTACGTAATTAAAAAGTTAGTTTGGGCGTGTTACGGCATGTAGCAGTTTTGTACGCCAAACACAGAATAGTTAAGTAGCTACTCGTACGCGATAAGTTGAGGAGGCATACTTAAGAACCATCTTCTCTCGCCGGTCTGCTGGAAAAGCTATCTGAAACAAATCAGCAGTGCCAGTATACTCTTTTCTTCTAATTACATCTCTTTGTGATATATTTCGTTCCCTAGCGTGCCTCAACTTGACTAGATTGCCGGCTGTTAGACGTCTAAAATGTCATTGCTGTTCCAGGCCAATCTCGAAGTGTATATTGAAACTTCTGGAACGTTATGATGAAGAGTGGGAGCTCGCACGAAGCCATGACTTCTTGTTCGTGACAATGAGACGTGCCTTCCATGTGTGGCTCAACAGTGGAAAGCTGGATGATCTAAGTCACATCTGCTTGTATATTCACCATTTAGCCCGTTGCTTTGGCTCTGTAAGTATACAAGTTTATTTGTATTAGATCTCAAACTGAATGTCCGCGGCGAGCGGGGCGATATGGCGATTTCGGCGTTAGAGTACAAAAGAGTGAGGCGGCACTACGTTCGCATACAAGCAAATTGCGCTCGTTGCTTTTGTTACGCGTCCTAGGTGAGCGACGTTACTCGACATACAGCGACACGACGCTGTGCGATATATAACTAGCTGATACGCGCAGCTTCGCCCGCGTAATATATGTTCCCATTTCCGCTTCCCGTGGGAACTTATTCCCGGGATAAAAAGTAGCTTATGTGTTATTCCAGACTATAATGTATTCCTGTTATAAATTTCAGCCAGATCCGTTCAGCCGTTCAAGCGTGAAAGAGTAACCAACATTCACACTCACAAACTTTCGCATTTATAATATTAGTAAGATGCAACCCATACATAGGAACGAGTCTCGTTTCGGCCCGACTACGTAGGCCACCATACACAACAACGTCTATTTGATATTTTCGCGTCGCGTCTTTTCGCGTCGCGTTGTCGCGTTCGTCCTAGGTTCGTTCGTTCGAAGTGGCCTACTCTCTTGTTCATTTAGATATAAGATGAATTTACGTTTAAACTTAATAAGTCAGTATAATAATAAATTCAATGTAATTGACTTTAATTCTGTATTTGACACAAAATTGTCACATAGCAAGTATAAAGTCTATAATAATCACAAGGGTAGGTATTGTCTACCCAAATACTATAAAAGACAAATAGCAAGTTTGCTATTCAATTATTTTTACTCTATAGCCAAAAACTTGGCTGACAAAACTGCTTTATTTGAGCAGAGTAGTTTTAGGACTTTGGAATCGGTTCCAAGTAATTTAAATTAACTTCTGGGACAACAGAGGATTTACCCTCTAGCCAAAATTGTAAATTGATAGAGTTGAATTTAATTGCAAATCATAACTATATCGGAAACTGTCCTCCGAACAAAATTAATTTAAAAAATGTAAATTATATCAGCCTGGTGCATTATAATATAGCAACATTAACGCAGGTCAAAGAGTTTGAATTGGAGCTGTTCATGAGCTCAGAAAATATTGAAATTGTTTGTCTTACAGAACATATGCGTAAGGAGTATGAGCTCATGTTCAGCTTCAGTAGTCACCGGGTTGGTAGTGCGTTCTGCAGGGTCAACACAACACGGGGGGGTTCGTTGATTTTATTAAATAAGAAGTTAAAGTATAAGGAACGGAAAGATGTTGTGTCCCTCTCTGTAGAGTGTACAGTTGAAATATCGTGCGTAGAATTGGAGCAATTCATAGTAGTATGCGTATATAAACCTGGAGTCTCACCCTTTTGTGAGTTTGAGGAAGTAATGGATAAAGTGCTATTTAAACTTGGAAAAACTAATAAACACCTAATAGTGTGCGGTGATTTTAATGTTAATATACTTATAAATACACATCAGACCAATGATATCTTAAATTTATTTAAATCACACAATCTCACTAACTTATTTTTAGAGCCTACTAGATATTGTGATACAACAGCTACTTGTCTGGACAATATATACAGTGATATGTTGCCAGAAAGTAAGAGTATTATAAATAAGATAAAATCAGATCATACTGGGCAAATAGCATCTTTCAAGATCACAAGAGAAAAAGTTAAAAGACGTAAAATATTATGTAGACCAGTAACTAGTGACCGCTTGGAACGTATGCGAGTTGGACTTTGCAATAAACTTCCATTTTTAGACACTGGCTTAGATTCAAATGTAATGTATAAGTTATTTTTTGATTGCTTTTACAATGAGTTCAACTCCATATTCAAGTCTAAGGAAGTCACAATCGGAGACAGGCCAGCCTTCAGTGAATGGGCCACTGAGGATATACATAAAAGTAGACAAAAACTGTATGAACTATACTCAGAAAGACCGCTTAATAGAACAGATGAATTTCTAAATTATGTTAAAACTTATTCAAAAAAGTTTAAAGCAGACTGCTTAGCGGCCAAAAGAAAGTATATAAGTAATAAAATTATCAATAGTGTACACAAAGTTAAATCTACTTGGAAAATAATTAACGCAGAAAGAGGCCAAGCAAAATCAAATGATAATAATTTTAAACTTAAAGTAAATGGTAACATCATTACAACAGATGCCGAAGTCGCTAACGAATTTGAACATTTTTTCTCTCGAATACCAGTAGATTTGACCAGAGCCCTAGGTTCTTCTACCCCAATAGCAGAATCCTTGTTAAAAGCAAATGTTCCTTGCTGTAATGAAATATTCAAATTCAGTAAAATTAGTATACACACTATCATAAAAACTTTTAAATCTTTAAATATTAAGAAAACGGCTGACCTCTGGGGAATTTCTGTACATTTAGTTAATTCGTTAATTGAAATGGTTGCTCCTGAATTATCAATAATATTTAATAATTGTGTTGATAGTGGTGTGTTTCCTGACTTAATGAAGTTTAGTAAAATAACTCCTCTGTTTAAATCGGGTAGCACCTCGGATCCGTCCAATTTTCGTCCTATTTCTGTACTACCCACGTTTAGTAAAATCTTTGAAAAGGTAATGCTTAATCAAATGCA
This sequence comes from Miltochrista miniata, assembly GCA_933228765.1. Classification (NCBI taxonomy): domain Eukaryota; kingdom Metazoa; phylum Arthropoda; class Insecta; order Lepidoptera; family Erebidae; genus Miltochrista; species Miltochrista miniata. The sequence goes on from OW121770.1 coordinate 1,729,670, forward strand.
AAATCATTTTAATACAAATAAACTATTCCATACTAAACAATTCGGTTTCACGCGCGGTCGGTCTACCACGGATGCTGGAATTAAATTATTAGAGTGTATATATGAGGCCTGGGAGGAGTCGTATGATGCTTATGGTGTATTCTGCGACTTATCTAAGGCCTTTGATTGCGTCCAGCATCAGACTTTAATTCAAAAACTTGATCATTATGGGATCCAGGGGACGGCCTTGGATTTAATTAGTTCTTACCTAAGAGATAGAGTACAGAGAGTAGTTATAAATGGTAAACAGTCACATGGGTCTGCTGTAACAATGGGGGTGCCTCAGGGTTCAATTCTGGGACCTTTTCTATTTTTAGTGTACATAAATGATCTCCCTCACCTTATAAGAGACGATCACGAGGTAGTTTTGTTTGCTGATGACACATCTTTAATATTTAAAGTTGAACGTGTACAACGCAATCTTGACGAAGTAAACAATGCCCTCTCTAGGGTAGTTCACTGGTTTAACGCAAATAATTTATTGTTAAATGAAACTAAAACAAAATGTATTAGATTCACCTTGCCAAATGTTAGGTTCGTTAACACCAGTATTAGGATTAGGGATGATCAAGTAGAATTGGTCGATGAAACTGTCTTTCTGGGCATAAAGTTAGACTCCAACTTGCAGTGGGGGCCTCATATCGAGAAAGTCTCGGGCAGACTGAGCTCTGCAGCCTATGCCGTTAAAAAGATCCGACAACTGACAGACATTAGAACAGCGCGACTTGTCTACTTTAGCTATTTCCACAGTGTCATGACCTATGGCATACTATTATGGGGTAACGCTGCCGACATCGAATGTATCTTTGTGTTGCAGAAAAGGGCTGTCCGGGCTATCTATGGTATGGGGTTTCGGGAGTCATTAAGAGAAAAGTTTAAGGATATCAACATCCTTACTGTGTATTCACAGTACATATATGAAAACTTATTATATACTCATAAAAATAATAGTAAATTTATTAAAAATAGTGATATCCATAACCTAAACTTAAGAAATAAGAATAAATTGGCTGTACCTAGATTTAGGCTTAATAAAATAAGCAATTCTTTTGCGGGCAATTGTATTCGAATGTACAATACATTGCCGACAGCCGTAACAGGTTTGTCAGTTAATAAATTTAAAAAACTAATAAAACTTAAATTGTGCCAGAAAGCTTATTATAGCATTAAAGACTTTCTAGAAGACAAGGCTGTCTGGCAGTGACACGAATTGCTCCTTTCTACATTAAAAAAAAACTGTATTAGATACTAAGATGAATTAATAGGGACCGGACTGAGTTTCTTGGGGTGTTCTTCTCAGTCTGTAGCATTTCCGAACCCCCGGTAGAGTCACAAAAATTTTGACAAACCTAAATATTTTTTTAAAAATTTCAAAGGGAATAAATTTTATTTTATTTTATTTATTTTATTTTATTTTATTTTATTTTTACTCGTGCTCTAGCCGCTTTCCCCGTCGCGCGTCGCCCCGCTCATTGCTCACATCCAGTTTGAAGTCTCGAACTATTCATTAGTTGAGAGACTTGTCCATAATTATATCTATATCTATATCTATATCTATATAATTATATAAAAATCAATGCCACTTTTCGTTGTAATTTTATAACTCAAGAACGGGCTCACCTATCCAAACCAAATGTTTAGGCTTTCTTCGGACTATTTAGTCGATGGTTTATGTGAAGTTTGCACAAAATCGGTCGAGCGGTTCTTCATTTATCACGCAAACGAAGTTGGGCGGGTCAGCTAGTTCTTTCTTATTTTCAATTGAGCTTAATCAACAACATTGATTACAACGAACACTTTATTGTTCTTTATTTACATTATTTATTTTATTTTACTTTGTTTGTGAGTTAACATTTTTTTTTTATTGCAGGTGGAAATCTATTCGCGAGTAGAAACTTGCGTTAAAGATTACGACATTGTTGAATCCGGCGTATCAATCGAGCCCATACATTTCCCTAAAATGCCTCGCGACCTCTGCCTCGACGAGATGATTCGTGTCAGTAGTATGATTCGTTTATTCTGCGAAATTCATAAAACAGATATGAAAAGTTTCTTACAGAACTATGAAAGTCTGTTAAATCGATTAAAATTTATCAATACTTTTGATATATTAGCAATGCATGTTCAAGAAGAGCTCTTTTCTAATAAGTTGACGAGACGCCTTGTGATGCAGAACTATATGCAGCAGAATTCGTTAGAAAACCCTGCAGATGATCAGGATCCAGTGTCTCCGAAGCGAAATCAGAAAAGCTGTGACACTCATCGCAAATACACAACAGTTATAGATGACGATACTCTCATAGTGATAAAAATGCTCGATTTCGAGGCAGATCGTAAGATAGTAAACCCATTGAAAATGTTATATCCACAAGTATAAATGTGAATTGAGAGCCAAGTTTAATATTAATAAAAAAATGAAAAAGCACTAAGACAGAAGAAATTTTTAAACAATCTTTTTTTACGTGTTTATAAATTGTATATTTTCTGATAATTATTAACTCGCCTTCGCATCTAAACAATTGAGTTTTATTGTGAGGAAGTCGATAACGATGCATTATACCTAAAATTGAACTTAGCTGACGATTCACATTTATGTTTTTAGTTAGGTATCACTCTTTAGTTAAGTTAGTATGTAAAAGTTTTTTAGTCATTAATTTTGTACAGAAATTTATTATTACCTATTATTTATCTATACTTCTATACTAATATTAAAAAGAAGAAAGATGTTTTTTTGTTTTTTAGATTTTTTGTTTGTTTGTTTGTAACGAATAGGCTCCAGAACTACTGGACCGATTTGAGAAAGTCTTTGCGGTGAACATAGGCTATATTTTATTCCCTTGTTCCTACGGGAACGGGAACTATGCGGGTGAAACCGCGTGACGTCCGCTAGTCATTAATATATTGTCATTTATAAAATGACTCTTTAAGTCTTAAGGTTACGTTTTCAGGCTGTTTTCAATATCATTAACTGTTTTCTATTATTTTAGGGATGTAATGTAGCATTAGTTCTGATACGTTATTAATGTCAATAATGTAGAATAAGTTATTAAGATCAATTACATGTTTAAGTACGTGTCCACTTGATTAATACAATAAAAAATCAACTTTGCATTCATCTGATAGTTTTCTATTCATTTTTGCTAGTAAGGTCTCTTTCTCGAAATAATGACCAGAATGTTCCTTTCACAAAACATACTAACTAACTAACTATCTTCACGCCAAATCCCTTGCGGGGTAGGCAGAAAGAACCGAGCGCCACACGGCACGGTCCATACACACCTCACTTGCTTTTTCATGCACGTCGGTTCACACGGCTCTTGACACCACCTTAGACTAACACACGATTAATTTGGTCGTGGTAGGTGTGTCGTGGCCTTCCCCGACTCCTACGTCCATCCACTTTCGCGTTGTATATCTGTTTTGTCATTCTTTCATCTCCCATTCGTTCCACATGCCCGCACCATCGTAGCATGCCCTTCCTTACTTTAACACCAACACTCTCTTCAGACCAACTCTCTTTCTTACATCTTCATTCCGAACGCGATCTGCGAGCGTACTCCGCAGATTTTGCGAAGCGCGCGCATCTCGACTGCGTTTATTCTACTTTCATGCGTTTCCTGCCATACCCAACTCTCGCTTCCATACGTTAGCGTAGGTATCAGCACCGCATTGTGTACTGCGAGCTGGGCCTTTTGACTTAAGGCCTTGGTACCTAAAAGTTTGCCTAACGCTCCATTCACACTATTGCCCGCAGTTACCCTCTTTTCTACATCAGCGGTGTACCGTCCATCCCTGCTAAATGCACATCCAAGATATACAAACTCATCCACCTGTTCCAGCACTACATCATTTACAGTTATCCTGGCATTCGTTCTGTACTCTTCTCTTTCGAATCCCATCACTTTCGTTTTAGTCGCGTTCAAGTTCAACAAAACATCTTTCCTCAAAATGTCCCTTCCCAAAATAACCTTTTCCCATAGAACACTTCTTGTTACTGCTTTGATATATACTTATTATCATTAATATTCATTCTTTAATTTTTTATTTAGTATATTTTATAACATGTGGGTGTAATGGTACGCTTTTCTAGGAAATATCTACCTACTTTTTCGGTTATTTGGAAGACCAAGTTTGACCAATTTTCAGGGTGTCAAGTCGGACACTTATGATAACAAGCTGATTTGTACAGTCATTCGAAATTTCTAATTCTCGTAATACTCTATTTTATTATAAGTACACTCTATATTAATAATAAGTAAGATACAATAAAAATCATAGCTATCGTAGATTATTGTAAACCCAAATATTTTTGTATCCTTAAGTATATTTGTTTAATGTTTTTTTTTAATATGTGCCAGTAGATGTCTCTTTTATATAAGTTGGTATATTGTACTAATGATTAATCAGATAAACCCAAATGTTTTTTAAAATACAAAATATATATGATGCAAATGAATTTTGTTTTATTTTCAATATTTGTATAGGTAAGTTTAACCCTTCTTTGCATGGTGAGGGAAATTTCAATCATAGTATTTAGTCAACAAAAAAAGGTTCTCAAACCCCTTGTACTGTAAATTTGTTGTTGCTGGCAACAGATAAAAAATCTGGCCATGGCTACAGGTCTTTTGAGACCATTGAGCCTACCACAAATAATGTTTTAAAAAGTAATAATTCTGAGTGCTGTAATAACAATATATCTAGTAGTTCAAACATAGCACACAATAGTATTGAAGTCCTATCCAACAAGCAGACAAATATCCAGAATAGTAAGACAACAAAATGTTTCTCTGGCAAGCTAACACCTTGTTATACTAAAAATAAAGAAATTATAAAATGTATTAACCTGGTCCATCAAAACATTCAAGGTTTGGATGGGAAGGAGCTGGAATTGGAATTGTTTATGAATTCCAGCAGTATTGACATTGTATGTTTAAATGAGCACTGGCTAAGAAGCCATGAATTCACTTACAGCTTTAATAATCATAAGGTTGCAAGCTCGTTCAACAGGAAAAATTATATACGAGGTGGCTCGTCAATATTGGTTAGTAAATTATTAAAATTTAAAGATAGATGTGATGTTGTTAGTCTATCCGTTGAACGGGTTGTAGAAATTTCATGTGTTGAATTGGAGCGATTCATTGTATTAAATATGTATAAACCTCCGTGCGCCCCTTTTGATGTTTCTTTGGAGATTATGGAGTGCGCTCTAAATAAAGTTTATAATAGCCATAAAACTGTTATTGTATGTGGAGACCTTAACATAGATATTTTGGTGAAAACTTCAGAAAGTTTGGACCTTCTGAATCTATTTAAATCATTTAATTTATATAATAATTTTATGGAACCAACCAGAATAACGGCCACAACTGCAAAATGCATTGATAACATATATAGTAGTGAGAAATCCATACATAAATCTATTATCAAAAAAGTTCGCTCAGATCACACAGGGCAGTTTGTCTCATTCTGCATTTCTGAAAAAGTCCAAAAGAGACAAGTAAATATGATAACATTCAGTGAAAGCCGTATACAAAATTTCAAATGTAATATTACACAAAAGGTACAGTTACAGTTGTTGTGTTATCACGGTAGTTCGAATCACTTGTATAACTCATTAGTCAACTTGATTAATGGTGAGTTCAGTGCAATTTTCACACCTAAGCGCCGATCTTTTACTAAACGTTTCTCCATGAGTGAGTGGGCAACTCCTGGAATTTATAAAAGCCGTAACAAACTGTATGAAGTATATGAAGAGAAGTCCTATAACCACAATCCGCAATTTCAAGAATTTGTAAAAAAATATTCAAAAACATTCAGACAAGCCTGTCTTAGAGCGAAATCTATTTATTTAAAAAATAAAATCAAATGTTCAAATAATATTATTAAAGAAACTTGGAATGTCATAAACATTGAAACTGGTAAATCTAAAATACGTTGTAATGATTTTCATTTAAAAATAGATAATTTTGATATTGAAGAGGACTTGGAAGTTGCGACTGAATTTGAAAAATATTTTTCTAACATTCCAGTTTCTATTACCAGAAGTCTCTCTTCTTGCTCTGCTTCTGCCGAACAAATTCTAAAACTTGGCGTAGACGAATGCGGCACAGACTTTGAATTCTCAGCTGTCAGTCCTATAGATGTTTTAAAAACTTTTAAAGAAATTAATATGAAAACCACTAAAGATTTATGGGGTCTATCTGTCAAAACTGTTGCTCATATTATAACTGTAATAGCCCCGCATCTGGCAACTGTGTTCAATAGCTGTGTCGAGACTGGTGTGTTTCCTGACTTGATGAAACATAGTAAAGTCATACCTTTATTTAAGGCGGGAAATAGTGAGGATCCCTCGAACTTTCGACCTGTTTCCATATTACCTACACTCAGTAAAATTTTTGAAAAGCTAATGCTTAAACAGTTGCTTAGTCACTTTAATAAACATAATTTACTACACAGGAAACAGTTCGGGTTCACAAAGGATGTTCAACAGTGGATGCAGGAGTTGCTTTACTTAAGAGTATTTACACGGCTTGGGAGGATTCGCAGGATGCACTGGGTGTGTTTTGCGATTTGTCTAAGGCCTTCGATTGTGTTCACCACGAAACTCTGGTCAAAAAGTTGCGCCACTATGGTGTCAGGAATAGAGCTCTCGACCTCATGACTTCTTATTTGAGCAATAGAATTCAGAGGGTTGAAGTAAACGGTATACGATCTCCAGGGACCCCAGTTGTAATGGGTGTCCCGCAGGGTTCAATCCTTGGTCCATTTCTCTTTTTAATATACATAAATGATTTACCTTATTATGTTAGGGATGAACATGAGATTGTTCTGTTCGCGGATGATACTTCTCTGACATTTAAAATTAATAGACAGTTAATGGATTATGACGATGTTAACAGTGCACTTTCAAAAGTTGTTTATTGGTTTAGCGTTAATAACCTTCTTTTAAATGATAAAAAAACTAAAGTAATAAAGTTTTCGACACCTAATGTGAGACAGGTGGCGACCAATGTACAACTGAATGGATCCGGGCTGGACTCTGTGGAGACTACAGTATTTTTAGGCATTACAATTGACTCGAAGTTGCACTGGGGCCCCCATATAGAAAAACTGTCAGGTAAATTAAGTTCTGCTGCATATGCAGTTAAAACAATTAGACGGCTCACTGATGTTGAAATGGCTAGAATAGTCTATTTCAGTTATTTCCATAGTGTTATGTCATACGGAATTCTTCTCTGGGGAGATTCAGCGGACATCAATAACATATTTATATTACAAAAGAGAGCTGTGAGAGCAATATACCAGCTAGGTCCTAGAGTTTCTCTAAGAGAAAAATTCAAAGAAATTAATATTCTAACTGTTATATCACAATACATATATGAAAATTTAATTTATGTGCATAAAAAGAAGGACCAATTTCTAAAAAAATGTGATATACACAATGTAAATACCAGGCATAAAGATAATCTTGTTTTACATGTTAATGGTGCACGCTCAGAGGGATCTGTAGTTACTATGGGCGTCCCGCAGGGTTCAATACTCGGACCATTTTTATTCCTTATATATTTTAATGACTTACCCTTTTACGTGGGGGACAACAACAGGATTGTTTTGTTTGCAGATGATACTTCTTTGATTTTCAAAGTAAAAAGACAAATAGATAACTATGACGATGTCAACAACGCAATCTTGAAAGTGGTTCATTGGTTTAACACTAACAATCTTAAACTAAATGATAATAAAACTAAATGTATTAAATTTACCTTGCCTAATGTAGCACAGTCAGAAACCAATGTTCAACTTAATGGTCGAGAGTTGGAACTTGTGGAACAAACCACATTCCTAGGGTTAACGGTTGATGCTGGTTTACAATGGGGTCCACATATTGTAAAACTAGCTAGTAGATTAAGTTCAGCAGCATTTGCTGTACAAAAAATAAGGCACTTGACTGATGTAGATACGGCTAGAATAGTTTATTTCAGTTACTTTCACAGTATAATGTCTTATGGTATTCTACTGTGGGGCCATGCTGCAGATATAAATAAAATTTTTATTTTACAAAAGCGGGCCATAAGAGCTATATATAGACTAGGTCCAAGGGTCTCTCTGCGCGAAAAATTCAAAGAGGTTAATATTCTTACTGTAGCATCACAATATATTTTTGAAAACCTTATGTATGTACAAAGAAATCTACATAGTTTCGCTAAGTTAAGTGATAGACACAATGTCAACACTAGAAATAAAAATAACCTTGCTGTTTTTCATAGCAGATTGCACAAAACCAGCAATTCTTTCATGGGTAACTGTATACGCTTTTACAACAGGCTTCCAGACGAAATTAAAAGTATGTCCCTTAATAAGTTTAAAAGATCTGTTAAAAGTAAATTGAACTGCAGGGGCTACTATACAATCAATGATTATTTGTTGGATAAGGAAGCCTGGAAATGACCTGCTCTGCTGGATTCTCAAAAAAATTGTTAAAATGCCTAGTTTTTAGATTCTTTAAAATTGTAAATAGAGCAAAAAAAGAACAACCCGCTGAGTTTCTTGCCAGTTCTTCTCAGGTGGGTCGCGTTGTGAACTGGTGGTAGAGTTTTTGTTTTGTATTCTGGACGTTTTGCAAGCGCATCTGTATAATGCCTATGTGAAATAAATATATTTTTGATTGATTTGATTTAAAAACATGCTACTCGTCTACACAGTATAAGCAGTTCTTTTGTCGGACAATGTATAAAGTTTTATAATAAACTTCCCAAAGAAACTAGATTATTGTCAATAAACAAATTCAAAGCTACCATTAAAGCCAAATTATGTAGCAAGGCATATTATACAATTCAAGACTATATAGATGATAAAAATGCGTGGGTTTAAGGCGCTCCAAGTCAACACACAAAAAAAAATTATGTACCTACCTAGACGAATTTTGTTTAAAAAAGGATATTGCTTAATGAAAACTCGCGTGTACAAATCTTATCACACAAATCATTCAACAATTACACCTCTGTAGTTGTTGAATGATTTGTAATTACCTACTGGATGTTAAAAGAGTGGCTTGAGTTTTATTGCCAGGTTCTTTTTTTCTCCAGCTCTACCTATTGCTTTGCGAATCTGGCAGTAAATGTAAATGTAGAAGCAATCATTTGGACGTTCATAAGCGTTACATTGTGACCTATATGAATAAAGATTTTTTCATTTTCATTTTTTATTTTCATTTTCAACATTTTAAGCGACTATTGCGTACAACAAAACGCAGTTGTTAAAAAATAGCAAACGTCACTGTCAATTACCAGGCTTAGAACTTGTCATTCCGCTGTTTGTTGTGACTGGAAAAAAGGAGCGAGATTTTAGTTTGTTTTATGGAAATAAACGGAGATATAAAATACAGTAAAAGTGAAAATGAGTGGAAATAAGGTTTGTTTTCATGTTTTTGTTGTTTTATGTACAATTTATATCAAAACACTGTGAATAAATTGCTCAAAACTATGTGATGGAAATTTACATCTCTATGCAGTAATTTCACTTGTAATGTATGGCAAACATTTTTTTGTAAATGTTTATTTTATAATAATAATAATAATAAAAAAAAAAAAAAAAAAAAAAAAAAATTGGTATCTCTGTCAACATTTTGCTCCACATTTTTAATTACTTTTTGATATAAATACACATAAATATAACGGATTTTTTAGATATTTATCAACCACTACAGATTTACAGTGAATACTTTATAAAAAGATGGATAAATTGTTGAAGAAAAATACATTTACAATATCTTTGAATATAAAAGGTTTTGAAGTCCATGACAGCTGTCATGGCTTGCCTAATATGCAGTAAAATGAAAATATTTATTTGAATCCAGCAAATGTTAACAAGATCCAAGAAACAAGCAGCACGCCTAACACCTCCGGGCTCATCACTCAGCTCCGCCTCTCTTCCCCTTGAATGTGTATCAGCGCCAAGGGGAATCGCAGAGGCGTCGAGCTCTACGTCAAGTGATGAGTATTTCTCTCCGCCGACGTCGCCAACACCTATACGTCGACCGGGGAGAGGCCGGCCACCGTCTCGCTTGGGACCCCGAGGCCCACCGGTCTCGAATAGGGCCCCCGCTGCCGGTGGTAATGTGCACCGCATGCGATGGACTTCGTCAATAAATGAAAATGTCATGCGGGCATATTTTGTGGCTACAGAGGGAGGAACTAACCTCACTGCGTATCGTGTTCGTTTACTGCCTTTGTTTCAGGCTCTTGAACCAACTGTCAACGTGTCGGCGCAGCGGCTGTCGGATCAAGTACGGGTCATACAACGTAGTCATATGTTGGACGATGCCGTGCTTGAGAGGATTCGCTCGGAAGTACAGAGTAACATTATCATCCCTACTTCGTCACATCCTAGTGTTAATAGTGAAGTAAACGAATCACAACATGTCGTACCCATTGACGAAGTAGTGGATGATATTGTTACAACAGTAAGTACACAGTATAACGATGAATTAAGGAGTGTTTTGGAGCGAGCGATTCAAGATTATAGATTTTGTGATCTCATATGTCGTCCACGTATACCGCGTTTGCCTACGCATAAAAAGAACATAGCGCTAGTGAGTGCCCTGGACTCGGCTCTACCAAGTTATTTTGAAACTTGTGTAGATATAAGTGATGCACACTCAATTCTGTATTGCGCGGCTGTAGCAGTGTGTCGAGTGGCTGGTGTAAAATTTCCAAAATTTGAGCCAGCTACTAGACCTAACTCTGTTCCAGTCTGGCAATGCAGAATTGAGCGTCGCATCGCCGAGACTAGGGTACTCATTGGTAAGCTATGCTGCTTCAGGACGGGTAATACCCGTCCCAGGGTAATGCGTTTTGTGACTCGTGCATTTGCGGGGACTGATATTAGTCCTCGCGAATACTCAGTGCGAGTCACAGAACGTATAGACCACCTGAAGCAGAAAATTTATGCGTGGGCAAGCCGTATACGGCGATACAAAAAGCGAGTGGATCGCTATACTCAGAATCGCTCGTTCCAAAACGATGAGAGATGGGTGTATAGAAGATGGGAGCAACCTGATTCAAGTATGACTGACATGTGCCTACCAAGTGCTGAAACCACTAGTACATTTTGGCAAGGCATTTGGTCGGTACCTGTTAGTCATACAGAGTGTGAGTGGATGCGGGATGTCAAGCTTTCATGTGAGTCAATACAGACTATGGAACCAGTCCTAATAACATCTAGTGACATTGCCAGTGCGGTTCGTTCGTTGCCCAATTGGAAATCGACTGGGCCGGACGGACTGCACAACTTTTGGCTGAAATGGTTCCATAACTCACATGCTTGTTTGGCATCCTGCTTTCAATCATCACTTGAGTCTGGGTCGCTTCCATCTTTTATGACTTCGGGTATCACACACCTCCTCTATAAATCTGGTAGTACTACGGACCCTAAAAATTATAGACCGATAACTTGTTTACCAACGGTCTATAAGCTTCTTACATCTATTTTGAGAGTTAAGCTATCAACACATATTGAAAATAATTCTATTATGTCCAACTCTCAAAATGGATGTAGAAGCGGGTCACGTGGTACTAAAGAACTCCTTATTCTTGATATGGCCATTAATCAGCAGGTTCGGCGTAACCGGAGAAACCTTGCGACATGCTGGATTGATTACAAGAAAGCCTATGATTCAGTGCCACATACATGGCTGTTGAAGGTGCTGGAGTTGTATAAAGTTGATGCAACTCTTAGCGCCTTTTTGAAGACATGTATGGGGCAATGGACAACGGCTCTTGTATATCCAGGATGTCGTCAGGTTCTTGGGGATGGTGAGCCTGTCAGGATCAAGAGGGGTATATTTCAGGGTGACAGTCTGAGTCCCTTATGGTTTTGCCTGGCACTGAATCCTCTCAGCACTTTGCTGGAGGGTTCAGGATTAGGCTATCAGTTTCGGAGAGGAGGTCAAGTTGTTTCCCACCTTCTTTACATGGATGACTTAAAATTATTTGCCTCCACCGATTCCCACTTGATCGAGTTACTAAAAGTCACAGAAGCTTTCAGTAATTCTATCAAAATGGAATTTGGTGTAGATAAATGTGCAGTCATGCATGTAAAGAAGGGTCGGATTGTGGAATCTGAAAGAGTACAACTTTCAGATTTCACAAAACTTAAATCACTTTCCGCGACTGAAACCTATAAATATCTAGGTATGTCGCAGGCATTAGGTATTACAGAGATAGGCATGAAGCAAACGTTGGTGGACCGTTTCTTTGGCCGCCTGAAAAAAGTGCTGAAAAGTCTTTTGTCGGGCGGTAACAAGGTGCGGGCTATCAACGGTTGGGCCATGCCAATCTTATGCTATTCCTTCGGCATACTTAGGTGGACTCAGACTGAATTAGACGCCCTGGATAGAAAAGTCCGTTCGCTATTGACCATAAACCGAATGCATCACCCACGTTCGTCTGTAATGAGGTTGTATATCCCACGAAAGTGCGGAGGTCGCGGCTTTTTAAATGCCAAGACCTTACACAATCGTGAGGTATACAACCTTAGGGAATATTTCCTTCATACTGACGTGGGTATGCATCGGGATGTGGTAGCAATAGACAATGGACTGACCCCTCTTGCTCTTGCCAAAGAGAACTGGCACAAACAAGTAATATTGACGACTAATGATCGCAAGGAGATATGGCAGGGCAAAGAGCTGCATGGACGATTTTATCGGGCCTTACATGGGCCCGATGTAGATTTTCTAGCTTCCGTATCCTGGCTACGTTTCGGAGATTTGTTCGGAGAAACTGAAGGTTTTGTTTGTGCGATTACAGACGAAGTTGTCATGACGAATAACTATCGGAAATATATTTTGAGAGACGGTACGGTTGACATATGTCGGGCATGCCACCTACCGGGTGAATCTCTCAGACATATCATTTCTGGTTGTCCTCGTCTTGCCAACGGCGAGTACTTGCATAGACACAACCAAGTGGCCAGGATTATCCATCAGCAACTTGCGCTAAAATATAAACTTGTAGATTCAGAGGTACCATATTACAGGTATGTGCCAGACCCAGTTTTAGAAAATGGTCGTGTCACGTTATACTGGGATCGGTCTATTATCACTGACAGGACTATTGTAGCCAATAAGCCTGATATAGTGGTAATAGATCGATCAGAGCGCCTCGCAATAATCGTTGATATTACGGTTCCACATGACGAGAATCTCGTGAAAGCAGAAAAAGATAAACAATTGAAATATTTGGACTTGGCTAACGAGGTTGTCGACATGTGGGATGTGGATTCAGCGATTATTGTTCCGATAGTCGTATCAGCACACGGTCTGATCGCCAAAAGCCTCGATCAACATCTTAAGAGGCTTGCGTTAGGCAGTTGGGTCAAGGGCTTGATGCAAAAGGCAGTTTTATTGAGCACGGCACGTATTGTGAGGCGATTCCTGTCTCTGGAGCCCTGACTACCGGTAGCTTGGTCCCTGTACCCGATGCCGGTGGGATACTATTTTTTTATATTTTTAAATGTATTTTTTATATAGGTATATTTAAAAATGTAAATTTATATGTGATATGTTGTAATAAAGAGGAATAATAATAATATAATGTTTATTTATTTAGTAAGTTACAAGGCGGTTGGCTCTCAGAAGATGACCTCGATGACCAAGATTCCGATGATGAAAACCGCGATTCTGTTGACGTTATAAGAGTGTTGCAGGAGGAGAACGACGATGATGATTATGATGGGGATTATTTATTTAGTACTGAGCCAAATATGTGACAATGCATGATGATGTAAATTTCCATCATATTGTTTTTTACATAATACATATTTTTATTTACATTAGGATTTTTTTAAATATTTTTCCTTTAATCTAGAGCATTAATTACATCACCCTGATTTTTTTTAAAAAAATAGCAAAAATCATGCAAAGAAGGGATATACCTGTTTTTAGTTTTCCGTAGCTAAATGGCAAAAACGGAACCCTTATAGATTCGTCATGTCTGTCTGTCTGTCTGTCCGTCCGTATGTCACAGCCACTTTTCTCCAAAACTATAAGGCCTATTCTATTGAAACTTGGTAAGTAGACTAGAAAAAAAAAAACAGTTAATTTTGGAGGTCCCCATACTCAGACCTGTAACTCAAAAATTGTTTTTTCATCAAACCCATACGTGTGGGGTATCTATAGATGGGTCTTCAAAAATGCTATTGAGGTTCCTAACATATTTTTTTCCAAAGTGAATAGTTTGCGCAAAAGACACTTCCAAAGTAGAAAAATTCGTGTCACATTTTTAATGTAGGTATACGTCGAGGGGTGCTGGGTAGGACAGGGGTGCTGGGTAGGACAGGGGTGCTGGGTAGGACAGGGGTGCTGGGTAGGACAGGGGTGCTGGGTAGGACAACCTCCACGTGGTGCATCCTGGTAACGTGGACGACGATGTGGGCTTCGTGAGAGGCGCACGTCGTCGCCCACGGCCAATAGTCCACCAAGGAGGGGGGCCTTTATGGCCGGTTTGGAGTTCTCCACATGCACTCTGTATGCAGAGTGTACTTAGCGGAGAACTCTCAGGGCGACGAGTACTTCGCCACTGAGCGATCAGTGGTGAAGTACACGGTCCCATGGGAACCATCGTTCGGCCGAGCCGTAACCCCGTCTGGCAACAGACGGGCACGGTGGCTCTTTGGAGTTGCGAGGAAGAAAACCTCTATAAAAAATACCCGAATCCTACGCTCTGACGCCCGGCAATGGGATGCATCGCTGGGGGGAACTCAGTGCCTAGGGCGTCACTCCTACCTTCCCACCCTTTCCCATCCTCAAGTCCACCCCCAACTTCCCCACTTCCACCCTTAAAAAGTCGGCGGACTATAAACGCAAAACAACATTATGACTGAGGCAAATACTTCAATGGAAACTACCCAGGAGCGCACCCGGACAGTGTCCGGGGAATCGCTTGGCATGATCCGTCATGTCGACCCCCGCCAGGGTTCATCCCAGGTGGTATATGGGAGGGGTCACCACAGTCCAACAGGCCCAAGGGTGTGCCTAAAAACCACCCCCAGTGACGCGGAGGTCGCGTCAACCCGTGCCGGCTCCGAGATGGAGTCGGCACTTGATATGGGTACCGAGACCGAGGATACCCTCGGTCTCCATGCCGAAGAAGCGGGTCGGAAGAGACCTAGGTCAAGCGGACCAGGCAAAGGTCTGTTCCGTCGGCCCGGGTCTGCAACATCGAGCAGCGAGGAGGACCTTCCCAGGAAGGTAGTGGCCACCACCGCGGGTAGAAGTCGGAAAGCCGACCTCTACAGAGCGAGAGGTAGGGTGGCAGAGCCGCCGGCGATTGTGCCCCCGCAGCTAAGCGGAAGGATCACGGAGTTGCCGGCGGCGAAGGAGATTATGGCGGCTCTTGCCCGCATTTCTGGCGCCGTTAAAGGCGCCAAAAATGTAGCGGGCAAGAAAAAAGTAGTGACGGATGCTGTCACGGGTGCCACTAAGGCGTTGGAGGAGCTCCTCGAGAGGAGCGTCTCCAACGAGGAGGGGAAGCTTCGGGCTCGGGTTGCGAGCCTGGAGAAGGAGCTTGCCGACTCCCGCAAGCAGCAAGAGCTGATGCGGGAGGAGATCGGCAAGCTAACGCAGCTGGTTCAGGGGGCCGGGGAGGCTCGGGGTGTGAAAACCCCCGCTCCCCGTGCACCTCCTAAGGCGACACCAACGATGGTCCAGCTGCTGGAGACCATCGAACGACGCCTCGGCGTCCTCGAGGACCGGGCATACCGCCCGCCGCTGGCGGCACCTGTCGTCACGTCGTACGCGGCGACGGCTGCACCCAGTGGGGCTCCTGGTCCCCGGCAGAAGGTCTCCGCCCCCAAGAAGAAGACGGCACCTGGTGTAGGTGGCAACCTTGCCTCCACCAGCACAGCCAGTGCTCCCGTTGCACCCCTGACTCCCTCAAGAGAGGGGGTTTGGGAGGTGGCGGGAGCAAAGAAGAAGGCGGCTAAGGCCGCCAGAAAGGCGGCGAAGGCCGCCAAGAAGACGGCAAAGGTCGCCGCAAAAGCGGCAAAGGCCGCCGCGGCGAAGGCGCCAAAGAGGCTCCCCGCTCCTCGCTCCACAGCCGTCGTCATCACGGTGACGGCAGAGGGCAAGGCGAAGGGCGTGGGGTACGCCGAGGTCCTGAGGCAGGCGAAAGCCTCAGTCGACCTCAAGGCCCTCGACATTGAGGGAGGTCTGAGGTGCAAGGTGACGCGCACCGGAGCACGCCTCCTCGAGGTCTCTGCCTCCACCAGCGGCCCCAAAGCTGATGCCCTAGCGGCAAAGCTGAGGGCGTCGCTGGACACGGGCGACGTCCGCGTCACCAGACCCAACAAGTGCGCGAGTCTGCGCATTTCGGGTCTGGATGACGCGGCCACGACGGAGGAGATAATCTCCGCCGTCGTGGAGGCGAGCGGCTGCCTGCGCGATCAGGTGAGGTCAGGCAAAATCCGCTTTGGCCCCACCGGTCACGGTTCGGCAGTCGTGAGCTGCCCCATCGCGGCGGCTCAAAAAGTCTCGGACGGACGGAGCCTTCTAATTGGGGGCTTCCTGAGGGCGCAGGTGCATCTCCTGCAGCCCCGCGAAGACAGGTGCTTTAGGTGCCTGGTCGTGGGGCATGTGGGGGTGCAGTGTGCGGCGAAAGTCACCGTAGGAGATCGGTGCTTCCGCTGTAGTCAGCCCGGTCTCAAGGCCCTTGCCTGTGACGCTCCGCCACGCTGTTATAAATGCGTGGCGGAGGGCAAGGAGGCCGATCATCGGGCGGGCAGCAAAGCCTGCGCTGCCTCAAGGCCGAAGCCCCGTCCGTCCGCACGGGGGGGTGAGGCTGTGGGTGCAAGTTCGCGGCAGGGTGCGGAAATGGACACCCATATCCGCATCCTGCAGGTGAATCTGAACCACTGCACTGGTGCTCAGGACCTTCTGTACCAGAGCATCAGGCAGTGGTCCATTAACATCGTCGTCGTCGCCGAGCCGTACTGGGTTCACCCGGGAAGCCCGGTGGATCTGGACGGCGTGGCGACCATTTTTGGGGGGACCGGCGCGGACGACTCGCGCAGGCGGTCATCGCCAGAGGCCCGGGTTGTGTCGCGGCGGAATACGAGGGTGTGGCTGTCGTGGCCGTTTACATCTCGCCGAGCCTCGACCAGCATCAGTTTGAGCTATGTCTCCCTGAGCTGGACGTCGTTCTCGCTGCATGCCGGCCTCGCCCTGTCCTGGTCTTGGGAGACTTCTATGCCTGGTCTCAGGCTTGGGGCTCCCGGGAAACCAGAGACAGGGGGAGGATACTGGAGGACTGGGTCACTACACGTGGCCTAGTCATCCTGAACCGGGGGAATGTCGCAACCTGGACGCGGCGGGGGCTCAGCTCGGTCATAGACGTTTCGTTTGCGACCCCTGAGATCGCCCGCCGTGTCCAGGGATGGCGCGTGGTGAAGGAGGAGGAGACGTCATCAGATCACCGATATATTCGGTTTGACGTCTCCCCTCCACCTAACCTGCCGCCAGCAATTGCGAATCCCCCGGAACCGCGTTGGGCACTCCATCGCCTTGATCGGGAGGCTCTCCTGGAGGCGGCCATCGTGCAGTCCTGGATTCCGACAGCGGACAGGCCTGCCGATGTTGATACCGAGGTGGAGTGGTTCGGGAGAGCCATGTCGCATATCTGCGATGCGGCGATGCCCAGGGCTAGGCCCAGACCGGTGAGGAAACAGGTGTACTGGTGGACGCCGGAAATCGCGCAGTTGCGCGCGGATTGCGTTACCGCGCGCCGCCGGTACACCAGGTTTCGCCGGAGGCGTCGCCGCCCAGACGATGCGGCAGCCCGAGAGACGGAGCTCTACGATGGGTACAAGGAGGCCAAGAGGGCCCTCCAGACCGCCATCAAGCGGTCCAAAAAATTGGGCCGCGAAGAGCTGATGGAGACTCTGGAGCGGAACCCGTGGGGGCGCCCGTACCTCATGGTAAGAGGCAAATTACACCCTAAGGCGCCCCCACTAACCCAGAGTCTCCAGCCGGAGCGGCTGGAGGGGGTCCTGGACTCCTTGTTCCCGTCGAGAGCGGAGGAACACGTTCCTCCGCGCATGGTTCCGTCTCAGGCGCCCAACGCGGAAGGCAGCGAGAACGACGTGCCCGTAGTCACCGAGGGTGAGTTAGGGGCGGCTGTCCTGCGGCTTAAATCCCGCAGAAACACCGCCCCTGGACCCGACGGCATTCCAGGCCGTGCATGGGTCCTGGCTCTCAAGGAGCTTGGGCCTCGACTTATGGGTCTTTATAGCGCATGCCTCGAAAAATCAGTTTAGTTACAACACTATGATCATAGACAACTTCTGTCAAAACATGACATGTTTACATGATTGCTGAGCTGTCCAGAAAAAGACTATAGTACCTATAGACTAGTCGGCTATGCGACCAAAAGAATAAGGATCGTATGGAAACTGATCATTGATTATTTTTGTTCCTAACTCCGCTTTTGCTGAGCCTATTGCAATGAAACGAAAGTACTGTTTTTTTTAAGGCGAAGTGCAATTGTGTCTCCAGCGATTCGGAGGGGGTGAAGCAGACGCAAGATGTTCGGGACGCTCCGTGCGTCGGAAACGTTTTCGCGCGTTAGCCCGTTCACTACGCAATTGAAATCATTGACAGAAGTACAAGTTTACATAACTATTTTTTTCGCCCTGTTTAGATAAACCTCTTAGATTTTCTACTCGTGAGCAACTACGTAATTGATTTTGATGCAGTTTTTATCACTAACATGACATGTAATGAAATTCATTTTCATAATAATAGTCCAGTCAAAATAGACATTCCAGTTTGCATTAACTCCCAACAAGCTGGTTTTTTGTGCAGGCCTTGAATACGTCATTATAAATGATATCAAAAGTATAAGAATAGAACATAATATATTTGCGAAGTACTTCAATTTATTTTTTTACCAGTGACGATTTTTGCCAGGTTGAATGAAAAAGTAAGAATCTGCTGACCCTCTCCTTCATAGTTTTTATTTTTTGGTACTTTACTGTACTGTGTAATGGTACGGTACTGTACAAAAAAGACTGAAAAATATACCTACATGGCAGCCCTCCTTAATTTTTTTTCTGTTTTTAGTATTCTTTAGTATTCTCTTATTATATTTACCAGTGATATTGACGCACATTTTAGCGTCGACGTATACCTACATTAAAAATGTGACATGAATTTTTCTACTTCGGAAGTGTCTTTTGCGCAAACTATTCACTTTAGAAAAAAATATGTTAGGAACCTCAACAGCATTTTTGAAGACCCATCTATAGATACCCCACACGTATGGGTTTGATGAAAAAACAATTTTTGAGTTACAGGTCTGAGTATGGGGACCTCCAAAATTAACTGTTTTTTTTTCTAGTCTACTTACCAAGTTTCAATAGAATATGCCTTATAGTTTTGGAGAAAAGTGGCTGTGACATACGGACGGACTGACAGACAGACATGACGAATCTATAAGGGTTCCGTTTTTGCCATTTAGCTACGGAAACCTAAAAACAGGTATATACTTACCTATACAAATATTGAAAATAAAACAAAATTCATTTGCATCATATATATTTTGTATTTTAAAAAACATTTATATGGGTTTATCTGATTAATCATTAGTACAATATACCAACTTATATAAAAGAGACATCTACTGGCACATATTTAAAAAAAAACATTAAACAAATATACTTAAGGATACCAAAATATTTGAGTGTACAATAATCTACGATAGCTATGATTTTTATTGTATCTTACTTATTATTAATATAGAGTGTACTTATAATAAAATAGAGTATAACGAGAATTAGAAATTTCGAATGACTGTACAAATCAGCTTGTTATCATAAGTGTCCGAATTGTCACCCTGAAAATTGGTCAAACTTGGTCTTCCAAATAACCCAAAAAGTAGGTAGATATTTCCTAGAAAAGCGTACCATTACACCCACATATTATAAAATTTACTTAATAAAAAAATAAAGAATGAATATTAATGATAATAAGTATATATCAAAGCAGTAACAAGAAGTGTTCTATGGGAAAAGGTTATTTTGGGAAGGGACATTTTGAGGAAAGATGTTTTGTTGAACTTGAACGCGACTAAAACGAAAGTGATGGGATTCGAAAGAGAAGAGGACAGAACGATAAGTTGCCAGGATAACTGTAAATGATGTAGTGCTGGAACAGGTGGATGAGTTTGTATATCTTGGATGTGCATTTAGCAGGGATGGACGGTACACCGCTGATGTAGAAAAGAGGGTAACTGCGGGCAATAGTCTGAATGGAGCGTTAGGCAAACTTTTAGGTACCAAGGCCTTAAGTCAAAAGGCCCAGCTCGCAGTACACAATGCGGTGCTGATACCTACGCTAACGTATGGAAGCGAGAGTTGGGTATGGCAGGAAACGCATGAAAGTAGAATAAACGCAGTCGAGATGCGCGCGCTTCGCAAAATCTGCGGCGTACGCTCGCAGATCGCGTTCGGAATGAAGATGTAAGAAAGAGAGTTGATCTGAAAGAGAGTGTTGGTGTTAAAGTAAGGAAGGGCATGCTACGATGGTTCGGGCATGTGGAACGAATGGGAGATGAAAGAATGACAAAACAGATATATAACGCGAAAGTGGATGGACGTAGGAGTCGGGGAAGGCCACGA
Source organism: Miltochrista miniata (assembly GCA_933228765.1). Taxonomy (NCBI): domain Eukaryota; kingdom Metazoa; phylum Arthropoda; class Insecta; order Lepidoptera; family Erebidae; genus Miltochrista; species Miltochrista miniata. Next base: position 1,750,382 of record OW121770.1, read on the forward strand.
CACACCTACCACGACCAAATTAATCGTGTGTTAGTCTAAGGTGGTGTCAAGAGCCGTGGGAACCGACGTGCATGCATGAAAAGAAAAATGAAAGTTGAAAAAGCAAGTGAGGTGTGTATGGACCGTGCCGTGTGGCGCTCGGTTCTTTCTGCCTACCCCGCAAGGGAATTGGCGTGAAGATAGTTAGTTAGTTAGTATGTTTTGTGAAAGGAACATTCTGGTCATTATTTCGAGAAAGAGACCTTACTAGCAAAAATGAATAGAAAACTATCAGATGAATGCAAAGTTGATTTTTATTGTATTAATCAAGTGGACACGTACTTAAACATGTAATTGATCTTAATAACTTATTCTACATTATTGACATTAATAACGTATCAGAACTAATGCTACATTACATCCCTAAAATAATAGAAAACAGTTAATGATATTGAAAACAGCCTGAAAACGTAACCTTAAGACTTAAAGAGTCATTTTATAAATGACAATATATTAATGACTAGCGGACGTCACGCGGTTTCACCCGCGTAGTTCCCGTTCCCGTAGGAACAAGGGAATAAAATATAGCCTATGTTCACCGCAAAGACTTTCTCAAATCGGTCCAGTAGTTCTGGAGCCTATTCGTTACAAACAAACAAACAAAAAATCTGAAAAACAAAAAAACATCTATCTTGTTTATAATATTAGTATAGAAGTATAGATAAATAATAGGTAATAATAAATTTCTGTACAAAATTAATGACTAAAAAACGTATACATACTAACTTAACTAAAGAGTGATACCTAACTAAAAACATAAATGTGAATCGTCAGCTAAGTTCAATTTTAGGTATAATGCATCGTTATCGACTTCCTCACAATAAAACTCAATTGTTTAGATGCGAAGGCGAGTAAATAATTATCAGAAAATATACAATTTATAAACACGTAAAAAAAGATTGTTTAAAAATTTCTTCTGTCTTAGTGCTTTTTCATTTTTTTATTAATATTAAACTTGGCTCTCAATTCACATTTATACTTGTGGATATAACATTTTCAATGGGTTTACTATCTCACGATCTGCCTCGAAATCGAGCATTTTTATCACTATGAGAGTATCGTCATCTATAACTGTTGTGTATTTGCGATGAGTGTCACAGCTTTTCTGATTTCGCTTCGGAGACACTGGATCCTGATCATCTGCAGGGTTTTCTAACGAATTCTGCTGCATATAGTTCTGCATCACAAGGCGTCTCGTCAACTTATTAGAAAAGAGCTCTTCTTGAACATGCATTGCTAATATATCAAAAGTATTGATAAATTTTAATCGATTTAACAGACTTTCATAGTTCTGTAAGAAACTTTTCATATCTGTTTTATGAATTTCGCAGAATAAACGAATCATACTACTGACACGAATCATCTCGTCGAGGCAGAGGTCGCGAGGCATTTTAGGGAAATGTATGGGCTCGATTGATACGCCGGATTCAACAATGTCGTAATCTTTAACGCAAGTTTCTACTCGCGAATAGATTTCCACCTGCAATAAAAAAAACTGTTAACTCACAAACAAAGTAAAATAAAATAAATAATGTAAATAAAGGACAATAAAGTGTTCGTTGTAATCAATGTTGTTGATAAAGCTCAATTGAAAATTAGAAAGAACTAGCTGACCCGCGCAACTTCGTTTGCGTGATAAATGAAGAACCGCTCGACCGATTTTGTGCAAACTTCACATAAACCATCGACTAAATAGTCCGAAGAAAGCCTAAACATTTGGTTTGGATAGGTGAGCCCGTTCTTGAGTTATAAAATTACAACGAAAAGTGGCATTGATTTTTATATAATTATGGACGAGTCTCTCAACTAATGAATAGTTCGAGACTTCAAACTGGATGTGAGCGATGAGCGGGGCGACGCGCGACGGGGAAAGCGGCTAGAGCACGAGTACAAGAGAGTAGGCCACTTCGAACGAACGAACCTAGGACGAACGCGACAACGCGACGCGATAAGACGCGACGCGAAAATATCAAATAGACGTTGTTGTGTATGGTGGCCTACGTAGTCGGGCCGAAACGAGACTCGTTCCTATGTATGGGTTGCATCTTACTAATATTATAAATGCGAAAGTTTGTGAGTGTGAATGTTGGTTACTCTTTCACGCTTGAACGGCTGAACGGATCTGGCTGAAATTTAGAACAGGAATACATTATAGTCTGGAATAACACATAAGCTACTTTTTATCCCGGGAATAAGTTCCCACGGGAAGCGGAAATGGGAACATATATTACGCGGGCGAAGCTGCGCGTATCAGCTAGTTATATATCGCACAGCGTCGTGTCGCTGTATGTCGAGTAACGTCGCTCACCTAGGACGCGTAACAAAAGCAACGAGCGCAATTTGCTTGTATGCGAACGAAGTGCCGCCTCACTCTTTTGTACTCTAACCCCGAAATCGCCATATCGCCCCGTTTGCCGCGGACATTCAGTTTGAGGTCTAATACAAATAAACTTGTATACTTACAGAGCCAAAGCAACGGGCTAAATGGTGAATATACAAGCAGATGTGACTTAGATCATCCAGCTTTCCACTGTTGAGCCACACATGGAAGGCACGTCTCATTGTCACGAACAAGAAGTCATGGCTTCGTGCGAGCTCCCACTCTTCATCATAACGTTCCAGAAGTTTCAATATACACTTCGAGATTGGCCTGGAACAGCAATGACATTTTAGACGTCTAACAGCCGGCAATCTAGTCAAGTTGAGGCACGCTAGGGAACGAAATATATCACAAAGAGATGTAATTAGAAGAAAAGAGTATACTGGCACTGCTGATTTGTTTCAGATAGCTTTTCCAGCAGACCGGCGAGAGAAGATGGTTCTTAAGTATGCCTCCTCAACTTATCGCGTACGAGTAGCTACTTAACTATTCTGTTTGGCGTACAAAACTGCTACATGCCGTAACACGCCCAAACTAACTTTTTAATTACGTAAATACATTAAAAAGTAATTGCTAGCCAGTACCTAGACTTATTATATAGATAGTAGATACTCTAGTAATATATTGTTGTACAAAAATCAAGCAAGTAAAGTTAGCATACTATGTAAAGTGAAGTCATTTTAATAGCTGGTAACATCTGACAATTGATCAAAATTCTACAACGCAACCTTGTAACGACGGGCATAAAATATTATATTTTTTCGGTTTGTTAGAACTGCACAATAAAATTGCTTAACTTATTTCAATTACGATTACATATTTATTGTATTCAAGACATATACGAGTAATTCTACGTTTTGCTTTCACTAATAAATTTATGAACTGACAGACGTCAAATATTAATCATTAAAATGACACCACTTTAATTGCTTTTAAAATTGTTGTTTTGTAAATTGGACCATTCGCGAATTGAACTACAAAAGTATCAAATTCTGTAGAATATTGAGACATCTTCCTGTTAGGGTATAAAAGTTACCTTCTAGCAGATTTCTTCAGTTTTGTAGGTTCTGGTAGATCGAAGACCATGGGCGGGATAATTTCTTGATCCAACCTGTTAATAGAACAACAAAATTAACACATTTTGAAACACCTTTCTTGCAAGCAAATACGAGAAGTTGTAATTAGGTTACTTCACATGTAATTAAAACTTCTTTGTAGTAACAATAAAGTAGTTAGCTAATATTTAAGATATAGGTACCAGGTAAATAATTCCGTTAGTCGGCTAATATAATAATTTGTTTTAAATTAATATACCTACTCATTATAAGCTTTAATTCGAAATACGAATTTACTACAGACTATCATGAAATTTTCTATTGTGGTGCACAGATCCTTTATCAAGGATAATTTTAACATACTTTCCCGTTAAACAAGGCGCCTAAGTAAGTATGTATGATAAAAAAATTGAAAATGAGCTGTTGTGTTCAAATTATAAAAATAAATGAGCACATGTTACAGGATTATCCGAAATTTTTAACTAGGGGTGTGTTCCGTAAGCGATTGAATACTTTGGATAAAGTTGGTAAGAAATCGTTGGAATCCGTAGAAATTCTCTATCTACGTTGGAATCCCACTTCCTGCTAATATTATACATGTAAAAGCTCAGGAAAATGTTTGGATGTTTGTTACTCAATCACACTGTTACGGCTGAAAGGATCCGGCAGAAATTTGAACAGAAGTAGATTATAGTGTGGAGCCACACATAGGCTGTTATCCGTCCCCAGCATAAGTTTCGGAAACGGGGACAAGAGCAACGGGCACTAACTTGTAGGGAGTAAAAATAGACTTACTTGTCCACTAACACGTTCATGGCTTCTTCGGCAAATAGGTATCTTGCAGCGACACTCTGTGCTTCGTTCACACCGACAAGTATAAAGATACAAGTCAGCCACAACACACTACACAAAAAATACACAATAGACCTCTACGACCGACAGTGACAAGCAACTGCAACTGAGTGATCACGATGAGCGCTCGGAAACGAATGGCTAATGAACTTCAGTCGCTTCTATTTATACGTTTGAGTTTCGTGCGTAGAGGGCGGGGGTGGCATCCCCGCGCCACTCCTACGCATGGCATTGGGTTCAAACCCCTTTATTTTTCTGATTTTAGTATTTTTGTTGTTACAACAGCAACAGAAATACATCATCTGTGAAAATTCAGCTCTCTAGCTATTACCACAGCCGATAGGTTATAGTAGTTCTCCTTATACTGTGCTATTACAGACAGACAGACGGACTGCGAAGTCTCATGAATAGGGTCCCGTTTTTTCCCTTTTGGATACGGAACCCTATTACGAAGACTTCCCCATCACCCTGTATAAACACATATACAGGGTGTCCCACGGCTATGCCACATGGAGGGAAAGTACCTTCAATATTGTAGATGGCACAATTTACTGAAAGAAGACATTATTTTAATTTAAAAAGCAATTTAACTGCACTCATAGATTTTTAAATAGGTACTTATATGTTTGAGCCGGCAATCGAACCCGCTACACGAGAAAAAATAATTACCCTGTAGCTTTATCATATCTACTGATCGAAAGGCTTCATTATAAGGATTATGTTTTGCTAAGTAACATAATGTCAGAAATAAAAGGAAGACCATGAATTTTAACATTTTTAATACAAAAGACACATACTGTTGAATACAAAGTTGCACTCTTTTGATTATTTTACTCCTTGTCGATCTTTTGATTTTGCTGTGGTGGATATTTATAATAATACGTCTAAGTACTTTTATATAAATAATGGGACAGGGATTTGCCTGATGATTTTTAAAATTGACATATCTTTCAAGTCCGTATCGATTCATTCATTATTCTCATTGTGAAGATAAAACTGACAGACGTCAAATTAATGTTACCTATTAAAATGACGTCACTGTACTACATCTCATAAACCATGGTAGCTAGACAGTTGAAATTATCATGTGTGTGTGTATTTTTGTAGTCATAGCAAGAAATACTATATAAAATTAAGGAGGTTCCTTTTCAAATTATTCTATTCAAGTCACTTTTGGGTCAGTAGCACAATATGAGGTTGAGTACTATGACCCCGTACATGCAAAAAACCGGCCAAGTGCGAGTTGGACTCGCCCGTGAAGGGTTTCGTAGCAGCAAGTAACATAATATAAAAGTTCTTATAGTTCGTTGTAACTTTGATTGATGTTTTAACCCTTCGCAGTGGTAGTGATTTTTCTAACCGAAAATTGTGGTTTATGACGTATTAAAAAAAACTACCAGCTCTATCTCGTTCAAACCAATTTTCGTTGGTAGTTTTTATGGGAATGTACATCATAATATATATTCTTTTAAGATTTATCATTGTCTTAGTTTAGATGTTAGAGGGGGGGGGGGGGGGGATACATTTTTCTACTTTGGAAGTGTCTCTTGCGCAAACTATTCACTTTAGAAAAAAATGATGTTAAAAACCTCAATAGCATTTTTGAAGACCTATCTATAGATACGCCACACGTATGGGTTTGATGAAAAAAAAATGTTTGCGTTTCAGTTCTGAGTATGGGGACCCCCAATGTTTATTGCTTTTTTTTTAGTTTTATAAAAGAATCTTAATGAGGTTCACAGAATACATCTAGTTACCAAGTTTCAATAGCATAGGCTTTATAGTTTAGGAGAAAAGTGACTGTGACACACGGACGGACAGACAGACAGACAGACATGACGAATCTATAAGGGTTCCGTTTTTGCCATTTGGCTACGAAACCCTAAAAAATCAATCTATGGGAGCCCACGTGGTCTAAGCCGCTGTCTTATCTGGTACAAGCTAATAAATATGACGCAGAACTATAAACAGAAAGACAAAAGCCAACCGCTATTCATCCTAACAAAAACAATGCGCACTACCTCGAGTTATTTATTGTCAAATTCACAGTTACGAGTATTGTTAAAGAATCTCAAGGTAGAAAATTCTCGAAACGTCTCGGATAATGAAAAAGCTATCATGAGATAGAGCCTGCAGCCAACCAGGCGTCCGGTCAACGGATTCTTTAGCGTCCCGTTTTTCTCTTTGGTGATGGAATCCTAAAAACAACAGCTGCGTTTATTATTATTGTGTATTGAAGATAAATTTACAGATTTCCTTATTTCTACATCTCTCCGTTTTGGTGGATCGTGGGTACCAGGCCAAATGTGAGTTTCAACTACCTATGTGACGGGCATAGTCTTGAAGCACAGTTTGTCTTTACTATTTGGAATATTTAGAAACGCTGTTTTTTCAAAATAAACCAAGTATTTGGTAATTACAATTTGTCCTTGTTATGAACTTCATTTGTAATATTATGTCTGATTTCTGTGTATGTACCTAATACTTTCTCTGTCCGCACAGGTTACCAAAGACACGGGAACTTTCCCGTGACCGTTACCCGAACCCCCTAAGTGAGGCCACAGTGGTAGCCAAGGAGTCTCCCAGGATTCCTTATCCACAAAAGAATATCCCAACATTCTTGCGAGGGCTTACCCGGGGCCCACGACAGGCAATGGCAGGCACGTGTGGTTTTAGTTTACGACCAAGTAATAGTACATTACTTGGTCGAAGGTTTTAGTCAATAAGATTTCCACACGTAAAAAGAATAATAATACCTACTTATTTATTAATCTTACTAATTACAATAGCATAGTCTTTGTACCATTAATAATTAGTACTCGTAAGACAAATAAAAACAGAGAAGAAAAAGCAATAACCGCGTAAAAGCAATAACGATATAAATCACCGTGTAGGCAACAATGAAAGGACTATCGGCCTCCATGACCGGGGGCCTGAGGACGGTGAGAAGGTGGCTCACCGTCCTTACAGGAGCAGGCCCATGACGGCAGCGTGACGTGAGGAACTCACGAACGCCCCCACTTAGAAGCGGGATCACACCCGAAACCCCCAAAGACGCGGGATAGCACCCGAACCACCCCCCCTGAGCGTGGCCGCATTGGCGGCCGTGGGTCTGTTGGGAGTCCTGGGACATCCTTCCTAGGGCTTACCCGGGGCTCCTAACCATAGGCTGTTGGGCGTTACGTGAGGTTTTTTAGTTGGTAGGAGTCCGGCATAGCATCCATGAGGATTTTCCCTCACGTTAAACAAAAAAAAAAAAAAAAAAAAAAGGCAACAATGAATGCGGTTGTCTTTGCGCGTGTGGGTGTCATTATATTTGTTACTCTTTGACACTCTAACGACTGAACGGATCTGGCTGAAATTTGATAATATAAATTACAAAAGGCTACTTTTTTTCATGAGATGCGAGAATGGGTCAGAATCCCACGAGGATGTAGCCGCGGGCGACAGATATTTTGGGAATAATTTTAAGGCTTATGGGTATGAGGTTTCAAGTGTTCCAAATATGGCATAGTGAAGCCGGGAGGAGCCAACTTTATAATTTAGAACATTTAAAACACTTCTCGTAAACATACACAAGAGGCTAATTACAACTTGTCCCTGTTTGAAGTTCACTTGTAATTAGTGTCTCAAACATTAGTTAATTAAGTAATTACTTAATAACATATTATGTTACTTAATATCGTCTTTAAACCCATAGTAATTAGAAAAGTAACAACGAATATAATTAGTGAAGTAATCGATACTGATCTATACATCAATCTATACATATATGTATAAATATTTAAAAAAATAATAATAAAATGATAGAAAAGTCAAAACTGTACATTGGAAATATCTATATCATCTATTATATAAAAATAAGTCGGGTTTTCCTTCCTGACGCTATAACTTTAGAACGCACGAACCGATTTTCACGGTTTTGCATTCGTTGGAAAGGTCTCGGGCTCCGTGAGGTTTATAGCAAAGAAAATTCAGCAAAATTTCACATACAGCGCCATCGCGGGCGAAGCTGCGGGCATCAGCTAGTCATAAATATAAAAATGAATCGCAAAATGTGTTGGTAAGCGTATAACTTCAGAACGGGTGGACCAATTTCACTAATTATTTTTTTGTTGTGTAAGGTATCGTCAGGAGAAGGTTCTTATGGAAGAAAAAATATTGTATTCCGACGGGAACGAGAACTACGCGGGTGAAACCGCGCGACGTCCGCTAGTTTAAAATAAAAATACTCGCTGGGTGTTCTACATAAGATAGGTACTTAAGCCGAAAATATAGTAAGAATTTATTTTGTCTGTTTGCTTTGCTTTGTCCGGAAGGATCTCGAAAAGTACTCAATATATTTGATTAAAATTTTGCACAAATATTAACTTGGGGTAGGGTCCTTAAATAATTATCACGCTACATATCCTTGGGGCTAAGCAGAGAGCAATCAAATTGGCATTATAACATAATTTTCACGCGTACGAAGTCGCAAGCACCAGCTAGTAAGATAATAAATTCAAGCAAGGAACCACATACTAAACATCATTAGGCAGATTCCTAGGGACATCTTTCCAAGGGATTTCAGGGGCTCCTAACCGTAGACATATGGTAGAGAACGGTGGTTTTTATTCGGTAAGAGTCCGGCAAAGCATGCATGAGGGGTACCCCCTGCAGTGGTAGCCGTAGGTCTGTTGGGAGTCCTGGGACATCCTTCTGAGGGCTTACCCGGGGCTCCCAACCGTAGGCTGTTGGGCGTTACGCAAGGTTTTTTAGTCGGTAGAAGTCCGGCATAGCATCCATGAAGGAATTTCTCTCACGTTAAAAAAAGCATGGATTATACCTACTCACGTTGAAAAAAAGGCATCACCAGGTAGGTACTTACCTAAGTATTACAAACAAACTACAAGAATGTTCATTGTTATGGATTAGGTATTACTTTATAATTCACTAAAACACTGCTTCAAAAGTTTTTTGCAGCAATAATATATTTTTATCAGCACGTTGCTTTGCAAAAAATCTGCTGTCTATACTATTGCTATTGTAAAAGCTAAGTGGTCATGTCTGTACAATGGTAATAATATTTAAACAATAAAAGTCGAGTTTTGTTTTATTAAAGATACCCTTTGAAACCCCCCATACTGAATAGAAATAATACATTTTTTTGGAGTTCTTGTCTTTTAATCTAATCGTCTTTAAGTCTCTTTGTTCTCAAACAAAGACTAACGGATTATGACTCGAGTTTTTCTTTTACTATAAAGTTTTTGGTCAGACTTAAGGTGAAGTGGGACTCAAAATACATATTTTGACATATTTCGAACCAATTTTGCAATGGTGTTACCAAGGATTTCACAATTTTTTAAATGGATAATTATTATCAGGTATATTGACTAGGGTTGTCAGCTCTTCAAAACACGATTGAGTAAATTCGGCTCGATAGAAATTTATCCCAAAGTTGCCTCGAATCTGTAAATTTACCCGTGACCGCCTTGACTATAACCAATTTTATTCAGTAGTTATATAATGTACCACACTATTTTTTTTATTTCCATGTCCCTAATAAGTTACCTCGGGGCCCTATGCTATTATTTATTTATTAAAATCATATTGTTTGAAAATAAAATACGTTTTGTTGAGCGGGAGTGCATTTTGCCGCTATCAGCCACCTCACAGCGCCCGCTCAGTCTAAGGATGTTCGATCCAGGTGCTTTGTATCGATTTTCTGGATCGTAATGGATCGCAATGCATTGTATCGATCCAAGTATCGATACTCTTTATTCAATATGATTTTTTGGATCGATCCGGTATCGTATCAAAATTTTAAAAGGCCTTCAAAAAAAAAGGTGGAAAGCATAAGGGGAAAGCTTCACAGTAGCCGACGAAATTCAGATTTTCGTAAGTTTTTTTGCAATTTGCCGGTAATTGTCAGGCTGTACATTGAAGAAAATATGATTCACGCTTGTAATAGGTATTTAGTTACAGAATTATAATCATTAATATCATCAATACAACCCTCATAGTGCATACAACTGGATTGAATGACTTTTTCATTAAATAGACAATCAATACAGTTATATTTATACTTTGAGGGCCGCCAGAGAAGAGAAAAATTAATGTTAGTGTAATTGGAATTTGCATAGTAAAACATAATTTGTCAGTATTAATATTATTCATAAATATTATGATTAATAATAATCTTTTTTAGAATTTAATAGTGTACAACTTGGGTTGATTTTTCGATCCGATACTCACTATTCACGTATCGATCCACTAACGTATCGAAAGCCATTGTATCGATACAAAAATCGAATGGATCGTATTTCTTTGTATCGATCCACTCAAGTATCGGATCGGATCGAACATCCCTAGCTCAGTCAGCCGACAGGCTTCGTTGAGGACACCCGTATACAACTTTGTCGCGCCCGCTGACGTAATTCGCTGCCGTAGTAACGAAAATGGGTAATAAAAAAAACAAAAAATGAAGTATTCAAGACTTAAGCTCAAGAGCGTAAAAATATCGCATCTGTTTGGGTAAATTTCTTTGGTGTATTATATAAGTTATAGTAACGTTTTCATGCTGTCCAATACAAAGTCCGCCTGATGCCACATAATAGATAAGTCCAGAAGATTCACCTATAAATGCGCTCATGTACTTATGTGACGCCCTGACCGAGCTTATAACATGTACATTATTTATATTAATATTTAAGTAAAATCAATGTTATTACGAGTATAATACTAATGACTGATGAATCAGTGGGCCAATTCTCCTAAATTTACAATATAACAGTAGGTATAAACCTTATTTGAGTCTATAATAAATTAAAACTCAAAAAATTACGTATTGCGTATTGTTGATATACTGGTAGTCTTACTTTACTACTAGTACGTCTTAGTTGATGTAGATAGGTATTGAATTTGAAAGTTGTAATTATGAGTTTGAATTTTAACCAACAGTGAACTCAAAATAAACAGCTTACAACCCGATACACTCAATACAACCCTAACTTTGTTTTTAAGCTATAATGTAAAACAGTAATACAATGTTCAATGGATAGTGGTACCTATATGTTAAGCGCTAGAAGATGATTTTGTGAATATTTGTTACTGAAAAACGGGGCCAACGGCTCAGAAGCACGGAAAAGCAAAATATTCAGAAGTGCCTGATGATTTAATATAATTTACGAATTATTTAATTATGATATAATTGAAGTCTGTGAAGATGTTTGGCTGTAATTGGTGGCCTATTATAATTATTTTATGCTTTTCCAGACTGCAATATATTCCTGGATATATTATACATAATTTAGAAAATAGCATAAAGGCTATTTTATCCCTGGATATGATCCAATGGTAGGTGGGAACGTGAACAGAATTCTACACAGCTGAAGCTGCGGGCAAGAGCTATGCGAAATGAAACGTAGAATGTTTAATTTGGGTAATGGTAATAGTTTGGACAGGACTAAAGCCTTGTCTAGTCTAAATAACTAGTATCGAAATTTATTCCTTAACGCCCAACAGCCTACGGTTGGGAGCCCCGGGTAAGCCCTCGGAAGGATGTCCCAGGACTCCCAACAGACCTACGGCTACCACTGCAGGGGGTACCCCTCATGCATGCTTTGCCGGACTCTTACCGAATAAAAACCACCGTTCTCTACCATATGTCTACGGTTAGGAGCCCCTGAAATCCCTTGGAAAGATGTCCCTAGGAATCTGCCTAATGATGTTTAGTATGTGGTTCCTTGCTTGAATTTATTATCTTACTAGCTGGTGCCTGCGACTTCGTACGCGTGAAAATTATGTTATAATGCCAATTTGATTGCTCTCTGCTTAGCCCCAAGGATATGTAGCGTGATAATTATTTAAGGACCCTACCCCAAGTTAATATTTGTGCAAAATTTTAATCAAATATATTGAGTACTTTTCGAGATCCTTCCGGACAAAGCAAAGCAAACAGACAAAATAAATTCTTACTATATTTTCGGCTTAAGTACCTATCTTATGTAGAACACCCAGCGAGTATTTTTATTTTAAACTAGCGGACGTCACGCGGTTTCACCCGCGTAGTTCTCGTTCCCGTCGGAATACAATATTTTTTCTTCCATAAGAACCTTCTCCTGACGATACCTTACACAACAAAAAAATAATTAGTGAAATTGGTCCACCCGTTCTGAAGTTATACGCTTACCAACACATTTTGCGATTCATTTTTATATTTATGACTAGCTGATGCCCGCAGCTTCGCCCGCGATGGCGCTGTATGTGAAATTTTGCTGAATTTTCTTTGCTATAAACCTCACGGAGCCCGAGACCTTTCCAACGAATGCAAAACCGTGAAAATCGGTTCGTGCGTTCTAAAGTTATAGCGTCAGGAAAGAAAACCCGACTTATTTTTATATAATAGATGATATAGATATTTCCAATGTACAGTTTTGACTTTTCTATCATTTTATTATTATTTTTTTAAATATTTATACATATATGTATAGATTGATGTATAGTTCAGTATCGATTACTTCACTAATTATATTCGTTGTTACTTTTCTAATTACTATGGGTTTAAAGACGATATTAAGTAACATAATATGTTATTAAGTAATTACTTAATTAACTAATGTTTGAGACACTAATTACAAGTGAACTTCAAACAGGGACAAGTTGTAATTAGCCTCTTGTGTATGTTTACGAGAAGTGTTTTAAATGTTCTAAATTATGAAGATGGCTCCTCCCGGCTTCACTATGCCATATTTGGAACACTTGAAACCTCATACCCATGAGCCTTAAAATTATTCCCAAAATATCTGTCGCCCGCGGCTACATCCTCGTGGGATTCTGACCCATTCTCGCATCTCATGAAAAAAAGTAGCCTTTTGTAATTTATATTATCAAATTTCAGCCAGATCCGTTCAGCCGTTAGAGTGTCAAAGAGTAACAAATATAATGACACCCACACGCGCAAAGACAATCGCATTCATTGTTGCCTACACGGTGATTTATATCGTTATTGCTTTTTCTTCTCTGTTTTTATTTGTCTTACGAGTACTAATTATTAATGGTACAAAGACTATGCTATTGTAATTAGTAAGATTAATAAATAAGTAGGTATTATTATTCTTTTTACGTGTGGAAATCTTATTGACTAAAACCTTCGACCAAGTAATGTACTATTACTTGGTCGTAAACTAAAACCACACGTACCTGCCATTGCCTGTCGTGGGCCCCGGGTAAGCCCTCGCAAGAATGTTGGGATATTCTTTTGTGGATAAGGAATCCTGGGAGACTCCTTGGCTACCACTGTGGCCTCACTTAGGGGGTTCGGGTAACGGTCACGGGAAAGTTCCCGTGTCTTTGGTAACCTGTGCGGACAGAGAAAGTATTAGGTACATACACAGAAATCAGACATAATATTACAAATGAAGTTCATAACAAGGACAAATTGTAATTACCAAATACTTGGTTTATTTTGAAAAAACAGCGTTTCTAAATATTCCAAATAGTAAAGACAAACTGTGCTTCAAGACTATGCCCGTCACATAGGTAGTTGAAACTCACATTTGGCCTGGTACCCACGATCCACCAAAACGGAGAGATGTAGAAATAAGGAAATCTGTAAATTTATCTTCAATACACAATAATAATAAACGCAGCTGTTGTTTTTAGGATTCCATCACCAAAGAGAAAAACGGGACGCTAAAGACTCCGTTGACCGGACGCCTGGTTGGCTGCAGGCTCTATCTCATGATAGCTTTTTCATTATCCGAGACGTTTCGAGAATTTTCTACCTTGAGATTCTTTAACAATACTCGTAACTGTGAATTTGACAATAAATAACTCGAGGTAGTGCGCATTGTTTTTGTTAGGATGAATAGCGGTTGGCTTTTGTCTTTCTGTTTATAGTTCTGCGTCATATTTATTAGCTTGTACCAGATAAGACAGCGGCTTAGACCACGTGGGCTCCCATAGATTGATTTTTTAGGGTTTCGTAGCCAAATGGCAAAAACGGAACCCTTATAGATTCGTCATGTCTGTCTGTCTGTCTGTCCGTCCGTGTGTCACAGTCACTTTTCTCCTAAACTATAAAGCCTATGCTATTGAAACTTGGTAACTAGATGTATTCTGTGAACCTCATTAAGATTCTTTTATAAAACTAAAAAAAAAGCAATAAACATTGGGGGTCCCCATACTCGGAACTGAAACGCAAACATTTTTTTTTCATCAAACCCATACGTGTGGCGTATCTATAGATAGGTCTTCAAAAATGCTATTGAGGTTTTTAACATCATTTTTTTCTAAAGTGAATAGTTTGCGCAAGAGACACTTCCAAAGTAGAAAAATGTATCCCCCCCCCCCCCCCTCTAACATCTAAACTAAGACAATGATAAATCTTAAAAGAATATATATTATGATGTACATTCCCATAAAAACTACCAACGAAAATTGGTTTGAACGAGATAGAGCTGGTAGTTTTTTTTAATACGTCATAAACCACAATTTTCGGTTAGAAAAATCACTACCACTGCGAAGGGTTAAAACATCAATCAAAGTTACAACGAACTATAAGAACTTTTATATTATGTTACTTGCTGCTACGAAACCCTTCACGGGCGAGTCCAACTCGCACTTGGCCGGTTTTTTGCATGTACGGGGTCATAGTACTCAACCTCATCTTGTGCTACTGACCCAAAAGTGACTTGAATAGAATAATTTGAAAAGGAACCTCCTTAATTTTATATAGTATTTCTTGCTATGACTACAAAAATACACACACACATGATAATTTCAACTGTCTAGCTACCATGGTTTATGAGATGTAGTACAGTGACGTCATTTTAATAGGTAACATTAATTTGACGTCTGTCAGTTTTATCTTCACAATGAGAATAATGAATGAATCGATACGGACTTGAAAGATATGTCAATTTTAAAAATCATCAGGCAAATCCCTGTCCCATTATTTATATAAAAGTACTTAGACGTATTATTATAAATATCCACCACAGCAAAATCAAAAGATCGACAAGGAGTAAAATAATCAAAAGAGTGCAACTTTGTATTCAACAGTATGTGACTTTTGTATTAAAAATGTTAAAATTCATGGTCTTCCTTTTATTTCTGACATTATGTTACTTAGCAAAAAATAATCCTTATAATGAAAAAAATAATAATATTATATTTGTGTGAGATGTCCGTGAATATTTATTTATTTTATTTATTTATTTAATGAAGCCTTTCGATCAGTAGATATGATAAAGCTACAGGGTAATTATTTTTTCTCGTGTAGCGGGTTCGATTGCCGGCTCAAACATATAAGTACCTATTTAAAAATCTATGAGTGCAGTTAAATTGCTTTTTAAATTAAAATAATGTCTTCTTTCAGTAAATTGTGCCATCTACAATATTGAAGGTACTTTCCCTCCATGTGGCATAGCCGTGGGACACCCTGTATATGTGTTTATACAGGCTGATGGGGAAGTCTTCGTAATAGGGTTCCGTATCCAAAAGGGAAAAAACGGGACCCTATTCATGAGACTTCGCAGTCCGTCTGTCTGTCTGTAATAGCACAGTATAAGGAGAACTGCTATTAATCTATCGGCTGTGGTAATAGCTAGAGAGCTGAATTTTCACAGATGATGTATTTCTGTTGCTGTTGTAACAACAAAAATACTAAAATCAGAAAAATAAAGGGGTTTGAACCCAATGCCATGCGTAGGAGTGGCGCGGGGATGCCACCCCCGCCCTCTACGCACGAAACTCAAACGTATAAATAGAAGCGACTGAAGTTCATTAGCCATTCACTCTCTCTCGTACTGTCGCACTGTGCTGACGCAACGCTGCTCGCACCGTTCACCGCGCCGTACGATCGACTGCCACAAAACCTGTTTGTATTCAACCTCGGTTGAATACAAAACCAACATCAAGGAGTGACTTTTTCACTTTTGCCGGCGTGGTGGTTGCCTCCGTCGTGTAGGAGGGGTCGGTCTGGCACCAGCGCCAAGCCCCGACCCTGACTGCGCGGCGTAGGCGGTCGCCACCACGCAAGGCTCCAAAAAGTCACCTCCCCACCTACCATCACTATGGAGTCGCAAACTCCATCGCGAGGGCACATCGCGCGCGATATGTGCCCGCCCGCGACGCCACCTGCGCCCCGCAAGGCGCCGCACCGCGACACTCCGCCAACGCTGGCGTCGAGTTCGCGTGCCGCGCCCACGGTCCGGGAGGCGCTGGCCGCACCAGAACCATCTACACCATCGCGAGGGCGCATCGCGCGCGACATGTGCCCGCCCGCGACGCCACCTGCGCCCCGCAAGGCGCACCATCGCGAAACTCCGCCAACGCCGGCGTCGAGCACGCGTATCGCGCCAAAAGACCGGGAGGCACAGGACGCCCTGTACTCCCCTGCACCATCAATGCGGTCTTTTTTAGCGTCGGACGTCGAATTCTCCTCGGCTGAGTCCGGGTCGCAGGGGAGACCGTTGCCCGCGTCTAAGAAACAGACTCCGTCGCCAAGAACGCGCAACCAGGAGACCGCCCACTTTTTCGCCCGCAACCAGAAAACCCTGGAGAGGACGATGTCTCTGGAGGCCTTACCGGCCCCCAGGGTCCAAAGAAGACCCAGAAGCCCCGACGACGTAGCCCCGGAAACCTCCGAAAAAAGGCTCCGTGCAACCGCGCCTTCGCAAGCACCCCTGTCGCAACGCGATCCGCGGCTAAATCGGCCTGCTGCATCGCCAACGACCACTTCAGAGGTCCTGCTAGCCCAGTTGTCGTACGCCCATGCGGTGGCCTCAACATCAGGAGCCACCACAACAACTGCAACAGCCCCCAGAGCTACCACCATCGCTGCGCCTGCAATCCCCACTCCCAGAGTGTCCGAACAAGCAGCGACCGGCAACGCGCCTAAAAACCGCTACCCGCCGCTCATAGTGGAGTACCTACCAGACTGGGCGCTCCATATGAAGAAGCTTAAGGCAGTACTGGGCCGCGCGGCCAACGCTCGACCCTTTGGGAAGGGCATCCGATTTTCTCCGCAGGGGGAGGAAGAATACAGGACGATACAGAGATATCTCACAAACCTCGAAAAGACCGAGAAAATTTCATGGTTTTCATACTCCCCCCCTGCGGAGAGAAACCTGAAAGTGGCAATAAGGGGGTTACCAAGTAACGCCACCCCGGAAGAGGTGGAGGGAGAACTCCGCGAACTAGGCTTCGAGCCTGAGTTCGTTCGGAGCATCACGGCACGCAGCGGCAGGCCGGGATGCATTCTCCTCGCCATCCTCAAGAGGACGCCCACAACAACTCCCGGGATCTACGAAATCACAGAGATGCTCGGTATCCCGGGAGTGAAAATAAAAGCCTGGCGGGGTAAAAAGAGGCCCGCTCAATGCCATCGGTGCCAGAAATTCCGGCACAGTAGCCACCATTGCCACCGACCGATGGCCTGCGTGCGTTGCGGAGAGGGACACTCAGCCAGCGAGTGCCCGCGTCCTCGCGAGGAACCGGCGACGTGCGCAAACTGCGGGGGGGAACACCCCGCAAATCATCAAAACTGCCCCGTTTTTAAAAAGGAGGTCCGGAATAAGAAGGCCGGCACCGTCGCCATCACAGGCGAGACACGCCCAGCCCCTGTTCAAGCCCAACCCACCGGCGAGGCCGCTCAGGGCGCCTCTCTAATGGCGGCAGCCAACGCGCCCACAGCAAGGGGAACTGCTACCCCTTCTGCAAGAGGGCGAAAGAAGCGCAGGAGGGGCAGGAGAGGCCCACGCGCTCAACAAAAAGCCACCGAGACACCAGTGTCACCACAGGACGGCCTTACCCGCGAGGGCAAACCCGTCCCTCAACCAGTCGCCGCCCCCGCACCCCGGGGAGGAAGGGCGAAGGAAACCAAGGACGTAGTCAGCTCGCAGGCGAAATCGTCTACGGCAGGAAAACCGGCCGACAAGGGCATCAACCCTACACTCACGGCCGCTATTAAGATACTATACGCTATAATAGCGGCCCTTCAAGAAGGAGTTAGTTCCGAGGCGATAGCCCAGATCGCCTTGAAGGGTGTATTAGACATGATGTCCCATTCCAATGGACTGTGACGGGTTAAGATTACTCCACTGGAATGCCCGCGGCCTTAAGGGTAAGGCCGCCCTACTCCGCCCCTTACTGCAGGCCCACAGGATCGACGTGGCGCTAATCAGCGAAACGCACCTGGGGCCCGCAGATAAGTTAAACTTCCCGGGCTTTATAATATACAGGAGAGACGAGCGCAGCATACAGTCCGGGCACCCGATCGCCTTCAGAGGGCTGGCGATATTGATTCGACGAAGGATCGTACACCAGCCGCTTTCAACACCAGACACTACCACCGTCTACACGCTGGGTGTGGAGCTGCATATAGGAGGGACCCATTTGCAGTTGTACGCCGCGTACAAGCCACCCGGCAACATCATCGACGTGGCCGACATCTCTTCCATAATGCAAGCCCCGGCCCCCGTGCTCGTAGCCGGGGACCTCAACTGCAAGCACCCAGCGTGGAACTCCGCCGTGACGAACCCGGCTGGTGTCCGACTACTCGCCGACGCCGAGACCCGGGGATACTCTGTTTCGGGGCCCGAGGTACCAACCCGGTACCCGGACGGCCTGATCGGGGACCCCGACGTACTCGACATCATCGTATACAACAGCCCTCTGGAGAACTTGGTCACACAACAGGTCTTGGACGATCACCTCTCACCTCTGATCACCAACCTGTTGTTGTGACACTCAACGAACAGCCCGCACGCGCCGTCCCTCCGGCGCCACGCCCCAAACCGGACTGGGCCCGGTTTGAGGAAATTATAGATGCCACCACGCCCACTGGTCCCGTCAACGACGCAGCCGACGTGGAAGCCCTCGCAGCGAGCCTCTCCGCGTGCATCCGCGACGCTCTTGACGCGGCCAAAACCATCCATCACACCCAGTTGCAACAACCACGACTGCCAGTGTACATCCTCAACATGATGGCCGCCAAGAAACGTCTGCGAAGGCAGTGGCAGAGGACTCGCTGCCCCACTACAAAGACCGAACTTAACCGACTCGCGGAGAGGGTTAGGTTCGAAATTCAGACCCACCAAGCCGAGAGCTGGGAGAACTATATAGACTCCGTTGCCAACGATTGGCCGTCGATACACAAACTGTGCCGGCGGCTAACAAACACCCCAGCTCCGGTACGGCCCCTCCTACACGAGGACGGAACGCCCCGCTACCGTGCAGCAGACCGAGCGGATATCCTGGCCCGCCATCTGGAGCGTCAGTTCACACCGAACCCCACAGAAGAACATGAACACGTGGCAGCTGTTGAAGAACATCTTCGAGATTACTTTGCGCAGCCGATAGTCCCGGAAGAGCATCCCATCTTTTTCTCGCCCGGTATGGTGCGGCGTGTCATTCGCCGAGCCAAGAAAAGGAAGGCCCCGGGAGTGGACGGGATCCCAAACTCCGCCCTCCACCATCTACCGCATCGCGCTACAGCCGCCCTTGCCCGTTTATTTACGGGCATCGTGCGCACGGGGTCCTTCCCGTCCACTTGGAAAGAAGGGCGCGTGATCATGCTGCCCAAACCGGGAAAGAACATTCTCAAACCAGAGAGCTATCGGCCCATCACACTGCTGCCAACAATCTCGAAGGTGTTCGAACAGCTGCTACTCAAGCACATCACACCTCACCTGCCTCCGAGACCAGAACAGTTCGGGTTTCGGTCTGAACATAGCACGACGCTCCAGCTGTCGAGGGTACTGCACGGCGTTACCGCAGCGCGTAATAAACGCGAGCACGCCGTCGCAGTATTCCTCGACATAGAAAAGGCGTTTGACCGCGTTTGGCACGCCGGTCTGCTGTACAAGTTAGCGACCTCACCCTTACCCCGACGGACCGTCCGGGTCGTTGCGGCGTTTCTGCGAGACCGGACCTTCAGAGTGGCCGTGGAAGACGCCACCTCACCGCTCTACACCATCCGAGCTGGTGTTCCACAAGGGAGCTGTTTATCGCCTGTTTTGTACTCACGTTACACCGACGATATCCCCACAGACGCCGGGACGGAACTAGCGCTGTACGCGGACGACGCGGCGTACATAGCGACTAGCCTCAACGCTAAACACGCCGCGTCGAAATTGCAACGCAGCCTGGACCTCCTCCCTCACTGGCTGGCGCAGTGGCGACTGTCGGTGAACGTGGGGAAGACGCAGGCGATCACCTTCTCCGGAAGTAGGAAGCTTCCACCGCCACTCCTATACCAGATGCAGCCCATCGCCTGGACACATACCGTGACCTACCTGGGGGTCACGCTTGACCGGCGATTGACCATGCAAAAGCACGTAAGCAACGTGGTCGCGAAAGCGCGCGTCAGACGCGCGCTCCTCCGTCCAGTGCTCTCCTCCAACCTACCACCTCGCGTCAAGCTGGCGGTGTACAAGCTGTACATCCGCTCGCAGCTGACGTACGCCGCCCCAGCTTGGTACGCCCTCACGAGCGAGTCGAGCCGGCGCCTACTTAGCACCCAGCAATCTGCCGCCCTCAGACGGGTGGTAAACGCTCCTCGCTACGTGAGGAACGACGTCATTCAACGCGACCTACGTGTGGAGAGCCTGGACAAATTCATCAGGCGCCTAGCAGCGAAGATGTTCGAGCGTGCCGATGTGTCAGCGTGGACTCACATCCGCGGACTGGCCCCATGGCACGCTCGCCCACCTGACCGCCACCTACTGCCCCGCGACCTCGTTGCGGACGTGCCCAGGACTGCATGAAGAAATCAACCCAGAAAACTGCAACTCAATCTGGCACCAAACTAGGGAGATAGAGGCCTGTGTCCTTGTTTACTCCCTAGTTTGTCGCACTACCGGACGACGATCTGCAAGCGCCCCGCTGTATTATCTGATAAAGACAACGCAGCCCCGCCTCGGCGATGCGGCCACGCCCACCGAGCGCTGCATGCATGCAGTAAACTCAGTCTGCGGGCGGTCGCCGCGCCGTGCGCGCACGCCGCGCGCCCCGCCACCGACACCGCGCAGCGGGCTCGCCGCGCTCCGCAAAGCGAGTCCATACCTAGCCGATTTGCGGAGCGGACGACCCCAACCACACATCATCCGCCCGTTGCGACCGACATGCGTGGATACTCCCCGCGATATCCGCGTTATGTGGAAGCACGGACGGATGATGCTACTACCGGAATGACACCGGGCCGTCGCCACAGCCGCCGCTCCTTGTCGCTGGACGCCCTCAGCTGGGCCTTGACCGGGAAACCGGACATCTCACCTGGCTGGGGCGACCGCCGGAGCGGCGTGAGGACGACGGTCCCGACCTACACCAGACGCGAACGGAAGACAGCAGTCTTCCACCCCCAGGACCCTCCCTTATTTAAGGGAGGAGATGATATCCTCGTGGAAGAGGCCAAGGCCTATGTCACGATTCCACGCACCCCTAGGGGTGTAGTGAAGAGAAACGTCCATTAGCCATTCGTTTCCGAGCGCTCATCGTGATCACTCAGTTGCAGTTGCTTGTCACTGTCGGTCGTAGAGGTCTATTGTGTATTTTTTGTGTAGTGTGTTGTGGCTGACTTGTATCTTTATACTTGTCGGTGTGAACGAAGCACAGAGTGTCGCTGCAAGATACCTATTTGCCGAAGAAGCCATGAACGTGTTAGTGGACAAGTAAGTCTATTTTTACTCCCTACAAGTTAGTGCCCGTTGCTCTTGTCCCCGTTTCCGAATGCTGGGGACGGATAACAGCCTATGTGTGGCTCCACACTATAATCTACTTCTGTTCAAATTTCTGCCGGATCCTTTCAGCCGTAACAGTGTGATTGAGTAACAAACATCCAAACATTTTCCTGAGCTTTTACATGTATAATATTAGCAGGAAGTGGGATTCCAACGTAGATAGAGAATTTCTACGGATTCCAACGATTTCTTACCAACTTTATCCAAAGTATTCAATCGCTTACGGAACACACCCCTAGTTAAAAATTTCGGATAATCCTGTAACATGTGCTCATTTATTTTTATAATTTGAACACAACAGCTCATTTTCAATTTTTTTATCATACATACTTACTTAGGCGCCTTGTTTAACGGGAAAGTATGTTAAAATTATCCTTGATAAAGGATCTGTGCACCACAATAGAAAATTTCATGATAGTCTCTAGTAAATTCGTATTTCGAATTAAAGCTTATAATGAGTAGGTATATTAATTTAAAACAAATTATTATATTAGCCGACTAACGGAATTATTTACCTGGTACCTATATCTTAAATATTAGCTAACTACTTTATTGTTACTACAAAGAAGTTTTAATTACATGTGAAGTAACCTAATTACAACTTCTCGTATTTGCTTGCAAGAAAGGTGTTTCAAAATGTGTTAATTTTGTTGTTCTATTAACAGGTTGGATCAAGAAATTATCCCGCCCATGGTCTTCGATCTACCAGAACCTACAAAACTGAAGAAATCAGCTAGAAGGTAACTTTTATACCCTAACAGGAAGATGTCTCAATATTCTACAGAATTTGATACTTTTGTAGTTCAATTCGCGAATGGTCCAATTTACAAAACAACAATTTTAAAAGCAATTTAAGTGGTGTCATTTTAATGATTAATATATGACGTCTGTCAGTTCATAAATTTATTAGTGAAAGCAAAACGTAGAATTACTCGTATATGTCTTGAATACAATAAATATGTAATCGTAATTGAAATAAGTTAAGCAATTTTATTGTGCAGTTCTAACAAACCGAAAAAATATAATATTTTATGCCCGTCGTTACAAGGTTGCGTTGTAGAATTTTGATCAATTGTCAGATGTTACCAGCTATTAAAATGACTTCACTTTACATAGTATGCTAACTTTACTTGCTTGATTTTTGTACAACAATATATTACTAGAGTATCTACTATCTATATAATAAGTCTAGGTACTGGCTAGCAATTACTTTTTAATGTATTTACGTAATTAAAAAGTTAGTTTGGGCGTGTTACGGCATGTAGCAGTTTTGTACGCCAAACACAGAATAGTTAAGTAGCTACTCGTACGCGATAAGTTGAGGAGGCATACTTAAGAACCATCTTCTCTCGCCGGTCTGCTGGAAAAGCTATCTGATACAAATCAGCAGTGCCAGTATACTCTTTTCTTCTAATTACATCTCTTTGTGATATATTTCGTTCCCTAGCGTGCCTCAACTTGACTAGATTGCCGGCTGTTAGACGTCTAAAATGTCATTGCTGTTCCAGGCCAATCTCGAAGTGTATATTGAAACTTCTGGAACGTTATGATGAAGAGTGGGAGCTCGCACGAAGCCATGACTTCTTGTTCGTGACAATGAGACGTGCCTTCCATGTGTGGCTCAACAGTGGAAAGCTGGATGATCTAAGTCACATCTGCTTGTATATTCACCATTTAGCCCGTTGCTTTGGCTCTGTAAGTATACAAGTTTATTTGTATTAGACCTCAAACTGAATGTCCGCGGCAAACGGGGCGATATGGCGATTTCGGGGTTAGAGTACAAAAGAGTGAGGCGGCACTTCGTTCGCATACAAGCAAATTGCGCTCGTTGCTTTTGTTACGCGTCCTAGGTGAGCGACGTTACTCGACATACAGCGACACGACGCTGTGCGATATATAACTAGCTGATACGCGCAGCTTCGCCCGCGTAATATATGTTCCCATTTCCGCTTCCCGTGGGAACTTATTCCCGGGATAAAAAGTAGCTTATGTGTTATTCCAGACTATAATGTATTCCTGTTCTAAATTTCAGCCAGATCCGTTCAGCCGTTCAAGCGTGAAAGAGTAACCAACATTCACACTCACAAACTTTCGCATTTATAATATTAGTAAGATGCAACCCATACATAAGAACGAGTCTCGTTTCGGCCCGACTACGTAGGCCACCATACACAACAACGTCTATTTGATATTTTCGCGTCGCGTCGCGTTGTCGCGTTCGTCCTAGGTTCGTTCGTTCGAAGTGGCCTACTCTCTTGTACTCGTGCTCTAGCCGCTTTCCCCGTCGCGCGTCGCCCCGCTCATCGCTCACATCCAGTTTGAAGTCTCGAACTATTCATTAGTTGAGAGACTCGTCCATAATTATATCTATATCTATATCTATATCTATATAATTATATAAAAATCAATGCCACTTTTCGTTGTAATTTTATAACTCAAGAACGGGCTCACCTATCCAAACCAAATGTTTAGGCTTTCTTCGGACTATTTAGTCGATGGTTTATGTGAAGTTTGCACAAAATCGGTCGAGCGGTTCTTCATTTATCACGCAAACGAAGTTGCGCGGGTCAGCTAGTTCTTTCTAATTTTCAATTGAGCTTTATCAACAACATTGATTACAACGAACACTTTATTGTCCTTTATTTACATTATTTATTTTATTTTACTTTGTTTGTGAGTTAACAGTTTTTTTTATTGCAGGTGGAAATCTATTCGCGAGTAGAAACTTGCGTTAAAGATTACGACATTGTTGAATCCGGCGTATCAATCGAGCCCATACATTTCCCTAAAATGCCTCGCGACCTCTGCCTCGACGAGATGATTCGTGTCAGTAATATGATTCGTTTATTCTGCGAAATTCATAAAACAGATATGAAAAGTTTCTTACAGAACTATGAAAGTCTGTTAAATCGATTAAAATTTATCAATACTTTTGATATATTAGCAATGCATGTTCAAGAAGAGCTCTTTTCTAATAAGTTGACGAGACGCCTTGTGATGCAGAACTATATGCAGCAGAATTCGTTAGAAAACCCTGCAGATGATCAGGATCCAGTGTCTCCGAAGCGAAATCAGAAAAGCTGTGACACTCATCGCAAATACACAACAGTTATAGATGACGATACTCTCATAGTGATAAAAATGCTCGATTTCGAGGCAGATCGTAAGATAGTAAACCCATTGAAAATGTTATATCCACAAGTATAAATGTGAATTGAGAGCCAAGTTTAATATTAATAAAAAAATGAAAAAGCACTAAGACAGAAGAAATTTTTAAACAATCTTTTTTTACGTGTTTATAAATTGTATATTTTCTGATAATTATTAACTCGCCTTCGCATCTAAACAATTGAGTTTTATTGTGAGGAAGTCGATAACGATGCATTATACCTAAAATTGAACTTAGCTGACGATTCACATTTATGTTTTTAGTTAGGTATCACTCTTTAGTTAAGTTAGTATGTAAAAGTTTTTTAGTCATTAATTTTGTACAGAAATTTATTATTACCTATTATTTATCTATACTTCTATACTAATATTAAAAAGAAGAAAGATGTTTTTTTGTTTTTTAGATTTTTTGTTTGTTTGTTTGTAACGAATAGGCTCCAGAACTACTGGACCGATTTGAGAAAGTCTTTGCGGTGAACATAGGCTATATTTTATTCCCTTGTTCCTACGGGAACGGGAACTATGCGGGTGAAACCGCGTGACGTCCGCTAGTCATTAATATATTGTCATTTATAAAATGACTCTTTAAGTCTTAAGGTTACGTTTTCAGGCTGTTTTCAATATCATTAACTGTTTTCTATTATTTTAGGGATGTAATGTAGCATTAGTTCTGATACGTTATTAATGTCAATAATGTAGAATAAGTTATTAAGATCAATTACATGTTTAAGTACGTGTCCACTTGATTAATACAATAAAAAATCAACTTTGCATTCATCTGATAGTTTTCTATTCATTTTTGCTAGTAAGGTCTCTTTCTCGAAATAATGACCAGAATGTTCCTTTCACAAAACATACTAACTAACTAACTATCTTCACGCCAAATCCCTTGCGGGGTAGGCAGAAAGAACCGAGCGCCACACGGCACGGTCCATACACACCTCACTTGCTTTTTCATGCACGTCGGTTCACACGGCTCTTGACACCACCTTAGACTAACACACGATTAATTTGGTCGTGGTAGGTGTGTCGTGGCCTTCCCCGACTCCTACGTCCATCCACTTTCGCGTTATATATCTGTTTTGTCATTCTTTCATCTCCCATTCGTTCCACATGCCCGAACCATCGTAGCATGCCCTTCCTTACTTTAACACCAACACTCTCTTTCAGATCAACTCTCTTTCTTACATCTTCATTCCGAACGCGATCTGCGAGCGTACTCCGCAGATTTTGCGAAGCGCGCGCATCTCGACTGCGTTTATTCTACTTTCATGCGTTTCCTGCCATACCCAACTCTCGCTTCCATACGTTGGCGTAGGTATCAGCACCGCATTGTGTACTGCGAGCTGGGCCTTTTGACTTAAGGCCTTGGTACCTAAAAGTGTGAATAACGCTCCATTCACACTATTGCCCGCAGTTACCCTCTTTTCTACATCAGCGGTGTACCGTCCATCCCTGCTAAATGCACATCCAAGATATACAAACTCATCCACCTGTTCCAGCACTACATCATTTACAGTTATTCTGGCATTCGTTCTGTCCTCTTCTCTTTCGAATCCCATCACTTTCGTTTTAGTCGCGTTCAAGTTCAACAAAACATCTTTCCTCAAAATGTCCCTTCCCAAAATAACCTTTTCCCATAGAACACTTCTTGTTACTGCTTTGATATATACTTATTATCATTAATATTCATTCTTTATTTTTTTATTAAGTAAATCTATACTTATAATAAAACTGTAGAGGGTCGGGAGTCTGTACATGGAAGATATTTTGAAAATTTTAAGTGTAGGGCGTTCTCTAATCGATACTGAAGCCGAAAATGTAATTTAAAATTTTCATGTCTGTCTGTCTGTCTGTCTGTCTGTCTGTCTGTCTGTCTGTATCCCGACTAAGTATCACGCCGAAACTACTGAACCGATTTGAATGATACTTTGTACGATCTAAGCTTATAGTCCGAGGAAGGTTCTTAGATACTTTTGATCCCGATATTTTGCGCGGTTCTTTCAGGAGAGGGGATGAAAGGCAAAATAGGTTTTTAGCTATAATTTCTCACTGCGTGGTTCGATTTTAAATATTTGTTTGATGTCTGAAAGGGAGTACTTTAAGCATTATTCTATACAATTTTCAATATTGAGGGTTATGTAGTTCAGAAATTAGGGGCATCTCAACTTTCGGTAAATCTAGAATTCAACGTTTCTTTTGAAAGTGAGTCTAAACGGGCGTGTTGGCTTAATCATAAAAGAGCTTAATGATTAAGGCTATTGTAAAATAATTCAGTCCGCGCCGAAGGCGTGGACTGAATTGTTTTAGAATCGACTTAATCTTTAAGCTCTTTTATGATTAAGCAAACAGGGCCGTTTCACACGCTGCTTGATGAGTCTCATGAAGAAATACCCCTCCATTCGTACACCTTATGTGACGTAAACGAAGTTGCGAGGGTCAGCTAGTTTTATAATATGTGGGTGTAATGGTACGCTTTTCTAGGAAATATCTACCTACTTTTTGGGTTATTTGGAAGACCAAGTTTGACCAATTTTCAGGGTGACAATTCGGACACTTATGATAACAAGCTGATTTGTACAGTCATTCGAAATTTCTAATTCTCGTTATACTCTATTTTATTATAAGTACACTCTATATTAATAATAAGTAAGATACAATAAAAATCATAGCTATCGTAGATTATTGTACACTCAAATATTTTGGTATCCTTAAGTATATTTGTTTAATGTTTTTTTTTTAAATATGTGCCAGTAGATGTCTCTTTTATATAAGTTGGTATATTGTACTAATGATTAATCAGATAAACCCATATAAATGTTTTTTAAAATTCAAAATATATATGATGCAAATGAATTTTGTTTTATTTTCAATATTTGTATAGGTAAGTATATACCTGTTTTTAGGTTTCCGTAGCTAAATGGCAAAAGCGGAACCCTTATAGATTCGTCATGTCTGTCTGTCTGTCCGTCCGTATGTCACAGCCACTTTTCTCCAAAACTATAAGGCATATTCTATTGAAACTTGGTAAGTAGACTAGAAAAAAAAACAGTTAATTTTGGAGGTCCCCATACTCAGACCTGTAACTCAAAAATTGTTTTTTCATCAAACCCATACGTGTGGGGTATCTATAGATGGGTCTTCAAAAATGCTATTGAGGTTCCTAACATATTTTTTTCTAAAGCGAATAGTTTGCGCAAGAGACACTTCCGAAGTAGAAAAATTCGTGTCACATTTTTAATGTAGGTATACGTCGACGCTAAAATGTGCGTCAATATCACTGGTAAAATTAATAATGCTGAAGGGTATACCGTCACAATACCAGAAATCATAATGCCTTTACTTAAAATGCCCGAGCCCAAAATACCCGATATCGAAATATCAATATTCAAAAGGCAAATATTTATAATATAAATAATTTAAAATGCCTTACGGTCGAATAACCGAAACCCAAAAAATTAATTTATCAAATACCTTATCCTAAAATGTTCAAACACAAAATACTTTTTTTTTAACATGATTTTAATCCTACATGGATGCTATATACCTATCTGTGAATGGTTAACACCCCGACTCGGATAGGTTAGGTTAGAAGACTAAGGCGGGAGCGAAGCGAAGCGGAGCTCCCGCCTTAGCCTTCGTGGTTATTTTTTTTTTATTTTTCGTTAGCCCACTGTAGTACTTTTGTAACTCTGAATCAAAGTGTTTTAACATGAGGTATATCTTACATGGATACTATGCCGGACTCCTACCGACTAAAAACCACACGTATCCTACGTAACAGCCTACAGTTGGGAGCCCCGGGTAAGCCCTCAGAAGGATACCCAAAGACCAACAGACCTACAGCTACAACAGCGGCTTCACTTAGGTTGGGGCGTAAATAAGTTAAAGCCAAATAACAAAACGTGTGAGTGGCAATAAATCTTTATTTCTTAAATCATTCATTTATTAACTATGCGCTAAATAATGAACTGGTATAGCATAATATATACCTAATAATACCCAGTAGGTTATAGCGATAAACTGGGTAGGTTATGGATTTTTTTATATTCCAAGCACAACATTGTATAATTGTTCCTTACATTTTGGTGACTGAAATTATTATAGAAAAGACAATATATAAATATGTGTTACATTCCACGCAGTTATGACAGTGACAGTGACACATTGTATTCTATTTTCGGTATTTTAAATTAAGGATATTTGAAAATTTGTATTTTGAATTCTGATATAATAATTATTTGTATTTTAAATTTAGACATTTTACGGTAAGGTGTACTGAAATAAGGTATTTTGAATGTTAAGGTATTTCGAATTCGGGTATTTTGGTCTAATGCATTTTAAGTAAAGGCATTTTGATTTCTGGTATTTTAATATATAACCTGCTGAAGCGTGGATCGCGAAGGGGCGTGACGTCCGCGATGCGCGGGCGCAACGTCGCGCGCGTCCCCGTCCCGCACGCCACCTCTCACCTCACACCCGTGTGTTGTGTGAAGGCATATACCTACACGGAATGGACCGGTTTGTGGATCAGCCAATCAAAATGCTCGGAATAGCTCGTATTGGATACTTCGAGCATTGTGATTGGTTCACAGTATGTTTTTATTCATTCCTTCCAGCTCTGCGTCAGTAGAACTGTAACATTGATGCACTCCAATAGAAAGCACAAATATAAAGAATGAAAATGTACTAGAACCAGAATTTTTTGTACAAGATGATTCCCGTGCCTTTGTCTAGAAGATTAAACAAAGACTTGTACGTCATTTTTTCATCCGCATAGCTCCCGTTCCTGTGGGAATACGGGAAGAAATGATAGCCTATGTTACCCGGAGATAGTGTAGCTTCCAAATTGTTAAACAATTTTTCAAATCGTTTCAGTAGTTTTGGGGCCTATTCGATGCAAATAAACAAATAAACAATCAAATCTTTCCTCTTTATAATATTAGTAAAGGCTAGTCGGCTATGCGACCAAAAGACTAGGATCGTATGGAAACTGATCCTTGATTATATTTGTTCCTAACTACGCTTTTGCTGAGCCGATTGCAATGAAACAAAAGTACCGTTTTTTTAAGTCTGGCCAAAAACTTTTAAAAAGAAAATCTTGAGTCATAATCCGTTCAGTAGTTTTTGTTTTAAAACAAAAAGACCTAAAGCCAAATAAATTAAAAGTCTAGAACTCCGAAAAAATATATTATTTGTATTCAGTATGGGGGGTTTCAATGGGCATCTTTAATAAAATATAACCCGAGTTTTATTGTTTAAATATTATTACCATTGTACAGACATGACCACTTAGCTTTTACAATAGCAATAGGATAGACAGCAGATTTTTTGCAAAGCAACGTGCTGATAAAAATATATAATTGCTGCAAAAAACTTTTGAAGCAGTGTTTTAGTGAATTTTAAAGTGATAATCCATAACAATGAACATTCTTGTAGTTTGTTTCCAATACTTACCTATAATAGGTACCTAGTGATGCCTCTTTTGCAACTTCTTCAACAATTTCATTTTTTTATAACGTGAAAAAAATTCCTTCATGGATGCCATGCCGGACTTCTACTGACTAAAAACCTCACGTAACGCCCAACAGCCTACGGTTGGGAGCCCAGGGTATGCCCTCGGAACGATGTCCCAGGACTCCCAACAGACCTACGGCTACCACTGCGGGGGGTATTCGTCATGTAAGTTTTGCCGGACTCTTACCGGATAGAAACAACGCGTTCCCTACCATAATATGCCTACGGTTAGAAGACCCTGAAAAGGCCTTGGAAAGATGTCCTTAGGATTCTGCCTAGTGATGAAGTACGAGTATAGGTTCCTTGCTTGAATTTATTATCTCATCCCTTATCAGTATTAATTATTTCACAGAATAGGTATTGCTATTCAAAGGGGGAATGCTGCTCCTCTTTTGGGCACAATGCCACGGGGGCCTTATTTAGGTTTACTTTAGAAAGTAATATTGTAAATATAGATATGTAATAATTATGTTTCTCTGTAATTATTAACAATAAATGTATATATTATTTCACCCATTATATTCGTTGTTACTTTTCTAATTACTATGGGTTTGAAGACGATAATAAGTAACATACTTTTTACTAACAAGAAATTAGTGTCTTAAACATTAGTTAATTAAGTAATTAATTAACTAATGTTTGAGACACTAATTTAATTTTATATTTTTTTTTGTTTTTTTATTAATTATCATTTGTATTTACATTACATTACATACTAAAAATTAAAATTAAGACTAAATTAGTTAATTAATTACTTAATTAACTAATGTTTGAGACACAAATTAAAAGTAGGCAGGTAAGTGAAGTTCAAACAGGGGCAAGTTGTAATTACCCTCTCGTGTATGTTTACGAGAAGTGTCTCAAATGTTCTAAATAATAAAGATGTTCCTCCCGGTTTCACTATGCCATAATTGAAACACTCGAAACCTCATACCCATAGCCTTAAAATTATTCCTAAAATATCTGACGCACGCGGCTTCGTTTTGGTGGAATTCTGACCCGTTCTCGCATCCCATGGGACCATATTATATTCCAGGAATAAAAAGTAGCCTTTGTTTTATTTATATTTCCAGAATATAATCAACCCTGCACCAAATTTCAGCCAGATACTTTCAGCCGTTAGAGTGACAAAGAGTAACAAATATAATGACATCCACACGCGCAAAGACAATCGCATTCATTGTTGCCTACACGATGATTTATATCGTTATTGCTTTTACGCGGTTATTGCTTCTTCTTCTCTGTTTTTATTTGTCTTACGAGTACTAATATTAATGGTACAAAGACTATGCTATTGTAATAAGTAACATTAATAAATTAAGTAGGTACTTTTATTCTTTTTACGTGTGAAAATCCCTGATGGATGTTATGTCGGACTCTTACCGACTATAACCACTTGTATCCTACCACTGCCTACTGACGTAGGCCCCGGGTAAGCCCCGGTTGGATGTTGGGATATTCTTCCATGGACAAGGAACCCTGGGGGACTCTTTGGGTACCACTGCGGCCTCACCTAGGGGGTTCAGGTACTTTCCCGCGTCTTTTGTAACCTGTGCGGACAGAGAAGTATTACATACACAGAAATCAGACTTGTTATTACAAATGAAGTTCATACCAGGGACAAATTGTAATTAGGTACCATTTACTTTGTATATTTTGAAAGAACAGCGTTTCTAAATATTTTAAATAATAAAGACAAACTATGCCCGTCACATAGGTAGTTGAAACTCCCATTTGGCCTGGTATCCACGATCCACCAAAACGGAGAGATGTGAAAATAACGATATCTGTAAATTTAATCTTCAATACACGATAATAATAAACGCAGCTGCTGTTATTTTTAGGATTCCATCACTTAAGAGTAAAAACGGGACGCTAGAGACTCCATTCTCTGGACGCCTGGTTGGCTCCAGGCTGTATCTCATGATAGCTTTTTCATTATCCGAGACGTTTCGAGAAATTTCTACCTTGAGATTCTTTAACAATACTCGTAACTGTGAATTTGACAATAACTCGAGGTAGCGCGCATTGTTTTTGTTTGGATGAATGGTTGGCTTTTGTCTTTCTGTTTGTAGTTCTGCGTCATATTTATTAGCTTGTACCAGATAAGACAGCGGCTTAGACCACGTGGGCTCCCATAGATTGATTTTTTAGGGTTTCGTAGCCAAATTAATGGCAAAAACGGAACCCTTATAGATTCGTCATGTCTGTCTGTCTGTCCGTTTGTCACAGCCATTTTTCTCCTAAACTATAAGGCCTATGCTATTGAAACTTGGTAACTAGATGTATTCTGTGAACCTCATTCCTTATATAAAACAAGAAAAAAAGCAGTAAATATTGGGGGTCCCCATACTCAGAACTGAAACTCAAAAATTTTTTTTCATCAAACCCATACGTGTGGCGTATCTATAGATAGGTCTTCAAAAATGCTGTTGAGGTTTTAAACATAAATCTATAGTTAAATTGTTTTGTAAATTATATATGAAATATATTTTCAAAATAACTATCAGGGGGTGATAAGTGATCGATACTGATGCCAAAAATGCAATCAGTAAAATTTTTGTCTGTCTGTCTGTCTGTATGTTTCTTATAGAAACAAAAACTACTCGACGGATTTTAACGAAAATTTACACAATTATTCTTTATACTCCTGGGCAGGTTATAGTATACTTTTCATCACGCTAAATCAATAGGAGCAGAGTAGTGAAGGGAAATTTTGGGAAAACGGGAGAAGTTACTCCATTTTTTAAGCTTCCGTTGCGTGTGCAGCCTTAATGGTTAAAGTTACATAGAAATCATGTATGACGGAAATACATATTCGTATTCTACATAAAATTGTCTAAAAAATATCCTATGTCTATCTTTTATGGTTGACTCACAATAACACGTGTAACTCCTGATAGCTTAACAGTTCGGAGCATTCTATATTTGTTTACTCTTACGTTTATAATACTCTCACTCATCCCTAATTTAAAAAAGTTAACATTATTACCTATTCAATAAAAAAAGAATCATAGAAATCGGTACAGAAACACCAAACTTAGATATATAAGCCATCGCACCGTCGTCGCACGTGAATACTGAATCATGCTAAGTATAAGGATTATTTTGTAATATAGAAATCTCTACTAATATTATAAATGCGAAAGTAACTCTGTCTGTCTGTCTGTTACGTTTTCACGCCTAAACCACTGAACCGATTTTGATGAAATTTGGTATAAAGATAATTTGAGTTCAAGGGAAGGACATAGGCTACTTTTTAACTGACTGCGCAAAAGGAGGGTAATGATTTTACGCGATAACGACTTCTACGCGGATGAAGCCGCAGGGAACAGCTAGTGTATAATATTATTAAGTAAGTAAGATGTAACTTAATTATTAAAATGATATTCTTACCAATTTATTTAAATGTTATTTTCTTGTTACAGGTAAGATCTTAACGTCGCTGTTGTACACTCATCTTACACTTATGAGCAGTAAGTAATTTCATACACATTGTAGATACACCACTATCAACAAAAAATAATCTCGGTCTTTCTATCTGCGAAGTATCTAAGTCATGCCTTCATCATCTGAAGTTGCGTAAATACGAAAGACGAATTTTAGCCTCTCTCTATAAAAAAAAGTGCAGAGGGGTATATGGCGAGACTTTGTCTGTTAGTCTGTGCCTCTGTTGCATTAAACTACGTCACTAGGTCACGTGTATCATCTGTTCAAAGTTTGTAATAAAAAAAAAGGATAAAGTCAATCGGATTGAACTTTCACTTTCACAATAAACGTGTTAGAGAGGGGCAGTCTGGAGGAGTGCCAACGATTGGGTGGTTTACCCTAATTATTTAATCAGTGTCTTGGCAAATTAACCCTTAAGATAATTGGCACAAGAGTAAAAGAAGATCACTTATTTTAACTGTACTTACCCTCTTTTCATATTGGCAGGATGTGAATGCGTGCGCGCATCCAACCGAAACTGGTGAAGCGAGATAGCTATATGTTTCATCTCACTCATTTGTATTGCGCTGGGTCTATGTGAATTTTATCTACATTTTTTAAGGTGGCGCCCGCGACCTCCCGTGACGACGTGATGAACTTTGGTACCGTTCCCGTTTCCCACGGGAACTTATTTCAGTAACGTTGTGAAACAACGGGTGCAGATATTGATTAATATTAGATGATTAAAATTGAAATTTAGTGAAAACAAATGAAAGCGCCATCTGCCGACAACTAGTCTCATCTACACAGCACTGACGTTACCAAGTGACGTCAGACGTAGGGACCCGACTTGCCGCCAGAGGCGCTGTACAAAAATATAAATACGACCGCGCGCGAAGTTCAAAGCACCATTTTTCGTAAAATTAAATTATACTCGTCGCGAAGGCGTCTGTGTGTCAGTAAATATATTTAATCGAAATAAAATATAAGTTATAGGGAGCGAAATCCTCCCTAAGTAAACAGTGGTTTAGCTGCAAGCATCAATTACCCCATCATTGGGTGAGTTAAATTAATTATAATGTAATCTAGATTTTAAAACAGTGAAAATTAACGGCTGTTGGTCAACCCTGTTTTAGGGGGGTAGTTACAGGGGTGTGAAAAAATCTCTCTGTAAAATTAGAATATAAGCAAACATTGTAAGGCACCCGATTCCTGAAATGGTTAACAGGGATCGGCTGTCTTAGCAATAGGCGGGAAAAAGGGTTCCAGCTAACCCGTCATCTGGAACATTCCAGGGTCCACCCTTCGGGTTCCAAGCAGGAACGTCCACCCTTCGGGTTCCACGAAGGAACATTCACCCTACGGGCTACAAGCGAACATCCACTCCACGGGTTCGATGAAACAGTTCACCCTACGGGTTACAAGAAATATTTCACTCTCCGGGTTGAGAACACCGTGCCAGCCGAAGTTGTGGACGGCACGTCTACGTCGCTGACGGCGTCAACCCAAGAAGGCCAACCCAAGATAAGTCGAACCCTGCGAAATCCTTCGGGAATCGCTAAAGCCCTTGCTGCCTGAAAGTACCACAACCACGACCCCGAGTTTCTATTCCAATAAATCGTCTGTTATAATTTTAACACTTCTTCTCATTTCTCTCTTTCCTGAAAGCCTTCAGCTTTTCAGGGTGTAATGGTACGCTTTTCTAGGAAATATCTACCTACTTTTTG
Source organism: Miltochrista miniata (assembly GCA_933228765.1). Lineage (NCBI taxonomy): Eukaryota > Metazoa > Arthropoda > Insecta > Lepidoptera > Erebidae > Miltochrista > Miltochrista miniata. The sequence continues at coordinate 1,786,272 of OW121770.1, forward strand.
GGTTATTTGGAAGACCAAGTTTGACCAATTTTCAGGGTGTCAATTCGGACACTTATGATAACAAGCTAATTTGTACAGTCATTCGAAATTTCTAATTCTCGTAATAGTCTATTTTATTATAAGTACTATTAATATTAATAATAAATATTAATAATAAGTAAGATACAATAAAAATCATAGCTATCGTAGATTATTGTAAACTCAAATATTTTGGTATCCTTAAGTATATTTGTTTAATGTTTTTTTTTTAAATATGTGCCAGTAGATGTCTCTTTTATATAAGTTGGTATATTGTACTAATGATTAATCAGATAAACCCATATAAATGTTTTTTAAAATACAAAATATATATGATGCAAATGAATTTTGTTTTATTTTCAATATTTGTATAGGTAAGTATATACCTGTTTTTAGGTTTCCTTAGCTAAATGGCAAAAACGGAACCCTTATAGATTCGTCATGTCTGTCTGTCTGTCCGTCCGTATGTCACAGCCACTTTTCTCCAAAACTATAAGGCCTATTCTATTGAAACTTGGTAAGTAGACTAGAAAATAAAAACAGTTAATTTTGGAGGTCCCCATACTCAGACCTGTAACTCAAAAATTGTTTTTTCATCAAACCCATACGTGTGGGGTATCTATAGATGGGTCTTCAAAAATGCTATTGAGGTTCCTAACATATTTTTTTCTAAAGTGAATAGTTTGCGCAAAAGACACTTCCGAAGTAGAAAAATTCGTGTCACATTTTTAATGTAGGTATACGTCGACGCTAAAATGTGTGTCAATATCACTGGTAAAATTGATAATGCTGAAGGGTATACCGTCACAATACCAGAAATCATAATGCCTTTACTTAAAATGCCCGAGCCCAAAATACCCGAAATCGAAATATCAATATTCAAAAGGCAAATATTTATAATATAAATAATTTAAAATGCCCTACGGTCGAATAACCGAAACCCAAAAAATAAATTTATCAAATACCTTATCCTAAAATGTTCAAACACAAAATACCTTTTTTTTAACATGATTTAAATCCTACATGGATGCTATATACCTATCTGTGAATGGTTAACACCCCGACTCAGAGTATCCCGACTCTATTTTTTTATTTTTCGTTAGCCCACTGTAGTACTTTTGTAACTCTGAATCAAAGTGTTTTAACATGAGGTATATCTTACATGGATACTATGCCGGACTCCTACCGACTAAAAACCACACGTATCCTACGTAACAGCCTACAGTTGGGAGCCCCGGGTAAGCCCTCAGAAGGATACCCAAGGACCAACAGACCTACAGCTACAACAGCGGCTTCACTTAGGTTGGGGCGTAAATAAGTTAAAGCCAAATAACAAAACGTGTGAGTGGCAATAAATCTTTATTTCTTAAATCATTCATTTATTAACTATGCGCTAAATAATGAACTGGTATAGCATAATATATAAGTACCTAATAATACCCAGTAGGTTATAGCGATAAACTGGGTAGGTTATGGATTTTTTTATATTCCAAGCACAACATTGTATAATTGTTACTTACATTTTGGTGACTGAAATTATTATAGAAAAGACAATATATAAATATGTGTTACATTCCACGCAGTTATGACAGTGACAGTGACACATTGTATTCTATTTTCGGTATTTTAAATTAAGGATATTTGAAAATTTGTATTTTGAATTCTGATATAATAATTATTTGTATTTTAAATTTAGACATTTTACGGTAAGGTGTACTGAAATAAGGTATTTTGAATGTTAAGGTATTTCGAATTCGGGTATTTTGGTCTAATGCATTTTAAGTAAAGGCATTTTGATTTCTGGTATTTTAATATATAACCTGCTGAAGCGTGGATCGCGAAGGGGCGTGACGTCCGCGATGCGCGGGCGCAACGTCGCGCGCGTCCCCGTCCCGCACGCCACCTCTCACCTCACACCCGTGTGTTGTGTGAAGGCATATACCTACACGGAATGAAGCGGTTTGTGGATCAGCCAATCAAAATGCTCGGAAGAGCTCGTATTGGATACTTCGAGCATTGTGATTGGCTCACAGTATGTTCTTATTCATTCCTTCCAGCTCTGCGTCAGTAGAACTGTAACATTGATGCACTCCAATAGAAAGCACAAATATAAAGAATGGAAATGTACTAGAACCAGGATTTTTTGTACAAGATGATTCCCGTGCCTTTGACGCGTTGATTAAGCCTTTGTCTAGAAGATTAAACAAAGACTTGTACGTAATTTTTTCACCCGCGTAGCTCCCGTTCCTGTGGGAATACGGGAATAAATGATAGCCTATGTTACCCGGGGATAGCGTAGCTCTCAAACTGTTAAAGAATTTTTCAAATCGTTACAGTACTTTTAGGGCATATTCGACGCAAATAAACAAACAAACAAACAATCAAATCTTTCCTCTTTATAATATTAGTATAGGCTAGTCGGCTATGCGACCAAAAGTATAAGGATCGCATGGAAACTGATCCTTGATTATATTTGTTCCTAACTCCGCTTTTGCTGAGCCGATTGCAATGATACAAAAGTAGGTACCGTTTTTTAAGTCTGGCTAAAATCTCGAGTCATCAATCCGTTCAGTGGTTTTTGTTTTAGAACAAAGAGATTTAAAGACAAATAGATTAAAAGATAAGAACTCCAAAAAAATGTATCATTTGTATTCAGTACCTATACCTGAGTTTTATTGTTTATATATTATTGCCATTGTACAGACACGACCACTTTGCAATTTTACAATAATATAGACAGAAGATTTGTTGCAAAGAAACGTGCTGATAAAAATATATTATTGCTGCACAAAACTTTTGATGTAGTGTTTTTGTGATTCATAAAGTGATAATCCAAAACAATGAACATTCTTATAGGTGGTTTATAATAGGTATTTACCTACCTTGTGATGAGTTTTTTTCAACGTGAGTATATATAATCCGTTATGCATGTTTTTTTTTAACGTAGGTAAGAGAAATTCCTTCATGGATGCTATCTACTTCTACCGACTAAAAAACCTCACGTAACGCCCAACAGCCTACGGTTGGGAGCCCCGGTTAAGCCCTCGGAAGGATATCCCAGGACTCCCAACAGAGGTCCCAGCGGGGTATCCGTCATGCATGCTTTGCCGGACTCTTACCGGATAGAAACCACGCGTTCCCTACCATGTGCCTACGGTTGAGAGCCCCTGAAAAACCCTTCGAAAGATGTCCCTAGGATTCTGCCTAGTGATGTCCAGTACCTATATGGTTCCTTGCTTGAATTTATTATCTTATCTCTTATCAGTATCGATTACTTCACTCATTATATTCGTTGTTACTTTTCTAATTGTTGATACTGTTGATTGATGGCACTTGATGGAACTTGCTACACATATTGAAAAACTTCACTTGTACTGTTCCACAACATTTAGCCTTTGAGAATGCCGAAAGGCGAAACCGGTTAGGTATTACAATAATAAATGTTGTGGAACAGTACAAGTGAAGTTTTTCAATACTTTTCTAATTATTATGGGTTTAAAGACGATAATGAGTAACATACTAACATTAAATTAGTGTCTCAAACATTAGTTAATTAATTAAGTAATTAATTAACTAATGTTTGAGACACTAATTACAAGTAGGTGAAGTTCAAACAGGGGCAAGTTGTAATTACCCTCTCGTGTATGTTTACGAGAAGTGTCTCAAATGTTCTAAATAATAAAGACGATCCTCCCGACTTCACTATGCCATATTTGAAACACCCCTCATACCCACCTATAGCCTTAAAATTATTCCTAAAATATCTGACGCACGCGGCTTCGTTTTGGTGGAAATCTGACCCGTTCTCGCATCCTATGGGACCATATTATATTCCAGCAATAAAAAGTAGCCTTTGTTTTATTAATATTTCCAGAATATAAACTGTCCCTGCATCAAATTTCAGCCAGATCCGTTCAGCCGTTAGAGTGTCAAAGAGTAACAAATATCATGACATCCACTCGTGCAAAAACATTCGCAGTCATTGTTGCCTACACGGTGATTTATATCGTTATTGCTTTTACGCGGTTATTGCTTTTTTCTTCTCTGATTTTATTTGTCTTACGAGTAGGCCACGACTGTAAGACTATAGACAGTGTTCCTCAAGTTGGCGGCCCTATGATGTGCCTCTTCACGCTCTGCTTACTAATTATTATGGTACAAAGACTATGCTAAGTATTGTAATAAGTAACATTAATTAATTAAGTAGGTACTATTATTCTTTTTACGTATGGAAATCCCTTATGGATGCTTTGTCGGACTCTTACCGACTAAAACCACACGTGCCCTACCACTGCCTACGGCGTAGGCGTCGGGTAAGCCCGGGTTGGATGTTGGGATATTCTTCCATGGAGAAGGAACCCTGGGGGACTCTTTGGCTACCACTGCGGCCTCACCTAGGGGGGTTTGGGTACTTTCCCGCGTCTTTGGTAACTTGTGCGTACAGAGAAGTATTACATACACAGAAATCAAACATAGTATTGCAAATAAAGTTCATAACAAGGACAAATTATAATTACCAAATACTTGGTTTATTTAGAAAGAACAGCGTTTCTAAATATTTTAAATAATAAAGACAAACTGTGCTTCTCAACTATGCCCGTCACATAGGTAGTTGAAACTCCTATTTGGCCTGGTATCCACGATCCACCAAAACGGAGAGATGTGGAAATAAGGGAATCTGTAAATTTAATCTTCAATACTCAATAATATTAAACGCAGCTGTTGTTTTTAGGATTCCATCACCAAAGATTAAAAACAGGACGCTAGACACTCCATTCTCTGGACGCCAGGTTGGCTCCAGGCTGTATCTCATGATGGCTTTATTATTATCCGAGACGTTTCGAGAAATTTCTACCTTGAGATTCTTTAACAATACACGTAACTGAGAATTTGACAATAACTCGAGGTAGCGCGCATTGTTTTTGTTAGGATGAATGGCGGTTTGCTTTTGTCTTTCTGTTTGTAGTTCTGCGTCATATTTATTAGCTTGTACCAGATAAGACAGCGGCTTAGACCACGTGGGCTCCCATAGATTGATTTTTTAGTGTTTCGTAACCAAATGGCAAAAACGGAACCCTTATAGATTCGTCATGTCTGTCTGTCTGTCTGTCCGTCCGTGTGTCACAGCCACTTTTCTCCTAAACTATAAGGCCTATGCTATTGAAACTTGGTAACTAGATGTATTCTGTGAACCTCATTAAGATTCTTATATAAAACTAGAAAAAAAGCAGTAAATATTGGGGGTCCCCATACTCAGAACTGAAACTCAAAAATTTGTTTTTCATCAAACCCATACGTGTGGCGTATCTATAGATAGGTCTTCAAAAATGCTATTGAGGTTTTTAACATCATTTTTTTCTAAAGTGAATAGTTTGCGCAAGAGGCACTTCCAAAGTGGAAAAATGTGCCCCCCCCCCCCTCTAACATCTAAACTAAGAGAATGATAAATCTAAAAAGAATATATGATGTACATTCCCACAAAAACTAACAACGAAAGTTGGTTTGAACGAGATGGAGCTGGTAGTTTTTTTTTAATACGTCATAAACCGCAATTTTCGGTTAGAAAAATCACTACCACTGCGAATGTGTTGAACATCAATCAAAGTTACAACGAACTATAAGAACTTTTATATTATGTTACTTGCTGCTACGAAACCCTTCATGGGCGAGTCCAACTCGCACTTGGCCGGTTTTTTGCATGTACGGGGTCATAGTAGGTACTGAACCTTATCTTGTGCTACTGACCCAAAAGTGACTTGAATAAAATAATTTGAAAAGGAACATTTCTTGCCATGACTACAAAAATACACACACACATGATAATTTCAAATGCCTAGCTACCATGGTTTATGAGATGTAGTATAGTGACGTCATTTTAATAGGTAACATTTGACGTCTGTCAGTTTTATCTTCACAATGAGAATGATACATGAAAAAGTGAATGAATCGATACAGACTTGAAAGATATGTTTAATTTTAAAAATCATCAGGCAAATCCCTGTCTCATTATTTATATAAAAGTACTTAGACGTATTATTATAAATATCCACCACAGCAAAATCAAAAAATTGACAAGGAGCAAAATAATCAAAAGAGTGCGACTTTGTATTCAACTGTATGCGACTTTTGTATTAAAAATGTTAAAATTCATGATCTTCCTTTTTTTTCTGACATTATGTTATTTAGCAAAAAATAATCCTTATGGTGAAGCCTTTCGATCAGTATGATAAAGCTACAGGATAATTATTTTTTCTCGTGTAGCGGGTTCAATTCCCGGCTCAACCATATACCTAAGTATTTAAAAATCTATGAGTGCAGTTAAATTGTTTTTTTTAATTAAAATAATGTGTTCTTTCAGTAAATTGTGCCATCTACAATATTGAAGGTACTTTCCCTCCATGTGGCATAGCCGTGGGACACCCTGTATATGTCTTTATACAGGCTGATGGGGAAGTCTTCGTAATAGGGTTCCGTATCCAAAAGGGAAAAAACGGGACCCTATTCATGAGACTTCGCAGTCCGTCTGTCTGTCTGTAATAGCACAGTATAAGGAGAACTACTATTAATCTATCGGCTGTGGTAATAGCTAGAGAGCTGAATTTTCACAGATGATGTATTTCTGTTGCTGTTGTAACAACAAAAATACTAAAATCAGAAAAATAAAGGGGTTTGAACCCAATGCCATGCGTAGGAGTGGCGCGGGGATGCCACCCCCGCCCTCTACGCACGAAACTCAAACGTATAAATAGAAGCGACTGAAGTTCATTAGCCATTCGTTTCCGAGCGCTCATCGTGATCACTCAGTTGCAGTTGCTTGTCACTGTCGGTCGTAGAGGTCTATTGTGTATTTTTTGTGTAGTGTGTTGTGGCTGACTTGTATCTTTATACTTGTCGGTGTGAACGAAGCACAGAGTGTCGCTGCAAGATACCTATTTGCCGAAGAAGCCATGAACGTGTTAGTGGACAAGTAAGTCTATTTTTACTCCCTACAAGTTAGTGCCCGTTGCTCTTGTCCCCGTTTCCGAAACTTATGCTGGGGACGGATAACAGCCTATGTGTGGCTCCACACTATAATCTACTTCTGTTCAAATTTCTGCCGGATCCTTTCAGCCGTAATAGTGTGATTGAGTAACAAACATCCAAACATTTTCCTGAGCTTTTACATGTATAATATTAGCAGGAAGTGGGATTCCACCGTAGATAGAGAATTTCTACGGATTCCAACGATTTCTTACCAACTTTATCCAAAGTATTCAATCGCTTACGGAACACACCCCTAGTTAAAAATTTCGGATAATCCTGTAACATGTGCTCATTTATTTTTATAATTTGAACACAACAGCTCATTTTCAATTTTTTTATCATACATACTTACTTAGGCGCCTTGTTTAACGGGAAAGTATGTTAAAATTATCCTTGATAAAGGATCTGTGCACCACAATAGAAAATTTCATGATAGTCTCTAGTAAATTCGTATTTCGAATTAAAGCTTATAATGAGTAGGTATATTAATTTAAAACAAATTATTATATTAGCCGACTAACGGAATTATTTACCTGGTACCTATATCTTAAATATTAGCTAACTACTTTATTGTTACTACAAAGAAGTTTTAATTACATGTGAAGTAACCTAATTACAACTTCTCGTATTTGCTTGCAAGAAAGGTGTTTCAAAATGTGTTAATTTTGTTGTTCTATTAACAGGTTGGATCAAGAAATTATCCCGCCCATGGTCTTCGATCTACCAGAACCTACAAAACTGAAGAAATCAGCTAGAAGGTAACTTTTATACCCTAACAGGAAGATGTCTCAATATTCTACAGAATTTGATACTTTTGTAGTTCAATTCGCGAATGGTCCAATTTACAAAACAACAATTTTAAAAGCAATTAAAGTGGTGTCATTTTAATGATTAATATTTGACGTCTGTCAGTTCATAAATTTATTAGTGAAAGCAAAACGTAGAATTACTCGTATATGTCTTGAATACAATAAATATGTAATCGTAATTGAAATAAGTTAAGCAATTTTATTGTGCAGTTCTAACAAACCGAAAAAATATAATATTTTATGCCCGTCGTTACAAGGTTGCGTTGTAGAATTTTGATCAATTGTCAGATGTTACCAGCTATTAAAATGACTTCACTTTACATAGTAGGTATGCTAACTTTACTTGCTTGATTTTTGTACAACAATATATTACTAGAGTATCTACTATCTATATAATAAGTCTAGGTACTGGCTAGCAATTACTTTTTAATGTATTTACGTAATTAAAAAGTTAGTTTGGGCGTGTTACGGCATGTAGCAGTTTTGTACGCCAAACACAGAATAGTTAAGTAGCTACTCGTACGCGATAAGTTGAGGAGGCATACTTAAGAACCATCTTCTCTCGCCGGTCTGCTGGAAAAGCTATCTGAAACAAATCAGCAGTGCCAGTATACTCTTTTCTTCTAATTACATCTCTTTGTGATATATTTCGTTCCCTAGCGTGCCTCAACTTGACTAGATTGCCGGCTGTTAGACGTCTAAAATGTCATTGCTGTTCCAGGCCAATCTCGAAGTGTATATTGAAACTTCTGGAACGTTATGATGAAGAGTGGGAGCTCGCACGAAGCCATGACTTCTTGTTCGTGACAATGAGACGTGCCTTCCATGTGTGGCTCAACAGTGGAAAGCTGGATGATCTAAGTCACATCTGCTTGTATATTCACCATTTAGCCCGTTGCTTTGGCTCTGTAAGTATACAAGTTTATTTGTATTAGACCTCAAACTGAATGTCCGCGGCAAACGGGGCGATATGGCGATTTCGGGGTTAGAGTACAAAAGAGTGAGGCGGCACTTCGTTCGCATACAAGCAAATTGCACTCGTTGCTTTTGTTACGCGTCCTAGGTGAGCGACGTTACTCGACATACAGCGACACGACGCTGTGCGATATATAACTAGCTGATACGCGCAGCTTCGCCCGCGTAATATATGTTCCCATTTCCGCTTCCCGTGGGAACTTATTCCCGGGATAAAAAGTAGCTTATGTGTTATTCCAGACTATAATGTATTCCTGTTCTAAATTTCAGCCAGATCCGTTCAGCCGTTCAAGCGTGAAAGAGTAACCAACATTCACACTCACAAACTTTCGCATTTATAATATTAGTAAGATGCAACCCATACATAGGAACGAGTCTCGTTTCGGCCCGACTACGTAGGCCACCATACACAACAACGTCTATTTGATATTTTCGCGTCGCGTTGTCGCGTTCGTCCTAGGTTAGTTCGTTCGAAGTGGCGTACTCTCTTGTACTCGTGCTCTAGCCGCTTTCCCCGTCGCGCGTCGCCCCGCTCATCGCTCACATCCAGTTTGAAGTCTCGAACTATTCATTAGTTGAGAGACTCGTCCATAATTATATAAAAATCAATGCCACTTTTCGTTGTAATTTTATAACTCAAGAACGGGCTCACCTATCCAAACCAAATGTTTAGGCTTTCTTCGGACTATTTAGTCGATGGTTTATGTGAAGTTTGCACAAAATCGGTCGAGCGGTTCTTCATTTATCACGCAAACGAAGTTGCGCGGGTCAGCTAGTTCTTTCTAATTTTCAATTGAGCTTTATCAACAACATTGATTACAACGAACACTTTATTGTCCTTTATTTACATTATTTATTTTATTTTACTTTGTTTGTGAGTTAACAGTTTTTTTTATTGCAGGTGGAAATCTATTCGCGAGTAGAAACTTGCGTTAAATATTACGACATTGTTGAATCCGGCGTATCAATCGAGCCCATACATTTCCCTAAAATGCCTCGCGACCTCTGCCTCGACGAGATGATTCGTGTCAGTAGTATGATTCGTTTATTCTGCGAAATTCATAAAACAGATATGAAAAGTTTCTTACAGAACTATGAAAGTCTGTTAAATCGATTAAAATTTATCAATACTTTTGATATATTAGCAATGCATGTTCAAGAAGAGCTCTTTTCTAATAAGTTGACGAGACGCCTTGTGATGCAGAACTATATGCAGCAGAATTCGTTAGAAAACCCTGCAGATGATCAGGATCCAGTGTCTCCGAAGCGAAATCAGAAAAGCTGTGACACTCATCGCAAATACACAACAGTTATAGATGACGATACTCTCATAGTGATAAAAATGCTCGATTTCGAGGCAGATCGTGAGATAGTAAACCCATTGAAAATGTTATATCCACAAGTATAAATGTGAATTGAGAGCCAAGTTTAATATTAATAAAAAAATGAAAAAGCACTAAGACAGAAGAAATTTTTAAACAATCTTTTTTTACGTGTTTATAAATTGTATATTTTCTGATAATTATTTACTCGCCTTCGCATCTAAACAATTGAGTTTTATTGTGAGGAAGTCGATAACGATGCATTATACCTAAAATTGAACTTAGCTGACGATTCACATTTATGTTTTTAGTTAGGTATCACTCTTTAGTTAAGTTAGTATGTAAAAGTTTTTTAGTCATTAATTTTGTACAGAAATTTATTATTACCTATTATTTATCTATACTTCTATACTAATATTAAAAAGAAGAAAGATGTTTTTTTTGTTTTTTAGATTTTTTGTTTGTATGTTTGTAACGAATAGGCTCCAGAACTACTGGACCGATTTGAGAAAGTCTTTGCGGTGAACATAGGCTATATTTTATTCCCTTGTTCCTACGGGAACGGGAACTATGCGGGTGAAACCGCGTGACGTCCGCTAGTCATTAATATATTGTCATTTATAAAATGACTCTTTAAGTCTTAAGGTTACGTTTTCAGGCTGTTTTCAATATCATTAACTGTTTTCTATTATTTTAGGGATGTAATGTAGCATTAGTTCTGATACGTTATTAATGTCAATAATGTAGAATAAGTTATTAAGATCAATTACATGTTTAAGTACGTGTCCACTTGATTAATACAATAAAAAATCAACTTTGCATTCATCTGATAGTTTTCTATTCATTTTTGCTAGTAAGGTCTCTTTCTCGAAATAATGACCAGAATGTTCCTTTCACAAAACATACTAACTAACTAACTATCTTCACGCCAAATCCCTTGCGGGGTAGGCAGAAAGAACCGAGCGCCACACGGCACGGTCCATACACACCTCACTTGCTTTTTCAACTTTCATTTTTCTTTTCATGCATGCACGTCGGTTCCCACGGCTCTTGACACCACCTTAGACTAACACACGATTAATTTGGTCGTGGTAGGTGTGTCGTGGCCTTCCCCGACTCCTACGTCCATCCACTTTCGCGTTATATATCTGTTTTGTCATTCTTTCATCTCCCATTCGTTCCACATGCCCGAACCATCGTAGCATGCCCTTCCTTACTTTAACACCAACACTCTCTTTCAGATCAACTCTCTTTCTTACATCTTCATTCCGAACGCGATCTGCGAGCGTACTCCGCAGATTTTGCGAAGCGCGCGCATCTCGACTGCGTTTATTCTACTTTCATGCGTTTCCTGCCATACCCAACTCTCGCTTCCATACGTTAGCGTAGGTATCAGCACCGCATTGTGTACTGCGAGCTGGGCCTTTTGACTTAAGGCCTTGGTACCTAAAAGTTTGCCTAACGCTCCATTCACACTATTGCCCGCAGTTACCCTCTTTTCTACATCAGCGGTGTACCGTCCATCCCTGCTAAATGCACATCCAAGATATACAAACTCATCCACCTGTTCCAGCACTACATCATTTACAGTTATCCTGGCATTCGTTCTGTCCTCTTCTCTTTCGAATCCCATCACTTTCGTTTTAGTCGCGTTCAAGTTCAACAAAACATCTTTCCTCAAAATGTCCCTTCCCAAAATAACCTTTTCCCATAGAACACTTCTTGTTACTGCTTTGATATATACTTATTATCATTAATATTCATTCTTTATTTTTTTATTAAGTAAATTTTATAATATGTGGGTGTAATGGTACGCTTTTCTAGGAAATATCTACCTACTTTTTGGGTTATTTGGAAGACCAAGTTTGACCAATTTTCAGGGTGACAATTCGGACACTTATGATAACAAGCTGATTTGTACAGTCATTCGAAATTTCTAATTCTCGTAATACTCTATTTTATTATAAGTACACTCTATATTAATAATAAGTAAGATACAATAAAAATCATAGCTATCGCAGAGTATTGTACACTCAAATATTTTGGTATCCTTAAGTGTATTTGTTTAATGTTTTTTTTTAAATATGTGCCAGTAGATGTCTCTTTTATATAAGTTGGTATATTGTACTAATGATTAATCAGATAAACCCATATAAATGTTTTTTAAAATTCAAAATATATATGATGCAAATGAATTTTGTTTTATTTTCAATATTTGTATAGGTAAGTATATACCTGTTTTTAGGTTTCCGTAGCTAAATGGCAAAAACGGAACCCTTATAGATTCGTCATGTCTGTCTGTCTGTCCGTCCGTATGTCACAGCCACTTTTCTACAAAACTATAAGGCATATTCTATTGAAACTTGGTAAGTAGACTAGAAAAAAAAACAGTTAATTTTGGAGGTCCCCATACTCAGACCTGTAACTCAAAAATTGTTTTTTCATCAAACCCATACGTGTGGGGTATCTATAGATGGGTCTTCAAAAATGCTATTGAGGTTCCTAACATATTTTTTTCTAAAGTGAATAGTTTGCGCAAAAGACACTTCCGAAGTAGAAAAATTCGTGTCACATTTTTAATGTAGGTATACGTCGACGCTAAAATGTGCGTCAATATCACTGGTAAAATTAATAATGCTGAAGGGTATACCGTCACAATACCAGAAATCATAATGCCTTTACTTAAAATGCCCGAGCCCAAAATACCCGATATCGAAATATCAATATTCAAAATGCAAATATTTATAATATAAATAATTTAAAATGCCTTACGGTCGAATAACCGAAACCCAAAAAATAAATTTATCAAATACCTTATCCTAAAATGTTCAAACACAAAACACCTTTTTTTTAACATGATTTAAATCCTACATGGATGCTATATACCTATCTGTGAATGGTTAACACCCCGACTCAGAGTATCCCGACTCGGATAGGTTAGGTTACAAGACTAAGGCGGGAGCGTAGCGAAGCGGAGCTATTTTTTTTTTATTTTTCGTTAGCCCACTGTAGTACTTTTGTAACTCTGAATCAAAGTGTTTTAACATGAGGTATATCTTACATGGATACTATGCCGGACTCCTACCGACTAAAAACCACACGTATCCTACGTAACAGCCTACAGTTGGGAGCCCCGGGTAAGCCCTCAGAAGGATACCCAAGGACCAACAGACCTACAGCTACAACAGCGGCTTCACTTAGGTTGGGGCGTAAATAAGTTAAAGCCAAATAACAAAACGTGTGAGTGGCAATAAATCTTTATTTCTTAAATCATTCATTTATTAACTATGCGCTAAATAATGAACTGATATAGCATAATATATACCTAATAATACCCAGTAGGTTATAGCGATAAACTGGGTAGGTTATGGATTTTTTTATATTCCAAGCACAACATTGTATAATTGTTCCTTACATTTTGGTGACTGAAATTATTATAGAAAAGACAATATATAAATATGTGTTACATTCCACGCAGTTATGACAGTGACAGTGACACATTGTATTCTATTTTCGGTATTTTAAATTAAGGATATTTGAAAATTTGTATTTTGAATTCTGGTATAATAATTATTTGTATTTTAAATTTAGACATTTTACGGTAAGGTGTACTGAAATAAGGTATTTTGAATGTTAAGGTATTTCGAATTCGGGTATTTTGGTCTAATGCATTTTAAGTAAAGGCATTTTGATTTCTGGTATTTTAATATATAACCTGCTGAAGCGTGGATCGCGAAGGGGCGTGACGTCCGCGATGCGCGGGCGCAACGTCGCGCGCGTCCCCGTCCCGCACGCCACCTCTCACCTCACACCCGTGTGTTGTGTGAAGGCATATACCTACACGGAATGGAGCGGTTTGTGGATCAGCCAATCAAAATGCTCGGAAGAGCTCGTATTGGATACTTCGAGCATTGTGATTGGTTCACAGTATGTTTTTATTCATTCCTTCCAGCTCTGCGTCAGTAGAACTGTAACATTGATGCACTCCAATAGAAAGCACAAATATAAAGAATGAAAATGTACTAGAACCAGAATTTTTTGTACAAGATGATTCCCGTGCCTTTGTCTAGAAGATTAAACAAAGACTTGTACGTCATTTTTTCATCCGCATAGCTCCCGTTCCTGTGGGAATACGGGAAGAAATGATAGCCTATGTTACCCGGAGATAGTGTAGCTTCCAAATTGTTAAACAATTTTTCAAATCGTTTCAGTAGTTTTGGGGCCTATTCGATGCAAATAAACAAATAAACAATCAAATCTTTCCTCTTTATAATATTAGTAAAGGCTAGTCGGCTATGCGACCAAAAGACTAGGATCGTATGGAAACTGATCCTTGATTATATTTGTTCCTAACTACGCTTTTGCTGAGCCGATTGCAATGAAACAAAAGTACCGTTTTTTTAAGTCTGGCCAAAAACTTTTAAAAAGAAAATCTTGAGTCATAATCCGTTCAGTAGTTTTTGTTTTAAAACAAAAAGACCTAAAGCCAAATAAATTAAAAGTCTAGAACTCCGAAAAAATATATTATTTGTATTCAGTATGGGGGGTTTCAATGGGCATCTTTAATAAAACATAACCCGAGTTTTATTGTTTAAATATTATTACCATTGTACAGACATGACCACTTAGCTTTTACAATAGCAATAGTATAGACAGCAGATTTTTTGCAAAGCAACGTGCTGATAAAAATATATAATTGCTGCAAAAAACTTTTGAAGCAGTGTTTTAGTGAATTTTAAAGTGATAATCCATAACAATGAACATTCTTTTAGTTTGTTTCCAATACTTACCTATAATAGGTACCTAGTGATGCCTCTTTTGCAACTTCTTCAACAATTTCATTTTTTTATAACGTGAAAAAAATTCCTTCATGGATGCCATGCCGGACTTCTACTGACTAAAAACCTCACGTAACGCCCAACAGCCTACGGTTGAGAGCCCAGGGTATGCCCTCGGAACGATGTCCCAGGACTCCCAACAGACCTACGGCTACCACTGCGGGGGGTATTCGTCATGTTAGTTTTGCCGGACTCTTACCGGATAGAAACAACGCGTTCCCTACCATAATATGCCTACGGTTAGAAGACCCTGAAAAGGCCTTGGAAAGATGTCCTTAGGATTCTGCCTAGTGATGAAGTACGAGTATAGGTTCCTTGCTTGAATTTATTATCTCATCCCTTATCAGTATTAATTATTTCACAGAATAGGTATTGCTATTCAAAGGGGGAATGCTGCTCCTCTTTTGGGCACAATGCCACGGGGGCCTTATTTAGGTTTAGTTTAGATAGTAATATTGTAAATATAGATATGTAATAATTATGTTTCTCTGTAATTATTAACAATAAATGTATATATTATTTCACCCATTATATTCGTTGTTACTTTTCTAATTACTATGGGTTTGAAGACGATAATAAGTAACATACTATTTACTAACAAGAAATTAGTGTCTTAAACATTAGTTAATTAAGTAATTAATTAACTAATGTTTGAGACACTAATTTAATTTTATATTTTTTTTTGTTTTTTTATTAATTATCATTTGTATTTACATTACATTACATAATAAAAATTAAAATTGAGACTAAATTAGTTAATTAATTACTTAATTAACTAATGTTTGAGACACAAATTAAAAGTAGGCAGGTAAGTGAAGTTCAAACAGGGGCAAGTTGTAATTACCCTCTCGTGTATGTTTACGAGAAGTGTCTCAAATGTTCTAAATAATAAAGATGTTCCTCCCGGTTTCACTATGCCATATTTGAAACACTCGAAACCTCATACCCATAGCCTTAAAATTATTCCTAAAATATCTGACGCACGCGGCTTTGTTTTGGTGGAATTCTGACCCGTTCTCGCATCCCATGGGACCATATTATATTCCAGGAATAAAAAGTAGCCTTTGTTTTATTTATATTTCCAGAATATAATCAACCCTGCACCAAATTTCAGCCAGATACTTTCAGCCGTTAGAGTGACAAAGAGTAACAAATATAATGACATCCACACGCGCAAAGACAATCGCATTCATTGTTGCCTACACGATGATTTATATCGTTATTGCTTTTACGCGGTTATTGCTTCTTCTTCTCTGTTTTTATTTGTCTTACGAGTAGGTACTAATATTAATGGTACAAAGACTATGCTATTGTAATAAGTAACATTAATAAATTAAGTAGGTACTTTTATTCTTTTTACGTGTGAAAATCCCTGATGGATGTTATGTCGGACTCTTCCGACTATAACCACTTGTATCCTACCACTGCCTACTGACGTAGGCCCCGGGTAAGCCCCGGTTGGATGTTGGGATATTCTTCCATGGACAAGGAACCCTGGGGGACTCTTTGGGTACCACTGCGGCCTCACCTAGGGGGTTCAGGTACTTTCCCGCGTCTTTGGTAACCTGTGCGGACAGAGAAGTATTACATACACAGAAATCAGACTTGTTATTACAAATGAAGTTCATACCAGGGACAAATTGTAATTAGGTACCATTTACTTTGTATATTTTGAAAGAACAGTGTTTCTAAATATTTTAAATAATAAAGACAAACTATGCCCGTCACATAGGTAGTTGAAACTCCCATTTGGCCTGGTATCCACGATCCACCAAAACGGAGAGATGTGAAAATAACGATATCTGTAAATTTAATCTTCAATACACGATAATAATAAACGCAGCTGCTGTTATTTTTAGGATTCCATCACTGAAGAGTAAAAACGGGACGCTAGAGACTCCATTCTCTGGACGCCTGGTTGGCTCCAGGCTGTATCTCATGATAGCTTTTTCATTATCCGAGACGTTTCGAGAAATTTCTACCTTGAGATTCTTTAACAATACTCGTAACTGTGAATTTGACAATAACTCGAGGTAGCGCGCATTGTTTTTGTTTGGATGAATGGTTGGCTTTTGTCTTTCTGTTTGTAGTTCTGCGTCATATTTATTAGCTTGTACCAGATAAGACAGCGGCTTAGACCACGTGGGCTCCCATAGATTGATTTTTTAGGGTTTCGTAGCCAAATTAATGGCAAAAACGGAACCCTTATAGATTCGTCATGTCTGTCTGTCTGTCCGTTTGTCACAGCCATTTTTCTCCTAAACTATAAGGCCTATGCTATTGAAACTTGGTAACTAGATGTATTCTGTGAACCTCATTCCTTATATAAAACAAGAAAAAAAGCAGTAAATATTGGGGGTCCCCATACTCAGAACTGAAACTCAAATTTTTTTTTTCATCAAACCCATACGTGTGGCGTATCTATAGATAGGTCTTCAAAAATGCTGTTGAGGTTTTAAACATAAATCTATAGTTAAATTGTTTTGTAAATTATATATGAAATATATTTTCAAAATAACTATCAGGGGGTGATAAGTGTTCGATACTGATGCCAAAAATGTAATCAGTAAAATTTTTGTCTGTCTGTCTGTCTGTATGTTTCTTATAGAAACAAAAACTACTCGACGGATTTTAACGAAAATTTACACAATTATTCTTTATACTCCTGGGCAGGTTATAGTATACTTTTCATCACGCTAAATCAATAGGAGCAGAGTAGTGAAGGGAAATTTTGGGAAAACGGGAGAAGTTACTCCATTTTTTAAGCTTCCGTTGCGTGTGCAGCCTTAATGGTTAAAGTTACATAGAAATCATGTATGACGGAAATACATATTCGTATTCTACATAAAATTGTCTAAAAAATATCCTATGTCTATCTTTTATGGTTGACTCACAATAACACGTGTAACTCCTGATAGCTTAACAGTTCGGAGCATTCTATATTTGTTTACTCTTACGTTTATAATACTCTCACTCATCCCTAATTTAAAAAAGTTAACATTATTACCTATTCAATAAAAAAAGAATCATAGAAATCGGTACAGAAACACCAAACTTAGATATATAAGCCATCGCACCGTCGTCGCACGTGAATACTGAATCATGCTAAGTATAAGGATTATTTTGTAATATAGAAATCTCTACTAATATTATAAATGCGAAAGTAACTCTGTCTGTCTGTCTGTTACGTTTTCACGCCTAAACCACTGAACCGATTTTGATGAAATTTGGTATAAAGATAATTTGAGTTCAAGGGAAGGACATAGGCTACTTTTTAACTGACTGCGCAAAAGGAGGGTAATGATTTTACGCGATAACGACTTCTACGCGGATGAAGCCGCAGGGAACAGCTAGTGTATAATATTATTAAGTAAGTAAGATGTAACTTAATTATTAAAATGATATTCTTACCAATTTATTTAAATGTTATTTTCTTGTTACAGGTAAGATCTTAACGTCGCTGTTGTACACTCATCTTACACTTATGAGCAGTAAGTAATTTCATACACATTGTAGATACACCACTATCAACAAAAAATAATCTCGGTCTTTCTATCTGCGAAGTATCTAAGTCATGCCTTCATCATCTGAAGTTGCGTAAATACGAAAGACGAATTTTAGCCTCTCTCTATAAAAAAGAGTGCAGAGGGGTATATGGCGAGACTTTGTCTGTTAGTCTGTGCATCTGTTGCATTAAACTACGTCACTAGGTCACGTGTATCATCTGTTCAAAGTTTGTAATAAAAAAAAAGGATAAAGTCAATCGGATTGAACTTTCACTTTCACAATAAACGTGTTAGAGAGGGGCAGTCTGGAGGAGTGCCAACGATTGGGTGGTTTACCCTAATTATTTAATCAGTGTCTTGGCAAATTAACCCTTAAGATAATTGGCACAAGAGTAAAAGAAGATCACTTATTTTAACTGTACTTACGCTCTTTTCATATTGGCAGCATGTGAATGCGTGCGCGCATCCAACCGAAACTGGTGAAGCGAGATAGCTATATGTTTCATCTCACTCATTTGTATTGCGCTGGGTCTATGTGAATTTTATCTACATTTTTTAAGGTGGCGCCCGCGACCTCCCGTGACGACGTGATGAACTTTGGTACCGTTCCCGTTTCCCACGGGAACTTATTTCAGTAACGTTGTGAAACAACGGGTGCAGATATTGATTAATATTAGATGATTAAAATTGAAATTTAGTGAAAACAAATGAAAGCGCCATCTGCCGACAACTAGTCTCATCTACACAGCACTGACGTTACCAAGTGACGTCAGACGTAGGGACCCGACTTGCCGCCAGAGGCGCTGTACAAAAATATAAATACGACCGCGCGCGAAGTTCAAAGCACCATTTTTCGTAAAATTAAATTATACTCGTCGCGAAGGCGTCTGTGTGTCAGTAAATATATTTAATCGAAATAAAATATAAGTTATAGGGAGCGAAATCCTCCCTAAGTAAATAGTGGTTTAGCTGCAAGCATCAATTACCCCATCATTGGGTGAGTTAAATTAATTATAATGTAATCTAGATTTTAAAACAGTGAAAATTAACGGCTGTTGGTCAACCCTGTTTCTCTGTAAAATTAGAATATAAGCAAACATTGTAAGGCACCCGATTCCTGAAATGGTTAACAGGGATCGGCTGTCTTAGCAATAGGCGGGAAAAAGGGTTCCAGCTAACCCGTCATCTGGAACATTCCAGGGTCCACCCTTCGGGTTCCAAGCAGGAACGTCCACCCTTCGGGTTCCACGAAGGAACATTCACCCTACGGGCTACAAGCGAACATCCACTCCACGGGTTCGATGAAACAGTTCACCCTACGGGTTACAAGAAATATTTTACTCTCCGGGTTGAGAACACCGTGCCAGCCGAAGTTGTGGACGGCACGGCTACGTCGCTGACGGCGTCAACCCAAGAAGGCCAACCCAAGATAAGTCGAACCCTGCGAAATCCTTCGGGAATCGCTAAAGCCCTTGCTGCCTGAAAGTACCACAACCACGACCCCGAGTTTCTATTCCAATAAATCGTCTGTTATAATTTTAACACTTCTTCTTATTTCTCTCTTTCCTGAAAGCCTTCAGCTTTTCAGGGTGTAATGGTACGCTTTTCTAGGAAATATCTACCTACTTTTTGGGTTATTTGGAAGACCAAGTTTGACCAATTTTCAGGGTGTCAATTCGGACACTTATGATAACAAGCTAATTTGTACAGTCATTTGAAATTTCTAATTCTCGTAATACTCTATTTTATTATAAGTACACTCTATATTAATAATAAGTAAGATACAATAAAAATCATAGCTATCGTAGATTATTGTAAACTCAAATATTTTGGTATCCTTAAGTATATTTGTTTAATGTTTTTTTTTTAAATATGTGCCAGTAGATGTCTCTTTTATATAAGTTGGTATATTGTACTAATGATTAATCAGATAAACCCATATAAATGTTTTTTAAAATACAAAATATATATGATGCAAATGAATTTTGTTTTATTTTCAATATTTGTATAGGTAAGTATATACCTGTTTTTAGGTTTCCTTAGCTAAATGGCAAAAACGGAACCCTTATAGATTCGTCATGTCTGTCTGTCTGTCCGTCCGTATGTCACAGCCACTTTTCTCCAAAACTATAAGGCCTATTCTATTGAAACTTGGTAAGTAGACTAGAAAATAAAAACAGTTAATTTTGGAGGTCCCCATACTCAGACCTGTAACTCAAAAATTGTTTTTTCATCAAACCCATACGTGTGGGGTATCTATAGATGGGTCTTCAAAAATGCTATTGAGGTTCCTAACATATTTTTTTCTAAAGTGAATAGTTTGCGCAAAAGACACTTCCGAAGTAGAAAAATTCGTGTCACATTTTTAATGTAGGTATACGTCGACGCTAAAATGTGCGTCAATATCACTGGTAAAATTGATAATGCTGAAGGGTATACCGTCACAATACCAGAAATCATAATGCCTTTACTTAAAATGTCCGAGCCCAAAATACCCGAAATCGAAATATCAATATTCAAAAGGCAAACAATTATAATATAAATAATTTAAAATGCCTTACGGTCGAATAACCGAAACCCAAAAAATAAATTTATCAAATACCTTATCCTAAAATGTTCAAACACAAAATACCTTTTTTTTAACATGATTTAAATCCTACATGGATGCTATATACCTATCTGTGAATGGTTAACACCCCGACTCAGAGTATCCCGACTCTATTTTTTTATTTTTCGTTAGCCCACTGTAGTACTTTTGTAACTCTGAATCAAAGTGTTTTAACATGAGGTATATCTTGCATGGATACTATGCCGGACTCCTACCGACTAAAAACCACACGTATCCTACGTAACAGCCTACAGTTGGGAGCCCCGGGTAAGCCCTCAGAAGGATACCCAAGGACCAACAGACCTACAGCTACAACAGCGGCTTCACTTAGGTTTGGGCGTAAATAAGTTAAAGCCAAATAACAAAACGTGTGAGTGGCAATAAATCTTTATTTCTTAAATCATTCATTTATTAACTATGCGCTAAATAATGAACTGGTATAGCATAATATATACCTAATAATACCCAGTAGGTTATAGCGATAAACTGGGTAGGTTATGGATTTTTTTATATTCCAAGCACAACATTGTATAATTGTTCCTTACATTTTGGTGACTGAAATTATTATAGAAAAGACAATATATAAATATGTGTTACATTCCACGCAGTTATGACAGTGACAGTGACACATTGTATTCTATTTTCGGTATTTTAAATTAAGGATATTTGAAAATTTGTATTTTGAATTCTGATATAATAATTATTTGTATTTTAAATTTAGACATTTTACGGTAAGGTGTACTGAAATAAGGTATTTTGAATGTTAAGGTATTTCGAATTCGGGTATTTTGGTCTAATGCATTTTAAGTAAAGGCATTTTGATTTCTGGTATTTTAATATATAACCTGTTGAAGCGTGGATCGCGAAGGGGCGTGACGTCCGCGATGCGCGGGCGCAACGTCGCGCGCGTCCCCGTCCCGCACGCCACCTCTCACCTCACACCCGTGTGTTGTGTGAAGGCATATACCTACACGGAATGAAGCGGTTTGTGGATCAGCCAATCAAAATGCTCGGAAGAGCTCGTATTGGATACTTCGAGCATTGTGATTGGCTCACAGTATGTTCTTATTCATTCCTTCCAGCTCTGCGTCAGTAGAACTGTAACATTGATGCACTCCAATAGAAAGCACAAATATAAAGAATGGAAATGTACTAGAACCAGGGTTTTTTGTACAAGATGATTCCCGTGCCTTTGACGCGTTGATTAAGCCTTTGTCTAGAAGATTAAACAAAGACTTGTACGTAATTTTTTCACCCGCGTAGCTCCCGTTCCTGTGGGAATACGGGAATAAATGATAGCCTATGTTACCCGGGGATAGCGTAGCTCTCAAACTGTTAAAGAATTTTTCAAATCGTTACAGTACTTTTAGGGCATATTCGACGCAAATAAACAAACAAACAAACAATCAAATCTTTCCTCTTTATAATATTAGTATAGGCTAGTCGGCTATGCGACCAAAAGTATAAGGATCGCATGGAAACTGATCCTTGATTATATTTGTTCCTAACTCCGCTTTTGCTGAGCCGATTGCAATGATACAAAAGTAGGTACCGTTTTTTAAGTCTGGCTAAAATCTCGAGTCATCAATCCGTTCAGTGGTTTTTGTTTTAGAACAAAGAGATTTAAAGACAAATAGATTAAAAGATAAGAACTCCAAAAAAATGTATCATTTGTATTCAGTACCTATACCTGAGTTTTATTGTTTATATATTATTGCCATTGTACAGACACGACCACTTTGCAATTTTACAATAATATAGACAGAAGATTTGTTGCAAAGAAACGTGCTGATAAAAATATATTATTGCTGCAAAAAACTTTTGATGTAGTGTTTTTGTGATTCATAAAGTGATAATCCAAAACAATGAACATTCTTATAGGTGGTTTATAATAGATATTTACCTACCTTGTGATGAGTTTTTTTCAACGTGAGTATATATAATCCGTTATGCATGTTTTTTTTTAACGTAGGTAAGAGAAATTCCTTCATGGATGCTATCTACTTCTACCGACTAAAAAACCTCACGTAACGCCCAACAGCCTACGGTTGGGAGCCCCGGTTAAGCCCTCGGAAGGATATCCCAGGACTCCCAACAGAGGTCCCAGCGGGGTATCCGTCATGCATGCTTTGCCGGACTCTTACCGGATAGAAACCACGCGTTCCCTACCATGTGCCTACGGTTGAGAGCCCCTGAAAAACCCTTCGAAAGATGTCCCTAGGATTCTGCCTAGTGATGTCCAGTACCTATATGGTTCCTTGCTTGAATTTATTATCTTATCTCTTATCAGTATCGATTACTTCACTCATTATATTCGTTGTTACTTTTCTAATTGTTGATACTGTTGATTGATGGCACTTGATGGAACTTGCTACACATATTGAAAAACTTCACTTGTACTGTTCCACAACATTTAGCCTTTGAGAATGCCGAAAGGCGAAACCGGTTAGGTATTACAATAATAAATGTTGTGGAACAGTACAAGTGAAGTTTTTCAATACTTTTCTAATTATTATGGGTTTAAAGACGATAATGAGTAACATACTAACATTAAATTAGTGTCTCAAACATTAGTTAATTAATTAAGTAATTAATTAACTAATGTTTGAGACACTAATTACAAGTAGGTGAAGTTCAAACAGGGGCAAGTTGTAATTACCCTCTCGTGTATGTTTACGAGAAGTGTCTCAAATGTTCTAAATAATAAAGACGATCCTCCCGACTTCACTATGCCATATTTGAAACACCCCTCATACCCACCTATAGCCTTAAAATTATTCCTAAAATATCTGACGCACGCGGCTTCGTTTTGGTGGAAATCTGACCCGTTCTCGCATCCCATGGGACCATATTATATTCCAGCAATAAAAAGTAGCCTTTGTTTTATTAATATTTCCAGAATATAAACTGTCCCTGCATCAAATTTCAGCCAGATCCGTTCAGCCGTTAGAGTGTCAAAGAGTAACAAATATCATGACATCCACTCGTGCAAAAACATTCGCAGTCATTGTTGCCTACACGGTGATTTATATCGTTATTGCTTTTACGCGGTTATTGCTTTTTTCTTCTCTGATTTTATTTGTCTTACGAGTAGGCCACGACTGTAAGACTATAGACAGTGTTCCTCGAGTTGGCGGCCCTATGATGTGCCTCTTCACGCTCTGCTTACTAATTATTATGGTACAAAGACTATGCTATTGTAATAAGTAACATTAATTAATTAAGTAGGTACTATTATTCTTTTTACGTATGGAAATCCCTTATGGATGCTATGTCGGACTCTTACCGACTAAAACCACACGTGCCCTACCACTGCCTACGGCGTAGGCGTCGGGTAAGCCCGGGTTGGATGTTGGGATATTCTTCCATGGAGAAGGAACCCTGGGGGACTCTTTGGCTACCACTGCGGCCTCACCTAGGGGGGTTTGGGTACTTTCCCGCGTCTTTGGTAACTTGTGCGTACAGAGAAGTATTACATACACAGAAATCAAACATAGTATTGCAAATAAAGTTCATAACAAGGACAAATTATAATTACCAAATACTTGGTTTATTTAGAAAGAACAGCGTTTCTAAATATTTTAAATAATAAAGACAAACTGTGCTTCTCAACTATGCCCGTCACATAGGTAGTTGAAACTCCTATTTGGCCTGGTATCCACGATCCACCAAAACGGAGAGATGTGGAAATAAGGGAATCTGTAAATTTAATCTTCAATACTCAATAATATTAAACGCAGCTGTTGTTTTTAGGATTCCATCACCAAAGATTAAAAACAGGACGCTAGACACTCCATTCTCTGGACGCCAGGTTGGCTCCAGGCTGTATCTCATGATGGCTTTATTATTATCCGAGACGTTTCGAGAAATTTCTACCTTGAGATTCTTTAACAATACACGTAACTGAGAATTTGACAATAACTCGAGGTAGCGCGCATTGTTTTTGTTAGGATGAATGGCGGTTTGCTTTTGTCTTTCTGTTTGTAGTTCTGCGTCATATTTATTAGCTTGTACCAGATAAGACAGCGGCTTAGACCACGTGGGCTCCCATAGATTGATTTTTTAGTGTTTCGTAGCCAAATGGCAAAAACGGAACCCTTATAGATTCGTCATGTCTGTCTGTCTGTCTGTCCGTCCGTGTGTCACAGCCACTTTTCTCCTAAACTATAAGGCCTATGCTATTGAAACTTGGTAACTAGATGTATTCTGTGAACCTCATTAAGATTCTTATATAAAACTAGAAAAAAAGCAGTAAATATTGGGGGTCCCCATACTCAGAACTGAAACTCAAAAATTTGTTTTTCATCAAACCCATACGTGTGGCGTATCTATAGATAGGTCTTCAAAAATGCTATTGAGGTTTTTAACATCATTTTTTTCTAAAGTGAATAGTTTGCGCAAGAGGCACTTCCAAAGTGGAAAAATGTGCCCCCCCCCCCCCTCTAACATCTAAACTAAGAGAATGATAAATCTAAAAAGAATATATGATGTACATTCCCACAAAAACTAACAACGAAAGTTGGTTTGAACGAGATGGAGCTGGTAGTTTTTTTTTAATACGTCATAAACCGCAATTTTCGGTTAGAAAAATCACTACCACTGCGAATGTGTTGAACATCAATCAAAGTTACAACGAACTATAAGAACTTTTATATTATGTTACTTGCTGCTACGAAACCCTTCATGGGCGAGTCCAACTCGCACTTGGCCGGTTTTTTGCATGTACGGGGTCATAGTAGGTACTGAACCTTATCTTGTGCTACTGACCCAAAAGTGACTTGAATAAAATAATTTGAAAAGGAACATTTCTTGCCATGACTACAAAAATACACACACACATGATAATTTCAAATGCCTAGCTACCATGGTTTATGAGATGTAGTATAGTGACGTCATTTTAATAGGTAACATTTGACGTCTGTCAGTTTTATCTTCACAATGAGAATGATACATGAAAAAGTGAATGAATCGATACAGACTTGAAAGATATGTTTAATTTTAAAAATCATCAGGCAAATCCCTGTCTCATTATTTATATAAAAGTACTTAGACGTATTATTATAAATATCCACCACAGCAAAATCAAAAGATTGACAAGGAGTAAAATAATCAAAAGAGTGCGACTTTGTATTCAACTGTATGCGACTTTTGTATTAAAAATGTTAAAATTCATGATCTTCCTTTTTTTTCTGACATTATGTTATTTAGCAAAAAATAATCCTTATGGTGAAGCCTTTCGATCAGTATGATAAAGCTACAGGATAATTATTTTTTCTCGTGTAGCGGGTTCAATTCCCGGCTCAACCATATACCTAAGTATTTAAAAATCTATGAGTGCAGTTAAATTGTTTTTTTTAATTAAAATAATGTGTTCTTTCAGTAAATTGTGCCATCTACAATATTGAAGGTACTTTCCCTCCATGTGGCATAGCCGTGGGACACCCTGTATATGTCTTTATACAGGCTGATGGGGAAGTCTTCGTAATAGGGTTCCGTATCCAAAAGGGAAAAAACGGGACCCTATTCATGAGACTTCGCAGTCCGTCTGTCTGTCTGTAATAGCACAGTATAAGGAGAACTACTATTAATCTATCGGCTGTGGTAATAGCTAGAGAGCTGAATTTTCACAGATGATGTATTTCTGTTGCTGTTGTAACAACAAAAATACTAAAATCAGAAAAATAAAGGGGTTTGAACCCAATGCCATGCGTAGGAGTGGCGCGGGGATGCCACCCCCGCCCTCTACGCACGAAACTCAAACGTATAAATAGAAGCGACTGAAGTTCATTAGCCATTCGTTTCCGAGCGCTCATCGTGATCACTCAGTTGCAGTTGCTTGTCACTGTCGGTCGTAGAGGTCTATTGTGTATTTTTTGTGTAGTGTGTTGTGGCTGACTTGTATCTTTATACTTGTCGGTGTGAACGAAGCACAGAGTGTCGCTGCAAGATACCTATTTGCCGAAGAAGCCATGAACGTGTTAGTGGACAAGTAAGTCTATTTTTACTCCCTACAAGTTAGTGCCCGTTGCTCTTGTCCCCGTTTCCGAAACTTATGCTGGGGACGGATAACAGCCTATGTGTGGCTCCACACTATAATCTACTTCTGTTCAAATTTCTGCCGGATCCTTTCAGCCGTAACAGTGTGATTGAGTAACAAACATCCAAACATTTTCCTGAGCTTTTACATGTATAATATTAGCAGGAAGTGGGATTCCAACGTAGATAGAGAATTTCTACGGATTCCAACGATTTCTTACCAACTTTATCCAAAGTATTCAATCGCTTACGGAACACACCCCTAGTTAAAAATTTCGGATAATCCTGTAACATGTGCTCATTTATTTTTATAATTTGAACACAACATCTCCTTTTCAATTTTTTTATCATACATACTTACTTAGGCGCCTTGTTTAACGGGAAAGTATGTTAAAATTATCCTTGATAAAGGATCTGTGCACCACAATAGAAAATTTCATGATAGTCTCTAGTAAATTCGTATTTCGAATTAAAGCTTATAATGAGTAGGTATATTAATTTAAAACAAATTATTATATTAGCCGACTAACGGAATTATTTACCTGCTACCTATATCTTAAATATTAGCTAACTACTTTATTGTTACTACAAAGAAGTTTTAATTACATGTGAAGTAACCTAATTACAACTTCTCGTATTTGCTTGCAAGAAAGGTGTTTCAAAATGTGTTAATTTTGTTGTTCTATTAACAGGTTGGATCAAGAAATTATCCCGCCCATGGTCTTCGATCTACCAGAACCTACAAAACTGAAGAAATCAGCTAGAAGGTAACTTTTATACCCTAACAGGAAGATGTCTCAATATTCTACAGAATTTGATACTTTTGTAGTTCAATTCGCGAATGGTCCAATTTACAAAACAACAATTTTAAAAGCAATTAAAGTGGTGTCATTTTAATGATTAATATTTGACGTCTGTCAGTTCATAAATTTATTAGTGAAAGCAAAACGTAGAATTACTCGTATATGTCTTGAATACAATAAATATGTAATCGTAATTGAAATAAGTTAAGCAATTTTATTGTGCAGTTCTAACAAACCGAAAAAATATAATATTTTATGCCCGTCGTTACAAGGTTGCGTTGTAGAATTTTGATCAATTGTCAGATGTTACCAGCTATTAAAATGACTTCACTTTACATAGTATGCTAACTTTACTTGCTTGATTTTTGTACAACAATATATTACTAGAGTATCTACTATCTATATAATAAGTCTAGGTACTGGCTAGCAATTACTTTTTAATGTATTTACGTAATTAAAAAGTTAGTTTGGGCGTGTTACGGCATGTAGCAGTTTTGTACGCCAAACACAGAATAGTTAAGTAGCTACTCGTACGCGATAAGTTGAGGAGGCATACTTAAGAACCATCTTCTCTCGCCGGTCTGCTGGAAAAGCTATCTGAAACAAATCAGCAGTGCCAGTATACTCTTTTCTTCTAATTACATCTCTTTGTGATATATTTCGTTCCCTAGCGTGCCTCAACTTGACTAGATTGCCGGCTGTTAGACGTCTAAAATGTCATTGCTGTTCCAGGCCAATCTCGAAGTGTATATTGAAACTTCTGGAACGTTATGATGAAGAGTGGGAGCTCGCACGAAGCCATGACTTCTTGTTCGTGACAATGAGACGTGCCTTCCATGTGTGGCTCAGCAGTGGAAAGCTGGATGATCTAAGTCACATCTGCGTGTATTTTCACCATATAGCCCGTTGCTTTGGCTCTGTAAGTATACAAGTTTATTTGTATTAGACCTCAAACTGAATGTCCGCGGCAAGCGGGGCGATATGGCGATTTCGGCGTTACGTCACGGCGGCGTGGCGGCACTACGTTCGCGTACAAGCGAATTGCGCTCGGTGCGTTTGTTACTCGTTGTCCTAGGTGAGCGACGGTACACGACATACAGCGACACGACGCTGTGCGATATAATGCGACCCATACATAACGAGAATTTCAATTCATAAAAAGTATCGATATTGGAATATCGATATTTTTCAAAATAAAATATCGATATTCAAAATATCGATGTTTATAAACGATATCTCGATATTTATGAACGACTAGATGACGCTCGCGGCTTCGCCCGCGTGAAATCAGTTAATCAAAATCAATTAAATCTGGACGTAGGCCTCTCCAAAATTTACGCCACAATACACTTATAAATAACACATTATGAAATTGATTTCATCTTAACTCAGATTTATTTACCAAAACCTAAGTGTCTTGGCGTTCCAAGACAGATACCAAAATCTTTTATATGAAACTAGCTGACCCGCGCAATGTTGTTTGCGTGATAAATGAAGAACCGCTGGACCGATTTTGTGCAAACTTTACATAAACCATCTACCAAATAGTCCGAACATAGCCTAAACATTTGGTTTGGATAGGTTAGCCCGTTCTTGAGTTATAAAATTACAACGAAAAGTGGCATTGATTTTTATATATATAGATAGATATTCAGTGAATTAGTATATCTTTTCTCTTGTACTCGTGCTCGTGCTCTAGCCGCTGTCGCCATCGCGCATTGCTCCGCTTGCCGCACACATCCAGTATGAAGTCTTGAACTTGGCATTCATTAGTTGAGAGACTCGTCCATAATTATAGCCTTTCTAATTTTCAATTGAACTTTATCAACAACATTGATTACAACGAACACTTTATTGTCCTTTATTTACATTATTTATTTTATTTTACTTTGTTTGTGAGTTAACAGTTTTTTTTATTGCAGGTGGAAATCTATTCGCGAGTAGAAACTTGCGTTAAAGATTACGACATTGTTGAATCCGGCGTATCAATCGAGCCCATACATTTCCCTAAAATGCCTCGCGACCTCTGCCTCGACGAGATGATTCGTGTCAGTAGTATGATTCGTTTATTCTGCGAAATTCATAAAACAGATATGAAAAGTTTCTTACAGAACTATGAAAGTCTGTTAAATCGAGCAAAATTTATCAATACTTTTGATATGTTAGCAATGCATGTTCAAGAAGAGCTCTTTTCTAATAAGTTGACGAGACGCCTTGTGATGCAGAACTATATACAGCAGAATTTGTTAGAAAACCCTGCAGATGATCAGGATCCAGTGTCACCGAAGCGAAATCAGAAAAGCTGTGACACTCATCGCAAATACACAACAGTTATAGATGACGATACTCTCAGAGTGATAGAAATGCTCGATTTCGAGGCAGATCGTGAGGTAGTAAACCCATTGAAAATGTTATATCCAAAAACAGAAATGTGAATTGAGAGCCAAGTTCAATATTAATTAAAAAATGTAAAAGCACTAAGACAGAAGAAATTTAAAAAAAATATTTTTTACGTGCGTATAAATTTTGTAATTTCTGATAGTTATTTACTTTACATCGCCTTCGCCTCTAAACAATTGAGTTTTCTTGAGAGGAAGTCGATAACGATGCATTATACCTAAAATTGAACTTAGCTCACGTTTCACATTTATGTTTTTAGTTAGGTATCACTCTTAAGTTAAGTTAGTATGTATACGTTTTTTAGTCATAAATTTTGTACAGATATTTATTATTACCTATTATTTATCTATACTTCTATACTAATATTATAAAGAGGAAAGATTTGCTTTAGTTTTTTAGATTTTTTGTTTGTTTGTTTGTAACGAATAGGCTCCAGAACTACTGGACCGATTTGAAAAATTCTTTCACTGTTTTTGGAAGCTATACTCTTTGCGGTGAACATAGGTTATATTTTATTCCCGTATTCCCACGGGAACGGGAACTAAGCGGGTGAAACCGCGTGACGTCCGCTAGTCATTAATATATTGTCATTTATAAAATGACTGTTTAAGTCTTAAGGTTACGTTTTCAGGCTGTTTTCAATATCATTATCTGTTTTATATTATTTTAGGGATGTAATGTACCATAAGTTCTGATACGATATTAATGTCAATAATGTAGAATAAGTTATTTATGTCAATTACATGTTTAAGTACGTGTCCACTTGAATAATACAATAAAAAAACAACTTTGCATTCATCTGATTTCATAGTTTTCTATTCATTTTAGTAATGCCTCTTTCTCGAAATAACGACCAGAATGTTCCTTTCACAAAATATCTTTTCTCAAAATGTCCCTTCCCAAAATAACACTTTCCCTTAGAACACTTGTTACTGCTTTGATACCTACTTATTATCTTTAATATTCATTCTTTAATTTTTTATTTTGTATATTTTATAATATGTGTGTGTAATGGTAGGCGCCTTTTTACAAAATATCAACTTTTTGGGTGATTTGGAAGACCAAGTAGTGATGTTCCGGACACCGAAGTTTCGAACACTTTTGTCCGAAGAGTCGATTTCAATTTTAATACATTTTCAGGGTGACAATTCGGACACTTATGATAACAAACTGATTTGTACAGTCATTCGAAATTTCTAACCATGTTAAATGTATTAAACTAAACAAAATGTCAGATTACTCCTGTGATTCTTGTATCATAAGTACCTATTTAATTATCAAGATTATTATTTTTTAATTATGTGGTACATAATCATTTTAAGTGACTGCCTTTACATTTGTTAGTTTTTAGTATACTATTGTTAGTTTGATAACATCTGTGATTTTTACTAAAGGAAAATATAATGTACACTTAATTATAGGTTAATTAGAATAATGTAATTTAATGTATTCATTATACGTGATGTTAGTTTTTAGTACAGTATTATTAGTCTGATTATATATTATTTATTATAGGTACTTTATATTAAGTATGTACACTCTAAATTAATAATAAGTAAGATACAATAATAATAAGTAATGTCAAATCAATCGGTGTAAATGTTTTTTTTTAATATGTGCCAGTAGATGTCTCTTTTATATAAGTTGGTATATTGTACTAATGATTAATCAGATAAACCCATATAAATGTTTTTTTAAATACAAAATAAATATGATTCAAATTAATTTTGTTTTATTTTCAATATTTGTATAGGTAAATACCTGTTTTTTTATTAGTAATAGGCACTAACTGTCTTACGATAGATAAAATATTCATTCATCATAATTACAATAAAATAAAATTAAGGTACCTATATAAACTTTCATGGTCACTAACACTTTTATTAGAGGAACCTTCCTCCGTGATCATTACGCTTGCAACAGCGCAATATTACTTGCATATATAGGTACATGGTAAATATTCCGTTAACTCTAATAAAAGAAATAAACTAATTATAATATCTATTATTTTTATAAAAATAATAAAACTTGCAATAAAAAGCTAAGTGCAAATATATTATTATTTAATACATAATATACTAGGAGATGCGCGCGGCTTCACTCGCGTGTAATTCTGTGCCCGCATCCTATGGTTAAAGCGTAGTTGAGGAGCAAACATCCTGAAGATACATTGTGCCGACACCCCAGTATATAAGCTAATGTTGTACAATATATAAAACAGTATTGTAAAGATCTTATAATTAAACAGACGCATCTATACCTACCATCTTTTATTACAATACTCCATGCCTATACAGGGTGAATTTTTCAAAAGGGTTTGGATGGCCAAATCCGAAACTATAAGGAATAGCGAAAAATGCTCAAAGGAGTCACGACCCCGATTTTGATGAAACTTAAAACCTCATCATTAGATTTTTGAAAAACCCATGATCCTAGCTGGGAATCGAACTTGTTGATTTTGAAAAAAAAAACACATCCTTTATTATTACACCATACGATAGTGTTGCTATTAAGGATCATATTCTGGGAAGTAATGATATACGGCAAACTACAGGAAAGAGCTCATCTTTAACAAAATACATTTTATTTTTCTTACGTTAACTGATTAATTGTTCAAAATCTTTGCAATACATAGCTGGATTCGAAACCTCAAGGAATAATTAAGGAATATTATTGATTCCGTTGAGAATATTCTCTAAAAATCATTCTGAGCATAATTTAAAACACGGAATAGTTACGATCTATTCTGGGATTTCGAACGAAACAAATTATGATACAAAATTTAGGTACATGAAATATGCATTCTATTAAAATTCCAATTGTTCCTAAAATTTGGCGTATATCATTACTTTGCAAATTTTGATCCTTAACAGCGACTCTATCGTATGGTGTAATAATAAAGGGTGTGTTTTTTTTTCAAAATCAACAAGTTCGATTCCCAGCTAGGATCATGGGTTTTTCAAAAATCTAATGATGAGGTTTTAAGTTTCATCAAAATCGGGCTCGTGACTCCTTTCAGCATTTTTCGCTATTCCTTATAGTTTCGGATTTGGCCATCCAATCCCTTTTCAAAAATTCACCCTGTATAAGGAACAACATCGATTATCATAATAAACTAGAAATATTTTCAAACTTTTTTCTGACTGTATTAAACACCTTCATAATTAGCTTTTATCATAAGTGTCCGAATTGTCACCCGTAAAATTTATTAAAATCGAAATAGATTCTTCTTCCGACAAAGTGTCCGAACCTTCGGTGTCCGTAACGTCACATATCCATATGGAAAGGGATTTTATTCTATAAGTCAGTCATAATAAAGTAAAATAAAAAAACTTTAAAAAATAGCTTTTATTTAAATGGACAAACGCAAAAGAATTTATTAATTTAAATATAAAATTATTCTTTTCTTTGAAATTTGTACTATCAACTTATAACGACATTACACAATGTATAATTATGATACAAAATATCTTGGTGCAATTTTACAATCTTGAAATAATGAAAAATAAAATAATATGAATATGAATGTAATAATCTTACATTCTTGTTACTCATATCACACACTAGGTCGAACCCCATGGTCTTAAATAAAGGAATACGTATCTAAGTATTGTGTTCAAAAATACATAATTTCTTATTTAAGTTTGTGACATCAAAGCTTGTGCTACAGTCGGGTATATTTTCTCTATAAGATTTCGGTATGGTAATAAGCCGAAACTCGTGCTTTGCGACCAACGACATCAGCACGACAACAGTCACTTTAAACACATACCACTGAGCCAACGAGACAGTGCCTTTATCATGTCTCTAAATGTAAAATGTATATAAAATATAATGTTAAGACTATTTTTGAAAAGCAATTAGTATGCTAACTGATCATAAATTTTAAATATGGAAAAAGAATTGGTTTCGAGCAGGATTCGAGTTCGAGGATGGGTGGTTCCGTGTAGGTTTCGGTGGCGGTTGGATAACGCGTCGGCACGGATCGCCGAAGACGCAGGTTCGAATCCTGCTCGAAACCAATTCTTTTTCCATATTTAAAATATAATGTTTATTGCTATGCCGCAAACAAATTTTAAGCTGAGCAATATTGATTAGTATTAATAGAAGAAATTATTTTATAAAAAAAAATAGTTTGATAATGCCATTGTATTGACATAATTATGATGTTTGAATGAAAGAGGAATGATTTTGAACGGAATGACAGTGACCAGATTGTGAAAGAAGGGGAAACAGAAGAGTTATGAATTAACACGGCTGTTAGGATTCACCTAACGTGGTAGAAAATTATTAAACAACAGAATTAAGTTCCAAATTGAATTAAACAACAGAAAAATATATTGTAATGTAGATATACCTGAGTTCGTCATGCCTCAAAGCTTAACCTATCCTTTACCCAAATAAAAATTCATGAAAGTAGCATCTCACCAAGTAATAAAACATAGGTAATTTTAATTTTTATCAATATGTCAGAATTGTATGGTGAAGAATTTTCTCTTTGACGCACCTCATGTTTGTATTCTAATATTTACATTTGAAAATGTATTTCATTGCATTATATTATTTATTGTGCTTAAAAAATACTAGCAGCTTTACACCTAGGTACATAATCTTGAATGTTAGTACCTATAGCTTCAATGTCTTACAATTCAACGTTCTCAGGCACGATGGCTGTGTAGTCCAGCTCCACGCATCTGGTGGAGGAATGAAGATGAAGTAGATTTTCATTGCTCAGTCTCCAAAAGGCAATCGGTAAAAATACCTATATAATAATACATACCTACTGAAGGAGTAGAAAGTACTTCGCGATCTAGCGATCGATCTTGAATATTGCAAAAATATTACACGCTATATAAAATTGTTCCTTGTAATTTCTCAATCTTCATGCCTCTTTCGGGACAGATTGTTGGAAAATCCTGAAAAAAAATTTTTAAACTTAATATAATTTAGTATTCTGGGGGCGATGCCACAGGAGGACTGCGATGCGGAGAAATTTTATGACGCATTTTAATTTTTCGTTTATTTTACGCCCTAAGCACACCTCCGCCGCGAAACCAGAACAGCGGAACCGCTGAATGAATTTTGCTGTGATCAAGTGTGGATTGAACAGCGGAACTGGGCAACGGAACCTGACACGAGTTAGTCGATGTGACGCTATCGCAATTTTATCATATTATTTTTATTATCTGGATGACTTAATAAATACATAAAGGGTCTATTTCTTATGGCTTGAAGTAGTTTTTCCGTGAAGTTCACATCCATTTACTAAAAAAATATTAGTTTCGCCGTTCCGCTCTGTATTTCTGTCAATTTTGACAAACCGGCGCGTAGACAACGCGGCACCGCAATAACAAGGCGGCCGAAGCGCGGAGGTTTGACTGGCGTAGGAGCAGATTGGCGAAACCGTGCGGTGAAAGAGATAAAAGATAGTTAAATCTATGCATTAGAACAGGCGGTTTCGCAAGTGTTCCGCTCCTCCTACATGTGACAGAACTTGGCGGAATTACTGCGGTTCCGCTATCATGGTTTCGCGGCGGAGGTGTGCTAAGGGCGTTAATGGTAGTTTTAGCTTAATTTTTTTTATTATTAGTTTAGTTATATTATTCTGTAAATATTTAGCTTATTCAAATATTGAAATAAATACATTTCTACAATAGATTAGGTATTCCTGGGACATCCTTCCGAGGGCTTACCCGGGGCTCCCAACCATAGTCTGCTGGACGTTACGTGAGGTTTTTTAGTCGGTAGGAGTCCGTCATAGGATCCATGAAGATTTTCCCTCACATTAACAAAAAAATAGGTCAGGTATACAACTTTTTAGTACCTAAATATAAAGGTCCTTTATATTTTAATCAAATCAATCAATCAATCAAATCAGTATATATGGTAGTCCACTGCTGGACGTAGACTTGTCCTAAATTACGCCAGAACACACGGTCCTGCGCCAAATGCATCCAGCCACTTTCTGCGATCTATTTTCATCTTTATATTTTCTCATTCAGTCATATAATCACGCCTTTTATCCCCGAAGGGGTAGGCAGAGGCGTATTATATGCCCACATTCCACCTTTTAAATTTTTCATATTTATATTTGGTGTTAAAGTATCTGATGTTAATTTGTAGATACAAATTTAGACTCTTTAGGGGAGACAGAGAGAGATGCTGTTTGAGGAACTCTGAAGATGTTTCACCATACATCCTCAGAAGAAGCGCCTGACGTTGCTTCAAAACCGAACCTTAGATGACAATGGAACATAAAAATCTGACGTAAGAATCCATTGCGCTTACCATGGGATCCAACTTGCTATATTTAATTCGTCGCTGCAATCATATCTTGAGTCAAATTAGCATTCAGCCACAATATGCAAGCTGCGTTTAGGGCAGGATTCGCCTGCAGTAGACGGTGGACCTCGGCATAGTCTTGATCATGCTGGTTATGCTGCCTGACCGTGTTCGCTCTGGAAGAGTACAGCATACACTTGAGAAAAAAAACTGAATAAATTGTCACGTAGGGTAAACATATAGTCACTTCCTTGAGGGTTAGCTTTATTTGGTACAAGTAGGTACTTTGTAGGATGCCCAACTCAATTTTGATTTGATCCATCTGAAAATTCCCTTTCAGAGCAGCTTATTTCCTAGGTTATACCTAGGAAATAAGACGCTCTGATGATTTTCAAAATTTATAACGAAGAACTACCTTGATCACATCAGCATTCAAACAAAAATCTGCTTTAGAATTAGTCCGTCTAGAGCTGTGATGACACAGCCATACAAACAGATACACAGGTTAAACAAACCCTTCCCCCTCCCGTTATTCCGTTGGGGGTTAATATACCTGGCTACCATCACTGATGATTTTGCCTTCTAAGGCTATTTATTCTAATTTATTCATACCACGTTCTTTCAAGTCTCAATGTCTACAATAAGAGGTTCTTTCTTCAAAAGAAGTCTCAAGTTTCACAAGGTCGACAGCGCAAGCGTTAGGTATGCAAAATAAAAAAAAAATTGCAGACTTTGTGAATATTTTTGTTATTGCTTTTCTGTTGCTATGGTACTTAGTCCAAAAACCAAAACACGTTTCTGAAAATTGCACAAGCTGTTGCAAATAAATACTAGTACTTCTGCAAAGGGTAGACCTCGCGAGCAACCAGAAACAAAACTAAAAAATTCAGTGAGATAACAATTCAATCCTATCCTACTAATATTATAAACGTGAAAGTTTGTGAAGATATTTGGATGTTTGTATGTTTGTTACTCAATCACGCTCTAAGGGCTAAACGTAATAAGCTGAAATTTGGTACAGGGATAGATAAATAGATAATAACCTGGAAAACCTGTTAAAACACGGCTACTTTTAATCCCGGGAATATGTTCCCATGGGAAGCGGAAACGGGTTACAAGTTTCACGCGGGCGAAGCCGCGCGGAATCCTCTAGTTACTAACAAATTAGACGAGAGTGGTTCAATGAAAATAGCAAAAATAGTCACATTGTGAATAAAATCAAAATTATCCTGTTTGTAATCGCGTTAGCGCTATCTAGTAAATAGTTTTGTAACTAAAATCGCAAAATTAAATTTTATTTTTGAAAATAACTTTTTTTGTTGTAAATAAACCCTAATATTATTAGGGTACCCGAAGGGTAGAAACGGGACCCATTCTCGAGACTTCGTTGTCCGTCTGTCTGACTGTGTCTGTTCGTCAGTAAGCTGTATCCCAGGAATCGTGACAGCAAGAGAACTTAAATTTACACAGATGACGTATTTCTGTTGCCGCTATCGCTATAACAACAAATATTAAAATCAGAAAAATAATAATTTTGAAGGGAAGCTCCCTTAAAACACAATTTTTGGATACGGAACCCAGCACTCGCACTTGGGCAATTTTATCATCTGTTTTTAAATACCGAAATCTCTTTTTTTTTAGGGTTCAGTACACAAAGGGTAAAAAACGAGACCCTAAATATTCATGAGACTTCGCTATCCGGCGGTCTGTCTGTCCGTCACGAGTCTGCATCTCAAATACTAAAATAAGAATAATAATGATATTTAAGGTATGACCCTTAAACTGCCCAACGCAAAAGCTCAAACAACAAACGTGATTCTTTACCGTTTTTTAGTGCGCGAGTCCGACTCGCTCTTGGCCGTTTTTTTTACAACAACTTGAGAGAAATTATATTCTTTATGTTTCAGGCAAAAATCATCAAGATATATTAATAACGCGACACCAATCTTCCCCCCTTTTCTCCCCCATTTTCTCTTTTATGAAAAAAAGCTCTCGACAAAAGTTGTTGTTTTTCGAATCAAAGAACACGTGTGCCAAGTTTGGTGAAAATCTATTTAGAAATGCGTCCTCTAGACTGGAACTGACAACCAGACATACGCCCCAAAAAGCAAAATCGTCCATACCTACTGTCGAAACTGAGACTATCGTTCGCTTCGCTCACTCGGTCAAAAATAGTTAAAATGCCTTTACCCGATATCTGATGCCGCTGCTAGTATTTGGAAGTTAACCCGGACCGGTGGTGATGGGCCGTCGACCGGCTCTTGCGTCTGCCTATGAACCGAAATAACACAATTTCAGCTTCCTAGCTATCACCGTTCATGAGACAAAGCCTCGTGATTACCAGACACATACAGACGGACGGCGGAGTCTCGTGAATCTTCCGAGTGCTAACCCGGGGCTCCCAACGTTCGGTCTTAGTCCGGCATAGCATCAAAAAAGGAATGGGTCTGGTTTTTTTTCGTTTGGGTACGAAACCCTCACAACCAGGCAAGGGCTATTCTGATTTGCGCATAGAGAGCACCGGCTAAAAAAACGGCAAGAAAATACTTGGTGAGAAAGGAGAGTTAAATTAAATAAAAAAACATTACCTATTATCTCCTGCCCTTGTTGGGTAGTAAACAGGAGTGTTTCCGAAGGCTCCTGGGTACACCACTTGCCCTTGTTGTCCTCTGTTACCTGACCTATGAACAGTTAAATTATTCACAAATTAAATAGGTATATCAAATTACAACAAAAACATTATTCCTACATTTTCATAGAATAAGTTCCTTTGTATACGAAATGGTAGATACTCAATCGATCAAACAAAACAAATATTGATTAATTTAATAAACAATTAAACTTTCTAATCCATACTAATATGTTGTTTGTTTACATTGAATAGGTTCCGAAACTACTTAGCCGATTTTAAAAAATCTTTTACTGTTGGGAAGCTACGCTATCTGCGAGTAACATAGGTTATATTTTGGTCTCTTATTCCCACGGGAACGGTAACTACTCGGGTGAAACTGCGGCGCGTCCGCTAGTTAGGAATAAAATAAAAAAATGCAGTTCAACAGAAGCAGAGAAACAACGAACTCATTTCTTCGTATAATGACTGGTCCCGTGGTCCAATGGTTAGTGTTCCTGACTACGAATTCGGAGGTCGTGGGTTCGATTCCCACCCAGGATAAATCTCTTTGTTTGATGAGCACAGTGACTTGTTCTGTGTCTGGGTGTAATTTATCTATAATATGTATGTATTTAGAAATATATAAGCCTGTTGTGTTGTTGTTTTATCAGTCGTCTAGATCCCATAGCACAGGTAAAATTATCTTAATTTGGGTTAAATCATGTTGTGTGAGAATGTCCACAAATATAATATGTACAGACAGATCACCTACCTACGTTATACATTTTGAAAGTTTTTATCTATATCTATACTAATATTATAAAGAGGAAAGATTTAATTGTTTGTTTGTTTGCATCGAATAGGCTCCGGAACTACTAAACCGATTTGAAAAATTCTATTCTAACTAATGGAATCAGGCGTTACATGGCGGAAATCCATCCTAAAATGATAGTAAAAGGTGCACTTCCCCCCTCCCCTCCTTTTATTATTATAATTCTATTCTAGACTGAGACGTATACCTCTGTTTCTAGTTAAAATATAATAAAATTATCTCGACAACATTAGTAGAGGTGATCATTTACAGGATTGCATTATGTTGGTCCTTGTGGTTGTGGGATAGAATTAATAATGTCACAAGCCCAATTCCTTCTGTGGTTACATTCACAGAAGTATTCATTACATAAAGAAACAAAATTCGAAGTGACCAGCTAAGTATCAAAATTTGTATTGAAAATCGGTACCTGTTGTGTGCGGCTGCTTCTACATGGTGGCGGAATGGGGAGCAGTTGAACTGTCTCGGGGCCACTACTGGTTCCTGGTTGTGCCTATGAGCCAAAATGCCACAATTAGTTAAAGAGGACGTTGGATTCTAAGCTAAACT
This sequence comes from Miltochrista miniata, assembly GCA_933228765.1. Lineage (NCBI taxonomy): Eukaryota > Metazoa > Arthropoda > Insecta > Lepidoptera > Erebidae > Miltochrista > Miltochrista miniata. Next base: position 1,826,884 of record OW121770.1, read on the forward strand.
TCAAATGCAGGCAGGTAAGGTTGATATGGAGTTGCGACCTTCGTTACATGCACCCATTCTGCTGAACAGCCTGACAACTCGTCGAGAGTAGGTGCAGAACTTCTATACAAAAAATCCAGTTAGTTATTCCTACTAATATTATAAATACTAAAGTAACTCTGTCTGTCTGTCTGTCTGTCTGTTACGCTTTCACGCCTTAACGGATGGAGCGATTGAGATGAAATTTGGTATAAAGATAGTTCGAGGCCCTGGGAAGGACCTAGCTTACTTTTTGACCGACTGCGCAAAATGAGGGTTATGCTTTTACGATATAAACGACTTCTACGCGGTCGAAGCCGCGGGGAACAGCTAGTATTATATATAACTAATAACTGGCTTTTTGGTATAGTAGTTCCTTTAAGGATTCAGATCGTTGGTTAAATTTCAACCCAGGATAAATCTCTTTGTGTATATAAGCATATTGATTAAATGTGTCAAATATATCTATGTATAGAATGATTGCGAAATATTTAAGTATCACTTGATACTAAATCGCATTACTTTACTTATTCGCCTAATTTTAGACAAGATGGCGCTGTGTAAAAATGTCCCAAAATGGTACTTATATTTTATTATAAAGAGGAATGATTTGATTGTTTGTTTGCATCGATTAGGCTTTGATACTTTTGAACCTCTATGAAAAATTCTTTCACTGTTGGAAAGCTACGCTGTCCTCAGATGACATAGGCTATATTTTACTCCCGTATTCCCACGGGAACTTATTGTTGGTACAATGGTATTACTATTATCGGTGATAAAGGTAAAGGTGATGTTACCAGATTCTTTCTGTTCCTGGTGGCAGGTAGTAAAGTGGTTGTCCTGCTGGAATCCTAGCAGCAGGTGGTGGTCTTATAGGAGTCACATTATGAGCAGGTCGTTGTTCTGTTGGAGTGATATTATGAATAGGTTGATATTCTACTAGAGGCAAATTATGAGCAAATCCACGTCCTGTTGGAGTTATATTATGAGCAGCTTGTTGGACTATTGGAGCCATATTATAAACTGGTTGTGGTTCTAATGGAGTCATATTATGAGCAGATCGTTGTCCTGCTGGAGTCATATTATGAGCAGATTGTGGTCTCATTGGAGTCATATTATGAGCAGGTTGTTGTCCTGCTGGAGTCATATTATGAGCAGGTTGTGGTCTCAGTGGAGTCATATTATGAGCAGGTTGTTGTCCCATTGGAACCACATTAGGAGTGCATCGTTGTCTTGTTGGAGTGATATTATGAGCAGATTCGTGTTCTAGTGGAACCATATTGTGAGCAGAATGTTGTTCTATTAGAGGCATATTATGAGCAAATCCATGTCCTGTTGGAGTTATATCATGAGCAGCTTGTTGAACTATTGGAGCCATATTATTTACTGGTTGTGGTTCTAATGGAGTCATATTACGAGCAGATCGTTGTCCTGCTGGAGTCATATTATGAGCAGATCGTTGTCCTGCTGGAGTCATATTACGAGCAGGTTGTTGTCCCATTGGAACCATATTAGGAGTGCATCGTTGTCTTGTTGGAGTGATATTATGAGCAGATTGGTGTTCAAGTGAAGCCATATGGTGAGCAGGTTGTTGTTCTATTAGAGGCATATTATGACCAAAACCATTTCCTGTTGGAGTTATATTATGAGCAGGTTGTTGAACTTTCGGAGCCATATTATAAACAGGCTGTGGTTCTAATGGAGTCATATTATGAGCACATCGTTGTCCTGCTGGAGTTATATTATAAGCAGGTTGTGGTACCATTGGAGTCATATTATGAGCAGGTTGTTGTCCCATTGGAACCATATTAGGAGTGCATCGTTGTCCTGTTGAAGTGTTATTATGAACAGGTTGGTGATCTAGTGGAGCCATATTGTGAGCAGAATGTTGTTCCATTGGAGCCCTATAATGAGCAGATGGCGGTACTGTTGGAATCATATTATGAGCAGCTTGCGGTACTGTTGGAATCATATTATGAGCATTTTGTGGTTCTACTGGAGCCATATTTTGAGCAGATGGTTGTCCAAACGGAGCCATAATATGAGCAGGTTGTTGTTCCATTGGAGCCATAATATGAGCAGGTTGTTGTACCATTGGAGCCATATTATGAGGAGGTTGTTGATATATTGGAACCATAACATGAGCAGGTTGTTGCTCCATTATAGGCATATTATAAACAGGTTGTAGTTCCACTGGAGCCATATAATGAGCATATTGTTGCTGTTCTATTAAATTTAAATAAGAAGAACGCTGTCCTATCGGAGTCGGGTGCTCTTCAACCCTGGAAACCGAAAAAATACAAGTTAATAAAACAGACTTTTGATTCCATTGTAAACGTTAGATGACTTAGATGCAAGTTGATAAGGAATTCCGAAGTTGATAGGGAGATACTAAAATTAAATAAGTTATTAAAATTTATATTTCTTAGAGCTTTCGCTAAGCCTAGAATTCAAGGGTTTCATTGAATGTGAGGGTAAATCTAAACAGGCGTGTTGGTTTAATCATAAAAGAGCTTATTGATTAAGGCTATTGTAAAAGAATTCAGTCAGTAAGGCGTGGACTGAATTCTTTTAGAATAGACTTAATCTTTAAGCTCTTTTATGAAAAAGCAAACAGGGCAGTTTCACACGCTGTTCGATGAGTCTGATAAAGAAGTACTTCTCCTTTCATACACCTTATGTAACGTAAACGAAGTTGCGAGGGTCAGCTAGTTATGTATATAAAGATATATTACTAGACAAGTTTACTTACATTACTGATGGCGGATAAATTACGGGGTGCCGGCAGAACGGCTCCCAAGAATTCGGGAGTACGATTTCCCTCCTATGAACCAAATAAAACAGTGAATGTTAATAAAAGTTTGGTGTTAGCTTGTTTTTCCGTTTCTGATGTACGATTGTAATAATCTATATGTAATACATACCGAAAGGTTCTGTTCGAATACGAGTACCAATAATTTCTCTGCATTTTGCAAGTCTTTGCAAATCTTGATTATTATCTATTAAAACTTTATGGGAATGCCTCTTGAATTTAAATTCAAACAGGTGCCTGCTGTGGACAAAAATCATAAAGTTACGTACAAAACTAGAGAACACCCGCAGCTTTGCCCACTGGGAATAAGGATCCCACACGTGGCCAAACAGTATGCCTATGAAAAATATTTTCTGAAAGTCAACCTAGTGCAACGACTTAATGACCTATCCCTAACCTGTTAGACATTATAAATGGACCCATGATTTATTTCCCAATAGGGTTTGTAGTTGACCTATTCTGGACAAGTTGAGGCGTATAAATGATGTGCCAAATTTCATAATTGGTAGTGTAACTTGAGATCAGCCTAACGTACGTATCACGTTGAGAAGCTCATTTACTCCGCAACTAATTTATTTTAAACTAACGGACGTCATGCGGTTTCACCCGCATAGCTCCCGTTCCCGTGGGAATACGGGAATAAAACATAGCCTATGTTCACCGGGAAGAGTGTAGCTATCCAAAAGTGAAAGATTTTTTAAAATCGGTTCAGTAGTTCCGGAGCCTATTTGATGCAAACAAATTAACAAACAATCAAATCTTTCCTCTTTAAAATATTAGTATAGATAATAATAATAATTTAATTAGTGCATAATACTTAGATAAACAGTTACTTAAAGAAAATTAATTTCTGTACTATAAATTCAGTTTGTATTGGGGTTCACACTTCACATACACGGCAGACACAAGCATCGTGCTACCAAGCTACTGCAAGTCGTGTGTCGTACTGCCGCTGCACTGCCTGACTTCCTGCCTACTGCTGCTGCCGCGGCCGCCGCTCCGAACCTACCTGGAGGCTAACGCAGGGCAGTGGCATTTTTGTAATCTCGAAGTTACATTTTACGGTTTGCGAGCATACAGAACCCACCCTGAAATCTATTTTGCCTACCTACCTCTAATTTCTAATCAAACCCGAAATCCCCCCAAGACGCAGGATAGCACCCGAACCGCAGTGGCGGCCGTGGGTCTGGTGGAAGTCCTGGGACACCCTTCCGAGGGCTTACCCGGGGCTCCCAACCATAGGCTGTTGGTCGTTACGTGAGGTTTTTTAGTCGGTAGGAGTCCGGCATAACATCCATGAGGATTTTCCCTCACGTTAAACAAAAAAAAACCTCTAATTTGTTATAAAATTTTGTATTGTATCTAAAACTAGCGGACGTCACGCGGTTTTACGGGAATACGGGAATGAAATATAGCCTATGTTCACCGCAAAGAGTGTAGCTTCCCAACAGTGACAGAATTTTTCAAATCGGTCATGTAGTTTTGGAGCCTATTCGATGCAAACAAACAAACACAATCAATCAAATCTTTCCTCTTTATAATATTAGTATAGATTATATTATTTCTTCTTTCTACTGAACCCTAAAGGTTACTTTGGCGACTAGGGATGTGTGGATGTCTGTTACTCATTCACTCTCTAACGGCTCAACATGTTTGGCTGAAATTTGATACAGGGATAGATAGTCTGAAAACATACATAATAGGCTAATTATTCCAGGAATAAGTTCCCATGGGAACCTCAAACTCAAAAAAAACATTATTTCGCATAATCCTAATACATAGGCACTTGCGACACGTCAATGAATACAAAACAAAGTCACTACCACCAGTTCGGAACGCGGCCCGCTTAAGAAGAACTGGCAAAAAACTCGACGGGCTTTTCTAAAACCGGCAATGGGAATAAAATATTGCTCTTTTATTCTGTAACCCAGTTTCACACATAACATACTTTTTAAACTCCCGAATAGGCTCCGAAACTACTAGACCGATTTGAAAAATTCTTTCACTGTTAGGAAGCTACGCTCTTTGTAGTGAACATAGGATATATTTTATTCCCGTATTCCCACGGGAACAGGAGCTACGCGGATGAAACCGCATGACGTCCGCTAGTATGAAATAAAATAGTTTGTTAGATTTTCATCCAATTACAATCAAATTATATTTTCATGATTAAATTACGAGTACAATCAATAATACTGCAACGATATTACCTCATAATGATATCTTTTACCTTTACCAACATTAACATTTTTTTAAATTACCTACAACATTAATTAAATATAATTTATTAATGCATTATTCATGGAACTAAGATTCATAAATTTACAATAAATGAGATCCACAATTAAACTCAATGTTTTAAATTCATAAAAAGAATTAAATTGATAATAATAAATAACATAAACAATTATTAAAACGACTTATTTTTAATAGTAGATAACAAATTCATTTATAAATTCATATATTATAAATGACCAAGCCTTTTATAGAAATAGAAAATAGGAAAGTGTTCACTAGACCATTATAAAAAGCTAATGTATTTTGACCTCCCACCTCACATATGTTTGCCTGATAAAAGTTTTACTGATGGTAAGCAAGCATACCATATATTAGATAGGATTGGTGAGAACTTCAGATAAAAGATGCCAAATTGATTTCAAGCGATAGTTGAAAGAATGCTAAGGAATACCTACTTTTCTTTCCAATTTGGTTTTCGATAAAAATGTTAATAAACTTACCTTACGTCAAAAAATCACTGTACACGATATTAATTAATTAAATTTCATAATTATTATTGTTGATTGTTAAAATTGATAATATAAAATTATATTAAAATGTAAAATTGCTGCTGCCGTGTGGCGAGCGTTGTCTAGAATCCTAAAAGTGTGAAGAAAAAGTGAAGACAAATATTTATGTTGCTACCCTCAATTTTTGCAAATCTTTTTTTGTTTGATATTTTATGGCTTGGTTACTAAGATCTTTAAGACTAATTTTATTTTACGTGAGGATTTGCGTGAAACTTGGAACGATCGTATAAAAACTTCTTTTTAAATTTGAACTTAGGCATTAAGTAATAATAAATTTGGGTACCTAATTGCGCAGGTTATAGAACGCTAATTCCGAAATTATTGTTGCTTTGCTGCTGAAGAATCGATACTATACACCTATGTTTGACGTAAATGACACTTGATATGTTTAACAGTAATTTTTATACCACTAAGGTAGCAGACAAACTTACGCTCACCTCTTCTTTTTATACCACTAAAGTTGGCACATAAATATACGGCCCACAAGAAAGACTGTTCGACGTTTGCCACACCAGAAGCGCCACACTCGCGCTGCCGAGCCTGTAAAAACCTTCTGAGACCTCTTTTGAAGAACCCAATGCTGTAGTGGAAAAACCGAGGTTAGGAGATCATTCCACAACCCAAGCGTGCGCGGAACAATGCAAAGGGTTAACTGTAGCCTATGGACGTTTGCAACATCAGAAGCGCTGCCGACCCTGCAAGAACCTTCAAGACCAATTTTGGAGAAGGCCGTACCTACTGTAGACATTTGAGGCATACCGAGGCAGGGAGATCATTTCATAATCTTCTTTCTTCTCGTGTGCGGAAGAAAGTCCCTATCAGACTTACCATGCTTAAACCGGACGCAAATTATTGAAATTTAAAATTTTGTTTAAACTCGTAGCTTTATATACTTACGTGTCTAATTTGTAGATATCAAGTAACTCATTGTGTAAGCCACTACGACATTAATTTCTTGTTTGAAATATAAATGTTCTGAAAATCTTAAAGCCAGGGGAAAGAGTGCATATTTTTATCACCCCATTTCATCCATAGGGCGTCATAAGAGGTAACTAAGGGAACAGATTCGCTAAACGATCTATACTCTATAGTGTAGAGAAGGAAAACTCGAAAGGAAACCCAGTTGTTTGTAAACTGACAATCGTTAAGCCAAGTTAAAAAGGTCTTATTGCGGCTTGAAAAATTTCAACTGTGCGTCACAACCTGCTCCTGTCTACATCAACACGGCAATTATAGGCTCAACATCTATTACGTGGGACATAAAACTATAAGGTGAAATGTGTGTGTATTGTATACTATGCTTCTGCCTACCTCTTCGAGGCGTGACTATATGTATTTACTTATGTAAATCCTAAAGTTCGTTACGAGTTAGGGCGATACGCGTTCACCACGAAGTCAAGTCAGCAAGTTACTTCAATATTGTCGTAATGTCAAAATGTCGTAACAACCACGGTACTTTTTGACTGTTTTTTAACGTCAGGCAGGCCGATGCATAAAGTAGTCTGCGGGATGCCCAACTTCTCAGAAAATTGTAGGATATAGGTATGATCGTTTCTCTGTCGAACTATAAAAACCTGGAACGACCTGCCCGCACACGTGTTTCCCTCCTCTAACAATAACGGGTTCTTCAAGCGGAGCGTGAAGAGGCACATCACAGGGCCGCCAACTTGAGGACCACTGTCAGAAGTCTTACGGCCTGTGAGAGTGGCCGCCAACCGCTAGATGCGCTACGGCTTTTCATCAAGCTGGCGCATGCCGACGTCAATTTGGCGAGCTTAATATAAAAAGAAACATGTTTGGGGCTTTTACATTTCCAAATTAATTCTTGTCGTAGCTATTGAAGTACAAGTACCTACGATTCAGTTCCAGTACTAAGAATTTTGCAGACTCAGCCCCTATTCATGAAGGCAGGTTCTTCAAAAGTTTTTAGTTTAAGCCCTCTAATAAAAAAAACGACCATATTTTAGCACGTGAAGTTCACAAGATTCACCAACTTTGTGATGTAAGAACGGACAAAACCGGCCAAGTGCGAATCGTACACGCGCACAGAGTGTTCCGTATCAAAAACCGACTAAAATCACATTGTTGCATGGGCAGCGTCCTTTAATCCTCCATTTTTTCTGTATTTAGTATTTTTTGTTATAGCGGCAACAGAAGTACAGTCACCTCCAATATTGCATGGGCCCCTTAAGATCTATAATCTCATGCACATTTGAGTCCAAGTTCACAAAGACTCCACTAGATCGCGCAACTTTACTCGAATATTATAATTGCATAGACACCTTACAATCACAAAAAAAATGTTCTAGATGGCATATTTACATTACTCAAAAGATTAATGAGTTGCTATTTTGACAATAATCACGTTCCTGTGTGAGGTACTAAAATAATCAGTAAAAATATCAGCTCTCTAGCTATCGCTGTTCCTGAGATTTTCCCTCGTGACGGACAGACAAATAGAGAGGCAGATGGACAGCGAAGATTGGGGCCCGTTTTTACCCTTGGGGTACGGATTTACGGTACCCTAAAAGATAGGCTGAAGTGGAAAGTGGAAGAACCAAACGAAGTCGTTGTTTACATTTTCATATTTTTATTCAATTATCGCCGTCCCCGGAGAATAAAATGATAACTGCAAAAACACAACTATTCAGGAAAAATTAAAAACATGTTTTCAACGATTACTCCGGAAATACTGGACATAGATGAGTGATTGTTAGGTTTTTAAAAACCTAATTTTTTCTTCATTTGAATAGTTTTAATCAAATTTGTCTAACATCTGTCAAAATTAAAATATTTAAAGAATAAAAAGTTAGTGTAAATGAATCATCATCAAAGTTGTATAATGTCAATTATCACTTTATTCTCCGTTCAACGTGATCAGAAAGAAATATGATACTCGTTGTTTATCATTTTCTTCTACGAGTTTTTGGGATGGGAGTGATAATGATAATACTTTAATATCATCTTATTCTCATCAGTGCTACAAAACTTTTTTTCTATAAAGGATATAAATTTAGCTTTCCAATAGCTCATTATGGTAATCATCAATATAAGCTTTATTCAAAAGTTTCAAAATAAAGTTTAAAAACACAACATCCTAGCAATAATTCTAAAATTAACAGACTAGGTCCTCATTATCGATCGATAAAATACTAAAAACTCTTATCCTTATCAATATTAATAAAAACAATCAAAATAACAATGTCTGTGCAACAAATACTTAGTGAAGCACTCGTGCCCGGTAAGCACCTGTGATACTTGGTAGGTGAGGCTGCCATGACGTCTCTCTAGACACTCTCATGACCGGCTTCACCGCCTCTGTAGTGGTAAGTGTGTGAGAGAGAAAGAGACGAACCTTTTATGTCTCCTTGAAACAGGGATCGCTGGACCTCCATTTTTCGAGGTACAGGCCTGTGTTTCCGCTACAGCGCCTCCTTGCCACATTGATACAATGACGCAGGGGCTCTGGCTTCTAGGTCTCATCTAGGAGATATGCCGCTTAAATAGATATGGTGCGGTACCCTCTTATCACTCTGACGGCCGTCACCTTTATGCTATGCCGTCTAGCCATTTTGCAGGCCGTTCGGGCTTACGCCCATACAAGGGCCTCGTATAGGACATGAAATTCACCAAGGACTGAAATTGTTTGCTCCATAAAGGGAAAGTTTTAATAGAAAACAACTCTGTGCAAGAGCAGAGCGACTATCTGGGACTTCCCAAAACTGGAATACATCTCTACCAACCCTAGAGTGTTATTTCTAATCTAGGCTAGCCTCTTACGCCATTTGCGGAAGAGATCAGCGCTAGATCGTAGACACCTGTTACCATATTTTGGCACACCAGAGTTCTCTACGACTTGAGCCGTTATCTGCGCTATAACTGATTGGAAACATCACAACAGAAACCTATTGAGAGGACTGAGGGCGTCCTTCCATATTTTTAGTCTATATAGCAGCTGACACTACCCGATCCCGTTTTGTTGAAGTTTATTATACTACCTACGATGAGTCCTAGTTACTTCATTATTGGCTCAACAATTTGTGTGCCCTCGGGACGTGCTATTCTAGACCCCAGAAAAAATATAACGTTATTCTCCAACCCTGACTTCCCGAAAATTGGCCCCACGTAGGACTCAGTTAAAGTCACTCTTCCAGAGTCATCGTCCTAGAAATCATTAGATCACGAGTGAGATAGATCATGCACCGGTTGACAAAGTAATGTCCTAGAGCTCTTCTGTCAGAGCCTCTGCAACTTGTCTTGTACTGCTCGCATACAGTAAGCTTCCGCAACTTTTATTAGGTCATCTGTAAGCCTCAAGGGAGGCCTGCACTCTCTGTATTTTCGGGTAAATCGATACCACTCTAAACATTTTGGTGACCCGGGTTTTTATTTTCGGATATCCTACTTGCGAATTCGATCACATAGAAGCACCTAGAGCATGATTCTCTCCATTGCCCAGTGGGCAACAGCAAGCCTCTCTGTAGTGAACATTTTCAACGGTCACGTCTCGAGAACATAATTATGTTATCACAGGCAGCACATATTCGTCAAAGACTCTTAATACATTTGAAAAAAGATAATCCGTGGGGAACCTGATGTAAGATCGGGCTGTCCAATCGAGTAGGATTCGACGGTTGATCTCTTTTTGAAATGATAGTTGCCCAACTGTGTGATTTTTCCCCAGATAAATATATTCGTGGACGACTACGAGTGTTGACAGTTAATTTTCAGGCTTATTCACATCTTTTACCTTTTTTTTCGTTTAAGAGTAATAACATCTTGTCTAACTAAGGAGTCCTTTAGATGTATCTAGCTGCAGTTAGTGCAGTTAGACGTATCTGGAGATCTGGTTCTGTATTTGGACAGTCATTGTGGCAATTTTGTATAGATATATTTCAATATATCGATGCAAAAATAGTCGATGTAGTTGTAGATTTAGGGGACACACTGGCGAGGTGCTAAGTCAAACGATTAGAGATGTCTAAGTACGTTTATTGTCACACACGTCTATTCGCTAGTGCAACCCAAATGCGACTAGCTACAAGATGGCGGACTAGTGCCGCGGTCCCTACACTCATCCCCCCCTTTTTTAATAATTTTGATACATTTAAAATGGTAAAAAGGAAGGTTATACAATGTTACAAAATTAACAGTCTTAATCTAGTGGTACATTTGAAAGAATAAAATAAAATTTGTATAATATACATACAGTGTTTTCTTTATACCGAACAACAATTTCCTTATTTCTATTACACTTGTTGCATAAATTGGCGTTGATTGGTACTGTTTGCAGCTTGGCTTAACGCTGCTGCGGTAGTGTCCAATTGTTTTTGAAATACTTTCTGAGTATGTTTCTTATAATGCTGGTATAAAATATATGAATATAATAGTACCACACTTACAATGATTATGATTGAGAGCATATTTAAATAATCCAATCTTTGCTCTGTGGCAATCTCTTTAGTGGTCGCAGAGTTCGCTCCGTTTTGTGCGATAATAATATCTTGCGATTTGCTTTGATTTTTGCCCATTATGTGGCTGTAGCGCTTGTATACACTGACAAATAATAGCTAATAATCATTGTTCTATAAAATACTTAATGCAACATGATTGCACAATAATACGGTGTCCACGTTGCGTGGACAAGTAGGGACATTTTACTTAACCTATACTCATTCATACTATGTAATTAATGGTGACCGCCATGACGCCCGCTCTGCAATAATTAATTCAACAACACCGTAGTGATCGGCAGCGTCGCCATGACGGCGCCGGATATCCCTTTCATTCTTAAATCGCTACTCGCATGGCCCTTTCATACTTGTATAATAATTAGTACAATGTTTCAGTTAAATAATGCATAATGTAAGTATTGTTCATGAATAGTCGGATGTGAGTCCATCAAACATTGTTACTTGTGTAACCAAGATTGTACTGATTTGAGCGTGTTGACTCATGGTCACCCTATCATTACTTACGAATTTGTAGTATATTAAAACATTGCGCATTGTACTGGGTACCGGATGCGAGTTGCTGCCGGGGATCAAATTACCGAGGTGTGTACATAGTTGAGTAGGTGAGTAAGTAAGTATGAATTGTGTTTTTTATAACTTACCTAAATCTGACGGGAAGTTTGACTTGTCTGCCAGCACGGGAGAACTTGGGGACTGGCGCCGTGTTCTGTGAGGAAGAGTTATTGATATCTTCCGGTTGGCTTGTGCTAACCGACGTCGGCGGCGTTGGTGCTGGCATGACTGGTGGCACAGTGGGTTCTGTGCTATTCATTAAGTATGCAGGTTTTAATCTATCTATAGAGATTTGACTTTGCCTGTTAGGTAACTGTACTGTAAACCATTTATCGTCCTTACTAACGACTTTGTAAGGCCCTTCGTACGGAGGCGTGAGGGGTCTGCTTACCATATCGTTTCTTACGAATACGTGGGAGCACTTGGCCAGGTCAGGATGCACGAATATTGACCTAGTATTCGAATGGCTCTTAGTTGTGGGCCGTAGCTGTTTGATCACCCGCTGTAGTTGCTGTAGGTAAATATGCGTGTTGGTGCTTACCTCTGGTGAGTCTGTATAGAAATCTCCCGGGAGGCGGATACCTTGGCCATACACCAATTGTGCTGCGCTGATACCTGTGTCGCTGCGGATAGCTGCTCGAAGCCCTAAGAGAACTGAATGTAGCTCCTCTGACCACTCACTATGGTTTAACCTTGCCATGAGGGATGCCTTCATGCTACGATGCCATCGCTCTATCATGCCATTACATTGCGGATGGTATGGCGTGGTTCTAGTTTTCTTAATGCCTAATAAAGTCATTAAATGCTTAAATAAATCACTTTCAAATTGACGGCCCTGGTCTGTAGTGATTTTTTTTGGGGTGCCAAAGCGGCAGATCCACCCTTCATAGATCACTTTTGAGACTACTTCCGCTGTAATGTTACACACCGGAAATGCTTCAGGCCATTTTGTAAACCTATCGATTATAGTTATGAGATATCTATACCCTTGTTGGGTGGTAGGCAGAGGTCCTACTATGTCAATGTGAACGTGATCGAAACGTTCGCTTGGTTGAAAAATGCCTAGTTCTGAATTAGTATGTCGCGATATCTTTGATCGCTGACAGTTAATGCACGTTTTTGCCCATTGTCCTACGTCCTTGTTAATGCTTGGCCAAAAATATTTTTGGGCGACAAGCTGGCGCGATAGTCGGACTCCGGGATGGCTAATATTGTGAATTGCCTCAAATGCCTGTTTCCTAAATTTTTCGGGTAAATAAGGCCTTATGTTGGCAGTAGATACCTCACAGTAAATTGTTTTACTTGAGTTCGGTATTACGCATCGTTTTAGCGTTACATTACTTAGCTTGTTATCGCTTTGTCCCGACAACACAGTTGCTATGTAGGTATCATGTTCCTGCGCGTCACTTATTTCTGCGAAATCGAACGTCGTAGGACTGGCTACTGTTTCGACTCGCGATAGCGTGTCGGCTACAACATTGTTGCATCCTGTTATATGTTGTATGTTTGTCGAGTATTCGCTTATATACGAAAGCTGTCTAACTCTTCTAGGGATTTCTTTGTCACTATTATTTTTACTGAATGCGAATGTCAACGGCTTATGGTCAGTAAAAATAGTTAAAGGACGACCTTCTATGTGATTTCTAAAGTGTTGCACGGCCAAGTAGATTGCTAAAAGTTCCCTGTCGTAGGTACTATATTTTACTTGGGTACATGATAAGTGTTTGGAATAAAAACCTAATGGTATCCAAGAATTATTTGTAAATTGTTGAAGAACGGCTCCAACGCACGAGTCCGATGCGTCCGTCATGAGGCTTAGGGGCGCGTCTGGTAGTGGATATGCTAGGGTTGCTGCGTCCTTGAGACTTTCCTTGCATTTTTCGAAGGCTGCAATCCCTACGTCGGTCCATGGGACCTCAGACTTGTCTTTTTTCTTAGCTTTAGCGAGGTATTTATTGAGCGCCTTTTGTTGTTCGATGGCGTGAGGTATGTGTAACCTATAAAAATTCACCATCCCTATGAACCTCCGCAGTTGCTCCAAAGTTTTGGGACGTGGGAAGTCCATAATGGCTTTGACCTTGTCGGCTAAAGGTTTTATGCCCTTGTCGGTGACCTCATAGCCTAGGTACTCGGTTTTAGGCTGCCCAAACTCGCATTTTGCTAGATTAATTGTTAATCCGAACTCGTCAAAACGCTGAAATAATAATTCTAAGTGCTTATAATTAATTTCTGAGCATGTGCTCGCTATGATTACGTCATCTAGGTAACAAAATATTTGAGAAGTTTCTAACTTATTATTTATAGTATATGATAATTGCTCTATGCCTTTTAGTACCACGTTGTCCATGAACCTTTGATACGTCTGTGGGGCCCCACAGAGTCCGAAGGTCATCCTGGAGAACGACCATAAACCGAATGGGGTAATTATGGCTGTTTTGTCCACATCGTCAGGATGAATGGGTATGTTGTGGAAGGCACGATTTACATCTACTCTGCTAAAAATAGACTTACCTGCAAGGCCGAACGTGAAGTCCTGTATTCTAGGAATCGGGTACCTGTCAGGCTTAGTTATTGCGTTTAGCCTCCTGTAGTCGCCGCACGGACGAATGTTTCCGTCTTTCTTGGGCACGACGTGGAGGGGGCTTGCCCACTCGCTGCTTGAGGGACTGCAGATGCCGGCTTCCTGCATGCACTTAAATTCCTGTTTTACCTTGTTGTACAGGTGAGCAGGTAATGGCCGGGCTTTGGCGTGGACCGGTGGGCCCGTAGTTTCTATATAATGGTACACATTATGTTTAGGACTGGCCTTAAAATTAAATGGTTTTGTTATGTTAGGATATTTAGAGAGAATGTTACAGCAATCAATTTTAGTATCAAATGTACTTAGTGTAGATTCTATGCCGTTTACTAAATATCCATTAACCTTAAGGTTGGTTACCTTATCTAACAATTTTTGAGAGCTTACATCTACAATTAATTTATAGTGGTTTAGGAAATCAGCACCTATGATAGGTTGACTCACATCCGCTATTATGAAGTCCCACTTAAAAGCTCTTCTTAGGTTTAAATTTAATTCTAAATTAATAACACCAAATGTTTGGATGTTTGAGCCATTAGCGGCGTATAATTTATAATCAACTTTGTTTTTTCTATAACTACTATGTACTTTAGAGATAGGAACAACGGAGATATTGGCTCCGGTATCTATTAAAAAGTGTAGAGCATTCTTACTGTCTAGTACGCTGAGACGATAGTTCGCAGGTTGGCGTGTCTCTTCGCAACCCGCCGTTACTCGTTTCCCTGGTTCTGGTTCCATTTGCACGGTTGTTTACAATTCTTTGCCGCTGGTCCAAAACGATAATGGGAGAAGCATAATGTGCCTTGTTGTGGCGGTATCCATTGCTTGCTGTTACGCCTATCCTTGCTGCTGGAGTTGTCTCTGGACCTGTACCCATTGTCGTAGGGTTTGTCTCTAGGTCGACTACGTACTTCTTTGCGTAATTCTGCTATCTCTGTTAGTAGACTTTGCATCTGTGAGCATATATCTGGATTGCTGCTAGATTGTGTGGTACTTACGGCCGCTGCCTCGGTTGTCAAGGGGCTATGCTGGATGCTCTCCATGACTTTGTCAGCTATGGGTGCCAGGTTTGCTAACTTTTGATCCTGACTGGCCGCAAGTACTGCCCGAACGCTTGGGGGCAATCGTGAGGTCCATATATTTTGCACCGTTTCGTCGCTAGCTTGGCAATTGCGAGCCAATTCTTTCATTTTCCTTAGTAGCTGCGACGGCTTTTGTGACCCCAAATCTAGTTCGCTTACCAATTTGTGGAACTGTCGTTCAGGGGATTCCTCGAATACCTCAAGTAGCCTGGCCTTGAGGGTTGTGTATTTGTTGTTTTCAGGTGGGGTGTAAACTATGTCCGACACCTGTTGGAGCGCGTCCCGGCCGAGTTTCGAAATCACTAGCTGGAATTTGCAGTCCTCGCCTTGCTTCTGAGGGGCTATCGTCGCCTCGAATTGGGCAAACCACAGCCTGGGTAGTTCTGACCAGAACTGTGGGATTCGTGCCGCTATGGAGATTGTAGCTAAGCCGTCCTCGTTTTTCGCTGCGTAGGCGGGCGTGACGCTGGCGGGCGTAATTTGTTGCGTGGTCATTTTCACTTATCACAGTTACTTTTATTTTTCACGACTAAATTGTTCAGCACTCCTAAATATGTTGTTGCGTGTTCGTGAGTCGCGGGTCACCAGTTTAGGGGACACACTGGCGAGGTGCTAAGTCAAACGATTAGAGATGTCTAAGTACGTTTATTGTCACACACGTCTATTCGCTAGTGCAACCCAAATGCGACTAGCTACAAGATGGCGGACTAGTGCCGCGGTCCCTACATAGAGATAGCACAATCACCCAGGGCTTGATGCACGTGTAAATATCTATTACACAATTTAGAAATCATAAAAATACAATTATCATTACCATTAAAAAATCACTGAGCATATTTACTAGAAAATCGTACAAACAATTGTTACCGTGATCGAATGAAACGTAATTCACTTAGAATATTAGCCTAATATTATATTGTGTGCACTTATTTTCTACACATAAACACAAATAAACGTGTAATGATCCATTGCAGTTAAATGACCACTCTATTGTTACTAGAATAATAATACAATATGAATTTTCATGATTTTCTTGAAAATGCATGAATATTTCTTAAAAGTAACTATTACGTCGTAAATGTAATTTTTTTACCTTTAATTTCATAATACATTATACAGATCTGCTCTCAAAGAAACTCGTGATATTTAGGATTTTACGTTTTTATTAATCGATATGTCTTATCTATCCGAACTTCATAAGTCGTTTGGCTTAAAGCCTTTATACGAAACGATTGCACGGTTTTGAACGGGAATAAAATGATAACATACATTTATCATACTGAAGTTGAATATTTTTTTACGAGAACATAATTATATTACTGTTTGTCATAATAACAAGCGAGGATAAGTTTTGATAATATTATATTATCCATTTATTCCCGTTCTTTTAGGCCTGTCTTAAATCCTCGAATACTATTGTAATTTTTTGTAACTCTGTAAATAACTGTAAAAAAATTATAAAAAAAATTTAGTAGATGTATTAACACTCAAAGATCTCAAAAATGACATAACATTAAAATCAAGATACTGGCAGTTATCATTTTATTCCCCGGGGACGGCGTTATGTATTTACAAACAAGGTTAGGCTTACAAATAGGTACTTTATCAAAATTAGAACTAGTGAATATAAAATTATAATTACCTATAATTAAAATCAAGTTAAGCTACAATAAAATAATTGAAATTATCGACTTAATTTTATTATTTGAGTATATTAAAAATGAAAATGTATATACTTAACAATACATAATATACACAGCCAAGTTCAAATTAAAGTTATAACACTAAAGGCGCATATAGATTTGAGCATTTCCCGGAAAATAACATTCGAATCGAAAGGCAAGTGACGAGAAAGGATGCAGAGCTAGAGAAAGATGGAATAAGAAGACCCTAAAATGATTAGGAGAAGGGCAGGAGAATGATTTGTCAGTCTAATCGAATGTTTCTAGCATCAAGACGTTATTGGCGCACACTACAATTAAACATTCACCTGTAACATTTACGATTGCTTTGTACCTTGCTTCTACTTTTTTAATGCATTTAACAATAGCACAAATCTGTTCTCGTTTCACAAAGAATTTGCAGTAAAATGATCAAAAGATTCGATATTTTCTGTTCAATATTTTTCTATTTATCAAAATCTGATCAAAATGCTGCGCTTCTTGTAATAATTCCTCATCTGACACTATAAAATGGCACGATTGTAATCGAACACGCCTAATTTACTTCTTATTAACTTAATATAATTGATATACCTACCTACGTAGAAGTGTACTTAATAGTAGGAAGTGTTAATAATTTCATCTTTATGGATTGTCGCGCGAGACTGTTGACTTAGGTATAAAGTTTAATCGTAAATCTAAATTAACAATCACTAGGCAACCAAATTAAAATTATGATATTAACACTGAAAGCGCCTATATATTTGCTCATGTTGCTATGTTACATACCAATGAAATGCTTAAAGTATCAGTAGACTGTTGAAAACAATTGATATCTTCTATCTAATGATTTCATTAATTCACGTGTATCAAAATCAGGTTGTATGTAATGATGATTCTCTAGCGATAAATTACAGCTCATCTGACTGTCTAAAATAGCACGCTTGTAACCACTAGGGTCTTTATAATATTTACTGAATATAAGATTTTTAACATCAATATGTCCATCATTGATTATGAAATGATGTGACAGTTCCTTTTGTAAGAATTTTGATTTTACAAATCGTGACAATTCCTCTAACGTATTGCCGCGTTTCACTGTTATTATATACTCTTCATATTGTTCTAGTAATCTTGACATACTAATAAGGTAAACAACACAATATTTTCGTACTAAATTGCATGTGTAAAATACTTCCTCGGCAGTGACATCTTCATCGATCTTGGGAAACTGAATGCATTGAAAACGTTTGGGCGATTTGAACGCAACTCTGACGCAACTAGCCACGTAATGGCGTTTCGTTTTCTCCTGAAATAAATACAGCAGTTAATCATACATACACTGACATAGGTATAACAAAACATGACACCATGTAATAAAGAGTTGCCGATTTTCCTCTTTATTTTCAGTACTAGCGAACCAGCAGAAAAAACAATATAACTGCTTGATAACACAACTACTGCTTATAATTGGGTCAAATCTATGTAACTAACATAGATTTGACCCAATTTATAATTGGGTCAAATCTAATGAGAATCTAAAGCTAAAGCTAATTTTTATAACTGTAATTATGTTGCGATGAGATAAAAGGTGGCTGTGCATAGGGGTGTGCCCAACACTTATGTATGGTAGTGAAAGTAGGGTGTGGCAAAAGAAGCATGAAAGTAAAATTAATGCAGCGGAAATGAGGAATCTGCGAAGTATAGCTGGAGTGAAATTAATGGACAAAGAAAGGAACAGCGTGATTAGAAAACAGTATGGTATAACTGAAGATGTAGTGACAATGGTAGAAAAAGGGATGCTTAGATGGTTCGGACAAGTGGAAAGGATGGATGAAAATAGACTGACTAAACATATATAAGGCGCGAATGAATGGGCAAACTGGTAGGGTACGCATGGCAAACAAATTTATGACATGTTAGAAAAAGGCCAGGTCAAGAGTACCTACCCTTAACCGGTGAGCGTGTATGAAAGTAGAAGAAGTAAAAGTGGTACTTATGCCAGAATTGTAGCAAGTGGAAAGCCACAGTCTTTGCCTACCTCGATGGGAAACAGGCGATCATAATATGTATGTATGTGATAGAGAAACAGATAGATAAAAGAAACAGAAACGGAATTCCACGGTGAAGCCACGGGCAACATGTAAAAGATTAAATTATGTGATTTATAAAAATTAACGAGTTAAATACAATAAACTTACCAAAGCTTCCAAATGGTGAACGTAGTTACAAATTTGAGGAAAATAGTTAAGCTGTCCACTATTAAGCCACAGTGCGACCGCTCGTCTGAGAGTCACAGACGAGTATTGGTGTGTAGCATCTTTCTCCTCAAACAGAGAGTCTGCTAGCTTTTTCGGAAGCAACAGTTCCACCAGATTCCGTAGAACGGAGATAAGAACGAGGTATATTATTGAAAGAAACATGTTGTATATCTGTCTTCTCTTGTTTGTTTCAAATCAGTCGATGAAACTGTTTGTTGTACAGTACTTTTGTGATCTGAAATAAAAAGTTTTAGTTAATTATCACGAAAGAGACTGGTTCCTACTCGTATAGTTACAATGCACACCAATATTCAAACTCTCTCCATTACATTACCATCTGAGGCAGTTTTAAAGACGAAATTGAAAACACACATTTACCTAGATTGATGGACTTTAAATTTTTAGAAAGAATTTAAATTGAAATCGTAAGGTAAGATATTGTTAGTGCCGTAATATTCACAAAGCTACTGAACTTACTGTTAATGCGAAAGTTTACTTTTCTGTCGCAAAAAAGATACCAGCCAATGAGAAAGCTTACTGACTAATAACAATTTTAATTAATGTTTATCCATCATCATTTCAACAACAACGAGCAAGCTATTAAGTAATGGGAAAGGATGAATAGGTACTAATGTGGATATTAACAACACAATAAACTTAAATACCTAATTAACATTAAGAGCTAAGCTTAATTTGTTTGGTATATTTACGAGGCTCATTAGTGTAATGACAATTATGATTAAAAAACCGGCCAAGTATGCGAAAACTGACATATAGAAGGACAGTGAAGTCTCATGAATAGGGTACCGTTTCTACCCCTTGGATACGGAACCCTAAGCCCACAAAGTTTTACTTTAGACTACTAAATCATAACTCGCGTCTAGATTACATACAATGGATGAGATGAAGAACAAATATATATACTTAACGAATATAAAATAAATAGACTTACATGTTTGTATTATGAGAAGTTTTCACTTTCACCTCAAGTATCCTGCAGCGACACTATGTTCACACCCACAATACACCTTCAACGACACAGTTAACAACACAACCGTCAGTAATGAGCGACTAAAATCGTGCGATCTCAACGAGCTCACATAAACGAATGATCAACGAACGTCTCGGTCTCCATCTCCATGAATGATTTAGGTAGGTTTGTGTGTGGAGGGGCGGTGGGCGGGTACCAATCGCGTTGCCGTGCTTGAAGCCACTCCTACGCAGGTATTTTTTTATTAACTTACAATCCTTATTATTATTGTAGGTTAGTACTAACCTACAATAATTATCAAATCTCATTACTTTTACATTAAAAAATAACTGCGATGTCGAATCAAGAATTATTCTCAATTCGATCATAAACATATGCTTTTTAATATTAAGAGCGTAAATTCGGTTTTCAAATTTCTTTACGATCGTAAGAAATCAGCGCGGCGCGGCGCACATAGCCGTATAGTGCCAATTGTTGCTACCAACAAGTTTGATACTTTTGTTTTCCTTGATGTATTACCGGTGTCATATTCTTAGTCTAAGCGTTCAATCTTTTAATTTAATTTTTATGTTAGTAATATTAGTTAATAATTTTTGATTATTTTATTGCAAATTGATTTATATTAAGTAGTGATAGACACTGACATCATAAAACTAATAAAGTTGACATTTATTTACCTAACTAATATCTATAGTGCAATTAGAAATACCGAACGGAAGAAACCGACGTGCATGCATGAAAAGAAAAATGAAAGTTGAAGAAGCAAGTGAGGTGTGTATGGAGCGTGCCGTGTGGCGCTCGGTTCTTTCTGCCTACCCGCAAGGGATTTGGTGTGAAGATAGTATAGTATATAATACACACATACATGAAAACGGTCCATAAGTTTATTTTTAAAGTATCTAAATATACGAAAATTGTAGAAAGTAATGGACAATATTCTATTTTATACTACAAATATTTAAATTTGACAATACACATAGTTAAATACGCGCAGGCGCTTGACATGGTCCGATGTTTTGCTGCCTACTGCAGATTCAGTGCTGGCAAGAACATTAAAATATTTTAGTAAATAATCAATAAATATTGTTAGATATTCTCACACAACATCATCTAGCCCGAACTAAGCTATAAGCTTGAGCTATGGGATCTAAATCAAATTATAATTGATAGTAGGTGTTTTTCATTTACAACGACCAAATACTAATTAAGAGGTATGTGCATAACAATGCACACCGCCAAGAAAAAGCCATTCCGTATCGGCATTGATCGATTATTAGATACCTACTAAGATGAATTTTGGGAGGGACCGAACTGAGTTTCTTGGGGTGTTCTTCTCCGTTTGTAGCATTTCCCAACCCCCAGTAGAGTCACAAAAGTGTTGTCAAACTTTTTTTTTTTTTAATTTCAAAGGGAATAAATTTTATTTTATTTTATTTTATCGGCTCTTTCTGGGCTCATTTTGGGCAACAGACATTAGTCGTAAAAATTTAACAATTTAGGTTCCATCCTCGTAATCCAGAACTCGTCGTCTTTCGAAATATTTACTGTGCTTATGGGCAAATTAGTGTTCAGTCTACACCGCAAATCGATAAATGTTGGCTTGACTGAAAGTAATTTTAATACAATTCATTAAAAATATTTATTATATACACAAGATCACTAGAAGATAAAATAAATTATCGAGAGTATATTTTATCTTCTAGTGAGATCTAGTGAAGCTATCGAGAGTAAGGGTGAGGCTCTGGCAGTGAGCCTCGACATCTTGAAAGCCTTTGACCGGGTCTGGCACCGTGGTCTTCTTAGGAAATTGCCCTCCTATGGACTGCCCGAGAGTTTATGCGGATGGGTGTCCAGCTTTCTGGCCGGTAGAAGCAACAGGGCCGTCGTTGACGGCAGCTGTTCTGACTGCAAGGCCATAAACGCTGGAGTACCACAAGGCTCAGTGTTGTCCCCTACTTTGTTTCTGCTGCATATCAATGACATGTTGTCTATTGACGGCATTCATTGTTATGCGGACGACAGTACGGGCGACACTCATTACTCGGGCCGCCCCGGTATCTCTCGGGTTGCAATGGAAGAAAGTCCGTGAACAATTTGTGTCTGAAGTCATGGCTGCGCACTGGTTTCTGCTTGTCTGTAGCTTTAAAATGAGTTTGTTTAGCATGTTATCTATCCATTCACTGACTACCGTGTATACTCGGTGTTTTGCCAGTGCCGTAGTTATGCTTCTTCTGTCGAAAGCTCCCTCTATGTTTATGAAAGTGCCGAGGCACATTGATTGATTGATTCTGGATGACCTCTTCTATTTTGTGTACCACTGCATGTAGTGCTGAGTCTGTAGACTTGCCGGGGGCATTATGCGCGTTGGTTGGAATGCAGTGGTTTATTTTGAAGGGCCGTCCCTCGATTGTCTCTGTCACACAATCTTTCCAGAGTTTTTAGCAGAAAAGACGAAGGGCTTATCGGTCTGTATAACCAGAGGTCTGAATCACAAACATAATCCCTTTACCGGGTTTTGTGTGTCCTCCCCCATTTTATCACTGCAGGGAAGACTTCATCCTGTCCTGGAGATTTAGAGGACTTGAAGCTGTTAATTACCCATTCAGTTTTTTGTAAGTTGACAGAATAGATTAGAACAGGTCTTGCGAGCTCCCACTGGACTTCTTCTGTAGATACGTTTTCCACCAGCCACATGAGTGTCTGCAGCAATTGGCATTCTGGGAAGTGCGTTTGTATCAAAATACTCTCGGCTTCTTTTCATGATAGTTAACGTTAGTAGAATGATGTAGTCGTAATTTATATGTTATTAATTTATTGTTTTCGAGTAATTAAGTGATTTAGTGGTCATTATATAATGTTAATTTGCCTTTGAAAATGCCGAAAGGTTCCACCAAGTGCCATCAATCAACAGTATAAATAATTCTTTTCATGTGTGGGTCAGGCCGCCGCGCCGTCAGGTTTCTTTATAGATACGGACTGTTCTGCCCCTTGTTTGGCTAGTATTATTCTGACTCTATCAGAGGTTTCTCCAAGATTTGGTACTTTTGTATCTCAGTCGCTACTTGTATTTTGCTTTAGCGGCTTTATAGCCGTCCCAATTCTGGTCTGGTTCCTCACAGGTGTTCCATAATTACCACTTATGAAAATGGTGTGTTAATATGTTATTATCAATACCACACGAATAGTGACTACCTGCCTTGCGTATAATACCTACACCTACGCTGTTCGTGAAGAAAATAGTGCAACTGTAAAAGCTTATAACTTGGTCAGTTTTCGTTAGTTTCATTTCTTTTTTTTATACAGTATTTTGAAGCGAAACTCTAGTCGGGGTGTCTGAGCTTTGCACTATACAAAAGTTCACGTTGTATATCGACCAAAAATATTTATATATATTATATTATACGTCACAAAGTACTAAGATTGTTTGGTCACGCTAGAATTAGACTATTTTTGTTCATTTTTCGTATTCAAAAATGGAACATCGAGCGACATGACCACTCTCTGAGAGCCTCTCGGCGGTACTAAATCGTATTTGTTCGCGTATCTGCATTTATAGGGGTTCACAAAATACTTTGTAAAAAAAACTGTATCTAGTTACTTAAAAATAAATATTTTTATTGTCAAAGGAGAAGTTCTGACATAATATTACATAATTATCATAATGATTTAAACTACAGAAGCTGGTGAAAAGACTACTTTATTTTGGTGAAATTTCTCAGTATTTGAGCAAACTTTACTGTCATTTTTCTCTAAAAAAAGGAACCTACCTGATATCAGGTTATTCTACAAACAGATAGCCAATGCCCTTTGCAATTGCTTCGTATCCCTTGTTTATTAAATTTATCAGTAATTTGACATGAATTTAAGCATCGAAATCTATGCAAATCGTATGATTTGAAAAACCTGTTTCACTTTCGTTGATATTAACCATATGTAATCCGTTGTTAGGTAAAATATGTTTTAATAAACGTTTAGAGAGCTAAATTTACTAAGTATGTTAGTGAATACCATGTTTGTACGATAAATATTTAATGACTTTAAATGCAATGAAAAGTATGGTTTCTGAGCAATATGTGGCGCGAAATATGTTAGCCCTCTTAATTCACGGATAACTTCGTCGTTTATGAACCAATTTTGACGATTTTTTTTTGTTGAAGAGATGATAATTATATTATAACAAAAGTAGTCCCATTATTTAACTGCCTCGTTGGTATAGAGGTCAAAATGTGTGACTGCCAGAGGATCACGACGTCGTGGGTTCAATTCCCACCTGAGAAAAAAAATTGAGTTATCCATAAATGTTTTTCTCGAGAGTCTGAATGTTTCCATGTTTAATGAGTAGGTATGTATTTAAAAGTACCTATTTAAGTAATGATGTCCATGGTTTGATACCCCTGACGCTAACTGGTTGTTCCTAGCTTACTTAAGGATTAGACAGTGTTGTGTGAAAATGCCCCTAAATAATTATTTAATATAAGCTAGGTATGTTAATAGCGAAATCGAGTGATAACTGTAAAATTTATGGGATACTATTAGGTTTCTCAATTCTTAAATTAAATATTTAAAGTACTAAAATTTCATTAAGTAAATGTTTAAAATATTTTTAATGAAGAGAAGAATGATTGAAGGTTAATTAATGAGAAATAAAGAAGAAAATTGAAGATCTGAGGTTAATCTGATGATGACGACTAAGGAAAGTTAACGGAACTCTTCGACGGTTTATTTTTAAATGTTTTCGTCTATAATTTTCCGTTAACTGAGATTCTCCAAAAGGGGTTTTAGATGACTTTTACAGGGTCGGCAGTGCGAGTGTGGCGCCTCTGGTGTTGCAAACGTTCATAGGCTGCGGTGACCACCGGTCCTTCTGGTGGGCCGTATGCTTGTCTGCCACCTCAGTGGTATAAAAAGTAAAAAAAGAAGATATGTATTCCTCAGTCGTGAAGCATCCTTGTTCAGTTATTGTGTATTTCGTGTGATATTTTGATTGAATTCTTTTTTCATTGTGGACATGCGCCGAAATTACTTTAAATTATTTCAGTTCTTATAAATAAATATTTGTGAAAATTTTCACACAACTTCGTCCAGCCCAAATTAAGCTAATACCTATAAGCTCGTGTTATGGGACTTAGACGACTGATATACATGAGCACTAAATATTTTTTAATACATACATACTATACATAGACAACACTCAAACTCCGGGATAAACGTTTGTGAAACACACAAATATTTAGACCGATCCAGGAATCGAACAAAAGACCTCAGCGCAGCAGGCGGTACCAAATGCGCCACCCAGGCAGTTGCTTTTAAATTAGTCCGTTTGTTCTGATTTTTTTATATTTGGATAAGATATTTCATTTTACAAATGAATCAATTTAAAGTATTTTTCCGTTCTGATAACCTCTTTTAAAACATGTTTGTACTAGATGGCCTTTGCGGCTCCACACCCGTGGAAATATGTTTTAATTCCGCTCGAAAATATATTCCAGGTATTAAGCCTTTGTGCTTTTCCCTAGTCTAGACAATTGTTTTGTTTTTGACCACCCTGGCAGTTAACTATTCGAATATTCTTTATTCAAATATTCTTTCATTCTTTTTATACAAGGCATTCATAAATACAAAATGACTCTATTGTAATTAAGAAATTCTTAAAACTATGAATGTCCAAAACCATTCATTTTCTGTCTTTGTTTTAAATTGTTATTACAGTAATCGGTTACTTTTGTTTATACCGTAAAATTACTTTCAACAGAATATGCCGCCATTGTTATTAGAGCTTTAAAACCCTAAATGGTAAAGTAAATTATTTGCAACAAAAAATATCGACGACTGGACATAATAAGAGCTAAAGTTCCGAAAGAGACTGAGGGATACGTCATGACTGAATCGTAAAAGTCATTGTTAGCAAAATGTCTAGGTAAAAAATGTTGCAAAACGTCTCCAGACAGAATAATGAAAAGAAGTTAAAAAATAAATTTACTTTGGTAGGTATGTTTGAATGAATAACACGAACAAAAACAAAGTATGTTTGAAAGAAAATAAACTTGATGATTTTGAAATAATTCATTCATTGATGGGGACAAAGCCCAAATTAGTAAGTAACATTAATTACTTAGTAACTAGTGTTAGTAATAGGTACATTAAAAGCACAAAACAAATTAATTAATTCATAATAAAATAAGACAATTAATATAATTCACATAACCTAATTAACACTTTTTATATTACCAATTTCATAGATTATTGAATTTCAAATCATTATTAAATGTCAAAACATTATCAAATCAAACAGTAGGTATAATAAAAAGTAAAATTTGTCAATTATTGTCAAATCATTTTGTTTTATCAGTCTAAACGCAATTTAGCCAAATGCAGTCTTATTATTTATTACAAGCGGACGTCTAGCGGTTTCACCCGCGTATCTCCCGTTCCCGTCGGAATACGAGAATAAAATATAGCCTATGTTCACCGGGAAGAGTGTAACTTTCTAACAGTGGAAGAATTTTTCAAATCGGTCTAGTAGTTTTGGAGCCTATTCGATGCAGACAAACAAACGCCTAGAGGGTGGTTCGGGTGTTATGCCGCGTCCTTGGGGGGTTTTCAGGTGTTAAGTTGGTCGAAACATTGATAATAATACTAAAGGTTGCGCTAGTCGCTATTTTGTCCATACAAAATTTGGGAGGATATTATTCAACTGTTTGATACATCTTACTGTTTTGTCTCATTATAAACTTTGGCTGTACCGTTCAATAAATGGGAATTAATAAAACTATTAAAGAGATAGAAGCCACAGTTCTTGATATATAGTATGGTGACAAGCAGGCAGACAGATAGACTGCCAGCGGAGTCCCAGTACTAGGGTCCCGCAGGCTGATTATGTAAAAACAGCGATCAGCGATAATCGCGCAGTCATCGCGCGATTTATCGCTGGTCGCGGAAAAAAATGGTATTACGTTCAATTCTATAGCGAATCGTTCGCTAATCGCTACGTTGCACTTATCACTACGAAACTAGCGCCATAAACAATTACGTGGCGATCACTGAAAACTGGTAACTCTCACATCTGTTTGGCATTTTATTGGTGTACTGAGAGACCACTTTTATTTTTGCGGATTTCTGCAGTTTAACTAACAATTGTGCATAGTAAAAGTTGCGGAAATATTTGTAAAGCTTAGTGATCGGTTAGAAAGCGCGTCCGAACACGTTCTCGCAGCACTATTGTTAGTTAAACTGCAAAAATCCGCAAAAAATAAAAGTGGTCTCTCAGTACACACATACACTATAAATGCTCATTGTAGTACAAACATATGTGACGAAAGATTTGTTTCATGTTACACAATATTTTACAAAATGCACTTCAAGTTTAACAGCAATAGTTTGCTTATATCGTGTTTCAATTGGTTTTAAGTTTTACGTGTCGACATCAGTGTCATTTTGGATTTCGAAAAAGGAAAATATGAAATTACAAATAGAAGAACAATGTCAAAAAAAAGCCTTGTACTCACTTTACGTACTAAACTCACTTTTGTTATCCTTTTTCTTTGTGCCATTAATGGTCTTGACTCGTCACACAAAACGACAAAGCTCTTTTGATAGCCTGTACTTAGTGGGCTTTGAACGCTGCTGCGCTTAGATTCAAAGCTTCAAAGTCCTGAATTTCGATAATCTGCCCTTCTGGCTTCAATCTCAAGTGCGTCAATCAAAAGAACTGCACGAGCCACTCTTACTTTACAATCAAATATTTCAGTAAACAGTAAGATCACAACTCAACATTTACATTAACTATACTCTTTATAAAACAAAATTAAATACGACAATTCACTGCTGTAAAGTTTTTCGACGTTTATAATTACACTTTAAGAATAATAAAATTGGCAGTTTACTAAATAATTACGCAAATATAGATTACTAGCTGATGCCCGCAGCTGCGCCCGCGTAAAATTTGGTCCTGTTCCCGCTTCCCGTAGGAACTTATTCCCGGGATTAAAAGTAGCCTATGTGTTATTCCAGACTATTAATAATGTATCCCTGATTCAAATTTCAGCCCGATCCGTTTAGCCGTTAGAGCGTGAAAGAGTAACAAACATCCACACTCACAAACTTTCGCATTTATAATATTAGTAAAATTAATACAAAGTAGAGATTAGCGAAGGATCAGCAATCAGAGAAAACGCAATCGCAGTTTTGACGTTCGAAATCGCTGCCTGGAGGCTGTCAAAAACGATACGTAATACGAAATTATCGCCAGATCGCTGCCGCAGTATAGCACAAATGCACTTTTTAATTTACTGATTGTCCTACAGAGGCAGCACCATAGCAAACAAGCGATAGTTTGCTATGGCAAAAGTTGATACGTAATACGAAATAGTCAATAAATAGCGATTATTGCGCGATTTTCGCGAGATTATCGCTATCGCTTACCTGTTGACTTGTAACATATGTAATCAGCCCGCCGTTTTTCCCTTTGGGTACGGAAGCCTTAAATAAGCAACGAATGCCTTTATAATCGTCGTATACACAAAATTAAATTTAGCCTGTTTTATTAAAAGTAAAAGATTTTAATTTTTTTCTAGTACGTAGTCCTCTCAACAGGGCTATAAAACAGGCTAAATTTAATTTTGTGTATACTTTAAAAAAACCGGCCAAGTGAAAGTCGGACTCGGGCACGGAGGAATCAAAACCCGACAAAAACTTCACATTTCTTGTATTGGAGTCCCCCTTAAATATTATTGTTATTCTGTTTTTAGTATGTGTTGTTATAGCGGCAACCGAAAAACATAATCTGTGATGAAATAAAATTTCAGCTCTCTAGCTTTCATC
Source organism: Miltochrista miniata (assembly GCA_933228765.1). Lineage (NCBI taxonomy): Eukaryota > Metazoa > Arthropoda > Insecta > Lepidoptera > Erebidae > Miltochrista > Miltochrista miniata. The sequence goes on from OW121770.1 coordinate 1,855,940, forward strand.
CTTCATGAAATATGGTGTCGTGACAGACAAACAGACAGACGGAAGTCTCAGTAATAGGGTTCCGTTTTTGGGTACGGAACCCTAAGAAGTAATAGGAACCTGCACATACTCTTTTGCCGCTCGAGGTGCAGAGGAGAGTGGTACAACGCGTGCTGTTTAGCTCTTTAAGGAGTTTGGAGTGGGAGGGGGGGGGCATCCAATCAGATCCTCCATGGTGAGTCCTGTAAGAACGGGGCGACCCTTTACCTTCAATCTTGATCTTCAATAAAACAACGCCCTAAAAAGCTACTCGCTGAAAAATGCTAACTTTTTTTTATTAACGTGAGGGAAAATCCAAAATGCTATTAGACACTGTAGACACTGTAGACACTGTACATAACTTGGTCTTATAACACTCGTGCGGCTACGGCTCAGTTTTTTAAACACTAGTGTTATAAGAACCTTTATTATGCAACAGTGTCATTAACTACTATTTTTATATATAGTTCGCAAAATTGATGTCGCCACCAGCCTGATGGAAAGCCGTGGCGTGGCGATTGGGGGCCACTTTTGACAGTGGTCATCAAGTTGGCGGCCCTGTGATGTGATGCGACTCTTCACGCTCCTCTTGAAGAACCTGGAATTGTAAGATGAGGGAAACAGGTGTGCGGGCAGGTTGTTCTAAGTTTTTTTTTTTAAGTTTTTCATATTACATATCGTACATTATAAACATTGTTTAAAATAATTATTTTAAACAATGTTTATAATGTTCGATGTGTAATATGAAAAACTTAGAACAACCTGCCTACCTACAGGTAGGTAGATACGTAAAATAATTATTTTATCTACTGGTAGTCACCACTAGTGTCGCAGCGGCAAGAAGTCAGTGCCGCAGCAGTGCTGTCGTTGCAATGCAGCCGCGACACTGCTGCCGAGTTCAGAATATATTCTAATCTTAATCCATACAGAATAATTGGGGACCAGTGGTGCTGTGGCAGCACTGCAGAGGCAGCAGTGCTGCTTGCTGACGAGTTCCATCTCATAGCTACACTGTCTTACTGTAACTAATATTATATTGATAAATGCAAAAGTTTGCAATCATGGATGTTTATTACTCTTTCCCGCTCATTAAAATTGATACAGGGATAGATATTATAGTCTGGAGTAACCACATGCTACTTTTGATATCCCGGAATAAGTTTCCATGTCATGCAGGATCGGAAACAGAATGCCACGCAGGCGGAGCTAAGTAATTTTGAATATATTTTACGATGATGAAATAAGTACTTTGCAATATTTTCGGAATAAATAATTAACGTTTAATAGTTCTTTTAAAGTTACTTGATTACTTATTTCTTCAGCGTGGAATATGTTCAAAATTACTGCGGCATCGTCGTCACTCAAATCTTCCGTTGTACTAATATTTTTGTTACTATTATTGTGTGGCTGAGGATTTTTTCTGATGAGCATTCATTTTCTGATGTCATCTTATAGTCCTGGAAGGAAACGTTTTTAAAATAATTAAGTAATTTAGAAGGAATAGAAAAATGTGTTTTTTTTCTTTTCCGTGTTTCATTGCACGTGATTCATTTCATAAAAAAGAAAAGTCAAAGCTGTCACTGTCTGTCTCGCTAGTTAGTATCTATACAAATATTATAAAACAGAAGAAATTGTTCTTTGTTTGATTGTTTTAATGCAAGAATGATCTCAGGAACTACTGAATGGACATCAAAAATTATTTAACAGTTCGATAGTCTATTTACTAACGATGGCTACAGGCAGCAAAATATCATCTTAGACAGTCAGGAGCGGAGCAGCAATAAAAAATGTTGCGAGAACTCAAAAAATAATACTTTCGAGAGCTTCAATTGTGTACGCTGTGTAAATGGTTCAAGTTAAGTAAATATAATTGTAAAGAAGAAAGAAGAGAAAGAAAGAATGCGATGCCAATAAATATGCGACGGTTTATTTGTTAGGTACTTAGTACAATAATATTGATACATTTACTCTTTTAAATTTTAATAGCGGATGACTGCATCAGTTAAAAAATTACTTGGTTTTCTAAAAGTTTTAGAATGAAATTACAAAATAAAGTTTACATACACTTTGCATCACTTAAAAATTACTTGATTTTCTAACAGATTTAGAATAAAATTACAAAATAAGTTCACATTGTGAACTTATTTTTAACCAGTAACGATAATTTATAATCATTAAGACTAAAAATACATACAAAACTGTGGGCTTCTAGTTAAAATACACTCAGTACATTGTTATACCATTTAAGTGTATTGTGACGTAAATTAGGAGAGGCCTTCGTCCAGCAGCGGACTGCCACAGGCTGATTTGATTTATGGATTGAATACATCATCATCTATACTTATAATAAAACTGAGAGTCTGTTCATGGAAGATATTTTAAAACTTTTAATTGTAGGGCATTCTATAATCGATACTGAAGCCGAAAATGTAATCAAAAATTTTCATGTCTGTCTGTCTGTCTGTCTGTCTGTCTGTCTGTCTATCTGTCTGTCTGTCTGTATCCCGAATAAGTATCACGCCGAAACTACTGAATCGATTTGAATGAAACTTGGTACAATTTGAGCTTATAGTGCGAGGAAGGTTCTAGGATTCTTTTGATCCCTATATTTGGCGCGGTTCCTTTGGGAGAGGGTATTAAAGACAAAACGGTTTTTTAATTGTAACTTCTATACGCAAGGTTCGATTCCAAAATTTTTTTTAGTGTTATAAAGGGAATGCTTTAGGAATTGTTTCGCACAAGTTTTAAAGTTGAGGTATTTGTAGTTCAGGAATTAGAGACATCTCAAATTTCGCAAAACCTAAAATTAAAGGATTCCTTTGTATGTGAGGGTAAATCCAAACTGGCGTGTTGGCTTAGTCATTAAAGAGCTTAATAATTAAGGCTATTGTAAAATAAATCAGTCCGCGCCGATGGCGTGGACTGGATTGTTTTAAAATTGACTTAATCTTTAAGCTCTTTTATGATAAAGCAAACAGGGCAGTTTTACACTCTGCTTGATCAGTTTGATGAAGAAACACCTCTCCTTTCATAGACCTTATGTGACGTAAACGAAGTTGCGAGGGTCAGCTAGTTTAAATTAAACAATTTATTAATTTTATTTTATTTATTTCATAAAAGTATAAATTGTGTTGAAAATAATAAGATTAAAATAGTACACAGAATTACAATCATTAACAATATTCACGAAATTAATAATTCACATGATCAATCAAAACCATACATAATAATACTCCTTATTAGTTAACGGTACACATTTAAACCAAATCTTACTTCTTACTAATACTATAAATGCTAAAGTTTGTGAGTGTGGATGTTTGTTACTCTTTCACACTCAAACCGCTGAAATTTGGTACAGAGATACATTACAGTCTGGATAACACATAGGCTAATTTTTTTTCCCGGGAATAAGTTCCCGCGGGAACAAATTTTACTTGGGCGAAGCTGTGGGCATCAGCTAGTAGATAATAGATAAAGATTTCATGTTAACATCAATCATGTCAAGGCATATCACAAATATATAAAAAACTTTTTTTTTATAATAGGTGTACAAATTAAAATAAAAAAAATAATAATTAATAGAATGGAAGTAATCAATAGGTAAAGTGACCTGAACAACATAATAAATAACAGCCGGATACACGAATCATTGCTTAGTTAGGTAATTAATTAATAAATAGATAAAATTAATGTTAATTCATATATTTATAATATAGAATTCATTAGTACCTACATTCATTTATTTTAAATTCTAGTTTCGGCTGTGGTCGATTATACCTATCATTAGGAACTAAAAAGGTTGTAAAATCTTATAATATAACTTGTTCCTCATTTATTACTTTCCTACTAGTCATCTTTAATATTAAGTTCTAGAGCCTTTTCAACAAATGTTTCTGAATCTAAATCAACAGATATATTACCAACGTTCACCTCTTCTTCTTCGTCTAGGAAATCGAAGTGTTTAGGCATGTTCATATGTAAAGTGATGTCATCTTTCATATATTGTTGTTGAATGAATCGTACCAAATTATCAAGTGTATTTTCGAGTTGGCCGATTTTACGGTATTGTTGATACTGTTCTAGTAGGCGCGTAATAGGGATATTGTGAACTTTGCAAAACGATAGGATCATTGTGCTGATTTGAAGTAATTCTCGTTTAGTCGCGTCCTTACGTATCGTTAGGTGCCACAATGTCTTGTGATTCAAAGCGCTGAGAACCAAAGTTAAGTGTCTAGGATTATTGTTAAACTTTTTATAAAGTGGAAGGAATTGTGTCTTCGGAAATGATGTAGTCTGTGGTTTTTTGAATTGCTGGTAGAATTTGGTGTAACGACTTTCCACTCCTTGTTTTGAAAACATCTTGAGCTCCTGGAATTGAGACAGCTATATGTTATTTATTTATATAAATATCGTTAGGCAATACGGCTCACCATCTATTACGTGGGCCAACATTTGATAAAGTGAAATGTGGCATAAAATATGCCTCTCCCTCCCCCTTCGGGGATAAAAGGCATGATCATTAATATATGTTTGTAGTTCTTTTTAGGTTTCTGTACCTAAGTAATAATAACGGGACCCCATTTATGAGACTTCGACGAGGCTGTATATAAAGAACCGTGACAGCAAGCAAAAAAAATCATTAAACCTCCGACCCTAAAACTGTTCTGACAAGCCCAAACATATAATGGTATTCTGAAATTTCCTGAAGATTTAAGTTTCAGTTTTTTATCTATTAACTAGCGGATGTCACGCGGTTTCACCCGCGTAGTTCCCGTTCCCGTGGGAATACGGGAATAAAATATAGCCTATGTTCACCGCAAACAGTGTAGCTTCCTAACAGTGAAAGAATTTTTCAAATCGGTCCAGTAGTTCCGGAGCCTATTCGTTACAAACAAAAAAACAAATCTTTCCTCTTTATAATATTATATCTAATATCTATAAATTTACGATGAATTCCTACCACTAAGGAAGTGAGCTACTAAATTTATGGTTAAAAGTCATGTCGGTCTAATCAATTTACAAACAAATAAATCGTATCAAAATTAATTCATCGTTTAAAAAGCTTTGATGTCACAGACAGCCAAGCGACTCACACATTCACAGGTAAACGTATAACACCTTTCGTTTTGCGTGGTGCAGTTAAGCTCTAGTAGATTATTTTTCAGAATTGAAAAATTATCAATAATTAAATTTAAAAAAAATCAAATAAAAAGAAAGATTGAATGAAGATAATGCTTTTTAAAAAACTATAGATACATAAAGTACAGAATAATTATTCTGAAAGTTTTACTTTAATGAGAAAACTAAATCAAAACTCGGGACACAACAAAAAAAAAGTGTGTGCCTTTACGGGCGATTGAAGTAGAACTTCTTTGCCATTGACGGCATCAAATGTTATATTATTATCATTCATTCGAATTTTGAATAGCGGAAACTACGTTTCCGCTATTTTAAATTCAAATAACGTTACATTCGCGCGACTAGGCAGTAACTCTGAAAAAATCTGAGTTACTGCCTGGTCGCGCCTAAAGAAGTTTTAGTTCAATATATTATGATATTTTAATAAAAACAATTTAGTGTCGAGTATGAATAGACTTACTTGTACTGAAAAGAGCTTTCCTTTAACTTTAACTTTCTGTTTACTTTAACGTACAGTATCAATACTCCGTGCGTAGTTCACACCACCAAGTATAAGCAACACAACACACAATTGTAATCTTTAAGACAAGCGACTGCTACTAAGTCAAACTAAAGTCTAATAAACGTCAGCGGCTTCACTTCAAGTCGTAGTCCCGTACAATAAGGGACGGTGGGACAAGCTCCTCCCACAGTGCTCGTTGCGCCACTCCTACGCAGGGCTTTTTAACCGACTTCCAAAAAAGGAGGAGGTTCTCAATTCGTCTGTATTTTTTTTTTCTTTTTGTGTTTGTTACCGGCAAATCGCTAGTAAAAGTTAACCGATTTTGATGATTCTTTTTTTATTTGAAAGCTGGTGCTTCCCATGTGGTCCCATATACAGGAAGTCAGAATCTGATGCTGGGATCCTGGAGAAATCGAAAAAATCCCTCGAATCGAGGGAATTCCTTAACGATTTACAGTAGTTACCTTGTGTTTGGGCTTGATTAATTTGTATTGGGGAGAACATTACCCCTAGGCTGATATAATTTTAGTCTACCCGTCACTGAAAATAATGAAAAAAAAAATTTTAACAAAAAAAAAACCGACTTCAAACAAAAACTAAAAATTGAAAAATAAAATTAACTTAGCACAAAGTAATAGGTAGTAAATTTAGATTTATCAGATATTATTGACTGTAATGCTGAAGTCGGTGTCAATATTTCTATGAGAGATTAATAATACCTACCTAAACCTATAGTTTCACTTGGCGCCGATTTCAGTATTACAGTCAAAAATATCTGATAAATCTAAATTTACTACCTATTACTTTGTGCTAAGTTAATTTTATTTTTCAATTTTTAGTATTTGTTTGAAGTGGGTTTTTTTTTTTGTAATCACCAATCTCGAGGCTTGACCGCCTCTTGGCGTGATCTATGAGGCGGCTACTTGCGATGAGCTGGGATGAAATTCATCGACAGATGGCAGTAGAATGATCCAAGACATATTCTTTTTTTATTTATCCAAATTCTAATATAATTGATTATTAACGTCTACGTCTTTTTAAAGTTACATATATGTATAGCTCAAAAACACAGATGTGTACCTAGTCTCGATATGTGACATCATTAGTAAATTGGTTTTTCAGTATTAGGTATAACCAATAGATATCACGGAACACTAACATTTCTATTTAACTTTAAAACACATTACCTATTACATTTCTATCTAACTTTTGTCTATTTATATTTAACTTCAAAGTTGTAGGTTTAAACCTCATCTTGAATAACCAGGCTTTCAAAGTAAAGGATCTTATTATTCCTCCATGAATAACCTTTCATTTTCATACCACTAAGGTGACAGACGAGCTTCCTGCCCGCCTGTTCGAAAATGGCCATGAAAGCTTTCGATACTTGAAAGATGCTACACTCGGTGAATGGGTTCAATCTTGGTTAAATAAGTATTACAGAGTTTGGAGTACATCACGGGCTAAGATGTGGTATAATTAGTACTATAGTATTTTTCATAGCACATATACACAGAATACTAAATACACAGAATAGGAGAGACTTCGAAGCTATACGCGTGTCATATGGAGACAGTTTGACACCTAGTCCACGAAGCGTTAAGGACCACCAAGTCCTGCATTTTAATAATATCGAACTAAACTAATAAATGCTCATATTTTAAGAATTCTAATTTGTTCACGCCGATAACCACTTAACCAATTACAGAAGAGATTGCAATTAACATACTCTGTCAAATCAAAATTTAAGTCAAAAAGAATTCAGCACAGCCTAGTTTGCCATTTACTACAGCATCTGTGATAGGTAATATGCTGATCTTTGTGTGGACATACTAATTAACAGTAATGTTAATACAAAGGATAAATTTAGAAAATAAAATACTACATCTCGCCGTGGAATGCTTTTTTACTAACACAAAAAAAAAAAAAATGATGCAGACGTATTGAAACAGCTCATCTGGACATTATAAGCCAGTAATATGGGAAAAGAAGAAGAAACTCTTTTAAAAGAAGGCTTTCTCGGAAAAATGTAATCATGCCCTTTACTGTAAATTAGCAATCACAAATATTTTTTATCAACTGTCATCCCATAGTTTAATGTTTTGTTGAAGTGTCCTTTGTTAGTTTTTGCTTCATTTGACTTTCTTTTGTGCGGACTGAAAATCTTATCATCAGTCCCAAAAATCTTTGATCTGTAAATTTATTTAGTAAACGTTTAAATTAGTATAGACTATCTTTTGTGATTTTTATTTTATTTAAATCTTTGTTTTGGAATAAGAAAAGGGTAACGGATCTTACACGACCGCCGCCGAAGAGAATTTTAACACAGTCATGGTGCAAGAACTTGTGAACTAAGTATTTACGATTTTTAGTAGGTATTATTAATGGCACCAACTTCAATATTATACCTATTGAATAAAATCTGATAAATCAAAATACATATTACTTTATGCTAAGTAAATTTCTTTTTTTTTAAGAATTTGTATGAAGTCGGTTCTATTTTTTATTTTTTATTGTTTCTCAATGTTTTTGTAAATCTTGTGGGGCTAGCTTAGCGTGCCTTTAAGTCTTTAGATTATTCTGCATCTTTTTAAGGCCACATACTAAATGATCTATGTTTCTGTTACAGGTAAGATCATAAATGCGCTGTTAGACACTGGTTATGGCGATGTCGCATCGTACCTGTCTGGTATGTAAGTTCAGACCATTTCGTAACCCTAGTTTTTGTTATTATAACTGTGAGAGTCCTCATAGATGTTATGCCGGACTCCGACCGACTCGAACCTCACGGTGCCTATGTGCAAATTGGCGTATGATCAGATAACCCCAAAACTCCCGACACAGACTGGCTGACTATCGGAGGAGGAGGAGTGAATCTGCTTCTTGGCTTGCGTTAATCTCAATATTTAATATTTAATTAGTTAATCGTTTGATCTATTCGAAACCTACAATCCATCCCGTTTCAGAATGACAATATCTGTTACTATTTAAGACTGCACATGCTTGGATTATCGAATTAACTGCCAGTCTTGGGTTTCTCAAAGTTTATACTTTTAAATACATTATTCTGTATGTGAATTTCTGTTTAAAATTCTGTATATGACTGCCTCTGTGGCGCAGTCCGTAGTGATACCGCCTGCGGCGCTGGAGGTCGTGGGTTCGATTCCCACCAGAGACAAATATTTTTGTGACCCATAAATGTTTGTCCCAAGAGTCTGGGTGTTTCTATGTATATTATGTAGGTACTAGCGGACGTCACGCGGTTTCACCCGCGTAGTTATCGTTCCTGTGGGAATACGGGAATAAAATATAGCCTATGTTCACCGCAAAGAGTGTAGCTTCCCAACAGTGAAAGAATTTTTCAAATCGGTCCAGTAGTTTCGGAGCCTATTCGTTACAAACAAACAAACAAAAAAACAAATCTTTCCTCTTTATAATACTAGTATAGATGTATTTAAAAGTATATAAGTATTAATATCCGTGGTCTGATACCCATAACACAAGCAGGTTATTCCAAGCTTACTTTGGGATCAGATAGCGTTGTGTGAAATGTCCGTGAATATTTGTTAATTTGAAAAAAAAGAAAAGAAAAGAATTTCTCTTCATATAGGTACCTATTCATTTCATAAAAACAGATGAAATAATTATTAATTTTTGATGTATGATTGAGATAAGTGTATAATTGAAGCTCCTGCCTATAACGGATTCGATCCTGAACTTTCACATGATTGGAGCGCACTAGACGCATCTCTGCACGGTTGTGCCCCAGTGACGCCTGGTCCTTACGGTGACATTCAACTACCGTACTTGTAAACTGGTACGATCAATCTCGTCACTGAATCACATATATATATTTACGTTAAACACTTTTTAGAGCAATGCTCATGGCGCTGCTGAAGTGTTCTGTAAATGATCACTGTTAGTAAGCAATGACCGGTCCATGGATGGGTGATGAGTGATGGGCTCCCAACCGTAGGCTGTTGGTCGTTATGTGAGGTTTTTAGTTGGTAGGAGTTCAGCATAGCATTCATTAAGGATTTTCCCTAACTTTAAAATAAAAGGCTGTAGTCGTTATTCCTTTATTCTGATTTTAAGCTCTGAATGTATCATTCTCGTAGAATAACTAGTTACAACTGTGGCGACCACCACATAGCGAAGTTCGTTAGAAGTCCTACATCGCGATATGAAAGTTATCGCAACGAAGAATAGATTAATCCTGAATATCAATATCAAAATTCTCGCAGCGATGATGAATATAAACAACAGTCCAACATCAACCGTTGGGCTTCGGCTCGCCAGGCACGTTCACCTAGCCTGGTCGGAAGATCCTCCCTTTGTCTGTTGGAGTAGCATTCCAAGTCTTTCGCCCACAACAAATTTATTTCTTTCATGACATGATAATAATCTAAGGTTTCCTTAAAAGTAAACTTTTGAGTATTTTTAGTAGGTGCTCTCAAATTAACGTATTTAGATTTTTAGCAACATTGCAATCAATTTCTTCTTTTTTTTCGTGTAAGATATCGAATGTGTTTAGGAATGTTCATTTGCAGAATCAGTTCATCTTTCAGAAACTATTGATTAATAAAATGTGACAAATTATTAAACAAGTTATTAGGATTTATTTTAATATAACGTTGATACTGTCGCAATAAACGAGTGACAAATATATTGTGTGCTTTGCAATACTTTCGGACTAAATAATTAACTCTGAATAACTTGTGGCGACCGCCACATATCGAAGACATAGAAATCCTGCATCGCGATATAAAATTCACAACTAAGCATAGATAAATCCTGAATCGCGATATCAGAGTTCTCACTGCGATGATAGATATATACAACAGTCCAAGATCAACCGTTGGGCTTCGGCCTAGCTAGCCTGGTTGGAGGATCCTCCCTATGAGTGTTGGAGGAACGTTCCCAACCTTTTCTCTACAAACTCATCGATAGTCACTTCGTTGCTTATCTCTTGATCGAGAAATATGTTGCAAATAGCAGCGCTACTCGTATCATCAAAACTCAATTCTTCTAGATCCTTTCACTATTTTCTGTGGCGCGTATAGTCGGCGGAAATGTATGGAAGTCGGTGGTTTTCTGAAGAGCAGGATTTTTTTTGGAACGACTAGCGACCCGTTGCTCTGGAGTCTGGTGACATCATGTTTTCCTGGAAAAGATTTTAAAATAGGTAGTTAAAAGCATGTCAATAGAACCAAACAAGGTATAGAAAAAATGTGTTTCTATTTATTTGCTGTAAATACCTATAACAAATTCATTTTATAAAAAACTGGCCCAGTGCGAGTTGGACTCGCCCATGAAGGGTTCCGTAGCAGTAGGTAACATAATATAAAAGTTCTTGTAGTTCATTGTAACTTTGATTGATGTTTTAACACGTTCGCTGTGGTTGTGATTTTTCTAACGGAGAATTGCGGTTAATGAAGTATTAAAAATAACAACCTACTATATCTCGTTCAAACCAATTTTCTTTGGTAGTTTTTATAGCAATGTACATCATATATTCTTTTTAGATTTACTTTCATTCTCTTAGTTTAAAAGTTAGAGGGATGGGGGGGGGGGCACACATTTTTCTACTTTGGAAGTGTCTCTGGTGCAAACTATTCACTTTAGAAAAAAATCATGTTAGGAACCTCAATAGCATTTTTGAAGACCTATCTATAGTTAGATCAAAATATTTTTTTTGTGTTTCAGTTCTGAGTATGGGGACCCCCATAATTTACTGCTTTTTTTCTAGTTTTATATAAAAATCTTAATGCGGTTCACAAAATACATCTACTTACCAAGTTTCAAGAGCATAGGTCTTATTGCTTCGGAGAAAAGTGGCTGACATGACGAATCTATAAGGGTTCCGTTTTTGCCATTTGGCTACGGAACCCTAAAAATATCGTTAAGCAGTCATTGTCTGTCGGGCTATACAAATATTTTAAAGCCGAATAAATAGTTTTTTATTTGATTGTTTTAACGCAAGGATCTCTGAAACTGCTTGTTCGATTTAAAAAAAATATTTTACAGTTCGATTGACTATTTAAATGACGGTGAACGCTTTAAAAATCCTTTCGAGAGCTTCCATTTCCATTCGAGAGCTGTGTACATATTTAAAGTTACGTAAATACAAATTGTGTTAAACAAAATTTAATCTCTCAAAAGAATCAACGATTCAAAAAAATAATACAATACTTTATTGGCTATTAACTAATAGATTCAGACGTTACATGGCGTGAAAAATCCATCGTAGAACAATAATTACGGAGTTAGTATGTCTGTCTTTTAAACTTCGCTTCCAAAAACCACAATATCAAAGTATTTAGGCAAATATGGAAAAACCACAATTTCAAAGTATTTAGGCAAAAATGGTGATGACTAACATCCCCAGAGACGCAATGTAGTTTTAATCACCAAATGCATCTGTTCATTGCAATTAGGTGATACAACCTATTACGTTGGACAAAAACAAGTTCTAAAATTGAGTAGAACATGATGCTTCTGTTTTCTATCCCGAGGAGTATAAAGGCATGTCTGAAGTGCGTGTGTTCCCAACTTACTAAAATGTCTAACATACATACATACATACATATGGTCACGCCTTTATCCCCGAAGGGGTAGGCAGAAGCATATTTTATGCCCACATTTCAACTTTCACCTTTTTTATAATTTGTCCCACGTAATAGGTGGTGAGCCGTATTGCCGTGTTTAAATGGACAGGCGCAGGTTGTGACTGCCTGCTGTTGAAATAAAGTCTTCAACTTGACTTAACGACTGCCATTTTACTGGCAACCGGGACCAACGGCTTAACGTGCCTTCCAAAGCACGGAAACGCTCAAATAAATGTCACAAAGTGATCACATGGATGGTCACCTATCCATGGACCGGCCATTGTGAAAGTTGCTTACTGCAGTGATCGTATACAGAACACTGAGTCCGCGGGGCCACGAGCGCTTCTGAGATAAATTTATGAAAAGAACTAGCTGACCCTCGCAACTTCGTTTACGTCACATAAGGTGTATGAGAGGAGAGGCATTTCTTCATCAGACTCATAAAAGCGAGTGAAACTGCCCTGTTTGCTTAATCATAATATTATAACTTTGGTGCTCTGGTGTTGCAACCTCATAGGCTGCGGTGACCGCCAGTCCTTCTGGTGGGCCGCAATCCATTGTGGCACCTTAGTGGTATGAAAAAAACATCATAAAAGAGCTTAAAGATCAAGTCTATTCTAAAACAATTCACTGTAATCATATTATAACATGACCCTACGTTCAAAGGAACCCTTGAATTCTTGGTTTAACGAAAGTTCCGATTTTTTATTTTCTGAACTACAGAACCCTCAATACTGAATCTTTTGTGGTCAATCCTTAAAGTACTCCCTTTGTAACACTTAAATATATTTGAAACTAGCTGACCCGCGCAACTTCGTTTGCGCCACATAAGAGAGAGTATTACCTGTTCCCGTCGCAATTACTCCTGTCGCATTGCGTTTACTCCTGTAGCGTCTCGTCGTTAATATTCAATACTACGTGAGAGAGAGAGAGAGAGAGAGAGAGAGAGAGAGAGAAAGGTTTCTCGTCGCGTGTATTCCCGTCGCATTATTTTTAAGAACAATTTCGTTTATGAATGAGGTAAGTATCCCGTGGCATTATTGTAGAAAAAAATTGATTGCCATTAAAATGGTTATTGTGCACCAACCCAAAGATAGACACATTCTATGCTATCGCGCAATTTTTTTGGAACTTTTTAAGAGAAACAATTTTGTAGTTCATATTTTTTACATAACTATAAATATTTACGCAGCACACGCAACGAAGCTCTCTAAAGGAATAACTTTTCCCCCGTTTTTGAAACATTTACTATTACTGCTCCGCTCCTATTCGTTGTAGCGTGATGTTATATAGCCTATGACACTCCACAATAACGTATATAGCTTTTTATTGGTGAAAGAATTTTTAAAATCGGTTCAGTGGATCCCCAGATTACCCCTTACAATTTAACAAATATACAAACACACAAACTTTACTTTTTTATAATATTAGTATAGAAGTATAGATACATATTGTTGGACCTTTTCGCACAACATCATCTAGCCCAAATTAAGCTATATGCTTGTTCAAGCTCATATTCAGTTTAGGGATTTTGTCTAAATCGCGACAATGTTAATTACAGCACAATATTGTTAATCACATTACAATATTGTCTACATCGCGATATTGTTTGGTTACACGACAATATTGTTAATCCTATTACAATATTGCCTGAATCGCGATATTGTTTGTGTACACGACAGTATTGTCTGGATCGCGATATTGTTATTTACATGACAATGTAGTTAATCCCACTACAATTATTGTCTGCATCGCGATATTGTTTGTTTACACGACAGTATTGTCTGCATCGCGATATTGTTTGTTTACACGACAGTATTGTCTGAATCGCGATATTGTTATGTACATGACAATATTGTTTATCACATTACAATATTGTCTGAATCGCGATATTGTTTGTTTACACGACAATATTGTCTGAATCGCGATATTGTTTATTTACACGACAATATTGCCTGAATCGCAATTTTGTTTATTTCCTGTACACTATATTGTGTGAATCGCGATATTGAAATTTTTATGTAGATGATATAAGTCTGTTAATTAATTAAAGAATTTAAGTACTCTCTCAGATTGTTTTATTTCAATCTCGTGGCGCGTACAATGCTTGTGCTAGCTGATGCCCGCAGCTTCGCCTGCGTGAAATTTGGTTCCTACACTGTCTCTAATCTAACCTCTCTCTGTAGGTACCAAATTTCAACCAGATACTTTTAGCTATTACAGCGTGAAAGAGTAACAAATTCATAATACATATTATATGAGTTATGTAAATTTATTTATAAAATACATTTTCTAGATTCATTGGCTAGACTACTACTCGACTTAACTTCTCTTCTAAGCAATTGACATCGTAACTTAGTTCCTTCTTCAGGTAGTCCCAGACATACTGTAAGCCTACGACGCGCGACGTATGGGAAAACCGAACTACGGTAGACTTTGTCCTCATAATACACTTGGGCCAACCAAGGCCTGTTAACTTAATAACCATGTAAATTTCATCTGCTAAGCGTTCATGTTCATTTTAATGGCTCTTTTTACTTTTCAAATGTAATCTTCGTAGAGGCCATTCCCGTATTTTACAAAGACTTAGTGAGTGTGTGTCCTGCACCGAATGTAGCCAGCACTATAGAATAAGGTTCATACCTTCCATGACCAGTCGCTTAGGGCTATTGACAATCTTTCATCCTAATGCACAGTGGACACTACATGCAGCGTGGTCTTTCATTATTCCTGGCTAGCCATCTTCGAATTCTCTTGTTCTTTCACATATTTATTGTTGGTTATACAAAATTTAACAAAATGAACAATAATATTTCCAATAGTACTTAAAGCAAAATCATGAAAATGACAATGTCAAGCGGATTGATCCAAAGAGAATACAATACGATTGAACATCCTCAAATGTGTCAAAATAAAAAGTAATTTAAATCAAAAATAAGAGTATTTGAGGAGTATTGATATCAACTCCGGAAAAAATCAGCTCTAAAATAATTTACATTCCCTTTTTAGGTCGATAACGTATAAATTTCAATGAAATAAGGAACACGTCTTCCATCAATTATGTTAATAATGCTATATGCCAAATTTTAAGTAGATCGGACCAAGGAATCACGTTGTCCCATACAAACTTGACACTCCTTTTTTATACCTTAGGAGGTAGAATTTGCAAAAATGGTAAAATTACTTATTTCAAATTGTTACAAACAACGCTCATGCTGAATTTCATCATCGTACCATTAACCGTTTAAGCAATAATTGATAATAACTTTACACGACTTAAGTTCGTTTTTTATCATCAATATCAATATCGTAACAGGTCGCTGTCTGTAAGCCTACATGGAAGATAAATAAGAAAAAATATTATAGGGGGGCTTTATGAACGCAATAGAACCCAAAACAATGATTTTTAGAATTTTTGTCTGTTTGTCTGTATGTCTGTATGTCTGTATATCTGTTTGTCTGTACGGTTGTGCACGCTAATCTCAGTAACCGCTCAACCGATTGCAATGCGGTTTTATTGTATTTTATTTTTTATTGTGTTGAGGTTTGCTCCAGTTAACATTTAGCGTTTGTTTTATGTAAATCGGTTTAGAAATAAAAGAGTTATATCACTTTTAAAAATCAATAGACTTAATCATTAAGCTCTGTTATGATTAAGCAAACAGGGCAGTTTCAGACGCTGCTTGATGACTCTGATGACGAAATACCTTTCCTTTCATACACCTTATGTGACGTAAACGAAGTTGCGGGCTCAGCTAGTTTTATAATAAGTATACTTTTCAGGGATGAAAAGTATCCAGTGTGGTGCCCAGAATATTAAAGAATAATTATACCAAGTTTCATCGTAATCGAACCGGTAGTTTTTGCGTGATGCCTGAACAAACAGACAGACAGACAGACAGACAAAAAAAATTTTAATCACATTTTTGGGTTCAGTGTCGGTCTAGTAACACCCCTGCTATTTATTTATTTTATATTTTCAATGTACAGAATTTTCACTTCTACAGATTTATTATAAGTATAGATATAGAAAAACCATTTTGTCTATCATCCCCTCTTCCAAAAGAAACCGCGCAAAATATCAAGATCAAAAGTATCATAGAACCTTCCTCGGATCATAAGCTCGGATTGTACTTAGTATCATTTAAATTGATTCACAAGTTTCGGTGGGATACTTATACAGGATACAGTCAGACAGATAGACAGAAAAACAGACTTACAATTACGCCGGTCCATGAGTGGGTGACCACGTTGTATTTGTAAGCGTTTCCGTGCTTCGAAACTTTACGCCGATTGTCCTGGTTGTCAGTAATATGACAGGCGTTAGTCCAAGTTGAGGGCCTTATGGGTGGCTTACAAAAATTCAGCAGTAGATTGTTACAACCTGCACCTTTTCATTTCAACACAGCAATCGACTCACCACCTATTACATGGGACAAAAACTATACGGAGAAATTTAGGCACATACTATGCCCCTGACCACCCATATCTGCAGGTGATGTGGAACCTCATAGTGACAGGAGAGGCTTTGCTTCTCTGTATGAATTCTACCGCGCCTGTATAACAGTTTGTGCTCTGAGGAATTGTTTGATATGATGCCTACGGCTACTTTCTATCATCGCACGGCTCACCACAAACAGGGTGTTCATCCTCACACGTTGCATCCGGAGCACTCGAGCACGGTTAGATCCGATAGGGGCTTTGTACCGCGCACGCTTAGGTTGTGGAATGATCTCTCTGCCTCGGTTTTCCCAAACGCCCAGTATGGGGTTCTTCAAGAGGGGTCTTAGAAGGTTTTTACAGAGTCGGCAGCGCGAAAGTGACGCCTCTGGTGTTGCAAACGTCCATAGGCTGCGGAGACCACCGGCACATCTGGTGGGCTGTATGCTTGTCTGCCACCTTAGTGGAATAAAAAACCCTATGGCGATAAAAAGGCGTATCTATACTATTTTAATTAAATTGTATAAATAGTACTTACTTGTATTATAAAGGGGTTTTAACTTTTACGTCAGAAGTCAACCACAAGACAACAGAATTCAAATTCCACGTGTCCACCTTAATGACTCCGCTTAATGAGACGATTAATGCAATTTGACAAGTTTTATGTAATCTTAATGATCAAAAATTATACCTAGGTAATTTTCATTAATTAATTTCACAAAACTATTGTACAGTTCATTCTATACATAAAAATTAATTAATTAACTGCTTTATTTTCATTAGAAAAACTCGTTAAGTTGCAACTATCATGATCTAGACCAGTTCGAACATTTCGTTGTATTCAAAATGTATTGTATCTAAAGCAAAAATATGTTTATCTATAATTTACATACATACATACATATCATAACGCCTGTCTCCCATCGGGGTAGGCAGAGACTATGGCTTTCCACTTGCTACGATCCTGGCAAACCACTTTCGCTTCTTCTACTTTCATAAGTGCTTTCATACAAGCTCGTCGGTTAAGGGTACTCTTGACCTGGCCTTTTTCCAACAGGTCTTTGATCTTGTCATCATGTGTACGCCGAGGTTGACCCCTACCAGTTTGCCCATTCATTCTCGCCTTATAAATCTGTTTAGTCAGTCTACTTTCATCCATCCTCTCGACATGACCTAACCATCTAAGCATCCCTTTTTCAATCTTCGTCACTACATCGTCAGTTATACCACATTGTTTTCTAATCACGCTATTCCTTTCTTTGTCCATCAATTTCACTCCAGCTATACTTCGTAGACTTCTCATTTCCACTGCATTAATTTTACTTTCACGCTTCTTCTGCCACACCCAACTTTCACTACCATACATAAGTGTAGGGATAAGCAATAATGATAATAATTAAATCAAAAATAATAATCAAAATTGTACGATATCTAACCTAATATCTACGTAAATATTCTAGAATAAATAAAATACAAAGAATGCGTTTATTACTGTAATGCCAAACAATTTAAAGTTACTATAGGTACTCTTATAATTTTACAAGTTATAATATAGGGTAACATGAGAAAGGGCAATCTATCTATACATATAATAAAACTGTTGAGGGTCGAGAGTCTGTACATGGAAGATATTTTGAAAATTTTATGAAATGTAATTTAAACTTTTCATGTCTGTCTGTCTGTCTGTATCCCGAATAAGTATCATGCCGAAACTACTGAACCGAATTGAATGATACTTGGTACATTTTGAGCTTATAGTTTGAGGAAGCTTTTAGAATACATTTGATCCCGAAGTTCTGCGAGGTTCCTGCGGGAGAGGGGATAACAGATAAAAAAAAAATTCAGTTGTAATTTCTCAACGCGTGATGCGATTTCAAATATTTTTTTAGTATTGGAAAGAAAGTACTTTAAGGATTGTTCCTCCCAAGTTTCAAGGTTGAGGGCTTTGTAGTTCAGAAATTAGAGGCATCTCAACTTTCGTCAAACCTAGAATTCAAGGGTTCCTTTGAATGAGAGGGTAAATCTAAACGGGCGTGTTGGCTAAATGACACTAAGTTAATTAGGTAATACAATTTTTTTATGAAGGTACGTACTGCGTTCTTGGGGTATCCTTCCGAAGACTTACTCGGGGTTTTTTAGTGGATAGGAGTCCGGCATAACATCAATGAGAATTTTCCCTGACGTAAAACAAAATATGGTTCGTACTTTCGTAAAAATCCTCTACCTGTATCTATTCTAGTAATGGTTGAAATTATTCATTTCGTAATTCATAATATTAATCTTGACAGTAGACTTTAATAGTGGGTTTTATGCGCTCTAAAATTCTCAGCAACAGAACCTTATCAATTGACTCTCACTGACTAAAACCATACAGAAATCCGCGTAACCCCTCGGACGAATATTCCGGAATATACACTTTCTCTTATCATTATTTCAACCGGGGTTAGCACCTACTCTACGATGTGTGCCCCTGTCAAGAGCCGCAACCTTCAGTAAATGTGATTTCAGCATTCTATGGTTTTCTGAAACCTATGAGTGCGCTATTCGGCTTCTTACTGAGGTATATGCATCGCCGTGTCTCTCGTACAAAAACTGTAAATACATATTATTCAATGACGAGATCGATCAGATCAAACCAGTTTACAAGTGAATATGATCGAAAGGGTCAGGTATCACTGTGGCTAAACCCGGCCGGCTATGGTTGGCAGCTAATCATGCTGGGTTGCCGTCACCTCGTTTGCTAGTGAGGTGATGGCGGCCAAGTGAGAGAAGTTGCAGGTGCGCGGG
Organism: Miltochrista miniata; assembly: GCA_933228765.1. Lineage (NCBI taxonomy): Eukaryota > Metazoa > Arthropoda > Insecta > Lepidoptera > Erebidae > Miltochrista > Miltochrista miniata. The sequence goes on from OW121770.1 coordinate 1,875,434, forward strand.
AGCGTGCTGTTGAGACGCTCCCACCTCGTTGTCCCTTTCGGGGACATCGCATGGCGGCATGTATGCGCACCTCCGTGTTTCGGGGTGCCTTTTGCTCCTGGGATACTTTTAGCATCAACACACACTCGGCTGCTCTCTGCCCCCTCTGCTTGCAGATGGGCATCCGAGAGCGGTGCGACCCTTTGCCAGGTCGCTGTGATTTATCCACCGGCCTATCCTGGGACCCGGTTAAGGCGAGGTGGAACACCGCGAGGTTTTGTGGGTAGAGCGGTCACTCATCCTGGGCCATGAGTTCCACACAAAGCCGCTTTGCTCCCCCGAAACTCAGGGTGGTGAAGTTACTAAACCTACAGTCCCAGCGTTAAAAAACATACATACATACATATGGTCGTCTTATCCCAGAAGGGGTAGGGCAAAGGTACGGAATATGCCGCATTTCACTTTTTTAGAATTTGTCCCACGTAATAAGTGGTAAGCTGTATTGCCGTGTTGAGATGGACAGGCGCAGGTTGTGACTGCCTGCTGTTGAAATTCTACAAGCCGCCTAAGAAGTCCTTCAATTTGGCTTAACGACTGCCATTTTACTGACAACCGGGACCACCGGCTAAACGTGCCTTTCGAAGCTCGAAAGCGCTCAAATAAATGTCACAAAGTGGTCACATGGATGGTGACACATCCAAGGACTGACCATAGTGTAAGTTGCTTACTGCAGTAATCGTTTCTTGATCACTGAGTCAGCGGGCCACGAGCGATTCAACGTTAATAAAAAAACACTGTGGCTCAACCGTGCAACGAGGCGCCTGATGCGCTGCTCCTATAATGTGATAGTTCGGGAATTTGGGATAGGCGGGGGCTTCAATTATACACTTTTTCATTAATAGGTACATATAATTCAATAGATTTAGCAAGTACTCAGTACTATAATATTACATGTTATGAACTGTTTTAAATTAACTCTTTTAAATTAACACACAATTAACTGTTTTAAATTCAAACAACGGATGACTTGATTTCTAACAGTTTTAGAAAGAAATTACAAAATAAGTTTCACATTAAGTGCCGGTTATTTACAACAAATAACACTAGAAATGCCTGCTGAACCTACTAATTTAATACAAATGATTAGACCAATCTAGTTAACGTGAGTCATATCGTTTCTTTTTGAATGCGTTTTGAATTCCAGTTTCGGCTGGAGTGATCGATTACGCCCTTCATTATGAACTAAAATGGTTGTAAGTACTCACAACATAACTAGTTACATTTTATTACATTCCTTGTTGTCATCGTTAGTATCATTGATAGTAAGTTTAAAAGTCTTCTTAAGAAATGTTCCTAAATCTAAATCAACAGATTTATTAACAACATTTTCATTAGTATCATTAATAGTAACTTTTAGAGCCTTTTTAAGACATGTTTCTAAATCTAAATCAACAGATTTCTTAACAACATTTACCTCTTCTTCATCATCTAAGAAATTGAAGTGTTTAGGCATGTTCATGTGAAAAGTGAGGTCATCTTTTACAAATTGTTGTTAATATTTAGCAGGTACACAGTACTACGAGTATAATGCAACCGATGACTGCAACCGTTAAAAATTTACATGAATTCTTAAAAGTTTTAGACTGAACTTACAAAATAAGTTGCAAATTATGTGCCGGTTATTTACAACATGTAAAACTAGAAATGCATGCTGACCGTACTAATTTCATATAAATGATTAGACCGATCTAGTTAACATGAGTCATATCATTTTTTTTGTATGCGTTTTGAATTCTAGTTTCGGCTGGAGTGATCGATGACACCCTTCATTATGAACTAAAGTAGTTGTAAGTACTCACAACATAACTAGTCACATTTTATTACATCCTTGTTATCATCGTTAGTATCATTGATAGTAAGTTTAAGTCTTCTTAAGAAATGTTTCTAAATCAGTAGACTCCTAGTTAAAATGTGTCAGTACAATCAGTACCTACTAATTAAATATTAATGATAAGACCGATCTTGCAAACGTGAGTCATATCGTTTTTTAATGCGTTTTGAATTCCAGTTTCGGCTGGAGTGAACGATGACGCCCATTATTAGGAACTAAAGTAGTTGTAAGTATTCACAACATAACTAGTTACATTTTATTACTTTCCCTATTGTCATCGTTAGTATCATTGATAATAAGTTTAAAAGTCTTCTTAAGAAATGTTTCTAAATCTAAATCAACAGATTTATTAACTACATTTTCTCTATCATTATAGTATTTCATAATATCACTATAGTATCATTAGTAGTAACTTTTAGAGCCTTTTTAAGACATGTTTCTAAATCTATATCAACAGATTTATTAACAAAATCTACCTCTTCGTCTTTGTCTAAGAAATTGAAGTGTTTAGGCATGGTCATGAGTGAGGTCATCTTTTACAAATTGTTGTTTATATTTAGCAGGTACGAGTATAATATTAAATGTCATACAATTTACTAAATTCAAACTACGGATGACTGCAACCCTTAAAAATTTAGACTGAAACTACAAAATAAGTTTCACATTAAATGCCCGTTATTTACAACAAGTTAGGCTAGACAATAGACATGCATGCAGAACAGTAGGTTCCTAGTTGAAATGTTTCAATATAGTCAGTACCTACTAATTTAATGTAAATAATTAGACCGATCTAGCTAAAGTGCGTCAAAACGTTTTTTACAAGCTCTATGAATTCCAGTTTCAGCTGGAGTGATCGATATCACCCATTATTAGGAACTAAAGTGGTTGTAAGTACTCACAACATAACTAATTACATTTCATTACTTTTCTTGTTGTCATCATTTGTATCATTATTAGTAAGTTTTAAAGCCTTTTTAAGAAAGGTTTCCGAATCCAAATCAACAGATTCATTAACATCATTTTCATTGGTATCATCAATAGTAAGTTTTAAAGCCTTCTTAAGATATGTTTCTAAATCTAAATGAACAGATTTATTTACAACATTTTCATTAGCATTATCAATAGGAAGTTTTAGAGCCTTTTTAAGATATGTTTCCAAATCTAAATCATGAGATTTATTGACTACATTTTCCTTAGCATCATCGATAGGAAGTTTTAGAGCCTTCTTAAGATATTTTTCCAAATCTAAATCAAGAGATTTATTGATAACATTTTCCTTAGCATCATCGATAGGAAGTTTAAGAGCCTTCTTAAGATATGTTTCCAAATCAAAATCAAGAGATTTATTTACAACATTTTCGTTATTATCATCGATAGGAAGTTTTAGAGCCTTCTTAAGAAATGTTTCTAAATCTAAATAAACAGATTTATTAACAGCATTTACCTCTTCTTCTTCGTCTAAGAAATTGAAGTGTTTAGGCATGTTCATCTTCAGAGTAAGGTCATCTTTTATAAATTGTTGTTTAACGAATCGGTCTAGATTATCAAACGTGTTTACAAGTTGGCCTATTTTAAGGTAATTTTGATACCGGTCCAGTAGGCGCGTAGTCGGGATATTGTGATCTTCGCAGTACGATGGGATCAGTTTACTGATTTGACGTAGTTCTATATCAGTCACGTTCTTATGTATCGTTAGGTGTCGCAATGTCTCGTGATTCAAAGAGTTGAGAACATGTTTCCAGTTTGTAACATTATTGTTCGGCTGCTCATAATATAAATGAGGAAAATGTGTCTCCAGAAATGATGAAAATGGTTGTTTTTTGAAAAGCTGGTAGTTGTCGTTGTTATCACTAGCCGCCTGTTTCTCTGGATACATCTTTAACTCCTGAAATTGAGACAATTTATTTTATTATACCAAATTGTCGATAAATCTGTTCTGTGAATTTTAGAAAAAAATTAAGATCCCTTCATCACGCAGGAAGTGAGCTATGATTTTATGCCTAAGTTACGGTCAAGTCAGTTTACAAACATATGAATCGCATCAAAATTGATCCATCTTTTAGACAGCTACGATGCAACAGACAGCCAATCGACTTTCACATACAACAGACCTAACTTATAACACTTTGTGTTTTGATTGGTGCAGTTTTATTGGTGTTTTCAAAAGACTTCTGTTTTACGCTCAAGTAATTTATTTATTACTAGATGTTGAATTATGTAATAATGCCAATTTGATTGCTCTCTGCTTAGACCCTACGATATGTAGCGTGATAGTATATAGCCTATTTAAAGACCCTACCCCTAGTTAATATTTGTGCAATATTTTAATCAAATCTATTAAGTACTTTTCGAGATCCTTCCGGACAAAGCAAAGAAAACTACAAACAGACAAACATTATTCTAACTATATTTTCGGTTTCGGTACCCAGCGAGTTCTTTTTAATATTTTCAATGTAAGTACAATTTTGACTTTCCTATCATTTTATCATATGTATGTATAGATAATCCGAATCTGAAGAACTCACACTATTGGCTAGGGAAGGTATCGTATTGGAAAATTATCAAATCTATACTTATATTATAAAGAGGAAAGATTTGTTTTTTTGATTTTATGTTTTTTGTTTTTTTGTTTGTAACGAATAGGCTCCGGAACTACTACACCGATTTCAAAAATTCTTGCACTGTTGGAAAGCTACGCTCTTTGCGATGAACATAGGCTATATTTTATTTCCGTACTAGCTAATGCGCGCGGCTTCGCCCGCGTGAAATTTGGTTCCCGTTCCCGCTTCCCGTGGGAACATTTTCCCGGGATAAAAAGTAGCCTATGTGTTATTCCAGATTATACTCTATCCCTGTACTAAATTTCAGCCAGATCCATTCAGTCGTTAGAGCGTGATTGAGTAACAAACATCCAAACATCTTCACAAACTTTCACATTTATAATATTAGTAGGATTAGTAGGATTTCTACGAGAACGAGAACTAAGCGGGTGAAACAGCGTGACGTCCGCTAGTCTATACTAATATTATAAAGAGGAAACATTTGTTTTTTTGTTTGTTTGTTTGTAACGAATAGGCTCCGGAACTACTGGACCGATTTGAAAAATTCTTTCACTGTTGGGAAGCTACACTCTTTGCGGTGAACATAAGCTATATTTTATTCTCGTATTCCCACGGGAACGGGAACTACGCGGGTGAAACCGCGTGACGTCCGCTAGTATTAAATAAAGTAAAAGAAAAAGCGCAGGACCGTGTGTTGTGGCGAAATTTGGGGAATTCGTAACTTAATTTCGAGAGACATATTATGTTAGATTATTGGAATATCGACTGAAATATTGTGAGAATAGAGTTTATTGCGAAACAACTTTGTGTCGCCAAATGCTGAAAGAAAGAAAGAAAGAAAAAGAAATTTATTTCACATAGGCATATACAAATGCACTTGTAAAACATCCAGAATATAAATCAAAAATTCTACCACCAGTTCACAACGCGACCCACCTGAGAAGAAGAACTGGCAAGAAACTCAGCGGGTTATTCTTTTTAGTGCTCTTTTTACAAGATGAATCTAAAAACTATGTATTTTAATGGGGGAACAAGCTATGGGAACATGTACCTATTTTGTAAACCACCACTCGCTTGAGTTAGCTTGTTCCCGCCTGCAAATGTTGCCGACAAAGTAAAATACTGTTTTACTTAGTAGCTAAAGAAAATTACAAAATAAATGTAGAGCTTGTTTTTTGCTTTTCAGTTGTATGTTTACTTGGCAGCCGGGTTTTTTGTATTCTAAATAATTAAGTATATTCACAATACCTATGTGTTGACCGATTTTGAGATTGCCGCTATAAAACCGCTTAAAAGAGTTTTTCCGGATTAATTGTAGTAAAAAAATTTTTATTTTCAATCGATTTGGAAACATAACAACAAAGCGGATTACCAAAGTGATATGAAACAGACATAAGTTTCGCTCATAAAATGAGACAAATACCTGCTTTGGCATATTTAAAGTCAGAAGAAATTCGCGATGCATTCCATTTGCTTGTACAAAAAGTGCTACCAAAGGAAGCAAATTCGGTTATTGCTTGGTATTCGAAATATTATGTAGGTGGTAATTATAAGAATATTGCCTCTACTGATAAACGTCACACCAATAATATTCCAGGGTGTCAATTCTAAGAGTTCCACTCTTGTTCTCGCCTGAAACATGGTCCAGCCATGATCGTTTAGAATTAAACATTCCTAATTCACAAAATTCAGTCCATGATTCGACTGAATTTTGTGAATTAGGTGTGTTTAATTCTAAACGATCATGAATAGACCATCATCACCGCTGGAATGGGCTCCTAGGAAGAAGGAAGTGGAACTTATTTAAAACAATATTTTAAATTGAAAAAGAACAGAAGAGTAATGGGCTGATTATAGAAAAAACATAGAGATATATATTATCATTAGAGAGGCAAGCACGAATATCGCGTCTCGACAAAAGCACGGCTACTTATGAGCTATGAAGACGCAACTATGAAACTTTTTAAGCAGTGATGGTAAATATATATCTGTCTCACTCACACGCGTACGGTGAACACCGCCGCCGCTGCGATTAGACAAAGACAAAAACATAAACATGACAAACGTGGGCCAGTGTTGACTACTGTATGAAAGTTTTACCCACGATGATTATAGAATTACTAAACAAATTTAAAATTATTATGTACCTATTTCATTTATTATTTTATTTCGGTTGAAACCGAAACTCACAGAGTTTAGCACACGAATTTAAGCACAGAGGGTCCCCATACAAAATCGGCAATTTACGTTTGTTGTGTGGGGTCTTTGTCTGCTTTTAGTAGGTATTTTTTGCTACGGCGGCAGAAACATATATCACCTGTGAAAAATTTGTTCTATCTACCACGGTTCCTGCGATACGGCCTCGTGACTAACAGACAGACGGACGGCAAAGCCTCATGTCTCGTTCATAGAGTCTCGCGTTTACCCCTCCGTGCGCGAATTCAACGCACACCTGGCCGGTCTTTTTTGCAATATGTGCAGCAAGTTTCACCAAGTACCATTAATCAACGGTAGATATAAATTTTCTCAGGTCTCCATTTTAGAAATTTCTCTACCTTAAGATGGGTTTCTCTCTTTTACGTTTGAAATTACGCATGGATGCTATTTCGAACGCCTACTGACTAAAACCACACTGCGCCCTGCTACTGCCTACGAAGGGTGTCCCGGCTGGCATTTATTTGAGCGTTTCCGACGTTTCCGTGCTTTGGAAGGTTAAGCTGTTGGTCCCGGTTGCCAGTAAAATGGCAGTCGTTAAGCCAAGTTGAAGGACTTGACCAAGGTTGAAAAATTTCAACAGCAGACTGTCACAACCTATGCCTGTCCATCTCAACACGGCAGCGGCAGTACGTCTCACCACATATGACGTGGGTTATATTCTTATAAAAAAGGTGAATTTTGGGCAAATAATATATGCCTCTGCCTACCTCTTCGGGGATAAAGGCGTGACCATATCGCATCGCATCCCGACAGACCTTGGCTAACACTGCCGTCTCGCATAGGGGTCCTATCCCGCGTCTTTACGGTTGGTTCCGGGTGTAGTAAACAAACTCTCTCCGAAACTACTGGACCGATTTAAAAATATATTTCACTCTTGGGAAGCTACACTCTTCCCGGTGAACATTGGCTATATTTTATTCCCGTATTCCCACGGGAACGGGAACTACGCGGCTGAAACCGCGTGACGACCGCTAGTATTCTATATAGACCATTAAAAAGGCACTTACTTACAAAACGTCTAACCCTTTCATTTAATACCAAACACGATATTTTTTTCTTAAATTTATTTTAACACAGTACTTTATGGCCGCTAGAGGGCGCACCATTAAATTCAGTGACACGATATATAGCTTATAACCAGTCGAACGTCAAGGCGCTTCTAACAATATCTCATTAGTCCAGTTCTAATAAGTAACTAGTTAAGGAGCTCTGAGGGAATACATGAACATACATAGATATACGTGTATAGCCTCTCAAAATCATAACCCTGCCTTAGTCGGGTAATATTATTAATGTATCTTACATAGGTAATTAATTACTAATTCTCCCACTAATGTCGGTAAACCAAACCGATATTTTAGTGGTAACACTGAATGGCAATCACAAATTTTATTTTCAAAATTCGATAATAGCGGTATTTACGCTGATATCAATGCGTAAATAGTATAATTACGTGTGAAAAGTAATTGTACATGACTAATTGTGTTTTTATGTTTTAGAATCGCAATCTTTTACTGTGCATTTGCCCATTTTGTCGCCCGGTTCAATTTGTACGTACGATTGGCCTAACGGCGTCAGACTGAACTGACGTTTTGGCTCACCTAAGCCTGTGGGCTTACGTTAGGTAGGCTTGATGTTGGCGCGGTCGTTAGTCATCTAGTCTTATCTATATCGATGAGAAAAAAATACAGCCCTAAATGAGTCAGTCTCTCCCAACAAAAGAAAAAAGCAGGATGAAAAAGAAGAAAAATTGAAAAAGCTTTTGAATCAAAAAGACCACACGGAGAGGCTTGACTTCATGAGCTCGACGGCTAACTAGTGCCCCATTTAAAAAAATTAAATTTTATGTTATTATTGCATAATTAAAATAAATATGCCTGCTTTATTCAAAATTATGTCTTTCTTCATATCTACTACCAATCAATAAAGTTTACATCGAATTTAACATTCGAAAGATCAGTTCATCGATTATTAAATATTCGAAGAATCGTTCAGTCGAAGCAGGGTAAACTCTATTCGCACAATCTTTCAGCCGATATTCTAATTATCTAACATTATGTCTCTCGAAATTAAGTTATGGACGCAAATTTGGGACTGCTATAAGCTAAATTGATTAATTGAAAAGAAAAAGATTTAATTAAACAAATATGTTAGCTTTTTAAATTGACTATTGATACATGAAGTAGGTACAGAATAATTATCTTAAAAGTTTTACTTTAATGAGACAACTAAATCAAAACTCGGGACTAAATAAAACACATGATAAAAAAAAACCAAACTTACTCAAGTTTGGTTTTTTTTTCTTGAAAAAAAAAATCAATCTTGAGTATGTAAATAGACTTACTTGTATTGAAAGGTCTTAAAATGATCAGAAACACTCCGTACGTAGTTCAAACCACCAAGTATAAGCAGCACAACTCACAATAATTCTAATCTTTATGACAAACGACTGCTACTAAGTCAAACGAAAGACTAATCAACGTCAGTGGCTTCACTTCAAGTCGTAGTTCCGTACGATAAGGGACGGTGGGGCAAGCTCCTCCCACAGTGCTCGTTGCGCCACTCCTACGCAGGGCTTTTTTGTAATCACCAATCTCGAGGCTTGACCGCCTCATGGCATGATCTATGAGGCGGCTACCTGCGATGAGCTGGGATGAAATTCATCGACAAATAATAGTAGAATGATCCAAGACTTCTTCCTTTTTTATTTATCCAAATCCTAATATAATTGATTAATAATGGCATGTATTTAAATCGATATCCGTTTATTCCCTTTTTTTTTTCAGATAAAATATTTCAAAGTTAAACCAAAAATACTGACTTGCACACTAATTATGCACACTAAATAAATCAAATTCAAAATACTGTTTAATGTTATCTGCAGAACTATTTTACTGAACATATCACTAATATTAACATAATAGATATATCTAAAAAATCCTTAGCTTAACTAACATATTAAAACTTTTTTAAGGAAAACCATCGCCTAAGTTACTTTTAGGAACATCTTTTATTCTAATTAAGAACCCAATTTAATCTAAGGGGATATTTTTAAAGGCACATCTGTTGGTATGAAAATGAAAGGTTATTCATGGCTATGGCAATATGGGTAACAAAGTCCTTTACTTTGAAGGCCTGTAGTTGTTTAAGATGAGGTTTAAACCTACAACTTTTAAAGTTAAATATAAATAGACAAAAGTTAGTTAAAATGTAATATGAAAAGTGTTTTAAAATTAAATAGAAATGTTGGAGCGTTCCATGATATCTATTGGTCAGACCTTATACTGAAAAACCAATTTACTAATAACTAGCTGATGCGCGCGCCTTCGCCCGCGTGAAATTTGGTTCCCGTTCCCGCTTCCCGTGGGAACATTTTCCCGGGATAAAAAGTAGCCTATGTGTTATTCCAGATTATACTCTATCCCTGTACCAAATTTCAGCCAGATCCATTCAGCCGTTAGAGCGTGATTGAGTAACAAACATCCAAACATCCAAACATCTTCACAAACTTTCACATTTATAATATTAGTAGGATAGTAGGACTAGCTGATGCGCGCGGCTACGCCCGCGTGAAATTTGGTTCCCGTTCCCGCTTCCCGTGGGAACATTTTCCCGGGATAAAAAAGTAGCCTATGTGTTATTCCAGATTATACTCTATCCCTGTACCAAATTTCAGCCAGATCCATTCAGCTGTTAGAGCGTGATTGAGTAACAAACATCCAAACATCCAAACATCTTCATAAACTTTCACATTTATAATATTAGTAGGATAGTAGGATAATGTCACTTATCGAGGCTAGGTACACATCTGTGTTTTTGAGCTATACATATTTATAACTTTAGGAAGACGTAGACGTTAACAGTAATGTTAATACAAAGGCCTTCATCATAAATTTAGAAAATAAAATACTACAATACTAGTAATTGTCGTCGTGGAATATTTTTTACTAACTCAAAAAAAAAGAAATCTATAGTTCATTGTCATTTGAAAAAATCTTAAAATTAAGATATTGCAGACGTATTGAAACATGTCAACATATGGACATCATAAACCAGTAATATGGAAAAAGAAGAAAAAACTCTTTTAAAAAGAGGGCTGCTTGCTTTCTCGGAAAAAATTGTCACGAAAATTAATACCTTAGTCTTCATGCCCTTTACTGTAAATTAGCCATCAAAAATATTTTTTATTAACTATCATCCCATAATTTAATGTTTTGTTTAAGTGTCTTTTGTTATTTTTTACTTCATTTGATTTTCTTTTGTGCGGACTGAAAATCTTATAATTGGGCCCAACAATCTTTGATCTGTAAATTTCTTTAGTAAAAGTTTAAATTAGTATAGACTATCTTTTGTGACTTTATTTTATTTAGATCTTTTGTTTTGGAATAATAAAAACCGGCCAAGTGCGAGTTGGACTCGCCCATGAAGGGTTTCGTAGCAGCAAGTAACATAATATAAAAGTTCTTATAGTTCGTTGTAACTTTGATTGATGTTTTAACACGTTCGCAGTGGTAGTGATTTTTCTAACTGAAAATTGCGGTTTATGACGTATTAAAAAAAAACTACCAGCTTTATCTCGTTCAAACCAATTTTCGTTGGTAGTTTTTATGGCAATGTACATTATATCTTCTTTTTAGATTTATCATTCTCTTAGTTTAGAAGTTAGAGGGGGGGGGGGATACATTTTTCCACTTTGGAAGTGTCTCTTGCGTAAACTATTCAGTTTAGAATAATATGATGTTAGAAACCTCAATTGCATTTTTGAAGACCTATCTATAGATACCCCACACGTATGGGTTTGATGAAAAAAAAAAATTTTGAGTTTCAGTTCTGAGTATGGGGGGGGACCCCCAAAATTTACTGCTTTTTTTCTAGTTTTATATAAGAATCTTAATGCGGTTTACAGAATACATCTAGTTACCAAGTTTCAATATCATAGGCCTTATAGTTTCGGAGAAAAGTGGCTGTGACACACGGACGGACAGACAGACGGACAGACAGACAGACAGACATGACGAATCTATAAGGGTTCCGTTTTTGCCATTTGGCTACGAAACCCTAAAAAGGGTAACAGTATTTACACGTCCGCAGCCGAAGAGAATTTTAACACATGGTGCGAGAACATGTGATCTAAGTTTTAACGATTTTAGAGAGTTAGTATGGCTGAGGCTGAACCCTCTGTATTATAACTTGTATATAGTACTAGCTGACCCTCGCAACTTCGTTTACGCCACATAAGGTGTATAAAAACAGGTATTATTTCAACAAAGTTTTGAAACTGCCCTGTTTGCTTAATCATAAAATTGGCGTAGGTAAAGCTTAATGATTAAGCCTATTGTAAAATAATGTTTATAAAGCCAACACGCCAGTTGAGATTTACCCTTACATTCAAAGGAATCCTTGAATTCTAGGTTTTGCGAAAGTTGAGATATCTCTAACTCCTAAACATTGAAACTTGCGTAAAACAATCTTTAAAGTACTCCCTTTCCACCACTAAAAAAATAATTGAAATCACATTGAGAAATTAAAGCTAAAAAACAATTTTGTCTTTCATCCCCCTCCCGCAGCAACCGCGCAAAATATCGGGATCAAAAGTATCCTAGAACCTTTCTCGGACTATAAGTTCGGAACGTACCGAGTATCATTCAATTTGGTTCAGTAGTTTCAGCGTGATACTTATTCGGGCTACAGACAGACAGACAGACAGACAGACAGACAGACAGACTGACAGACAGACAGGCAGACAGACAGACTGACTGACAGACAGACAGACAGACAGACAGACAGTTAAAATTACATTACATTTTAAAGTTTAAATCATATTTAGGTACATTAGTGGAGTAACGTAGTGTGCAGAAAAATAAAACAGATGTGCATTTAAAAATATCCCATTCTTAATGCGGTTTACGGAACATCTACTTACCAAGTTTCAATAGCATAGGCCTTATGGTTTCGGAGAAAAGTGGCTGTGATATGTGGACGGACAGGCAGACAGAGAGCATGACGAATCTATAAGGGATGCATGCGCCTACGAAACCCTAAAAACCGGCCAAGTGCGAACAAGACTCACGCAAAATATCATGTTCGTTGTATTTATTTATACTATTTAGATGCCACCACCAGAAGGTTGATTACCTATGGATGTTTGCAACACAAGAGGCGCTACACACGCGCTTCTAACTCGGGCGTAGATTGTGACGACCCACTGTTGAAAATTTTCAAGCCGCCCATAAGTCCTTCAAATTGGCTTAACGACTGTCATTTTACTGACAACCGGGACAAACTGCTTAACGTGCCTTCCGAAGCACGAAAACGCTCGTAAATAAATGTCACAATGTAATTTTAGTATTGATTGTTAAAGTGACTATAGGAATATATCATCGGAGAAAATTTCAGTTTTCTAGATATCGCGGTTCCTGAGGTAACAGAAAAATACAGACAGATAGCAGTCTCAGTAATAGGGTCCCGCTTTTGTATTGTATTTTTTTTTTATTTATCTACCTATACTATCTATACTAATATAATAAAGAGGAAAGATTTTATTGTTTGTTTGCATCGAATAGGCTCCAGAACTACTGGACCGATTTAAAAAATTCTTTCTCTGATGGGAAAGCTCTTTGCGATGAACATTGGCTATATTTTATTTCTGTATTCCCACGGGAACGGGAACTACGCGGGTGAAACCGCGTGACGTCCGCTAGTTTCTCATAAAAAACTTTTGCCCTTTGGGTACGTACCCTAAAAACGTAGACAAAAAATATCCGAACACAGCAATTTTCCAAAACATAAACAAAGCATTTGAATTCCCAAGACATGACATTCTCTTAACAATGACGAGCTTTATGGAATTCGGGGCTGGCTCATAACTGGCAAAAAACATACCTAGAAGATAGGAGGATGCAATGTGTTGAAATCGCAGGTATTAATCGGTGTGCAGAACTAGTAGGAAACACTCACACACTCACACACAAAACTACATAAAAACACCCAAACTCCGAAACAAACACTAGTGGAAGTGGATCACACAAGTAATTGGTCCGACTCAGGAATCGAGCCCAGGACCTCAGAACGTCATACTTATAGAACTCGGGACTTCACGCGAAATACATCTACTTACATTTTCACATTCGTCGATCCTCGCCTCAGTCCAACCGCGACCACGGGCGCTGCAACGTGCTCGAAACGTCGGTGTGAAAATGTAAGTAGAAGTATTTCGCGTGAAGTCCCGAGTTCTATAAGTATGAGTGTAAAAACCGCGATAGTTTAAAAATAACCTCAGAACGTCTGTCAGTTACACTAACGCCTGGACCACAACAAGTAAGTAATATCATTATTATTATTACATTTATGTACATACCAGTAATTATCCCGTTTAACTCATCAATTTGGCTACCATATCACCGCCCGCAGCTTCTAACATTAACACACATGGACCTCATCATTTAATCGTGGGGTTTTAATCAGTAGGAGTCTTTCCTATTTGGTTTCATAAAGGTGGGTCTACGCTAGACGAGCCGAGCACAAGCGGAGCACGAGCAGAGTCGCTCTGCTCGCGACGACAAGTGTCGTTCGAACCTCGTACGTCCGTCGGTCCACTCTACACGAATTTTGTCTCGGCTCGTAATCCGCTCGTGCTCGGCTCTTCTAGCGTAGACCCACCTTTATGAAACCAAATAGGAAAGACTCCTACTGATTAAAACCCCACGATTAAATGATGAGGTCCATGTAACAGTTCACAAGTACGGTAGCTCAATATTACCGAATATATCGGGTGTGACTGTGTTCCAACCGTACAACAGGGGCATGTTGCGCTATGTATCCATAATGTGTTGACTTGGGATTGTATCCGGAAAAGGTAGAGGCTTCAATTATACACCAAATTTAATCATAAATTTTATTAAAGATTATTTATTTGACAATTAGCAAATTCTCATAAATTCAAACAGCAGATGTCAATTTACTTAAAAACTTAACAATTGATTATTTAAAAAGAACTTTTAAAATTTAAAAAAAAACGTCCCATAAATCGGTTATTTACAACAGTAAATTTGAAAACAAAGCCGTCACGTTGCATCTTCCTTACCTAACTTACGACTTACAACAATTATCCCACCAGTTTCAATCAAATTACATAGTATCATGTATAAATTATGCAGTAAGTATTAAAAAAATCAAAGTATTAAAAAAAGTGGCATACTAAATAAAGTACTCGTGTCGCTAATGGCTCCACTGTAACTGAAATTTCAACTGCTTTTTATGACATTTCTGTCCTAAGAGGATATGCCCACACAGGCTGCATTCTGCAGTCTTCAGGTCGATCATATTGAATGCAGCTCGCATTATTTAAAGAGTAACATTGTTGATCTCTGTGCGATTTTGCAGTCCGACTAAGTGCGACAAGAATACGTGCTTACGGTAGGCAGTCTAGGAGGTCCAGGCTACTGTAGGGAACGAACAAAATGCCACAATCTGCTGCGCTGACGAACAATGTTGTTTAAATGCGGGCCGCGTTTAATATGACCGGACCGGAGACCGCAGAACTCAGCTATTGTGCCGAATCCTTAAAGATTTAAAACATAAACTAATAATATCTTGTTCACTAAAATATCTTATGCGAACTGC
The DNA here is from genome assembly GCA_933228765.1 of Miltochrista miniata. Lineage (NCBI taxonomy): Eukaryota > Metazoa > Arthropoda > Insecta > Lepidoptera > Erebidae > Miltochrista > Miltochrista miniata. Next base: position 1,890,704 of record OW121770.1, read on the forward strand.
GCATAGGTTAAGTTGGAAATGAACAAGAGTAGGTACCTAGAGAATAAAATGAGAACAAATATTATTCCGTTTGTTACCAAAGTTCTGCTTCAGAGAAAGAGAGTAAAACCTAGAGCACTACTGCAAATTTTTCAAAAGGATTGAAAGATTAGAAATGCATAAAAAACAGTAGGTTCCTACTTAAAAAGATTAAATACAATCAGTACCTACTACTTAAAGTAACGCCAATCTTTAGACAGGTCTAACGTGAGTCAGAACGCTTTATTGTAAACATTTTAAAGTCCAGTTTAGGCTGTAGTGTAGGACTATGGTCGACGATACCCATCTTAGGATGTGAATCTGTAGTACTTTTAACATAACTGGTTACAAATTTATCACTTTCATAATAGTCTTCATTGATATTTTTAGGAGTAATTTTTAAAACCTTCTTAAGAAGTGTTTCTAAATCAATATCTGAAACTTTTTCAACAACATTTTTTTCTTTTTCTTCAACAACATTTTTTTCTTTTTCTTCGACAGCATTTTTTTCTTTTTCTTCATCTAGGAAATCAAAATGCTTAGGCTTGTTCAGATGTAGAGTCAGGTTATCTTTAAGACATTGTTGTTTTATGAATTGGGCCAAACAATCGAACGTGTTTTCAAGCTTTACAATTTTAATGTAATTTTGATACTGTTCCAGTAAGCGCGTGTTCGATATATTATGGTCTTTGCAATACGATCGAGCCATATTACTCATTTGAAGTAACTCCTCAGCAGTCACATTCTTGCGTATCGTTAGTTGTCGGAATGTCTCATGATTCAAAAGGCTTTCCTCAAAACTTAAATCATTCGTATTAGTCAAGCTATCAGAATTATTGTTGGAAGTCATGTATAATCGAGGAAAATGCATGTCCAGATATAATGAAGTAGGTGGTTTCCCGGTGAGCAGATCGAATTCGTTGTAACGACTAGCCACTCGGTCTTCTGGTAACATCTTGTCCTCCTGAAATTGAGAAAGTTTCATTTTTTTAGTTATCCTTAACTTCCGTACTAATATTATAAATCGCAGTACACAATGCGGTGCTGATACCTACGCTAACGTATGGAAGCGAGAGTTGGGTATGGCAGGAAACGCATGAAAGTAGAATAAACGCGGTCGAGATGCGCGCGCTACGCAAAATCTACGGAGTAACGCTCGCAGATCGCGTTCGGAATGAAGATGTAAGAAAGAGAGTTGGTCTGAAAGAGAGTGTCGGTGTTAAAGTAAGGAAGGGCATGTTACGATGGTTCGGGCATGTGGAACGAATGGGAGATGAAAGAATGACAAAACAGATATACAACGCGAAAGTGGATGGACGTAGGAGTCGGGGAAGGCCACGACACACCTACCACGACCAAATTAATCGTGTGTTAGTTCAAGGTGGTGTCAAGAGCCGTAAGAACCGACGTGCATGCATGAAAAGAAAAACGAAAGTTGAAGAAGCAAGTGAGGTGTGTATGGACCGTGCCGTGTGGCGCTCGGTTCTTTCTGCCTACCCCGCAAGGGATTTGGCGTGAAGATAGATAGATAGATAGAATATTACAAATTCGTCAGTATGGTAATTTATCAGTTATCTGTTATGGCATCAGGTGATAAAAAGTATTCTGCGAACAAAAAATGTTTATCTAGACGTCTATCCTTGTACCAAATTTTAGCCAGATCTGTTCAGCTGTTAAATAGTTACAAACATCCACACATCCAGTCATATGACATACTTCTATAAATACATCCACACTCACAAACTTTGTATGTTTATCAGTGTAGTCTCCAGACTACAGCAAAAATACAAAGTTTGTGATCCATCTTACAGCACAATCTAATATTACTTTTACTTGAGTTGGATGTTATTGTGTGAGAATATCCCATTTTTTTTATAATACTAATGTGTCAAAGCATACGGCCTCTCTGATGGAAGGCGGACTCTGTAACCTATGGACGAATGTAAGCTAGAAATTTGAGATAGATATTAGGACTTATATTATGTTTCACAACTTACCAAAAGTTCTAACTGATGGTAAAACTTGCAGACATTTTTGAACTCGTTTTGTTGACCACAACGCACCCACATTAGATAGGCTCGTTTCATTGTTACGTTCGAGTAGTTAGGTGTAGAAGACGTCAGTAAGGGGTGAACTCCGTCATCTTCTCCGTCAAAGTGGGTTATTGAAGTCATGCTGAAAGGTAAATGACATTTTCAGAAAAGAGAATATCAGGAAGTAAAATATAATGCATATCATAAAAGTAAATATCGATTTGACTGCCTAAGTGGCACAGTGGTTTGTACAACTGTCGTAATAAAATTCTAGGTGCGAATTCCAGGACGGAACAAATACTTGCGCCATCCGCAAATGTTTGGATGTTTTTGGGTTCCTTTCGTCAAAAGAAAAGAACAGAGCCCTTGTAGAATCACTTTATTGTCCGCCACTTCCATCCATCTGTCTGTCAAGACCCTTTATCTCGTGAACGCGTGTAGGTATCGAGTTGAAAAAAGTTGAATTCTTGTTCGTGAACAAGAAGCTCAGGAAAATTGAATCTTGCAGTTTTTGATTACGTACATTAAAGACCATTTTTTATAATTAAAATGACAAATGTATAGCTTTTAGATTTTAGTCTATATTTGTAGTATAATAAAATATTACCTACTTACAAAATTACATAGTTTTCGCCAAACTTAATAATGTTGATTCACTCGAGAGTGTGGAAATATTTGTTCTTTGTGACATAAACGATCGTAATTTTTATGTTAAATTATAAGTTTTATTTTTATAAAGCTTTTAGGAAACGTCAATTTCCTCCATCTAGTCGTTCCCTTACGCGTTCACGAGATAAATGGTCTTAACAGACAGATTGAGGGACGGACGGATGTACGGAACCCTCGGCGGGCGAGTCCGCCTCGCACTTGACGGCTGTATTCAAAGTACATTTTTATAAGCTGTCTAGATACCAAGATCAAGAGAGCACAAGATTATATTACTCGTAGATTAAATTAGGCTAGATGGCAATAAGTCACCATGCTTCAAAATATTAATTTACTAGCTGTTGCCCGCCACTTCGTACGCGTGAAAATTATGTTTTAATGACAATTTGATTGATTACTCTCTGCTTAGCCCCTAGGATATATAGCGTGATAATATACAGCCTATTTGAAGACCCTACCCTTAGTTAATATTTCTGAATAGTTTAAATCAAATCTATTTAGTATTTTTCGAGATCCTTCCGGCCAAAGCAAAGCAAACAGACAAACAGAAGAACAGATAAAAAAAATTCTTAATAAATTATCGGCTTCAGTATCTTATGCTGAACACCCTGAGAGTTTTTTTTTAAGTATTTCCAATGTACAGTTTTGACTTTTCTAGATATCATTTTATTGATTACTAGCTGAGCCCGCAACTTCGTTTACGTCACATAAGGTGTATGAAAGGAAAGGTATTTCTTCATCAGAGTCATCAAGCAGCGTCTGAAACTGCCCTGTTTGCTTAATCATAAAAGAGCTTAATGATTAAGTCTATTTTAAAACAATTCAGTCCACTTTCGTTCGGACTGAATTGTTTAAAAATAGTCTTAATCATTAAGCTCTTTTATGATTAAGCCAACACGCCAGTTTAGGTTCACTCACATTCAAAGAAACACCTACAATTAAAATTTTCAAAATATCTGATTCTTAAAAGTGTTATAACTCTTTTATTTCTAAACCGATTTACATAAAACAAACGCTAAATGTTAACTGGAGCAAACCTCAACACAATAAAAAAAACTGCATTGCAATCGGTTGAGCGGTTACTGAGATTAGCGTGCACAACCGTACAGACAAACAGATATACAGATATACAGACATACAGACATACAGACAAACAGACAAAAATTCTAAAAATCATTGTTTTGGGTTCTATTGCGTTCATAAAGCCCCCCTATAATATTTTTTCTTATTTATCTTCCATGTACAGACAGCGAACTGTTACGATTTTATTATATGTATTGATGATATTGATGTATTTGTATAGATTTATTGAATGGTGGTGTAAGCCAAACACATGCAACAAACTCTATTCGCACAATCTTTCAGTCAATTTTCCAATAATCTAACATAATATGTCTCTCGAAATTAAGTTACGGACCCAAATTTGGGAGAAGCCTATGTTCAGCAGTGGACTGCTATAAGCTAAATTGATTAATTGAAAAGAAAAAGATTTAATTAAACAAATATGTTAGCTTTTTAAATTGACTATTGATACATGAAGTAGAGAATAATTATCTTAAAAGTTTCATTCTAATGAGACAACTAAATCAAAACTCGGGACTAAATAAAACACATGATAAAAAAAAAAATCTTGAGTATGTAAATAGACTTACTTGTATTAGTTGTATTGAAAGGTCCTAAAATGATCAGAAACACTCCGTGCGTAGTTCAAACCGCAGCACAACACACAATAATTCCAATCTTTATGACAAGCGACTGCTACTAAGTCAAACGAAAGACTAATTAACGTCAGTGGCTTCACTTCAAGTCGTAGTAAGGGACGGTGGGGCAAGCTCCTCCCACAGTGCTCGTTGCGCCACTCCTACGCAGGGCTTTTTTGTAATCACCAATCTCGAGGCTTGACCGCCTCATGGCATGATCTATGAGGCGGCTACCTGCGATGAGCTGGGATGAAATTCGAATCGTCAAATGATAGTAGAATGATTCAAGACATCTTCCTTTTTTATTTATCCAAATCCTAATGTAATTGATTAATATGTGTGTGGATGTGTGTTTTTATTTGAATGATTAAAATTATTAAATAATATTGATTAACTAGCTGAGCCCGCAACTTCGTTTACGTCACATAAGGTGTATGAAAGGAAAGGTATTTTTTCATCAGAGTCATCAAGCAGCGTCTGAAACTGCCCTGTTTGCTTAATCATAAAAGAGCTTAATGATTAAGTCTATTTTAAAAGCGCCGAAGGCGTGGACTGAATTGTTTTAAAATAGACTTAATCATTAAGCTCTTTTATGATTAAGCCAACACGCCAGTTTACATATGTTCACGCCTTTATCCCCGAAGGGGTAGGCAGAGGCATATTATATGCCCACATTTCACCTTTGTATAATTTGTCCCACGTAATAGGTGGTGAGCCGTATTGCCGTGTTTAAATGGACAGGCGCAGGTTGTGACTGCCTGCTGTTGAAATAAAGCCTTCAACTTAGCTTAACGACTGCCATTTTACTGGCAACCGGGACCAACGGCTTAACGTGCCTTCCGAAGCACGGAAACGCTCAAATAAATGTCACAAAGTGATCACACGGATGGTCACCCATCCATGGACCGGCCATAGTGAAAGTTGCTTACTGCAGTGATCGTTTACAGAACACTGAGTCTGCGCGGCCACGAGCGCTTCCAGTTTAGGTTCAGCCACATTCAAAGAAACCCCTACAATTAAAATTTTCAAAATATCTGATTCTTAAAAGTGTTATAACTCTTTTATTTCTAAACCGATTTACATAAAACAAACGCTAAATGTTAACTGGAGCAAACCTCAACACAATAAAAAAACCGCATTGCAATCGGTTGAGCGGTTACTGAGATTAGCGTGCACAACCGTACAGACAAACAGATATACAGACATACAGACATACAGACAAACAGACAAAAATTCTAAAAATCATTGTTTTGGGTTCTGTTGCGTTCATAAAGCCCCCCTATAATATTTTTTCTTATTTATCTTCCATGTACAGACAGCGACCTGTTACGATTTTATTATATGTATTGATATTGATTGATGATTGATAATGGCATGTATTTTAATCGATATCTGTTTATTCCCTTTTTTCAGATAAAATATTTCAAAGTTAAACCAAAAATACTGACTTGCACACTAATTATGCACACTACATAAATCAAATTCAAAATACCAACTTCAATATTTAATTGAATTAAATATGATAAATCAAAACACATATTACTTTGTGCTAAGTAAATTTTATTTTTCAGGATTTGCTTGAAGTTGGTTTTATTTTTTATTGAAAAATTTTTTTTCATCATTTTAAGTGACGGGTGAATCGAAAAATATTTCTATCTAGGTGAAAGTTCTCATCGATACAAATCAATCAAGCCCAAACACAAGGTAGCTGCTGTAAATCGTTAAGGAATTCCCTCGACTGTCTTTCGGTTCCATCATCAGATCGACTCCAGACATTCATTAAATTGTAGTAGGTACCTTTAAGAACCACTGAATTAAAAAGTTAACAAACGCACTAGTTGTCCCTACAATTTTCGGTGGTTCCCCTCGATTTCTCCTGAATCCCATCATCAGATTCTGACCTGGTGAAATTGGGACCACCTCAGCAGTAAACTCTATCCAACAAAAAGCAGATTTGAAATTCATCTATAATTGACGAAATATCGGTGAACATACATAAAACATTGAGAACTTCCTTTTTTTTTAAGTCGGATCTATCAATCTAAGTGTAAAGTTCTCATCAATACAAATCAATCAAGCCCAAACACAAGGTAACTGCTGTAAATTGTTAAGGAATGCCCTCGACTGTCTTTCGACTCTATCATCAGATCGACTCCAGACCTTCATTACAATGTAGAACATTAAAGCACTTAATTAAAAAGTTAACAAGCGCACTAGTTGTCCCTACAATTTTCGGTGGTTGCCCTCGTTTTCTCCTGGATCCCATCATCATATCCTGACTTGGTGCAAATGGGACCACCTCAGAAGTAAACCCTGTTCAACAAAAAAAGAAATTTTGAAATCCGTCTATAATTGACGGAAATATCGCTTAAAATACATAAAAAAAAATACATACAGACGAATTGAGAACCTCCTCCTTTTTTTGAAGTCGGTTAAAAATCCAATTTAATCAAGGGATATTTTTAAATGCACATCTGTTTAATTTTTCTGCAAACGAGGTAACTCCACTAATTTACTGAATGCAAACCAGAAAATTAAATGCTGTGCAAAAAAACCAATTGATTAACTAAACATGTCCTACTTAAAAAACTTAAATATTACTCAGAACGAGATGACCTTTTTAATCGAATTCCCACCAAAAATGTGGTTCGTACGTCGAATATATGATTTGTAAAACAGAAATACGAATTGTATATTAAAAATAGTAACTTGCACTCTAAATTGTACAATTTTATAACGGAATAGGTTAGGTTAAGTCAAACTTTTATTTTTTTGATCAATAAATTTAATTTTGTAGATGTAACTGATTAAATTGGGGTTTTACTTAGAATAAACGATGAACATCGATTATATATTACTGAAAGTAAATTAGGCGCTTTTTCTTAAAATAGTTTGAATATTTTTGTTGAACTAAGGAATTGTTAGATAGGTATACTATTTTGATAATAGTTATTCGTTCAGTAAAACAGTTATGCAAGTACCATTAATCAGTATATTTAATTTGATTTATTTAGTGTGAACAATTAGTGTGCAATTTAGTATTTTTGGTTTAACTTTAAAATATTTATTTCAGAAAAAGGGAATATACAGATATCGATTTAAATACATCCCTTTAAACAGTCATCTTTGCAAAATAAAATTTTATTAATCAAAAAAATTAAATACTCACCTTACCTAACCTATTCTGTTATAAGATTATACAATTTAGAGTACAAGTTAGTATTTTTGATAAGCAATTCGTATTATGTGTTTAGTCAATCATATATCGGTTGTACGAACCACATTATGGTTTGAATTCGATAAAAAAGGTCATCTCATGTTGTGTAAAATTTTAGTTTTTTAAGTAGGTAGTACATGTTAAGTTAATTAATGGGTTTTTTTGCACAGCATTCAGATTTCTGGTATGCATTCAGTTAATCAGTGCTGTTACCTAGTGTGCAGAAAAATTATATAGATGGGCATTTAAAAATATCTCATAATTAATTAGTATGTCCACAACGATCAGCTCCCATATTATCACAGATGCTGTAGTAAATGGCAAACCAGGCTGAGCTGGATTCTATTTGTGTTAAATTTTGATTTGACAGAGTATGTTATTTGCAATTTAAACAAACTCTTCTGAAATTGGTTAAGTGGTCACAAGCATGAACAAATTAGCATTCTTAAAATATAAGCATTCATTAATTTAGTTCGAAATCTTTAAAATGTTCAGATTCGAAGTCTCTCCTTTTCAGTGTACTTAGGATGAGCTATGAAAAATAATATAGTATTAATAATACTACTTCTTAGCCCGTGATGTACTTCAAACTCTGTAACACTTTAAAGAACCAAGATCGACAAGATAGACCCATTCACGAGTGCAGCATCTTGCAAATGGCCATTTTCGAACAGGCGGGCAGGCAGCTTGTCTGTCACCTTAGTGGTATGAAAATGAAAGGTTATTCATGGCTATGGCAATAGGGGTAACAAGGTCCTTTACTTTGAAGGCCTGTAGTTGTTCAAGATGAGGTTTAAACCAACAACTTTTAAAGTTAAATATAAATAATAAATAAATATTCACGGACATCTCACACAACGCTATCTGATCCCAAAGTAAGCTAGGAATAACCTGCTTGTGTTATGGGTATCAGACCACGGTTATTAATACTTATATACTTTTAAATACATACATATTATACATAGAAACACCCAGACTCTTGAGACAAACATTTATGGGTCACACAAATATTTGTCTCCGGTGGGAATCGAACCCACGACCTCCAGCGCCGCAGGCGGTATCACTACCGACTGCGCCACTGAGGCAGTCGATAACTAGACAAAAGTTAGTTAGAAATGTAATATGAAAAGTGTTTTAAAATTAAATAGTAGTGTTGGAGCGTTCCATGATATCTATTGGTCAGACCTTATACTGAAAAACCAATTTACTAATAATGTCACTTATATAAGCTAGGTACACATCTGTGTTTTTGAGCTATACGTATATGTAACGTTAAGAAGATATTAACAGTAATGTTAATATAAAGGCCTTCATCATAAATTTAGAAAAAAAAATACTACAACACTCGTAATTGTTGTCGTGTATTGTTTTTCACTAACTCAAAAAAATAGAAATCTGTAGTCCATTGTCATTTGAAAAAATCTTAAAATTAAGATAATGCGGACGTATTGAAACACGTCAACATATGGACATTATAAACCAGTTATATGGGAAAAGAAGCAGAAACTCTTTCAAAAGAGGGCTGCTTGCTTTCTTGGAAAAATTAGTCACGAAAATTAGTACCTGAATAGTACCTCATGCCCTTTACTGTAAATTAGCCATCACAAATATTTTTTATTAACTATCATCCCATAGTTTAATGTTTTGTTTAAGTGTCTTTTGTTATTTTTTTACTTCATTTGACTTTCTTTTGTGCGGACTGAAAATCTTATCATCGGGCCCAAAAGTCTTTGATCTGTAAATTTCTTTAGTAAAAGTTTAAATTAGTATAGACTATCTTTTGTGATTTTTTATTTTATTCAAATCTTTTCTTTTGGAATAATAAAAAGGCTGACGGATTTTACACGACCGCCGCCGAAGAGAATTTTAAGACAATTGTACTAGAACTTGTGATCTAAGTATTTACGATTTTAGAGAGTCAGTATGGCTGAGGCTGATCCCTCTGTGTAATAACTTGTATATAGTACTCGTTTTCCCTGTATCTTTATTAATGTAAATATAACCGTTCAGGGCAGATACAACTTGAGCCTACTATACTTCCAAAAAGTTGAGAGTAGCGTAGGTTTAGGTAAAGCGAATACCAACGTTTTAACGTTCATGTAAATCTTGTGGGGCTACCTCAGTGTGCCTTAAAGTCTTTACATTATTCTGCTTTTTTTAAGGCCACATACTAAATGTTTTTATGTTTCTGTTACAGGTAAGATCTTAAAAGCGCTTTTAGGCACTGGTTGTGGCGACGGTGTACCTACCTGCTATGTAAGTAAGTCCAGACCATTTCGTAACCGGAGTTCTTTTTATTATTAGATATATGTATAAGTGTGAAAGTCATCAATCATCATGGATGTTATGCCGGACTCCGACCTACTCGAACCTCACGGTGCGTTTGTGCAAATTGGCGTGTGATCATATAACCCCAAAACTCCCGACACAGACTGACTGACTATCGCGGACTCTGTCATTTCTATAAGGAGTGAATCTGCTTCTTGGCTTGCTTTAAGTCGCAAATATATAATTCTTAATCAGTTAGTTAATCGTTTAATATATTCGAGACCTGAATAGATTAAACGATTAACTAACTTATTATCGAGCCCTCGATGAAGCATCTGGGGATCGTACATCTCGTACATGACCCGTGGAACTTTGGACACCACTTTCGAAACCTGAGAGAGGTATCAGCCGCACTCTCGCGGCGGATGCCCAACATCAGAGGACCCAGCGCTCCGAAATCACGGCCGAGTGCCAACACTGCGAGGAGCGCAGCGAGGACACAGCGCTCCATACGTTGGTGGAGTCCACGGCGTGGGCGCAACAGCACCAGGCTCTCGTGGCAGTTCTGAACGTGGACACCGCTGCCGACGTGTCTTCGTCCAAGACAATCGGTCTCCATGACCTGAGGACGGTGTGAATGCTGCTCACCGTCCTCAGGTCATGGAGGCCGATTGTGCCGCCAGTGTGCCATGAGTGATTCACGCACACCCCCCTAAGAAGCGGGATGACACCCGAAAAACCCCCAAAGACGCGAGACCACCCCGTCCCTAGGCGAGGCCGCAGTGGTAGCCATAGGTCTGTTGGGAGTCCTGGGACATACTTCCGAGGGCTTACCCGAGGCTCCCAACCGTAGGCTGTTGGGCGTTAAGTGAGGTTTTTGTAGTCGGTAGGAGTCCGGTATAGCATCCATTAAGGAGTTTCCCTCAAGTAAAAAATAAAAAAAAAAGCTGTTGTTAATTATTCGTTTATACTCACTTTAAGCTCTGAATGTATCATTCTCGTAGAATAACTAGTTACAACTTTATTTCTTTCAAGATAATATTCTAAGGTGTCCTTAAAAATAAACTTTAAAGTAGTTTTAGTAGGTGCTCTTAAATTAATGTACTTAGATTTTTCAACAACATTGCACTCAATTTCTTCTTTTTCTTCGTCTAAGAAATCAATTTGTTTAGTCATTTGCACAATCAGTTCATCTTTCAGAAACTTTTGATCAATAAAATGTGACAAATTATCAAAGGAGTTTTCAAGATTGCCAATTTTAATATAACGCCGATACTGTTGCAATAAACAAGTAGCAAACATATTGTGTTCTTTGCAGTACCTTTGGAATAAGTAACTAACTAGAAACAACTCATCGATAGTCACTTCGTTACGTATAACTTGATTGAGAAATAAGTTGATAATTACAGAACTACTCGTATCATCACTCAAATCTTCCGTTTCACTGAAGGCCCTTCTACTATTTTCGTGTGGCTTGTATAGTTGATTGAAGTGCGAGTCCAGATATGATGAATTTGGTGGATTTCTGATGAGCAGGTTAAACTCGTTGGAACGACTAGCGACCCGTTTCCTTGGAGACATCTTGTCTTCCTGGAAAAGTTTTTAAATAGGTTATTTAAAACACGTCAACAGAACGAAGGTACGAGTACAAAAGAATATGTTTTTTTTTCTTGTCGGTGAATATACCAAATTCATTTCATAAATAAATATAGTTAAGACAGTTATTGTCATTGTGGAAAGGTGCTTCTATTCGGTTCAGGAATTTCTCACATTCCAGGGGCAATGAATAGCTCAAATGTTGTATCTGTGTGAATAAATATATTTTGAAGCGCTCGTGGCCCCGCGGACTCAGTGTTCTGTAAACGATCACTGCAGTAAGCAACACTTACTATGGCCGGATATGGATGGGTGACCACCACGTGGACCACTTTGTGACATTTATTTTACTGCCTCTGTGGCGCAGTCGGTAGTGATACCGCCTGCGGCGCTGGAGGTCGTGGGTTCGATTCCCACCGGAGACAAATATTTGTGTGACCCATAAATGTTTGTCTCAAGAGTCTGGGTGTTTCTATGTATAACATGTATGTATTTAAAAGTATATAAGTATTAATATCCGTGGTCTGATACCCATAACACAAGCAGGTTATTCCTAGCTTACTTTGGGATCAGATAGCGTTGTGTGAGATGTCCGTGAATATTTATTTATTTATTTATTTATTTATTTACGAGCGTTTCCGTGCTTCGGAAGGCACGATAAGCCGTTGGTCCCGGTTGTCAGTAAAATGACAGTCGTTAAGCCAAGTTCTAGGCCATGGGAGGCTTGAAAAATTTCAACTGTGGGTCGTCACAACCTGCGCCTGGGTCGGCAGTGCGTGTGTAGCGCCTCTGGTGTTGCAAACGTCTATAGGCTACGGTTACCAACCTTCCGGTGGGCCGTAAGCTTGTCTGCCACCTAAGTAGTATAAAAAAAATGTTATTTTGTGTTAGAAATGCAGTGTAATTCAAAATTTTCATTATAATTTGATATTTTAGTTATAAGTAAAGTTTGCATGCTATCCTTGTAATGGCTAAATGGGCTCGTACCTAATGTTTTAAATTGTAACTATACTAATACCACAGTATAAAGAGAAGCGCTTGTGGCCCCGCGGACTCTGTGTTCTGTAAACGATCACTGCAGTAAGCAACATTTACTATGGCCGGATATGGATGGGTGACCACCACGTGGACCACTTTGTGACATTTATTTACGAGCGTTTCCGTGCTTCGGAAGGCACGATAAGCCAATGGTCCCGGTTGTCAGTAAAATGACAGTCGTTAAGCCAAGTTGAAGGCCTTACGGGCGGCTTGAAAAATTTCAACTGTGGGTCGTCACAACCTGCGCCCGGGTCGGCAGCGCGTGTGTAGCGCCTCTGGTGTTGCAAACGTCTATAGGCTACGGTTACCAACCTTCCGGTGGGCCGTAAGCTTGTCTGCCTGCCACCTAAGTAGTATAAAAAAAAGTACATATTATAAAGGCAAAGAAATTGTTTTTCATATGCGACGGAGTATGCATATATTGTCTGTTAACTAATGGAATCAGGCGTTACATGGTGGAAATCTATCTTAAAACTATAATAAAGGAGGGGAGTATAATGTCTGTCTCAAATACCACAACATTTATTTATAAGAAAAATAGTCAATTTTGTACTGACAACATTCTTCTTCATTTGATTCCATACTTTTGACAATCTTCAAGATCTGATGAAGTAGTTATGTGTGTACATAATACCGTGGAGCATAATATTAGATAATTCAAAATGTGCTATTAAATAAACATAACAGGAATAAGATCAATTATAGATGTATTTAAAACTAAAAATGGTAAATGTGGTTATTTATGCTGTTGATTGATGGCACTTGGTGTAACTTGCTGCACATATTGAAATAACGACACTTGTACTGTTCCACAATATTTATTCATTACACCTGACCGGTTTCGCCTAATGGCATTCTCAAAGGTTTAGATGATATACATTGTATCGAAATCACTCAAACAATAATATTTTTATAGTGTACTAGAGGATGTCACGCGGTTTTACCCGCGTAGTTCCCGTTCCCGTGGGAATACGGGAATAAAATATAGCCTATGTTCACCGCAAAGAGTGTAGCTTCCCAACAGTGAAAGAATTTTTCAAATCGGTCCAGTAGTTCCGGAGCCTATTCGTTACAAACAAACAAACAAAAAAGCGAAAAAAAAAAAAAAAAAAAAAACAAATCGTTCCTCTTTATAATATTAGTATAGACTAGCTGACCCTCGCAACTTCGTTTACGTCACATAATGTGCACGTAAGGAGAGGTAATTCTTCATCAGACTCGTCAAGCACCGTGTGAAACGGCCATGTTTGCTTAATCATAAAAGAGCTTAAAGATTAAGACTATTCTAAAACAATTAAGTCCACGCCTTCGGCGCGGACTGAATTATTTTAAAATAGCCTTAATCATTAAGCTCTTTTATGATTAAGCCAACACGCCCGTTTAGACTCACCTTCAAAAGAAACGTTGAATTTTAGATTTACCGAAAGTTGAGATGCCCCTAATTTCTGAACTACATAACCCTCAATATTGAAAATTGTGTGGAATAATGCTTAAAGTACTTCCTTTTAGACACCAAAAAAATATTTGAAATCGAACCACGCAGTGAGAAATTATAGCTAAAAACCTATTTTGCCTTTCATCCCCTCTCCTGAAGGAACCGCGCAAGATATCGGGATCAAAAGTATCTAAGAACCTTCCTCGGACTATAAGCTTAGATCGTACAAAGTATCATTCAAATCGGTTCAGTAGTTTCGGCGTGATACTTATTCGGGATACAGACAGACAGACAGACAGACAGACAGACATGAAAATTTCAAATTACATTTTCGGCTTCAGTATCGATTAGAGAACGCCCTACACTTAAAATTTTCAAAATATCTTCCATGTACAGACTCCCGACCCTCTACAGTTTTATTATAAGTACTAGCTGACCCGCGAACCTTCGTTTACGCCATAAAAGGTGTTTAAAAGGTCAGGTATTTTTTCAACAAACTCATGGAAACATATGAAACTGCCCTGTTTGCTTAATCATAAAAGAGCTTAAAGATTAAGTCCATTCTAAAACATTTCAGTACACGCCTTCGGCGCGGACTGAATTATTTTACAATAGCCCTAATCATTAAGCTCTTTTATGATTAAGCCAACACGCCAGTTTAGAATGACCCTTACATTCAAAGAAACCCTTGAATTATAGGTTTAGCAAAAGTTGAAATGTCTCTAATTTCTGAACTACATAACCCTCAATATCGAAAATTGTGTGGAATGATCCTTTAAGTTACTCCCTTTCCAACATTAAAACAATATTTGAAATCGGACCACGCGTTGAGAAATTACAACTGAAAAATCATTTTGTCTGTCATCCCCTCTCCCGCAGGAACCACGCAAAATATCGGGATCAAAAGTATCCTAGAACCTTCCTCGGACTATAAGCTCGGAATGTGCCAAGTATTATTCAATTCGGTTCAGTAGTTTCGGCGTGATACTTATTCGGGATACAGACAGACAGACAGACAGACAGACAGATAGACAGACAGACAGACAGACATGAAAATTTTAAATTACATTTTCGGCTTCTGTATCGATTAGAGAACACCCTCCAATTAAAATTTTCTAAATATCTTCCATGTACAGACTCTCGACCCTCAACAATTTTATTATAAGTATAGATAAATGTGGTCATGACTATTATCCTAATGTAGAGATGCAACGTAGTTTTAATCACCACCTGCAACCTGTTCATTTCAATTAAGTAATACAACCTATTACGTAGGATTCTTAAAATATTATACAATAGGAGTGCTTCTTTTTTCTACTCCTAGGAGGATAAGGGCATTTCTTATGAATAATATGACTGCCTCGTTGGTCTAGATCACGAGGTCGTGGGTTCGATTCCCACCAGAGACAAACGTTTGTGTGTCCAAAAATGATTTTCTCGAGAGTTTTGGCGTATCTATTTATTTATTTATTAATTTTTACTAGCTGTTGCCCGCGACTTCGTACGCGTAAAAATAATGCTATAATATACACACAGGTTTATATTGTTCTCTGTTAAATAAATCCACCAGCTTATATATTTGATTGCTCTCTGCTTAGCCCCTAGGATAGGTAGCGTGATAATATATAGCCTATTTGAAGACCGTACCTCTAGTTAATATTTGTGCAATATTTGAATCAAATCTATCGAGTACTTTTCGAGATCCTTCCGGACAAAGAAAAACAAACAGACAAACAGACAAACCGACAAACAGACAAAAAAAATTCTAACTATATTTTCGGCTTCGGTATCTTATGTAGAACACCCAGCAAGTGTTTATTTTTAAATACTTCCAATGTACAGTTTTGACTTTTCTATCATCTATACTAATATTATAAAGCTGAAGAGTTTGTTTGTTTGTTTGTTTGTTTGTTTGTTTGTTTGTATGGTTGAACGCTAGGATCTCAGGAACTACTGGTTGGATTTCAAAAATTCTTTCACAGTTTGATAGTCCATTTATTAACGATGGCTATAGGCTATATAACATCACGCTAAGACGAATAGGGGCGAACCAGCAATGAATAATGTTTCGAAAACGGGGAATATTTTTTACCGCCTGAGAGCTTCCGAGGCATACGCTGCGTAAATAGTTAAAGATACGTAAAAATTGGGTATTACTATTTTGTTTGTCTTAGAAAGTTCTAAAAAAAAGTCCGCGGCAGCGTATGTCTATCTCTTAAGGTTCGCTCACAATAACCTAATTTGTCTGTTTCTTAAGGTTCGCTCACAATATTTAAAAACTGAATAGTTTGTTTGTCCTAGGATCTCAGAAACTACTGGTTGCATTTCGAAAATTATTTTACAGTTTAATAGTCCATTTATTGAGGATGGCTAATGGCGATATAAAATCACGCTAATGCGAATAGGAGCGGAGCAGCCATAAATAATGTTTCGAGAACGGGGAAAATTTCTTTCTTTTGAGAGCTTCCACTGCGTACGTTGCTTAAATGGTTAATGTTACGTGAAAATTTTGTATTACAAAAATGTTCCCCTTTAAAAGTTACAAAAAAATGTCGTCAACAGCATATGCCTATATTTTAAGGTTCACTTACAAAAACCCCATTTAATAAGTTTTAAAGTATGAGCGACGTGACGGGAGGAGGTAAACATGGACTGCAGTGGTAGCCAATCAACTGAACGATAAAAACCGGCCAAGTGCGAGTCGGACACACATGAGTTCCGTACCAAAAAAAGGACGGGTGGAAGTAAATGCAACGGGAAACATTATATCACTTTACATATTAATACCACACCTCTCTCCTTCTCAATCTCATGTGATGCAAACAAAGTTGTGCGGGTCAGCTCTAATGAATATAAGCGACGCGACGGGAGTAAGTGCGAAGGGAAATATTATATCACCTTAAATATGAATACTACACCTCTCTCTTTCTCGCTCATGTGACGCAAACGAAGTTGTGCAGGTCAGCTCTCATGTACATAATAAGCGATAATATAGGTATATATAAGCGACGCGACGGGACTAGGCTCGACGAGAGTAAATGCGACCAGAAACATTATGTTACTCAAAATATTAATACCCTACCTCTCTTTTTCTAACTCTCATGTGCCGCAAACGAAGTTGCGCGGGTCAGCTAGTTTTATTATATGTATAGAATATGTATAGATGTATAGAAGATGTACAAACATGACTTATATTAGAATACACATAAAAAGAAAAATTGAGTACAATGATACTGCTTATTTCTAGAAAGAAATTTCTTCCAGCAGTCCTACTACTACTACTACTACTATCTTCACGCCAAATCCCTTGCGGGGTAGGCAGAAAGAACCGAGCGCCACACGGCACGGTCCATACACACCTCACTTGCTTCTTCAACTTTCATTTTTCTTTTCATGCATGCACGTCGGTTCCTACGGCTCTTGACATCACCTTCAACTAACACACGATTAATTTGGTCGTGGTAGGTGTGTCGTGGCCTTCCCCGACTCCTACGTCCATCCACTTTCGCGTTGTATATCTGTTTTGTCATTCTTTCATCTCCCATTCGTTCCACATGCCCGAACCATCGTAGCATGCCCTTCCTTACTTTAACACCGACACTCTCTTTCAGACCAACTCTCTTTCTTACATCTTCATTCCGAACGCGATCTGCGAGCGTTACTCCGCAGATTTTGCGTAGCGCGCGCATCTCGACCGCGTTTATTCTACTTCCATACCCAACTCTCGCTTCCATACGTTAGCGTAGGTATCAGCACCGCATTGTGTAC
This sequence comes from Miltochrista miniata, assembly GCA_933228765.1. NCBI lineage: Eukaryota > Metazoa > Arthropoda > Insecta > Lepidoptera > Erebidae > Miltochrista > Miltochrista miniata. The sequence continues at coordinate 1,908,443 of OW121770.1, forward strand.
TGCGAGCTGGGCCTTTTGACTTAAGCCCTTGGTACCTAAAAGTTTGCCTAACGCTCCATTCACACTATTGCCCGCAGTTACCCTCTTTTCTACATCAGCGGTGTACCGTCCATCCCTGCTAAATGGACATCCAAGATATACAAACTCATCCACCTGTTCCAGCACTACATCATTTACAGTTATCCTGGCATTCGTTCTGTCCTCTTCTCTTTCGAATACCATCACTTTCGTTTTAGTCGCGTTCCAGCAGTCCGGCGAGAGGAAATCTTGAAGAAGTATAAGTTTAAGGTAGAAGTACATTTTATGTATGATAAGTATGTATTTAAAAGTATATTAGTATTAATATCCTTGGTCTGATACCCATAACACAAGCAGGTTATTCCTAGCTTGCGTTGTGTGCACATGTCCGTAAATATTTATTATTTATTTATTTATTATTTCTGTAAGTACTTGTGTACAACTTACCAAAAGTTCTAATTGATGGTAATAATTGCAGACGTCACTGAATTCATTATGTAGACCACAACACAGCCACACTAGGTAGGCTCGTAACAGCGTTAGGCTCGAGTACTTAGGTGAAGAAGGCTCCAGCAGGCCATGCACGCCGTCGGCCTCTATGTCGAAGTGGCTCTTTGAAGTCATGCTGGAAGAGAAATGACACTTGAGAGAGGAGAATGTAGCTGTCATAGAACCTTTTCTTCTTCAGATGGTGAAAGCGAATGTACCTCATAACAAACTGTCCGAAGTTCTCGTGGTAATTCGGTCCTTCAAAATGTACATTCTTTGAAGATGGTTTCTAATAGAAGAATAAAATAAGTGTGGCGTTCAATTGGAAGAGGCCTACTTCAAGTAGTGGCGCATTCGCTAGTGTAGCCGACTTTCGCGGTGTTTTCTATGTATAATATGTATGTATTTAGAAATATCTAATATATAAAATTCTCGTGTCACAGTTTTCGTTGCCATACTCCTCCGAAACGGCTTGACCGATTCTCATGAAATTTTGTGAGCATATTGAGTAGGTCTGAGAATCGGCCAACATCTATTTTTCATACCCCTGTGACCGGGAATAACATTCCACGCGGGTGGAGCCGCGGGCATCAGCTAGTATAAGTATATATCTATCAGTCGTCTAGATCTCATAACACAAGCTTGTATTAGCTTGATTTGCGCTAGATAACGCTGGGTGAAAATGTCTACAAATATTTATTTATTTATTTTATCTGTAATTTCCAACAATATTTTTACAACACGAGCTGATGCCCGTAGCTTCGCCCGCGTAAATTTTGTTCCCGCGGAAACTTATTCCCAGGATAAAAAGTAGCCTATGTGTTATTCCAGACTATAAATGTATCTCTGTACCAAATTTCAGCCAGATCCGTTCAGCGGTTTGAGCGTGAAAGAGTAACAAACATCCACACTCACAAACTTTCGCATTTATAATATTAGAAAGATGTTCACCAGAAAGAGTGCAGCTTCCCATCTGTCAAATGATTTTTTTAATCGGTCCAGTGGTTTTGGAGCTTATTCGTGCAAACAAACAATCAAATCTTTCCTTTTGAGGGTTTCGTAGCCAAATGGCAAAAACGGAACCCTTATAGATTCGTCATGTTTGTCTGTCTGTCCGTCTGTCTGTCCGTCCGTGTGTCACAGCCATTTTTATCCGAAACTATGAGGCCTATGCTATTGAAACTTGGTAACGAGATGTATTCTGTGAACCGCATTAAGATTCTTATATAAAACTAGAAAAAAAGTCGTAAATTTTTTTTTCATCAAACCCATTCGTGTGGGTATCTATAGATAGGTCTTCAAAAATGCTATTGAGGTTCCTAACATCATTTTTTTTCTAAAATGAATAGTTTGCGCGAGACACTTCCAAAGTGGAAAAATGTGTGTCCCCCCCCCCCCCCCTCTAACTTCCAAACTAAGAGAATGATAAATCTAAAAAAATATATGATGTACATTGCCATAAAAACTACCAACGAAAATTGGTTCGAACGAGATAGAGCTGGTAGTTTTTTTTAATACGTCATAAACAGCAATTTTCGGTTAGAAAAATCCCTACCACTGCGAACGTGTTATAACATCAATCAAAGTTACAACGAACTATAAGAACTTTTATATTATGTTACTTGCTGCTACGAAACCCTTAATGGGCGAGTCCAACCTGCACTTGGCCGGTTTATTATGATATTGGTACAGATAAATGATCAACCCGCGTTGAAAAAATTATTATAGTAGGTACCTACTTTAGTTGCGGACGATATATTTCATTAAATATATGAAAAAAGTAAAACAACATAATTAACACCGCAGTTAAATTTATATTAAACTGAGCCGAGCTAAAAAAAATTAACGCAAATTATATTGTACAAAGTTTTCCTACAGTAACTATTTGATCGCAACTCAGGATTAGATACAATACACGATTTTAGATAAAAAAAAATGAGAAAAAATAGGCACTCGTCGTAAACGATTACTGCAGTAAGGAACTTTCAGTATGGCCGGTCCTTGGATGAGGAACCAACACATGACTACTTTTTATCATTTATTTACGAGGGTTCACGTGCTTCGAAAGGTATGTTAAGCCAATAGTCCTGGTTGTCAGCAACAAGACAAGCGTTAAGCCAAGGCTTGAAAAATTTAACTGTAGATTGTCACAAGCTGCACTAGTCTTTTTCAACACGGCAATAGACTCACCACCTATACGTGGGACAGAAAACTATAATATAGGCGTTTACTATGCCTCTGCCCACGCTTTCAGGGATAAAAAGGTGTAACTATATGTATTTATAAATAAATAAATAAATATTCACGGACATTCCACACAACGCTATCTGATCCCAAAGTAAGCTAGGAATAACCTGCTTGTGTTATAGGTATCAGACCACGGATATTAATACTTATATACTTTTTAAATATATACATTTTATACATAGAAACACCCAGACTCTTGAGACAAACATTTATGGGTCACACAAATATTTGTCTCCGGTGGGAATCGAACCCACGACCTCCAGCGCCGCAGGCGGTATCTCTACCGACTGCGCCACAGAGGCAATCAAATGTATGTATAAATGGTACTTACTTGTGTCTTACCTTTTTCGTCAGAAGTTAACTACAAGACAACTCAACGAAAACAATAGAATTTTCTCTCTCACTAAACTGAGAGATCTCGACGCGCGCACAGTTAAGAATAACTAGTTGATCTCTTGGTCGCTTCAATTTAAGGCCAGTTTCCACCTTAATGTATTGAACCGGTTCAAACCAGAGTTCAGCTAGTTAAGTTCTTAGATTAAGTGGCTTTGTAGTAAACAAGTCGAGTTCGGGCAAGTCGATTAATTTGTTGTAGTCCTTAGCAGCCTACAGCGTGATACGTGGAGTGAAAGAAAAGACCAAAATATTATTGGACTTTTTGTGATTGAAGTCTCAGTTTTCGCAATGTAGGTTTTATAACAATTTTCCTCCACGGATTTAGCCCTAGCTCGAAGTATAATAAAAGATTCATAATCTGAGGTGTTAGCATAATTTCGGTACATTCGAAGGTACTTTCGAAGGTACTTTTCTGTTTCTTTCAAAATTTTCCTCAGAATTGAATTGTACCAATGCTGATACGTAGAGGGATAGATAAGTTTGAAGGGTATGTACCTATCTGTCAATAAAATTATTGAGGAAATTTGAGAAAATACTCACTGCATCGTCTAACGGGTTATTAGTCAAAAGGTTGAGGCAATTCCCCAGACTCAAAAAGCAGCATTTTTCAAGGGTTGGGTGTCAGCAGGTCGTTGTAGTAATGTACTTGAATATCCAAGGACTTGTGGTGATCGTCCGCTGGAAGCATAAGAGATTCACAGGTAATAATGGATATGTGGATGTTACTAAACACTAAATCTAAAATTCTACTCTTGGATATGCTACGGCTGTTGAACTGGTTTAGATTACATACATACATACATATAGTCACGCCTTTATCCCCGAAGGCCAATCTATATGCGGCATATTAAAATCTCCCATTGTTATGAATGTACCTATCGTCAGAATTTGTGTTTATTAATAGCGACAGTCTGTCTGCAAAATTACGGAGCTGTAAGTCGTGTGCATTACCGAGATTCTCGTCACAAAGATATAGTGTGCAGGAATTAAATTATGTGAGGCTTGGCCCGTCTGTCTGCAGGTGACCGTGACCCATAAGTCTTAAGCTGATGAGTTCCAATCAGTACGACCACGGTGTACTGCCAACAACACTCCAGCCCCCTTTGTTTCTTTTATTTTAATATAGTCCCTATCACGACGCCAGACTGAGTAACCATTCTCAAAAGTTCTCTGTCACTTATACAGCTCAATAACCTTACATAAAGGCAAAAGTTTGTGAGTGTGGATGTGTGGATGTTTGTTACTCTTTCACGGTATAACGGCTGAACGGATCTAGCTGAAATTTGGTAAAAAGATTTTTTTTAACGTGAGGTGAGGTAAAATCCATCAAGTATGCTATGCCGCGGCATAGCATACATGATGGATTTTACCTCACCTCACGTTAAAAAAATCCCTTTACCAAATTTCAGCTAGATCCGTTCAGCCGTTATAGCGACTCCTACCGACTAAAAAACCTCACGTAACGCCCAACAGTCTACGGTTGGGAGCCCCGGGTAAGCCCTCGGAAGGATGTCCCAGGACTCCCAACAGACCTACGGCTACCACTGCGACCTCGCCTTGGGGGTGGTTCATGTGCTGGGGGGCTTTTGGGGGCTTTCGGGTGTGAGCCCGTTTTTAGGGGGGGTGGGGGGCGTGCATGAATCTCTCACGTCACGCTGCCGTCTAGGGTATGCTTCTGTTAGGACGGTGAGCAGCCCCCTCACCGTCCTCAGGCCCCCGGTCATGGAGCCCGATAGTCTTCGGCGAAGACACATCGGCGGCGCCGAAGCCGCTGACTTCGGAACTCGGCGGTGGGAGACTTCTCTCCCGCTCCTGCCCGCCGCCTCTTTCACGAGCATGACCAGCTCACAGAAAGAGGCGGCGCAGTCTCACTTACTCCCGTTGGAGACCATGGCATGAAATATGGTTTTGGGATAGATGATAATCTGGAATAACACGTATTCTACTTTTTATCACTGGAGTATGTATGTTTCAATGGGATGCGGCCCCGAGTTCTAAATTTTACGGGGGCAACGCCGTGTGCCACAGCTAGTGTTAAATAAAGCCATTTATGTACTTACAATTACAATAACTATGGTGATCCATCAGTAAAAAGACCGTCACAAACACTCGTTTAACTTTATCTAGTAGGAAATTTGGATAATAAACTAAACTGAAAACACTCACCAGGTATAGGTACTCGTTTAAAATATTGTAAAACCACAAGTTAAAATCACATATCGAATAACAGAAAGTATGCATGAAATAGTTAGCATTAATAATATTACATACATTATGACGAACAAAATTAGTAGATATTTTTCATTATGGAGGGTTGGTAGCAAATTGTATTCGATAGTTGCTGCAACTGGCCGCGGTAGTGCGCGGTAAAATGACCCGTGCGCATCGATGCATGTACTCGACGCTTGTTGATGTACTTGACGATTATTTGATTGACAAGGAAGCCTGGAAATGATCTGCTTGCTCTACTGATGGAATTTTAGTTTAGGTATATTACTTATTGTAAATAGTGCACAAAAAGAATAGCCCGCCGCGTTTCCTGCCAATTCTACTCAAGCGGGCCGCGTTCAGAACTGGTGGTGCTAACTTTGTTTTGTATTCATGAATGACGTGTCGCAAGTGCTTAAGTATAAAAAATAAAAATAATAATAAAATTTTTTTATTGTCTCAATATAAAGGTGTACATGATTGTGAGCCCTAGTCCCCACACTAGGATTCCCTGTGTTGTGGGGACCAGTCTCTCTTCATCCGCAGCATTATTAGACAATACAGGTAATTTTAATGTTAACATGCAGTTCCTTCATTTCTTTTTCTAAACAGCTATACAAGTATAAGAAAAATTATAAAATAAGAGAAAAAAACAAAATAAAGATATATTGGTCCCTTATAATTAGGAATAACAAGAATGGGAATGTGTGTGTGTGTGTGTGTGTGTGTGTGTGTGTGTGTGTGTGTGTGTGTGTGTGTGTGTGTGTGTGTGTGTGTGTGTGTGTGTGTGTGTGTGTGTGTGTGTGTGTGTGTGTGTGTGTGTGATTGCGTGTATGTCTGCGTAATTTATCTATACATACTTAAAGCCGTGGGGGTTCGGAGAAAACTAATTGTAGGTCATTTCCCTCCAATCGATGCTGAAGCCGAAGATGCAATTCAAAACTTATTTTTGTACGTTTTGTCTGTCAGCATTCCAAATAAGTATTGCTAAAAATAGTCTGTAAATACACACGAAACCCTTAAACCCACGCAAGGGTGCATAGCATTATTATGCACCCCTGCACGTGCCCACGAGCCTCCTACATCATTGAACAGACTTCAGCAATTCTTCGGTAATGTTGTAGTCCAGTCGCATCAAAATCTCGTACATTCTTCTTTTGCACACAAATTTAGTCAAATTTACTATTCCATATTTTAAGTTAAGTCTCTTATATATAAATGGACCCATGAAATTAAAAGATCTTCGACCAATCAGTCTACGATATGCTACCGGGTGCCACATCAATCTGCGTCCAGATCGAGTTTTGATAGCACTACTCAGGGCAGTTTTGTGGAATTTTAATGTCACTGCGAGTATGTATAATTGTCTAACCCTGAGTAGGCTGACCTCAGAGTAGAGAGAATCAGTAGGATACCTGTAAGGTCTACGGTACGCTGTTTTTAGGAGTGCTCGTTGTGCTCGTTCTACTTTAATCATATGGTTCCTACCAGCCGCACCCCATACCGAAATACAGTAACTTAGTACTGACTGCCCGAGGGAGTAATAGACCATTTTAACGGTTCTGTCGTCCGCGACTCTTCCTAGACGTCTGAAGACTGGAATAAGCTTTCTGGTTCTGTTACAGAGCACACTTAAATGTTTCATCCAGTTCAGATAGCTGTCTAGGTGAACCCCAAGATACTTAATGCAGTCAGTTTGGTCAATTTGCGGACAACTACAGTTAGTGCCGTTCAAGCATGAGTGCAATTTTATGGAAGGAGTACAATTTGGAGAAGAACGTTGTGAAGCATAGAAATTAATAGCTTTAGTTTTTTCTATATTGAGTGTTAAGATATTTTTTTGTAACCAGTCGGCAACCTTCTGCAAGCCCAGTTCGGTATTCACTTGAGCCTCCTCACAGGTTTCGCCATAGAAGACCACCGCAGTGTCATCAGCATAGGTGAAGATTCTAGCTTTAGGTATGTCGAGAGCGCATAGGCCATTTATGTATATAATAAAGAGCGTAGGGCCTAGCACACTGCCTTGCGGAACGCCAAAGCTAACAGACAGAAGCTCACTGCAATAGTCACCCATGACGACCCTCTGTTTTCTTTCTTCAAGGTATGACCTAAACCATGCCAATGCATCACCACGTATCCCAAGTAGCTCCATTTTCCGCATAAGTAATTTTCTGGAAACCGTATCGAACGCCTTGGCAAGGTCCAGGAAGATGCCAGTACATGCCATACCCTGATCCACTTTGTTTGTAATGTGGTCCACTAAATTGGACACTGCATCCTCAGTGGACCTGCCAGCACGAAAACCAAACTGATTTTCAGACAAGAGCTTCTTTTCTTCTAAGTATGTCAACAGTCTCTTATTAACAACCCTTTCCAATATTTTGGAAAGTGTTGGCAACAAGGATATCGGACGATAATTTGATGCAGTCTTAGGGTCGCCACTTTTGTAAATTGGACATACATTTGCAGTTTTAAAGCATTCAGGTACAGTACATGTTTCCAGACTTAAATTGCACAAAAATGCTATGGGCCTTATTAATACATGAGCACAGCTTTTAAGTATTTTATTATTTATATTGTCATTGCCGCAAGCAGAAGCAGTTTTTAGATTTGTAATTATTTTATTGATTTCAACCTCGTCTGTTGGGGTAAAGAAAAAGGATCCTGAATCATCAAAAGAGGGGCTAGAGTGGCTATTGTGTCTGCTGGCAAGTTCTGTTTCAGTTGTGTTTAATTGTAATAATGTTTTTTCAGCTAATTTAGCTCCTATATTGGCAAAATAACCATTCACCCCATCAAGAGCAAGTACAGGGTCTGTCTCATTGGTCATAAGTTCAGAGTTTACGTTTTCCTTAGTCTTAATACCACAGATGCCTTTAATTTGCTTCCAAAGCTTCTTATTATCACCTACCGCATCATTTAAAAGTTGACGTTCATATTCCCGTTTTGAGTTCGTTAATATATTGTTACAGTAGTTGCGATACTGTTTATATTTTTGTTGAATTACAGGGTTCTCGCGATTTTCTTTTTTATTGGCAAAAGCATGCAAAGAATCTCGACGCCTCATACACTTAAGAAGCCCCCTAGTTATCCACGGCTTAATAATGACCTCAGAACTGGAGCACCTTCGTTTCGAGGTGTGTTTGGTGATTTTGTCACTTATCTTATTTACCAGTATCTGTGCTGCAATATTCACGTCACAGCCTTCATAGAGTGAGTTCCAGTTCTCGTTTTCGATGTCGCTTATTAAACCGGGATAATCAATCTTTGTGATGAACTTTGGGGATTTTGGTCTTTGTGTGTCTTTAGATACGCCAAACATCACTGTATGGTGATCTGTAATACCAGAATCACAGACTATTACTGTCACGTCACGCTGAGTTCTTAGTAGAACATGGTCGTAGCAATTTGTACCTCGCGTAATGAATGTATGACCTGGGAAGTAGCCGTAGTGGCCAGTCAGTTCTAAGTAGTCCGTTGATCTCTTATCGGTATACCCCTCTTTAATATCTAAGTTTACATCTCCTACTATTGCACAAGTACTGCCACTGTGGGACTCCAACGCCTGAAGGAGAGAATCACAAAAATTGACAATATTGTAATATGATGGAGATCTGTATAACGCAATAAGCGTAAGCTCGTTATTGATGTTAATGATTAAGCAATTTGCCTGTTGGAATGGAGGTTCAGTAATAGTTACGCGGAGAGATGATTTTGTGAACACAACGATACCATCGTTTTGATTAAAGTACTTTTCAGAACAGAAATAGTCATAATCTTCAATTGTATAACAAGGTGAGTTGTCATTAAGCCAGCATTCTGTAAGGACAATAATGTCCGGAGAAAAAGATAACCTGTTCAAAAGTACAAGAAATTGGTCAAAGTTTCTGTTAATACTTCGTATGTTTTGTGTAACTACAGTATACTGTTTGCCCGTCTCACCCAAATGTGTTTTGCACCTTTCTACAGAGTCCAGCCTGATCTGCCTTGCATACTTTATATTATCAATGTCGTTGATCATCGGTGTTATGTTGTTGTTATCCATTATTTAAAAGTGACGATATACTTTGTCCGCTTTATGAAAACTTTCAGAATGCACATGTACGAGTACTTTAAAGGTAGGTTTAAGTTGACATAATGCGAGTATGTGTATTTCATATGAAATCTGTGACCAGAGTCATTACTTGGTATAATTAAAACATATTCATTTGAGTGTGTATGCGTTCGTACATATTTTTTTGAGGATGTATGCATGACACAATGTAACAGTTCATTAATTAATAGGTAAGTTAGTGAAATATAATATAAGTATATTTTTCGGTAATGTATATTTATTAGCAAATTAATGTAAGTAGTGATCGTAAATTTTCTATGATGAATAGATGACAGATGTTTGTATGCAGTGGAGTAAATGTACATAGTTAATAGTTGAGCATTTATTATGTTTGTCTGACAGTAGAATGAGATACGTGTGAATGTGAAAAGATCCTTGTGCTTAGTGTTTGTAATTATATTGATCGATATTTTTAATAACTTACAATTAAATTTATAATTTAAAGTATATGTTATGTGTTGACAGTGGTTTTTACAATTGCATTCCCAGTGCAAGTAAGCTTTTTGAGAACTTATTGGGTAAGAGTAACAAAAGTATAGACTAACAGAGTTATGATAACAAATATTAATGATTACAAGCATGCATAATAGGAGATATTCTGCAAATACTAGTTGTCACTTAGAGGGACTCATTAAGTTTTCAGATTGACTCTTACGTTTTAGTTCCAGGAGAGTATTTTCATTTCTTACAAGTACCGATGGCATCCCTTGCTGTTTTCGAAGAAACACTCTGCCGTTGACTACCCAGCAATATTGGTAAGCTTCAGTTTTTGCTAGGTCACGAGACATATATAGCAGTCTTTTGGTTTTAGCTGTAAGATTTTCAGAAATGTACAAAGTCCCTGAGGGCCCTCCTAGCCCTAGGTGGTTGGTGTTTAATTCATTATTCTTATTCTCTGAGTTCCATGCTTTAGTCGCTTTAAGAACTTTTTCTTTTATCAAGGTGTTAGCTAGTTCCACTACCACTGTACTGGTGGAGGTATGCTCTTTCGAGGGGAGTCTATATACGTCCTTGATATGTATATCTTGCAGTTCTGTTTTAATGATATATAGCAGCCGACTGATCATCCGGTAAAGGTCCTCCTTCGACTCATTCTTTATTTTGGGAACGCCTCGTATCTCAATGTTGGTTTTCTTAGAGTTGCGGTCCGCGGTTTCTATTTTATCTTCGAGCAGTGAGATTTGAGTACGAAACTGAGAGCGTTCCCCTTCCAGCTTATCTATTTTTCGTTCAATGTCTTTCATCTGACCCGAGATGAAGTCTACATTTGAAATAATATCTCTATTCACATTTTGTATCTCACAGTTTTGTTGTTTTATATCAGATATATTTTTTTCAATAGAACCTATTATACCGTATTGGTCTTTAATATCTCGGATACTGGTCTCTAAAGCGTCCAACCTTAGGTTTTGCTGAGCGATCATTACTGTGAGCAGTTCCTTAATATCCTCCATGGTGTCTTGCCGCTTAGGTGAGCGATCGTCGCCGTCGTCCTCCAGACGCACACGCTTGTTTATGTTTCGCGTGGTAATATTGTGCGTTATGCTACATAGTTCGTTTCCACGCGTCAATAAGTCCGAGTCAGACGCTGAGATGCATTTAGGAGGAGTACGTAATGTGTTCATAATATCGTATTAAATAAGAAGTTGAGAAATCAATAGGCAGTAACTTGTTTTTCAAAACAATCGCCGACAGATGCGCGTTTCAGCTATATAATTTATAGTGATGTAGGTAGGTATTTGCTTCACTCGCTATTGCAAACAAGCGACGTTAATCTAAAACTTGTTCAAATTGCATTCATAGATATATCTGCATATAGCCGGCGCTCATAGGTTTCCTTGTTTAAGCGGGCAGTCGCATGCGCCGCTAAACAAGGACGAAAAATAATCACCTGTCTCTTTATCGTTGCGGGTGTGGTGCGGCGCCCCTCTGATACCCGGGCTGTACACCGTCGCACTTTCGCGTCGCGCCGTGATGCTGAGTTGTTAAGGTCCAATCTTCAATTCACTATGCTTAGGGATTCTTATGTATTTGCTTGTTATTAGCTGATGTTATAATCTACAACGTGAACTTTATTGATTTATTTTATTTATTAAATAATCTAACCGCACGTCTTCTCACAGCCAAACTACGGCCGAGAGAGTATTAGGATTATGCGATCCAAATGTTTTTTTAAGTTTGATTTTGAGTTTGACGGTGGTGATAGATCGTATGCCATTTCAATGGAATCTTTCAGACTTGACAACTTTTTCATATCTGTTATTTTTCAACTGCTGCAGCAGCTGCTCCTGCATTTTGTCTAGCTGACTAGGCTGAGGTAATACCGATAGAGAAAAAGGACTTACATTTCGGACAGAAGCGTTCTTCCTGGTGTCGCCAAAATTTATATGTCGGGGACGACGGAGCATTGGTAATCATAGCGTTGCTTGCAAACACTGCATATTGGACCGTTGTGTTCCATACCACAGCTCGCGCAGGTGAACATGACGATTAAAAGGTTTTGAATCACTTCTTTTTTTCGTAAATCAAACAGGCGTGCGCTCACGTTGTAGATCTGAGTGCCGAGTGATGTTAGAATTCAATGGTTTTCTGAAACCTATAAGTGCGCCATCCGGATTCTTAACTACCCTTAGTTTGTTCACAAGTTATAGATAGTACAGATGGAAAACACCTGTATGTACTTTTTTTCACATCTACCCTCTGCTTCACACACTCGCGCACAAATCAGTACAAACCAGTATCGAAAATTCGGTTGAGACCTGGAATGAGTTGTCTATGTGTGAGTAGCCTGGTTTGTATGTGTGATGCAAACACGAGATCGATAGTAGCAGTTTACAAGTACGATAGTTAATTATCACCGAATGGATCAGGTGTTATTGCGGCTTAACTTGGCGACGATGCGCCTAGTGCGCTCCAATAATGTGATAGCTCGGGATTAAATCCCTCGGGATTTTGTAGGGGCTTCAATTAAAAACCAAAAACACTAGTTTCAATATTACATCATAAATTTAATATAATATCAATTATTTTACATTTAGTACACGAAATTATAACAGCGGCTGCAGTCAATTTACTTAAAATCATTGTTGGGGAATAAAATTTTAAAAATAGAATTCGGTTATCGGCTATTTACAACAACAATATCAAAGGTAATGAAATCGCACCTTTCTTGCCTAACCTACTACTCACAATAATATCCCACAAAATTCGATGAAATCACATACATAATATTTGTAACTAAGTAGGTACATAACGTGCAAATTGGCTTAAAAGAACAACGATATCTCGTGGCAAAATATAATAGTACTAATTACATGTCAACTGTGGCTCAACTTTAAGTGGCTGAAAATGAAATTTGAACTGCTTTATAAGTCATTTCAGTCCTCAAAGATGTAAAATATAAATTATTAATATAGGCATCTTGGTAACAAAAATATTGTACATGAATTTCAGAGGTTGGCATTTCAATAAAAAGGGTACGTACGTACTAATAAAAGTAACACAAATAATAAGATTGATCTAGTTCACGTGAATCATAACATTTTGCCGTTTTAAGTTTAGGCTATTGTAAACTGTGGTTGATTTCAGATTCAGACGGGTGGTCTTCATCTTAGGACCTGAATGAATCTGATACATGTATCTGAGCAACACATTCACCTCCTTGAATTGAAATGATTCTTAGGACCTGAATATGTTGTTTTCATAACATAACTAGTTCCATATTTATTCTGTTCAATGTAATCAATTATTTCATTAAGAGTAATTGCTACAGCTTTCTTGCTATGTGTTCCTAAATTATTGATATTGTTCACAATGTCCCGATTTTCTGCGTCTAAGAAATCAAAGTGTTTAGGCATGCTCTTATGAAGAATCAGTTCATCTTTCAGAAACTGTTGATGTATAAAATGTGACAAATTGTCAAACGAGCTTTCAAGATCCCTAATTTTAATACAATGTCGATACAGTTGCAGTAAACGAGTGGCTAATATATTGTGCTCTTTGCAATACCTTCGGAACAAATCACTAACTTTAAGACAATCATCGGTAGTCACGTCTTTGCGTATCTTAAGATGGTGAAATATATTTATAGTTTTATCGCTATCATCAAAACTCGAACCATCCCTTTCATTCAAGATATTTTCATTATTTATGTTTGGCCCGTCTAGTTGATTAATATGTGAGGCCACTGTGTCCAGTAATGATGAAATCGGTGGTTTTCTGATGAGCAGGTTGAATTCGTTGGCGCGACTAGCCACCCGTTGTTTTGATGACATCTTGTTCTCCTGAAATGGTTATGTTTTGAATAATTTAAAAAACATCAATAATATAATCAAGGAACAGAAATTTAATTAAAATCAATTTAATTTAAATTAAAGTTAAGGCAATACAGTTTTGTGATGATCTTAAAGAAATATTAGATATTATATATATAAAATAACCAGAACTATGTATTTTTTTGCTTGAACTAATTATGCATATTCATTAACTAGCTGAGCCCGCAACTTCGTTTACGTCACATAAGGTGTATGAAAGGAAAGGTATTTGTTTCTTCATCAGAGTCATCAAGCAGCATCTGAAACTGCCTTGTTTGCTTAATCATAAAAGAGCACGCCAGTTTAGGTTCACTCACATTCAAAGAAACCCCTACAATTAAAATTTTCAAAATATCTGATTCTTAAAAGTGTTATAACTCTTTTATTTCTAAACCGATTTACATAAAACAAACGCTAAATGTTAACTGGAGCAAACCTCAACACAATAAAAAAAAACCGCATTGCAATCGGTAGAGCGGTTACTGAGATTAGCGTGCACAACCGTACAGACAAACAGATATACAGACATACAGACAAACAGACAAAAATTCTAAAAATCATTGTTTTGGGTTCTATTGCGTTCATAAAGCCCCCCTATAATATTTTTTCTTATTTATCTTCCATGTACAGACAGCGACCTGTTACGATTTTATTATATGTATTGATATTGATTAGTAAGATAACTAATATTTTAAAATAATGTGAGAATGGATGTTTCGATATTCGTTAGGTACTATTTTACGCAAGCAAAGCTGCAGGCATTAGCTAGTAATATATTAAAATGGTGTGATATTTATACATACATACATATACTCACGCCTTTATCCCCGAAGGGGTAGGCAGAGGCCTATACCGGCCCACATTTCACCGTTTCATTGTACACGGTGAAATGTGGGCCGGTGATATTTATATCACACCATTATATTTCATTTGTATAAATGATACATAATTAATCGATTATTCCCAGTTGTTCCGTTGAAGTAGTTCCGTGGCGGAACTAGTGAGACTTTTTTTCCCAGTTGTCCCGCGGAACAAAGCATCAATAATTCAGTTCAATGTATCATTTATTTATTTTAATAATTGATAGCAATATTTTTTGTTATTGACTGCCTAATTATAAATTTTAATTTGTTATTAGATTATTTTTACATTCTTTTTTAACGTTTTAACATATTTATTCATCATTTGGATATTTCTAATTCATTTATTCCAAATACTTTTTTACTAAGTAATTATAGCATTATAGAAATGAAATAAAAGTAAAATTAATGTTATATTTGATTGCTATGCCCTATATTGAGGCTGCAATGTTCGACCTTGACAAATCCTAAGGCAATTCGAACGATTGCAGCGTACGCTTTTGCCGAATTTCATTCGATTCTAATACATTATATTACCGTTATAAAATCTGAGGGGTTTTAAGAAAAAATCTATATGTAAAATATTGTTCTAAAGACCTACATCTATTTTATGACAAGTTTTTATGAGAATGAAACTCGTTTATGTCGATAAAAAAAGTACATTACTTGTTAAGATTTTTGCATTTTTCGAGAGCGATTTCCATCGAACAAAGTATTTCTAATCGTGTTTTGATACGTTAAAAAAGCAAGAGTATCCAATAAATTACAATAATATAGTTTTATCAGATCAAATCGAAGAATATTTCCTAGTATATATAAAGTTCACCCCAAGATGAGTCTCTTTCGAACATACGGGGCCTTAAATACTGTGGAATAATAGCAAATAGATACTGAATACAGAACTGTAATAGAATCAGTTTTAGATGTATAAATACATGTTTAATTATATTAAATAGGGGGATATTAAAAATCCTCTCCAATGCCCTAGGTAAACTCGAATATTACTGAAAGAATTTGCTTGAGGGCCCCGCAAACTGCTCCCTCAAAACTATTGGTCTATTACGTTGAACAAAAAATCTGATAAAACTAAGTCGTGAGTTATACCTTTATCTACACCTTTGGAGATAAAAGACACGTATATAAGTCGTATGTTGAGAACTTACCAAAAGTTCTAATTGATGGTAATAATTGCAGACGTGTTGGAACTCATTACGTTGATCACAATTCAGCCACACTAGGTAGGCTCGTAAGAGCGTTACGCTCGAATAGTTAAGTGCTCCTGAAGGCTCCAGCAGGGAGGACGCGCCGTCATCCTCTATGACAAATTGTCTCATTGATTTCATGCTGGAATAGGAATGACACTTGAGAGAGGAGAATTGTTGCTTTCATAGAACTTGTTCATTTTCGGATGGTGAAAGTGAATGTTGGTGCCCTACCGCGACCACAAAACAAACGGTCCCCATTTTTGTATGAAATTCTTAATGCGGTTTATACAATACATCAACTTACCAAGTTTCAACAGCATAGGTCTTATAGTTTCGGAGAAAAGTGACTGTGACATACGGACGGACAGACAGACAGACCTGACGAATCTATAAGGATTCCGATTTTTGCCATGTGGCTACGGAACCCTAAAAATCGGCCAAGTGCGAACAAGACTCGCGCAAAATATCATGTTCGTTGTATTAGCAAATAACTTATTCCAGACAAGCTTACAGCCCACCAGAAGGTTGATTATCTACGAATGTTTGCAACACAAGAGGCGCTATGTCCGTTCACAGTTTATTTACCTCTGACAGATCGTTTTCCGTAAGTTGGTATTGCAGTAAAGTCCCCCTATGAGTGCCAGCTTCACACATTTTACCGCATATTAGGGGAGATTATGAGATGGAACCGTTAAGACTGAGAGTTTTTAATATCCATTAGTCAGTATATTTAACATCACTAAAGACGTAAGTAGTTCTGTCACTAAGATTTTTCTTAAGTTTCAAAATGGATATGTGATTAAAAAAAACACTCATCACCATCACCAAGGAGGGCAAAGTTGCTGCTTCCACATCTCAAATAATCACCCGCCCGAAAAAAAGGCAGCAAAAGAAGAAAATAATTTTCGACTTAGGTTGGAGTACATGGGAAAAAAAATCTTAGTATGGTTACACGAAAATCTGAGAAGCCACCCTCACAGCTAGAGGTAAATTAACTATGAACGGACAATACACACGCACTACTAACTCGGGCGCAGATTGTGACCACCCACATTTAAAAACTTTCAAGTCGCCGCGCCCGTACCGCCTTCAACTTGGCTTAACAACTGTCATTTTACTGACTACCGGGACAAACTGCTCGTAAATAAATGCCACAATGTGATTTTAACATTGGTTGTTGAAGTGACTATAGGAATACATCATCAGTGAAAATTCAGCTTTCTAGATATCGCGGTTCCTCAGGTACCCCGTAACTGTAAAACATACAGACAGATAGCAGTCTCAGTAATATGGTCCCGCTTTTGTATTGTATTTTTTTTGTAATTATCTACCTATACTACTAAAATAATAAAAAAGTGGAAAGATTTGATTGTTTGTTTGTTTGCATCGAATAGGCTCCGGAAGTACTGGACCAATTTAAAAAAATTCTTTCACTAATGGGAAAGCTACACTTTTTGCGATGAACATAGGCTATATTTTATTTCCGTATTCCCACGGGAACGGGAACTACGCGGGTGAAACCGCGTGACGTCCGCTAGCTTCTCATAAAAAACTTTTGCCCTTTGACAAAAAATATCCGAACACAGCAATTTTCCAAAATATGAACAAAGCATTTGAATTCCCAAGGCATGACATTCTCTTAACAACTGCGAGCTTTGTGGAATTTGGGGCTGGGCTCATAACTGGTAAAATACATACCTAGAAGATAGGATAGCTATGTTGCATTCTACACTACATTCTACCGTATCTATCACGGTGAGTGTTCTGAAGAACTCTTTAACCTAATCCCGCCCTCTCCTTTCCGATTCCGAACAACGCGTGCTGGACAGAGGTGCCTCTCTCACACAGTGGAGAGAATCTTCGCTAGAACTGAACGATTCAAAAGATCATTCCTCAGTCGAACCGTAAAAACCTGAAACGACCTGCCAGCGCATGTGTTTCCCTCCTCTAACAATCACAAAATAATGTGTTGAAATTGCAGGTATTAATCGGTGTACCGAACTAGTAGGAAACACTCTTATTAGACCAAGTAGGAAAGACTCCTACTGACTAAAAACACACGATTCAATTCAATTAAACACCAATTTCAATCATAAATTTCATTCAAGATTATTTATTTGACAATTTGTACATTCTCATAAAATTAAACAGCAGATGTCAATTTACATAAAATCTTAACAATTGAATAAAAATTTAAAACAAAGTCCCATAAATCGGTTATTTACAACAGTAAATTTGAAAAGAAAGCCGTCACGTCGCATCTTCCTCACCTAACCTACGACTCACAACAATTATCCCACCGGTTTCAATCAAATTACATAGTATCATGTATAAATTTATGCTGTAAGTATCAAAAGATCAACGACATTAAATTAGTGGCATACTAAAGTACTCGTGTCGCTAATGGCTCCACTGTAACTGGCCAAAACTGAAATTTCAACTGCTCTTTATGACATTTCTGTCCTAAGAGGATATGCCCACACAGGCTGCATTCTGCAGTCTTCAGGTCGATCATATTAAATGCAGCCCGCATTTTTTTTAGAGCAACATTGTAGATCTCTTTAAATTGTGTGTGTGATTTTGCAGTCCGACCACGTGAACGGAACGCAAGAATACGTGCGCACGGTAGGCAGTCAGAGAGGTCCAGGCAACTGAAGGGCACGAACAAAATACCACTGTTTGCACTGTCTGCATCGCCCGGATAGACTGCTGACCAACAATGTTGTTTAAATGCGGGCCGCGTTTTATTAAACGTGGCTAAAATATGACTAAACAGAACTCAGCTATTGTGCCGAATCCTTAAAGATTTAAAACATAAACTAATAATATCTTGTTCACTAAAATTTTCTATGCGAACTGCGCATAGGTTAAGTTGGAAATGAACAAGAGTACCCAGAGAATAAAATAAGATAAAATAAAATACCGTTTGCAATCAAAGTTCTGAATCGGAGAAAGTATGAGTTTTGCTGCAAATTCTTTATGAGGATTGAAAGATTAGAAATGCATAAAAAGCAGTGGGTTCCTACTTAAAAAGTTTAAATACAAGCAGTACCTACTACTTAAAGTAACGCCAATCTTTAGACAGGTCTAACATGAGTCAGAACGCTTTATTGTAAACATTTTGAAGTCCAGTTTGGGCTGTAGTGTATTATGGTCGATGATACCCATCTTAGGAAGTGAATCTGTAGTACTTTTAACATAACTGGTTACAAATTTATCACTTTCATAATAGTCTTCATTGATATTATTAAGAGTAAGCTTTAGAACCTTCTTAAGAAGTGTTTCTAAATCAATATCTGAAACTTTTTCAACAACATTTTTTTCTTTTTCTTCAACAACATTTTTTTCTTTTTCTTCATCAGTATTTTTTTCTTTTTCTTCATCTAGGAAATCAAAATGCTTAGGCATGTTCAGATGTAGAGTCAGGTCATCTTTTAGACATTTTTGTCTTATAAATTGGGCCAAACAATCGAACGTGTTTTCAAGCTTTACGATTTTAATGTAATTTTGATACTGTTCCAGTAAGCGCGTGGTCGATATATTATGGTCTTTGCAATGCGATCGAACCATATTATTTATTTGAAGTAACTCCTTGGCAGTCACGTTCTTACGTATCGTAAGGTATCGCAATGTCTCGTGATTCAAAATGCTGTCATCAAAACCCAAATCATTCATATATTCAGAATCATTGTTGGAAGTCTTGTATAGTTGAGGAAAATGCATATCCAGATACATTGAAGTAGGTGGTTTCCCGATGAGCAGATCGAATTCGTTGTAACGACTAGCCACTCGGTCTTCTGGTAACATGGTGTCCTCCTGAAATTGAGAAAGTTTCATTTTTTTAGTTATCCTTAACTTACATACTAATATTACAAATTCGTCAGTATGGAAATTTATCAGATATCTGTTATGACAGCAGGTGATAAAAAGTATTCTGCGAACAAAAAATGTTATTCTGATATCTATCCCTGTACCAAATTTTAGCCAGATCTGTTCAGCTGTTAAAGCGTGAAATAGTTACAAACATCCACACATCCACACATCCAGACATATGACATACTTCTATAAGTACATCCACACTCACAAACTTTGTATGTTTATCAGTGTGGTCTCCAGACTTCAACAAACATACAAAGTTTGTGATCCATCCCATAGCACAATCTTATATTAATTTTACTTGGGTTAGATGTTATTGCGTGAGAATATCCCATTTTTTTATAATACTAATGTGTCAGACAATGTCAGACAAACATACGGCCTCCCTGATGTAAGGCGGACTCTGTAACCTATGGACGATTGTAATCTCTGAACTTAAAAACTTGAGATAGATAGTAGAACTTATATTCAGTTTCACAACTTACCAAAGCTTCTAACTGATGGTAAAAATTGCAGATATTTTTGAACTCATATTGTTGACCACAACGCAGCCACATTAGGTAGGCTCGTCTCATTGTTACGTTCGAGTAGTTAGGTGTAGAAGACGTCAGTAGGGGGTGAACTCCGTCATCTTCTCCGTCAAAGTGGGTTATTGAAGTCATGCTGAAAGGTAAATGACACTTCAGAAAAGAGAATATCAGGAAGTGAATATTAGGTAAAATGAATATCGTGAAAGTAAATGTTGTTTTGACTGCCTCGGTGACATAGTGGCTTGTACAAAATTGTCGTAGGTACAAGTTCCCGGTTGCGAATTCCAAGACGTAACAAATATTTGCGTCATCCGCAAATGTTGGATGATTTTAGGGTTCCTTAACTCAGTAGGAAAGAACGGAACCCTTGTAGGATCACTTTATTGTCCACGCGTCCGTCTGTCTGTCAAGACCATTTATCTCGCGAACTCGTGTAGGTATCGTAGTTTAAAGATAATTTAACTTCTTGTTCGTGAACAAAAAGATCAGGAAAATCGAATCTTGCAGTTTGTGACTAACAATAAGTTCAAGAATCGAATCTCACAGTTTTTAATTACGTTCTATGAATACAATTTCTATGATTAATTGCAAATGTATAGTTTTTAAATTGTATAATAAAATACGAGCATTACTTACCAAATTACATAGTTTTCGTCAACTTTATTAATTTTGATTCACTTGAGAGTGTAGAAATATTCGTTCTTTGCGACATAAACGACCGTAACATTTTTGCGTTAACTTAAAGTTTGATTTTTATATAGCTTTTAGGAAACGTCAATTTCCTCCATCTAGTCGATACCTCAACGCATTCACGAGATAAAGGGTCTTGACAGACAGACTGAGGGACGGACGGATGTACAGACCCTCGGTGGGCGAGTCTGTTTCGCACTTGTCGGCTGTTTTAAGCTCCTATTTATTTAAAACTAGCAGACTTCAGGCGGTTTCACTCACTTAGTTCCCGTTCCCGTGGGAATACGGGAATAAAATATAGCCTGTGGTCATCGGGAAGATTGTACCTTCCCAACAGTGAAATAATTTTTCAAATCGGTCCAGTTGTTTCGGAGCCTATGCGATGCAAACAAACAATCAAATCTTTTCTCTTTAGAATATTAGTATAGATGTAAAAGTATGTTTATAAGCTGTCTAAATACCAAGATCAAGCGAGCACAAGATTATATTAGCTTAATTTATGCTAGGTGGCGAAAAGTCACCACGTTTCAAAACGTTATTATATTTCTTGAACGGTGGTGAAAGCCTGACAGACTGCCTATGTGGCGTAGTCGGTAGTGTAACCGACCGCTGCGCTGGAGGTCCTAAGTTCGATTCGTGAGTCGGTCCAAATATTTGTGTTCCACAAATGTTTGTTTCGGAGTTTGGGTGTTAATATGTATAAATCCGTATGTATGTATTTACAAATATATAAGTATGTCTATCAGTCGTCTAGATCCACATACAAGCTTTATTAGCTTATTTTTGGGCTAGATGATGTTGTGTGAGATTGTCCACAAATATTTATTTTATTTATTTATTGATGACTAGCTGCAGCCCGCGACTTCGTACGCTGCATTGATATAACTTTTTTATTTATGAACCGATTGACATGAAACAAACACTAAATGTTAAGTGAAGTAAACCGCAACTTAATAAAGAAAACCGCATCGCAATCGGTTGATCGGTTGCTGAGATTACGTAGCATGCACAAACGTACAGACAAACAAACAAAAATTCTAAAAACCATTGTTTGTTTGTTTATTGCGTCCATAAAGCCCCCCTATAAACTATTATATCATATATCTTCGATGTACAGACAGCGACCTGTTACGATTTTATTATATGTATTGATGATTGATGATAGACACACTTGCAAGTACTGGTGTCCCTGTTAACTGTTGGACAAAGTGTAGGACAACTCGTAACAAAAGGCAGTACAAAACCCATCTGACCAGCGCGGTACGCCTATAGGCAAGTACAAACATTCTCTCAAAGAAAAAAAGTGGAATTCCTAAACCCTTTTTGAAGTTTCGTAACCAAAGGGTATAAAACGGGACCCTATTCATGAGACTTTGCCGTCCATCCGTCAGTCTGTCTGTCTATCCATCTGTCTGTCCGACACGAGGCTGTATCTCATGAACGGTGATATCTAGAGAACTGAAATTTTGTTTCTGTTGCCGTTAAGTTTTTTTTAGTATTTGTTGTAATAGCTACAACAAAAACTAAAAACAAATCTCCCATACAACAAACGTGATTTTTTAGCCATTATCTATATCTGTACTAATATTATAAAGAGGAAAGATTGTTTTTTTGTTTGTTTGTTTGTAACGAATAGGCTCCGGAACTACTGGACCGATTTGAAAAATTCTTTCACTGTTGGGAAGCTACACTCTTTGTGGTGAACATAGGCTATATTTTATTCCCGTATTCCCACGGGAACGGGAACTACGCGGGTGAAACCGCGTGACGTCCGCTAGTATTTTATATATTAATAAGTGCAACAAATACACGCTTGAAATACTCACTAAATATCGAGCTGTGTATTTTCATTAAACATAGATAATTAAATCAAAACAAAATAACCATTTAAGGTTCACTCCAACAAACGTGATTTTTGTCGTTTTTTGGTACGGAAACCTCCGTGTGCGACTCGCACTTGGCCGGTATTTTATTGAAAGTAAGATTTGAACTGATATTCAGTCGCTGCTTCAACCGTGTAAGTATGTTCAAGAAAATAATGTCCGTTCCTCTTACTTTGAGTAATTTAATAAATACATACATACATATATATAGTCACGCATTTATCCCCGAAGGGGTAGGCAGAGGCATGGAATACGCCCACATTTCACCTTATCACTATAAGGTGAAATGTGGGCGTATTCCTTGTGTATTTCCTTGTGGCTCACCACCTATTACGTGGGACACAACACTTTGTGTCCCACGTAATAGGTGGTGAGCCTATTGGGTTGTTGAATTGGACAGGCGCAGGTTGACACGACCCGCAGTTGAAAGTTTTCAAGCCGCCCATCGACTCGACTTGACTTAACGATTATCAATTTACTGACAACCGGGTTTCATTTCAAGTTTTCCTTCTCTATGCAATGGCTCTTTTTGCGGAATTGTTCCCTTAGTCGCCTCTTACGACACCCTCGGGATGTATTGGGGTGGCGACATTTTGTACTCTTACCCGTCGGAACACTCCGTCGCCACACGGGGCTTTAATTTAATAATTAGGTATTTATAGGGATCCGCACACAAAAGGTTAACAACGGGACCCATTAATGAGAATATCTGTCTGTCTGTCTGTCACCAACTTGTATCATAAACCGAGATAACTAAGTAATAAAATTTTAACAGATGTTTTATTTCTGTTGCCGCTAACGACAAAATACAAAAAAAACTTAAGGGGCCTTCCATACAACAAACGTGATTTTTTCATGCAAATCGGGTAGATGTATACAAAACAACATTATATTATGATCTATGAATCAAAAAAAAATTGTTTCAGGTTTCCTGACCTTAAATATAATTATTTTTATACTACTAAGGTGGCAGACAAGTAGTCAACATCACGATTGAAAGCCCTGCTCATTCAATTGTGATAGAACAGTATCGTAATCGGCTACACAATATGATTGAGCTACAATCAAGTTTCTATTTTGACAGTTTAAATAGAAGACTTACTTAGAAGCCTCCAGAGCCTTCCGAAAATCGTCAAAGACACTTTTGAATACTTCCATACTGATATTGACATGTTATGTAAAGATATTGAAATGAAACCCAGTTGACAGTAAAATGACAATCTTTAGGCCACATCGAAGGCCTTATGGGCGGCTTGAAAACTTTCCCAGTCCCGGGGACCTGCGCCCTCCATTTCAACACGGCAATAGGCTCACCACCTATTACGTGGGACATAAAACTATAAGGTGAAATGTGAGCGTAGTCTATGCCTCTGCCTACCTCTTTTGGAATAAAGGCGTGATTATATGTATGCGGAGATTTAAAAAAAACTCTAATGTCTAGACACAACTTGTGAACGAACACTTAGTATCTGATGACGATCTGACACCGCAGTTGATCGTTAAACCTTGACTACATCAGGCCTTGATTCGTATTAATTTACTAGTTTATTTCGTTAAAAGCTGATGCCGTTCGACCTCCCAAATCGCCTGTGCCAAAAGTAAATGTATCACCTAGTAGGTACAAAGTGAGGCTACTTTTTTCCTGGTTGGAAACCTCGTAGATGCCGAAATCCTACCAGCTGAAATCACATACAAGTGCTTACCGCCGAGAGTCCAGAGTAAACCCTCGGAAGGACGTCTCTGGATTCGTAACAGATTTTGGCTACCACCGTGGTTGTGCTTTTTTGCACCCTTACAATATGATGCTATTATCAACTGTAGGTAGTACTGACTCAATACTTTTCTCAGAAATTCACGCATCTACAAACACGTTAACAATAAAAAATATCCAAAACACTTACCTTAAATATATAAAATCACTGTACTATATGATGTAAAATTGAATTCTAATAATTATTATGGTTAATATTCAAATATAAACCAATATTACTGTAAAATCTTGCAGCTGCGCGTAATGGCGAGCCTTGTCTAAAAGTTTAAAAGTATAATGATTATTAAGTTAAATATTTCTGTTACTACCTTCAAATTTATGAATTTTTTTTCTTGAAATATAAATAATAATGGCTTGACTGCTAAGACTTTAAGCCATCGACTAGTGAAAGTCTCAGTAAAGTCTAGCCCTGAGTGAATGTTAGTATCCCCAAGTAAATTAATTGAGTTTTGAAAATTTGGATTACATATTTCCACTTTTTTATACTAAAGCTCGTTCTCAAACGTATAATGCTAAATCATACCACAGATTAATAAATAGATACTACGTAAATCATACTCTAAATCGCCATTCAACCCAAGTATTTTTTTAAACTTCAACGATAGTCATTATTTAGATGCTAGAAGTGTACTTAACCCCAGAGATATTTACGAATTTAATAACGAAAGGAATGTCATCATCATTCGAACGCTAATTCCGGTTGCAACCGAAGCCTCACGGCCCGTCGTCCACTGTTCTACATCTTAATTACTTTTATTAATTTGTATACTGTAGTTTGTATATGTAAGTATTATGTTGACTTAGAAGAATATTCTAGTATACAAAAAAATCTATCAAATTGCTTTAAATTAAGGTGGCGCCACATTAGCATCAGAGTAAAAAAAACACTCTACTACCTACACGTTTTCTCATAAAATTCGTAAAGGTTATTTTGTAGTAGGCAAGTATATGCATATAATTATATATGTAGTTGATATTTTTCATATTTAACTAAATTTGATAGTAGGTATTTAAGTCAGTTTGAAAACTTTTTAACGATATAGGTATGATTCACTGGAGCTTCTACTAATAGCGTCCGGAGCGTTCGAGCACGGTTAGATCCGATAGGGGTTTTCTTCCGCGAACGCTTAGGTTGTGGAATGATCTCCCTGCCTCGGTTTTCCCAAACGCCGACAGAATGGGGTTCTTCAAAAGGGGTCTTTGAAGGTTTTACAGGGTCGGCAGCGCGAGTGTGGCGCCTCTGGAATTGCAAGCGTCCATAGGCTACGGTGACCACCGGTCCTTCTGGTGGGCCGTATGCTTATCTGCCACCTTAGGGGTATAAAAAAAGCCGTACAACCATAACTGTACTCCTTCTCATCGTAATCATCGTGCGGTAACGGGAATGAGTACAAAATGTCGCCATACCAGTTCATCCCGAGGGTGTCGTAAGATGCGACTAAGGGAACACTTTCGCAAAACAATCCATTGCGTAGTACTCGAAATGAAACCCTGTGTCTGTAAAATAGCAATCGTTAAACCAAGTTAAAGGCCATAATATATGGGTGGCTTGAAAAATTTGAACCAGCGCCTGTCCATTTCAACACGGCAATAGGCATAGGCTCACCATCTATTACTCAGGACATAAAACTATGAGGTAAAATTTGGGCATATACTATGCCTCTGCCTACCACAGCGGGGATAAAGGCGTGACTATATGTATGTATATAAAATATGGCTGAGAAGTCTAACTATTTTTAACAAAAAATGTCGTGATAACTAAACCTAACATCTATACAAATAAATAAAATTGGAGTGTCTGTTTGTAATATTAAAATAACCGCTTTCTACTACATGGATATGAATGTATATACGGTACACATACCAAATTATATATTATAAAAAATTTTGTCTGTCTGTTTGTTCCGGCTTATCTCTGGAACGGCTGGACCGATTTGGACGGGATTTTCACTGGCAGATAGCTTGTGTAATAAGGAGTAACTTAGGCTACTTTTGTTAAAATAAAAATGCCAAACACAAAAAAATTAAATAAACAAAATTTTTTTTTATTCCACGCGGACGAAGTCGCGGACACAGCTAGTTGGTAATAAAGAAACAATGATGACGTGTTTTGAAAGTACTTTTTTTAACGTGAGAAAAATCCTGCATGGATGCTATGTCGGACTCCTACCGACTAAAACCACACATATCCTACCTAATAGCCTACAGTTGGGAGCCCCGGGTAAGGCCTTGGAAGGATACCCCAGGACTACCAACAGACCTACGCCTACCACTGCGGCCTCACCTAGGGGGTTTGGGTTCTATCCCGCGGGGGGTGGTTTGGATGTCATCCCGCTTTCGTGAACCCCGCATGTCACGCTGATAAAGTTTTTTTAAAACAACTTTTTCTGAACACACACACATGGCCAGTGGAATTTCTTAGAAGTAGGTAGTTAAAATAATAAACTTAATGTAAAATTATAGCTACGTTGATAACAGCGTTTGCCCGCATAATAATATGTGACCGATATTTTTTCCACATTTAAATTAATGATTAAGTTAGCATACCTACCTACTAATTGCTTAAACTAGTTTACTTAATTGAAAAATAATTTTATTAAATTAGTAATCAATTATTCAATAGTTACTTTAATATGTACTTGATGTCTTTTATCATTAAATGATAATATCATTATTTGTTATTAAAGTTAATGACTTCAGTCACGATGGTTAAATTTTAATTATTATGCAAGAAATAATACATTATTTTATTCTTGTTGAAGGCAGAATTGAGTCATAGAGGCCTGACGGAGGAAGCAGTCTCACAGGGTGAGGTGGTGGTGGCGGTGTCTCTCGACATCGCCAACGCATTCAACACCTTGCCCTGGAGCTGCGTCAGGGAGGCGCTTATCTATCACGGAGTGCCTCCCTACCTCCGTCGAATTGCCGGGGCTTATCTCTCTGAGAGAGCCATAACTTACCCGAGCTGGCTAGGGCCGGGTCGGCGAGATGTGTCGTGCAGTGTTCCACAGGGATCGGTTTTAGGGCCGCTCCTGTGGAACATCGGTTACGACTGGGTGCTGCGTGGTCCGTTGCTCAGAGGGGTCGGCGTAACGTGTTACGCCGTTCTAGATAAGAGGATACCGCACGATCTCCGGTGAGGCAGCATGTCTCCTAGCCGGGACCCCTCCATGGGACCTGGAAGCGAGAGCCCTTGCGTCACTGTTAAGATGGCGCAAGGAGGCGCTGGAGCGGGGCCAAAGGCCTGCGTCTCGAGAAATTGAGGCCCAGCGGACCCTGCTCCACCAGGAAACCGTGGAGACATGGAAGGTGCGACTTGAGCAACCAAAGGGGGGATTCGCCACAATCGCGGCCGTCAGACCGGTCATGGACGAGTGGCTGGAGAGAAGACACGGTGCTCTCTCCTACCGGTTGACACAGATGCTTGCCGGGCACGGTAGCTTTGGTAGGTATCTGTGGCGAAAACACCGGGAAACCACGGCCGAGTGTCAGCACTGCGAGGACCGCAGCGATGACACGGCGCTCCACACGCTGGTGGAGTGCACGGCATGGGCACAACAGCGCCAGGTCCTCGTAGTGGATCTGGGCGTGGACACTCTCTCGCTTGGGGCCATGGTGCGAGCCATGCTCTCCAGCGGGAGTAAGTGGGACTGCGCCGCCTCTTTCTGCGAGCAGGTCATGCTCGCGAAGGAGGCGGCGGGCCGGGTGCGGGAGAGAACTCTCCCACCCGAGTTCCGCAGTCGGCGCCTTGGACGCCGCCGACGTGTCTTCGCCGAGGACTATCGGCCTCCATGACCGGGGGTCTGAGGACGGTGAGAGGGCCGCTCACCGTCCTTACAGAAGCAGGCCCATGACGGCAGCGTGACGTGAGCAACTCACGCACGCCCCCCCTTAGAAGCGGGGTCACACCCGAAACCCCCCATAGACGCGGGATTGCACCCGAACCACCCCCTGGGCGAGGCCGCAATGGCGGCCGTAGGTCTGTTGGGAGTCACGGGACATCTTTCCTGAGGGCTTACCCGGGGCTCTCAACCATAGGCTGTTGGGCGTTACGTGAGGTTTTTTAGTCGGTAAGAGTCCGGCATAGTATCCTACGAGGATTTTCCCTCACGTTAAAAAAAAAAAAAAAAAAAGGCAGAATTGAGTCAAGTGAATTTTTTTATACGAAATTCTTTCCATCATACGGGCCGCCGCCGCCCGTATGATAGATAGTCATGGCGACATAGCGGTTATAGGCCACTCTCCCAGTCCGTATGACTTCTGATACTGGTTCTCAAGTTACCGGCCACAGAATACTCCTCGTTGAAATATGGCAGAATGTAGCCAAAGACGGTTCTTCGCTTTACTAAAGGATCGAGGTGTTTCGTCTACTCAGGGCAGTAAATCATTTAGATACTCATCTCTGCATAGCGTCATAGGTGTCAGAAGACTATCGGCCTCCATGACCGCCTGAGGACGGTGAGAGGGCTGCTCACCGTCCTTACAGAAGCAGGGCCATGACGGCAACGTGACGTGAGGGATTCACGCACACCCCCTTTAGAAGCAGGGTCACACCCGAAACCCCCAAAGACGCGGGATAGCACCCGAACCACCCCCTAGGCGAGGCCGCAGTGGCGGCCATGGGTCTGTTGGGAGTCCTGGGACATCCTTCCGAGGGCTTACCCGGGGCTCCCAACCATAGGCTGTTGGACGTTACGTGAGGTTTTTTAGTTAGTAGGAGTCCGGCAGAGCATCCATGAGGATTTACACTCACGTTAAAAGAAAAAGAAGCGTCAAAAGTGTGCTTTAACTAGAATTCAAGGGTTGTTAAATCGGCGTTTTTACTTTATCTAATAAGAGCTAGTGAGGGCGAAACCTATGTCTCGCACGCTCCTTTATGCTTGTGCCTGATAAAAAAAAATATACCTCTCTTTCGCGAACGTGACTTAAGCGAAGTTGCGAGGGTCAGGGAGATTTTGTGCGTGTAATGTTTATCTACCAGCTTTTTGGCCAATAGAAGCATCAGGGCTGTTGTCGACGGCAGCTGTTCTGACTGCATGGCCATAAACGCTGGAGTACCGCAAGGCTCAGTGTTGTCCCCTACCCTGTTTTTGCTGCATATCAATGACATGTTGTCTATTGACGGCATTCATTGTTATGCAGACGACAGTACAGGGGACACTTGTTACACAGGCCGCCCCGGTATCTCTCGGGACGCAGTGGAAGAAAGTCGTGAACAGCTTGTGTCTGAAATCGAGGCTACTCTTACTAGAGTGTCCGATTGGGGTAGACAAAACCTTGTCCAGTTCAATCCCTCCAAGACACAGGCGTGTTTCTTCACCGCTAAGAAAGCCCTGCCTCGGTTTTCCCAAACGCCTACTGTATGGGGTTCTTCAAAAGGGGTCTAAGAAGGTTTTTACAGGGTCGGCAGCGCGAGTGTGGCGCCTCTGGTGTTGCAAACGTTCATAGGCTGCGGTGACCACCAGTCCTTCTGGTGGGCTGTATGCTTGTCTGCCACCTTAGTGGTATAAAAAAAAAATCTACAAAAATAAACAACAGCCGTGAGACGGTCTCACCCAACTGCCCCTCTGTGAAAGTAAAAGTTCACTCCGATTGACGTTGTCATTTTTTTTTTATTTTAAACTTTGAATCCACGTGACCTAGTGACGTAATATAACGCAACATAGTCACAGACTACAGACAAAGTCTCGCCATAAGCCCCTCTGCAATCTATTTTATAGAGAGGGGCTAAAATTTATTTTCGTAGGATAGGTATTGTAAGGATAGTTGAAGTTCTATGACGAGTGCAAACCGCATGATAGATAGTTTTACACCTTTGGAAGAATGTAAATTACATAAATTGGGTACGACAGGCCTATTTGGTCTACTGGGAGTTAATGAAGTTCTTAAGTGGCTTTTCCAACCAGAACAAATTTAGTAAATATTTATACACATTTGCTCTGTTTTCTGTGGTGAGCCACATTGCCGTGTTGATATGGACAGGCGCAGGTTGTGACTGCCCGCTGTTGAAATTTTTCCAGCCGCCCATAAAAGCCTTCAACTTGGCTTAAAAGCTACCATTTTATTAGCAGCTGGGACCAACGGCTTAACGTGCCTTCCGAAGCACGGAAACACTCAGAAATAAATGTTACAAAGTGGTCATGTGATGTTCACCCATCCATGACCGGCCACAGTAAAAGTTGCTTACAACAGTGATCGTTTACAGAACATCGATTCCGCGAGACCACGAGCGCTTCTACTTAGATATATTATAATGGAATTAGAAATATTTCATGTTAAATTAATTTCCAATTATGGCTATTCCATAATTTGAAAAATAAATATTAATAGATATACTTAAATAGGTATCTACTTAAAAAGTCACTACACGTTCAACGATGTCATTAAATCTTAATTATATCATTTTAAATTTCATTTTCATTATACATAAATAACTTAACTGACAATGACAAAATTGTAATCATTATGCAATGAATATGTTCCATTATATTACTCATATAACATTTTGTAAGTGTTTTTCTTACGATCTTAAATAATATTTAGGTTATTGTAAATTTTCCAACAGAAAAATCAAACAACAGTTGTTCAAATTGAAAACACAAAGTTTATTTATTTTACAGTATAACATAAAAATAATAAAATCAGTCATATCTTTTGATAATTCTTAAATCTGGGCATATAATAAAATGATAGAAAAGTTAAAACTGTGCATTAGAAATATTTGAAAAAAACATACTCGCTGGATGTTCAACATAAGATACCGAAGCCGGAAATATAGTTAGAAAAAATTTTGTCTGTTTGTCTGTTTGCTTCGTTTCCGGAACGATCTCGAAAAGTACTCAATAGATTCTTATACACAAATATTAACTAACGGTACGGTTTTCAAATAGGCTATATATTATCACGCTACATATCCTAGGGGCTAAGCAGAGAGCAATGAAATTGGCATTATAACATATTTTTTGGCAACAGGCAACAGCTAATAATACTCGTACAGTAATATACTCGTTAAACTATCTGGATCTTCAGCGCGCACTCCACAAATACCGAGTGTGTCTTAAAAATTTTCTACGATCAGTCACTTGAAGGATCTAGTGTCATTATAGGAAGTCTTCGAATCAGCAGCAGGTCGCGAATGAAGTGCCCAGGACAGGTATTTGATAGTCCATGAGACTTTAGAGCATGAAGTCAGTCACCCACGCCAGAAGGCTACTTTTTTTTAACGTAAAGGAAAATCCTATGCCCGACTCCTACCGACTAAAAAACCTCACGTAACGACCAACAGCCTACGGTTGGGAGCCCCGGGTAAGCCCTCGGATGGATGTCCCAGGAACCCATAAGACTACTTAACTACTACTACTACCCTATATTTGAAGAAAGCTAATTTGCTGGGATCGTGTGCTTTATAACACTATTAGATGATGCTCGCGGCTTGATTCGCGTGAAATCTGGTACCCGTTACCGCTTCCCGAGGGAACATATTCCTGGGATAAAAAGTGGCTTATGTTTTATTTCAGACTTATATATACGCCTGTACCGAATTTCAGCCAGATCCGTTCAGCTGTTCGAGCGTGAAAGAGTAACAAACATCCACACATCCACTCTCACAAACTTTCGCATTTATAATATTTCTAGCTGATGCCCGCAGCTTCGCCTGCGTAAAATTTGTTCCTGTTCCCGCTTCCCGTGGGATCTTATTCCCGGTATAAAGCCTAAGTGTTATTCCAGACTATAATGTATATCTGTACCAAATTTCAGCCACATCCGTTCAGCGGTTTGAGCGTGAAAGAGTAACAAACATCCATACTCACAAATTTTCGCATTCATAAAATGTTATAATATAATTATGTTACATTTATATTTGTAGACGTTCACACACAACATCATCTAGCCCAAATTAAGCTAATATAGGTAAGCCTGTGTTATGGAATCTAGACGACTGATATACCTACATACTTAAATATGTCTAAATACATACATATTATACATAGAAAACACCAAAACTCCGTAGCAAACATTTGTGGATCACACAAATATTGGGACTGGTCCAGGAATCGAACCCAGGACCTTCAGCGCCGCAGGCGGTATCGCTACCGACTACGCCACAGAGGCAGTTAATCTGTTGTTTATTCACAATCGAACCCAGGACCTTCAGCGCCGCAGGCGGTATCGCTACCGACAACGCCACAGAGGCAATTAATCTGTTGTTTATTCACAATCGAACCCAGGACCTTCAGCGCCGCAGGCGGTATCACTACCGACAACGCCACAGAGGCAATTAATCTGTTGTTTATTCACAATCGAACCCAGGACCTTCAGCGCCGCAGGCGGTATCACTACCGACAACGCCACAGAGGCAATTAATCTGTTGTTTATTCACAATCGAACCCAGGACCATCAGCGCCGTAGGCGGTATCGCTACCGACAACGCCACAGAGGCAATTAATCTGTTGTGTATTCACAATCGAACCCAGGACCTTCAGCGCCGCAGGCGGTATCACTACCGACAACGCCACAGAGGCAATTAATCTGTTGTTTATTCACAATCGAACCCAAGACCATCAGCGCCGTAGGCGGTATCGCTACCAACTACGCCACAGAGGCAGTTAATCTGTTGTTTATTCACAATCGAACCCAGGACCTTCAGCGCCGCAGGCGGTATCACTACCGACAACGCCACAGAGGCAATTAATCTGTTGTTTATTCACAATCGAACCCAGGACCTTCAGCGCCGCAGGCGGTATCACTACCGACAACGCCACAGAGGCAATTAATCTGTTGTTTATCCACAATCGAACCCAGGACATTCAGCGCCGCTGGCGGTATCACTACCGACAACGCCACAGAGGCAATTAATCTGTTGTTTATCCACAATCGAACCCAGGACCTTCAGCGCCGCAGGCGGTATCACTACCGACTACGCCACAGAGGCAGTTAATCTGTTGTTAATTCATGTAAAACATAAATTACTTACAATCACTTACAAAGTTACCAAGTAAAACTTAAGAACGTCAAGATTGTTGCTGTATTTACATTTTAGGTACTGCAAGATTTACAATGCGGTATTTCAAATCTGTAAAGCCTGTGTGGAAGGACCTGGCAATAAGACTCATGGCCACTCATTTCAAATAGTCTGCAATTACATCACTACAAAATCGAAAGACGACCCGGTAAAGGACCGATGACCTGGTAAAAGTCGCAGGCTGGTACTGAATGCGAAAGGCACAAAACCGTGTACTGTGGCGTGAACTGGGAGAGACCTACGTCCAGCAGTGGACTGCTATAGGCTGAGTTATAAATAAATAAATAGGTATTGTTGGACATTCTCACACAACATCATCTAGCCCAAACTAAGCTATAAGCTTGTGCTATGGGATCTAGACGACTGCTATACATACTTAAATATGTCTAAATACATACATATTATACATAGAAAACACCCAAACTCCGAATCAAACATTTCTGAATCACACAAATATTTGAAGCGACCCAGGAATGGATCCTAGAACCTCCAGCGCCGCAGGCGGTATCACTGCCGACTACGCCACAGAGGCAGTCGTTAATTGATTAATTTCTCTACGAAATAGGGTTGTCTCTGAGGTGGACTAGTGGGGGGTAGTTCAGGTGTTCCGTCGTCCTCTTCATCATGTTGGCTGACTGTAGCCATCCTGAAAGTAAAGTGACACTTTAAAAAAGGAGTATTAACTGTCTTGTAAGCAATAGTAATAGATTAGATGAGGCCGCAGTGGTAGCTGTAGGTCTGTTGGGAGTCCTGGGCTATCCTTCCGAGGGCTTACCCGGGGCTCCCAACCGTACGCTGTTAGGCAGGATACGTGAGGTTTTTAGTCGGTAGAAGTCCGACATAGCATCCATGAGGATTTTCCCTCACGTTAAAAACTGTCTGTCTGTCTGTTACGCTTTCACGCCTTAACGGGTGGAGCGATTGAGATAAATTTGCTGGACCGGTTGGTATATCATTTTGTTACGAATTTTCCTTCCCTTTACTTATGTGGATCAAAATTACACTTCAAACACATAAACAATGATTGTTTATGTGTTCGAATTGTAATTATTATATTTCTTAATATTGTGGAACAGCACAAGTGAAGTTTTTCAATATGTGTAGCAAGTTCCATCAAGTGCCATCAATCAAAAGTGTCTATAATATTTAACGCTAAAATTACAAAAATAGACTTTTTTCCCACTATAAATTCCCGTAGTACAAAAATTTTATAACAGTAATTATTGTAATGTATTAGAATCGAATGAAATCCGGCAAAAGCGAACGCTGTAATCCTTCGAATTGCCTTAGGATTTGTCAAGGTCGCATATTGCAGCCTTAAGTTGTTTTTATGATAATAAAATATTTATAAGAAAGGCGATATGTAGTAAAATCTTCATTTGTACTAGACCACTTTTTAGGGCTTCGTAGCCAAATGGCAAAAACGGAACCCTTATAGATTCGTCATGTCTGTCTGTCTGTCCGTTTTTCTGTCCGTCCGTGTGTCACAGCCACTTTACTCCGAAACTATAAGGCCTATGCTATTGAAACTTAGTAACTAGATGTATTCTGTGAACTGCATTAAGATTCTTATATAAAACTAGAAATAAAGCAGTAAATTTTGGGGGTCCCCGTACTCAAAACCGAAACTCAAATTTTTTTTTTTCATCAAATCCATACGTGTGGGGTATCTATAGATAGGTTTTTAAAAATGCTATTGAGGTTCCTAAAATCATTTTTTTCTAAAGTGAATAGTTTGCGTAAGAGACACTTCCAAAGTGGAAAAATGCGTGTCCCCCCCCCCCCCCCCCCTCTAACTTCTAAACTAAGAAAATGATAAATCAAAAAATATATATGATGTATATTGCCATAAAAACTACCTACGAAAATTAGTTCGAACGAGATAGAGCTGGTAGTTTTTTTATAATACGTCATAAACCGCAATTTTCGGTTAGAAAAATCACTACCACTGCGAACGTGTTAAAACATCAATCAAAGTTACAACGAACTATAAGAACTTTTATATTATGTTACTTGCTGCTACGAAACCCTTCATGGGCGAGTCCAACTCGCACTTGGCCGGTTTTTTTCGTATTGGTTTTTTATAATTATTTATTTCGTTAAAAAAGCACAAAAACCGATCACGTCTCTCTCTTTTTCGCATGCTTC
This sequence comes from Miltochrista miniata, assembly GCA_933228765.1. Taxonomy (NCBI): domain Eukaryota; kingdom Metazoa; phylum Arthropoda; class Insecta; order Lepidoptera; family Erebidae; genus Miltochrista; species Miltochrista miniata. The sequence goes on from OW121770.1 coordinate 1,944,213, forward strand.
TGCAAAATGTATATCTTCTATCTTCTTTTAACAATTTGGCGTCTGGTAGGGTCTTAGTAAAAAATTGATTTTATCTTTGGGCGCAAATCGTTAGAAAGCTTTCCGTCTGGCGGGCAGCGTCAATTTGGCGAGCACCATAAAGAAACAAAAAGAATTTGAAAAGGCTTTTGATAATATTCGTACAAAATTTTTACCGTAATCCATTGAGTAGTTTTTGCATTTATTCCGTATAATAAACAGACAAAAAAGTTAAAACTATTAAATAAACTACATATTTTTGTGACTTTCTTAGAACAAAGGGCACAACATTCTTTTCAAAAAACAATAATGCGAGGACATTATTGTTTTGTTCCTTTTTATTATACTTATTCTTCGTCCATTCTTCGTGTGCTGTATTCATATATATTGTATTTATAACTTTGTTTATTTATAGCTTTGTTTATTTTTAGAACATCCTTTAATTTTTAGAACATCATTATAGCTGTATTTATAGCTTTGTTTATTTTTAGAACATCCAAAAAATACTGCCGTTAGACGATAACTGGCGTCTTAGTCTAGTCACGTAGTACATACATACATATAGTCACGCCTTCATACCCGAAGGGGTAGGCAGAGGCATATTATATGTCCACATTTCACCTCTGTATAATTTGACCCACGTAATAGGTGGTGAGCCGTATTGCCGTGTTTAAATGGACAGGCGCAGGTTGTGACTGCCTGCTATTGAAATAAAGCCTTCAACTTAGCTTAACGACTGCCATTTTACTGGCAACCGGGACCAACGGCTTAACGTGCCTTCCGAAGCACGAAAACGCTCAAATAAATGTCACAAAGTGATCACATGGATGGTCACCCATCCAAGGACTGGCCACAGTGAAAGTTGCTTACTGCAGTGATCGTTTACAGAACACTGAGTCCGCGGGGCCACGAGACGTAGTAACTATTTATAAATCAGTGTATAACTATTGGTACGAATTTTCCTACATAACTTTTCAACTCCTATCATCGGATGTCCGAAAATATTTCTCATAAATTTAAAGTCATAACGATCATTCTTCATAATGTATTTTACAAATACATATTAAAATATATAGGTAATTATTAAAATTCTTAATATCACTTATTATAAACTTGTACATATGTGTGAAATGTATGTATGTACGCGCATAACTTTAGAACGGCTGGAACTATATCGTAATATTTTTTGGTTTTAGTTGTAGCCAGCGCAAGGTTTGTATCCAAAATATTAAGCAAAACAAAAAATATTGACATGGCGAAACAAAGTTCGCAAGGTCTGCTAGTTTTTAGGGTTCCGTAGCCAAATGGCAAAAAAACAGAACCCTTATAGATTCGTCATGTCTGTCTGTCTGTCTGTCCATATGTCACAGCCACTTTTCTCCGAAACTATAAGGCCTATGCTAATGAAACTTAGTAAGTAGATGTATTCTGTAAACTGCATTAAGATTTTTACATAAAACTAGAAAAAAAGCAGTAAATTTTGGAGGTCCCCATACTTAGAACCGAAACTCATTTTTTTTTATCAAACCCATACGTGTATCTATAGATAGGTCTTCAAAAATCCCATTGAAGTTTCTAATTTTTTTTTTTAAACTGAATAGTTTGCCCAAGAGAACTTGAACGTGTTAAAACATCAATCAAAGTAACAACGAACAACAAGAACTTTAATATTAGGTACGTTACTTGCTGCTACGGAACCCTTCATGAGCGAGTCCGGCTCGCACTTGGCCGGTTTTGTTGTTTTAGTGTCGAGAAATTGGAACAATTTTCACTACGACATGACTAGTTAGATTCGGATTAGAAAGATGCTACATAAATTGGTAAGGAATAATATGACGAGTGTAAACTCACACGAAATAAATATAGATATCTACCTACTCACTCAGTATTTTGTACTAATGTAATGTTACATATATACATACATATAGTCACGCCTTTTTCCCCGAAGGGGTAGGCAGAGACATAGTATACGCCCACATTTACACCTTATAGTTTTATGTCCCACATAATAGGTGGTGAGCCTATTGCCGTGTACAAATGGACAGGCGCAAGTCGCCGCAACCCACAGTTGAAATTTTTCAAGCCGCCCGTAAGGCCTTCAATTGGGCTTAACGATTGACATTTTACTGACAACCGGGTTTCTTTTCGAGTTTTCCTTCTTTACGCAATGGATCTTTTTGCAAAGTGTTCCCTTAGTCGCCTTTTTCAACACCCTCGGGATGTATTGGGGTGGCGACATTTTGTACTCTTACCCTTCGAAACAGGGGGCCGCGTCGCCACACGGGGCTAATAATGTAAAAATGTTAATAAATTTAATACCAAACTAATGTTATTTGTGTCACTGCACTGCTGGCATGTTGGTCTAAGAGAAGTCGCTTGCATAGGTTTAATAACAAATAGAAGTTCTTATGAGTTTGTTGCAAAAACCAGGCAAAGCCATGGGCTGGTTATTAATATATCGACTTTACCAGTATCTTTATAAAAGTTTATAAAAGTTTAGTCTCTAAATAACAATACTTACTTAGATCTTGAGCCTTATATACCATGTAGCCAGTTCTACGCAATGGTATTGACTCATTATATACATAAATATATGTATAGTGCTACAGAATATATTATATAATCTGTGGTACTACTTTTTTTTACGTAAGGAAAAATCCTAAATGGATGATATGGCGGACTCCTACCGACTAAAAAACCTCACGTAACACCCAACAGCCTATGTTTCGGGCCCCCGGTAAGCCCTCGGAAGGATGTCCCAGGAATGTGGTACTACTATAGAATATATTATATAATCTGTGGGTTCTTTACGCCCACATTTTACCGTTTTAGTTTTTAATTCTAGTAATATAGGTAGTAAACCATATTGCCGTGTTGAAATGAACAGGCACTGATAGTGACGAAAAGCTGTAAAAATTTTAAAGCCTATCAGAGTTCCTAGTGTAAGTTTTTGCGAGCGCTTGACGTATTCACCGCAAAGCACGTATTTGTAAATTTGAATGGAACGGACACAAGTTCTCGCGTTTACAGCTAGGTGGCGGTAAAATGATTCTACACGAATCGGCGTTAACGCGCTCACCTTGAATGTTGACAGGCGCACGCCAAAACTCGCACTCCGCACTCTGTCTGGCCACTTCGCTTAACGACTGCCATTCTGCCATTTTTTTCGTGTTCTCATTTCATTCGACTGCTTCGGTAGTGTAGTTGACTGCCGCGCTGAGTTCCCGGGTTCCCGGGTCGGTCCAAATATTTGTGTGATGCACAAATTATTGTTTCGGAGTCTGGGGGTTTTCTATGAATAACATTTATTTGTAAGTGTGTATTTAGAAATATATAGGTACGTATTTCTACCAATCTTCTAGATCCCTTTTTAACCGACTTCCAAAAAAGGACCCCTTTTACCCCTCGGGGTTTAGGGGACATGCGTTACTTCTCATGGAGCTAACGTTACACCCTGAGGGTACAGTAGTGGCTTCTTCAATCAGATCCCTAAGATTCAATATCCTAGGGATTAACGAAAAAGCCCACATTAGGAGGAAGGGCATAACGGTACTCCGTTCGTTGAGCAGCCCGCCTGGGGCAGTACCTCCGCCCTGCAGAAGACCGCGGTAATAGTAACCTGACTCCGGTTTGGTTATGTTCTCCGTCGGTTAGCAGGGATCCAGAGCTCATAGGGGCGACTTTGTGCCGGTGACGGTGAGACCAGAGGCTTATCTGTCTCCATTGGCAGATAGAGGCGCGGGGTATTGGTACGGCGGTCAGGGAGACCCGGTGAAACGGTTGACCGCTGACCGCCCGCAGGCTGTACGGGACCCGAACCTGGGGATCACTTAATCTCCGCCCCAGGAGGCTGAACCAGCAGCCTGTGTAAAGTCCCTGGTGCTGTGGTCGTGCCGGAGGAGGATACCGGAGTGGACGCGGCCACTGCATTGGGGGGGGGACCGGGGGCCCTTCCGTACGCCGTGCCAATCTTCCGCATTACCTTTGTCTGCCTCTGGTGAGTTGGAGCCTCGCTTCGTCTCCTGCGCCAGCGGCACACAGGCGCCCCCTCAACCTTCTTAATTCCCCTTTACTTAAAAAAAACATGGCTAAAAAAAAGAAAAATAGTAAGGTTTCCACAGCGGCATCGGCGTCCACACTTGAAGTGGACTTTTGCAACATCAGAGGCATGCGCACGAACATCAACGCAGTCCACCACCATCTTGAAACTGCGAAGCCGACCCTTTTTTTCTTGACGGAGACGCAGATCTCATGCCCGGGCGATACATCTTACTTAATGTACCCTGGCTACAAGCTGGAGTACAACTTCAGGAAGAAAGCCGGGGTGTGTATGTACGTCCGGGATGATGTCTGCTGTCGCCGTCTTACAAGCCTCGAAGACAGGGCCCTGTCTACGCTATGGGCGCGCGTGGATCACGGGGGCCTACGCGTGCGTGTACAGGTCTCACAGCGGTAACACGGACACAGTTCGCCTTTATGACCACCTGCAGCAATCGACTGACAGGGTGATTGAGCAGTGTCCCTCCGCGGAGATAGTGATTTTGGGAGATTTCAACGGTCACCATGTTGACTGGTTGGGCTCCCGGACCACCGACTTTGCGGGAAAAGCTGCTCACGAATTTGCCTTGACCTATGGGTTCTCTCAGCTGGTTAAATCCCATACAAGGATACCAGACAGGGAGAACGAGCATAGTGCATTGCTGGACCTCCTGCTGATAACGCGTCCGGACGGATACAGTGTTTCAGTGGATGCTCCGCTAGGATCGTCGGACCACTGTGTCGTTCGGACGCATGTGCCTCTCGCAAGGCCTGAACCACCTCGGCCCAAGGAGTGGCGACATGTGTGGCACTACAAGTCAGCAGACTGGGATGGACTGCGAGAGTTCTATGCGTCGTACCCGTGGTGGCGGCTTTGTTTTGCCTCAGAGGATCTGGATTCTTGTGCTGTAGCAGTCGCTGAGGGGATCTTGGAGGGTATGGAATGCTACATTCCCAACCGCTGGATCCCTGTAGGTGCAAAAAAGCGACCGTGGTTCAATCGGCTCTGCAGAGAAGCTCTAATGCAGAAAGAATCTGCCTACAGGGCTTGGACCACGGCTCGTGCAAATTCAGATCCAAACATCTCTGAGGTGAAACGCAAATTAAATGCCGCCTCGAGGTCCAGTAAAAGAGCAATTGTCAGGGCCAAGTTCGATTTCGTCGGCAGAATTGGCGAACGGCTAGCAGGCTACCCTTCAGGAAGTCGTGAATTTTGGTCGCTTGCCAAAGCTGCCGAGGGAAACTTCTGTCGGTCAGGTTTACCACCCTTGCTTAAACCCGACGGTAGTTTGGCCCAGAGTGCCAAGGAGAAAGCCGACCTTTTGGGTAATCTCTTTGCCTCTAACTCGACCATGAGCGACGGGGGTGCTTTACCGCCGGTCATTCCGAGTTGTGGCACTTCCATGCCGGAAGTTAAATTTACACAGCTGAATGTCCGACGGGAGCTTCAATCCCTGGACGTTCATAAGTCGAGTGGGCCAGACGGTATTCCCGCGGTGGTACTTAAGCAGTGTGGTCCAGAGTTGTGTCCGGTACTTACACGTCTTTTCACACTTTCATATTCCATGCGACAAGTCCCGGCGTCGTGGAAGATTGCGTATGTACATCCTGTACCCAAGAAGGGTGACAGGACCGACCCGGCCAATTACAGGCCTATAGCCGTCACCTCCCTCTTATCCAAGGTGATGGAGCGTGTTATTAATACACAGCTCCTGGGGTACCTTGAGGAACACGACCTGCTCAGTGACCGGCAGTACGGTTTCCGTCACGGTCGCTCGACGGGCGATCTTCTGGTGTACCTAACACACCGATGGGCGGCGGCTATCGAGAGTAAGGGTGAGGCTCTAGCAGTGAGCCTCGACATCTCTAAAGCCTTTGACCGGGTCTGGCACCGTGGTCTTCTTACGAAATTGCCCTCATATGGACTACCCGAGAGAGAGAGTCTGAAATCGAGGCTACTCTTACTAGAGTGTTCGATTGGGGTGGACAAAATCTTGTCCAGTTCAACCCCTCCAAGACACAAGCTTGTTTTTTCACCGCTAAGCAAACCCCGATTACTGTAGCGCCGCAATTTCAGGGCACATTTCTTTCCATCTCCAAAAGTATAGGGATCCTTGGCGTTGACATCTCCAGTGACGTTCAGTTCCGTAGTCATTTGGAGGACAAGGCTAAGCTGGCGTCCAAGAAGCTGGGTGTGCTCAACAGGGCGCGGCGGTACTTCACTGCGGCGCAAACACTGCTTCTCTATAAGTCGCAAGTGCGGCCGCATATGGAGTACTGCTGTCACCTCTGGGCGGGAGCACCTGAATATCAGCTTCGTCCATTTGACTCGGTGCAAAGACGAGCTGTTAGAGTTGTCAACGATCCTGTACTTACAGCTGGTGTGGAACCTCTTCGCGACAGGAGAAACTTTGCCTCCTTATGCGTGTTCTACCGCCTGTATAATGGTATGTGCTCTGAGGAATTGTTTGATATGATGCCCACGGCTACGTTCTATCATCGCACCGCTCGCCACAGACAGGGAGTTCATCCTCACACTCTGCGTCCGGTGCGGTCCAGCACGGTTAGATCCGATAGGTGTTTTCTTCCGCGCACGCTCAGGTTGTGGAATGACCTCCCTGCCTCGGTTTTCCCAAACGCCTACAGTATGGGGTTCTTCAAAAGGGGTCTTAGAAGGTTTTTGCAGGGTCGGCAGCGCGAGTGTGGCACCTCTGGTGTTGCAAACGTTCATAGGCTGCGGTGACCACCGGTCCTTCTGGTGGGCCGTATGCTTGTCTGCCACCTTAGTGGTATAAAAAAAAAAAAAAAAAAAAAAGGAGGAGGTTCTCAATTCGTCTGTATTTTTTTTTTTTTTTTTTTTTATGTTTGTTACCGGCAAATCGCTAGAAGGAGTTAACCGATTTTGAAAATTCTTTTTTTGTTTGAAAGCTGGTGCTTCCCATGTGGTCCCATATACAGGAAGTCAGAATCGGATGCTAGGATCCTGGAGAAATCGAAGAAATCCCTCGAATCGAGGGAATTCCTTAACGATTTACAGCAGTTATCTTGTGTTTGGGCTTGATTAATTTGTATTTGGGAGAACATTACCCCTAGACAGATATAATTTCAGTCTACCCGTCACTGAAAATCATGAAAAAAAAAATTTTTAACAAAAAAAAACCGACTTCAAACAAAAACTGAAAATTGAAAAATAAAATTAACTTAGCACAAAGTAATAGGTAGTATATTTAGTTTTATATCAGATATTATTGACTGTAATACTGAAGTCGGTGCCAATATTTCTATGAGAGATTAATAATATCTACCTAAACCTATAGTTTTACTTGGCGCCGATTTCAGTATTACATTCAATAATATCTGATATAAAACTAAATATACTACCTATTACTTTGTGCTAAGTTAATTTTATTTTTATATTTTCAGTTTTTGTTTGAAGTCGGTTTTTTTTTGTTAAAAATTTTACTAGCTTAATTTGGGCTAGATGATGTTGTGTGAGATTGTTCAACAATATTTATTTTTATTTATTTGGAAACCTTTTTAGTATTTGTTGTAATAGCAGCAACAGAAATTTCAGTCCTCTAGCCATCAGCGTTTACTAGATGGAGCCTCGTGTCTGACATACAGACGGAGAGCGAAATTAGGGGTCCCTATTCGACCTTTTACTGCAATCGCCGTCGCCCAACCCACCTCTGTCATCCAGTTTGAGTATACCACTACGCTTCGTAGCAGCTATTTGTTAGTGCTACGCTTCGTAGCTACGCACTACAGCAGCTACAAAATTTCGTAGCGGTCTTGAGAATAAGTTTTACTTTATCTTATTGCCAAATGTGTGGGTGGACATAAAACTATAAGGTGAAATGTAGACGTATACTATGCCTCTGCCTACATACATATAAAGTCGTGACTATATGTATGTATGTATGTTATTGCCAAATACGTTACTGTCACGTTAGTTTTTTCTGCATATTTCACAGTAGGTACTTGAAAATATTGACTGTATCTATACATTTTACTTCTTACTAATATTATAAATGTGAAAGTTTGTGAGTGTGGATGTTTGTTACTCTTTCACGCTCTAACGGCTGAACGGATCTAGCTGAAATTCGGCGCAGGGATAGATATAGGTCTAGAATAACACATAGGCTATTTTTATCCCGGGAAAAAGTTCCCACGGGAAGCGGAAATGAAACAAAACTTGAAGCGGGCTGAGCTGCGGGCTTCAGCTAGTACATAAAATATTATAGTCAAACTCTCAAGCCGATAGAGGCAGATGTATTTGAGAATATTTTACAGTTATTTTGTCCCACGTATACCTACTCGGTAGTGAGCGTATTGCCGTGACTGTGGTTATTAATCTTACTTCTTACTTAATATTATAAATGCGAAAGTTTGTGAGTCTGAATGTTTGTTACTCTTTCACGCTCAAACCGCTGAACGGATCGGGCTGAAATTTGGTACAGAGATACATTATAGTCTGGAATAACACATAGGCTACTTTTTAACCCGGGAATAAGTTCCCACGGAAAGAAATTTTACGCGGGCGAAGCTGCGGGCATCAGCTAGTAATAAATATTTTTTTGTTTCCATCTGTCAACCTCAAGCGTTTCTAAGAATAGCTGCTTGTGACAAACAGTTCAGAAATTATATTCAAAAATTGCTCCATTATAGCTTATTTTTTACTTTAAATCTTTAATAATTGCTATATACTCTGAGAATTATTTGAATTACTTATTATAATTAGATTAATAGTATTTATCTCGTGAATATCTAGCTGTAAGATCTGGATGATTGGTCTATGGTTGTGAACGCCTGCATTAATTTAACGAGACGCTATAATTAAAACAAACAGTTGCTATTCCAAATTATTAGGCGCTTCTTCGTTAAAATTTTTATAAAAACTTTAAATAGACAGTTTTTTTAAATATTTGTTATCCACTCATTACCAAACTGACTCAGTGCTTTGTAAACGATCACTGCAGTAAGCAACTATCGCTCTGCTTTGTACGGCCTCGGATGGGTAACCACTTTGTGACATTTCATTTGCGAGCATGGTCAAAAAGTACGTTTGCTCCTGGTTGTCAATAATCCTGACCTTACCTGACAATCGTAAGTCTAGTTGAAGCCATTATGAACAGCTTGAAAATTTTCTTCAGCATGTAGACATTCCATTTCACCACGACAATTTATACATACATACATACGATAACGCCTTTTATCCGCGAATCTTAGATGTTTGTTACAATTTAGTACTTTTTGTTTCAGGTAAATAAGTTTCCACATCCTCACTCTTTCATCATCAGTTCGGAACAAGACAGGTAAACAAGTCTTAGATATGTATTTCATTTTTGATATTACAAAAAACATTGTATGGGATCCTACTAATGTCGGAAATGTGAAAGTTTGTAAAGATGTTTGGACGCTTGTTACTCAATCACGATGTAACGGTTGAACGCATCGGGCTGAAATTTAGGATAGGCAGAGATTATAGCTTAATACATAGGTTACGGTTTTCCACCACTGGAATATGTGACTACGGGAATCTGTATCTGATTCCATGTGCGCAAAGCTGCAAACGCCAGCTAGTCTTCTATGCTAAAAGAAAGGGGAAAGATTTGATTGTTAGTTTGTTTGCATCGACTATGCTCCGAAGCTCCTAAACCGATTAGAAAAATTCTTTCACTGTTGAGAAGCTACTTGCTCACTACTGTAAATAGACTTGTACTTGCTGTGCCCAATAAACGCAGATAACTGCAGTTCTACTACTACCACATCGTTCATATTTATCTCCCTGGTAAATATACCTATAATTGCACTTGATAGGGTGGCTGATCCACCCATCACGTGACAACATTATCCCCGGATGACATAGGCTACAATTTAATCCTGTATTCCCACGGGAACGGAAGCTACGTATGTGAACCGCGTGATGTCCGCTAGTAATAAATAAAATTCATTATTTCGTGTTAAAATTATTTTATTTGTAAACTGACATTGTTGTACACACATTATTACAAATCATAGTAAAAACATACAGTTCAAAATAATGATAATATTGACGGTTTCATCTCTTAATGATGATTAAGATGACATCATGATGAAGGACATTTCGCGAACAGGACATTTTGAGAAAAGGACATTTCAAGAAAAGAACATTTTGGGAAAAGGACATTATGAGAAAGGACATTTCGAGAAAAGGACATTATGATAAAGGACATTACGAAAAAAGGACATAATGAGATGCGACGTGATTGACGTACGTAGTGGAAGGTAATTATGCTTAATGATTTGTGTTATAATTTATTTATTTACTTATATAATTTGAAAAAAAAAACAGTAATAATATATCATATACAGTGAGAAGGTAGTTCAGCAGACTTTCTTGGAACTGCATGAAACTATTCCAGTGTCATGCAATTCCATGTATAACATAATGAAAAAAAATACATTTATTGTTAAAAATTACAGAGAAACATAATTATTACACATCTATATTTACATTATTACTGTCTAAACTAAACCTAAATAAGGCCCCCGTGGTATTGTGCCCAAAAGACTAGCAGCATTCCCCCTTTGATAACATAATGATAACGACAATGTCAAACAAAAGAATCAAATCAAAAAAAAAATCCTCCCTGTAATTTATTATTTGCTATTGAGGTAGCAAGATACATTGAGCACCTTGATGCCTCAATAGCAATAGCAAGTAGCAATTGCTACTTCAATAGCAAATAATACAGGGAGGATTCTTAATACAAAACTTTTTATACATCATTTTCATCATAAAACAAAAATGAAAAATAAATGAAAACGTCATTTACTAGTACTGAAAGCAAACGTACGTCAACTAACACTGAAGCCGAGACGGAGAGGAAAGCTAAATTTCATCGCTACCAAATATGTCATCCACTAGCTCTGAAAGCAATACGTCGACCCAACCTAGATTGTAATTAGGTAGAAATTCAAGCATTTGTAGAACTTCAATATATTTACGATTATTTTATGTCACCGACATCCCACATATAACGCAGAATAATATTGTAAATAATAATATGGCTAGTCAAAAACCTTAACTTGGATAAAAAAGAACTTTTTTTTTGTAATGCGGATTGCAACATATCCTCTCTCATATAAGTAGACTACCGAAACGGGCAAACAAAATAGTAAGCTAAAACCAAAAGTTTGGAGTTTTCAACCAAAAGTATACAAGAATGGCTTTTTAAAAATTGTCACATTGCACATTGCTCCGTCAAAGAGTTTAAAAAAATACACGGGAACTTATTTTCTTAGAAGATGCTAATAAATTTGCCGAGCAAGTATTCCAAACATACAACGCGAACAGCGATGGCACTATTTCTGAAAATTCTTGTGTGTGCTGAGCGTCATCTCTTGAGGTGAGCTGGAACAGAAGCTAAAGTCGGCATTCTCAATATATGATCTCGATGGCAGCGGATGCAGCTCACGACAAAAGGTGTTGAAAGTTGCCACCACTTTAAAACATTGTTAGCTCTGTGAAGAAGATACTCTACTAATAAAAATACTACCTACTCAAAAACAAATATTGTTGATGCATGTTGCAACATACCCAAAACGTCAACAGTTCTCCAAGTTGACCAAACTAAAAGCGACTAGATTCTGTAAAAAATGTACGTCCAATTTCAACATTATGTAGACTTCCGAAACGGGTAAACAAAATAGCAAACTAAAGCCAGTCTAAAAAAAAAAAAAAAAAACCAACGTACATTAAACATACAGTAGAAAAACAACGTATTACGTGGGACAAATTATAAAAAAAAGGTGAAATGTGGGTATATAATATGCCTCTGCCTACCACTTCGGGGATAAAGGCGTGATGATGAACAGTATTTTCAAACGCTGAGATACAAAAATGGTACAAAAGGTTTCTAAAAGATTGTCCAAACAGATATTTGTGAAACTAAAGCCAAAAGTTTTAGAAATTTTGAAGCAAAACTCTGAACTTCTAAACACAGTGGTACAAAAATGGTACGAAGGGTTACTAGAAGATTGTCCCAGTGGACATATGTCAAACTAAAGCCAAAAGTTTTAGAAAACTCGAAGAGGAACATTGAGTTTTCAAACGCAAATATACAAGAATGGAATAAAGGGTTTTTAAAAGATTGCCTAAGTCAAAATTTGTCAAATTCAGCAAAATACTGAAATTTTAAAATAAAAGATACAAGAATGTTACAAAGGGTTCTTAAAAGATTGCCCTAGTAGATATTTGTCCGTCAAAGGGTTAAAAAAATATAATGAAGATGCTAAAAAGTTTGCCGAGGAGGTTTGCGTGCTAAGCGTCACTTCCTGAGGTAAACTGGAGCAGAAGCTCAAGTCAGCATTCTCTATGTACGATCTTGATGGCAGCGGATTTACCTCACGACAAACGGATGTTGGAAGTTGTCATCACTTGAAATAATTGTTATCTGTGTGAAGAAGATACTCTACTGATATAAATCAGTATTCAAAATCAAATATTAATGGTGAAGGTTGCAACATACCCGAAACGTCAACAGTTAACCAAGTTGACCAAACCAAAAGGGGACCAGTTTCTGGACAAAATGTATGTCCGACTTCGTAATTATGCAGACTTCGAAACAGGTATACAAAATAGAAAGAAAGAAAGAAAGAAAGAAAGAAATTTTTTATTCAAGCACATTTCACATATAAAATAAATTTGCAAAGATTTAAATAATATAAAGTAGGTACACTTTATGTGGCATGCCCTCGAAAAGGCAGCCATCTCAGCTTTATTTAGTAATAGTAGTAGTAATTTATATAAATAGTAAACTTAAATCAATAGCGTTATAATATTTGAAGCAAAACATTGAGTTTTTTAAACGCAAAGATACAAGAATGTTACAAACGGTTTTTAAAAGATTGCCCCAGCAAACATTTGTCAAACTAAACCCAAAAGTTTGGAAAATTTGGAACAGAACATTGAGTTTTCAAACGCAACGATACAAGAATGGTGCAAAATGTTTTTAAAAGAGTACCCTAGCGGACATTTGTAAAACTATTGCGGTGCAACAAAACGCATCGTAGCGGGAAGCGGCGCCGGTGGTGCGGTACAGCAGTGTGCGGGGACGACTTCCTATTAGCGGTCCGACGTTTGAAAACTACCATAACTATATTGGACACTACCAACATACTCGCTTTGCGACATCACCGCGGTCGATGCTCTTACATTAACTTCATTCTGGCGAATAAACCAGCATTTACAGTCCACTGGATCTCAACCACAAACTAAAGCCAAAAGTTTTTTAAATTTAAATACAGACAGCAAGTTTTCATACAAGAACGGTACAAAAGGTTTCCAAAAGATTACCCAGTGAACATTTGTCAAACTAAAGCCAAAAGTTTTGGAAAATTTGAAGCAGTACGTTGAATTTTTAAATGCAATGATACAAGAACAGTGCAAAGGGTTTTTAAAAGATTGTCCCAGTAAACATTTGACAAACTAAATAGGTATTTAAACTTTCATGGTCACTGACATTAGTATTAAAGTTTGCGGGATATTTACCATGTATTGTTGTGAGTTTCCGATATTTCGGCGCTGTTACAAGCACCATGATCACGGAGGAACTATAAATAACCAAAAACAGTTCCAAACAAAACCACGAGTAGATACTGTGAGCATTGTGTGTCGTGAACGTAATCGAGTTAGTGAAATCGAAAGTGAGACCAGTGGTAGTGGTGTTACGCGTAATAAACGACTGCGAAGGAGGGTAGATCGATATATGTGCTGAGACTTTCGCTTTCAACCGCCAGTACTTCAGTTCCTCCGTGATCATGGTGCTTGTAACAGCGCCGAAATATCGGAAACTCACAACAATACATGGTAAATATCCCGCAAACTTTAATACTAATGACAAACTAAAGCCAAAAGTCATTACTACTCGATTGTTGGCTCTTGGTGGAACTTGTTATAACACGTTATGCTCTTCTTTTATGCACTTCTTGCTTAACCACTTGTACTTTCTTTCGCTATTTAAATGACTACTAAATAAAAACTGACCGGTTTCTCTTTACAGCATTCTCAAAGGTCTAATCGTGTCAAATCCAAAAGTTAAAAAAAAATGTAACAGACCACAGAGATTTTAAATGGTAAGATACATGAATTGTAAAAATGGTTTCTTAAAGATTTTATTAGCGAATATCTGTTCGTCAAAGAGTTCAAAAAACATACAAAAACTTTTTTTCTTATGAAGATGCTAGAAAGTTTGCCGAGGACGTATACCAAAAATTAGACGCGACCGGTGATTGTACAATACATTTACGAAAATTCCTGAGCGTGCTGAGCGTTTCTTCTCAAGGTAAACTGGAGCAGAAGCTCAAGTCAGCATTTTCAGGCAGCGGATATACCTCATGACAAAAGATGTTGGAAGTTGTCATCACTTAAAATCATTGTTATCTCTGTGAAGTAGATACTCTACTGATATAAATCAGTACTGAAAAACAAATATTATTGATGCAGGTTGCAACATACCCGAAACGTCAACAGTTCACTAAGTTGGCCAAACCGAAAGGCGACCAGTTTCTGGACAAAATGTACATCCGACTTCGTAATTACGCAGACTTCGGAGACAGGTAAACAGAACAGTAAACTAAAGCCAAAAGTCTTAGAATATTTTAAGCAAAATATTAAGTTTTCAAAACGCCAATATTACAAAGGGTTTTTAAAAGATTGCCTCAGCGAACATTTGTCAAACTAAAGCCAGAAGTTTCAGAAAATCTAAATCAGAACATTAAGTTTTTACACGCACGATTTAAGAGCGGTAGAAAATGTTTTTAATAGATTGCCCCAGCGGGCATTTGTAAACCTATAACCAAAAGTTTTGGAAAATCTGAAGCAGAACATTGAGTTTTCAAACGCAACGATACAATAACGGTACAAAAGGTTTTTAAAAGATTGCCCTAGCGAACATTTGTCAAACTAATGCCAAAAGTTTGGAAAATTTGAATCAGAATATTGAGTTTTTAGACGCACGATACAAGAGCGGTAGAAAATGTTTTTAATAGATTACCCCAGAGGGCATTTGTAAAACTATAACCAAAGGTTTTGGAAAAGTCTGAAGCAGAACATTGAGTTTTCAAACGCAACGATACAATAACGGTACAAAAGGTTTTAAAAAGATTGCCCTAGCGAACATTTGTCAAACTAATGCCAAAAATTTGGAAAATCTGAATCAGAACATTGAATTTTTAGACGCACGATATAAGAGCGGTAGAAAATGTTTTTATAAGATTGCTGCAGCGAACATTTGTCAAACTAATGCCAAAAGTTTGGAAAATCTGAATCAGAACATTGAGTTTTTAGACGCACGATCTCCGAGCGGTAGAAAGATTGCCCCAGCGGGCATTTGTAAACTATATCCTAAAGTTTTGGAAAACCTGAAGCAGAACATTGAGTTTTCAAACGCAACGATACAATAACGGTACAAAAGGTTTTTAAAAGAGTACCCTAGCGGACATTTGTAAAACTGTTGCGGTGCAACAAAACGCATCGTAGCAAGCAGCAGCGCCGGTGGTGCAGTACAGCGGTGCGCGGAGACGACCTCCTATTGGCGGTCCGACGTTTGAAAACTACCATTACTATATTGGACACTACCAACATACTCGCTTTGCGACATCACCGCGGTCGATGCTCTTACATTAACTTCATTCTGGCGAATAAACCAGCATTTACAGTCCACTGCGTATTATTATATCCACTGGATCTCAACCACAAACTAAAGCCAATTTTTTAAATTTAAATACAGACAGCAAGTTTTCATACAAGAACGGTACAAAAGGTTTCTAAAAGATTATCCAGTTGACATTTGTCAAAGTAAAGCCAAATGTTTTGGAAAATTTGAAGCAGAACATTGAATTTTTAAATGCAATGATACAAGAATAGTGCAAAGGGTTTTTAAAACATTGTCACAGTAGACATTTGACAAAGTAAAGCCAAAAGTCATTAATACTCGATTGTTGGCTCTTGGTGGAACTTGTTATAACACGTTATGCTCTTTTATGCACTTCTTACTTACTTTCTATTTACAGCATTCTCAAAGGTCTAATTGTGTTAAATCCAAAAGTTTAAAAAAAATTGTTACAGACCCCAGAGATTTTAAATGGAAAGATACAAGAATTGTAAAAAGGGTTTTTTAAAGATTTTATTAGCGAATATCTGTTCGTCAAAGAGTTCAAAAAACATACAAAAACTTTTTTTCTTATGAAGATGCTACAAAGTTTGCCGAGGACGTATACCAAAAATTAGACGCGACCGGTGATTGTACAATACTTTTACGAAAATTCCTGTGCGTGCTGAGCGTTAATTCTCAAGGCAAACTGGAGCAGAATCTCAAGTCAGCATTCTCAGGCAGCGGATATACCTCACGACATAAGATGTTGGAATTTGTCATCACTTAAAATCTTTGTTATCTCTGTGAAGTAGATACTCTACTGATATAAATCAGTACTGAAAAACAAATATTATTGATGCAGATTGCAACATACCCAAAACGTCAACAGTTCACCAAGTTGGCCAAACCAAAAGGCGACCAGTTTCTGGACAAAATGTACGTCCGACTTCGTAATTACGCAGACTTCGGAAACAGGTAAACAGAACAGTAAACTAAAGCCAAAAGTCTTAGAATATTTGAAGCAAATCATTAAGTTTTCAAACACCAATATTACAAAGGGTTTTTAAAAGATTGCCTCAGCGAACATTTGTCAAACTAAAGCCAGAAGTTTGGAAAATCTGAATCAGAATATTGAGTTTTTAGACGCACGATACAAGAGCGGTAGAAAATGTTTTTAATAGATTGCCCCAGAGGGCATTTGTAAAACTATAACCAAAAGTTTTGGAAAATCTGAAGCAGAACATTGAGTTTTCAAACGCAACGATACAATAACGGTACAAAAGGTTTTTAAAAGATTGCCCTAGCGAACATTTGTCAAACTAATGCCAGAAGCTTGGAAAATCTGAATCAGAACATTGAATTTTTAGACGCACGATATAAGAGCGGTAGAAAATGTTTTTATAAGATTGCTGCGGCGAACATTTGTCAAACTTATGCCAAAAGTTTGGAAAATCTGAATCAGAACATTGAATTTTTAGACGCACGATATAAGAGCGGTAGAAAAATTGCCCCAGCGGGCATTTGTAAACGATATCTTAAAGTTTTGGAAAATCTGAAGCAGAACATTGAGTTTTTAAACGCAACGATACAATAACGGTACAAAAGGTTTCTAAAAGATTGCCCTAGCGAACATTTGTCAAACTAATGCCAAAACTTTGGAAAATCTGAATCGGAACATTGAATTTTTAGACGCACGACATAAGAGCGGTAGAAAATGTTTTTATAAGATTACTGCAGCGAACATTTGTCAAACTAATGCCAAAAGTTTGGAAAATCTGAATCAGAACTTTGTGTTTTTAGACGCACTATATAAGAGCGGTAGAAAAATTGCCCCGGCGGGCATTTGTAAACTATATCCTAAAGTTTTGGAAAATCTGAAGCAGAACATTGAGTTTTCAAACGCAACGATACAAGAACGTTACAATTTTTTTTTAAAAGAGTACCCTAGCGTACATTTGTAAAACTGTTGCGGTGCAACAAAATGCATCGTAGCGAGCAGCGGCACTGGTGGTGCGGTACAGCGGTGCGCGGGGACGACCTCCGATTGACGGTCCGACGTTTGAAAACTACCATTACTATATTGGACACTACCAACATACTCGCTTTGCGACATCACCGCGGTCAATGCTCTTACATTAACTTAATTCTGGCGAATAAATCAGCATTTACAGTCCACTGCGTATTATTATATCCACTGGATCTCAACCACAAACTAAAGCCAAAAGTTTTTTAAATTTAAATACAGACAGCAAGTTTTCATACAAGAACGGTACAAAAGGTTTCTAAAAGATTACCCAGTTGACATTTGTCAAACTAAAGCCAAAAGTTTTGGAAAATTTGAAGCAGAACATTGAAATTTCAATTGCAACGATACAAAGGGTTTTTAAAAGATTGTCCCAGTGGACATTTGTCAAACTAAAACAAGTCATTAATACTTGATTGTTGGCTGTTGGTGGAACTTGTTATAACACATTATGTTCTTCTTTTGTGCACCTCTTGCTTAACCACTTGTACTTTTTTTCCACTAATTTAATGATTATTAAATAAAACCTGACCGGTTTCACTTTACAGCATTCTCATAGGTCTAATTGTGTTTAAGCCAAAAGTTTAAAAAAAAATGTAACAAACCACTGAGATTTTAAATGGAAAGATACAAGAATGGTAAAAAGGGTTTTTTAAAGATTTTATCAGCGAATATATATCTGTTCGTCAAAGAGTTCAAAAAATATATACAAAAACTTATTTTCTTATGAAGATGCTAGAAAGCTTGCCGTGGACGTATACCAAAAATTCGACGCGACCGGTGATCGTACAATATATTTACGAAAATTCCTGTGCGTGTTGAGAGTCACTTCTCGAGGTAAACTGGAGCAGAAGCTCAAGTCAGCATTCTCAATGTACGAACTTGATGGCAGCGTATATACCTCACGACAAAAGATGGTGGAAGTTGTCATCACTTGAAATAATTAAATGAAGATAACTCTCTGTGAAGAAGATACTCTACTGATATAAATCAGTACTCAAAAACAAATATTAATGATGCAGGTTGCAACATACCGGAAAAGTCAACAGTTCACCAAGTTGACCAAACCAAAAGGCGACCAGTTTCTGGACAAAATAATTAGAGTAAAAATTTTAATGCATAAATAAATTATTGTTTTTGTTATTATTGTTGTAACTTTAAATATTAACCAAACACCAACATAAACATGACGAATCAAATATGGACACAAAACAAACCATCAGCGCAATACCTTCAACCGTGCCGGGATATTTGCAGCACTGACGGCTGTGCCTACTAACCAATGCTCCAGGGTGCACCAGCTAAGCCTGATCTCCATTCCCTTGGTCGAAAAGCCCGAGGAGATTGAAAACCCGACCGCCAACGTGGAGGTTTCCCGACCTAGCACCCCACTAAACTACTACAATGGCTAAACTACGTTTTCATTCATTGAACAACATGCAGAACAAACACAAGTATTAATAGAAGAACACAGGCGTACAACCCTATCACACAGTAAATAAAAAGCAAATAACACTTACCAGCCTCTGCACAAGTTAAAATACTCAACATTACATACCTTTGACCAAAAACACAATGTGAGCAAGTAGTTTAATAGTTTACTTACCAAAATATGTGCCATTTCGTCCGTAATCTTACTGAACTTATCACCCACATTTGTGTTTGCGATGTTTTGCTTTATTTGACACAATAATCTATACCTACAATGAAACCGTAAAGTGAAGGCTAGATGCTTCAGGCTTCAGTTAAGCAAACGCTAGCTTGAATTTAAATCGATAAGCGACATCTCTTGATCACTTCATGTACTAAAATATTAAAAATATTTTTTATATCATGATTAATTATGTATTCATTAACACAAGCATGTTACAAAAAATAATATTCGTCGAAAAATAATAATATGGTCGGCGCGCGAGTTGAAAAACGAAACTACACTACATATTGAGCAGACGAGTGGTCGGCGCGCGAGTCGAAGTATGAATGAACGACTGTCTCGATAGGCTTGAAACTCACGGCGGAAATGAGGCGCTTAACGAACCGCCTTGCCAAGTTGGCGCCGCTCGCTACCTGCCAATGCAAAAGCCAGGCTGTGGTGACGTCACACACAAATCACGTATTGTTCTTGTCGGGACAATAGTCACGTCATATCTGTAAACCGGTTTGCTCATAATACCTTGCAATAACACAACTAACCTTCTAGAATAGTAAAGTCGAATAAACATGATAAATACACACAAATATAAAAAGATCAAGTTAAACGAATAAAAATAAAATAGGTACTTACTAGCATATTAAAATAAACACGCCTAAAAGTCGTCTAATACATACTTTTTTTACAACAAATGTCATTATGCATAGGTATTAGAATATTATTTTCTTACAATTTTTGTACAAGACTCTACAAAACTTATTCAAGAAAAGACATTTATAACATATCCTTAATAGCAAATGTCACACAACGACTACGTCCTGTAGTAACAAAACCAAATTATATTTTTAATTATAAAAGCATCCCGATTAAAACAAAAGCAAGTAACATACGACAACACAACTTTACATGATTACATCTCAACAAAACTTGAACACATATATTGATGTCAATCCAACTCAGCCTACAGTAATAAAACATAAGACGACATAGAACAATGCAAACAGAACTAAAATGATGCCTGATATGAAAAAAACTCAAACAAAACTTTGAATATGATTGATTTGTAATGAAACATGCAAGGATGCAAATTCACTCTAATAGATCTAAGACGAAAACTGACGTTATTACCTAGTTTATTAACCTAACACAATTAAAAACAAAAAAAGACACTTATTAACCCATTAATGGTCAAAATAAAACTAGTAGGTTTTTTACATGTATTTTTATATTTCACTATGAAAGAGGATACAAAGAATAGAAAAAAAAGAGAAAAATAAATAAAAATAATGTTTTTGAAACTTTTAAAGAGGTGTGCCCAAATTGGCACAGCGGCCACTTAGGAGTGATAATTCTCAAAACACTGTTTTTCAATGCACAAAGTTTTCTTGCATTTCTTGCAGCCCAATCGACTTCTGTTATTATAAACAACACAGCGTACTGGTTTCGGAAGCTTTCAGGTACGTGATCGGCGCCATCAAGTTGTAGTCCCTCTATGTTAGAAGTGGGATGACGGGCAGCTGCAGACTGTCTTTTGGGCGATTGTTTTAGGTAGAACCTGGCTATGCTTCGTCGAAACAGTAGTTGATCCCTAAGGCTCGGTACTTGAATCAGTAGATTTACCACAATAAATATCGAAGCTGTTACAATATCCTGAGGAGCTTGCTGCAACCCAATTTTTATACCCGAAGCGTGCATGCCTCCAACAAATTGTTTTGCCGAATGATGCCCGTAATACTTCACCATGGATTCATCTATGGAAATACTTTCCCCCGGTCACGGTGGCCGATAGTCCTCGGCGAAGATACGTCGGCGGCGTCCAGGCCGCCGACTGCGGAACTCGGGTGGGAGAGCTCTCTCCCGCACCCGGCCCGCCGCCTCCTTCACGAGCATGACCTGCTTGCAGAAAGAGGCGGCGCAGACCCACTTACTCCCGCTGGAGAGCATGGCTCGCACCATGGTCTCGAGCGAGAGAGTGTCCACGCCCAGACCCACTACGAGGACTTGGCGCTGTTGCGCCCACGCCGTGCCGCCAGACAGGATTGGTTGATATTGAAGCCGTTAAGTTTGTCGAATGGTCACCAGCAGCTTGAGGTAGAGTGGATCTAATTCGAGCTCTCTTGGAGGCTAATGGTTCGTCATCACTGCTATCAGAAAGAGCACCTTCTTCGCGAATAAATACCTCTATATTTCCCGGAACATCATTTGGCAAGTTAGTTGGTAGATTTTCATCATCAAACCCCTCTTCTTCATCAATAACAACACTGGGTTCTGGGGGAAGTATGGCCAAGTCATACTCCAAACCATCAACACTATCTTCTTCTATGGAATTTATGGCTTCATCTAAGCCCAAGTAGTTGTTACTAGCACTAAATCTTCGCCTACGACTCATTTTTTAAACTGTAAAGACAAGAAAAAATTAGTACACAGGTGGCCGCTGTACCCGAATTGGCACAGTAATGTTTTGGATATCACAAAAGCATTCACTATAATTATTCGTCACTACAAAATGTTGTGGATAACTGAATATACATTGAACTACAAATAATCAATAGTAATGTGACGTATATTATATTTACCATAAAAATTATTGAAATAAATAGTACATACCTCACCGTGCGTCCTGTGAGTAAAGTTCAACAAGAAAGTACGAAAATAGCACTAATATTAGCACAATATTTGTATCGTTTATACATTGAAGGTATTTTTAACTACTTAAAACTGCAAACGTTTAAAGTTTAGCGTCAACAGTTTTCACTTCTACCCTCAATTATTAAGTGTTCCAAAATTGGCACAGCAACCACAAATGGGTTAAGACGACTTTAAAAACTTATGAATTTGTTTTGACTTTAAAATCTAAGCATTTTACACGAGACAGCACATCTTACAATAATCACAACACAAACAAAGCTCTAGTACTGTAGATTGCATGTTTGTGTCACACCTACACAAATAGAACTTATATGAATAATCATATAATGAAACCTAACTTATTAACGGAACCAAATTGATAACAACAAAGACAAACACAAAAGAGTAGAAATTTGAACAATCTAAATAAGACAACACAATTTAAATTCGTGATTACTCAACCAAAACTTTAATCTACATATTCATGTAAATCTAGCTCTACAGTAGTGAAACATGCGACGACACAAAACGACGCAAAACTAAAAACAAACTAATATGAATCCTGATATTGAAACGTTACCTACTAAACAAACACATCGGACCACAACATAGTCACAAAGTAAGACAACTTTTACAACGATGCAAAATACACTTACACTTTTTTTTAAAACAAATATCAATATGCATAGTATTAGAATATTATTTTCTTACAACTTTTATACAAGACTCTACAAAACTTATTCAAGAAAAGACATTTATAACATATCCTTAATAGCAAATGTCACACAACGACTACGTCCTGTATAAATAGTAACAAAACCGAACTATATTTTTTAATTATAAAAGCATCCCGATTAAAACAAAAGCAATTATCATACGAAAACACAACTTTACATGATTACATCTCAACAAAACTTGAACACAGATATTGATGTCCATCCAACTCTGCCTACAGTAATAAAACATACGACGACATTGAACAATGCAAATAGAACTAATATGATGCCTGATATGAAAACCTATTGTAAAAAACCCACGAATTTATTTTGATGAACTTTAAAATTTAAAAGAACTCAAACAAAACTATAAATATGATTGATTTGTAATGAAACATGCAAGGATACAAATTCACTCTAATGGAACTAAGACGGAAACTGACGTTAATTCCTAGTTTATTAACCTAACACAATTAAAAACAAGAAAGACACTTAGTAAGACGACTCTTAAAACTTATGAATTTGTTTTGACTTTAAAATCTGAGCATTTTACACGAGACAGCACAACTTACAATAATCACAACACAAACAAAGCTCTACAGTAATGAAACATGCAATAACACAAACCTACACAAATAGAACTTATATGAAACCATATAATGAAACCTAACTTATTAACGGAACCAAATTGATAACAATAAAGACAAACACAAAAGAGTAGGTATAAACAAATATATTTTAGTTAACTTACCAAACTATACTTTCTGTTTTTGTAAAATGACTTGCACACATTGTGTTCTTTATAACTTTATTTACACTTTACTTTAATACTTAGTTTTCACAAAAACAGCTTTAAATAACTGTTTTAACTGTAGATCACAATGGAAACATTTTATTACGGAACTACATGATATAAGTATTTATTGAGCAGACGAGTGGTCGGCGCCCGAGTCGAAGTACGAATGAACGACGGTCTCGATAGGCTTGACATTCACGGCGGCAATGGGGCGCTTAACGAACCGCCTCGCCGCGCTGGCGCCGCTTGCTACCTGACAATGTAAAAGCCAGGTAGGGGTGACGTCACACACAAATCATGTATTGTTCTTCTCGGGACAATAGTCACGTCCTATCTTACTGTAAACCGGTTTGCTCATAATACCTTGCAATAACACAACTAATCTTTTAAAATAGTAAAGTCGAATTAACATGATAAATACACGACAAGTAAGGAAAGTTCAAGTTAAACGAATAAAAATAAAGTAGATACCCACAAGCAAATTAAAAGAAATACGCATAACAATCGCCTATTACATAAAACATCACTTTAAACCGATTTGAAGGGAAAATGCAAAAAAATCAATGACCGCCCAGATATATTCGCAATTTATACTTAAACAGAAAAAAATATAAATTTGTTTTGATTTGGAAAATTGAACAATCTAAATAAGAGACAACACAATTTAAATGCGTGATCACTCAACCAAAACTTTAACCTACATATTCATGTAAATCTAGCTCTACAGTAGAGAACATGCGACGACACAAAACGACGCAAAACTAAAAACAAACTAATATGAATCCTGATATTAAAACGTAACTTACTAAACAAACACATCGGACCACAACATAGTCACAAAGTAAGACAACTTTTACAACGATGCAAAATACACTTACACTTTTTTTTACATCAAATGTCATTATTCATACCTAGGTATTAGAATATTATTTTCTTACAATTTTTGTACAAGACTCTACAAAACTTATTCAAGAAAGGACATTTATAACATATCCTTAATAGCAAATGTCACACAACGACTACGTCCTGTAGTAACAAAACCGAACTATATTTTTAAATTATAAAAGCATCCCGATTAAAACAAAAGCAATTAACATACGACAACACAACTTTACGTGATTACATCTCAACAAAACTTGAACACAGATATTGATGTCAATCCAACTCTGCCTACAGTAATAAAACATACGACGACATTGAACAATGCAAATAGAACTAATATGATGCCTGATATGAAAACCTATTGTAAAAAACCCACGAATTTATTTTGATGAACTTTAAAATTTAAAAGAACTCAAACAAAACTATAAATATGATTGATTTGTAATGAAACATGCAAGGATACAAATTCACTCTAATAGAACTAAGACGGAAACTGACGTTAATACCTAGTTTATTAACCTAACACAATTAAAAACAAGAAAGACACTTAGTAAGACGACTCTTAAAACTTATGAATTTGTTTTGACTTTAAAATCTGAGCATTTTACACGAGACAGCACAACTTACAATAATCACAACACAAACAAAGCTCTACAGTAATGAAACATACAATGACACAAACCTACACAAATAGAACTTATATGAAACCATATAATGAAACCTAACTTATTAACGGAACCAAATTGATAACAACAGAGACAAACACAAAAGAGTAGGTATAAACAAATATATTTTAGTTAACTTACCAAACTATACTTTCTGTTTTTGTAAAATGACTTGCACACATTGTGTTCTTTATACCTTTATTTACACTTTACTTTAATACGTAGTTTGCACAAAGATAGCTTTTCAATAACTGTTTTAACTGTAGATCACAATGGAAACATTTTATTACGAAACTACACGATATAAGTACTTATTGAGCAAACGAGTGGTCGGCGCCCGAGTCGAAGTACGAATGATCGACTGTCTCGATAGGCTCGACATTCACGTCGGCATATTCATGTTAATCTAGCTCTACAGTAGTGAAACATGCGACGACACAAAACGACGCAAAACTAAAATTAAAAACCCACGAATTTATTTTGATGAACTATAAATTTAAAAGAATTTAAACAAAACTATAAATATGATTGATTTGTAATGCAACATGCAAGGATACAAATTCACTCTATTAGAACTAAGACGGAAACTGACGTTAATACCTAGTTTATTGAGTGTATTTATCGAGCAGACGAGTGTTCGGCGCGCGAGTCCAAGTACGAATGAACGATTGTCTCGATAGACAGTCGTTCATTCGTACTTGGACTCGCCTATCGAGGCTTGACATTCACGGCGGCAATGGGGCTCTTGACGAACCGCCCCGCCGCGCTGGCGCCGCTTGCTACCTGACAATGCAAAAGGCAGGTAGTGGTGACGTCACACACAAATCATGTATTGTTCTTGTCGGGACAATAGTCACGTCCTATCTTACTGTAAACCGGCTTGCTCATAATACCTTGCAATAACACAACTAACCTTTTAGAATAGTAGAAGTAGTTTTAGAAACATGATAAATACACAACAAGTAAAGAAAGATCAAGTTAAACGAATAAAAAGAAAGTAGGTACCCACTAGCACATTAAAAGAAACACGCTTAACAATCGTCTATTACATAAAACATCACATTAAACCGATTTGAAGGAAAAATGCAAAAAAATCAATGACCACCCAGATATATTCGCTATTTATAGTTGTACAGAAAAAAAAATGAATTTGTTTTGATTTGGAAATTTGAACAATCTAAATCAGACAACACAAATTTAATTCGTGATTACTCAATCAAAACTTTAACCTGAATATTCATGTAAATCTAGCTCTACAGTAGTGAAACATGCGACGACACGAAACGACGCAAAACTAAAAACAAACTAATATGAATCCTGATATTGAAACGTAATTTACTAAACAAACACATCGGACCACAACATAGTAACAAAGTAAGACAACATTTACAGCGATGCAAAATACACTTGCACTTTTTGTTACAACAAATATCATTATGTAGTATTAGAATATTATTTCCAGTCGTTGTTTATTGCCAGTTCTGTAATCCAAGTCGTCAACCTATTCCCTATTTTTTTTAAAAAGTGATACTGTAACGTTTTGTACCAGAAGAATTATTATTTTTTGTACGAATAATGGCTAACGCAGAAGCAATGGTAAAAAATCTGGTAATACAAATTGCAGAAGAAGAAAAAATGGTCGATTATGAAATAGTAGTAGCTCCAATGGACTCTGGTGGTGCTAATTTTACAACAGTCATATTCAACGTTACTATAAATGAGAAGAATGGTGGTGTCACGCATATGTTTGCTAAAGTTGCATCACATGGAGAAAAAATTCGAGCGCAAACTACTAAAATTTACTCAACAGAAATATTTGTTTATAGAGAACTGGCAAAAATTTACGAAAAATTACAGCATGAACACGAAGTTCCAAGGGAAAATCACTTCAGCTTCCCAAAATTCTATGGTTGTAATTCTACGGAATTTGAAGAAACTATGGTTTTTGAAAATTTGCTGATGAAAGGATATCAAACTTTTGATAGACTTAAGTGTATTGACTGGCATTATGCCACGTATGCAATTAAAAAGTTAGCCAAAATGCATGCCTTGTCCTTCGCATATTCTGAATATTATGCTGAAGAGTTTAAAGCTGTGCTTAAAGATAGAAGGAATCCGTGTAATTCGGCGGAGATGGTTAATTACTACAAGAATATGATTAAACAAAGTATTGAGTATACTCAAAAACGACATAGAGAGAAAGTAGAGAAGTTTTTTGAAGATTTTGACGCTAATAAATACAGTGACTTATGCCTAAATTGTAGAAAGCCGGCGCTAGTGCATGGAGACTATAAGACTAGCAATTTAATGCATAGGAAACGTAACGATGGTACAGTAGAAATCAAGGTGGTGGACCTCCAAACCCTTCAGGGTTCCAGTCCGAGAAGTTCCGCGCGCAGTACTACGAGAAACTGCTCAATCATTACTACACAGAGCTGGACGCTGCAATGAGGAGGCTCCATCTGGACCCTGAGAAGGTGTACTCCAGGGAAGACTTTGATGGTGATATGAAAGAGAAACTGCCATTCGGGTTGTCCATTGCAGTGTTTGCGCTACCAGTCATCACAATAGCTGCAGAAAATGCGCCAAAGGTCAATGGAGACCTGGACTTGACCTCTTTCTCGGTGGACAATACCAGCGACTTGTTCTCTGAACGTCTGAATGGAGTTGTCAACGACTATGTCAAGTGGGGCATACTTAAATAATAGCAATTTTCAGTATGCTACTGACATTTTTATTATAAATAATGATAGTTTTAAGAAGATATAGTTGGGTATATTTGACCATCATGCATTCGTCAAATCCGTAAGTCTTTTCATCCCCACATGTCACATTTAATCCCTAAATGTCACTTATAACTTCGATTGTATCAATGTCCTATGTAACACATTTTTGGGAATAGGATTTATTTTAAAAATATATTTTTAAGCTCGTAAAGCTTAATAAGTAGTTCAGAAATTTTTATCAATTCAAGAAATCTACTTATTCTATGTTAAATTAAAATGGACTTTTTACCGAAAAGACAAAAGATTTATAATTTATTTAGCGTAGTTTTAATGATATACTTTACAACGGAAACATAATAAAATAGTTATTTTTAATGAAAGCGGACATTTTAAACAATATAACTAATGTTAATGATAATACTTAGCTTGATAGGACCGTAAACATATAAAGGATTCGCTCTGAGTAACCTTAGGCATTCAGTTATTTTTAAAAAATGTGATAAATCTCTATCTAACACAGTACAAATGAATAATAGTTTTAAGTATAATTATTAGAAATGAAATTATATTTTAAGACGATTGTTTAAACAGCACGAGAACTCAATCTACAATGCGTAGATTAAGATAATAATTATTTTTTATCCATGATTATTTTTTTATTATCATTATTATTTACAAAAATTGTTTTATATTTAGAATAGATGATACTATTATTGGCTGTATTTAGACTATTTGAAACTTTTATACATAAGAAATTGTTTAAAAAGTCGTGTTTATTTTGACATTAATTTACATTTTACAAGAATAAGTTACATAAGTCTTTTGTGCAGTCATTATATGTATTTCTGGTTCTACAATATTCCAATTTTTATTTCAGAATGATGTTTGAGGTGATGGAATTAAATATACTGAATATTTTCCTACAATTTTTGTACAAGACTCTACAAAACTTATTCAAGAAAAGACTAACATATCCCTAATAGCAAATAAGGATATGTTAGTCTTTTTGAATAACATATCCTTAATAGCAAATGTCACACAACGACTACGTCCTGTGGTAACAAAACCTAACTATATTTTTTTTATTATAAAAGCATCCCGATTAAAACAAAAGCAATTAACATACGACAACACAACTTTACATGATTATATCTCAACAAAACTTGAACACAGACCGCCCAGATATATTCGCAATTTATACTTTTACAGAAAAAAATATGAATTTGTTTTGATTTGGAAATTTGAACAATCTAAATGAGACAAGTAAATCTAGCTCTACAGTAGTGAAACATGCGATGACACAAAACGACGCAAAACAAAAAACAAACTAATATGAATCCTGATATTAAAACGTAATTTACTAAACAAACACATCGGACCACAAATTAGTCACAAAGTAAGACAATTTTTATAACGATGCAAAATACACTTGCACTTTTTTTACAACAAATATCATTATGCATAGTATTAGAATATTATTTTCTTACAATTTTTATACAAGACTCTACAAAACTTATTCAAGAAAAGACATTTATAACATATCCTTAATAGCAAATGTCACACTACCACTACGTCCTGTAGTAACAAACCGAACTATATTTTTTTATTATAAAAGCATCACAACTTTACATGATTACATCTCAACAAAACTTGAACACAGATATTGATGTCAATCCAACTCTGCCTACAGAAATAAAACATACGACGACATCGAACAATGCAAATAGAACTAATATGATGCCTTATATGAAAACCTATTCTTAAAAATCCACGAATTTATTTTGATGAACTTTAAAATTTAAAAGAACTCAAACAAAACTTTGAATATGATTGATTTGTAATGAAACATGCAAGGATACAAATTCACTCTAATAGAACTAAGACGGAAACTGACGTTAATACCTAGTTTATTAACCTAACACAATTAAAAACAAGAAAGACACTTAGTAAGACGACTCTTTTAACTTATGAATTTGTTTTGACTTTAAAATCTGAGCATTTTACACGATACAGCACAACTTAAAATTGTGATTATTTTAAGTTGTGCTGTATCGTGTAAACACAAACAAAGCTCTACAGTAATGAAACATGCAATGTCACAAACCTACACAAATAGAACTTATATGAAACCATATAATGAAACCTAACTTATTAACGGAACCAAATTGATAACAACAAAGACAAACACATAAGAGTAGGTATAAACAAATACATTTCAGTTAACTTACCAAACTATACTTTCTGTTTTTGTAAAATGACTTGCACACATTGTGTTCTTTATAACTTTATTAACACTTTACTTTAATACGCAGTTCGCACGAAGATAGCTTTTAAATAACTGTTTTAACTGTAGATCACAATGGAAACATTTTATTTCGAAAGTACACGATATAAGTATTTATTGAGCAGACGAATGGTCGGCGCGCGAGTCCAAGTACGAATGAACGACTGTCTCGATAGGCTTGAAATTCACGGCGGCAATGGGGCTCTTGACGAACCGCCCCGCCGCGCCGCGCTGGCGCCGCTTGCTACCTGACAATGCAAAAGGCAGGTAGTGGTGACGTCACACACAAATCATGTATTGTTCTTGTCGGGACAATAGTCACGTCCTATCTTACTGTAAACCGGCTTGCTCATAATACCTTGCAATAACACAACTAACCTTTTAGAATAGTAAAGTCGAATAAACATGATAAATACACAACAAGTAAAGAAAGATTAAGTTAAACGAATAAAAAGAAAGTAGGTACCCGCTAGCACATTAAAAGTAGTGACCGACCGAAGTTTCGGTTTCGGTTTCGGCCAGTTTCGGCCAAAAACTCGAGTTTCGGCCGCAGTTTCGGTTTCGGCCGGGCCGAAACTCACGTGTTTATGAATTTTGAGTGTCTGGCTCTGCTTGTGACGTGGTTGGGGTCAGCCCAACCAGTTAAGATGTTACTAACCGGAGATTTACAAAGGACTTCCAATCAATAGTTATAATAATACAATTTTTACGGAATCCTAAAAAGGTGATCTAAGACATTACATAACCATACGCCTTTGTTTCTGAGTCTGTCTGTCTATTTGTCAGCAGGCTCTAACTCATGCACTGTATTTCTGTTGCCGCTATAGCAACAAATAATAAAAATAGAACGATTATAATATTAAAGGGGGCCTCCCATACAACATACGTGATTTTTTTGCCGCTTTTCTTGTACGGAACCCTACGTGCGCTAGCCCGGCTTACTGTTGTCAGTTTTAGTTATATACTTCTAGAATGTAACCAAAATCAGCCAAGAGCTAGTAGCAGGGCACCGTGTAGTTTTAGACGGTAGGTGTTCGCAATAGCATCTATTCCACACGTAAAAGAAAGAAACTCATCTTTAGGTGGAGATATATCTAAATTGAACACAAAGATTTATACCGTTGATTGATGGCACTTCGTGGAACTTGCTGCATCTATTGAAAAAATAACCGACCAAGTGCGAGTCGAACGGAAGGGTTAAAGCGGGACCCTATTAACGAAATATAAGGCCTTTCGCCTCCGTCTGTCTATTAGTCACGAGGTTGTATCGCTGGAACCGTGCAAGATAGAGGCCGAAAATTTTCACTGGACAGTAGTCCTACCGACTAAAAACCACGCGTATCCTACCTAACTGACTAACTCGGAATGATGCATTACTGCGGCCGGTCTTTGGGAAGTTGTTCAGTTGTTATCCCGCTTTTTTCAGGGGGACGTGCATGAATCTCTCCCCTGAGCAGGTGTGCAGACCGGGGGTGAGCAGCACCGTCATGTCATGGAGGCTGCTAGTATGGGGCGCCGCCGTAGACTGTGGAACTCGGGTGGGAGTTCTCTCGCGCTTCCTTCCCGCCGTCTCTTTCACGAGCATGACCTGCTCACAGGGGGAGCCTATGGCCCCGCTCCAGCGCCTCCTTGCGCCATTTAAACAATGACGCAAAGGCCCTCGCTTACAAGGGCCATAGACGGGTCCCGGCTAGAAGACATGCCGCCTCTACTAAGATCGTACGGTATCTCCTTATAGCCCTGACAGCCGTCGCCTTCTGCGGACTAAGCAATATAGTCGCATTGCTGGCCATCAGGATCTCGGCAAATACGGGTGCCCCGTATAGGGCCATGCTCCGAACGATCCCAAGGTACATTCCCCTGCAGGGAGCGTTGGGTCTCCTGATATTGGGCAACAACCGCGAGAGTGCGGCTGATGCCCCCTCCTTCAGCTATGGGACCAAACTTCGGAGGTGGTACTCGAAGTTCCACCGGCTATCGAGTACGAGCCCCAGATACGTCATCGAGAGCTCGATGACGATGCTGCGCCCCCTATATGTAAGCTGGATCCCGCAGGTGGCCTTTAGGGCTGCGTCTCGGTGCGTTGCTCCTCGCGCTGTAATGAGGGTGTCGTCGCTACACGTTACGCCGACACCTCTGAGTAACGGACCACGCAGCACCCAATCGTAACCGATGTTCCACAGAAGCGGTCCTAAGACCGATCCCTATGGAACACCGAACGATACATCTCGCCGACCCAGCCCTAGCCAGCTCGGGTAAGTTATGGCCCTCTCGGAAAGATAGGCCCCGACAATTCAATGGAGGTATTCCATGTTAAATAAGCGCCTCCCAAACGCGAAGTGTAGTGAAACATGCGATGACATAAAACGACGCAAAACAAAAAACAAACTTATATGAATCCTGATATTAAAACGTAATTTACTAAACAAACACATCGGACCACAACATAGTCACAAAGTAAGACAACTTTTACAACGATGCAAAATACACTTGCAATTTTTTTACAACAAATATCATTATGTATGCATAATAATATATAATAAGATTTATGAAACTTTTGATCTTTGTGTCCCTCGTAGGCGAATCGATACAAATAGTAGGCGCAGGTACACATATCCTGTGTGGTATACACCTGACATTATCCGCGAAATCAGATTAAAACACACATTACACAAAAAGTACAAATGTAGTAAATCTCGCAATGATTATGTGGCCTTTAGCAGGGTCAGGGCGAGGGTGAAAGCGGAGACTACGCGAGCGCATGATCAGTACTACGAACGTGTTCAATCCCAGCTAGCTAACGATCCCCGAGCGTTCTGGGACTACATGCGGTCTAGGAAGGGCAACCCGAGTAAACATAGACTTATGAGAGATGGGCGCACTGTATCAGATAACGATTGCGCAAATGAGTTTGCTCGGTTTTTCCAATCAATATACAATCTGGAGCCCGCAGAGCTGAGCGTGGAGGCGGCGGGCGCGGCACGGGCTCCATCGCCCGGCGCCCGGGTGTCCCTCACTCGACTGCGTGAGCGCGACGTCCTTGCTGCGCTGGCCCGCCTTCCCTCCAAGCGCTCCATGGGCCCGGACGGTATACCTGCATTTGTTTTTAGGGATGCTCGGATGGTATTGGCTGAACCTTTGCAACATTTATACAACACCTGTATTGACACTACAACGTTTCCAGAACGCTGGAAGCTCACTCGGGTCGTACCTGTACCGAAGGGTAGTGGGGGCCCTGATCCTAGTAATTATAGGCCTGTTGCCATTCTCAGTACTCCAGCGAAAGTGTTCGAGGCTACCATTCATAGCTGTCTCTTTGGACAGGTTAGTGGGCAACTATCGGACGCACAGCATGGTTTCCGTGCGGGGCGGGGAACTACAGGAAATCTTCTACATCTTATGTCGTGTTTGGGGCCTGCGGTAGACGAGGGGCTACAGGTGGATGTAGCCTACTTCGATTTCAAAAAAGCGTTCGATTTAGTAGATAATGACACCCTTTTAACGCGTTTGGCCGCAGTGGGATGCACACCGCGAACGTTGGCGTTCTTCGCGGACTATCTACGTGACAGATGTCAATACGTGGACTGCGGAGGTTGCATTTCTGAACCATACTTTACGAGATCTGGTGTGAGTCAGGGGAGTAATTTAGGTCCTCTCCTCTTCATCCTAATGATTAACAGCCTGCCGGAAGTGGTGAATCACGCGACACCATTACTTTTTGCTGATGACCTCAAATTAGTTAGGAGAATTTCGCAGAATGAAGATTATAATCGGTTGCAAGAGGATATAGATAGGGTGGTAACGTGGAGCAAAGTAAACAAACTTTATTTTAATATAGCCAAATGCTCAGTGATATCGTTCAGTCGATTACGTAACCCTGGTCACTACCAGTATCAAATAGAGGGGGCCTCTTTGCAGCGGGTAAGTGAGGTTCGGGATTTGGGAGTTCGATTCAGCGGGGATTTAAGGTTTAGTGCACATATTCAGGATGTGTGTAAAAAAGCCTATCGCAATCTAGGTTTTCTTTTGAGGCAAGCATACCGGTTTACAAATATTGCAGCTTTGAGAGCGTTGTACGAAGCACTGGTGAAAAGCCACCTAGAATGCAATTCTAGCATCTGGTCTCCGTACGAGGCTAAGTATAAATTTATGTTGGAACGTATACAGAACAAATTCATTAGATTTTTGTACAGTAAACTATTCGGTGTTTACCCTGGATATCCATTGTTGTATCCCACACTGTTCATTTTGGGCATGGTGGGATACTACAAGTTGGAAGTGAGAAGGGAAGTGGCTCTGGCCACGTACGTATTCAAGGTGCTTCGTGGCTACACTCACAACCCCGCTATCTTGCGGGAGGTAGGGCTGTGCGCGCCCGCAGGGTACGTGTGGCGGCGGCGGCGTCCGCGCCTGCTGGCCGTGCCGTGCGCGCGCACCAACTTCTGCAGCGGGCTCCGCTCACGCGCGCGCTGCGGGCGCTCAATATGGTGGCGGATCGCATTGATTTATTTTCGTGCACGCTGAGTGAATTCACAAGGGTCACGTATTGCATAATATCATCGGATATAGAATTGGGTCCAAATGATTAAATTATAAATGAATTATTGCATTTCTACTTATTTATTTTGTTATGTTGGCTTCTGCACGTTCTACTGTTGATTTTTAAATTTTATTATTTTAAATATGAATGAAATAAGTATAATATGAAGTAGGAGCTTATTATTATTTATTATGTTCGCCGATTATTTTTGTATTAATTGAAGTTTATTTTTTATATTTATACATTGGGCATAAGTAGTTAATAATTTTGGATAAGTATAGCTTTTTAAAATCATGACTGGAATTAACGGTTTCTTATAATACATTATTTGGACATTGCATATTGTTTAATATTATTTAAATTTCTAAGTTATTTATTACATATATTGACATTATATTTGAATGATTACTTTATGCTGTTAATGGACTTTATTATTTTAAATTGATGACATTTTTATGTAATTGAACAATTTTATTGAGTTGAATTTAAATTTTAATATTTGACATTTTTATTAAGTACTTGAATTTTGCGTTTGATTATTAAAATTCACGAATAGCTTATTTTTTGTAATGATGATTTGTTTATGGTGCTAATTGAGTTTTTTTGTTGGATTTTGCTTATTGTTATTTAAACTAATTTCGTCCTGCACTATTGTATTAGATTTGTCTGTGATGGTAGTGTAGCGTATGTTAATAAATAAATAAATAAATAAATAAATATAAAATAATACTATGGTATTAGAATATTATTTTCTTACATTTTTTGCACAAGACTCTACAAAACTTATTCAAGAAAAGACATTTATAACATATCCTTAATAGCAAATCCTGTAGTAACAAAACCTAACTATATTTTTTCATTATAAAAGCATCCCGATTAAAACAAAAGCAATTAACATACGACAACACAACTTTACATGATTACATCTCAACAAAACTTTAACACAGACCGCCCAGATATATTCGCAATTTATACTTGTACAGGAAAAAATATGAATTTGTTTTGATTTAGAAATTTGAACAATCTAAATAAGACAACACAATTCAAATTCGTGATTACTCAACCAAAACTTTAACCTGAATATTCATGTAAATCTAGCTCTACAGTAGTGAAACATGCGATGACACGAAACGACGCATAACAAAAAACAAACTTTAAACTTTAAAATTTAAAAGAACTCAAACAAAACTTTGAATATGATTGATTTGTAATGAAAGATGCAAGGATACAAATTCACTCTAATAGATCTAAGACGGAAACTGACGTTAATACCTAGTTTATTAACCTAACACAATTAAAAACAAAAAAGGCACTTAGTAAGACAACTCTTAAAACTTATGAATTTGTTTTGACTTTAAAATCTGAGCATTTTACACGAGACAGCACAACTTAAAATAATCACAACACAAACAAAGCTCTACAGTAATGAAACATGCAATGACACAAACCTACACAAATAGAACTTATATGAAACCATATAATGAAACCTAACTTATTAACGGAACCAAATTGATAACAACAAAGACAAACACAAAAGAGTAGGCATAAACAAATATATTTTAGTTAACTTACCAAACTATACTTTCTGTTTTTGTAAAATGACTTGCACACATTGTGTTCTTTATAACTTTATTAACACTTTACTTTAATACGTAGTTCGCACGCAGATAGCTTTTAAATAACTGTTTTAACTGTAGATTACAATGGAAACATTTTATTACGAAACTACACGATATAAGTATTTATTGAGCAGACGAGTGGTCGGCGCGCGAGTCCAAGTACGAATGATTGACTGTCTCGATAGGCTCGACATTCACGGCAGCAATGAGGCGCTTGACGAACCACCCCGCCGCGCTGGCGCCGCTTGCTACCTGACAATGTAAAAGCCAGGTAGTTGTGACGTCACACACAAATCATGTATTGTTCTTGTCGGGACAATAGTCACGTCATATCTTAATGTAAACCTGTTTTCTCATAATAACTTGCAATAACACAAATATTCTTTTATAATACTAAAGTTGAATAAATATGAAAAATACACGACAAGTGAAGAAAGATCAAGTTAAACGAATAAAAAGAAAGTAGATACCCACTAGCTCATTAAACGAAACACGCATAATAATCGCCTATTACGTAAAACATTACATTAAACCGATTTGAAGGGAAAATGCAAAAAATCAATGACCGCCCAGATATATTCGCAATTTATATTTGTACAGAAAAAAATATGAATTTGCTTATAATTTGGAAATTTGAACGATCTAAATAAGACAACACAATTTAAATTGGTGATTACTCAACCAAAACTTTAATCTACATATTCATGTAAATCTAGCTCTACAGTAGTGAAACATGCGACGACACAAAACGACGCAAAACTAAAAACAAACTAATATGAATCCTGATATTAATACGTAACTTACTAAACAAACACATCGGACCACAACATAGTCACAAAGTAAGACAACTTTTACAACGATGCAAAATACACTTACACTTTTTTTTACATCAAATGTCATTATGCATACCTAGGTATTAGAATATTATTTTCTTACAATTTTTGTACAAGACTCTACATAACTTATTCAAGAAAGGACATTTGTAACATATCCTTAACAGCAAATGTCACACAACGACTACGTCCTGTAGTAACAAAACCGAACTATATTTTTTAATTATAAAAGCATCCCGATTAAAACAAAAGCAATTAACATACGACAACACAACTTTACGTGATTACATCTCAACAAAACTTGAACCCAGATACTGATGTCAATCCAACTCTGCCTACAGTAATAAAACATACGACGACATTGAACAATGCAAATAGAACTAATATGATGCCTGATATGAAAACCTATTGTAAAAAACCCACGAATTGATTTTGATGAACTTTAAAATTTAAAAGAACTCAAACAAAACTATAAATATGGCTGATTTGTAATGAAACATGCAAGGATAAAAATTCGCTCTATTAGAACTACGACGGAAACTGACTTTAATACCTAGTTTATTAACCTAACACAATTAAAAACAAGAAAGACACTTAGTAAGACGACTCTTAAAACTTATGAATTTGTTTTGACTTTAAAATCTGAGCATTTTACACGAGACAGCACAACTTACAATAATCACAACACAAACAAAGCTCTACAGTAATGAAACATACAATGACACAAACCTACACAAATAGAACTTATACGAAACCATATAATGAAACCTAACTTATTAACGGAACCAAATTGATAACAACAGAGACAAACACAAAAGAGTAGGTATAAACAAATATATTTTAGTTAACTTACCAAACTATACTTTCTGTTTTTGTAAAATGACTTGCACACATTGTGTTCTTTATACCTTTATTTACACTTTACTTTAATACTTAGTTTGCACAAAGATAGCTTTTCAATAACTGTTTTAACTGTAGATCAAAATGGAAACATTTTATTACGAAACTACACGATATAAGTACTTATTGAGCAGACGAGTGGTCGGCGCCCGAGTCGAAGTACGAATGATCGACTGTCTCGATAGGCTCGACATTCACGTCGGCAATGGGGCGCTTGACGAACCACCCCGCCGCGCTGGCGCCGCTTGCTACCTGACAATGTAAAAGCCAGGTAGTGGTGACGTCACACACAAATCATGTATTGTTCTTGTCGGGACAATAGTCACGTCATATCTTACTGTAAACCTGTTTTCTCATAATAACTTGCAATAACACAACTATTTTTTTATAATACTAAAGTTGAATAAATATGATAAATTCACAAGAAGTAAAGAAAGATCAAGTTAAACGAATAAAAAGAAAGTAGATACCCACTAGCACATTAAAAGAAACACGGATAACAATCGCCTATTACGTAAAACATTACATTAAACCGATTTGAAGTAAAAATGCAAAAAATCAATGACCGCCCAGATATATTCGCAATTTATACTTGTACAGAAAAAAATATGAATTTGCTTATAATTTGGAAATTTGAACAATCTTAATATGACAACACAATTTAAATTCGTGATTACTCAACCAAAACTTTAATCTACATATTCATGTTAATCTAGCTCTACAGTAGTGAAACATGCGACGACACAAAACGACGCAAAACTAAAAACAAACTAATATAAATCCTGATATTGAAACGTTACCTACTAAACAAACACATCGGACCACAACATAGTCACAAAGTAAGACAACTTTTACAACGATGCAAAATACACTTACTCTTTTTTTTACAACAAATATCATTATGCATAGTATTAGAATATTATTTTCTTACAACTTTTATACAAGACTCTACAAAACTTATTCAAGAAAAGACATTTGTAACATATCCTTAATAGCAAATGCCACACAACGACTACGTCCTATAGTAACAAAACCGAACTATATTTTTTAATAATAAAAGCATCCCGATTAAAACAAAAGCAATTATCATACGACAAACAACTTAACATGATTACATCTCAACAAAACTTGAACACAGATATTGATGTCCATCCAACTCTGCCTACAGTAATAAAACATACGACGACATTGACCAATGCAAATAGAACTAATATGATGCCTGATATGAAAACCCATTGTTAAAAACCCACGAATTTATTTTGATGAACTCTAAAATTTAAAAGAACTCAAACAAAACTATAAATATGATTGATTTGTAATGAAACATGCAAGGATACAAATTCACTCTAATAGAACTAAGACGGAAACTGACGTTAATACCTAGTTTATTAACCTAACACAATTAAAAACAAGAAAGACACTTAGTAAGACGACTCTTATAACTTATGAATTTGTTTTGACTTTACAATCTGAGCATTTTACACGAGACAGCACAACTTACAATAATCACAACACAAACAAAGCTCTACAGTAATGAAACATGCAATGACACAATCCTACACAAATAGAACTTATATGAAACCATATAATGTAACCTAACTTATTAACGGAACCAAATTGATAACAATAAAGACAAACACAAAAGAGTAGGTATAAACAAATATATTTTAGTTAACTTACCAAACTATACTTTCTGATTTTGTAAAATGACTTGCACACATTGTGTTCTTTATAACTTTATTTACACTTTACTTTAATACTTAGTTTGCACAAAGATAGCTTTAAATAACTGTTTTAACTGTAGATCACAATGGAAACATTTTATTACAGAACTACATGATATAAGTATTTATTGAGCAGACGAGTGGTCGGCGCGCGAGTCGAAGTACGAATGAACGACGGTCTCGATAGGCTTGACATTCACGGCGGCAATGGGGCGCTTGACGAACCGCCCCGCCGCGCTGGCGCCGCTTGCTACCTGACAATGTAAAAGCCAGGTAGGGGTGACGTCACACACAAATCATGTATTGTTCTTGTCGGGACAATAGCCACGTCCTATCTTACTGTAAACCGGCTTGCTCATAATACCTTGCAATAACACAACTAACCTTTTAGAATAGTAAAGTCGAATAAACATGATAAATACACAACAAGTAAAGAAAGATCAAGTTAAACGAATAAAAAGAAAGTAGGTACCCACTAGCACATTAAAAGAAACACGCTTAACAATCGTCTATTACATAAAACATCACATTAAACCGATTTGAAGGAAAAATGCAAAAAAATCAATGACCACCCAGATATATTCGCTATTTATAGTTGTACAGAAAAAAATATGAATTTGTTTTGATTTGGAAATTTGAACAATCTAAATAAGACAACACAAATTTAATTCGTGATTACTCAATCAAAACTTTAACCTGAATATTCATGTAAATCTAGCTCTACAGTAGTGAAACATGCGACGACACGAAACGACGCAAAACTAAAAACAAACTAATATGAATCCTGATATTGAAACGTAATTTACTAAACAAACACATCGGACCACAACATAGTCACAAAGTAAGACAACTTTTACAACGATGCAAAATACCCTTGCACTTTTTGTTACAACAAATATCATTATGCATAGTATTAGAATATTATTTCCAGTCGTAGTTTATTGCCAGTTCTGTAATTCAAGTCGGCAACCTATTCCCTATTTTTTTTAAAAAGTGATACTGTAACGTTTTGTACCTTAAGAATTTTTATTTTTTGTACGAATAATGGCTAACGCAGAAGCAATGGTAAAAAATCTGGTAATACAAATTGCAGAAGAAGAAAAAATGGTCGATTATGAAATAGTAGTAGCTCCAATGAACTCTGGTGGTGCTAATTTTACAACAGTCATATTCAACGTTACTATAAATGAGAAGAATGGTGGTGTCACGCATATGTTTGCTAAAGTTGCATCACATGGAGAAAAAATTCGAGCGCAAACTACTAAAATTTACTCAACAGAAATATTTGTTTATAGAGAACTGGCAAAAATTTACGAAAAATTACAGCATGAACACGAAGTTCCAAAGGAAAATCAATTCAGCTTCCCAAAATTCTACGGTTGTAATTCTACGGAATTTGAAGAAACTATGGTTTTTGAAAATTTGCTGATGAAAGGATATCAAACTTTTGATAGACTTAAGTGTATTGACTGGCATTATGCCACGTATGCAATTAAAGAGTTAACCAAAATGCATGCGTTGTCCTTCGCATATTCTGAATATTATCCTGAAGAGTTTAAAGCCGTGCTTAAAGATAGAAGGAATCCGTGGAATTCGGCGGAGATGGTTAATTACTACAAGAATATGATTAAACAAAGTATTGAGTATACTCAAAAACGACATAGAGAGAAAGTAGAGAAGTTTTTTGAAGATTTTGACGCTAATAAATACAGTGACTTATGCCTAAATTGTAGAAAGCCGGCGCTAGTGCATGGAGACTATAAGACTAGCAATTTAATGCATAGGAAACGTAACGATGGTACAGTAGAAATCAAGGTGGTGGAACTCCAAACCCTTCAGGGTTCCAGTCCGGCGGTAGACCTGCTGTACTTCATCTTCACCGGCTCTGACGAGAAGTTCCGCGCGCAGTACTACGAGAAACTGCTCAATCATTACTACACAGAGCTGGACGCTGCAATGAGGAGGCTCCATCTGGACCCTGAGAAGGTGTACTCCAGGGAAGACTTTGATGCTGATATGAAAGAGAAACTGCCATTCGGGTTGTCCATTGCAGTGTTTGCGCTACCAGTCATCACAATAGCTGCAGAAAATGCGCCAAAGGTCAATGGAGACCTGGACTTGACCTCTTTCTCGGTGGACAATACCAGCGACTTGTTCTCTGAACGTCTGAATGGAGTTGTCAACGACTATGTCAAGTGGGGCATACTTAAATAATAGCAATTTTCAGTATGCTACTGACATTTTTATTATAAATAATGATAGTTTTAAGAAGATATAGTTTGGTATATTTGACCATCATGCATTCGTCAAATCCGTAAGTCTTTTCATCCCCACATGTCACATTTAATCCCTAAATGTCACTTATAACTTCGATTGTATCAATGTCCTATGTAACACATTTTTGGGAATAGGATTTATTTTAAAAATATATTTTTAAGCTCGTAAAGCTTAATAAGTAGTTCAGAAATTTTTATCAATTCAAGAAATCTACTTATTCTATGTTAAATTAAAATGGACTTTTTACCGAAAAGACAAAAGATTTATAATTTATTTAGCGTAGTTTTAATGATTTACTTTACAACGGAAACATAATAAAATAGTTATTTTTAATGAAAGCGGACATTTTAAACAATATAACTAATGTTAATGATAATACTTAGCTTGATAGGACCGTAAACATATAAAGGATTCGCTCTGAGTAACCTTAGGCATTCAGTTATTTTAAAAAAATGTGATTAATCTCTATCTAACACAGTACAAATGAATAATAGTTTTAAGTATAATTAATAGAAATGAAATTATATTTTAAGACGATTGTTTAAACAGCACGAGAACTCAATCTACAATGCGTAGATTAAGATAATAATAATTTTTTATCCATGATTATTTTTTTATTATCATTATTATTTACAAAAATTGTTTTATCTTTAGAATAGATGATAATATTATTGGCTGTATTTAGACTATTTGAAACTCTTATACATAAGAAATTGTTTAAAAAGTCGTGTTTATTTTGACATTAATTTACATTTTACAAGAATAAGTTACATAAGTCTTTTGTGCAGTCATTATATGTATTTCTGGTTCTACAATATTCCAATTTTTATTTTAGAATGATGTTTGAGGTGATGGAATTAAATATACTGAATATTTTCCTACAATTTTTGTACAAGACTCTACAAAACTTATTCAAGAAAAGACTAACATATCCCTAATAGCAAATAAGGATATGTTAGTCTTTTTGAATAACATATCCTTAATAGCAAATGTCACACAACGACTACGTCCTGTGGTAACAAAACCTAACTATATTTTTTTAATTATAAAAGCATCCCGATTAAAACAAAAGCAATTAACATACGACAACACAACTTTACATGATTATATCTCAACAAAACTTGAACACAGACCGCCCAGATATATTCGCTATTTATAGTTGTACAAAAAAAATATGAATTTGTTTTGATGTGGAAATTTGAACAATCTAAATAAGACAACACAAATTTAATTCGTGATTACTCAATCAAAACTTTAACCTGAATATTCATGTAAATCTAGCTCTACAGTAGTGAAACATGCGATGACACAAAACGACGCAAAACAAAAAACAAACTAA
The DNA here is from genome assembly GCA_933228765.1 of Miltochrista miniata. Taxonomy (NCBI): domain Eukaryota; kingdom Metazoa; phylum Arthropoda; class Insecta; order Lepidoptera; family Erebidae; genus Miltochrista; species Miltochrista miniata. The sequence continues at coordinate 1,987,511 of OW121770.1, forward strand.
TATGAATCCTGATATTAAAACGTAATTTACTAAACAAACACATCGGACCACAAATTAGTCACAAAGTAAGACAACTTTTACAACGATGCAAAATACACTTGCACTTTTTTTACAACAAATATCATTATGCATAGTATTAGAATATTATTTTCTTACAATTTTTGTACAAGACTCTACAAAACTTATTCAAGAAAAGACATTTATAACATATCCTTAAGAGCAAATGTCACACTACGACTACGTCCTGTAGTAACAAACCGAACTATATTTTTTTATTATAAAAGCATCACAACTTTACATGATTACATCTCAACAAAACTTGAACACAGATATTGATGTCAATCCAACTCTGCCTACAGAAATAAAACATACGACGACATCGAACAATGCAAATAGAACTAATATGATGCCTTATATGAAAACCTATTCTTAAAAATCCACGAATTTATTTTGATGAACTTTAAAATTTAAAAGAACTCAAACAAAACTTTGAATATGATTGATTTGTAATGAAACATGCAAGGATACAAATTCACTCTAATAGAACTAAGACGGAAACTGACGTTAATACCTAGTTTATTAACCTAACACAATTAAAAACAAGAAAGACACTTAGTAAGACGACTCTTTTAACTTATGAATTTGTTTTGACTTTAAAATCTGAGCATTTTACACGATACAGCACAACTTAAAATTGTGATTATTTTAAGTTGTGCTGTATCGTGTAAACACAAACAAAGCTCTACAGTAATGAAACATGCAATGTCACAAACCTACACAAATAGAACTTATATGAAACCATATAATGAAACCTAACTTATTAACGGAACCAAATTGATAACAACAAAGACAAACACATAAGAGTAGGTATAAACAAATACATTTCAGTTAACTTACCAAACTATACTTTCTGTTTTTGTAAAATGACTTGCACACATTGTGTTCTTTATAACTTTATTAACACTTTACTTTAATACGCAGTTCGCACGAAGATAGCTTTTAAATAACTGTTTTAACTGTAGATCACAATGGAAACATTTTATTTCGAAAGTACACGATATAAGTATTTATTGAGCAGACGAATGGTCGGCGCGCGAGTCCAAGTACGAATGAACGACTGTCTCGATAGGCTTGAAATTCACGGCGGCAATGGGGCTCTTGACGAACCGCCCCGCCGCGCCGCGCTGGTGCCGCTTGCTACCTGACAATGCAAAAGGCAGGTAGTGGTGACGTCACACACAAATCATGTATTGTTCTTGTCGGGACAATAGTCACGTCCTATCTTACTGTAAACCGGCTTGCTCATAATACCTTGCAATAACACAACTAACCTTTTAGAATAGTAAAGTCGAATAAACATGATAAATACACAACAAGTAAAGAAAGATTAAGTTAAACGAATAAAAAGAAAGTAGGTACCCGCTAGCACATTAAAAGTAGTGACCGACCGAAGTTTCGGTTTAGGTTTCGGCCAGTTTCGGCCAAAAACTCGAGTTTCGGCCGCAGTTTCGGTTTCGGCCGGGCCGAAACTCACGTGTTTATGAATTTTGAGTGTCTGGCTCTGCTTGTGACGTGGTTGGGGTCAGCCCAACCAGTTAATATGTTACTAACCGGAGATTTACAAAGGACTTCCAATCAATAGTTATAATAATACAATTTTTACGGAATCCTAAAAAGGTGATCTAGGACATTACATAACCATACGCCTTTGTTTCTGAGTCTGTCTGTCTGTTTGTCAGCAGGCTCTAACTCATGCACTGTATTTCTGTTGCCGCTATAGCAACAAATAATAAAAATAGAACGATTATAATATTAAAGGGGGCCTCCCATACAACATACGTGATTTTTTTGCCGCTTTTCTTGTACGGAACCCTACGTGCGCTAGTCCGGCTTACTGTTGTCAGTTTTAGTTATATACTTCTAGAATGTAACCAAAATCAGCCAAGAGCTAGTAGCAGGGCACCGTGTGGTTTTAGACGGTAGGTGTTCGCAATAGCATCTATTCCACACGTAAAAGAAAGAAACTCATCTTTAGGTGGAGATATATCTAAATTGAACACAAAGATTTATACCGTTGATTGATGGCACTTCGTGGAACTTGCTGCATCTATTGAAAAAATAACCGACCAAGTGCGAGTCGAACGGAAGGGTTAAAGCGGGACCCTATTAACGAAATATAAGGCCTTTCGCCTCCGTCTGTCTATTAGTCACGATGATGTATCGCTGGAACCGTGCAAGATAGAGGCCGAAAATTTTCACTGTACAGTTGTCGGAAAAAGAAAGAGAAAAGAAAAAATGGTTGATTTGTGGGTTCTTTTATTGGGTTCATATTAATTCCGATAAATTCATAAAATGCTGTGCTGTTTACGTCCAGAGATGTTCTTGCTTGCTTTATCTGTAAGAAATAAAAATAAACGTTATTCTCATGAAGAGAATTGCTTGCATTCCTATACATATCATAAAAGTACAATAGTATTGGATATCATTTTTCTACCCTCCGCTTCCGTCGAGTAAAGACATACAAACTGTAACATCTCAGCTCATAGTAAAAGTGATAAATTAAGTTCAACAATTAGTGAAATTATACAATAGTAACAAAGTGAAACACTATCAGAGTGCGTAGTGCCTAAATAATTGATACGTAATTAATTGCCAAAACTAACAATAGCAGCAAAATATGTCCACCCAACGTACCCCACCAAATATACTTTCAAGAAATCCTGCGGGGGATTTGTATCTAACCCAAGACTCGGACACAGCATCAGAAGCAGTGCACTCAGAAGCTGATCAACGTAGCACGCTGCAAACGAGAAGAATGAAGAGAAAACATGGCGAGCTTGCCAACTCGGAAATTAAAGAACTACTTGAGGAACTTAAACTAGATCAAAAGAATCACTTTGCTAAGTCCCAAGCGGACATGGCAGCTATTAAACATCAAAATATGGACTTGGAAAAATCCTTGCAATTCATCTCAGACAAATATGACGAGTTATTAGCTAAGCTCACCAGTGTTCAGCAGGAAAACTCCGTAAACAAAAATAAAATATCTATTCTTGAAAATAAAATTGAAGAATTAGAGCGTAAATCAAAAGCATCTACGGTGGAGATACGAAATATTCCTATGGATGCAGCAGAAACTAAATCCTCCCTAACTACCTACATAAAAGACATAGGCGGAAAATTGCAGTATCCACTTCAAGACAACGAAATACGAGATATCTACCGGGTAAAATTTAACTCCAGTAAACCGGGACCAATTTTGGTTGACCTTGCCTCCATTACCCAAAAGGATTCACTGATCAAGGCGCTAATTTCTTACAACAAAATAAACAACAAAGACAAGCTAAACACCTCCCATATCAACATACAGGGCGCCCCCAAGCCTATCTATATTGTGGACAGTTTGACGACAAAAGGCAGGAAACTTCATTACTTAGTCAGAGAACTCATAAAAAAGCACAACCGTGGTCGTTGCTGGACCACATTCGGTAAGATATTCATACGCCCAAGAGAAGATCTACAACCTTTTCGCATCGAGAATGAAGAAGATATCAACCAAATTGCAAATAAGTTCTATTGAATATCACTTTTTTTTACGTTTAACTATTATATTTTGTTCCTTAATGTGTACATACACTTACAAACGCACGACACACAACTATCAACTAAATCAAACTCTCATACATAACAACCACACTCTCCAACACTTGGAATTTAAAGTACCGCAGCTACACTGTAAATTCTATGATCTAATGAAGCAATTAGATGTATACAAACAATTATGCAATACAAAACACAATACTGATGTACTCCACTATTTCAGTAAAATAGTAAAAGTAACCTACAACATAAGCATGTACACTGCTTACTCGACACTTAATTTCACACAAGCACTTGTTTCTTTATTACACAGTTCTCAGTTACACATCCTCATGCAAATCCTCACCTTGCTCCGTATAACCAGACCTGAACCTACTGTGTGCAGTGTGCCGCATACCCTAATAATACAACGTCCACTTTTGTCTCACAACAAGCTCGGATTGATAAACGATTGGCCCCCTATTACTAAGCTGGAAATTTACTTTTGCCACTGCTTAAATATCCAGCAAAACACAATAAACCTATTACTTAATACTACTTTCATGCTCTTGTTAAATTATACAAATTTAAATTCAGACATTGGTCATAAAATACTGCTTGACCTAGGACATAACCTAACTATTATTAGCAATACTCAATATTATACACTATCTCATAGTCGATACGCTTACTATCAAAATACAAGCGATGCAAGGATACCGACATATCCGCTCGAATCAACATTCTTCTACCCCCGAAATGTCCTACAAGAAACTATTGTAAAGCAGCGACTAACAAATGCCCACAGAGAATACAACCTAGGTTGCATTGCTTGTGTGAGTACCATACACTCGGATTGTTTACATTCATACTCGATCATGGTAATTGCCAAATCAGTTTCAAATGTTTCAAGGGAAGTTTGCCAGCCTTCTGAGAGGTTTTGTTTTTCTGTGACAACACTGCACACGCGTTCTCGACAGTAAGAAACCCCTACATCTTCACCCCAGCGTTGTTCCCGACGATGTTCAGAACACCTAGTGGGATCCTCAGTGTTCACCTGTCTGCTCGCGTTGGATCTGATGGGGTCACGGTGATGTGCGGGCAGATCATCAACATCACGCGATCGTTAGTCCCGGCAGTACTCGGAACATTTAGTGGGGGCCCCAGTACTTGCATCTCTGCCCACTTTGCGTCCGATGGGTTCGCGATACTGAACGACCCCGTAACCATCATCATCATACCAACGTTAGTCCCTGCAATATTTGGGAGCCACAGGGTTCACGTTGCGTCCGATGAGGCTGTGATGCTGAGCGACCACATCATCATCGCACGAATTTCGTTCGCGGCGGTGTTCGGGATGCTTGGTGGGGGCATCAGTACTCACCTCTCTCTTCAGGGTGGGAATTTTGATGATTATAACTGTAATAAACAATGTAAGTAATATTTAAAGTTTAGGTATAAGTCATTAATGTCACTTTTTTCACAAAATGTTAATTCACAAATATATTATGTTATTATTATTGTTCAAATAAATAAGAACTAATAAGTACCTACAACATTGAAAGAGAACATGGAACTAGAATAATCTTTACAACTAGTCTGCTCGGCGGGGGCCTGGTAATCTGTTCGACAGGGAAACCTAGTACAGATGCCAGTCTCTCGCAAGGGTCATATTCTGTATCCTGTAGTGAATTGTAATATAGATTTCCTGTACCTTTGTGAAAGAGAAAAATAAATTAATTTATTATTATTATATCCAACACCTAGATGCTGTAAATCTCATGTTTACAGCCATAGACATATAACACGTTAAAACACACAGGTAGGCCGCCGGGTGATACGATAACTACATTGACTCCCAACTATAGGATCATCAAACATCAGTGGCCCACACAGAGCATCGCAGCTCTAGTAACATCAAATATCATTGACTCATTATATCAAGTGTCATTGACTCCAGTTCTAGGACCATCAAATGTAGGTATACAGGGTCGGCTCACTTACTCATGCGTGACACTCATGACAACACAATAGTTTTATCTATTACACGGGTGAGAAATAACATGTAAAAGGAATACAAGCCTTCGTTGATGTGCTATCAGACTTCGCACACGCGGTACAGGATAAACTTGACCGTACACATAAACCTTGCGTCTTGACGTGAATAGAACAACTAAATGATGTGCAAAGAAAATTATCCATTTGACATTAGAAACTGAATCATATTCAAATTTAGATGAAAAATAAATAGACCGACGCGATAATTACCATGGAGGTAGCAATCTCCATGGAGTATAACTTCAGAACTTCGCAAGATTATCAGATCTTCGCGACATTCCCCACAAAGGAAAAAGAATGAAAAGCTAGAATTTAGTTTTCGCAAGATTGGCAAATCGTCGCGACAACAGTAGTCCTACCGACTAAAAACCACGCGTATCCTACCTAACTGACTAACTCGGAATGATGCATTACTGCGGCCGGTCTTTGGGAAGTTGTTCAGTTGTTATCCCGCTTTTTTCAGGGGGACGTGCATGAATCTCTCCCCTGAGCAGGTGTGCAGACCGGGGGTGAGCAGCACCGTCATGTCATGGAGGCTGCTAGTATGGGGCGCCGCCGTGGACTGTGGAACTCGGGTGGGAGTTCTCTCGCGCTTCCTTCCCGCCGTCTCTTTCACGAGCATGACCTGCTCACAGGGGGAGCCTATGGCCCCGCTCCAGCGCCTCCTTGCGCCATTTAAACAATGACGCAAAGGCCCTCGCTTACAAGGGCCATAGACGGGTCCCGGCTAGAAGACATGCCGCCTCTACTAAGATCGTACGGTATCTCCTTATAGCCCTGACAGCCGTCGCCTTCTGCGGACTAAGCAATATAGTCGCATTGCTGGCCATCAGGATCTCGGCAAATACGGGTGCCCCGTATAGGGCCATGCTCCGAACGATCCCAAGGTACATTCCCCTGCAGGGAGCGTTGGGTCTCCTGATATTGGGCAACAACCGCGAGAGTGCGGCTGATGCCCCCTCCTTCAGCTATGGGACCAAACTTCGGAGGTGGTACTCGAAGTTCCACCGGCTATCGAGTACGAGCCCCAGATACGTCATCGAGAGCTCGATGACGATGCTGCGCCCCCTATATGTAAGCTGGATCCCGCAGGTGGCCTTTAGGGCTGCGTCTCGATGCGTTGCTGCTCGCGCTGTAATGAGGGTGTCGTCGCTACACGTTACGCCGACACCTCTGAGTAACGGACCACGCAGCACCCAATCGTAACCGATGTTCCACAGAAGCGGTCCTAAGACCGATCCCTATGGAACACCGAACGATACATCTCGCCGACCCAGCCCTAGCCAGCTCGGGTAAGTTATGGCCCTCTCGGAAAGATAGGCCCCGACAATTCAATGGAGGTATTCCATGTTAAATAAGCGCCTCCCAAACGCGAAGTGTAGTGAAACATGCGATGACACAAAACGACGCAAAACAAAAAACAAACTAATATGAATCCTGATATTAAAACGTAATTTACTAAACAAACACATCGGACCACAACATAGTCACAAAGTAAGACAACTTTTACAACGATGCAAAATTCACTTGCAATTTTTTTACAACAAATATCATTATGTATGCATAATAATATATAAATATAAAATAATACTATGGTATTAGAATATTATTTTCTTACATTTTTTGCACAAGACTCTACAAAACTTATTCAAGAAAAGACATTTATAACATATCCTTAATAGCAAATGTCACAACGACTACGTCCTGTAGTAACAAAACCTAACTATATTTTTTTATTATAAAAGCATCCCGATTAAAACAAAAGCAATTAACATACGACAACACAACTTTACATGATTACATCTCAACAAAACTTTAACACAGACCGCCCAGATATATTCGCAATTTATACTTGTACAGGAAAAAATATGAATTTGTTTTGATTTAGAAATTTGAACAATCTAAATAAGACAACACAATTTAAATTCGTGATTACTCAACCAAAACTTTAACCTGAATATTCATGTAAATCTAGCTCTACAGTAGTGAAACATGCGATGACACGGAACGACGCATAACAAAAAACAAACTTTAAACTTTAAAATTTAAAAGAACTCAAACAAAACTTTGAATATGATTGATTTGTAATGAAAGATGCAAGGATACAAATTCACTCTAATAGATCTAAGACGGAAACTGACGTTAATACCTAGTTTATTAACCTAACACAATTAAAAACAAAAAAGGCACTTAGTAAGACAACTCTTAAAACTTATGAATTTGTTTTGACTTTAAAATCTGAGCATTTTACACGAGACAGCACAACTTAAAATAATCACAACACAAACAAAGCTCTACAGTAATGAAACATGCAATAACACAAACCTACACAAATAGAACTTATATGAAACCATATAATGAAACCTAACTTATTAACGAAACCAAATTGATAACAACAAAGACAAACACAAAAGAGTAGGCATAAACAAATATATTTTAGTTAACTTACCAAACTATACTTTCTGTTTTTGTAAAATGACTTGCACACATTGTGTTCTTTATAACTTTATTAACACTTTACTTTAATACGTAGTTCGCACGCAGATAGCTTTTAAATAACTGTTTTAACTGTAGATTACAATGGAAACATTTTATTACGAAACTACACGATATAAGTATTTATTGAGCAGACGAGTGGTCGGCGCGCGAGTCCAAGTACGAATGATTGACTGTCTCGATAGGCTCGACATTCACGGCAGCACTGAGGCGCTTGACGAACCACCCCGCCGCGCTGGCGCCGCTTGCTACCTGACAATGTAAAAGCCAGGTAGTTGTGACGTCACACACCAATCATGTATTGTTCTTGTCGGGACAATAGTCACGTCATATCTTACTGTAAACCTGTTTTCTCATAATAACTTGCAATAACACAACTATTCTTTTATAATACTAAAGTTGAATAAATATGATAAATACACGACAAGTAAAGAAAGATCAAGTTAAACGAATAAAAAGAAAGTAGATACCCACTAGCACATTAAACGAAACACGCATAATAATCGCCTATTACGTAAAACATTACATTAAACCGATTTGAAGGGAAAATGCAAAAAATCAATGACCGCCCAGATATATTCGCAATTTATATTTGTACAGAAAAAAATATGAATTTGCTTATAATTTGGAAATTTGAACGATCTAAATAAGACAACACAATTTAAATTCGTGATTACTCAACCAAAACTTTAATCTACATATTCATGTAAATCTAGCTCTACAGTAGTGAAACATGCGACGACACAAAACGACGCAAAACTAAAAACAAACTAATATGAATCCTGATATTGAAACGTTACCTACTAAACAAACACATCGGACCACAACATAGTCACAAAGTAAGACAACTTTTACAACGATGCAAAATACACTTACACTTTTTTTTACAACAAATATCATTATGCATAGTGTTAGAATATTATTTTCTTACAACTTTTATACAAGACTCTATAAAACTTATTCAAGAAAAGACATTTATAACATATCCTTAATAGCAAATGTCACACAACGACTACGTCCTGTAGTAACAAAACCGAACTATATTTTTTAATTATAAAAGCATCCCGATTAAAACAAAAGCAATTATGATACGACAAACAACTTTACATGATTACATCTCAACCAAACTTGAACACAGATATTGATGTCCATCCAACTCTGCCTACAGTAATAAAACATACGACGACATTGAACAATGCAAATAGAACTAATATGATGCCTGATATGAAAACCTATTGTTAAAAACCCACGAATTTATTTTGATGAACTTTAAAATTTAAAAGAACTCAAACAAAACTATAAATATGATTGATTTGTAATGAAACATGCAAGGATACAAATTCACTCTACTAGAACTAAGACGGAAACTGACGTTAATACCTAGTTTATTAACCTAACACAATTAAAAACAAGAAAGACACTTAGTAAGACGACTCTTATAACTTATGAATTTGTTTTGACTTTAAAATCTGAGCATTTTACACGAGACAGCACAACTTACAATAATCACAACACAAACAAAGCTCTACAGTAATGAAACATGCAATGACACAAACCTACATAAATAGAACTTATATGAAACCATATAATGAAACCTAACTTATTAACGGAACCAAATTGATAACAACAAAGACAAATACAAAAGAGTAGGTATAAACAAATATATTTTAGTTAACTTACCAAACTATACTTTCTTTTTTTGTAAAATGACTTGCACACATTGTGTTCTTTATAACTTAACCTACAGGCTTGACATTCACGGCGTCACTCACTGGGGCGCTTGACGAACCGCACGCGCGTGCGCTGGCGCCGCTCGTTACCTGACAATGTAAAAGACAGGTAGTGGTGACGTCACACACAAATCATGTATTGTTCTTGTCGGGACACTAGTCACGTCATATCTTACTGTAAACCGGTTTGCTCATAATACCTTGCAATAACACAATTAACCTTTTAGAGTAGTAAAGTCGAATAAACATGATAAATACACAACAAGTAAAGAAAGATCAAGTTAAACGAATAAAAAGAAAGTAGCTACCCACTAGCACATTAAAAGAAACACGCTTAACCATCGTCTATTACATAAAACATCACATTCAACCGATTTGAAGGAAAAATGCAAAAAAATCAATGACCGCCCAGATATATTCGCAATTTATAGTTGTAAAGAAAAAAATATGAATTTGTTTTGATTTGGAAATTTGAACAATCTAAATAAGACAACACAATTTTAACTCGTGATTACTCAACCAAAACCTTAACCTGAATATTCATGTAAATCTGGCTCTATAGTAGTGAAACATGCGACGACACGAAACGACGCAAAACTAAAAACAAACTAATATGAATCCTGATATTGAAACGTAATTTACTAAACAAACACATCGGACCACAAATTAGTCACAAAGTAAGACAACTTTTACAACGATGCAAAATACACTTACACTTTTTTTTACAACAAATATCATTACTGCTCGTTCGCTCTAACTTTGCCGCTCGGCTCCATACTAAAGTCGAATTTTTAATTAGACGAAGTAAATTGACAGCAACTAATGTCACTTCTTTATACAATGTTGCGTGTTTTCTATGACGAAGTGACATTAGCTACTGTCAATTTACTACGTCTAATTAACAATTCGGGTATACGCCTCTACGCCAACGGCAAAGTTAGAGCGAACGGGTAGTATGCATAGTATTAGAATATTATTTTCTTACAACTTTTATACAAGACTCTACAAAACTTATTCAAGAAAAGACATTTATAACATATCCTTAATAGCAAATGTCACACAACGACTACGTCCTGTAGTAACAAAACCGAACTATATTTTTTAATTATAAAAGCATCCCGATTAAAACAAAAGCAATTATCATACGACAAACAACTTAACATGCTTACATCTCAACAAAACTTGAACACAGATATTGATGTCCATCCAACTCTGCCTACAGTAATAAAACATACGACGACATTGACCAATGCAAATAGAACTAATATGATGCCTGATATGAAAACCCATTGTTAAAAACCCACGAATTTATTTTGATGAACTTTAAAATTTAAAAGAACTCAAACAAAACTATAAATATGATTGATTTGTAATGAAACATGCAAGGATACAAATTCACTCTAATAGAACTAAGACGGAAACTGACGTTAATACCTAGTTTATTAACCTAACACAATTAAAAACAAGAAAGACACTTAGTAAGACGACTCTTATAACTTATGAATTTGTTTTGACGTTACAATCTGAGCATTTTACACGAGACAGCACAACTTACAATAATCACAACACAAACAAAGCTCTACAGTAATGAAACATGCAATGACACAAACCTACACAAATAGAACTTATATGAAACCATATAATGTAACCTAACTTATTAACAGAACCAAATTGATAACAATAAAGACAAACACAAAAGAGTAGGTATAAACAAATATATTTTAGTTAACTTACCAAACTATACTTTCTGTTTTTGTAAAATGACTTGCACACATTGTGTTCTTTATAACTTTATTTACACTTTACTTTAATACTTAGTTTTCACAAAGATAGCTTTAAATAACTGTTTTAACCGTAGATCACAATGGAAACATTTTATTACGGAACTACATGATATAAGTATTTATTGAGCAGACGAGTGGTCGGTGCGCGAGTCGAAGTACGAATGAACGACTGTCTCGATAGGCTTGACATTCACGACGGCAATGGGGCGCTTGACGAACAGCCCCGCCGCGCTGGCGCCGCTTGCTACCTGACAATGTAAAAGCTAGGTAGGGGTGACGTCACACACAAATCATGTATTGTTCTTCTCGGGACAATAGTCACGTCCTGTCTTACTGTAAACCGGTTTGCTCATAATACCTTGCAATAACAAAACTAATCTTTTATAATAGTAAAATCGAATAAACATGATAAATACACGACAAGTAAGGAAAGTTCAAGTTAAACGAATAAAAATAAAGTAGATACCCACAAGCAAATTAAAAGAAACACGCATAACAATCGCCTATTACATAAAACATCACTTTAAACCGATTTGAAGGGAAAATGCAAAAAAATCAATGACCGCCCAGATATATTCGCAATTTATACTTAAACAGAAAAAAATATGAATTTGTTTTGATTTGGAAAATTGAACAATCTAAATAAGACAACACAAATTAAATTCGTGATCACTCAACCAAAACTTTAACCTGAATATTCATGTAAATCTAGCTTTACAGTAGAGAACGTGCGACGACACAAAACGACGCAAGACTAAAAACAAACTAATATGAATCCTGATATTAATACGTAACTTACTAAACAAACACATCGGACCACAACATAGTCACAAAGTAAGACAACTTTTACAACGATGCAAAATACACTTACACATTTTTTTACATCAAATGTCATTATGCATACCTAGGTATTAGAATATTATTTTCTTACAATTTTTGTACAAGACTCTACAAAACTTATTCAAGAAAGGACATTTATAACATATCCTTAACAGCAAATGTCACACAACGACTACGTCCTGTAGTAACAAAACCGAACTATATTTTTTAATTATAAAAGCATCCCGATTAAAACAAAAGCAATTAACATACGACAACACAACTTTACGTGATTACATCTCAACAAAACTTGAACCCAGATATTGATGTCAATCCAACTCTGCCTACAGTAATAAAACATACGACGACATTGAACAATGCAAATAGAACTAATATGATGCCTGATATGAAAACCTATTGTAAAAAACCCACGAATTGATTTTGATGAACTTTAAAATTTAAAAGAACTCGAACAAAACTATAAATATGATTGATTTGTAATGAAACATGCAAGGATAAAAATTCGCTCTATTAGAACTACGACGGAAACTGACTTTAATACCTAGTTTATTAACCTAACACAATTAAAAACAAGAAAGACACTTAGTAAGACGACTCTTAAAACTTATTTGACTTTAAAATCTGAGCATTTTACACAAGACAGCACAACTTACAATAATCACAACACAAACAAAGCTCTACAGTAATGAAACATACAATGACACAAACCTACACAAATAGAACTTATACGAAACCATATAATGAAACCTAACTTATTAACGGAACCAAATTGATAACAACAGAGACAAACACAAAAGAGTAGGTATAAACAAATATATTTTAGTTAACTTACCAAACTATACTTTCTGTTTTTGTAAAATGACTTGCACACATTGTGTTCTTTATACCTTTATTTACACTTTACTTTAATACTTAGTTTGCACAAAGATAGCTTTTCAATAACTGTTTTAACTGTAGATCAAAATAGAAACATCTTATTACGAAACTACACGATATAAGTACTTATTGAGCAGACGAGTGGTGGGCGCCCGAGTCGAAGTACGAATGATCGACTGTCTCGATAGGCTCGACATTCACGTCGGCAATGGGGCGCTTGACGAACCACCCCGCCGCGCTGGCGCCGCTTGATACCTGACAATGTAAAAGCCAGGTAGTGGTGACGTCACACACAAATCATGTATTGTTCTTGTCGGGACAATACTCACGTCATATCTTACTGTAAACCTGTTTTCTCATAATAACTTGCAATAACACAACTATTTTTTTATAATACTAAAGTTGAATAAATATGATAAATTCACAAGAAGTAAAGAAAGATCAAGTTAAACGAATAAAAAGAAAGTAGATACCCACTAGCACATTAAAAGAAACACGGATAACAATCGCCTATTACGTAAAACATTACATTAAACCGATTTGAAGTAAAAATGCAAAAAATCAATGACCGCCCAGATATATTCGCAATTTATATTTGTACAGAAAAAAATATGAATTTGCTTATAATTTGGAAATTTGAACGATCTAAATAAGACAACACAATTTAAATTCGTGATTACTCAACCAAAACTTTAATCTACATATTCATGTAAATCTAGCTCTACATTAGTGAAACATGCGACGACACGAAACGACGCAAAACTTAAAACAAATTAAGAGCGTAAATTCGGTTTTCAAATTTCTTTACGATCGTAAGAAATCAGCGCGGCGCGGCGCACATAGCCGTATAGTGCCAATTGTTGCTACCAACAAGTTTGATACTTTTGTTTTCCTTGATGTATTACCGGTGTCATATTCTTAGTCTAAGCGTTCAATCTTTTAATTTAATTTTTATGTTAGTAATATTAGTTAATAATTATTGATTATTTTATTGCAAATTGATTGATATTAAGTGGTGATAGTCACTGACATCATAAAATTAATAAAGTTGACATTTATTTACCTAACTAATATCTATATTGCAATTAGAAATACCGAACCGAAGGAACCGACCGTGCATGCATGAAAAGAAAAATGAAAGTTGAAGAAGCAAGTGAGGTGTGTATGGAGCGTGCCGTGTGGCGCTCGGTTCTTTCTGCCTACCCCGCAAGGGATTTGGCCTGAAGATAGTATAGTATATAATACACACATACATGAAAACGGTTCATAAGTTTATTTTTAAAGTATCTAAATATACGAAAATTGTAGAAAGTAATGGACAATATTCTATTTTACACTACAAATATTTAAATTTGACAATACACATAGTTAAAAACAATAATATTAACGTAGCAATGCGCAGGCGCTTGGCATGGTCCGATGATTTGCTGCCTACTGCAGATTCAGTGCTGGCAGGAACATTAAAATATTTTTAATAAATAATCAATAAATATTGTTGGATATTCTCACACAACATCATCTAGCCCAAACTAAGCTATAAGCTTGAGCTATTGGATCTAAATCTAATCTTAATGAGTATATACATTTATTGTTAAAAAATTACAGAGAAACATAATTATTACATATCTATATTTACATTATTACTATCTAAACTAAACCTAAATAAGGCCCCCGTGGCATTGTGCCCAAAAGACTAGCAGCATTCCCCCTTTGAATAGCAATAATATATAATCTTAATTGATAGTAGGTGTTTTTCATTTACAACAACCAAATATTTATTATGAGGTATGTGCATAACAATGCACACCGCCAAGAAAAAGCCATACCTTATCGGCATTGATCGATTATTAGATACCTACTAAGATGAATTTTGGGAGGGACCGAACTGAGTTTCTTAGGGTGTTCTTCTCAGTTTGTAGCATTTCCGAACCCCCAGTAGAGTCCCAAAAATGTTGACAAACCTATTTTTTTTTAAGTTCAAAGGGAATAATTTTTTTTTATCGGCTCTTTCTGGGCGCAATCATTTTGGGCAACAGACATTAGTCGTAAAAATTTAACAATTTAGGTTCCATCCTCGTAGTCCAGAACTCGTCGTCTTTCGAAATATTTACTGTGCTTATGGGCTAATTAGTGTTCAGTCTACACCGCAAATCGATAAATGTTGGCTTGACTGAAAGTAATTTTAATACAATTCATTAAAAATATTTATTATATACACAAGATCACTAGAAGATAAAATAAACGCAGCTTCTCACTTGATTTGAAGTTGGCCTTGGATTTTAAAATACCAGTCATGCTTTGTAAACAGATCCGTTTTTCTCCATAATTTAATTTTACCATCTGCTATGGCTTGTTCCACATCCATGTATATAGGGACTGTTCTAAGTTAAATTGATTGATTGATTGGTTATTAGGTCGTCTACAACAAGGTTCTTTAGCAGTGGTGAGACCACGCCCCCTTGTGGACAACCTTTGGCCATTGCTGCGCACTGGTTTCTGCTTGTCTGTAGCTTTAAAATGAGTTTGTTTAGCATGTTATCTATCCATTCACTGACTACCGTGTATACTCGGTGTTTTGCCAGTGCCGTGGTTATACTTCTTCTGTCGAAAGCTCCCTCTATGTTTATGAAAGTGCCGAGGCACATTGATTGATTGATTCTGGATGACCTCTTCTATTTTGTGTACCACTGCATGCAGTGCTGAGTCTGTAGACTTGCCGGGGGCATTATGCGCGTTGGTTGGAATGCAGTGGCTTATTTTGAAGGGCCGTCACTCGATTGTCTCTGTCACACAATCTTTCCAGAGTTTTTAGCAGGAAAGACGAAGGGCTTAACGGTCTTTAAAACCAGAGGTCTGAATCACAAACATAATCCCTTTACCGGGTCTTGGTATAAAGATCACTTAGACCTCTCTCCACAGTCTGGGTCACAGTCACATTCATTGTCTGGCGTATAGATACTATGTAATTGACAATATCAACTTGTGTCCTCCCCCATTTTATCACTGCAGGGAAGACTTCATCCTGTCCTGGAGATTTGAAGGACTTAAAGCTGTTAATTACCCATTCAGTTTTTTGTAAGTTGACAGAATAGATTAGAACAGGTCTTGCGAGCTCCCACTGGACTTTTTCTGTGGATACGTTTTCCACCAGCCACATGAGTGTCTGCAGCAATTGGCATTCTGGGAAGTGCGTTTGTATCAAAATACTCTCGGCTTCTTTTTATGATAGTTAACGTAAGTAGAATGATGTAGTGGTAATTTTCGTCCCAAACCCGGTCTGGTTCCTCACAGGTGTTCCATAATTACCACTTATGAAAATGGTGTGTTAATATGTTATAATCAATACCACACGAATAGTGACTACCTGCCTTGCGTATAATACCTACACCTACGCTGTTCGTGAAGAACATAGTGCAACTGTAAAAGCTTATAACTTGGTCAGTTTTCGTTAGTTTCATTTAATTTTTTTTTATACAGTATTTTGAAGCGCTAGTCGGGGTGTCTGAGCTTTGCACTATACAAAAGTTCACGTTGTATATCGACCATAAATATTTATATATATATTATATTATACGTCACAAAGTACTAAGATTGTTTGGTCACGCTAGAATTAGACTATTTTTGTTCATTTTTTCGTATTCAAAAATGGAACATCGAGCGACATGACCACTCTCTGAGAGCCTCTCGGCGGTACTAAATCGTATTTGTTCGCGTATCTGCATTTATAGGGGTTCACAAAATACTTTGTAAAAAAAAATCTGTATCTAGTTACTTAAAAAGAAATGTTTTTATTGTCAAAGGAGAAGTTCTGACATAATATTACATAATTATCATAATGATTTAAACTACAGAAGCTGGTTAAAAGATTACTTTATTTTGGTGAAATTTCTCAGTATTTGAGTTAACTTTACAGTCATTTTTCTCTAAAAAAAGGTACCTACCTGATATCAGGTTATTCTACAAACAGATAGCTAACGCCCTTTGCAATTCCTTCGTATCCCTTGTTTATTAAATTTATCAGTAATTTGACATGAATTTAAGCATCGAAATCTATGCAAATCGTACGATTTGAAAAACCTGTTTCACTTTCGTTGATATTAACCATATGTAATCCGTTGTTAGGTAAAATATGTTTTATGAAACGTTTAGAGAGCTAAATTTACTAAGTATGCAAGTGAATACCATGTTTGTACGATAAATATTTAATGACTTTAAATGCAATGAAAAGTATGGTTTCTGAGCAATATGTGGCGCGAAATATGTTAGCCCTCTTAATATGAATCCTGATATTGAAACGTAATTTGCTAAACAAACACATCGGACCACAACATAGTCACAAAGTAAGACAACTTTTACAACGATGCAAAATACACTTGCAATTTTTTTACAACAAATATCATTATGCATAGTATTAGAATATTATTTTCTTACATTTTTTGCACAAGACTCTACAAAACTTATTCAAGAAAAGACATTTATAACATATCCTTAATAGCAAATGTCACAACGACTACGTCCTGTAGTAACAAAACCTAACTATATTTTTTTATTATAAAAGCATCCCGATTAAAACAAAAGCAATTAACATACGACAACACAACTTTACATGATTACATCTCAACAAAACTTGAACACAGACCGCCCAGATATATTCGCAATTTATACTTGTACAGAAAAAAATATGAATTTGCTTATAATTTGGAAATTTGAACGATCTAAATAAGACAACACAATTTAAATTCGTGATTACTCAACCAAAACTTTAATCTACATATTCATGTAAATCTAGCTCTACAGTAGTGAAACATGCGACGACACAAAACGACGCAAAACTAAAAACAAACTAATATGAATCCTGATATTGAAACGTTACCTACTAAACAAACACATCGGACCACAACATAGTCACAAAGTAAGACAACTTTTACAACGTTGCAAAATACACTTACACTTTTTTTTACAACAATATCATTATGCATAGTATTAGAATATTATTTTCTTATAATTTTTATACAAGACTCTACAAAACTTATTCAAGAAAAGACATTTATAACATATCCTTAATAGCAAATGTCACACAATGACTACGTCCTGTAGTAAAAAAACCGAACTATATTTTTAAATTATAAAAGCATCCCGATTAAAACAAAAGCAATTATCATACGACAAACAACTTTACATGATTACATCTTAACCAAACTTGAACACAGATATTGATGTCCATCCAACTCTGCCTACGGTAATAAAACATACGACGACATTGAACAATGCAAATAGAACTAATATGATGCCTGATATTCAGTAATATTTATATTTATTAATAAACTATTCACATAATTTGATGTATGTCGGATACATTAAATATTAAATATTATTACCATCGATACGTCATAGTAAATTTTCTTTCATTTCTCCATAAAAACAATGGTAAACTTCTGGGACATGCTCAATTTGAGTATGGTCGTGTAAAAAAAAAATGCCCGTCTCTCTCCCTGAGTCTCCCTCCGCTTCGCGTTCATCTACCCGCCCCGCGTCCTTCTACACGCCCGCGCACTCACACACGCACACGGCTACTAGCTAACCCGGCGACGGCGACGGCGCCGGTAGGACTCATCGCCGGGCCGGTGCGATATGAAAACCTATTGTTAAAACCCGCGGTTCTTTTTAGTGTGTATATGCCTACTAACTCGAACGATAACTTACCTGAGTTTACCGCATGTTTTGGTGCGATCCGATCGGTCATTGAAGTGGAGGAGAACAATGGAGTTGAGGCTTTTTATGTACTGGGAGATTTTAATGCCCACCCTAATGAACTGTTTTATAACGAAATGTTGGATTTTTGTATGGACCTTGACTGGCATTGTGTAGATTTAATTATGTGCCCTAAGAATACGTTTACATTTTACAGTAATATTCACCGCTGTACTAGATGGTTGGACCACTGCATTGTCACAGAGTCAGCACGGGATTCAGTAATAGGTGTGAGTGTGCGCTACGACGTGTATTGGTCAGACCACTATCCACTCGTAGTAGAATGTAACCTTAATAAGCTAAAACCTAAAGTTAGAGATATGGTTGCCGAAAATCATGTTGGTCATGTCTTATGGGGCGACAGACAGGCACTGCAAACCACTCAGTATCATGATATTTGTAATTCTAAACTAAGACTGATTGATTTTCCACAAGATCTAAGGGAATGTTGTGATGACTTTTGTGCCAACAGAGGGCATCATTTAATTCTTGATAAATTATATGCACAAATTATTGATACGCTTCCACAGGCTGCCATACAAACATATAGAAAGAAGTGCCGTCGGAAAGGTGGTTACGTCATTGGGTGGAATAAGCACGTGGCGGGCTCGCATCGGGAGGCCAGGCTTAAATTTCAAATATGGAATTTGGCGAGACGACCAGCTAATGGTCGAATATTTGATGAGATGTCTGAGGCGAGGAGACATTTTAAGGCTAAATTAAAATGGTGCCAGACACGACAGGAGCAATTTAAAATGGATATCCTTGCATCGGACCACTCATCCAAGGATTTTAAAAATTTTTGGAAAAATACCAACAAAATGAACGTTAGGTCTGGCCTTCCGATGAGTGTCGGTGGTTTTTCTGACCACAAGAATATTGCGGAGGCTTTTAAGGAGCATTTTACAGTGCGGTCACCCTTAGGCCCATCGCATGGCGAGATGAGCGATGCTGTGCCCGTTCTGACCGGTCGTAATGTTAAGATATCTTCACAGAGTGTGGCTAACATTATAAGTAAAATGCAGCGTGGTAAATCTCCCGGTCACGATGGGCTCAGTATCGAGCATTTCAAATATGCGGGGGTTCATCTACCGAGAGTACTGTCCATGTTTTATAGTCTGTGCATAGGTCATTCGTATTTACCGGTGCCACTTATGCGAACAATTGTCATTCCAATAGTCAAAAATAAGACCGGCGACTCGTCTGACATGAGCAACTATAGGCCTAAGATGTATATTAGAATCTACATCAGTGGGCGACTTCACTACTAGTAGTTTTTCCGGAGTACAACTGGCCCAGTCGGGAAATACATCCAGGCGAGTGTGGCCCCAACATCTGAACGAAAAGTACAACTCGCCCGCAGGCAAGATTTTGTGTGGGCGACATGTCGCCTAACCCTATTTCACTCGCTACCACAATGGCAAAGGTGCTTGACAGTCTGTTGAATAGTAGCCTCACTGCACAGGTCGATTTGCATGATGCCCAGTTCGGGTTTAGAGCAGGGCTCTCAACAGAGAGCGCTATTCTGAGCCTGAAGAGAACGGTGCAGTACTACACAGCGAGGAAGACGCCGGTATACGCGTGTTTCCTCGACTTGTCAAAAGCTTTCGATCTAGTTTTTTATGATATACTGTGGGACAAGTTGGGGGATGCGGGTGTGCCGGCGAGCTACACATCCCTTCTCAAGTTTTGGTACTCTAACCAAAAGAATCGGGTTCGGTGGAGCGGTACTCTGTCGGAAGAGTACAGACTGGAATGCTGAGTGAGACAAGGGGGATTAAGCTCGCCTCTTCTCTTTAATGTTTATATAAATCGGCTTATCGAGCGACTGAGCAGCATGCGTGTCGGCTGCCATATTGACGGAACCTGTGTAAATAATTTAAGTTATGCAGACGATATGGTGCTGCTCAGTCCATCGATAAGTGGGTTGAAGAATATGCTATCAATCTGCGAGGCCTATGCGGTGGAGCATGGCTTGATATATAACACCAAGAACACTCTTCTTATAGCTATATTTATATAGCTTATGGTGTTTAAAGCTCCTAAACAGCAATCGCGCAGTGTTCCACCTGTAAGTCTCAATGGCGTGACTCTAAATGTTGTTAGTAGATTTAAGTATCTCGGCCACATTGTTACAAGCGACCAAAGGGACGACAAAGACATAGAGAGGGAGCGCAGGGCATTGTCAGTGAGGAGCAATATGATTGCCCGCAGGTTCGCTCGTTGTAACGCGGGTGTCAAAGTAACACTTTTTAAGGCGTTCTGTCAGTCGTTTTACTCGAGTGGCCTGTGGGTGTCATATACGCGACGAGCTTACAATGTACTGCGTGTTCAATATAATAATGCCTTCAGGATGCTGTTGGGACTGCCGTTGCGCTGTAGCGCGTCGGGCATGTTCGCGGAGGCTTGCGTGGACGGTTTCCACGCAATTATGCGTAAGAAAGCGGCCTCATTACTGCAGCGTCTGCACGGTAGTGATAACAGCATTCTGAGAATGATCGCTGCCAGACCAGACTGCCCCTTCCAGAAGATCTGGATAGGGACCGCCATAGGTCTAAGTAAATAAAAAACCTATTGTTTATTATAGTAGCGAAAACTAACAATACTAACATAGTTACGTAAGCACTATTGTTACTAACACCCAAATACTAACAATAATACCTATGGACAATTGTAGTCTGAAAATAAATTGATATTTAATTTGATTTAATTTAAAAACCCACGAATTTTTTTTGATGAACTTTAAAATTTAAAAGAACTCAAACAAAACTATAAATATGATTGATTTGTAATGAAACATGCAAGGATACAAATTCACTCTAATAGAACTAAGACGGAAACTGACGTTAATACCTAGTTTATTAACCTAACACAATTAAAAACAAGAAAGACACTTAGTAAGACGACTCTTATAACTTATGAATTTGTTTTGACTTTAAAATCTGAGCATTTTAAACGAGACAGCACAACTTACAATAATCACAACACAAACAAAGCTCTACAGTAATGAAACATGCAATGACACAAACCTACATAAATAGAACTTATATGAAACCATATAATGAAACCTAACTTATTAACGGAACCAAATTGATAGCAACAAAGACAAATACAAAAGAGTAGGTATAAACAAATATATTTTAGTTAACTTACCAAACTATACTTTCTTTTTTTGTAAAATGACTTGCACACATTGTGTTCTTTATAACTTAACCTACAGGCTTGACATTCACGGCGTCACTCACTGGGGCGCTTGACAAACCGCACGCGCGTGCGCTGGCGCCGCTCGTTACCTGACAATGTAAAAGACAGGTAGTGGTGACGTCACACACAAATCATGTATTGTTCTTGTCGGGACACTAGTCACGTCATATCTTACTGTAAACCGGTTTGCTCATAATACCTTGCAACAACACAACTAACCTTTTAGAGTAGTAAAGTCGAATAAACATGATAAATACACAACAAGTAAAGAAAGATCAAGTTAAACGAATAAAAAGAAAGAAGCTACCCACTAGCACATTAAAAGAAACACGCTTAACCATCGTCTATTACATAAAACATCACATTCAACCGATTTGAAGGAAAAATGCGAAAAAAACAATGACCGCCCAGATATATTCGCAATTTATAGTTGTAAAGAAAAAAATATGAATTTGTTTTGATTTGGTAATTTGAACAATCTAAGTAAGACAACACAATTTTAACTCGTGATTACTCAACCAAAACCTTAACCTGAATATTCATGTAAATCTGGCTCTACAGTAGTGAAACATGCGACGACACGAAACGACGCAAAACTAAAAACAATCTAATATGAATCCTGATATTGAAACGTAATTTACTAAACAAACACATCGGACCACAAATTAGTTACAAAGTAAGACAACTTTTACAACAAACAAATTAGTTACAAAGTAAGACAACTTTTACAACGATGCAAAATACACTTGCAATTTTTTTACAACAATATCATTATGCCTAGTATTAGAATATTATTTTCTTACAATTTTTGCACAAGACTCTACAAAACTTGTTCAAGAAAAGACATTTATAACATATCCTTAATAGCAAACGTCACACAACGACTACGTCCTGTAGTAACAAAACCGAACTATATTTTTAAATTATAAAAGCATCCCGATTAAAACAAAAGCAATTAACATACGACAACACAACTTTACGTGATTACATCTCAACAAAACTTGAACACAGATATTGATGTCAATCCAACTCTGCCTACAGTAATAAAACATACGACGACATTGAACAATGCAAATAGAACTAATATGATGCCTGATATGAAAACCTATTGTTAAAAACCCACGAATTTATTTTGATGAACTTTAAAATTTAAAAGAACTCAAACAAAACTATAAATATGATTGATTTGTAATGAAACATGCAAGGATACAAATTCACTTTATTAGAACTAAGACGGAAACTGACGTTTATACCTAGTTCATTAACCTATCACAATTAAAAACAAGAAAGACACTTAGTAAGACGACTCTTAAAACTTATGAATTTGTTTTGACTTTAAAATCTGAGCATTTTACACGAGACAGCACAACTTACAATAATCACAACACAAACAAAGCTCTACAGTAATGAAACATACAATGACACAAACCTACACAAATAGAACTTATACGAAACCATATAATGAAACCTAACTTATTAACGGAACCAAATTGATAACAACAGAGACAAACACAAATGAGTAGGTATAAACAAATATATTTTAGTTAACTTACCAAACTATACTTTCTGTTTTTGTAAAATGACTTGCACACATTGTGTTCTTTATACCTTTATTTACACTTTACTTTAATACTTAGTTTGCACAAAGATAGCATTTCAATAACTGTTTTAACTGTAGATCACAATGGAAACATTTTATTACGAAACTACACGATATAAGTACTTATTCAGCAGACGAGTGGTCGGCGCGCGAGTCGAAGTACGAATGATCGACTGTCTCGATAGGCTCGACATTCACGTCGGCAATGGGGCGCTTGACGAACCACCCCGCCGCGCTGGCGCCGCTTGCTACCTGACAATGTAAAAGCCAGGTAGTGGTGACGTCACACACAAATCATGTATTGTTCTTGTCGGGATAATAGTCACGCCATATCTTACTGTAAACCTGTTTTCTCATAATAACTTGCAATAACACAACAATTCTTTTATAATACTAAAGTTGAATAAATATGATAAATACACGACAAGTAAAAAAGATCAAGTTAATCGAATAAAAAGAAAGTAGATACCTACTAGCACATTAAAAGAAACATTTATAATAATCGCCTATTACGTAAAACATTACATTAAACCGATTTGAAGGGAAAATGCAAAAAATCAATGACCGCCCAGATATATTCGCAATTTATACTTGTACAGAAAAAAATATGAATTTGCTTAAAATTTGGAAATTTGAACAATCTAAATAAGACAACACAATTTAAATTCGTGATTTCTCAACCAAGACTTTAATCTACATATTCATGTAAATCTAGCTCTACAGTAGTGAAACATGCGACGACACAAAACGACGCAAAACTAAAAACAAACTAATATGAACCCTGATATTGAAACGTTACCTACTAAACAAACACATCGGACCACAACATAGTCACAAAGTAAGACAACTTTTGCAGCGATGCAAAATACACTTACACTTTTTTTTACAACAAATATCATTATGCATAGTATTAGAATATTATTTTCTTACAACTTTTATACAAGACTCTACAAAATTTATTCAAGAATAGTAGTTTATGACAGTGTTGCATAATATGGGTTCTTATAACACGAGTGTGTTTTAAAAAAACGAGCCGTAGGCGAGTTTTTTTATAGTATCACACGAGTGTTATAAGACCAAGTTATGTACAGTGTCATACACTACTTTATCTACTCTCATACTATAATACCCGATTTCATTTTGTTGTGATATATAGTTGCTCCTTGATTTCGCCGGTAACAGGTTCATGGTCATGTTTGACGCAGTTTCCAGAATGTCTGGTGGTGTACAATTACCACCATCCTCGCTTTAAGACATGTTTTTACACAAAAACTAATTTATTTTACAAACAAAACCAAACTTTGTTTAATTTAAATTATGTAAAATGTTGGCGCCAAGGCGCAAACATCGATTGCGCATTTGTGTTTCTTTTTTTTTAGGCTGCGGAGACCATAGATTTAGGATTTTTCGCTACTCTGGAGACACAATTTTTTTTTAAAGTAGAGGTTCAAACTTCTTTTTCAGCTGGAGATTGTTTATGGTGTATCGTAATGATTAAAAAGTTTTATTACGATATAGGTGTCCATACAAGACCTGTATCGTAATAAAACTTTTTTTTTGGCCTGTGCGTAATGTTTGTCATAATAGTATTGATTTCAATTTTATAAACTTTGTATTATAGTATCAGAGTAGATAAAAGACATTTATAACATATCCTTAATAGCAAATGTCACACAACGACTACGTCCTGTAGTAACAATACCGAACTATATTTTTTAATTATAAAAGCATCCCGATTAAAACAAAAGCAATTATCATGCGACAAACAACTTTACATGATTACATCTCAACAAAACTTGAACGCAGATATTAATGTCCATCCAACTCTGACTACAGTAATAAAACATACGACGACATTGAACAATGCAAATAGAACTAAATGATGCCTGATATGAAAACCTATTGTTAAAAACCCACGAATTTATTTTGATGAACTTTAAAATTTAAAAGAACTTAAACAAAACTATAAATTTGATTGATTTGTAATGAAACATGCAAGGATGCAAATTCACTCTAATAGAACTAAGATGGAAACTGACGTTAATACCTAGTTTATTAACCTAACACAATTAAAAACAAGAAAGACACTTAGTAAGCCGACTCTTATAACTTATGAATTTGTTTTGACTTTAAAATCTGAGCATTTTACACGAGACAGCACAACTTACAATAATCACAACACAAACAAAGCTCTACAGTAATGAAACATGCAATGACACAAACCTACATAAATAGAACTTATATGAAACCATATAATGAAACTTAACTTATTAACGGAACCAAATTGATAACAATAAAGACAAACACAAAAGAGTAGGTATAAACAAATATATTTTAGTTAACTTACCAAACAATACTTTCTGTTTTTGTAAAATGACTTGCACACGTTGTGTTCTTTATAACTTTATTTACACTTTACTTTAATACTTAGTTTGCACAAAGATAGCTTTAAATAACTGTTTTAACTGTAGATCACAATGGAAACATTTTATTACGAAACTACATGATATAAGTATTTATTTAGCAGACGAGTGGTCGGCGCGCGAGTCGAAGTACGAATGAACGACTGTCTCGATAGGCTTGACATTCACGGCGGCAATGGGACGCTTGACGAACCGCCCCGCCGCGCTGGCGCCGCTTGCTACCTGACAATGTAAAAGCCAGGTAGTGGTGACGTCACACACAAATCATGTATTGTTCTTGTCGGGACAATAGTCACGTCATATCTTACTGTAAACCTGTTTTCTTTTCTTACCTTGCAATAACACAACTAATCTTTTATAATACTAAAGTCGAATGAACATGATAAATAAATATGTATGTATATATACCAAGTATGTATATATACGAAGTAGCTAAATTTGTTAAAATTCATGGTTATCTTTTTGAAGATAACAATAATATTGGTAAGCGACAAATAACACAACTAGCTAAAAGAATGCCTGTGCCCAAACTGAAGATTTTCAAAAAAAGCTGCGTTTACATGGCGCTGCTTATATACAATACACTACCTAAACATATGTGGGAGTTACCTTTTGGAAGGTTCGGAAGGTTTTGCCAGGAGTTGAAGGAATGGCTTATACAGGAAAGCTTTTATGCCACCACAGACTTCCTAAAAGAAGCTCATGCCGCTATTGTGCTTATTAATAAAAATCTTGAAACGGGTTGCAGGGGCAACGCATGGGCTCCGTTTTTATAGTTTTTTACTGTCCTACGTGATAGGTGGTGAGCATATATGCTATTTTTAACGTGAGGGAAAATCCTCATGGATGCTACGCCGAACTATTATCCTACCGACTAAACAATCTTCAAAAAACCTTTATCTTGCCTAATAGCCTAGCCTAACCTAACCCCAAGACTGAGCATACGCTTGGTTGAAAATGGAGAGGCTCTTGTTGTTGCGACTCGCAAGTGAAGATTTTCAAGCTGGCCTAGTCTAACCCTCAGGGACAATGTCTTTTACCCTTCAGGTACGGAACCTTAATTTTATAATGATTTAGTATTGTGAAAAACGATTTTTGTACCTAATAATGTTAACTTTTGTTTCAGGTAAATACATCATCGTATTCTCACTCCTCCATCACCGGCTACAAACAAATCAGGTAGACATGTATTACATACTTTTGCAATATTATATAGGTACCATAAGAACATAAGTTTAAGCAACTACAGCGAAATTTCTGAAGATCTCAATCACATCATCGAACTTTGCCTATTCTCATACTGTTTTAGAACGATGATAAAGAAAGGGATAGAAAGGAACCCACCTCACATCCTCGATTCGCCAATCCTAAGGTACAATAGTGAAGGATAACCACAACTAAATGTAAACGGAGGTATGTCGAATCGAACTCCCCAGGAAAGGAAAGTTGGATGTAGATTAGAATAAAATACCCGTACCATCCACATCCGATAGATGTTCTTTATTGTAACTATAAAATACATCCCTACTAATATTGTAAATGCGAAAGTAACTCTGTCTGTCTGTCTGTTACGCTTTCACGCCTAAACGGCTGAAGCGATTGAGATGAAATTTGATATAGGCATAGTTCGAAGCTCTAGGAAGAACATAGGCTACTTTTTAAGCGGCTGCGCAAAAGGACGGCTACGATTATACGCGATAACGACTTCTACGCGGTCGAAGCCGCGGGATATAGCTAGTCTGAAGAGCCTCCCAGACGTCAAATTGTTAAAAGAAGATAGAAGATATACATTTTAGCGTGCAAGAAAGAGAGAGATGCGATCGGTTTTAGTGCGCTTTTAACGAAATAAATTGATTATAAAAAAACTATAACCAATGTAAAAAAATGCTCTAGTGCAAATGAAGATTTTCCTATTGTCTTTCTAATAAATATTTTATATCATAAAAACAACTTATAACATACGAGATCTAGCTTAAAATTTCACGAAATCTAGGTATTTTCAACCAAAAAATCTATCGAGGATTTTCAATATTGTTTTACACATTGTTAATAATGAGCAATATTCCGCTTAACATTGTGCTCAATAAGTCAACACATGTGTCGCCTCCACACGGACGCTCTGTGTGTCGTGCCCCCTCGGGACTGCATGGCAAAATACTTATAGAACATGTTCTATGTTGTCTGTAGAAACATGGACCTCGTACAGACGCATTTACCTACCTCCCTTTACAAACGGTTGGTTGACGATATATACTCCAATCCTTGCAAAAATGATAATAAGTGTTTGACGGTAGGATAAGAACACAGAAGGTTTTGATTGCTTTACCAGAGCCTCTGCGTACCCTCTCTCTGCCAAGTCAAGTTTGCTATAGGTACCGGTATATTTCGAAACTTGTTAGCGAGCATACTGTTTGTGCGACCGACAAATAGAAAATAGGATGTGGGATAAGCTATGAAAGTATTTATCGGTTCATTAATTTCGGAGCCTGTTCAATGCAAACAAACAAACATCATCTTTATTTTTTATAATTTTGGCACAGATGGAAGTACAGGTATCTACGTGTTATATACGATCACAGACATTTTTCGAACTCGGACTCTTTGGCGCGTGGCATTCTATTCGAAGATAGAGTTCGATCTTCATTTGTACTGCCTGTGATTTTGATTGTGAACTGTCACATTTTGCGCAGAAACTAGCCGAACTTTCTGAGCGTGGTCTGCTAGTCAACAAAATACATTTCTTGCAGGCTGAAATAAACCATTTATTCGATGAAAGATGAAACAATTTTATTACTCGATGGTGATATAATTTTTTTATCTGTAAATAGCATTGTCGTATACACCTTTTTGATTCTCATGCTTAAGACTACGGGCTTTATATAAATGACATTATAGACGTACGAAGTGAAAGGTTCTTTAATCTGGGCACACTTTCACATGGGCACGACAACTTCAATATACCTTAATTAAAAACAAACTGATAACACACCTTAATAAGATAAAATTACACACTTTAATATACCTACAAATATAATATGCCTTCTTTTATTTTTTTTATTTAGAAAATTATAAGACGGTACAAATAACAAACTTTTTTTTTATTTTCTTTGTTTATTAACGTGAGGAACATCCTACACGGATGCTTTGCCGGACTCCTACCGACTTAAAATCACACGTATCCTACCTACAGCCTACGGTTGGGAGCCCCGGGTAAGCCCTCGGAAGGATACCCCAGGATTCCCAACAGACCTACGGCTATCACCGTGGCCTCACTTAGGAGGGACAAATAGCAAGCTACATAATTTTGAGTAACCTGAGATTTTGGGTTCGATAAAATTTTATTATTTGCTCAACATCTTGCCTGTTCAGACTGTATTCTATCAAGATCATTAAAAGATACAGTTGTATTTTGGACATATTCCGTTAGCAAATGTTACACATAAAAAAAAACAAAAATAAATTATGGATCGTTCAAGTTGCCTCTATTTCTGGGCTGAAGTGTAAACTATGTGCTTTTAGTTATAATATTTGATCGCAAAAGCGTGGGGCGCTGGAACAGGAAAGGCTTTTTGTAAGAAAATTCCTATTAGGTATTACTAACCCTTATATAATAAAAATCCTGGCGAAAGCTGCATGAGGTCGCACAAGAGCATAACGTTTATGCTGCCAAAGGGAACGCCTCTTCTTTCAGGCAATTAAGTAGATACGTGAGGGGAATACGTTAACAGTGGCAAAATGTAGAGTTCTTGTTCGGGAACGAGATATCTTTGATTACCTTACCTTTAGATTATATAAGTATAGGGATTTCTATATTACATAATGTTTTGTCTGAGTTCGACTAATGGGAAAATATTTCATTATTACTCTAATACATATACAGTTTATGCAGATACCCTGTCAATATATACACTCAATATTTACACTGAATATTAACTTCAATATGTAACAGGTTTGTTATAACCTTACACCCTAATCGTGGTCTAAGTTCATTACACGACTTTTCTAACAAATCCAAACACAGCTATGATACGATGTTCAATCATAAAGTTACAGTTCATATCTTCCGGCTCCATCATCATATCAGTTTGACAGTACCATATTATTGTATTGTCATCAGAACTACATACATCTGCCAATTTTCATGACGCTACAATCCTTGGAAGCTGGTTAAATTAGCTACCTTAGATTTCACTTTTTTCATCGAAGTTTCAGTGCCTATCTTCCGGTTCCATCATCATATATCAGTTTGACAGTACCATATTATTGTATTGTCATCAGAACTACATACAGCTGCCAATTTTCATGACCCTACGATCCTTGGAAGCTGGTTAAATTAGCTACCTTAGATTACACTTGTTTTCTGTGCCTATCTTCCGGCTCCATCATCATATCAATTTGACAGTACCATATTATTGTATTGTCATCAGAACTACATACATCTACCAATTTTCATGACGCTACGATTCTTGGAAGATGGTTAAATTAGTTTCCTTAGATTCCAGTTTATTGTTAGTTACATACACGACGACTTAATAAAAGCGTATTAAAAATAATCCTCCACCCCCAAGCACACACAACGACAATAATTGTTATTAAACCCAAAATATGCTTGTGGAGTCTCTGAGGGATAAAATCCGATACGATGTCATCCGTCTGAAAACCAAAGAGGTCGACATGGCTCACAGAGCATATGCCCTTTGAAGTGGCGGTGGGCTGGCCACATCTGTAGACCGATGGTCGGTGGAGCAAACGAGTTTTGGAGTGGACACTGCGACTTGTTACACGTGAAGCAGGACGACCTACCGCCAGACGGACCGTGACCTGAACAAGGTCGCAGGGAGTGACTGGATGCGGAAGGTACAGGACCGTGTATTTGACGTGTAAAATTAAACACTCACATTAAAAGAAACTTTCTAGAAATATACACAATCGCGTGGCTGCAGGGCAAGTTGTGGAATAATAAAATGGGTGTGACGGTACGTGGTATAAACAAATTATAAATATATATAATGAATATGTAATATTTTAATTAAAAAGAACATAAAAAATAAATATGAAATTCAAAAGATCACCTGAATCCAGTTAAAGAAAACACTAGCATATTATAAGAAATATGAACTGCAATCCTTTAAACACTGCAATACTTCAAACTTTGCAATCCGTTAAACACTGCAATCCTTGAACACTGCAATCCATTAAACACTGCAGTCCTTAAACACTGCAATTCGTTAAACACTGCAATCCTTCAAACACTGCAGTCCGTGAAAAACTGCAATCCTTGAAACACTGCAATCTGTTAAACACTGCAATTCTTGAACACTACAATCCTTTCAACACTGTAATCCTTGAACACTGCAATCCATTAAACACTGCAATCCGTTAAACACTGCAATCCGTTAAACACTGCAATCCGTTAAACACTGCAATCCGTTAAACACTGCAATTCTTGAACACTGCAATCCGTTAAACACTGCAATCCTTGAACACTGCAATCTTTTATACACTGCAATCCGTTAAACACTGCAATTCTTGAACACTGCAATTTGTTAAACACTGCAATCCTTTATACACTGCAATCCGTTAAACACTGCAATTCTTGAACACTGCAATCCGTTAAAGACTGCAATCCGTTACATACTGCAATCTGTTAAACATTGCATCCTTGAACAGTGCAATCTTTTAAACACTGCAATCCTTTAAAAACTGCAATCCTTAATTACTGCAATCCTTGAACACTGCAATCCGTTAAACACTGCAATCCTTTATATACTGCACTTTGTTAAACACTGCAATTCTTGAACACTGCAATCCTTGAACACTGCAATCCTTTAAACACTACAATCCTTGAATACTGCAATCCTTCAAACACTGCAATCCGTTGAACACTGCGATCCTTGAAACACTGCAATCTGTTAAACACTGCAATTTTTGAACACTACAATCCTTTCAACACTGCAATTCTTGAACACTGCAATCCTTCAAACACTGCAATCCGTTAAATACTGCAATTCTTGAACACTGCAATCCTTGAACACTGCAATCATTTTAACACTGCGCTCCGTTAAACTTGCAATATTGCATGGCATAAATGAATTTAAATATATAACTAACATAAAATATATTCAATTAAAAAGTGAAATATTCATAGCAATTTAAAAACTAAAAACACCAAAAAAAATTAAAAGTAGACACTAGTACATTAAAAGAAATATAAACAACCGCAGAGCAAATAAATGTATAATAAAATGGATGCAATAGTGCATGGCATAAATAATTTTGAATTTGAAACGAACATAGAATATAATTTAAAAAAAAAAAAAAAAAAAAAAAAGACTGCCTCCGTGGCGCGGTCGGTAGTGATACCGCCTGTGGCGCTGGAGGTCGTGGGTTCGATTCCCACCGGAGACAAATATTTGTGTGACCCATAAATGTTTGTCTCAAGAGTCTGGGTGTTTCTATGTATAATAAGTATGTATTTAAAAGTATATAAGTACTAATATCCGTGGTCTGCTACCCATAACACAAGCAGGTTATTCCTAGCTTACTTTGGGATCAGATAGCGTTGTGTGAAATGTCCGTGAATATTTAAAAAAAAAATAAAAAATCAATAAAAAGTGAAATATGCATAGCAATTTAAAAACAAACACCTCAAAAAAATCAAAAAGTAAACTTTAGCACATTAAAAGAAATATAAATAATCGCAGAGTAAATTGATGTACAATAAAATAAAATCGATAGTGCATGGCATCAAAAAATTTAGATATGATTGTAACAAACATTTAACATATTTAATTGAATTGTAAATGCAATCCTTGAACAAATCAAGTTATAAAATATATACCTTAAACCAATTCAAAAGTAAACACTAGCACATTAAAGGACACTTTCTAGAAATATAAACAATAGCTTGGCTGCAGAGAAAGTTGATGTATAGTAAAATAAATGCAATAGTGCATTGCATAAATGAATTTAGTTATGTAACGAACATATAATATATTCAATTAAAATGCAAAGAAATACATACAAATAAACACTTGCACATTAAATTAAAATGTAAACAATCGCAGAGCAAATTGATGTGTAATAAAATGGATGCAATATTGCAATGCATAAATAAATTTAAATTAAAAAGGAACATAGAATATATTCAATTAAAAAGTGAAATATGCATTGCAATTTAAAAAATAAACACCACAAAAAAATCAAAAGTAGACACTAGCACATTAAAAGAAATATAAACAATCGCTAAGCAAATTGATGTACAATAAAATGAATGCAATAGTGCATGGCATAAATGAATTTAAATTTAAAACGAACATAGGATGTTTTCAATTAAAAAGTGAAATCTGCAAAGCAATTCAAAAAATAAACATCCTAAAAAATCAAAAAGTAAACACTTGCACATTAAAATAAATAAAAACAATCGCAGAGCAAATTGATGTGTAATAAAATGGATGCAATATTGCATAGCATTAATTAATTTTAATTTAAAAGAAACAGAACATATTCAATAAAAAAGTGAAATATGCATTGCAATTTAAATAACAAACGCCTCAAAATATCAAAAAGTAAACACTAACACATTAAATATATAACGAACATAGAATATATTCAATTAAAAAGTGAAATATGCTTTGCAATTTAAAAAATTATCACCTCAAAAAATCAGAAGTAGACACTAGCACATTAAAAGAAATATAAACAATCGCTGAGCAAATTGATGTATAATAAAATGGATGCAATAGTGCAAGGCATAAATGAATTTAAAACGAACATGGGATATATTTAATTTAAAAGTGAAATATGCATAGCAATTTAAAAAATAAACATCTTAAAAAAGTCAAAAAGTAAACACTAGCACATTAAAAGAAATAAAAACAATCGCAAAGCAAATTGATGTGTAATAAAATGGATGCAGTATTGCATAGCATTAATTAATTTAATTTAAAAGGAACAGAATATATTCAATTAAAAAGTGAAATATACATTGAAATTTAAAAAATAAACACCTCAAAAAATCAAAAAGGAAACACTAGCACATTAAAAAAAACTTTCTATAAATATACACAATCGCTTGGGTGCAGTGCTAGTTGATGTATAATCAAATGTCTGTGACAGTACGTGGCATAAACAAATTATAAATATATAATAAAATTTAATACTTTAACTAAAAAGAACATAAAAAATAAATATGAAATTCAAAAGATCACCTGAATCCAGTTAAAGAAAACACTAGCATATTATAAGAAATATGAACTGCAATCCTTTAAACACTGCAATCCTTCAAACTTTGCAATCTGTTAAACACTGCAATCCTTTATACACTGCAATCCGTTAAACACTGCAATTCTTAAACACTGCAATCCTTGAACACTGCAATCCTCTAAACACTGCAATCCTTGAACACTACAATCCTTCAAACACTGCAATCCGTTGAACACTGCGATCCTTGAAACCGTTAAACACTGCAATCCGTTAAACACTGCAATCCGTTTAACACTGCAATCCGTTAAACACTGCAATCCTTGAACACTGCAATCCGTTAAACACTGCAATCCGTTACATACTGCAATCTGTTAAACATTAAAAGAAATATAAACAATCGCTGAGCAAATTGAAGTATAATAAAATGGATGCAATAGTGCAAGGCATAAATGAATTTAAATTTAAAACGAACATGGGATATATTTAATTTAAAAGTGAAATATGCATAGCAATTCAAAAAATAAATATCTTAAAAAATCAAAAAGTAAACACTAGCACATTAAAAGAAATAAAAACAATCGCAAAGCAAATTGATGTGTAATAAAATGGATGCAGTATTGCACAGCATTAATTAATTTAATTTAAAAGAAACAGAATATATTCAATTAAAAAGTGAAAAATGCATTGTAATTTAAAAAATAAACTCCTCAAAATATCAAAAAGTAAACACTAAAACATTAAATATATAAGAATTTAAATATACAACGAACATAGAATATATTCAATTAAAAAGTGAAATATGCATGGTAATTTAAAAAATAAACACTTCAAAAATATCAAAAATCAACACTAGCACATTAAAGGAAATATGTATACAATCGCAGAGCAAATTGAATTATAATAAAATGGATGTTATAGTGCATAGCATAAATAAATTCAAATTTAAAACGAATATAGAATATATTCAATTAAAAGTGAAATAGGGTTAGCAATTTAAAAAAAAACACCTCAAAAAATCAAGAAGTAAACAGTAGCATATTTTAAGAAATATAAACAATCGCAGAGCAAATTGATGTGTAACAAAATGGATGCAAAAGTGCATGGCATAAATGAATTAAGATATGTAACGTACATATAATAGAAAGATAGATAGATAATTCTTTATTGTACACCATTGCACATTCTCAATGAAGAAATATTAACTATAAATAAGAGATCAAAGGGCTGTCTTATAGCTAAGAGCGATCTCTTCCAGATAACCTTGGTATGGAAAAGAAGATGAAGACAGAAAATATAGTTGAATGTCGCACAATACAGAAATAAATACTAGCACATTAAAAGAAACTTTCTAGAAATATAAACAACCTAGATGCAGAGCAAGTTTATGTATAAAGTAAATAAATAAATAAAAATGAAATTGGTGTACGTGAGCGTAAACAAATAAAAAAATAAAAAACATGTGAAAACGTACATAAATAATTATATTTAATTAAAAAGAACATAATAAACATAATTATATTAATTTCAAAAGATCACTTAAAGCCAGATAAAGAGAACACTCGCACATTAAAAAACACTTACTAGTATTATATTATTTATCGCTTAGCCGCAGAGCAAATCGGTGTATATTAAAATGGATGTAATAATGCATGGCATATTAAATTCTAGATAAGTACCGAATATATGTACTTACTCCCTACGACCTGCCAGCGCACGTGTTTCCCTGCTCTTACAATCCTGGGTTCAAGGCACATCATAATGCCGCCAACTTGAGGGCTGCTTTCTATAGTCTTACAGACTGGGATGGTGGCCCCCAAACGCTAGATATCGCTGTGACTTTCTGTTTTTGTAAAATGACTTGCACACATTGTGTTCCTTAAAACTTTATTTACACTTTACTTTAATACGTACTTCACACGAAGATAGCTTTAAAATAACTGTTTTAACTGTAGATCACAATATAAACATTTTATTACGAAACTATACGATATAAGTATTTATTGAGCAGACGAGCGGTCGGCGCGCGAGTCGAAGTACGAATGGACGACTGTCTCGATAGGCTTGACATTCACGGCGGCAATGGGGCGCTTGACCAACCGCCCCGCCGCGCTGGCGCCGCTTGCTACCTGACAATGTAAAAGCCAGGTAGTGGTGACGTCACACACAAATCATGTATTGTTCTTGTCGGGACAATAGACACGTCATATGATGCTTTCAGAACTAATATGATGCCTTATATGAAAACCTATTCCTAAAAACCCACGATTTTATTTTGATGAACTTTATAATTTAAAAGAACTCAACAAAACTTTGAATATGATTGATTTGTAATGAAACATGCAAGGATACAAATTCACTCTAATAGAACTAAGGCGGAAACTGACGTTAATACCTAGTTTATTAACCTAACACAATTAAAAACAAAAAAGACACTTAGTAAGACGACTCTTAAAACTTATGAATTTGTTTTGACTTTAAAATCTGAGCATTTTACACGAGACAGCACAACTTAAAATAATCACAACACAAACAAAGCTCTACAGTAATGAAACATGCAGTGACACAAACCTACACAATTAGAACTTATATGAAACCATATAATGAAACCTAACTTATTAACGGAACCAAATTGATAACAACAAAGACAAACACAAAAGAGTAGGTATAAACAAATATATTTTAGTTAACTTACCAAACTATACTTTCTGTTTTTGTAAAATGACTTGCACACATTGTGTTCCTTAAAACTTTATTTACACTTTACTTTAATACGTACTTCACACTAAGATAGCTTTAAAATTACTGTTTTAACTGTAGATCACAATGGAAACATTTTATTACGAAACTATACGATATAAGTATTTATTGAGCAGACGAGTGGTCGGCGCGCGAGTCGAAGTACGAATGGACGACTGTCTCGATAGGCTTGACATTCACGGCGGCAATGGGGCGCTTGTCGAACCGCCCCGCCGCGCTTTCGCCGCTTGCTACCTGACAATGTAAAAGCCAGGTAGTGGTGACAATAGTCACGTCATAACTTACTGTAAACCGGTTTGCTCATAATACCTTGCAATAACACGACTAACCTTCTAGAATAGTTAAGTCGAATAAATATGACAAATACACAACAAATAAAGAATGATCAAGTTAAACGAATAAAACGAAAGAAGGTACCCAATAGCACATTAAAAGAAACACGCTTAACAATCGTCTATTACATAAAACATCACATTAAACCGATTTAAAGGAAAAATGCAAAAAATCAATGACCGCCCAGATACATTTGCAATTTATACTTGTACAGAAAAAAATACGAATTTGTTTTGATTTTGAAATTAGAATAATTTACACGGGACAGCACTATTTAAATTCCTTCTACTTAACCAAAACTTTAACCTGAATATTCATTTATATCTAGCTCTACAGTAGTGAAACCTGCGACGACACAAAACGAAGCAAAACTAAAAACAAACTAATATGAATCCTGATATTGAAACGTAATTTGCTAAACAAACACATCGGACCACAACATAGTCACAAAGTAAGACTTTTACAACGATGCAAAATACACTTGCAATTTTTTTTACAACAAATATCATTATGCATAGTATTAGAATATTATTTTCTTACAATTTTTGTACAAGACTCTACAAAACTTATTTAAGAAAAGACATTTATAACATATCCTTAATAGCAAATGTCACACAACGACTACGTCCTATAGTAACAAAACCGAACAAAATATTTATTATTATAAAAGCATCCCGATTAAAACAAAAGCAATTAACATACGACAACACAACTTTACATGATTACATCTCAACAAAACTTGAACACAGATATTGATGTCAATCCAACTCTGCCTACAGAAATAAAACATACGACGACATAGAACAATGCAAATAGAACTAATATGATGCCTTATATGAAAACCTATTCCTAAAAACCCACGATTTTATTTTGATGAACTTTGAAATTTAAAAGAACTCAACAAAACTTTGAATATGATTGATTTGTAATGAAACATGCAAGGATACAAATTCACTATAATAGAACTAAGGCGGAAACTGACGTTAATACCTAGTTTATTAACCTATCACAATTAAAAACAAAAAAGACACTTAGTAAGACGACTCTTAAAACTTATGAATTTGTTTTGACTTTAAAATCTGAGCATTTTACACGAGACAGCACAACTTAAAATAATCACAACACAAACAAAGCTCTACAGTAATGAAACATGCAATGACATAAACCTACACAAATGGAACTTATATGAAACCATATAATGAAACCTAACTTATTAACGGAACCAAATTGATAACAACAAAGACAAACACAAAAGAGTAGGTATAAACAAATATATTTTAGTTAACTTACCAAACTATACTTTCTGTTTTTGTAAAATGACTTGCACACATTGTGTTCCTTAAAACTTTATTTACACTTTACTTTAATACGTACTTCACACGAAGATAGCTTTAAAATTACTGTTTTAACTGTAGATCACAATGGAAACATTTTATTACAAAACTACACGATATAAGTATTTATTTAGCAGACGAGTGGTCGGCGCGCGAGTCGAAGTACGAATGAACGACTGTCTCGATAGGCTTGACATTCACGGCGGCAATGGGGCGCTTGACGAACCGCCCCGCCGCGCTTTCGCCGCTTGCTACCTGACAAGAACAATACATGATTTGTGTGTGACGTCACCACTACCTGGCAGGTAGTGGTGACGTCACACACAAATCATGTATTGTTCTTGTCGGCAGTGGCGGCTGGTGGGTCCTCAAACTGGTGGTGCACTTTACTTGCTCTCTAGTTTTAAATTTAATAAGAGCCTTGGTGGTCCCGTCAATTTTAAATCAACTTTATTTTGAAACCTGGCATTAGGCTGACCACCACCTATTACGTGGGACATAAAATGTTATTATTTTAATCTGAGATAAAACTATAAGGACACACGTGGGCGTATACTATGCCTCTGCCTTCCCCTTCGGGGATAAATGCATTCATATGTATGCAGTATGTTTATCTTGAAAATTTTTGTAACACACACCAGACACTTAGAAGCAATATTTTCTTTTCTTTAATATGACGGCGCGTTGACAGTGGGACGAGAGTGACACCTGCCATTTGTAAGGTTTCGTTGTCTTTGCCTAGATTTTTGCAATAGCAATGAAGGTAGATTCAATAATGAGCGGCAACGCCATTTTGTGGGGCTCAGTCTTAAACTAGCCGTCGGTAGATAGAAACGTGAAAGTAAACGGGCAATTGGGAACATTGTTAGCGGTGGAAGGTGAGCGTTATGCGCATTGTAAAAGGTGGCCACCTCAAACCTGCTTGTATGGGTTGCAAGCCCCAGACACTGTTGTGTTGTCAATGTTCCTCCTTGTGCCACACGGTTATAGGTTTAGTAGTGTTTAATTAAGTAAGTGTACCGTGACATGTTCATAATGGTTATCTGGTGCTTGCTTTGTCCGTTACTCGTCCAAATACCCACGTGGCAAGCTTTGGCCGATCCTAACCTAACAGTGGAATCGCCTACAAATAAATTATTAATTTTTGTTTATTAAAGAAAAGAAATATATAATAGAACTAAGATCAAAATAAATGAAAACTAACAATTTAAAAATGAAACAATAAATATTTAACGCGTCACAGATACATACATACAGCGAAACAATACCGGGAGAATTTGAATTTTGTCAAACAAAACATCGGGTGCTCTCGGGTAATGTTCGGTTTTCCCAAACGAGTGCGGCGCACGAAATCAGACTCATCGCTCGGTACATTTTCTATGAACTATGCTTTGTCTCGCGCGCCAGGCGTTTTAGCTCTGTTATAGTACAAGTAGTATGGGCCGTTCTCGTGCGCTCGGGAAAACGCACGCCGATGTATTTTACAGGGAATTTATGCTTTAGTGGTGTAGCAAAGAGCTTAATTTGTTTCGTCACAATAAGATATTATGTTATTTGTTTTAAGTTTTTGTAAGAATAGGTGTTACTTACATACCTAATGGTAGGTAATTAATTATTAAAGGTTTCGTAAAATTTTGTAATTTTTATATCTTTTGAACTGGTGGTTCACCGCACGAGCGCACTTAAGGTACAGCCGCCACTGCTTGTCGGGACAATAGTCACGTCATATCTTACTGTAAACCTGTTTTCTTTTAATACCTTGCAATAACACAACTAATCTTTTATTATACTAAAGTCGAATGAACATGATAAATAAATATCTATTATATAAAAATAAGTCGGGTTTTCCTTCCTGACGCTATAACTCCAGAACGCACGAACCGATTTCAACGGTTTTGCATTCGTTGGAAAGGTCTCGGGCTCCGTGTGGTTTATAGCAAAGAAAATTCAGCAAAATTTCACATACAGCGCCATCGCGGGCGAAGCTGCGGGCATCAGCTAGTGTATGTATACCAAGTATGTATATATACGAAGTAGCTAAATTTGTTAAAATTCATGGTTATCTTTTTGAAGATAACAATAACATTGGTAAGCGACAAATAACACAACTAGCTAAAAGAATGCCTGTGCCCAAACTGAAGATTTTTAAAAAAAGCTGCGTTTACATGGCGCCGCTTATATACAATACACTACCTAAACATATGTGGGAGTTACCTTTCGGAAGGTTCGGAAGGTTTTGCCAGGAGTTGAAGGAATGGCTTATACAGGAAAGCTTTTATGCCACCACAGACTTCCTAAAAGAAGCTCATGCCGCTATTGTGCTTATTAAAAAAAATCTGGAAATGGGTTGCAGGGGCAACGTATAGGCCCCGTTTTTATAGTTTTTTACTGTCCCACGTAATAGGTGGTGAGCATATATGCTTTTTTTAACTTGAGGGAAAATCCTCATAGATGCTACACCGAACTATTATCCTACCGACTAAACAATCTTCAAAAAACCTTTATCCTGCCTAATAGCCTAGGGTTGGATGCTCCAGGTAAGCCCTCGGAAGGACACCCCAAGACTGAGCATATGGTTGGTTGAAAATGGAGAGGCTCTTGTTGTTGCGACTCGCAAGTGAAGATTTTCAAGCTGGCCTAGTCCTTCAATTTGTTTTAATCCGGCAACCGTCAGTGACAATGTCTTTTATTCACTAGGTACGGAACCTTAATTTTATAATGATTTAGTATTTTTTTTAGTATTGTGAAAAACGATTTTTGTACCTAATAATGTTAACTTTTGTTTCAGGTAAATACATCACTGTATTCTCACTCCTCCATCACCGGCTACAAACGAATCAGGTAGACATGTATTACATACTTTTGCAATATTATATAGGTACTATAAGAACATAAGTTTAAGCAACTACAGCGAAATTTCTGAAGATCTCAATCACATTATCGAACTTTGCCTATTCTCATACTGTTTTAGAACGATGATAAAGAAAGGGATAGAAAGGAACCCACCTCGCATCCTCGATTCGCCATTCCTAAGGTACAATAGTGAAAGATAACCACAACTAAATGTAAACGGAGGAATGTCGAGTCGAACTCCTCAGGAAAGGAAAGTTGGATATAGATTAGAATAAAAGACCCGTACCATCCACATTCGATAGATGTTCTTTATCTATACTTATAATAAAACTGTATGTAGAGGGTCGAGAGTTTGTACATGGAAGATATTTTGAAAATTTTAATTATAGGGCGTTCTCTGATCGGTATTGAACCCGAAAATGTAGTTTAAATTTTTCATGTCTGTCTGTCTGTCTGTCTGTCTGTATCCCGAATAAGTATCACGCCGAAACTACTGAACCAATTTGAATCATACATTCTGAGCTTATAGTCCGAGGAAGGTTCTAGGATACTTTTAATCCCAATAGTTTTTTAGTTGTAATTTCTTAACGCGTGATCCGATTTCAAATATTTTTTTAGTGTTGGAAAGGGAGTACTTTATGGATTAATTCACACAAGTTTAAATATTGAGGGTTTTGTGGTTCAGAAATTAGAGACATTTAACTTTCGCTAAGCCTATAATTCAAGGGTTTTGTTCTAAACTGGCGTGTTGGCTTTATCATAAAAAAGCTTAATGATTAAGATTATTGTT
Source organism: Miltochrista miniata (assembly GCA_933228765.1). Classification (NCBI taxonomy): domain Eukaryota; kingdom Metazoa; phylum Arthropoda; class Insecta; order Lepidoptera; family Erebidae; genus Miltochrista; species Miltochrista miniata. The sequence goes on from OW121770.1 coordinate 2,030,124, forward strand.
GTAGTGTTTTAGAGTAGACTTAATCTTTAAGCTGTTTTTTGATCTAAGCAAAAAGGGCATTTTTACACGCTGCTTGATCAGTCTGATGAACACCTCTCCTTTCATAGGACCTAACCTCACCTTATGTGACGTAAACGAAGTTTACGAGGGTCAGCTAGTTGTAACAATAAAATACATCCCTACTAATATTATAAATGCGAAAGTAACTCTGTCTGTCTGTCTGTTACGCTTTCACGCCTAAACGGCTGAAGCGATTGAGATGAAATTTGATATAGGCATAGTTCGAGGCTCTGGAAAGAACATAATGCTACTTTTTAAGCGGCTGCGCAAAAGGACGGCTACGATTATACGCGATAACGACTTCTACGCGGTCGAAGCCGCGGGATATAGCTAGTCTGAAGAGCCTACCAGACGTCAAATTGTTAAAAGAAGATAGAAGATATACATTTTAGCGTGCAAGAAAGAGAGAGATGCGATCGGCTTTAGTGCGCTTTTAACGAAATAAATTGATTATAAAAAAAATTATAACCAATATAAAAAAATGCTCTGCACTAGAGCATTTTTTTGATGATGAAGATTTTACTATTGTCTTTCTTATAAATATTTTATATTATAAAAACAACTTATAACATACGAGATCTAGCTTAAAATTTCACGAAATCGAGGTATTTTCAACCCAAAAATCTATCGAGTATTTTAAACATTGTTTTACACATTGTTAATAATGAGCAATATTCCGCTTAACACTGTGCTCAATAAGTCAACACATGTGTCGCCTCTACACGGACGCTCTGTGTGTCGTGCCCCCTCAGGACTGCATGGCAAAATACTTACAGAACATGTTCTATGTTGTCTGTAGAAACATGGACCTCGTACAGACGCATTTACCTACCTCCCTTTACAAACGGTTGGTTGACGATATATACTCCAATCCTTGCAAAAATGATAATAAGTGTTTGACGGTAGGATAAGAACACAGAAGGTTTTGATTGCTTTACCAGAGCCTCTGCGTACCCTCTCTCTGCCAAGTCAAGTTTGCTATACCGGTATATTTCGAAACTTGTTAGCGAGCAAACTGTTTGTGCGACCGACAAATAGAAAATAGGATGTGGGATAAGCTATAAAAGTATTTATCGGTTCATTAATTTCGGAGCCTGTTCAATGCAAACAAATAAACATCATCTTTATTTTTTATAATTTTGGCACAGATGGAAGTACAGGTATCTACGTGTTATACATATACGATCACAGTCATTTTTCGAACTCGTACTCTTTGGCGCGTGGCATCCTATTCGAATATAGAGTTCAATCTTCATTTGTACTGCCTGTGATTTTGATTGTGAACTGTCACCTTTTGCGCAGAAACTAGCCGAACTTTCTGAGCGTGGTCTGCTAGTCAACAAAACGCATCTCTTGCAGGCTGAAATAGAAACCACTACAAGGAATAGGGAATATAAACAATTTATTCGATGAAAGATGAAACAATTTTATCACTCGATGGTGATATAATTCTTTTATTTGTAAATAGCATTGTCGTATACACCTTTTTGATTCTCATGCTTAAGACTACGGGCTTAATATAAATGACATTATAAACGTACGAAGTGGAAGGTTCTTTAATCTGGGCACACTTTCACATGGGCACGACAACTTCAATATACCTTAAATAAAAACAAACTGATAACACACCTTAATAAGATAAAATTACACTCTTTAATATGCCTATAAATATAATATGCCTTCTTTTATTTATTTATTTTGTATTTATACTGGGAGAAAATTATAAGAGGGTACAAATAACAAGTAATTTTTGTATTAATGTGAGGAACATCCTACACGGATGCTTTGCCGGACTCCTACCGACTTAAAATCACACGTATCCTACCTACAGCCTACGGTTGGGAGCCCCGGGTAAGCCCTCGGAAGGATACCCCAGGATTCCCAACAGACCTACGGCGATCACCGCGGCCTCACTTAGGAGGGACAAATAGCCAGCTACATAATTTTGAGTAACCTGAGTAACCTTTCGATAAAATTTTATTATTTGCTCAACATCTTGCCTGTTTAGACTGTATTCTATCAAGATCATTAAAAGATTCAGTTGCATTTTGGACACATTCCGTTAGCAAATGTAACACATAAGTGGAAGGTATTTTAATTGATTATTAAATTTAAAACCCAACTTATTAACAAAACACATTTAACAATAACATTGGCACTAAGTAAGACATCTTTTACAAAGACTCCAAACTAAGGAGCTTAACTTCTTTGAGACCTTTGTATTTGACTCAATGACCTGATAAGAAAATATATATAAGCTCAAACAAATTGGCTATTTATGAAAATAAAAAAATAATCCTCCACTCCCAAACACACACAATTACAATAATTCTTATTAAACCCTAAATATGCTCGTGGAGTATCTGAGGGATAAAATCCGATACGATGTCATCCGTCTGAAAACCAAAGAGGTCGACATAGCTCACAGAGCATATGCCCTTTGAAGTGGCAGTGGGCTGGCCACATCTGTAGACCGATGGTCGGTGGAGCAAACGAGTTTTGGAGTGGACACTGCGACTTGGTACACGTGAAGCAGGACGACCTACCGCCAGACGGACCGTGACCAGAAGAAGGTCGCAGGGAGTGACTGGATGCGGAAGGTACAGGACCGTGTATTTGACGTGTGAAATTAAACACTCACATTAAAAGAAACTTTCTAGAAATATACAAAATCGCGTGGCCGCAGGGCAAGTTGATGTATAATATAATGGGTGTGACAGTACTAGGCATAAACAAATTATAAATATATATAATGAATTATGTAATATTTTAATTAAAAAGAACATATTAAATAAATATGAAATGTCAAAGATCACCTGAAGCCAGTTAAAGAAAGCACTCGCACATTAAAAGAAATATAAACAACCGCAGAGCAAATTGATGTATAATAAAATGGATGCAATAGTGCATGGCATAAATAAATTTAAATTTGAAACGAACATTGACTATATTCAATTAGAAAGTGATATATGCATAGCAATTTAAAAAATAAACCTAAAAATCAAATGTAAACACTAGCACATTAAAAGAAATATAAACAATTGCAGAGCAAATTGATGTATAATAAAATAGACGCAATAGTGCACAGCATAAATAAATTTAAATTTAAAAGGACCATAGAATATATTTAATTAAAAAGTGAAATATGCATTGCAATTTAAAAAATAAACACCTCAAAAAAATCAAAAAGCATAGCAATTTAAAAAATGAAACACCTCAAAAAAAAACAAGAAGTAAACATACATACATACATAACATCACGCCTGTTTCCCAACGGGGTAGGCAGAGACTATGGTTTTCCACTTGCCACGATTCTGACATATCACTTTCGCTTCTTCTACTTTCATAAGTGTTTTCATACATGCTCTCCGATTAAGGGTACTCTTTACCTGACCTTTTTCCAAAAGGTGTCCAATTTGGTCGACATAAGTGCGACGCGGTCGACCCCTACCAGGTTGTCCATTCACTCTCGCCTTATAAATCTCTTTGGTCAGTCTGTTTTCATCCATTCTCTCCACGTGTCCGAACCATCTGAGGATCACTTTCTCTATCTTAGTCACTACATCTTCTGTCAAGCCGCAGTGTTCCCTAATCACACAATTTCTTTTTTTATCCATCAATGTCACTCCAGCTATACTTCGCAAACTTCTCATTTCCACTGCATTAATTTTACTTTCATGCGTCTCCTGCAACACCCAACTTTCACTGCCATACATAAGTGTAGGCACAAGCGCTCCTCTATGTACAGCCATTCCTTGCCTTTTTAGACACATCCTGACTGCTCATAAAGGCGTTAATGGCTTCATTCACTTGATTACCTGCCAAAACTCTTCGTTCAATATCATAGTCACACTTTCCATCTCTTGCAAAGTTTGACCCCAAGTACACAAACTCTTTTACCTGTTCCACTACGACGAACTACTGACGAATAACCCAATTTACATCGAAGGGCAAACCCTTGGATGTAAATTGGGTTATTCGTCACATTTTCTTCTCTTTCAAAAACCATTACTTTCGTCTTTTCTACATTCACTTTCATACCTCTACTTTTAAGCGCATCATGCATTATGTTAACCATCAACTGCAACTCCTCCGCCGATGAAGCTAATACACCTGATCGTCCGCGTATAGGAGGCATTTGATGGTCAGCTCATATCATACCATACGCACACTCTTGCAGTTAATTCAAGCAGCTGTCCATTTACAGATTAAACAGATATTTCAGTGCTCGTATCAAGGTTCTGTTTACTCCATACCTTAAATGTAAACAGGAGCAAATTAAAAGAAATATAAACAATCGCAGAGCAAATTGATGTATAATAAAATGAATGCAATAGTGCATGGCATAAATGAATTTAAATTTGAAACTAACATAGAATATATTCAATTAAAAAGTGAAATATGCATAGCAATTTAAAAATAAACACCTCAAAAAAATAAAAAAGTAAACACTATTACATTCAAAGAAATATAAATAATCGCAGAACAAATTGTTGTATAATAAAATAGAGGCAATAGCGCATGGCATAAATAAATTTAAATATGTAACGAACATTTAATATATTCAATTAAAACGTAAAAACGTAAACCAATCAAAAAGTAAACACAAGAACATTAAAAGAAACTTTTTAGAAATATACACAATCGCTTGGGTGCAGAGCAAGTTGATGTATAATCAAATGTGTGTATAATATATAATATACAATGAAAATGTAATACTTTAACTAAAAAGAACATAATAAATAAATATGAAATTCAAAAAATCACCTGAATCCAGCTAAAGAAAACACTAACATATTATAAGATATACACTGAAATCCGTTAAACACTGCAATCCATTAAACACTGCAATCCTTTAAATAACTGCAAATCATTAAACACTGCAATTCTTGAACCCTGCAATCCTTTAAACACTGCAATCCGTTAAACACTGCAATTCTTTGAACACTGCTATCCTTAAAGAGCAGCAGTCCCCTTAACACTGCAAACCTGAAACACTGCTGTCCGTTTAATACGGTAATCCGTTAAATACTGCAATCCTTGAACACTGCAATTCGTTAAACACTGCAATCCTTTAAAAACTGCAATCCTTAAACACTGCAATCCTTGAACACTGCAATCCGTTAAACACTGCAATCCTTTAAACACTGCAATCCATGAACACTGCAATCCTTTGAACACTGCTATCCTTAAAGAGCAGCAGTCCTCTTAACACTGCAATCCGTTAAACACTGCAATCCTTGAAACACTGCAATCTATTTAACACTGCAATTCTTGAACACTACAATCCTTTCAATACTGCAATCCTTGAACACTGCAATCCATTAAACACTGCAATCCTTAAACACTGCAATCCCTGAACACTGCAATCCGTTAAACACTGCAATCCTTTATACACTGCAATCCGTTAAAGACTAAAAATCTTAAACACTGCAATCCTTGAACACTGCAGTCCTTTAAACGCTGCAATCCTCGAGCACTGCAATCCGTGAACACTGCAATCTGTTAAACACTGCAATTCTTGAACACTACAATCCATTCAACACTGCAATCCTTGAACACTGCAATCCATTAAACACTGCAATCCTTAAACACTGCAATCCTTAAACACTGTAATCCGTTAAACACTGCAATCCGTTAAACACTGCAATCCTTGAAACACTGCAATCCTTTAACACTGCAATCCATTAAACACTGCAATCCTTAAACGCTGCAATCCGTTAAACACTGCAATCCTTCAAACACTGCAATCCGTTAAACACTGCAATCCTTGAAACACTGCAATTTGTTAAACACTGCAATTTTTGAACACTACAATCCTTTCAACACTGCAATCCTTGAACACTGCAATCTGTTAAATACTGCCATCCTTGAACACTGCAATCTTTTTAACAATGCAATCCTTAAACACTGCAATCCATTAAACACTGAAATCCTTCAAACACTGCATTCCGTTAAACACTGCAATCCTCTAAACACTGCAATCCTTTAACACTGCAATCCTTCAAACACTGCAATCCGTTGAACACTGCAATCCTTGAAATACTGCAATCTGTTAAACACTGCAATTTTTTAGAACTGCAATGCTTTCAATACTGCAATCCTTGAACACTGCAATCCATTAAACACTGCAATCCGTTAAACACTGCAATTCTTGAACACTGCAATGCTTTCAATACTGCAATCCTTGAACACTGCAATCCATTAAACACTGCAATCCGTTAAACACTGCAATCCTTAAACACTGCAATCCTTTAAACACTGCAATCCTTTAACACTGCAATCCTTCAAACACTGCAATCCGTTGAACACTGCAATCCTTGAAACACTGCAATTCTTGAACACTACAATCCTTTCAACACTGCAATCCTTGAACACTGCAATCCATTAAACACTGCAATCCTTAAACACTGCAATCCGTTAAACACTGCAATCCTTCAAACACTGCAATCGGTTAAACACTGCAATTCTTGAACACTGCAATCCTTGAACACTGCAATCATTTAAACACTGCGATCCGTTAATCTTGCAATAGTGCATGGAATAAATGAATTTAAATAATATAACGAACATTAAATATTTTCAATCAAAAGTGAAATATGCATTGCAATTTAAAAAATAAACATCTCAAAAGAATCAAAAAGTAAACACTAACACATAAAAATAAATATAAACAATCGCGGAACAAATTGATGTAAAACAAAATGGATGCAATAGTGCATGACATAAATAATTTTGAATTTGAAACGATCATAGAATATAATCAATAAAAAGTGAAATATGCGTAGCAATTTAAAAACAAACACCTCAAAAAAATCAAAAAGTAAACACTAGCACATTAAAAGAAATATTAATAATCGCAGAGCAAATTGATGTACAATAAAATAAATGCGATAGTGCATGGCATAAATGAATTTAGATATGATTGTAACGAACATTTAATATATTCAATTGAATTGTAAATAAATACAAATCAAGTTATAAAATATATACCTTGAACCAATTCAAAAGTATATTAAAAGCACATTAAAAGACACTTTCTAGAAATATAAACAATCGCTTGGCTGCAGAGAAAGTTGATGTATAATCAAATGAGTGTGACAGTACGTGGCATTAACAAATTACATAATTATATATAATGAATATGTAATATTTTAACTAAAAAGAACATAATAAATTATCTATTCTATTCGATCTATTATCTGAGTTCACCTGAATTAAGATAAAAAAAACAATAGCACATTAAAAGAAATAGAAACAATCGCAGAGCAAATTGATGCATAGTAAAATAAATGCAATAGTGCATTGCATAAATGAATTTAGTTATGTAACGAACATATAATATATTCAATTAAAATGCAAATAAATACATACAAATTAAAATTTGCACATTAAAATAAAATATAAACGATCGCAGAGCAAATTGATGTGTAATAAAATGAATGCAATATTGCAAAACATAAATAAATTTAAATTTAAAAGGAACATAGAATATATTCAATTAAAAAGTGAAATACGCATTGCAATTTAAAAAATAAACACCTCAAAAAAATCAAAAGAAGACGCTAGCACATTAAAAGATATATAAACAGTCGCAGAGCAAATTGATGTATAATAAAATGGATACAATAGTGCAAGGCATAAATGAATTTAAATTTATAACGAACATATGATGTATTCCTGGATGCGCCAGTACCGACGCATACATATTTTTTAGTTTATGTATTTAATGGTATTTATTATAATTATTATATGTCAACACTCACGCACTAAACGCATCTTACTTTTATGTATTGTCTATGGCAACACTATCCCGCCCGCTTCCTACATTCACATTCCGCCATAGCTATTGGAAGATACGCACGCACCCGTCTCTTAACGCTCCGCTCCGCTATCGGCCGCTGTGATTACCCATCATATCGCGCTATATCGCTTATCATCAGCCACAGTCTCGAGAGTTACGGTTATAACTCCTGTGTGCATATTTCGCGGTCGTGAATCAAGACCCCGAACGCAAAGCTGGGAGCAGCGCCTACCTACCAACCAGAGTTCAAGGTAAGTGCACTTCCAAGTGTGGTCCTTCGAGCCGGATATTCCATCTAACGCATTCTTTCTACTAATAATATTAATTACCTCTTTTCCTATTAAATTCACGCATACGCATATATATATTTAGTATATTACTCATAAATACTCAACGCAAATATTATATTTAACGCCACCCGCACGCATTAGAAAAGTTAATTATCTTTTCACACCGCATATTTTATATTACTCATAAGTACTCATATTCTATAACGCATTTACGCTATTTATCATAATCATATTTACCTATATATAATCAACCCGCTGGCAGGTAGCGCCCCCCGAAATTATCGCTACCCAGGACTTGGACCATCCTGGCCATGTTAGTCCGGTTGTCCGATTCTAGGCAATCATTTTGATATTTTTTGGTAATTAGGAGTTTTGGCATAAAGTAAAACGGACAATCCAAAATTAACAATTTTCTCAACCGTCATAAATTTAACGTAGTTTTCCCCAATTTCATTACAATTTCATATTATCTTTCGAATTGTAATCGTAGATAAAACTCATATTTATACGTTAATTTTATACCCACATATATTTATTTTATTGTGACGGTACTGGGCAACGCAGCCGATACATAACGGTATTCAAACGATTAACAGCTGATTGTTACGCAGACTCCATATTGGGTTTGTTCTCTGAATACTTTATCGCAAACAGCTGATTTAAGCTAACAGCTGATCGTTGTTCGAATTTTATACTTTTTCGCTGAATATTTCTATTACCTACCCACTTATATACATACTCGTATCTCGTATCAATTATATTATCATGGCTTCTAAAGACAAATCCCATAGTAAAAGTTCAGACGAAAGTCAGGTCATGATAAATTTTTTAGAATACAAAAAACAAAGTTTGTTTCACATAGTTCAAGAAGTGTACAACTTAAGTCTCAAGGTTACCGATGAAACAGTACGCATGATGTTTCTCGCTCGGGTTCAATCTATCGATAAAACCCGATCGGATTACATCGAAACTATCGATAAATTGTTAATTGAACAATTAAAAGAGAATCCGCAGGTACAGCCGAGTTATAGTGTTTTTAATACATTTGATGAATTATACTGTTTCATAAAGCAAACGGAAACTACTCTGAGACAAGAACTCGACGATAAAAAGAAAAGTGATAATTTTAATATCAAATTACCCCCACTTAAACTCACAGGTTTCGATGGTACTTATGGTAAGTGGCCTATATTTTATGAAAATTTCTGTAGTGTGATACATACGAATACTCGTCTCACCAACGCCGAAAAGGTTCAATATTTGATAGGTTGCCTTTCGGGTAAGGCACTTACTGTTTGTTCAGGCATAGCTGCTACCGCACAAAATTACGATGTTATTTGGCAAGCCCTTCTGGCTAAATACCACGATACCAGGGTTCAGGCGTCGTGCTATTTAGAACAAATGTTACACCAGAAGCCAGGGCAATCGGCTGATCAGATCTTGGAGAACTTTTGTTCAGCTGAAGCAGCTCTGCAGCGTCTACCTATCACAAATTTATCAGATTTCATAATAACTCATTTAGCATTAAGCAAGTTTGATAAACCTATGCTTGAATTGTTTGAACAATCTCATAGACATTTGAGTGTACCTACATATAGTGACGTCAAAACATTTTTGACAGAACAAAGCAAACTCCAAACGCTCCGCTCACCATCACATTCCCAAAAAGGTGATTATCGCGCTCAGCGGAGTTCAACCGCCTCTCATTTAAATAAACCTAAGTCATTTTTTACGCAAACCCGCCCTACTAATTTGAAATCAGTCGATACTTCTAACATAAAAAATTGTATCGTATGTAACAATAATTCCGCTCACCCTTTGTTCAAATGTCAACATTTTATTCAAGAGACTGTTGAAACGCGAAATGAAATAGTTCGTAAACATTCCTTTTGTGTTAATTGTTTAGGTTTTCATCACGTGAGTGCTTGCAGATCTGTTAATAGGTGTTCGATTTGCAATCGGTCTCATCATAGTTTACTGTGTTATAAAAATAATTTGAACGCATCAAATTCAACAAGAAATCATGCTACCGGCAACGCATCGAGGCAGGCAAACGCGTCTACTGCGCCGTCCGAGCATTCCATGTCGACTCATGCGTCATCGGCAGATGATCCGTCCCGCTCGCACTCGCGGGAGGCGCGGTCACATAGTGGCAATATCGCGTCGTTATCGGCTGTGATCCCTCCGCCGCGTAATTCAAGCAGCGCGACCACGGTTTTGTTGCCGACTGCTTGTGTATATGCAAATTATAAATCGGATCGTATACGTTTGTTTTTGGACTCAGGGTCTATGAGTAACTTTATTACGAAGTCTTGTTGTGAGCGTTTGCACTTAACCATACTTAACGCTCCTTCTGTCATTAAAGGCATAGGTCAACTTGAAAGCCAATCTTATGGAATTACGCATTTCAAAATATATTCGCGATTTGATGCCCGCTGTTCTTATTCGGTTAGTGCACGGGTTATAGACACTATTACAGATTTTTTGCCTAACGTGGAAATTGATACAGCGGAATTAACCCATTTACAAAATTTACCTATGGCTGACGAACGATACTATACTCCGGGTGGTATAGATTGTTTGTTAGGTAATGAACTCTTCCCCATGATTTTAGGGTCGCAAAAAATTACATCCCCAACCTCATCAGTAATCGCGATAGAAACCACGCTCGGATACGTCGCAATGGGAAAGGCGCATGCTTTACCTTATTCGCTAGTGGCAAACAAGCATCCCCGCGATCGCATGTCTCATTCCTCCGTGTCCGACAAGGCCTTCTTATGTCACACTCAAGATGTGTCTCTCGAACAATTAACGCAACGCTTTTGGGAGATAGAACAGGTGCCAGATAAGAAGCACATTAGCACGGACGACGCAGCATGTGCAAAGCTGTTCTCGTCTACGTACTCACGCGACGATACCGGTAGATATACGGTTAGTCTTCCCTTTAAATACCCTCCCAGTGAGCTAGGGCATTCGTACACAATCGCCAAACGCAGGTTTTTAAATTTAGAAAAAAAGTTAGACGCTTCTAACTTACGCAACGATTATAATGCCATTATTCAAACATATATTGATCAAGGTTATCTCACTAAAGTGTCAAATAGCTTTCTAGACTCTCAAGTTTATTATATGCCGCATCGGGCCGTTTATCGCCCTGACAAAGAAACCTCTAAAACGCGTGTGGTCTTAGACGCTGGGTGTAAAACCACGTCAGGTAAATCGCTTAACGATTTGCTTTATACGGGACCAATATTACAGAACAATATCTTTCATTTGCTTCTCAATTTGCGTATGTACCCGGTTGCTGTAACCGCGGACATAGAAAAAATGTATTTTCAAGTGAAACTTACTCAAGATCATCATACATATCAAAGAATATTATTTAGGTTCGATTCCAATTCTCCTATTGAAAGCTATCATTTCAACCGCGTTTGTTTTGGCGTCTCCAGCTCACCCTTCCTGGCAATGCGAGTCGTAAACCAGCTCGCGTCAGACTGTCGCGCTTTATATCCTCTGGCGGCTTACGAAGCTGACAATCACATGTATGTTGACGACTACGTTAGTTCCATAGAGAATGTAGATTTAGCTGAAGACACCTATAGGGAAATGGTCGCTATGTTTAAATCTGGAGGTTTTAACTTAACTAAGTGGATCTCTAATGACAATACCCTATTGTCACGTATCCCGTCAATTCATAAGAGCTGTCTCGCTGTCAAGTTTGATGAGGATCCTCATGTTGACACTAAGATCGTGGGTATGCAATGGCAACCTAACGATGACACCTTTAACTTTAAAATAGTGATCGACATGCCTTTAACATGCACAAAACGCTCGATCCTTTCCGTAACCGCGCGCTTGTTCGATCCGCTTGGAATCATCAGTCCAGTGGTCGCATACATGAAGTTGCTTATACAAGAATGTTGGAAATTACAACTGGACTGGGACGAGACGGTCCCGGGTTGCATTCTGTCTAAATGGAAACACTTTCATAGGGAGTTGTCGCGTTTATCTGAAATAAAAATACCGAGACATATAGGTTTAACATCCGCTCGTCGAATTACTCTAATAGGCTTCTCGGATGCCAGCCAGCAATGTTATGGTGCTGTTATCTATGTACGAATAGAAACGGCTGAGAACGGAAACGCTCTTAATGTGAATCTACTGACCGCTAAATCCAAAGTGTCAGATTCTAATAAAACGCTAGCGCGTTTAGAACTCTGCGCGGCGGTCTTACTCGCAAAATTAATTAATTCTGTGCGCACTGTTTTTAATAAGCGGTGTCAAATAAACAATATATTCGCATTCTCTGATTCTACGGTAACCCTTACCTGGATTCACTCTCCCGCTCATAAGTTTCAAACTTTTGTAGCTAATCGCATCGCTCAGGTAAATGAATATCTGCCTGCTTCCCATTGGTATCACGTTCGTGGGGTTGAAAATCCCGCCGATATAGTCTCGCGCCCTGTGACACCTAAAGGGTTAATAAATAACTATCTTTGGTTTCACGGGCCGAAATGGCTGTCCGCACCTATAAATGCATGGCCTGTGAAGGAATATAAAATCAATCATAACGAGAAGACAGAATTACCGGAAATTAAAATAGCTTCTCTCCATGCACATACCATACCTGTCTCCGATCACGTTCACATGATAGACGAACTTGCCGAGCGTTGCTCGAGTTGGGTAAAATTTATTCGTTCACTGGTTTATGTATTACGTTTCACAAGGATTCTCAAATCCCGCGGTATACTTTCTGTATACGATTTAGAATACGCAGAATATTATGCGGTCCGCTTCGATCAGTCTAAGTATTTTCAGGTAGAATTACAAGCACTTAAGGCTACTAAAATTTGTCCAAATCAGGCTATTTTAAAACTCAACCCTTTTCTTGACGAACAAGGGTTAATTAGAGTAGGTGGTCGACTTACTCATTCTCAACTAAATTACAATACAAAATATCCAATACTGCTATCACCTAAAGGACGTATAGTGTCGCTCTTAGTAGACCACTATCACACCGACAATTTACACACCGGTCCTGGACTAGTGTTAGCATTGACTCGCCAAAAGTATTGGATTCTTTCTGCACGAAATTTGATTCGCCAACGAGTACATAAATGTAATTTATGTTTTAAAGCTAGGCCTCGTTCTACAACTCCACCTATGGGTGATCTTCCATCCATTAGAGTTTCACAAGTAAAGTCGTTTGTGCATACCGCAGTTGATTACGCGGGACCCTTTTACGTAACTCACATACGGCGTCGTGGAGTAAAAAGTCATAAAGCGTATATTTGCTTGTTCGTCTGTCTCACAACAAAGGCGCTCCATTTAGAGTTAGTAAGTGATCTTAGTACAGATTTATTTCTCGCTGCCTTTAAACGTTTTATCTCACGCAGGGGTCCTGTTTCAGTGTTGTACAGCGATGGAGGCACTAATTTCATAGGTGCGAAACGAAAATTGAACGAAATTTACACGCTTATACAGTCCACTAATTATAAAAATGATCTGAATAAATATCTAACTCAACATAAGATTCAGTTTCAGCACAGCCCACCTTTCGGGCCCAATTTTAATTCGTTGCCTGAAATTAATGTCAAATGTGTTAAGTCTCATTTATTTAAAGCTATCGGGAGTCAAATACTCACCTATGAAGAATTCAGTACAATATTGGTGCAAATTGAAGGCATTTTGAATAGCCGTCCGATTTGCATACTTTCTTCGGATCCATCGGATCCAACCCCCCTAACGCCTAATCATTTTCTTAATGTTACTCCGCTTAAATATTTACCCGCTGAACACATTGAACCCCTATTACCAGATAACAGACTCACCCGCTATCAATTATTAAATAGAATTGTTCAAAGTTACTGGACACGTTGGAGCAAAGAATATCTTACCTCTCTCCAACTTAGACATAAGTGGAATATGCCGTCCAAACCTGTGACGATAGGAACTGTAGTTGTTGTTAAGGATGACAATACGCATCCTTTATCGTGGCCACTCGCGGTTGTATCAGAGGTGTTTCCCGGGAAGGATGGTGTAATTAGAGTCGTCAGAATTAAGACTTCTTCTGGTGAATACATTCGTCCTGTAACTCGGCTTTGCCCGTTACCCACGCAATAACTCCTACGCTTTTGAATTATTTTTTAGTTCATAAGTTTTCATTCCTTTTATTTTTTTATTTTGTTTATTCAATGTAGAGGAAGAATCCTCTAAGCCCCCCGAAGTTGGATGCGCCAGTACCGACGCATACATATTTTTTAGTTTATGTATTTAATGGTATTTATTATAATTATTATATGTCAACACTCACGCACTAAACGCATCTTACTTTTATGTATTGTCTATGGCAACACTATCCCGCCCGCTTCCTACATTCACATTCCGCCATAGCTATTGGAAGATACGCACGCACCCGTCTCTTAACGCTCCGCTCCGCTATCGGCCGCTGTGATTACCCATCATATCGCGCTATATCGCTTATCATCAGCCACAGTCTCGAGAGTTACGGTTATAACTCCTGTGTGCATATTTCGCGGTCGTGAATCAAGACCCCGAACGCAAAGCTGGGAGCAGCGCCTACCTACCAACCAGAGTTCAAGGTAAGTGCACTTCCAATTCCATTAAAAATTGAAATCTGCATAGCAATTTAAAAAATAAACATCTTAAAAACTCAAAAAGCAAATACTAGCACTTTAAAAGAAATAAAAACAATCGCAGAGCAAATTAATGTGTAATAAAATGGATGGAATATTGCATAGCATTAATTAATTTTAATTTAAAAGGAACAAAATATTTTCAATTAAAAGTGAAATATGCATTGCAATTTAAAAAATAAACACCTCAAAATATCAAAAAGTAAACACTAGAAGATTAAATATATAACGAACATAGAATATATTCAATTAAAAAGTGAAATATGCATTGCAATTTAAAAAATAAACACCTCAAAAAAGTCAAAGGGGAGACACTAGCACATTAAAAGAAATATAAACAATCGCTGAGCAAATTGATGTATAATAAAATGGATGCAATAGTGCAAGGCATGAATGAATTTAAATTTAAAACGAACATAGGATATATTTAATTTAAAAGTGAAATAAGCATTGCTATTTAAAAAATAAACATCAAAATAAGTGAAAAAGTAAACACTAGCAAATTAAAAGAAATAAAAACAATCGCAAAGCAAATTGATGTATAATAAAATGGATGCAATAGTGCAAGGCATAAATGAATTTAAATTTATAACGAACATAGGATGTATTCCATTAAAAAAGGAAATCTGCATAGCAATTTAAAAAATAAACATCTTAAAAAATCAAAAAGCGAACACTAGCACTTTAAAAGAAATAAAAACAATCGCAAAGCAAATTGATGTGTAATAAAATGGATGCAATATTGCATAGCATTAATTAATTTTAATTTAAAAGGAACAAAATATATTCAATTAAAAGTGAAATATGCATTGCAATTTAAAAATAAACACCTCAAAAAAATCAAAAGTAGACACTAGCACATTAAAAGAAATATAAACAATCGCTGAGCAAATTGATGTATAATAAAATGGATGCAATAGTGCAAGGCATGAATGAATTTAAATTTAAAACGAACATAGGATATATTTAATTTAACAGTGAAATATGCATAGCTATTTAAAAAATAAACATCTAAAAAAGTGAAAAAGTAAACACTAGCAAATTAAAAGAAATAAAAACAATCGCAAAGCAAATTGATGTATAATAAAATGGATGCAATAGTGCAAAGCATAAATGAATTTAAATTTATAACGAACATAGGATATATTCCAATGAAAAGTGAAATCTGCATAGCAATTTAAAAAATAAACATCTAAAAGAGTGAAAAAGTACACACTAGCAAATTAAAAGAAATAAAAACAATCGCAAAGCAAATTGATGTATAATAAAATGGATGCAATAGTGCAAGGCATAAATGAATTTAAATTTAAAACGAACATAGGATATATTTAATTTAAAAGTGAAATATGCATAGCTATTTAAAAAATAAACATCTAAAAAAGTGAAAAAGTAAACACTAGGGCATTAAAAGAAATAAAAACAATCGCAAAGCAAATTGATGTGTAATAAAATGGATGCAGTATTGCATAGCATTAATTAATTTTATTTAAAAGGAACAGAATATATTCAATAAAAAAATGAAATATGCATGGTTATTTAAAATATAAACACTTAAAAAAAAATAAAAAATCAACACTAGCACATTAAAAGAAATTCCATGAAACATGAAAGGATACAAATTCACTCTAATAGATCTATTAGAGTGAATTTGTATCCTTTCATACTCACTAACTAAGACGGAAACTGACGTTAATACCTAGTTTATTAACCTAACACAATTAAAAACAAAAAAGGCACTTAGTAAGACAACTCTTAAAACTAATGAATTTGTTTTGACTTTAAAATCTGAGCATTTTACACGAGAAAGCACATTTTAAAATAATCACAACACATACAAAGCTCTACAGTAATGAAACATGCAATGACACAAACCTACACAAATAGAACTTATATGAAACCATATAATGAAACCTAACTTATTAACGGAACCAAATTGATAACAACAAAGACAAACACAAAAGAGTAGGTATAAACAAATATATTTTAGTTAACTTACCAAACTATTCTTTCTGTTTTTGTAAAATGACTTGCACACATTGTGTTCTTTATAACTTTATAAACACTTTACTTTAATACGTAGTTCGCACGAAGATAGCTTTTAAATAACTGTTTTAACTGTAGTTCTCAATGGAAACATTTTATTACGAAACTACACGATATAAGTATTTATTGAGCAGACGAGTGGTCGGCGCGCGAGTCGAAGTACGAATGAACGACTGTCTCGATAGGCTTGACATTCACGGCGGCAATGGGGCGCTTGACGAACCGCCCCGCCGCGCTGGCGCCGCTTGCTACATGACAATGTAAAAGCCAGATAGTAATGACGTCACACACAAATCATGTATTGTTCTTGTCGGGACAATAGTCACGTCCTATCTTACTGTAAACCGGTTTACTCAAAATACCTTGCAATAAAACAACTAATCTTTTATAATAGTTAAGTCGAATAAACATGATAAATACACGACAAGTAAAGAAAGATCAAGTTAAACGAATAAAGAGAAAGTAGGTACCCACTAGCACATTAAAAGAAACACGCTTAACAATCGTCTATTACATAAAACATCACATTAAACCGATTTAAAGGAAAAATGCAAAAAAATCAATGACCGCCCAAATATATTCGAATTTATAGTTGTACAGAAAAAAAATATGAATTGGTTTTGATTTGGAAATTTGAACAATCTAAATAAGACAACACAATTTAAATTCGTGATTACACAACCAAAACTTTAACCTGAATATTCATGTAAATCTAGCTCTACAGTAGTGAAACATGCGACGACACGAAACGACGCAAAACTAAAAACAAACTAATATGAATCCATATATTGAAACGTAATTTACTAAACAAACACATCGGACCACAACATAGTCACAAAGTAAGACAACTTTTACAGCGATGCAAAATACACTTGCACTTTTTTTACAACAAATATCATTATGCTTAGTATTAGAATATTATTTTCTTGCAATTTTTGTACAAGACTCTACAAAACTTATTTAAGAAAAGACATTTATAACATATCCTTAATAGCAAATGTCACACAACGACTACGTCCTGTAGTAACAAACCGAACTATATTTTTTTATTATAAAAGCATCACAACTTTACATGATTACATCTCAACAAAACTTGAACACAGATATTGATGTCATCCCAACTCTGCCGACAGAAATAAAACATACAACGACATAGAACAATGCAAATAGAACTAATATGATGCCTTATACGAAAACCTATTCTTAAAAATCCACGAATTTATTTTGATGAACTTTAAAATTTAAAAGAACTCAAACGAAACTTTAAATATGATTGATTTGTAATAAAACATGCAAGGATACAAATTCACTCTAATAGATCTAAGACGGAAACTGACGTTAATACCCAGTTCACTAACCTAACACAATTAAAAACAAAAAAGGCACTTAGTAAGACAACTCTTAAAACTTATGAATTTGTTATGACTTTAAAATCTGAGCATTTTACACGAGACAGCACAACTTAGACTAATCACAACACAGACAAAGCTCTACAGTAATGAAACATGCAATGACACAAACCTACACAAATAGAACTTATATGAAACCATATAATGAAACCTAACTTATTAACGGAAACAAATTGATAACAACAAAGACAAACACAAAAGAGTAGGTATAAACAAATATATTTTAGTTAACTTACCAAACTATACTTTCTGTTTTTGTAAAATGACTTGCACACATTGTGTTCTTTATAACTTTATTAACACTTTACTTTAATACGTAGTTCGCACGAAGATAGCTTTTAAATAACTGTTTTAACTGTAGATCACAATGGAAACATTTTATTTCGAAAGTACACGATATAAGTATTTATTGAGCAGACGAGTGGTCGGCGCGCGAGTCAAAGAACGAATGAACGACTGTTTCGATAGGCTTGAAATTCACGGCGGCAATGGGGCGCTTGACGAACCGCCCCGCCGCGCTGGCGCCGCTTGCTACCTGACAATGCAAAAGGCAGGTAGTGGTGACGTCACACACAAATCATGTATTTTTCTTGTCGGGACAATAGTCACGTCCTATCTTACTGTAAACCGGCTTGCTCGTAATACCTTGCAATAACACAACTAACCTTTTAGAATAGTAAAGTCGAATAAACATGATAAAAAAGGCACTTAGTTATGATAATTACACAACAAGTAAAGAAAGATTAAGTTAAACGAATAAAAAGAAAGTAGGTACTTGCTAGCACATTAAAATAAACACGCTTAACAATCGTCTATTACATAAAACATCACATTAAACCGATTTGAAGGAAAACGGCAAAAACATCAATGACCGCCCAGATATATTCGCAATTTATAGTTGTACAGAAAAAAATTTGAATTTGTTTTGATTTGGAAATTTGAACAATCTAAATAAGACAACACAATTTTAACTCGTGGTTACTCAACCAAAACTTTAACCAGAATATTCATGTAAATCTAGCTCTACAGTAAAGAAACATGCGACGACACGAAACGACGCAAAACGAAAAACAAATTAATATGAATCCTGATATTGAAACGTAATTTGCTAAACAAACACATCGGACCAAAACATAGTCACAAAGTAAGATAGCTTTTACAACGATGCAAAATACACTTTTTTTTTTTACAACAAACGACTGTCTCGATAGGCTTGAAATTCACGGCGGCAATGGGGCGCTTGACGAACCGCCCCGCCGCGCTGGCGCCGCTTGCTACCTGACAATGCAAAAGGCAGGTAGTGGTGACGTCACACACAAATCATGTATTGTTCTTGTCGGGACAATAGCCACGTCCTATCTTACTGTAAACCGGCTTGCTCATAATACCTTGCAATAACACAACTAACCTTTTAGAATAGTAAAATCGAATAAACATGATAAATACACAACAAGTAAAGAAAGATTAAGTTAAACGAATAAAAAGAAAGTAGGTACCCGCTAGCACATTAAAAGAAACACGCTTAACAATCCTCTATTACATAAAACATCACATTATACCGATTTGAAGGAAAAATGCAAAAACATCAACGACCGCCCAGATATATTCGCAATTTATAGTTGTTCAGAAAAAAATATGAATTTGTTTTGATATGGAAATTTGAACAATCTAAATAAGACAACACAATTTAAACTCGTGGTTACTCAACCAAAACTTTAACCAGAATATTCATGTAAATCTAGCTCTACAGTAGTAAAACATGCGACGACACGAAACGACGCAAAACTAAAAACAAACTAATATGAATTCTGATATTGAAACGTAATTTGCTAAACAAATACATCGGACCACAACATAGTCACAAAGTAAGACAACTTTTACAACGATGCAAAATACACTTGCACTTTTTTTACAACAAATATCATTATGCATAGTATTAGAATATTATTTTCTTACAATTTTTGTACAAGACTCTACAAAACTTATTCAAGAAAAGACATTTATAACATATCCTTAATAGCAAATGTCACACAACGACTATGTCCTGTAGTAACAAAACCGAACTATATTTTTTTATTATAAAAGCATCCTGATTAAAACAAAAGCAATTCACATACAACAACACAACTTTACATGATTACATCTCAACAAAACTTAAACACTGATATTGATGTCAATCCAACTCTGCCTACAGAAATAAAACATACGACGACATAGAACAATGCAAATAGAACTAATATGATGCCTTATATTAAAACCTATTCTTAAAAATCCACGAATTTATTTTGATGAACTTTAAAATTTAAAAAAAACGCAAACGAAACTTTAAATATGATTGATTTGTAATGAAACATGCAAGGATACAAATTCACTCTAATAGATCTAAGACGGAAACTGACGTTAATACCTAGTTCACTAACCTAACACAATTAAAAACAAAAAAGGCACTTAGTAAGACAACTCAAAAAACTTATGAAATTGTTATGACTTTAAAATCTGAGCATTTTACACGAGACAGCACAACTTAGACTAATCACAACACAGACAAAGCTCTACAGTAATGAAACATGCAATAACACAAACCTACACAAATAGAACTTATATAATACCATATAATGAAACCTAACTTATTAACGGAACCAAATTGATAACAACAAAGACAAACACAAAAGAGTAGGTATAAACAAATATATTTTAGTTAACTTACCAAACTATACTTTCTGTTTTTGTAAAATGACTTGCACACATTGTGTTCTTTATAACTTTATTAACACTTTACTTTAATACGTAGTTCGCACGAAGATAGCTTTTAAATAACTGTTTTAACTGTAGTTCTCAATGGAAACATTTTATTACGAAACTACACGATATAAGTATTTATTGAGCAGACGAGTGGTCGGCGCGCGAGTCGAAGTACGAATGAACGACAGTCTCGATAGGCTTGACATTCACGGCGGCAATGGGGCGCTTGACGAACCGCCCCGCCGCGCTGGCGCCGCTTGCTACATGACAATGTAAAAGCCAGGTAGTAATGACGTCACACACAAATCATGTATTGTTCTTGTCGGGACAATAGTCACGTCCTATCTTACTGTAAACCGGTTTACTCAAAATACCTTGCAATAACACAACTAATCATTTATAATAGTAAAGTCAAATAAACATGATAAATACACGACAAGTAAAGAAAGATCAAGTTAAACGAATAAAAAGAAAGTAGGTACCCACTAGCACATTAAAAGAAACACGCTTAACAATCGTCTATTACATAGAACATCACATTAAACCGATTTGAAGGAAAAATGCAAAAAAATCAATGACCGCCCAAATATATTCGCAATTTATAGTTGTACAGAAAAAAATATGAATTGGTTTTGATTTGGAAATTTGAACAATCTAAATAAGACAACACAATTTAAATTCGTGATTACACAACCAAAACTTTAACCTGAATATTCATGTAAATCTAGCTCTACAGTAGTGAAACATGCGACGACACGAAACGACGCAAAACTAAAAACAAACTAATATGAATCTATATATTGAAACGTAATTTACTAAACAAACACATCGGACCACAACATAGTCACAAAGTAAGACAACTTTTACAGCGATGCAAAATACACTTGCACTTTTTTTTACAACAAATATCATTATGCTTAGTATTAGAATATTATTTTCTAACAATTTTTGTACAAGACTCTACAAAACTTATTTAAGAAAAGACATTTATAACATATCCTTAATAGCAAATGTCACACAACGACTACGTCCTGTAGTAACAAACCGAACTATATTTTTTTATTATAAAAGCATCAAAACTTTACATGATTACATCTCAACAAAACTTGAACACAGATATTGATGTCATCCCAACTCTGCCGACAGAAATAAAACATACGACGACATAGAACAATGCAAATAGAACTAATATGATGCCTTATACGAAAACCTATTCTTAAAAATCCACGAATTTATTTTGATGAACTTTAAAATTTAAAAGAACTCAAACGAAACTTTAAATATGATTGATTTGTAATGAAACATGCAAGGATACAAATTCACTCTAATAGATCTAAGACGGAAACTGACGTTAATACCTAGTTCACTAATCTAACACAATTAAAAACAAAAAAGGCACTTAGTAAGACAACTCTTAAAACTTATGAATTTGTTATGACTTTAAAATATGAGCATTTTACACGAGACAGCACAACTTAGACTAATCACAACACAGACAAAGCTCTACAGTAATGAAACATGCAATGACACAAAACTACACAAATAGAACTTATATGAAACCATATAATGAAACCTAACTTATTAACGGAACCATTCTTTATTCTTTATTCTTTATTCTTTATTTCTTGCGAAACATAAACAATAATCGGCATAAAAGATATTAGATAATGCATAGTCAGTATGTTTCTACCAATAGGCATGCATGATACCAAATTGATAACAACAAAGGCAAACACAAAAGAGTAGGTATAAACAAATATATTTTAGTTAACTTACCAAACTATACTTTCTGTTTTTGTAAAATGACTTGCACACATTGTGTTCTTTATAACTTTATTAACACTTTACTTTAATACGTAGTTCGCACGAAGATAGCTTTTAAATAACTGTTTTAACTGTAGTTCTCAATGGAAACATTTTATTACGAAACTACACGATATAAGTATTTATTGAGCAGACGAGTGATCGGCGCGCGAGTCGAAGTACGAATGAACGACAGTCTCGATAGGCTTGACATTCACGGCGGCAATGGGGCGCTTGACGAACCGCGCCGCCGCGCTGGCGCCGCTTGCTACATGACAATGTAAAAGCCAGGTAGTAATGACGTCACACACAAATCATGTATTGTTCTTGTCGGGACAATAGTCACGTCCTATCTTACTGTAAACCGGTTTACTCAAAATACCTTGCAATAACACAACTAATCTTTTATAATAGTAAAGTCGAATAAACATGATGAATACACGACAAGTAAAGAAAGATCAAGTTAAACGAATAAAAAGAAAGTAGGTACCCACTAGCACATTAAAAGAAACACGCTTAACAATCGTCTATTACATAAAACATCACATTAAACCGATTTGAAGGAAAAATGCAAAAACATCAACGACCGCCCAGATTTATTCGCAATTTATAGTTGTACATAAAAAATATGAATTGGTTTTGATTTGGAAATTTGAACAATCTAAATAAGACAACACAATTTAAATTCGTGATTACACAACCAAAACTTTAACCTGAATATTCATGTAAATCTAGCTCTACAGTAGTGAAACATGCGACGACACGAAACGACGCAAAACTAAAAACAAACTAATATGAATCCATATATTAAAAAACGTAATTTACTAAACAAACACATCGGACCACAACATAGTCACAAAGTAAGACAACTTTTACAGCGATGCAAAATACACTTGCACTTTTTTTTACAACAAATATCATTATGCTTAGTATTAGAATATTATTTTCTTACAATTTTTGTACAAAACTCTACAAAACTTATTTAAGAAAAGACATTTATAACATATCCTTAATAGCAAATGTCACACAACGACTACGTCCTGTAGGAACAAACCGAACTATATTTTTTTATTATAAAAGCATCAAAACTTTACATGATTACATCTCAACAAAACTTGAACACAGATATTGATGTCATCCCAACTCTGCTGACAGAAATAAAACATACGACGACATAGAACAATGCAAATAGAACTAATATGATGCCTTATACGAAAACCTATTCTTAAAAATCCACGAATTTATTTTGATGAACTTTAAAATTTAAAAGAACTCAAACGAAACTTTAAATATGATTGATTTGTAATGAGACATGCAAGGATACAAATTCACTCTAATAGATCTAAGACGGAAACTGACGTTCATACCTAGTTCACTAACCTAACACAATTAAAAACAAAAAAGGCACTTAGTAAGACAACTCTTAAAACTTATGAATTTGTTATGACTTTAAAATCTGAGCATTTTACACGAGACAGCACAACTTAGACTAATCACAACACAGACAAAGCTCTACAGTAATGAAACATGCAATGACACAAACCTACACAAATAGAACTTATATGAAACCATATAATGAAACCTAACTTATTAACGGAACCAAATTGATAACAACAAAGACAAACACAAAAGAGTAGGTATAAACAAATATATTTTATTTAACTTACCAAACTATACTTTCTGTTTTTGTAAAATGACTTGCACACATTGTGTTCTTTATAACTTTATTAACACTTTACTTTAATACGTAGTTCGCACGAAGATAGCTTTTAAATAACTGTTTTAACTGTAGATCACAATGGAAACATTTTATTTCGAAAGTACACGATATAAGTATTTATTGAGCAGACGAGTGGTCGGCGCGCGAGTCTAAGAACGAATGAACGACTGTTTCGATAGGCTTGAAATTCACGGCGGCAATGGGGCGCTTGACGAACCGCCCCGCCGCGCTGGCGCCGCTTGCTACCTGACAATGCAAAAGGCAGGTAGTGGTGACGTCACACACAAATCATGTATTGTTCTTGTCGGGACAATAGTCACGTCCTATCTTACTGTAAACCGGCTTGCTCATAATACCTTGCAATAACACAACTAACCTTTTAGAATAGTAAAATCGAATAAACATGATAAATACACAACAAGTAAAGAAAGATTAAGTTAAACGAATAAAAAGAAAGTAGGTACCCGCTAGCACATTAAAAGAAACACGCTTAACAATCGTCTATTACATAAAACATCACATTATACCGATTTGAAGGAAAAATGCAAAAACATCAACGACCTCCCAGATATATTCGCAATTTATAGTTGTTCAGAAAAAAATATGAATTTGTTTTGATATGGAAATTTGAACAATCTAAATAAGACAACACAATTTAAACTCGTGGTTACTCAACCAAAACTTTAACCAGAATATTCATGTAAATCTAGCTCTACAGTAGTAAAACATGCGACGACACGAAAGGACGCAAAACTAAAAACAAACTAATATGAATCCTGATATTGAAACGTAATTTGCTAAACAAATACATCGGACCACAACATAGTCACAAAGTAAGACAACTTTTACAACGATGCAAAATACACTTGCACTTTTTTTACAACAAATATCATTATGCTTAGTATTAGAATATTATTTTCTTACAATTTTTGTACAAGACTCTACAAAACTTATTTAAGAAAAGACATTTATAACATATCCTTAATAGCAAATGTCACACAACGACTACGTCCTGTAGTAACAAACCGAACTATATTTTTTTATTATAAAAGCATCACAACTTTACATGATTACATCTCAACAAAACTTGAACACAGATATTGATGTCATCCCAACTCTGCCGACAGAAATAAAACATACAACGACATAGAACAATGCAAATAGAACTAATATGATGCCTTATACGAAAACCTATTCTTAAAAATCCACGAATTTATTTTGATGAACTTTAAAATTTAAAAGAACTCAAACGAAACTTTAAATATGATTGATTTGTAATAAAACATGCAAGGATACAAATTCACTCTAATAGATCTAAGACGGAAACTGACGTTAATACCCAGTTCACTAACCTAACACAATTAAAAACAAAAAAGGCACTTAGTAAGACAACTCTTAAAACTTATGAATTTGTTATGACTTTAAAATCTGAGCATTTTACACGAGACAGCACAACTTAGACTAATCACAACACAGACAAAGCTCTACAGTAATGAAACATGCAATGACACAAACTTACACAAATAGAACTTATATGAAACCATATAATGAAACCTAACTTATTAACGGAACCAAATTGATAACAACAAAGACAAACACAAAAGAGTAGGTATAAACAAATATATTTTAGTTAACTTACCAAACTATACTTTCTCTTTTTGTAAAATGACTTGCACACATTGTGTTCTTTATAACTTTATTAACACTTTACTTTAATACGTATTTCGCACGAAGATAGCTTTTAAATAACTGTTTTAACTGTAGTTCTCAATGGAAACATTTTATTACGAAACTACACGATATAAGTATTTATTGAGCAGACGAGTGGTCGGCGCGCGAGTCGAAGTACGAATGAACGACAGTCTCGATAGGCTTGACATTCACGGCGGCAATGGGGCGCTTGACGAACCGCCCCGCCGCGCTGGCGCCGCTTGCTACATGACAATGTAAAAGCCAGGTAGTAATGACGTCACACACAAATCATGTATTGTTCTTGTCGGGACAATAGTCACGTCCTATCTTACTGTAAACCGGTTTACTCAAAATACCTTGCAATAACACAACTAATCATTTATAATAGTAAAGTCAAATAAACATGATAAATACACGACAAGTAAAGAAAGATCAAGTTAAACGAATAAAAAGAAAGTAGGTACCCACTAGCACATTAAAAGAAACACGCTTAACAATCGTCTATTACATAGAACATCACATTAAACCGATTTGAAGGAAAAATGCAAAAAAATCAATGACCGCCCAAATATATTCGCAATTTATAGTTGTACAGAAAAAAATATGAATTGGTTTTGATTTGGAAATTTGAACAATCTAAATAAGACAACACAATTTAAATTCGTGATTACACAACCAAAACTTTAACCTGAATATTCATGTAAATCTAGCTCTACAGTAGTGAAACATGCGACGACACGAAACGACGCAAAACTAAAAACAAACTAATATGAATCCATATATTGAAACGTAATTTACTAAACAAACACTTATTTAAGAAAAGACATTTATAACATATCCTTAATAGCAAATGTCACACAACGACTACGTCCTGTAGTAACAAACCGAACTATATTTTTTTATTATAAAAGCATCAAAACTTTACATGATTACATCTCAACAAAACTTGAACACAGATATTGATGTCATCCCAACTCTGCCGACAGAAATAAAACATACGACGACATAGAACAATGCAAATAGAACTAATATGATGCCTTATACGAAAACCTATTCTTAAAAATCCACGAATTTATTTTGATGAACTTTAAAATTTAAAAGAACTCAAACGAAACTTTAAATATGATTGATTTGTAATGAAACATGCAAGGATACAAATTCACTCTAATAGATCTAAGACGGAAACTGACGTTAATACCTAGTTCACTAATCTAACACAATTAAAAACAAAAAAGGCACTTAGTAAGACAACTCTTAAAACTTATGAATTTGTTATGACTTTAAAATATGAGCATTTTACACGAGACAGCACAACTTAGACTAATCACAACACAGACAAAGCTCTACAGTAATGAAACATGCAATGACACAAAACTACACAAATAGAACTTATATGAAACCATATAATGAAACCTAACTTATTAACGGAACCATTCTTTATTCTTTATTCTTTATTCTTTATTTCTTGCGAAACATAAACAATAATCGGCATAAAAGATATTAGATAATGCATAGTCAGTATGTTTCTACCAATAGGCATGCATGATACCAAATTGATAACAACAAAGGCAAACACAAAAGAGTAGGTATAAACAAATATATTTTAGTTAACTTACCAAACTATACTTTCTGTTTTTGTAAAATGACTTGCACACATTGTGTTCTTTATAACTTTATTAACACTTTACTTTAATACGTAGTTCGCACGAAGATAGCTTTTAAATAACTGTTTTAACTGTAGTTCTCAATGGAAGGTAGCAGGTAGTGGTGACGTCACACACAAATCATGTATTGTTCTTGTCGGTACAATAGTCACGTCCTATCTTACTGTAAACCGGCTTGCTCATAATACCTTGCAATAACACAACTAACCTTTTAGAATAGTAAAGTCGAATAAACATGATAAAAAAGGCACTTAGTTATGATAAATACACAACAAGTAAAGAAAGATTAAGTTAAACGAATAAAAAGAAAGTAGGTACCCGCTAGCACATTAAAAGAAACACACTTAACAATCGTCTATTACATAAAACATCACATTATACCGATTTGAAGGAAAAATGCAAAAACATCAATGATATATTCGCAATTTATAGTTGTACAGAAAAAAAATATGAAAATGTTTTGATTTGGAAATTTGGACAATCTAAATAAGACAACACAATTTTAACTCGTGGTTACTCAACCAAAACTTTAACCAGAATATTCATGTAAATCTAGCTCTACAGTAGTGAAACATGCGACGACACGAAGTGACGCAAAACTAAAAACAAACTAATATGAATCCTGATATTGAAACGTAATTTGCTAAACAAACACATCGGATCACAACATAGTCACAAAGTAAGATAACTTTTACAACGATGCAAAATACACTTGCACTTTTTTTACAACAAATATCATTATGCATAGTATTTGAATATTATTTTCTTACAATTTTTGTAAAAGACTCTACAAAACTTATTCAAGAAAAGACATTTATAGCATATCCTTAATAGCAAATGTCACACAACGACTATGTCCTGTAGTAACAAAACCGAACTATATTTTTGTATTATAAAAGCATCCTGATTAAAACAAAAGCAATTCACATACAACAACACAACTTTACATGATTACATCTCAACAAAACTTGAACACAGATATTGATGTCAATCCAACTCTGCCTACAAAAATAAAACATACGACGACATAGAACAATGCAAATAAAACTAATATGATGCCTTATATGAAAACCTAATCTTAAAAATCCACGAATTTATTATGATGAACTTTAAAATTTAAAAGAACTCAAACGAAACTTTAAATATAATTGATTTGTAATGAAACATGCAAGGATACAAATTCACTCTAATAGATCTAAGACGGAAACTGACGTTAATACCTAGTTCACTAACCTAACACAATTAAAAACAAAAAAGGCACTTTGTAAGACAACTCTCAAAACTTATGAATTTGTTATGACTTTAAAATCTGAGCATTTTACACGAGACAGCACAACTTAGACTAATCACAACATAGACAAAGCTCTACAGTAATGAAACATGCAATGACACAAACCTACACAAATAGAACTTATATGAAACCATATAATGAAACCTAACTTATTAACGGAACAAAATTGATAACAACAAAGACAAACACAAAAGAGTAGGTATAAACAAATATATTTTAGTTAACTTACCAAACTATACTTTCTGTTTTTGTAAAATGACTTGCACACATTGTGTTCTTTATACCTTTATTAACACTTTACTTTAATACGTAGTTCGCACGAAGATAGCTTTTAAATAACTGTTTTAACTGTAGATCACAATGGAAACATTTTATTTCGAAAGTACACGATATAAGCATTTATTGAGCAGACGAGTGGTCAGCGCGCGAGTCCAAGTACGAATGAACGACTGTCTCGATAGGCTTGAAATTCACGGCGGCAATGGGGCGCTTGACCAACAGCCCCGCCGCGCTGGCGCCGCTTGCTACCTGACAATGCAAAAGGCAGGTAGTGGTGACGTCACATACAAATCATGTATTGTTCTTGTCGGGACAATAGTCACGTCCTATCTTACTGTAAACCGGCTTGCTCATAATACCTTGCAATAACACAACTAACCTTTTAGAATAGTAAAGTCGAATAAACATGATAAATACACAACAAGTAAAGAAAGATTAAGTTAAACGAATAAAAAGAAAGTAGGTACCCGCTAGCACATTAAAAGAAACATGCTTAACAATCGTCTATTACATAAAACATCACATTATACCGATTTGAAGGAAAAATGCAAAAACATCAATGACCGCACAGATATATTCGCAATTTATAGTTGTACAGAAAAAATATGAATTTGTTTTGATTTGGAAATTTGATCAATCTAAATAAGACAACACAATTTTAACTCGTGGTTACTCAACCAAAACTTTAACTTGAATTTTCATGTAAATCTAGCTCTACAGTAGTGAAACATGCGACGACACGAAACGACGCAAAACGAAAAACAAATTAATATGAATCCTGATATTGAAACGTAATTTGCTAAACAAACACATCGGACCACAACATAGTCACAAAGTAAGACAACTTTTACAACGATGCAAAATACACTTGCACTTTTTTTACAACAAATATCATTATGCATAGTATTAGAATATTATTTTCTTACAATTTTTGTACAAGACTTTACAAAACTTATTCAAGAAAAGACATTTATAACATATCCTTAATAGCAAATGTCACACAACGACTACGTCCTGTAGTAACAAAACCTAAGTATATTTTTTTATTATAATAGCATCCCGATTAAAACGAAAGCAATTAACATACGACAACACAACTTTACATGATTACATCTCCACAAAACTTGAACACAGACCGCCCAGGTATATTCGCAATTTATACTTGTACAGGAAAAAATATGAATTTGTTTTGATTTAGAAATTTGAACAATCTAAATAAGACAACACAATTTAAATTCGTGATTACTCAACCAAAACTTAAACCTGAATATTCATGTAAATCAAGCTCTACAGTAGTGAAACATGCGATGACACGAAACGACGCAAAACAAAAAAAAAACTAATATGAATCCTGATATTGAAACGTTATTTACTAAACAAACACATCAGACCACAAATTAGTCACAAAGTAAGACAAGTTTTACAACGATGCAAAATACACTTGCAATTTTTTTACAACAATATCATTATGCATAGTATTAGAATATTATTTTCTTACAATTTTTGCACAAGACTCTACAAAACTTGTTCAAGAAAAGACATTTATATAATATCCTTAATAGCAAACGTCACACAACGACTACGTTCTGTAGTAACAAAAACGAACTATATTTTTTTATTATGAAAGCATCCTTATTAAAACAAAAGCAATTAACATACGACAACACAACTTTACATGACTACATCTCAACAAAACTTGAACACAGATATTGATGTCAATCCAACTCTGCTTACAGAAATAAAACATAAGACGACATAGAACAATGCAAATAGAACTAATATGATGCCTTATATGAAAACCTATTCTTAAAATCAACGAAATTATTTCAAGAACTTTAAAATTTAAAAGAACTCAAACAAAACTATAAATATGATTAATTTGTAATGAAACATGCAAGGATACAAATTCACTCTAATAGAACTAAGACGGAAATTGACGTTAATACCTAGTTTATTAACCTAACACAATTAAAAACAAGAAAGACACTTAGTAAGACGACTCTTAAAACTTATGAATTTGTTTTTACTTTAAAATCTGAGCATTTTACACGAGACAGCACAACTTACAATAATCACAACACAAACAAAGCTCTACATTAATGAAACATGCAATGACACAAACCTACACAATATAATGAAACCTAACTTGTTAACGGAACCAAATTGATAACAATAAAGACAAACACAAAAGAGTAGGTATAAACAAATATATATTAGTTAACTTACCAAACTATACTTTCTGTTTTTGTAAAATGACTTGCACACATTGTGTTCTTTATAACTTAATTTACACTTTAATACTAAGTTTGCACAAAGATAGCTTTAAATAACTGTTTTAACTGTAGATCACAATGGAAACATTTTATTACGAAACTACATGCTATAAGTATTTATTGAGCAGACGAGTGGTCGGCGCGCGAGTCGAAGTACGAATGAACGACTGTCTCGATAGGCTTGACATTCACGGCGGCAATGGGGTGCTTGACGAACCGCCCCGCCGCGCTGGCGCCGCTTGCTACCTGAAAATGTAAAAGCCAGGTAGTGATGACGTCACACACAAATCATGTATTGTTCTTGTCGGGATAATAGTCACGTCATAACTTACTGTAAACCGGTTTGCTCATAATACCTTGCAGTAACACAACTAACCTTTTAGAATAGTAAAGTCGAATAAACATGATAAATACACAACAAGTAACGAAAGATCAAGTTAAACGAATAAAAAGAAAGTAGGTACCCACTAGCACATTAAAAGAAACACGCTTAACAATCGTCTATTACATAAAACATCACATTAACCCGATTTGAAGGAAAAATGCAAAAAAATCAATGACCACCCAGATATATTCGCAATTTATAGTTGTACAGAAAAAAATATGAATTTGTTTTGATTTGGAAATTTGAACAATCTAAATAAGACAACACAATTTAAATTCGTGATTACTCAACCAAAACTTTAACCTGAATATTCATGGAAATCTAGCTCTACAGTAGTGAAACATGCGACGACACAAAACGACGCAAAACTAAAAACAAACTAATATGAATCCTGATATTGAAACGTTACCTACTAAACAAACACATCGGACCACAACATAGTCACAAAGTAGGACAACTTTTACAACGATGCAAAATACACTTACACTTTTTTTTACAACAAATATCATTATGCATAGTATTAGAATATTATTTTCTTACAACTTTTATACAAGACTCTACAAAACTTATTCAAGAAAAGACATTTATAACATATCCTTAATAGCAAATGTCACACAACGACTACGTCCTGTAGTAACAAAACCGAACTATATTTTTTAATAATAAAAGCATCCCGATTAAAACAAAAGCAATTATCATACGACAAATAACTTTACATGATTACATCTCAACAAAACTTGAACACAGATATTGATGTCCATCCAACTCTGCCTACAGTAATAAAACATACGACGACATTGAACAATGCAAATAGAACTAATATGATGCCTGATATGAAAACCTATTGTTAAAAACCCACGAATTTATTTTGATGAACTTTAAAATTTAAAAGAACTCAAACAAAACTATAAATATGATTGATTTGTAATGAAACATGCAAGAATACAAATTCACTCTTATAGAACTAAGACGGAAACTGACGTAAATACCTAGTTTATTAACCTAACACAATTAAAAACAAGAAAGACACTTAGTAAGACGACTTTTATAACTTATGAATTTGTTTTGACTTTAAAATCTGAGCATTTTACACGAGACAGCACAACTTACAATAATCACAACACAAACAAAGCTCTACAGTAATGAAACATGCAATGACACAAACCTACACAATATAATGAAACCTAACTTATTAACGGAACCAAATTGATAACAATAAAGACAAACACAAAAGAGTAGGTATAAACAAATATATATTAGTTAACTTACCAAACTATACTTTCTGTTTTTGTAAAATGACTTGCACACATTGTGTTCTTTATAACTTAATTTACACTTTAATACTTAGTTTGCACAAAGATAGCTTTAAATAACTGTTTTAACTGTAGATCACAATGGAAACATTTTATTACGAAACTACACGCTATAAGTATTTATTGAGCAGACGAGTGGTCGGCGCGCGAGTCGAAGTACGAATGAACGACTGTCTCGATAGGCTTGACATTCACGGCGGCAATGGGTGCTTGACGAACCGCCCCGCCGCGCTGGCGCCGCTTGCTACCTGACAATGTAAAAGCCAGGTAGTGATGACGTCACACACAAATCATGTATTGTTCTTGTCGGGACAATAGTCACGTCATAACTTACTGTAAACCGGTTTGCTCATAATACCTTGCAATAACACAACTAACCTTTTAGAATAGTAAAGTCGAATAAACATGATAAATACACAACAAGTAAAGAAAGATCAAGTTAAACGAATAAAAAGAAAGTAGGTACCCACTAGCACATTAAAAGAAACACGCTTAACAATCGTCTATTACATAAAACATCACATTAACCCGATTTGAAGGAAAAATGCAAAAAAATCAATGACCACCCAGATATATTCGCAATTTATAGTTGTACAGAAAAAAATATGAATTTGTTTTGATTTGGAAATTTGAACAATCTAAATAAGACAACACAATTTTAATTCGTGATTACTCAACCAAAACTTTAACCTGAATATTCATGGAAATCTAGCTCTACAGTAGTGAAACATGCGACGACACAAAACGACGCAAAACTAAAAACAAACTAATATGAATCCTGATATTGAAACGTTACCTACTAAACAAACACATCGGACCACAACATAGTCACAAAGTAGGACAACTTTTACAACGATGCAAAATACACTTACACTTTTTTTTACAACAAATATCATTATGCATAGTATTAGAATATTATTTTCTTACAACTTTTATACAAGACTCTACAAAACTTATTCAAGAAAAGACATTTATAACATATCCTTAATAGCAAATGTCACACAACGACTACGTCCTGTAGTAACAAAACCGAACTATATTTTTTAATAATAAAAGCATCCCGATTAAAACAAAAGCAATTATCATACGACAAATAACTTTACATGATTACATCTCAACAAAACTTGAACACAGATATTGATGTCCATCCAACTCTGCCTACAGTAATAAAACATACGACGACATTGAACAATGCAAATAGAACTAATATGATGCCTGATATGAAAACCTATTGTTAAAAACCCACGAATTTATTTTGATGAACTTTAAAATTTAAAAGAACTCAAACAAAACTATAAATATGATTGATTTGTAATGAAACATGCAAGGATACAAATTCACTCTTATAGAACTAAGACGGAAACTGATGTTAATACCTAGTTTATTAACCTAATACAATTAAAAACAAGAAAGACACTTAGTAAGACGACTTTCATAACTTATGAATTTGTTTTGACTTTAAAATCTGAGCATTTTACACGAGACAGCACAACTTACAATAATCACAACACAAACAAAGCTCTACAGTAATGAAACATGCAATGACACAAACCTACACAATATAATGAAACCTAACTTATTAACGGAACCAAATTGATAACAATAAAGGCAAACACAAAAGAGTAGGTATAAACAAATGATGATGATGATGATGCCTCCGACCGATTTCGGCCATGGCGACCACTTCGACTCCTAGTCGGCTCGGCGCTGGTGCGCTCGAAGATGGCTAACATAGCCGATCTTCGCGGTGAACTCACGTGTACACAGAGGGCACGTGAGAACACCACTTACGTAATTGTACTGAATGACAGCGGGTGGGCGGACTTTCAGCTCATCGCGTTTGGCGTCGAGGTCTGCCTTTCGCTGTTCCTCGAAATCACTTACTCGTCTTTGCACCACCCTTCGCCATTCTGGACGTTGTGCTGCCAAACCTTCCCATTGAGACGGCTCAATGCTGCATCTTCTCATATGACGCTTCTGAACATCTTTAAACCTGAGGAGTTGGCCGCCATGTTTTCGCTTGCCCTCCTCTAGTTCAGAGTAGAAGATGCGTTTCGCCACTCTCTCCTCCGCCATACGTGACACGTGACCGCACCACCGAAGCTGCCGACGCATTAAGTAGGACTCAATGCCACCGACATTGGCTCGTCGCAAAACTTCGGTGTTACGCACTCGGTCGGACCATCGGATCTTCATGATGGAACGTAGGCACTTGAGGTGGAAACGATCCAGAGTGCGTATGTGGCGCCGATACACACACCATGTCTCGGAGGAATATAAGAGGTTTGGCAGCACAATTGCCATGTAAACAGATATTTTGGTGGCCAGCTTAAGGTCATGTGAACAGAAAACCTTGGAACGCAGCTTCCCAAATGCCGCAGCTGCGGCACAGATCCTGCTGCTGATCTCATCATCAAGGTCACATTTAGATGTTATAGTGCTCCCCAGATAGCGAAACTTATCAACCTGCTTCAGCATGTCCTGACCCAGCTGTATAGACAGTGTCTCGTGACCATGTGTGTCCAGAGACATCACCTCCGTCTTCTTGACACTGATTTTTAGGCCGAACCTGCAGCACGCTTGGTGAAAACTGGTCATTAGCCGTTGCAGGCCATCAGGGGATTCTGCCACAAAGCATAGGTCGTCAGCATACATGATTTCTGTAATCATTGTATGTGAGACCCTAGTGCGCGCCTTAAGTCTGGCCAAATTGAAAAGACTGCCATCTGTGCGGAAGCGGATGCGGACTCCCTCAGAAAGAGTCTGTAAAACATCCCTGACTACTACTGCTAAGTACATGGCGAACAGTGTCGGCGCTAGAACACACCCTTGTTTCACCCCACAGGTAACGGGGAAGAAATTTGATTGTTCGCCATCGACATCGACGCAGAATTGCATGTCGTCATGCAGGAGTCTAAGAAGTCTCACAAACTTTTCCGTGCATCCTAGCTTCCTTAGAACCATCCAGAGAGCTTCACGAGGCACACTGTCGAATGCCTTCTCCAGGTCAACGAAGCAGAGATATAGCGGACGACCTTGTTCTCGGCTTTTTTCTTGCAGTTGACGCACAGAAAATATTGCTTCACAGGTGCCTCGTTCAGGTCGGAAGCCAAACTGGGTTTCTGGCAGTATCTTTTCAGACAGAGCCTTTAAGCGGTTTAAAAGGACTCTGGCAAAGGCCTTTCCAGGGGCTGACAAAAGCGAAATACCGCGGTAAGAGCCGCAGTCAGAACGGTCACCCTTGCTCTTGTAGAGGGTACAAATGCGAGACACTTTAAAATCATCAGGGACTCGCTCTTCCTCCCACATACGAGCAAAAAGTTTCCAAACCAACATGTACAACTCCTCGCCGCCGTATTTTAACAGCTCTCCTGGTATGAGGTCAATACCAACCGCTCGCTTGTTCTGTTGCTGCCTGATGGCAGAGACAACCTCATCACATGACAGGGGCTCATCCAGCTCAATGGAAAGAGGGAGTTGAGGTATTAGACTCACACTTCGTAAATCAGGTGATCGATCTACGTTGAGCAAGCTGTCAAAGTGTTGGGCCCAACGATTTAGTACATCCTCCTTGTTGATCAATAGGTGCATACCGTCTAACGACTTCAACGGCACCTTCGCTCGGTAGGATGTACCAGTCAGCCTACGTACCTCGGAGTAAAACTCCCCAAGCTGGTTAGTATCAGCGAGCCACTGCATATGGAGAGCCTTGTCTCGCCACCATTTGTCTTTTACTTGACGAGACAGCTTCCGTAATTCAAGGTCACTCGCTTTGACTACCGCAACGCTTCCACCTTGCCTACTGTGCTGTCGCAAGAGGTCTCGATGTTTGTTGAATGCTGTCCTAAGAACCTCGTCATTCTCATCAAACCAGTCCTCACTACGACGGCTTTTCATACCTAAAGTAGCTGAGGCTGCCTCCATAAGATGAGAAGAAAAAGTTCCCCAGACTGCACCAACATCACCTGTCTCATTCACTGGCAACAACTTTCCAGACACAGCTTCAGCATATTTCTCCCTCACCTCGAGATTCTTAAGCCTATCCACGTTCAAAGACGCAGGCTTTGTAAGTGTGGATCTACGAGGTCGACGGAGGCGGAGCCGTAGCTTTGTGACAACAAGTTGGTGATCAGTCCAACAATGAGCACCACGCATGACGCGAGTGACTTGGACTTGACCAGTATCTCTCTGCCTGACAATAGCATAATCGATCAAATGCCAGTGTTTGGATCGAGGGTGCATCCACGTTGTCTTGTGCTTAGCGGCAAGTCTGAACATAGTGTTCGATATCGCAAGCTCAAATTGAGCACAGAGACTGAGTAGCAACTGACCATTGCTGTTCATGTTGCCAACTCCGTGTCTACCCAGGACTCCAGGCCAAGCCTCATAGTCTCGTCCAACTCTGGCATTGAAATCGCCTAGCAATATAACCTGCTCTCTGGCGTTTATACTGTCAAGGCATCGAGATAGTTCCTCGTAAAATTTATCCTTGATGTCATCAGCCTTGTCTAGCGTAGGGGCATAGACACTGATGACATTCAGGTAGTTGTCTTTGTCCAGGTGAAAGCGCAGTGTGGTAACGCGGTCTGAAATATGCACTGGGTGCTCCTCAAGTCGCTTAGCAATGTGATTCTTGATGGCAAACCCTACGCCTGAACGTCGCGGTTCGGAGGCTGCGGTACCTTTCCAAAAGAAAGTATAGCCGCCACCTTCTTCTACCAGCTCTCCTTCATCGGCAAGATGAGTTTCGCTAAGAGCAGCCACATCTACGTTATAGCGATGTAGTTCCCGAGCTACTATGGCACTTTTGCGTTCAGGGCAGGCGTTGCCATCGCGATCAATAAGCGTTCTCACGTTCCACGCGCCGAATGTCATGATAGGTGCTTTCATGGAATGCTTTTTGTTCTTTCGACCACGTATTAGTATGATGCAGTGACAGCTGCGGTTACTATCACCTTCCGAGTAGGAACGAGCGTTCTTTTAGGGCACCTTTTCTAGCCCCCTCCCCGGCTGAGCGAGGAGAGCAGTGCCTCCCTAAATAGGGCTGCTCTGTCATCCTGGGTGCTGCCGAATCCGCACTGTCGTTCCTAATTTGCAGTACGAAAGCGACCACGGTGTGTACTCACACCCCCAAGACCGCCCATGTGCAGGAATCAGACAAAGACTAGCTTGCATCAAACTAGACCTCTCTACCTCATCCTATCGCCATAGGACTGAAACGCAATTCGGAGTCCAAGATACGGAAGCTGTCAAGTGCGCAGGATATTTGAAGGTGCGCAAGCGTTCGCGCAAACGCAGGCGCACACACTCGTCTTCCCCCTCCTGAACCCAGTGGAACGAGAGACCGCCACGACTGGAGGAGAGGTCGGATGATGTGTCTGGCCGACGGTGACTGTACGCCCTCTACCGTCGCCCTAGGCCATCCACCTTGCCTTGCTGACTCGCCGAGTTCGCCAAGCCCTTATGTATATCTACGGTGGGTTGCCTTCCTCGCCGAATCAGACTTTATGCGCTATGCGGGAGAGATCCGAAATAAACTTGCCACCGAGGTGACAAGCCCCCTCAACCAGGTTTAGCCCGCGAGCCGACGCGGTTTACCGGGGTGTGGCCGCTGCGCGCATTACAACTGCTTGGAGCCACTGGTGAGAGTTCATGGGCTAACAACGAAATTAGCATGTCTCTGCCACTTCTATAATAGAAGTCAGCTGGCAGAAATAGGCGCTATTACCCCACTACACCCCGTATTAACCCCCGTATAAACAAATATATATTAGTTAACTTACCAAACTATACTTTCTGTTTTTGTAAAATGACTTGCACACATTGTGTTCTTTATAACTTTATTTACACTTTAATACTTAGTTTGCACAAAGATAGCTTTAAATAACTGTTTTAACTGTAGATCACAATGGAAACATTTTATTACGAAACTACACGCTATAAGTATTTATTGAGCAGACGAGTGGTCGGCGCGCGAGTCGAAGTACGAATGAACGACTGTCTCGATAGGCTTGACATTCACGGCGGCAATGGGGTGCTTGACGAACCGCCCCGCCGCGCTGGCGCCGCTTGCTACCTGACAATGTAAAAGCCAGGTAGTGATGACGTCACACACAAATCATGTATTGTTCTTGTCGGGACAATAGTCACGTCATAACTTACTGTAAACCGGTTTGCTCATAATACCTTGCAATAACACAACTAACCTTTTAGAATAGTAAAGTCGAATAAACATGATAAATACACAACAAGTAAAGAAAGATCAAGTTAAACGAATAAAAAGAAAGTAGGTACCCACTAGCACATTAAAAGAAACACGCTTAACAATCGTCTATTACATAAAACATCACATTAACCCGATTTGAAGGAAAAATGCAAAAAAATCAATGACCACCCAGATATATTCGCAATTTATAGTTGTACAGAAAAAAATATGAATTTGTTTTGATTTGGAAATTTGAACAATCTAAATAAGACAACACAATTTTAATTCGTGATTACTCAACCAAAACTTTAACCTGAATATTCATGGAAATCTAGCTCTACAGTAGTGAAACATACGACGACACAAAACGACGCAAAACTAAAAACAAACTAATATGAATCCTGATATTGAAACGTTACCTACTAAACAAACACATCGGACCACAACATAGTCACAAAGTAGGACAACTTTTACAACGATGCAAAATACACTTACACTTTTTTTTACAACAAATATCATTATGCATAGTATTAGAATATTATTTTCTTACAACTTTTATACAAGACTCTACAAAACTTATTCAAGAAAAGACATTTATAACATATCCTTAATAGCAAATGTCACACAACGACTACGTCCTGTAGTAACAAAACCGAACTATATTTTTTAATAATAAAAGCATCCCGATTAAAACAAAAGCAATTATCATACGACAAATAACTTTACATGATTACATCTCAACAAAACTTGAACACAGATATTGATGTCCATCCAACTCTGCCTACAGTAATAAAACATACGACGACATTGAACAATGCAAATAGAACTAATATGATGCCTGATATGAAAACCTATTGTTAAAAACCCACGAATTTATTTTGATGAACTTTAAAATTTAAAAGAACTCAAACATAACTATAAATATGATTAATTTGTAATGAAACATGCAAGGATACAAATTCACTCTAATAGAACTAAGACTGAAACTGACGTTAATACCTAGTTTATTAACCTAACACAATTAAAAACAAGAAAGACACTTAGTAAGACGACTCTTAAAACTTATGAATTTGTTTTGACTTTAAAATCTGAGCATTTTACACGAAACAGCACAACTTACAATAATCACAACACAAACAAAGCTCTACAGTAATGAAACATGCAATGACACAAACCTACACAATATAATGAAACCTAACTTATTAACGGAACCAAATTGATAACAATAAAGACAAACACAAAAGAGTAGGTATAAACAAATATATATTAGTTAACTTACCAAACTATACTTTCTGTTTTTGTAAAATGACTTGCACACATTGTGTTCTTTATAACTTTATTTACACTTTAATACTTAGTTTGCACAAAGATAGCTTTAAATAACTGTTTTAACTGTAGATCACAATGGAAACATTTTATTACGAAACTACACGCTATAAGTATTTATTGAGCAGACGAGTGGTCGGCGCGCGAGTCGAAGTACGAATGAACGACTGTCTCGATAGGCTTGACATTCACGGCGGCAATGGGGTGCTTGACGAACCGCCCCGCCGCGCTGGCGCCGCTTGCTACCTGACAATGTAAAAGCCAGGTAGTGATGACGTCACACACAAATCATGTATTGTTCTTGTCGGGACAATAGTCACGTCATAACTTACTGTAAACCGGTTTGCTCATAATACCTTGCAATAACACAACTGACCTTTTAGAATAGTAAAGTCGAATAAACATGATAAATACACAACAAGTAAAGAAAGATCAAGTTAAACGAATAAAAAGAAAGTAGGTACCCACTAGCACATTAAAAGAAACACGCTTAACAATCGTCTATTACATAAAACATCACATTAACCCGATTTGAAGGAAAAATGCAAAAAAATCAATGACCACCCAGATATATTCGCAATTTATAGTTGTACAGAAAAAAATATGAATTTGTTTTGATTTGGAAATTTGAACAATCTAAATAAGACAACACAATTTTAATTCGTGATTACTCAACCAAAACTTTAACCTGAATATTCATGGAAATCTAGCTCTACAGTAGTGAAACATGCGACGACACAAAACGACGCAAAACTAAAAACAAACTAATATGAATCCTGATATTGAAACGTTACCTACTAAACAAACACATCAGACCACAACATAGTCACAAAGTAGGACAACTTTTACAACGATGCAAAATACACTTACACTTTTTTTTACAACAAATATCATTATGCATAGTATTAGAATATTATTTTCTTACAACTTTTATACAAGATTCTACAAAACTTATTCAAGAAAAGACATTTATAACATATCCTTAATAGCAAATGTCACACAACGACTACGTCCTGTAGTAACAAAACCGAACTATATTTTTTAATTATAAAAGCATCCCAATTAAAACAAAAGCAATTATCATACGACAAATAACTTTACATGATTACATCTCAACAAAACGTGAACACAGATATTGATGTCCATCCAACTCTGCCTACAGTAATAAAACATACGACGACATTGAACAATGCAAATAGAACTAATATGATGCCTGATATGAAAACCTATTGTTAAAAACCCACGAATTTATTTTGTTGAACTTTAAAATTTAAAAGAACTCAAACAAAACTATAAATATGATTGATTTGTAATGAAACATGCAAGGATACAAATTCACTCTTATAGAACTAAGACGGAAACTGATGTTAATACCTAGTTTATTAACCTAACACAATTAAAAACAAGAAAGACACTTAGTAAGACGACTTTTATAACTTATGAATTTGTTTTGACTTTAAAATCTGAGCATTTTACACGAAACAGCACAACTTACAATAATCACAACACAAACAAAGCTCTACAGTAATGAAACATGCAATGACACAAACCTACACAATATAATGAAACCTAACTTATTAACGGAACCAAATTGATAACAATAAAGACAAACACAAAAGAGTAGGTATAAACAAATATATATTAGTTAACTTACCAAACTATACTTTCTGTTTTTGTAAAATGACTTGCACACATTGTGTTCTTTATAACTTTATTTACACTTTAATACTTAGTTTGCACAAAGATAGCTTTAAATAACTGTTTTAACTGTAGATCACAATGGAAACATTTTATTACGAAACTACACGCTATAAGTATTTATTGAGCAGACGAGTGGTCGGCGCGCGAGTCGAAGTACGAATGAACGACTGTCTCGATAGGCTTGACATTCACGTCGGCAATGGGGTGCTTGACGAACCGCCCCGCCGCGCTGGCGCCGCTTGCTACCTGACAATGTAAAAGCCAGGTAGTGATGACGTCACACACAAATCATGTATTGTTCTTGTCGGGACAATAGTCACGTCATAACTTACTGTAAACCGGTTTGCTCATAATACCTTGCAATAACACAACTAACCTTTTAGAATAGTAAAGTCGAATAAACATGATAAATACACAACAAGTAAAGAAAGATCAAGTTAAACGAATAAAAAGAAAGTAGGTACCCACTAGCACATTAAAAGAAACACGCTTAACAATCGTCTATTACATAAAACATCACATTAACCCGATTTGAAGGAAAAATGCAAAAAAATCAATGACCACCCAGATATATTCGCAATTTATAGTTGTACAGAAAAAACTATGAATTTGTTTTGATTTGGAAATTTGAACAATCTAAATAAGACAACACAATTTTAATTCGTGATTACTCAACCAAAACTTTAACCTGAATATTCATGGAAATCTAGCTCTACAGTAGTGAAACATGCGACGACACAAAACGACGCAAAACTAAAAACAAACTAATATGAATCCTGATATTGAAACGTTACCTACTAAACAAACACATCGGACCACAACATAGTCACAAAGTAGGACAACTTTTACAACGATGCAAAATACACTTACACTTTTTTTTACAACAAATATCATTATGCATAGTATTAGAATATTATTTTCTTACAACTTTTATACAAGACTCTACAAAACTTATTCAAGAAAAGACATTTATAACATATCCTTAATAGCAAATGTCACACAACGACTACGTCCTGTAGTAACAAAACAGAACTATATTTTTTAATTATAAAAGCATCCCAATTAAAACAAAAGCAATTATCATACGACAAATAACTTTACATGATTACATCTCAACAAAACTTGAACACAGATATTGATGTCCATCCAACTCTGCCTACAGTAATAAAACATACGACGACATTGAACAATGCAGATAGAACTAATATGATGCCTGATATGAAAACCTATTGTTAAAAACCCACGAATTTATTTTGATGAACTTTAAAATTTAAAAGAACTCAAACAAAACTATAAATGTGATTGATTTGTAATGAAACATGCAAGGATACAAATTCACTCTTATAGAACTAAGACGGAAACTGATGTTAATACCTAGTTTATTAACC
The DNA here is from genome assembly GCA_933228765.1 of Miltochrista miniata. Classification (NCBI taxonomy): domain Eukaryota; kingdom Metazoa; phylum Arthropoda; class Insecta; order Lepidoptera; family Erebidae; genus Miltochrista; species Miltochrista miniata. The sequence continues at coordinate 2,074,168 of OW121770.1, forward strand.
TAACACAATTAAAAACAAGAAAGACACTTAGTAAGACGACTTTTATAACTTATGAATTTGTTTTGACTCTAAAATCTGAGCATTTTACACATGACAGCACAACTTACAATAATCACAACACAAACAAAGCTCTACAGTAATGAAACATGCAATGACACAAACCTACACAATATAATAAAACCTAACTTATTAACGGAACCAAATTGATAACAATAAAGACAAACACGAAAGAGTAGGTATAAACAAATATATATTAGTTAACTTACCAAACTATACTTTCTGTTTTTGTAAAATGACTTGCACACATTGTGTTCTTTATAACTTTATTTACACTTTAATACTTAGTTTGCACAAAGATAGCTTTAAATAACTGTTTTAACTGTAGATCACAATGGAAACATTTTATTACGAAACTACACGCTATAAGTATTTATTGAGCAGACGAGTGGTCGGCGCGCGAGTCGAAGTACGAATGAACGACTGTCTCGATAGGCTTGACATTCACGTCGGCAATGGGGTGCTTGACGAACCGCCCCGCCGCGCTGGCGCCGCTTGCTACCTGACAATGTAAAAGCCAGGTAGTGATGACGTCACACACAAATCATGTATTGTTCTTGTCGGGACAATAGTCACGTCATAACTTACTGTAAACCGGTTTGCTCATAATACCTTGCAATAACACAACTAACCTTTTAGAATAGTAAAGTCGAATAAACATGATAAATACACAACAAGTAAAGAAAGATCAAGTTAAACGAATAAAAAGAAAGTAGGTACCCACTAGCACATTAAAAGAAACACGCTTAACAATCGTCTATTACATAAAACATCACATTAACCCGATTTGAAGGAAAAATGCAAAAAAATCAATGACCACCCAGATATATTCGCAATTTATAGTTGTACAGAAAAAAATATGAATTTGTTTTGATTTGGAAATTTGAACAATCTAAATAAGACAACACAATTTTAATTCGTGATTACTCAACCAAAACTTTAACCTGAATATTCATGGAAATCTAGCTCTACAGTAGTGAAACATGCGACGACACAAAACGACGCAAAACTAAAAACAAACTAATATGAATCCTGATATTGAAACGTTACCTACTAAACAAACACATCGGACCACAACATAGTCACAAAGTAGGACAACTTTTACAACGATGCAAAATACACTTACACTTTTTTTTACAACAAATATCATTATGCATAGTATTAGAATATTATTTTCTTACAACTTTTATACAAGACTCTACAAAACTTATTCAAGAAAAGACATTTATAACATATCCTTAATAGCAAATGTCACACAACGACTACGTCCTGTAGTAACAAAACCGAACTATATTTTTTAATTATAAAAGCATCCCAATTAAAACAAAAGCAATTATCATACGACAAATAACTTTACATGATTACATCTCAACAAAACTTGAACACAGATATTGATGTCCATCCAACTCTGCCTACAGTAATAAAACATACGACGACATTGAACAATGCAAATAGAACTAATATGATGCCTGATATGAAAACCTATTGTTAAAAACCCACGAATTTATTTTGATGAACTTTAAAATTTAAAAGAACTCAAACAAAACTATAAATATGATTGATTTGTAATGAAACATGCAAGGATACAAATTCACTCTTATAGAACTAAGACGGAAACTGATGTTAATACCTAGTTTATTAACCTAACACAATTAAAAACAAGAAAGACACTTAGTAAGACGACTTTTATAACTTATGAATTTGTTTTGACTTTAAAATCTGAGCATTTTACACGAAACAGCACAACTTACAATAATCACAACACAAACAAAGCTCTACAGTAATGAAACATGCAATGACACAAACCTACACAATATAATGAAACCTAACTTATTAACGGAACCAAATTGATAACAATAAAGACAAACACAAAAGAGCAGGTATAAACAAATATATATTAGTTAACTTACCAAACTATACTTTCTGTTTTTGTAAAATGACTTGCACACATTGTGTTCTTTATAACTTTATTTACACTTTAATACTTAGTTTGCACAAAGATAGCTTTAAATAACTGTTTTAACTGTAGATCACAATGGAAACATTTTATTACGAAACTACACGCTATAAGTATTTATTGAGCAGACGAGTGGTCGGCGCGCGAGTCGAAGTACGAATGAACGACTGTCTCGATAGGCTTGACATTCACGTCGGCAATGGGGTGCTTGACGAACCGCCCCGCCGCGCTGGCGCCGCTTGCTACCTGACAATGTAAAAGCCAGGTAGTGATGACGTCACACACAAATCATGTATTGTTCTTGTCGGGACAATAGTCACGTCATAACTTACTGTAAACCGGTTTGCTCATAATACCTTGCAATAACACAACTAACCTTTTAGAATAGTAAAGTCGAATAAACATGATAAATACACAACAAGTAAAGAAAGATCAAGTTAAACGAATAAAAAGAAAGTAGGTACCCACTAGCACATTAAAAGAAACACGCTTAACAATCGTCTATTACATAAAACATCACATTAACCCGATTTGAAGGAAAAATGCAAAAAAATCAATGACCACCCAGATATATTCGCAATTTATAGTTGTACAGAAAAAAATATGAATTTGTTTTGATTTGGAAATTTGAACAATCTAAATAAGACAACACAATTTTAATTCGTGATTACTCAACCAAAACTTTAACCTGAATATTCATGTAAATCTAGCTCTACAGTAGTGAAACATGCGACGACACAAAACGACGCAAAACTAAAAACAAACTAATATGAATCCTGATATTGAAACGTTACCTACTAAACAAACACATCGGACCACAACATAGTCACAAAGTAGGACAACTTTTACAACGATGCAAAATACACTTACACTTTTTTTTACAACAAATATCATTATGCATAGTATTAGAATATTATTTTCTTACAACTTTTATACAAGACTCTACAAAACTTATTCAAGAAAAGACATTTATAACATATCCTTAATAGCAAATGTCACACAACGACTACGTCCTGTAGTAACAAAACCGAACTATATTTTTTAATTATAAAAGCATCCCGATTAAAACAAAAGCAATAATCATACGACAAATAACTTTACATGATTACATCTCAACAAAACTTGAACACAGATATTGATGTCCATCCAACTCTGCCTATAGTAATAAAACATACGACGACATTGAACAATGCAAATAGAACTAATATGATGCCTGATATGAAAACCTATTGTTAAAAACCCACGAATTTATTTTGATGAACTTTAAAATTTAAAATAACTCAAACAAAACTATAAATGTGATTGATTTGTAATGAAACATGCAAGGATACAAATTCACTCTTATAGAACTAAGACGGAAACTGATGTTAATACCTAGTTTATTAACCTAACACAATTAAAAACAAGAAAGACACTTAGTAAGACGACTTTTATAACTTATGAATTTGTTTTGACTTTAAAATCTGAGCATTTTACACGAAACAGCACAACTTACAATAATCACAACACAAACAAAGCTCTACAGTAATGAAACATGCAATGACACAAACCTACACAATATAATGAAACCTAACTTATTAACGGAACCAAATTGATAACAATAAAGACAAACACAAAAGAGTAGGTAAAAACAAATATATATTAGTTAACTTACCAAACTATACTTTCTGTTTTTGTAAAATGACTTGCACACATTGTGTTCTTTATAACTTTATTTACACTTTAATACTTAGTTTGCACAAAGATAGCTTTAAATAACTGTTTTAACTGTAGATCACAATGGAAACATTTTATTACGAAACTACACGCTATAAGTATTTATTGAGCAGACGAGTGGTCGGCGCGCGAGTCGAAGTACGAATGAACGACTGTCTCGATAGGCTTGACATTCACGTCGGCAATGGGGTGCTTGACGAACCGCCCCGCCGCGCTGGCGCCGCTTGCTACCTGACAATGTAAAAGCCAGGTAGTGATGACGTCACACACAAATCATGTATTGTTCTTGTCGGGACAATAGTCACGTCATAACTTACTGTAAACCGGTTTGCTCATAATACCTTGCAATAACACAACTAACCTTTTAGAATAGTAAAGTCGAATAAACATGATAAATACACAACAAGTAAAGAAAGATCAAGTTAAACGAATAAAAAGAAAGTAGGTACCCACTAGCACATTAAAAGAAACACGCTTAACAATCGTCTATTACATAAAACATCACATTAACCCGATTTGAAGGAAAAATGCAAAAAAATCAATGACCACCCAGATATATTCGCAATTTATAGTTGTACAGAAAAAAATATGAATTTGTTTTGATTTGGAAATTTGAACAATCTAAATAAGACAACACAATTTTAATTCGTGATTACTCAACCAAAACTTTAACCTGAATATTCATGGAAATCTAGCTCTACAGTAGTGAAACATGCGACGACACAAAACGACGCAAAACTAAAAACAAACTAATATGAATCCTGATATTGAAACGTTACCTACTAAACAAACACATCGGACCACAACATAGTCACAAAGTAGGACAACTTTTACAACGATGCAAAATACACTTACACTTTTTTTTACAACAAATATCATTATGCATAGTATTAGAATATTATTTTCTTACAACTTTTATACAAGACTCTACAAAACTTATTCAAGAAAAGACATTTATAACATATCCTTAATAGCAAATGTCACACAACGACTACGTCCTGTAGTAACAAAACCGAACTATATTTTTTAATTATAAAAGCATCCCAATTAAAACAAAAGCAATTATCATACGACAAATAACTTTACATGATTACATCTCAACAAAACTTGAACACAGATATTGATGTCCATCCAACTCTGCCTACAGTAATAAAACATACGACGACATTGAACAATGCAAATAGAACTAATATGATGCCTGATATGAAAACCTATTGTTAAAAACCCACGAATTTATTTTGATGAACTTTAAAATTTAAAAGAACTCAAACAAAACTATAAATATGATTGATTTGTAATGAAACATGCAAGGATACAAATTCACTCTTATAGAACTAAGACGGAAACTGATGTTAATACCTAGTTTATTAACCTAACACAATTAAAAACAAGAAAGACACTTAGTAAGACGACTTTTATAACTTATGAATTTGTTTTGACTTTAAAATCTGAGCATTTTACACGAAACAGCACAACTTACAATAATCACAACACAAACAAAGCTCTACAGTAATGAAACATGCAATGACACAAACCTACACAATATAATGAAACCTAACTTATTAACGGAACCAAATTGATAACAATAAAGACAAACACAAAAGAGTAGGTATAAACAAATATATATTAGTTAACTTACCAAACTATACTTTCTGTTTTTGTAAAATGACTTGCACACATTGTGTTCTTTATAACTTTATTTACACTTTAATACTTAGTTTGCACAAAGATAGCTTTAAATAACTGTTTTAACTGTAGATCACAATGGAAACATTTTATTACGAAACTACACGCTATAAGTATTTATTGAGCAGACGAGTGGTCGGCGCGCGAGTCGAAGTACGAATGAACGACTGTCTCGATAGGCTTGACATTCACGTCGGCAATGGGGTGCTTGACGAACCGCCCCGCCGCGCTGGCGCCGCTTGCTACCTGACAATGTAAAAGCCAGGTAGTGATGGCGTCACACACAAATCATGTATTGTTCTTGTCGGGACAATAGTCACGTCATAACTTACTGTAAACCGGTTTGCTCATAATACCTTGCAATAACACAACTAACCTTTTAGAATAGTAAAGTCGAATAAACATGATAAATACACAACAAGTAAAGAAAGATCAAGTTAAACGAATAAAAAGAAAGTAGGTACCCACTAGCACATTAACCCCTCATCTGTGTAGGGCGTCAGCGCGCGGTAGCTCGCATCTGTGTAACCTACTGCGGGGGGGGGAGCGCGGCGTCGACTGATGTTCTAAAAATGGCGATTTCTCATAACTTTTCTATGGCAGCCATATAAAATACTTACCTCACTGGAATCGTTATGAAACAAGCTAATGATAAAATGATAGATAAGACCAGTTCTGCCTTGTAATGTATTACTAATTTCTATTAGAAAAAAGAATTTGTAATTTTTCACCAGTTTTCTCTACAAAAATTGTAAAAAAAAAAAAAATAATGTACAATTCCAATTTTTTTTTTTTTTAGTATTTTAAATACATCGTATTTCACAATGTTCAACAGACATAATACAACTCGTAGTACATTTTTTTTTATTTACAAGCTTTTCAAAATACGACTCATTTCGGCGACCCGACCGCCGACCGCCAAAAAAAGGTTAAGTTCATGCCATGATTCTGAGAAAACTGTGCTTCAAGTGGCTTACATTCTTTTTTTATTCGTAAGTATGGTCCTTAAATTTTTTTTACACAGAGTTTTGTTTGACAAACGTGTTTAGTTTATTAGAAATTGAACAATGAACCGAGCACTTAAAAAGAGGCCCAAAAGGGTGGTCGTAACTTTGTTTTTTTTTTTTGAATTTTTTTTGTGTATTTTTTTTCATAAAAATTTACAATCTTCAGCTACATGACTTTTCCTAATCGATTAACATAAAAAAAAGGTGTGCTGGCATACAAATATATTTCAGAAATGAATTATTTGAAATTTGAAAGTTTTGCAAAAAATGATCGAGAATTTCGACCAAATTTTACACAAAATTATTGAAATAGATTTTACATTCAATGCTTGAAAACAATAAAAGAATACATAAAAATACATAAAATAACGATAGATTGTCATCATTACAGTATTTATTCTTTGTATTTCATCCAAATGTATGGGCTTGGCGCCGCGCCGCCGTGACGCCGACGGCGCGTAAAAATACAATGAATGTTCGTTGAAAATACCAAAATCTTTATGAAATACACAATCTACGAATAAAAACTCTAACCTAGTCATGATTTTGTTAAGTTTTGAAAGTAAAAAACACCAAACACAAATGTAATTACACGCAACACAGTACCGGTCGTCGTCACTTAGCCGCGCGGAATGGTGCGCGATGGAGGGCACTTTTTAAACGAGAATCATGAGGTGCAGCTGTGACAGACAGACATACAATGTACTACATACTTGTCCCGTTTCTGTCTAAGAACACTCCATAAAAATTTGAACAGGATAGAGATAGTACTTTTTGCGCTACAAGACCGCAAACTGTCTGACGGCAAGGTATCGCTAGGAGATACTTACACAGATGCGAGACATAGCAAGGAATAGAGAATCATGAGGTGCAGCTGTGACAGACAGACATACAATGTACTACATACTTGTCCCGTTTCTGTCTAAGAACACTCCATAAAAATTTGAACAGGATAGAGATAGTACTTTTTGCACTACAAGACCGCAAACTGTCTGACGGCAAGGTATCTCTAGGAGATACTTACACAGATGCGAGACATAGCAAGGAATAGAGAATCATGAGGTGCAGCTGTGACAGACAGACATACAATGTACTACATACTTGTCCCGTTTCTGTCTAAGAACACTCCATAAAAATTTGAGCAGGATCGGGATAGTACTTTTTGCGCTACAAGACCGCAAACTAACCGGAAACAAAAGTATCGCTAGGCGATACTTACACAGATGCGAGACATTGCAAAAAATATCAAATGCGATATGTCAACAGTGGAAAGGTTAAAAGAAACACGCTTAACAATCGTCTATTACATAAAACATCACATTAACCCGATTTGAAGGAAAAATGCAAAAAAATCAATGACCACCCAGATATATTCGCAATTTATAGTTGTACAGAAAAAAATATGAATTTTTTTTGATTTGGAAATTTGAACAATCTAAATAAGACAACACAATTTTAATTCGTGATTACTCAACCAAAACTTTAACCTGAATATTCATGTAAATCTAGCTCTACAGTAGTGAAACATGCGACGACACAAAACGACGCAAAACTAAAAACAAACTAATATGAATCCTGATATTGAAACGTTACCTACTAAACAAACACATCGGACCACAACATAGTCACAAAGTAGGACAACTTTTACAACGATGCAAAATACACTTACACTTTTTTTTACAACAAATATCATTATGCATAGTATTAGAATATTATTTTCTTACAACTTTTATACAAGACTCTACAAAACTTATTCAAGAAAAGACATTTATAACATATCCTTAATAGCAAATGTCACACAACGACTACGTCCTGTAGTAACAAAACCGAACTATATTTTTTAATTATAAAAGCATCCCGATTAAAACAAAAGCAATTATCATACGACAAATAACTTTACATGATTACATCTCAACAAAACTTGAACACAGATATTGATGTCCATCCAACTCTGCCTATAGTAATAAAACATACGACGACATTGAACAATGCAAATAGAACTAATATGATGCCTGATATGAAAACCTATTGTTAAAAACCCACGAATTTATTTTGATGAACTTTAAAATTTAAAAGAACTCAAACAAAACTATAAATGTGATTGATTTGTAATGAAACATGCAAGGATACAAATTCACTCTTATAGAACTAAGACGGAAACTGATGTTAATACCTAGTTTATTAACCTAACACAATTAAAAACAAGAAAGACACTTAGTAAGACGACTTTTATAACTTATGAATTTGTTTTGACTCTAAAATCTGAGCATTTTACACATGACAGCATAACTTACAATAATCACAACACAAACAAAGCTCTACAGTAATGAAACATGCAATGACACAAACCTACACAATATAATGAAACCTAACTTATTAACGGAACCAAATTGATAACAATAAAGACAAACACAAAAGAGTAGGTATAAACAAATATATATTAGTTAACTTACCAAACTATACTTTCTGTTTTTGTAAAATGACTTGCACACATTGTGTTCTTTATAACTTTATTTACACTTTAATACTTAGTTTGCACAAAGATAGCTTTAAATAACTGTTTTAACTGTAGATCACAATGGAAACATTTTATTACGAAACTACACGCTATAAGTATTTATTGAGCAGACGAGTGGTCGGCGCGCGAGTCGAAGTACGAATGAACGACTGTCTCGATAGGCTTGACATTCACGTCGGCAATGGGGTGCTTGACGAACCGCCCCGCCGCGCTGGCGCCGCTTGCTACCTGACAATGTAAAAGCCAGGTAGTGATGACGTCACACACAAATCATGTATTGTTCTTGTCGGGACAATAGTCACGTCATAACTTACTGTAAACCGGTTTGCTCATAATACCTTGCAATAACACAACTAACCTTTTAGAATAGTAAAGTCGAATAAACATGATAAATACACAACAAGTAAAGAAAGATCAAGTTAAACGAATAAAAAGAAAGTAGGTACCCACTAGCACATTAAAAGAAACACGCTTAACAATCGTCTATTACATAAAACATCACATTAACCCGATTTGAAGGAAAAATGCAAAAAAATCAATGACCACCCAGATATATTCGCAATTTATAGTTGTACAGAAAAAAATATGAATTTGTTTTGATTTGGAAATTTGAACAATCTAAATAAGACAACACAATTTTAATTCGTGATTACTCAACCAAAACTTTAACCTGAATATTCATGGAAATCTAGCTCTACAGTAGTGAAACATGCGACGACACAAAACGACGCAAAACTAAAAACAAACTAATATGAATCCTGATATTGAAACGTTACCTACTAAACAAACACATCGGACCACAACATAGTCACAAAGTAGGACAACTTTTACAACGATGCAAAATACACTTACACTTTTTTTTACAACAAATATCATTATGCATAGTATTAGAATATTATTTTCTTACAACTTTTATACAAGACTCTACAAAACTTATTCAAGAAAAGACATTTATAACATATCCTTAATAGCAAATGTCACACAACGACTACGTCCTGTAGTAACAAAACCGAACTATATTTTTTAATTATAAAAGCATCCCGATTAAAACAAAAGCAATTATCATACGACAAATAACTTTACATGATTACATCTCAACAAAACTTGAACACAGATATTGATGTCCATCCAACTCTGCCTACAGTAATAAAACATACGACGACATTGAACAATGCAGATAGAACTAATATGATGCCTGATATGAAAACCTATTGTTAAAAACCCACGAATTTATTTTGATGAACTTTAAAATTTAAAAGAACTCAAACAAAACTATAAATGTGATTGATTTGTAATGAAACATGCAAGGATACAAATTCACTCTTATAGAACTAAGACGGAAACTGACGTTAATACCTAGTTTATTAACCTAACACAATTAAAAACAAGAAAGACACTTAGTAAGACGACTTTTATAACTTTTGAATTTGTTTTGACTTTAAAATCTGAGCATTTTACACGAGACAGCACAACTTACAATAATCACAACACAAACAAAGCTCTACAGTAATGAAACATGCAATGACACAAACCTACACAATATAATGAAACCTAACTTATTAACGGAACCAAATTGATAACAATAAAGACAAACACAAAAGAGTAGGTATAAACAAATATATATTAGTTAACTTACCAAACTATACTTTCTGTTTTTGTAAAATGACTTGCACACATTGTGTTCTTTATAACTTTATTTACACTTTAATACTTAGTTTGCACAAAGATAGCTTTAAATAACTGTTTTAACTGTAGATCACAATGGAAACATTTTATTACGAAACTACACGCTATAAGTATTTATTGAGCATACGAGTGGTCGGCGCGCGAGTCGAAGTACGAATGAACGACTGTCTCGATAGGCTTGACATTCACGTCGGCAATGGGGTGCTTGACGAACCGCCCCGCCGCGCTGGCGCCGCTTGCTACCTGACAATGTAAAAGCCAGGTAGTGATGACGTCACACACAAATCATGTATTGTTCTTGTCGGGACAATAGTCACGTCATAATTTACTGTAAACCGGTTTGCTCATAATACCTTGCAATAACACAACTAACCTTTTAGAATAGTAAAGTCGAATAAACATGATAAATACACAACAAGTAAAGAAAGATCAAGTTAAACGAATAAAAAGAAAGTAGGTACCCACTAGCACATTAAAAGAAACACGCTTAACAATCGTCTATTACATAAAACATCACATTAACCCGATTTGAAGGAAAAATGCAAAAAAATCAATGACCACCCAGATATATTCGCAATTTATAGTTGTACAGAAAAAAATATGAATTTGTTTTGATTTGGAAATTTGAACAATCTAAATAAGACAACACAATTTTAATTCGTGATTACTCAACCAAAACTTTAACCTGAATATTCATGGAAATCTAGCTCTACAGTAGTGAAACATGCGACGACACAAAACGACGCAAAACTAAAAACAAACTAATATGAATCCTGATATTGAAACGTTACCTACTAAACAAACACATCGGGCTACAACATAGTCACAAAGTAGGACAACTTTTACAACGATGCAAAATACACTTACACTTTTTTTTACAACAAATATCATTATGCATAGTATTAGAATATTATTTTCTTACAACTTTTCTACAAGACTCTACAAAACTTATTCAAGAAAAGACATTTATAACATATCCTTAATAGCAAATGTCACACAACGACTACGTCCTGTAGTAACAAAACCGAACTATATTTTTTAATTATAAAAGCATCCCAATTAAAACAAAAGCAATTATCATACGACAAATAACTTTACATGATTACATCTCAACAAAACTTGAACACAGATATTGATGTCCATCCAACTCTGCCTACAGTAATAAAACATACGACGACATTGAACAATGCAAATAGAACTAATATGATGCCTGATATGAAAACCTATTGTTAAAAACCCACGAATTTATTTTGATGAACTTTAAAATTTAAAAGAACTCAAACAAAACTATAAATATGATTGATTTGTAATGAAACATGCAAGGATACAAATTCACTCTTATAGAACTAAGACGGAAACTGATGTTAATACCTAGTTTATTAACCTAACACAATTAAAAACAAGAAAGACACTTAGTAAGACGACTTTTATAACTTATGAATTTGTTTTGACTTTAAAATCTGAGCATTTTACACGAAACAGCACAACTTACAATAATCACAACACAAACAAAGCTCTACAGTAATGAAACATGCAATGACACAAACCTACACAATATAATGAAACCTAACTTATTAACGGAACCAAATTGATAACAATAAAGACAAACACGAAAGAGTAGGTATAAACAAATATATATTAGTTAACTTACCAAACTATACTTTCTGTTTTTGTAAAATGACTTGCACACATTGTGTTCTTTATAACTTTATTTACACTTTAATACTTAGTTTGCACAAAGATAGCTTTAAATAACTGTTTTAACTGTAGATCACAATGGAAACATTTTATTACGAAACTACACGCTATAAGTATTTATTGAGCAGACGAGTGGTCGGCGCGCGAGTCGAAGTACGAATGAACGACTGTCTCGATAGGCTTGACATTCACGTCGGCAATGGGGTGCTTGACGAACCGCCCCGCCGCGCTGGCGCCGCTTGCTACCTGACAATGTAAAAGCCAGGTAGTGATGACGTCACACACAAATCATGTATTGTTCTTGTCGGGACAATAGTCACGTCATAACTTACTGTAAACCGGTTTGCTCATAATACCTTGCAATAACACAACTAACCTTTTAGAATAGTAAAGTCGAATAAACATGATAAATACACAACAAGTAAAGAAAGATCAAGTTAAACGAATAAAAAGAAAGTAGGTACCCACTAGCACATTAAAAGAAACACGCTTAACAATCGTCTATTACATAAAACATCACATTAACCCGATTTGAAGGAAAAATGCAAAAAAATCAATGACCACCCAGATATATTCGCAATTTATAGTTGTACAGAAAAAAATATGAATTTGTTTTGATTTGGAAATTTGAACAATCTAAATAAGACAACACAATTTTAATTCGTGATTACTCAACCAAAACTTTAACCTGAATATTCATGTAAATCTAGCTCTACAGTAGTGAAACATGCGACGACACAAAACGACGCAAAACTAAAAACAAACTAATATGAATCCTGATATTGAAACGTTACCTACTAAACAAACACATCGGACCACAACATAGTCACAAAGTAGGACAACTTTTACAACGATGCAAAATACACTTACACTTTTTTTTACAACAAATATCATTATGCATAGTATTAGAATATTATTTTCTTACAACTTTTATACAAGACTCTACAAAACTTATTCAAGAAAAGACATTTATAACATATCCTTAATAGCAAATGTCACACAACGACTACGTCCTGTAGTAACAAAACCGAACTATATTTTTTAATTATAAAAGCATCCCGATTAAAACAAAAGCAATTATCATACGACAAATAACTTTACATGATTACATCTCAACAAAACTTGAACACAGATATTGATGTCCATCCAACTCTGCCTACAGTAATAAAACATACGACGACATTGAACAATGCAGAGAGAACTAATATGATGCCTGATATGAAAACCTATTGTTAAAAACCCACGAATTTATTTTGATGAACTTTAAAATTTAAAAGAACTCAAACAAAACTATAAATATGATTGATTTGTAATGAAACATGCAAGGATACAAATTCACTCTTATAGAACTAAGACGGAAACTGATGTTAATACCTAGTTTATTAACCTAACACAATTAAAAACAAGAAAGACACTTAGTAAGACGACTTTTATAACTTATGAATTTGTTTTGACTTTAAAATCGGAGCATTTTACACGAGACAGCACAACTTACAATAATCACAACACAAACAAAGCTCTACAGTAATGAAACATGCAATGACACAAACCTACACAATATAATGAAACCTAACTTATTAACGGAACCAAATTGATAACAATAAAGACAAACACAAAAGAGTAGGTATAAACAAATATATATTAGTTAACTTACCAAACTATACTTTCTGTTTTTGTAAAATGACTTGCACACATTGTGTTCTTTATAACTTTATTTACACTTTAATACTTAGTTTGCACAAAGATAGCTTTAAATAACTGTTTTAACTGTAGATCACAATGGAAACATTTTATTACGAAACTACACGCTATAAGTATTTATTGAGCAGACGAGTGGTCGGCGCGCGAGTCGAAGTACGAATGAACGACTGTCTCGATAGGCTTGACATTCACGTCGGCAATGGGGTGCTTGACGAACCGCCCCGCCGCGCTGGCGCCGCTTGCTACCTGACAATGTAAAAGCCAGGTAGTGATGACGTCACACACAAATCATGTATTGTTCTTGTCGGGACAATAGTCACGTCATAATTTACTGTAAACCGGTTTGCTCATAATACCTTGCAATAACACAACTAACCTTTTAGAATAGTAAAGTCGAATAAACATGATAAATACACAACAAGTAAAGAAAGATCAAGTTAAACGAATAAAAAGAAAGTAGGTACCCACTAGCACATTAAAAAAAACACGCTTAACAATCGTCTATTACATAAAACATCACATTAACCCGATTTGAAGGAAAAATGCAAAAAAATCAATGACCACCCAGATATATTCGCAATTTATAGTTGTACAGAAAAAAATATGAATTTGTTTTGATTTGGAAATTTGAACAATCTAAATAAGACAACACAATTTTAATTCGTGATTACTCAACCAAAACTTTAACCTGAATATTCATGGAAATCTAGCTCTACAGTAGTGAAACATGCGACGACACAAAACGACGCAAAACTAAAAACAAACTAATATGAATCCTGATATTGAAACGTTACCTACTAAACAAACACATCGGACCACAACATAGTCACAAAGTAGGACAACTTTTACAACGATGCAAAATACACTTACACTTTTTTTTACAACAAATATCATTATGCATAGTATTAGAATATTATTTTCTTACAACTTTTATACAAGACTCTACAAAACTTATTCAAGAAAAGACATTTATAACATATCCTTAATAGCAAATGTCACACAACGACTACGTCCTGTAGTAACAAAACCGAACTATATTTTTTAATTATAAAAGCATCCCAATTAAAACAAAAGCAATTATCATACGACAAATAACTTTACATGATTACATCTCAACAAAACTTGAACACAGATATTGATGTCCATCCAACTCTGCCTACAGTAATAAAACATACGACGACATTGAACAATGCAAATAGAACTAATATGATGCCTGATATGAAAACCTATTGTTAAAAACCCACGAATTTATTTTGATGAACTTTAAAATTTAAAAGAACTCAAACAAAACTATAAATATGATTGATTTGTAATGAAACATGCAAG
The DNA here is from genome assembly GCA_933228765.1 of Miltochrista miniata. Classification (NCBI taxonomy): domain Eukaryota; kingdom Metazoa; phylum Arthropoda; class Insecta; order Lepidoptera; family Erebidae; genus Miltochrista; species Miltochrista miniata. The sequence continues at coordinate 2,089,520 of OW121770.1, forward strand.
GATACAAATTCACTCTTATAGAACTAAGACGGAAACTGATGTTAATACCTAGTTTATTAACCTAACACAATTAAAAACAAGAAAGACACTTAGTAAGACGACTTTTATAACTTATGAATTTGTTTTGACTTTAAAATCTGAGCATTTTACACGAAACAGCACAACTTACAATAATCACAACACAAACAAAGCTCTACAGTAATGAAACATGCAATGACACAAACCTACACAATATAATGAAACCTAACTTATTAACGGAACCAAATTGATAACAATAAAGACAAACACGAAAGAGTAGGTATAAACAAATATATATTAGTTAACTTACCAAACTATACTTTCTGTTTTTGTAAAATGACTTGCACACATTGTGTTCTTTATAACTTAATTTACACTTTAATACTTAGTTTGCGCAAAGATAGCTTTAAATAACTGTTTTAACTGTAGATCACAATGGAAACATTTTATTACGAAACTACACGCTATAAGTATTTATTGAGCAGACGAGTGGTCGGCGCGCGAGTCGAAGTACGAATGAACGACTGTCTCGATAGGCTTGACATTCACGGCGGCAATGGGGTGCTTGACGAACCGCCCCGCCGCGCTGGCGCCGCTTGCTACCTGACAATGTAAAAGCCAGGTAGTGATGACGTCACACACAAATCATGTATTGTTCTTGTCGGGACAATAGTCACGTCATAACTTACTGTAAACCGGTTTGCTCATAATACCTTGCAATAACACAACTAACCTTTTAGAATTGTAAAGTCGAATAAACATGATAAATACACAACAAGTAAAGAAAGATCAAGTTAAACGAATAAAAAGAAAGTAGGTACCCACTAGCACATTAAAAGAAACACGCTTAACAATCGTCTATTACATAAAACATCACATTAACCCGATTTGAAGGAAAAATGCAAAAAAATCAATGACCACCCAGATATATTCGCAATTTATAGTTGTACAGAAAAAAATATGAATTTGTTTTGATTTGGAAATTTGAACAATCTAAATAAGACAACACAATTTTAATTCGTGATTACTCAACCAAAACTTTAACCTGAATATTCATGTAAATCTAGCTCTACAGTAGTGAAACATGCGACGACACAAAACGACGCAAAACTAAAAACAAACTAATATGAATCCTGATATTGAAATGTTACCTACTAAACAAACACATCGGACCACAACATAGTCACAAAGTAGGACAACTTTTACAACGATGCAAAATACACTTACACTTTTTTTTACAACAAATATCATTATGCATAGTATTAGAATATTATTTTCTTACAACTTTTATACAAGACTCTACAAAACTTATTCAAGAAAAGACATTTATAACATATCCTTAATAGCAAATGTCACACAACGACTACGTCCTGTAGTAACAAAACCGAACTATATTTTTTAATTATAAAAGCATCCCGATTAAAACAAAAGCAATTATCATACGACAACACAACTTTACATGATTACATCTCAACAAAAGTTGAACACAGATATTAATGTCCATCCAACTCTGCCTACAGTAATAAAACATACGACGACATTGAACAATGCAAATAGAACTAATATGATGCCTGATATGAAAACCTTTTGTTAAAAACCCACGAATTTATTTTGCTGAACTTTAAAATTTAAAAGAACTCAAACATAACTATAAATTTGATTAATTTGTAATGAAACATGCAAGGATACAAATTCACTCTAATAGAACTAAGACGGAAACTGACGTTAATACCTAGTTTATTAACCTAACACAATTAAAAACAAGAAAGACACTTAGTAAGACGACTCTTAAAACTTTTGAATTTGTTTTGACTTTAAAATCTGAGCATTTTACACGAGACTGCACAAATTACAATAATCACAACACAAACAAAGCTCTACAGTAATGAAACATGCAATGACACAAACCTACACAATATAATGAAACCTAACTTATTAACAGAACCAAATTGATAACAATAAAGACAAACACAAAAGAGTAAGGTATAAACTAATATATATTAGTTAACTTACCAAACTATACTTTCTGTTTTTGTAAAATGACTTGCACACATTGTGTTCTTTATAACTTAATTTACACTTTAATACTTAGTTTGCGCAAAGATAGCTTTAAATAACTGTTTTAACTGTAGATCACAATGGAAACATTTTATTACGAAACTACACGCTATAAGTATTTATTGAGCAGACGAGTGGTCGGCGCGCGAGTCGAAGTACGAATGAACGACTGTCTCGATAGGCTTGACATTCACGGCGGCAATGGGGTGCTTGACGAACCGCCCCGCCGCGCTGGCGCCGCTTGCTACCTGACAATGTAAAAGCCAGGTAGTGATGACGTCACACACAAATCATGTATTGTTCTTGTCGGGACAATAGTCACGTCATAACTTACTGTAAACCGGTTTGCTCATAATACCTTACAATAACACAACTAACCTTTTAGAATTGTAAAGTCGAATAAACATGATAAATACACAACAAGTAAAGAAATATCAAGTTAAACGAATAAAAAGAAAGTAGGTACCCACTAGCACATTAAAAGAAACACGCTCAACAATCGTCTATTACATAAAACATCACATTAACCCGATTTGAAGGAAAAATGCAAAAATATCAATGACCACCCAGATATATTCGCAATTTATAGTTGTACAGAAAAAAATATGAATTTGTTTTGATATGGAAATTTGAACAATCTAAATAAGACAACACAATTTTAATTCGTGATTACTCAACCAAAACTTTAACCTGAATATTCATGTAAATCTAGCTCTACAGTAGTGAAACATGCGACGACACAAAACGACACAAAACTAAAAACAAACTAATATGAATCCTGATATTGAAATGTTACCTACTAAACAAACACATCGGACCACAACATAGTCACAAAGTAGGACAACTTTTACAACGATGCAAAATACACTCACACTTTTTTTTACAACAAATATCATTATGCATAGTATTAGAATATTATTTTCTTACAACTTTTATACAAGACTCTACAAAACTTATTCAAGAAAAGACATTTATAACATATCCTTAATAGCAAATGTCACACAACGACTACGTCCTGTAGTAACAAAACCGAACTATATTTTTTAATTATAAAAGCATCCCGATTAAAACAAAAGCAATTATCATACGACAACACAACTTTACATGATTACATCTCAACAAAAGTTGAACACAGATATTAATGTCCATCCAACTCTGCCTACAGTAATAAAACATACGACGACATTGAACAATGCAAATAGAACTAATATGATGCCTGATATGAAAACCTTTTGTTAAAAACCCACGAATTTATTTTGCTGAACTTTAAAATTTAAAAGAACTCAAACATAACTATAAATATGATTAATTTGTAATGAAACATGCAAGGATACAAATTCACTCTAATAGAACTAAGACGGAAACTGACGTTAATACCTAGTTTATTAACCTAACACAATTAAAAACAAGAAAGACACTTAGTAAGACGACTCTTAAAACTTATGAATTTGTTTTGACTTTAAAATCTGAGCATTTTACACGAGACAGCACAACTTACAATAGTCACAACACAAACAAAGCTCTACAGTAATGAAACATGCAATGACACAAACCTACACAATATAATGAAACCTAACTTATTAACGGAACCAAATTGATAACAATAAAGACAAACACGAAAGAGTAGGTATAAACAAATATATATTAGTTAACTTACCAAACTATACTTTCTGTTTTTGTAAAATGACTTGCAAACATTGTGTTCTTTATAACTTAATTTAAACTTTAATAATTAAGATAGCTTTAAATAACTGTTTTAACTGTAGATCACATGGAAACATTTTATTACGAAACTACACGCTATAAGTATTTATTGAGCAGACGAGTGGTCGGCGCGCGAGTCGAAGTACGAATGAACGACTGTCTCGATAGGCTTGACATTCACGGCGGCAATGGGGTGCTTGACGAACTGCCCCGCCGCACTGGCGCCGCTTGCTACCTGACAATGTAAAAGCCAGGTAGTGATGACGTCACACACAAATCATGTATTGTTCTTGTCGGGACAATAGTCACGTCATAACTTACTGTAAACCAGTTTGCTCATAATACCTTGCAATAACACAACTAACCTTTTAGAATAGTAAAGTCGAATAAACATGATAAATACACAACAAGTAAAGAAAGATCAAGTTAAACGAATAAAAAGAAAGTAGGTACCCACTAGCACACTAAAAGAAACACGCTTAACAATCGTCTATTACATAAAACATCACATTAACCCGATTTGAAGGAAAAATGCAAAAAAATCAATGACCACCCAGATATATTCGCAATTTATAGTTGTACAGAAAAAAATATGAATTTGTTTTGATTTGGAAATTTGAACAATCTAAATAAGACAACACAATTTTAATTCGTGATTACTCAACCAAAACTTTAACCTGAATATTCATGTAAATCTAGCTCTACAGTAGTGAAACATGCGACGACACAAAACGACGCAAAACTAAAAACAAACTAATATGAATCCTGATATTGAAACGTTACCTACTAAACAAACACATCGGACCACAACATAGTCACAAAGTAGGACAACTTTTACAACGATGCAAAATACACTTACACTTTTTTTTACAACAAATATCATTATGCATAGTATTAGAATATTATTTTCTTACAACTTTTATACAAGACTCTACAAAACTTATTCAAGAAAAGACATTTATAACATATCCTTAATAGCAAATGTCACACAACGACTACGTCCTGTAGTAACAAAACCGAACTATTGTAACGTTGTGGAACAACGGGTGCAATTAGGGGTTCAACATTAGGGGTTTTAAAATGAAAACGTAGATTAATAAATGAAAGCGCCATCTACCGAGTTATTGTCGCAACGGCGGAAGCCTCATTCGTATTTAAAAAGCGGTCTTGACGTTTAGTAGTTTCGAGTGGTGCTGCTAGAGGCGCTGTACAAAAATATAAAAACAACCGCGCGCGAATTTCGAAGCCCCCATTACTCAAATAATGTAAAGTCACTAGTCGCGAAGGCGTAGGTGCATCAGAGTATAATTTCAAAGTGAAAAAATATTGTTAGGAGCCAGGTGCTCCCAAAGTGATCAGCGATTTAGCTGCGAGCGTCAATAACCCCATCATTGGGTGAGTCAAATTATTTATAATGAATCTAGATTTTTAAAACAGTGAAAATTAACGGCTGTTGGTCAACCCTGTTATGGGAGGGTAGATTAAAGGGGTGTGAAAAAATCTCTTTGTAAAAGTAGAATATCAGCAAACATTGTGAGACCCCCGATTCCTGAAATGGTTAACAGGAGTCGGCTGTCTTAGCAATGGGCGGGAAAAAGGGTTCCAGCTAACCCGTCATCTGGAACATTCCAGGGTCCACCCTGCGGGTTCCAAGCAGGAACGTCCACCCTACGGGTTGTCAACGTCCACCCTACGGGTTGTCAGCATCCACCCTACGGGCTATAGAAGTCCACCTTCGGGTTCCACGAAGGTGAAGACGCACCCTTCAAGTCTACGAGCAGTCACCCACCCTGCGGGTCGAAAACACCGTGCCAGCCGAATTTGTGGACGGCACGGCTACGTCGCGGACTGCATCAGCCTTGAGAACCACTAAGATAAGTCGGAACCCTGCGAAGGCCTTCGGAGATCGCACTTGCTGCCCGAAATTACCACGACCCCGAGCTTAGATTATAATACACCATCATTTGAAGTTTTAATTCTATCTTTTTATTTCTCTCTTCTCCTTTTCTGAAAGCCCTCAGCTTTTCAGTGGCGCCCACATCGTGGTTTCGGGTAGCGAGAAAGCGATTTCCGACGGGAGTCGGAGGTCATAATTATAAGATTATTCAATTTGTGTAAAATAGTCTTAAGAGTGCCCGTTAGCGGGGTAGTTTCCCTCCAAATTATCACAACTACCCAGGAATTTGGCTCTCCTGACCTCTGCTGCCAACTTGTTCTTTCCGGCTTATTTTGTGTGTTTTTTAGTGATTTTAGACAGATTTCGGCATAAACAAGAACAAGGCAAAATTTGAATTTTTCTCAACATAAATTGTAATTTTTCAAAATTTTAACGGTCCCCAATTTATCTTTCACACCCTCAAATAGTTATTTTATGGTGGAAAAATTTTAAGTAAATTTAAAGTAAAAGTTTTTTTGTTTTGTTCCAATTTTAAATAAAACTTTGTTAAAGTCTGAAGTAAAACTTCTCATTTGAAACGCTTACATTAATTTTAGTAAGTGATTTGTATTGCCTATATTCATCGTAAAAAGTAGTCACAGGATATCACCACCACAATTTTTATTTTGTACGGCGTCAAACCGCCTCAATTTGTGTATTATTTTGTTGTATTTCCCATATGTGAATTTACAGCGAGACCAACAGCCGATAATCACACTTCTGGGTAACAATCCCTATTGAAATTTCACTCTAGTAAAACGGTAGAACAAAGATTTTACGAATTTCACTTCACGTAAATTATAAAAGAATCATATTTGTTTCACTTTTCGAATTACGTCGAATTCTGATACACTGAAGTACAACTGTAAGAAAAAACATTCCAAACGTAGATCACGCAGTGAATACATTCTTGCCAAAAAAACAATTATAAACTATTAACTTTGATTCGTGTTCCGAATAAACAACGGCAGATGTTGCTTTCATAACGTTTACGAGTAAGTTGAATTACTAGCTCGATAGTAGAAGAATTTTTTTTTTCCATATAGACTGTGGGTGGAAGTGAATATAATACACTCCGGGCACCAACAGTCTCATACAAAACATTTCAAGAACCGTCCAAGTACGAATCGGTTTTCAAACAATTCGAAATATTCAAGGGTTCCGTAGTGGTGAGGAACAAATTACATAAAAGGTTGGTTACTACCATATAGTTTATTTCAAGAACCGTCCAAGTGCGAATCGTCTTTGACACAGTTCAGAATAATTAAGGGTTCCGTAGTAGTAAGGAACGATTTAAAGAAAAAATTAGTGGTACGAGTTAAAATACAATTAACTCGTAGTACGTTCGTGTGAATAGTTACATTTCAATAAAAATAATAGCAGCGTCGAAAATTGCATTATTCGAGTAAAGCTGTAAAACACTTAGTTAATTTCATCAACCCATCATCACACACTTCACTTTCACTACTCACTGCTTAGGATTAGATTACATTTAAACACAGACAGACAGACAGACAATTAATTTCTAGAAGGGTCCAATCTATTAATTGAGTGAAGGAACCCTAAAAGGTACTATTTCCAAACTTAAGTATTTCCTAAAGCAAATACTAAGTTTTATAAAGGTTCAATTTATAATTCGGTTCAACGAACCCTAAAAAGTAGAATTTATTTTTCGTTATTCGGCGGGTGGATCGAAAAATATTCACATTCCTTAACATTCAACAAGACGTAAACAGACAACGATAAGGGCCGTCGTTCACTACAACAGAATTCGTTAGCGAATATAGCGAACATTCGTTGTTTACATAAAATTAACTTTTCATGTAAAATAAGTAGCAGATAAATACACTATACATTGGTAAATAATCATCATCACTAAAGATTCCCGGCTAGAGTAATTGAAATAGTCAGTACAATGGCATTCAAATCAAATTTCACATCGCTTCCAAAAGCGGAACTTGCATATGAAGTTAAGATCCGGGGAGAGGAACCTGGTTCAACGGTGGCAGCCCTCAGGCAACAAATTAAAAAATTAAAGTTAACCACGGACGAAGAGGACTTACAGGTCTCCCCTTTGGATTTGGAGGAAGACTTAGTAGGGTTGTACTCCTCGCTGGCCGTGTTGGAGAGGAACGTGGCGTCCCTTCAGGACAAGTACAAACTGTCATTACTGGCTAGCTCCAAAGCTTTATGCGCTCATATGGAGTCTAGGTTTGCTAGAATCATTCCCCCAGAGGAGTCTGATTTAAAAGAAAGATACGACGACTTTCATCTCACTTTCAAAACTACATACAAGAGATTGAAAGCCATATCCGAAAGTTATTCGCATGCATCAAACACCAGCGAATTTGATGATGCGAACGAGAGCATTGCTGCCCCTACCAATGAGGCGCAGGAGGCAGAAACCCTCGCGGACATTAAAGAGAAAGCAAATAGCAACAACCGGAAAGAGAGTCACTTTCCAAGTTTTCCCGTAAAATATGAGCGATGCTCTCTTACGGAACTTTCCAAATTTAGATACGACGGTAATTCGCAGGTACACTCTTTCATTGAACGGGTGGAAGACTTTAAACAAGCCCGAGAAATCGACGACAAGAGATTGTTAACAGCAGCCTCTGAATTATTCACCGGCAACGCTAGGCATTGGTACCGCAGTAATCGCGATAAATTTGTGTGTTGGCAAGATCTAACGAATGCGCTAATACAGGATTTCGGAGTCAGTAACTACGAAAACCGGCTATGGCAGGAGATTCGACAACGCACTCAAGGAAACGGAGAAGGCATAGTAGTGTACCTGGCCATTATGGATGGAATGTTTGCTCGACTAAGCAACAAGGTGTCTGAAACGGAAAAGTTACACATCATATTAAATAACATCAGACCCGTCTACGACACCATCCTAGCAACCAATGGAGATATAGTCTCATTGGAACATTTAAAGAACATATGCAGAAAACATGAAGACATGGTGGCACGCAGAGCGTTCTTTACAGAGCCTCCAACAGCATCTGAAGGAATGGTAGCAGCGGAATTCGCATTCACAAGCAGGAAGACTGCGAGCAAGACCTCAACATCTACAGGGCAAAGTTACAACAACTTTAACAGAAACGGCCGTAACTTCCCAAGCAGCAGAATGGCGAACAATACCTACGGGAACAGTAACGCTTACAGCACAGGTTACAGCCGTGACAGTCGTAACTTCAGATCGCAAAACACTGTGGCGGCGACAACATCGGACGACACACGGCCATGTTCGAAGTGTGGTTCCAGGTATCATGTGACTATGGCATGCCGAAACACGAATGAGTCGTATGGTTACAAAGGTGGGACAAAAGAAGTTAGGTTTACAAGATGCAAAAACGAAATTACAAGTCAGAAGGAATCTTGTATACTCTCCCCATTACCTACAAATGACCCCAGGCCTTACGCCAAAATAACAATCATGTCAAACCCACAGTTAGTTGCATATGGATTGTTGGACACAGGAGCCGCAATCACAATTTTAGGTAACAACTCACACAGAGTGTTACAAAATATAGGATATAAGATAGAGGAAGACATAAGTACAACGGTTACAACGGCCGGCGGACACACAACCGTTGTACAAGGAAAGGTAAAATTACCCATCAAATTCGAAGACAGAACTCACATAATTACGGCGTATATAGTGCCTAACATAACCACAAACCTAATTTTAGGTATAGATTTCTGGCTCAGATTTAACCTATGTCCCAAGTACTTCGGACATATACCCATATCAGTGGACGATGACCCTAAATTGTCAGTAATATCCGAAGAGCAATACAAACTGTATGACTGGCGTAGTCTCACGCAACAACAACGCTTAATAGCAGAAAAAATGATATCCAAATGTGCCGAAATATCATATGAGAAAGTAGGGCTAGGCAGAACACATCTTATAGAACACACCATAGATACGGGAGACAGCAAGCCAATCAAACAACGAACCTATAGAATGTCACCTGAAAAAACGCGAATAGTATCAGAACAAGTAGACGAGATGCTAAAGGCTGACGTCATCGAGCCTAGCCAGAGCCCTTGGTCAAGCCCCGTACTAATCGTCAATAAAAAAGACGGCAAGCCCCGTTTCTGCCTAGACAGTCGCAAGCTCAATGCAGTCACAAAAAAGGACGCATACAGCCTGCCATACATATCAGAGATATTAGACAACTTGAGAGAAGTGAAGTATTTAACAACACTGGATCTCTCCAAAGCCTTCTGGCAAATTCCTTTAGCACCAAAAGACCGGGAAAAAACAGCCTTCTTCATCCCAGGACGAGGAGCATACCATTACAAGGTTTTACCATTTGGGCTAAGCAACTCAAGCAGCTCACAACAAAGACTAATGGACAATCTATTTGGGCCACAGTTTCAAAACAAGGTGTTCTGTTACATAGATGACATAGTGATAGCGTCATCTACATTCGAAGAACATGTGTCACTCATTTCAAGAGTTCAACAAATATTAAAAAGGGCAAATCTAACCATCAATCTGGAGAAATCTAACTTCTTCAAGGACAGGCTAAAGTTCCTAGGGTACATTGTGGATGGTCTGGGTCTCAGAACAGATCCGGAGAAAGTCAACTCAATCCTGAAATTCCCGGTACCAACAACAAAGAAGGACGTTAAGAGGTTCTTAGGCACTGCGTCATGGTACAGACGGTTTATACCCAACTTCAGTACGATTGCTGCACCTCTTAACAAACTGACTACAACAAAGAAAGGAGCCCCGGCATTTCATTGGAACACAGAGGCGGAAAGGGCATTCATGGAACTTAAAGCACACTTAATAAAAAGCCCGGTACTAAAATGTCCAAAATACGACGAACCATTTCAGGTACATACAGACGCAAGCAACTTTGGCATTGGTGCCATGTTAACACAACTACACGAGGGAGTAGAACACCCAATAGCATACATGAGTCGGTCACTGAGCGGTCCGGAAAAGAACTATAGTGTAACAGAACGAGAATGCTTGGCGGTGATAGCCGCATTAGAACATTGGAGATGCTACCTAGACAATGGTCACAAATTCACGGTGTATACTGACCATTCGGCACTAAAATGGTTTATATCTTTGAACAATCCAACCGGCCGGTTAGCTCGTTGGGGCATACGGCTTAGCTGCTTCAACTTCGAGTTAAAGCACAGGAAGGGCAAAGACAACATAATACCAGACGCATTGTCACGAGCTGTACCAGTATCTACCATATCGACGAAACAATGCAAAGTCACCGACAGCAAGGACGAATGGTTCATGAAAATATGCAACGGCGTGACTAGCTTACCGCAGGCATACCCCAACTTCAAAATAGAGAACGACGTACTATACAGACGGACTGACATAAAGGACTTTGTAAACAATGAGTTCGAGTGGAAAACGGTAGTACCACCCGAAGCGAGAAACGCAGTATTTCGAGAAAACCATGACTCACCTACAGCCGGACACTTCGGCATTTTTAAAACATACCATAGAATAAAGTTACGGTATTACTGGCCGGGGCTATATAAGGACACGGTAAGCTATGTGTCATCTTGTGAAAAGTGCAAAGCACACAAACATGACACTCAAGCATCCATCGGTAAAATGGGCCGTCCCAAACAGTGCTCTCGCCCGTTTCAGACAATTTCGACTGATCTAGTAGGACCCTTACCGGTCTCTAAAAAACAACACGTATACATTCTCGTCGTCACGTGTTGTTTCTCTAAATATTGTTTAATCTTCCCACTACGCAGAGCTACCGCAGAACCAATAGCCAAAATACTAGAGGACAGTGTTTTCATGGTGCACGGCATACCACAAACGGTATTAATGGATAACGGTGTCCAATTCATAAGCAAAGAGTTGAACACATTATTTACGAAATATAAAATTCCCAACATCAACTTCACACCTAAATACACACCCCAAGTAAATACCGTAGAACGGTACAACAAAACTATAATGACAGCCATATCAATTTTTACCAATAATGACCATCGTTCATGGGACATACATATCCCAAAGATCCAATTTGCGATCAACAACTCGATAAACGCGTCCACCGGTTACACACCAGCATATTTGGTTCATGGTAGGGAATTGGTAACATGCGGGTCACATTACTTACAAAATGATGACCCAAGTGAACTTAACCTATTGCCTAGAAACATATACGCGGAGAACCTAGGATATCTCGCAGAGGTGTTCAACACAGTACAAGAAAACCTCTGGCGTAGCCATCTGAAGTACGCACACCATTACAACACGAGACACAGACACGCACAATTCGAAGTAGGCGACATAGTGTGGAAAAAATGCTATTTCCAAAGTGATAAAGACGCATACTTTTCCAAAAAACTGGCCCCCAAATTTATCAAATGTAGGGTCAAGGAAAAGCTATCAAATTTGGTCTATATCCTGGAAGATATGACAGGAACAAACCTAGGAAGTTGGCACGTCAAAGACATAAAACAACATTCGGTATCGTCCATTGCATCGGTGAGACGAATAACATAAACATTCCTCAACGATGTGTGTACGAATGCAGATAACGGTAAAGGCCGTAACACACTGCATTAAAATGCATTCACTAACAGTTTATATAGTACATCAGTACAGTTACACAATAGGTTTTGATAATTATTTCTTTGGAAAATATAAGGGTGTTAGCACACCGTCATATAACTTTAGTACATAGGTGGCACAGATAGGTACCACATCTCGTGTCAGGTTACACGCATACATATGATCATACAGAAGTTTCACATTTACACTTACATAATAATTAAGTAAGATATAGTCATTACATATTCATCACAATTATCTTCACACAAAATTCCAAACACTCAACAAGCAGTTTTTTTTTTGTTTGTTTACATAGTGTGACACTGGCCTTAGATGCAACGATGAATAACACGTTTGCATCAACACGATTACGTCAGCAGCTTACGCGCAAACAAAATAAAACTTGCACAGGGGAGATTTCATACGTACATACATACACATTATTTATTTAAATACATTTTACACTGCCATGGTGGCAAACAAGGGCACCATATTTTTAGATATTTGGCATAATGGCCAAAGATCATTTATCTTAGTTATTTATTAGGGTTGACATAATAGTCATAGTCAACATTCTTCTACTAAAGTTGCGAATAAGCACTTGGCTTTTGTTATTGCTACTAAGATTGCAAATAAGCACTTAGTTTTTTTTATGTTATTTTGTTAAAGGGCTAAATAGCCTAGCAATTAGTTAGGGACACTACACACTACACACGACGTACAAATAACTACATATATTATAACAAACACATGCCGTGTTCGTCATGGGGACATAGGGGTTAAATAGCATCACGAAGGATTCTGCAAGTAAATTATTTCTATCACTTTTCTGTTTCTTGGTTTAGTTGGGAGTTTTCTGTTAGTTGGAAGCATGAGTCTATCCCTAACAGAGTTCGTCGTTTACTGTTAGTTGGCAGCATGGTCTTGCCCTAACAGAATTATGGTGTAGGTTTGTTACTGTTACGAGGAAGCATGAGGCTTACCCGAACAGAATTATGGTACTGTTATTTGGCAGCATTTGTCTTGCCCTAACAGTCGTAGGTGTAGATCACCGTTATGTTTATTTTCGTCATATGGCTAATCCTACCACTCGGAAGCTAGAGGCTTGCCCTGGGGGATAGTCCATCCTATGAGTCGGAAGTGTTACACTAGCCCTAGTAGGATGTTCTTCTCTGGGACGGTTGTATAAATCCCAGCCTTCAGCAAAAAGCCTTATTATACACACCCCACTTTCAGGCGGTGCGTATTACCTGAACCTTCAACCCAAAGCCTCAAATACGTCTTTTCTCTTTCTGTCCTATAAGATCCTTCAGAATCACCTTAATACATCCTGCGAGTTGGTTTCATTAAAGTTAAGGCCGACTCTTCGCTACACCCAGCATCATCTCATTCACACAACACACTAACATACACACACACATAGACGAGTATTAGGTATTATGTTAGGGGCGTTCGAGGACGAACGCAGCATTTGACGCGTTAGGGTACGTCAAACGCTCACCGGGGAGGGGGAGTATGTAACGTTGTGGAACAACGGGTGCAATTAGGGGTTCAACATTAGGGGTTTTAAAATGAAAACGTAGATTAATAAATGAAAGCGCCATCTACCGAGTTATTGTCGCAACGGCGGAAGCCTCATTCGTATTTAAAAAGCGGTCTTGACGTTTAGTAGTTTCGAGTGGTGCCGCTAGAGGCGCTGTACAAAAATATAAAAACAACCGCGCGCGAATTTCGAAGCCCCCATTACTCAAATAATGTAAAGTCACTAGTCGCGAAGGCGTAGGTGCATCAGAGTATAATTTCAAAGTGAAAAAATATTGTTAGGAGCCAGGTGCTCCCAAAGTGATCAGCGATTTAGCTGCGAGCGTCAATAACCCCATCATTGGGTGAGTCAAATTATTTATAATGAATCTAGATTTTTAAAACAGTGAAAATTAACGGCTGTTGGTCAACCCTGTTATGGGAGGGTAGATTAAAGGGGTGTGAAAAAATCTCTTTGTAAAAGTAGAATATCAGCAAACATTGTGAGACCCCCGATTCCTGAAATGGTTAACAGGAGTCGGCTGTCTTAGCAATGGGCGGGAAAAAGGGTTCCAGCTAACCCGTCATCTGGAACATTCCAGGGTCCACCCTGCGGGTTCCAAGCAGGAACGTCCACTCTACGGGTTGTCAACGTCCACCCTACGGGTTGTCAGCATCCACCCTACGGGCTATAGAAGTCCACCTTCGGGTTCCACGAAGGTGAAGACGCACCCTTCAAGTCTACGAGCAGTCACCCACCCTGCGGGTCGAAAACACCGTGCCAGCCGAATTTGTGGACGGCACGGCTACGTCGCGGACTGCATCAGCCTTGAGAACCACTAAGATAAGTCGGAACCCTGCGAAGGCCTTCGGAGATCGCACTTGCTGCCCGAAATTACCACGACCCCGAGCTTAGATTATAATACACCATCATTTGAAGTTTTAATTCTATCTTTTTATTTCTCTCTTCTCCTTTTCTGAAAGCCCTCAGCTTTTCACTATATTTTTTAATTATAAAAGCATCCCAATTAAAACAAAAGCAATTATCATACGACAAATAACTTTACATGATTACATCTTAACAAAACTTGAACACAGATATTGATGTCCATCCAACTCTGCCTACAGTAATAAAACATACGACGACACTGAACAATGCAAATAGAACTAATATGATGCCTGATATGAAAACCTATTGTTAAAAACCCACGAATTTATTTTGATGAACTTTAAAATTTAAAAGAACTCAAACAAAACTATAAATATGATTGATTTGTAATGAAACATGCAAGGATACAAATTCACTCTTATAGAACTAAGACGGAAACTGATGTTTATACCTAGTTTATTAACCTAACACAATTAAAAACAAGAAAGACACTTAGTAAGACGACTTTTATAACTTATGAATTTGTTTTGACTTTAAAATCTGAGCATTTTACACGAAACAGCACAACTTACAATAATCACAACACAAACAAAGCTCTACAGTAATGAAACATGCAATGACACAAACCTACACAATATAATGAAACCTAACTTATTAACGGAACCAAATTGATAACAATAAAGACAAACACGAAAGAGTAGGTATAAACAAATATATATTAGTTAACTTACCAAACTTTACTTTCTGTTTTTGTAAAATGACTTGCACACATTGTGTTCTTTATAACTTTATTTACACTTTAATACTTAGTTTGCACAAAGATAACTTTAAATAACTGTTTTAACTGTAGATCACAATGGAAACATTTTATTACGAAACTACATGATATAAGTATTTATTGAGCAGACGAGTGGTCGGCGCGCGAGTCGAAGTACGAATGAACGACTGTCTCGATAGGCTTGACATTCACGGCGGCAATGGGGTGCTTGACGAACCGCCCCGCCGCGCTGGCGCCGCTTGCTACCTGACAAGGTAAAAGGCAGGTAATGGTGACGTCACACACAAATCATGTATTGTTCTTGTCGGGATAATAGTCACGTCATATCTTACTGTAAACCTGTTTTCTCATAATAACTTGCAATAACACAACTATTCTTTTATAATACTATAGTTGAATAAATATGATAAATACACAACAAGTAAAGAAAGATCAAGTTAAACGAATAAAAAGAAAGTAGATACCCACTAGCACATTAAAAGAAACACGCATAACAATCGCCTATTACGTAAAACATTACATTAAACCGATTTGAAGTAAAAATGCAAAAAATCAATGACCGCCCAGATATATTCGTAATTTATACTTGTACAGAAAAAAATATGAATTTGCTTATAATTTGAAAATTTGAAGAATCTAAATAAGACAACACAATTTTAATTCGTGATTACTCAACCAAAACTTTAACCTGAATATTCATGTAAATCTAGCTCTACAGTAGTGAAACATGCGACGACACAAAACGACGCAAAACTAAAAACAAACTAATATGAATCCTGATATTGAAACGTTACCTACTAAACAAACACATCGGACCACAACATAGTCACAAAGTAGGACAACTTTTACAACGATGCAAAATACACTTATACTTTTTTTTACAACAAATATCATTATGCATAGTATTAGAATATTATTTTCTTACAACTTTTATACAAGACTCTACAAAACTTATTCAAGAAAAGACATTTATAACATATCCTTAATAGCAAATGTCACACAACGACTACGTCCTGTAGTAACAAAACCGAACTATATTTTTTAATTATAAAAGCATCCCAATTAAAACAAAAGCAATTATCATACGACAAATAACTTTACATGATTACATCTTAACAAAACTTGAACACAGATATTGATGTCCATCCAACTCTGCCTACAGTAATAAAACATACGACGACACTGAACAATGCAAATAGAACTAATATGATGCCTGATATGAAAACCTATTGTTAAAAACCCACGAATTTATTTTGATGAACTTTAAAATTTAAAAGAACTCAAACAAAACTATAAATATGATTGATTTGTAATGAAACATGCAAGGATACAAATTCACTCTTATAGAACTAAGACGGAAACTGATGTTAATACCTAGTTTATTAACCTTACACAATTAAAAACAAGAAAGACACTTAGTAAGACGACTTTTATAACTTATGAATTTGTTTTGACTTTAAAATCTGAGCATTTTACACGAAACAGCACAACTTACAATAATCACAACATAAAACAAAGCTCTACAGTAATGAAACATGCAATGACACAAACCTACACAATATAATGAAACCTAACTTATTAACGGAACCAAATTGATAACAATAAAGACAAACACGAAAGAGTAGGTATAAACAAATATATATTAGTTAACTTACCAAACTATACTTTCTGTTTTTGTAAAATGACTTGCACACATTGTGTTCTTTATAACTTTATTTACACTTTAATACTTAGTTTGCACAAAGATAGCTTTAAATAACTGTTTTAACTGTAGATCACAATGGAAACATTTTATTACGAAACTACATGATATAAGTATTTATTGAGCAGACGAGTGGTCGGCGCGCGAGTCGAAGTACGAATGAACGACTGTCTCGATAGGCTTGACATTCACGGCGGCAATGGGGTGCTTGACGAACCGCCCCGCCGCGCTGGCGCCGCTTGCTACCTGACAATGTAAAAGCCAGGTAGTGGTGACGTCACACACAAATCATGTATTGTTCTTGTCAGGACAATAGTCACGTCATATCTTACTGTAAACCTGTTTTCTCATAATAACTTGCAATAACACAACTATTCTTTTATAATACTAAAGTTGAATAAATATGATAAATACACAACAAGTAAAGAAAGATCAAGTTAAACGAATAAAAAGAAAGTAGATACCCACTAGCACATTAAAAGAAACACGCATAACAATCGCCTATTACGTAAAACATTACATTCAACCGATTTGAAGTAAAAATGCAAAAAATCAATGACCGCCCAGATATATTCGTAATTTATACTTGTACAGAAAAAAATATGAATTTGCTTATAATTTGAAAATTTGAAGAATCTAAATAAGACAACACAATTTTAATTCGTGATTACTCAACCAAAACTTTAACCTGAATATTCATGTAAATCTAGCTCTACAGTAGTGAAACATGCGACGACACAAAACGACGCAAAACTAAAAACAAACTAATATGAATCCTGATATTGAAACGTTACCTACTAAACAAACACATCGGACCACAACATAGTCACAAAGTAGGACAACTTTTACAACGATGCAAAATACACTTACACTTTTTTTTACAACAAATATCAATATGCATAAAATAATAAAATAAAAAAGCCTTTTATTTCTTACAGAATTACAAAGACTATTTACATTAACTATAAAAGTATTTTCTAGTTGAATATAAGTATGTTTCCTATATCTAAAAGTTAGTTTTCCCTTAAGTTTTAGAATAATAATCCTAATATTTTTTTTTTTTTTTTTTTTTTTTATTGCAATGTATTTTTTATTTTTTTATTACTAAGTATTTATAATTATATATTAGTCTGTAAGAACCTCTCTGCAGGTGAAGGCCTCCCCCAAAGATATCCAGCTCTCTCTAGACTGGGCTGTTTGCATCCAGTTCTGGCCAGCTATTTTTTTAAGGTCATCTTCCCAGTTAGCTACAGGTCTACCTCTCTTTCTTTTGCCTTGTGGACCCGCCCATTTTGTAACTCTTCTCGTCCATCTCTGGTCTCGTAGACGCGCCACATGTCCGGCCCACTTCCATTTTAGTGATTGGGCGTGTGCTAGTGCATCCTTGGCCTTGGTGATATGCCTAATTTTTGTGTGTCTTATTTTCTGCATCTTTTTAATGTTAAGCATGCTACGCTCGATTCCTCGTTGAGTAGAGATTATTTTGTCTTTTGTTCTTTTGTTAAATTTCCAGGTTTGGCAAGCATACGTTAGGCACGGTATAAGGCAAGTGTCCAGCACCTTAGTTTTAATTTTGATCGGCATACTGCTTTTGAAAATGTCCTTGAGTGCCCAGTACTTATTCCACGTTAATTGTACCCTACGCTCTACTTCTTGATCATTACTATTGTGGTCCAAGCTTATTTGTTTACCCAGGTAAATATATTTGTCTGTATAGTTGAGAGGCTTGTTACCGACATATAGTGCTGTCTTTTGGCTGTTGGTCATCAACATTGTTTTGGACAAATTCATTTCTAAGCCTACTAGTTTACTGACGCCATTCAGTGATTTTATCATATATTGTATTTCCGAGCATGTTTCAGACAACACAATCAAGTCGTCTGCGAATCTTAGGTGGCTTAGGTAGGCGTCTTTAATCTTTATACCCATACCTTTCCAATTAAGTTGACTAATAATAGATTCGAGAGTAGCTATAAACAGCAACGGCGATAGAGGGTCGCCTTGTCTGACACCTCTTTTTATTGGAAACCAAGGTCCGGCTTTCTCTAGCTTTACTCTACTCTTGCTGTTGTTGTATATACTCTTGATGACACAAATATATTCTTCTTCTACTCCTTGCGTTAATAGGCTTTCCCATATGCTTTTATGTGATATGCAGTCAAAAGCTTTTTGGTAATCAATGTATGCAATGTAGAGGGGTCTATTTCTCTCTCGGTATTTTTCAATGAGAAGTTCTAATGTGTGTATGTGGTCAATCGTTGAGTATCCTTTCCGGAATCCGGCTTGTTCAACAGATTGATGTGATTCCAGTGTATAGTTTAATCTCTTACTTATTATTGAGGAGAAAAGCTTGTAGATAGTGGGTAGCAGGCTTATTGGTCTGTAGTTACCTATATCCTTTGGGTCGCCTTTTTTGTAGATAAGGATAATGTCAGATTCCGACCATTGGGTGGGTGTCTCTCCAGTTTCAATAATGAGGTTAAACAGTCCAGTCAGGTGACTTATAAGGGTTGTTGAACCGATCTTTAGGATCTCATTTGTAATACCGTCAGAGCCCGGACTATTATCTGACTTACGAGCTTTTATTGTTTCCAACACTTCGCTTACTTCAATGTATGCTACGGGTGGATTACTGCAATTGGGACTTTGGTAATCTTCTCCACTATCAGTACTCGTCTTTTCGCTAGTGCTGTAAAGGTTCTCATAAAATTGTGTTGCGACCGTGATGACGTCGCTACGGTTGCTTTGTAATTTTTCGCCCTGTCTCAGACCTTCAATCCATATTTTATTTGTTTTTAACTCTTTATAAGCTTTTTTTGTGCCTCCCGTTTGAATTATGTGTTTTTCAATAGTGTTGTATCTGTGGTTTGTATAATCCTTTTTAATATTCTTACTTATGAGCTTACAAAGAGCAGATATCTCATTCTTAATCGCTCTAGATTTGTTTTTTGTACATTGAAGTTCCTTGCGTCTTTCCATTAGTTTTAGTGTGCGCTCTGACAAAATTTTAAGTGTTTTTTGTTCTTTACTTTTGTTTTGGATTGTTCGCAGGCTTCCAGTAATGGCTTTGATAATATTGTCGTAATAGCTTTGAACTGAGTTATTTGACGGTGGTTTCAGAGTCACATTTATGCTCTCATTGAATTTGCTTATATCATCTTCTTTAATTATTGTTTTCTTTTGGTAGTTATTATATCTTGTTCGACTTTTCTTTGATTGTGTATGTGTGATCGTTGCTCTAACTGGTCTATGGTCTGATGGGTAGTTTATATTCAGTACTTCTATATTTTGAAATATATGGGGACGATTTGAGAGAACAAAATCGATTTCATTTTTAGTTATTTTATCAATAGAGAGCCATGTCCATCGATTTTTTAGTTTCTTCTTGTAAAATGTGTTCAAAATTGACAAATTATTTTCAGTAGCAAATTCTATCAATCTCTGTCCTCTCTCATTCCTTTCACCGTACCCGTTCGGTTTCGTGATAAGATATTCTTCCTGTTTTGGATTACCAATTTTTGCATTCCAGTCTCCCATCAATATGAGGTCTTTATATGACATTTCGATCGCTTTGTTGACTGTATGATAGAAATTGTCGATTTCGTCTTGGTGTGCTTTTTCCGTAGGGGCATACACTTGTATAATTGATAATTGCGTCTTTTTAAATACCATGTTTAAGACTGCGACTCTTTCTGTAAGTCCAACGTAGCTTTCTATGTTGTTTTTGTGGCATTTTTTTACTATAAATCCCACGCCATACAAACCAGGTGTTTCTCCCGTGTAGCATAATATAAACTCGTCATACTCCTCAATTCTATTTCCCATACGTCTCACTTCAGCCAGTCCTATTATATCGTATTTAATGTCTGATAAAGATTTATTTAATTCTATCAAGCGTTCGTATGTTGACAGTGTTTTAACATTGTATGTTAAAATATAGAACTTTCCTGATGTAGTCATAGTAGTGGTAGCATTAGTTGAACTGGGTAGTTTTGTAACAATTTCTTTTTGAACCTTTGGGGGGTTTTGGTCGTATTCTTCCTCGGTGACCAGCCGGCTTGGAAGAAATTGATTATTTTTTGTTTTCGATTTTTTGATGCCATCTGAGTGAGAGGTGTACTGTAGTTGCTAAATCTTCACTTTATTGTTGTCCTTTCTCCCGGGCACACTATTTGAATTCTTAGAAGTCAAGTAGTTCAGGATCCCTGGTTTTATGACCTCTTCTGACATACTAGAAGATTTTTTATGTGACGCCTGGGTTATTGTATTTTGGGTTTTGTTCTTCTAGCTATCGCGCCCGGAAGGGTTGGCTTCAGGAGATATTGAGAGCATTCTTTTATTTTTGGCGGTTGTATTCTCCTTTTCTCTTACTATTAATTTATCATATTTTATTAATGCAGAGTTTCCCTTCTCCATTTCGATTCGCGCCTGTTCTTGAAGCTCTCTTCTTTTTTCAAGAACATTTTGAGGGTAATCTTCTTTTATATAGAACGCTGTATTTTTTAAGCAACTGCTCCTTTTGAGTATGTTGATTTTTATTCCCAGAGTGGAGAGTGTGACTATTATTGGTCTTGGTCTATCCCCTTTTTTTCCTATTCTCTTTATTTCTTTTAAATCCCTAATATCCAATTCCAATGAGAAATGTTCTTTTACAAAGTCGATCATAATGCTTTCTAAGCCTGAATAAGATTTTTCCGTTTCTTCCAGCCCAAAAAAGACAACATTATTTTTCCTTATCTGCTTTTCTAAAAAATATAGTCTTTTTTCTTGATTATCTATTTTTTCCTTGAGATTTTCGTATTTATCGTCTAATATTTTGAATTTTTCTTCTAAGATACAATTTATATTTTGGGTTACTTGCTCGGTAACTCTTTCCCCGTTCTGTAAGATCGTATTCTTTTGCTCATCAAGTTCCCTTTGAATATTTTTTAGTGCATTCATAACTTCTTCCATGTTTGTAACTATTGCAAAGTTGACGGTTTCTCAATCACGCAGACGGAGAAGAAAATAGACTCTGTGCCAATTCCGTTGCCCTCCTACAAGAGGAGCAGCGAGTATGAACAATAAAAGGCGAAGCTACAATTGTCTATTGGGAGTCGTTTAAGGAAGCGCTCAAAACTTCCACAATAAACCAAATTATTGGGTAAACTTTTCCTGTGGCAACCCTATAATATCTCTATTAAGTGATATAATTGTCTATGGTTTGGAATTATTGTTATGGTTCGGAATCTTGATTACAGATGGCGTTTGTGTCTATGCACTGATGATAGTATATTTCACGTATTACTGTATTCTCTTTGACATCTTTTTTGCATAGTCATTTGCCAAAATAGGTTATATTTTTATTGTTTCACATTAAAAATGGTACACATGTCTTTAATTGATCTGCACATAAATAGTTCACAATTGTTTTATACGTTAATATTATTTTGTTTACGCTGGAAGTCTTTACAAAGCACTGTACCAGTATTTTTGTCAGCCACAGATTTTCCCAAATTAAAACTGAATCACTTGATAAAGTAGTTTGCCTACACTTCAGGCTAAGAATTGTCTGTTTATATTTCACTTTTTCTTCTTTTCACTGAGTAAAGTGCACTATTACTTTTTAACTTCACGATAAATACGGAGATAAAGTAAACAGTGGCACAGTAGCGCCCTCTCTCCCCCCATCAATATGCATAGTATTAGAATATTATTTTCTTACAACTTTTATACAAGACTCTACAAAACTTATTCGAGAAAAGACATTTATAACATATCCTTAATAGCAAATGTCACACAACGACTACGTCCTGTAGTAACAAAACCGAACTATATTTTTTAATTATAAAAGCATCCCGATTAAAACAAAAGCAATTATCATACGACAACACAACTTTACATGATTACATCTCAACAAAAGTTGAACACAGATATTGATGTCCATCCAACTCTGCCTACAGTAATAAAACATACGACGACACTGAACAATGCAAATAGAACTAATATGATGCCTGATATGAAAACCTATTGTTAAAAACCCACGAATTTATTTTGATGAACTTTAAAATTTAAAAGAACTCAAACAAAACTATAAATATGATTGATTTGTAATGAAACATGCAAGGATACAAATTCACTCTTATAGAACTAAGACGGAAACTGATGTTAATACCTAGTTTATTAACCTAACACAATTAAAAACAAGAAAGACACTTAGTAAGACGACTTTTGTAACTTATGAATTTGTTTTGACTTTAAAATCTGAGCATTTTACACGAAACAGCACAACTTACAATAATCACAACACAAACAAAGCTCTACAGTAATGAAACATGCAATGACACAAACCTACACAATATAATGAAACCTAATTTATTAACGGAACCAAATTGATAACAATAAAGACAAACACGAAAGAGTAGGTATAAACAAATATATATTAGTTAACTTACCAAACTATACTTTCTGTTTTTGTAAAATGACTTGCACACATTGTGTTCTTTATAACTTTATTTACACTTTAATACTTAGTTTGCATAAAGATAGCTTTAAATAACTGTTTTAACTGTAGATCACAATGGAAACATTTTATTACGAAACTACACGCTATAAGTATTTATTGAGCAGACGAGTGGTCGGCGCGCGAGTCGAAGTACGAATGAACGACTGTCTCGATAGGCTTGACATTCACGGCGGCAATGGGGTGCTTGACGAACCGCCCCGCCGCGCTGGCGCCGCTTGCTACCTGACAATGACAATGAATAAATTATTAATCAAATGTTGGGAAGAATTACCCTGTCTATCGATGAAGCAGTATTGAAGGCCTTCGACAAACAGGGAATTACCACCACAACAATAGATAACAACTTTGCAAAAAAATTCGACAAATCGGTTAAAGATATTATCCCCAACTGCACAGTTAAGCTTTCGAACAATACGCCAACGCCCTTAAATTCAAGTATTTTATTTAAGAAAGCCTCGGGGAGGGCAGTTCATAATATTATTAAAAAACTTAGCTCAAAGAAAGCACCCGGTGCTGATAAGGTCAGAGTAGCAGATATTAAAATGATAGGCGACAAGATAGCGTATCCCATTGCTGACTTAATTAACCGAAGTGTTGAAAGTGGACAGTATCCGGATGATCTAAAAGTAGGTTGCATTAGACCGATCCATAAAAGTGGTAAACGTAATGATTACTTAAATTATCGTCCAATAACATTGCTTTCTTCAATCAATAAAATAGTGGAAAAGTATGTGTCTGAGCAAATACACACGTTCTATAGCAAGAACAATGTAATTAGTTCGCACCAATTTGGCTTCCAGTCTGGTAAGAGCACCATAGCATTGCTGTCTGGATTTACGGATGAGGTCAATAAGCATCTTAATGAGAAAAAACACGTGCTTGCTCTCTTTATTGACTTCTCCAGGGCGTTTGACACATTGGTGCACAGTCAACTCGTCGAAAGGCTGGATGACTGTGGAGTTCGCGGTCCATTGCTGGCTTGGTGTGAAAATTACCTCAAGAGCAGAAAATTCACAGTAAAAGTTGACAATACATGTAGTAGCCTCATGTCAGTAACCGAGGGCACGGCGCAGGGATCTGTTTTAGGACCCCTACACTTTATATCATACGTTAACGACATGAGGAACTGCATTACTTACAGCACATGCTATCAGTTCGCTGACGACACTTGCCTTGTGATAGCTGATAGAAATCCTCAAACTGCATGTAAACTTTTACAAACCGATCTAAATGCTCTTTCAAGGTGGTGTCATGACGCAGGATTGGTACTTAACGCGCTCAAGACAAAATTGTTAATTATAAAATCCCCCTATATAAAGCAAGTCGCTGTTCAGGACTTGATAGCCCATGAACACAAGTGTTTACATGCTACCAGTGTAACGAGTTGTAATTGCCCATCTATAGGCGTGGTAGACAAACACAAATATCTTGGGATGATTATAGATGGCAAGTTTAATTGGACCCATCATATTGAGCGGGTATGTGACAAGCTGCGACAATTCTACGCGAATATAATTATACTCAACAACCGTATACCCTTCAAAGTGAAGATTATGTTGTATAACTCACTAGCGGAATCGTACATACAATATGGTATCAGCAGCTATGGCCGTACCTATAAGACTTATCTTGATGCAATATATAATCTGCAAGTCCGAATTTTAAAATCATTAGTTTCACCAAAGATACGAAAGCAATACATTAATAATGAAAACCAACTATTTAAGCATTGTAACATTTTACCCGTTCACACTCAAGTGCAGTTCTCCTTGTTAAAAGAACAATATTTTAAAATGACGAGACATTATGTCGAACATCCTGTTCGTACACGCGCAGTATCTCGGAACCGGCTACAAACAATAGGTGCCCGTAACATGTACGGCGAGAGAACTGCCGCTTATATTCTACCTCGTTTATGTAATCATCTACCCTCAGATTTGTGTAATAAGATGACCGAAAAAAATATGAAACAAAAATTAAAAGCATATTTTTTGGATTCAATGTTTCACGATCTAGTTAAATAAATAGTTATTTTGAATGTATAAGTAATTAGTAGGTATATACAAGGGATTTTCTTTTTTGATGTACCTATGCATGTAATAACTAAATGTATGTTTGTAGTTGTAGGTACTATAATTGTAAGAAGATAGACTCACAACAGCACAGGTCTAAACCTCTGTGGTTTTTTGGTGCTGTTACGAATAAAAAAATGTAAAATATGTATTTTTTTTTTAAACAATAAATGAAAAAAAAAAAAAAATGTATAAGGCAGGTAGTGGTGACGTCACACACAAATCATGTATTGTTCTTGTCGGGACAATAGTCACGTCATATCTTACTGTAAACCTGTTTTCTCATAATAACTTGCAATAACACAACTATTCTTTTATAATACTAAAGTTGAATAAATATGATAAATACACAACAAGTAAAGAAAGATCAAGTTAAACGAATAAAAAGAAAGTAGATACCCACTAGCACATTAAAAGAAACACGCATAACAATCGCCTATTACGTAAAACATTACATTAAACCGATTTGAAATAAAAATGCAAAAAATCAATGACCGCCCAGATATATTCGTAATTTATACTTGTACAGAAAAAAATATGAATTTGCTTATAATTTGAAAATTTGAAGAATCTAAATAAGACAACACAATTTTAATTCGTGATTACTCAACCAAAACTTTAACCTGAATATTCATGTAAATCTAGCTCTACAGTAGTGAAACATGCGACGACACAAAACGACGCAAAACTAAAAACAAACTAATATGAATCCTGATATTGAAACGTTACCTACTAAACAAACACATCGGACCACAACATAGTCACAAAGTAGGACAACTTTTACAACGATGCAAAATACACTTACACTTTTTTTTTACAACAAATATCAATATGCATAGTATTAGAATATTATTTTCTTACAACTTTTATACAAGACTCTACAAAACTTATTCGAGAAAAGACATTTATAACATATCCTTAATAGCAAATGTCACACAACGACTACGTCCTGTAGTAACAAAACCGAACTATATTTTTTAATTATAAAAGCATCCCGATTAAAACAAAAGCAATTATCATACGACAACACAACTTTACATGATTACATCTCAACAAAAGTTGAACACAGATATTGATGTCCATCCAACTCTGCCTACAGTAATAAAACATACGACGACATTGAACAATGCAAATAGAACTAATATGATGCCTGATATGAAAACCTTTTGTTAAAAACCCACGAATTTATTTTGCTGAACTTTAAAATTTAAAAGAACTCAAACATAACTATAAATATGATTAATTTGTAATGAAACATGCAAGGATACAAATTCACTCTAATAGAACTAAGACGGAAACTGACGTTAATACCTAGTTTATTAACCTAACACAATTAAAAACAAGAAAGACACTTAGTAAGACGACTCTTAAAACTTTTGAATTTGTTTTGACTTTAAAATCTGAGCATTTTACACGAGACAGCACAACTTACAATAATCACAACACAAACAAAGCTCTACAGTAATGAAACATGCAATGACACAAACCTACACAATATAATGAAACCTAACTTATTAACGGAACCAAATTGATAACAATAAAGACAAACACAAAAGAGTAGGTATAAACAAATTGGAAGTGCACTTACCTTGAACTCTTGTTGGTAGGTAGGCGCTGCTCCCAGCTTTGCGTTCGGGGTCTTGATTCACGACCGCGAAATATGCACACAGGAGTTATAACCGTAACTCTCGAGACTGTGGCTGATGATAAGCGATGTAGCGCGATATGATGGGTAATCACAGCGGCCGATAGCGGAGCGGAGCGTTAAGAGACGGGTGCGTGCGTATCTTCCAATAGCTATGGCGGAATGTGAATGTAGGAAGCGGGCGGGATAGTGTTGCCATAGACAATACATAAAAGTAAGATGCGTTTAGTGCGTGAGTGTTGACATATAATAATTATAATAAATACCATTAAATACATAAACTAAAAAATATGTATGCGTCGGTACTGGCGCATCCAACTTCGGGGGGCTTAGAGGATTCTTCCTCTACATTGAATAAACAAAATAAAAAAATAAAAGGAATGAAAACTTATGAACTAAAAAATAATTCAAAAGCGTATGAGTTATTGCGTGGGTAACGGGCAAAGCCGAGTTACAGGACGAATGTATTCACCAGAAGAAGTCTTAATTCTGACGACTCTAATTACACCATCCTTCCCGGGAAACACCTCTGATACAACCGCGAGTGGCCACGATAAAGGATGCGTATTGTCATCCTTAACAACAACTACAGTTCCTATCGTCACAGGTTTGGACGGCATATTCCACTTATGTCTAAGTTGGAGAGAGGTAAGATATTCTTTGCTCCAACGTGTCCAGTAACTTTGAACAATTCTATTTAATAATTGATAGCGGGTGAGTCTGTTATCTGGTAATAGGGGTTCAATATGTTCAGCGGGTAAATATTTAAGCGGAGTAACATTAAGAAAATGATTAGGCGTTAGGGGGGTTGGATCCGATGGATCCGAAGAAAGTATGCAAATCGGACGGCTATTCAAAATGCCTTCAATTTGCACCAATATTGTACTGAATTCTTCATAGGTGAGTATTTGACTCCCGATAGCTTTAAATAAATGAGACTTAACACATTTGACATTAATTTCAGGCAACGAATTAAAATTGGGCCCGAAAGGTGGGCTGTGCTGAAACTGAATCTTATGTTGAGTTAGATATTTATTCAGATCATTTTTATAATTAGTGGACTGTATAAGCGTGTAAATTTCGTTCAATTTTCGTTTCGCACCTATGAAATTAGTGCCTCCATCGCTGTACAACACTGAAACAGGACCCCTGCGTGAGATAAAACGTTTAAAGGCAGCGAGAAATAAATCTGTACTAAGATCACTTACTAACTCTAAATGGAGCGCCTTTGTTGTGAGACAGACGAACAAGCAAATATACGCTTTATGACTTTTTACTCCACGACGCCTTATGTGAGTTACGTAAAAGGGTCCCGCGTAATCAACTGCGGTATGCACAAACGACTTTACTTGTGAAACTCTAATGGATGGAAGATCACCCATAGGTGGAGTTGTAGAACGAGGCCTAGCTTTAAAACATAAATTACATTTATGTACTCGTTGGCGAATCAAATTTCGTGCAGAAAGAATCCAATACTTTTGGCGAGTCAATGCTACCACTAGTCCAGGACCGGTGTGTAAATTGTCGGTGTGATAGTG
The DNA here is from genome assembly GCA_933228765.1 of Miltochrista miniata. Classification (NCBI taxonomy): domain Eukaryota; kingdom Metazoa; phylum Arthropoda; class Insecta; order Lepidoptera; family Erebidae; genus Miltochrista; species Miltochrista miniata. Next base: position 2,118,454 of record OW121770.1, read on the forward strand.
GTCTACTAAGAGCGACACTATACGTCCTTTAGGTGATAGCAGTATTGGATATTTTGTATTGTAATTTAGTTGAGAATGAGTAAGTCGACCACCTACTCTAATTAACCCTTGTTCGTCAAGAAAAGGGTTGAGTTTTAAAATAGCCTGATTTGGACAAATTTTAGTAGCCTTAAGTGCTTGTAATTCTACCTGAAAATACTTAGACTGATCGAAGCGGACCGCATAATATTCTGCGTATTCTAAATCGTATACAGAAAGTATACCGCGGGATTTGAGAATCCTTGTGAAACGTAATACATAAACCAGTGAACGAATAAATTTTACCCAACTCGAGCAACGCTCGGCAAGTTCGTCTATCATGTGAACGTGATCGGAGACAGGTATGGTATGTGCATGGAGAGAAGCTATTTTAATTTCCGGTAATTCTGTCTTCTCGTTATGATTGATTTTATATTCCTTCACAGGCCATGCATTTATAGGTGCGGACAGCCATTTCGGCCCGTGAAACCAAAGATAGTTATTTATTAACCCTTTAGGTGTCACAGGGCGCGAGACTATATCGGCGGGATTTTCAACCCCACGAACGTGATACCAATGGGAAGCAGGCAGATATTCATTTACCTGAGCGATGCGATTAGCTACAAAAGTTTGAAACTTATGAGCGGGAGAGTGAATCCAGGTAAGGGTTACCGTAGAATCAGAGAATGCGAATATATTGTTTATTTGACACCGCTTATTAAAAACAGTGCGCACAGAATTAATTAATTTTGCGAGTAAGACCGCCGCGCAGAGTTCTAAACGCGCTAGCGTTTTATTAGAATCTGACACTTTGGATTTAGCGGTCAGTAGATTCACATTAAGAGCGTTTCCGTTCTCAGCCGTTTCTATTCGTACATAGATAACAGCACCATAACATTGCTGGCTGGCATCCGAGAAGCCTATTAGAGTAATTCGACGAGCGGATGTTAAACCTATATGTCTCGGTATTTTTATTTCAGATAAACGCGACAACTCCCTATGAAAGTGTTTCCATTTAGACAGAATGCAACCCGGGACCGTCTCGTCCCAGTCCAGTTGTAATTTCCAACATTCTTGTATAAGCAACTTCATGTATGCGACCACTGGACTGATGATTCCAAGCGGATCGAACAAGCGCGCGGTTACGGAAAGGATCGAGCGTTTAGTGCATGTTAAAGGCATGTCGATCACTATTTTAAAGTTAAAGGTGTCATCGTTAGGTTGCCATTGCATACCCACGATCTTAGTGTCAACATGAGGATCCTCATCAAACTTGACAGCGAGACAGCTCTTATGAATTGACGGGATACGTGACAATAGGGTATTGTCATTAGAGATCCACTTAGTTAAGTTAAAACCTCCAGATTTAAACATAGCGACCATTTCCCTATAGGTGTCTTCAGCTAAATCTACATTCTCTATGGAACTAACGTAGTCGTCAACATACATGTGATTGTCAGCTTCGTAAGCCGCCAGAGGATATAAAGCGCGACAGTCTGACGCGAGCTGGTTTACGACTCGCATTGCCAGGAAGGGTGAGCTGGAGACGCCAAAACAAACGCGGTTGAAATGATAGCTTTCAATAGGAGAATTGGAATCGAACCTAAATAATATTCTTTGATATGTATGATGATCTTGAGTAAGTTTCACTTGAAAATACATTTTTTCTATGTCCGCGGTTACAGCAACCGGGTACATACGCAAATTGAGAAGCAAATGAAAGATATTGTTCTGTAATATTGGTCCCGTATAAAGCAAATCGTTAAGCGATTTACCTGACGTGGTTTTACACCCAGCGTCTAAGACCACACGCGTTTTAGAGGTTTCCTTGTCAGGGCGATAAACGGCCCGATGCGGCATATAATAAACTTGAGAGTCTAGAAAGCTATTTGACACTTTAGTGAGATAACCTTGATCAATATATGTTTGAATAATGGCATTATAATCGTTGCGTAAGTTAGAAGCGTCTAACTTTTTTTCTAAATTTAAAAACCTGCGTTTGGCGATTGTGTACGAATGCCCTAGCTCACTGGGAGGGTATTTAAAGGGAAGACTAACCGTATATCTACCGGTATCGTCGCGTGAGTACGTAGACGAGAACAGCTTTTCACATGCTGCGTCGTCCGTGCTAATGTGCTTCTTATCTGGCACCTGTTCTATCTCCCAAAAGCGTTGCGTTAATTGTTCGAGAGACACATCTTGAGTGTGACATAAGAAGGCCTTGTCGGACACGGAGGAATGAGACATGCGATCGCGGGGATGCTTGTTTGCCACTAGCGAATAAGGTAAAGCATGCGCCTTTCCCATTGCGACGTATCCGAGCGTGGTTTCTATCGCGATTACTGATGAGGTTGGGGATGTAATTTTTTGCGACCCTAAAATCATGGGGAAGAGTTCATTACCTAACAAACAATCTATACCACCCGGAGTATAGTATCGTTCGTCAGCCATAGGTAAATTTTGTAAATGGGTTAATTCCGCTGTATCAATTTCCACGTTAGGCAAAAAATCTGTAATAGTGTCTATAACCCGTGCACTAACCGAATAAGAACAGCGGGCATCAAATCGCGAATATATTTTGAAATGCGTAATTCCATAAGATTGGCTTTCAAGTTGACCTATGCCTTTAATGACAGAAGGAGCGTTAAGTATGGTTAAGTGCAAACGCTCACAACAAGACTTCGTAATAAAGTTACTCATAGACCCTGAGTCCAAAAACAAACGTATACGATCCGATTTATAATTTGCATATACACAAGCAGTCGGCAACAAAACCGTGGTCGCGCTGCTTGAATTACGCGGCGGAGGGATCACAGCCGATAACGACGCGATATTGCCACTATGTGACCGCGCCTCCCGCGAGTGCGAGCGGGACGGATCATCTGCCGATGACGCATGAGTCGACATGGAATGCTCGGACGGCGCAGTAGACGCGTTTGCCTGCCTCGATGCGTTGCCGGTAGCATGATTTCTTGTTGAATTTGATGCGTTCAAATTATTTTTATAACACAGTAAACTATGATGAGACCGATTGCAAATCGAACACCTATTAACAGATCTGCAAGCACTCACGTGATGAAAACCTAAACAATTAACACAAAAGGAATGTTTACGAACTATTTCATTTCGCGTTTCAACAGTCTCTTGAATAAAATGTTGACATTTGAACAAAGGGTGAGCGGAATTATTGTTACATACGATACAATTTTTTATGTTAGAAGTATCGACTGATTTCAAATTAGTAGGGCGGGTTTGCGTAAAAAATGACTTAGGTTTATTTAAATGAGAGGCGGTTGAACTCCGCTGAGCGCGATAATCACCTTTTTGGGAATGTGATGGTGAGCGGAGCGTTTGGAGTTTGCTTTGTTCTGTCAAAAATGTTTTGACGTCACTATATGTAGGTACACTCAAATGTCTATGAGATTGTTCAAACAATTCAAGCATAGGTTTATCAAACTTGCTTAATGCTAAATGAGTTATTATGAAATCTGATAAATTTGTGATAGGTAGACGCTGCAGAGCTGCTTCAGCTGAACAAAAGTTCTCCAAGATCTGATCAGCCGATTGCCCTGGCTTCTGGTGTAACATTTGTTCTAAATAGCACGACGCCTGAACCCTGGTATCGTGGTATTTAGCCAGAAGGGCTTGCCAAATAACATCGTAATTTTGTGCGGTAGCAGCTATGCATGAACAAACAGTAAGTGCCTTACCCGAAAGGCAACCTATCAAATATTGAACCTTTTCGGCGTTGGTGAGACGAGTATTCGTATGTATCACACTACAGAAATTTTCATAAAATATAGGCCACTTACCATAAGTACCATCGAAACCTGTGAGTTTAAGTGGGGGTAATTTGATATTAAAATTATCACTTTTCTTTTTATCGTCGAGTTCTTGTCTCAGAGTAGTTTCCGTTTGCTTTATGAAACAGTATAATTCATCAAATGTATTAAAAACACTATAACTCGGCTGTACCTGCGGATTATCTTTTAATTGTTCAATTAACAATTTATCGATAGTTTCGATGTAATCCGATCGGGTTTTATCGATAGATTGAACCCGAGCGAGAAACATCATGCGTACTGTTTCATCGGTAACCTTGAGACTTAAGTTGTGCACTTCTTGAACTATGTGAAACAAACTTTGTTTTTTGTATTCTAAAAAATTTATCATGACCTGACTTTCGTCTGAACTTTTACTATGGGATTTGTCTTTAGAAGCCATGATAATATAATTGATACGAGATACGAGTATGTATATAAGTGGGTAGGTAATAGAAATATTCAGCGAAAAAGTATAAAATTCGAACAACGATCAGCTGTTAGCTTAAATCAGCTGTTTGCGGTAAAGTATTCAGAGAACAAACCCAATATGGAGTCTGCGTAACAATCAGCTGTTAATCGTTTGAATACCGTTATGTATCGGCTGCGTTGCCCAGTACCGTCACAATAAAATAAATATATGTGGGTATAAAATTAACGTATAAATATGAGTTTTATCTACGATTACAATTCGAAAGATAATATGAAATTGTAATGAAATTGGGGAAAACTACGTTAAATTTATGACGGTTGAGAAAATTGTTAATTTTGGATTGTCCGTTTTACTTTATGCCAAAACTCCTAATTACCAAAAAATATCAAAATGATTGCCTAGAATCGGACAACCGGACTAACATGGCCAGGATGGTCCAAGTCCTGGGTAGCGATAATTTCGGGGGGCGCTACCTGCCAGCGGGTTGATTATATATAGGTAAATATGATTATGATAAATAGCGTAAATGCGTTATAGAATATGAGTACTTATGAGTAATATAAAATATGCGGTGTGAAAAGATAATTAACTTTTCTAATGCGTGCGGGTGGCGTTAAATATAATATTTGCGTTGAGTATTTATGAGTAATATACTAAATATATATATGCGTATGCGTGAATTTAATAGGAAAAGAGGTAATTAATATTATTAGTAGAAAGAATGCGTTAGATGGAATATCCGGACGGAGGACCACACTTGGAAGTGCACTTACCTTGAACTCTTGTTGGTAGGTAGGCGCTGCTCCCAGCTTTGCGTTCGGGGTCTTGATTCACGACCGCGAAATATGCACACAGGAGTTATAACCGTAACTCTCGAGACTGTGGCTGATGATAAGCGATGTAGCGCGATATGATGGGTAATCACAGCGGCCGATAGCGGAGCGGAGCGTTAAGAGACGGGTGCGTGCGTATCTTCCAATAGCTATGGCGGAATGTGAATGTAGGAAGCGGGCGGGATAGTGTTGCCATAGACAATACATAAAAGTAAGATGCGTTTAGTGCGTGAGTGTTGACATATAATAATTATAATAAATACCATTAAATACATAAACTAAAAAATATGTATGCGTCGGTACTGGCGCATCCACAAATATATATTAGTTAACTTACCAAACTATACTTTCTGTTTTTGTAAAATGACTTGCACACATTGTGTTCTTTATAACTTTATTTACACTTTAATACTTAGTTTGCACAAAGATAGCTTTAAATAACTGTTTTAACTGTAGATCACAATGGAAACATTTTATTACGAAACTACACGCTATAAGTATTTATTGAGCAGACGAGTGGTCGGCGCGCGAGTCGAAGTACGAATGAACGACTGTCTCGATAGGCTTGACATTCACGGCGGCAATGGGGTGCTTGACGAACCGCCCCGCCGCGCTGGCGCCGCTTGCTACCTGACAATGTAAAAGCCAGGTAGTGATGACGTCACACACAAATCATGTATTGTTCTTGTCGGGACAATAGTCACGTCATAACTTACTGTAAACCGGTTTGCTCATAATACCTTGCAATAACACAACTAACCTTTTAGAATAGTAAAGTCGAATAAACATGATAAATACACAACAAGTAAAGAAAGATCAAGTTAAACGAATAAAAAGAAAGTAGGTACCCACTAGCACATTAAAAGAAACACGCTTAACAATCGTCTATTACATAAAACATCACATTAACCCGATTTGAAGGAAAAATGCAAAAAAATCAATGACCACTCAGATATATTCGCAATTTATAGTTGTACAGAAAAAAATATGAATTTGTTTTGATTTGGAAATTTGAACAATCTAAATAAGACAACACAATTTTAATTCGTGATTACTCAACCAAAACTTTAACCTGAATATTCATGGAAATCTAGCTCTACAGTAGTGAAACATGCGACGACACAAAACGACGCAAAACTAAAAACAAACTAATATGAATCCTGATATTGAAACGTTACCTACTAAACAAACACATCGGACCACAACATAGTCACAAAGTAGGACAACTTTTACAACGATGCAAAATACACTTACACTTTTTTTTACAACAAATATCATTATGCATAGTATTAGAATATTATTTTCTTACAACTTTTATACAAGACTCTACAAAACTTATTCAGGAAAAGACATTTATAACATATCCTTAATAGCAAATGTCACACAACGACTACGTCCTGTAGTAACAAAACCGAACTATATTTTTTAATTATAAAAGCATCCCAATTAAAACAAAAGCAATTATCATACGACAAATAACTTTACATGATTACATCTCAACAAAACTTGAACACAGATATTGATGTCCATCCAACTCTGCCTACAGTAATAAAACATACGACGACATTGAACAATGCAAATAGAACTAATATGATGCCGGATATGAAAACCAATTGTTAAAAACCCACGAATTTATTTTGATAAACTTTAAAATTTAAAAGAACTCAAACAAAACTATAAATATGATTGATTTGTAATGAAACATGCAAGGATACAAATTCACTCTTATAGAACTAAGACGGAAACTGACGTTAATACCTAGTTTATTAACCTAACACAATTAAAAACAAGAAAGACACTTAGTAAGACGACTCTTATAACTTTTGAATTTGTTTTGACTTTAAAATCTGAGCATTTTACACGAGACAGCACAACTTACAATAATCACAACACAAACAAAGCTCTACAGTAATGAAACATGCAATGACACAAACCTACACAAATAGAACTAATATGAAACCATATAATGAAACCTAACTTATTAACGGAACTAAATTGATAACAATAAAGACAAACACAAAAGAGTAGGTATAAAGAAATATATTTTAGTTAACTTACCAAACTATACTTTCTGTTTTTGTAAAATGACTTTCACACATTGTGTTCTTTATAAATTTATTTACACTTTAATACTTAGTTTGCACAAAGATAGCTTTAAATAACTGTTTAAACTGTAGATCACAATGGAAACATTTTATTACGAAACTACATGATATAAGTATTTATTGAGCAGACGAGTGGTCGGCGCGCGAGTCGAAGTACGAATGAACGACTGTCTTGATAGGCTTGACATTCACGGCGGCAACGGGGCGCTTGACGAACCGCCCCGCCGCGCTGGCAAATAACTTTACATGATTATATCTCAACAAAACTTGAACACAGATATTGATGTCCATCCAACTCTGCCTACAGTAATAAAACATACGACGACATTGAACAATGCAAATAGAACTAATATGATGCCTGATATGAAAACCTATTGTTAAAAACCCACGAATTTATTTTGATAAACTTTAAAATTTAAAAGAACTCAAACAAAACTATAAGTATGATTGATTTGTAATGAAACATGCAAGGATACAAATTCACTCTTATAGAACTAAGACGGAAACTGACGTTAATATCTAGTTTATTAACCTTACACAATTAAAAACAAGAAAGACACTTAGTAAGACGACTCTTAAAACTTATAAATTTGTTTTGACTTTAAAATCTGAGCATTTTACACGAGACAGCACAACTTACAATAATCACAACACAAACAAAGCTCTACAGTAATGAAAGATACAATGACACAAACCTACACAATATAATGAAACCTAACTTATTAACGGAACCAAATTGATAACAACAGAGACAAACACAAAAGAGTAGGTATAAACAAATATATTTTAGTTAACTTACCAAACTATACTTTCTGTTTTTGCAAAATGACTTGCACACATTGTGTTCTTTATACCTTTATTTACACTTTACTTTAATACTTAGTTTGCACAAAGATAGCTTTTCAATAACTGTTTTAAACTTACTAGAAACTACACGATATAAGTACTTATTGAGCAGACGAGTGGTCGGTGCGCGAGTCGAAGTACGAATCATCGACTGTCTCGATAGGCTCGACATTCACGGCGGCAATGGGGCGCTTGACGAACCGCCCCGCCGCGCTGGCGCCGCTTGCTACCTGACAATGTAAAAGCCAGGTAGTGGTGACGTCACACACAAATCATGTATTGTTCTTGTCGGGACAATACTCACGTCATATCTTACTGTAAACCTGTTTTCTCATAATAACTTGCAATAACACAACTATTCTTTTATAATACTAAAGTTGAATAAATATGATAAATACACAACAAGTAAAGAAAGATCAAGTTAAACGAATAAAAAGAAAGTAGATACCCACTAGCACATTAAAAGAAACACGCATAACAATCGCCTATTACGTAAAACATTACATTAAACCGATTTGAAGTAAAAATGCAAAAAATCAATGACCGCCCAGATATATTCGTAATTTATACTTGTACAGAAAAAAATATGAATTTGCTTAAAATTTGAAAATTTGAAGAATCTAAATAAGACAACACAATTGAAATTCGTGATTACTCAACCAAAACTTTAATCTACATATTCATGTTAATCTAGCTATACAGTAGTGAAACATGCGACGACACAAAACGACGCAAAACTAAAAACAAACTAATATGAATCCTGATATTGAAACGTTACCTACTAAACAAACACATCGGACCACAACATAGTCACAAAGTAAGACAACTTTTACAACGATGCAAAATACACTTACACTTTTTTTTACAACAAATATCATTATGCATAGTATTAGAATATTATTTTCTTACAACTTTTATACAAGACTCTACAAAACTTATTCAAGAAAAGACATTTATAACATATCCTTAATAGTAAATGTCACACAACGACTACGTCCTGTAGTAACAAAACAGAACTATATTTTTTAATTATAAAAGCATCCCGATTAAAACAAAAGCAATTATCATACGACAACACAACTTTACATGATTACATCGCAACAAAACTTGAACACAGATATTGATGTCCATCCAACTCTGCCTACAGTAATAAAACATACGACGACATTGAACAATGCAAATAGAACTAATATGATGCCTGATATGAAAACCTATTGTTAAAAACCCACGGATTTATTTTGATGAACTTTAAAATTTAAAGGAACTCAAACAAAACTATAAATATGATTGATTTGTAATGAAACATGCAAGGATACAAATTCACTCTAATAGATCTAAGACGGAAACTGACGTTAATACCTAGTTTATTAACCTAACACAATTAAAAACAAGAAAGACACTTAGTAAGACGACTCTTATAACTTATGAATTTGTTTTGACTTTAAAATCTGAGCATTTTACACGAGACAGCACAACTTACAATAATCACAACACAAACAAAGCTCTACAGTAATGAAACATGCAATGACACAAACCTACACAATATAATGAAACCTAACTTATTAACGGAACCAAATTGATAACAATAAAGACAAACACGAAAGAGTAGGTATAAACAAATATATATTAGTTAACTTACCAAACTATACTTTCTGTTTTTGTAAAATGACTTGCACACATTGTGTTCTTTATAACTTTATTTACACTTTAATACTTAGTTTGCACAAAGATAGCTTTAAATAACTGTTTTAACTGTAGATCACAATGGAAACATTTTATTACGAAACTACATGATATAAGTATTTATTGAGCAGACGAGTGGTCGGCGCGCGAGTCGAAGTACGAATGAACGACTGTCTCGATAGGCTTGACATTCACGGCGGCAATGGGGCGCTTGACGAACCGCCCCGCCGCGCTGGCGCCGCTTGCTACCTGACAATGTAAAAGCCAGGTAGTGGTGACGTCACACACAAATCATGTATTGTTCTTGTCGGGACAATACTCACGTCATATCTTACTGTAAACCTGTTTTCTCATAATAACTTGCAATAACACAACTATTCTTTTATAATACTAAAGTTGAATAAATATGATAAATACACAACAAGTAAAGAAAGATCAAGTTAAACGAATAAAAAGAAAGTAGATACCCACTAGCACATTAAAAGAAACACGCATAACAATCGCCTATTACGTAAAACATTACATTAAACCGATTTGAAGGGAAAATGCAAAAAATCAATGACCGCCCAGATATATTCGCAATTTATACTTGTACAGAAAAAAATATGAATTTGCTTATAATTTGGAAATTAGAACAATCTAAATAAGACAACACAATTTAAATTCGTGATTACTCAACCAAAACTTTAATCTACATATTCATGTAAATCTAGCTCTACAGTAGTGAAACATGCGACGACACAAAACGACGCAAAACTAAAAATAAACTCATATGAATCCTGATATTGAAACGTTACCTACTAAATAAACACATCGGACCACAACATAGTCACAAAGTAGGACAACTTTTACAACGATGCAAAATACACTTACACTTTTTTTTACAACAAATATCATTATGCATAGTATTAGAATATTATTTTCTTACAACTTTTATACAAGACTCTACAAAACTTATTCAAGAAAAGACATTTATAACATATCCTTAATAGCAAATGTCACACAACGACTACGTCCTGTAGTAACAAAACCGAACTATATTTTTTAATTATAAAAGCATCCCGATTAAAACAAAAGCAATTATCATACGACAACACAACTTTACATGATTACATCTCAACAAAAGTTGAACACAGATATTGATGTCCATCCAACTCTGCCTACAGTAATAAAACATACGACGACATTGAACAATGCAAATAGAACTAATATGATGCCTGATATGAAAACCTTTTGTTAAAAACCCACGAATTTATTTTGCTGAACTTTAAAATTTAAAAGAACTCAAACATAACTATAAATATGATTAATTTGTAATGAAACATGCAAGGATACAAATTCACTCTAATAGAACTAAGACGGAAACTGACGTTAATACCTAGTTTATTAACCTAACACAATTAAAAACAAGAAAGACACTTAGTAAGACGACTCTTAAAACTTTTGAATTTGTTTTGACTTTAAAATCTGAGCATTTTACACGAGACAGCACAACTTACAATAATCACAACACAAACAAAGCTCTACAGTAATGAAACATGCAATGACACAAACCTACACAATATAATGAAACCTAACTTATTAACGGAACCAAATTGATAACAATAAAGACAAACACAAAAGAGTAGGTATAAACAAATATATATTAGTTAACTTACCAAACTATACTTTCTGTTTTTGTAAAATGACTTGCACACATTGTGTTCTTTATAACTTAATTTACACTTTAATACTTAGTTTGCACAAAGATAGCTTTAAATAACTGTTTTAACTGTAGATCACAATGGAAACATTTTATTACGAAACTACACGCTATAAGTATTTATTGAGCAGACGAGTGGTCGGCGCGCGAGTCGAAGTACGAATGAACGACTGTCTCGATAGGCTTGACATTCACGGCGGCAATGGGGTGCTTAACGAACCGCCCCGCCGCGCTGGCGCCGCTTGCTACCTGACAATGTAAAAGCCAGGTAGTGGTGACGTCACACACAAATCATGTATTGTTCTTGTCGGGACAATACTCACGTCATATCTTACTGTAAACCTGTTTTCTCATAATAACTTGCAATAACACAACTATTCTTTTATAATACTAAAGTTGAATAAATATGATAAATACACAACAAGTAAAGAAAGATCAAGTTAAACGAATAAAAAGAAAGTAGATACCCACTAGCACATTAAAAGAAACACGCATAACAATCGCCTATTACGTAAAACATTACATTAAACCGATTTGAAGGGAAAATGCAAAAAATCAATGACCGCCCAGATATATTCGCAATTTATACTTGTACAGAAAAAAATATGAATTTGCTTATAATTTGGAAATTAGAACAATCTAAATAAGACAACACAATTTAAATTCGTGATTACTCAACCAAAACTTTAATCTACATATTCATGTAAATCTAGCTTTACAGTAGTGAAACATGCGACGACACAAAACGACGCAAAACTAAAAATAAACTCATATGAATCCTGATATTGAAACGTTACCTACTAAATAAACACATCGGACCACAACATAGTCACAAAGTAGGACAACTTTTACAACGATGCAAAATACACTTACACTTTTTTTTACAACAAATATCATTATGCATAGTATTAGAATATTATTTTCTTACAACTTTTATACAAGACTCTACAAAACTTATTCAAGAAAAGACATTTATAACATATCCTTAATAGCAAATGTCACACAACGACTACGTCCTGTAGTAACAAAACCGAACTATATTTTTTAATTATAAAAGCATCCCGATTAAAACAAAAGCAATTATCATACGACAACACAACTTTACATGATTACATCTCAACAAAAGTTGAACACAGATATTGATGTCCATCCAACTCTGCCTACAGTAATAAAACATACGACGACATTGAACAATGCAAATAGAACTAATATGATGCCTGATATGAAAACCTTTTGTTAAAAACCCACGAATTTATTTTGCTGAACTTTAAAATTTAAAAGAACTCAAACATAACTATAAATATGATTAATTTGTAATGAAACATGCAAGGATACAAATTCACTCTAATAGAACTAAGACGGAAACTGACGTTAATACCTAGTTTATTAACCTAACACAATTAAAAACAAGAAAGACACTTAGTAAGACGACTCTTAAAACTTTTGAATTTGTTTTGACTTTAAAATCTGAGCATTTTACACGAGACAGCACAACTTACAATAATCACAACACAAACAAAGCTCTACAGTAATGAAACATGCAATGACACAAACCTACACAATATAATGAAACCTAACTTATTAACGGAACCAAATTGATAACAATAAAGACAAACACAAAAGAGTAGGTATAAACAAATATATATTAGTTAACTTACCAAACTATACTTTCTGTTTTTGTAAAATGACTTGCACACATTGTGTTCTTTATAACTTAATTTACACTTTAATACTTAGTTTGCACAAAGATAGCTTTAAATAACTGTTTTAACTGTAGATCACAATGGAAACATTTTATTACGAAACTACACGCTATAAGTATTTATTGAGCAGACGAGTGGTCGGCGCGCGAGTCGAAGTACGAATGAACGACTGTCTCGATAGGCTTGACATTCACGGCGGCAATGGGGTGCTTGACGAACCGCCCCGCCGCGCTGGCGCCGCTTGCTACCTGACAATGTAAAAGCCAGGTAGTGATGACGTCACACACAAATCATGTATTGTTCTTGTCGGGACAATAGTCACGTCATAACTTACTGTAAACCGGTTTGCTCATAATACCTTGCAATAACACAACTAACCTTTTAGAATAGTAAAGTCGAATAAACATGATAAATACACAACAAGTAAAGAAAGATCAAGTTAAACGAATAAAAAGAAAGTAGGTACCCACTAGCACATTAAAAGAAACACGCTTAACAATCGTCTATTACATAAAACATCACATTAACCCGATTTGAAGGAAAAATGCAAAAAAATCAATGACCACCCAGATATATTCGCAATTTATAGTTGTACAGAAAAAAATATGAATTTGTTTTGATTTGGAAATTTGAACAATCTAAATAAGACAACACAATTTTAATTCGTGATTACTCAACCAAAACTTTAACCTGAATATTCATGGAAATCTAGCTCTACAGTAGTGAAACATGCGACGACACAAAACGACGCAAAACTAAAAACAAACTAATATGAATCCTGATATTGAAACGTTACCTACTAAACAAACACATCGGGCCACAACATAGTCACAAAGTAGGACAACTTTTACAACGATGCAAAATACACTTACACTTTTTTTTACAACAAATATCATTATGCATAGTATTAGAATATTATTTTCTTACAACTTTTATACAAGACTCTACAAAACTTATTCAAGAAAAGACATTTATAACATATCCTTAATAGCAAATGTCACACAACGACTACGTCCTGTAGTAACAAAACCGAACTATATTTTTTAATTATAAAAGCATCCCGATTAAAACAAAAGCAATTATCATACGACAAATAACTTTACATGATTACATCTCAACAAAACTTGAACACAGATATTGATGTCCATCCAACTCTGCCTACAGTAATAAAACATACGACGACATTGAACAATGCAAATAGAACTAATATGATGCCGGATATGAAAACCAATTGTTAAAAACCCACGAATTTATTTTGATAAACTTTAAAATTTAAAAGAACTCAAACAAAACTATAAATATGATTGATTTGTAATGAAACATGCAAGGATACAAATTCACTCTTATAGAACTAAGACGGAAACTGACGTTAATACCTAGTTTATTAACCTAACACAATTAAAAACAAGAAAGACACTTAGTAAGACGACTCTTATAACTTTTGAATTTGTTTTGACTTTAAAATCTGAGCATTTTACACGAGACAGCACAACTTACAATAATCACAACACAAACAAAGCTCTACAGTAATGAAACATGCAATGACACAAACCTACACAAATAGAACTAATATGAAACCATATAATGAAACCTAACTTATTAACGGAACTAAATTGATAACAATAAAGACAAACACAAAAGAGTAGGTATAAAGAAATATATTTTAGTTAACTTACCAAACTATACTTTCTGTTTTTGTAAAATGACTTTCACACATTGTGTTCTTTATAAATTTATTTACACTTTAATACTTAGTTTGCACAAAGATAGCTTTAAATAACTGTTTAAACTGTAGATCACAATGGAAACATTTTATTACGAAACTACATGATATAAGTATTTATTGAGCAGACGAGTGGTCGGCGCGCGAGTCGAAGTACGAATGAACGACTGTCTTGATAGGCTTGACATTCACGGCGGCAACGGGGCGCTTGACAAACCGCCCCGCCGCGCTGGCAAATAACTTTACATGATTACATCTCAACAAAACTTGAACACAGATATTGATGTCCATCCAACTCTGCCTACAGTAATAAAACATACGACGACATTGAACAATGCAAATAGAACTAATATGATGCCTGATATGAAAACCTATTGTTAAAAACCCACGAATTTATTTTGATAAACTTTAAAATTTAAAAGAACTCAAACAAAACTATAAGTATGATTGATTTGTAATGAAACATGCAAGGATACAAATTCACTCTTATAGAACTAAGACGGAAACTGACGTTAATATCTAGTTTATTAACCTTACACAATTAAAAACAAGAAAGACACTTAGTAAGACGACTCTTAAAACTTATAAATTTGTTTTGACTTTAAAATCTGAGCATTTTACACGAGACAGCACAACTTACAATAATCACAACACAAACAAAGCTCTACAGTAATGAAAGATACAATGACACAAACCTACACAATATAATGAAACCTAACTTATTAACGGAACCAAATTGATAACAACAGAGACAAACACAAAAGAGTAGGTATAAACAAATATATTTTAGTTAACTTACCAAACTATACTTTCTGTTTTTGCAAAATGACTTGCACACATTGTGTTCTTTATACCTTTATTTACACTTTACTTTAATACTTAGTTTGCACAAAGATAGCTTTTCAATAACTGTTTTAAACTTACTAGAAACTACACGATATAAGTACTTATTGAGCAGACGAGTGGTCGGTGCGCGAGTCGAAGTACGAATCATCGACTGTCTCGATAGGCTCGACATTCACGGCGGCAATGGGGCGCTTGACGAACCGCCCCGCCGCGCTGGCGCCGCTTGCTACCTGACAATGTAAAAGCCAGGTAGTGGTGACGTCACACACAAATCATGTATTGTTCTTGTCGGGACAATACTCACGTCATATCTTACTGTAAACCTGTTTTCTCATAATAACTTGCAATAACACAACTATTCTTTTATAATACTAAAGTTGAATAAATATGATAAATACACAACAAGTAAAGAAAGATCAAGTTAAACGAATAAAAAGAAAGTAGATACCCACTAGCACATTAAAAGAAACACGCATAACAATCGCCTATTACGTAAAACATTACATTAAACCGATTTGAAGTAAAAATGCAAAAAATCAATGACCGCCCAGATATATTCGTAATTTATACTTGTACAGAAAAAAATATGAATTTGCTTAAAATTTGAAAATTTGAAGAATCTAAATAAGACAACACAATTGAAATTCGTGATTACTCAACCAAAACTTTAATCTACATATTCATGTTAATCTAGCTATACAGTAGTGAAACATGCGACGACACAAAACGACGCAAAACTAAAAACAAACTAATATGAATCCTGATATTGAAACGTTACCTACTAAACAAACACATCGGACCACAACATAGTCACAAAGTAAGACAACTTTTACAACGATGCAAAATACACTTACACTTTTTTTACAACAAATATCATTATGCATAGTATTAGAATATTATTTTCTTACAACTTTTATACAAGACTCTACAAAACTTATTCAAGAAAAGACATTTATAACATATCCTTAATAGTAAATGTCACACAACGACTACGTCCTGTAGTAACAAAACAGAACTATATTTTTTAATTATAAAAGCATCCCGATTAAAACAAAAGCAATTATCATACGACAACACAACTTTACATGATTACATCGCAACAAAACTTGAACACAGATATTGATGTCCATCCAACTCTGCCTACAGTAATAAAACATACGACGACATTGAACAATGCAAATAGAACTAATATGATGCCTGATATGAAAACCTATTGTTAAAAACCCACGGATTTATTTTGATGAACTTTAAAATTTAAAGGAACTCAAACAAAACTATAAATATGATTGATTTGTAATGAAACATGCAAGGATACAAATTCACTCTAATAGATCTAAGACGGAAACTGACGTTAATACCTAGTTTATTAACCTAACACAATTAAAAACAAGAAAGACACTTAGTAAGACGACTCTTATAACTTATGAATTTGTTTTGACTTTAAAATCTGAGCATTTTACACGAGACAGCACAACTTACAATAATCACAACACAAACAAAGCTCTACAGTAATGAAACATGCAATGACACAAACCTACACAATATAATGAAACCTAACTTATTAACGGAACCAAATTGATAACAATAAAGACAAACACGAAAGAGTAGGTATAAACAAATATATATTAGTTAACTTACCAAACTATACTTTCTGTTTTTGTAAAATGACTTGCACACATTGTGTTCTTTATAACTTTATTTACACTTTAATACTTAGTTTGCACAAAGATAGCTTTAAATAACTGTTTTAACTGTAGATCACAATGGAAACATTTTATTACGAAACTACATGATATAAGTATTTATTGAGCAGACGAGTGGTCGGCGCGCGAGTCGAAGTACGAATGAACGACTGTCTCGATAGGCTTGACATTCACGGCGGCAATGGGGCGCTTGACGAACCGCCCCGCCGCGCTGGCGCCGCTTGCTACCTGACAATGTAAAAGCCAGGTAGTGGTGACGTCACACACAAATCATGTATTGTTCTTGTCGGGACAATACTCACGTCATATCTTACTGTAAACCTGTTTTCTCATAATAACTTGCAATAACACAACTATTCTTTTATAATACTAAAGTTGAATAAATATGATAAATACACAACAAGTAAAGAAAGATCAAGTTAAACGAATAAAAAGAAAGTAGATACCCACTAGCACATTAAAAGAAACACGCATAACAATCGCCTATTACGTAAAACATTACATTAAACCGATTTGAAGGGAAAATGCAAAAAATCAATGACCGCCCAGATATATTCGCAATTTATACTTGTACAGAAAAAAATATGAATTTGCTTATAATTTGGAAATTAGAACAATCTAAATAAGACAACACAATTTAAATTCGTGATTACTCAACCAAAACTTTAATCTACATATTCATGTAAATCTAGCTCTACAGTAGTGAAACATGCGACGACACAAAACGACGCAAAACTAAAAATAAACTCATATGAATCCTGATATTGAAACGTTACCTACTAAATAAACACATCGGACCACAACATAGTCACAAAGTAGGACAACTTTTACAACGATGCAAAATACACTTACACTTTTTTTTACAACAAATATCATTATGCATAGTATTAGAATATTATTTTCTTACAACTTTTATACAAGACTCTACAAAACTTATTCAAGAAAAGACATTTATAACATATCCTTAATAGCAAATGTCACACAACGACTACGTCCTGTAGTAACAAAACCGAACTATATTTTTTAATTATAAAAGCATCCCGATTAAAACAAAAGCAATTATCATACGACAAATAACTTTACATGATTACATCTCAACAAAACTTGAACACAGATATTGATGTCCATCCAACTCTGCCTACAGTAATAAAACATACGACGACATTGAACAATGCAAATAGAACTAATATGATGCCTGATATGAAAACCTATTGTTAAAAACCCACGGATTTATTTTGATGAACTTTAAAATTTAAAGGAACTCAAACAAAACTATAAATATGATTGATTTGTAATGAAACATGCAAGGATACAAATTCACTCTAATAGATCTAAGACGGAAACTGACGTTAATACCTAGTTTATTAACCTAACACAATTAAAAACAAGAAAGACACTTAGTAAGACGACTCTTATAACTTATGAATTTGTTTTGACTTTAAAATCTGAGCATTTTACACGAGACAGCACAACTTACAATAATCACAACACAAACAAAGCTCTACAGTAATGAAACATGCAATGACACAAACCTACACAATATAATGAAACCTAACTTATTAACGGAACCAAATTGATAACAATAAAGACAAACACGAAAGAGTAGGTATAAACAAATATATATTAGTTAACTTACCAAACTATACTTTCTGTTTTTGTAAAATGACTTGCACACATTGTGTTCTTTATAACTTTATTTACACTTTAATACTTAGTTTGCACAAAGATAGCTTTAAATAACTGTTTTAACTGTAGATCACAATGGAAACATTTTATTACGAAACTACATGATATAAGTATTTATTGAGCAGACGAGTGGTCGGCGCGCGAGTCGAAGTACGAATGAACGACTGTCTCGATAGGCTTGACATTCACGGCGGCAATGGGGCGCTTGACGAACCGCCCCGCCGCGCTGGCGCCGCTTGCTACCTGACAATGTAAAAGCCAGGTAGTGGTGACGTCACACACAAATCATGTATTGTTCTTGTCGGGACAATACTCACGTCATATCTTACTGTAAACCTGTTTTCTCATAATAACTTGCAATAACACAACTATTCTTTTATAATACTAAAGTTGAATAAATATGATAAATACACAACAAGTAAAGAAAGATCAAGTTAAACGAATAAAAAGAAAGTAGATACCCACTAGCACATTAAAAGAAACACGCATAACAATCGCCTATTACGTAAAACATTACATTAAACCGATTTGAAGGGAAAATGCAAAAAATCAATGACCGCCCAGATATATTCGCAATTTATACTTGTACAGAAAAAAATATGAATTTGCTTAAAATTTGGAAATTAGAACAATCTAAATAAGACAACACAATTTAAATTCGTGATTACTCAACCAAAACTTTAATCTACATATTCATGTAAATCTAGCTCTACAGTAGTGAAACATGCGACGACACAAAACGACGCAAAACTAAAAATAAACTCATATGAATCCTGATATTGAAACGTTACCTACTAAATAAACACATCGGACCACAACATAGTCACAAAGTAGGACAACTTTTACAACGATGCAAAATACACTTACACTTTTTTTTACAACAAATATCATTATGCATAGTATTAGAATATTATTTTCTTACAACTTTTATACAAGACTCTACAAAACTTATTCAAGAAAAGACATTTATAACATATCCTTAATAGCAAATGTCACACAACGACTACGTCCTGTAGTAACAAAACCGAACTATATTTTTTAATTATAAAAGCATCCCGATTAAAACAAAAGCAATTATCATACGACAAATAACTTTACATGATTACATCTCAACAAAACTTGAACACAGATATTGATGTCCATCCAACTCTGCCTACAGTAATAAAACATACGACGACATTGAACAATGCAAATAGAACTAATATGATGCCTGATATGAAAACCTATTGTTAAAAACCCACGGATTTATTTTGATGAACTTTAAAATTTAAAGGAACTCAAACAAAACTATAAATATGATTGATTTGTAATGAAACATGCAAGGATACAAATTCACTCTAATAGATCTAAGACGGAAACTGACGTTAATACCTAGTTTATTAACCTAACACAATTAAAAACAAAAAAAAACACTTAGTAAGACGACTCTTAAAACTTATGAATTTGTTTTGACTTTAAAATCTAAGCATTTTACACGAGACAGCACAACTTAAAATAATCACAACACAAACAAAGCTCTACAGTAATGAAACATGCAATGACACAAACCTACACAAATAGAACTTATATGAAACCACATAATGAAACCTAACTTATTAACGGAACCAAATTGATAACAACAAAGACAAACACAAAAGAGTAGGTATAAACAAATATATTTTAGTTAACTTACCAAACTATACTTTCTGTTTTTGTAAAATTACTTGCACACATTGTGTTCTTTATAACTTTATTTACACTTTACCTTAATACGTACTTCGCACAAAGATAGCATTTAAATAACTGTTTTAACTGTAGATCACAATGGAAACATTTTATTACGAAACTACACGATATAAGTATTTATTGAGCAGACGAGTGGTCGGCGCGCGAGTCGAAGTACGAATGAACGACTGTCTCGATAGACTTGACATTCACGGCGGCAATGGGGCGCTTGACCAACCGCCCCGCCGCGCTGGCGCCGCTTACTACCTGACAATGTAAAAGCCAGGTAGTGGTGTCGTCACTCAGAAAGCGAGTTTTTGCGTGAGCTTGTCGACATTCACGGCGCGCCAATTCGTATGGAATCGAAATCCCGCCACCTAGCTGTAAACGCGGGAACTTGTCTCGATTCAATACAAATCGGTGATAACGCGCTCACCCGTGAATGTCGACGGGCGCTCGCTGAAACTCGCACTTGCCCCTCAGGTATTAATAACGTCTCACACAGTCATATTCTTATAGTAAAACGTGTGGCTAGTGACCCATCACTAGTAACACGTTTTACTGTAAAGTAAGTAAGTAAGTGTATATTTAGTCCCAATAACTTCCTGTAATACATTAAATAATAGATATCTCAAAAGCACGTTGCAAATTATTATGTTATAGTTCGCTACAAAATTTAGTAGATTATTTGTAACCAAACTGAAGCAATAAACTACTCTTTAGTAAACAAATGCTATTGCTCTTATCTGTCTCGGCACAATTTAAAATACACGACATTTCTTACCTACCAAGAACACAATATAAGCAAGTAGGTAAAAAGTTCACTTACCAAATTAAAATTATGCCCCTTTATCCTAAAATTAAAGTTGAATTAACTGATGAACAGTTAATTCAACTTTAATTTTCACTTCAACACACTGTTCAGTAGGTCTGTACTGATATTTAACTTTAAAACTGTATTGAAATTTCGCTAGTACGATAAGGCTTCATATAGTTACATTTTTATCAAATAAATCAATAACACGAAAACTGTAACTTGAATAATAAAGCAGGTAGTTTAGGTACCGGATTGAAAAAGGGACTGAGGTTCAAGTAATTTTGGCTAAGTAGGTACACAATTATTGCCTTTTGGACAATAAAGCAGGTAGTCTACGTAACAGACTGATAAAGAAACTGAAGATCAGGTAATTTGGGATAAGGTACACGAAATTTTGGCTTTAAGATTGTTGTACTTAATACGTTACTTTTTGTTTCAGGTAAATAAATTATCTCGCTCTCCCGTCACCGACTCCAAACAAAAGAGGTAGATATGAATTACATACTTCTGTTTCAGTATTACAAAATATAGTATAACTAGCTAATGCCCGCAGCTTCGCCCGCGTAAAATTTGTTCCCGTTCCCGGTTCCCGTATTTTATCCCCTTGGAGGTAGAATTTATCAAAATCCTTTCTTAGCGGCTACCTACGTCATAACATCTACCTGCATGCCAAATTACAGCCCGATCCGTCCAGTGGTTTGGGCTGTGCGTTGATAGATCACTATGTCAGTCAGTCAGTCACCTTTGAGTTATATATATTTAGATAGATAGATAGACTACAGCGAATGTTCTGACGGTTTCAAACGGATCAACCATCTTTGACCGAATTCGAAACCCTTCGGGCAGATTGGAAACCAAAGTTTGGAACACGGTTTCGAAAAAAGAATAACTTTTCTTTTAACGAAACCTGGTTTCCAATAAAGAAAAATAATTCTGTTTTCGAAACTGGTTTCCAAAACAGAAAGATAGATCTTCTTTCGAAACTCTTCCAATATAACTTTAGAACTCTCTTAGGCAAGATATAATTTCTTGGCCACTTACAAATATCGTTATGTATAAAAACAAGACGTTATCCACAAACCATCTTGGGGCTTGAATATGAGAAGCAAAAACTACATAGAAATTAATAACAATAACAAGGAGTTGAATATGTATTTCGTAACTGTACACATAAATAAACAGCTAGAAGAGTTTTGAAAGAAGATCGAACTTTCTGTTTGAGTTTCGAAAGAAGATCTAAATTTCTGTTTTGGAAACCAGTTTCAAAAACAGAATTATTTTTCTTTATTGGAAACCAGTTTTCGTTAAAAGAAAAATAATTATTTTTTCGAAACCGGTTTCCAAACTTTGGTTTCCAATCTGGCCGAAGGGATTCGAAACCTAGCAACCACATAATATAATATAACTAACTAGGTATATAACTTTAGAACACAGTTAAAATATTTCTTGCGTGTATCGTTCCTCTGTCGAACTAAAAATACATGGAACAACCTGCCCGCACACGTGTTTCTTTCATCTTACAATCCCGGGTTCTTCAAAAGGAGCGTGAAGAGGCACATCACAGGGCCGCCAACTTGAGGACCACTGTCAGAAGTGGCCCCCAATCGCTAGATGCGCCACGGCTTTCCATCAGGCTGGTGGCGACGTCAATTTGGCGAGCTAAATATTAAAAATAAAAGTGTAAGCACGCCAAATATATTTGTGTACAGTTACAGACGCCGACGGCACGGGGCGCTTGCGCAGAAATGAAAATAATTTAAAACATTTACAAACTTCGTTTTTGAAGTTTTAACCTATTACGATACAGGGCACCATGCAATAGCACTGCCGGTCATACAATTATTAAAACCTTTTCAAAATTAGTTTGATTTGTCGACTGCTTAGTGAAAAAAAGATAATAATGTATTTATTCATGGGCACTGGTATTAAATAAAACACTTTAATAATCAAACTTACCAACTCTTACCTGCCTCAATAGAAGCACAAAATAACTAATTTAAGAAAAAGATCACAATAAACCAATTTAAAGCGAAAATGCAAGAAAAATTAATGACCGCCCAGATACATTTGCAATTTTCATAGAAAAAATAACGACTTACTTAGTTTTGATTTTGAAATTTTAAAAACTGTAGATCACAATCAAAGAACTTTATTACGAAGCTACACGATATTAGTATTTATTGAGCATACAAATGGTCGGCGCGCGAGTCGAAGAACGAATGAACGACGAATGAACGCTTGGCGCAGCGCTTGCTACCTGAAACCAGGTATTGGTGACTTCACACACAGATCTTGCCATGTCGGGACACTAGTCACATATCTTATTGTAAACCGATTTGCTCATAATATACCTACCTTGCAATAAGACAACCAACTTTCTAAAATAGTATAGTGGAATAATTTGTTATCAATTAATTATGCACAAAAAAATATTTGTTTGAAAACTACTTACATTATGAAAATTCACTTGTACTATTCCACTTTTATTTTAATTTAAAAATACCTGACCGGTTTCGCTTTTAAAGCATTATCAAAGGTTCTTACACTAATTTTGACATAACGTAATTATTACACTAATTTTGACATAACGTAATTACGTTATGTCAAAATTAGTGTAAGAACCTTTGATAATGCTTTAAAAGCGAAACCGGTCAGGTATTTTTAAATTAAAATAAAAGTGGAATAGTACAAGTGAATTTTCATAATGTATTATAACAAGTTCCATCAAGTGCCAACAATCGAA
The DNA here is from genome assembly GCA_933228765.1 of Miltochrista miniata. Taxonomy (NCBI): domain Eukaryota; kingdom Metazoa; phylum Arthropoda; class Insecta; order Lepidoptera; family Erebidae; genus Miltochrista; species Miltochrista miniata. The sequence continues at coordinate 2,142,820 of OW121770.1, forward strand.
AGTATAACGGATATGAAAACTACTTATCAGGTTAAAACCTCTTCTTACTAAACGATGTTTCTATTTATCTCAAACTGCTGGCACCTTGTTGTGTTTGCGATCTATTTCTATTTCTCTGCACTGCAATGAGAGAGATACAATATAATGGTTAATAAATATTACAACTTGAACTCACAATTATTGTAACATTACCGATATCAGTAGCAATAGTTAAAATTCTACTCACCGCAAATCTTTCTATTCCAAAAAGTGTTTGCAGCTTGCTGTGTGTCACGATTATTATAATGAGTCAGAAAGGCAAAACATCTATACTTCTATACTAATCTATATCTATACTAATATTATAAAGAAGTAAAGTTTGTGTGTTTGTATATTTGTTAAATGGTAATCTCGGGATTACTGAACCGATTTAAAAAATTCTTTCACCAATAGAAAGCTACGTTATTGTGGAGTGTCATAGGCTATATAGCATCACGCTACAACGAATAGGAGCGGAGCAGTAATAGTAAATGTTTGAAAAACGGGGGAAATGTTATTCCTTTTGAAAGCTTCGTTGCGTGTGCTGCGTAAATATTTATTTATAGTTATGTAAAAAATATGTACTACAAAATTGTTTCTCTTAAAAAAGTTCAAAAAAAATCGCGCGATAGCATGTGTCTATCTTTGGGTTGGTGCACAATAACCATTTAAATGGCAATGAATTTTTTTCTACAATAATGCCACGGGATACCTCTTTCATAAACAAAATTGTTCTTAAAAATAATGCGACGGGAATACACGCGACAAGAAACCTTTCTCTCTCTCTTTCTCTCTCTCTCTCTCTCTCTCACTCACACGTAGGATTGAATATTAACGAAGAGACGCTATGGGAGTAAACGCAACGCGACGGGAGTAAATACTCTCTCTTATGGGGCGCAAACGAAGTTGCGCGGGTCAGCTAGTCGTTAATAAATAGGAAACAGACAATTAGATATAATGAACCAGATCAAAGGTAATAAAACCTTTAATGACATTTACCTGCTATGAAATAAGCTAAAATATATAATGAATCACTTTATAGCAAGTTACATAGGCAATTAGTTATAGGGCTTACTTTGCAAATGAGATTACCTGCTATCCTTTTCTCTCACCGTGTTGAAACTTCTGACTATTGTTTTCTTCGCCTCACTGCGTAGTAGGATACTAATATTTTATCTACACCCATGCTTTAAAGCCTCTATAAAAGATTCTGAAACAGGTAACTTATTGCCAACATTAATACATCCAATGTCCTAAGAACCATAATATCATCCGAACGGGTGTTATTATGTTGTATGAAATTTCATAATAACACTCCTTTCGCTTTTTCAATCTCTTCCGCGCAAATGGTTACTCATCAGACAGCCAAATTCTTACCGCTCGATGCGTGGAATCTGTATAAGTTTCAAAAAAAGAACTGTCATTCCCGCGCGTTGCATTGCACTACCACAGCGGCGCAGCGGCGCGATTTTTCATGAATTTTAACTTCTTAGATCGCCTCATTGTTTCAGAATATTTTATAGAGGACACATCATGGGTGTAGATAAAGTCTTGTATGCAACTGTATAATTAGGTATTAAAACACACATGTGATACTATTATCACACTCAGCTTCGCTTCGTGTGATAAACCCACATTCATGTTTTAATACCCCTCACTATACCACAGTTGCATAAATAACTATTATTTAACTTTGAAACACAGTTAAAATATTGCAATTACTTAAACCTTTTTTAAACACGTTTAATTTGTCGAATGAAAAGTGAATGAAACATTTTTATTAATTCATCACACTCGTATTTAAACAATCACTTCAGTTATAAAACTTACCAACACTTACCTGCTTTATTAAAAGCACAAATTCAAGACTCAAACTTATTACAACTATATAAGCAGTTATTTAAAAGATAACTCACCAAACTATATTTTCTGACAAAGGAAAATAATTTCTATACATTAAGTTATAATTTAGTATATTTTATTTTCACTTCACTTTACTATGTAGTTGACACGATCATAACTTTTGAATACGAGTAAGTGTTATAACAGAATGAAAGCATTTTATTACAAAAATACACAATACAATATTAATATTTATCGAGCAGCCGGGTGAGCGGCGCGCGAGTCGAAATACGAATGAACGACTGTCTCAATAAGCTTGTCATTCGCGGCGTCATGGCGCTTGACGCACCTCTCGCTACCTGAAAATGTATAAGCCAGACCCCTTAGACAAGTGGCGCTAGCGTAAATCACAAACGAAAGGAATAGAATAGGTCACCAACCACATCCAAGCTCGTCGCCGGCGTACGAATCGCGCGCCGCAATGAGATCACGAGCTTGGGTGTGGTTTGTCAATTCATTCTATCCTTTCGTTTGCGATTTACTCTTTATATTTTCTTATGAAATCTTTTAAAATGTTGTATCTAATGTAAGTAAGACAAATCTGCGCGATGCGATTCTTGAACAAGTTGTATGAGTAAACCTTGTACTGAACCCTCGGTAAGCGAGGCCGACTTGCTCTTGTACGGTTATTTCCAACTATACTCAATGCCTGTACCAAATTTCAGCCAGATCCATTCAGTCGTTAGAGCGTGATTGAGTAACAAACATCCAAACATCTTCACAAAGTTTCACATTAATAATATTAGTTGGTTAATACCGCAATAAACAATCGTAATGATAGACACCACCAATAAACACGTATTTTATGAAAACTAACAGGTAGATAGATAGATAGGTATTGCTTTATTGTACACCATTACATAAAGTATTTTTAAAGATAACTTAATAACTATGAATGAAGAGTACAATGGGCGGTCTTATCGCATCTTAGTAATAAGGCTAAGTAGGTAAATAAACATTGTCATTTGACCCATTGAGCAGGTAGCCTAGGTACCTGACTGACAAAAGCACTGAGTATCTTTTGAGTATAACATTATTATTGTTATCGCTTGATAATAATAATGTTGTACTATATACCTGCCTTGGTAGTTGCTTCAACACTGATATTTACCTGCATATCTGGGGTGCCCGGCGCCAGACTGCTAGGTCGGGATCGTGTCGATTACTACACTTAAAAAAAATGGTTAGTATACCCGTCATAAATAATAACTTTAACTGCAACTATTGTTAAAGCTCAGGTTTATGTATTTATTGTGTAGCGTTACAATGCAAGACCCATCGTGAAAAAATAAAGATTCCGATAATTTTATTGCTTTTATAGGTCTTAGGAATTATGATTGCATGCTATTATTAGAGTTAACGGGATATTTACGATGTATTATTAATAATACATAGTAAATATCCCGTTAACTCTAATAATAGTGTTAGTGACCATGAAAGTTTAAATACCTATATTATGATTGAATGGACGTTTTGTACCAAACACATTCAGAACAAGTCTCCACCCTACCTATTTTGCTTTATATTTTGAGAAATTGTTTATGAATAATAAATTTAAAACATTTAATAGCCCTCGATGATTTCCCAAAACTAATTAAGACAACTTTTGTACTCTCTCGGTTGTTTCCCAACTTAACTAGACCTAATGCTCCCTGCAGGAGACTGTACTCCGGAATCGTGTGGCGCATGGATCTATACGGCTCCCGATATAGGTCCCGTAGACCCTGACCGTCCACAAAGCGGCTGGATTACACAACCCGCTGAAGGTAAAATCCGTCAGTGTGATAAGAGGGTACCACACGATCTCCGTGGAAGCGGCATGTCTGTTTACCGCGGAACCCTTCTATGGGATCTGAAGCAAGGGTCCTTGCGTCGTTGTTTAATGACGCAAGGTGGAACTAGCCCAGAGCTATAGGTTTCAACCCAGAAAATGGTTAAAATGTGTGTGTAGTTGGAATGTCACAGACGAAACCGTGAGCCGCAGCTAGTTAATAATAACTACGAAAATAAAAATGAAAGTTGAAGAGGCGAGTGAGGTGTGTATGGACCGTGCCGTGTGGCGCTCGGTTCTTTCTGCCTACCCCGCAAGGGATTTGGCGTGAAGATAGTATAGTATAGTATAGTACGAAAATAAAGTGAAATTAAGTCAACAAATATCAAAGTGACTTGTACATTTACAAAGACATACATTTTAGATCCTTCCCGATATTAAAATTTATACGTGGACAATCCTTAGGCTATAAAAGTCGGATTATGCGGATACGAAAGGATATAACTCACGGTTTCGAGCGGATAACGTCGGATACAGAGCGGATACGATCGAATCTCTCGGATATCATTTCCTACTAGATTTGTAATGCAATTGTTGTCGTTCAAATAGGTGTCTATATTCTTTCTATATCTTACATTTTGTGACTTACATTATTACAAAAGTATACGTTGTTTTTTTTTTTTTTTGTGGCGTGGGAACATCTTGATATTGCGCACTACTATAAAACCGTATTAATAGTCACAAAGTACTCTTGAAAGAGTACAAAAAAAGTTTTTGACTTTTGGAGACATGTAATCTTTTGAGCCTCAAGTCAAGGAGAACGCAAATTCAAACAATGTTTTACATGAAATTTACCATAACCAGTATGACTGTATCGACGAAATCAATAGAATACATTACGGAGTGCCAGTTAGGTGGCACAAGCAAAGCTCCAGTGCAACTCCACTGTTTTTCACCGAAACATCGCGTGCCAATGCGGGAAGACGCGTAGGTAGCATTTCGTCGCCTGCTTGAATTATACTAGGAGATAACTTTAACCAATTTGACATATTTTCAAATGGTTTCTATACTTATAGGAGACTAGTGATTGGGAGGCTACATGATTTGAAGGCAGACCCCTAGTCCTGGGGTCTCTCGACTATGTTGGTTGTTACTCTTTCAAACACTTGTATTACTTAGGTACTTATCTTTAAGCTTCATATGATTTGTTTAAGTTTACTTTGTCAAACAGTTGTATTACTTTTAACCTTTAAGATTCTTATGTAATTATTATGTGGATGTCACAATTAGAAAAATGTTATACTCAATTACTTTAGCATATTATTATTGGGATGTTGTTTGTTTATCCAAAAAATTTGCCGTTTAATAAAGTAACGTATCTTTCCGAGGCATAACATAGACTATAATGATTTATATGGACTCGTAAGTCCCTTGTAAATAAAAATGGAAATAAATAAGTTTCTTTAAATTATATAGCCTCAATAACATGGAGCCAGTATACGAGCTACCAATCAGCGAGCAGCTTGTAAGCTCGCTGCGTGTCATCTAAACTTTAGAGACAATTTTTTGACCATAGATTGTTAGACCATACACATTAATTCTCTTCGCAATTTAGCGAGTCACTTCTCTCTCGCGCCAACCCTAGAACAATTACGTCACTCAGTGAAGCGTAAGGGCTGTCACGTAGCGATAGCGTCGCCCGGTTGCGTGTCTGTGCGTCCTATCGCCCCTATAGCTTTGTATTTATGTAGTATTAATAACGCGCTTCGTATACTACGAGTATAATAGTAGGAAATAAAATGTCTGAAAATTCTTTGTTAAAAGGCTCTATGAGGACCTTTTTAATTTATTGTTGGTGGCATAAGATATGTGTTTAACAGCTAACTGAAGAATACATGTTTAATTTTGGGTCGGCAACATCCCCTTTTTATAACATGAGGAAAAATCGTCATGGATGTTATGCCAGACTCCTACCGACTAAAAAACCTCACGCAACGCCCAATAGCTTACGGTTAGGAGCCCCGGGTAAGCCCTCGGAAGGATGACCCAGGACTCCCAACAGACCCATGGCGGCCTCGCCCAGGGGGTTCGGGTGTTATCCCACATCAATGGGGAACTTTTCGGGTGTCGGGCGGCTCTTAGGAAGGATACGACTGATTTTTAGTCTGTAGGGAGACCGGCATAGCATACATGTAGGAATGTCCTCACGTTAAAAAAAAGTTTGGCAACATCAGTAATGTTGATTCAGCTGAATACTGATTGAATGTATTTTTTTAAAAAAGCTATAAACAATCATGGTGTGATAGTGTGTATCTATTCTAGAAAATGTAGCTTTCGGTTCTTGCTTTTTAAAATTATCATCAGATGCCCGCGTAGCTCCCGTTCCGATAGGAATATGAGACAAAAAATAGCCGGAGATAAGTCATCCGGAGATAGTGTAGTTTCCCAACAGTGAAAGAAAGTTTTAAATCGGTTCAGTTGTTTTGGAGCCTATTCAGTTCAAACAAACAAACATACAATCAAATCTTTCCTCTTTATAATACTACTTAGTATAGAAAAGTGTATTTGTATGTGTATACTCCTAAAGAGCTTTTGAGTTGTGGCATATTGTAGGAAAGGCAGTCTAGCAGTATTCTGTCGTAGGCTGATTTGATTGTTGCTACAAAAAGTATTAAAAAATAACATTGTTCCCAAAAAAGAACTGCTGTGTTACCCGTATCAGTTCTGGTGGCATACGGGTAAGATAAACTGCAGCACGCGACTGAAGCCACGTTCACTACATAGTAATAATTTATAATCTATCATATAAAAATAAGTCGGGTTTTCCTTCCTGACGCTATAACTCCAGAACGCACAAACCGATTTCCACGGTTTTGCATTCGTTGGATAGGTCTCGGGCTCCGTGAGGTTTATAGCAAAGAAAATTCAGGAAAATTTTCAACAGAAAAGCGGGAAAATCATTTTTCACATACAGCGCCATCGCGGGCGAAGCTGCGGGCATCAGCTAGCTAATATTATAAAGTGGAAAGATTTGTTTTTTTGGTTGTTTGTTTGTAACGAATAGGCTCCGGAACTACTAGACCGATTTGAAAAATTCTTTCACTGTTGGAAAGCTACACTCTTTGCGGTGAACATAGACTATTTTATTCCCGTATTTCCACGGGAACGGGAACTACGCGGGCGAAACCGCGTGACGTCCGCTAGTAGTTCATGAAAATAATTCATCGTAGCGCCAAGGAAACTATTAAAGTTGAAGAACAGCGCCATCTAGGAAATACTTTTCTAACTAAAATGACGAGACATTAAACTCAGTCCCCAGCAATTTTCCTAGTGCAGTGCGACGATTTACACCACCATCTGTTGGAAAATTATAAAAAATAAATCTAACGGCAATTAGTGAGCCCTGTGTTGAGGAAGACTGTCCTGTGTCATGCTTGTCACGCTGTTCTATCCATGTTATAAGTTTGAAAGGTGATGAATTTCTTTTTGCATAAGGCTCCATAATTTTACTAGTTAAAACTGCAAGTAATTTGTAGTTTTTGTATCAACTTGCAATGATCTACTGCCCTAGTACTCTACGCCGGTAGCTACGGCAGTGCTACGCTCATGCTACGAGATGGCTACGATAATGCTACGAGTTCAAGAAAATTATCAGTTTTACTTTTACCGTCGATGTCGACTCCAGCGTAGAATCAATATAAATATAATAAAATCGTAACGGGTCGCTGTTTGTACATGGAAGATAAATAAGAAAAGCTATTATGGGGGGGGGACTTTATAAACGAAATAGAACCCAAAACAATGATTTTTAAATCTTTTGTCTGTTTTCCTGTATGTCTGTACGTTTGTATATGTTAATCTCAGTAACGGCTTAACCGATTGCAAGGCTGTTTTTTTTTAATTGTGTTGATGTTTGCTCCACTTAACATTTAGTGTTTATTTCATGTCAAACGGTTTATAAATAAAAAAAAAATCACTCTAAAGAATCTATTAGATGTAAATCTAATAATGGGTAAGTCTAAACTGGCGTGTTGGCTTATGTAAATTAAATATGCCTTTCAATTGCACCATCAAATACAAAATTATTATCCAATTCCTTACTAACTTAATACATAAATTATGGCTCACTGCAAACACAAGCAAGTCAGATTTCAAAATAAGATAATAAACTGCATCAAGGTCTGTACATCACAGAGTGGAAGCTATTAAGGTATAAATAGATAAACATTTACTGATTATAGCACCTTTCATTAAATCAACACTTATTTTGTGTCTTAGTTTAGTCAAAGCCATATTTTTTAAAATAAACTCAGCGTACTAAATACCTCATAAACAGCGAATCCAATTTCAAAAATTCACGCTCAAATAACCATAAACCAAATATTCCACGACGCAAGAAAAATCACTTAATATCCATAGAGGCCTGGACCATAGACTGATAATTTGGCGGTTTTCCGGTCCGCAAGATGGCGGCGTGGGACAATTTCCGTTGGCGCGTACTTTGACGTCTGCTGTTGACGTGTGAAGTGCCTTTGCAGTATAATTGGACCTCTTTCTTCTTGCTATCTCATTTTTCTTGAGGGTCTGTTTAGATGTTTGTTGTTTGATCATAATTAATTGTTAAGCCTTTGCGTGTGGTGAATTAATTTTAGTTACCTATTATCTTGTTTTGGAATATGCTTATACTAGCTTTGAAGCCCGAAACGTCTCACCTGTAAATGTTGCGACTACTGTGTAAAAGATGATCTCATGGTGAGGAGAAAGACTACTCAGAACAAAACGTTGATCAGTTGAGCTGTATGCTTATCTGCTACTTCAGTGGTATAAATACAAAGCTAAATAATAATATTATAGTACATTCGAAGAATGTTGAAGGATTTAGTAATCTTAAGTTGTTTTAGAGTCGGCACGGGAGTAGATCCTCTGGTGTTGCAAACTTTTCTAGGCACATTCCATCAGGTGGAACGTAAGCTTGTATGCCACCTTAGTAGTTTAAAATAATAAACTTTTAATTCTGTAACACTGGCAACAGCAACACTGTATAAATCTCCAGCCTTAATACATTTACGTTAGAACCAATGGAGCTTGACCAATATACAATGAAAGTCAATGGCTTGGAGTGAAGTTAATAAATAAAAGGGTCGACTTTACTGCGACAAATCTTATTAGACGCCCTTTGATTACGCAAATCTCTGTTCTTAAGACGTGACTCGCGGCGCTAATTTTGTTAGTTAGCTGTGCCCGTGCTGCGTTTAGACGTGCTTGCTCGAGTATGGCAAGTACGATTGAAACTTTTGTTTTAAACGCTACCTTACCTAATATATTTTGTTTTCGTAAAAACACCTAGATCTATCCTTATGTAAATTGTATTAAAACAATTCATGGGTAATATCTTGTTTTTCGGGGTTCTGTACCTCAGAAGGCAAAATGGAGACATTATGGGATCACTTTTCATTGCCGTTTATTTATCTTGTGTCACACTCTGCAGGGAACCAAAATTAATTAGATGTTTTCCGTTGAACTAAAACAATGAAATTTGTTGATATTTTTTGTTCCCATCTCTCATCATTTGGTTATCTCGTAGAAATTAAATAATGTACAGAGGTCACCGTAATAGAAACGGATTGTATACGCATATTTATATAATAAGAACCTACAAAACCCAAAATACTAATATTCCAAGGCCCTCGTTTCTACATTATAGTTTGTGATAAATAGCTAAATAAATTGGAATGTCTCACCATGCGACCGAAAGTGGAAGAAGAGGAGACATATTACACAGATTCGCAGTATATGGTGCGGGGTTTGTAAACTTAAGTAAGTTATTGATCAATCCTGACATTTGAAATATTCCTACTTATCCTAGAAATATGTGTAACGTGGATACGAAGTTCTAGCGGGCGTAGTCACGAGACATAAACTAGTAGTTTATTTATATTTAGCTTTATTTTATTTTGTTAGATATATCATTATCAATATAGCTTATTAACCATCGGAGAGCGCTGCGGCTAGCTAGTGAACTTGTAAGTGGCAGACTTACAAGTTAACTTGCCGCTCGCTTCCACGCTAACCCAATTCAAACGAGGCACAACACTCAGTGCCGTATTTATTAGTGTTAATGAAAACAAAAACCGAGGCGCCGCTCGCGTCCGATTCGATTTGCTTATAATAAACTGTTTATGCGCCTTGCTGCTAGCTAATAAACAGTTATACTCGAATGTCTTCTATTTGTGAGAATATTCTTTTGAATATCCGTTTGAAAACTTATAAAAATCTAGGCAAGACTGTTTATGCAGTTTATGTTTAAACTATTTATACTTCAGGGCCCGTGACTACATTCAACCCCCGTTGCAGCCTCATAAACTTATACTATATTTGTTAGTAGGTATTTATCATGACTGCTTTAGATAGTAGCGTGATGATATTTTAGTCTATCTTTAAAGGAAGAACGTCAAATTATTTGACGTTCTACCTATGCATTTATAAGACTTAACAAAATCGGTTCAACAAATACAGACATTACCTCGTATAACTTCAGAGACTCTCAAACTTTACTTCTTATAATATTAGAAGAGTAGATAAAATATGATGTAAATTAGTTTTTACCCGACTACGATAATTGGAAAGGCAATCAACTTAGTAGGGTATGGATATTTACATATACTTAGACAAGGGTCGGAATATACTGAAGATATTGCGAACAAAAAATTAGAGCATACAAAAATGTAGGGCTTTCCGAAATCAATACTCAACTCATTTATTAGCCAGTAATAACAAGTTTATTTTTCAGTTGTTCTAGTAATAGAAATAAAATAAATAGTAAGAAAAATAATATTACTACTTTGTGTTATCTGTTATTTACCAAAACTGGGAATTATGAATATATACATAGATATTTTGATAGAGCCACGTATTTTACTAATACAACAGGTAGGAAAATCCTATTCTAGGTTGTATTGTCAGAATCGGTTAACTACTAAAACTTATAATAATTACAGGCTAATTGTGCAATTTACAGAAAAAACAGAATAAGTTCCACTAATAGATCAGGTAGTAAATTGATAACGGGGTGATTTATCTGTTAATTACCAAACCTGGTAATTATAAATGACTAGCTGACCCGCGCAACTTCGTTTGCGTGATAAATGAAGAACCGCTCGACCGATTTTGAGCAAACTTCACATAAACCATCTACTAAATAGTCCGAATAAAACCTTAAAATTTGGTTTAGATAGGTGAGCCCGTTCTTGAGTTATAAAATTACAACGAAAAGTGGCATTGATTTTTATATATATAGATAAGTGAGTATAACATTTAGAATAATCCACATTAATTGTTTTCCTTTGAGTACAATTATTGTGGATTTTTCTAAATGTTACAGAACAGAAGCAAAATCAATTAAGAGGTGTTCTGTATTATAATTATTTTTATCTATACTATCTGTATCCATACTAATAATATAAAGAGGAAAGATTTGTTTTTTTGTTTTCTTGTTTGTTTGTTTGTAACGAATAGGCTCCGGAACTACTGGACCGATTTGAAAAATTCTTTCACTGTTGGAAAGCTACACTCTTTGCAGTGAACATAGGCTATATTTTATTCCCGTACTCCCACGGGAACGGGAACTACGCGGGTGAAACCGCGTGACGTCCGCTAGCACTGAATAATGAGATAAAAGTATTAGTACTACTTATAAAATAAGTATCAAAATCAATTCTGAGTTATTTTATCTGATAATGACTATGTGTGTTTCTTTTTATTCATGCGCAATCCAAAGTGTTACCAGTTGATCACATAAAAGTTATCTAAAGATAAAAGCACAAGTAAACATACTACCTAACCCCGCTTTCAATCTAAGAACAACCATAAATATTTTTTCAACTTCACAGTCCTTCATTACGTGACGTGTAAAGAAAGCGTAGCCCGCGCACCGAACCTACGACCCTTGTCGCGTGTTGATTAATTACTGTGCGATTAATCAGGGGACATGAGCGATGGGTGACGTGAACATCGCACTATACTCGTAATAAAGTCCTAGTTAGAATTTCTCGAACATTTCTTACCGGTAATTTCCTTGGAGTATTCCCTTCTAGTTAGAATTATAAATATCGTTGGTTTGCTTCTTTTACGGCTACTTCAGTGTTCTGCAAATGAACTACTAAGAGTATTACACCTTATGATAGGTGATCGTTATACGAGCATTTCCGTGCTTCGGAAGGCACGTCGAGACTGAACTGGCCGTGAGCTTTATTGTCAGTTTAACTAATGCCGGCGACTTCGCCCACGAGTAATTCTGTTCCCGGCCCCCCCTCCTCAAGGGACTTAATGGCATTCCTGTACCAAATTTCAACCAGATCCGTTCAGCCATAAGAGCGTGATTGAATAACCAAATGAATTTTGGTTATTCAATCACGCTTCATCGATAACGATTGAAAAACGTGAATGAATAACATTACTAGGATGGGATTCTTTTCTGGGTTAAAGGTCGAATCAATAATTTTCATGTTCAAAAATGTCACTTAGTGACTTCTGTGAACAAAGATATCATTTGCTGTAACATGTAAAAGTCGTAGGTAACTTTTCAAACAATTCCTTAGAATAGCTTGTAGGAATAGATGCAACTCAATATAATACCATTTAAATCCCGCTACTGTCTTCAACTCCGCTAGCTGAGAATCGTGACAATCATTTTTACAAGTGTTAGATAGATCAGCGGAAAGGCACGCGCGACCCGACCCTTTCACGATGCATTACGCTTAGTGAGGTGATTGTATGGTTAAATCTATGAGAGGTAGCGATTTGCAAAAATATTTTTTTTATGTCCTTTGGGATGAGAGTTTAGCAGGTATAAATAGCGTACTATTGAATAGATCCCTAACATAAAACCGAAGATAGAGTTTAAATCTCATCCATATCTTGTCTTATCACACAAGATTTCCTCTCCAAAGTTATAGAACGCCTTGTAAATGAACAACTGAGTATGTTTATAAGGAAAAACAATTTATTGAATCCTTTTCAATCAGGTTTTCGACCTGGTCATAGTACCGTTTCCGCCTTGGTAAATATTACGGATGACATCAGATATGGCATGGAGTGTGGGAAGGTTACTGTCCTGGCACTGCTAGATTTTTCCAACGCTTTCAACACAGTTGATTTCGACGTATTACTTGTACTGATTGACATATTGCGATCGCTTGGCATATCTCCAATAGTGACTGATTGGTTTCGCAGTTACCTGTGTGGACGCCGACAATGTATACGAATCGAAGACACGCTCTCTTCATGGTGCAATACATCTGTTGGAGTGCCACAGGGTGGCGTTCTATCTCCTTTACTCTTCGCGATATTTATTAATTCAATCTCTGATCAACTACGTTCTTCCTATCACCTTTATGCAGATGATTTGCAGATATACAGCCAGGCATCATTGGCATCTATTGCTGATGCTGTGGCGGCCATAAATGCTGACCTGGCTAGTATAAGCGCATGGAGCAAATCGTATGGTCTCAAGGTCAACCCATTGAAGACTCAAGTCACAATTGTCGGTAGCCCTTGGATGGTTCCAAGGATTGACTGGTCATTACTCCCACCCGTTATCTTCAATGGAACTACCATATCATATAGCGACCGGGTTAAAAACTTGGGAATATTTATTGATTCAAAGTTGTCTTGGGAATCTCAAATGCAGGAGACCAGCCGTAAATTGTTTGCAGCAGCAAGATCCTTGAAACATTTGCGAAGTTTGTTGCCAACTGCTACCAAAATTGCTCTTGCAAACACCCTTCTACTTCCTATCCTAGACTATGCAGACGTCAGCTATCCAGATCTCACCGAATGCCAATTAGATAAGCTCGAGCGACTCCAGAATTTATGTATCAGATTTATATTTGGACTACGCAAATATGATCATGTCTCTGTTTTTCGAAAAAAGCTCGAATGGCTACCTATTCGTCTTCGCCGGAATGCCCATATCCTTTTCTTGTTATACAGTATACTGTTCAACCCTTCTACCCCTGCCTATCTCAAAGGAAGATTTGAATTCCTTCATGATACTCATTCAAAGTGCTTAAGATCATCAGCGAACTTGAGATTAAAAATGCCGCCACATTCCACAGTATTCTTGGATAAATCCTTTACCGTTTTGGCAGTACGACTGTGGAATACGCTGCCATTAGATATACGACGAGCGAAGTCACTAGCCATATTTAAAAATATGGTTAAGAACCACTTCCTGTTCCTCTAAGTTTTTTAAGTGGGTATAATTTTTATTATCTCGTAATATTCACTTACTGTGTACTACATAGCTACCTATTATGTGTTATTTTATTATCTGTTTTGTATATTTTATTATGTAATGTGCGCCATCAGCTACCATTTTCTTTCCTGTTCTTCTCTTTCTATACCGAGGTTGTCTGGAAGAGATCGCTATTAGCGATAAGACCGCCCGTTGTACTATCATTTTAGTTTTTAAGTCTTTTTTCAAAGAATACTGTATGTTATGGTGCAATAAAGAGTTATCTATCTATCTAAGAAGTCCTCCATTCCCATTCGTAACTGAACCAACGGCTAGCCCATTCAGTTTACCTAATCATCTATTAGGCAGTCAGTCAATTTTCATCTTTCCTCTCCACGTGCCTGAACCATCTAAGGATGCCTTTGTCTATCGTACCTAGTTACTATATCGCCTGTTTTACTACATTGTTGTAAGTACTATCTGAATTTATTTATAAACCAGCTGTTGCCCGCGACTTCGTAGGCGTGAAAATTGTTGCAATGCCAATTTGATTGCTCTCTGCTTAGCCCCTAGGATATGTAGCGTGATAATATATAGCCTATTTTAAGACCCTACCCCTAGGTAATATTTGTGCAAAATTTGAATTAAATCTATTGAGTACTTTTCGAGATCCTTCCGGACAAAGCAAAGCAAACAGACAAACAGACAAACAGATAAACAGACAAACAGACAAACAGACAAACAGACTAAAAATTTTCTAACTATATTTTCGGCTTCCGTATCTTATGCTGAACATACAGCGAGTATTTTTTTTTTATATTTCCAATGTACAGTTTTGACTTTTCTATCATTTTATTATATGTATAGATGTTAAGATACCCTGGCTTGATGGTTTTACGCGATGGATTCTGAAACTACTTAATTTACTGCTTATTCATTTTAGTTTTTGTTTTTATTTTGCTGAATTTGTACTTAGAACATGCGATAGGTTTTATTTAATTTGAAATCTATATATATGTCTTTTATTTTTTCAAGGAAACAAAGCGCAGATAAATGCTCATATTAAACACTAGCGGACGTCACGCGGTTTCACCCGCGTAGTACCCGTTCCCGTGTGAATACGAGAATAAAATATAGTCTATGTTCACCGCAAAGAGTGTAGCTTCCCAACAGTGAAAGAATTTTTCAAATCAGTTCAGTAGTTCCGGAGCCTATTCGTTACAAAAAAACAAACAAAAAAAAATCTTTCCTCTTTATAATATTAGTATAGATAAATAAAAGTACTATGAATATAACAATTTTAAACGGCATAATTCTACAAATAAATAGGTACGCCAAACCACTACGCTCGTGACTTGGGCCACACAACCAAGACAAGTAGAGAGCAGCGCTAGTACAGCAATAAGTTAGAATTTTCCTAATAACAGCGGAGTACGGCGTAACGCAGAAATGAGCGAACTGACTCGGGGATAATGGCTCCTGAAATATGTGCTGCGAACTAACATAGTTTTAGTTGGATATAATGCTTTCTTTTTACTGCATTTGACGTGATATAAACGTGGCTTGAAATGAAAAGATATTTTTTTTAGGCTTCTGAACATAAAACTGAGTATTAATGTCGTTTTCGGGACTAAGGAGATTGCCTATAATTATAATAACGTCAGTTATGTTACTAGTCCAGTTTTAAGGAAAGCGACTTTTTTTTTGTTTTATTTTTTTAATGTGTGAGAAAATCCATTATGGATGCTATGCCGAACTCCTACCGACTAAAAAAAACCTTACGTAACGCCCAACTGCCTATGGTTGGGAGCCCCGGGTAAGCCCTCGGAAGGTCAAGATTTTAAGGGCGTCTTGAAAACTGCCACTATCTATTTCAACACAAAAATAGGCTCACCACTAATAACATGGTGGCGATATACCTATTATGTCGTAATCTTATGGTTATTACCACATAACAAAATTTTTGGTATCCAGAAATCAGCTGGATTATGCCGTTTTCAATTTTCACCATATTGCGAAGATACGTATGTATGTACATTGATTTATTTGTGAACACCGATTTATTCACTTCCAACCTAAATATCCCAGAGCAATTCACCCAAGAAAATCTGCGTCGAATTTGAGAGCCATTTTCCTACGCTGCTATGGAAAACGAAAAATCCATATGTATGTTTGTTTCGAGTTACCTCATACATATGTATGAGACACTTCCCCGATTGTATGTCGAATTAATATGGATGGGTTACCCTGGAGCGTGTCAAAAGTAACTGTTAAGGAAATGGTGGGAGTCTTTCCGTTTTATTTTTGTGTTGGACATTTAATTGCTAATTTTATTTTGTTGTTTTATGAAGGATTGACTTTGAATGTAACTTTGTTTGATCTATACTGCTACAACGAAAGTTGTCTTGGATATATTAAAAGTATGTCTATTTATATGACACTAAGTCTATTTATATGCCATACGTCACTAAGAGTCCAAAGATTTTTTTTTATATTTAGCTCGCCAAATTGACGACTATGCTTATGGAAATTTCTAACATCATGAGTGGAATAACCTTCTATATTCGTACTTGGCTACTTTTAAGGAACTATTTTCTATGGTTGTTTACGAAAACCTTGTATATTTGTAATCTATACATATAATAAAATGATAGAAAAGCCAAAACTGTACATTGGAAATATTAAGAAAAATATACTCGCTAGGTGTTCTACGCAAGATACCGAACCCAAAAATATAGTCAGAAAAATTTTTGTCTGTTTGTCTGTTTGTCTGTTTGCTTTGCTTTGTCCGGAAGGATCTCGAAAAGTACTGAACAGATTTGGTTCAAATCTTGCACAAATATCACTTAGGGGTGGGGTCTTAAAATAGGCTATATATTATCACGCTACATATCCTAGGGGCTAAGCAGAGAGCAATGAAATGTGTTAACCGGTGGATTGATTTAACTAAAACGTAGCAGGAATATTAGTAAGAGTTAGGTTTTACACTCAGACAACATATTATTATGCTAAATATTTTAGGAGCTCGGCAGATAACAATGAAAATCTTTTTGTATATTTTTGCAAAATAGAGAAACGACTGAATAATTTTAATTAATCTTTTATTTGAATAGCAATGTAGAGGTAGGATCTTTAAATAGGCTATATATTATCACGCTACATATCCTAGGGACTAGGCAGAGGGTAATGAAATATGTAAGTATGTGGATTGATTAAACTAAAACGTTGCAGGAATATTAGTAAGAGATCGGTTTTACACACCGGTTACATATTATCACGCTAAGTATCTTGGAGGCTCGATCGAAAAAAAAAAAAGTCTGTGTTTGCTACGATATCCAGACGACTGATATACATACTTATATATTTCTAAATACATACATATTATACATAGAAAACACCCAAACTCCGAAACAAATATTTGTGGATCACACAACTAATTGGAACAACCCAGAAATCGAACCAAGCCCTCCGGCGCGACAGACGGTATCACTACACCGACTACGCCACAGAGGCAGTCAATGAAATTATATTTCATATTCTTTCATATAATTATTCTAACGGCTTGACAGACACAAAATATATTTGTTTATGTATTTACGGGCAACAATCAAAAGTACCTAACTGTAAAGATTATCTAGTAGTAGTAATTTATAGGCTTGACAAAGAACAATAATCAAATTCATTAGAGTACGTGTTTGTTTTTAAATATGCATTTAGTATATAACATAATAAGTAAGTTTATCAGTTTTCTAGATCTCATATCTCACACTAATATAAATCAAATTTCAGGCTACGCTATACTAGGTATTGTACAAGCCATTTATATGTTGTATATTTTTTTATAACGTGAAGGAAAATCCATCGTGGATGCTATGCCGGACTCCTACCAGTTAAAAAACATCACGTAAAGCCTAACAGCCTATGGTTGGGAGCCCCGGGTAAGCCCTCGGAAGGATGTCCCAGGACTCCCAGCAGACCCACGGCCGCCACTGCGTCCTCGCCTAGGAGGTGGTTCGGGTGCTATGCCGTGTCTTTGGGGGTTTCGGGTGCGATCCCGCTTTTAAGGGGGGGGGCGTGAGTGAACGCCTTCGGCGCGGACTGAATTATTTTACAATAGCCTTAATCATTAAGCTCTTTTATCATTAAGCCAACACGCCAGTTTAGATTTACCCTCACATTCAAAGGGATCCTTGTCTCTAATTCCTGAACTAGAAAACTTTTAACATGGAAACTTGTGTGAAACATTCCTTACAGTATTCCCTTTATAACACTAAAAAAAAAATTTGGAATCCGAAAACGCATTGAGAAGTAACAACTAAAAAACCGTTTTGTCTTTCATCCCTTCTCCCAAAGGAACTGCGCAAAATATCGAGATCAAAAGTATCCTAGAACCTTCCTCGGATTATAAGCTCTGATTGGTTTACTGAATGGATTTGAACGAAACTTAGTAAAGTTTCATTCAAATCCATTCAGTAACTTCGGCGTGATACTTATTCGGAATACAGACAGACAGACACACATGAAAAATGTAATTTCATTTTCGGCTTCAGTAGACTCTCGACCCTCAACAGTTTTACTTTATGTATAGACTAGCTAACCCTCGCAACTTCGTTTACGTCACATAAGATCTATGAAAGGAGAGGTATTTCTTCATCAGACTCATCTAGCGTGTGAAACTGCCCTGTTTGCTTAATCAAAAAAGAGCTTAAAGATTAAGTCTATTCTAAAGCAATTCAGTGCACGCCTTCGGCGCTGACTGAATTATTTTACAATAGCCATAACCATTAAGCAGCTCTTTTATGATTAAGCCAACACGCCACACAAACGTTGTTCATAATGAACATTCTTAAAACAACTTTACTTAAAAATGATGAGCTTTGGCTACAGTGACATGGGTAGGTACATAAATTAAATCATCTTAAACATAATAAGTACATGCATACGGTCACGCCTTTATCCCCAAAGGGGTATCGAGGCATATTATATGTTTACCTTTTTTTAATTTGTCCCACGTAACGTAGGTAATAGGTGGTGAGCCGCATTGCCGTGTTGAAATGGACAGGCGTTAGTACTGCCTACTTTTGAAAATTATGCAATCTATAAGGTCTTCAACTTGGTTTAACGACTGCCATTTACTGGCTACCGTTAGCGTTAGTGTTATCGTCTCAACTCTTCCGATTATGCGTAAAGTTTTCAGTCTGTGGCCCTAATCTAACAAACGTTTCGTATTCGCGCTTCACCATACTACTTACTCTTTTATTCATTATTAAAGGGGCTAAATAATAAACACGTACGTCATACCGGCCTTGGACCCACTAAAACCATGAGGTCTCTTCCTATCCATCTAGCGCAGTCCTAGGGTATCCTTTAGAGGGCTTACCCGGGGCTCCCAATTGTAGGCTGTTAGGTAGGATACGTGTGGTTTTTAGTCAGTGGGAGTCATAGTACATTCATGTGGGATTTTCCTCACGTTAAAAAAATCCATCTAGCGCATAACTCTCCGGGTAAGTTGGAGGATGTCCTAAATTTGTTCCCACATTTTGGTTACGACTTATCCTAGAGGCTCAAATAGAATACGGTTCAAACTTTGCTTATAACATAATTTCCACGCGGACGAAGTCGCGGGTAACAGCTAGTGAATAAATAAACTCAAAACTACCGTGCCGATTTTAAAAAATCTTTCATCATCAGAAAGCTTAATTCACCTTTAGTAACATAGGCTATATTTTATTCTCATGTTTCTACGGGAACGGGTGCTACGCGGCTGAAACCGTGTGACTTCCGCTAGTATAGATATACAGTCGGACTTAGATGCGATCACCCGAATTATGATATTCTAACCTCTTTCGTTTCGACTTGTGCAATTTATCTTCAGTTTAATTATTGCGAATCACTCTAAATTTCCTTGTAACTTTATTCAGTTCGTAACTTTTGTACTCTTGATCTTAGATATAGAGCCAAACAATATTTTCAACATTAGCGAAATGTAGCATAACATGTGGAGACAAAAATTGCATAAACATAAAATCGCTCCGTTCCTTTCAATACCTCATAATATTAAGTACAGCTTTATGGTATAAACGTAATATATAAAAAATAAAGCGTGCTATCAAGCTTTCATCTCCGCATTTTCGTCATCTAAATACGTATTTGATAGCGCCCCAATGCCCACGTCACATCCGATGGTGGCGCCCTCGTCACAATTTCCGGGAGGCTCTTTTATTAACTTCCCCCAACACTTTCCTCTTACTTACTTAACAAGCTTTTGCCCCAGGGTACACTTATTATTTGTGAAAAGAAATCAATTAAAATTGTGATTTAAAAAAGTACGAAATGTCGTTAGCTGAGTTTTTACATTGAACTCGCCAAATTAACGTCACTTTTTTTTAACGTAAGGGAAAATCCATCATCAATGCCATGCCAGACTCCTGCCGACTAAAAAACCTCACGTGACGCCCAAAAGCCTATGGTTAGGAGCCCCGGGTAAGCCCTCGGAAGGATGTCCCAGGACTCCCAACAGACCTAAGGCTACCACTGCGACCTCGCCGTGGTGGTTCGGGTGTTATCCCGCGTCTTTGGGGGTTTCGTGTGTGATTCCGCTTCTTAGGGGTTCGTGCGTGAATCTCTCACGTCACGCTGCCGTCATGGGCCTGCTTGTGTAAGGACGGTGAGCAGCTCCCTGTCACCGTCCTCGGTCATGGAAGCCGATAGTCTTCGGGAATAGACGTCGCTAGTCTGATGGAAATTCATGGCGCATCTAGCGATTGGGGGCCGCTCGCATAGTTCGTTAGACTTCTGTCAGTGGTCCTCAAGTTGGCGGCCGTGATGTGCCTCTTCACGCTCCGCTTGAAGAACCCGGGATTGAAAGATGAGGGAGTTTGTTTAGTGTTCTATAAAAGATCAAAGCATAATTATGTCGTAGACTTAGATCAATCATGGGGTAGTTGACCATTTATGGCATTTACTTTCAAATTTTTATGTTCCCAGTTCCAAAGTAGGTCTCAATTGGAGACTGACTTTTCCTAGAATTCGTTGGCTCCGCTTGCGTGGATATTTTCCCGTTCCCGCTTTCCATGGGAATGTATTCCGGAAATAAAAAACGGTTATTCTCATACTTATAGATTCATAAATAAAACAGTTAAACAGGCAGGGTGTCCCACGGCTATGCCACATGGAAGGAAAGTACCTTAAATATTGTAGATGGAACAATTTACTGAAAGAAGACATTATTTTAACTTAAAAAACAACTTAAACTGCATTCATAGATTTTGCAAATAATTACATGGTTGAGCCGGGAATCGAACCCGCTACACGAGAAATGTTCTCCATACATCCAAGAGAAATCCATACTCACAAACTTTAACATTTATAATGACAGTTAATATCACGACACGTCTTAACCACAATAAATTTTACCACAATATTTTCACTTTGAAATTACTCAAACATGAAATCATATCAAACCAAATTTGCCCAATCATACGTCATTGTTTTCCGTGCAATTGTCTTCATATTTCGACATCGGGGAAGCAATACATCATTACGATACAATACAGCCCCAGATGCGTATACGTACTATTAAATAAAGGGTTGCCGAGACTCACTCGTTGTATGATTGATCAGCACATACGTCTTAATGAGCGAGATTTCATCTTTGGGAGCGTAATATGGGCAGGAATCATTGCTACATTCGTGGAATAGAGTAGAAACTGTGTTATTTCATACACGTAAAGATTGTGCTAAAGGATCAGAACTAACTTCAATGTCTTTTCTGTCGAAATCTTCATAAATAATTTACGTATTTAAATGTAATTGTAATGATTTCAAGAGAACACTTGTG
Organism: Miltochrista miniata; assembly: GCA_933228765.1. Taxonomy (NCBI): domain Eukaryota; kingdom Metazoa; phylum Arthropoda; class Insecta; order Lepidoptera; family Erebidae; genus Miltochrista; species Miltochrista miniata. The sequence goes on from OW121770.1 coordinate 2,164,585, forward strand.
ACTCAGGTGTATCAAGAAGCTCCTTTAATCCATAAGTATACCTTCACTACCCTTACTGTCTGCCTAGCTTAACTAAATTAATAGTAACACACTCCTTAAAGTTTACGTACTTACATAAAGTCACGTCTTTAAACCCCGAAAGGGTAAGAAGGGCTTTACGCAATCATTTAACATCGAGGCCGCAGTGGTAGCCGTGGGTCTGTTGGGAGTCCTGGGATATCCTTCTGAGGGCTTACCCGGGGCTCGCAATCGTAGGTTGTTGGGCGTTACGTGAGGGTTTTTAGTCGGTAGGAGTCGGGCATAGCATTCACGAAGGATTTTGCCGCACGTTAAAAAAAACTTAAACATACTTTTTGTCCCACGTAATAAGCGGTGAGCCTGTTGCCGTGTTGATATGAATAGGCGCAAGTGGTGACTACCCACTGTAGAAAATTTCAAGCTTCCTATAACGCCTCCAACTTGGTTTAACGACTGGCATCTTACAACTGGGCAAAACGGTATAGCATGAGTTCCGAAGCGCGAATAGTTATTGAAAGTTTAGTAACTATATATAAGCATAATCCCTTTCGAGTTTCGAAATACATCTATAGACCTGGAAGCACACATAGTCCCAGGAATAAAAAAATCAGTTATTCTGGGTATGGATTTTTGGAGGGCTTTCGGACTTTTTCCCAAACAACTAGAAACTATTCTAGTTCCCAGTAACCATGAGTCCGGCGTTGTACAACTTATTCCTTATTCCTTTTGATCTTCTAAAAGACGACTAGAGAGCTACCGCTAACAATATAATCTCAAAATTTTATGATATTTCTTATCAAAAGCGGGGTCTCGGTCGCACTACGCTAATCACTCACTCGATCGACATAGTTAGCTCATCCACCCCTCCCGTGACAATGGCAAAATCGCGCGCGCGCCGCTTGTGGTGGGAGTCCTCGATGACGTCATAACTAACTAAAGAGGTTTCGACAGCTGTTTACCCACCAAGTTCTTCTAGTAATTTATATTGAATACTCCTTTTTGACGTTTTCAACGCCATTCTGTAAATGATCACTAGATATGTATCGTACCCTTGGCTGTCTTGTGATTGGTGACCACTTTGTGGCAATTCCATTAACAAGAATTTTCGTGCTTCGAAGCGCACGCAGCGTGCCAGGTTCGTGAAAGACGTTATGGACGGTTTGAAATTACAACTACAAATTTACATACCTGCATTATTATTATTTTTTTTTATACCACTAAGGTGGCAGACAAGCATACGGCCCACCAGAAGGACCGGTGGTCACCGCAGCCTATGAACGTTTGCAACACCAGAGGTGCCACACTCGCGCTGCCGACCCTGTAAAAACCTTCTAAGACCCCTTTTGAAGAACCCCATACTGTAGGCGTTTGGGAAAACCGAGGCAGGGAGGTCATTCCACAACCTAAGCGTGCGTGGAAGAAAACACCTATCGGATCTAACCGTGCTGGAACGCACCGGACGCAGAGTGTGAGGATGAACTCCCTGTCTGTGGCGAGCGGTGCGATGATAGAACGTAGCCGTGGGCATCATATCAAACAATTCCTCAGAGCACATACCATTGTACAGGCGGTAGAACACGCATAAGGAGGCAAAGTCTCTCCTGTCGCGAACAGGTTCCACACCAGCTGTAAGTACAGGATTGTTGACAATTCTTACAGCTCGTCTTTGCACCGAGCCAAATGGACGAAGCTGATATTCAGGTGCTCCCGCCCAGAGGTGACAGCAGTACTCCATATGCGGCCGCACTTGCGATTTATAGAGAAGCAGTGTTTGCGCCGCAGTGAAGTACCGCCGCGCCCTGTTGAGCACACCTAGCTTCTTGGACGCCAGCTTAGCCTTGTCCTCCAAATGACTACGGAACTGAACGTCACTGGAGATGTCAACGCCAAGGATCCCTATACTTTTGGCGATGGAAAGAGATGTGCCCTGAAATTGCGGCGCTACAGTAATTGGGGTTTGCTTAGCGGTGAAAAAACACGCTTGTGTCTTGGAAGGGTTGAACTGGACAAGATTTTGTCCACCCCAATCGGACACTCTAGTAAGAGTAGCCTCGATTTCAGACACAAGCTGTTCACGATTTTCCTCTACTGTGTCCCGAGAGATACCGGGGCGGCCCGTGTAACAAGTGTCCCCCCTACTGTCGTCCGCATAACAATGAATGCCATCAATAGACAACATGTCATTGATATGCAGCAGAAACAGAGTAGGGGACAACACTGAGCCTTGCGGGACTCCAGCGTTTATGGCCATGCAGTCTGAACAGCTGCCGTCAACGACGGCCCTGATGCTTCTACCGGCCAAGAAGCTGGACACCCATCCGCATAATCTCTCAGGTAGTCCATATGAGGGCAATTTCGTAAGAAGACCACGGTGCCAGACCCGGTCAAAGGCTTTAGAGATGTCGAGGCTCACTGCTAGAGCCTCACCCTTACTCTCGATAGCCGCCGCCCATCGGTGTGTTAGGTACACAAGAAGATCGCCCGTCGAGCGACCGTGACGGAAACCGTACTGCCGGTCGCTGAGCAGGTCGTGTCCCTCAAGGTACCCCAGGAGCTGTGTATTAATTACACGCTCCATCACCTTGGATAAAAGGGAGGTGACGGCTATAGGCCTGTAATTGGCCGGGTCGGTCCTGTCACCCTTCTTGGGTACAGGATGTACATACGCGATCTTCCACGACGCCGGGACTTGTCGCATGGAATAGGAAAGTGCGAAAAGACGTGTAAGTACCGGACACAACTCTGGACCACAATGCTTTAGTACCACCGCGGGAATGCCGTCTGGCCCACTCGACTTATGAACGTCCAGGGATTGAAGCTCCCGCCGGACATTCCGCTGTGTAAATTTAACTTCCGGCATGGAAGTGCCACAACTCGGAATGCACGGCGGTATTGCACCCCCGTCGCTCATGGTCGAGTTAGAGGCAAAGAGATTACCCAAAAGGTCGGCTTTCTCCTTGGCACTCTGGGCCAAACTACCGTCGGGTTTAAGCAAGGGTGGTAATCCTGACCGACAGAAGTTTCCCTCGGCAGCTTTGGCAAGCGACCAAAATTCACGACTTCCTGAACGGCTAGCAGGCTACCCAGCCTGCTAGCCGTTCGCCAATTCTGCCGACGAAATCGAACTTGGCCTTGACAATTGCTCTTTTACTGGACCTCGAGGCGGCATTTAATTTGCGTTTTACCTCAGAGATGTTTGGATCTGAATTTGCACGAGCCGTGGTCCAAGCTCTGTAGGCAGATTCTTTCTGCATTAGAGCTTTTCTGCAGAGCCGATGGAACCACGGTCGCTTTTTTGCACCTACAGGGATCCAGCGGTTGGGAATGTAGCATTCCATACCCTCCAAGATCCCCTCAGCGACTGCTATAGCACAAGAATCCAGATCCTCTGAGGCAAAACAAAGCCGCCACCACGGGTACGACGCATAGAACTCTCGCAGTCCATCCCAGTCTGCTGACTTGTAGTGCCACACATGTCGCCACTCCTTGGGCCGAGGTGGTTCAGGCCTTGCGAGAGGCACATGCGTCCGAACGACACAGTGGTCCGACGATCCTAGCGGAGCATCCACTGAAACACTGTATCCGTCCGGACGCGTTGTCAGCAGGAGGTCCAGCAATGCACTATGCTCGTTCTCCCTGTCTGGTATCCTTGTATGGGATTTAACCAGCTGGGAGAACCCATAGGTCAAGGCAAATTCGTGAGCAGCTTTTCCCGCAAAGTCGGTGGTCCGGGAGCCCAACCAGTCAACATGATGACCGTTGAAATCTCCCAAAATCACTATCTCCGCGGAGGGACACTGCTCAATCACCCTGTCAGTCGACTGCTGCAGGTGGTCATAAAGGCGAACTGTGTCCGTGTTACCGCTGTGAGACCTGTACACGCACGCGTAGATCCGGGTGTGGCCCCCGTGATCCACGCGCGCCCATAACGTAGACAGGTCCCTGTCTTCGAGGCTTGTAAGACGGCGACAGCAGACATCATCCCGGACGTACATACACACCCCGGCTTTCCGCCTAAAGTGGTACTCCAGCTTGTAGCCAGGGTACATTAAGTCAGATGCATCTTCCGGGCATGAGATCTGCGTCTCCGTCAAGAAAAAAAGGGTCGGCTTCGCAGTTTCAAGATGGTGGTGGACTACGTTGATGTTCGCGCGCATGCCTCTGATGTTGCAAAAGTCCACTTGAAGTGTGGACGCCGATGCCGCTGTGGATACCCTTTTATTTTTCCTTTTTGCTGCCATGGTTGTTTTTTTTTTAAAAGGGGAATTAAGAAGGTTGAGGGGGCGCCTGTGTGCCGCTGGCGCAGGAGACTAAGCGAGGCTCCAACTCACCAAAGGCAGACAAAGGTAATGCGGAAGATTGGCACGGCGTACGGAAGGGCCCCCGGTCCCCCCCCCAATGCAGTGGCCGCGTCCACTCCTGTATCCTCCTCCGGCACGACCACAGCACCAGGGACTTTACACAGGCTGCTGGTTCAGCCTCCTGGGGCGGAGATTAAGTGATCCCCAGGTTCGGGTTCCGTACAGCCTGCGGGCGGTCAGCGGTCAACCGTTTCACCGGGTCTCCCTGACCGCCGTACCAATATTCCGCGCCTCTATCCGCCAATGGAGCCAGGTAAGCCTCTGGTCTCACCGTCACCGGCACAAAGTCGCCCCAATGAGCTCTGGATCCCTGCTAACCGACGGAGAACATAACCCAACCGGAGTCAGGTTACTATTACCGCGGTCTTCTGCAGGGCGGAGGTACTGCCCCAGGCGGGCTGCTCAACGAACGGAGTACCGTTATGCCCTTCCTCCTAATGTGGGCTTTTTCGTTAATCCCTAAGATATTGAATCTTAGGGATCTCATTGAAGAAGCCACTACTGTACCCTCAGGGTGTAACGTTAGCTCCATGAGAAGTAACGCATATCCCCTAAACCCCGAGGGGATAAATTATATCCTTTCAACACAGTAATAGGCTCACTAGAAAATTAAATACAAAGGTGAAATATGGGCAAATATTACGTCTCTACCTACCTTTTCGAGGATAAAGACGTAGCTATACGTATGTATGTTTGTACACTTTTTTCATCACCATATTAATTACTTAATCGAAAATTCAGTATATGACCCAGAATCAATCAGAAATTCCATCGTAAGTGGCGCATAGTTCGAGACCATCGCCGGGTAAGTAATTAAATACCGCAGATTTCAGCAAGTCATAGTGCGGTGAGTCATGTGTAGTGTGGAGTCATGGTAACGTCGTTATGTGCCTCGTTGGCTCACCACAATGGGTATCTTGGAATAATTGATAAGGAGATGTGGGGAATGTATTGTCTTAGATTATTATAGTTAATCATTTGATTATAAATATTGCTCGCTGCTTAATTCGTGGTGAATTCTTTGCTATATTTGCTAAGCTATTGTGCCAAGCGTGAGTCTATACCTACCACATTAAAATTCGTATTTAAACGGCATTCTAAGACTTCATAAACTACATTGAAGCGTCATTCATATAATATGTTTGAATTCTTGACTCCATAGTACAGAAAAGTATATCAGAAGATATAATTATAGCCTGTTATACGATGCTTCCTTCTAGGTATTTATGTAATTAAAATGTATAAGTATGTTTATCAGCTACAAGCGGAAGTCACGCGGTTTTACCAGCATAACTCCCGTTCTAGCGGGAATACGGGAATAAAATATAGCCTATGTTCACCGCAAAGAGTGTGGCTTCACAACAGTAGAAGAATTTTTCAAATCGGTCCAGTACTTCCGGAGCCTATTCGTCACAAACAAACAAACAAAAAAACAAAAAACAAATCTTTCCTCTTTATTATATTAGTATAGAAGTATAGACTAGCGGAAGACACGCGGTTTTACCAGCATGGCTCCCGTTCTTGTGGGAATATTGGAATAAAATATAGCCTATGTTCACCGGGAAGAGCGTAGCTTTCGAAAAGTGTTTTTTTTTAAATTCGTCCAATAGTTCCGGAGCCTATTCGATTCGAAAAGACAATGAAATCTTTCCTCTTTATAATATTAGTATTCATCTATTTAGATGCCAGAGCAGGCTAATGATTTAATTAAGTTTCGACGTGTGCTGTCTTATATTATCTCAAAATATTTAGGTATTTTTTTTACTGAAGTATGTTCTTTTTTTACTATAAAATAAACAAACAAAACCAGATCTAACCCTCAACAAATCGCCTCCACAAATCACAACACGAAACAAGGCGTACTGTATAAAAACCCGGTTGAACTTCCCACCCGGATCAGTCAGACACGGATGTGGCACATCCGTCACTGTTCGATGTATGGAAATGAAGGGTGCGGAACCCATTTCTTCCGTCCAGTACAAAGTGCTGACCAAATGGGCTACTTTGTTGTATTGTTTTTTAAGATACCTTTGTTTTGCGAAAGATTTCGTCATTTATTTTCAAAGAGAACGTAGAAGACAAACGGTAGATAAATAACTAGATTTATTTCATAGAGACATTATAATTCTGTGATCCACAAATGTTTGTTTCGGAGTTTGGGTGTTTTCTATCTATAGTATGTATGTATTTAGAAATGTATAAGTATGTCTATTAGTCGTCTAGATCCCATAGTACAAGCTTATATTAGCTTAATTTGGGCGAGATGATGTTGTGTGAGATTGTCCACCACTATAACACCATGTCGGTCTCTCATTTGAGTAGGCAGAGACTATCGCTTTATATTGTCTACGATCCTGGCAAATAACCTTTTTAAATGGTCAGTATTTAAAATTTAACTTTCTGCTGACAAATTAATCTGATAATTGAATCTCTTCGGCTGCCTACGAAACCGTGCCTACGACATTTTTTGTTCTGATGATAGAAAGTTTACATTCTGTATGATAACATAACAGTTATATAATATGTTGTATGAATGTATGTATGTTAATAACTTATTGTTTCACAAATGTAGCAACTACTAAAATTAAGTTTAGTATGTAAGTAAATTTAATGAAAATCCAATGTAACCCCCCAAAATCGTTAAGCTTGTAATAAGATCAAAAATTACAATACTGGGTCACATTTATTCACCTTTTTTGTTTTAAACCACTAAAGACAAGCATATGGCCCACCAGATGTACTGGTGGTCACCGCAGCTTATGAACGTTTGCAACACCAGAGGCGCCACACTCGCAATGCCGACCCTGTAAAAACCTTCTAAGACCCCTTTTGACATATGACTAAAGATCCTTAGTTTTCACTGACTCAACTGAGCTGGAAAGAAAAAGTAGGTATACATACATACGTACATATAGTCATGCCTTTATACCCGAAGGGGTAGGCAGAGGTATTGTATACCCCAAAATTCAAACTTATAGTTTTATACCCCACGTAATAGCTGGTAAACCTATTGCCATGTTTGTGTTTTCAGGCCTTCAACTTGACTTAACGGTTGTTATGTTCTTATTTTACTGACAACCGGGTTTCATTTCAAGTTTTCCTCCTCTACGCAAAGAAAAGGTATAGAGCGATAAAATAATAGAAAAAATGAAATTTTCTCTTTAGCCCAGCCACTGCCTCTAAAGTCGATATCCGCCAATATCCGCCGCCCAATAAATAATGCCTCTATATTATCTGATATCCGCTATTTAGCTCTATTTCCGTTGTTTCGCGGAGATCTGATAGAGAGCCGTGTTCAAGGACGCTGCAGAAACGATCGTTTGGGGTCAATATTATTGTCAAGTTTATAGAACATAACCAGTTAGTATAATTATAATTGGTGTATTGTATCATAATCGTGTAAAAACAACTGATCTGATTTCCAAAACATTTATTAGAAAAGGCTGAAAACGCTATTTTAATCTATGACTGGAGCGGTCTTCTAGCATATTATGTAATCGTAAAAGTAATTCATACTGTACGCAGTATATGCACTATTATAAGGATTCAATGGGTACTTTTATTTAACTAGATACTTATGTGTATATATATTATGTTTTGTATTCTCAATAATTCCAATTTATAAACTTATTTTAAAACCAAACGGTGCTGCAAACGTCCATAAGCTGCGGTAACCACCAGTACATCTGGTGAGCCATATGCTTGTGTGCCACCTTAGTGGTACAAAAAAATTTTGCATTCATGACGCGATTTTTTCAATATAATAGGTACCTGCGAAAAACCAGGTTGAAAAGTCTAGTTTCAACGAAGCCAAGATTACTATTTCTCTACTTTCTGATACCTAACAAAATGCTATAGTCAGAGATCTTTATCTACATCTACTATTATGCGTCTTCCTACTCCTTCGGGAAAAACCGTTAATACGTAGTACAAGAATCTACTAAACGCTTTTCACTGTAGTTTTAAAAGGCAAAGAAAAGAATCTCATTTGATTTGTAACACTGTACTGGCAAGAAGTGAACTAAGTATATCTTTCTTCAAACAAATCGACTGGTTACGGTCTAAGTTACAAACTTAACCGATAAAAGACAAGTTACATGACAAATTTCAATGGAAATGAGAGAGCTCCTCATCGCCCTCTAGAATCTTAATCAGGAGATACTATTCCATACAATGCAGAGAAAAAAGTATCAGTCAAGCGTATTCAAATTGAGGGCGAACCAGCACTTATATCCATAATTATTTCGACATATCATTATTATTCAGTTTTTAATATCTCGTCTTGCCGAAAAGCGCTCGTGGCTCCTCGGACACAGTGTTCTGTAAACGCTCACTGCAATAAGCATCTTTCACTATAGCCAGTCCTTGGATAGGTGACCATCCATGTAAATACTTTGTGACATTTATTTGAGCATTTCCGTGCTTTGGAAGATACTTTAAGTCGTTGGTCCCCGTTGCCAGTAAAATGATAGTCATTAAGCCAAGTGTAAGGCCTTTTAGGCGGCTTGAAAAATTTCAAGCACAGTCAGTCACAACCTGCGCCTGTCCATCTCAAACACGGCAATACGACTCACTACCTATTAAGTAGGACAAATTCTAAAAAGGTGAAATTTGGGCATATAATATGCCTACGCCTACCCCTTCGGAGATAAAGGCGTGTCCATATGTCTTCAATATGTAGTCCAACGACACATCTTGACAGTACACACGGAACTTCTGAGAATAATCCAAATTGGGATGGATAAATTAATATTATTTTATTTCTCGTGCTCTATTCCGCTACCGCTAATCACATGCGCCATACGCCTCAACAAGAAACACTCCTCGGTTTGAATTGACACACGGATTGAACGAACTAATAGAGGGTAACTTCGTTAGCCGCGATATTGACGGCTCAATTAACGTTATTTTATTTACCGAGTACCTTCCACTGATGAATGGAGGGGATGGTACAATTCATTGGTTATAAACCAATTTAGCGTCCCGCTTCGGGAAAATTTTATTAAGCTGGTTACAAAAGTTGCTTTGTTCAAGCTTGTACATCAACTTTTGTAACCTTTTGTAAATCAAAATAACAGATGGATGGGATGGGATTTTGGGTGCAACCGCGATAATGCTCAGTTAATTTAAATTTGAAAGGTTTTTCAAGAGATTCGTAGAAGTCAATCATGCAAATTCTTTTGATATAGTGGAAAATTTGTACAGAGCGTTTTGTATAAACCATGCTAAACTCAATGATATATAAAACTATAGATACGTTACCTACACTGCGGAATGGCAAGACGAATGTCAGGCAATTGCCCGACTACTGGTTAGTTACGGACCAACTAGATCCGGACATCGTGCTTTGTGAAAGTACAAACAGCAGTGTTTTATTTTATGTTCGTAAAGAAAACTCGTGAAAAACATGCCTTCCCGCAACTGTAAAATATAAAATGTGTCATTAAAAGTACTTGACCGTAATTCGAAGCTTATATAATGAGATAGGCATATCCGTTACCCGTAGGCTTATCTTACTCATGTTTGATGACGTATCTCCGTCGACTCAGCAGGCAGGTGGCGCCACCTGTGAACTTATAAATGCAAATGGCATCCATTTTGTTCTCATTGGCGTTTTGATTCCCGTAGCAAAAGGTTATAGCAGGAACACCTGCTAGTGCATTTATTTTTTCTAGTTACTAGTTATATACCTAGTAAAGTTATAAAAAGTGACTTGGGATGAAGTAAGTGAATTTACAGAAATAATTATTTAACGGCTTTGCCGTTCGTTTGAATATACAGTGAATCTAAAACAAGTGACTTGTGATTAAAGTAAGTGAACCTACAGACATTTAACGGTTTGACCGTGCGTTTAAATCTCAGGTATGTTTTTACTTCATATTTTTACAATCACATATGAATGTGATACGTCATAACGTGAAATAACCTATTATTTTAAAATAGCACGTAAACCTTTCGAGGTTGGAGTTTCTTTTATTTAATATCTTTAGTTATAGCTAATATCAAACTGATTTTATAGATTGTATTCATAGGTACTAATGCTTTTTTTTTTAGATATTATTTGCTTCGCGTATGTACAGCGTAAGTACCGCCGAATATAGAAGATATTTTCAAAACATTTTTATACCTACCCACATAAAGGCACATTAATTACTAGATGTTCCTATACATGTAAAAATATGGCCTATTATGGGTAAAATCGTAATCATCCCAAGTTTCTGAATACGTACGAGTGTGTCAAAGTAATAACTAAATGTTCACCATGAAAGTAGTACTTAAATTTTAGGTACCTAACATAAAACTATTTCTTTTAGTTTGGTTTCTTGATAGAAATGAATCCTCCATCCTTAGAAAGTGAGCTTATTCCAAGTGGAGTATTTCAGAAGCGCGCTCTGAGCTCCAGTTACTGTATTAGGTACGTCAAATAGCTACAGTTCCAGCTCATTTAGCTCGAACTTCAAATAAGGGCGATCGCGACGCCACGTGCATTGTCGTAAGTGGAGTAAAAGAAGCCAACTTCCACTAAACCAGATAAGGATGATGGAAATAGGTGAGTTATTTCTCATTTACCTGGTCCTGACCAAGTGTAAATTTCTTCACAGATCAGAGGTTAATTTACGAGGATGATAGAAACAATCATCCTTGCTTCGTATTTTATATAGGGACAGCATTAAAAGAGATTTCGGTTACCCAAGATCCTAAGACACAGTATAACCTAAGAGGTTGATAGACACGTTTTGGCGACAAATTGCCTAGATGAGATAATATGCTGATACCCACTATTGTAAAATCATAGTCCTGGGTTCGTCAACCTAAACAAAAACGGGGAGATCCGACAATTCGAATCCCTGCTACATTTTGAAAAAGCTGACAAGGCTCTTTCCGCCAAAAGGCTTTTGCTGCCAAAACCGTTTGTATTTTTTTTTTAAACAAAGAGAATCTTTTGAAAAACTTAAGTTTCTTCGAAAATATTTATACAAAATTGAAGACCTACTTTAATAATAGGATTTCCATAAATCTTTTATAAATTGCTTACAAATGGCCTGCGGCCATAGATCTGATTTCATATATTATTCTCAGAATTGTCAAAGACCCAATTCTTAAAAATGAACCTTGATAAAATATCGCCTTCAAACACATACATTTTCGAGGCTGAAGCCTTTTCAACGGCACTCGGGAAGGCATGCATTTTGGTCTTCGATCTCCAAAAAGGATGACCCCGAAAAAAGTTCATCCAAATCATTACGCCAGCCTTCGAGAGGATCAGGCGTCAAGATCAGATCTCCATCGAATAGAGTCCAGATTCCATTTTACCAAGAGCCTTTTTAGGCCTGTATTACAGTTACCACTCTCGAGGGGTATGTACAAGATCTATAATAATTGGGCATACGACAGTAAATATCCCTTCAATTAAGAAATTTCTGAGCTTTAGGCTCTCAAAGAGACTGAGAAGTTTAACATCCTCTGCCCATACCAGCAAAGGAAACACTAACCAGTTACCACCCTCGAGGGGTATGTACAATATTGAGTATCTATAATAATAAATTGGGTATACGATAGTAACCAGGCGTACGATAACATACTAAGTAACCATGCAAGGATGTCCCTTCAATGACGAAATTTCCGAGCTCGAGGCTCTCAAAGAGACGAGGAGAGGTCTAACATCCTCTGCCCACACCAGCAAAGGAAACACTAAATGATATGACCCTGTCATTCTATATCGGTCAGTTAACTCTGTACAAAATACGTTGGTAAGGTACGAGAGTACCAAAAAGTTTTAAATTTATAAAAGGGTACCGCATTCCCTTTAAACTCCAATCCGTCCAGCACGGTATTCGAGAGGACGCAGGTTCGAATTCTGCTCAAAACTGATAACCTTCCCACATTTAAATTTACACCGAACTCTGTTCAAGTCCCGTCCTGACAAAGTTGTAAATTTTCACTTTATGTTAAAATGCTATGGAAAACTTGACTAAGGTGGAATACTAATTGCTTTAAATACTTAAGAATCCATACAACGAACTCTTTTTAAAAAGGTTTCCTTTTTAACTGAAATGACCACATTGTGCAATGGTTCAAAAGATGAATGCTCAAGGCACTCTAAAACTAGTTCCTTTGTCACCAAGTTTGGTTTCTCCACTTTTCCTAACTTCAAATAGCGATGGGTCATCCGCCCAGAATTCAGTTTTAGGACATTGTACGCCTTTGTGAAGCCAGAATAATTCTATCTTTCAGCATGTTCCGTTTACCAGATTTCCTCCAACCACGAGATTGGATGTGCAAAATTCATCTCAGTCAAGCTTATTTTCATGGTAAAGCTGATGTAGTGTACATTATTCTTTCTCAGAGCACATTCTTGTCTTCCGCTCGGGTAAGCCGCACCCAAAACATTTTCGTTTCTCACCGTCTGGGTGCCCCGATTTCTATAGAATAAGAGTATTCAAATACTCGTCTACCTACACAAAATCTCATTTTGCGCATCAAAATCCTGTTACTCTTCACAAACACGTACAAATAGCCTTGAAAACTCTTCAAACCCAGGGATGGTTAGACAATTGGGAGAAAACAATAATAGGTTCCCAAAGAAACCTCTCACATCGTTATGCGATAGACATAGAACTACCTGAAAGTCCAATACCAAAAGAAAAGATATTAGACATAAAAGGAAGATTTATTTAATTCCAAATCAAAGAAACTTAGTTCTTTTAAAGAAAATTCAAACTTGGTGGGTCTTTTGAATTTTTACCACTTTCGCAGTGCCTAGAGGTAGCTTTACTTCAGCGTCACATTCGGTCAATCCCCTAACCGACAACCCACTGAAGAAAATAGTAGTGCACGGAGTGGTACAAGTGGAACTCCAATAGTGGGTCCGCAATTACCGGTTCTCGACAATTTTACAAGCTTTCCATCCGAGATGCTTTCTTACCACGGACGCGTCAGATTTCGCTTGGGAGCCCAGCTAGAAAACATTTCTCTAACAGGCTCGAGGGCCCAGAATAACAAAGATTGCACTGCATCAAAGAGAGATGTTGATAATCTTACACATGATTCGAAATCATATACTGGTACTGTGTTACAGGCTGTACTCATTCAAAGCAGTTGTAGTCCATCCCCCCAGAGGGACGAGACCAAATCAATTGCCTTGACGAACTTAACTCGTCAGCTTGCGTGTAATGGTCCGACATCAAATTGACTTCACCATACACTGCATTCCGAGCCGATACCATAATCATGTATCAGCTCCTCCGGGTATTTTTTGTGAGCATCCTGCTTCAAACACCACTAAGGCAAGATTGCTTACAAACAATATTCCTATTATGAAATGGAGAACACTACATGATAGGCCTGTTTGTAATGTGTGGATATAACTTCCACCACCATTTTTAATACCCAAGATGCTGTCACACCTTAATCGGTCAACAGGAGTGTTTGTGGTGCCGCGATGGCACAAGGTAATAATAGAGGGCAGATCTCAAAGCGAGAGCTCTGTAAGCTCCATTCGTTCTGCAGAACCTGCAAAAGAACCTAATAAACATTATTTCTTTCCTTCTAATAAACACCTCAACAGGTCTCCCACCACCTCACATAGAGAATCTGTGGAAATGTGGGGGGGGGGGGGCAAAGAGGTAAATAACAGATATAAAATCAAAAACTTCTACTATTGAGCTCCTTGAGACCTACCTTTTAAGATACTTATAAATTTTACAGTTTTAACCGACTTGCATTTTGTTCATGGTTATTATATAATACGATTCTGTTACATAAATCTGTTGTTGCTGTTCTTGATAATATAGAAACCGTTAGTCAACTTTACATAGTTCGCATGTTTTGGTTAAACATATCTTGGTCGATCTCTTTAAAAAATGTAAAGAAAGTTAAGTCACATATTCATTGATATTGGGATTGATGACTTAGTTCAATATTACCAAGTATTGATACACAGAGAACATTTTTCAGGTTTCTCGTCATAGTGATTTTATGCTTAGGTCGCCGCAACCACGATCTAACTTTGCTCGATTGTATTAAATCACGTCATAGGTACTACTTTTAGGCCCGAATCAAGAGTCCGAAACTGATAATTTTCATTTCAGACAATCTGGTTGGAAAACTATTGTAAACAAAGATAACACCTACGACTAATCAATTGAATCCTTTATTCTAGATAGAAATTAGGATATCAGAGTAACCGATATGAGACTACACAGTCAAATAGTTTATTTATGACTGTTAGAGGTTCTCCAACTATTCTAGCCCCGGCACTACCCGGTCAACAGCAGCTTCTAAGAATTAGTGGTGGTGGTAAGATCAAATTAATCCTTAACACGAGGTAATTGACGATGGGTTTCGAAAAATTTTATCGTCGAGTAAATAATGTCAGCTGCTACCACCAATCAAATATAATAATAATTCGCAATTATTTAATCCTGTCAATAGAAGGAATACTTACTACTCCTTAAATAAGATTCCTTATTTAGTCTGTTTAAGATTACATTTGAAGTTGTTCAAGATGGTAAAGATTATAAATCTAGATACCATATATACAACATTCTATAATATTATTTTCCTAAAAATAAATTTGAATCACATTGGCGTTTCCGTCACTCACCAGGCGAAAACAAACATTTCTCATTATATAAGCTTCGAATTACGGTCAAGTACTTTTAATAGCGGCGTTTTCCCCGAAAGAAAACGCATATTAAAATACTTACCTAATTCGAAGCTTACTTTTTAAATCTGCCTGGTGAATAAAAGCCAATGAGGACAAAATGGACGCCATCTGCATTTATAAGTTCACAGGTGGCGCCACCTGCCTGCTGAGTCGACGGAGATACGTCATCAAACATGAGTAAGATAAGCCTACGGGTAACGGATATGCCTATCTCATTATATAAGCTTCGAATTAGGTAAGTATTTTAATATGCGTTTTCTTTCAGGGAAAACGCCGCTATTATACATCAAAAATATTTTTTCATATTAACAACACTGGTCCCGCCATTTAAGGTAAAGCGTGTACCACAGAGTACCTAATCACTACATAAGACTAGTGACTAGTGGGAACATTTCACGACTAACTTCACGTTCAATAAATTTGTGCTTTGTTTGAAAGCCGTGATGTTCGTGCATGACGTGTCTAATTGTATTACGTCATTGGCTAGAGTCTGTTAATTTAAACTTGTAATTTGGGATACAGATAACTAATTAACATACTATGTAGTGTGTGTAGTGCGCCATGAACTGCCTTACAGTAATAATCCTGTCATTAAATCTATTAGGTTGTCTGGAAGAGATTGCTGTAAGCGATAAGATCGCCGATTGTACCTACAGTTAATTTAAGTAAAAGTTCTTGTAAACATTAATATGGTGTACAATAAAGTGTATTCTATTCTATTTTATTCTATGTATGTACATATTGTACATCTAAATACATACTCTACGTGTTCCGTAGAGAACATCCGAACTTCGAAACAAACAATCATAATTATTTATTTATTTGTGAAACATGGTAAGATAATAGTTGAATATACTACATTTTGTGGACCACACGCATACTAGTTCTGATCCGAGATGCGAATCCCACGCGATGAGACCACAACATCCCCGAAGCAGCCATATATTTTTAATACTACTAAGGTGCCAGATATGTTACCCATCCATATATAGATTACCTTTTATTTGCGTGTAAAAATCCTCATGGATGTTACATCGGACTCCTACCGAAACCACACAGCGCCCTTCCATCATGGCCTTCCATTATGGCTGGGAGTTTCAGCTACGGTCTCGGAAAAATAACCCTCGGGCTCTCGATGATCACCATAGCTTTATAAAGGTTAACAAAAGTAATAAAACAATGGCAGCAACTCAGAAATATGTCAACTCAGCAAGGACAAGCCCTGTCATTAAACGACCCCTCATTGAAAGTATTCGAAACTTTTCGGTCACTGAAACGAGGATTATTTTTTGTTTAATTGAGGATTCCCTTTTTGGATTTCGATTATGATCACGGAGCTTCGCAAAATCCATTCATTATAAGTTTACAAGTAAGCTAACCCTTAAAGTCTTTAAACCGACTTTAAAAATCCGATCAAGTGCGAGTGGAACTCACGCTCAGAGGGTTCCATACCAAAATAATCGGCCAAGTGCGTGTCGGCTTCACGCACAGAGGGGTCCATATCAAAAAGCGTTGCCTGAAATGTCCAAAAAAACACATAGAAGGCAAAAAAATTACATGGTTTTTTTTAAAAAAACCCTATTCTACATGAGTTGTTTAGAGGAGCCTTCTTTAACATATTAATATTTTTATGTTTAACGGCAACAGAAATATATAATCTGTGAAACTTTCAGCTCTGTGCTGTAACAGACAAACAAACAGACTGACAGTGAAGTTTCTATAATATGGTCCCATTTTTAATCTATGTGTTCGGAATTTGAAAATGGAGCAATTTGTCTTATGTTCCTTTGTACGCAAAATACGCGATGCTTCCCCTAATTATGAGCAAATTTCCTCAAAGCCAAACAAAAACACACAAGTATCATATTCACACTCAATACACCCTAAGCCTTTAATTACAAATCCAAACAAACCATTAACACTTACTACGAAACCGTTTCCAATGTGTACAAGTCCTTGAGGGGTCAGTCCTGGACGAGAGGGGGGTGAAGAGGGGGTGGGACGGGTGGGGGAGGGGTGAAGAGGGTCGAGGAATAAGAAAACGTATTTACCCCGGACCACTTGCGTTCCGACGTAACTTTATACCTAAACGCTTGTAGGGCTGTCTCATGTGTGATATTTTTTTGTTATGACGCTTGTAATTTACTCATAGGTATAATTTTGATAGGTTTGATCAGGTTTAATTATGTTTTACAGCCATCAAATTGGCGCGGTGTACTGTTCGCAAAAGAAACTGTGCTTAAGTATATGTATTGTAAAGTTGTTTCGTTCTGGGGGGCAAGTGCGAGTTTTTGCGTGAGCATGTCGACATTCACGGCGCACTAATTCGTACGGAATCGAGACCCCGCTACCTTGCTGTAAACGCGGGAACTTGTCTCGATACCATACAAATCGGCGATAACGCGCTCACCCGTGAATGTCGACAGGCGCTCGCCGAAACTCGCACTTGCCCCTCTGGTCTATATTTGGTTAGGTCTAGATGTCTTTCAAATAAAATTGATTGTCATAATTTCCTTATTAGCTTTATTTCAAATATATCTCCTTCTCTTTTTATTTTTCAACTTTAAACCAATAACAATTATTAGTCTACTCGTGAATATGACTATTGCAAAATAGCCGAAACGTTAAGAGATGAGCAAAGTATGTATGCGCGTAAAAGACCCGAAAATCTTTAATGACTTCAAAAAACTATGTAGACAAGCGGTAGAATTCACCCGGGTTGGCAGCGCGTGTGTAGCGCTTCTGGTGCTGCAAATGTCCATAGTAGTCCGTAAGCTTGTCTACCACCTCAGTAGTATAAAAACAAAGAATTCAAACTTCTACCGCATGTGCACTTTGAACGCAATTTCGAAATCACATTTTCTATGTGGTGACAACCCTGGCATGTCCATCAAAGGCCCGAGTTAAGTATATCAAATGAATTGTAAATGAAATCAGAAGCGAGTGGCCGGCAGTTTATCGCTCCACTCGTCGGGCCGAGCCGCCGGCCGCGGTATAACTCTAATGTAGGGATGACTTGCCAAGTACAGGTGAATTATATTTCGCGCGTATAGTATGCCTCTGTCTACCCTTCGGAGATAAAGGCGTTAATGTATGACGTTAGATTTAAAAAAATAAATATCAAAAAGATTAAAACATTTACTTGACTTTAATGTTCTTTATGGTAATTCAATTGGATGCATTAAAATCTTAAAAGAATTTAATACCGAGGCTGTGGCTACCCACAACCTGTCTACCCCTTCAGGGAAAAATTATTGACTATATTATTTGTGCAAAAATATCCAAACTCATTTCAAATGCTTCAGATAAATTACTGTTCGATAATTGTGACATAATTATAATGGTGGTTAAGCATGATATTTGTTAATTATGATAATCACATCTTTGCGTGTCAAATTGAGTAGGAAGCAATTTGAACATTGATAACTACATTTCAGAAAAATAAATCGATTAGTTTTACTGTATGCTAAATAATGAGTCCTGACAGAATGGCAGAAAAATATGTAAGACAACAAATAAGTATCTTTCCTGATCTCGTTTTGCGTAGTCGGTTAAAAAGTGGTCTATGTCCTTTCCAGGGACTCAAACTATACCTTTACGCAATTTAATCTAAATCTCTTCAGCGGTTTAGATGTGAAAGTGTAACAGACGGACATACAGACTGACAGACAGAGTTACTTTTGCATTTTTAATACCAAGCATCATTTTGACGATTTAAGAACATACCTTAGTGCTAAGACTTAAGTCACGTCACCGCAGTAAAAAACCGTCGAAGGATTTGTGACTCAACTGTATAACTCAACTATCGGATGTCACGTGGTTTCACCCGCGTAGCTCTCATTTCCGTGGGAATACGGAAATAAAATACAGACTATTTTCACTGGGTTGTACCTTCCCAACAGCGAAAGAACTTTTTAAATCGGTTCAGTAGTTTCGAACCCTTCGATGCAGACAAACAATCAAAAAATCTTTCCTCTAGAAAAGATACAGTAGAAACATAATTTATTAGCTACATTGAGACGTATGATATTTCTCTGCAAAAATTTAAAAATAATATAAACTGATTTTAATATGTCAATTTCTTTGTTTACAGGTAACAAATGCAACACATCTGCAGGCAAAACATACGTAAGCACAAAGCGACAAAATCCATTACCATTTTAATATAATAACTAGCCGATTTCGTCAACATTAAATCAGTGCTCCTTTCCTTTGGTCGAAAGGTGATGTTATGTAGCATACAGCGTTTTTTGTTAAATGGACTATCGAAAACTAAAAGAAAATAAAAGACCAGTAGGTACTTCCTGATACTGGCTCGATTAACACAACCAATCAAATGAACGAATTTTTTATTCAGCTTTATAATATTAGCGTAGATAAAGAAAGTAACCTACTTATTTGCACATCTGGACTTTTTGACTATTTGCTATCAAATATTTAGTAACGTCAAGTAAAGGAGTAAATTCTAACAGATTTCGACTTTCTTCCTCTTTATTTTTGAACTAAATGATTTGCAATGTTCGTCCACGCTTATTCTTTGAGCGACTGCCCTGATTTTATTAAAGTTTTTTATAATGTCCATCGTTTGTTTCACTTTAAAACATAGCATGGTTCTTATGTTGCCTAGTGGCTCTCAAACCCAAGCAAAGCCGAACTGAATTGCCATAGAACTGCTCTCAGAGGTCTACATAAATCACTATAAAAAGCCACGGTTTCTATTACAGCTAGTTATCATCCGCATTACAATCACGCGACCAGAATCTTTTCCTTTGTCAAAATTCACTTACCAAGACTTATGCCTCCTCCCTAAGAGCAAGAGAGACGGTTACATTTCCGTATTTGCGATTCATAAGAAACAATTTGCGGGTACAGTCGGTCTAAGAGGTTCCTACTTTTATTTTTACGGTAATGCGTACTTACTTTGGCGGGACTTATTGGCGAGATGCTTGAGTGAAGTGGGCTATACTGGTTCATTTTATGAAAAGCATAATTCGTGATCATTGGCTCTTTCAAGCTTTTACCTAGTGAACGATCGGTGCGGATTAAAAAAGTTTATACGACTTTTTTATTATGATAATTTTTTGTCAAATGCGTAGGCTTTATTTTAGCGCTGAAGTTGTGTAGACTTATACAATGTGGGGAAACATTTTTTGTGATGTTGTACAAGGGTTCGTACCCAAATAAAAGGGGTTAGAAGGTTTTTGAATGGATCTTGACATGCGTTTACGTTTTTGAGGTTGATCGTCAAAGTCGATCACGCTTTGATTCTTAGTAATCCACAATTCCAATACTTACCACGCAGAAGCAAATTATACACCCACATTTCCTAATTCGTGTTTTTGCCCCGCGTAGTAGGTGGTGAGTCTACTGTTGTATTGAAATGGACAGGTGCAGTTATGACCACCGGTTGTTAAAACTTTCAAGTCGCTAGCACTCGCAGAGTTAGCACTGTAAAGTGGCAGAGGTCTGGCCACATTTGTAGCAGAACTGATGGCCAGTGGAGCGCACAAGTCCTGGATTGGACACTGCGATTTGGCAAACGTGGAGTAGGACGCCAACCCACCAATAAATCTATAAAAGGTCACAGGCAGAGACTGAATATGGAAGAACCATGTGTTGTGGCGCGAATTGGTGGAGGCCTTCATCCAGCAGTGGACAGCCTGATAAAAAAAATCACAATTATAAATTTCTCAAACTTTTGTGCCAATTTTAATTAAATAATATATGTATTAAATAAATACCGGAAATTAGGGTTGCCTGGCACAAATCGCTTTTAGCGATAAGGCCGCCCATTGTATTGCTATTTTATATCAAGTTTGTTAATTGCAATACTACCTTGGCATCAGTAAAGTATAAAATAAATAAATAAATTCCTAAACGTACCAATCTCTATTTTCGATTTTCAAAAATTTAACAATATGACTCTTTCCACATTTCGATTGTCTCTAAACCCTTCAACTTATTGAATGAAATAAATAAAAACTTAGATAGCTAAAACACCATCTGAAAACTCGCTTCACCCCATTTCAACTACAGAACCCACAATATTGACATTCCATTCACCCTTTGCCTTGCATTCCTCAAACGCCATCATGGAATTCATTCACCCGCACGAATTTCACTCCATACTATATATTCACCCGGACAAACTTCACGTTGTCGACACACCCCGCATAGCATTAGACGAGACTTCATAATACCTGTTTAGTATTCAATACAGCTCAACTATTTCCTATTATGCACTAAATTTGAATATTATATTAAAAGATGACAAACACAGGCGTTTAGCGAATGTCTTGTCGATTATGAATTTAATTTCGAGATATTATTATAATGGTAAGGGTGTTTGTAAGTAAACAGAGGTCTACACATAGGTGGGTTATAAACTTTCAAATTTTTTTTAACGTGAGGTAAATCCTGCATGTGTGCTATGTCGTGCTCCTACCGACTAAACACAACACGTTTCCTACCTAAGCTTGGGACCCCAGGATTCCCAACAGACCTTGGCCACCACTACGGTCTTAAGGCTTTGGGTGCTATCCTGCGTCTTTAGGGGGTTGTGCGGGAATTATCCCGCTTCTGGGGGGGGGGGGGGGGCATGTGTCCATGTTTACTTTCATCAATTTATCAAACAACTGTTTGGTGATCAGGTGGTGAAAATACCTTTTTTCGTTAAATGGCAGATTCTGGAAACGGCAGATTCTGTAAATGGCAGATTCTTTGAACGACAGATTCTGGAAACGGCAGAAGTACAGTACCAAACAACGTCGTATTCTATACATTATGTATTATGGTTCATGTAGTAGTTTTAATAGAAGTTTTGACTACCTCGGTGGCACATAGGTAAGCGACTGCTATACTGAGGTCCCAGGTTCGATTCTAGATAGAGTGAACACTCAGTCTCAGGGAGCCACTGTGTCTCATAAAAACTATCATGAGTATAACTTAAAAATTTACTGAAGTATTACTAAATAATGGAAAGCTTAAATAAAACTAACATTCTCAATAAGAAGACGTTCTTTTAGCTGCAAGGTATTCATGAACTCATTTTGCTCTACAGTACGAGTAAAGCACATATTGTTCTGATGTTATGCATTTTTCTCACTGGGAATTTTCTGCTAACAGGCGAACCTGAGAATGAGCATAGATAGGGTTGTAGGATAAAGATATTATTATAAAACTGCTATTTGTTCGAGAATATATTTGTTGGGTATTTGATATAATTTCTATGTACCACCGAGACAGTTTATACTGCCTCGGTAGCGCATTTAGTAGTGTAACTGCTTGCCACGCTGAGATCCTTGGTTCGATTCCCGGTTCGGTCCAAATACTGGTGTGAGCGTCAAATTTTTGTATAGAAGTTTGGGTGTTTTCTATTATATAATATATGTGTATTTAGAAATATATTAGTACTTATGTCAATACAAGAACAAATATTTATTTATTTATTATTAACTAAAGATACGAGTATATACCTTAAAACTAAAAAAACACATACATATATCTTAACCTAATTGACACGCAATGACGTCAACGCGTTGCGGGGCGAGGGTACTAAAAATTAGGTTTAAAAAAATGTTCTCTGTAAGATTAATCTAGGTAGTTTAAATGATAAAAATCTTGGCTTACATTTTCTTGTAAATAAGAACATATTGTATAACTTTGCTTATACTTTTGAAGACAATATATCTGTAAATGTAACTATTGCTCAACAAACTTGAAGGAAAATTATCTCAGTCCGTACATGAGTCTGACTCGCAATTAGTCGATGATTTATTTTTCAACCTGCATCCGCTGAAATAATAAGTTACGATATTTTTCGTACTAAATATTAGATATGTAGTACAAAAAATGAACTTGACATTATTAGTGATTGCGTGCGCTTTGATAACAATTCAATAGTTAGCGGTAGCTATTATTCGAAAAAGCGTCTTGTATTGTTTATGCAAAGGGTGTGTCTAAGAATACAACAAAGCCTTGAGTAAATGACTGTGACACGGAAATTAAAAGGCCGACTATTCTCTACCTACTCTTTGCCATAACTGATATTACTTTTATTGAAATCTATTAATAGTAGTCATTTCCCATGGTACTAGATTAAAATAGGTTAATTTGGGCAAGATGGTTTTATGTGAAAATGTCCATAAATATTTATTTAATTAATGATAGAATGTCTCGGTGAGATCTCGGGTTTAAATTTCGGGTCAAAACAGAACCTCAAAATATTCGTTTTCGCGACTTTTAATAACATTTTTGTTGAAGTTGTGTAAAACCCATAGCCCAAGCTTATATTAGCTTAAATTTAGACTAAATTGCGCGGTGTAAAATGGCTCACAGTAATTTTAACAGTGTGGTAGTTGCACTGAAGAAATTCCTTTATTGCGTTTCAAAATGAATTATCAGAATGGAATTTTACTAAACTTTTATTATTAACCAGCTGACCGCGCAATTTCGTTAACGTGACAGCTCAGCTTTTCTGTACTATTACTGTATTACACATACCTATTAAAGTTTCGATGAATTACTTTATCTATGTCTGAAAACTGCATTAAAATCCGCTGAGTAATTTAAAACATCTAAACGCACGGACAGAAAAGCGTTTTCATTTTATGTAAAGATGATAGCTTACGCTTTTAAAGTTATTACAGGCTTTTTACAGTTTACAGAACGCATATTTCAACCGGCCGCTGTCAAATGCAATGTATAATACTAAATTACTTAATGCATCGACCTATAAAAGATTTAACACACTCACACACGCGTAACCGCCTTGTAAGCCACGCCCCTAATTCCGCGTAGTCTTTGTTCTTACACCCCCACACATGCGCAAATCGAACGCGATGTCTGTGTGTGCGTTAAGGGGGGATGAAATACGCATCCAATTTTTCTTGCTTACAGTTTATATTTATAGTCATTCCGCTGTACTGGCAATTGACTTTCAGATTTTAACGTTTATTTCATGCGAATTTACGAGACATTTTTTTTGGTTTAAGGTAGCAAATATATATTGGTTTCTAATGATGATAAACTGCTACAATTGTTTTTAAATCATTTCAATAAAGATTCCATTTTAATAAATAATTTATAGAATTCAATACCAAATTTACATGTACAGCAGCACGTAATAATTATTTCGTAGCCAGTAATTATATGTTGTAGCGTCGTAGAATATTGACATGTTAAATGTCGTCACGAATATCATACATACAGAAAACGACGCAATGGGTAGTAAATAAAGCAAAAAACGGCTCTTGACAATCCCACTTTATGTTTATAAGAGGAATAAAACACCACCTCTTATTCCACAGAGATGAGCTTTGATTTCAAAAATTGAAGCTATCGACGCCCCCAGAGACTCGAAGCGTTCGTCAAAAAAATATTGAGCGTGAAAAACTTCAATAAAGATAATTACGATCATTATTAAAAGTACAATTTGACGGGAATCAATTTTACCATTTCCATTACTTTGACAATGGCGAAACGATTTCCCTCGTGCGCCCTCTTAAGTGGTGCATCTGTATGTGTGAGGCACCCTCTGTAGATGTGAGCCTGTGTGCGTACACTGCCGATGGCGTGCGGTATTTAAACTGCCGCAGGACGGAGGAGGCAGCATTGGCACTCCGCCATTCGCGTCGAAAGGACGCGTCTCTTCGTTCAAACATGTCATAGCTTCTTGCGTATTTCTCTTTCTTCTTCTTATAACGATACGTATCATGTATTTTCTAATGTAGGTAAAATTTGGTGCTCAATATTAAAGAAAGTATTTTTATATAGGAACTTTATGGGGACTCGTTGTTAGGTTAGGTTAAATTATAATATATTTTAGTACGCGAAGTGTGATAGAAGCCTCAACATGAACTTCATTGGTGAGTTACTTTACTTACTTTTTATATTTTATTTACTACAATTTTCCCATTTCCTATTCTTCCTTTTTATATTTTCTGCTTAGTACTGACATTATAAAAGTTTTGTGCGAAAGATAAAAGAAGTTATTTTTGAATGCGTCGTATTTTCAACATACTTTTACGTTTTATTTATGATTTATTATTCAAAGTGTTTTCTTTTGTTAACTTCATTCAGAATATTTTCTACAAAATATTCGAAGCACATTCGCAAGTAATCTGCATACTATCCCTTATCTATAAAAACCATTTGCAGACGTCCTTGGAACTTGAGCCTTTTCTTGGCAAATATATCCGGTGGATTTTCTACTTTGAAATATCTTTTACATAAATATCACAAAAGAGATTTCAACTGCAATATTTTATATTCGTCTTGCGGCACGTTCAATTATATTCGTAGCTGGGTTACGAATTTCGTAGCCGCGTAGAGGGTCTACGAATATGGTTACGAAAACATGTCAGTTTACAACGTTTTTTAAGATGGAAAGTAAATCTAGTTCAACCTACTACTTTAGAAAGTCACACTGAAAGTTTGAAATGAACTTCCTACCTCGGTTCCTAAATGTGTATTATGGGTTCCTCAAAAAGGGTTTTCAAAGGTTCTTACAGGCTTGGCAGAGCAAGTATAGCTCGCCTCTGGTATTGTGAAAGATATAAATAGAATACGGGTACTATTTTTAATCGGGTGTGCCCATATGCTTGTCTACCACCATGATGGTATAAAAATCTAATCAAAGACAGTCTTAAATTAACCCATACTCGTAAATTCGTTCAGAATTTAAAATTTCCTCTAAAATTTCTTAAGCCAGAAAATCATTAATTATATAGGACAGCTTAAATAAAGTCCCTGTGACCAGACCCGGGGTATCGAGGACGGGTTGGAGCGCAGTAGGTACGCCAGTTGACCGAGTTCGCTCAAGGTCGGTTGGCACCATGCCAACTAGGTTGGGCCTGACTCGGAAATTCGTTGACAATGAATGCACAGCGTCTGAATAGCCAGAAGTTCAAATGTGCAAATTTTGTAAAATGAAATCAAAACTATATACTATCTAATATTTTTAAAAACTTTGAATAAATTCAGAAAAATGGGACTATAACATAAAATACGATCATACTTTTTACGTGTCTGTGGGCCAGTACAGTCACATACATTTTAAATCGTATAAGAATCAGTCGCCTTTTTAGGGTTTCGTAGCCAAATGGCAAAAACGGAACCCTTATAGATTCGTCATGTCTGTCTGTCTGTCTGTCCGTCCGTGTGTCACAGCCATTTTTCTCCGAAACTATAAGGCCTATGCCATTGAAACTTGGTAACTAGATGTATTCTGTGAACCGCATTAAGATTTTTATATACAACTAGAAAAAAAGTCGTAAATTTTGGGGGTCCCCATACTCAGAACTGAAACTTAATTTTTTTTTTCATCATACCCATACGTGTGGGGTATCTATAAATAGGTCTTCAAAAATGCTATTGAGGTTCCTAACATCATTTTTTTCTAAAATGAATAGTTTGCGCAAGAGACACTTCCAAAGTGGAAAAATGTGTGTCCCCTCCCCCCCTCTAACTTCTAAACTAAGAGAATGATAAATCTAAAAAAATTATATGATGTACATTGCCATAAAAACTACCAACGAAAATTAGTTCGAATGAGATAGAGCTGGTAGTTCTTTTTAATACGTCGTAAACCACAATTTTCAGTTAGAAAAATCACTACCACTACGAACGTGTTAAAACATCAATCAAAGTTACAACGAACTATAAGAACTTTTATATTATGTTACTTGCTGCTACGAAACCCTTCATGGGCGAGTCCAACTCGCACTTGGCCGGTTTATTTAAGGAATGCCACTTTAATAAATGTCATGAAGTTGTAATCTTATAATAAATTCGTAGCATATCTACGAATATCGTAGCAGATCTACAAGTTTCGTAGTATGTCTACAATAATTGTAGCAAATCTAGAAGTACCGTAGTACACACTGCATAGTTACTTCGTATAAAACAACTGCAGTTTTGTCACTAAAAATGTTTTATCAATAATTTTCGATCGAAAGCACGAGCTATTCTATACCTAAGTAAATTATAATGCTCTCCTGTTCTCTCAGAAACCTATTACTTCATAATAGATTATTGAATTGTATGGAGTTCAAAATACGGTAGGATTTGAAAAATCTAACCCAATTCAAACTTAATTAAGGATAAAATTATGTTAGTAGGGTTACATTCAAGGCTTTTAATTACATTGTCACCTTAATTATTTCTGATTCCATTCTCTAGAATTAGTCGATAGATTGCACTGTAATTCTAATTGGCGTAGATTATTATAGTATCGGCCTACTAGAAATTAACCAAATAGCTTGACAAAAGCGTTTCAGATCTCTATAAAATGCGATAGGATGCATGGGACAAGTTTTATTGACTTACATTAAAAATAATTGTCGAAAACTGGTTTTAAAGATTATACCTTTTCTGTCAACTGATTCTCATGATGCAATTGATTTTAAGATGTCATTTTCCGTTACACTAAAATTACAATTTCAAACAAAAGTATTGCAACATTGTTCTAAGTATTTAGTCAAAATTACGTAGCACGTACTACGAAGCGTAGTGGCTACGAGCTACAAGCTATTCGTAGACTCTTCTACGATAATTAACATAATTTACTTAAATGCCGAATTCTGCTGCTGTTCACGGCATTTATTTTAACATTTTTGTATAGACATAGACAGAAATATATTTATTTATATAGGTATTCATTTTCTGGTAACATTTCACACACACAACAACCATTTTTTATGATTCTACCTTTATAATTTACATTACTAAAATGATGTAAGAATTTCTTAATATAAAAACCTCAGAATATAATGAGGGTACATTGAGGGTGCTCAGTCATGTCATTATCAAAATTTTCCTCAAAAAAATTTATTCCTCTATTCCAATTCGCCCCAATTTACCTTATCTGGCTCTTTGGCCCGGTTATGCTAATAAGAACCGGTCAGACAGAGAGCGTCCTTGTATCCGGGTAAAACTGAATTACTACCAGACAATCTGAAAAGATAAAAATTTTGCTGACTTGGCTTGCATAGCATAAATCGTGCTGATTTCTCTACTGAAACGGGAAGATTCGTGACCAATTTTAAATCTTTAGGTACCTACTCTTTGTAATATGATAAAGCTGAAGAGTTTGTTAGTTCGAACACTAGGTACTGCTGGTTGCAATTCAAAAATCCCTACTAATATTATAAATGCGAAAGTAACTCTGTCTCTAAACGGCTGGAGCGATTGAGATGAAATTTGGTAGAGGGATAGTTGGAGACCCTGGGAAGGATATAAGCTACTTTTTAACCGACTGCGCAAAAGGGGGGTTATGATTTTACGCGATAACGACTTCTACGTGGTCGAAGCCGTGGGAAACAGCTAGTTCTTAATATTTTATCCAGAAATCAGCAAAATTAAACACTAGCGGAATCCTCAAACATGACTGACCCGGGATTCCACAGTCAACGGCGGAGCCATCACAGGTTGCTATAGGTCCAGAACTACCGTAACATGACCGAGGGCCTGAGGACGGTGGATTGGATTCACCGTTCTTACAGAAGCAGGCCAAGACGGTGGCGTGTTTCTTCGCACCTTACAATTCTAGGGACAGTACCCATCTCCCCCCTCCCCCCATCCCTATCCCCATCCTCAACCACATTGCGAGAAAACAGCTGACCCAACCCCCCAGACGCGGGATTGTACTCGAACTCTCTAGGTGAGGGCACAGTTGTAGGCAATGTCTGCCGGGTTCCCTGGAACATAGGAGACTTCCGAGACTTAGCCCGTTTGTAGAGTATCGTATGGTATTATTCAGTTGTAGTCAGGCATGGATGTGTAGGATTTCAACACAAGAAAAGACACATTCAATTTCTAAGAAAATCTTTACACGACAAACTTTTAACGACAGCGTAAAAAAACGTCACTTGTACAGACCATTACCGGCCGACGCTCCCTCCCTTTCTTACTTAACTAGTTAGAGTGAGACAGATGTACACTCTTAACGAGTAGTGAGATGACCAAGCAACATACATCAGTTTGCTTTTAGAGGAACGACGGAAGGGGGCGGGGAGGGGAGGTATTACTCTTACATGAAACTTTGAATACTAGAATTTATAATAATGGATCTGTGATGCAATGTCGCTTCTTGTCAACTACTATTTTTTTATAAAACGCGGTTGTATCTGACGTAATGAAATTATCAATAACTAGTGGACGGCTCCTGTTCCCGTGAATATACGGGAATGAAATATAGCTTACTAGCTGTTCCCTGCGGCTTCGACCGCGTGGAAGTCGTTAACGCGTAAAATCATAACCCTCCTTTTGTGCAGTCGCTAAAAAAGTAGCCTATGTCCTGCCCAGGGCCTGGTACTATCTTAATACCGAATTTCAGCTCAATCGCTCCAGCCGTTGAGGCGTAAAAGCGTAACAGACAAACAGACAGACAGAGTTGCTTTCGCATTTATAATATTAGTAGGGAAGTAGGGATGTTCACCGGGGATAGTGTAGCTTCCCCACATTGAAAGAATTATACAACTCGGTTTAGTAGTTTCGAAGACGATTCGATGCAAACAAACAATTAAATCTATCCTACTTTCCTCTTTATATTATAAGTATTTAAAAACAGAATCATCACTGTCATGCCCAATCTAGTTTTACACAAATTACATGCTAATGTAAATATTACACTTCTCAACAAACCTAAGAAGCTACACCTCAAAGTATAATGTTACTTTAATTAATGAAATTATGAAACTGGAGAAGGCCCTCGTTAGTGCGAGTTAAAGCCGGAAGATATTTAACTTATTTAATATTTTTTACGTCATTTCTTACTTGTGTCGGAACCGCAATAATCTAGTAAAACAGGTAGTATTATAATCCTAACAACATGTTTAAAATTGTTAGTTAATATATTGTGAAAAACAATATAAATAGGCAAACATATCTGTACTCTAAATCATCTCGTAATAACAAAATTCGTATAATATTATTCTGGTAAAAATTTGCTATATTATTTTAGCCATTGTTAAAGTTATACTTGCCTTCAGTCGACTTGGGTGGTTTGAAAAATTTGGATCTGGCTGAAATTTGGCGCAGGGATAGACTATAATGCCTACAGTATGGGGTTCCTCAAAAGGGGTCTTAGGTTTTTAAAGGGTTGGCAGCGCGAGTGTAGCGCCTCTGGTGTTGGAAACGGTTACAGGCTACGGTGATCACCAGTACAACTGGTGGGCCGTATGTTTGTCTGCCACCTTAGTGGTATAAAAAAGCTATAGTCTGAAATATCACATAAGCTACTTTTTATCCCAAAAATAATACAAGTTCTCATGAGATGCGGGATCGTGAAAAGAACACCACGAGAGCGAAGCCGCGGGCATCATCTAGTACACTCTTAGATCATCTAACCACAGGATGCGCCTTACTTAAGCATTGTTTTCTGCCATTGCACATGACCATTTGGTCTTTTGGCTTTATAAAAAGCCTGTACATCAGTACATCATTTTATATGATTAAACTAGTACATTACATTGTAGTTGACTGTACAATAACAATTAACACACAACAGCCATTACGCGTTTGTCGATTAATACATTTTAAATTGCAATGAAATTTTATATGTCTTTGTGTTTCCCCCTTCATTTGTATGAAAACTGGCAGAATATTTTTGTATGCGGTGGTTCGCAAAGGCTAGTCCCTAGTGTTATATGGTCTAAGAGTACACTATATGTTTATCTGCTGTCGAAGTAACAGCTACATCGAACTTCATTTAAATAAAACATGAAAATAATTTAAAAGCCTTCTGCCAATTAAAACCGCTTTACCGTCACTCATATTGCCGATGGCGGCTTTAACGGCATGAAACGAACAATTTTACTGCCAATCAAATTGCCGACTGGATTTCAGACAATTAATTGAAGACTGTGTAAGGTTTAAAGAGATCTAGATTCCAGTTATATGGCATTTCGAAATGTTGGAATGGGTTTAATATTGATGTCCATTTAATTGTGTTCATTTACTCTTCATTCATATACTGGTAGGTCTGCGGAGGTTTTCGAAGGGTATATTATAGGTACCTAAGTAAGATCTTGTTTAACTTGTTTCTAGATTTGACAACCCTAACCCTATACGCACACTGGGCGACAGTCGCGGCTACTTATCGCCCAGTGTGCGCCTGAATCGGGTTCAATTAAATCTGGTTACCTGTCACTGCAACTGTCGCTAAGCTGACGTCGGCCACAAGTCGCGGCAACAGACGTCGTCGTTCAAAAAAGCTTTCGCTCGATGACTGTCGCCTCGAAGACAGCGTGACAGCGGCGACTCCCCTGGCTTGTCGCCGAGTCACAGCGACATGTCGCCCAGTGTGCGGATCTTAGAGCAAAATTTATGTAATTTGGCGGCCACAACTTGTCGCCGCGATAGTGTCACCCAATATGCACCTAGGGTAAAGAATGAATTAATAATTTAAACAAAGCATATAAAATTCATCAAATATTTTTTGTAAAATTTCATGAAAACCTCTGCAGCAAATGGACCGATACGCAAAATCACAGATAGACCCAGTTCTTATACATTTTTCTCCCAACTCCACAGAGATAAGCTCAAAACTAGCACATTTGAACTAAACCGAATGTTATTATTATTACTCAGCCCCCCCCCCCCCCTCCCCCTCCTCTGACATGAGCAAGCAGTTCAATCCCTCACGATGTTTATGTAACGTTAATTTGCCTCAAAGTAATTAAGCGTGGTGAGCTCAGCCTCGCAGTGAGATGAATCTGTAGATTTATTGTTATTGCACACTGTTTGCAAGATGGACGGACTTGTTTGCCACCTTCTGTGAGGGCTGTAGTTTAAATATGGTGCTGTTTTGAATATTTTATTGTGATTTCCCTTTGGCGTTCCAAACGTCTCAAGGATCCGGTGAATATTTTCGATCAGGTGGACGGGTATGCTTGTCTATAACCTTAGATTTTAGTACTAGTTAAAAAGTAGTATTACCACAAATTAGAGACAGTACAGATGGAAACCTACTTACTAAATTCGCTGAGGCTATGCACACATAGATAACTCTTTCACAGACACGAGGTCAGGCGGTCTCAACCGAATTTTCGATACTGATTTGTGCGCGAGTGTGTGTAGCAGAGGGGATTCTGCAGCTGGCAACATTAGCGAACTGTCAAAATTTTTATAGCTCTGAGTAATTTTAATTAAAATTATTAAAAATACGCTAATTTAAATGTTAAAATTTATTGAAATTAAAATATTAATGTTATAAAAGTGTAAAAATACAAAAATCCAAAGTTTTGATTATAATTTTTCGAAAAACAAAGTAATGAGTCATCCAACCGTTTTAGTAAAGTGATTTTGACGTATTATTCAAAATTTATTGCGTATTTCCTCGGTGTGGAATTAATTTATGTGTTAAAGTGTTAAATCAACTTTATCTAACGATAATATACTTGTGTTAGTACTTAAAAATAAAATTATTGCCGGAAACAACCTGTAGTCTACTTGTAAGTACGTAACATAAAAACCTGCAACAATTATTGATATTGACTTTTAACACATTAAAAGTTATTTAACTAGTAAGTATTTAGTTAGTTCAGCTGGTTACAGACAATTTTACTTCAAATAATTAAATAAATAACAAGTATAGATTCACAAAAGGAGTGTCAAAAGTTATTCAGTGGATAGGTGTGCCGGTGAGTTTGTTTACTTGTTGTTCACTTGTATATATGTCATAATATATTCAATGCTGATATTAAACAGGTAGATCAATCGAATCCCACCTTCGCTTTGAAAGTAATTGGTACAGTAGGTGTGTGCACCTGTTGTTCACTTGTAATATACCTAATAGTATATTCTATGTTGAAAACTGACAGATATCACACTCATACGAGTACTATCTTGCATTAATATATTGAAATCCTACTTCTATCCATCCATAGCTTTGCAGGCTGCTCCTTGCTTTTAAAATAAAGTAGCTGTCTTGTATAAAATTACAAAATGATGACACGAAGAGGTCTGGCCCGTCAGGAACAGACTAAACTCCAATTGGCTTTAGAAGAACTGAAATCTGCCAAGGAGCAGGTTGTCCAGCTCAGTAATGAACGTGAGGACAATGAAACAGAGCTTATCTCTGTTGTAAAACACAACGGCAACCTAAAACAACAGTTGTCCTTGCTAAGTGTGCGGTTAGATGAAGTGACTAGGGAACGGGATGAACTGCTAAGAATAGTTAATAATTTTGATAAGTGCAGTGCAGAGTATGAACGCGCCTTGAACCGCATAGCTGATCTGGAACATGAGCTTAGGGACTCCCACCAACAAATAACCCAGCTAGAAGAGATCTCTTTGCAAGTCAGTACCCAACAAAACCAAACCTTGTTTGACGAACTAATAGATAGGTCCCCACAGTTAGTTACCGCTGCAAAACCCAAACAGACAGACATTATAGACCTTACAAATATTACTCCCAATCACACTGCAGTATCGGCTAAAATAGGTTTAGGTCATTGTAGTAACAAAAAGTTAAAACATTATATAAAAATAAATAAGTTGATAAGAAAAAATCAAAGTTTGCTTAATAATAATAAAAATTTCACCAAAAATATTAAAAATTGCAGAAACAGATTAGATATATTACATGAACTAAATTTATGCACTAAAAAGTTAGAAAGTAGTCAGAAACAGCATGCTGCAGATACACAGGAATATAGTTATAAATTACAACAGCTTCAAGATTCCTTGGAGTCTGTTAAGACAATGTATGATAAATCTCAGCTGATTATAAAAGAATATTCTTTGGCTATGGATAAACTTTTAAACTCAACATCTCATTATGCTGACCGTTTTAGCTCTTTAGCAGATAAAACAGAATGTAACTGCAGCCAACCCGAACCAGGGCCAAGCCCGAGCCGGCCACTTACCCTGTCTGGTCACCAGATGCATAGGATACAAAAACAGGTCAATCTAGGTCTTATAAAAGATAACAGCGAAAATAGTCGATGGATCATGTTCAGTGATGAAATTGGAAGAGACATGGGGTCAAAATTAAATTTTTGTACACAGGGGCAGTCCTTTATAAATCACTGCATGCCTTCTTCATCCTATACACAAATAATGAAGTCCATATGTAGTTATAAATTTCAACAGAAAGACAATCTGGTCATTTTCATAGGAAACAGGATAGGTATAACCAAACAAAAACTTATTAAATATTATAATAAATTAAACTCCTTACATTTAAATAATATTATTATTTACACACTGCCTTACTGTAAGCTTATGCCAGCTGCAGAAAATAGGATTAGATACCATTTAAATTTGTCATTGGACACAATAACATGTCATAATATAAAGTTTCATATAATTGACACTAACACTATTGTTAGAAAAAATTATTATTTTTATTTGACTAAAGGAAAGCATAAGCTTCTGGATTATTTTAAAAGACAGGTAGCAATGTCGCTACATTATTTTATAGATATGTTAGCCAAAAATCTGGCTATACCTGCTCCTTTTGAGCAAAAAGTTGACATTGATATTAGAACCCTGGATAGCTGTTTATATCCAAGTAATTTAAATTAGTATATAAGACAAAAGAGCAACGTTCTTGCACTAAACTTGACACAATGTATAAATCAAGGAATGTTAAATCTAGCCATTTAGTTCTACAACAGCCACATCAAAATTTTATATCTGATTGCTCTCAGGCCGTTGAATCTATTAATCTTAAATATAATACTTTAAACCTGGTGCACCAAAATGTTGAAGGCCTGATTGGTGGAAAAGAATTGGAATTGGAATTGTACATGGACTTGAATGGCATTGATATTTTTTGTGTAACAGAACATTGGTTAAGGCCTTATCAAGTCATGTTCAATTTCAGAAATCACCGGGTTGCTAGCTCGTTCTGTAGAATAAAATATAAACGGGGAGGCTCTTTAATTATTATTAATAAGTCAATAAAGTGTAAAGAACGTAAAGACATAGTAGACCTCTCTGTTGAACGAGTTATTGAGATAGCCAGTATAGAGTTTGAGCGGTTCATTGTACTAAGCGTATACAGTCCCCCGGATGCTCCATATGCACAGTTCGAAGAGAAACTTGAAGAAGCATTGTTTAAATGCCAAAGTACAAAAAAAACCGTCCTATTCTGTGGGGACTTCAATGTAGACATTTTAGAAACTGCACGGGAACCTTTACAGAGAGAGAAAATGTTAAATTTGTTCAAGTCATTTGGTTTGTATAATATATTTTTGGAACCTACTCGTATAACTGCAACTAGTGCTACTTGTATTGATAATATTTTTACTAATATAAATCCCATTAAAAAATGTATAGTGGACCCTGTAAAATCAGATCATCGTGGCCAGTCTGTTTCTTATCTGAGAAATAGTAGGGAAACTAAGAAGATTATTAGTTTTGTCCCAGTTAACACACATCGCTTGGAAACCTTTAGAAGAAACTTAGTCAAGAAAATAACAGAATTGCCTGATTACATTAGCGTAGAAGAATCCTACTCTGATTTATTTAATTTGATACATACTGTGTTTGGGAAAATCTTTACCCCAAAAACATTATCAATCGGAGGCAGTTCTGCTTTCAGTGACTGGGCTACACCCGGAATTTATAAAAGTCGCCATAAACTATATGAACTGTATTCTGAAAAATCATATAATTTCAATCCAGAGTTTCAGGAATATGTTAAGAAATACTCAAAGATATTTAAGCAAGCCTGTACCTTAGCCAAGTCTAATTTCATTAGAAATAAAATTTATGATTCTGCGAATGTAATTAAAACTACTTGGAACATTATCAATGCGGAATGTGGTAGGTGTACAACGAATGAAAGAAAGTTTCATTTAAATATAAACAATCGCCACGTATCGGGGGATTTGGAAGTGGCGACCGAGTTTGAAAAATTTTTCAGTAATGTTCCAATAGAGATAACTGACACTCTCCAGTCGTCTTCCACCTCCGCCGAGCTATTATTAGCAGAATCTGTAGCTGCCTGTGAAGGCGCGTTCGCATTCACCGTTGTCAACTGCAACGACATCATAAAAGCTTTTAGATCTATTAATGTTAAAAAAACCGCTGACCTTTGGGGGTTATCAGTAAAATCCATATCAAGTATTATAGATGTCATTGCCCCCCACTTGGCAACTGTGTTTAACGATTGCGTCTCTACTGGTGTATTTCCTGATTTGATGAAACACAGTAAAGTTATACCACTATTCAAGGCTGGCACCGCTTCAGATCCGGGTAATTTCAGACCTATCTCGGTGTTGCCGACCTTGAGCAAGATATTTGAAAAATTGATACTAGAGCAGATGCTGATCTATTTTAACAGTCACAAATTATTTCATGAGAAACAATTTGGCTTCACTAAAGGACGTTCGACTACCGATGCTGGTGTAGAGTTATTGAAATGTATTTATGACGCCTGGGAGGATAAACAAGATGCAATTGGTGTGTTTTGTGATCTGTCTAAGGCATTTGATTGCGTCCAACATAAAACATTAATCAGGAAATTACACCATTATGGCATAAGAAGCAAGGCTCTCGACCTTCTGACTTCATATTTGAACAATAGAATTCAGCGGGTCGATGTTAATGGTACACGCTCAGAGGGATCTGTAGTTACTATGGGCGTCCCGCAGGGTTCAATACTCGGACCATTATTATTCCTTATATATTTTAATGACCTACCCTTTTACGTGGGGGACAACAACAGGATTGTTTTGTTTGCAGATGATACTTCTTTGATTTTCAAAGTTAAAAGACAAATAGATAACTATGACGATGTCAACAACGCAATCTTGAAAGTGGTTCATTGGTTTAACACTAACAATCTTAAACTAAATGATAATAAAACTAAATGTATTAAATTTACCTTGCCTAATGTTGCACAGTCAGAAACCAATGTTCAACTTAATGGTCGAGAGTTGGAACTTGTGGAACAAACCACATTCCTAGGGTTAACGGTTGATGCTGGTTTACAATGGGGTCCACATATTGTAAAACTAGCTAGTAGATTAAGTTCAGCAGCATTTGCTGTACAAAAAATAAGGCACTTGACTGATGTAGATACGGCTAGAATAGTTTATTTCAGTTACTTTCACAGTATAATGTCTTATGGTATTCTACTGTGGGGCAATGCTGCAGATATAAATAAAATTTTTATTTTACAAAAGCGGGCCATAAGAGCTATATATAGACTAGGTCCAAGGGTCTCTCTGCGCGAAAAATTCAAAGAGGTTAATATTCTTACTGTAGCATCACAATATATTTTTGAAAACCTTATGTATGTACAAAGAAATCTACATAGTTTCGCTAAGTTAAGTGATAGACACTATGTCAACACTAGAAATAAAAATAACCTTGCTGTTTTTCATAGCAGATTGCACAAAACCAGCAATTCTTTCATGGGTAACTGTATACGCTTTTACAACAGGCTTCCAGACGAAATTAAAAGTATGTCCCTTAATAAGTTTAAAAGATCTGTTAAAAGTAAATTGAACTGCAGGGGCTACTATACAATCAATGATTATTTGTTGGATAAGGAAGCCTGGAAATGACCTGCTCTGCTGGATTCTCAAAAAAATTGTTAAAATGCCTAGTTTTTAGATTCTTCAAAATTGTAAATAGAGCAAAAAAAAGAACAACCCGCTGAGTTTCTTGCCAGTTCTTCTCAGGTGGGTCGCGTTGTGAACTGGTGGTAGAGTTTTTGTTTTGTATTCTGGACGTTTTGCAAGCGCATCTGTATAATGCCTATGTGAAATAAATATATTTTTGATTTTTTGATTTGATTTTTTGATTTTGGTAGGTGTGAAAAAGAAGTACATACATGAGTTTTCCATCTGTGCTATCTATAAATTGTGGTATTACTATTTTAATACTTACAAAGTGACATAAATAAACTTAAATAGCGTTGTCAACACGCGGGTAATACCCTAACAGATGACACAAACATCAATAGGTACCTACCAATAAATTTTAGTAGTCGATTTTCAAACACCGCCGAAAACGTCACCCAAAATGAAGGGACGCTTATGCCCAAACCCCATCCTTCAATAACAAAATATATTGACATATACCAATTCGACTTTCATCTTCGCGTGTTTGCAAAACATAAAGCCTTAAATAAAACCTCTTTCACAAAAATAACCAAAACACGACTCTAGATCCCGGCAATAAAGTTCAAATTCAATTGGCAGTGGAAATATAAAAAATGTTCGGTGTGGAATGAAATAAAATCCCATTTTATACTACCTAGCTTGCTATCATAGAGCAACGCGACCAGTACAAGGGGTGTCATATGTTGCGGGGGGAAATCGTATTCATGAACATCACTAGCTACACAATAGCAATCGGCTGCTACTAAGGAACTTGCACAAAATAATACACTCATAATTTCAGACCCACACATATTTATCCTACTATCGTAATTCCGACTTCCTACTAATATCATAAATGTGAAAGCTTGTGAAGATGTTGGGATGTTTGTTACTCAATCATGCTCTAACGGCTGAAACGATTGGACTGAAATTTGTTACCAAGGTAGACTACAGACTTGAATAACACATTGGCTACTTTTCACCCCGGGAATTAGTTCCCACGGGAAGCAGGACCGGGTACGGTTTGTAGTGTATATATGTGTGTGTAAAAGCGTAATCTCTTTTTAATACGCTTTGACCGAGAGGAAAGTCTAAATATGGTGCCTCCCCTTCCGATTAAAACCAAAGGTCGTATTGCTCTATGGTTGTTACGTACGAAGTGGTGTTCGGACGTTTTTACAAGCGGTCGGTGTACAACAAAAATCAATATTTAGGTCACGAATCGGACGTAAAATCGTTTCAAATTTATGCGAAACGGAATAAAAGCTATGGTTTCTTTTTTTAGGACGGGCTTTATGTAACTGGCTGACTTTTGTTTAAAAATACTGTGAGAATTACTAATAGAATTATAAATTCAGCTGGTCAATTGTTCTTCATAATACATCGTTTCAAATACAGAAAGGCGAAAGTAACTCTTGTCCGTCTGTTTCTTTTTAACGCCTAAACCTCTGAATCCTGATGAATGTTGATTAAATTTAGTTTGGAGATTGGAAAAGGACATAGAAAATATGTTTATAACGGGAAATTTTAAATGTAAAACTGATATTTGAATACCAAATGATAAGAGATATTTCGGGTATGCTGCTTGCACCATTATCTCAGAAGATCTACAGTACTGCTGATGATAGTGATGAATATCTCTATTATTACCGTCAGTGACTTTGAAAGTTTAATGAGAACTTCTCTTTCAACTTCTTTTCATCTTAGCCTAGCAAAGTATGTGGGAACAGGGCTATACTATGCATTCTCCTTCATAGGGCTTTAATATATCGAATTCATATAGGTTGCACGTGGAGA
This sequence comes from Miltochrista miniata, assembly GCA_933228765.1. Classification (NCBI taxonomy): domain Eukaryota; kingdom Metazoa; phylum Arthropoda; class Insecta; order Lepidoptera; family Erebidae; genus Miltochrista; species Miltochrista miniata. The sequence goes on from OW121770.1 coordinate 2,203,992, forward strand.
CGAACTGTCGCTCGTAGTCATCGCACTGTGGCACGGTAATATATAGATTGACCAACCTTAATGCTGTTGCCCGCGACTTCGTACGCGTGAAAATTATGTTATAATGCCAATTTGATTGCGCTCTGCTTAGCCCCTAGGATATGTAGCGTGATAATATATAGCCTATTTGAAGACACGACCCCTAGTTAATATTTGTGCAAAATATAAATCAAATCTATTGAACACTTCTCGAAATTCTTTCGGACAAAGCAAAGCAAACAGACAAATAGACAAAAAAAAATTAACTATATTTTCGGCTTCGGTATCTTATGTTGAACACCCAGCGAGTATTTTTTTTTAAATATTTCCAATGTACAGCTTTGACCTTTCTATCATTTTATTATATGTATAGATTTCGCAATAAGAAAGTACCTAAAGGTTCAACAATTACCGAAGTCTCTACGAACTACACCTTATTCCATCCTCAGCTGAATTTCACAACAATTTAGCGCGACCACTTTACTAAATAATACCAAAGCTCCAACTATCGGGCAACGTTACAATATTACACTCAAACTAAAGCCTTCCACTCGTCCGTAAATTGAACCACACGGAACACACTTCCGCAATTATTTACATGTTGGCATCGCGTGCTCGATGTTGTTACCTACATATGTGGTGGTTTTTTCATTAAAAAAACTACTGAGGGCGGGGAAACCGTAGTAAATCTAGTTATTGATGAATTGGAAATGTTACGGACGGTTTTGAATGTTCACTTTACTTTAGCGTTTTATACAGCTGTAAAGGAACCCAAAAATCTAACCAAGTTCTGCATCTATCAGGTACATCGATACAAAAAATTAAAGCTTTGTACTCCCTTTTTAAAAGTTGTGTAAATGAACGTTTTTGACTCAGTTAAATGGTTAATGAATGGACAGCGGGCAGTCACAACCTGCGCCTGTCCATCTCAACACGGCAATACGGCTTACCACCTATTACGTGGGACAAATTCTAAAAAGGTGAAATGTGTGCATATAATATGCCTCTGACTACCCCTTCGGGGATAAAGGCATGACAATATGTATAATTATGTATGTAAATGGATTTCAGTTGCATAGAACTATTATTCAGTGGCCTGTGGGTCTCTACTTTCGATAATAGGTCCAATTCACATTATCGAGTGTCGGATTCAACCCCAAATATGAATGTAAAGCATAAAGAAACGGAGGGTTTTTCTTTTTGTTAGTGGTATTGTCAGTTGCATGCAAACGACCGCCTATTTCTTTGTGTGCGTGCAATAGAGGGGTTTTTATCTATAATAATAGCAGTAGATTGACACCGTTATTTTGTGTCGGTGGGTGTGAGGTTTGCAATAATTGTGACAGTTACAGCCTCGCGTCATAATTTGTACATCACACTATCATGGCCCAATTCAGATATACTGAACTTATCTGAGAGTAGCATTAAATAGAGAATTTACTTTCCATACATGTATTTTTTTTTTCGACTTTTTTGTAACTGAAAACGAATTAGTTTTGTCACCCGTTACCATAACTTTTCACCCTGTGTACTTCAAATGCTAACCCTACTATATAAAGTTTCGTTCAAATTAAAGAAAAGGGTCTTAGAATTGAATTAACAAGCTAAAAATGAAGTTTCTGTTATTACTTCCGTTTATTAGGTAGAAATAGAGTAGTCCTTATTACTCTTACTGCTCTGCTTCTATCTTAGACTATTATAGATACACGACATCAATATTAGATTAGGTACTCCGACAACCACAATTACAGATTATCTGTAATTAATATCTTAATTACATATATGTAGCGGGAATGGTAAGCTGTCGCCAATTGTCTTATTGTAACATAACTGGAGGATGTTTGTGGTTTAACCCGCGATGAATTTAGATTTGAGTGTATTCTCGTAGGGATGATACGTTTTGAAGGGTAAAGGGTAGTAGAAAGGCTCTCTGCTATATCTGTCAGACCTGCATTTAACTACAACGATGCTTAAAACTTCTTTCAAAAGGAAATTATTCAATCATTGGGTTCATTACAACAACTGTGTCAAAACGTAAACTTCCCGAATCGTCAACTTCCCAAAACATCAACTTTCCAAAAGGTTAATACCCAATTTAGCTATTTGTTATTTTAGTCATATTTTAATATATATAAATCTCCTGTCACGATGTTTGTCCGCGATGGACTCCTAAACTTCTTAATCAAATTTGCACACCGTGTGCTGTTTGATCCAACTTGAGAGATAGGATAGTTTTTTTTTTTGTGAAGAGCCTAAATGGCTATGGCCGGGAGTACCGGGTTAGAAAAAGCTTAGCCACAACAACGCGTGACCTGGCTCTCTAGTATTTATATAGATTCAGCAGTTCAACCATAATCATAATTGATTGAACTGCTGAATCTTGGTGCGGAATAAGTAATCTTTACTTCGTTGATCTCATTTTCGAACCAAAAACCTGTTCTGGTTCGATTTACAGGTTGACGGCGGAATTAGAAGCAAGTTATAGTATAACTTAACTCGTGCTTACTCCTTCTAGGACTTGTAGTAACACGAGATGTCTATCTCCCTTTCGCGCTTGTCAATTAATACTACTCGATAGTTATCCATTTTATCCCTACATACTATAATTGGGTGCCTCAACTACTAATGTATAATTATACTGTCCTCAAAATGATTTAGTTGTCAATTTGGCTATAATTATAGCCCATTCGCTTTAAGTTTGCCGCTGACGTCGAGGCTGGTGAAGAGGCGTAGTAGGGGAGGCGACCGGCAAACTTAGAGCGAAGGGGTAGTTTGTATATTTAAAACAGATATTAATTCTTGTAATTTTGTATCTATGGTAGTCTCGTACTTCGCTCCGATAATCACAATTTGATTCCAAAAGTCCCGCGCGAATCCTCGACTACATTACAGTATGACTGTAAAATTCACTGACAGTTGAAAAACAACGTCATAATAATTGTCAAAAATATTTTATAAACTTTACGAAAAAGCCTGCCGCAAGTACCTCCATAGCCTCTTGGGAAAATAAATAAAACTCAAGCACGCCGTGGCACATTTTAATTAAGTAAAGAGCTTTACAGCGGATGTGGTCAAACTGGATAGAACCTCGTTAAAGTGATTAAATTAGCGATTCAAACTATTTTATTTCTATCTCTTATTAAACTTAACTTTATACCTATTATGTCCTAAATGTACCTAATATTATAGCCTCACCAACATTTTTGATCCAAAATATTCAATTCAGCAAATGGGTACTTACTTTCATAAGAATATGAAAGATGACAACCAATTGCAATGATGCCATGGCTTTCCATGAGGCGGGTTCATTTTGGTAGGCTTAAAAAACCGACCATGTGCGTGTCTAAGTCGCCCACGGAAGTACGTACCAAAAAATAGCAAATACTGACGTTTGATATATGAGGGTCCCCCTTAAATATTAATATTTTTCTGATTTTAGTTTTAGTGACAGCAGCAATACATCTTTACTAATATTATAAAGAGGAAAGATTGTTTTTTTGAGTGTTTGTAACGAATAAGCTCCGGAACTATTGGACCGATTTGAAAAATTCTTTCAATGTTGGGAAGCTACACTCTCTGCGGTGAACATAGGCTACTTTTTATTCCCGTATTCCCACGGGAACGGGAACTACGCGAGTAAAACCGCGTGACGTCCACTAGTCATCTATAAAAATTTCAGCTCTTTAGCTATCACGTTTCATGAGATAGACAGGTGGACAGGTGGACAGACAGACAGACATGTGGACAATGAAGTCTCAGTAATAATGTCCCGTTTTTACCCTTTGGGTACGGAACCTCCAAAAAAAAGGTCCTACATATAACTATAAAATATAGGAATGTTTTGAAGAAATGGCGGACGAGTTGAATATAACAGGACTGGTAAACCGTAACTACCTTCGTATATTTCCAATCGATCCTCTTTAACTAAACATAAGTCGTTTCATATTCTCGGAACTGGGTTACAGTGTTACCAGAAAATAATACTCCATTTCTGTTGCATTATTTATGTTGGCAACACTCATTGTGGCGTTATTGGATTTTCTATTTTGGAATATCGAACGGATAAGATAAGAATAGTACTTACTACAGAAATCTTTTACAGATTAAATATTTTTTGACGATTTAGACTTTTTTTATTTTGACTTGTTGTCATTCCCAGGATCATAAGCTTTTCGACATATTTCGGCTCGTTTAAAAGACGCTCGTTGCCTGATAAAAAAGGTAACTATATACATTTATTTTTTCAAACTAGTGGCCCTAATATTTTTGATATTTAAGGACCCTTGGATGGTAGCATGATTGTACATAATCTATATATCTTCAAAATAATATGGCTTCCTAATGTCGAAAGAGCTTTTGAAACTGGTTTGGTGTTGTGAAACTACTCAGAGGTTATTGATTATGAACAAACCAATCCTTCCTCCTATTTCACGCGACTCCGTCAAACGTTAAATAATGTTTCTCAATGTAGTAATAATTTTCGTGTACACTGTTTATGTTTGTAATATTTTTATGAAATGGTACATACATTTCATAAAAATATTACAGAAAACATTGAACCAAAATATTCTTCTAAACAATGTTACTCTAAAAATCTGAAAATACAAATAAATCTGCTCCAAAACGATTCAAAAGAGATTCCGAACTTCCACATTATTCTAAAAAGTTCCGACGGTTTTTTTAATTAACCACGGCAAGTTTGATCCGTGAGCTTTTCAAATTGTACAACTTTGTTAAATTCCTTGGGCTTTTAATTGCAGAATTTATCTGCTTGTTAGATACGTTCTTTTGAATTCCTTTCCCGGAAAAGAGAGTGAAAATATTTCTTTACATTATTTTGAAAGTAAAAATGTTGAATTTCGTTATTGTACGTGTATAATGTATAATAATTGTATTCTTTTGATTTATTCATTTATTCAGCGTTGCGTGACATCGGGTCAATGTATTTACGGATAATATATAAAACGTAAATGTGTACAATAGTAACAAAATAATAAATAAATTTTCTTTCCAATATAAATACGTATAAATTAATGTAACTAATATTATAAAGAGAAAACATTTGTATTTTTGTAATGTATAAACTCAAATAATTCTGTGCTGATTTCCAAAATTCTTTCACCATTGAAAAACTACATTCACCCTGAGTAACATAGTATATTTTATTTCCGTATTCCCATGGGAGTGGGAGCTATGCGGATGAAACCGCGTGACGTCCGCTATATCATATAACTTTATCATCAAATGGTAAAATGATGTTTAAATCTATCTTATATATATAAGTAAGTATATCTTATAATAAATAAATCTATTCTCTTTATAATAGTCACGCCATCTGAAATTCCATCATTATAACAAATTGTTATCATTATCGAAATAAAGCCACCGCCAAAACTTTTAAGCGGCGAAATCAAAGTAAATAACTTGACAATACTTGCGCGAACCTAACTCGAGTTAAGTTAGCCACAATTAACATAACGATGTCTTTGTTCGACTTAACTGTAACTTACTTTTGTGCTTTTGACATTTTGTATTTCGTCTACTTCCCTTTTGTTGCAAAGATCTGAATAATTCTAGCTATAGCTTTAACTTTGGCCGTGTTTTGTGTTTTCAAAATAAATTATTATTATACTTAAATATATTGTTCAGTAAGCACAGCCATAAGCGACGTGGTGAGTAAGCTCTTTATTCAGATAAATGTAATACGGATATTCGCACACAATGCCAGCTAGCCCAGTCCAAGCAATACAAGCTTATGCTATAAGATCTGACCATCGGATAAACATACTTTCTTTTTACGAGAGGGAAAATCGTCACGGAGGTTACGCTGGGCTCTTCCCGACCAAAAAACCTCACGTATTCTGCCTCGGATAAGCCCTCGGCAGGATACCTTAATAAATTGCAACAGTAAAGATATCGAATGCAACAACGATATTGGCAAATTAGCATGATTGATATGATGAATCGCTCGTGAGCCCGCGGACTCAGTGTTCTGTAAACTATCACGGCAGTAAGCAACTATTAGTGCCCTTTCACGCGTACCGGTTGCCGGGTAGCCGGTGCCGGGTAACCGGCAGCAAAGTGTATGGCCATTCCGGGCAAATTACACCGGTACGTGTGAAAGCTATAGTACATGGCCATACACTTCGGCCGCTGGGTACCCGGCACCGGCTACCCGGCAACCGGTACGTGTAAAAAGGGGCTTACTATGGCCGGTCGGATCGGAAGGTATGTTAGGCTGCTGGTCCCGGTTGCCAGTAAAATGGCAATCGCTAAGCCAAGTAGAAGGCCATTTAGGCGGCTTGAAAATTTTCAAGAGCAGGCAGTCACAACCTGCACCTGTCCACCTCAACACGGCAATACAGCTCACTATCTATTACACAATTTACTTTGTTTCAGAAAAAGTGAAATTGAGTAGTTTGGTTGATTAAAAATGTTGAATCAAGAATCCCCATCTCTTGGAATCGTTTAGAAACTAAAGTTACACAGAAATATAACACTCAAATATTTTACAAGTTACAAGTTTCTTTTTAATAATATCGTCATCAAATTCATGTCAACAAATAAAATTACTAGCAAAAACGCTTTGAAATAATAAAACTCCCTCTATATTCAGTGAAAGCCATCGAGTGGTCTCTCCATGGGGTCTCAACATATAGGGTGTTTGTACATGTAGTATTGGCGGCGACAGGCGGCGCCGGGCGCGCTATTATTAGCCGGATCGATAGCACCCGCTAGTTCCCATTACAGTTTGTTGAACTAAACGCACTCTGTATAAACTGAGTGGTACAGGATTGATATTAAAATGACATGCTGTAGTTATGAGTTTTCTTAAGTCACTTTTAGAACTGACTGGTGATCATCGTACAGCTCAAATTGCAGAAGGAATTTTGGTAAAAATTTGCATATAAATAGTGGATACTAAGTAGGAGTTTCGGAAAACTTTCAACTAAATAACCGGCTAAGTGCGTATCGGATTCGCTCACGGAGGGGTTCGTAGTTCCACAAAGTATTTATAATAGAGTTCCGTTTTTACCCCTTTGGGTACGGGATCCTAAAAACTGAAGTAAAACCAAAACCGAAGTTTCAACAAAGTTAATATAAAAGTGTTTTAACTGAATAAAATGACACGTCAGTAAGTTTTTATAATCGCTAGATGAAATCAAATTTATTCACTGTAGAATATTCTAAACATTACGTATTTATAAAACACTTCCTCTGTCTCTTTCATTCTAATTACTTCGACCTATATTTCTCTCCCACATAAACACTAAATTCAGTTCACCATAAAAACAGTAGTGATTCAAACCCTTCATAATAAAATTATTAAACCAAAATCTTTTCAAAGTAACATGAAACACACGTTATCATAATAAAATACGGGTTCCGTAGAGGTTTTAGCGACCGATAAGGATTTGTGAATAACTAACCCCTAGTGATTACTCCCTACCCGCCTTTCGTGGCCAAATAAGCGTGAGGTTACAGTGACGAGCGAAGCGGAAAATTGATTCAGTTGTGGCTCGTCAGTTCTTTGATTTGATATAGATACGATTGAGTTTTTTTTGGGCTTTTGGGTATAATAGTCCTTTTATATATTTTTCAAGATAAAGGTCCAATTTATATTTCAATTTATCATCACGATCTCTGGTAATCGTATCCCTTAAGGTCAGCGCTAAGTTTGTTTGTATTTTAGTTTTCTTAGAGTTAATGGAGGATTGCACAACTAAGTTACCGAAATCCGAAGAAGAAAGAGCATCCATAATATACGCTAATATATTCTGCAAATTAGAAAGTAAAATAAATTTATTCAATAAAATATTATACAAATGTTAAAATAAATTAATAACTATTTACAATATGAATAAATAAAACTAAACTAATTCTAAATAGGGCCCCCGTGGCATTGTGCCCAAAAGACTGGCAGCATTCCCCCTTTGAACGGCGATGCCTATTCGTTGGGAGAAATAACTGCCAGCCCTTAGGTCACCAGTTGACTCCACAAGACGCTTCTTCAAAATTTTAAAAAAATTATGAGCGTTGGGACCCCATGAACCTAGGGTCTCGACACCGACTGGAATAAAATTGTACGACGAGCCGAGACCCTTATACTTAATATTTTTTTTATATTCTGCCGCTTCCGCTGCCGCGCTGGCTTTTTCTTTTGTTCTAGGAAGATGGGACGGGGCCAAAGTGTCTACACAAGTGGCATCCCAAACTAGCACCCGACCCATCTCCCACGGAATTAAGGTCATCCCATCCGGTCTCTTGCCATCGTCCCTAAAAATGCCATTGGGCTCTAATAGAGCGGGCACACCGACGGTGGCAAGAGCACGGCGAATGATTTTTTCTGCAAATTAGATTCATAAATGTTAATAGTATTTAAACATCATGTGTGTGTGCTACATGTTTCTACTCTGTATGATTCAATTTATTTATTTTAAACTTTAGCACTGATTACAAGGCGGACATAATGCCTTAGGCACGAAATAATAATCAATTATATATCAGCCATAGACCTAGATATTAATATTAATATTTTTAAATAAATAAATATTTGATGGCACACTTCAAATGTGATCCTAATGACAAGTGACATTGACAGGTGACATAACACCGAGCGCTGGAGGGGCGGCCACGCACGACATATCAGGACGTCGTCAGTCGAGTCTCGATTATTATTGGTGCAACGATCGACCGGTGCGCACTCGCCCACGTGCTCTGGTGGAATGTTATAACAGTGTAGATTTAGTTAGTCCTAGGAGGTTCTTTGTGTTTAGTGTTAGTTATACGATTGACTAAATGAGTGTTAACTAAACCACGCATTATTTCTTTATACCACGATTCCTGGTTTCCTCGCCGAACTACCTACAAAGTGATGGTTACATCGGAATGTAGCAACATGCCACCTGACACCACTCAATCCTACATATTCATAAACTATAGAGACGTTTTTGGTGGGCTAGTGTACACTTCTAATACACATGCACTTCGTAAAAACTTTAACTGTGTCAAATTTTGCCGACATCCGTTCACGCAATTTTATGAAAAAGGTATATAATATATTTTTGCATTTAATTTTAATAGATAAAAAAAGTTAATATAGGTTCTTTTAAACAAATACTGACGTAACTGATGGGCATAAACGCTGACTTACAATAAATCTTCAAATAAATATTAAGTTTTCTCATCACTCGCTTCTCTCATGCTCATAAATTGTCACCTTACGTAATCGATATTCGGTCACCTTAATATAGGCAAAGGAAAGGCATTACACTAAAGCCTGTATTGTATATTACCTTTGTACATACGTTCCAAGATTTTTATGAACAAAAAAGATGGAAGCCTTTTTTCGCGCCAATTTTACGTGTACCTTGTAAATGTTAATTTGGAAGCGAGGGTTTCTGGGGTGAAGGGTCGTGTACTCTCGTATTTTTAGGGTTCCGTAATCAAAGGGTACAAATTGAACCATATTACTAAGACTTTTCTGTTCATCTATATGTCTCATGAAATGTGATAGCTAGTTAGTTGAATTATTCTCAGGTGGTGTATATCTGATGCCGCTACAACAACGAATACATAAAAGAACGTTTATTTTTAAGGGTGATCTCCATATTTCTTACTTGTTTTAGGTAAGTTTCTCTCCTTGCGTAAGTCTGACTCAAACATGGCGGGTTTTTAATGTAAACTTGCATGTTTTAAGAACGTTTGAAATAGAATAGCATAATCTTTATTGTGCATCAGTTACGAAGACTAAAAATATGCAAAATTTGGGTTAGACAGCGACCCTTTTCAGCTTTGACAACGAAAATTTATTTAATTTGTCATAGTATAAAAAAATGTCTTTCCTTTTGGTTTTTTTGGCTGTACGTGACCTGAATAAGAATATATTCGTACTTTCTTGACAAAGGGTTGCTTTATCGTAAAGAAATATGCTTAGAATTTAAAGTTACATTTCGTTATAGTTTAAGGTAAAATAACATTAATAGGTACGTATTTTGTCTATGTACAGAGTTTCAGGTAAACTTACTGAGTCATTTGTGGTGTTTATTTTTCTTAAAAGATGGTCAATTATCTTTTATATGTATACCTATTTGTTTTACAGTTGGAATTTGTAGACCAATGAATTTTATAAAACTGGGCATAAATGTTTGATCAGTGCACGAATTTTTGTTGACGATTTTTGATTGCGAGATATTTGGTAGATCACTCTTTATTATCCAATTTCAATAATTTTTGTTGAAATCTTTCAATAATCATTTATTATTGTTGTTAAGCCAAACGTAGGGCAGGACTTCCATTCGCCAAATATTATTATTATACAGACGGATGAATATTTGAGGATCACACAGTTTCGATCTGGAATCAAACCCAAGACTATCAAACCCAACACCAGTCTTATAGTCATTACTACTGTGCCACAGAAGCAGGCTAAAATAAATTACAGACATCGGAAGCTAATGAATTGATATTAAAAAATAATCTCATTAGCAATCCACTGCCTCGTATATTAAACATCTAATTAGTTGAAATTCTTCTAAAAGCTTGTTAATTTCGTACAAGACCCAAATGATAATATATTTTTGTCCTGAGAGTATCGTGTTTAAAGTAGGTTATAAAAACCGTAATTACCGTAAAGATATCATATCTTTGAATATATATTTTAGGGTACCGTCATAAAAAGAGCAAGCACAATTTTAATTTATTGTCTGATTGTAAAACCAATGTGTGTAATGACGAAGTGAAAAGCTGTCATCGAGCTGTTGTCATGAAATGAAAATGGAAACCAGTCGAAAGATAAATATGCGATTACAAATAGTAATTCAATTATTCAATTTCAAATATGATATGATACTATGTACACATGAACATTTGCGTGCCATGAACGTGCAAAATACACGACTCATTACATTTTGATATATTTTTATTATTTATTTTGAGTGATATCTATCAACATGTCAAATTGTACATCACCTACATTTATGTTCTTTAAAATAAATTAATCATTTCTAATCACTCTATAGAGTATCTGAAAGTGTCAGAAACCAGCTACAGAACCATAAGATCACACTTGACCAATTTTTCCACTTTAAGTACTAAATAATTATCCATTTTTATGTACAGGCAATAAAAATATCCACCAGAGTTTTCTTTTGTAAGCTTTGATGTTTTTTAGATTTAGAACATAAATATTCCGAACATAATTCATTCTGAACATAAATATTCCGAACATAAATATTTGAAACAATAAATATCGGTTTATTTTATACTTGTCTTGAACGATGTTGTTTTTGAAATGGAACGTCATGAAATACTTTATGAATTCGATCATCATCGTTCTAGAGTTATAACAGGCCTCTCCCGAAATCCACACTCCTATTCTCTTCAGACGTAAAAACTATTAGCACTATTTGAAGTCATGACTTTCAGTATCTGCAGTTCTTTAAGTAAATATAGTTAACTAGCTGATTCGACAAAATTACTACTTCCTCCGAATCAAATAATGTTAGATTTAAAATCCTTTTAAATCTTCTCTGTACTTTTAAAAACGTATAAAAACCAAAATCGGTCTAGCTGTTCTCGTTTTTTAGCGAGATTGACTCGATTTTAAGATTACGGAAAGAAAATATTTGTACCCTTTCTAAAAATATTACGCAAACGAATTAACATGAAATTTAACAAGTTCAAAGTATATGAGAAGAGACCACCCCTGTCGTAAGAGGCGACTTAGGGAATACTTTCGCAAAAGTATCCATTGCTTAGAGAAGGAAAACTCGAAATGAGATCCGATTGTCAGTAAAATGACAATCGATAAGCCAAGCTGAAGGGTTAATGAGCGGCTTGAAAAATTTCCCTGCGAGTCGTCGCGACCTGAGCATGGCCATTTCAACACAGGCTTACAATATGGGCGTATACTACGCCTCTGCCTACCCCTTCGGAAATAAAGGTCTGACTATATGTATGTATGTCTGATAATTATTATCAAATTTCGACGGCCAAAGGCTCTCTAATCTTGATAATATTAGTATCACATTATTACAATATCAATCCCCTCCTCCCCCCTCTTAATATGCTACGTTGGTACATTACTTAGCAAGTAAATATAGGTGATCGTAAATCAGTAACGAGCCATTACTAGTAATGTGACGTACAAACAAACTCATAAACATAATTGGTACGGAATGAGAGCTCTCGCGACGCCGAGGGGACGGTGTTTTTGGTTATTATTATTATTTGTATATATTTATTAATAACTAGAAAGAAAAAGAAAAGTATTCAAGCACATTTTTTATATAATTCACAAAGATTTAAATAACAAACAATACAACATAGGCAGGTACACTTCATGTGGCACAGACTCGAAACAAACGGACGGACCTCACATACACTCATTTGCAAAAAAAACGGGCACCTAAGCAATAACCCTTTCAAATGTTAATATTGCTTTGTTTGATAATTATAGGTAGTTTTATCCTAACAATTTGGTAAATTAATAAGAAAATAATCGTTTTCATCAGTATTTCATAAAATTTTGTTACAATTTATGGGAAATAATGCTAAATCTCGCTAGTAGTGTATGTTCGCTAGTAGTCATAATTATGCACTACTATCTTATGACCTTGTCAAATTTCATTCATGAAGTAAAAATAAAAAAGTTTTTTTGTTTGTTTTTCTTTAATAAAGTAAAAGCAGATAAATGTTTAGTATCGAGTGTGACCCCTTCTAGCTAAAATCACAGCTTGAATTCGTCTGGGCATGCTAGCGAGTATATCCCGGATACTTGCTTGCGGAATACGTTCCCACTCCGCAGTAATCACATTCTTCAGCTCTCTGATGGTCTGCGGAGCCGGGTGTACTGATCTCACACGCCGTTTTAGAACGTCCCAGATATGTTCTATGGGATTGAGGTCGGGACTTCGATCTGGCCAATCCAAACGACGAATGCCGACCTCTTGCACATACGCATTAACATCGCGGGATCGGTGGGGGCGAGCATTGTCGTCCATAAAAATCGAGTCTTGACCTAGAGCGGCCAATGCGGGCTGTGCATGAGGAATTAGAACTTCCGTTATGTATCGATGCCCAGTCAGTGAGCCGTTTTCAATGAAGACTAACTCTGTACGTTCCATTGAATTTATTCCTGCCCAAAACATAACATAGCCCCCACCATAAGGTGTGATTTCTTCGAAACATGCATCTGCAAAGCGCTCTCCTTGTCTTCTTTGCACTCGCCGACGTCGATCTTAACCGAACAGAGATATCCTGGCTTCATCAGAGAACAAAATCCTATTCCAATCTTCTTGAGTCCATGATTCACAATTTCTAGCGAACCTAAGCCTGTGAACTCTGTGCTTACGGAGTAATTTGGGGCCGCGGGCCGGGCGGTGACTGCGTATATTGGCAGCGAGAAGCCTCCTCCTGACCGTCCATAGACTAATATGCACATTCCTTACTTCTTGGAGGTTGTTCTTAAGATCCACATACGAAGATTTGCGATTTCTCAATGCGCGACTCACAAGAAAACGATCATCCCGTGGTTGGGTACATGGTTTTCTTCCAGAACTAGGCCTTCTCTCGACGGAACCAGTCTCCTGATATCGCTGCCAGGTCCTTTGGACCGTCGAGCGACTAACATTTAGCCTCCTAGCCACGAAACATTGGCTGCAACCCTCTTCAAGCAGCGCGATAATTTTGGTAGCTTTTACCACTTTATCTACCATTTTTGATACAGCCAAACAGCAATAAATAAAGCTTTGACAGTCAAGGATATGAAGTTAATCGATAAAAATTGAATAAAAGTTGTGAAAGTGTCGATGTTAAGTTCTGGAACTTCGCGCCAAAAATGTAGGATAAAAAGGGGTTTCCTGTAAAAATGAGCATCAAATGAAAATTTGAATTTAGAACGTACTTTTTTAAATACCACGACATTTTTAAAACCGGCCAGTAACGTGTACAAACGATTGAAACCTTTTTGGTATTGTATCTTTTTAAAGATGAATGAAAATCAAAACCGCCCGATTTTTTTGCAAATGAGTGTAGTTTCACCCACATAGTCTCAAAGACTATATAAACTGAGGTAGACGCGCCGTACTCTAACAAGCGAGATTTCAAAAGCAATCCTCAAACACACACATTGCAAAGACTACACTCACTTATAAATACTATTTACGTAATCGTCACCACACACAATACTAATATACGGATAGAACAAGAGTAAAAGAGAAGGCGTATGGATTCCAATTGCAAGTCTAGTACCTACTCTCGAAGTTTTGACTCACAACAGTGCGAACAACGCTGCTAATTAGCGCAGTTTATAGGTAGTTTATAGGTAGTTTATAGGTAGTTTATAGCTCCATCGCCGTGGCTAACAAACGAGGTTCGAATTGTTATGAGACGTAGAGACCGAGCATTCCTTAAATTCAAAAAACATCGGACGGATATAAATTGGGACTCTTACAAAACTGCCAGGAATCGGTGTAACCAGGTGATACGAAACGCTAAACGCCGACACATCTTTGACAACATCACTTACTCATCACCGGCTGATGTTTGGAAGTTTCTTGGGACACTGGGTATTGGTAGACCAAGGCAGCTGGAGCTACCCAAGACAATTGAGTTAGATGCTATTAATCGTCATTTCTCCACCTCTCTTGTAATTGATGGCCTAACCAAGTGTCAAACGGTTGACTTCATAGCCGGACTGACCAGTCCCAGTCATGCACCCTTTCAGTTTTCTCCAGTCACGTTGGTTGAGATCAAAAAGATTATCTTGTCCATTAAATCAAAGGCAGTGGGCTGTGACAACATTAGTCGACGTATGATTACGCTTATCCTTGACCTACTTCTTCCTGCTATCTTACACATAATAAACTTTTCACTTGAATCTGGTCAATTTCCAATCTTGTGGCGAAAAGCCTATGTTCGCCCCCTTCCTAAAATTTCCAATCCCTCTCTTCCAAAACATTTTCGTCCAATTTCTATCCTTCCTTTTCTATCAAAAGTGTTAGAGGCATGCGTGCATAAGCAGTTGTCTGGTTTCGTACAGCATAATTCCATACTTACTCCTATGCAATCGGGATTCAGGCCAGGCCATAGTACGACTACTGCACTCCTCAAGATAACGGGTGATATTAAGGATGGGATGGAAAAGGCTAAGGCGACCGTGATGGTCTTAGTTGACTTCTCAAATGCTTTTAATTGTGTTAACCACGACATTCTTTTGTCAATCCTTGCCCATATTAAGATCTCTTCTGACGAGCTGGATTGGTTTTCCTCTTATCTTCAGGGTCGTCAGCAGTCAGTTTGTGTTGACGAGAAGTCGTCGACCTGGTGCAAACTTGACTCTGGGGTCCCTCAAGGCGGCATATTATCTCCTCTTCTGTTTTCAATATTCATCAATTTCGTGACCTCTAATCTTCAGTGTGCGTATCACCTGTATGCTGATGACTTGCAATTGTATAGCCAAGCCTCTGTGGACAATCTCTCGGATGCTATAAACAGTGTTAACGCAGATTTAGGCTTGATCGATAGTTGGTGTAAAAGGTTCGGTCTAGCCGTCAACCCTGATAAGTGCCAGAGCATTATAATTGGCACTAATCATATGATTAACCGGCTGAAGGACGTAACTCTGCCATCAATAACATTTAATGATAAAGCTATTCCTGTCACACTCAGTGTTAAGAACTTAGGCTTGAACATTGACTCAACCTTGAGTTGGCGGGTTCAGGTGACCAATGTTTGTCAAAGAGTTACTGGGATGCTTCGGGCTCTCTATCGTCTTAGAAATTTTTTACCTGTCAAAACCAAGACAATGCTTGTGCAAACTTTAATATTTCCGATCTTCGACTATGGTGATGTGTGCTATCTCGACCTGAATGCAGATCTGCTCAATAAGCTTGACCGACTTCTCAACAATTGCATTCGATTCGTCTACAATCTTAGGAAGTACGATCACGTTTCGGCTTGTAGGACAGAGCTTGGTTGGTTACCTGTTCGACGGCGACGCAGTCTGCGAGCTGTCTGTCTACTTTTCTCACTATTCAATTCTCCCAATGCTCCTGCTTACTTAAAATCTCAACTGCATCTAATTGGCTCTAACCACGACAAACATCTGCGCTCCTCTAACAATCTTCTACTGCACTGTCCAACTCACTCTTCTAACCTTGTCCATTCCTCTTTTCTAGTGCGTTCTATTCTTCTCTGGAATGCTCTTCCTCTTGAAATCAGAAAGTTGACTAATAGGTTAACATTTAGAAACAGAGTACGCGAACTCTATATGAACCCATAGGTAGAACAATATTGTTAAGGCTTTTCTCGAGTGTATGTATAAAATATGTTTTAGGTATATATTATATAAATATAGATAGATATGTATTTTATATGATATACATGTATATATATATGATAAGTATGTACTTATTTTTTTTGTATGTATACATTTTATGTTTATATGATTTAATAGATAATAATATTAAGTAATTATAATTTATAAATTTGAAGTCTTGTACCGTTTAGCTTTCACCGTATTTTTGAGCACCTACTCAAACTTATCTCTGCATCACCCAAAGGTTGACTGGTAGATAATGCCTTTTGGCATTAAGTCCGCCTTTGTACAATTAAAATTTGTGCATAAAGTTTAATAAATAAATAAATAAATAAATAAATAATGTAGCTTCCCAACAGAGAAAAAAAAATATAAATCGGTACAGTAGTTTCGGAGCCTATTCTATGCAAACAAACAAACAATCATATCTCTCCTTTCTGCCATATGGTACCGTCGTAGTAAGACTAGTCGTCATGTGCAACGTCGTTGAAGGTACAGCTTGACTTTTCTGTACTAATTAGTACATACAAGCTTTCCTTTTGAATTACTATATCTTTTGAAACTGAACTAGGACATATGGAGTAGTTTTAAAGATCTAAGCGAACACACAATCAAAGCGGCGGGAATAACTAGTTTATTATAGACTAGCTGACGTCACGCGGTTTCACTTGCGTAGCTCCCGTTCCCGTGGGAATACGGGAATAAAGTATAGCTTATATTACTCGAGGTGAATTTAGCTTTTCAACGGTGACATATTTTTTTAAATCGGCACAGTAGTTTTTGAGTTCACCACAAACATACAGAAATACAATTTTTTCCTCTTTATAATATTAGTGTAGATGTAGATATATTAGTAAAACTTCTCGTCCCATATCTCCCAAACCCTCCTCAACTAATTTTACAACTACATCGCCCAAATCAACTGAAAATTAACAAAGTTATCAAGCAAGTCTAGTTCGTAGTCTAACTGCGACGTTCGTCAAGTCTAGAATACCAATTCAATTACAGAGAAACCTTAGCACTACGTAGACCTATATCGCGGGTTAGTACATTGTGTTATGATGTTAAATTTTCATTGGCTACATATTGTAAGCTATTAATTTTGTAGAGTCTGTTTTGAAGGCTTTAATTTTGTTTGCTGGTGAAATAGTAACGTTTATTGATAGAAAACTATGTTCCATGTTATACACTATACAACTGTTAACGGGATATTTACCATGTACTGTTTTATCGAATTTCCGATGTTTCGGCACTGTTGTTAGCGACACCGATGTAAGGCACGGTAAAATCATATATTCCATATTATGACTGTATGTTTAGGTAATTTTTGTACTAGCATCGTGTCATTTTGGCGAGCTAAAAATAAAGAAAATCGGACAAGCGCGAGTCGCTGGGAAGGGTGCCGTAATGAAAACGACAAAAAAAAATATGTTTGTTGTATAGGAGCGCCACTTAAATATTTATTTCATCATCAAAAAAAATTCCGTGTTAAACTTACTGTAATACTTTTTACATATTATACAACAATATGTATGGAGGCATTATTATTCAATCGAAAAACCTTATTCATGAAACCGATGGACACTAAAATTTATTCATAACCTTCTGTGAAACGAAACGCAAACAACAAAATCATTGTCATTTAAATGTAAAAAGAACCGTTTAATATTCAAAAAAGGAAAACTAAACTTCTATGTACATTTAATTAAAAAGAAAACGGCGCACGCGGCTTGCCACTTCAAAAATTATTGAATTTGAATTCCGAATCGCTCGTATTATCTGTCAGAGGCACGGCGAGGCTCGATCAATTAGAACCCCGGGTATTTTCCTACCCGAGTGGGGTATCTATTATCCCCATTATTATCCCCATTAGAAAAAGACGGTCGTACATGGGTACGACCGTCTTTTTCTAATGGGGATCATTTATTGGGGAGGCGAGAGGAGCAAATTGAATTGTTGAGACGCCGGGGCGTCGGAATTCGTTTATGGCAGCTATTGAATGCGGATGCCTTTGACATTGTTCGGCTGCCGATATGGAAATGAGTGGAACTCTTTTGGGTGGAATGTTTAGTTCAGGCGTTCTGGCGTGCCTTTTCTAACTATGTGCTATGAAAAACATTGTATGCGACGTTGAGCAAAGAAAATATCTTTCGAAGTTCGTTGAGATGGTTCGAAATTTAAACATAACTTTTTAATTTATCTTCTGTGCGGATTAAAAGTTTAAAGTGTTTTATTTTGTTGTGTTTTAAATGTGAAGTTGTTAAAGAAAAAGTTTTTATGCTAAAATTCTTTCAGCGTTTGAACCTCTGCGATATAAAAAAATGCAAAAAAAAAATAAGCAAAAAAGTGGTCGGTTCTATCTCGACCTCAAGCTTATAGTAGGTACAATAACTTTTTTAAACTTACGATAGTTTTTGAAGTTTATGGTTTCGAATATAGACACGACGAGCTTTAGTTGCAAAACAGATTTTTCAACGGTAATAAGTGATCCATTTACTTAGATCATTTAGCTACCTATCTAAATTCAAAATTGGGATTGTTTTAGAAATGTATCTGTGTTCGGTTGGAGTAGATTTCTTAAAGTTGTACTAATGAATACTATAATAATTACACCGAAGTCTTTTGCCTCCTTGATCTAAGTGCCAAATTTGAAACAAATTCCTCACTGTTTGATTTGCAAGTTGAAAAATCAGTATTGTCATTCATATTTATAGGTATTTTACTCCATCTAGACGCGTGTACACAATTTACATTCATACAACCCATTAAAACTATACACATGGCTACTGCAGCACGCGACTCAGTTCGTAACTCCCTCATTACCATAACATTGTTGTGTAATTTTAACTTTAAAGCGCGTTATACGTTTCGTAATTCAATTTAAGTGCAAATGAAATTGTTTATGCGTTTCTTTGTGACGTCATATTACGAGTCATGTATTTTCCGTCATATATCTGACTTGATGTAATTTCATATAAATATGACTGTATTATTATTACGATTGCAAACTAACTTAAATCTAAGTAAGTATTATTCCTTAATTAAAGTAATGTTTCTTTTTTTTTCTTAATTACTTTACAGTATCCCGATTGGTATCTTTTTCTTTTCTGTTTAAGCTTACTCAGTTTGTGCATTGTGTGTTTCTCAAATGGGGTTGCTATCCATATGCTTGATACCGGAGGGTATATGCATATTAGTTCATATTCAAACAACCTACATACAGTTGTTTTAATAATCTTTTTCTAACTAACCACTGACAATGAAGAAAAATTTTAGACGCGCTAGAAAATTGTATGGGTTCGTTGGCGCACCGCAGAGCGTGCGTTCGACATGACAAATGCTCAGATTGACGTGAAATAGATTTTTGAATAGCAGCCATAATGGATCGGCCACTCGACCGGCTAAAACTGGATGAAGCCGGTTCGAGGCGGTACGGAGCGGTTAGCGCCAATGTGTTTTCTAATTTGCTCCCGATTGTATTCAAGGATTGGAGAAGATTGTTTTTGAATTCGTTTTTCTTTGAAGAAATATAACCAAGAGCTAGGTGGGTTTGGTATTTATGTGGATGGCTTACATATTACACGATTAGAGCTAACAGATTTTAAATTTTTACGTCAAAATAAAGCAATAAAAGTAATAAAAACTTATAGATTCATTAGTCTGACTTACGCTCACTTTTAAACATGAAAATATTGTACGCACTAAACATTTAATGAAATTACCCTTGGACTAACTTCAAAATTCGAAAGTAGTCTAAATACCGACGAATATAGTCTGTTAATGTTTTGGATTTGATTTTCGTTTTTCATTACGAAAATTTTTTGTAGCTCATGAAAGAATCTATCTCAGGGGTCTAATTATAGAATACAACATACATACTAGACCAACATAGATAGCTCCCAGCTCAGAACACCCACTTGGCTTGTACGTATATCCTGCAGCTAAGTGCAGAATTAACCCGCATAGCTTAACCAAGTCTCCGATAACGATGTTAGGGTCAGCCAAATGCAGCCGATGCAGGTCTCTTAGCGTGTGTAGTACATTGTTTAGTACAGATACTAAGTCTGCTTTCAGTTACCTATATATCTTAAAAGCTAATGTATTGTTATCTGATTTCTACTTGTTTAAGTTTTGTTTTGATTGATGACTTTCTATAATATTTATAGCTACCAATATTTTTTTCCATTGTAATGGTTATCAAAATGTTATTCATGCAAATACCAAATCTGAGAACTCATTGAGTGAAATCTGGATTGTATTTTACAAGATACTATTTCGCCCTCCTTTCATTGCATAGATTGAAATTTCTACCTACTCTTCAAATTTTGATTGAAATAGGTCGAAATATTAACATGGTCATTTCTCGGCCATACAATTCCCTTTCTTGTCATATTCGGGGTTCCACAGGGATCTATTATTAGTCCATTTCTATTTAAAAAAAAAATAAAAACATGAAAATGATGATCACTTCATTTTCTGAACTGATTGGGAAATAGCAACGCCAACAGTCACAGAATATTATTATACGTCACCACACTATTACGATCCTAGCCATTGTCTTTTTACGCAAAAAGATACATTATTCTAATTCCAAACACTTTTCTATTGTTACAGGTGCAGTTGGTGGTGATGGTGACGATAGCGATGATAAGGAAAAGGAAGAAGAAGCGGAACGTGAACGACAGGAGGCGATTCGTGAGGCTGAAGATCGACGCAAGGAGAAGCACCGCAAGATGGAGGAGGAACGCGAGAAGATGCGTCAGGAGATCAGGGATAAGGTACGTGGAAATTAAAATAAGATTGCTTTAGATTCCTCTTGTGATTTTTAAACTCGTCGACACAATTCAGTTGGTTATGCATTAGACCGCGAAAACAATCAGCATAAGATTGAGGAAGACTGCGAAAGTACACCACATCAACTTTGGGTAAAGATTAACAATTTAAACATTTTTGAAATTGTGATTATAACAACACCCCTTGTTTATTTCGTAATGGAGGTTTTTGGCATCCCTTCATTGCCAGGATATAGATTAAGGATTAGAAAACTCTACCGGAGAACATACTAACTGTGCTATTATTAGAGTTAACGGGATATTTACCATGTACTATTGAGTGTGTCCGATATTTCGGCGCTGTTGCAAGCACCATGATCACGGAGGAACTCTAATAATAGTGTAAGTGACCATGAAAGTTTAAATACATACTAACTGTGATTTGGCTGTATGTAGGAATGGAACCAACTAAACTGCCTTTTGTTTTGTCAAAACTGTCGGTAAAAATTCAGTTAAAACAAGAAAAATTTCATGCTCTGTCAATTTAAACAAAATAATAAAATTGCAAAAATGACACGAAATGAATAAAAAATACAGAGTTCAGCAGCAAAACATGACGTCATCCATTCAACAATTAATCCGGACAAGCGAGATGTATGTCAAGCGTCCTCTAAAGCCTTCCCCACACGTCAGATAATTTGTTCGACGTTCGTTGAGAGTGCTCCACCGCGCTTTGGTAGCGCGTGTGAAATTACCTTTACAGCACTTGTATTTATTCGTGTTTTTGGCAAATTGAGTGCTTTGAAGTCTTGAGAGAGGTCATGTTTTTTAATCATTACTGCAGAAAATACCAATACTTCTTCAAGGCTCCGTGTTAGTCCACACTGTTCACGAAGGTAGTCGCATATAATTTAAAATCGTTGTCATCTTTTTAGTAAATTAAAAATTTGAATACATTATAGATAAAATTATCATGAGACGAAACGTTAACATTAAACAGACAGGCTAGACTTCTCACTGGATATTCGATCCATAGTTCCTTCAAACTACAACTATCCAACTCGAATAACTGTAAGTTATTGCGTACAGCACTGTCTTCCCAAGATATACAACATTATCACAATAGACCACTTGTTGCGAATCAAATATCCTTTCGAGAATTTTTTAAATATAGGTACTTTGCTGATATTCACATTCAGAAATCAAGAACGGTTCGACTGGTTTAGATTAAAATTCACTGGTAGCTAATGGATGTTAAAGGGCTAAACTCGGGCAACTTTCATTTCTTTTAAGTTAGAGTTTAAGATATTTGATATTTGGAAAAAAAAATTACAATAGTTTTCAAAACATACATTTTAAGCATCTCTATTAATCCCTCGCCTTAAGCATTAAGTCAATCATAAAACATGGCTAGCGCGAGAAAAAACATTAAATAATTGCCATTACCTAATATTAATGAGAATGTTTGCCGAGGAAGGTACACAAAGACAAATACGGTAGCTAACGAACACAAGCGTTATTTTTAATTACCAAATTAGAGACCAAACAAAATAAGCAAATGTTCCGCCATCTCCAGCCAAGGACAACTCGACTAAAAACAACATCTGGAAGGCACTTAACAAAGTCTTTCGCTAATTAAACAAATCTCCTTTACCATTATTATGTCCGAATTGACCTAAAGCTGACATAAATAAAGAAGAAATAAACAAAACCTTCCAACGACTACAGGATTACATTTTTTAATTAAAAACTCTAATAATCTTTGACCAAGGAATGTGCCACGACAATTCGTGGGGACGCGTCTGCGTTGGTCTGCGTCCCATTTCGCTTTATTAAGGCGTTGGGGTGTATAATGGGGTGTAAGGAGGAATTTAATATAAGCACTATCTGTAAAATAAGTCAGATTTTTATCGTAGGTCGTAAAAGGGACGTGACGACGTTTTACACCAGCCGTACGTGCTCGGGTCCCCAATGAGAGATATCGTCTGGAAATTATTGTCATTTTCATCTTTGTTTTGATTAATAGTATTCATAATAGACGTTATTTGTTTCTTATGACTTCAATGCTCATTATTGTCCTTTGTCTGTTACTTCTGTTCATTACGTTCTACTACACTTTGAAATTGTTTCAGGTCTAAGAATTTGAATGTTGTTAATTGTAGTATTTTATCTATTTTATCCAACTTATCTAATATAAGCTTTTAAATTTGTTATAAATATTAACACTACAAATGTCTTACGACGTCAGAGTTCTAATAATTTATAGACATTCGGCTTTGCCGTAGTCGAGTGAAACAACTTTTCATAGCAGCTGCCAAATCCAGTAGCAAATACATTTATTGATTTTAGAAAACCCGCAGTGATATGCGTACGGCCCAAATTACTGCGGCTGTTATGATTATTGCGGTTGTATATATTAAATACTTATATTTACCCACTCTGATCTCTAACATACAGGTGCGTAGGATATCGTATTGTATATGAAATGGCAGTTCCTTTCAGAACCAATTCAAAGCGATCTGAAGCGTCAAAGAAATGGGGATCAAGAAAAAACTTAGAATTCAACTATTGTAGCATGTTCAGGCAAATTTAAATAAATAATATCTCTTATTTACAATAAATATCTCTTATTTACAATTTTTACTATTCTGATGTTATCAAGACGGTAAAATTAAAACGGTTCTAATTTTGTTCACAAGGTGTTTTCATGAATACTTCCAAGATTAACTCGCGGTTATAACACGACTCATAGGTACTTTCTGAATTAGGAGCTTTGTAATAAATGAAATGATCCAATGCATATTTCATAAGCCTAAATATGCCACCGTACATGCGCTGTATACAGATACAATTATGGCAGACACGATATCGAATGATGTTTATGTGAGAGTGACATTTTATAGTCGAGTGATTGGCCAGATTTATTGCAATGCCCCTGTGTGCTGTATTATTTAGCAAGCAGTTTATGCTATGTAGTAGAATAAAACTGAAGATACGATTGATTTTGAAATGGGTATAGGTGAGTCGGTATCACTATTCTTTTTAAAATCTTAGTGTATCTGACGCACAGAGGGCGTAACTGTTTCGTTCAAAAGTCCAACTTTAGGTACTTAAATTTTGAGTTTCATCTGATTGTTTAATGGGGTAGCTAGATCCAAACTGTATAATCATTATTCCACCAATTGTTATACCAATAAGTTTATTAATAAGTCAATTCAAATGTAATTCCTGGTCAACTATAAAGAGTTTTTTTATGTTCTAATTGATGACTGATTGTTTTATACCATTTTTTTCTTATGTCTTGGGAAAATAAAAAGCATATAATTGTTTCAATTTAAATAATTGTAATTTTTATATTAAAATGGCAGAAATAATTTGGTCGGGGTGACTAGAATTAGACATTTATATTATTTTTACTTTTTACACAAGCTCTCGTACATTTTCAAACTGCACCGTTTCAATTCCAGAGAAGTAAAACATTTTAAACTTTGCACACAACTACACTTTCTTCCACAATAAATTCAGCTAAAAATAACAACAAGAAATACACTAGACATGTCTCTGGCCAAGAGGAATGAGATAAAATGTGGATAGCATTATACTAATGAAGTTAATTAAATAAATGTACAAAGACGGGTATATTTGTTTCGAGGACAGCCACTAGATGTCGTCACAAAGGAGAGGTCTGTGGCCGGGTATATTTGTTAGACATTTTGTAAGATACGATTGTTTTCTGGCACAATGTGAACTTAGATAATGTTAGGAATGAAAGTCGCTAGTAAAAAAGATCTTATAAATTCTCTTTGAAGTTTTTTAAATATTTGATTCGCCTCGATTGGATTCGCCTTCGATTGAAAGTCATGAATGCAAATTGAATATCACTTTCACAGGTAACAAGACTGTTCGTGGTTCTTAAGTTCGTGACCCATGTGCCTCTTCATGCTCCGATAAAAATCGGGATTAAATGAAGAGGGAAATGAGAGTTACAAAAAATTAAGACCTACAGAGCCTATCTTACTAATATTATAAATGTGATAGTTTGTGAGTGTGGATGTTTGTTACTCCTTCACGCTCAAACGGATGAACGGATCGGGCTGAAATTTGGTACACAGATACATTGAATACTGGAATAACACATAGGCTACTTTTTATCCCGGGAATGAGTTCCCACGGGAAGGGACCAATTTTTCGCGGGCGAAGCTGCGGGCACCAGCTAGTACTTAATGATGTTAAAATTTTTCATGATTTCACATAACATTATAAAGTTTAGACAGTATTATGAACGTATATTAAATTAATCTACAAGATACCTTCACACCTTACAGACACTTCGCTTTTTAAAAAGATACTCAATGAATAAATAAAGAACCTATATTCTATTCCCATCTCTTTATTACTCTAAAAACGATAGAACCATTAAAATAAGCCACATTAGCATAAGAAAATATTTCCCCAAATTTCTCCGGCATAAATTTTCAAAGTCAGAGCATATACAAAACAAATTCCATGAGCAACGCTCACAAAACCAAACAGCCTTACTTTTTATACCCCATCTACAGGATGTGTGCAAAACATTATTAATACTTAACAATATAATCTACAGGATGATGTTTGCTCGTCAGATTAAAGAGGGACACGATTGGCCCGGTCGTGCAAACATAGTAACGGCGGCTTACACTCTCGCTGAATAAAGGATTAAGTTGAAAATATTTACGTAGGTGCAATATTTACGGAACGTGAGTATTGTGTATGCAACGTTAACACGCTATCCGGGGCAAAGGATCTTGAAAAGCCGTACTTATTTTCTAGCTAAGCTATTTATTTCAACGTTTAAAAAAATACGTGTGTATTTTTCTTTATTTTTCAGTGTCTCCGCAAACACATTTAAATATAAAATATGCATTTTAATTAATACTTACCACTTTTACAGTTCCGCAAATTTACTTTTATAAACCTGTCCGATTTTGCCTCATGGTTAGGGTTTTTAAAGTAGGTACCCTCTTTCTAAAATTCTTTGAGCGTGCAAAACATATTCTTACTTAACAATAAGTGGTCACATCTAGAATAGTAACTGTTTTGATGGAGAGAAAAAAACAAGGTGTTATATGAGGCCCACCAAGATCATTATTGCTTAATACAGACCTGCAAGTAGTTCATCTGCGGAGTAACGTTCTCCTACGCCAAGTCTCTGTATCTCAGTCAGATCCGTTTAGCCGTTAGCGTGGGATTATATAGCAACCATTTCTTCTCAAACTGTTAAATCTTACTTAATAATATAAATGCGAAAGTGTTTTATGAGTGTATGTATGTATGTATGTCTGGATGTTTGTTACCCTTTCATGCTCTAAAGGCTGAAATTTGGTACACGAATACATTAAA
Organism: Miltochrista miniata; assembly: GCA_933228765.1. Lineage (NCBI taxonomy): Eukaryota > Metazoa > Arthropoda > Insecta > Lepidoptera > Erebidae > Miltochrista > Miltochrista miniata. The sequence goes on from OW121770.1 coordinate 2,230,482, forward strand.
GTCTGAAAAAACACATAGGCTTTTCATACCGGAAATAAATTTACATGAGAAGCGGGAACATACATCTATACTAATATTATAAAGAGGAAAGATTTGTTTTTTTGTTTGTTTGTTTGTAACGAATAGGCTCCGGAACTACTGGACCGATTTGATTCGCCTTCGATTGAAAGTCATGAATGCAAATTGAATATCACTTTCACAGGTAACAAGACTGTTCGTGGTTCTTAAGTTCGTGACCCATGTGCCTCTTCATGCTCCGATAAAAATCGGGATTAAATGAAGAGGGAAATGAGAGTTACAAAAAATTAAAACCTACAGAGCCTATACTTAATAATGTTAAAATTTTTCATGAATTCACATAACATTATAAAGTTTAGACAGTATTATGCACGTATATTAAATTAATCTACAAGATACCTTCACACCTTACAGACACTTCGCTTTTTAAAAAGATACTCAATAAATAAATAAAGAACCTATATTCTATTCCCATCTATTATTACTCTAAAAACGATAGAACCATTAAAATAAGCCACATTAGCATAAGAAAATATTTCCCCAAATTTCTCCGGCATAAATTTTCAAAGTCAGAGCATATACAAAACAAATTCCATGAGCAACGCTCACAAAACCAAACAGCCTTACTTTTTATACCCCATCTACAGGATGTGTGCAAAACATTATTAATACTTAACAATATAATCTACAGGATGATGTTTGCTCGTCAGATTAAAGAGGGACACGATTGGCCCGGTCGTGCAAACATAGTAACGGCGGCTTACACTCTCGCTGAATAAAGGATTAAGTTGAAAATATTTACGTAGGTGCAATATTTACGGAACGTGAGTATTGTGTATGCAACGTTAACACGCTATCCGGGGCAAAGGATCTTGAAAAGCCGTACTTATTTTCTAGCTAAGCTATTTATTTCAACGTTTAAAAAAATACGTGTGTATTTTTCTTTATTTTTCAGTGTTTCCGCAAACACATTTAAATATAAAATATGCATTTTAATTAATACTTACCACTTTTACAGTTCCGCAAATTTACTTTTATAAACCTGTCCAATTTCGCCTCATGGTTAAGGTTTTTAAAGTACCCTCTTCCTAAAAATTTTTGAGCGTGCAAAACATATTCTTACTTCACAATAAGTGGTCACATCTAGAATTAGTAACTGTTTAGATAGAGAGAAAAAAAACAATGTGTGATATGAGGCCCACCAAGATCATTATTGCTTAATACAGACCTGCAAGTAGTTCATCTGCGGAGTAACGTTCTCCTACACCAAATCTGTATCTCAGTCAGATCCGTTTAGCCGTTAGCGTGGGATTATATAGCAACCATTTCTTCTCAAACTGTTAAATCTTACTTAATAATATAAATGCGAAAGTGTTTTATGAGTGTATGTATGTATGTATGTCTGGATGTTTGTTACCCTTTCATGCTCTAAAGGCTGAAATTTGGTACACGAATACATTAAAGTCTGAAAAAACACATAGGCTTTTCATACCGGAAATAAATTTACATGAGAAGCGGGAACATACATCTATACTAATATTATAAAGAGGAAAGATTTGTTTTTTTGTTTGTTTGTTTGTAACGAATAGGCTCCGGAACTACTGGACCGATTTGATTCGCCTTCGATTGAAAGTCATGAATGCAAATTGAATATCACTTTCACAGGTAACAAGACTGTTCGTGGTTCTTAAGTTCGTGACCCATGTGCCTCTTCATGCTCCGATAAAAATCGAGATTAAATGAAGAGGGAAATGAGAGTTACAAAAAATTAAAACCTACAGAGCCTATACTTAATAATGTTAAAATTTTTCATGAATTCACATAACATTATAAAGTTTAGACAGTATTATGCACGTATATTAAATTAATCTACAAGATACCTTCACACCTTACAGACACTTCGCTTTTTAAAAAGATACTCAATAAATAAATAAAGAACCTATATTCTATTCCCATCTATTATTACTCTAAAAACGATAGAACCATTAAAATAAGCCACATTAGCATAAGAAAATATTTCCCCAAATTTCTCCGGCATAAATTTTCAAAGTCAGAGCATATACAAAACAAATTCCATGAGCAACGCTCACAAAACCAAACAGCCTTACTTTTTATACCCCATCTACAGGATGTGTGCAAAACATTATTAATACTTAACAATATAATCTACAGGATGATGTTTGCTCGTCAGATTAAAGAGGGACACGATTGGCCCGGTCGTGCAAACATAGTAACGGCGGCTTACACTCTCGCTGAATAAAGGATTAAGTTGAAAATATTTACGTAGGTGCAATATTTACGGAACGTGAGTATTGTGTATGCAACGTTAACACGCTATCCGGGGCAAAGGATCTTGAAAAGCCGTACTTATTTTCTAGCTAAGCTATTTATTTCAACGTTTAAAAAAATACGTGTGTATTTTTCTTTATTTTTCAGTGTTTCCGCAAACACATTTAAATATAAAATATGCATTTTAATTAATACTTACCACTTTTACAGTTCCGCAAATTTACTTTTATAAACCTGTCCAATTTCGCCTCATGGTTAAGGTTTTTAAAGTACCCTCTTCCTAAAAATTTTTGAGCGTGCAAAACATATTCTTACTTCACAATAAGTGGTCACATCTAGAATTAGTAACTGTTTAGATAGAGAGAAAAAAAACAATGTGTGATATGAGGCCCACCAAGATTATTGCGGCTCAATACATGACCTGCAAGTAGTTCATCTGCGGAGTAACGTTCTCCTACACCAAATCTGTATCTCAGTCAGATCCGTTTAGCCGTTAGCGTGGGATTATATAGCAACCATTTCTTCTCAAACTTTTAAATCGTACTTAATATTTTAATGCGAAAGTGTTTATGTGTGTATAGATGTATGTATGTATGTATGTATGTCTGGATGTTTTGTTACCCTTTCATCCTCTAAAGGCTGAATTTTTTTACACGAATACATTAAAGTCTGAAATAACACATAGGCTTTTCATGCTGGAAATAAATTTACATGAGAAGCGGGAACATACATCTATACTATCTATACTAATATTATAAAGAGAAAAGATTTGTTTTTTTGTTTCTTTGTTTTTTTGTTTGTTTGTTTGTAACGAATAGGCTCCGGAACTAATGGACCGATTTGAAAAATTCTTACACTGTTGGGAAGCTACACTGTTTGCGGTGAACATAGGCTATATTTTATTCCCGTATTCCTACGGGAACGGGAACTACGCGGGTGAAACCGCGTGACGTCCGCTAGTAATATTATAAATGCGAAAGCGTTTATGAGTGTATGTATGTATGTATGTCTGGATGTTTTGTTACCCTTTCATGCGTTAAAGGCTAGAATTTTTTACACGAATACATTGAAGTCTGAAATAACACATAGGCTTTTCATGCCGGAAATAAATTTACATGAGAAGCGGGAACATACATTGTTTATAATATTAGTAGGATTTCAATATACACCGACATATCTAGAGAGTATATTCGTAGTAAATTCAATGCTTGTATCAATAGTCAGGTGCACAGTTGTCTGCTGCACCGAGCGATGTGTACATTATGCAATTTATGTAAATGACGCCAGGTGGCGCTACCGGCGGCGTAGTTTGTGATTCACTTTGTATGATTGAATTCGTGTTCTGCGGTATATATCTAAATGTACAAGGTTTGATGGTTTTCAACTTCATGTGAACGTTAATCCCGGTCAGAAATTGAATTTGTGTCATAAATTGAATATTGGGATGGTACACGTAGCCACTATCCATGTCCAGTTGTGAGATTTCTTTTGTAAATATTATAGTTTTCTTTACCACGTAAATAAATTATAAATAAAAAATACCTATACGATACTACAAAAAGTCGTTATTGAAAATAAAAATATCTTTATTCACTTAGGTCACAAAGTAACACTTTTTGACATAGGTAGAGCCTTGTTAAGACCTGAGGACGGTGAAAGGGCCGCTCACCGTCCTTACAGAAGCAGGCCCATGACGGCAGCGTGACGTGAGAGTCCGGCATAGCATCCATGATGGATTTTCACTCACGTTAAAAAAAAAGTGTGTGCGTGTAACCTTTAGGCGCGGTTGAAGTCAAACTTTTTTGCCATTGACGGCATCAAATGTTATATTAATATCATTCATTGTTTTCATTTTTACAATGTTACAATCTATTCAAAATTCAAATATTAAGCGTTATTTCCGTCAGAAAAAAAATCTTAGTTACTCCCTAGTCGCGCCTGAAGAAGTTTTACTTCAAAAAAGCCTTGTTAACTCAATTTCTATCTGTCTTTAATATTTCTATCAATATCAAACGAGTTCATGACAACTACATCCAAAACCGTTACAAAGTTTAGTAGATGAAGGTTTACAGTTTACAAACAGTGGTTAAGTACCTTTGTTTAATACTTTGCAAAGATCACTTAGCATGAATAACAAAATACCTAATGTATTCTAACGTCATGAAAGCTCTCCAGTTAAAAGCTACAACATTTCCCACAAGGATTAATACGTAAGCTTCGGAACGCTAAAAGCTTCTCAATTTAATATCTGGGGAACAATTTGTTATGTTTTGTGTGTGTTTAAGTTCTTTTATGATATTCATAAATTTGTTTTGTGTGTATAAAATGGTTGTGTGAGAGTCCACTCGTTTCTTATTGTTTTATCGTCTTATAAATCGACTAGCGGACGTCACCCGCGTAGCTCCCGTTTCCGTGGGAACACGGGAATAAAATATACCCTATGTTGCTAGTGTAGCTTTCCACCAGGAAAATAATTTTTAAATCAGTTTAGTAGTTTCTGAACCTATTTGATGCAAACAAACAAACAATCAAATCTTTCCTCTTATAATATTAATATAGACAAACGAAAAAGTTTTGCTTTTACCACTAAGCATATCCCAGAAGGACTGGTGGTCACCGCAGCCTATGAACGTTTGCAACACCAGGGGCGCCACTAGGCCTACCATAAAAGTGCCACGTTCAGCCCAAGAGGCACGATTCGATCGTCATATGCGTTCGGCATTTGACGCATCTATCTCCCTTCCACTCTACCGCTCGATTTCACTTTTGAGCTTAGAACTTAAAGAAGACGTGACCGATAGGTTTGTAAGAATCTTAAGATAATTTTTTGAAAAGCAATTAGTATGCCAACTGATCATATACCTCAAGACATAATAAGGTGTAAATTTGGTTGATTCCGAGTAGGCCGAGTGGTTAAGGCGTCCGCACGGTATGTGAGAAGACGCAGTTTCGAATCCTGATCAAAACCAATTCTTTTTCCATATTAAAGAAAATGTAAGAATCTAACTAGAAAGTCGGTTTTAACTATTTCTTTTAACAAAAGTAGCTTTTTTCTTGAAATTCTAGTAAGCCTCAGTAATTAATAATATTCCTTTGTCTCCATTTAAATTAAAGATCAACAATATTAAATTTTAATTAGAATATAAGATGACCAGATGACAGTTTTATTCATTGAATATAGACGATGTTAGGTTCTTTGAGAAAAAGAAATTATTATCATGATTGGGTTATTCCCTGGAGTAGACAGTCTCAATATTACCGTTGTAAATATGTCCCTATAAACTGTAAAAAACTCTTAAATTGTTATCTACGTAGCGATATTGTAAACTGTCGAGATATTGTTAATCGTAAAGACGGTAACCTAAAAGATGCTTAGGTTGTGGTGCCGAGAAAGAGAGTGAGCGGAGCGAACTGACCTCGGCAACGGCCGCCGAGCGCCAAATGCCATATTTGTATTATTTTTTGTAGTATTTCTATTCTTTACTTTAATATCAACGGAAAATCAAAGAATTTGAAGGGAAAAAATCCAAGCGCGCCAATCCGAGGGCGTCATCTTGTACACGACAAGTAATGAAAAAGCAGATTTTTTGTTAAAATAATAATTATGTCGTTAAATTAATATGCGCCCTAAAACCAGAAGTAATACGCATATTTGCGCGAGAAAGCCGCCACGTCAGCGCAAGACGAAGTGGCACTTTTCTCGTAATTTTCTCGCGAGCACCCATTGTGAGTCTCGCGTCAAATTACAGGCAATTTTCCCGTAAAAAGGCCGCAAGCCTCTAGCGATAAGTGGTTCAAATTAGGGACTGGATTGACTATGCTAGTGGGAGAAATGTTGGAATCTTTCAAGAAAATATGTCATTCGTTTTGTTCCGCCCAATACTGTAAAGTGCTGAGCCGGATTTCCTCGCAATTTATAATATTGAGTGCTTCTAGTGCTTATTATTAAGTATTGAATGTAAGTAATTAGATATTCTTATTATTCGTCTCATGTAAAGTCATAATATGTAAAATTCGAGATAGTTTAATGATTAATTTTGTCGCAGTGCACACTACTAAAAATTTGAATTATGTAGCTGTGTGTGAATGTGATCGCTTGGGTTTCCATTGGCTCAAAAGTAGGGTTATTAACGTGAACTAAAAATACTTTAAAATAATATAATAAAAGTTATTTTAAAATATTTTCATGCAAGGATTATAAAGAGGCTTTGAAAAAGATTCACGAAACCGCGGGGCATAAAATAATAATTAATAATCGAATAATAGTTTTAGGATTCTTTTAATGGTTTCCGTAAACAATCCCTTTTAATCTCTAAACTTCTGTACATACAAAGCACTTTAACCAGCTTAAGACATTTAAATCGGAACAGATTGATGTAGATCACAAAGTAACACTTATGAGCATTATGATTGTTGCTTCTACATTCACATTTACTGCCAGATTCACAATGGAAAACGTGAAAAAGAACCTAGGAATAAAACTCACAATCATATAAACCAAAATCTCATCTTCAAATTCACACAGAAAACAGAATTCCAACTTCACACAGAACACTAAAATTATTTCACTCACATTTCACGAGTACTCTATAGACTATTAGTGGGCCCATTACGCCACGCCGGAGTTCCGACGGTTGCCGTCTCTAATAAAATTTGTATCCTAAATGGCTACATCAAAGGGCCGCTATAATTTTAAGTTAGTTGCTGGGTACGGCTGCAGGTATGAGTGGTAGCGATTTAATGGAAATATACCGGTTTTATTATATTAGGGCTAGTTAAAGAGCCTGACAGATGCATGTATTTATTAGAAAATCTTACTATCTTACTAATATTATAAATGTAAACGTTTGTGAAGAGGTTTGGATGTTTAGATGTTTGGATGTTTGTTACTCAATCACGCTCTAACGGCTGAACGGATTGGGCTGAAATTTGGCGCAAAGATAACTTTTAGTCTGTTAAAACACATAGGCTACTTTTCATTCCGGGAATATTTTCCTACGGGAAGCGGGAACGGGTGCCAAATTTGACGCGGGCGAAGCCGCGAGCATCATCTAGTGTGGTATAAAAGATAATTTAGTGACAGTCTGGTTGCTGAGATGAAATGTAGGGAATTAAATTAATTATTGATTGTGACTGGTTACACCAAACCAAACCAACCAAAGTTTTATATCAAACTTAATCTTCAAGCGCTTTTATGATTGCGATTGAAATTTAATTGCACGCCAGCTTCGCCAGTTGAGCATAAAGAATAAACGCACCTCTATCTCTCTATCTTTCTCTTCTGTGACGTAAACGAAGTTGCGTGGGTTAGTTAGTTTAATCTATAATAAATAGCAGTACCTATAGTAAAATAATAATAGATAATTAAGACTTACAAAGTCACTACTAACACCATCTAGCGAACTAAAGCGCCAACTCGATTCATGATCTCATTACCACATTTCCGTTTCCTCCCGTTCTCGATCTAAGGGTGTAGTAAGTTAGACAGCGGAAATTAATATTTTGTTTAGTTAAAGGCATAGAGCAACGCGACCATTACAAGGGGAGTAGAGATAGCATGTTTGCTCTATACATAGCTGTCTTTCATATTATATTGCGAGCGGAAATCGTATTCTTAAACACCACTGCAAAATCTTACACAAAATAATAAAAACTAAGTACTTCTGCAAAGGGTAGACCTCGCTAGCACCCAGTAAAAAAAACAACCAGTGAGGATCCTTTATGTGTCAGCCAAAAATCATCAAGATCCGTTCATAAATAACGCGACAGCAATTTTCACCCCTTTTTTCTCCATTTTTCCTCCTATCAAAAAAAGAAAAAGTTGTATTTTAAATCATAGAATACGTGTTCCAAATTTAGTAAAAATGGGTTGAAAAATGCGTCCTCTACACCGGGACTGATAAACACACAGAAATACGGACGAATGCAAGATATCGTCCATACTGTCTGACTCTCGCGGTTACCTATCATAATAACTAAAGTTGTTTCAACTATTTTCAATACAACTACGGTTGATTCACCTATGTTCATTACGCATATTGGTCGACTCGACTACTCGTTAATTCACATAATTTCGAATAAACTATAATTATTTGAACTAATGGACGATTAATATAATGTTCATTTAAGATATTGGACATGTTGACTACGTTTGAAATACCTAATGTACGAAGGGTGAATGTCGTTTCCACCCGTTCCTGTTTTAACCCGAAAACTTATCATTAAAGACGATTATTTATGTTCCTGATTCCACCCGTTTTTTTAATAAAGTATAGTCAAGTCTAACTACCGAAAATATTATTTCAAAGTGAGTGGAAGGCAAACTACAAAACAAAAAAAATAACCACGAAGGCTAAGGCGGGAGCTCCGCTCCGCTTCGCTCCCGCCTTAGCCTTCTAACCTAACCTATCCGAGTCGGGGTACTCTGAGTCGGGGTGTTAACCATTCACTTATAATGGTTCACACCTCGACTCGGATAGGTAAGGCGGGAGCGAAGCGGAGCGGAGCTCCCGCCTTAGCCTTCGTGGTTATTTTTTTTTGTTTTGTAGTTTGCCTTCCACTCTCTTGGAAATAATATTTTCGGTAGTTAGACTTGACCGTACTTTATTAAAAAAACTTAAACAGTGAATTTTCGGATATTTGAAATTCTGAATAATATTTTTCGGGAAAATAACAGTCATTATGATACGTACCTACTGAGACTCGTAATCGTACAATAAACTCGTAGGCGAATTGATTATTATGTATTTCATACATAGTTCAATCAATCTTAGCTCAGTTAATTGTAGTTGAATTAATCGTAGGTGAATCGTCCAATATTTGTTTCGACCAGTAGTTATAACAAAAATAGGTGAAACGATCTTTAGGTGTTTTAATCAGTAGTTATTTTGACCGTAGTTGTATTGAAAATAGTTGAAACAACTTTAGTTATTATGATAGGTAACCACTCTCGCTGGCTTCGCTCGCTCGGTCAACATTACATTTATAATTCAGAGACTCACATACATATTTCGCTACCTTTCGGAGCCCGTTTTGACAAAGAAGAAAGTCTCAGTGTGGCGCCTCCCCTCTCGATAAAAGTCATAGTTCGTGCTGCTCTATGGTTGAAGTTGCGTAAATAGATTGTGGCAGATGGGTGTCGTTGGGAAGAACGGGCTTTTGAAAGCTTACTTGGCTTTTAGTATTATGACACATCAGATATTAGAGAGGTTTTGTTGGACACTGTGTAAGAAGACAGTTTATAATTATTAGAAAATGGATTGTATCATAATTAGAACGGAACGCCCATTTTCCTTTTTTAGAACCGACTAAATCCACACTCTCCCTACCTATTCGTCTATCAGAACTCCTCGGAAACATGTCTAACTTAGACTAACAGCAAGTAAATGATTCCCTCACGTTAAGAAACTATTTAAATCATAGACATACCTTGCTTACGCGGGTCTACTGAGGAGGCATAAACAAGTACCTTGTTTTCACAATTATTGTGTTTAGAGTGCGTCATCTTTTATCAAAACCATCAGAATTCGTTTAATAACTTAGGTGTATAAATGGAACAAATAAACTCTGCTTTATATTTTCGAAATAGTTTTAGTATAGTATTCTACAAATAAACGTAATTTCCCATAACAATTACCGCCCGCTGACACTGGGACGCGACCCCTCAATTAAAACTCGCCAACAACTTCTGTACAAGCGCGAACTTCGACACGTGAACGAAACTATACCTTTGGTAGCAAGCTTTGATTGCGACCCTTTAATTATATTTGTCTCTCGGACACTGCTGGCGATATTCAACTACCTAGTCCTATAGAAATAGATCGTTTTCTATCAATATAGAAAGGTACTTCATATTTTTCTAGCTATGTGCGTAAGTGTTTGTTCTATGGTAACCTCCTGTAGCCTAAATTACTTGACTAATTTTGAAGTTTAATGCTTAGTCAATAAAGGTCACCGATCTATTGAACTATGAGTATTGTTTTACGATGATCGATCTCATACAATGAAAAACTTGAGATCGTCTCATCTGTGGAGTAATTATTAACAAATTTAGCGGTTGTTCAGAACAAAAAGTATATTGCGTAACCTATACTAAAGTTGATTGGGGTTTAGTACGATGGGATCCCCTCATACAGCCCTACCGAAATCTCTTGACGCTCAAGCAAACTTCACCTGTCGACTAACGGAGTGTATGTGATTAAATAATTAAAAACTATAAATCCAAGGAGCTTACTATTCAATACCTGTCTGCCACTGAACCTAAAATATATAATATATTAATAATAAATAATAGGTTAATAAACTACAAACAACTCAAGTTTACCCCATTAACTAATAAAACAAAGCTTACCCTATTAAAACAAGTTCCTAGTATAAATAGTACTATTATAACGATGCATATAAAATAAGTTTTTATAACGAATTGACATTAATTGATATTGCGTGACTGTACACAACGGTGTTGCCAGCCCTTTACAAAATTATTTATTAAAGAGGTTATCGATTACGGACAACCCTGACTGACTAATTATTTTGATATTGATAGACGTGTTATGAATTATATAGTCATTTCATTGTATCGACGGATTATAGGCAGCAATTACATAACGAATTCCATTCGTTTGTAAATTACTAACCTAACCTAACCTAACCTAACCTAACCTATCCGAGTCGGGGTACTCTGAGTCGGGGTGTTAACCATTCACTTATAATGTTTCACACCTCGACTCGGATAGGTTAGGTTAGAAGGCTAAGGCGGGAGCGAAGCGGAGCGGAGCTCCCGCCTTAGCCTTCGTGGTTATTTTTTTTTGTTTTGTAGTTTGCCTTCCACTCTCTTGGAAATAATATTTTCGGTAGTTAGACTTGACCGTACTTTATTAAAAAAACTTAAACAGTGAATTTTCGGATATTTGAAATTCTGAATAATATTTTTCGGGAAAATAACAGTCATTATGATACGTACCTACTGAGACTCGTAATCGTACAATAAACTCGTAGGCGAATTGATTATTATGTATTTCATACATAGTTCAATCAATCTTAGCTCAGTTAATTGTAGTTGAATTAATCGTAGGTGAATCGTCCAATATTTGTTTCGACCAGTAGTTATAACAAAAATAGGTGAAACGATCTTTAGGTGTTTTAATCAGTAGTTATTTTGACCGTAGTTGTATTGAAAATAGTTGAAACAACTTTAGTTATTATGATAGGTAACCACTCTCGCTGGCTTCGCTCGCTCGGTCAACATTACATTTATAATTCAGAGACTCACATACATATTTCGCTACCTTTCGGAGCCCGTTTTGACAAAGAAGAAAGTCTCAGTGTGGCGCCTCCCCTCTCGATAAAAGTCATAGTTCGTGCTGCTCTATGGTTGAAGTTGCGTAAATAGATTGTGGCAGATGGGTGTCGTTGGGAAGAACGGGCTTTTGAAAGCTTACTTGGCTTTTAGTATTATGACACATCAGATATTAGAGAGGTTTTGTTGGACACTGTGTAAGAAGACAGTTTATAATTATTAGAAAATGGATTGTATCATAATTAGAACGGAACGCCCATTTTCCTTTTTTAGAACCGACTAAATCCACACTCTCCCTACCTATTCGTCTATCAGAACTCCTCGGAAACATGTCTAACTTAGACTAACAGCAAGTAAATGATTCCCTCACGTTAAGAAACTATTCAAATCATAGACATACCTTGCTTACGCGGGTCTACTGAGGAGGCATAAACAAGTACCTTGTTTTCACAATTATTGTGTTTAGAGTGCGTCATCTTTTATCAAAACCATCAGAATTCGTTTAATAACTTAGGTGTATAAATGGAACAAATAAACTCTGCTTTATATTTTCGAAATAGTTTTAGTATAGTATTCTACAAATAAACGTAATTTCCCATAACAATTACCGCCCGCTGACACTGGGACGCGACCCCTCAATTAAAACTCGCCAACAACTTCTGTACAAGCGCGAACTTCGACACGTGAACGAAACTATACCTTTGGTAGCAAGCTTTGATTGCGACCCTTTAATTATATTTGTCTCTCGGACACTGCTGGCGATATTCAACTACCTAGTCCTATAGAAATAGATCGTTTTCTATCAATATAGAAAGGTACTTCATATTTTTCTAGCTATGTGCGTAAGTGTTTGTTCTATGGTAACCTCCTGTAGCCTAAATTACTTGACTAATTTTGAAGTTTAATGCTTAGTCAATAAAGGTCACCGATCTATTGAACTATGAGTATTGTTTTACGATGATCGATCTCATACAATGAAAAACTTGAGATCGTCTCATCTGTGGAGTAATTATTAACAAATTTAGCGGTTGTTCAGAACAAAAAGTATATTGCGTAACCTATACTAAAGTTGATTGGGGTTTAGTACGATGGGATCCCCTCATACAGCCCTACCGAAATCTCTTGACGCTTAAGCAAACTTCACCTGTCGACTAACGGAGTGTATGTGATTAAATAATTAAAAACTATAAATCCAAGGAGCTTACTATTCAATACCTGTCTGCCACTGAACCTAAAATATATAATATATTAATAATAAATAATAGGTTAATAAACTACAAACAACTCAAGTTTACCCCATTAACTAATAAAACAAAGCTTACCCTATTAAAACAAGTTCCTAGTATAAATAGTACTATTATAACGATGCATATAAAATAAGTTTTTATAACGAATTGACATTAATTGATATTGCGTGACTGTACACAACGGTGTTGCCAGCCCTTTACAAAATTATTTATTAAAGAGGTTATCGATTACGGACAACCCTGACTGACTAATTATTTTGATATTGATAGACGTGTTATGAATTATATAGTCATTTCATTGTATCGACGGATTATAGGCAGCAATTACATAACGAATTCCATTCGTTTGTAAATTACGTTATAGACAATTTAGGTCGGTATTATATTATATCGATTCATTTCGTTATTTGATGGTAATTATTCTCTAATCGAATGCTTCACGTATTGAGTTGTTTCTTTGCAGGCTTCTCAGGAATTAGAGTTTGCAGCCCTACGTTTTCTTTCTCTTGAACTTACTTTGTGTTGAACGTTCCTGTTAGACGGGCCATCAATTTACCCTGAGGACGACGGGGATCTGCTTGCAGTACTTACAGGAGTAGAACCAAGACGGTGACGTCACAGTTTCACGCTCACCCAAACAAACCAACCAAGATGAGGAAGGATATCATCCGAACCCCTAGGCGAGGCTGTGGTCCTGGATCCTTGGGCATCTTTTCAAGGACTTACCCGGCAGTGCCTGCCGTATCAGTTGCAGGACACTGCGTGTGAAGTTCGACATAACGCTTATGAGTATTTCATTACATTAAATGAATGCTATGCTGGACTCCTATCGACTTAAAAACCACACGTTCACTAACTACTACCTACGGTTGGGAGCCCCGGGTAAGCCCTCGGAAGGATGACCCCAAAATTCCCAACAGACCTTGGCTACCACTGCGGCCTCACCTAGGGGGATTCGGGTGATATCCCTTGTCTTTGGGAGGTTATTCGGGTGTTATCCCGCTTTTTGGGGCATGTGGCGTGTGTGAATCTTTAACGTCACGCTGTCTACTTGGGCCTGCTTCTGTAAGGACGGTGAGCAGCCCCGTCCTCAGGTCCCCGGTTATGGAGGCCGATAGTCTTGGGCGAAGATAAGTTGCGGCTCCCCCGCCACAAAATGCGGAATTCTGGTGAGAGAGTTGTCTCCTGCTCCTTCCTCGCCGCCTCTTTCATGAGCGCGACCTGCTCGCAGAAAGACGCAGTGGTGTCATGATCATTGGAGCCTTAATTCCATGCTTTCTACTTCATCGATTCTGCAGTCATCACAAATGGTGACAAGATCGAGCACAAATGTCTTCCCATCAATTTCGCTGAGAGAGATGACCAAGTAATCGTCATTCGTCATTCAACTGAGATTACTGATTTTAATAGGTCAGGTTGAAAAACAGCGCTTGACATTGAGTCAGGCACATGCTGAACCTGGTCCTTTTCGGATGACGTGTGAGGTACACATTAATTTAATGCATGTATTTGTTAAGCCTAGGATTAAGTTTTCTTCCTATATTGTTTGTGTGCCCCATTATGTTTCCGAATAAATATTTTTCTTTCTTTCTTTCTTCTTTCTTTCTTACTGTAGATGACGGAAGCTTTGTTCAAGACGAACGATGGCTGTGCTTAGTCAGATTTTTCTAGCTTCCACAGAAAATGACGATATCAGCATCTAGTCTCAATAAAAGTTAAGCATTGATCCGTTTCTCAAACAATAACAATATAAATCTTACCTCAGGGAGATATTGTATTATTTGGATATAAATAGGTGCAAATAAGCAATTCGCAAGCAATCGCTTCTTCCGCCATAGTCATTGGCAACTGAGGCCAATTTATAATCGCTCGTGCAGAGAATTGCCAATAAAGGGTTAGGTGCTTTCAACGTTATGGCGGAACTTTGAAATTTCGGATACATTTTCGAAGTTACGATCAGTTCTGAGGTGATTACTTTAAGCAAAATATAGAATTATAACTCTAGGGGGTAATAACACAACGGTCGAATGGCAAAGTTAAGCAACGTGTGTACCATTAAATTTAATGATAGGTTACCTTGTGAACACATTGTTAGTATCATGGAAATATGTTATTCGTGACGTTATCCTACTATATTGAGGTAAATAGGGTTGTCTTTCGTTAAACAAGAAGCCTTGTAGCCTATCCTTCTAGACGCTTCTAAATAGATAGAAGCCTACCGCGTTTGTCACCGGTTCAAATCCAGAGTCGGAATAAATATTTGTGTGATCTGCAAATGTTTGTTTCGGAGTTTGATTCGTTTGCATGCATTGCGTAGAATATTTACGTGTGTTAACTTCTCTAAATATTATATAATATAGATATGAGTATTTATCAATCGAATCAATCAATCACATGAGCCTATAGCAGTCCACTCCTGGACGTAGGCCTCCCCTAATTTACGCCACAATCCACGGTCCTGCGCCTTACGCATCCAATCCCAGCCTGCGACCTTTACCAGGACGTCGCCGTCGGTCCATCTAGTATTTATCAGTTGTCTGAATAGGTACCATATCATTAACTAATGTTGCTTATTTTGGGCTAAGTGGCGTCGTGTTATAAAAAATTCCCACAATATTTTTTTCAAGTTACAAAATCTATTCTTGTCTAATGTTTTACTCTTTACCAGGACGTGTTTTCTGCTTATCACCAAATAAACTAAATGCTTATTTACCCCTCAGTAATACTAAACATCATGCTATAAAAACATAAACGATCTCAGAAAACGTACGTACTAACAATATTGAAAGCTATAAAGTTTCATTGTTTACCAGAAACAAAGTACAGTCCGCAAGAAAAGGAGTATGAAAATCGATAGATATGTGTACGGTGCGCAAAACAAAACTGGCTAAGTGTTTGTGTAGGCGTCAGGGTGCCGCTGTGCTGAAGAATGCTTCCAATACATTAAGCCCGCCGCACGATATCGGTAGCGTCAGCAAATTAAGATCAAAGACTGTATTTTTTTAATGATGTAATTATCAGTCATGGGTCTCATTACCTAATTATTATTCCCACATTTGACTATGTTAGAATTTGTTCCAATTTAGGTGATGAGCCGTATATTTGCGTTAAAATGGACAGGCGCAAGTTATAACTGCCTTCTGTTGAAATTTCAAAGTCGCCCTTAAGGCTTTTATCTTGATTCAACAACTGCCAACCAGCGCCAAAATTTTAAAATGACCCCCGTGCATGTTTAATTAAATATACCAAAAAAGATGTAATATTAAGCTAGACTGAATGTTATTATGCCATATTCTTCTGCCAATATTAAGAATATATCACATAAGACCTATGACATAATATACAAGAAAAAATCCAATCCCAGCGTATCCCGTCACCGTCACAATTCAATATAACAACACGATAAAGGAAGACATGTTTTCTTTACGTCACGGCGCGTTATCAAGGGAAAAAGTAAATCCCTGTTTATGCTAACGGTACTTGCGAGCGTTTGACACGTCATTTTCCAAAGCCGTGCGCCCCATAAACTCCCTATAGCAATTTTCCACTATAGTCACACCCACATTAATACACCCTGTATATGTGTGAATCTTGTTTGTGTGTGTTAGTACTTATTGGTTTTTTTATATACTTTTGATGGTATGTAGAGTTACGTAATGTACTTTAGTAATAAATTCTTACAGCCTATGGTTTTGTGGAGTACGGAGTGGTATCTTACACATATAATCATGATGAGCACAGGAACGACAGCAAAAATTTGCGTTGGAATGTTGCATAATAAATATGATTCATCAAAGCTCTCACTAGTCACTTTAGTAGCTAGATACTGGATTTTAAGTATCGATCTAACAAAAACACCTTTTTTTCTAAATCCCTGTCTAATCTTTACGTTGAATAGCCCGATAAGCCTACCCACTGCATTTAGTAGGAGTCAATAGTTATGATGACCTTTAAAAAGTTATGAACATTAAAATTTGTATTCAGAGATATAAAAATTTTAATACATCTCAAAACCTTAATATTAAGTACGTTTAAAGTTAACTATACTATTAAGCCTAATACACACCGTCCTAAAAACCTATTAATATTTAAACGCCAACCTGGCACCATTTAAATGAGAATTATCGTATACAGCTCAACGATATTTTCGCGGGTGGTATCGGCATATTTCTATAACTGATGCCATGAATAGAATGGCATAAACTTAATTCCAAGATGTTATAGCTAAAAACAATCTCTTAATATTAATCTTACTATCAAGAAAAATATTATAAGTAAATCAAGCCACCGACATTCTACTTACAAAATATTTACTTCGCATTGACTGAATTCCCCAACTAGCCTAAAAAAATTCGCAAATAGCTGACAAAAAAGACGCCAACTAAATCAGCGAGTGTGAATTGCGTTTAACCCTACAATTTTACACCCTGTATAACACAAGTACACTGATGACGGGTGACGGAGTGGAAACTGCCTGTATGTTAACATCTACCCACACATCGACAGTGACGTAATAACATGTGCTTATGTTAATGTGTGTTGTTAGTTTACAGCAGAATGGTTGAGGGTAGTGTTGTGTCGCTCGTTATAGAAATAGTTAAAGTTTAAGCTGTTTATTTATTACAATCGTTATGTAAAGAAACCCTTTTTGCCTGTACGTTGGCAGATAAATAATTTACAGTATCTTAGGATAGATATCTAAAAATAAAAGTACATATGAGGCATGTCTAATTATTATGGCATTAAGTGTTATTGTTTTTCAAGAGTTAACCCTCACACATATAAACTGAGCAAAATCTCACTATCCATATCTCAAAATTGCTTCCACTTACATAAATGAGAGGCTATATTTTTGCTTTTGCATTACATCTTAAGGTATACTAATCAATAATAATTTAAGACAGTTCGTTTAAAAGTGGCCTAACCCATAATTTTACATATTTCACAAATTCCATAAAACTTAATACGAAACTTTCCTATCTTTTGTAACACTAACCCTCAACAAATAGCTCTGCAAGTTATAATTTTGCTTCTTTTCTTCTCTGATAAAACTGCACACAAGCCTCTACGATTAGGCCATTTTTGCATACCACAAACAAAATTTTGTGTTAAGCCATTTTTGTGCAGACCGTTTCAATTATAAGCCACATAAGTAAACTATCTCGACAACGGTAGATAGGTATTGTATTTTTCCATATCATAAAATAACTTAAAACTATCACACTATCACTATGTATCTGTCTCGTATAATAAATATCTATCTATATAAATAAAAAGGTTTCCCAACATCAATTTCCGGGCAGATGAGTTCAGTAACACGTTTAGCGCGCCCCCTGTCGGCAATCTCGCGCAAATTGAGCTAGCGTCGCTTAATGACACTGGTAGCCGATATCGCTAACTTTAGAACGTTATATGGACTTAGTTTTGGACAGAGATAGTTCTGGTTGTTGAGCAATATGATAAAATACGGTTGGAAATAAGGATATTGCCCATATTTAAATTTAAGAAGTCCTTGCCATAACTTTTGGTAAAAAAATGCTATTACAGAATAAATTCATTCCTGCGAGCAGATTTATAATATTTCTTTCCATAAATTATGTATGTAAAGTAAAGTAAATGTGTATAATACTCGTAAATGTTATAATACTGTCATGGCGTAAACTTGTTGACGTGGACATCTTTAAAGGTTCATGACATTTTGACAATTGAACTTTTAATTATTAATCATGAAACCAAATTATTATTACATTTTTTTTGTAATAATGTAGAAGATAGAAGCAATAGAAAAAGAAAATCTAGCAGAAAGAAGGTTCCAAGACAGAAAGTTCGAAGCAAGAAGAGAGAGCCCATAGATGTTAAATTGACTCTAGTAGGGAGTCCGTATTAACATGCGACTCCCTAATCGAGTCAGGTTGACTTCTTTGAGGCAAGCACGGCGCAGAAACAAGAACAGAAGATCGCAGGAAAGAAGAGAACTAGCTTTTTTCACTGGCTTTAGCAGAATACCAGCGCTGCAATGCAAAATCTGAGCTAAGAACCATTTCTGTTTCATGCGGATATATTCTTATTATTATTATCAATTTACCTGTATCATAAACATGTAATTACTTATGTGTCCTTGCTGAGAACAGAATAAATATTTTTTTCTTTCTTTCAGCTCAAGAAGAATATGATGATTTTACTTGATCTGTTCTTTAGTTTCATTGTCATAGAATTGTAAAATACATTACATAAATTTATTTCTATGTGTTTGTGCTCCTATCACTGATCTGTAATAATACCACTGATTAGTGGCTCCTATGAATTTGTAAATAGTACCTACAATCAGCCTCAGAAGTAGATTGACTCACTTCAAATTTACGTAGTAGATTCCTAAATGAAATCTTATAGACACGTATAACAATCTTTTTACTAATTTAGTATCCACGTGTAAAATAGAGTCAAAATGTTTTAATATTATACATGCTTATAATTGACTGTACTTGTAATTAAAATTTTCTAAAATCATTAGGTAGGTACGCTAAATAAACATTTCATTGCCAACAAAATTTAAATCAGCTACGAGTGCTACGTCGTAGCAAAGGAATTTTGAAATTAACCGTAGCAAATGAATTTCGTTACCCTCATAATTACTGCTACGGTTATACATAGTTTGTGTACGTCATTCATATGACGATATTATAACATAACAAGCTGAAGCCCGCGGCTCCGCCCGCGTAAAATTTGTCCCCGTTACCGCTTACCGTGGGGATGAGTCCCCACGGTAAGCGGTAACGGGGACAAATTTTCCCGGGATAAATGGTAGCCTATGTGTTATTCCTGGCCAAAAACTATCCCTGTACCAAATTTCAGCCAGATCCATTCAGCCGTTCGAGCGTGAAAGAGTAACGAACATCCCACATCCACACACACAAACTGTCACATTTATAATATAAGAAAGAAGTAAGTTATTAAAGAAGGCAAGCAGCTTTACGTCACACAAGCTTATTTCTATTCAGAAATATATGTAAATATTGCTAATACAGTAGTCTGTAAACAGTCACTACGTATACTAGATGTTACCTCAATTTTAGAAATACTCTCCCTTCAACCAACCCTGCTCCCTCAATATGACTATCTTTACATTATAGCCACGCCAATTCTTCCCGAGGGTGTCGTAAGAGACGACTAAGGGAACACTTTCGCAAAATGATTCATTGCGTAGAGTAGGAAATCTCGATGTGGACACCGGTTGTCAGTAAAATGACAACCATTAACCCAAGTTGAAGGTCATAATGGGCGGCTTGAAAATTTTCAACTGTAGGTTGTCACGACCTGCGCTTGTTCATTTCAATACGGCAATGGGCTAACCACCTATATGTGGAACATAAAACAACAAGGTTACATGTGGGCGTATCTATGCCTCTGCCTACCCTTTCGGTGATATAGGCGTAAAAAAGTAGACGTTAGTAGTCTCACTATTTGCCATATTATTTCCAAACAAAGATTATTAATGTTTGTAATGATCTTGATAAAATTGATGTATAACACAATAAAGTTGATAAGTGCGCAATGATAAGCCCCACGCGCATGAAATACGACATTACTTTGTAACATGTAACAAAATTGAGTGAAATAATTGTATTTCTTTCGTATTCTAGACGTTCGGCGTGAACTGAATTGTTTTACAATAACCTTTTTTTCACATGAGGAAAATTCTACAGGGATACTACGCCGTATCACCGACTAAAAACCACACGTATCCTACATGCCTATGGTTGGGAGCCCCGGGTTAGCCCTCGGAAGGATGTCCCTAAGAACCTACTGCTGCTTGTGAAAACGTCCTTAGGTTCATAATTGGAAGACAGCAGTAACCCTCATATTAACCAATTTTATGTTCACGCATTCGCCTTCGCTTTACAATAGCCTAAATCAAAGATGAGCAGGACTTTGTGGACGTTGCTTTTTTAGGGTGTCGCACTCAAAGGGATACTACGCCGTATCACCGACTAAAAACCACACGTATCCTACATGCCTATGGTTGGGAGCCCCGGGTTAGCCCTCGGAAGGATGTCCCTAAGAACCTACTGCTGCTTGTGAAAACGTCCTTAGGTTCATAATTGGAAGACAGCAGTAACCCTCATATTAACCAATTTTATGTTCACGCATTCGCCTTCGCTTTACAATAGCCTAAATCAAAGATGAGCAGGACTTTGTGGACGTTGCTTTTTTAGGGTGTCGCACTCAAAGGGTTAAATATAGGACCCAATTACTGAGACTTCGCTGTCCGTTTGTCTGTCTATCACGGCTGTATCTCATAACCCGGTCTAGCTAGACATTTTTACAGATTATGTATTTCTGTTGCCGGCACAATCCCTACTTCCCTACTAATATTATAAATGCGAAAGTAACTCTGTCTGTCTTTCTGTTACGCTTTCACGCCTAAACGGCTGGAACGATTGAGAAGAAATTTGGTATAGAGATAGTGCGAGGTCCTGGAAAGGACATAGGCTACTTTTTAACCGACTGCGTAAAGGGAGAGTTATGATGGAAACCGCGGCGAACAGCTAGTAACAAATAATACTAAAACACATTTTATGAAGTGCTAAAGTGTGCTCTGAAATTTAAAATATATATTTTTTTGCCCTAAACCTTCCACGACCCTCCCTTCACTTGGCTGGCTTTTTAGAAGGTACCCTTTTCATAACTCGTGCTTAAATGGCGTATAACGACCTATCTAACATACATATATACATATAATCACGACTTTATTCCCGAAGGGGTAGGCAGAGGCATAGTATACGCCCATATTTCACCTTATAGTTTTATGCCCCACGTAATAGGTGGTGAGCCTATTGCTGTGTGACGGCCTATCTAAGCTATTTCAATATTTAACTCACAATTACATACTGTGCAATAAACTCTATCTGTACCTAAACATACCCTTTTTCAGTTACTTGAAAAGTCTTATAATAATAATCAACTAAATCAAAACTGAAACCCCAAGCTTTCAGAATCCCGCAACTGAGACGGCCCTAATGAGGTCCCTTGAGGGACGCCAATAGCAAAAATGCTATTTAAATTAAAATAAATTCTTCCCTAGACAGTCCCCTCTGCATGTAATCAATTGGAGATTAAAACGAAAGAGGATTGCTGTATCGCATTGCGGTGTAATTTTCTATTTTATAATTAAGCCGCTTTCTGCCATCGATCCTGGAATATTCCAGACGGGGTTCTGTGAAAGCTTAAAGCTAAGAATATCGCAGATTATAATAGGATTATATTGTACTTATTAACTGACGAATTTTATTATTTCTTATATTGGTAGAGGCTTCTGATCCAATTAGTAGCGTCTACAGCATAAACACTTATAAGACCAGTGTTTATTAGGAACTTCTATTCAATAGAATAGAATAGAGCCTCACTTTGTATTAAATCACATAAATTAAGAAAGACTGACAGAAAGAATCAGATACCTAATAATGTAAAGTAAAAAGAAATTAAATAATAGATTGAAGCGGGTCACACGCCTTCTTGTTACGCGTGGAAATACTACACGGATGTTATGTCGGACTCCTACCGAATAAACCCACACGATGCCCTACTACTGTCTACAGTCAAGAGTAATCCAGGTTAACCCTCGGAAGGATGTCCTAAGTTTTCCGGCATACTTTGAATTCCACCGCATCCTCGCTAAGAAGCTAAAATAAAATGAAATTTATTCCATTGATTTTTTTTATACTTGTCAGTTGTTCAGGAACTGTGCTCAGGCTTTTCTCAAAATTCACTGAATCCTTCATCCCTCAATCTATTTTTAATTTCTCCTATCTTTTACTGGGACTTCAGTTCTCGTAGAGACTTTTATACTCGTCAATTGTTCTAATAGTCCTAGTTCGGATATCATGAATTTGTTGGCGTTTGTCTGTGTTTTGACTAAAATTCTTTCTATTTCCATTCAGTCTAAAGTTATATCAATGCTACTGGTTCCAGCTAGCTTTGCAGTCCTGGGGTATCGTTCCGAGAGCTTACCCGGGGCTCCCAACTACAGGATGTTATGTGGGATAAGTGTTGTTTTAGTAGGCAGGAGTCCGGCATAGCATCCATGTAGGATTTTCCTCACGTTAAAAAAAAGATAGCTTCGTACCACCATTAATCAGATTCTTATATAATTATGAGAAAAATATATGCAAATATAATTTATAGATAACAAAACAAGCTCTGTAAACGACCCGCTTTGATGAACGAACAACAAAAAAAGAAAATAAACGTCAAAGGCAATAAATAACTCACAATATACTAAAGCTTGCATTATTGCCAGCCCTGGGAATAAATCGCAAGTTTACACAGAAAAGAACCCAATCTTGTTGAGTGTGGCAACACAGGACGTTCAGAAATCGAACGCCATACCTCTGGGAAATTAGTTGTGGCAACCCGAGCTTGTGGCGTTCACCAACCGTCGACGGTTACGGTGAAATAATGTATTAAGAATTACTTCGATCGACTTTGAGTGCCTCCATCAAATATTCTTATGACATAAGTACATTTAGTACCAGTTAAAAAGCTTGCCTACCGAGAATTTCTAACCGAAATGTAATAAATGTGTTTGTCATTACGCCACTGCAGGAAACCTCGATAAAAATCGTGATGTACTCGTAATTTTAATTCTGTATCAAACAGTAATGTAAGAGCAGCAATTAGTTTATATCCAAACTACTACTACTAGGGCTGCCTCTGTGGCGCAGTTGGTAGTGTAACCGCCTGCCGCGCTGGAGGTCCTGGGTTCGATAATTGGGTCGGTCCAAGCATTTGTGTCATACACAAATGTTTGTTTCGGAGTTTGGGTGTTTTCTATGTATAATATGCGTGTATTTACGAATATATAAGTATGTCTATCAGTCGTCTAGATCCCATAGAACAAGCTTATATTAGCTAAATTTGGGCTAGATGATGTTGTGTGAGATTGCCCACAAACATAAAAAAAAACTATAACTGGTTGATATTTCTTGCAAATTTACTCAAATAGAGAGAGAGAGAGAGAGAGAGAGAGAGAGAGAGAGAGAGAGAGTAAAAGAGAGACACATCTATGGACTTCATGCCTTAAGACTGGACAAGGACACGGTTTAAAGGTGAAGATTAAGATCTGGTCAAATGCTAACCTTCGATGTCTATGTTGACTTCCCCGCATAGGCTCATAATATTTACATCATTATTTTAGCGTAGGTTGACTTTCGTTAGTTGAACCACAAATTAGAGATAGAACAGTTGAAAAACTCATGTATGTATTTTTTTAACACCTACCCTCAAAGACTTCTATGTAAACTGAGGTAGACATGCCCTACGAACCGATTTTTGAAACCTATAAACTGCGCCAATTAGCAGCCTTGCTCGCACTGTTGTGAGTCAAAACTTCGAGAGTAGGTACTCGACTTGCAATCGGAGTCCATACACCTTCTCTTTTACTCTTGTTCTATTCGTATATTGCTATTGTGTGTGGTGACAATTACGTAAAAAATATTTATAAGTGAGTGGTAGTCCTAGCAATGTGTGTGTTTGAGGAGTGCTTTTGAAATTTCGTTTGTTAGAGTACGGCGTGTCTACCTTAGTTTATATAGAAGTCTTTTCCTACCCTCTGCTACACTCGTGCACAAATCAGTATCAAAATTCGGCTGAAACCGCCTGACCTCGTGTCTGTGAACTCTGTGAGCGGTGTCTATGTGTGCGTAGCCTCAGCGAATTTAGTATGTAGGTTTCCATCTGTACTATCTCTAATTTGTGGTTAACTATATGGTCGTTGTAGTCTAGTATTTTTAGATGTACCTATGTCTAACAGCGCTGATTGACATATTTAATTACTGAAGTCAGTATTGATTAGTTGGCGTAGTAGCTTTCTGCTCTCATAATCTATAATCGCCCTATCTCTCCTTCCAGTACAAAATCCCCAAGAAGGAGGAGGTGGTGGAGCAGCAGCAGGCCGAGCCAGACAACCCCCTCATGAGGAAGAAGAAAACTCCTGAGGAACTCGCGGCCGAGGCGGAGCTTGAAGACCAGGACGAGTTCACTAGTAAGTATCACTATCACTGTCAATGATACGTTTTCTACTCGTATTTAGGGTTACGTACCCAAAGGGTAAAATCGGAACCTTATCTGTCTGTCTATCGGTCATGAGGCTGCATCTCAGGAACCATAATAGCTAGAGAGCTGAAAACATCACTGATGATGTATTTCTGTTGCCGCTATAATAACCAATAGTAAAATCTGAAAAAAGATTTATTTAAGAAGGGCTCCCATTCAACAGATCAAATTTTTGCTGCTTTTCGGTACGGAACTCTCCGTGAGTGAATAAGATTCGCACTTGGTCTGTTTTTAAATACTTTAAGCATAAAACTCTGCCTGAACTGGAGGAAGAGGCAGAGCATAGGACCCATGACAGCAAGTTTTGGATGCACTGATTTCGCATTCCTCACGACACTATCTTTGGAGCGTAAACTAGTTATTTCGACTTTAACGTATGGAAATCTTCAAGGATACCGTGACCAAATAACTCCTCGGATGGATGTCCCAGGATTCCCGGCACACCTTGACTATCGCCGCGGCCTTGCAGTAGGGTTTGGATGTTATCCCGTTTCTTTGGGGTTGGTTCGGATGTTATCCACCTTCTTGCGTGAAACTCACAGGTCATGGTAGTACCCTCGTCACGCAAGCACGTATACACTCTGACAAGGGGCAATAATCTAGTAAAAGCTCCCGTAAATAGAGATTAAATAACAACACATTAACAAACAACGCAAGTCTAGGTTGCGCAGTCGTTTATACGACTGCCGTTACTCAGGTGTCTGGTTCGAATCCCATGAGCCTATTGTTCTGTTGAAATAACAGCCTTAGGGAAAAAACGGTGCTGCCTGCTAAATTTTCACAAATTGCCCAGCAAATTACTGGCACTACAGCAGTAAAATTCTCGTTAATGAAAATTCAATAATATGAACATTTTTCTACCATTGTAGAGACTTTCTAGGTCTTCCGCCAAATTGTTTTATTTATTTCATTTTATTTTCCTTGTCTTTTATTTTTTAAGCCTATAAGCGACCTGAACCGTCAAAAGGGCCACGCCGCCCGCGCCGCAGTACGTATGTCTTTAGTTTGGGTTGTATGTGGTTTAGGTATATTTTGGTGGTGGCGACTAACGGATCTTTTAATATCCCAATAACCCCCTACTTACCCTCTTGCTTTAATGGTAACAATGCAAGTTTTAACTAATTTTTCTAAATTGGTGTGAAATTTACTAATTTAATAACGACAATTGAAATCGTTAAACCATATTTTGTCCTGAATATTTACTGTACAAAATATGGCTTTACAATTTCAATATTTACAAGTATAATGTGACTCCGATTTTAACTTAAGTACAAGCTTAACTAAATATTGCTTGTGTTATGTTTGGTTTCTAATTTGCTTTTTTTTTGTTGGCTTAGGTACCTACATTAACACGAAATAAACGTTACATATGTATGTACTACAAATCACAAATATTCAACAGACAATTTTCTTCAACCTAACCCTAAAATGTAACTCTCTACAATTTCAGAACTGAAAAACACCATCGAGTCGCAAGTGAATGAACTGAAGTCTCAGATCGAGAGCAAGTGCGTGATGCAGTGAGCACCGCGCCGCAGCACCACCTGAATACATGATGTAGCTGTGCTAAGTCATTGTTACGAAGATATTTCACAACCCGTACCCAGACATACCCCCATACCCATCCCCCACAAACCACCCGAATAGAGAAAGAAAACCAAAATTAAAACCAATTTCGTTCGGACAACGCATCATTCGCGCTCAAAAAAAACGTAGAAGGTATTCGAATTCTAATTTTTTTCAAAACGTAGTTGGCTAGTGGCGCGTTGGTGCTTGATAATGAGCAATAATATTTTTATACTTACATTCATATTGTGGAGAACAGTACTATACAACCGGAGCGCGTAACGAAACGTACGGTCAAAAAGTCATGTTCCTACCGGGCAACGGACAGACGGACACGTCGACGAGTGTACTAGCCGTTTTATATGTTGATGCTTGTGATAATATATTGTTATTTAAGTGTAAAGTTGAAATAATATAATTACAACTAGAACGAAACAGTGTACTTTATTTAAAGAGGGAATAAATTATACTATAAGAAATGTTAGCACGCGTGTAGTTAGTCGACTAACTCGACTATATCGGCTTCTCTTCCTCTATTTCGCACTTACATTGAAATAACAATGTATTCTTTCCCTACCGGTGTTTGTGTTCATCCAAATTCCACGATCGATCTATCGAGCTCGCTTCGTACTCGCCGCGGTGACAGTACAAACTCGCTTGCGTTTTCGCCCTTCGAACCTTTTGCCTCTAAATCTTTTGCATGCGTGCTTATGCAGTGTTAATCTATGTTTCAGTGTATTTTCTTGTAATGTGTACATACCTGTAATCGACCTAGCCTTAATATCCACATCGAAAATAAAATAGGTAATTGTTATGCTAACACGAGCGCGGGAAAACCCGCCGCCATGTTAGCGATCGTTGTCCATTACTTTCTTGCATGTTAAATGATAAGAGTCGACGTTCATTTAGTGTTAATGTGTAAAATGTTGTAGATTAACAGGAATACGCGTTGTGTTACCGTTGCGCCGTGGAGCGTTGTTCTAATCTAATGTTTTATCGGTGTTTACGCTTAGGTATTAAAGTTAAAATAAACACATTGTGGTGTGAACAAATTCTTCGAGCGATTACGCCATCTTGGATTGGAATAGAGACGGGACACGATACTCGACTATCTAATAGCAAATGAAATCGAGTAGCAGATGGAATCGGTAAGATAATTATAGTGATAATGTGCTACATGCAGGAAGGAAAGTGACATTTTTGAGCAATATTGCCTATGTTTGTATCTGTATTAGGTAATAAAATCAACAAGTTCTTGATCGATGTGTATGGTTAAGGAAGAAGGCTAGCCTCGCTAATTGTTCGAACAATCTTGTTCACATAGTTATAAAGCTGCAAATGCAAAAGATTTGTTATTCGTCAAAAGCTGTGATATATGAATATAATAAACTAAAGCAGCACTATAGCGCCGTACGCTAGTGCTCATAGCTTCTTCAATCTTCAACGTTCGACACGAAATCTCTCATTCTATCTTCTCGTAGTACCTATCTATTCGTATTACAATTTCTACAATCAGCACATCATGTATTTTATATCATTTACTTCGTATGTACTTCTTAGCGCGCGATGCTTTTTGATTCTAACCTTTAGGTATATACACATATTGTTTTGTAACTTTGTTAACTTATAGGTACATATAAGTCTCACAGTCATAGATTGAGTGGTGCATATTAATCATATTGGTTGAATATTATATATATATATATATATATATATATATATATATATATATATATATATATATATATATATATATATATATATATACATATATATCTACACTTTGTGCACTAAATCCAAAACTATAGAACTTTCCTTTCATTTAAGTATCTAGGTTAATTTATTATTAGTTTTATATTTAAAGTTCAGAGCACTATAATATTATATAAATAAAATCCCTTTTACCACAGTTACTTTCACTAATTAGCTTATATAAGTGTTTAGTCGATTATGCGATGGTATTTCGATGTATCGATTTACTACAAAACGCATCGCGTGTCAAATACTAACTTATTTTGTACTTCACTTACACACATGTACAACGCTTGCTTATGTATTTTTTTTCAGTTACGATCCAGGTCAATTAACCTACCTTTTCATCAATATATACTATTCAATATACAAAAACATGTAAATAAAAATGTAATAATTTCAGATTATTTATTGAAAATGCTACTATTTTTCTGATGTATAAGAAACAATATTTTCTCGCACTGTACTGCACTCGATGTTATATTTTCATAGCTTGTCTCATAGCCAGATTATTTGGAGCACGCATCGCCGTAATGTAAGATGGGCATCATCCCTATGGCCCTGTCCGGCCACATCATTTAACTATAGTCATATAAAATATATTAAATTTCGCAATGTATGTGTGGTTAGCCTAGGTAATAATTATGTATACATAGATCTATCGTATGTGCATGGCAAATCTAGCTAAATGGTTGTACGTAGTCATTCAATACAATAATAGTAATAAGTCTGTCGACCTGTCTTACGACGACCAATGTTTCGATCGAATCTGACTTTCCTTCCCCTTCTCTCGTGTGTTAGACTTATCTATAACCTTCGTCTGTATCTTCAATTATCGTAGTATAGTCTGCGTTCGACGTTGTTGACTCTCAAGTAGTTGATAGTTTAGATAAATGTTATTTTGGTATAGCGCCATCTGTACTCGGAAGTGTGAACTTACTGTCACTAATTTAAAATTAACGGAAATTGCGTTCTGTACGCTGTCAGAGCTATTATTAACATGTCAGACTTTATTTTGGTCTGTAGTGTTTACCTAAATATCTACATTAATAATATTATTCTCAACTGACAGTGTAGAGATGTAAATTCTTAAATTTCCTTATGTAACATTAAGTTGTGTGATTTCTTGCATGAATTGTGCTGAAAAATGTGCCAAAGCTCTTGGCGTGTTGGTGTCGTTTTCTCCTAATTCGTCTTGTTTCAAATTAAATATTGATATAGTTAGTCGCTTCAGTAAAGCTATATACGTGTATGTTTAAGCTTTTGATGTTCAGTACATAGTTAATAGTTATAATGCTGCTTATGTGCGTGGATCTGAAGGAATTTGGGTGATATCAAATTGTTGTAAACTTTATTTTATGTAAAATTGATTGCATTTATGTAACGACGATATTTTGTTAATGATCACTATATCGATCTCTTCACCCAACTTGTCTTTCATCAAGTATTTGTATTCTTCAAACAATAAAATTATATATTCTTTTTATAATATAGTGAATTTATAATGAGGTTTATACAAGGTAGATGTGTAGATTAGACTAAATTAATTGTAAAATCAAAATTTTTGAAAACAAACTGATTTCCGTGAGATCCCGTAGTGTTAATTTTAAGGAATCCAAATGTTGCGACCAATTTTTATACTTTTGCCTCAAGAAAATAGCATTGACAACACAGTTGATATTTTTAAATCTTATGACTCTCACACTCAGGGTAATATACTACTTATAGTTATCCGTCTATGTTCTTTATTTAGTAAGAGATGTATGACTTTTTGGCCTGCGAAGGCTTGTTTAAATTTTCGTCTAATTCTCTTCTAAATGTACTTTTCCTCCTTTGACCCGAAACTGTAGTACATCTTGATATTTCACTGTTGTTCTTAAATCCTTAGAGGAGTTATGAAACCGTAGACTAAAATAACATTTTATGACATAACTTGTTAAAATGTATTGAATAAATTAGAATATTGATAGTTGCAACTAGGTATAATGATAAAGAGGTATCAACTGATGATGCATTTGTTCCAAATATGTACTTACATGTAACGCATATGGTGACCCTTATTTCGTTAGAATATTCTAAAACTGCCATGCATATATAGCACAAATGCATCATTAAGGATTAAATGATAATGTCAATGCAGAACATTGGTATCTTTACCACTGAAAAGTTTACACAAAACTCAAAAAAAGCAAAGACACTGAAAAACTAAAACTCAGAATTGTTAAAGAATACTCAAATTGCAAGCACACGAAATCATAAATACACAAAATGTTTAAAATTTGACCTAGATCAAAACATAAATGGTAATATATATTGGGAAATCGCACATGAAAATAACTGAATGATGCATAGACATAGACAATTAGAGACAACGACACTTTATAACACACACTCAAGAGCTTTTACACTTAGAGATGCCAGTATTATTTTTAAATAAAAATCTTTTAAAACTCGCGGACGACGCAAAGACAACAGAACTGATTCTTAGTGCCACAGTCTGTCACCAAAACCATTTTTTAGAAATCTCTGCGCTGTCAGCGAAATGTTTCGATATATTTCTTTAATTTTAATACAAATATGTTATTTGCCTGTATGAAATAAATCTTGTAGCTACACACTGCGTTTTCATACGCCGATATTGTTGTGAAGTTCTTTTCAACAAGATTTATTTCATTTAGTCGACTTATTGTTTGTTTGTTATAGTTATTGGCTAGCAACACACAAGTACGTTAGCTTTTAATATTAGTGACATTATAGTGTTAAAATTAAAAGTTCACAGAATGTAAAAAAATATTTAAAAACACTAAGTACTCATATATGAACACTGTTCATGTGTTGTATTGTTATATTAAAGAAGAAAAGGTTAGTAGTTTATCCACGATTAAAATTTAAACTTAGGGATTATGGATGAATAACGAAAAAGGTTATTGTTGAAAAATGTTTTAGGTAATATAAAAACGGATTGAGCTTCTGTGACATCTTGTTGTTAACAATAAGTTAGGTTCTGTTGCAGTAAGGCGGTTAGGAACAAGTCTATTCAGTAAGTCCTCAATCTTGACGAATTACAACCTCCTGATACTTGTTATAAACATCTTGTAAAACAGGGAAAAATAACTACACTGCCGATCTAACCACTGGTGTTCATCAAGGCTGTATCATTGGACCTACGTTATTTCTCGTTTAAATACACGGAGCCGGATACATATATAAACAGAATAAAGAAGTTACTGCATTTCAAACACACTCACAGAACAAAACAGACAAAATGTCTGAATCAAACAACTTACCCCACGTGTCTCCCTAAAGTTGCGTCAAGTCGAGCACCGACTGAATTGACTGTACTAATCCGTAACTATCTTCAGGGCTATATCAAAACTGCCATAATCAACTCTATTATTATACTAATAAGGTTAGTTTCCTTTCACGACTGTATCACTGTAGTAAATAGTAAACGCTTTTTCGCTAACACTTCGTTCGCCATTACTGTTGCGAGGCATTGTTAATATTTATTTACAAGGTCCCTATTAGTTAAAGTATAAAGTTTAGAGATGGCCATTTTCATAGGTACGTTAACTTAAATGTGAAAATGGTTTATCTAACATGTTGTTAAATAATAAATAAACTACCATTGTACCACTATGTGTCTATTTTATTTATTAACCCTCATAATAAATTCTCAACGTAATAAAATGGGTAGACTGATGGTGTATGGTGTACCCTTTCGACTTGGTATAAAGGCCCGTGTAGTGACAAGGTCCCGTGTTGCGACGGATAAGAGTACAAAATGTCGCCACCCCAATACATCCCGAAGGTGCTGTAAGAGGCGACTAAGGGAACACTTTCGCAAAAATATTCATTGCGTAGAGTGACAGTCGGTAAGCCATGTTGAAGTCCTTATGAAAAATTTCAACTGCGGATTACGACGACCTGCGCCTGTCCATCTCAACACGGCAATGAAAAACGCGTGGGACATAAAACTATAAGGTGAAATGAGAGCGTATACTATGCCTTTGCCTACCCCTTCAGAGTTAAGAATTATTAGTTTTGAGATCTTGATTTCCGTTCTGAAGTAATGCTCGACCAAAAGACTAAATTGCAGTTTTTGGTGTATAGTCATTAGGTACTTCACAATAATTAAAAAGTCCTATTGGATCATCCTTATATTTGAATTTAATTTTATGGGGAACAATTAATTTTAGTACTGTAAATTATAAATTTGGTCCAAGTACGTCTTGATCGTACGTCCATAACTACTCAGTCCATATGACACAATATTGTCCACCAATTATTATGTCCCACGTAATACGTGGTGAGCTATATTGCCGTGTTGATACGGACAAGCGCAGTTTGTGACTGCCCGCTGTTAAAATTTTTTAGGCCCATAAAGGCCATCAACTTGTCTTAACGTCTGCCATTTTCCTGGCAACCGTGACCAATGGCTTAACATGCCTTCCGAAGCACGTAAACGCCATATGTCACAAAATCACCCATCCTTGACCGTCCATAGAAAATGTTGCTTACTACAGTGATCGTTTACTACAGAACACAGTCAGTTTACAGTCCGCGGGGCCACGAGCGCTTCACTACATATACTTAGTAATTGTATATTAGTAGCATAGGCGGTAGAACGACAAGGAGGCGAAGTCCCTCTTGCCACGAAGGGGCTGTAAAGAATAGCTGTTAACTCTCATAGGCTCACCTTTGTACATACATACATACATACATACATACATATATAGTCACGCCTTTATCCCCAAAGGGGTAACATGATTCACACTATACATCCACATTTCAACTTTTAAAATTTTATTGCTAACAATTTATACGCCTTCAACTTGGCTCTCCAGCTGATTTTTACTGGCAACCGGATTCAACGGCTTATCATGCATTTCAAATCACGAAAATGCAGGCAAATATAAATGTCACAAAGTGGTTGGCCATCTCAGAACCTTAACATAGTGTTCGTTTATAAGATGCGCCCGGTTGTACCTTGGGAAACATTAAATGCTAGTTACTTACTTGACTGCCTTTGTGGCGTAGTCGGCAGCGATACCGCCTGCGGCGCTGGAGGTCCTGGGTTCGATTCCTGGGTCGGTTCAAATATTTGTGTAATCCACAAATGTTTGTTTCAGAGTTTGGGTGTTTTCTATGTATAATATGTATGTATTTGGAAATATATAAGTATGTATATCAGTCGTCTAGATCCCATAGCACAAGCTTATATTAGCTTAATTTGGACTAGATGATGTTGTGTGTGAATGTCCGCAAATAAAATATAAAAAAATATATACTCTTAATACGTTATGAAGTATATTCATAACATCTTAGGAATCTAAAACAACTTCATAATGTTATATTATAACTTCATAGTAATATAGATGACTGACATCATAATTTTAATTAACTTTATTTATTAATTACCAAGCCTACATCTCAAAGACTTATCAACTATTTTACAAACTATGTATCTAAATCACTGCAAAAATTATTCTAAAGTGGTGAGAGCACCCCAAACTTTATTTAAATTCCTATTTAAGTCTTCCAGCACATTGACAAGATTGTGCATTGTAGAGTGAATCAGTCCTTTACCGGAATCTTTAACTCTGATTGTTGCAGTATCATCAGATAATTCAGTCTTAAAGATTATACCTTCTAGTGAACCATTATTCTCCTCATCATTTATTTCATTGGAAACATCACTGTTCTCTTGCATTTTATTCAAAATATTTAAATACTTCTTCTTAATATTGTCAGTATTTATATCGTTGGTTGATAATAAATCTTCAGCTTCTGAATTCACGTATCTTCGTTTTCTATTATTTGATTTTAAAAGAATAGTTTCATCATTGATTATCTCATTCGCAATAGGTTTTTGCTTATTGCTATCCTTTTCAATAATACTCATCTTTTTAGGTTTCTCATTAATGTTTGGTCCACTCTTAACTTTATGCTGAATTATTTCATTTTTGGGATGATTAATATTTGCCCTTTTAACAGCCATTACACTTTTTGGTAATCTTTTCATGTTTGTTCTTTTTCTAGAAACTCTATCTAAATATCTCACCGGTTTTTTAGTAAACTTGTAATTTTTAGAATGTCTTTTATTTAGTCTATTTTTATTTAATATCCGCCTTACATGGCTAGTGCCCTTATTTTTCAAAGTGTCAACACTTTGTCTTGCTCTCTGCAATATATCATTTAAAAGATTTCTAGGATTGAAATCTATATTACTCCCGATGTTGGATAACTTGGATTGCAATAGTTGCCTCATTTGTTTCAATTTACCAAAGTCTCCATCTTGCCTCTTAAATCTTTCACCGTCATTTCTTGACTTCGCTAGTACTCTTTGTAAATCCATATTTATATCTGCGAAACGCTTTCTTAAATTTGCATTACTAATCGTTTCTATATCAGCTCCGTCCACATCATAAGATAAATTTGACACATAAGTAAGGTCTTGTAAATCGTTGTCATCAACTGAACGTTTTACTCTTATATTTTCGGCAGAAGTTGGTGTAGTGGTTTCATTACCATCATTAACATCTAAACAAGCTTCTATTTTAGTATTAGCTAGTACCCAGAAGCCGAATGATTTTGCCGGTAGAGTGATGAGTAGAGTTTTAAAAGGGCTGACATGTTTCACCACGGGCTTTATGTCACCTTCATAATACATAGCGCGACCATTGACGATTATATTTCTGAAAAATACAAAAAGAAGCATTGTATGTAACGTGGTACTTATAATTTAAAAATATACTCGTTTATTGTGATATAAATGAGCATAGAATTTTTTGATGCTGTAGGTATGGTAATGCGTAGGTACGTAAAAGTTATAAGTAACTTATTCTGGAACCCCATTATAGTATGCTAACTATTGATTTTTTTGGAGCCACGCGCCAATCCCGAATCCGCAGCTTTTTCCTAGCCGGGAAAGCCCAACTAAGCTCGAAACTTTAAAAAGTTGGTCACAGATGTATCTGAGAATAAACAAATACATTCAACTCACCCGCTTTGATCGTATCCAAGAATAAACTGCATAATATCACCACCGTCTTCTCTCTTCGGCAGCTTGAGCGAGAACCTCGCGGGTTCTTCGTCCATATTCACTCCGAACAGGGTGACGGCTCCCGACACTGGCTTTTGACGCAGCGATGTACAGTGGCCGAAGATGATCGCTTGTTTTGGTTCCATTTCTAGATAGAGAACCTTTTCACCGACTAAGTTTTTGAACAGCAAAGCCATGTAGAAACTCTGTAATTAGTATTTTTAATTTTATAAAGTTGACCTAAATTATAACCTTTTAAGTTACATAGGTACAGGCAGCTCTGATGTAGGCGTCTGAGAAAGGATTGAATGAGAAAACTAACTAAAAGTATTGTCTGTAAGAAAAAAACCCCAAACCAGATGTTCTTTTTCTTTTTTTACCTAGTCATTGTAACGTTGAAGTGATTGGTTGAACTCAACCAAGCATATTAGCTTTCACGGTCCAATGCTGGTAGTAAGCATCTCCCTAATTCAATTTCGGCGGGTAATCGGCCATGATCACGTCTCTTTGTCAGCGGGTGCACCATTTGAAGGTGAGTTTGGCATGAGTAAATTTTTTTTTTTATACCACTAAGGTGGCAGACAAGCATACGGCCCACCAGAAGGACTGGTGGTCACCGCAGCCTATGAACGTTTGCAACACCAGAGGCGCCACACTCGCGCTGCCGACCCTGTAAAAACCTTCTTAGACCCCTTTTGAAGAACCCCATACTGTAGGCGTTTGGGAAAACCGAGGCAGGAAGATCATTCCACAACCTAAGCGTTCGCGGGAGAAAACCCCTATCGGATCTAACCGTGCTCGAACGCTCTGGACGTAAATCTTATTGCTGTTAACTTTAATTTATCATGATGCACGCTTCAGGGTCTATTTTGAAGAGCTATCTTACTTAATATAACTGCGATAGTTTGAGAGTGTAGATGTGTGGGTTTCTAGGTGTTTGTTACTCTTTCAAGCTCTAATCTGAATGAAATTTAAAACAAGAATAGATTACAATCTGGAATAACACATAGTCTACTTCAGACAGAATATGTTGCCAAGAGAAGCAAGAACAGTGATAAAATAGCCTATTACAAACTTGCACTAGCATTTACTCCTCGGCCTGAAAGGATCCAAAAGTATAAGTATACATTTTGAAAACGACACTTGTACTGTTCCACAGTATTTATTGTTATAAACCTGACCGGTTTCGCCCACGGCTACCTTGTACCTTACTTGTCCTTTCATCTAGACCTTTGGAAATGCCGTGAGGCAAAACCGGTCAGGTTTATAATAAAAAAAAATTGTGGAATAGTATAAGTATCGTTTTCAACATGTGCAGCAAGTTAATAAAAGTGGAATAGTACAAGTGAATTTTCATAATGTATGCAGCAAGTTCCACCAAGTGCCATAAATCAACAATACAAAAATAATCAGTATAAGTATTCTTTACCAGTGTAGGCTCATACATCTCCTCCTCCTCCAACTCCCGATAGTGCACCGAGAAGCCGTTCCTCGCCGCGTACCCGAGGCTGGCGAGCCAGTCTGCTGCCCTCTCCAGCTGGTTGTAGCGCTTGTGTGTGGGCTCCGTCAGCCAGAGCGGGGTTTTGGAGTGGGACAGCATTCGTAGCAGCCTCATGCGGTTCAGCTCTGACATGTGCTCTAGTTCTCGGGCTGATGAGTTACTGGAAAATAGGTTTTATTCATTTGTGTGAAAGTTTCTTTTCTTATGTATCAGGACTTACATTTTTCATGGCAGGCAGCCCAATGCTGCAGAGCAGACATAATAGATGACCAAAGAGTTTTAGTTATTATCAATGAGGGCTCCAGTTGGGAAGTTCAACTTACATCCTAATATGATTACGCTTTTTATCCCCGGGTAGGTACAGGCATATTATACAGGGTGATTTTTTTAAAAAGGATTGGATTGCCAAATCCGAAACTATAAGGAATAGCGAAAAATGCTCAAAGGAGTCACGAGCCCGATTTTGATGAAACTTAAAACCTCATCATTAGATTTTTGAAAAACCAATAATCCTAGATAGGAATCGAACCCATTGATTATGAAAAAAAACACACCCCATATTATTACGCCATACGTTAGTGTTGCTATTAAGGATCTTATTCTGGGAAGTAACGGTAACATACGGCAAACTAAAGGAAAGTGCTCATCTTTAACAAAATACAATTTATTTTTCTAACGTGAAAAATAAATTGTAGGCCATTGTTTTCAATACATAGCTGGATTCGAGACCTCAAGGATCATATTGCATTCAATATTAGTAATTCCGTTTAGAATATTCTCCAAAGAATCATTCGGAGCATGATTTAAAACACGGAATAGTTACGATCTATTCTGGGAATTTGAACGAAACAAATTATGATACAAAATTTAGGTACATTAAATATGAATTCTATTAAAATTCCAAACTTTCCTTAAATTTGCCGTCTACCATTACTTCCCAGAATTTGATCTTGATCAGCGACACTATCGTATGGTGTAATAATAAGTGTGTGTGTTTTTTGACTCCCAAACTGAATTTCGACAAATCCTTCTACGACAAGATTTTACTTCGACAACATGAAACTCCGACACGACTTAATTTAGACAAAATTTTAGATCGAAATAACTTAATCTCGACACTACTCTACTCCGACAAATGAAGAAACGCTTTGTCGGAGTACAGTAGTGTCGACATTAGGATTGTCGAAATTCAGTTTGGGAGTCGTGTTTTTTTTTCAAAATCAGTGGGTTCGATTCCCAGCTAGGATTATTGGTTTTTCAAAAATCAAATGATGAGGTTTTAAGTTTTATCAAAATCGGGCTCGTGACTCCTTTGAGCATTTTTAGTTATTCCTTATAGTTTCGGAATTGGCCATCCAAGCCCTTGACAAAAATTCACCTGTATACATTTCACCATTGAAAATTATGTTTATTAAAAACTACTACTAAATTACTATCTAAACTAAACTTAAATAGGGCCCCCGTGGCATTCACCTTTTAGATTTTTGTCGCACGTAATAGGTGGTGAGCCATATTGCCGTCTTGATATGGACAGGCGCAGGCAATGACTGCCCGCTGTTGAAATTTTTTAAGCCGCCTATAAAGGCCTTTAAGTTGACTTAAACGACTGCTTTTTTACTGGCAACCGGCACCAACATCTTAACGTGCCTTTCGAAGCACGGAAACGTTCGCAAATAAATGTCACAAAGTGGTCACGTGGTGGTCACCCATCCATCAATGGCTTTAGTAAATGTTGCTTACTACAGTGATCGTTTACATAGCACTGAGTCCGCGGGACCACAAGCGCTTACATCAATGACGTAAAAATCTGAAATTCAAATCACAGCTGCTGATCTGGCTCTACGGTTGCAACCGGGATTTTACCACGAAGAAAATCCGGTTGGTTACATATGAAATCTTACTAGGATGACGTGCCCCGTAACACAAACCCGCAAAATGGATTGTTCTAGCTTTGAACATAAGAAATTCATACCTATAATATAAGAATTTATGAAAGATTGCATGTTATAAAAAAAAATAAACTGTGCTACATACCCATTCAAAAGTAAAGCATCCAGCATATCACTGGACAACATGATGTAGTCTTTAAAGTCGCTTTTAGAGTCGGTCTGCAGACACTTGGTGACGTCACCACCCACCACCTTCCAGTCGCCCGTGCGCCCAGGGGGGAAGGTCTCGATGATAACTCGCAGAGTCTCCAGGTCGTTCAAGTATTCTTCTATGGATTGGTTTATGCACTCTGGAAAAAGACACGTCTACATAGCACATGTTTACTTCATGATTCTTTAGTGCTCCTAAACTTTGTGGCCTAATGTCTGTATTAAGTTTTTCTCGCAGACCATTTACACATCGGGGTTGAAAGAGAAGATAAGCACATGTACTGGTAAAAAAATCCAAGGTTGGGTTTTTTATGTAATCGAGACATACATTAATAGTTGCATAATTTGAGTTGCTATGCTACCAACCATAACAAGAAGCCGTGAAATGGTCTCACCCGACTGCCCCTCTAACGTTTATTGTGAAAGTGAAAGTTCAATCCGATTGACGTTGTCATTTTTGTTTTATTTCAATCTTTGAACAGATGATCCACGTGACGTAATTTAATGCAACAGAGTCACAGACTACAGACACAAGTCTCGCCATAAGCCCCTCTGCAATCTTTTTTAAAGAGAGAGGCTAAAACTATAAACCCATAAAAGAGTTCTCCAGCACACAATAATTCAACAAAAAATAATCCAGATTTTAAACGCCTTGAACAACCAATCAAAGCTGTCTTTGAAACCTCACACTGAGATAAAAGATTAAATGCTAAAACCTTCCGTGTATAAAAATCAATCGAATTATCTATCGCAGTCGCAGTACGAATAGATGTTAATATCCTCCTTATTTGAGAAAAGTAAAAAACTCACCATAGCCTAATTCCCAGAAGATATTCCCAACCTTAGCCTTCTCAGCCACGGACAGTATATTGAGCGCCGTGTTGGGATCCCACATGCCTGCATCGTTCCTCTCCTGGTTGTTCAGGGCAAACACCAGGTCGAAGCCAGTAGACTTCGCCCAGTGGATGAACTTCCTCCATTCCCTGGAAGAAATTAAGTTTAGATTTGAAGATACTGGAAGGTGCCTGCAGATCCGCATGGAATTCTCTTCCCGTTACAGCTTTCCAAGGGAACTTTTTGCGAAAATAAACCTTATGTGTTATTGCAGACTGTCATCTATTACTGTGCCAAATTTCAGTCAGATCCGTTAGAACGTGATTGAATAATAGACATTCAATTAGGTTACTTACTGCAACTCTTTACATTATCATCAGAATCTAACTAGTGTGCAAAATTTCTATGTAATGTGACTCTTTAAAGTGCTCGAAAATCACGTTCAAAGATTCCGTTGCAATACAAGTCAAGACAGTAAAAACGTGTTACAAAGTGAAAACATCCTATTAATTATAAATATACAGAGAAAATTAGAGTCGAAAATTTGATTCAAATACCTATTTATGCCCGCAACTCCACTCTCGTGATGAGGTTTTCCCGTACCCGTTTAACACAGAAAATACATACATTCCAACATGGGCAATTCATATAGGCAAGTCTCTATCCTCTATCCCCGACAGTACCTACGTAGGCAGAGGATTATTTGACTATAGTCTGGAATAACATTTATAGGTTACTTTTTATCCCGGTAATATTCATGGGAAGCGGGAACAGAAATCAAATTCCACGGGGTAAATCCACGAGATAATAATATAATAACCAACTCCAACTCGCCTATGCGTCACAGTCAGACTACCAGTCTTCATAGAAGCCGTCTTAGGAGTCTCCGTGTCTACAGCTATGCTCTGGTCTTCCTCCAGGTTGAAGTCTACGTCGTTGATGGATATCGTGGTGTTGTGGAAGCCCAGGTGTGCGGTGGATGGGCCCGCTATCCGGAGATAGGCGGGAGACAAGGAGGATGCCATGCAGACGCATTCTTTGCTGAAAAATAAATACATTATTTAGTCATAACTTTATAGGCAGAAGCTTATTAAACGCCCACATTTTATTACGTAATTATAAAAAGTGAGCATACAATTAATCGCGCCCAGTCCCAGCCTGCGACCTTTTCAAGATCGTCGATCCATCTGGCGGGTGGACGTTCACCCCAGGTTTGCCGAGTCACGGTCTCCACTCGAGAACCCGTCTGCTCTATCGGCTGTCGCGCGACGGTCCTTCTGCAGAAGTGGCCAGCCCACTGTCACTTTAATGTGTTATGTCGAACACTCGAGTTCCCTGTCGGATAACTCATTTCGTAGTCTATCCCTCAGAGATACTTCAAGCATAGTCCCGTTCTATAGCTCGCTGTGCAACTTTGAGTGCATGGACTAAGTAAGTCATTGTAACGTTTTTACGAATATCTTTTAGGCATGTTATTCTAAATATAGCGCGGGTACATTTAGAATGAAGAACGTTGCATCCCTTACTACGATGTGGCTTAACTAGTGCTTAGAATTGTCTAAGAGTGGGATAATTATGGTAAGGATAGGCTGATGATGAACTAGTAGAACGCACTGGTCTACTTTACACTTTCGTCTACGTCGATTTGCCATCACTTAATCCCCGAAAGCATACTTACTGCTACTCTACTTGCACTAATCGCGAATTATTGTACCAATCGTGAATTTCACAAATTGCATAAAGGGTGAAATGGATTAATCCCTCCGTATAAATAGGTACGGTCATATTTCACCTTTTATTATGGTCCCAGGTAAGGTTTCATTTCAAATAAAGTACTAGACGCAATCAGCACCTACATACATTGTATTAAAGTAAAAATGACTCTAGTCAAATTTTGAAATTGTTTTGGATTATTATTAATGCGACCAATTCAGGAGTGGAAAAGGGAGCCATTCTCCGACCCAAGTTTATTTAGTTTTGTTTTGTTATTGTTGAATGCAACCTGACCTTAAAGACTCGAATGTCTTAAGAGACAATATAGGTACCTATTCACTAATTCACAACTTATTCATTCAACACTGCAGTTGGCTCACCACCTATTACAACTTGAGACAAGCACGAAAAATACAATCAGAGAAATGTGGGCTAAGAGTGCATACTCTGCCTACCCATTCGCTGGAAAAGGCATGACTTTTATGATATGACATGCATGTTTTGTACTCACCTATTATATCTCTCACTGGCAGAAAACAAGTACTTAGGATCTATCGTAAAGCTTAAAAATCTACTATCAACTAAATTAACATGTTGCTCTGTCAATATATTCACGCTATACGTATCACCAATAACAGCAGAACTAATACTTAAGTACACAAACACACTTAGGTACAATGCAGTGCCCATTGCATATTAATTAAGTTTAAAATGAAATAAAACGAGTGAGACGTGAATACAGTTTATATTGACACCAATTCAGGAAGTGCTTGTGTTGCG
Organism: Miltochrista miniata; assembly: GCA_933228765.1. Taxonomy (NCBI): domain Eukaryota; kingdom Metazoa; phylum Arthropoda; class Insecta; order Lepidoptera; family Erebidae; genus Miltochrista; species Miltochrista miniata. The sequence continues at coordinate 2,272,735 of OW121770.1, forward strand.
GTAAAAGTGTGGAATCAGATTATTAAATATTTGTTGCGTTTTGCAAGACTGGTAATTCTACTAGGGGTCTTATATACTTTATGAAGTAGAATGAATATTATGAAACTTGATCATAGGTAAAGATCTCAAGTTTATCAAAAAATAACTGTCACTTACTCTAACTATGTCTACCATACCACCATCTCCTTTCCGATCCCGAACAACGCCGGGCAGAGATGCCACTCATACACAGTGGAGAGAATCTTCGCCAGAACCGAGCGTTTCAAAAGATCGTTCCTCTGTCGAACTATAAAAAATTGGAACGACCTGCCCGCACACGTGATTCCCTCATCCTACAATTCCGGGTTCTTTAAGAGGAGCGTGAAGAGGCACATCACAGGGCCGCCAACTTGAGAACCATCACTGTCAGAAGTGGCCCCAATCGCGAGATGCGCCACGGCTTTCCATCAGGCTGGTGGCGACGTCAATTTGGCGAGCTGAATATAAAAAAAAACCATTTTGATTTTCTGACGGATAACCACTTCCAGATTTCATTCCTCATGGAGACTTCAAGATAAATATACATACGTGCATTTAGTCACGCCTTTGTTCTGAAGGTGTTGGCAGAGGTATATTACACGCCCACATTATCACCATTTGTACCCTGTCCCACGCAGTAGGTGACGAGACCATTGCCTGGTTGAAATGTACAGCCGTGGTTTGAAATTAACTTTCCCACCGCCGTATTACTAGCAGCCGCAAACAACAGCATACCATGCTTTACGAAGGTTTGTAAAGTCAAATGTCACAAATCGATCAAACATCTCAGCACCAGCCATAGCGTGAAAAACTTAACACCGTGATCATATTTACAGAGTACCTACTGACTTAACAACAGTAATGAGCGAAATATTTCAAGTACCTACCGACTGAGAAAAGAATATCATTTCTAGAAAACGTTTATAATACGTATTTCCCATTACGCGCTGCAACACAAAAGTGCTGATCCAAAAAGTGCCTCAGTGAAATAGTAGAGGCGTATTGTTTTGTTACACAATGTAGTGTTATTTATTGTTATATCACGTTTTGTTGGAATATTTAGCCTTCAATCAATCATCATCAACCATTTGTTTTCGAAAACCCACGTTTTGGACCCAGGGGTCCGACTTTTCCACTACTGGTCCCTTGCTTTGCACTGTTATAGGCATTGTGAGATCATTTGCATTGACCTGAAAGACAGACACCAGAAGCAAAGATATTATTATAACACTAGATGAGGCCCGTGGATTCGCCCGCGAGAAAAATGTTCCCAGATGCCCCACACGTATGCGTTTGATGAAAAAAAAATACACTAGATGAGGCGGCTTCGTCCGCGAGACAAATGTTCCCGTTCTGACTTCCCGTGGGAACTTATTCCTGGGATAAAGTAGCCTATGTGTTATTCCAGACTATAATCTATCCCTGTACCAAATTTCAGAAAGATCCGTTCAGCCGTTAGAGCGTGAAAAAGTAACAAACATCCACACTCACGAACTTTCGCATTTATAATATTAGTAAGATTTCCTAACAGAAGTAAGAATGAAGTCTTACAGACTCATGTTGGCATTACGCCGCCATATCATGCTGATCCGGCCAACTGTGTCTACTATATCAAGCTAACCCGATATAAGGTTTTTTCTTATTTTTTTGGATACAAACCTTGTCCTGACTATAACTAACACTAAAACAAAACAAAGAATTAGCAAAATTGGTCCAGTCCTTGTGATGTTATGCGCGTACAATAAACATTTCGCAGATTCTTTTTTAACCCCTGACGGAAACCCGGACGGGGTGTTATAATTTAACCCCTGACGGAAACCCGGACGGGGTGTTATAAGTTTGACGTGTGTGTGTGGGTGTGCGTGTGTGTGTGTGTGTGTGTGTGTGTGTGTGTGTAAGTCTGTCTGTGTCATCGTAGCTCCCAAACGGATGAACCGATTTTGATTCTGTTTCTTTTGTTTGAAATATGGGTTAGGGGAGAGTATTCTTAGCTATGTTTTATAAAAATCGGTTAAGCCATTCGAAAGATATGAAGAGTGGAATGTATTTCTAATTCTGTAACCACACTCCGCGCAATTCGCATTAGTTCTGAATAATTGTTGATTACGTATGTTGATATTAAAAAACTCCTATAAAAAGCATGAAATAAAAAATTCAATTAAAAATTTAAAAACCGCTCGCCCGAGTCGGGGGTTTTTTAATTATGTAATTAGAAGATAGAGTACCTATAGAGATTACAGACTACTTCACGCGGTTTCACCCGCGTAGTTCCCGTTCCCCCATAAACGGTACGGGAATAAAATATAGCCTATGTTCACCGCAAAGAGTGTAGCTTCCCAACAGTGAAATATTTTTTAAAATCGGTCCAGTAGTTCCGGAGCCTATTCGATGCAAACAAACAAATAAATAAAAAAAAAAGACGTGTGGCACTCGGGGACTGCCGCGGTAAAGCTATTACATAGCATTTTTTACCAACTATGCTAGTATAATTATTTCTATATAAGAATACTAGCTGATGCCCGCAGCTTCGCCCGCGTAAAATTTGTTACCGTGGGAAGTTATTCCCGGGATAAATGGTAGCCTATGTGTTATTCCAGACTATAATGTATCTCTGTTCCAAATTTCAGCCCGATCCGTTCAGCGGTTTGAGCGTAAAAGAGTAACAAACATCCACACTCACAAACTTTCGAATTAATAATATTAGTAAGAAGTAAGATTTTAAGGCCTATGTTCAACAAAGTAAAGTACCAAGTGCCTACTTGACTGTGGACATTTGGGCCTTTTGGAATTTTGGCCTATTGGCCTTTTGGCCTTTTGGACTTTTGGACTTTTGGCCTTTTGGACTTTTGTACTATTGGACTTTTGGACTTTTGGACTTTTGAAGACCCAAAAGTACTCAAAGACCGAAAAGTCCCAAAAGTCTCAAAAGTCCCAAAAGTCCCAAAAGTCCCAAAAGTCCCAATAGTCCCAAAAGTCCCAAAAGTCCCAAAAGTCCCAAAAGTCCCAAAGTCCCAAAAGTCCCAAAAGTCCCAAAAGTCCTAGAAGTCCCAAAAGTCCCAAAAGTCCAAAAGCCCAAAAGTCCAAAAGTCCAAAATTCCAAAAGTCCAAAAGTTCAAAAGTCCAAAAGTCCAAACGTTCAAAAGTCCAAAAGTCCAAAAAACCAAAAAACCAAATTCCAAAAGTCCAAAAGTCCAAAAGCCCAAAAGGCCAAAAGTCCAAAAGTACAAAAGTACAAAAGTACAAAAGTCCAAAAGTACTAAAGTCCAAAAGGCCAAAAGTCCATAAGTCCCAAAGGCCAAAGCCAAAATTCCACTCCATCAACCTCACCCCACCCACCTCACACCAATTCACCTCACCACACCCCACTTCACTTCACCCCACCCTACACACCTCAGTCCACCCCACTTCACCCTACTTCACTTCATATACATAGGTACACGTTATGCAAACGCTCACGTGTACACGTTGGTATATGAAGTTCGAGATACACGAACGTGGCCGAGCGTGGCCGAAGGTAGCCGAGAGTGTGATTTATTTTCGTGACACAATTTCTGGATTCGGTCTCCACGCAAGGTCCGCGATAGGAGCTATGCAATAGCTTAATAGGTATTTTATTTTAGAACTTTTTAAGAAGAACAATTATTTTGTAATAAATTATTTTTATGTAACTTCAACCATTTACGCAGAGGCGCAACGGATACTCTTATAACGATTAAATGTTTTCCGTTTTCGAAACATTCCTCATTGCTGCACCGCTCCTATTAATCTTAGCATTATGTTATGTAGCCTATAACCACTATCAATAAATGTACCTACTTACTATCGAACAGTTTTTGAAACCCTACCAGTAGTTTCAGTAAGGCTTGCCTTGGTATGATGTGATCATGGTCCCTTTGCAGCGTGTGTTCAATCCAGCGCAGCAGCTACACTTCCGACGTTTGATCTGTTGGTGGATAGGGGTCTCACTGCAGCGTTCCAATAGTCTTACGTTCGTGATGTTCTCGGGCCCGTATGTACCGAGGATCCATTGGAGGCAGCGTTTGACGAAGACTTATAGCTGATAGCTGGTGCGAAATGTCTTAAGTGTCTTCCATGTCTCGCATCCGTATAGCAGTTAGCAGTACAGTTTTAACGTTCACTCTTCGTGTCCATTTTCGCAACTGCCTTCGGGGCGCAGCAGTGTAAAGGTTGTTCTGGCTTTGGCGAGACTCGAAATGATGTAGGGTACTCTTCTATCCCATCAGTTTCTGACACGACACTCCCGAGGTACGTGAATTAGTGCCTCCACCAAATCTCTTGCGTCTGTCGATTTTAATTTCAGTCCAGCCATTCGCTGCCTCATCCTGCTCTTTGTCCTGCACGTTGTCCTGCAGACATGCATGACGGCGTGTGTGTGCTTCAGCAGGCACAGGACATCGGCATCATTTAAATCCTACAGGATATCAGTATAGGCCCCATTCTATGCCGCGCCGAATGTTCTTTGCGGTATTCAGCATTATACCATCTATTTTCTATGGAAGGTTGTTAACTATCCTGATAGCTTCAATACGATCCTCTAAGGTAGGTACAGTATGTATTTTCAAAAGAGTTTGTGAACTCTATTTTTAATTTCTTTTTCAGAATATTGATGACATTTGATTGATGTCATTTTATACACGTTACGTCTACTACATTGATACATGTAATAAAATTCTAACATGGTGTTTGTATGTAAATTGTTTATACTGAGGAAAATTCTATACTGAGGAATAGCTTTAACCATTAAGCTCTATTTTGATTAAGCAAACAGGGCAGATTCACACGCTACTTGATGAGTATGATTAATAAATACCTCTAATTTCATAGACCTTGTGTGACGTAAACAAAGTTGCGAGGGTCAGCTAGTTAAAAGATAAAACAATAGGTTTCTTCTTATCTACCTACTTAAAAACTATTTTTACAAATTTTATGGTAATAATAGACATTCTTTGAAATATGCATGTATGGTATTGTTGTGACTTTTATGACACGTTTAAAGTACATAGGTATGAGATAGATGGCGCTCGCGGCTACGTCAGCGTGAAATTTCCTTCCCGCTTCCCATGGGAACGTACTCCCGGGTTTGGTTATCTTTATAGCAGTATTATACATAAATTAACAAAACAAAAAAGAATACTGCATTGGTGATAATAATAATAAAATCTATGTATATAGAGTACTCTCACTCATTTTCTTTCACTATTTTTCGTGACTTTCTTCATTAATAAATGCACTTTGTTTATTCATATTTAAAACACTTTTTACACAAATTATACGAGTACAGTTCACTGTTGTACATAGATGATGAATACATATACACCTATAGTTGAATTTTTATTTAGACGAAGTAAATTGACAGCAACTAATGTAATTGACAGCATCGAAATTGTCATTTCACATTAAGAACTCAAAATTCGACCAGCACTCCTAATTCAACTCTGGTCGAGTGGTTAAGACGCGGATCGGTACGCAGAAGGCGCAAGATCGATTCTGGGTACAAGTATCAATTTTTGGATTATTTGACATAATATATAACGACTGCAGAGTTCATAATATTGACGTAAACAAAAAAATTATGAAGTGCGAGATACACGAACGTGGCCGAAGGTAGCCGAGAGTGTGATTCGTTTTCGTGACACAATTTCTGGATTCGGTCTCCACGCAAGGCCCGCGATAGAAGCTATGCAATAGCTTAAAAACTCATGATAGAAAGTTCATGAACGTTTGCAACACCAGAGGTGTTACTCTCGTGCTACCGACCCTATTGCCATGTTGAAACGGACAGACTGTTTCTATAATTTTTCAAACTTTACATTTATTTGCGAGCGTTTCCGTGCTTCGAAAGGTACGTTAGGTCAGTTCATGACTGTCGTTAAGTCAAGTTGAACTGAAGGCTAATGAACGGGTCGTCACAACCTGCGCCTGGGTTGGTAGTGCGTGTGATATACCTCTGGTGTTGCAAACTTCAATAGGCTTAGGTAGTCAACTATTAGGTCCAATTGTATACCAACTGCATACAAATGATTCGTTTTCAATTCTGTCACCTACACTTTGTATAGAGCTTGAATGTGTGTGTGTGACCCATAGATTTAGAATTTTTCGCTAGTGACCACTAAGCTTCTTTTCCCACGTACCAGTTGCCGGGTTGCCGGTGCCGGGTACCCGGCGGCGAATGCAAGCGGTTGCCGGGCAAGTCACGCCGGTACGTGTGAAAGCTAAAGTACATGGCCATACATACACTTCGGCCGCCGGGTACCCGGCACCGGCTACCCGACAACCGGTACGTGTGAAATGCTCAAAATGCCGTCAAAATGCTCTCCAACTTGACAGATCTGGCGTCTGGTGGGGAGGTTTGATCAGTGGAAGGCAGGGAGTTGCCTATCTGTATGTAATAATACTATTATAATAACTATTATATTAATAAAAGACAGCTGTTATAGTCGACTTGACTTTATGAACGCCATGTTGATAGGAGTCGGTATCAACGAACTGCTTATCGTGTCTTCCGAAACTCGGAAACACTCGTAAATAGAATAGCTACAAACGAGCACCATCTCAAGAATGAACGCAGCGTAAAATGCTTTACGCAGAACACTGAGCGGGGCTAAGAGCATTTCTTTTCAAAATACATGCTCAAAATCGCAAAGTCAGCCGCACATTATGTACACCAAACTCTATGCTATCATGAGCTTCTTTTCCCACGTACCAGTTGCCGGGTTGCCGGTGCCGGGTACCCGGCGGCGAATGCAAGCGGTTGCCGGGCAAGTCACGCCGGTACGTGTGAAAGCTAAAGTACTTTTCCCCCTCGGGGTTTAGGGGTCATGCGTTACTTCTCATGGAGCTAACGTTACACCCTGAGGGTACAGTAGTGGCTTCTTCAATCAGATCCCTAAGATTCAATATCTTAGGGATTAACGAAAAAGCCCACATTAGGAGGAAGGGCATAACGGTACGCCGTTCGGTGAGCAGCCCGCCTGGGGCAGTACCTCCGCCCTGCAGAAGACCGCGGTAATAGTAACCTGACTCCGGTTGGGTTATGTTCTCCGTCGGTTAGCAGGGATCCAGAGCTCATTGGGGTGACTCTGTGCCGGTGACGGTGAGACCAGAGGCTTAATCTGTCTCCATTGGCAGATAGAGGCGCGGAATATTGGTACGGCGGTCAGGGAGACCCGGTGAAACGGTTGACCGCTGACCGCCCGCAGGCTGTACGGAACCCGAACCTGGGGATTACATAATCTCCGCCCCAGGAGGCTGAACCAGCAGCCTGTGTAAAGTCCCTGGTGCTGTGGTCGTGCCGGAGGAGGATACCGGAGTGGACGCGGCCACTGCATCGGGGGGGGACCGGGGGCCCTTCCGTACGCCGTGCCAATCTACCGCACTACCTCTGTCTGCCTTTGGTTAGTTAGAGTCTCGCTTAGTCTCTTGCGCCACCGGCACACAGGCACCTCTTCACTTTTTTAACCCCCTTTTTTAAAAAAAACATGGCTAAAGGAAGAAAAAGAAGAAAAGTATACACAGCGGCTTCGTCGTCCACACTTTACATGGACCTTTGCAACATCAGAGGTATGCACAAGAACCTCAACGTAGTCCACCACCATCTGGAAACTGCGAAGCCGACCCTTTTTTTCCTGACGGAGACGCAGATTTCATGCCCGGGCGATACATCCTACTTAATGTACCCTGGCTATAAGCTTGAGTACAACTTCAAGCCGAAAGCCGGGGTATGTATGTACGTCCGTGATGATGTCTGCTGTCGCCGTCTTACAAGCCTTGAAGACAGGGACCTGTCTACGTTATGGGCGCGCGTGGATCACGGGGGCCACACTCGGATCTACGCGTGCGTGTACAGGTCTCACAGCGGTAACACGGACACAGTTCGCCTTTTTGACCACCTGCAACAATCGACTGACAAGGTGATTGAGCAGTATCCTTCTGCGGAGATTGTGATTCTGGGGGACTTCAACGGTCATCATGTTGACTGGTTGGGCTCCCGGATGACCAACTTTGCGGGGAACGCTGCACACGAATTTGCCCTGACCTATGGGTTCTCCCAACTGGTTAAATCCCATACGAGGATACCAGATAAGGAGAACGAGCATAGTGCATTGCTGGACCTCCTGCTGACAACGCGTCCGGATGGATACAACGTCTCAGTGGATGCTCCGCTCGGATCGTCGGACCACTGTATCATTCGGGCGCATGTGCCTCTCGCAAGGCCTGAACCACCTCGGCCCAAGGAGTGGCGACATGTGTGGCACTATAAGTCAGCAGACTGGGATGGACTGCGGGAGTTCTTCGCGTCGTACCCGTGGAGGCGGCTTTGTTTTGCCTCAGACGATCTGGATTCCAGCGCTGCAGCAGTCGCTGAGGGGATCTTGGAGGGCATGGAGTGCTATATTCCCAACCGCTGGATCCCTGTAGGAGCAAAAAAGCGACCGTGGTTCAATCGGCTCTGCAGAGAAGCTTTGATGCTGAAAGAATCTGCCTACAGAGCCTGGACCACGGCTCGTGCAAATTCAGATCCTAACATCTCTGAGGTGAAACGCAAACTAAATGCCGCCTCGAGGGCCAGCAAAAGAGCAATTGTCAGGGCTAAATTCGATTTCGTCGGCAGAATTGGTGAGCGGCTAGCAGGGTACCCTTCAGGAAGTCGTGAATTCTGGTCGCTTGCCAAAGCTGCCGAGGGAAACTTCTGTCAGTCAGGTTTACCACCTTTGCTTAAACCCGACGGTAGTCTGGCCCAGAGTGCCAGGGAGAAGGCCGACCTTTTGGGTTCTCTCTTTGCCTCTAACTCGACCATGAGCGACGGGGGTGCTGTGCCGCCGGACGTTCCGTGGTGTGGAACTTCCATGCCGGAAGTTAAATTTACGCAGCGGGACGTCCGACGGGAGCTTCATTCTCTGGACGTTCATAAGTCGAGTGGGCCAGACGGTATACCCGCGGTAGTACTTAAGCAGTGTGGTCCAGAGTTGTGTCCGGTACTTACACGTCTTTTCTCGCTTTCTTATTCCATGCGACAAGTCCCGGCGTCGTGGAAGATCGCGTATGTGCATCCTGTGCCCAAGAAGGGTGATAGGACCGACCCGGCCAATTACAGGCCTATAGCCGTCACCTCTCTATTGTCTAAGGTGATGGAGCGTGTAATTAATACACAGCTCCTGAGGTACCTTGAGGAAAACGACCTGCTCAGTGACCGGCAGTACGGTTTCCGTCACGGTCGCTCGACGGGCGATCTTCTCGTGTGCCTCACACACCGATGGGCGACGGCTATCGAGAGTAAGGGCGAGGCTCTAGCAGTGAGCCTCGACATTTCTAAAGCCTTTGACCGGGTCTGGCACCGTGGTCTTCTTAAAAAATTGCCCTCCTACGGACTGACCGAGAGATTTTGCGGATGGGTGTCCAGCTTTTTGGCCGATAGAAGCATCAGGGCTGTTGTCGACGGCAGCTGTTCTGACTGCATGGCCATAAACGCTGGAGTACCGCAAGGCTCAGTGTTGTCCCCTACCCTGTTTCTGCTGCATATCAATGACATGTTGTCTATTGACGGCATTCATTGTTATGCAGACGACAGTACAGGGGACACTTGTTACACAGGCCGTCCCGGTATCTCTCGGGACGCAGTGGAGAAAAGTCGTGAACAGCTTGTGTCTGAAATCGAGGCTACTCTTACTAGAGTGTCCGATTGGGGTAGACAAAACCTTGTCCAGTTCAATCCCTCCAAGACACAGGCGTGTTTCTTCACCGCTAAGAAAGCCCCAATTACTGTAGCGCCACGATTCCAGGGCACATCTCTTTCCATCTCTAAAAGTATAGGGATCCTTGGTGTTGACATCTCCAGTGACGTTCAGTTCCGCAGTCATTTGGAGGACAAGGCCAGGCTGGCGTCCAAGAAGCTCGGTGTGCTCAACAGGGCGCGGCGGTACTTTACTGCGGCGCAAACACTGCTTCTCTATAAGTCGCAAGTGCGGCCACACATGGAGTACTGCTGTCACCTCTGGGCGGGGGCACCTGAATATCAGCTTCGCCCGTTTGACTCGGTGCAGAGGCGAGCTGTGAGAGTTGTCAACGATCCTATACTGACAGGTGGTGTGGAACCTCTTCGCGACAGGAGAGACTATGCCTCCTTATGCGTGTTCTACCGCCTGTACAATGGTATGTGCTCCGAGGAATTGTTTGACATGATGCCCACGGCTACCTTCTATCATCGCACCGCTCGCCATAGACAGGGATTTCATCCGCGCACCCTACGTCCGGAGCGTTTGAGCACGGTTAGATCCGGTAGGAGTTTTCTTCCGCGCACGCTTAGGTTGTGGAATGATCTTCCTGCCTCGGTTTTCCCAAACGCCTACAGTATGGGGTTCTTCAAAAGGGGTCTAAGAAGGTTTTTACAGGGTCGGCAGCGCGAGTGTGGCGCCTCTGGTGTTGCAAACGTTCATAGGCTGCGGTGACCACCGGTTCTTCTGGTGGGCCGTGTGCTTGTCTGCCAACTTAGTGGTATAAAAAAAAAAAAAAAAAAAAAAAAAAATGAAGTATCATAGTTGTTATCAGCGAAAAATTCTAAATCTATGGTTGTTATCGTTGGTGAATTGGATAATCTGTGACGTCACCGTTAATATTATCTGAGACTAGCTCTACCCCACGGCTTCGACTGTTAGTAGCACACATTAAATGTATACATGCCTGTATTTACATTAAAGTACGTACGTACCTATACGCCCCGTGTGGCGACGGGCTCCGGTGTTGCGACGGGTAGAGTATATCGCCACCCCAATACATCCCGAGGGTGTCATAAGAGGCGATTAGGGAAACTTTTTCGCAAAAAGTTCCATTGCGTAGAGAAAGAAAGCTCGAAATGACACCCGGTTACTGACAATACATACTAGACGAGGCATTAACGGGGTTACGCATCCGTCAAACCATTAGCACGAGCCGTGCCAATGCGGCTGATCCGCCCCGTTCTGTCACTATGTCCTTCTTGTTTCTTCCTATCTGAATTTACATATCTTTATCTTGCTCTGCCATTGTCACTTGTTATCTAGTGATGTGACACACTGTACCTACATGTTAAAATACGATAAATCGTGTTCGACTACGAAACTATAGCTACATTCACCCTGAGTAACAAAGGCAATATTTTATTCCCATATTCCCACGGGAACCGGAGCTACGCGGGTGAAACCGCGTGACGTCCGCTAGAAATCTATTATATAAAATTCTCGTGACGCGGTGTTTGTAGTTAAACTCCTCCGAAACGGCTTGACAGATTCTCATAAAATGTTGTGTGCATATTAGGTGGGTCTGAGAATCATTTATTTTTCATCCCCCTAAATGTTAAGGGTAGTTCAGTTCACCCCTATTTTTTTATTTTAATTTTTAGATATTTTTTTTAATTTTTTAAGATACAGCATTAGAAAATACATACAATTTTGAATTTTCAACCCTCTACGATTAACCTCTATTTTTCCTTCGCGGAACTCTCTATTATGTGACGCAAACGAAGATATTATGATAAAATGTAAACATGTGAACGTAAATAAAAACGTAGGTAGGTAGGTACCTAAATTTATTTATACTTCAAAATTAGGATTAAGTATTATTAATGTAACATTGTCATTTGTTGATTGTAATATATACCTAGGTACATTATATTCATATTTAATAAAACATTCTTCAGTAAATTCCTTTTGCCTATTGCATAGTAAGCAAGTTTATCGATACATCGATATAACTGTGGGCAACACGCCAACGCTACCGAATGCGAATGGGCGTGGCTGACCTTGAAGGAGCCAATAGGATGAGTCAACCTCTCCCCGCACCCCACCAATATTTGGCGAAAACATGTTCATAGCGAAGTTCACCTATGCGATGTCTAGTATGTATAGTCTTTGCCCGGTTATCAGTAAAATGACAATCTTTAAGCCAAGATGTAGGCCATATGGGCGGCTTGAAAAATTTCCACTACGGGTCACCGCGATCTGCGCCTGTCCATTGCAACACGGCAATAGGCTCACCACCTATTACGTGAGACATAAAACTATGAGGTCAAAGGTGGGCGTATACTACGCCTCTGCCTAACCCTTCAGGGATAAAGGCGTAATTATATGTATGTATGTATGTACATACGTAAGTCTGTAAGATTTGTTGGCGTTTCTACTGCTCCGCTCCCTTAGGTATAGGTATATCATGATGAAATACCTATAAATTAGATTAGCCATTCACGGGTAGAAAGTCTAATTTCTTCTGCAGTAACATAATAGATATACTTACTCCAGATCGCCGAGGACTATTGGCCTCCATGACCGGGGGCCTGAGGACGGTGAGAGGGTCGTTCACCGTCCTTACAGAAGCAGGCCCATGACGGCAGCGTGACGTGAGCAACTCACGCGGCACCTTAGAAGCGGGATCACACCCGAACCACCCCCTAGGCGAGGACGCAGTGGTCGGCCGTGGGTCTGTTGGGGGGAGTCCTGGGACATCCTTCCGAGAGCTTACCCGTGGCTCCCTACCTTAGGCTGTTGCGCGTAACTTGAGGTGTTTTTAGTCGGTAGGAGTCCGGCATAACATCCATGAGAATTTTCCCTCACAATAAAAAAAAAAGTATACTCCAGAATAATTTGTTTTTCTATTGGTGATTCTATTGTAATCGGTTGGGAAATACCCGAGTTTTTTGATTACAAATAATCAAATCTTTCTTTTTTTTATTAGTATAGAACTATAGATAAAGATAACAGAATGTTGTCAAGGTCATTTTTGGGTACCTAAGTACATTGGTAAAAATAACAATATTACGTAGGATGAGTTGCATAATTTTTCGTAAACAACTAAATATACTTTCACGAACTTCTGAAAGATGATTATGTTTAGTAGATAAATCAAATGAGATAGGTAGTACATATTTCCTAAACGCCTACAGTATGGGGATCTTCAAAAGGGGTATTAGAAGGTTTTTACAGGGTGTTGCAAACGTCCATAGGCAGCGGTACATCTGGTGGGCCGTATGCTTGTCTGCCACCTTGGTGGTACAAAAAAAATAAGCACTAAAATATAGGTCTTGTTCTTCATCAACCCAAGAATCCTGGGGCATCCTTTCGACGATCCGGGGCAACCGTGACACGGCGGCTAGGTAGCGGCGGTTGTAGTCGGATTAAGTTCGACATGACATCCCAAGCTGAGTCCGCAGTGGAAGCCATAGTCTGTTGCGAATTCTGGGGAAATCCTTTCTCATGCTTACCCGGGGCTCCCAACAGTAGGTAGTAGGCAGGGAATGTTGGTTTTAGTCGGTAACAGTCCGGCAATAATAGCATTCATTACGGAATTTCCACACGCAAAAATAAAAATCCGACGTGACATAATCTGTGGGGGTCTACACACGTTAAAAAAACCGAATGGTATTTTACCAACTGGAATGATTACTACATAATGACTGAGGTAGTGAACAAGCATGCAGCCGAACTGATTATAAGCGGCTACCGAAGGCGCAGCCATATATTATGTAGATACGTTTGCAACACCAGATGTATACTTACGCTGCTAATCCTATCGCAGTATTAAAACGAACAGGGGCAGGCTCTAGCTACCTCAGGTACCTGGTGTTATTTTTTTAATGTGGTACCAATTGGAATTATAATTATTACCACTACACTCATCCGCCATCTTACAATCAAATTTCTGTTGACTAGTGTTATTTTTCCTTGTAGAAATCCTCATGGATGCTATACCAGACTCCTACTTACTCACACGGTGCTCTTTATTTGTCTATGGCCGGGAGTCTGGTACGCCCTCGGAAGAATATCCGCAGTGCTCCCGCTCACGATGCACTAGGGTATAAAACTGTGTGACAATAAACTATGTGACTGTATGGCAGTGTGCAATTCACCCCTGCCTACCTCATCGGCGGTAATGGCTATAAGTAGATAATGTTTTCTGAGGCAAAAGTCCTAGTATTTCTGCACAGAATACCTAAGTACCTACGTAACTGCTATCAGACTCGTGCAACTGATAAGGACTTCCACAATCACTACTGATTACTAAAACTGGCTTACGATGACGTCACAAGCAAATAATATTATTGCCGATATTGTAGTCTGTCAATGAAAGAATGCCCTTGAAGTTCCATTTGCTCACTGTTCTGGGAACGATTGCCAGGTTAAGTAAAGCATCTCACGTAAGCGACTGTCGCATTTTCAGTTACTAGCATTTCCGTGGGTACTTCTGAAGGCACGTTGCACCTTCAAGCTGAATTATACAGAAGCGGCATATGGTGACGTTTGGTGTGGAACTGGCACGATGCCGCTTCGAATCTTTGTCATACAAAATGTACAGAGATGACGGGCGTGCTCTAAATTTATACAGAAGCGACGCGGCGCGGCGAAGGCGTATCTTGCCTTTTGTATGACAAAGGTTCTAAGCGGCATTGCATTGCACATTTCACTTGCCCCACCCCGTCTCTGTATAATTCACACTGAAATCTATATCTATTATAGCGATAAAGTATTTTGCACGTAGGTACAAATCGACAGCCTTTATTACGTCACTAAATCGACCTTCTGATTCGCTAATTAATCTAGAGGTCGTTAGATATATTGACTTGCTTGTAAATTACATTGTTTCGATAGCAGCAGCTTATCTCGACATCTAGTACTTAACGCCATTTCCCATAAGTAGGTACATAGGTACCTACAGTTTGAATTCATGACAGGTGAACTGTGAAGTAAATATTGGTAAATAAACGCAGCGAGGTTTTCAATTAGCTGATAGGTTCAGCAATAAAGTGGATAAAGGTACCTTAGACTATTATACCGAGAAATGAGTCCCGACAGGGCTAGGGCGTCCCCCCGAGGCGACGCATACCGGTGTGCCCCCGTCGGTATGACTGCATGCGCACGCGGCGAAGGGGGCCGCCACCCTTCACGCAGCGCCAACTCTGGCGGGATGCGAGGAGCCGAGTGCCGGATAGGCACGTGGAATGTGCGTGGTGGTATGGAAGGTAAGATGAATGAATTGATAGATGTAATGAAAGAGCGATGCCTGGATGTATTGTGTGTCACAGAGACGAAGCGGAAGGGGAGCGGCATTGACGATCTTCCTGGCGGCATAATTGCTTTGTGGTCCGGAGTGGACCAAGAGGATCATGCCAGTAAGGGAGTGGGTGTCTTGCTCTCCTCCCGTTTCGCTTCTGGAGTGAAAGATTATGGATTGGCAGGCCCAAGACTCCTGTGGGTACGTATAAAACTGGGGATCACGAGAGTTTTTTTGGTCGCAGCCTATGCTCCCGTCAGCTCGGCTAATCCCCAAGTGCTCGCGGAGTTCTGGGATTCCGTTAGGGACGTCCTCGATTTGGCTGAGGGGAATGAAAAGTTGATCATGTGTGGTGATTTGAATGGATGGGTGGGGACCAAGCGAGATGGCTTCGATGCTGTCCTTGGTCCGTATGGAGATAAGAGAGCGAATGATGCTGGTAAGTCAATCTTAGACGTATGCTTGGAACGAGACCTCCTTGTGGCGAACAGTTTATTCCGTCACAAAGATATCCACACGTATACTTGGAGACGGAAGGAAGAAAAAAGTGTAATTGATTTGATTTTGATAGACAGTCGTCTCCGAGAGGCTATAAGGGATACAAGGGCCTACAGAGGCCCCACTCTTGAAACTGACCACTACCTGGTGGTAAGCCGGTTTGTTGGTCTTTTCAAGAAGTGGAGGCACTGGCGAGTGCGTGTCCCCTTCGGAGACTATGAAAGGATAAAGAGTGAAAAACTGGAAGATGAAAGCGTAAGGAGTATGTATGTAGGCTTAGTCAGTGAAAGGCTTGCAAACGCGAGCCTTTCCGACTTAGATGTGGATGAATGCTGGAATATTATGAAAGAAAGTATAGTGGATAGTGCAAAAGAAGCATGTGGGAGTGCAAAGAGACATGAACATTCGAAAGGTGATGCCTGGTGGGATGCAGAGGTACAATCCTGCGTAGCAAGAAAGAAGAAAGCGTGGTTGGATTATGTCTCATCTTTGCAACTGAATGACAGTATGAAAGACACGAAGAAAGAAATTTACCGCCTCTGCAAGAATGAAGCCAAAGCTTTAGTGAAAGAGAAGCGTGAAAGAATAAATTTGATTGCGGAAGAGAAGCTGACGAGGAACTTCGAGACAAATACCAAACTCTTTTGGAGGGAGGTCAAGAAGTCTCGGAGCTGTTCGTCAGTTTCCAGAATGGATAAGATAAAGAGTAAAGCTGGGGACATTCTTGCGGACCCATCAGAGGTGTTAGAGCGGTGGAATGAGTACTTTGGAGAAATGTATGAATATCTCCCGGATGCGGGCACTGCGAGGGAGTCGATGACTGATCTTGCGGTGCAAGCATCAAGCGGAGATATTACTTTGGAAGAGATTGAATGGTCGATACGAAGCTTGAAAAATGGAAAGTCTGCGGGAATTGATAGGATATCTGCTGAAATGATCAAATTAGGTGGTCCTTGCGTCCGAGACGCCTTCTGGTCATTGAGCAATCTATGCTGGAAGACTGGAAGGGTCCCAATGGACTGGAGGCGTGCTATCATCGTGCCCTTGTATAAAGGCAAGGGCTCACGTATGGAGTGCGCCAACTATAGGGCCATCAGTTTGATCAGTATAGCAGCTAAAGTGTATGGCAAAATTATTGAAAGGAGAATGAGGGTGGAATCTGACGGATTACTGTGGGAGGCGCAGGGTGGTTTCCGAAATGGAAGGGGATGTATGGACCAAGTTTTCTCTCTCCGCAACATCGTAGAGAAGCAGCTGGCTGTAGGCCGGAAGGTTTTCTGCGGTTTTGTGGACATGGAGAAAGCATTTGACAGAGTTGTACGGAAGGATCTCTGGGATATATTGCCAGGATACGGGATTGATGGTGCGCTGCTTCGTGCTGTGCAGTCTACATATGTGGGATGTACGGCATGTGTGCGGGTGGGCGGCAGCCTGTCTCCCTGGTTTGACGTCAACATTGGCGTCAGACAGGGCTGCGTGCTGTCGGCTCTGCTGTTTGTCCTGTACCTGGACGATTGTCTTAAGAGAGTAAGATCGATGAATGTTGGATTGCGAATGGGTGACTTACTTGTGAACTGTTTGCTGTATGCAGATGATGCCGTGCTCATAGCCGAATCGCCATCAGAACTACAGTCACTAGTCACAACGATGAAAGATGATTGTCTAATGAGAGGCTTACAATTGAACGCGACTAAAACGAAAGTGATGGTATTCGAAAGAGAAGAGGACAGAACGAATGCCAGGATAACTGTAAATGATGTAGTGCTGGAACAGGTGGATGAGTTTGTATATCTTGGATGTGCATTTAGCAGGGATGGACGGTACACCGCTGATGTAGAAAAGAGGGTAACTGCGGGCAATAGTGTGAATGGAGCGTTAGGCAAACTTTTAGGTACCAAGGGCTTAAGTCAAAAGGCCCAGCTCGCAGTACACAATGCGGTGCTGATACCTACGCTAACGTATTGAAGCGAGAGTTGGGTATGGCAGGAAACGCATGAAAGTAGAATAAACGCGGTCGAGATGCGCGCGCTACGCAAAATCTGCGGAGTAACGCTCGCAGATCGCGTTCGGAATGAAGATGTAAGAAAGAGAGTTGGTCTGAAAGAGAGTGTCGGTGTTAAAGTAAGGAAGGGCATGCTACGATGGTTCGGGCATCTGGAACGAATGGGAGATGAAAGAATGACAAAACAGATATACAACGCGAAAGTGGATGGACGTAGGAGTCGGGGAAGGCCACGACACACCTACCACGACCAAATTAATCGTGTGTTAGTTGAAGGTGATGTCAAGAGCCGTAGGAACCGACGTGCATGCATGAAAAGAAAAATGAAAGTTGAAGAAGCAAGTGAGGTGTGTATGGACCGTGCCGTGTGGCGCTCGGTTCTTTCTGCCTACCCCGCAAGGGATTTGGCGTGAAGATAGTTAGTTAGTTAGTTAGACTATTTAACTACTTAGGTAGGTACCAATGGTTTTGGTGTGACAAAAATTGGTAGGAGCATGCGGCAGTCTCGAAAGAGAGAGAGAGACCTTTATTTGCATCAATTTATAGTGAAGGACCGTCACGACTTGGCTGAAAGGTCTTGTAGCCAAATAAAAACTTTTCTAAAACGATCCTATATGTCAAAAGTCACTATCACCGACCCGTCATAAAAGTCATTTGATTTGAAGTTTAAATATTGCCAACATTTGCGATACCTGCTTTTTAACAGATTTTTTAAATCCATTTATTTATATAATTACTTTGTATCTTCCTATTCAAGTTGAAATGATATTCGTTGCTCCTTTGTTTTATTTTATGTTTCAGAGTCTTCCTAAAATGTCGTATTCCTTTTATTTTATCTATCAGAACAAGATGCATAGTTCAAAATACCTAAATCGTAACCAAAAAAGTTAAAAGTGTTACAAATATACAATACACTTGTTTGATAATGGTGTTTTTGAACTCTTAGAACAAATGCCTGCGTCCGCATTCTAATGTTAATTTTAATGTCTTTCCGAGGCACACATAGGTAGGTACCTACCGGGGAGCGAAGTTCTCCCTAAGTGAACAGTTGTTTAGCTGCAAACGTCAAGTACCCCATCATTGGGGTCCACCCATTGGGTTCCACGAGAACCGTCCACCCTTCGGGTTCTACGAGAACCATCTACCCTACGGATTGGGAAAATTCACCCTTCGGGTTACGCGAAGGTGAAGACGCACCCTTCGGGTTCAACACGCGATCATCCACCCTACGGGTTGGAAAACACCGTGCCAGCCGAACTTGTGGACGGCACGGCTACCTCGCGGACTGCATCACCATCAAGGAGCCACAAGATAAGTCGAGCCCTAAAGGCCTATCGGAAGTCGCAAAGCCTTTGCTGCCCGATCACGAACCACGACCCCGAGTTTCCAGTTCATAATAAACCATCGTTTTATATTTTAAATTTAACTTTTTATTTCTCTCTCCTTTCCTGAAAGCCCTCAGCTTTTCAACACCCTAGGGCTAACTTTCAGATAGTAAATAAATAAATATTCACGTACATTTTCACACAACGCTATCTGATCCCAAAGTAAGCTAGGAATAACCTGCTTATGTGCTGGGTATCAGACCACGAATATTAATACTTATAAACTTTTAAATGCATAGGTACATTTACCTATACATAGAAAACACCCAAACTCCGAAACAAACATTTGTGGATCACACAAATATTTGGACCGACCCAGGACCTCCAGCGAAGCAGGCGGTATCACTACCGACTACGCCTACTATCTACTGTATTTCAAAATCAGAATTTAATGCAATTAATAATGAAATTTAGATGTAATTAAGTAAGCGCATAATATAAATATGCGTGATTAAAGATTCTGTTTTTATTATTCTGTTTGTATGTATGTAGGTAGGTAGGTAGGTATAATTTACAAAGTTCTTACAGGGTCGGCAGCGCGAGTGTAACGTCTCAGGTATTTCAAACGTCCATAGGGTACGGAGACCACTCTCCATCAGGTGGGCTCGCCCCGTAAGTACTTAAACTAGTTTGCCACCTCACTGGTATAAAAATATTTGTACCTACCTACCTCATGAAACGTTAATCACTTATTTCTTACATTCTTTTAAACGCAGTAGATGTCGTTAGTAGTTGCCTTTAAGCCACTGATCTGTCTTTAAGCCCTCGAATCCCTTGTCTACACTTTCCAAAAAGAGCGCTCTATTTTAGGCATAGATTTAGGATTTTTCGCTACTCTAGGTAATTTTCAGTAGGCAGGATCCAGTACTAGTTGTTTTTTTTTTTTTTTCTTCTTGTTCTTGGACTTTCTCGGTCTGAGAGTATGCCAAAGTCAAGTTAATTTCATTGTGAAAATAATATAAATCATTTTCATATTATGATTCTTCCTATGAGCAGCGTATTCATGTATGTCCAAGTTTGGACTAAGTTCTACTCTAGTAAGGCGGTGGTACCTTACTAGGGCTTGCTGTGGAATTCGTCGACAAACCTAAAAACTCGCGTTTCACTGCGCTTTATCACTTTCCAACACTTTTGCACGTTGTCGAACCTTTATGTTTAATAATCCACCATAAATTACACATAAACACTCAAAATTACACTAGTTTTGAAAAATTATTAAAACACAATGTAATGCTTGTCTGAAAGTTTCCCGCCGAATCCTTTACTAGTTGGTTGGTCACACGAATTGACGGCTGAGTCATGAATGAGTGAGTAGGAGTTTGCGCGCGAAATCGGAGACATGCGGACTACTCCGCTGAAAATTTTCCAAAATTAGTGTGTTTCGAGTGTTTTATGAGTAAAAGTGGTGGATTTTTAAGCATAAAAGTTCGACAAAGTGCACAAGTGTTGGAAAGTGATAAAACGCAGTGAAACGTGACTCTTCCATTTCTCGACAAACTCCAGAGACACTTTTAGTAAAGTACCACCGCTTTACTAGAGAAGACTGACTTTGACTTAGGGCTGCACTTGACTTTGACTAGACTTAGAGGACGAGGACTGTGACTTGAAAAACGAAGATATAATAAATATAAGACTAGGCTGTATGGCTCAAATTGCCTTTGCCTATCCGAAAATGGATAAATAAAACTACTACTACTGAATGAGTGAGTAAACGTAATGATGTTTATCGTGTTTATCAGTCGGTCTCTGTCAGGCCAGTCCATGAAGCTATAGGTAAACATGGAGGCCACACTTCGAATACCTACTTGAAGCGTAGTCTGTATATTACTGTCTTGCTCTGTGTGGGCTCTACGTCTCTTTCTAAGTAGGGTAGCCCTATTTTTATTTTTGCCAGGATACTTCATTTTCTATATAATCTTTATTGTACACAATAAAGACAATATATATTCATAATACAATTAGATGTACAATACATACATAAGGTCACGCCTTTATCCCCGAAGGGGTAGGCAGAGGTATATTATCATTTCACCTTTTTAAGAATTGGTCCCACGGAATAGGTGGTGAAAATTTATAATATAAATTAGATGTACAAAGGCGAGATTAACTATTTTCTCTGTTTTTTAACGAAGACTGATAGGTAGTATTCTCTGCAGATTGCATAGGTACATTGCGAATAACGAAGCTAATCATCCAAGTGGGTTATTTTTCAAGGTTAATCAACTGTACGTCTCGCGCGCTGCGGCTTTCCGTGGCAGGCTGTGACGTAAGCTGCCGCTGCAGCTTGTGGTAGCTCGCAGTCTGCCGCGGCAGCTCGTGGTAGTTCACAGTCTGCCGCGGCAGCTCGTGGTAGTTCACAGTCTGCCGATGTCTCTTCATGTCAAAATAAAGAAATGTTAGTGCTAAAGTCATTGGAATAAGATTTTAAATAATTTGATCGTGTGGCTCTCCGCTTAGGCTGCAAGGTGTGTGAACCTCACGAATGCATCTGCGGTGCCATGGTGGAGAGCGATGGTCATCATGCTTTGAGTTGTCGCTGCACCGGTAGGCATCCGCGTAACCACGCTCTTAATTAGTTAATCCAGCGGGCTCTGGGTCGGCTGAGGTCCCCTGTATCCTTGAACCACCAGGTTTGTCCCGCGCAGACGGCAAGAGACCGGACGGTCTGACCCTTGTGCCATGGAAGAACGGCAAGTGCTTAGTGTGGGACGCAACATGCATCAGCACTTTCGCCGCCAGTCACTTGGCTCGTACCGTCCATTCACCGGCGGCGGCAGCTGTAGAGACGATGGGCAGTTGCGGGAGTGATACTAAGGCTCTGGTCTCGGAGATCGGCCGTAGGCTACAGGACAAGACGCATGACTCCCACGTCTGGTCGTACCTACCTGGTACAAAGGATAGCTATCCAGCGCGGCAACGCTGCTAGTGTATTGGGCACCTTTGCGCCTGGTATGATCAGTGGTGGTATGTTCAGTAGGCATTAGTTTAGTAGTTTAGTTATTTAATCTATTTATTTTATTTTTATGAATGTATTTTTAAGTTGATTATTGGACAATAAATTAGGAACAGGATTATTGGACAATAAGTTAGGAACTGTTGATGGTTTTAAGCGCTTTGGTACTACATCACAATCGGTTTTTTGAAAATGCAAATTGCAAATCCTGGCGCTTTCATAGAACTTCATTTTTTTTTAAATATAGAAAAGGAGGCACCATCTACCAGCACTTTTAAGAAAGTTACACGACACGAATGTATAGAACTGCACCTATATCCATTCGTTCATAAGGTACGCGAGAAAATAAAATTATGATACGTTAGTATACTAATTGCTTTTATAAAAAACTAGCGGATGTCACGCGGTTTCCCGTTCCAGTGGAAATACGGGAATAAAATATAGCCTATGTTCACCGCAAAGAGTGTAGCTTCCCAACAGTGAAAGAATTTTTCAAATCGGTACAGTAGTTCCGGAGCCTATTCGTTACAAACAAACAAAAAAACAAAAATCAAATCTTTCCTCTTTATAATATTAGTATAGATATTTAACTAAATTTTTAATGGTACAATGGATAACCATATTTCTCGCTGAATACTATTTTTAGGAAACCTAAAACAATTATTCATCATTAACATACGATAACAATACTTAACTTATTTTATTTACTCTAATAATAACATTCGTGTTTCTTCTAATAATACACAGGAAGTCCCAGATAAATCCTCAATATAGTCACACTACTTCACAACGTTTCCTATTGTGTGAAAACAATGAAGTCAACCGCCATTCTATTGTTCGTTGACACTTTGACAGTTGACATGTAGTACCAATGTTGCCACATTACAGAATCCTTAGAAAATGGGAATGTAATTCACTGATTCGACAACCCAATCATGCATATTATGGTATAAAATATTTCAATTTACGCATTAAATAATCGTAGTCGAACTATAGAGCTATTTATAAATTATTTTACTTGCATTTTTGGTTAGTATGGTCTATTTCTATTATTTTCTAGGAGATTCTAATAAGAAGATAGCAGCACTGCACAATTCCCTAGAAAGAGAAGGTTAGCCCACAGAGAGTGAGATAGAGATACGTAGGTATTTGACTCAAGCGGTTGTTCGAAGTGTGGCCTCCATGTTTACCTATAGCTTCATGGGCCAGTCGGTGACATGACCATGAAGATATAGGTTTACCTATAGCTTCATGAGGTTTACCTATAGCTTCTATTCTATTCTATTTTTGGTTAAAGCCGGGGCCGATGCCGGCAACTCCGCCAAAATCAAACGTGTAATGGCTATTGCGTGTGCTTGTGGTTATGCTAATAACCAATTTCGCAGTGACCTGAGTTGAGCTTGACGCGCTGGGATCTTGTTGAGGTTAGTAGAAACACTGCAACAAATATTACCAGACTATTTCCACATGGACACACACAATTAAGTATACTTATATATTATTTACAAGTACCTACATAAATACATTGGGAATTTTCTATTAGTGAGTTAAAAATTATAGGATAGTGATATGAGGCAGTATAAAACTACAGTTTGACTGTATTACGGTTGACAAATGAGATTAAAATCGAATATAGTTTGCGGGAAGAATGTGTTAGTAGGGAGGCAAAGTTAATAGGAAGTGGAATCTTGAGTTTTGTTACTTGGGTATAAAAGTCGGGAGGGGAATTGCGTAAGGGACAATTAAAGAAGATATGGTCCAATGAACCCTCGTCCAGTCCACATTCACATATTGAAGAATCCCTTATATGTATTTTGTGTAGGAACACAGGTGAGCAACAATGTCCAATGAGTAGTCTGCAGACAACTGAAATTACCGGTTTGGGAGACTTTTTAAAATGGTAGAACCAGGGCTTCGGTGATATGTTGGGCTGTATAGAGTGGTAGAATTTGCCTTTCTCCTTGCTTGAATCTGACCAGTAGGCTTGCCACGTAGACTGTAGGGTTATCTGAGGGAGGCTCAGGAGGTCGTATCCCTGGCAGACAAAGTGTCTCAAATCTGCGGAGGGTGCTAATACAGCATCTTTGGCGAGGGAATCAGCGAATTCGTTGCCCCTGATACCGCAGTGGCTCGGAATCCAGACCAGTTGTATAGTTTTCTGGTTCTGATGGCTTAAGAGTAGGCTTTTTTTGATGTTCAAAATTAGGGAGCTGTGAAGTTTGGACTTATGGGGGTTTTGTTCCAGAGCTTGCAGACTACTCAAGGAGTCCGTGAAGATAGCTGCTTTGGAAATATTATGGGACTCTATGAATGAGCAGGCCTCGAGTATGGCTACACATTCGCCCGTGAACACCGAAGATTCTTTAGGACACCTGAACTGCATTGCTATCCGAGAATTTTGGAAGTATACTGCAGCGCCAGTATAGCCCTCTCTGGACAGCTTCGATGCGTCAGTAAAGAAGAACTGAAAATCTTTCCAATGTCTGTCTACCAGCGCATTGAAAGTGGGACCTGCTGCCACAGATTTCTTGTCAAGTCCTATGTTAAATATTATTTGAGGTTTGAAGCATAGCACCTCATAGCTATGAGTGAAGAGTGGGAGCCTATCAAATTTTGCAATAGGAGATTCTAAGTTTTGTAGCGACCTAAATGATTGTAGTATTAAGGGAACTTCTTTTTTTTTCCAGTATGTAGAATTCCTGTTACAGAGGAGGTTTAGGGATTCAAGGTTTTGCAAGAGTGGGTGGGCTTTTTGGGAACACAGACGGTTGACGAAGCGGTCCGCTAAGAACCTCCGTCTCAGCGCCAAAGGGGGTTCCGTACACAACACTTGTAATGCATTTATAGGGGATGACTTCATACATCCAGAGATCATCCGGAGGCATGAGGCTTGGATCTTATCTAGCCCGGCCAGTGCCCCTTTATTGCATGGGACCAGTAAGAATGACCCGTAGTCCATTACACTACGAATGAGAGCATTGTAGATCAGTCTCATGGTAAATGGGTGGGCACCCCACCAAACCCCCGCAAGGGCCTTTAACATGGGGGTGATTCGCTCGCACTTCTGTACTTGGTGGCAAAGATGGTGGCGGCCAGTCAGTTTCGAATCCAGGTATACTCCAAGGAACCTTACTTTGGAGGATACAGGGATACTATGCCCCTGGATATGCAGCTGGATACGGGGGATTGTTTTCCTACGAGAAAAAATGACCACTGTACTTTTGGGTGCAGACAGATTCAGTCCATGGTTAAGTAGCCACTCATTTAGTGAGTCCAGGGAGATGGAGAGTGAGTCAGCAGCATCTGTAATGGAGGGATTCGAGACATATAACGCCAAGTCGTCCGCGTATTGTAAAATATGACAATTGCTGTTGAGGCATGATCCAATGTCAGCTGTATACAGATTATACAGCATGGGACTTAAGACCGAGCCTTGGGGTAGACCTGTCCAAATTTTACGACGCTCGAATTCCTCGCCCTGGACTCTCAAAACCAGGGACCGGGACATGAGCATCTCGCATACGCACTGTATCAACCTCGCCGGTAGTCTCAACTCTTGCAATTTCTGCTTGAGAATAGGGAGGAGGACGCTGTCGTAGGCGGATGAAACGTCGAGGAAAGTTGCCACGACTGACTGGTTGTGTGAGAAGGCAATTCTGACATCAGTTATTAATGTACCCACACTGTCCATAGTGCTAAGGCCCTTTCTGAATCCAAACTGAGACCCTGGGAGCATGCCGCGGGATTCAACAATGAACTCTAGCCGGGTTTTTATTAGGTGTTCCAGGATCTTAGTGAGAACTGAAGAAAGGGCGATTGGCCTGTAGCCATTTGGATCGTCACTGGCTTTTCCGGGTTTCAGGACCGGGATAACTATCTGAGTCTTCCAGGGGTCCGGGATCCAGCCATTGATGAAGCAGTGGTTGATGATGTTCAAAAAGTAGCTCCTCGTCGTAGTGCCTGCATGGGTGAGGAATGAGTATGGGATTCCGTCTATCCCCGGAGCAGAATCCTTAACGTGCTTAAGCACCATATCCAGTTCTCTCATGGAGAATGGGAGGTCAAAGGGGTCCCGTGAGGAAGTCACGGGAATCTGATGGCACTCAGCCCTTGTGGGGACATACGAAGGGGCAATTTTGTTAAAAAATAATTCTGCTATCTCCCGGGTCATTGGAGAGCGTAAAGAAGGGGTGCAGCCCGCTCTGAATTTATTGATGTTTCTCCAGACAACAGAGGGAGGAGTTCTGGGAGCAAGCCCAGAGCAGAATGTGGCCCAGCCTGCACGCTTCTTGCGGCGTAACAACCTTCTAGTTTTGGCTTGTACCCGTTTGTAGTTAAGCAAGTTTTCCACACTCATAGCACGATCGTATTGTTTTTCGGCCACCTTCCTCTCTCTAATGGCACTGGTGCATTCGTGATCCCACCAGGGTGGGGATGGTATTTTGCCTCGGGCAGAGTTTTTAATGGGGAAGTTGGTTTCCGCACAGGAGGTGATAGCATTGGTAAAATTCTCTAGACATTCCTGCACATGGCAGTGACTGCTGTTTTCTGAATTTTGGGAATCTAAATTGGGTAGGGTGGGGATTTTACTATCTAATTGCGCTGCAAATGTGTCCCAATCAGGATTAGTTAAATTAAATTTAAGGAGAGGGGGGGAACTTTTTTCTAAATATGTCTTGTCTGTAAGGTATATCTGGATTGGGTAGTGGTCACTGCCATGTGTCAGGTTTGTAGTTACCCAGCAGGCAGAGGAGGCAATGTCAGTGGTGCAGAATGTGAGGTCCACACAGCTCGTATTTTGGCCAGGGAGGTTTCTTCGGGTAGGGCTACCATCATTAAGGATGCACAGATTGAGATCATCCAGGATCTCAACCAAACCTACTCCAAAGGCATCGCAGCGGTTTGAACCCCACCTGTAGTGATGGCCATTGAAGTCACCCATAACTAACATAGGTCCCTGAATGCTCTGGAAAGTATGTCTGAGGATAGAAAGGAAGTTCTGATGTGGGTGAGCAATATAAATAGAAATGATGGTAATGCCTTCAACCTTCGCAGCAACCATGTTCACACCCTGGTCCGGTGAGGACAAGGACATAGGGAGTAGGGGAACTCTACTATTGATGGCTAGGGCTGTTCCTCCATAGCCATCGGATCTATCTGCTCTGAGGATGTTGTAGTGTGGGATATTAAAACTTAGGTTTGAAGTTAACCATGTCTCTGCAATGGAGCATGCAATGGGATTGTATTTATTGATTAGGTATATGAGGTCGTGTTTTTTATGATACACGCTCCTCACATTCCATTGTAGATAGCTTAGGTGTCGAGCCATTTTTAATTAAGTTTAAAAGAGTGCTAAGTATATTGGCAACGTTGGACGGTGGGTTGTTTGAAGAAATTAAGGGGGATATAATTTGGATTAAGAGTTCTAAAATGGGGATAATGGTCTCAGATAGTTGTGGCTGGGGGTTGTTTATGGCACAGCCATTGGGTTGTGAAGATTGAGGAGAAGAAATGATATTTTGATGAGCAGTTTTATCATAAGAAGGAGGGAGAGGTGCATGTGTTCTTGGTTTTAAGAAGACGGTTTTGCGGTAGGATTGAGTGGTGGTATTTTTAAGAGCATTAGCATAGGAGTTTGTAGGGACTGGGGGTATAGCCTTACTAGCTTCTGCATATGAGACTACTTTCTCAGCCATAGTAGTCTTAATGGCTCTCTGTCTGGTATACTCCGGACACACTTTGCTATTTGCAAAATGGGTGCCAGAGCATAACACACAGAAGGCTTCCTCTTCGGTAATAAAACAACCAAGGGCAGCATGGTCATGTCCACACTTAAAGCACCTGGGATTAGATCTACACAATGATTCAACGTGGCCATATCTGCAACACTTACGGCATAGTCGGAAATATATATTGTTGAACTGGTAGTGAGGTATAACAGCAGTATATCCTCTGAGGAATGGTTTGACCATCGAAAGTGACCACACAGGTTTCTGTGGGCCTCCATTCTGTGGTACCATCTCGGGTCACTTTACGGTTAATTCGTCTTATTTTTAGTACTTGTCCACAGCCCTGTGGAACAGACATGTATGACTTTGCCTCATCTTCAGACATGTCTGTAGGGACACCTTGAACAACACCCATGCGGGTGGTCTGGTAGGAAGGAATACGGGCATCAAGTTTGTTGGGTATCAACATGGAATGGTTGAGGAAGGTGTTGGCGTCTTGGAAGGAGGCGAACTCCACCGAGACTCGGTTCCGACCAACTTTTTTAACGCCATCTTTAACAATGTTGTTGACATTGAACTTGGACAGTAATAAACCAAAGCTAACAGGGTGGATAGAGGCACCGGAGTTTGATTGGGATTCGATATGCGAAACGTGGACTATAAAGGGGCCCTGGTCCCCGGATGTATATTGGGAACGACCTACTTGGTTCCTCTGCTGCTTGGGAGGACGATTAGAGAGAGTTTCGTCATCAACTCGGCGTTTCCGAGAGGATTCCGAAACACTGCAAGTTATATCTGCAAATTGGGAAAGTTGATTTGTAGCAGGTATAGTCATAGAGGGGAATAAGGGGGGAGAGGAAAAGGTGGGAGTCTCAGGGGTTGTTGGATGGGGAGGGTCGGGAGGCTTTTCTTTATCCATAGTCAATTAAACACATAAAAACAACACAAAACAGAACAATACCTTAACCAGAACAACACACAAGCTTTTGGATGTTAGAAACAAGTCAAGATTTGTCACAATTCACACAGATACACTTAATTTTCCAAAACGATCAAGACACACGAGGTTACCAAACACACGCCGACTTGACAAAAAAACTTACCTATAGCTTCATGGACATGACAAGAGACAGACAGTCTGTCTGACAGTCACTACATTCCGTTCAGTACTTCAGTTTGACATTTTCATTTATCGAGGATGTTTGTTTCTAATTATTTATTTCGAGATATTTTAGCGAATTACAAAGTTGCAAACTGCTATTTAATACTGATAATCGCTTTCTCGAATACCTAATAGTGATTAAGTGACGCATGTCCCATGCGGTCGACCGTGAAATTTAACTGCTTTCTATATTCCTATGATTACCTTTGTGTGTGTTTAAATTAATCAAAATGGATAATAGTGACGAAAAATTGGACGATACGAGTGCGGAGAAGAAGGAAGTGCTGTCCAATTTACAGAAAATATGTTTAGTGTGTGGTGATAAGGCGCTAGGTTATAACTTCAATGCAATTTCGTGCGAGAGTTGCAAGGCCTTTTTTCGTCGAAACGCACTGACTAGTAAGGAGTTCAAATGTCCATTTACGAACAACTGCGCGATTACTGTCGTCACGCGACGGTTCTGCCAGAAATGTCGCTTAGAAAAGTGTTTCTCTATTGGAATGGATAAGCATTTCATCATGTCAGATAATGACAAAGCGGAGAAAAGAAGGAAAATAGAGGAAAACAGAGCGAGAAAGCGACAATTGCGAGAGCCTGATGATGCTGTGTCTAGTTCTAAAAATCCTAGACGAGATGAGGACAGTGATGTGTATACACCGATACAGGACCCTGTGATTCAGTACAACAATATGAGCACAACTTGCAGTCCAAGCAGTACAACTCTCCAATCTCCTATGTCTCACAATGATATTGAATCTTCAATTCAGTCCCTTGGCTACCAGTTCCCACCGAGTGTAGTAGCCCCGCTGCAAGAGACACATATCGAAGATACACAGTATGAATCTAGTGATACACAGTATATGAAAGTATACCCAATAGATGAGAAATCTGTGATAAATAGATCGGTTCTAGAGCAAAGATCTATTGGGGCACAGTCGCAACTGGAACAGTATGATGTGTATGATAATGTGGATAGTAATGTGTATGCGGACCCGCCTAAGCACAGTTCTATAAGGTATAATTTTAAACTATTTTTTAATGTTTAAGTCTGATTACAACATAATTTATAGGACCGTCTACCCCAAATGAAGATCACATACTTTTATTTTTTTTAAATACAACATTCTATTACATAGAAAACATCTGGACTGATTTGTAAATCACACATAGTTATTCATTCTAACACAGTTCAGGAGAGATTCACAGATTCACAAGATTCACACTGAGATTTTATGGTATACCTACTAGCTGTTCCCCTGCTGCTTCGTCCAGGTAGAAGTTGCTATTGTGTAAAATCATTACCCTACTTTTGCGCAAAAAGTAGTCTTATGTCCTTTCCAGGGACTCGAAACTATCTCTATACTAAATTTCTTCTAAATTGCTTCAGTGGTTTAGGCATGATAGCTTAATTGACAGACAGACAGCGTACTTTCGCGTTTATAATATTAGTAGGAATAGTGAGAGGAGAACCATGACATAAGAGTAGTGAATGCTACAGTAAACAACAATGTTTAAGGTCCAAAGGTCAGAGTTTAAATATATAAAGTCAGCATTAATTATCTGTTTGTTGCACTTTGTTAGTACCTATTATTGTTTTTTCCGTAATGATGAAGTTTAAAGTTATGTGTGAAACATTAAAGTAAACATTAATCCTGTCTTGTAAGGAAAATGAATAATAAAAGGTGCTTAGGATACATAAATAAATATGCCAATTCTAGGTTAATATGTGATTTCAAAACCTTTCAAAAAAATTTTATTCAATTTCATTCAAATGCCCAAAAAAATATATTTTACTCATGCTGCTTTTGTTCCTGACACACCTACTTCAAACTCCTGTATCACCTTTACCTCTAACAACTAAAATAATTGGCTGTACATTGACACAATCAGTTGACATTTATGAGGACAGCTCTACTCCCTTGGTACCTTTTTTTTTTTAACGTGAGGGAAAATCCTCGTCGGATGCTATGCCGGACTCTTACCGACTAAAAAACCTCACGTAACGCCCAACAGCCTATGGTTGAGAGCCCCGGGTAAGCCCTCAGGAAGGATGTCCCGTGACTCCCAATAGACCTACGGCCGCCACTGCGGCCTCGCCCAGGGGGTGGTTCGGGTGCAATCCCGCGTCTATGGGGGGTTTCGGGTGTGACCCCGCTTCTAAGGGGGGGCGTGCGTGAGTTGCTCACGTCACGCTGCCGTCATGGGCCTGCTTCTGTAAGGACGGTGAGCGGCCCTCTCACCGTCCTCAGACCCCCGGTCATGGAGGCCGATAGTCCTCGGCGAAGACACGTCGGCGGCGCCCAGGGCGCCGACTGCGGAACTTGGGTGGGAGAGTTCTCTCCCGCACCCGGCCCGCCGCCTCCTTCGCGAGCATGACCTGCTCGCAGAAAGAGGCGGCGCAGTCCCACTTACTCCCGCTGGAGAGCATGGCTCGCACCATGGCCCCAAGCAAGAGAGTGTCCACGCCCAGACCCACTACGAGGACCTGGCGCTGTTGTGCCCATGCCGTGCACTCCACCAGCGTGTGGAGCGCCGTGTCATCGCTGCGGTCCTCGCAGTGCTGACACTCGGCCGTGGTTTCCCGGTGTTTTCGCCACTGATACCTACCGAAGCTACCGTGCCCGGCAAGCATCTGTGTCAACTGGTAGGAGAGAGCACCGTATCTTCTCTCCAGCCACTCGTCCATGACCGGTCTGACGGCCGCGATTGTGGCGAATCCCCCCTTCTCCCTTGGTACCTAGTATAAATTTTATTAACTGTGATATCTTCTTTGAGCAGAAACCATTTTATAAGTGGCAGTGTTTCATCAGTTCTATCTGAGGCTACCTGACCATGCCAAAATGATACTAAACAGTATTGTTTTGTTCACGCTCCACGAGAGACTTCTTGAGAATGAGCCCTCATTTCAAAACCCAACCCTTACTCAGCCACTTCAAATCACAACTTTCTGGATGATCACAATAATATTTACCTACCTGTGAATGTGATATTCTTGCAATTACTTCTACATTTTGACTATGATAGTAAAAAAATGCCTTTGAGTCAGGTTCTATTTACACAAATAGAACCTGACTCAAAGGCATTTTTTTCTAATGGCTCAGTTTGATGGTTTTGGAATTTTTTAAATACGGTATGTGACACTAGCCACCCCATGCCACTTGACTAAATTTGCTACTGTGTGCCTTGACCTCAAACAGTTGTGATGTGAATTGTGAATAGCCACATCTTGTAGTGAGGGCCATTATTATAAACCTGTCCACCTTAGGCCAGCCGTACACGGACTGCTCGAGCAGTTAACGGCTGAGCGACGTACACGGACTGCTCGAGCAGTCGGTTGTTGACTGCTCAATCCGTCGCTACTAACCGCGCGAGCAGTCAAGATTTTCTACCGCAGTTGAGTCATGGATTCTGACGAGAACGCACTGCTTTGCTGCTTCTGCTCAAGCAGAGAGGACGGCGGCGACGGGTTAGGGTTCATCCAATTTTGGAATTAAGAGAACAACGTGGACAAGATTTTTTTATGGATGGAAAATGGATTTTAGAAGTGATGAAGAAAAATTTTTAACCTATTTTAGGATGTCGATGTCTTCGTTTGATCAATTGAATAATACAATAAAGTCTAAAATTAAACGTGAAAGTGAAAACACAATTATGAGGTAGCTCAAGAATGATGAGGAGCTTTCGACTGCTCTAGCGCAGTCAACGGCTCGAGCAGTCGGTGTATGCCTCACGACCGCTCGCGAGCCGTCGACGGCACGATGGAATTTCATCATGCAGTTGACGGCTTGAAGCGGTCGCGACTGCTCGAGCAGTCGTGTGTACGGCTGCTAATGTATGGCTATAGTTCACTGCGCGGTCGCGGCTTCAAGCAGTCGGTCTCAACTGCTTGAAGCAGTCCGTGTACGGCAGCTCTTATAGTTGATAGAATGACTCATCGCACCTCAGTTTTCAGTATACTATGATTACTCCTTCCCTGAGAGTTTGGCAGAAGACTGCATCACATGGCCTATTTGTATAATTTAACCAAATGCAATGAAATGAAATGAAAAAATCTTTATTCATATAGGTCACAATGTAACGCTTATGAACGTCAAAATGATTGCTTCTACATTTACATTTACTGCCAGATTCGCAAAGCAATAGGTAGAGCTGGAGAAAAAAAGAACCTGGCAATAAAACTCCAGCCACTCTTTTAACATCCAGTAGGTAATTACAAATCATTCAACAACTACAGAGGTGTAATTGTTGAATGATTTGTGTGATGAGATTTGTACACGCGAGTTTTCATTAAGCAATATCCTTTTTTAAACAAAATTCGTCTAGGTAGGTACATAATTTATTTTTTTGTGTGTTGACTTGGAGCGCCTTAAACCCACGCATTTTTATCATCTATATAGTCTTGAATTGTATAATATGCCTTGCTACATAATTTGGCTTTAATGGTAGCTTTGAATTTGTTTATTGACAATAATCTAGTTTCTTTGGGAAGTTTATTATAAAACTTTATACATTGTCCGACAAAAGAACTGCTTATACTGTGTAGACGAGTAGCATGTAAAACAAGATTATCTTTATGCCTGGTATTTACATTGTGTATATCACATTTTTTTAGAAATTGGTCCTTATTTTTATGCACATAAATTAAATTTTCATATATGTATTGTGATATAACAGTTAGAATATTAATTTCTTTGAATTTTTCTCTTAGAGAAACTCTAGGACCTAGCTGGTATATTGCTCTCACAGCTCTCTTTTGTAATATAAATATGTTATTGATGTCCGCTGAATCTCCCCAGAGAAGAATTCCGTATGACATAACACTATGGAAATAACTGAAATAGACTATTCTAGCCATTTCAACATCAGTGAGCCGTCTAATTGTTTTAACTGCATATGCAGCAGAACTTAATTTACCTGACAATTTTTCTATATGCGGGCCCCAGTGCAACTTCGAGTCAATTGTAATGCCTAAAAATACTGTAGTCTCCACAGAGTCCAGCCCGGATCCATTCATTTGTACATTGGTCGCCACCTGTCTCACATTAGGTGTCGAAAACTTTATTACTTTAGTTTTTTTATCATTTAAAAGAAGGTTATTAACGCTAAACCAATAAACAACTTTTGAAAGTGCACTGTTAATATCGTCATAATCCATTAACTGTCTATTAATTTTAAATGTCAGAGAAGTATCATCCGCGAACAGAACAATCTCATGTTCATCCCTAACATAATAAAAATGGTGTTGAACCTACTTATTTATAATTTTTTTTTGGCCAAGGGTATTCCATTACACTGAACCGGGTTGACGGTAATAAGACACAAATAGGTACTTATCATTACCTACTGCTCCGATAACCGGGTAATCACAGACCGGGACCTTTAAAAATGAATGTTAGTAGAATGTATTTGGCAGTAAAGGAGTGTTGGTGATTCGTTTGCCTTATCTTTGACCACCAGCTGCAAGATATCATTGCGATACAAACGTTCGTTCATATAGAAAAGTGTTTTTTTAACTATGTAGGTAGGTACTTACTTAGGTACAATATCGTCATTAAATAAAGGATTTCCTTGAGACTATTTGGGAATACGTTTCAGTTTCCTGGTGGCTCTGTGACCACACACATATAAACTGGTGTATAAGCAGGAATAGGTCAATATTTATGTCATAGAAACAAGACCAACCTGTATTAGGTACCTACTTGTAAGGTACTTCAGTCACTAAACCTTACCATATGGCGTCAATCAGCATAGATGATGACTAGTTTGACCTAAGAGCCAGTTAAAAAGCTATTGACCCGCCCGCTTCTGGTATCCGTGTAAGTGCTTGCTGGTCACATCAATTGCGAGTAGGGTTGCCAGACGGCCGGGAAATCCGGGATTGTCCCGGAATTACGTGTCTTGTCCAGTGTCCAGGAATTACACTTTATAGTCCCGGATTTCGAATACCTATCGCGCTAGTGCACGCTTCGCGTTCGAGCTTTCGAGTCATAGAAGAAGAGAGGGAGGCGAGAGACGTTATACTGTGGCGCGGCCGCCACCCGTCTCTCTCTCCTCTTTCTCCCGCTCAAGCTTGTTTGCTCGCTCATTCATCTCTCTCTCCTCTTTCTCCCGCTCAAGCTTGTTTGCTCACTCATTCAGTCGCATAATAAAATAAACTTTGGTAGAAAATCAACATCAGATTACAATATTAAACATAAAAACCACTTTTAAAACTAAACTTAAATACCTACTTCTCTTTTGGCTCAGTAAATAAATCAAACGATGAACCGAATACGTTTTTAAGTATCTGTCACTGAATTCTGCCATATTTTGCAACCTTTCTCCGTCAGGGCTTTGCAGAATAGACATCATTTGCGAGCAAGACGCATCAAAATTGATGCGAGCCTGCAGTTCAGACTTATTCAAGTCTATGGACATTCTGTTTCGCTCTTTCGTCCATAAATTATTCATCCGGATGAAAATTCGATCACAAATGGCTTTGCTTGTTGGAATTAAAAGAACAAAACCAACTATTTTCTTTAAATTGACAAAATCGAATTGTTTTAGAATTGTTAGTTCTAAAGTGAGCCCAGATTTTGTCATTTGACAAGTCTTTTGGAAGGACCTCATAAACAGTTTTCAGACATGCCAATTCTGAATAAAGGCAGTCAACGTTGAATCGCCACACATCCCGCCGAAACTACTGAATCGATTTGAATGAAACTTGGTTCAATCAGAGCTTATAATCCGAGGAAGGTTCTAGAATACTTTTGATCCCGATATTTTCGCGGTTCCTCTGGGAGAGAGGATAAAACACAAATGGTTTTTTAGTTGTAAATTCTCAATGCGTGGTCTGATTCCAAAATTTTTTTCAGTGTTTTAAAGGAAGTACTTTAAGGATTGTTTCACACAAGTTCCAGTTGAGGGTTTTGTAGTTCAGGAATAAGAGACATCTCAATTTTCGCAAAACCTAGAATTCTAGTCTTTGAATGTGAGCTAGTTTTCAATTTGGAAGAAAATTCAGATAGCACGTCCCATGTCAATTTTAATTTTTCTGATTTGAGAGACAAAAGCTCTAATTTTCTTTAAATTCCGTCCGTTCCAAAATCATATCTTTATTCCTAACTAGAGGACGTCACGCGGTTTCACCCGCGTAGTTCCCGTTCCCGTGGGAATACAATATTTTTTCTTCCATAAGAACCTTCTCCTGACAATACCTTACACAACAAAAAAAGAATTAGTGAAATCGGTCCACCCGTTCCCAAGTTATGCGCTTACCAACACATTTTGCGATTCATTTTTATATATAAGATATGTCTCTCTTTCAAAAAAAAATGTCAGCTTGTGATGTGATTTTTTTTTGCTCTTCGGTGAGGTTTTCGAAAATCCCTCTACCAAAATAAAATATCAACCTACCTTCCTTTTAGTCGATCAAAAAGACTTCGCATTGCACTATCAATGTCCAAAATTGTGAAACTGTCACCAGAGTTTAATAGAGTTAGGCATCTTCAAACAAAATTATATCAAAGGTACCGAGCGCGGTATACTTGTGTGCGTGCGCAGTGCCTACGGACCACTGACCTGTAATAATAATCGCTGGACTGGCTATTCCATACAAAATGACAGCTACTTTTTTGTGCCGATTCAAAGCGCCTCTGTCGAGTGCACTGAGAACTAAATTAGTTTGCAAATGGCCGTTGTTTGTTTATTTCAGAAGGAGTTTATGTGTGAAATTTCGAATATTTTTAAGTTATTACTGTGATTGGTATAAATTTGAAGTGTTTTGATGTATAAATTTAGTTCATAGTGTAATTAAGTAGATATTTAGCATGAGATCGTGTGTATATTGTAAAACAAGATACGAGAAGGGCTGTGGCGTCTCTTTTCACAAGTAAGTAAATCTAAGAATCTAATTCTTAAACAATTATTATAAAACCATAACTTAGGTTTTTTTTTACTATCATAAGCGAATACCCTTCGAGTTTCGGGGATTTTACGAATATTTTTATAACCTATAATGATTAATAGGGATGTCAAAATGTATATCGATAATTTTCTGTCCAATGCCAAAATTCGTAGTTTAAAAAACAAGAGGCATGGTAAAAGTTCTTTAATAATTTAATGAACATATTAAAATTATTAATAAACACTTAAAATTGTAGTAGATAATCGAAACAGTAACTAACTAGCGTGTGAAATATAACTTTTACGTTACGTTACGTTACGTCACACTTTCTGATAGAGGTATTTGATGTGACGTGATGGAATGCCTATTTATTCCAATCTTATTTTCTAAAAATAATAGTACCTAATCCTTAATTTGTGTACCAATTAATATTACTTTTTGTTATTTATGTATTGGACATAGCTATTCGTTAGAAACACACATCAATCAGATTTATTCTTAGTGGACACAAGCCTATTTTAAGTGTGCTTCAAGCTGTAATCCTCACCTTTGAAATCTCAATGAAAACGAATTTTGACAACGCCAAAAAATAGTCGTGAAATAGTCGTAAATAGTCGTACATGTAAAAAAAATAGTCGTATTATAGTTTCGGCGTTATAGCTATAGGTTAGTGAGGATTATGGCTTGAACGTCAAGCTGTAATCCTCACCACTGGTGCAAGCAAACGGTTAATGCTATCGAATTGGTTTAGGTTCCAAAAAATAGTCGTAAAATAGTCGTAAAGACCTGCCAAATCTCAGAAATAGTCCATAAGCGGTTTCCGAGATGTGAAGGTACCCTGGTGAGGATTATGGCTTGAACCTTTGAAAACTTCAAATTTCTCCGGAACGCCTGCGAGTTTCGGTTCAAAGTTTGTGCCAAAAAATAGTCGTGAAATAGTCGTAAGAAGCTATAATAAATTTGAGTTGATTTAATGTGAAAATAAAAACTTTTTATTTTCCCTACATTTCTATTGATGTACAGTCGTGTACAAAATTTGTAACTTCCAATGATACTAGAGGAAGTCACGCGGTTTTATCCGCATAGTTCCCGTTCCTATGAGAATGCGGGAATAAAATAAAGCCTATGTTTACCGGGAAGAGTGTAGCCTTCCCAACAGTGAAAGAATTTTTCAAATAGGTGAAGTAGTTTCGGAGCCTATTCGATGCAAACAAACAAACAATCAAATCTTCTCTCGTTATAATATTGGTACAGAATTAGGTTATTGGAAAATAATCCGCTTAATATAATAATATTTCTTTGAATGAGACGTTTTCCATACCAGCAGTTATAATTAAACAAAAAACAAACATTTATGATTTGTATCCTTATTTATTACAACCGAAAGCTTGCAAATACGTACATTTGTTTAAATCTCTCTGTATGTTTATAACACAGCAATTAGTTTTGAGCAGAATTGTCATAGTCAGTTCAATATCTGTTGGCGTTTTTAGAAAAGGTCTAGATGGCGCTGGAAGGTTGAGTCACAGACTAATAAATAGCTACTACGTAACAGATACATCGCTTCCATACAAAAGCGAAAATACCTATGCCATATTAGCCTTCAAAATTTTAATAATAATACTTGCTGCTCAGAACTGCTGGTATGGAAAACGTCTCATTCAAGGAAATATTATTATATTAAGCAGAATATTTCCCAATAACCTAATTCTGTACCAATAATATAACGAGAGAAGATTTGATTGTTTGTTTGTTTGCATCGAATAGGCTCCGAAACTACTTCACCGATTTGAAAAATTCTTTCACTGTTCGGAAGCTACACTCTTGCCAGTAAACATAGGCTTTATTTTATTCCCGCATTCCCATGGGAACGGGAACTACGCTGATAAAACCGCGTGACTTCCTCCAGTATCATTGGAAGTTACAAATTTTGTACACGACTGTACATCAATAGAAATGTAGGGAAAATAAAAAGTTTTTATTTTCACATTAAATCAACTCAAATTTAGTATAGCTTCTTACGACTATTTCACGACTATTTTTTGGCACAAACTTTGAACCGAAACTCGCAGGCGTTCCGGAGAAATTTGAAGTTTTCAAAGGTTCAAGCCATAATCCTCACCAGGGTACCTTCACATCTCGGAAACCGCTTATGGACTATTTCTGAGATTTGGCAGGTCTTTACGACTATTTTTTGGAACCTAAACCAATTCGATAGCATTAACCGTTTGCTTGCACCAGTGGTGAGGATTACAGCTTGACGTTCAAGCCATAATCCTCACTAACCTATAGCTATAACGCCGAAACTATAATACGACTATTTTTTTTACATGTACGACTATTTACGACTATTTCACGACTATTTTTTGGCGTTGTCAAAATTCGTTTTCATTGAGATTTCAAAGGTGAGGATTACAGCTTGAAGCACACTATTTTAAGAGAATCTACTTTGTTTTCAATCTTTTTAAAATATGTGATATATTTATATAAATAATTTCCTTTTAAAAATTATACAGATGTGCATTTAAAAATGTACCGTAATAAATGTGTGATTTCATATTTTTTTTAAATACCTACCCTCCTCTGTACTTACCTACCGCAAACAAACAAAACTACAATAAATCCTAATCCTAATTAACCTGTCACTTAACAAAAACCCTCTCTGGGCACGGCTGCTTCGGGAAGTAAATGGGAAATAGTTGCCATTGAGGCGGAATAGCAAGTTGGCATTGGCTGCTTCGGGGAGCACGCTCGCACGGCTCACGTTAAGCGAGGCGTCCACCAGGCGCACCGGGCCGCAGCGCAGAGCAAAAATTCGCGTGCCGTACGTTTCATATGAAATTGTGTAGCATCTGCCTTTACTAGAGGCGGGCCGCAACGAAACGCAGTTTCATTAAAAACGTATGGCATGCGGATTTTTGCGTTGCGGCCCGGCCCGGCCCATCCGCCTATTGGACGCCCAGCTTTAAGTTCTAACATGACCCAATTATGATTAAAGACAACCAATGACTGTGTGGGCTGTGTCCGGTGTCATTTTTCAGCCGATTTACACTAGTAACACTACTTTGGCAACATACCTGCGACCACTGTTTAAGCAAACACTTTTTTTTATATTAAGCTCGCTAAACTGAATTCGCGAGCCTGATGGTTAGCCTACTTAGGTACTTTAAAGTAGTCATTCATATTATGTAAACATCATGGTACAAAAATAAAATTAACATTGTAGTCGATATCTGGTAAAGTTTTTATCGACACCAAGACAGGTGTTGTACATCACTAGTATTAGTTCCAAGTACATTCGCTAGCTGCCGTCAGCGCCAAATGGCGATTTTCAATTAGGCACACTTTTATGAAACCGATCA
Source organism: Miltochrista miniata (assembly GCA_933228765.1). NCBI lineage: Eukaryota > Metazoa > Arthropoda > Insecta > Lepidoptera > Erebidae > Miltochrista > Miltochrista miniata. The sequence continues at coordinate 2,312,765 of OW121770.1, forward strand.
CCAGTCCAGATACTATTACAGGTCAGTGCTACGGACGCGTCGCGTCAGAACGAGCCGCGCGTCACGCACACATTTAAAAATCAGTACTAGTCGGAACGCTCCCAGCAGGTAAACCAAGCGTTCAATCAGTGTTGCCGCGAACCGCGTGCGCGTGATTACGTAAAATGTATGTGTCATATGCCTGCTATCTTTATTTACATACATACATATAATCACGCCTTTATCCCCGTTGGAGTAGACAGAGGCATAGTATACGCCCCCATTTCTCATTTTAGTTTTATGCCTCACGTAATAGGTGATGAGCCTGAGATGAGTAGATGGACAGGCGCAGGTCGCCACGATCCGCAGTTGAAAATTTTCAAGCCAAGCATAAATCCTTCAACTTGGCTTAACGATTGTCATTTTACTGACAACCGGGTTACATTTTGAGATTTCCTTCTCTACGTAATGGATCTTTTTGCGAAGGTGTTCCCTTAGTCGCCTCTTACGACACCCTTGGGATGTATTGGGGTGGCGACATTTTGTACTCTTACCTGTCGCAACACGGGACCTCGTCGCCACAACCTGTCGCCATTAGATAAATATGACAATGCCTTTAAAGAAGTAAGGACGATATATATTGCTCTGTTTTTGGATGCCTCAACAGTAATTTTTAAACTCCCTCATTATCTATCGTTATTCACGAATTCACGATAGGTAACAAAAGAAGAAGAAAGGTGAGTTTGAATAATTCACTTACGTACCTGCTACGTCCATAATACTCTCAAGGTAGGCACCTTGAGATTATTATGGACGTAGTAATATAAGTTCAATGCTTACGTACGAATTCGTTCAATACCTATTAGACTTCGTATTTATTAGGGTTCCGTACCCAAAGAGTGAAAAACAGGACCCAATACATGACCCTTCGCTGTACGTCTGTCTGTCTGTCCCACAAAATGTGTGTATCGCAGGAACCGTGATAGCTAGAGAACTGAATTTTTACAGATGATGTATTTCTGTTGCCGCTATAACAACAAATACTAAAATCAGAAAAATAATATTGTATTAGGGGAACGTTTGTTGCATGGAATACAACAAACATGAATTTTGCCGTTTTTTGGTACGGAACCCTCGCTGCGCGAGTTCTACTCCCACTGCTTCGAACCCACTCAGTTCGTTTTCGACCCCTTATAATTTCTTTGTGGATAAAACTAGAAGTTTGAAGTAAATTTAGTATCTTTTAACAGAACACTACCCGTCCATTTCAACACGGCAATAGGCTCACCACCTATTTCGCGGGACATGAAACTAAAAGGTGAGACGTGGGCGTATACTACGCCTCTGACTACCCCTTTTGGGATAAAGGCGTGACTATATGTATGTATGCAGTGAGTGAACACTGACTGACTGATAATCGAAACTTTACTTTGGTGGCACTTCAAACGAATATAGAACCTTCAAAAGAATGCAAATTTATAGTGTTTAGTGTATGAATTAAGGAAAAGCTAAAATATTCTAGAATTTCGGTCGTTTTTAAGGTTCCCTACCCAAAGGATAAAAACGGGAGTCTATTTATGAGACTACGTTGTCCGTTTGCTGTCTTTGAACTTTGTCTGTCCTTCCGTCATGAGACTGTATCTCAGGAACCGTGATAGTTAGAAAGCTGAAATTTTCACATTAATTCTGTGATCCATAAAATGTTGCCATCATTAATATGGGAATGTTGTGCTGAGGTCCCAGGTTGGATTCGGGTGGAATCGAATAAATTGTGTGTTCCTCAAAGTTTTGTATCAGAGTTTTGATGTTTTTGTATACCTACTATGTATTTATTTAGAAATATATAAGTACATAATTATGTCTATCAGTTGTCTAGATCCCATAGCACAAGCTTAAACTGGCCTAATTTGGACTAGATGATGTTGTATGAGAATGTCCAATTGTTTAACCTAACCTGTCATTTACGACGATTGAATAAACTAAAAGTGACAGCCCTGATACTATAGGTAAGTATCGTGCGGTCGGGGTCGGAGATACCCTACTATATATAATTCTACTATGCTGTCACTTTCTAATTGTTGAATTACCCTCGAATTGTCCCGGAAATGAAATGCCAGTATCTGGCAACCCTAATTGCGAGGTCAATACAGCCATACTACAGGATCAAGCCAACTTAAATCTGGATCCAGTACGTGATATGCGTGGGACAGAGATGAGGGTACTGTGGATATGCGGGTGCACTGTCCAATCGGCGACAGATTTAATGTTTTAACATTGCGGATGCCACAAGAGAGCCATTTGCTGATGTGGTCAAGTTTTGCGACGACCTCGACGTACACAGCTCATGCCTGTGTGTGTGGTCGTTCACGCCAAGGAAGCAGATTCAAACAGCCTTCGATTTACCTCGCGTCGTAATGCGGGCAGAGGCACAGATTAAATAATAGTTACTACGTAACAGATACATCACTCCCATACTTAACCTCAAAAATATTAGCTATAACATATCGCTACAGTGGAAAACATGCTCTACGACGTATTCCGAGAGTCGAGATTCGTGCGCACACCGTATGATTGCGTCATCGAGTGACAACTATTGACAACATTAGGGTTGTAAGCACGTAACAAAAATACATATAGCTACAAAAAACAATAAACACAGTGTCTAAAAAAAACTTAATTATATTTTATAACTTCTTCTTTACATAAGAATTATATTATAACTAGCTGATGCTCGCAGCTTAGCCCGCGTTAAAGTTTGTTCCTTTTCCCGCTTCCAATGGGAACTTATTCCCGGAATAAAAAGTAACCTATTTGTTATTCCAGACTATTATCTATCCCTGTATCAAATATCAGCCAGATCCATTAGCCGTTAGAGCGTGAAAGAGTAACAAACATTCACACATCTACACATCCGCACTTAAACACTTTCGCATTTAATTTTAGAATATTAGTAGGAAGTAAGATGAAAAAAAAAAGCAAGACTAAATAAAGCGAAATATTATTTTACGCGGGAAATGTACATTGGTTGTGCGCACTTCGCTCGGTCTTGCGTGTGGCAGCCCTCTGCCGGTCGGCCACGTTAGTTCTGCGTCATAATACTTAGGAGTAGGTGCTTATAAAACGACTTGTAGCGAGTGACGGAGGCCTGGCAGAGGTGCTACTTTCATACAGGCTAGAGAATCTTCACCAGAACCGAGCGATTCTAAAGATAGTTTCTCTGTCGAACCATAAAATATTGAAACGCTTAGCCACATAAGAGGCACTTTATAAGATTACTGTCAGTACACTTGAAGACCACTGTCAATGCCTTGTGAATTGTGATAGTGAACCACAACTCGCTAGAATGTCATCTCATCATGACTTTCCATCAGGCTGGCGACATCATTTTGACGAACTAATGCTCGGATTCCGAGAATAACGGTCGGTTGATGATCTCACTCGTAAACCACTCAATGGACCTGAATGGTCAAAAACGTATTATGCGAATTCGGGCTATGACGTCATCCGGTGAGTGAAGAAGAGCAGGCACCAATAATTTGCAAATTATCGAACTATGGGTACCTAACTATAAGTTCGGTCAAAGAAGACTGTGGACAGGAAAGTTTACTCAAATTCGCTTAGAATGTGCAAAGATGTTCTTAGCCTAATGGTAAGATCGTAAAACAACCTAAACTAAAATTGTAGAACGTTTTCAATTGTGTACATTGATACTAGTTGTGGAAAAATGAGGCCCTCTATTTTAGTACGATTATTAATTCGAGTCAGTAAAATGACATTTTCAGTGTTGCGGGTTTTTTGTCACAAATAAATAGTGTTGTGGTTAAATCGAGTTTTACATTTAAGTCGACAACAAGTTAGTCGAGATTATATTTTTTTATCCAATATCAAACAGTACACACCATAATATACATACTATAAATATTACATAAAACCACCTATACCGTATTTCAACTCACTCAATAATGCAGTAAACTAACAATTTGGATCTCGATTGCTCCATAATTATTTACCTACATTTAAATATAATAGTGTCCGACCGAAACTGGTTTTTCAGCCGAAACCGAAACCGAAACCGAACTTTCGGCCCCAGGGTCAGTTTCGGCCGAAACCGAAACCGAAACCGAAACTCACGTGTTCATACTGAAAAAAAAAAAAAATCAGCCAAGTGCAAGTCAGATTCCCGCACAGAGGGTTCTGTTACAGAACCGTTTGTTGTGTGTAGATTTTTTTACAGATTTTTCATACCTTTATATGGTCACGCCTTTATCCCCGAAGGGGTAGGCAGAAGCATATTATACTCGAGGCCACGAGTGCTTTCGATTTTAGTAGGTATATTTTGTTATGACGTCAACAGAACAGGGTAAGGTGGTGGTGGCAGTGTGTCTTGACATCGCCAACGCCTTCAACACCTTGCCCTGAGGTGCGTTAGGGAGGCGCTTATTTACAATGGAATCCATCTCTACCTCCGTCAAGCTGTTTGGGCCTATCTTTCCGAGAGGGCTATAACTTACACGAGCTTGCTAGGGCCGAATTAGCGAGATGTGTCGTTCAGTGTCCCACAGAGATCGGTCTTAGGACAGCTTCTGTGAAACATCGGTTACGATTGAGTGCTGCGTGATCCTTTGCTCAGAGGTATAATCAGCGTAACGTGTTACGCCGATGACACCCTCGTTACAGTGTGAGGAGCAACGCACCGATACGCAGCCCTATAGGCCACGGCAGGGGTTGCTCAAGTCGTTGGTCAAATACGGCGGCTAGGTATTGAGTTCGCCCTTCACAAATTCCAGGACCTGTGCTTTCACAGACCTTGGAAGATGCCACTTGCGGGATCCAACTTACAGCTAGGGAGCGTCAGCACCGGCATCGAGCCCTCAATGGCGTATCTGGGGCTCGTACTCCATAACCGGTGGAACTTCGGATACCACTTCCGAAGTTTGGTCCCAAAAGTAAGGAGGGCATTAGCTGCACTCTCGCGGTTGTTGCCAAACATCAAGGGACCCAGCAGGAGACTGCACTTTGGGATCGTGCAAAGCATGGCCCTATACGGGGCCCCCGTATAGACGGAGATCCAGACGGCAAGCAATGCGGCTAGATTGCTTAACCCGCAGAAGGCGATGGCCGTCAAGGTGATAGGAGATACCGCATGATCTCAGTTGCCAGGACCCCTCCATAAGACCTAGAAGCGAGGATCCTTGCGTTATTATTTAAATAGCGCAAGGAGGCGCTGGAGTGGGGCCATCGGCCTGCGTCTCGAGAAATCGAGGCTCGGCGGTCTGAGCTCCACCAGAAAACCAAGGAGACGTAGAAGGTGCGAATTGAGCAACCAAGAGGGGGAATTGATACAATCGAGGAGGTCAGACCGGTCATGAACGAGTAGTTGGAGAGGAGCCACGGCGCTCTATCCTACCGGTTGTCACAGATGCTTACTACTAGCTACGGAGGGTGTCCCGGGTAATTCCTGAGAAGGGTGTCTCAGGATTTCCGACAGACTTTGGTTATCACTGCTGTCTCGCATGGGGGTTCTATCCCGCGTCTTTAGGGTTGGTTGCGGTGTTACCCTGATACTGACCTATGAGGTATGCATAAACCTCTTACGTCATGTCACCGTCTTGGGCCTGCTTCTGTAAGAACGGCCAGCAGCATACCCACCGTCTTTTGGCCCCTGTCATGGAGACCTATAGTCTTGCGTGAAGACAACCCTGCGGCGCCGGCGCCTTCACCCCAGACTCTGGAACTCGGGAGTTCTCTTCCGCTTCCACCCTGCCATCTCACTCACTAACATGAACTGCTCGTAGAAACAAGCGGCGGCGTCCCATTTACTCCTGCTGGAGATTTTGGTTGGCACAGTGGTCTTCAGCAAGTTAATGATAGTCTCTAGCCTTGCCACGAGGATCTGACGCTGATGCCCCCAAGTTGAGCACTCTACGAATGAGTTGAGCCCTGTATCCTAGCTGCGTTCTTCGTCGTGGTGGCACTCAGTTGTGGTCTCCCGATGTATCGCCAATGATTGTATGGGAGGCCTCCTTTAGTATTGTTATTTTGTCTATATTTTATTATTTTGTTTCTATAGCGCTAACAGAAATACATCATCTGTGAAAATTTTAACTGTCTAACTATCACTGTGCATGAGTTACAGTCTGCTGACAGACAGACGACCAACGTAGTCTTAGTAATGGGGCCCTGTTTTTACCCTTTTTGTACGGAATCGACTACAAAGGGGTAGGTTTATGTAATGTCCTAGATCACCTTTTTAGGATTCCGTAACCAAAAAGTAAAAACGGGACTCTAAAAAGGTGTTCTAAGACATAACACAGGGGTAACTGTCTTATACTTCTCAATGATTGTAATTGCTCGTGGTTTGAATAAAATTGTTTAATTGTAACTATTGATTGGAATTCGTTTGTAAATCTCTAAATCTTAGGTTAGTAACATATTAACTGGTTGGGCTGACCCCAACCACGTCACAAGCAGAACCAGGCACTCAAAATTCACGAACACGTGAGTTTCGGCCCGGCCGAAAGTTTCGGCCTGATTTGGCCGAAACCGAAACTGCGGCCGAAACTCGATTTTTTGGCCGAAACTGGCCGAAACCGAAACCGAAACTTCGGTCGGTCACTAAAATATAATTCCTAGAGTGAGGTGTGTATGGACCGTGCCGTGTGGCGCTTGGTTCTTTCTGCTTACCCCGCAATGGATTTGGCGTGAAGGTAGATAGATAGACTTTTCTAGGAACCATAGTTTGTTTTATACAAACATTTCACACCAATTTACCTTGAAAATAATTTCATGAAAAATACTTTTATGACAAAAATATAAAACTGTCATTTTAGCTTGTCCTTGAAATTATTTTTTTCTACGACCATTTGGTAATTTGTTTAATACATAACCACAAGTCATATATATTCTTAAGCTTTTTTCTCAGCATTTATAATAATGTTATAGCAAGCAAAGGGGATAGTGCGTTTGTGGCATATCCACCCGCCGCCATTTTGATTTTTATGAAAGTTTCCGCTCACGAAATAATTAGTAAATATGGATAGAGGACACTAAAACAAACAAAAAATGTCAAGTAATTGGTACCCTAAAGTGTCACATTCCCGAGATATTTGGATGTAAAAATCACCATTTTAAAATTAATTGCAATGATACCTATTAAGTTGTTAAGAATATTAAGAATAATGACTTTCCAAACCTTTCACATGATGAACTGCTTTTAATATCTTTGGGACCTTATCAAGTGGAGCAAGCGAGAAGTTACTACGGTGAACACGTCAAAGAAGATGGAACATTTTTTATCGTAGTGTATGAAGATTTAGAAATAGATTATGATCTTAACCAATTCGGCATTTTAGCTGCCAATCCTTGGCTTGCAAGAGTTATAATACATTCGCGACATCAATCTACCCGCATGTCTTTCGTATACGTAGGTACTAATAGATAACAGTTTGGAAGGCAGAAATAAAATCATTGGCCACTACTGTAACTGTCTCGTGGGAATGCGAACTCTTGGGTGCTGTGCCCACGTCATGTGCATTATTTGGTACATGGCTTGGGCCCGGCACCAAGAAACCCCTATTCGACCTCCTGCTGCCTTTTTAGACAGTATAATTAGAGTTGATGAAGACAGTGATGATTAACTATATAAATACGTACCAACTCGTTTCGACAGTTGACACTTTCAGTATCTCAAAAGTTAGCTGTAAGAGATTCCTTAACGGGATGAGCTCACCCATTAGCTTAAGTATCTAATATTTGTAACAACCCATTTTTGAATTTGCTGGTAAGGTCCATATTTCTCCAATCATATTATATAATAATACATATTGTAAATATGTAATAGATATTACATAATATAAATAAATATTCACGGACATTTCACACAACGCTAGCGCAAAGTAAGCTAGGAATGACCTGCTTGTGTTATGGGTATAAGACCACGGATAATAATACTTATATCCTTTTTAAATACATACATATTATACATAGAAACAAATATTTATGTGTCACACAAATATTTGTCTTTGGTGGAATCGAACTCACGACCTCAGGCGACTTCTATAAAATTTAGAAAATCTTTGTAGTTACTAAAAAATCTAAAAATACACGTGATTCGGCCCAGGGGTGGGAGGGGTGGTCTGAAACCTCACCAAGTATCACCAAGGGGGAAGGGGTTTCCAAAAAATGCCCAAAAAAACCTCACGCGATTAATGGACGACCCCAAAGAATGTCTAAAATGTCTAAGTCTATTGATTGCCGAACATCACTATTGTAGCGGGTCACCCTTTTCTGTATCAGTGACAGTTGCACTTGTCATTTTACTGACTGAGATTAATAATCCGACTTTACGTAATTGTCGTTGCCTCAACACTGCTCCCAAAGTAAGATCTTAACCTTCCGAGGGCATATTCGGGGCTACCGAATGTAGATAGTAGTTGGTAAAAGTGGTACCGAAAGTAGGTAGATAGTAGTTGGTGACTGCCTCTGTGGCGCAGTTGGTAGTGATACCGCCTGCGGCGCTGGAGGTCGTGGGTTCGATTTCCACCGGAGACAAATATTTGTGTGACCCATAAATGTTTGTCTCAAGAGTCTGGGTGTTTCTATGTAAAATATGTATGTATTTAAAAGAATATAAAAGTATTAATATCCGTGGTCTGATACCCATAACACAAGCAGGTTATTCCTAGCTTACTTTGGGATCAGATAGCGTTGGGTGAAATGTCCATGAATATTTATTTATTTATATTAATACTAGGTATTTGTGGAAGAGTGAGGCCCTCTGTCGAAATTGTTGTTACCTCAACATTAGTCCCAAAGTAACTTCTGTACCCTGGGGTTAACCATCCGAGGGCATATTCGGGGCTACCGAATGTAGATGGTAGTTGGTAGAAGTCATACTATAGTGTCCATGAGGTCAACGACACGTCATAAAAATGCTATAGGTAAGTTCAATAATAAGCGCTCGTGACCCCGCGGACTCAGTGTTCTGTAAACGATCACTGCAGTAAGCAACTTTTACTATGGCCCGTCCTTGGATGGGTGACCATCCATGTGACTACTTTGTGATATTTGTTTGAGCGTTTCCGTGCTTCGGAAGGCACGTTAAGCCGTTGGTCCCGGTTGCCAGTAAAATGACAGTCGTTAAGCTAAGTTGAAGGCTTTATTTTCAACAGCAGGCAGTCACAACCTGCGCCTGTCCATTTAAACACGGCAATACGGCTCACCACCTATTACGTGGGACATATTATACAAAGGTGAAATGTGGGCATATAATATGCCTCTGCCTACCCCTTCGGGGATAAAGGCGTGACCATATGTATGTATGTATGTATGTTAAAAATTTCAAGACCAGGCAGTCACAACCTGCGCCTGTCCATCTCAACACGGCAATACGGCTCACCACCTATTACGTGGGACAAATTCAAAAAGGTGAAATGTGGGCTTAAAAAATGCCTCTGCCTACCCCTTCGGGGATAAAGGCGTGACTATATGTAAGTTCAATAATTCCATGTCAATCACAGATCAATACTAACGAACGGCGACAACTCGATCCCGTACAAGGAGCCCGCGTCTGTGCCGCAGCACGTGTGTGAGGAGATGCCTTCCACCAGCAGTAACCCTGACGCCAACAAAGCTAGAGACATACTGCTCGACGTTGAAAGGTACGGCTTTTTTTGTACTTAATTGATTTTTTACCTGGATGGAAATATTGCGGCTTACCCGTTGAGATAACCTTCTTAGGTTTGAGGACACTATCATAATTGGAAGATAACAGTGACACTGAAATTGACCGCATAGGCTTCAATGTTATGTTCTCAAAACGAAGTACACATTAGTTGCTTGGTTGCAGCTGGTTGGTTGTCGTTAAAAGCTGAGGACCTAATAGGCGGCTTGAAAAACTTAAACAGCAGCCTGAGCTTGTCCGTTCCAACACGGCATTAGAGTCGGCATAGCGACTGTTACAACTCTGTCCCTGCAATTTTCTACTATACTATGATTTTTAATTCGAGTCAGTAAAATGACATTTTCAGTGTTGCGGGGTTTTTGTCACAAATAAATAGTGATGTGGTTGAATCGAGTTTTACAATTAAAGTTAGTCGAGATTATATTTTTTTATTGACTAACAAACAGTAATTAAATATTACATAAAACCACGTACCTATACCGTATTTCAACTCATTCAAATAATGCAGTAAACAAACAATTTGGATCACGATTGCTCCATAATTATTTAGATTTAAATATAATCACTTTTCTAGGAACCATAGTTTGTTTTATACAAACATTGCACACCAATTTACCTTGAGAATAAGTTCATGAAAAATACATTAATGAAAAAAATTTAAAACTGTAATTTTTGCTGGTCCTTAAATTATTTTGTTCTACGACCATTTGGTAATTTGCTTAATACATAACCACAACTCAAATCTCAAAATTCATGTATGAAAGCTCAATTCGATTTAAAAAAATGTTTGTTAAAAGTAAGTTTTTTTTAAGTAAGAAAAAAGGGGGATTAAGGGGGCTCCCATCCAACAAAAGTGATGTTCCGGTACGGAACCCTTTGTGAGCGAGTCCGCCTCGCACTTGGCCGGTTTTATATACTACTAAGATGACAGACTTACGGCCCACCTAATGGCTGGTTACTGTAGCGGACTAATTTGCATAATAAACGTTTGCAACACCAGTGGTGCTGCTGCATGTCGACCCATATTTCCCTTGGCACTACCGCTTGGCACTACCAGCATAGTCATGGGAAAGTAAAATATCCCGTAACCCTAATGGTAGTGCTAAGGATAATTGTACTTTTTTCTTGACCCTACTGTTTGCCAGTAGTAGTAGTATTAGTAGTGTCCGTATTAATTCAGGAGCCACCTTACACCTTTTTAAATGAAGTTCAAGTCCTTATTTTTAGTAGACAATCAAAAAAAATTAGGCCAGTTTTAGGAATTTCTAGGCCAATAGATATAAAACGTTATATTTATGCCGAATTGGCTCCGCTAATTTTCATTTTCATTATTCAATTTCATTAAGGAGTTTCTTGAATCTCTTGACGGAGCTGATATACCTATTTTAATGTTTTTTTTTGTATCATTTAGTAGGCATTACGTGGGGTAACTACTAACGATTTCCGTCCTTTTCTACTGGAATTCAAGAAGTTACAAAGAGTTTCATTTGGCTCCTGAATCTTCAAATTTGTGCCTAAATAATGCAATGGGAATACACGCGACAGGAAACCACGCGATAAGAATAGAAGCGACAGGGAAATTTTTCTATTTCTCTCTCTCTTACGCAAACGAACGCCATTTGTTGTTTAGTTAGAAACAAATGGTTCTCAATGCATATAATTATGTATGGAATAAAAATGCAGCAAAACCTGACGTAATATATAATAGAATATGTAATAGATATTACATATTTACAATATCAATTTTTAGAATATCATAAAAAAACGCTTTCACACCTAATAAAATAAAGAATGACTAAAATGTGTAAGTCTATTGATTGCCGAACATCACTATTGTAGCGGGTCACCCTTTTTTGTATCAGTGACAGTTGCACTTGTCATTTTACTGACTGAGATTAATAATCCGACTTTATACGCTACGGTAATGACTTTCGATTGGGTGGGACATAATTTGGTTATTTTGCAGTGGCGAGGACTGGTTATTTTCAAAAGGGAAGCTAGTAGCGCTCGTGGCCCCGCGGACTCAGTGTTCTGTGAACGATCACTGCAGTAAGCAACTTTCACTATGGCCGGTCCATGGATGGGTGACCATCCATGTGATCACTTTGTGACATTTATTTGAGCGTTTCCGTGCTTCGGAAGGCACGTTAAGCCGTTGGTCCCGGTTGCCAGTAAAATGGCAGTCGTTAAACCAAGTTGAAGGCTTTATTTCAACAGCAGGCATCACAACCTGCGCCTGTCCATTTAAACACGGCAATACGGCTCACAACGTATTACGTGGGACATATTATAAAAAGGTGAAATGTGGGCATATAATATGCCTCTGCCTACCCCTTCGGGTATACCTGAACCGGAAGCTAGTAAAAAAAATCTTACCTAGGTACATGTAGATGTCCAGAAAACACGGGGTTATGCATTGAAGAACATTGTTGCATATGTGACTCCAATACAGCATCATACGCACTTAAATATTGCAATATTTCAATATAATTACCGCGGTTATTCGACCCGGAGCTCTCATCGTGGCCGCGGAACGCTAATTCCTGTTTACCTAACAAAACTACAGTATCTATGAAACGTCTTAATAGATGACGATTGCGATCAACCTTCCTATTGTGTACTTCAAAATTATTATTCAAAAATGTCTCGATTCTGCTATTGCCAAAGTCATGAAAGCTTAAACAACTACGAATGTGTTTTTCAGTCAGAACATGTTTTTTCGTCGAATTTCCTATATTATTGATATCCGTAAACCCTGTACGACTCCAAACGCTACTAGAATCGGAAAATAATTAACATTGGAAATAGTAAAGTTTATTGAGTTTACAAGAACCTGTCATCCAAGTATATTTATCATAAAACGAACTTTGAAAATGTTTATAGGAGCAGTCTTTTCTTTTATAATCTATAGTCACAATTGAATTAGTATAAGTTCAACTCATCTGTGCGCGCGGCACTATGTGTGGGTAAGCCTCGTCTAAACACAGTGACTTCGTGTGCGTGACATGAGGTACAGTGAAGTACAAAATACAAAAACACTTGTTTAACTAAAATAAAAACTCAATGGGTGAAATGTATGTTATACACATTAATATGTATCGCTGTTTGAAGAATAAAATTGAGGAATTTTAGGATTCGCTGCTCTCTCCAAGGTTAATTATAAATTCAATCAAAATGTCGATAGTATTCTTTTTCTTTGGCGTGTCGACAAGTATAACGCCACATCTCTTCATCAATTTGACTTAAACGTTCGTTTATTAATTTCATTATTTCCATCACATTTTGTTCGATTTTATGCGAAGCATTATAATTTGTTTAAATTCCCCATATATTTTCTATTGGGTTTAGTTCAGGATGATACGGTGGTAGCCGAAGAACTTTTAAGCCATATGGCTGAAGTATGTCATTAATCTTATAACAAACTAGCTGACACATAAGGTGTGCGAAAAGCGTGTTAAACTGCCCTGCCCTCTCCCAAAGGAACCGCGCAATATATCGGGAACAAAAGTATCCTAGAACCTTCCTCGGATCATGAGCTCAGATTGTACCAAGTTTCATTTAAATCAATTCATAATCAGGATACAGACTGACAGACATGAAAATTTCTAATTACATTTTCAGCTTCAGTATCGATTAGAGAACGCCCTACAATTAAAATTTTCAAATTATCTTCCATGTACAGACTCTCGACCTTCAACAGTTTTTTTAGATGTATAGATATGTTTTTTTTAAATCAAGTCATACGTACAGTTCAATTTTTGTCATATTTGCAGTATAAGCAATGTTTTTTTCCGTCGACCATCTCTGCATTTCTATTTTTTTGCATTAAAATTTGGAGCTCTATCATTTATAACTTTTCTGTAGGCCTTTATAAGTTACACAATTCTACCATACATTATCTTGTTATGCCTCGAAGGGTTTAGGCAGCGTTTTCGTTAAAAGTTCCCAGACACCTTATTTTTTTCCGACATCTCCAACTAATATCATTATATCTTAGTCCATGTATACAAAAACTCAACAAATTATATACGTTAACCTTTCTCAAGAATCATTGGTGATCTCAGTATGAAAATTCATGCAGTAGTTTTTAAGTATATCGTGAACAGACAGACGCGGCGGGGACTTTGTTTTATTACATGTAGTGATAACAAATATTAATTCCATCGAATTGACACATAAAAAATATTTACCTGACTTCTTAAACATTTTCTCCGTGAAGAATTAGACATTTTCTTTAACGACTGTACCCATGGTATTATCACTAAGTACACTATGTACTGAATTATAATGTGATAAAGTTACACAGGATCTCAACGTTGCAGTTACATTGAGACTTGTCATGATATTTAATTTCGTTTCATTATAACGTAAGAGTTGCCTGCAAACGGGAACTAGATGGCGCTGTATGCTTTTTGTCTAAAATGATGTTTATTTCGCTGCCAAGCAGAGCGTTTCCTGCAAAGACTGCTTGGCACCGCTGGTGTCGTCAATAAGTAGAGTTACGTCTCTACCTCATAATATAAAAATGTACTCTGTAAAGACGGCCGCATCACTGCCACACAAATTAAAGCTGTATAATTACTAGCGCACGCACACATAGCGCCGCGCGCACTGATGAGTTGAATTTTCTATACATATTTTTTATTCTCAAAACTTAATTTAGTAAAAGATGTTTCCTCAGATAACAAAAAATCTATTAAACAACAATCTATATGTAATAACGTCGCCATTACGCATACGAACAACCTAGATTCTTAGTAGGTATTAAAACAGAGCAAAATGTAAACTATACGTAATTACTTATCTATTTACAGCTTATATACTTATACAGTACTGCACGCACTATTCCACTCACCAATACACCATGCTATTTATCACTAACTAATTATAATTAACCAATAAACAGCAAAAAAACGACCAACAAACTAATTATTCAATAATTCTGGGAGTGCACTGCTGCATTGTTTAGAGAAAATATAAAGTAGTAAATAAAAGTTCAAAATATTCGAAAGCGGCGCTAGTGTGCATAAAGAATGTTCGACGAGCGTACTTAATTCATTAATTTTATTTAGTTATTGAAAATTCCAAATGATTGCGTCGTAAATATCATTATATAATTACGTTGTATGAAAATACATATAATTAGACTCTATGAGTGATTTTATTTCGTCAACAGTAAATTTTAGTACGTTTATTGACTTTACTTTATTATTGACGATTTTTCTCCGTCTCGTATTAAGCTATTTCCGAGTGGATTTAGAACGAGGCCCGATCGCTGGCCGAACGATGGAGATTCGCAAGTATAATCTTTCGAAACACTCGGAACGTAGAGAGAGAAACCGAAATTTGCGTATTTAATCATCTTATCTACTGACCGAGATTTAGTAATGATGTAACTTCACCTTGCTGTCAGTTCTGAAGGGGAAGCCAGCGGGAATCGGCTTCTATGGACCCTACGCCCCTGTTATTTTGCAGTGTTGTAAAAATCCCAAGTTGTAACCAAATCCTTTTAGCTTTATTTTTTATTGACGCGAGGTATGTATTTACGCACCACCGTCTTCCCAGCCGTGAAGGCAGATGAGACGGTTTGTCGGACTCCCGTCCCCGGAAAGGGACCGTCCTACCCACTAAACCCCGCGATGTTCCTCCTCGCCCCGTAGGTAGCAGGGCCGAAGGATATCCAAGGTATTCACGTCGACCCCGCACGTCCGAGGCTCTTCTCGGGGAAACCAGATGGACAGCTTCCCGGAGCTCCCTAAAGAGCTGAAGGCTACGCTCGAACCTCCACGCCTCCACTCTCCAGCGCTTCTCTGTAAGCAAAGGAGGTAGAGAGCGGCTGGCGCGGGCGTGTTCTAATGGGCATCTTACAGGTGGGATGCTGCCGCTGTTGTTAATTAGCCGGTGTAGCACCACTCCCCCACAGAGGAAGGGGAGTGGTTACTACTCCGTTGCCCAGGATGCACCACGAGAAGGATCCGAACCATTGTGGTCTTTAAAATGTTGGTAGTACCCCGCTTCTCATGTTATTTCAGATGGTGTCAGACATGTTTCCCAATTATAATAAGTATAATATCACATAGTTCAGGTGTAATCGCCGAAAAGTATATCCGATCAGAAGTATGTCAAAACCGATGAGTGTATGCAATAATATCCTCCAAAATTGGCAGCGAGGTGTCGCGTTATCAAGGTCCTGATAACAGATATCAGTATCCGATATATCACGGTGTATCGACTATTTTCACTTGGGTACTACATTCTTCCGGCTTACTTGTTTTGACGCTCTCCGCACGTCATAGCGCCGTGTTATTCGCATTATAGGTAGATTGCTAGCCGGTGTCATGCTGTTTCACCCACGTAGTTCCCGTTACCATAGGAATACGGGAATAAGATTTAGCCTATGTCATACGGTGTAGCTTCCCAACAATGAAATAATTTTTCAAATCGGTTCAGTAGTTTCGGAGCTTATTCAATGGAAACAATCAAATTTTTCTACTTCAAAGTATTAATTAGTAGGTATAGGTAGACTAGAACCTAGTCTATTCTAATATTATAAAGACGAATGACTAGATAGTGCCACAGCCCTGATCGTTTGAATTCAATTGGCATACCCATTAGACTTATTTTGGGGATAAAAAGTAGCATATGTGCATTGACATGTATATTCTACCGATAACACATAGGCATCGATCTATATGTACGTAATACATATAGATCGATGCATATGTGTTATTCCAGACAATAATCTATGCCTGTACCAAGTTCCAGCCAGATTCGTTAATAATTATCAATGTCCACCACATCAATGTTTATACTGATTCCACTTAATAGGTTGCTCCACTTATTATATTAAAGAAACTTAAAAAACAGATTTATGCGGTGAGAGCGAATGGGCTAACTGTAGGGTTCGAAGGCTGCGAGTTTCCTCGTATTATCACCCTTATGATAGCACTGAAGATCACCAAACCAATCATACCACACAGTAGCTAATATTTGGGTGTCCTGGGGTATCCTTCCGAGGGCTTACCCGGGGCCCCCAACGGGTAGGCTGTTAGGTAGGATACGTGTGGTTTTTAGTCGGTAGGAATCCGGCACAGCACCCATGTAGGATTTTACTCACGTTAAAAAATCGGTAGATAATATCTTTTATAGAATTTTCTCAAACATATTTATTTTTCCTTCGTTTACAGAATAGAACCAAACTCGATGGAGTCAATACTGTGTGAGGCTATCAAGCTGGAGTTCGAGGCGTACACCTCCGTGAATACCTGCAGCGGCTCCTCGAGAGAACTTAACGAGGTTAGTTTCCTTCCAATTTTGAGGTCTGAGGTCCGTTTAGATTGGATGTGAAGTTCTGCTTTTAAGATTCCCGAAACCGGACCCTATTGCTAAGATTTCGCTGTCTGTTTGTCGTGAGGCTGTATCTCATGTACCGTGATAACTAGAAAGGTGAAAGTTCCGCTGATGGTATTTTTGTTGCCGCCATAACAAATACTAAAAAAATTTAAAGGGGGCTCAAGGAGGCTCCCTTAATAGTAATAAAAATAAGTATTCACGGACATTTTCACACAACGCTATCTGATCCCAAAGTAAGCTAGGAATAACCTGCTTGTGTCATGGGTATGTGGCTTGTGGCACAGATATTAATGCTTATATACTTTTAAATACATACTTATCGTTCATAGAAACACCCAGACTCTTGAGACAAACATTTATGGATCACACAAATTTTCGTCTCCGGTGAGAATCGAACCCACGACCTTGTGATCCGCACTCACACATTTCGACCTCTAAACCAACGAGGCAGTCAATGTTCTCCTATTACAGTAAACTTACTTTCAGTTTAGTAATATTAGTATCTATATCCAGGTGGAGCGAGCCAAGTTGAACGAGCTGATAGTGGCAAACAAGGCTCTGAACGCGCCTATTGATGATGACGTGTCACAACTGGTCGGGGACTCAGCTACCACTGCGGGGATCAAGGTATGTACCGGTACAACTATGGGATAGATAGTATCTAGGTTTTATTACGTTAGACTTGAAACTACACTAGTATTTGTTGTATAGACTAAAATAGACAGTTGTCTAGATAATATAGCACATTTTAATTCCTCCCCAAGTGTCCAAAGCTAGGAACTAGTGATTGATTTACAAACCCTGGACAGAGAGACTGTTATAACAAGTGCCATAGTCTATAGGCCACGGCAGGGGTTGCTCAGGTCGTAGGTCGGATACTGCGGCTGGGTCTCGAGGCCGCCCTTCACAAATCCGAGGCTCTGTGCTTCCACGGACCTCGGATGGGGCCACCTGCGGGATCCAGCCTACAAGTAGGGGGCGTCAGCATCGGCATCGAGCCCTCGAGGTATCTGGGGCTCGTACTCGATGGCCGGTGGAACTTCGGACATCACTTCCGAAGTTTGGTCCCAAAACTGAGGGGGCATCAGCAGCACTCGCGCGGCTGATGCCCAACACTAGGGGACCCAAGGCTCCCTACAGGAGACTGTACCTGGGGATCGTGCGAAGTATGGCCCTATACGAAGCCCCCGTATGGGCGGAGACCCTGTCGGCCAGCAATGTGGCTAGCTGATATTTCTCAGTTTTTTTTCGCGAGTCCGACTCACACTTGACCGGTTTCATTTAGGGTTCCGTACCCATAAGAGTAAAAACGGGACCCTATTACTGAGACTGTGCTATCTCTTTGTCTATCTGTTTGTCGCTAGGCTGTACCTCAGGAACCGTCTTAGTTGGAGCAGATTTTTTTACAAACGATGTTTGGCGTTGCCGAGACTTTTGAAAATATTTGTGTACTATTGCAGGAGGGTCAGACCAAGCACGACCCGCGGCTGATCACGATAGTGAACCTGACGGCGGTGGCCATCCGGCGGTTCATCAAGATGGCCAAGAAGATCAACGCGTTCAAGAACATGTGCGAGGCCGACCAGGTAAGTTTCGTACTAACGCCATTTTACCTCTTTTCAAAAAGAACTGTGTACATTCACACACAATATCATGTAGCCCAAATTAAGCTAATATAAGCTTGTGCTATGGGATCTAGACGACTGATATACAGGGTGAATTTTTGAAAAGGGCTTGGATGGCCAAATCCGAAACTATAAGGAATAGCTAATGCTAATGTGTTTTTTTTTTCATAATCAATGAGTTCGATTTCTAGCTAGGATTATTAGTTTTTCAAAAATCTAATGATGAGGTTTTAAGTTTCATCAAAATCGGGCTCGTGACTCCTTTGAGCATTTTTCGCTATTCCTTATAGTTTCGGATTTGGCCATCCAATCCCTTTTGAAAAATTCATCCTGTATACATACTTAAATATTGAAATATTTCTAAATACATACATTATACATAGAAAACACCCAAACTCCGAAACAAACATTTGCGGATCACACAAATATTTGCACGGACCCAACAATCGAACCCAGGACCTCCAGCGCTGCAGCCGGTATCACTACCGACTAACGCCACAGAGGCAGTCGTGTAATGAGTTGAATTTTGGATCTGTGTATACTTTTGTACCAGTTCGCTTCAATACAAACGGCTGGCTTGCTAACAACCGGGACCAACGGCTTAACGTGCCTTCCGAAGCACGAAATCGCTTACAAATGAAATGTCACAGTTTACACACACATTAATCCATCCCAGGACCAGCCACAACGAAAGTTGCTTCCTGCGTTACAGAATTCTGAGTCCACGGGGTCACAAGCACTTCTACATAAAAACACGTAAAACTACATGAATTGAAAAAACGCCTGAACTCTCCTGGCAGATGTAAAATATCTAAAAAAAATTGTAATAATTCAAATTCTAACCTCCAAAAACACATACTGCTCGTTCACTCTAAGTTTGCCGCTCGGCTCCATACTAAAGTCGATTTTTTAATTAGACGAAGTAAATTGACAGCAACTAATGTCACTTCTTCATACAATGTTGCGTATTTTCTATGACGAAGTGACATTAGCTACTGTCAATTTACTTCGTCTAATTAGAAAATCGGGTATACGCCTCTACGCCAGCGGCAAACTTAGAGCGAACGGGTAGTATTCTTGCTCTACTATAGCGTAGCCAACATTAGCAAAGCCATCGTTAATCCTGACCAAAGACATATAATAGTACTAGCTGAGCCCGCAACTTCGTTAACGACACATAAGGTGTATAAAAGGAGAGGTATTTCATCATCAGAATCATCAAGCAGCGTGTGAAAATGCCCTGTTTGCTTAATCATAAAAGAGCTTAAAGATTAGGTCTATACAATTCAGTTCACGCCTTTTTTCTCATTTATCTTCCATGTACAGACAGCGACTATACTATACTATCTTCACGCCAAATCCCTTGCAGGGTAGGCAGAAAGAGCCGAGCGCCACACGGCACGGTCCATACACACCTCACTTGCTTCTTCAACTTTCATTTTTCTTTTCATGCATGCACGTCGGTTCCTACGGCTCTTGACACCACTTTCAACTAACACACGATTAATTTGGTCGTGGTAGGTGTGTCGTGGCCTTCCCCGACTCCTACGTCCATCCACTTTCGCGTTGTATATCTGTTTTGTCATTCTTTCATCTGATAGCGACCTGTTATGATTTTATTACTGCTCGTTCGCTCTAACTTTGCCGCTCGGCTCCATACTAAAGTCGAATTTTTAATTAGACGAAGTAAATTAACAGCAACTAATGTCACTTCTTCATACAATGTTGCGTATTTTCTATGACGAAGTGGCATTAGCTATTGTCAATTTACTTCGTCTAATTAACAATTCGGGTATACGCCTCTACGCCAGCGGCAAAGTTAGAGCGAACGGGTAGTATATGTACTGATTACATACAGATAGGCAACTCCCTGCCCCCCACTGAGCAAGCTTCCCCACCCCCGCCAGTCCCGCCACAGCTGTCATTATAGTTGGAGAGTATTTTGATGGAACGTTTGCTTAACCTTATTGGTTAAACACACATTCAAGCTCTGTACGTACATAACGTGTTTTCAGTGTAGGTGACAGAATTGAAAACGAATCATTTGTATGGAGTTTCCGCCCTGTGCCTTGAAGAAGTCGTCACCGCAAAAAAAAAACAGTTTACCCCTAAGTTATGAATGCTTCACATTAAAATTGCGTGTCTGTACGTATGTGTATTGTGTGTAGGTGGCGCTGCTGAAGGGCGGGTGTATAGAGATGATGGTGCTGAGGAGTACCATGACTTACGACGGACAGAGGAACCAGTGGAAGGTCAGTGGACTGATGATTTTACCTTTACTTCGACACTAGCGCACGTCACGCTGCTTCATGCGCGTACCTACCGTTCCCGTGGGAATAGAGGAATAAATTATAGCCTATGTTCATCGGGGATAGTGCAGCTCCTCAATAGTGAAATAATTTTTCAAATCGGTTTGGTAGTTTCGGAGCCTATTCGATGCAAACAAACTAACAATGAAATCTTTCCTCATTATAATATCAGTATAGACTAGCTGACCCACGCAACCTCCTATAAAAAATCTAATTCAGAGTTCCAATGAGGTGCAAAAGCGTCGCCAACAGTGGCGACCGCATCACCACCGAAAAATTCAGTTCCCTCGGCTATAGGTGTTTCACATGAAAATGTTAATTTTGAATAGACTTAGAACACTCAATACGCGGAGAGTTCCGTACCAAAAAACAGCAATAAAACACGTTTTATGTATGGGAGCCAACCTTAAATATCATTGCTTTTCTCATTTATTGTTATAGAGGCAACAGAAATACATAATCTGTGAAAATTTCAGCTCTCTAGCTACCACGGTTCCTGAGATACAGCCAGACAGACAGACGGAAATATATTCGTTAAACTTCATCTGTCCACCGGAACGGCTAAACATGTGTAACGTTTTACCCGTAAATTTCCATCCACGCAATCACTTCGTGTGGTTGATATTCACCGCTCTGGAATCTTTTCAGTATAGTATAGAGCTTCTGAGTTTGTGTTTCCCCCAGTTTCCGAAAGGCTGATCAACGCTAAAATTAACTAATCGGCTGTTAAAGGCGGATCCTCACAGAAGATTCGAAATGAAAATCCATTTACAAGGAACATAATGCTTCGTAAATATTTAAGAAGAATGTAGGTTGTTGCTACCAAAGATTTCGACGTCGTTGCTGCACATGTGACTCCATAGCGACCGAAAGTTCAACTGTACAATACTTAGGCGGATCAAAGTGGATCGGTTGGAGCGTGTCGGTGGAACGCGGCGGGATCGCAAGAAAAGTTTTCGCTGATCGCAGGAATTGGCGATCCATTTTGGATCTTCTGTGAGGATCCGCCATTAACAGCCGATTAGTTAATTTTAGTGTTGATCAGCCTTTCGGAAACTGGGGGTAGATTTTATCGACCTCACTAAATATTTGAAATATATTATCCACTCTACTTCGTCATCACCGCTCTGCAAACTGGTCAATGCCTAATAGTCTGATTCATTGTCACTTTCGTCTATATGTGGTCTTTTGAATTTGCCTAAAATTTTAGGGATTCCGATTGTCTAATTTATAGTATTAAGTAAGTTGTAAATATCTCATATGGAACCGCTGCTCTAATTACTTAGATTTAGTATTAGTAATAATTGTATGTGTGATCGATAGATGTCACTATGCCATATTTCTAAAACGCGGTATGTATTTACCTTCACTATGGTAATATAAGCATTGAGGTTTTTTTTAATAAATTGAGTTCATCAAATACAGTATGTAGTAGTGTTTCATTCAAGTGCAAGTGCGACAACGATATAATCTAAATTATCTTTCCCGTGACACCTGCTTATACTTGAACATGATGCTTTCGATCCGGGTCCCAATAGTTCCACAAACTTATTGCTATTAATTTATCTCATTAAATTCAGACTTCAGTTTGAAGTGCAATTGGTTGCATTTCAGTACGCATTTATAATAAAATACGCTAACCCGGCCACTTGCGTCCGCAGTGTCCGCGTTTTGCTAATGTCACAAGTTTATGAACTCATTAACTATTACGTGCCAAGGTCACCTTGAAAAACAATCGCTGTAACCAATGGTTACAGCGATTGTTTCCAATGTGTTCGCTACGATGACCTTAGAAGCAGTGTCTGTAACATAGGTCGTTTGCCGACAGATCCCGCACAACCAGGAGCAGTTCGGCAGCATCCGCACGGACGTGCTGAAGCTGGCCAAGGGCAACATCTACCGCACGCACGAGGCCTTCATCCGCAGCTTCGACGCGCGCTGGCGCACGGACGAGCACGTCATCTTCATCCTGTGCGCCATCCTGCTGTTTGCGCCAGACCGGGCGCGCGTCGTGCACCGTGACGTCATCAAGCTGGAGCAGGTACGTACTGCACTGTGACGTCACACACTGTGCGCCATCCTGCTGTTTGCGCCAGACCGGCCGCGCGTCGTGCACCGTGACGTCATCAAGCTGGAGCAGGTACGTACTGCACTGTGACGTCACACACTGTGCGCCATCCTGCTGTTTGCGCCAGACCGACCGCGCGTCGTGCACCGTGACGTCATCAAGCTGGAGCAGGTACGTACTGCACTGTGACGTCACACACTGTGCGCCATCCTGCTGTTTGCGCCAGACCGGCCGCGCGTCGTGCACCGTGACGTCATCAAGCTGGAGCAGGTACGTACTGCACTGTGACGTCACACACTGTGCGCCATCCTGCTGTTTGCGCCAGACCGGCCGCGCGTCGTGCACCGTGACGTCATCAAGCTGGAGCAGGTACGTACTGCACTGTGACGTCACACACTGTGCGCCATCCTGCTGTTTGCGCCAGACCGACCGCGCGTCGTGCACCGTGACGTCATCAAGCTGGAGCAGGTACGTACTGCACTGTGACGTCACACACTGTGCGCCATCCTGCTGTTTGCGCCAGACCGGCCGCGCGTCGTGCACCGTGACGTCATCAAGCTGGAGCAGGTACGTACTGCACTGTGACGTCACACACTGTGCGCCATCCTGCTGTTTGCGCCAGACCGACCGCGCGTCGTGCACCGTGACGTCATCAAGCTGGAGCAGGTACGTACTGCACTGTGACGTCACACACTGTGCGCCATCCTGCTGTTTGCGCCAGACCGGCCGCGCGTCGTGCACCGTGACGTCATCAAGCTGGAGCAGGTACGTACTGCACTGTGACGTCACACACTGTGCGCCATCCTGCTGTTTGCGCCAGACCGGCCGCGCGTCGTGCACCGTGACGTCATCAAGCTGGAGCAGGTACGTACTGCACTGTGACGTCACACACTGTGCGCCATCCTGCTGTTTGCGCCAGACCGGCCGCGCGTCGTGCACCGTGACGTCATCAAGCTGGAGCAGGTACGTACTGCACTGTGACGTCACACACTGTGCGCCATCCTGCTGTTTGCGCCAGACCGACCGCGCGTCGTGCACCGTGACGTCATCAAGCTGGAGCAGGTACGTACTGCACTGTGACGTCACACACTGTGCGCCATCCTGCTGTTTGCGCCAGACCGGCCGCGCGTCGTGCACCGTGACGTCATCAAGCTGGAGCAGGTACGTACTGCACTGTGACGTCACACACTGTGCGCCAGACCGGCCGCGCGTCGTGCACCGTGACGTCATCAAGCTGGAGCAGGTACGTACTGCACTGTGACGTCACACACTGTGCGCCAGACCGGCCGCGCGTCGTGCACCGTGACGTCATCAAGCTGGAGCAGGTACGTACTGCACTGTGACGTCACACCCTGTGCGCCATCCTGCTGTTTGCGCCAGACCGGCCGCGCGTCGTGCACCGTGACGTCATCAAGCTGGAGCAGGTACGTACTGCACTGTGACGTCACACACTGTGCGCCATCCTGCTGTTTGCGCCAGACCGGCCGCGCGTCGTGCACCGTGACGTCATCAAGCTGGAGCAGGTACGTACTGCACTGTGACGTCACACCCTGTGCGCCATCCTGCTGTTTGCGCCAGACCGGCCGCGCGTCGTGCACCGTGACGTCATCAAGCTGGAGCAGGTACGTACTGCACTGTGACGTCACACACTGTGCGCCATCCTGCTGTTTGCGCCAGACCGGCCGCGCGTCGTGCACCGTGACGTCATCAAGCTGGAGCAGGTACGTACTGCACTGTGACGTCACACACTGTGCGCCATCCTGCTGTTTGCGCCAGACCGACCGCGCGTCGTGCACCGTGACGTCATCAAGCTGGAGCAGGTACGTACTGCACTGTGACGTCACACACTGTGCGCCATCCTGCTGTTTGCGCCAGACCGACCGCGCGTCGTGCACCGTGACGTCATCAAGCTGGAGCAGGTACGTACTGCACTGTGACGTCACACACTGTGCGCCATCCTGCTGTTTGCGCCAGACCGGCCGCGCGTCGTGCACCGTGACGTCATCAAGCTGGAGCAGGTACGTACTGCACTGTGACGTCACACACTGTGCGCCATCCTGCTGTTTGCGCCAGACCGGCCGCGCGTCGTGCACCGTGACGTCATCAAGCTGGAGCAGGTACGTACTGCACTGTGACGTCACACACTGTGCGCCATCCTGCTGTTTGCGCCAGACCGGCCGCGCGTCGTGCACCGTGACGTCATCAAGCTGGAGCAGGTACGTACTGCACTGTGACGTCACACACTGTGCGCCATCCTGCTGTTTGCGCCAGACCGGCCGCGCGTCGTGCACCGTGACGTCATCAAGCTGGAGCAGGTACGTACTGCACTGTGACGTCACACACTGTGCGCCAGACCGGCCGCGCGTCGTGCACCGTGACGTCATCAAGCTGGAGCAGGTACGTACTGCACTGTGACGTCACACACTGTGCGCCATCCTGCTGTTTGCGCCAGACCGACCGCGCGTCGTGCACCGTGACGTCATCAAGCTGGAGCAGGTACGTACTGCACTGTGACGTCACACACTGTGCGCCATCCTGCTGTTTGCGCCAGACCGGCCGCGCGTCGTGCACCGTGACGTCATCAAGCTGGAGCAGGTACGTACTGCACTGTGACGTCACACACTGTGCGCCAGACCGGCCGCGCGTCGTGCACCGTGACGTCATCAAGCTGGAGCAGGTACGTACTGCACTGTGACGTCACACACTGTGCGCCATCCTGCTGTTTGCGCCAGACCGGCCGCGCGTCGTGCACCGTGACGTCATCAAGCTGGAGCAGGTACGTACTGCACTGTGACGTCACACACTGTGCGCCATCCTGCTGTTTGCGCCAGACCGGCCGCGCGTCGTGCACCGTGACGTCATCAAGCTGGAGCAGGTACGTACTGCACTGTGACGTCACACACTGTGCGCCATCCTGCTGTTTGCGCCAGACCGGCCGCGCGTCGTGCACCGTGACGTCATCAAGCTGGAGCAGGTACGTACTGCACTGTGACGTCACACACTGTGCGCCATCCTGCTGTTTGCGCCAGACCGGGCGCGCGTCGTGCACCGTGACGTCATCAAGCTGGAGCAGGTACGTACTGCACTGTGACGTCACACACTGTGCGCCATCCTGCTGTTTGCGCCAGACCGACCGCGCGTCGTGCACCGTGACGTCATCAAGCTGGAGCAGGTACGTACTGCACTGTGACGTCACACACTGTGCGCCATCCTGCTGTTTGCGCCAGACCGGCCGCGCGTCGTGCACCGTGACGTCATCAAGCTGGAGCAGGTACGTACTGCACTGTGACGTCACACACTGTGCGCCAGACCGGCCGCGCGTCGTGCACCGTGACGTCATCAAGCTGGAGCAGGTACGTACTGCACTGTGACGTCACACACTGTGCGCCATCCTGCTGTTTGCGCCAGACCGGCCGCGCGTCGTGCACCGTGACGTCATCAAGCTGGAGCAGGTACGTACTGCACTGTGACGTCACACACTGTGCGCCATCCTGCTGTTTGCGCCAGACCGGCCGCGCGTCGTGCACCGTGACGTCATCAAGCTGGAGCAGGTACGTACTGCACTGTGACGTCACACACTGTGCGCCATCCTGCTGTTTGCGCCAGACCGGGCGCGCGTCGTGCACCGTGACGTCATCAAGCTGGAGCAGGTACGTACTGCACTGTGACGTCACACACTGTGCGCCATCCTGCTGTTTGCGCCAGACCGACCGCGCGTCGTGCACCGTGACGTCATCAAGCTGGAGCAGGTACGTACTGCACTGTGACGTCACACACTGTGCGCCATCCTGCTGTTTGCGCCAGACCGGCCGCGCGTCGTGCACCGTGACGTCATCAAGCTGGAGCAGGTACGTACTGCACTGTGACGTCACACACTGTGCGCCAGACCGGCCGCGCGTCGTGCACCGTGACGTCATCAAGCTGGAGCAGGTACGTACTGCACTGTGACGTCACACACTGTGCGCCATCCTGCTGTTTGCGCCAGACCGGCCGCGCGTCGTGCACCGTGACGTCATCAAGCTGGAGCAGGTACGTACTGCACTGTGACGTCACACACTGTGCGCCATCCTGCTGTTTGCGCCAGACCGGCCGCGCGTCGTGCACCGTGACGTCATCAAGCTGGAGCAGGTACGTACTGCACTGTGACGTCACACACTGTGCGCCATCCTGCTGTTTGCGCCAGACCGGCCGCGCGTCGTGCACCGTGACGTCATCAAGCTGGAGCAGGTACGTACTGCACTGTGACGTCACACACTGTGCGCCATCCTGCTGTTTGCGCCAGACCGGGCGCGCGTCGTGCACCGTGACGTCATCAAGCTGGAGCAGGTACGTACTGCACTGTGACGTCACACACTGTGCGCCATCCTGCTGTTTGCGCCAGACCGACCGCGCGTCGTGCACCGTGACGTCATCAAGCTGGAGCAGGTACGTACTGCACTGTGACGTCACACACTGTGCGCCATCCTGCTGTTTGCGCCAGACCGGCCGCGCGTCGTGCACCGTGACGTCATCAAGCTGGAGCAGGTACGTACTGCACTGTGACGTCACACACTGTGCGCCAGACCGGCCGCGCGTCGTGCACCGTGACGTCATCAAGCTGGAGCAGGTACGTACTGCACTGTGACGTCACACACTGTGCGCCATCCTGCTGTTTGCGCCAGACCGGCCGCGCGTCGTGCACCGTGACGTCATCAAGCTGGAGCAGGTACGTACTGCACTGTGACGTCACACACTGTGCGCCATCCTGCTGTTTGCGCCAGACCGGCCGCGCGTCGTGCACCGTGACGTCATCAAGCTGGAGCAGGTACGTACTGCACTGTGACGTCACACACTGTGCGCCATCCTGCTGTTTGCGCCAGACCGGCCGCGCGTCGTGCACCGTGACGTCATCAAGCTGGAGCAGGTACGTACTGCACTGTGACGTCACACACTGTGCGCCATCCTGCTGTTTGCGCCAGACCGGCCGCGCGTCGTGCACCGTGACGTCATCAAGCTGGAGCAGGTACGTACTGCACTGTGACGTCACACACTGTGCGCCATCCTGCTGTTTGCGCCAGACCGGCCGCGCGTCGTGCACCGTGACGTCATCAAGCTGGAGCAGGTACGTACTGCACTGTGACGTCACACACACACACACGAGCGCGCGTGCGCAAAGTATACCGCAGAGGTGACAAACCATCCGCTATATATTATCTTGCAACGCCGTCATGTCTTGCAGTTAATAGCTGATGTTTGCCTTTATTCTATAAATACAAATTTAAAATAATTGTAAAATACTTTGTTCCAAAAATCTATCCAATTCTACAACTGCCGTCCAAATGATTCCTGACACTGATATGATAACCTTTTGATCTGCTCGTTATAACGCTTTTTTCTATCATTTCCAGAACTCGTACTATTACCTCCTACGCCGCTACCTAGAAAGTGTATACCCGGGCTGCGAAGCTAAATCCACATTTCTCAAACTCATCCAGAAGATCCTGGAGCTCAGGAAACTGGCCGAAGAGGTGACAGGGGTGTACCTTGACGTAAACCCTATAGAACCTTTGTTGATGGAAATATTTGATTTGAAACATCACGCAGCATGAGACAGGTAGGTAGGTTGACTTGTATTATTTCGTAACATCGCATTTTGAAACTTATGTCGATGTTGTTAGAGTTTAGTTTTAGTTGTATTATATTATTGTTTTAGATTTTTAAAGAAAGTTATTTACTTCGTTATAGGTATATGTTAGGTGTGATTGTCGACCAATACTGAGTTTTAATCATTGTACAATATGTCTACTCATATTCTTTTGGATTTCTGTTATTATAATACGATTCGTTCAGTTTGCATATTGGCAAATATTTGCAAAAAACGTACGGCTAAATCTCCAAGATGTGTTGTGCAAGGTGATTTTACACACCCATACATTATTGCATATTCTAAGAAAAATTAAGTATTGACAATCGTGGATTGTCGTTTAGAATACTTAAGTACATTTCCCATCAATAAATTAATAATGCACATCGAACTTTGGAAAGAGAGTGTACGACAGGGATAGCACTATACCAAATTTTCAGTTTGGTATCTGTCTGTCTTTGTCGCACATTACGTAACACTAGTCAGACTGTAAGGCTAAGGCCACACCATAAGTGCCTTAGCCTTACAGCTTGGTGCTAAGAGTGAAGTGACTCGCTAACTGACTTGATCCTAGCGAAGACGCATTACATTCTGTCTCAGGGGCTACATTGCGTGCGACGTGCTTAGCTAGATGCCTGATTAGTCCCGCGAGTCTTAGTTCTTAGTGTTAATCGAGGCTCCTATAGTCTGACTTTAGCCTTAGTGTTTTTTTTTGCGACAGAAACGACACTATCAAAACAAAACCAGATGAAATCGCTTTCCACAATTCAATGTGCATTGCCGAAAGCCCTGTTAATTATAATAATAGACATGTTGTGTCAGCTAAACAAATAGAAGACCACAAGTGAAATATACGAATGTGAACAAAATATCCTACTTTGGTTATAGTAACATCCTAACTGTGACAACACAACAAAAGTATGTCGATAACTTCGATTTTTAGTATATGCTAGTTAGTTTAATATTTACAACAGCTGTATCCAAAACTACTCGTAACATTACATTTTCACAATTTCAGATCGATTGCTTTATTTTGTATTAGTATTGTATAGTAATATTTTATTCACATATCACAATAAATAAAAATCACATCACTATACGTCACTAACTGTTACTGTAGTGACATCTACGGCTTGGTAAAAAAGTGTTGAAAATTATGGAGCCGCCGCTGTGCTGTTCATTTGGCAACCCGCCGGAAAAAGAAATGTCGCATTGCCAAAATTCGCCTGCTCAGAAGAGAGCAAGCTAATCGGCGTTAGCTCTCTTCTGAGCAGGCGAATTTTAAAATTACAATTGCCAACGCTGTTAAAACACCGACTTTATTGCGTTACTTTAAGGTTGAAAATGCAATAAATTCAGAGAGTAGTGCTATCTCGCTCATTGCACCGCAATGCTGAGGGCATCGAACATGGCGCGCAGGCTGCCAATAACAAAGGGCCATGTTTGGCGCGTCTATGCGGAGCATTGTGATTGGTTAAGATTTTTTCGCGCGTATTGAATATGAGACTTCTGCGCAGGTACATCGACGTAACTATAAAATGGTACTACTGTACTTCATTTATTAACTGATATAAGTGGCGTTAATGACAGCATTTTGACAATGTTGCCAATATTTAAAATATTAGTTCCATTTCTAGACGTTTTTACCAAGTTGTAGAGCCGAGTATGTTCTAATTACGATAAATCCTCAATATTATATGCCAAATTAATTTTAGATTCGTCTAAAATAAAATAAAATAAAATAAAATAAAATTTATTCCCTTTGAAATTTTTAAAAAAATTATTTAGGTTTGTCAAAATTTTTGTGACTCTACCGGGGGTTCGGAAATACTACAGACTGAGAAGAACACCCCAAGAAACTCAGTCTGGTCCCTTCTCTTCTAGTATCTTAGTATCTAATACAGTTTTTTTTTAATGTAGAAAGGAGCAATTCGTGTCACTGCCAGGCAGCCTTGTCTTCTAGAAAGTCTTTAATGCTATAATAAGCTTTCTGGCACAATTTAAGTTTTATTAGTTTTTTAAATTTATTAACTGACAAACCTGTTATGGCTGTCGGCAATGTATTGTACATTCGAATACAATTGCCCGCAAAAGAATTGCTTATTTTATTAAGCCTAAATCTAGGTACAGCCAATTTATTCTTATTTCTTAAGTTTAGATTATGGATATCACTATTTTTAATAAATTTACTGTTATTTTTATGAGTATATAATAAGTTTTCATATATGTACTGTGAATACACAGTAAGTATGTTGATATCCTTAAACTTTTCTCTTAATGACTCCCGAAACCCCATACCATAGATAGCCCGGACAGCCCTTTTCTGCAACACAAAGATAGATTCGATGTCGGCAGCGTTACCCCATAATAGTATGCCATAGGTCATGACACTGTGGAAATAGCTAAAGTAGACAAGACGCGCTGTTCTAATGTCTGTCAGTTGTCGGATCTTTTTAACGGCATAGGCTGCAGAGCTCAGTCTGCCCGAGACTTTCCCGATATGAGGCCCCCACTGCAAGTTGGAGTCTAACTTTATGCCCAGAAAGACAGTTTCATCGACCAATTCTACTTGATCATCCCTAATCTTAATACTGGTGTTAACGAGCCTAACATTTGGCAAGGTGAATCTAATACATTTTGTTTTAGTTTCATTTAACAATAAATTATTTGCGTTAAACCAGTGGACTACCCTAGAGAGGGCATTGTTTACTTCGTCAAGATCGCGCTGTCCACGTTCAACTTTAAATATTAAAGATGTGTCATCAGCAAACAAAACTACCTCGTGATCGTCTCTTATAAGGTGAGGGAGATCATTTATGTACACTAAAAATAGAAAAGGTCCCAGAATTGAACCCTGAGGCACCCCCATTGTTACAGCAGAACCATGTGACTGTTTACCATTTATAACTACTTTCTGTACTCTATCTCTTAGGTAAGAACTAATTAAATCCAAGGCCGTCCCCTGGATCCCATAATGATCAAGTTTTTTAATTAAAGTCTGATGCTGGACGCAATCGAAGGCCTTAGATAGGTCGCAGAATACACCATAAGCATCATACGACTCCTCCCAGGCCTCATATATATACTCTAATAATTTGATTCCAGCATCCGTGGTAGACCGACCGCGCGTGAAACCGAATTGTTTAGTATGGAATAGTTTATTTGTATTAAAATGATTTTGCATTTGATTAAGCATTACCTTTTCAAAGATTTTACTAAACGTGGGTAGTACAGAAATAGGACGAAAATTGGACGGATCCGAGGTGCTACCCGATTTAAACAGAGGAGTTATTTTACTAAACTTCATTAAGTCAGGAAACACACCACTATCAACACAATTATTAAATATTATTGATAATTCAGGAGCAACCATTTCAATTAACGAATTAACTAAATGTACAGAAATTCCCCAGAGGTCAGCCGTTTTCTTAATATTTAAAGATTTAAAAGTTTTTATGATAGTGTGTAAACTAATTTTACTGAATTTGAATATTTCATTACAGCAAGGAACATTTGCTTTTAACAAGGATTCTGCTATTGGGGTAGAAGAACCTAGGGCTCTGGTCAAATCTACTGGAATACGAGAAAAAAATTGTTCAAATTCGTTAGCGACTTCGGCATCTGTTGTAATTATGTCACCATTTACTTTAAGTTTAAAATTATTATCATTTGATTTTGCTTGGCCTCTTTCTGCGTTAATTATTTTCCAAGTAGATTTAACTTTGTCTACACTATTGATAATTTTATTACTTATATACTTTCTTTTGGCCGCTAAGCAGTCTGCTTTAAACTTTTTTGAATAAGTTTTAACATAATTTAGAAATTCATCTGTTCTATTAAGCTGTCTTTCTGAGTATAGTTCATACAGTTTTAATCTACTTTTATGTATATCCTCAGTGGCCCATTCACTGAAGGCTGGCCTGTCACCGATTGTGACTTCCTTAGACTTGAATATGGAGTTGAACTCATTGTAAAAGGAATCAAAAAATAACTTATAGCTTACATTTGGATCTAAGCCAGTGTCTAAAAATGGAAGTTTATTGCAAAGTCCAACTCGCATACGTTCCAAGCGGCCACTAGTTACTGGTCTACATAATATTTTACGTCTTTTAACTTTTTCTCTTGTGATCTTGAAAGATGCTATTTGCCCAGTATGATCTGATTTTATCTTATTTATAATACTCTTACTTTCTGGCAACATATCACTGTATATATTGTCCAGACAAGTAGCTGTTGTATCACAATATCTAGTAGGCTCTAAAAATAAGTTAGTGAGATTGTGTGATTTAAATAAATTTAAGATATCATTGGTCTGACGCGTATTTATAAGTATATTAACATTAAAATCACCGCACACTATTAGGTGTTTATTAGTTTTTCCAAGTTTAAATAGCACTTTATCCATTACTTCCTCAAACTCACAAAAGGGTGAGACTCCAGGTTTATATACGCATACTACTATGAATTGCTCCAATTCTACGCATGATATTTCAACTGTACACTCTACAGAGAGGGACACAACATCTTTCCGTTCCTTATACTTTAATTTCTTATTTAATAAAATCAACGAACCCCCCCGTGTTGTGTTGACCCTGCAGAACGCACTACCAACCCGGTGACTACTGAAACTGAACATGAGCTCATACTCCTTACGCATATGCTCTGTAAGACAAACAATTTCAATATTTTCTGAGCTCATGAACAGCTCCAATTCAAACTCTTTGACCTGCGTTAATGTTGCAATATTATAATGCACCAGGCTGATATAATTTACATTTTTTAATTTAGTTTTGTTCGGAGGACAGTTTCCGATATAGTTATGGTTTGCAATTAAATTCAACTCTATCAATTTACAATTTTGGCTAGAGGGTAAATCCTCTGTTGTCCCAGAAGTTAATTTAAATTACTTGGAACAGATTCCAAAGTCCTAAATCTACTCTGCTCAAATAAAGCAGTTTTGTCAGCCAAGTTTTTGGCTAAAGAGTAAAAATAACTGAATAGCAAACTTGCTATTTGTCTTTTATAATAATTGGGTAGACAATACCTACCCTTGTGATTATTATAGACTTTATACTTGATATGTGACAAATTTGTGTCAAATACAGAATTAAAGTCAATTACATTAAATTTATTATTATACTGACTTATTAAGTTTAAACGTAAATTCATCTTATATCTAAATGAATTTTCCGAATCTGGCACACCTTTTATAAATGGAAGTGTGAACATTACAACTTGTATGGCATTTAAGTTTAAGATGTAATTCATGTATAGGGAGAAATCATCATTGCTAATTTTGCCCCTGTTTGCACAGAAAATTATTATTTTACTGTTAGCGTCAAATTTATATTCTATTATCTTTTGCATAATATCACTTAATGAAGCACCCGGATAGCAATTATTAATAACCGAGTAATAACTTGAATTTAAGTTTTGTTTTAAAAATGAACTAAGATTGGTACCAATATCATCACTAAATACAATTAATTTAGTACAACTATTACTATTATTTACACTGTCACACAATATATCCACTGATGTACTGGGTGAGCACTTGGTAATGGGAGCTAGGGGCTCAGCGGTAACCGGTTCGCCCTGAGCCTCCACCGGCTCAATTGCTTTAGGGCAGTTAATATTGCATGAGTGGTCATTTAGGAAACAATTAAGGCGCTCAGTGTTATCATTTGATGTTTTGAGTACCTTATCTATGGTTAAAGAACATTTAGTAAAGTCCTTAAGGGACCATTCATATTTTTTAGTCATATATTGTAGCTCAAATTGCAAACTTTGTATTTTTGATTCTAATTTTTGTGTGTCAGTGCAATATTTTAAATGGCTTTGTTCCAGCTCTAACATTGACAATTTAGCTTGTTCTCTAAATTTTAAACAAGAACCTATATTTTTACACTTCTTGATTAACATTTTATGGAGTTTTAATTGCTTTTTTGATTTTTGTATAAACTTTTTAATTCTAAGATATTTTTTTAGTTTATTTCTGCTGCAAAACAAAACCGACTTGTCCTGTTGATATGGACTGTCACCTGTAAGATCTATAGTAGTCAGGTCCAGGTTTTGAGAATTTGCAGAAGGAATAAACTGCGGGATACCACTCATTAACTCACTATAAAGATTATCAGTTTGTTGAGCAGTAACTTTCTCAGCAGCTTCTTCCAGGTGTGAGATCTGTCCCTGGGCATCCCTTAGCTCCTGTTCCAGAAAGGTAGTCCTCCTCAAGGTTTTCTCATACTCGTCACTGCACTCATGGAACCTATCTACTATTGACTGAAGGTGGTCCCGCTCCGCAACAATGTCATCATAACTAACATGAAGTTTTGATAATTCGCATTTTAATTTTTTTGTGTCATTCAAAGCGTTTATCAATAAGTTTTCATTCTCTTCTCTTTCCTTCTCCAACTGTTCACAGAGCTCTGTTTTACATTTAAGCTCCAGCAACACCAACTGAAGTTTGGTTTCCTCCTGCTGGCGGCCGAGAGCTCTGCGACTACGGGTATTCATATTATTAATAAGAAAGTGCAATTAAACGCGAATTATATTGATGATGGAGCTCTTTGTACAGTTTATGGTAAGAAGTAACAAGGTTATGTATGTACCGGCAATAAAATTATACTTAATATTTTTATGTACTTACGCAAATACACCGACCGTCGTCAACGTCGAGTAAACGCTTATACAAGTATAATAATTCTACTCACGAGAAACAGTCGATTTAGTATGTATTTACGTGAAAAAGAAAACATTCAACATTCGAAAAAACCGGGTACCTGACTCGTCACTTTTTACACCAAAATACACGGACAGAACACTTTTATTAAATTATCTGACTATTTTAGGACACTATTAATGTGATGATATTGGTTTTAGTTGGTTTAAAATTGTTTAAATACTAATTATCTAATTAATTTTAAAAATATTTTTAGAGAGCTAAAATTTTTGACAGGGTCAAATAAAATGTTTTCAAATGTGTATCTAACTTTAAGTATAGGTTAATCAGCTGATCTCTGGTACACATCACATGTATAATTTATTCGACCGAAAATGATATAACTTTATCGCTATAACACGCATACTAAATACCTTAGTCGTCAAAATCTTTTCATTGAGTACATTAGATACTAAGGTGGAACATAAATAAATATAAATATGCTACATTTTATTAGTCGGATAAAAACAAAGTAATATTTAGTCACACTGACACTATTCGCCGCAATGGTATGGCTTTTAGCCGTAATGTGAATATTAGCCACACTGGTGCATCTATTAGCCATGCTGGTGTGACTATTAAGGTGTGAGTCTGAACTCGACCGCAAGCAGCACTGCTGTCGCTGCAGTGCCGCGACCGCACCACTGGTCCCCATACATTCTGTATACATGTGTATTAGAATACATTCCGAACTCGGCAGCAGCGTCGCGACTGCACTCAGTATTGCGCGCCCGCGGCACTGTCGCCTTGCCGCCGCGACAGACCAGTAGTGACGTCATTGCCGCAACTATAAGTAGGTGGGTAGGTAGGAAAATAATTAATCTGATCCAAAAGAGGACCAATTAATTGACTTTAATGTAGTCATATCCACCACTTTATGTAATATGTTGTAAAAGTAAATTATATTGAGTTGATGAGTTAGATATGTGGAAAAATAACACCACGTGCAGCGCGACGCTGCTGCCGTGCTCGGAATCAACGCGGCAGGCAGCATTGCCGCGCAACACCTCAGGCAGTATTGCAGCGACAGTAATGCTGCCTGGGTCGAGTTCGGATTCATACCTTTAGCCACACCGGTGTGTACTTTTTGCTGTATGATTGGACTTATTGAATTGTGAGAATTTAAAGTATAATATTAGAAGTCCTTTGGCCACAAAAATAATATATTTATCATAGGCAGTCGAGGACAGTTGAGCGAATTGTAACAATAAATCACAGTAAGGAAGTTGGTCCGTTCGTTTTGGACAGGCACATTCTCGATGTTAAAGTAGTGGATAGGGGTACAATTAGGTGTGAAGAAACGAAAGCAATATTGTAATATTTGTAGCCTTTTCGATTAAGTAGTGAAACTTCAACTTTGATAGAATTTAATATGCATAGCATACTGTTCGTGACAGAAAAATCGCTAAAGGTGCTTTAGAGCACTATTATTTTATTGTATTAGTAAATAATGCTGTTTTAAGGCAACCCTTTGAACCTTTTTGGCAAAATTTTCAAAATGTATTGTTACAGATTTTTTAAAATAACCTAGCAAACATATAAATTGAATAATGACTCAATGGCAATGTTTTAGGACGAATCTATTTTACAAAAGGCTATCCCGAGATAGATATTTAATTGAAACGTTTGACGAATGTAGCCAGCACGCCAAAATGTTAGTTCTGTATGAATTTTTGGTATAGCAACACTGTGATTTGTATTGAAAGTACTAAAGCAATATAATAATTATATGTCCTAATGGTTTATTGCCTAAAATTGTGTTGCATAGACGGTTTGTGCCTTATATATATTATATTCTGCCTTTTTAATTTTTTATTGAGTCTATTATAGATATTATGTTACTTTGTCTATTTACTATATATATAATCGTAGTTTCCCTGACTGGTCAATGTCTTTTTACTAAACTAAAAATCATTTATTGTTATTTGCAAATATAAAATATCTTATCCTTTTACATATACTATGTATATGTTATCATAGCAATGACACATGCACGAAACTTTTGTTTTAAATCAAAATTATATTTCTGATCTATTTGTTTTCACATGTAAATAGTTAACATTTAAATAGTTTATTATTATTGTTAAGTAAAGATTATTTTTATAATGATGTTTTAGAGACACCGGATATAGTAAGTGCAATAATGTATTTTAAGGAAAATATAATATTTAATTTGTTTATGTGATTTTTATTTTAACCATTCTAATGAGTTTTCGAACCAGTTCCCTAAACTGACACCCGAATTGCACACCCTGAGTTAGTTGAACATTGTGGAGCTGCTCCATGATGAAGTTGGTGAATGGATCTGGTTTAAATTTGGAATAGGGATAGATTATAGTCTGGAATAACACATAGTATAATAAGGCCCATTGTCCAAGGACGGATTCGACCAAAATCTGAGTAGAATGACTTCTACTGAAGTACCTGGTCTACTTCAGTATGGTCACCATAGTTACGTTGCGCTTATTAGCTGTTGGTAAAATGGAAAATCACTTTACTTTTAGAATAAGTACAAGCTATTCTCTAGTATAATCTTACTCCGATTTGAATTCGGTTTGGTCGAATACACTTGAGCATTCACTTATACTTTTAGCGAGCATTCTATCCAGCGTTCCGGCGAGCATGCAGATTTGCTTCGTGCTTTTTGCCGAGCCGAGCTTCTGTCATCGTTCCGTGCCCCGCCGCTCCTCTGCGACGAGTCGACGACCCTCCCCGCACCTACATACTTCTCTCCAGTGTGACAGTGTAAAAAGTCGGATTATTAATCTCAGTCAGTAAAATGACAAGTGCAACTGTCACTGATACAAAAAAGGGTGACCCGCTACAATAGCACAGTATAAATATGTTGTTTAACCAGTATTGTAGCTCCCTACAAACGGACGAAGCGCAAGCTATACCTACGATTCTCGTTTTCGGCAGGCCTTTCAGCACGCAAGCAGCGTCCGCAGTCGCGATTGTGCCGAGTAGACGAATGGACGGTGTGTCGTTTTTTAAATAGTAACCGCGCGTGTTTTATTTACTAAAAATATTTAATATGACAACTAGAGTCTATTGTGCTTGTTTTGGTTGCATAAATTCGTCAATAACGCACCCAGAGATAACGTTTTTAGATTACCTGGAAACTCCGAAAGGTAAGACTATAAATTGATTTTACCTAAGTACTAATTGGTACTATACTACTAGTTGACAAAAGTTAAACAAAGTGATTGACACGAGTGAACTAGGTAGTTACATGAAGTAGGTATGTTTGTGTTTAAAACTAGACTTGTGCTTGCTCAGTCAGTGAACGGTGCGATCCAATATAGTAGGTACAATATCCAAAAAAAAAAACTAGTTCAGAACTCTAGTACGTGTAGGTAGTACATTTAGTTCCGTTGTCAGTTCGTAGTTATTTAATTGAGAGCAATGATTTAGGTATGTTTCAAGAGCATTCATTTCTTTGTGGATGACCGATGTTACAGTACACTTAGCACCGTATGACTGCCTCTGTGGCGCGGTCGGTAGTGATACCGCCTGCGGCGCTGGAGGTCGTGGGTTCGATTCTCACCCGAGACAAATATTTGTGTGACCCATAAATGTTTGTCTCAAGAGTCTGGTTGTTTCTATGTATAATATGTATGTATTTAAAAAGTATATTAGTATTAATATCCGTGGTCTGATACCCATACAACAAGCAGGTTATTCCTAGTTTACTTTGGGATCAGATAGCGTTGTGTGAAATGTCCGTGAATATTTATTTATTTTATTATTAAAAAAAAACAAAAATTGACAGCATTTTTGTTACCTTTAATTTTTATTACACGCATAGAGACAAATATGAACTTCCAAAATTTAACACAACTTGACAATGTACGAAAAGTACTAGTGTACTAGAGACTGACTTGTATTTTCAAATCGAAAAACAGTTTTAATTTTGTAAATCAAAAATTTAACACAATGATTATAAAGACTAGAATTCCGTGATTCTATCACTGACGAAACATGTGATGAGCCGATTATTATTGTATACGCCGCTTACTCGTTTTCAAATTTCTACACCCGTCTCACTCAATCGTTAGTAGATAACGGGCGCTGCGCCACCACGCCGCCACCCCGCGCCGCCACCCCGCGCCGCCAGCCGTTGCGGGGATATTATATTATTACTCACAAAGTATTTTTTTGTTTAAATAAAAAAGGTACCTACATATTTACTCGAAATGAAAGCCGGTTGTCAATAAAACAACAATCCTTAATACAAATTGAAGGCCTTGTGTTGTGGGCGGATTGAAAAAAATCAACTGCATTAGGCTCACTATCTATTACGCGTACGTAAAA
This sequence comes from Miltochrista miniata, assembly GCA_933228765.1. NCBI lineage: Eukaryota > Metazoa > Arthropoda > Insecta > Lepidoptera > Erebidae > Miltochrista > Miltochrista miniata. The sequence continues at coordinate 2,352,439 of OW121770.1, forward strand.
CTATAAGGTAAAATGTGGGCGTATTCTATGCCTCTGCCTACACCTTCAGATATAAAGGCGTGACTATATGAATGTATGTATGTACATATTTACAATCGCAATACTAAATAGAAAGTCAAAGTAGGCACATATTATTAAAATGCTGTAGGTGGGCAGCCCTATCGCATGCTTACGTACCGCGCGGCTGTAGGCATTTATTTCTAAAATCTGGCCGAGTCAAACTACAGTATACAGTGACAATAGTGATGTTCGGCAATCAATAGATTTAGACATTTTAGTCATTCTTTATTTTATTAGGTGTGAAAGTGTTTTTTTTTTATTAAATTTTAAATTTTATATTGTAAATTTTATATTGTAAATATAAAATTTACGACTATAATACGACTGCCTCTGTGGCGCAGTCGATAGTGTTACCGCCTGCGGCGCTGGAGGTCGTGGGTTTGATTCCCACCGGAGACAAATATTTGTGTGACCCATAAATATTTGTTTCAAGAGTATGGGTGTTTCTATATATAATAGGTATGTATTTAAAAAGTAGGTATATAAGTGTTAATATCCGTGGTCTGATACCCATAACACAAGCAGGTTATTCCTAGCTTACTTTGGGATCAGATAGCGTTGTGTTGTCACGTAATGGGTGGGTCAGCCACCCTATCCGGTCCAAATGTAGTGAGGATTACAAAGGAGATAATTGAGAACGATATTTTGGTTGATACAATACAGCAGTTGATCCTGCGTTTATTAAAATGATGAGTATAAACAATAGATGTACAAGTACAGTTAGTTAGTGAGCAAGTAGGGGAGGGTTCTTCGGTATCCCCTAGACCACCAGATCCAGCCGAGGTGATGATGGAGTCGAGTAAATCACCTGTGGATCAGCCGTAGTAGTGAGAGAGGGCAGCGACCGCTTGCAGGTCTATTGGCCGCCATAGACGTTCAAGTAATTTGATCAAACAGGCTATTTCCAACAGTTTAATCAAATTGGCATGAATGTCTGTGGCAAAATTTGATTAAATTTAATGAGCAATCAAATGGCTTGAAGAAATATGAATTTTCGTATTTCTATTTGATCAAACAGTTAGATCAAACTTATTTGATTAAAAATTTGAATGTGTGTGTTGTAAGCCCTCAGTTGTTGCTGCAAAAGTGTTCCTATGCGGACGTATTGCACTGCACAATGTCATGACAATCGAACCAAGATGTATTAGGAGAATTCTTACAAATTAGTAAAAGTAAATTTTAATTCATTCAACAAGATTATATGCGAATATTCATCTCTTTTCATTAGCCACTTTGTACACCACACTGTACAATTTTGTTTTCTTTTCTGGGCCTTCAAATCAAAAGCTAAGCCAACTATTGCTAACGCGTCCTCTGTAGACATTTTTAAACAAGCTCAACTACTCTTCGCCCGCTTCGGCACTGAACTGATACCGCTTCAAGCCTTGCATAAAGGTGTGTGGTCGCTTGATAGATCATGCCAATTTGATTAAACTGTTGGAACCAGCCTGTTTGATCAAATTACTTGAACGTCTATGGCGGCCATAAAGCGCGTGGAGGAGGCGGCGAGGAGCGAAGAGTGCAGAGGCGCGCGTTTATTTATTATATGTAATATCTATTACATTTGTACAATACGTATTATATGTAATATGATTGGAGAAATATGGACCTTACCAGCATATTTAATTTGCTTGCTATAACATTATTATAAAAACTGAGAAAAAGCTAAAGAAGATATGACTTGTGGTTATGTATTCAGCAAATTACCAAATGGTCGTAGAAAAAAAAATGTGTGCGTGTACAAACGTAGGAATTAAAACTTCTTCATGACCTTATTTTTCGAAAGAAATATCATGAAAGTTCAAAGTCCAAAAGTCCAAAAGTCCATAAGTCCAAAAGTCCAAAAGTCCGAAAGTCCAAAAGTCTAAAAGTCTAAAAGTCCAAAAGTCCGAAAGTCTCACTAACTCCACATAAGAAAGTATCGACCGTGGTGGGGACGAGAAAAAGATGGCGCGTAACGAAAAAATGTGACGTGACGAATTTTTTTTCCAACGCCCCTAAAGAAGTTTCACTTCAATAATTTAAGGAGAAGCTAAAATGGCAGTTTTAAATTTTTATCATCAAAGTATTTTTCATGAAATTAGTTTCAAGGTAAATTGGTGTGAAATGTTTGTATAAAACAAACTATGGTTCCTAGAAAAGTGATTATATTTAAATGTAGGTAAATAATTATGGAGCAATCGAGATCCAAATTGTTTGTTTACTGCATTATTTGTATAAGTTGAAATACGGTATAAGTGGTTTTATGTAATATTCAATTACTGTTTGATATTGTATAAAAAAAATATAATCTCGACTAACTTGTTGTTGACTTAATTGTAAAACTCGATTCAACCACATCACTATTTATTTGTGACAAAAAACCCGCAACATTGAAAATGTCATTTTACTGACTCGAATTAAAAATCGTAGTTTAGTCATTATTTCATTCATATCATTATGTTTGGCTAAAAGGCTGAGGCCAGAGGCCGTTAAATAAATATTAAAAAAAAAAAATATCATTATGTCAATAGTCATTTTGCTTGTCTGCCACCTTAACAGTATGAAAAAAAAAAGTTTGTGTTGTGTTTTAACTCTGTAACTGATTGTAGTCTTATTTCTAAGACAAAACAGATTAGTTTGCCACCATCTTCTATATTTCTTTTTTTTACATAACCGATGAGTGTATAAATGGTATAACGGCCTGGCCACGGGGATTGGCGGTGGCGGCGCCGGCGGCGGCGGCGGAGGCGACTAATCGTGCGGCATCGTTTGCAGGCCACGGGGCAGTCGCGTTCGCCGCCGCGACCAGTAATTTGATCACTGGCCTAGTCGCCGCGACTGCCGCCCGACGCCGTGGCTTGCGCCGTACTGATCCTTTAGGTTCATAACGTCAACTGTGCCAAAACGTCAACTTCCCAAAACGTCAACTGTCCCAAAACGTCCACTTCCCAAAACGTCAACTGTCCCAAAACGACCACTTCCCAAAACGTCGACTGTCCCAAAACGACGACTTCCCAAAACGACGACTTCCCAAAACGTCGAATGTCCCAAAACGACAACTTCCCAAAACGACAACTTCCCAAAACGTTGACTAAGGGTGACAACAACTACTTGACATAGTTTACCGCAATTTACTAAGGATTTTATGGATCTCTATTTCTACGTAGAGGAATGTATAATTGTATTATACAGGTTGTGTCGTAAATCGTGGACCAACGGTCAGGGTGTGATAGAACAGGACGGTACCTGACTGTTACGTACTCGACATGCATCCTTCGCCTTTGTAGGGTTCCGTAGCCAAATGGCAAAAACGGAACCCTTATAGATTCGTCATTTCTGTCCGTCCGTATGTGACAGCCACTTTTCTCCGAAACTATAAGGTCTATGCTGTTGAAACTTGGTAAGTAGATGTATTCTGTGAACCTCACTAAGATTTTCATATAAAACTAGAAAAAAAGCAGTTAATTTTGAGGCTCCCCATACTCAGAACTGAAACTCCAAAAAATGTTTTTTCGTTAAACCCATACGTGTGGGGTATCTATAGATAGGTCTTCAAAAATGCTATTTCTAAAGTGAATAGTTTGCGCAAGAGACACTTCCAAAGTGGAAAAATGTGTGTCCCCCCCCCCTCTAACTTCTAAACTAAGAGAATGATGTATCTAAAAAAATATATATGATGTACATTGCTATAAAATCTACCAACGAAAATTGGTTTGAACGAGATCGAGTTGGTAGTTTTTTTTAATACGTCATAAACTGCAATTTTCGCCTAGAAAAATCACCACCACTGCGAACGTGTTAAAACATCAATGACAGTTACAACGAACTACAAGAACTTTTATATTATGTTACTTGCTGCTACGGAACCCTTCATGGGCGATTCCAACTCGCACTTGGCCGGTTTTTTCATCGTCCATATATTCGTATCGTTTATGCAACACTGACAAATGAAACAAATGAAGACCGACAAAAAAAATGAAAATCGGTAAAACAAATCAAGATCAATAAAACAAGTGAAGATCGACAATAAGATCAATAAAACAAAAGACTTTAAGCAAGTTGATAAGGTCAAAAACTACTTGCAGCCATATTTTGTAATCTAGGTGAGATTGCCATTCAAAAAAATAGGTGCAAGCAATTCTCGACCTAAAGACGCTTATCTAAAAATGTGCTTTTACGCGTGTTTATAGACATCACTGACCACGAATACATAAAAAATAAATACATATTATGCATGTTCATAAGGTCGATCTCACACCTACAAGGGTTTTACCCCCTTCGGAGCAAAATGTACAAGTTTAGTTAAATTCACACATACAATTAATTACAATTTACTGAGTTTTCCACATTCTGCTCCGAAAGGGGGTTTAAGCCCTTTGTCCACTAAAATCCATCAAAAAGATCCATCATGGATCTTTGTGTACATATTATGTCCACTTTATTACCTTAAAGTATTTTTTTATGAAAAATGGATCTTAGGACATGCGAGTGCAAAAAGATCGTGTATGTGTGTACTGAGAGCCCAATTTTATTTTTGCGGATTTTTGCAGTTTAACTAACAATAATCTCAAGAGGTTCTCGGGTAAGGTAAAGGTTCTCAAGAGGGCCCGTTTTGATTGTTTTACTAGTAGCTTTAAACACCCCTTATAATCAGCAGGTCTTGTGAGTGACATTGATCGTCATTTGTTTTAAAAATTAGGGCATTGCTATACTGGGTGTAAAAAAATTGACTCTCCAAATTTCATGAGATGACTTGACATCGGAAATCAAATACAAATATTTAATAAAAAAGGGGGGTTCATTTTTATTTTTTTTTATTTTTTTTTGTCGCACATTAAGAATTCGTTTTTTACCGCGGCAATTCGAGGTAACATGCACCTGGCTGTCTGGCTGTCGTTGTCGCTTTCTACTGCCGCTCAGTAGCGATAGAAAGGGTGATAATGAAAATTTATAGGACCTTTAAAACGGATTTACGGGTAAAGTATTCATGTGATTTTTTTTCTTCATTTTTTTAATGTTTCTTTACTGATGCCACGTCCCGTCACGAAATTTGGAGAGTCAATTTTGTTACTCCCAATATAGCTCATTCCTTCGGATACGGTGCCCGGTGGACAATTTGGTACAGTAGACATTTTGATACAGTGGATATTCTGATATAGTAGACATTATGGTACGGTGGGCATTTTGATACAGTGGACAACTTGATACAGTGGACATTCTGATAGAGTGGACGAGGTGGCCCTAAAGGCTATATTATACAGAATGTAGATAAAAAGTAGTCGGTCTCTTCTCCCTTCTCCCTCGTGGTCCCATTAATGGGACAAAATCCTGGGACCACGAGAAAACGGATTATTTTGACTAATTGGGCGTTTTGGGAAGTGGACGTTTTGGGAAGTGGACGTTTTGGGAAAGGGACGTTTTGGGAAGTGGACGTTTTGGGAAGAGGGCGTTTTGAGAAGTGGGCGATTTGGGAAGTGTGCGTTTTGGGAAGTGGTCCTAATGAGTCAAAAGGGTACTGATTCATGCATTTGTTTCACTCGCTCGCCGCACCGCCAGTCGCCGTGTCGTTCGCTCGGTACATTTCGCCGGTCGCATCGCCGGTCGCCGTGCCGCGTGGCATGCTCAGTACATTTCTATTCATTTGTTTGAGTCGCAAGACGCAACAAATTTTCGCCATGGCGACTGCCCCGTGGCCAGGCCGTAAATGCAGCACACGCGACCGTCAAGTCTGACATCTTCATAAACAATATTTTTGATGAGCATCCTGAGCATCGCATAGAGCGTTTGCTAGAATTTGCATGATGTTCGTAGTAATATTTGGCTCTACGCTAGGCCCGGCTCGTTGTTTTGTTCGACAAATATAAAAACGGCGAATGCTCGATGTTCTGTTACAAGTGAATGCTCAAGTCTGTCTGTCAGCATCTTAAGATTAGAATTAGAGTAGGTAATTTTTCCCCCGTTTCCTCGTGGTCATACTAGTTTGTCACACCAGTATGAACACGAAGATATAAATGTCCTCGTAGACATACTATCATTCGCCGTATCCCAGTTGTTCGTAGTTACCGGCATAGTTGTGGAACCCGTATACCGTTGGATGACTTTCGAAAACTTCCCAAGACGGCGTTGGCCTTTATTTCCCGTGGTCCACCTCGTAGTCCACCCAGGTGAACCACGGGAATTTTTTTTTTTACCCGTGGTCCACCTGCATAGCCATATGTTTGTAACAGTAAATTATATAATAAAATTATGGATATACCTACTTATGATCAAAAAGGTAAAAAATTACCAGTAGTACTACTAAGTGGTACCAGTAGTACCACTGGTACTTAAATTTTACCCATGGTACTACTGGATCAAAAATAAATGAAGATCGGTAAAAACAAATGAAGATCGACAAAACAAATGACGATCGAAAAAACAAATGAAGATCGGAAAAACAAATGAAGTTTGAAAAAACAAATGAAGATCAACAAAAACAAATGAAGATCGGCGAAACAAATGAAGATCGACAAAACAAATAAAGATCGGCAAAACAAATGAAGATCGGCAAAACATGCAGATCAATAAAACAAACGTCTATAAGCAAGTTCATAAGGTCAAAAACTATTCGCAGCTATATTTTGTAATCTAGATGCGATTGCCATTAAAAAAAATAGGGGCAAGTAATTCTTGACCTTAACGACACTTATTTTAAAATGTGTTTTTAGGCGTTTATAGACATCACTGATCACGAATATATAAAAAATAAATAAATATTATGCATGCTCCTAAGGTCGAAATTCGCTTGGACCCATTTTTGTAATCTAGATGCGATAAACATTCAAAAAAATAGGTGCAAGCAATTCTCGACCTTATAAACATGCATAATATTTATTGATTTTTTGCATGTTCTTGATCAGTGATGTCTATAAACGCCACAGAGCACATTTTTGAGATGTGTCATTAAGGTCGAGAGTTGCTTGCACCTATGTTTTTGAATGGCAATCGCATCTAGATTACAAAATATGGCTGCGAGTAGTTTTTGACCTTATAAACTTGCTTATAGTCTTTTGTTTTATTGATCTGCATATGTTTTATCGGTCTTCATTTGTTTTTTCGATCTTCATTTGTTTTGCCGATCTTCATTTGTTTGTCGATCATAATTGGTTTCGCTGATCTTCATTTGTTTCGCCGATTTTCATTTGTTTCGCCGATCTTCATTTGTTTTTGTCGATCTTCATTTGTTTTTTCAAACTTCATTTGTTTTTCCGATTTTCATTTGTTTCGTTGATCTTCATTTGTTTCATTGACTTCATTTGTTTCGTCGATCTTCTTTTGTTTTGTTGATCTTCATTTGTTTTGAAAATTATTTCATTACTTTATACATTTTACCTTTTAGATGTTCTTCGTATACCACAACCTATAATGGATCTTTTTCCACTGACATGTCCTAAAAGATCCATTTTTCATAAAAAATACTTTAAGGTATTAAAGTGGACATGATAGTTGGAGTATTCCCGTTCGTCCCCTTGACTTCGTCCCCCTAGGGGGACGAACGGGAATTCAATATTTTATTTTCCCGATGGTCCCCTTAATTTTTTTGGGGGGACGAACGGGAATAATTTTTTTATTCTTTTAGTCCACAAAGATCCATGATGAATCTTTTTAATGGATTTTAGTGGATAAAGGGCACTTGCATAAAAAGGTTACCATAGCTGTAAGTGTTGATAGAAGAGCGCTAAGTGTCAGGTGGACCACGGGTAAAAATTATTTCCCGTGGTACACCTAGGTGAACTACGGGTAATAAAAAAATTCCCGTGGTACACCAGGTGGACTAATTCCCGTGGTTCACCTGGGTGGACTACGAGGTGGACCACGGGAAATAAAGGGACGTTGGCACTCCACCGTTCATCTGTCGGTCTGTGAGTGTAGTGCCTCTGGTGCTGCAAACGCCTATAGGCTGCGGTGACCACTGTCCATCAGGTGGGCCCTATGTTTATGTAAAAAAACAAATAGTACGTTGTCATCAATGAATACCACAAAATCAGTTGCATTATTTATTTCAACGTTATAAACTAACATTATTTCAACAACAAAATAAACAAGAACAACTTGCCTGACATGGACCTATTTTAAACAAATAATAACATTACCAAGATAACAAAAAAAATAACAAAAAGTCATGGTGTCGATCCGAAAGGTCCTCCTAATAAATGTGGCTGCAAGTCTAGTAGCAAATTGATTGAAAAACTAAATTAAAGTATAATATACCTAATTAGGTGTAGGTAACCGTTCTTAGTGAGGTCAATTCTACATTTATTTTTACATATTGCTCTAACGCGTGATCGAAGCGAATTTGTATACAAATTCATAAAGACTTAATTTCACAAACTACTTCGCATCATCTATACCAAGAGCTAGCTTCATTTCAATGGAGTAATTCTCCTCGACCCTATCAAAATTTGCATTATCATCACAGGGTGTCACATCCACACAATCTTCAAAAAGATCAGTATCATCACTTAGAACAGAGAAGTTCTTAGAATCATCCAGTTCGTTATTTTCCATTACCTCATCAGGTTCTTTAAAAGTCACAGTATTTGTTCTATCAATACTCGAAGTACTTATATCAGTGTCAGTAATCGTATTTGCTTGCTTAGATTTATTTCTGTCTTTATCGTTACTAGATTCAATAAGTGTAACAGAATCATTCCCCAGACCAGAGTCATCTGCAGTCAAGGTGTTTTGTTCAGTCAAAGTATCTTCCAAAGTTATATCGTGACTTGCAACAAGGGTAGTATCATTTTCGCCTATAACTACTGGCGCTTCTGATACGAAGGATGGAACAAATTCGCCCGCTCTCCAACGCTGTTCCGCTTCATCCATATGAACTTCTAGTATGCGTGACACTTCTGGGAGCTGGAATAGGAAAAGACGTAAATAAATGTGTAAACGTGAAACTAGCAGAAAGTAGTAAGCTTCGTTGTAATCCTAGCAGGTGCAATATCGTATCTATTAGCGATGATCACAACACCCTTAGATACGTGTTTGCTACCTTCTGGATAATAAATATTAGATACGAGTATCAACTGAATATTAGGTAAACCGTTACGTATTTATTACGCCGCTTTTTGCTGTTGATATATTATGTAAAGTTGTACCCTATGAGCTATGAGATCAAAATTTGAATGTCGTCAAAATTCAAGCAAGATACCTAATAGATGTAAAGTTTTTATCCTGGTAATAAAGTTTTTTGCCTAACATTGCGTATCTGATTCTGTACATCAATCTTCTTCATGAATGTTCTACACATGGGTACCTAAGTATTAATTTTAGATGTTCAATACTTACAGTATATTCATTCTCCAGCTGATCAGAAATGTGTTCGATAATAGCATTGGTCCTGTTATCAATGTTTCCTGCGTGGCTGGTCATCATGTCATACTGTCTGTACAATTCGCGTTCTTCGTACTGTAGAGTACGATCTAGAATTTCTGACGCTACATTCTGTTCTACACGGGCATTTTCTTCCATGTTCGAGTAATTAACACCTAAAAACATACATCAACAGAATAATGATGTGAGAAACTTTATTTCGAAAATTAGTTATATATAAAAAGAACTATCAATGCAGTTTTGTTTTCGCAAACGAAAACAATTTCTCTCTGCATCATTAATAGTGTGGCGCATGCGGTACTTAAGGAATTTAGGTAATGCCCTTTATTTAGAGACTTTTGTGACAGTACATGTGCTACATGAAAATGTACTGATGGAACTGTACTATACTATACTATCTTCACGCCAAATTCCTGATGAAACAAGACTAATATCTACGATAGCTGAATAGGTACTTAGATAATTATCTTTCCTCTACCTTGTGAAGGGAATCTTTTATCTTCATATGAGTTAATAGTTTTTATTATAGTCTCCTTAGCTTCAGTGCGATTCATGTCCATCGTTATTTCGAAGCGATTTCCATTAGGATCTTCCGCATGATTACCATCTATGATACAAACATATACGTTACTTTTTTGAGTTTGTGTTGAAAGCTTATAGATCTAAAATCTCATCGCAGTGTTTGAATATGGGTTGTTTGTAAAGGTTTGTCTGACCTCTCAAGTCTTTATAAGTCTCGTAGATAGTCTTTAAGAGGACACACATAATATTACTATATGACTCTTATTCCTGGGATAAATTGTGGTTCAAGTGTTATCCCTGACCAGTATGTATCCCTCTACCTAATTTCAGCTAGATCCGTATATCCATTAGAGCGTGAAAGAGTTCCTATCAAATATCCACACTCACAAATATTCGTATTTATATTAATAGTAAGAGTATGTATAATAATATATATTTAACCTTCTCAGATATTTACCTTTGGTTACGTCAGCAGAATTACTCGGTTCAGGTTGGTGATCACCAGAAGCTTGACCTGCAATCTGTCTATCATATTTCTCACGTAGTTTTCGAACATTCCCCCCAGAACTAACTCCACACTCTTCGCGATTATAAGCTTCCTTTGTCGATGCTGCTCTCTTTTTAACCGTTTCTTTTTCAGATGGTTTTGTACGAGCAGTACCAGGTCTAACAGTTGATGTTTTTGCAGCTTTTATAGTGTCTTTTATATGCTGTTCGCTAGTACTTGATTTTATTGGTGCTTTATTTGTTTCTTCTACTTTTTCTTCACTGGAATTAGTGTCTGAATCAATGTGGATTGATTCTGTATCACTTGATGATGCTAAAATATAGATTTGTATTATCGTTTGAACTTTATGCTATGCTATGTGTGTGCCTCTGCAAGTTAGTAAAAACCAAACTAAAATATGTTCCCACACTCAACTAAAATCTACTAATGACCATCTTACTAGTTTACTACATAATATTGATACAAGAAGAACGCGAAGTCAGAGAAAACGAAGACTATGAAAGTAGAAAAAATCTTAAAATTAAAAATCTTTTTATGGAGCTGTCCTTTGAAAACTAGTTAGTAATACATACATGCGGTGTCAATCTTCTGCTCTCCAATCTCATATTGTACATCAGTAATGGGCGCTTGGTTGACGATATAGTCAGAGAGTGAGGTGTTCTCCCTGTTCTCTACTTGATGGGCGATCGATAACTGGTTTGTAGTAGCATCCTCGGGGGAGAGGGTAGACGGATCCACGTATTGAAATATAGTTCCTCCTGGTACGTATGTCAACTTGACTTTTCTTTCGTCTGGAAAACAAAAATTGCATGACTCTACGAAGCCCTTTTAATTTCGAAGCTTGTGTAGTAATTGTACACCGCCTCTACCGACAACTGTTTTATTATGCGAATGCCATGCCACACTGAAGTCTCGGGTCTGAACAAATATTTGTGATGTGACTATTTATTTCCGACTTTGGATGTTTTCTATGTCTATCTATGGTGTAAGTATTTGGAAATATAAAGTATATTTATCAGTTGCCTAGATGTCAAGGCACAGTATAATAATTATATCTTACAACGAAACATCTGTGTTCGAAGAGTAGACTACATGGTGTCTTACCAGGTCTGTCGCCCCGAGTGAGCTGACTCAGCGCGACCCTGTCGAACGCGTTGTCATGTCTGTACATGGTCCCACAAGGTTTCTCCTTCACCAGGTGCGCTGGCAGACATTCTTCCTGTTTCTTCTTCAAATCTTCATTCTTTTCTCGATAGTACAGTTTCTGAAAATAATATCGAAATTAGCACTTTATTGATATTTGTAATCCAGATTAAACCCACTCCCTGCACTGTAGGTACATCTCCAGTATTTACAAAAGTGATCCAGCATCCGAACTCTGCATTTTCTCAAGAATAGAAGAAATGAAAGTCGGAGACTAGAAAGGAAATTAAATGAACACCTGTAAAAAGATGATGACTACGGTTGATGCTAAAAATATTCATATCCGGCGGAAACGCCTAAACTCATTGGAACTCAGGAGTAAACACCAACTACTGGGAACGGCTTGCTTAAGAGCGTGTACTGTAGGAACCTTTGGAGGTCGCCCAAATCCCGTCGAGGGCATCAATCGGCTATGATGATGGAACCCAATAACCCATTGGCTTAGTACTGGTAAGTGATTTTTGTATTATAAAGATACAATATTAGTTCTTAGGAATGTCAAAATGCGCTCGTGGTGTCGCGGACTCAGTGTTCTGTAAACGTTCACTGCAGTAAGCAACTTTCACTATGGCCAGTCCTTGGATGGGTGACCGTCCATGTGACCACTTTATGACATTTATTTGAGCGTTTCCATGCTTCGTAAGGCACATTAAGCCGTTGGAACCGGTTGTCAGTAAAATGGCAGTCGTTAAGCCAAGTTGAAGGTCTTTTTATGCGGCTTTAAAAATTTCAACACCAGGCAGTCACAACCTGCGCCTGTCTATTTCAACACGGCAATACAGCTCACCACATATTACGTGGGACGAATTTGTAAGAGGTGACATGTCATGTGGGCATATAATAACTAAGTCTCTGCCCACCCGTTCGGTGATAACGATGTGGCCATATGAAAATATGAATATCAAAATCGCTGAGCTTCTTACCCAAGGATCAACAGCAGGTTCGCCTCTATCAATCCTGGCTTGCCGTTCAATCTGTTCTCTGTCCAACTCAGCAAATATCTCCAGGTCTTCTGCATTGGGCTCCAAGTCCAGGTCGTCGTCGCTCCCTTCAACTTCCTCTTTATTCATACGGTGCATGTAGTTGATTAAAGATACGCCTTTACCTTCAGTTTCCTCTGATAAACAATGAAGATATTGTTTTAATTAAATATCAAGCACTGCAAACAGTATAAGAGCGGACTTCTGGCTCCAAAGCGAGGACTTGGGAATCAAATAGGGATCGATCGGAACTGAATCAAACACTTACCAATTGTTGGTTTCGCTGCATGACTAGTAGAAGCTTTAATATTTCCATTTCCACCATTAGTAGTGCTGTCTCCAGCCTCCTTTTGAGTACCTTTGCTTTCTGCTTCTTTCTTATCATCGCTTTCCTCTTCTGCCTTTGGAAGTACCTCAGTTGGTGTCACTTCCGGATCCGCAGGAATTTCGTTAATTAGAATTTTTCTCATGCCTCTATTTCTATTTGATTTCGGTTTAGTGATGATCGTCTTCTTATCTAGATCAATAATTAAATTTCCATCTACGATAATTCCAAGTTTGTCCTCATCTGTGGTATTATTAATTGAACTAGAATCTGTAGTTATTTTCTCAATTGGTTCTGATTTACCTCTAGAGACGTCTTCAATTAAATCTTGTTTTTCATCTTTATGTTCTTTTACGTCGGGAGTTTCCATTATTTCTATCAAAGGTTTCTTTGCAACTGTATTATCCTGTTTCTCAGAATTTTCCTCTTCAGGTTTTATTTCAGTAATTTTAGCTCTTCCTATTCTCGATTTTGATTCTGAAAATATAAATTTCATACGGAATTGTAAGAATAAATAAAATAATGAGGATCTTTTTGACGCACATTTTTTGATTCAAAATATTAACCTTTTAATATATTTGCCTGTCCTTTCGGTAGGGCGTGTGGCTGTGATGCGAATAATAAATTATTCATTGCTTGGAAGTCTGAGGCAAAGTCCCTGTAAGAAAGTAATGGTAGTTAAAAAATTATATTGTAGGTACGAATGAGAAATTTTAACTAAAATGTGAGATCTGCGTAGATTTGGTCGATAAAATAGAGCCACAAATATTTGCGCTGCGCACGCAGATGCCCCTGAACAATCGGCGCTGCAACTGTCAAACCTAACTCATCTGCATCAGCTAAAGTATTTATTTGATATTTTATGCATCTGCTGAGTACTTACGAACTCTTACTGCCCTCCGTTAAAGTGCTTCGGTACCCACACCAGTAATCTTCAGGTGAAGCTTGTTGCGCTGGCTCTTCTTTAATCTCCTGCACCAACTGTTTACCGCCTTCTACTTGCGACCACTCTATCTTACCCGTCTCTGCTTCTAAAAGAACAGTACTTAATTGATATTTTTGTTACTACTTCACCTCCCGATAGAGGTGAAAATATTATATTCAGTGTCAATATTACCCAGGAATTTCCCTGGGTAATGAATTGGGTGCAATACAATTACTCCCTGTAATAATGAAGTATATAGATATTTTACCAAAATGAATCCATCCACCATTATGGAAACCCGACACCTAACAAAATGAGGAAACACATGAGAGTGGGTCCAATTGATAGCAGTCCTTAAATTGGCAGCCTAATTATGTACTTCTTGACGCTCTGTTTGACGGGGTTAAATCTTTCGAAACGCTCGGCTCTGGCAAAGATTCTCTCCACTGTTAAAGAGTGGCACCTAACACCAGCACGCGTCGTTCAGGTTCGAAAACGAATGAGTCGAAGAGCTCTTCGGAACACTTGCCGCGATGCATACGATTCGGTAGAATGCAGCCATAGACGCTATAGTGCTATATCTACTGCGCCAACAGCTTAAGGGTTTCCATATAATCGATAATATAAAGTACTTACTCTCATCAATGGTCTGACTATCATCATCACTGCTATCTTCACTAGTCGAGTCTTCCTCTTCAGATCCTGATAGAACCTCTTCAGGTATTCCACCGACAGACTTAGCTTTAGCTGGTGCTTCTAATTCTGTACTCTGTGGTTTATCTTCCTTATTTTCTTTATCAATCTCCTCTTCGGGGTTGGTGCTTTCCTGTGTTGATGTATTTCAAATCATTATATTGATACAACTGTTAAATTTCATCGCCATGTCAGAGGACAAGCCGCTTAAAGCTTCACAGTAAACAGTTGGCAAGTTATATAAACTTAGATGCCCTATCTATGAGCTATGAAGTCTATGCATTAAAATAATAACTATACTTTTCCCCGCCGCTCAGCTAGGGTTGTGCGGGTTAAAGAAATTTCCCATGCATCCACTGTGAGTGAAGTAGGTGGGTGAACGAGTCGCGGTCGTGAACGATGGTTGCTAGGGACAGCTGTGATATGGTCTTTGTTTTCGGCATGATCGCATATAACCTCTCCTATTCCTATTATATTTACAAGGCCTATCGTCAATAGTCAGCACAAAGTTCTTATCCTCTTGTAGGTGAGCTTGGCTGAAGCTTATAGAAGTTTCTTAAAGTTCTTTTATTAGCTTCTAAAAATAGGGCGTAAATAAAAAAAACCGGCTAAGTGCGAGTTGGACTCGCGCACAGAGGGTTCTACACAAAAAAAAACGCCAAAAAATCACGTTTATTGTATGAGACCTTAGACCATCACACATTAGTTAAATAGTCAAATTATGAGACCCACCCTTAATCCCACCTTCTTTTCTGATTTTAGTTTTTTTCTAGTGGCAACAGAAATACATCTGTGAAAATTTCAGCTCTCTAGCTATCACAGTTCCTGAGATACAGCCTCGTGACAGACAGACAGACAGACAGACGGACGGTTAAGTCTCATGAATATGACGTAATAATCGCTCGTTGCCCCGCTAGCTCAGTGTTTTGTAAACGCTAACTGCGTTATGCCTCTCACGCTATGGTTGGACCTGCGATGGATGACCACTATGACACACCAGTGGCATTTCCATTTACGAACAATATCTTGCTTCGGAAGGCACGTTAAGTTGTTGGTCTTGTCTGCCAGTAGCATAGCAGTTTTAAGCAAAGTTGAATGCATTATTATGGGCAGTTTGAAATTTTCAACAGGAGCTACAACCTGCGTTGCGTCTCTCTAATCCAACACGATAATAGGCTTACCTACCACTTATTACGTGGAGCAAAATGTAAAATGATTAAATGTGGGCGTATGGCTATATTCATTTCTTATTTATTTATGTTTTTTTATAGGTACACTAGCTGACCCGCGCAACTTCGTATGCGTCACATAAGAGAGTAAATCACCCGTTCCCGTCGCATTTACTCCCGTCAGAATAATTTCGTAAACGATAGATGTTTCCCGTCGCATTATTGTAGAAATTGCGCATATTCATGCATAGGACGTGGACTACCGGTGTACGTCGCCAGCAGAATAGTGAATCGACCAATAAAGCGAAAAAAAGGCGAGGTCAAACGGGATAAAAAAGTATCCTATGTCCGTCTCCTGCTTCTAAGCTACCTCCCCACAAATTTTCAGCCAAATCGGTACGGCCGTTCTTGAGTTATAAATGTTGTAACAAACCCGTCTTTGTTTTATAAGTATATTAAGATATCTGAATGGGACTAAAAAGAATACCTTCTCTCCCTGTGGTCCACCTGACAAGAATATATAGATGAGGAACTTGCCTACAAACGGTACCTACTAACTAGTTTCATTTGCACCATTAATGGTGCTGGTCAATGGTGCAGACGAGATACCGGGGAATATTCTAGAGACCATGAGCAATACGTGACCCTCATAACATGTGTTAATAATGCGGCTGTTGGGAGTCCTGGGGTATCCTTCCGAGGGCTTACCCGGGGCTTCCAACCGTAGGCCGTTACTACCCGTTCGCTCTAATAACTTTGCCGCTGGCGTAGAGGCGTACCTATAGGTACCCGAATTGTTAATTAGACGAAGTAAATTGACAGTAGCTAACGTCACTTCGTCATAGAAAATACGCAACATTGTATGAAGAAGTGACATTAGTTTCTGTCAATTTACTTCGTCTAATTAAAAATTCGACTTTAGTATGGAGCCGAGCGGCAAAGTTAGAGCGAAAGAGCAGTAGGTAGGATACGTGTGGTTTTTAGTCGATAGTCGGAGTCCAGCAGTTCATGTAGGATTTTCCTCCCGTTAAAAAAACTCTACGGTACCTCGGGTGGGAGCCCTTGCGCCTCTCGGTCCTCCTTGTCCTTGGCGTCACGCAGCGCTTTCTTCTCGTCACGCATCTTGATCAAGTACCTGACGCTCTGCATCACTTTCTCCTGGTCTCTGGCTATCCAACTGCAAATAACAGGGGGTATGTATCACAATTATATTATTGGAACAGAAAACCGTTCGTCAACGATTGACGCGAGAAAAGCAATACAAATCACAAAGTACAGGATGGCTTCCTAATAAAAAAGCTGCAACTAATCGGTTCAGCATATATTATGTACTTACTAGATAAATCCCAAATTTTGAGCGTTCCACAATTTCATCGGAAAGAAGAATCTAAAATCTATCTGTACTAATAGGTATTATAAAGAGGAAAAATTTGATTGCTTGTTTGCATCGAATAGCCTCCGAAACTACTGAACCAATTTGAAAAATTACTTCACTGTTGAAAAGCTACACTACCCCCGGTGAACATACGCAATATTTTATTGCCGTTTTCCCACGGGAACGGGAGTAACGCGGGTCAAACCGCGTGACGTTCGCTAATAAACATCATAATGACGGGACCAACTCTTGTATTTGAAAGATTCTCCCACGTATATTTAGCACCCATTTAGTTCTATTTTGTACCTGTCCTGAAATTTTTGTACCTTACACAGCATAACCGGAATTTCACGATAACACTGGTCCCGCCATTATGATGCGTCATAATGACGAGACCATGCCTGTACTCCAAAACCACAAGAAACTGCATAATTCAGATCAAACCAGTATTTAGAACCTGATTTGGTACCTCCAATTATCAACAGTAAGAGACTGAGATCTCAGTAGTTTTTTTATAAATTAAATATTTAATTTTTTGACATTTTATACGCCGAAAATTTTTTTCTAGCAAAAATACTTCAAGTAAGTTGCAGCTACTGCTCATGCAGGCGCTTCACTATTTATTGTTATTATATTATGTATTGACATTATTATAATTAGCATTAAGTTATTGAATAATATCAAAAGCGGGAAACTTATAAAAATAATACGGTCTCTAACATACTTTATAAATAAATAATCTGCACATCCTACTTTGTATATTTATGCAAATATGCACACCTATTTACGTGAGGGTTAGTCTGCATTGCAGACTAACCCTCACGAAGTTATGGATTTATGTTGCAGACTCTGCAACATAAATCCATAACTTCTCTGTTACTTGGATGAGCGAGACGGAAAGCCATCTATTACGACCTTCAAATTTCTTTATTGGCGCAGGATATCCTATCATATGAAAGAACGGTTTATTATCAGTTTTTGAATGAGATACAACAAAAAAGAATAAGGTGGAAATAAGTAAGTCTTTTTTAATTAAGAAAACATGTATTTTTAATCAAACAACTCACCTGAATTATATTTCTGCAGATATAATGCAATATGGAATGACGTTTTTTAAGTTTACTTTTACTTGTTGTTGTGAACAACGTGCACTTACTATGTATTTACTATTCAAGTCATCATAACATTCCCATTTGCCAAGTATCTTTACTAATTTAGAAGGCATAGGTCACTAGAAATCTAATTGTGTAAGGATACTAGGCAAATAGAAATGTTATGATGACTTGAATAGTTAACTTAAACAAAATTCCATCGGTTGTCATTCTACATTGCATTATATATTTATTATCTGCAGAAATATAATTCAGGTGAGTTGTTTGATTAAAAATACATGTTTTCTTAATTAAAAAACCCCCGACTCACAAAAAAAGAACAATAAAAACCTGTAAAAAGTAAAAAAATAACTTATATTATTACCTATCTACCCTAAGTATTGAACCTTTATTATTATTATAGGTAGCTATATTATTTACGTATTCATATTTTTAACTAACAGTTTGTCTCGTAGGGGGAACCGCTCTATACCTAAACAGAGACAAACGTACGATTTTTTTTTCTAGCATCTCCACCTTGGGCAGAGGCATATCCACGACAGGTTTTTTACTACTACTTATATAGATCTTGCCACTTGGGCTATTTTTCGCTCCTCTATTTTTATACCTTATCCTTTCATAAATTTTAGCATTATTAGCGCTCTTTTCTTCTCCTATTCCTCTTTCACTCTACAATCTCTATCTATCATTCTTCTTCTTGCATTTTTTCTTACTTTTACATTCATCTACTTTCGCACTTTCATACCGTGGGAGGAGGGATATTTATTCACCACAGACGTACGATTAGGCTATGATTAGGAGAGCGGTCCCCGAAGAGACAAACTGTTAGTTAAAATATAAATACTGAGACTAACCCTCACGTAAATAGGTGTGCATATTTGCATAAATATACAAAGTAGGATGTGCAGATTATTTATTTATAAAGTATGTTAGAGACCGTATTATTTTTATAAGGTTCCCGCTTTTGATATTATTCAATAACTTAATGTTAATTATAATTATGTCAATACATAATATAATAACAATAAATAGTGAAGCGCCTGCATAAACAGTAGCTGCAACTTACTTGAAGTATTTTTGCTAGAAAAATTTTTTAGGCGTATATAATGTCAAAAATTAAATATTTAATTTATAGAAAAACTACTGAGATCTCCGTCTCTCACTGTTGATAATTGGAGGTACCAAATCAGGTTCTAAATACTGGTTTGATCTGGATTATGCGATTCCTTGTGGTTTTGGAGTACAGGCATGGTCTCGTCATTATGACGCATCATAATGGCGGGACCAGTGATAACATGAAATTCCGGTTATGCTGTGTAAGGTACAAAAAATTCAGGACAGGTACAAAATAGAACTAAATGGGTGCTAAATATACGTGGGAGAATCTTTCAAATACAAGAGTTGGTCCCGTCATTATGATGTTTATGTTCGCTAGTGGCGGATAAATTCATCATTACTAACCGCCTCCTCTCCGCAATCTCCTCCTGCACGCCTCCCCTCTGCCACGCTTCAGCACAAGCCCTGTCCCTGTCGAAGATGGACCTGTTGTCCAAGTTCAGCAGAGCTTTCAGACGCAGCGTCAGAGTCTTGCGATAGGCCGGGATGTTCCGGACCACCGGGTTACCCGTCAGTACCAGTACTGGAAATGAATTAGGTATAGGTATACATCGTAACTTTGTAGGTGGATATTGAATTTTTTTTAATAAATAAATGATGATAAGAATGTCCTTTTGGACATTCTCACACGAAATCAACTAGCCCAAATTAAGCTAAAGAGATATTAGCTTATTAGCTTAAAGCTAAAGATTATTAGCTTAATGTTTTTGTGCTATGCGATCTAGACGACTGACAGACATAGGTACTTATATCTATACTTATAATAAAACTGTAAAACGGTTGTGGGGGAGTCCGCGCCGAAGACGTGGACGAATTGTTTTAGGATAGACTTAATCTTTAAGCTCTTGTATGATTAAGCAAACAGGGCAGTTTCGCACGCTGTTTGATGAGTCTAATGACGAAATACCTCTCTTTTCATAAACCTTATGTGACGTAAACGAAGTTGCGAGGGTCAGCTAGTCTATACTTATAATAAAACTGTTGAGGGTCGAGAGTCTGTATGGAAGATATTTTGAAAATTTTAATTGTAGGGCATTCTCTAATCGATACTGAAGCCGAATATGTAATTTAAATTTTTCATGTCTGTCTGTCTGTCTGTCTGTCTGTCTGTCTGTATCCCGAATAAGTATCACGCCGAAACTACTGAATCGATTTGAATGAAACTTTGTACAATCTGAGCTTATGGTCCGAGGAAGGTTCTAAGATACTTTTGATCACGATATTTTGTGCGGTTCCTTTGTGAGAGGGGATGAAAGACAAAATGGTTTTTTAGTTGTAACTTCTCAATGCGTAGTCCGATTTCAAAAATGTTTTCAGTGTCATAAAAGGAATGTTTTGAGGATTGTTTCACACAAGTTTCAATGTTGAGGGGTTTGTAGTTCAGGAATTAGAGACATCTCAACTATCGCAAAACCTAGAATTCAACGGTTCCTTTGAATTTGAGGCTAAATCTAAACTGGCGTGTTGGCTTAATCATAAAAGAGCTTAAGCTTTTAAGCTCTTTTATGATTAAGCCAACAGGGCAGTTTCATGCGCTACTTGATCAGTCTGATGAAGAAATACACCTCTTTTTATACTCAATCTGTGACGTAAACGAAGTTGCGAGGGTCAGCTAGTTTGTAAATATAAGCATAACATACATAGAAAACACCCAAACTCCGAAACAAACATTTGTGTAGGTACGTACACAAATATTTGAACCAAACCGGGAACTCCAACGCGGCAGGCGGTTACACTACCGCATGCGCCACCGATGCAGTAAATATGTTAACCTAGATGGCGCCCGTGGCTTCACTCGCAAGGAATTCTGTTCCCGATATCGCATCCCATAGCAACTCATTCCGGGAACAAAATATTATTGCAGATTGATAATTATTAAAAAATAAACTCATACAGCTAGCGCCAAGTAACTTTGCGTCTATAAAGTTCATTCGTCCGCACAATTATGCACTATTAGGTATTATGAAATAAACTACTGCTGAGACGGGAGGGGGGCTCCTCCCACCTCAGTTGCGCATTTGTTGTCTCTGTGATACCTATTATTGCACATTTGCGGCGCGAACGACCGAACTACATAGACGCAAAGTTATTTGACGCAAGCTGTAGGTACATGCGTACAATCACGCCTGTATCCCCGAGAAGGTATACTACAAAGTTGTGTCACACACTCGAACCTTGCCATAAGTTTTGTAGGTTTTAGGTTTGGATTACAGAATTGTTTCATACAGGAGCATATCTGCAGCAAATCTGTTCTTCATACCAAAATTCCAATAGACAGGATAAATGAACTTCCTGCCTCGGTTTTCCCAAACGCCTGCAGTATGGGGTTATTCAAAAGGGGTCTAAGAAGGTTTTTACAGGGTCGGCAGCGCGATTGTAGCGCCTCTGGTACTGCAAACGTCCATAGGCTGCGGTGACCACCAGTCCTTCTGGTGGGCCGTATGCTTGTCTGCCACCATAGTAGTGTCAAAAAAAATTTTACACATCCACCAATACAATCTCCGCAGAATTAGATAAAATGCTGACTGTTAAATTCTTATTTTACTGAATAACTACTTACATATGATCACGCCTTTTATCCCCGAAGGGGTAGGCAAAGGCATATGCCACATTTCACCTTTTAGGTTTGTCTGTAATAGGTGGTGAGCCATAATTGCCGTGTTGATATGGACAGGCGCAGATTGTGACTGCCCGTTGTTAAAAAATTTTCAAGCCGCTCATCAAGACCTTTAACTTGGCTTAATGACTGTTATTTTGCTGGCAATCGTGACCAACGGCTTAATTTGCCTTCCGAAACACTGAAACGCTCGTAAATAAATGTCACAAAGTGGTCACGTGATGGTCACCCATCCATAACCGGCCACAGTAATTGTTGCTTACTACAGTGATCATTTACAGAACACTGAGTCCGCGGGACCACGATCGCTTCCTGATAAATACCTACCTTTCAGTATGGCCATGTCGGATAAAACATCCACAATGAGAGGGTCTTCTATACGATTGTACGACAGATCTACGACGGAAAGGTTCTTGCAGTGCTTCAGGTGGAACAGATCGTCTGAAAGAGAACGTATTATAGTATTATACTAGCTGTAGCCCGCGACTTCGTACGCTGCATTTCTTTAGATTGTTATAACTTTTTTATTTATGAACCGATTGACATGAAATAAACACTATGTTAAGTGGAGCAAACCGCAACGCATTATAGAAAACCGCATCGCAATCGGTTGAGCGGTTGCTGAGATTAGCGTGCACAAACGTACCTACTGACAAACAGACAAAAATTCTAAAAACCATTGTTTTGGGTTCTATTGCGTCCATAAAGCCCCCTTATAAACTTTATTTTTTATATATCTTCAATGTACAGACCGCGACCTGTTACGATTTTATTATATGTATTGATTGATTGATGATGTATACCTACGTTACATGTCATAAAGTTTAAGAGAAAACAATATGGTAGCTTTAAGCTAGTGTGAACATACCCACGTACATAGTTATTTTTGTCCCACGTAACGGGTGGCAAACCTATTGCCGTGTAAAAATGGACAGGCGCACATTGTGACTAACCGCTGTTGAAATTTTAAATGCCGCCTTTATAGGTAAAGCCTTCATCGTGGTTTAACGACTGTTATTTTACTGGCAACGGACACGGCAAAATCTAGAGAGAAATAAGAGATCAGAGACTCTCGTTCGCTTCGCTCGCTCGGTCAATAGGTATATTCACTTACCCACAGTTGTGATCATGTTGTGAGCAATACTCAAAGTATGTATATCTGGTGTAACATCTAAGTTTTCTATCTTCGTGACAAAATTGTGGTCCAAATTCAGAGTGTCTAATCTAGGGCATCCTTCAAGATTCTCGATTTTTCTAATGACATTGTAATGTAAATACAAACACCTCAGTTCCGCCAAAGTATCTAAACCTTCGATTCTTTGTATACCATTATTTTCGAGGAATATACATTTTAATCCTGTGTATTCTTCTAAATTTTCGATCTTGGAGAAACCCTGTAAAGAGAATAAACCATTTCTAAAGATCTTGTGAATTGGTGTGTGGGGTGGTTGGGTCCCTGTTGTGAAGATTAAGAAAACTAACTAGGTACCTATGTTAGTGACAGGGATGTACGAAGCAGAAGCAGTTTAGGGTATCCTTAGTATTCGACGTAGAAGTAGTAGCTGACGCAGGTACTCCAAAATGGAGGTTTTTTGGCGTTTTTCAAATGCTGCTGGTCCACTTAGGTACTATCGGTCCTAAGGAAGAGCGCGCGAAATAGAGGCATAAAGCTGAAACGCGAACTCTACTCTAAAGTTAGAGCTTTGGATGTTACCGAAAATAATGTTCGGATAACAATGAGGATACTGATGATGAGTAGGTACTAACCTTAAAATGCAAATACAATATGTCGTTGAGATATGGGGTGCAATACAACTTGTGTTGGCGACAATGATTCTTAATGAACTCCTTTGTCATTCGTGGGGTTCTGTTCATTTCCTCCAGTTCTCTCTCCACTTTCCTCTGAAACGCTCTCTGCTTGAGCTTTTCAGCGAGCGCTTCACTTTTTTCTTTTTCTCTTTCTTCAGCTTTCTGTTCAGCTTCAGTTTTCTGATTATCTTCAGTTTTCTGCTTTTCTTCCTTTTTACAATCTGCAAAAGATTGACATAGGTACAGCTATTAGATACCTGGAATTTTAGGTTACTAAAAAGCGGCTACATGTACCTTCTTAGTTCAAATAAAACTGTTCTCCTCTTATTATTGTTATGGAATTTATAAGATAATATTTGAAATGTGGTAAGGAGCTTACCTTCGGCTTTTACTAAAACTTCATCCGCTCGTATGTGGTCACCCTGAGCTTTCTCATCGATCTCCAGGGCAGGAACTTCGTCAATCTTTACGCCTTCCTTGGCCCTCTTACGATTTTCTTCTCTTCTCAGTAAATTATTAGCCAATCGCAAAACTTCTTTATTATCCTTCATCTTATCCTTTATATCGATTAACAGGCTGTCTATTCGTTTGTTTCTTTCTACCTCATTTTGTTTTAATTCTTCTATTCGTTTATTTGTTTCTTTTTTGCAAGTGAGATCAATATCCCATAGTTCTTTGCGTACCTTTCCTCCTTCATTACTAGTAGAATTTTCACATAATTTTTCATTTTCAGCATCACTTTTGGCCAAGGCTGCTACCGATGCTTTCATAGGATGAAGTACTTCTTGAGATTTTAATAAAACGCTATCTACTTCTTTAATGAAAGTTTTGCATTCAGTATTTCTTTGTTCTAGTCGAAGTTTACTTTGTGTTATGCGTTCCTCATGGCCTCTAAGTTGGGTATTCAAATTCTTGATAGCTTCATTTATGTTTTTAATCTGCGGATCAGAGGATGCGCTATCGATGACTTGAACTTCTTCAACACTTTCTGTGTGACCTAGAGGTTCTTTACTTGCGTTTCGTTTTAAGTTTTCACCTTCTTCCTTAATCTTTTGATAAGCTATATTGGATTTTCTCGAAGTCTCCAAGGCTTCGTTTACATCGTTTAACAATTCATTCATACTATTCAATTTATTTGTAATATCTTCTCGTATAAGTGTACTCAGATTTTCGGCACCTTCGACAATATTTCTTGCCAGGTTTTTCATTTCTCTAACTTCCATTTCTGAGCTATTTTCGCCTTCCTTTTTATTTATGTCAAATATGTTTTCAAGTGCATTGTGTAAAGTTTGTTCCATTTTTTCATCGAACTTTTGGGGTGTCATATGTTGTCCATTTTGATTACAATTTTCAGGTTGACTCTCACTATCATCTTCAGATATTTCCGTTGTGGGAGTTAAATATTCGTCATTATCTTCACCTACATTCGTCTTTTGACAGTCGTTACTATCCTCGATTTTTCCATTGTCTTTTTGAAGGATACTTTGGCTTTCTTTATATTTGTCTAAAATCGGTGGAGGTGGTACCACGTTATTTAAAATTGCGTTTATTTCCTGTAAAGATCGTTGAGTATCTCTTAGTTTACCTTTAAAAGTTTTTGGGCATACCTCTTCAGTTTTAGGCACTACTTTTTCTTTTGATTTTAACTCATTTTTAGCATCAAGGTTAAGCTGAACAGGATTGTTTTTCAGAGATATGTTCAAATCTTTATTGATAGCGTATGTGTCAGCAACTTCTTTGAAAACTGAATGTTTTTTATTTCCTTTTATCAACTGCTCTGACGAATCTCTTAGAACGGGATTTGTCCTAATTTCAATTATTGGTTTTTCTTTTAAATTATCTGAATCTACAGATTCAAAACCATCTGCCATTTTCAGCAACATATCTTTAGTTTCTTGATACCGCGTTTCATAAGACTTATCGGTATATTGGCTTACTGCTTTTTCTATAGCCTCATATTCTTCATTCTCCTCTTCCTCATCTTTGGTTTCATTTTCATCTTCACTTTCACAAGTTTTTCGAGCACATTTTGCTTTGTAAGCAGAAGCAGATGTCATAAGCGATAGCATATTTTTGTAGTTAATTTTATTAATCTTTTGCGCATCCCCCTCCGCTGAATCTAATTCCTTTCTCATATCCTCAAAGCTTGCCAAATTAACCTGGTCTAAAGGTAAAACTACATGTTTATTGGAATCTTTTTTGGACATGATCTGAATTTGGCGGGCTTTTTCTGCTATAATAGGATTATCTTTTAGCATTTTCTTTAAATCTTCTTTATCAAGTGGTTTAGTGAGATCGTCTACTGTAGTAAAAGGTTGACCAGTCATTACTTCATACTCAGATTTAACTTCACCTGGATGTGATGCGGCAATGTAAGGCCTTTCTGAACCTTCTTGGGGTGGAGGTCTCAATTCATTCTCAATAGCTCTGTCTATCACGTCTTTTGGTAGTTTGGCATCTTGAAAGAATATTCTCAATTCCTCTCGTTTTTTGGCTAGAAATTCTGGATCCTTATAATTATCGGGAACCTCCATTCTCTTTCACAACTGAATTACTTATTTAAGCTACAATTCAATATCGCTTACGATTGTCAGAAGCTTTGATTGACATTAGTAAACAAAACTGGCATTGTTATGAATAGCCATAGTAACCGGGTAGGTTTTGTTTAGTCAATATTCAATTATGGAACGTGAGTAGAGACCAAGAGACTATAATCAATATTTTTTGTACATCGTGTTTTGATTACTTTAAGATTTAAGATAATAATTATACTTACCTAGGTAATTAAAAATATAAATATTTTTTAAGTAATAATAACAGAGCTCGTACCTACCTACTTAACCATTAATAATTAGGTGAGACGTTGGGTACTTTGAAAAACTAATTTATGACGTACCCACCCACCTAAGCTACGACACAAGTTACCTTACTCTTAAGTTTTTCCAATGGGAGTTGCCTATAATTTACCTACATATTTACAGCCAATATTTTGTCGTTACAAATATTATAAAGAGGAAAGATTTGATTGTTTGTTGGTTTGTTTATTTGCAAGGCTCCGAAACTACTCGACCGATTTGAAAATTCTTTCACTGAGGGGAAGCTACACTATCCCCGGAATAAACAGGCCAAATTTTATTCTCGTATTCCCATGAAAGCGGGAGCTACGCGCGGGTTAACCACGTGACGTTCGCTAGTCTATTCTAATATTATAAAGAGGAAAGATTTGTTTTTTTGTTTGTTCGTAACGAATAAGCTCCGGAACTACTGGACCGATTTGAAAAAATCTTTTAGTGTTGGAAAGCGGTGAACATAGCTCTTTGCGGTGAACATAGGCTATATTTTATTCCTGTATTCCCACGGGAACGGAAACTACGCGGGTGAAACCGCGTGACGTCCGCTAGTACCTACTGAATAAAGACCTAATTTTCTTACCTAAAAACTACATACCTTTTTACACAGTAGGGTAGGCAGAGGCTTTTGTAACCATATACCAGTAGAAGCTTGTGTGTCAGTTTTTTGTTAGATTCTACCTCAGGAACTACTGGTTTAAATTGCAAAAAATATTTTTGAGTTTGATAGTCCATTTATTGAGGATGATTAGGTACAGGCTATAATAACATTACGCTACGGCAAGCAGGAGATGAGTTGAGAGCAAGTTGGCTCACAGTAACCATTATGGAAATGCAATAAATTAGCGACGGGAATCTGTTTTTATGATATCTACGAGGCAAATTACACGGGTTAAGCCGCGCGCGTCTTATAGTTCTTTATATTCTAGCATTTGCATAGCGTTGCTGCGCAATGCAATCGCCAAAGCCCCCAGTGAACCGCTTCTTTTTTTACTAAAAAGTTTGAACTTTTACAGCTTTCAAGTTCAAGCTTCGAAGTCAAAGGCGCGCGATGCTCTGTGGTCTCTACACTCTATAATCATGTAGGTAGGTATATCTGTTGTTAGGTATCTGTTCTGATACCAATACACTAGAAGGCGCCCGTGTGTAATATTTTCCCCGTTTCCGCTTCCCATGAAAACTTATTACCGGAATTAAGTTTTATTTTTTTAAATGCAGGTGCTTGGAATAAAAAAAAAACCTATGCGTAATCTATACCTAGACCAAATTTCAGCCAGTTCCGTTTAGCCATTAAAGAGTGAAAGAGTAACAAACATCCAGACGCACTGATCTGTATTATAAACCTCCAGATCTTAGATCATCTAACCACAGGATGCGCCTTACTTAAGCATTGTTTTCTGCCATTGCACATGACCATTTGGTCTTTTGGCTTTATGAAAAGCCTGTACATCAGTACATCATTTTATATGATTAAACTAGTACATTACATTGTAGTTGACTGTACAATAACAATTAACACACAACAGCCATTACGCGTTTGTCGATTAATACATTTTTAAATGCAATGAAATTTTATATGTCTTTGTGTTTCCCCCTTCACTTGTATGAAAACTGGCAGAATATTTTTGTATGCGGTGGTTCGCAAAGGCTAGTCCCGTGTTATTGGTCTAAGCTCCAGATAGACGTCTTGCACCGTAGAGGGAGAATATACCTAGAGAAGACATTAAATAATGTTAGTCATGAGTGAAAGTGACACAAATATAATATTTACACAAGAGTAAGCGAGACAGACGCCACTTTTTTTGTCTCGCTCACCGTATGCGTTTTCATTTGTTTGGAACCTCTTTCGTTGGTCCCAAACAAAAGCGTGTTCGATAGTGTTTTGTCGAAAAATTGGTGATAGTGACTTATTTGTGAAGTTAGAAGTTGTTTGGAGCTTATAAAAGTGTAAATTTTTTCTTAATAATGGTGCGTTGTTGTGTTAAAGACTGTACAAATTGCCCAGAACGGAAAACTCCGAACATAACCTTTCATCGGTAAGTAAGCCCATTTATGCTGTTTTGTATGTATATAATGATATAATTTACTTCGTAGATTAGTATTCACTATCTTTGCGCCTTAATTTACATACTTTTAAGTATATTTCTCGAATTATTTTTTTGTATTATCCGACAGAATTATGTAGCTCATATACATTATGACGGCCATGTTGTCTAGGGGTCAATCATCCATGTCCGTATAATCGGGGGAGTGTGACCAGTGTTTGGTAAAGTTTACCCAACAATATTGAAATTTATAGCTATCGTTTTATTTACTTTTAGGTTTCCAGAGGATATAAGTATGAGAGTTTTATGGATTCAAGCAACAGGCAGAAAACATTGGCAACCTGACAAGAATGCTCGGATTTGTTCAAAACATTTTGAATCCTGTTGTTTTCGGAAGGCAAAAACAAGGACTTATTTGAATCCAAATTCGATTCCTTCACTCTCTGTTTTTCATGTAAGTTATCTATACTAATATTATAAAAAGCAGAGGATTTTTGTTTATTTGTAATGAATAGGCTCCGAAACTACTAGATCTATTTTAATCATTTTTTCACTAATAGAATCCCACATTATCACATCACTGAGTAACATAGGCTATAGAATATCAAGATAACGCTACTTACTGCCAAAGACGGGTAGTGACCATAAATGCCGGCGTAGCCGCACATAGACTTTTATTAGACAGATTTTTATTAGACAGATAATTCTTCACAAACATGCTACGTTGACATATAATCCATCTCAACTATCACAGACACGAAGAAAATACAAGATTTGCCCCACAATTTTAATCAGAACCAGCCTTTCGCATCACAGTTATTGCTTTTTGAACAATTACTTATACAATAAAGTAAACGCTTTGATTAACATCTACCCCCTAACCGGTAGACAATGCAAACATGCTCTTACGGAATACTTGTTAGGCCTAGACTATCAGTTCACAGAAGACTTGCTGCTTGTCCCCAAATAAGTGAGT
Organism: Miltochrista miniata; assembly: GCA_933228765.1. Classification (NCBI taxonomy): domain Eukaryota; kingdom Metazoa; phylum Arthropoda; class Insecta; order Lepidoptera; family Erebidae; genus Miltochrista; species Miltochrista miniata. The sequence goes on from OW121770.1 coordinate 2,382,080, forward strand.
TACAACTAAACACACAACACACACACACACACACACACACACACACACACACACAGTATTAGTTTAAATTTTTATTGGATTCTAATAATGTTATTATGATTTTAATCAGGGCTTCCTAGTGCGAATACCAGTCTCCCACAAAGGATTGTTGTTGTGCATTATTTGTGTAAAAAAATTTTTCAATAAAAAATAAAACCGACTTCAAGCAAATCCTGAAAAATAAAATTTACTTAGCACAAAGTAATATGTATTTTGATTTTATCAGATTTTATTCAATATCACATTGAAGTCGGCGCCAAGTAAACCCATAGTTTTATGTACCTAGGTATTATATTGATGGCACCAACTTCAATATTATATTGAATTAAATATGATAAATCAAAATACATATTACTTTGTGCTAAGTAAATTTTATTTTTCAGGATTTGCTTGAAGTCGGTTTTATTTTTTATTGAAAAATTTTTTTTCATCATTTTAAGTGACGGGTGAATCGAAAAATATATCTATCTAGGCGAAAGTTCTCATCGATACAAATCAATCAAGCCCAAACACAAGGTAGCTGCTGTAAATCGTTAAGGAATTCCCTCGACTGTCTTTCGGTTCCATCATCAGATCGACTCCAGACATTCATTAAATTGTAGTACCTTTAAGCACTGAATTAAAAAGTTTACAAACGCACTAGTTGTCCCTACAATTTTCGGTGGTTGCCCTCGATTTCTCCTGAATCCCATCATCAGATACTGACCTGGTGAAATTGGGACCACCTCAGCAGTGAACTCTATCCAACAAAAAGCAGATTTGAAATTCGTCTATAATTAATTGACGAAATATCGGTGAACATACATAAAACATTGAGAACTTCCTCTTTTTTTAAGTCGGATCTATCAATCTGAGTGTAAAGTTCTCATCAATACAAATCAATCAAGCCCAAACACAAGGTAACTGCTGTAAATTGTTAAGGAATGCCCTCGACTGTCTTTCGACTCTATCATCAGATCGACTCCAGACCTTCACTAAAATGTAGAACATTAAAGCACTTAATTAAAAAGTTAACAAGCGCACTAGTTGTCCCTACAATTTTCGGTGGTTGCCCTCGATTTCTCCTGGATCCCATCATCACATCCTGACTTGGTGAAAATGGGACCACCTCAGAAGTAAACCCTATTCAACAAAAAAAGAAATTTTGAAATCCGTCTATAATTGACGGAAATATCGTTTAACATACATAAAAAAAAAATACATACAGACGAATTGAGAACCTCCTCCTTTTTTTGAAGTCGGTTAAAAATAGAACTTTGTACCTTTGTGTGGAAGAGAAATAAATATTATATTATTATTATATTATTATAGAAAGCTAGTTATAGATATACCGGGTGTAACATTCGGAACGGTCAGTATGGGCAAGTCCGTAAATTTATGAGATACAAAGATCTGTTCTTAGGAACCATATCATCGATTTTAGAGAAAATAAGAACTGCATATTTTTTTTTTTAAATCTCTTGCACTGTCCGGGAATCAAACCCGGTCGTTTTGAAAATAAACTTACATTATTTCTAATTAGGTAAATATTGATTGTATAGGTCATATGGAGTTAATAGTATTTCAATTCCTTCTAACTCCTAACTTTTTAACATTGAAAGTGACGAATATTCCATACAAACTTTTATCACTTATTTTTTTTTTCTTTTTTTAATAAATAAATATTCACGGACATTTCACACAGCGCTGTCTGATCCCAAAGTAAGCTAGGAATTACCTGCTTGTGTTATGGATACTTGTTATGGGAGTTATCCTCTTAGTAGTAAAATTTTGAAAAAACTGATACACTTGTTCGTTTATTTCTTAAAAGACACAGGTTTAACAAATTTTGTGCACCTAGATCTGAAAATGACGGACTTTCATACAAACTTCCATCTCTTATTTTACCCCTTTAGTAGCACAATTTCCAAAAATACTTTCTTAGTGGATCCCTAGACCATACAAGGAACCTACTTGCCAAATTTGGACTTTCTAGTCCCAGCGGTTTGGGCTGTGCATTGATTATCATTCAGTCAGGACATTCACATTTTTTTTTTTTTTTTTTTGAAAATCTTATGTAACTAAGTATGTACAAAAAAAAATCTAGTTTCGTTACCAGACACAAAAATAAGTTTCTTGCCAGTTCTTCTCAAGCAGGCCGCGTTCCGAACTGGTGGTACTAACTTTTTTTGTATTCATGGACGTGTCGCATCGCAAGTGCCTATGTATTAGAAATGCGAAATAAATGTTTTTTTTAAATTTTGAATTTTGAGTTTTATTTCCCACGTAAAAGGTGGTGAGCCCATTGCCTTCTTGAAATGGACAGGTCGCCGCGACCCGCAGTTGAAAATTTTCAAGCCGCCCATAAGGCCTTCAACTTGGCGTTAGGATTGTAATTTTACTCACAATCGGGTGATATATGTGGTTATAAACGTTCAAACAGACGCACCTGGAATATAAAAGTAGCCTATGTCTTAATCTGGGCTGTTAGCTACCTCAGTACCAATTTTTTGGTATAGTAGCTTCTTTATATGAATTTACCTATTTCTCAGGTAAAAACATTTGGCGTGAGTGGGTAACACCGATGTCATAATAGCACTATCTCAAAAGGTATACGCCGATGACTTCTCTAGGTATATTCTCCCTCTGCGTCTTGCACAATTCATGACGATTCTTTAAAAAAAAAGGTGACGCAGCTGACGATGACAGCTCTGACTACTGACAGGCGACTACCGACGACGACGCGACGTCAAGATTTTCACTGACGTTTCTGTGTTGTTATTGTTTGTGATTTTCTTCGGTCGCTTCTCGAAATACTTAAAATCGGGAATGTAATAATAAACTTTCTTTGCTGATGGTGGTGTTACATTGTTGATGTGTTTATTTATTCCTTAAAAAAGCAAAAATGTCCGATGAAAGGAATTTTCGTTCTTCATATTACGAAAAGGTAGGGTGCCGAGGAGTTGAAGAGAAAAAATCGCTTGAAATACTGATGAAAGAGAAAACTTGGGATAAGGTGAAATTGAAACAATTCTGCCAGAGGTACACGATACCAGCTGCCTACAGGAATTTAGTATGGAAAGTGCTTCTAGGTAAATAAACGATAACCAGTACATATTATTTTACTTTAGTGAAGCTATAAATTACAGATTCATTTGTCAGTTTTATTTAGGCAACATCTATTTCGAACCTATGTTCACCAAATGTAATAAATAAAAAACTTATTTTAAAAGCACCTTTCTTATTTTCAGATATTTTACCAGTGTACCCCAATGTCCACAGCTTTGTGGCACAACAACGGTTAGAACAGTTTAATGATCTCCTGTATTGTGTGGAAACATTGGAGAAGGTCAACATGGACGCTCCACGGGATGAGGTGTTTCTAGCTATGTGGCTGATTGATATAGAAGCTAGAAAACCCCCTATGTTTCGGGAGACAAATTTTTGTGTAAGTTGCCTTTAGGGTTTCCAAAAGATAATACATTCTATCTATTACTATGACTATACTTACTTTTGTCTAGACAGTGGTATGGAATGGAACCCAGGTGTACTGGGGCCCAGGCCAATTTTCTGCAAGTAGTACCCCTGTAGGGGAGATGAGCTTGTGCCACTTTATAGGGTTAAGACATTAGGGCAGCAGCTGCAGCAAGAGAAGTTGCTCCCAACAATGCCGCAAATAAAATACCAAATTTTGGCTGCTGCTAATAGTGGTGTAGCAGACTCAGGATCTGATTCCAGGTGGGGAGTGGAGAAAAAATTATGCTAAGATAAAGTACAAGTATATGAGATAGGGAGCTAGGCGTGGAGGCAGTTTTTGCACTAAGGTTATTTTAAAAGCACCTTTCTTATTTTCAGATATTTTACCAGTGTACCCCAATGTCCACAGCTTTGTGGCACAACAATGGTTAGAACAGTTTAATGATCTCCTGTATTGTGTGGAAACATTGGAGAAGGTCAACATGGACGCTCCACGGGATGAGGTGTTTCTAGCTATGATGGTAGCCTATGGATATATGCAACACTTTTTCAAAACTTTGTAAAATTAATTCTGAAGAATCCCATACTACGTATATGGCACAGTAGAGAATATAATAATCTATTACTTAAGATTTACAATGTGCATCTTCTTTTATATGCCCACCTGATAGTGTGTGGTGACCATAGCCTATGTACCTCGACAACACCAGGATTAGCACAGAAATAAAAAAAAACATAATATCTGTTTTTTTTTACACAGTCAGCGGACACATTTCGACCAATAGCCAGGGCACTGCTAGAGTTATACCCGGACGAGGTAGACGCGTACTGGCTCTGCAAGTCGCTGACGGTCATAGTCCAGAATATGCAGAAAGACTTGCCCAAGTTGAAGGAAGCCTTCCACACTATGCTGGAAAAGGAAGATCAGGAGCTTTACACGTAAGATTTTGTTGCTAGCAAACCCTACTTTATAATGTATGGACCTAATTAGGGTTCTGTACGCACAGTAAAAACAGGACTATATTTGTGAGGCTCCACTGTTTGTAACCAAGCTGTATCTCGTGAGCCGTGAAAGTTACATGCTATAACAACAAATACCAAATAAATACATAAGGCCACGCCTTTTCAACAAATACTAGTTACAGAAGAGCATAATTAAGAGGGTTCCTAATTCCCATACAGCAAAGGCTTTTTTTTTCGTACCGAACCCTCCGTGGCCGAATTCAACGCGCACTTGGCAAGTTTTATTGCTTTCTTTTTCAAGTTTTGTAGGTAGAGTATTTTGACTTTGAACTCACAACTTGATACACGATCCAGACTCTCTAGGAGACGACAGGAGGCGAGGTGAGCGCGAGACTGTGGATCTCGCCTCGCCTCCTGTGCGCTCCGCTCCGTGTCGGTATTTGGGACGGAGTCAAAGGACGTGAGGCGGCGAGGCGAAGCACCCATCTACGCTCTCGCCCTCGCTCATTTTTTTTGTTGACCTTTTCTTCTTTTACATTCTTATTTTAGTTAAATGAAATAAATGCAAGATTATTATTCTATTAAAATGCATATAAAGCCGCTAACGCAGTCACTTGAATCACGTACATTTTGTAGTAGACGGCGCGGGCACCTGTAGGTGTCCAAGAGTGTCGAGCGCCTCCAGGAGGCGTGTGTTCGCGAGAGTGTGGGTGGCAGCACTCCTGTCGCCTCCGCTCGCCTAGTTTCTGTCGAGAGCTTCCAGGAGGCGCCTCGCGAGTCTAGATCGTGCATTAGAGTGGTGTAACGTTGTGAAACAACGGGTGCAAATATTGTTTAATATTAAGTGATTAGAATTAAAAGTTAATTTTTATATTCTAAATTCAATCTTTTCATTTCTCTCTCTTTTCCTGAAAGCTACAGCTTTTCAGTGGGTATTTTGCGTTTTGCAAATTTTGCTTGTAGTGCAATGTGTAATATATGTATCTAATGCTTCGAAGGGCCTTGACACAATCAAGGACTGACTGAGACCAAACTGTGAACAAACTCGCAAATTGTTTGTACCACTACAAGCAATCAGACGTGTCAACTGGCGACGAGAGGCCAGTTTACCTACCACACTACCAAGCCACAGTACCGGTAGTGTCGTGGGGAAATTTCTTTCCCTTCTACACTACCAGCTGGTAGTGTCGCGGGTAATTTCTAAAAGGTCTTACATCTCCGTTCCCATCGACACTACTATAAGATACCGCACTACCAAATACTCTACCGGTAGTGTCGTATGGAATAATTCTGCACTAGCAGCCCTTTTTACCCACTACACTACCAAGCCACACTACCGGTACTGTCGTCCCCTCCGGAGCAAAATGTGCAAAACGCAAAATGACTACCACACGCAAAATGTACAAATTGCAACAAATGAAGATCGACAAAACAAATGAAGATCGGTTAAACAAATGAAGATCGGTAAAACAAATGAAGATCGGTGAAACAAATGAAGATCAACAAAACAAATGAAAATCGATGAAACAAATGAAGATCGTTAAAACAAATGAAGATCGGCAAAACAAATGAAGATCAACAAAACAAATGAAGATCGGTGAAACAAATGAAGATCAACAAAACAAATGAAGATCGGTGAAACAAATGAAGATCAACAAAACAAATGAAAATCGGTGAAACAAATGAAAATCAACAAAACAAATGAAAATCAGCGAAACAAATGAAGATCGGTGAAACAAATGAAGATCGGTAAAACAAATGAAGATCGGTGAAACAAATGAAGATCGGTAAAACAAATGAAGATCGGTAAAACAAATGAAGATCAACAAAACATAAAACATAATGCAGATCAATAAAACAAAAGACTATAAGCAAGTTGATAAGGTCTAAAGTTAAAACCCATTTTTTGTAATCTAGATACTATAAACATTAATAAAATTGGTACAAGCAATTCTCGACCTTATGAACATGCATAAATATTTATTTATTTTTTACATATTCATGATCAGTGATGTCTATAAACGCCTAAAAGCACATTTTTAGATAAGTTCGAGAATTAAGGTCGAGAATTGCTTGCACCTATTTTTTTTAATGGCAATCGCATCTAGATTACAAAATATGGCTGCGAGTAGTTTTTGACCTTATCAACTTGCTTATAGTCTTTTGTTTAATTGATCTGCATATGTTTTATCGGTCTTCATTTGTTTTTTCGATCTTCATTTGTTTCGCTGATCTTCATTTGTTTTACCGATCTTTATTTGTTTGAAAATTATTTAATCACTTTATACATTTTGACTTTTAGGATGTTCTTCGTATACCACAAGTGACCACAACCTATAATGAATCCTTTTCCACTCGCATGTCCTAAAAGATCCATTTTTCATAAAAAAAATACTTTAGTACTTTGTTTTTTCGATCTTCATTTGTTTCGCCGATCTTCATTTGTTTCACCGATCTTCATTTGTTTTGTTGATCTTCATTTGTTTCACCGATTTTCATTTGTTTTGTTGATCTTCATTTGTTTCACCGATCTTCATTTGTTTTGTTGATCTTCATTTGTTTCACCGATCTTCATTTGTTTTGTTGATCTTCATTTGTTTTGCCGATCTTCATTTGTTTTAACGATCTTCATTTGTTTCATCGATCTTCATTTGTTTTGTTGATCTTCATTTGTTTCACCGATCTTCATTTGTTTTGTTGATCTTCATTTGTTTCACCGATCTTCATTTGTTTTGTTGATCTTCATTTGTTTTGCCGATCTTCATTTGTTTTAACGATCTTCATTTGTTTCATCGATCTTCATTTGTTTTGTTGATCTTCATTTGTTTTACCGATCTTCATTTGTTTCACCGATCTTCATTTGTTTCGCCGATTTTCATTTGTTTTGTTGATCTTCATTTGTTTCACCGATCTTCATTTGTTTTAACGATCTTCATTTGTTTCACCGATCTTCATTTGTTTTGTTGATCTTCATTTGTTTCACCGATTTTCATTTGTTTTGTTGATCTTCATTTGTTTCACCGATCTTCATTTGTTTTGTTGATCTTCATTTGTTTCACCGATCTTCATTTGTTTTGTTGATCTTCATTTGTTTTACCGATCTTCATTTGTTTTACCGATCTTCATTTGTTTCACCGATCTTCATTTGTTTTACCGATCTTCATTTGTTTCACCGATCTTCATTTGTTTCACCGATCTTCATTTGTTTTACCGATCTTCATTTGTTTAACCGATCTTCATTTGTTTTGTCGATCTTCATTTGTTGCAATTTGTACATTTTGCGTGTGGTAGTCATTTTGCGTTTTGCACATTTTGCTCCGGAGGGGACGACAGTACCGGTAGTGTGGCTTGGTAGTGTAGTGGGTAAAAAGGGCTGCTAGTGCAGAATTATTCCCTACGACACTACCGGTAGAGTATTTGGTAGTGCGGTATCTTATAGTAGTGTCGATGGGAACGGAGATGTAAGACCTTTTAGAAATTACCCGCGACACTACCAGCTGGTAGTGTAGAAGGGAAAGAAATTTCCCCACGACACTACCGGTAGTGTGGCTTGGTAGTGTGGTGGGTAAGAAGGGGACACTCGCATACATGCCCGTGGTTCTATGACTGATACAACTAATTTGCATGTTTGTTCAGAGCTTGGATTCTGTATATTTACTCAAGAGGCCTTGATGTATCTAATACTCAAGTCCTATATGTTTCTGTTTCAGTCACCTGGTGAACATTAACGGGTTGGAAGTGATACCGCTTACAAAGTGGTACAACTGTTGCTTCGCCGGCGTATTAGACATCACGTCTTTAGCCAAGTGAGTGAATATTATTGCTTGTCATCACCATCTTAGCCTATTTTTCGACCTATGCTGGCCACAAACTTCAGAGATCGCAGCAACGTTCTTTCTTAAGCAGTCTGTGCCAAAACAGGCGACCGCGACCTTAATAGGTCCTCCAATTTGTATGCCATGTGAGAAGTAAATGAGTCTAAATCCGATAGGTACATTTTATTTCTTATTAATTCTTCTAGCATGCGATCAGTCCAAAGACCATAAGCAGCGGTTTTCAGTAGGTCTTTGTCGAGTCAGATATGCCTCTCCAGTGATAGGCTATCTTACGTGTTAATTAGATCTGATCCCACGTGTGAGCGATACAAAATTTAATGAAGAAATATGATCTGTCTTGGAAGGACCTGTTCCTGCATTTTTTGTTGTGCTGGAGAATTTATCCAATTGGCTATCAAGACCACTTTTTTCACTTAGACAAACGATGTTTTTTTCACATCAAACATCTCGGGACGGCGTTCTAACTGATGCATCAAGTAGTCTGCTGGACACCCCACTCCTCAGACAATTATATCACAGATCCAGTGTCGCAGGATATTAAAGCTTATGTTAACCAATGACTACTATTATAGGATTTGGGACAAAGTATGCAGTGGGGCCCCCAAGATATTATCATTCGTAGCAGTAATGGTGGCCGTGACGCTGCGGTACAACGTCCTCAAGGCGCGGACGGGAGACGAAGTGCTGGCTACTGTCTCACAGGTGAGTAGTTTGGTGTCTAACTGTGTTATAGCTTGGCAAACATACACACATATGGTCACGCCTTAATCCCCTAAGGAGCAGGCAGAGGCATATATGCCCACATTTTGCTTTTAAGGGTTCTGTATCCAAAGGGTAAAAACAGGACAGACTTGACTGTCCGTCTGTCTGTCCGTCACGAGGTTGTATCTCAGGAACCGTGACAACCAGTTTTTTTTTACATTTGAGAAATCGCCACTAGACTTTTAAGACTAGACTTTTAAGGGTTCTGTATCCAAAGGGTAAAAACAGGACAGACTTGACTGTCCGTCTGTCTGTCCGTCACGAGGTTGTATCTCAGGAACCGTGACAACCAGTTCTTTTTTACATTTGAGAAATCGCCACTAGACTTTTAAGACTAGACTTTTAAGGGTTCTGTATCCAAAGGGTAAAAACAGGACAGACTTCACTGTCCGTCTGTCTGTCCGTCACGAGGTTGTATCTCAGGAACCGTGACAACCAGTTCTTTTTTACATTTGAGAAATCGCCACTAGACTTTTAAGACTAGACTTTTAAGGGTTCTGTATCCAAAGGGTAAAAACAGGACAGACTTGACTGTCCGTCACGAGGTTGTATCTCAGGAACCGTGACAACCAGTTCTTTTTTACATTTGAGAAATCGCCACTAGACTTTTAAGACTAGACTTTTAAGGGTTCTGTATCCAAAGGGTAAAAACAGGACAGACTTGACTGTCCGTCTGTCTGTCCGTCACGAGGTTGTATCTAGGAACCGTGACAACCAGTTCTTTTTTACATTTGAGAAATCGCCACTAGACTTTTAAGACTAGACTTTTAAGGGTTCTGTATCCAAAGGGTAAAAACAGGACAGACTTCACTGTCCGTCTGTCTGTCCGTCACGAGGTTGTATCTCAGGAACCGTGACAACCAGTTTTTTTTTACATTTGAGAAATCGCCACTAGACTTTTAAGACTAGACTTTTAAGGGTTCTGTATCCAAAGGGTAAAAACAGGACAGACTTGACTGTCCGTCACGAGGTTGTATCTCAGGAACCGTGACAACCAGTTCTTTTTTACATTTGAGAAATCGCCACTAGACTTTTAAGACTAGACTTTTAAGGGTTCTGTATCCAAAGGGTAAAAACAGGACAGACTTGACTGTCCGTCTGTCTGTCCGTCACGAGGTTGTATCTCAGGAACCGTGACAACCAGTTCTTTTTTACATTTGAGAAATCGCCACTAGACTTTTAAGACTAGACTTTTAAGGGTTCTGTATCCAAAGGGTAAAAACAGGACAGACTTGACTGTCCGTCTGTCTGTCCGTCACGAGGTTGTATCTCAGGAACCGTGACAACCAGTTCTTTTTTACATTTGAGAAATCGCCACTAGACTTTTAAGACTAGACTTTTAAGGGTTCTGTATCCAAAGGGTAAAAACAGGACAGACTTGACTGTCCGTCTGTCTGTCCGTCACGAGGTTGTATCTCAGGAACCGTGACAACCAGTTCTTTTTTCATTTGAGAAATCGCCACTAGACTTTTAAGATTAGACTTTTAAGGGTTCTGTATCCAAAGGGTAAAAACAGGACAGACTTCACTGTCCGTCTGTCTGTCCGTCACGAGGTTGTATCTCAGGAACCGTGACAACCAGTTCTTTTTTACATTTGAGAAATCGCCACTAGACTTTTAAGACTAGACTTTTAAGGGTTCTGTATCCAAAGGGTAAAAACAGGACAGACTTGACTGTCCGTCTGTCTGTCCGTCACGAGGTTGTATCTCAGGAACCGTGACAACCAGTTCTTTTTTACATTTGAGAAATCGCCACTAGACTTTTAAGACTAGACTTTTAAGGGTTCTGTATCCAAAGGGTAAAAACAGGACAGACTTGACTGTCCGTCTGTCTGTCCGTCACGAGGTTGTATCTCAGGAACCGTGACAACCAGTTCTTTTTTACATTTGAGAAATCGCCACTAGACTTTTAAGACTAGACTTTTAAGGGTTCTGTATCCAAAGGGTAAAAACAGGACAGACTTGACTGTCCGTCTGTCTGTCCGTCACGAGGTTGTATCTCAGGAACCGTGACAACCAGTTCTTTTTTACATTTAAGAAATCGCCACTAGAGTGGCGATTTCAACCAACTTGGCTGATGCCGGAATCTGCCAATGAAATCCATTCAGTTGCGATATTGTTATTGTTGGATTCGTGAATCCGCCAATGAGAGCCGTTTCGATGACAAATGTCAAAACGGGCGCTTTTCTTTAGAAAAAAATATGACATTGACAATATTTATTTAATATTGTATTATTTATATGACAATATTATTATTTAAAATTATTGTCAAAATTTGTCAATCAATTCCGTGACATTCAGCGATTCATTTTTATAATAAAGAAAAAGACTCCCTTTTTGACGTTTCAAATGTTTAATATTGTTATTTCCGTTACAGATTCCCGAACAATGCGAAGAGGTGGTAGCAAACAAGGCCATAGACCTGTGGCAGGACTACGGGGCCCAGCCGGCCGGGGGCCCCACGGACCCCCTCATCAAGAAATGATGCATGACCTTCTAATGGGGCCCCCATTAGAAGTGATACCAAGTGATTGATAGAGAGACTGTTAAAGTGATGTAAATAAAAATAGTATAAGGAATACTCTGTGCTGTGTGAATTAGATATTTTATTGTTATTTTTCAACTTATGCTGTGTCTATATTGAATACCTACCGACTTTTGTATCTATACTTGTTTTACCAACGTTACGGACGTTGTAAAGGATGGTATTGCGCAAATGGGTTCTTAAAACGCAAAATGTATTTCATTAGACCTTAAATTGTACCCACATATTTGTCATTGTTAATAATGTAAATACTTACAATATTAAAAATTATTGGAAGCACCTAAATTATATGAGTAAGAGACTCTGGACTCCAGGAAGATGAAACCAGGACTAGTAATTTCTATGAGGATACTTTAGTAGCAATATATTTATTAATTGGTCTCTGCTTAGTATAGGTATATGAAACTGATAAAAAATTTAATACAAAATTTTTGAAAAAGAAGTTAAAGTTTTTTTTTTTCCTCACAGTGTTTACCTAATCAGTTTCTTTTTGATACTTAGCTCGCCAAAACGACTCCGCCCGCGTGATGGAATGCCGTGGCGACATCTACTAAATTGAGGGCCACTCTCAGTACTCTCACTCATTACTGCTGCACCTCCTAGACACTGTCAACACGGTAATACTATCTATCAGTATTAAGTATAACTTCATACAAACGGAGGAAGCGCCTCGACCTCAGCATGCGCTCGGCATGCAACCAGTCGCCCGCCGCCGCCCGTCGCGAATGTGCCGTGGAGACGAATGGACGGTGTGTCGTATTTTTGAATGCAGATTCTTTAATACTTACAATTATAATAAAGCATTTCGTACTGTCTCAGTCGAGGCGCAAATATTTTTCGGTCGCCAATTTATAAGACCGATTTGCTGTTAAAAAATCATGGTTTTTATGGTTCCATATCGAAGGGTAAAAAACAGGATCCTAGTTTAGGGTTCCTTACCTGAAGGGGAAAAACGGGACACTATTCCTGAGACTCCGCTGTCCGTCTGTCTGTCTGCCTGTCTGTCTGTCACGTGGCTGCATCTCAGGAACGGTGATATCTAGATTCCATTCACAAAGCATTTTTAGTAGGTACTTAATACATGTTTACAATCAAAAAACTAGATACATAGTCAAAGTAGGCAGATTTAATTATAAAGGGACGTAGCTATCGCCGTATCAATGATACAGGGGCCCCTAACGTGTGTAAGAAAAATTAGTAAAATTTTATTCAATGTTGAGTAACAATTCATTTATATGGTCTTCAAAGAACGAAGCTTTGTTAGCTTAGATCAAGAATTACTAGATGTAATATCAACGCGAGAAATCCGGTACCTATAGAAGACGGCTCACTACATCCTTGTTTGAACTGGCGACAATGGGCCGACATTGAATAATACAAACGTATGGAACAAAACGACTTAACTGATATATCAGTGGCATGGTATTTTATGCTTTAAGGTACATTTTACGTTAAATGTGATACGGTCTTGAATTATTTATTTACGATTGCTAATAAATAGAATATAGGTCTGGTAACTACGTATCGACTTGGGACACTTTTTACTTTCATTTTGTTCGCGACCCATAATCTATGTTATTCTTGATCTAAGTTTGTTAGCGATAATTTTTTTTTAAGTAATTAAGAAATCTTTGTCCCTAAAAATTTACCTAAGGACTTTGATGGGACAGGAACGGTTATCAGACTCGTCTACAGCTCTCCGTTGATGATTTAATAAATCATTGTGCCTAAACAAGGGTATTTATTTGATTTTTGAATTTTTTGACTAGCTCAATTTCTAGGAGGTAGTTGTAACAACTACTTAATGAAACATTATGTAAAAAAAATTGCGTGTACTTAGTGTACACACGTAAGAAGTGAAACTTCTTCATAAACTTAATTTTCACCTCACCTTAAATTAAGTCAAAAAGTACAAAAGTCCAAAAGTCCAAAAGTCCAAAAGTCCAAAAGTCCAAAGTCCAAAAGTCCAAAGTCCAAAAGTCCAAAAGGCCAAAAGTCCAAAAGTCCCAAAGGCCAAAAGTCCAAAAGTCCCAAAGTCCCAAAGTTCCAAAGTCCCAAAGACCCAAAGTACCAAGGTCCCATCTAAAAGTCCCAAAGGCCAAAAGTCCAAAAGTCCCAAAGTCCCAAAGTCCCAAGGTCTCAAGGTCCCAAAGTCCCAAAGTCCCAAAGGCCAAAAGTCCAAAAGTCCCAAAGTCCTAAAGTTCCAAAGTCCCAAAGACCCAAAGTACCAAGGTCCCATCTAAAAGGCCAAAAGTCCCAAAGGCCAAAAGTCCAAAAGTCCAAAAGTCCCAAAGTCCCAAAGTCCCAAAGTCTAAAAGTCTAAAAGTCCAAAAGTCCCAAAGTCCCAAAGTCTAACAGTCTAAAAGTCCAACAGTCCCAAAGTCCCAAAGACCCAAAGTACCAAGGTCCCATCCAAAAGTCCAAAAGTCCCAAAGTTCCAAAGACTCAAAGTACCAAGGTCCCATCCAAAAGTCCAAAAGTCCAAAAGTTCAAAAGTTCAAAACTTCAAAAGTTCAAAAGTTCAAAAGTCCCAAAGTCTCAAAGTTCCAAAGTCCCAAAGTACCAATGTCCCATCCAAAAGTCCAAAAGTCCAAAAGCCCAAAAGTCCAAAAACCCTTAAATGACATGCTATCCCTGGATAAAGTACTCTTAATTCGAATCCACCGTGGTGGGGAACAGAACGAAGATGGCGCGTAACCAAAAATCGTGACGTGACGTGACGCAAATTTTTTTCCAACGCCGATAAAGAAGTTTCACTTCAAAAATCTTTTGTAAGAAACCTTTACCCTTCGCTTGGGGCCCCAACTAATTTTGATACAGGGCCCCTGCATAGCAAGCTCCGCCACTGCCTGGTAGACGGGCAGAGCCGTATTGCACGTTTACGTAGATATTTATAAAATTTATATTTATTTATAAAATACGGCTGAATCAAATTACCGTGCTGTCAATTTGCCTACTAGGTACTTACTAACTGTCATTTTTAACCGACTTCAAAAAAGGAGGAGGTCTTTCGTTTCGTCCGTAAATATTTTTGGCGACAAAAGTTAAGAGAAGAACGTTTTGTAGCTGTAACACCATCGGCATGCATACTTTTGTCGATAAGACTAGGTAAGAGAGGACTCTCCCCCATTCGAGTTTCGCGGTCTGCGGCGATATTGCCGTGACGCAGGCTTGTCTTCACCCCCTGGCCCCCGACTACTTATCGGCCGGAAACGTAACCCCAAGTCTTCGGCCTAACGCGAGAGTTCCACGCACGGCACGCCTCCACTTCAAATAGCAGGATAATACCCGAGACTCGAGGTGACCCGCGGAGTCCTAGTCCGTAGTGATAGCTCAGTCGGTTAGAGTCCGACATGATATCTGCGGGGATTTCCACACGTAAAAAAGTGTCTCTTTAGTAGGTCTTACACGGAAATAATTTAACTTTATCATCTCGACAAATCTCCAGTCTCATCATAGCATATCTTATTCATAGCTTAGACCATATAACACGGGACTAGCCTTTGCGAACCACCGCATACAAAAATATTCTGCCAGTTTTCATACAAGTGAAGGGGGAAACACAAAGACATATAAAATGTCATTGCATTTAAAAATGTATTAATCGACAAACGCGTAATGGCTGTTGTGTGTTAATTGTTATTGTACAGTCAACTACAATGTAATGTACTAGTTTAATCATATAAAATGATGTACTGATGTACAGGCTTTTCATAAAGCCAAAAGACCAAATGGTCATGTGCAATGGCAGAAAACAATGCTTAAGTAAGGCGCATCCTGTGGTTAGATGATCTAAGATTCATAGTCATCATTCTGAATGTCTTATTCTCTCACTGGTAACTTTTTTTAATAGGGCAATGAATTGTAATGTAAAACCTTGTAAAACACATTCCGTTCTACGCTAACGGAATAAATTATACTATACGAATTTTTGATGTCTGGCAACATTACATTGGTCACTCGCAAGGAACATAGACTTCTAACCTCCTGTATATATTACTATCGTAGACAGAGAAAACTATAGACAAATTGATAGCATTTGTCGCATTCACACAAGAAAAAGAAGGAGTTAGGGCGAGCGCCCACTGCTTTGCGATCCGATGCGTTCCGATCCGTTTGCCGTGCCGCATCGCAAACGCAAGTATGGGTGCGCACACTGCTGCAAAAGAATCGCACGTTTTGCCAGCACTTTTTTTTAAATTGTTTTGTGGCTTGGTTATTTAGACCCGAAAATGTTTTGATAGAAATCGATTGGTTATAGGAATTTCAACTTTTTAATCGATGTTTAACGCTATTTAAGAGACTTCGCCGTCCATCTGTCTGTCTGTCCATCACGAGGCTGTATCTCATGAACGTAGATAGCTAGAGAGCGGATTTTTTTACAGATTATGTGTTTCTTTTGGCACTAAACAATAAAAAATACTAAAAACAGATTATTTATATTAATATTTAAGGTATCCGATTTCCAATACAGCAAACATTTTTAACGTTTTTTGGAACGGAACTCAAGTAAGATTTAAACCACTTATCTTGCTCCGATTGAGCTTAAACTTGGAATACTTATTTAACTGCAATGACAATACTATAGGATGGTATGCTCGACCTGGTGTAAAGGTAAAATCTCAAGGTCGTCATAGTATCAACTTCTCAACAAAAAAAAGTCCAAGCCTCTAAGGGGTTTTTCCGTATACTGAGTACGAATTACATGAAAATTCGGCAATCCAATATGGCTGAAGCGCTGCAATTACAAAATTTCATGATGGGTATAGTTTTAGGGTTTTTTTAGTACGCTGAGTACGAATTACATGATAATTTAGCATTACAATATGGCCGCCGGGCTGTAAATACAAAATTTCATGATGGGTATCGTTTTAGGGGTTTTTCAGTACGCTGAGTACGAATTACATGATAATTTTGCAATCCAATATGGCCACCGGGCTGTAATTACAAAATTTCATGATGGGTATCGTTTAAGGGGTTTTTCGTATGCTGAGTACGAATTACATTATAAAATTGCAATCCAATATGGCCGTCGTGCCCTAATAACAAAATTTCATGATGCGTATCGTTTTAGGGGTTTTTTAGTATGCCGAGTACGAATTACATGACAATTTGTAATCCAATATGGCCGCCGCACTGTAATTACAAAATTTCATGATAGGTATGGTTTAAAGGGTTTTTTAGTAAGCTGAGTACGAATTACATGATAATTTTGCAGTCCAATATGGCCGCTCCACCGTAATCACAAAACTCCATGATGGGTATCGTTTAAGAGGTTTTTTGGTATGCTGTGTACGAATCAAATGTCAATTTTGCAATACAATATGGCCGCTGCGCCGTAATCACAAAATTTCATTATGGGTATCGTTTAAGGGGTTTTTTGGTATGCTAATTACAAATTCAATGGTAATTTAGCGATCCACGTGTCAATTTTGCAATACATTATGGCCGCTGCGCCGTATTAAAAAAACTTCATGATGGGTATCGTTTAAGGGGTTTTTCTGTATGCCGTGTACGAATCACAAGTCAATTTTGCAACCCAATATGGCCATTGCGCCGTAATCACAAAGTTTCATGATGTGTATCGTTTAAGGGGTTTTTTGGTATGCTAATTACAAATTAAATGGTAATTTAGCGATCCAATATGGCCGCCACGCCGTAATAACAAAATTTCATGATGCATATCGTTTTAGGGATTTTTCAGTATGCTGAGTACGAATTACATGACAATTTTGTAATCCAATATGGCCGCCGCACTGTAATTACAAAATTTAATGATAAGTATGGTTTAAAGCGTTTTTTAGTATGCTGAGTACGAATTACATGATAATTTTGCAGTCCAATATGGCCGCTGCGCCGTAATCACAAAACTTCATGATGGGTATCGTTTAAGGGGTTTTTTGGTATGCTGTGTACGAATCAAATGTCAATTTTGCAATACAATATGGCCGCTGCGCCGTAATCACAAAATTTCATTATGGGTATCGTTTAAGGGGTTTTTTGGTATGCTAATTACAAATTCAATGGTAATTTAGCGATCCAATATGGCCGCCACGCCGTAATATAAATAAATCATAATGGGTATCGTTTAAGGGGTTTTTTCGTATGCTGAGTACGAATTACATAATAGTAGGATCTCGGACTCTGCCTGGGCGACACGACGTGGAGGAGAAGAGTCGGCAACTCGTGGCGGATCTTGACCGGGAACTGGGTCACATTGCCCAATGGGGTTCAGACAACCTGGTCGAATTCAATGCCGGGAAAGCACAGGCGTGTGCGTTTACAGCTAAGAAGTGCCCATTCCCACCCCTACCCTCTCTTCAGAACATTACAGTTCCACTAAAGGACAACCTGGAGATCCTCGGTATAGGCGTCCAGCGTGAGCTCTATCACAAAAAATCCATAGAGCGTTGTGTGCGGCTGGCCTCGCGGAAACTAGGAGTCCTAAATAAGGGTAGATGGTACTTCACGCCACATCAGAGATGTCTAGTGTACAAGACGCAGATTCGCTCCTGCGTCGAATACTGTTCTCACCTTTGGGATGACTCTGCGAGGTACTTGCTGGATGCCCTTGACGCTATGCAGCGACGTGCTATCCGAATAATTGGTTGTGAGGTGACGGGAGGCCTAGAACCGTTAGCGCAGCGAAGAACCATAGCGTCCTTGGCTGCCTTCTAACGAATGTATCACGGCGAATGTTCTGTGTAGCTCTTCAACCTGATCCCACCCTCTCCTTTCCGATCCCGAACAACGCGTACCAGGCAGAGATGTCACTCATACACAGTGGAGAGAACCTTCGCCAGAACAGAGCGTTTCAAAAGATCGTTCCTATGCCGAATTATAAAAACCTGGAACGACTTGCCAGCACACGTGTTTCCGTCATCTTACAATCCCGTGTTCTGTAAGAGGAGCGTGAAGAGGCTCATCACAAGGCCGCTAACTTGAAGACCACTGTCAGAAGTGGCCCTTAATCGCTAGATGCGCCACGGCTTTCAATCAGGCTAGTGGCGACGTCAATTTGGCGAGTTAAATATTAAAAAAAAAACAAAAGTATTTTTAATTTAAGTTGTTTGATATGTTATGTCAGTAAGTTCAGAACTTTTAACATACCTACTTATCATGTTTGTGAAAAAAAAGTAGTTACATAGAATTTTATGTTTAAATGCGATTTTTGATACATTTGAACCCTTTTTGAAATCTCTGGTGAATGATAAGCACTTACTCACTAAAACCACACGTGCCCGATCACTGCACGGTCATGTACAAACCATGGGTAGGCCCTCAAAAGGTTTTGCCAGGATTTCCCTTGACTACCATTGCGGCCTCTCCTAAGGGGTTACAGTCTTTTCCTTTGACTGCCTCTGTGGCGCAGTCGATAGTGATACCGCCTGCGGCGCTGGAGGTCGTGGGTTCGATTCCCACCGGAGACAAATATTTGTGTGACCCATAAATGTTTGTCTCAAGAGTCTGGGTGTTTCTATGTATAATATGCATGCATTTAAAAAGTATATAAGTATTAATATCCGTGGTCTGGTACCCATAACACAAGCAGGTTATTCCTAGCTTACTTTGGGATCAGATAGCATTGTGTGAAATGTCCGTGAATATTTATATTTGTATATTATTATTTTATGTCTTTAGGGGTTCGGGTGTTATCTCGCTTCTTGGGACGATCGGCGCGCGTAAAACTTTCACGTCACGTTGCTTTATTGAACCTGCTTTTGTAAGCAGAAGGTGAGTGGTGGTGGACGGTGAGCAGCCCCCTCGCCGTCCTAAGGCCCACGGTCATGAAGGCCGATAGTCTTGGGCGCAGAGAAGTCTACGGCGCCGGCGCCTTCATCGCAGACTGTGGAGTTCGGGTGGGTGATGGCTGGTGGGACCTCGATTTTTCGAGACGCAGGTTTCCAGCGCCTCCATGCGACATTTAAACAATGAGTCGAGGCCTCGCTTCTAGGTTCCAAGGAGGGGTCCCAACTTGGAGATATTCCATGCAGTATCCTCTTATTACTCTGACGGCTCCTCGTTTCCCTTGGGAACCTTATACGAGAATGCCGCTTTTCGACCCCCCCCCCCTTTTAGTTTTGAGATCACACTTTGGTAATGTTGTCCGAAATTCCATCCGCTAATAAGTACGAGCCCCAGATACTTCATCAAGGGCTCGATACCGATGCTAATGCCCCCTACTTGTATGCTGGATCTATAATGTGGCTCTTCCAATGTCAGTAAAAGCACAAAGTCTCAGATTTGGGAGGGGCGACCACTAAACCTAACCGTTATAGAAGACTTCCAACGATAAAGCTATTCGGAGAATAAGCCCTCTGAAGCAGTCGTTAGATGCTGCGTTCCGATTTACGCCAATATTAAGATGGGCCCACCGGCCACTGTTCGAATATAGCGGCCTTAAACGATACCCATCATGAAATTTTGTAATTACGGCGCGTCGGCTACTTTTGAATAGCAAAACTATTATGTAATTCGTACCCAGCATACGAAAAAACCCCTTAAACGATACCCAGTATGTTTTTTTATATATTACGGCGCGGCGGCCATATTGGATCGCTAAATTACCATTAAATTTGTTATTAGCATACCAAAAAACCCCTTAAACGATACCCATCATGAAATTTTGTGATTACGGCGCAGCGGCCATATTGGATTGCAAAATTGACACGTGATTCGTACACAGCATACCAAAAAACCTCTTAAACGATACCCATCATGAAGATTTGTGATTACGGCGCAGCGGCCATATTGGACTGCAAAATTATCATGTAATTCGTACTCAGCATACTAAAAAACGCTTTAAACCATACTTATCATGAAATATTGTAATTACAGTGCGGCGGCCATATTGGATTACAAAATTGTCATGTAATTCGTACTCAGCATACTAAAAAATCCCTAACACGATATGCATCATGAAATTTTGTTATTTTTTTTTTTTTGTTACTAGCTATCCCCCGATATTTATAATTCGGAGACTTTCCTACACTTTCATTTTTCATACTAGTTCTCGCTATCTCTATGATCTCAATCTTTCCGCATACTAGTTCTTTCTTGCATTCTTAACCATACACTCTTTCTCAGGTGGGGCGCCTGCTATGCTCTCTTCTAATTTCTTTATTTTTATTTCATATTTCTTACGTCTAAGGGTAAATACAGGTAAATAAATGCTCTCCTCACACATTTTTCTCTTCTTGTCCTCTCAAAACTTATCGTCTTTTGTTTTACAATTTTCTTAATTCTATCTTATATTTTTATTATTTCTTATTATCTATACATTTTTGAGCCCCAGAGTGGGTTGTGGGTTGCCATGTTCACAATCCTTATAACTACCTACTTGCTTGTATTCAGCTTTTATTTATTTCTATTTTCTTACTTACTATACTTTGCTTACATTTTTAGTTTCCGTTATATATATATCACTAGCAGCATAATCAGTATTATGCTGTCGTAATGTACCTTAATCTACCTTATTTCTATTATTTGCTATTTTACATATCTCTGTACAATATTTCAGAAAAACGTTTCTTTTATCTCTCCCTGCCATAATTTCTCTAAAGTTATTCGGTATAACTCTAATACCTAGGTGTTGTTCTACATCATACCTCTGTCTTGAGAAAATCGGGCACTTCGCCAGTAAATGAGGGATGGTCTCCTCAGTTTCGGAATCACAGGGACACGTTGGGTCGTCCTTGCACTTGAACCTCGTCAAGTACTCGGAGAACCCACCGTGCCCCGTTAGGACCTGCGTGGTGTGTTTGTCTGGAGTGAATTTCCTGATAATGCTGTATGCGTCTACCGCGTTTGGGAAGAAGAGCTTTGTGATCGAGGCGGTTTCACCCGACTCGTATCTCCGATTCCACTCGGCAAGCGTGTCCATACGGATCATGCGCTTGACGAATGAGATCAGACACAGGTCATAGTCCGGTGCTCGCCTCGATCCCAAAGCTGCCTCCTTTGCCAGTTGGTCGGCCCTCTCATTTCCCTCCATCCCCGCGTGCGCCTTAATCCAGTGCAAAAATATACTTTTGCCTGACAAAATACTCTCTTTAATATTTTTCCTGGCTTCTACTGCTAGGGGATGGAGACAACTGTGATTCGCGACCGTCTGGAGTGCCGCGGTTGAGTCACTGAACACGCCGAAGGTTATTGCGCTATGTTTTCGGATCATCCTCGTTGCCTTACATATGGCCAGGAGTTCCGCCTGGTATACTGTACAGAAAGACGGCAGACCAAGCTTGCGGGCCCGGATCTCGGCCCCATCTTTCCATAAGGAAAGTGCGGCTCCGACCCTACCCGCAATCTTGCTGCCGTCGGTATAAATTCTGATGTCAAAGTGGTTGTGTTCCGCTTGTTGGTTATTTTCGACGCTAATGAACTCCAGGCGCATATGCTCGGCAGGGTGAGGATTCTCCGCGACCGAAAGCATTCGCTCGATCTCCCACCCGGCCAGGTCTGGTATTTGCTCGCCTCGTCTTATTCTATATAATAATGCCGCCTCCTTGATCCTAAGATCAAGGGGGAGAATACCCGCCAGGACCAAAGCCGAGTCGTGGGAGACCGTGCGATATGCCCTACAGATTTTCTGCGCAAAGCTGCGCTGTATAAACTTCAACCGTTTTCGGATGCCCAGCTTCCCAACCGCCTGCGCCCATGCGCCAGCCGCATACATCACTATAGGTTCCACTGTTGCAGTGTAGATGGTGTGTATAATTTCCGGGTGCCCCCAACTCGCCTTTGCCGCCCTGGTCAGTTGTTTGTGGAGGCCTGTGTCTTTTCTGCACACGTTCTCCACGTGTGCATTAAATGTAAGCTTACAGTCGATGGTAAGTCCCAGTATTTTTATTTCTCTAGACATGCCAATGTCGACCCCGCCCATGCTAAGCCGTGGTCACAACCATGGCACTCGTCTTATGAGGTGCAAACCTTAACTTATTTCTATCACCCCACGTCTTAACATGCGCGAGAGCGTCATTGGCTCGTCTCTCTATTTCCTCCCCAGTGTCACCGCAAAAGACCAGGACGACGTCATCGGCGAAGGCCTGCACGTAATCGAAATTTTGTTATTACGGCGCGACGGCCATATTGGATTGCAATTTTATAATGTTATTTGTACTCAGCACACTAAAAAACCCTTTAAACCATATCCATCATGGAATTTTGTAATTACAGTGCGGCGGCCATATTGGATTACAAAATTGTCATATAATTCGTACTCAGCATACCAAAAAACCCCTAAAACGATATGCATCATGAAATTTTCTTATTACGGCGCGGCGGCCATATTGGGTCGCTAAATTACCATTTCATTTGTAATTAGCATACCAAAAACCCCTTACACGATACCCATCATGAAGTTTTGTGATTACGGCGCAGCGTCCATATTGGACTGCAAAATTATCATGTTATTCGTACTCAGCATACTAAAAAACCCTTTAAACCATATCTATCATGAAATTTTGTAATTACAGTGCGGCGGCCATATTGGATTACAAAATTGTCATGTAATTCGTACTCAGCATACTAAAAAACCCCTAAAACGATACGCGTCATGAAATTTTGTTATTATGGCGCGACGGCCATATTGGATTGCAATTTTATAATGTAATTCATACTCAGCATACGAAAAACCCTTAAAACGATGCCCATCATGAAATTTTGTAATTACGGCGCGGCGGCCATATTGGATTACAAATTATTAGTTATTATTAGTTATACCTACTTAGTACTCAGCATACTAAGAACTCTTAACTGATCCATTAGCCATCGTCCATTACCCATCACCAGTCACCCATCAGATGACCCATCATATGATCATCCATCACCTATCAACCTTCACCTGTAAAATTTCCGCTACATCTATATGCTTGTCTGCCATTTTAGTAGTATTTAAAAAAAAAATCGGCTAAGTGTGAGTCGCACCCGCGCACAGGGGGTACCGTTCCGTACGACCATTCTAAAGCCCAAATACCGCTTATCCTTTTTTAATTACTATTGTGACCTTCATCAGGACTTGGCACCATCATCAGACTTGGCTTACCAAATTTTATATTTTTGCCTTGTACGCATCAACATGATTCTAAAAGCCCAAACACTGCGGATTTATTTTTATAATTAGTATGGTGAACTTCACCAGGTCTTGGCTCCATTATCGGACTTGGTTGACTAAATATGATGTATTTGCCATGTACGCATCAATACCATTCTATAGAGCCAAACACTTATATGTCTGTATATTTAGTTATTTTCATGACCTTCACTTTGACTTAGTTCCATCATCACACTTGGTTTACTATCCTCCATGATCTTTTTACCATGTACGCATCTAGACCATTCAAAAACCCAAACGCTATGGGTGTATCTTTTTTAATTAGTATGGCGACCTTTACCAGAACTGGACTACATCATCAGACTTGGTTCACCATCCCCTATGATTTATTTGCCAGTACACAAAAACACCTGTCTTAAAGTCCTATCGCTATGGGATTATCTTGTTTCGTTGAGAAGTTGGTACTATGTCGACCTTCAGGGTTCGCCTTTACACCAGGTCTAAAATACCACCATATTGTCCTCGAAACTACAGATGTATTTTAAATTTCAGCTCATTCGGAGCATGAGAAGTGGGTCAAATCTTACTTGCAAAATTTGCACCCTACATACCTACACATACATAGCAAGTTAAATAAAAGCTTGTTAAAAAAGCTTTAATTATAATAAAAATAATTTTCATAGTTGATATACATTTTTTTCTAAAATTACCAATCATATAAAATAATTTCCTAGCTGTATAAGTATTTGTAATATAAAATCCTTGAAAATAAATTAAACTAACTAACTATACTGTTTGCAGACATGGACATTGCCACGTTAAAGCCAATTATTAAAAAAAAAAAGTCGCTGCAGCCAGCCGCGCCGCAAAATTGCGGCAGTCGTACGATTTTTTATCAGCAGTGTGCGCACTTCTATGAATCTCCTTAAGTTGCAGATTTGCGGCAAACGCAACGCACCGGAACGCAAAGCAGTGGGCGCTCGCCCTTATGCGTATACCATGTAAAAAAACGAGACAGAAGGATACTGTTTTTTGTTTCGCGACCCGTGCCAGTTTTTTCAAGGTCAACACCAGTGTGACCAATTGTGGCAGATTTCTGCCATTTTGGCAGATTTTGGTCCTAAATTTTGTCTGTGGCAGATCATGCTGACGATTTACTAAAATGGCAGATTTCGGCAGATTTAAAATATTTTAAGAAAATTCACATTACCTTATCTGAATTTTCAATGAATTCATTGTTTTAAAGTAATTACATCAGGTTTCTTATGAAATTAGATTACTTACACATTATTTTATCAAACTGGAAACTTCTGTTTCATGGCCAAATGTACAAGAATTTACCGCTTATTCTGTTTTTAAACAAATGAATCATATATTATGATTATGAACTGTAATAGAGTTCATATACTTATCTTCTTTATTGATTTTGTTTCCAATCAACTTTCGACGCGCCTACTGGCTGTGGGGGAGAGTGAGTCGGGTGAATGGCTTCATGCTTTGCCTTCAAGTCATATTGGCACACGATTAGATAACAGTACTTTTCGCATTGCTGCTTGCTTACGCCTCGGTACATCCTGCATCGCTCCCCATCGTTGTCACCGCGGTGAAACAGTCGACCGCCTAGGTCACCACGGTCTATCCTGCTACAAAAGTGCCGGTCGGTTTTCGCGACATGCTAGCATAAATGACATCATCCGTCGTGCCCTTTCTCTCGCTGGTATGCCAGTAATTCTTGAACCCAAGGGCTTGGCTCGAGACGATGGGAAGAATCCCGACGGGATGTCATTGGTGCCTTGCAAGATGGGAAAACCGCTTGTGTGGGATGCTACATGTGTGGATACCCTTGCGCCTTCCCATGTTCCAGGCACTGCTAGCTGCGCGGAAGCTGCTGCCGCGTCTGCGGAGACCCTGAAACGGCGAAAATACACAAATCTTGTCGGATTTATTTATTTGAGCCATTTGGGGTCGAGACTCTTGGACCGTGGGGCCCTAGTGCAAAGCTCATTTACAGAGCTATATTATTATGTAAACTTTTGGTCGACAGTTCTCGGGACCAAAATGCTGGTGTTTACAGCCAGAGGCTCTCCATTACCATACAACGTGGCAACGCCGCCATTATTTTGGGCACGGTTGTGGTTGACAGCGATGTGGAAGAGTTTTATGATGCATAATCTTATTCCGTATTGCCCTTTTCTTTTTAATTGATGTTACTCTAATAAACATGTTATAAATTGTAGTATATTAGTGTACCTATAGTAACTTTAGGTTGTTTATATTAAAAGTGTTATTTTTCCGTTAGTATATTTTTGGCAGTTTTGGCTATAAGTGTGGCAGATTTTGGCAGATTTTTTGCCCAGTCTGTGGCAGATTCGCCATTTCTGATATGGTCACACTGGTCAACACAGTACTGTGCTAAACAGTTTTGGCATTTTTGACAGTTGAGAGTCACTTGATTTCTGTAATTTGGTCATATTTTAATTGAAAAGTGCACAATTCCAAGATAATTCTTATTGTGAACAATTAGTGCATTGTTAATAATTGTTATTATAAGAAAACACACCATGCGTTGTAGTGTTTTGGGGTGCAAAAGTGATAGTGAAAGAAAAATACCGAACATGTCGTTTCATTCGTAAGTATGCCAAATAAATGCCAATTATTAAGCTTTAAATATAATTAATAAGTGTCTAAATGTTCTAGCATCACGTTAAGTATAAAATTATAGATAGATTTAAATGCAAAATATTAAAATAAATAATTCATAACCTCAATATTGAGTGTTGCCAGTTTTTCATTTTCATTCTCCCACAATTGTGGTAATGTCATTTTATTTTGATATACTTGATACGTGTGGGGAATTAAAGAGTATATTTCGTTTCAGTTTTCCGGATAATGACTTAATATGTCGAAAGTGGATAGAAGCAACAGGACGAACGAATTGGATTGCAAAAAAGTCATCAAGAATTTGCAGCCGGCATTTTGAACAAAATGTGTTAATTAAAAAGAAAAAAATAACTGTTCTTCTTCCGAATGCTGTGCCATTGTTGGTAAGTAATTGATTATTTTATCTGTATTTTAATGCCCCGAATACGTAATATGTAATACTATATTAACATAATTTTATCAACCTTTTCAGGAGATTGAAACATGTTTTCCATCAACATCTTTCTCCGTTAGCTCACATACAGAAGGACATACTAAAACCCCGACTCCGACAACATTGTCCTCCATCAACCCACATATACACGAAAATATGGATATTGATGATTCCGAAGCCCAAATTGAATTTGTAAGTGTAATACATTATTTATAAAAACTACTAGCTGACGCGCGCGGCTTCGCCCGTGAGAAATTTGGTTCCCCTTTCCGCTTCCGTGGGAACATTTTCCCGGGACAAAAAGTAGCCTATGTGTTATTCCAGACTATACTCTATCCCTGTACCAAATTTCAGCCAGATCCATTCAGCCGTTGGAGCGTGATTGAGTAACAAACATCCAAACATCTTCACAAACTTTCACATTTATAATATTAGTAGGATTTGACTTATTTCTAAGAAGGTGTCTCGGACTTCGATAAATAATTTAATTGTTTGCGGCTACATCAGGGGAGGCGTAGCAACTATAATGGTGATTGATAATAATAGGTTCCTATAGCTTGGCAAAAAAGTGTCTGGGAAAAAATGCGGGCGCTTATTTCGGATTTATGGTAACCGAAACCCACGACATTCACACACAACATGATCTAGCCCAAAGTAAGCTAATATTCGCTTGTGCTATGGGATCAAGACGACTGATATACGTACTTATATATTTCTAAATACATACATATTATACATAGAAAACACCCAAACTCCGAAACAAACATTTGTGGATCACACAAATATTTGAACTGACTCAGTAATCAAACCCAGGATCTCCTGCGCCGCAGGCGGTATCACTACCGACTACGCAACAGAGGTAGTAAAAAAAAGTAGTATCGCCATATGAAAATATTTTAGTTCTAGTTGTCACCAGGTCAAAAACATGCCGAGCTGTATTAAACATTAGGCACCCATTTGTCATAATTAATCGCTTCACTGTTTTAATTAAGAGCTAGGGCTAGCAGTGCAGGCACTTTTTATTTCTTACAACA
This sequence comes from Miltochrista miniata, assembly GCA_933228765.1. NCBI lineage: Eukaryota > Metazoa > Arthropoda > Insecta > Lepidoptera > Erebidae > Miltochrista > Miltochrista miniata. The sequence goes on from OW121770.1 coordinate 2,409,860, forward strand.
TTACCAATGTTTTTCATAGATAATAATTTTTATTTCAGCCGGAAGAACAACCTCCTTTTCAATTAATGGAAGACAGTTTACTCAGTCACAGTGTTACGGAACCTAAATCTGTAAGTAGATCTAAAATTAAATCCAAAAATGTAAAAATCGTATTTTGTGGTGTAATTAAGTGTTACTTTTCTAGGCTAAGTCACCAAACTACACACCACGGACGATGCGAAAGAAATTGAAGCGGACTCGAGAACAATCTGCAGAGAGACTAAAAAAATTAAAGGCTCTTCGAGAAAAAAGTCGGCGACTAAATAAGAAAGTTGCAAATTTGGAGAACGTGATTGCAGAACTAAAAGCAAGGTCTTTTGTGACAGAGGAAGATGAAGAATTGTTAAAATCCATCGATCCTTTTAACAAAGACTTTCTGACAAAATTTTTGAAATTTAGTTGGAGTGGAAGAAAGTTTTCACCTGCTTTGCGGAAATTTGCACTGTGCCTTAACATAAACACGAGTTATATTGCACCAAAGTCAACTATGCAAATAGTATAGCGCACTTTGCCCCAGTGATTTATAATTACTTGTAGGTATATATTTTGTGTACATATTATAATATATTTTAATAAAAGAAAATGTTTTTTTTTTTTCAATTTAATAGTTTTATTCAGTAATTATTATAATTATATTAGTTACTAGCGGACGTCACGCGGTTTCACCCGCGTAGTTCTGGTTCCCGTGGGAATACGGGAATAAACTATAGCCTATGTTCACCGCAAAGAGTGTAGCTTCCCAACAGTGAAAGAATTTTTCAAATCGGTTCAGTAGTTTCGGAGCCTATTCGATGCAAACAAACAATCAAATCTTTCCTCTTTATAATATTAGTATAGACTAGCTGACCCGACAGACGTTGTCCTGCCATAGCTATGAATATGAAAATAGGTATACCGACTTCTGAGTTCCCGTTCCTGGTTTCCTGATCGCTGTTCCTGGTATCGAGTTACCGGTTCCTGGTTTTTATTACCCAGTCTGTCTTTTGTTTCTTTTAATTTGAAGGGTGAAATATCTCGATCGATTATCATCCACTCCCACCTGTTCTGTTGAGTAGTTCTGTTAACAGAACTACTGGTAATTTTTTCCCATTAGTTCTGTCGACAGAACAAATGGTAATGCAATTCCCACCTGTTCTGTTGGCAGAACTATCGTCACGTCGATTATAATCTACCGAAAATTTATACGTTTCATTGAAAGCAGTAGGTATGTTAGGCTGGATTTGGAGTCGCACTGACCGTCGGCGCTGACAGCCAAAGTAAAGTGTATGAGCTATTAGGAAGCCTTTTAGAATAACGCGTAGCTACGTATAGCTATCACGCTTGCGTGCGTTGGTCAGCGCGACACTAAATCCAGCCTTACGGTTCACAATCTTTCGACATTTTACAATTTCGCTAAATAGGTTAAAATCTAGTCGTATTTACGCGAAATAAAATTGCAAATACCACTAGATTTTAAAACAACATATTATTATAAAAAGTTAGGGTAAAAATACAACATAATATATGAGTGGCAACACTTTCTATTCAATCGTTCTATCTCATGTGGACATGCATAACATTTGTCTATAGTTTTCTCTGTCTACGATTACTATACTCTTTGCTTCTAACTCGCCAGAGTTTGCGCGCGAAATCGGGGACATGCGGACTACTCCGTTGAAAATTTTCCAAAATTAGTGTGTTTCGAGTGTTTTATGAGTAAAAGTGGTGGATTTTTAAGCATAAAAGTTCGACAAAGTGCACAAGTGTTGGAAAGTGATAAAACGCAGTGAAACGTGACTCTTCCATTTCTCGACAAACTCCAGAGACACTTTTAGTAAAGTACCACCGCTTTACTAGAGAAGACTGACTTTGACTTAGGGCTGCACTTGACTTTGACCAGACTTAGAGGACGAGGACTGTGCTTAGACCATATAACACGGGACTAGCCTTTGCGAACCACCGCATACAAAAATATTCTGCCAGTTTTCATACAAATGAAGGGGGAAACACAAAGACATATAAAATTTCATTGCAATTAAAAATGTATTAATCGACAAACGCGTAATAGCTGTTGTGTGTTAATTGTTATTGTACAGTCAACTACAATGTAATGTACTAGTTTAATCATATAAAATGATGTACTGATGTACAGGCTTTTCATAAAGCCAAAAGACCAAATGGTCATGTGCCATGGCAGAAAACAATGCTTAAGTAAGGCGCATCCTGTGGTTAGATGATCTAAGGGACTGTGACTTGAAAAATGAAGATATAATAAATGTAAGACTAGGCTGTATGGCTCAAATTGCCTTTGCCTATCCGAAAATGGATAAATAAAACTACTACTACTCTAACTCGCCATTTTACAAGAATGTCAGCCAAATCATCAATCAGAGCGATTTTATAGTTAATTTCTATGTTATCGCGCGTTAAATTACTGTGATTTTGAGTTTTAATATCAATTTAATAGTTAAAAAGCTAAAATGGACCGTTTTATTAGCATGTGGAAGGTGCGAGAGTTGGCGGATAAAGTGTAAGTTATAAATACGTTGGTCATTAGTACGTAAATTACAACAATCTGGCTAAATTATATGGTTACTTATTATACTTTTTGTGCTACTTGTATGCATAAATTGTATTGACTTTGTGTATTTTGGTTTTTGAACAATAAAACGTGTAAAGTATTTTACTCCATGGCTGAATAATGTTAATGAAATAACAAGTTTAAACACAGTTTGGTACTGAAACATCTTATCAGGTGTTAAAGTAATTATATTTGTAGATTACAGACAGGCTTCACGGTTACTTTATTTTCGGCGCGAAAAACCACTAATAGTATGTGTATACATAATGTATGATCATGCTAAATATGCTTAATAGCTCCTGCAATAACCCTATTGCTAGCCTTGTAGTTCACAGGTCTTGTCTTTCTGGTGCAGATTTGTGGCTATAACTTTACATCCTGAATGATTCTCTAACAGAAAGCCTAAAAATATTGTTTGTAAACAACATTTGAACTCGGCATACAATGTCTATTAGTCTGTCTTCTTCAGGAGATTTACTTAATAAGGACTTTTACTTAATTGCTAATGATTACAAGCTACATTTTGATCATATGAGGTATATTAGTTGTACAGTTTTTTAAGAATTGTTAAGGTAACATTTTATAACTTGCAATAAAGTATCATTTATACATTTTCACACTCAGATATATTTCTAAAAGTAGTTAACTCCAATATTAATGAGCAAAACCTGAAACTTATGTACATTTATATCCTGTCTCTCATTGGGATAGCCAGAGACTATGCTTTCAATTTGCTACGATCCTGGCATTCATAAGTGCTTTCATACACACTTGAAACCGAAAACACCTGCAAATAAAGTCCTGTTTCAGACAACAAGTTGATGAGGAATATACTTTCAAGTGGGGCTCCACTAAATATTTCAGTTTGGGGAATCAGACAACAGTTGCTCCCAATCAATGGTTGTTGATAAAAATCCGAGGATGTGCGAGTCAGACTCATGCACAGAGGGTACCATACCAAATTCATCATGTTTGTTTGGGAGCCCCACTTCATTTTTTTTAATAATTAGTATAATTTGAATAGTGGCTACAGAAATACATCATCTGTAAAAAAAATCATCTTTCTGGCTTATATTTCATGAGATACAGTCTTGTGCAAGACAGCTCTCACAGCCCTCAGTAATGGGTCTCATTTTTACCCTTTGGGTATGGAACCCTGGGTATGGAGCCCTAAAAAGCAAAATCATAGCTGCTCTTAATAGAACATGGACCCATGGTCCAATGTCAAAGAATATGTGTATTGTGTTTTCTGTTCCATTTGCTGCCATATTTATTTAACAGTTTAAGCAGTAGAGTCAACTGTGTGCACTCTTAGAAAAATAAATTGTGTGTGGTTATAATAGGTACATTGGTATATCTTCTCTACTATTATAAAATTGTAAAAATAACTATGACGGTACATTCAACATAAATTTAAACAAATGCTTTATACGACTAATTTAGGGCTTCCAAATCCATAATTGTTTTTTCTTTGTGTCTGTTTGTTTGCTTGTTTATTTGTTTGGGGTTGGAGCAAAATTCAGTAGCTTGATCATAATTGTACTATTAGGATTTTATAGGTATTTTTACAACTTAAATATCGCTGTATGTTTCATCGAAATCGGTTCAGCAGAAATGATAATACAGCTTGACCTATGTTCTACTAGACCCTATACATTGGACAGGTCAAAGTCGATTGATTAATTGTTAAAATCACCTCGCAAACGAAGTTGCGGGCAATAGCTAGTTATCTATATTATCACCTTTACTAAGCCTTACAAATTTGTTTTATGTAATAACACAATAAAACCATTAACCTGTGGTTAAGTACATACATACAAGTGCTTGTTGTATTCCATTAACTTATCCTCAACATCAATGAATTCTGTCTAAGTACATACTTTCTTATCATATAATTCTTGCAATAGAGTAAGAGCAAAAATAATGAGTGGTTTTACTAGTTACAATGAATTACAGACTTATGTCAAGTTCTGAGTAACTAAACATAGTTAAGGGGTGTTAAAATTACAATAGTAAATGTTATGTGGTTGCTTCCAAAATAATCACCTGTGAGCTGTCACTGCCATCTGAAACTATTCAGAAACCATAAACTTTCAGGTACAGTGCACAGCATCTGACTTGGTAAAGTTATTGAGTGAGCGGGTCACTTTTTAGAGTGAGTGGAGCACTTATTTGTGCCTCGTAAGTGTATGATGCCCGAACTTAGCCCCACTACTCCAAAACCTTGCCAACTTAGATGCTGTGCACTGAACCAAAGGTCGCAAATGCTTCAAGTTGTTCCGGAAGTCTTTCTAAGAAACTCTGTGTAGATAATCGGTGATGTAGCTACTCAGTCCCTTTTATATACTACTTAGGTGCCAGACAAGCTTACGGCCCACCGGAAGGTTGGTTACCGTAGGTAGCCTATGAACGTTTTTGCAATACCAGAGGCGCTACACAATCGCCGCCGCACCATTGTTGTAGTGGCGACTCACAATTAAAAATTTTCAAGCGCCCTATATGGCCTTGGCAACCGGGACCAACTACTTAACGTGCTTTACAAAGCACGGAAACGCTCGTAAATAAATGTCACAAAGTGGTCACGTGGTGGTCACCCATCCATAACCGGCCATAGTTAATGTTGCTTACTGCAGTGATCGTTTACAGAACACTGAGTCTCTCACTCTGAGAGATCCTTAGTTTGCCACAACTTGTACTTTTCAAAGGTATCATACATAACACATACAAATTACTCCCAATCAATGGTTGTTAAAGCCAAAACATTCACCTAGATTGCATTTGGGCAAAGCCTTGAGGTAACCTTTCACTTGAACACACATGCCTGTAGGTATTACACAACTTATAGTAGGTATGTAGGATGTCTGCGAAAATGAGGTTTTTTTTAAATTAACTTGTGTACGCGACTGCCGCTACTGAGGTCTGGGGTTCGAATCCCGGGTTGTACGAAATAAATGTGTGATTCGCAGATCTTTGATTCGGAGTTCCAATGAAATTTAATGTTTTCTATTTACATAATAAGTACCTAGCTCCTCCAAATAACGTCCAATTTATAAAAAAAATTGAGTGAACGGTAGTGAAAAATCAAGAAACAGAAAATATATTTCTTTAGATTTTTATCTTTTTTAAAATACCTTATTATCATTACTTTTTGATCACCCCACGAAGATAACATATAGACTACTTTTATCCCCGTAAAAAGAACCCATGGGAAGTGGGAACAAGAACAGAATTCTGCACGGGTGGAGCCACGGGCGCCGTCTAGTCTAGATAAAGTGCCGGGTCTCGGGTGGCTCCTGGAAAGTTTGTCCAAGGTTTATGATTAATTAGATGCTGTGATGTGTATGCTTCATTCAAATACACGTGCAAAAGTACTTACTACCTAGTTTCCGATGACTGGACAATATACGGAACCTACCTTTAGTCAAACGACCTCCATACATCCGGAGTAAGTCGCATAGGTGATTAAAATTGTATAACAGGTGCGTAGGTACATCAATCAAGGCTGTAGCCATAGCACAATTTGTACACAATGATGTGAATGATGCGTCCAGTGACATTGTTTTTGTATCGAAATAGCAACTTTTTTATTTTTACCATGTCTAAATGCCATCGCTTATATGGCTATGCTAATGTGATCGTAGTGTTGACGGCGACTTCCGATTTTTTTTTTGAAATACTCTATTTTTTATCTTTCCAACTACAATTTCACTTTCTAGACGGAAAGAAAGAGAATAGAGTAGTAGTAGAGCCAGAGCGTCGTTTCGAGGAAGCCCAAGACCGAACGCGATGGAGAATCAGTGTAGACGCACTCTGCCCCATCTAGGGGAGGGACATCCATAGGATTTTAAGTCAAGGGCATTGTTTTGAAGGGGAATACTGGGGGACTTTCGAAGACTATGCTATTCCTAAAAATACAGCAGGACAGTCCTTCGAGATGTCTTCATGGGAAGCCTTGCAAATGTAAAATGTCACAATTTTTTGTACAAGCCATAGCAACAGATAACGACAGAAATCAAATATGACCTGATGATAAAATTAATTAATATTACGAATTTCTTCGTTTGCATTCGAGATTAAAACCGAAATCGAAACCATCAGATCCGGGATGTTTTCACTTCTAACACACACTTTGTATGAGTCGCCACCCTTGACAATTATCTCCACCTACAATCGATTTACCTTCAGCTATAAATGTTTCACATAAAAAACCAATATTAACGTATCTTTCTCTCATCTCCAGCACAAACGTAGTAATGAACTACACAGAAATAGAAGGCAAGGTCCGCGAGGCCACCTCGGACGAGGCGTGGGGCCCCACAGGCCAGCAGATGCAGGAGCTGGCGCTGGCGACGTTCACGTACGAGCACTTCCCTGAAGTCATGTCGATGCTGTGGCGACGTATGCTGCATGATAACCGCGCGCATTGGAGGAGGACTTACAAGGTATGTAAGGGTTTTCGGATTTTTTTTACTACTAGCAAAGGGCGAAAACTCCATACAAATGATTCGTTTTGTCACCTACATTAAAAAACACGTTATGTTCGTACAGACCTTAATGTGTGTGTGACCGGCTAAGCAAATGTTCCCTCAATATACCCGCCAACAATGACAGCTGTAGCGGGGGTGGGGAAGCTTGCTCAGTGGGGGGCAGGGAGTTGCCTATCTGTATGTAAAACTATAATCCCTTAGGAAAGTCTTTATAGCGCCTGGTGGACCTAGTGGCAAAGATAACAGCATCACTGCTTAACTCTAAACTAACACATTTTCACAGCAATTTCAAAACTACTATTTCGGCCAGTGCAATAAAATAAAATGTGAAAAATATTGAAACCTTAACTTAATTTTCGTATAAAACAATACATATTTATACAGCACCGCACCGTCAACAATACTATGCTACAAATAGCCTTGCTCCAAATGCGAGTTATTTCTATTTGTCATTCATATCTGATAGAAGCGCCATCTTATCACAAATAAAACAAATATTATGATGATATTTTTATTTTATTTATTTCATAACATTGTTATTGCTGGCTTAAGCCAATCCTGCAATGTGCTAGATAAAATAGGCTAACAATGCCGTTTCTGATTCAGCCAAATGTGGCCGTTGCTGAGGACACGGGTTTGAATTCTGGACCTGACTAAATATTTGTGTAGTCCGCAAATGTTTGTTTAGAAAGATATAGGTGAGTTTATCAGATTTTAGGGTTCGGTACCAAACGGGTAAAAAACGGGAGACTTCGCCGTCCGTCTTTTTGTCCACCACAAGGCTGTATCTCAAGACCGTGATAGCTGAAGAGCTAAAATTTCACAGATGATGTACTTCTGTTGCTGCAAACACAACACAAACAAAAAAACATTTATTTCGCATAATCCTAATACATCGGCACTTGCGACACGTCAATGAATACAAATCAAATAGTACCACCAGTTCGGAACGCGGCCCGCTTGAGAAGAACTGGCAAGAAACTCGGCGGGCTATTCTTTTTGTGCACTACATATTTACAAAAGTACTATAAACTAAAACTCCATCCGTAGAGCAAGCAGATCATTTCCAGGATTCCTTATCAATCAAATAATCGTTAACAGTATAGTAGCCCTTGCAGTACAATTTACTTTTTATACACTTTAAGAACAATTACTAATATCAGAAAAGGGGAGGGGGATTAAGTTTAGATGCCATGCAATATTTATTTATTTTACATGTTGTTTCCAGTGTCTCCTACTTCTAAGCTACTTGGTGCGGAATGGGTCAGAACGTGTCGTCACGTCAGCCAGAGAACACATATACGACCTACGCTCGCTTGAGAACTACACCTATGTGGATGATGTCGGGAAAGATCAGGTGAGGTTACACACTTTTCTTTCACCTATATTAATAAAATTACTCATTTATCAACAGCCAGCCAGACCTTGGAACCTAGAAACTTCAGATGCGTCACAAGCCAAACTGATCGTGCCTCTCTATCGCTTATACGGCGCTCTAACTTCCTCACTCTGCTCTGGCGGAACGTGACATTTTTTTGTACGTGCATTATCAGATGTTTTAAAGATAAGCTCTACTGATAGTGTACGCACCTACCTTTAAGGGAGTAAAATCCGTTGTTAAAATTGATCAAAGAATGTGACAGGTGATTCCGAAACACATACATACATACATATAATCACGCCTTTATCCCCGAAGGGGTAGGCAGAGACATAGTATACGCCCACATTTCACCTTATATTATCCGAAACACAGCATGTTTAAAATAGTAATGATTAGTAGGAGAACCCAATATTGTCCCGGGACATCCTTCCGAGGGCTTACCCGGGGCTCGCATAGGCTGTTGGGCAGGATGCATGAGGGTTTTAATCGGTAGGAATCCGGCATCGAACATCCATGCATTCCCATTTAAGCAGAAATAATTTCTACATATTTATATTTCGAATGTATTTTTTTTCTTCCTGAATGTATGAAGAATCAGCCATTTATTTGCCTGACTGTAGGTACACACACTTGTCTTAAAAGTATACCTAACACTTAAACACTTAGTGTTTAAGTGTTAGGTATACTTTACCTAGCCTGTTACCCGATTCCGGCTTGACGTCGACTACTGGGACACCTGTATATTTCGTTCAAACGTCGTCATCTAGTTAAACTTACATGGACGGATAGTAAGTAGGTACTATGTAATGGGGAGTACACGTTTTTGTACTTCAATTAGCGCGTTATCATGTGGGTCACGCAGAGACGTAATATTTAGATATTACGTCTCTGCGTGACCATGTGTATCATGTGTATCATGTGGGTCACGCAGAGACGTAATATTTAGATATTACGTCTCTGCGTGACCATGTGTATCATGTGTATCATGTGGGTCACGCAGAGACGTAATATTTAGATATTACGTCTCTGCGTGACCATGTGTATCATGTGTATCATGTGGGTCACGCAGAGACGTAATATTTAGATATTACGTCTCTGCGTGACCATGTGTATCATGTGTATCATGTGGGTCACGCAGAGACGTAATATTTAGATATTACGTCTCTGCGTGACCATGTGTATCATGTGTATCATGTGGGTCACGCAGAGACGTAATATTTAGATATTACGTCTCTGCGTGACCATGTGTATCATGTGTATCATGTGGGTCACGCAGAGACGTAATATTTAGATATTACGTCTCTGCGTGACCATGTGTATCATGTGTATCATGTGGGTCACGCAGAGACGTAATATTTAGATATTACGTCTCTGCGTGACCATGTGTATCATGTGTATCATGTGGGTCACGCAGAGACGTAATATTTAGATATTACGTCTCTGCGTGACCATGTGTATCATGTGTATCATGTGGGTCACGCAGAGACGTAATATTTAGATATTACGTCTCTGCGTGACCATGTGTATCATGTGTATCATGTGGGTCACGCAGAGACGTAATATTTAGATATTACGTCTCTGCGTGACCATGTGTATCATGTGTATCATGTGGGTCACGCAGAGACGTAATATTTAGATATTACGTCTCTGCGTGACCATGTGTATCATGTGTATCATGTGGGTCACGCAGAGACGTAATATTTAGATATTACGTCTCTGCGTGACCATGTGTATCATGTGTATCATGTGGGTCACGCAGAGACGTAATATTTAGATATTACGTCTCTGCGTGACCATGTGTATCATGTGTATCATGTGGGTCACGCAGAGACGTAATATTTAGATATTACGTCTCTGCGTGACCCACATGATAACGCGCTAATTGAAGTACAAAAACGTGTACTCCCCATTACATAGTACCTACTTACTATCCGTCCATGTAAGTTTAACTAGATGACGACGTTTGAACGAAATATACAGGTGTCCCAGTAGTCGACGTCAAGCCGGAATCGGGTAACAGGCTAGGTCATAATAGTTGTCAGAAAAATATAAAAAATGTAGGTCATTATTATTTTTCCATTTCTGTTGCTACCTTAGATCATCTAACCACAGGATGCGCCTTACTTAAGCATTGTTTTCTGTTTTGGCTTTATGAAAAGCCTGTACATCAGTACATCATTTTATATGATTAAACTAGTACATTACATTGTAGTTGACTGTACAATAACAATGAACACACAACAGCCATTACGCGTTTGTCAATTAATACATTTTTAATTGCAATGAAATTTTATATGTCTTTGTGTTTCCCCCTTCATTTGTATGAAAACTGGCAGAATATTTTTGTATGCGGTGGTTCGCAAAGGCTAGTCCCGTGTTATATGGTCTAAGGTTGCTACAGATATGTAATTTTTTGTTTTGTTTTTTCTCTAATGTAACCCTGAATACTTTTTCTTTAAAGTCTAAACTGAAATTTAAAGTCAATTTCTCTAGCTCGGAAGTAAAATGTCAGCATTTGCCCAACCAAAAATTTAACTAATAATTTTTTTTAACATCCTTATATTTTATAATACAAGACCTAGATTTTTTTTTTATTTTTCTGACAACTATTATGACCTAGCCCGTTACTCGATTCCGGCTTGACGTCGACTTTTGGGACACCCTGTATAACCAAGCTTTTATGCTCGAAGGGGTAGGCAGTGTTTCTATTCTACCCATAGATTTAGAATGTACAAGATGAACAGTGTCAAACTGAAGACGAGACCAAAAATGAAAGATCTATGTGTGGGTTAAATAGTGTTGTTGAATGGTCACACCTATGTTATCGATAAAAGTATCTGTATAAATGGATGGAATGGAAATGAAACTTCTAAGCACACAAAGTGCTTAGAAGTTTCATCTCCAACTTCTTGTTTTGGGGAATAAATTGTTAATTTGAATGTAATCGACTATGAAAAAGTAAAAATGGGATTATATGGGGTAACTCGTAATATTAGAAATTCTGTAGTGATTTTACGAATTTTGATTCAGTGTGTGAATGTGAAAATACACTTTTAACATGTAATTTATGGCATCGTACATTGCATTGTTGCCGTACATATATATTTTGCCAATTGAATTTGAAATTTTACTAAAAATCCAACTCTTATCGTAATACTAAACCTAGAAACTCATTTATTATTGAACCCTAGTAACAATAAAAGATATTACTCGTAGATTTTTTAAATATATTAACCTCGCCAAATTGACGTCGCCACTGATGGAAACTAATGGAAAGCCGTGGCGCATCTAGCGAATGGGGGCCATGCTTACAGCACACAAGACTTCTGACAGTAGTCCTCAAGTTGGCGGCCCTATGATGTGCCTCTTCACGCTCCGCTTGTAGAACCCGGGATTGTAAAATGAGGGAAACACATGTGCGGGCAGGTCGTTCCAGGATTTTGTAGTTCGACAGAGGAACGATCTTTTGAAACGCTCAGTTCTGGCGAAGATTCTCTCCGCTATATATGAGTGGCACCTCTGCCCGACGTGCTGTTCGGAATCGGAAAGGAGATGGTGGGATCAGGTTGAAGAGCTCTTCAGAACATTCGCCGTGATACATTCAGTAGAAGGCAGCCAAGGACGCTATGGTTCTTTGCTGCGCTAACGGCTCGAGGCTTACCGTCATCTTAGGACAACCTATAATTGAAATCGGATAACACGTCTCTGCATAGCGCCAAGCGCGTCCAGTAAGTACCTCGCACAGTCATCCCAAAGGTGAGAACAGTATTCGACGCAGAGGCTAATCTGCGCCTTGCACAGCAAACATCCCGGTGTGGCGTGGAGTACCTTAAGTGAAGTAAAATTATAAAAATTCAACTCAAAATGGATCACAAATTTTAGAAATATTATATTAAAATAGGCACAAAACCCTAAAAAAAAAGGTTAAATAACACAGTTCGAGTAAAAATCAATCATATTTCAGTAAATTAAATCCAGATAAGTTTGTTTGTAGCAATGCCACTATAATGAACTATCGACATCCTTATCGATACCTACCCATGACTATTTTACTGTAAACAGCCCTTTCTATTTCTGCCTTATATATCCTCCAAAAATGCATTTACACATTAAATATTGTGTTATGTGTGAAGGAAAATGCATAATCTACGTTATGAGTTGGACTTTCAGTGAAATTTTACATCCAATTTGGCAAAATATGTACGTCAAAAATGGAATGAACGAAGTCACGAACGACCTGTTAAACGAGTCTTTCTTCGTATAATTGCGTTTTGTAATATCCTATTCACACACTAATGGTCTAAGAGCCAGCGGCCCCCAGGCATTCGTTAAAGTATAAAAGCTGTAAGTTTCTCAATGTATGTCCCCAACACAGGTAAGAACGAACCCCGCCTATGAAACTTGAGTCGCGGTGGCTTTCGCAGGTATCAGGTAGTAAAGGTGTGTAAAATTGTGTGTTAAATTTGGTAAAGTATAAAACTCAGTTTTTACATATTTTACTTATAATAATCCTAAAAGTCACCTTGTCGAAAGCCAGACACTTTGTACGGTTGCAACCCTCTGCCAGACACCCTTAAAGTATATTTAATTATTACTATACTTACGGTATAGTATAAAAGCTGCAATTTATATATGTTATTTGGAGAACTATCAAATGATGTTTTCTCAATAGCCAGACAGTTTCAGTAGTTCCTTTATGTTGCCAGGCACATCAAAAGTCTAATGTAGGTGCGAGCGCGAGGGATGTGTGTCTGAGGGTGCGAGTGAAATACCGCGTTCGGTCCACTGCAACGTTATACTGCGCATCAGCTATCATTTATTGTGTATAATGAGAACTATTTTCTAGATTTACTATGAAAATTCATTATGTACCATAACTAAGGATCAACGAATAAATGTTTAGAAAATTCTTTTATAAAATTTCTGTGTTTAGGAATCATTAAATTAACAATAAAATAATATATTTAAATAATTATTTTAATAATAGTTATTGGAATAATATAATTAATCTAATACAATAATTATTAATGGAAAAATATTTCCAAGATATTCTATGAATCGTGGTCGTCAATATCTTGAGTGTCCTCATCACCGCACCCAAAGACGCGAGATAGCACCCGAACCACCCCCTGGGCCATAGGTCCGTAGGGAGTCCTGGGACATCCTTCCGAGGGCTTACCTTGGGCTCCCAACCATAGGCTGCTGGACGTTACGTGAGGTTTATTAGTCGGTAAGAGTCCCTCATAACATCTGTGAGGACTTTCCCTCACGTTAAAAAAAGAACCCTCATGGGATTGTTCGATGATTGTATTTTCCATCAAATTTGTGAGATCTTCGCTGTGTTGTAAACATTAATTTGATTTTAGACAAGCATACGGCCCACCAGAAGGTCCGGTGTTCACCGCAGCCTATGAACGTTTGCAACACCAGAGGCGCCACTCTTGCGCTGCCGACCCTGTAAAACCCCCTCACTGTAGGCGTTTGGGAAAACCGAGGCAGGGAGATCGTTCCACAAAGAAAGCCCCTATCGGATCTAACCGTGCTTGAACGCTCCGGACGTAGAGTGTGAGGATGTATTCCCTGTCTGTGATTTCTATTTTGTGCCAAATTTGACAATAACTTATTCCTTCTGCTATGTTATTATAATAACACTGTACTACAGAATGTAGTTGAATAAATCACAGATTTAAGAATAATTAGTACGCTAGCTTTAATACGTCAACCTCCCGTGACGAAACGGTCAAGTATCTGATACCTTTGTTTTTAAGAAGTGAGACGCGCCAAATTTTTCGACGCATACACGTACAAGTGTATAATGCCCGTCTGTCTTTTTATACGCTCCAAAATACCACTAAATATTTAAAAACATAATAAATATGGCCAAATGGAAGACAACATTCTTAATTCAATAATGTAAAAAAACGATTTTCGCGAAAATGCAGATGTCCGTTTGCTCTTTGCTTCCGTCGATATATCCCTGGCGCTCGCATCTACATTAACTTTTGATGTGCCTGGCAACATAAAGGAACTACTGAAACTGTCTGGCTATTGAGAAAACATCATTTGATAGTTCTCCAAATAACATATATAAATTGCAGCTTTTATACTATACCGTAAGTATAGTAATAATTAAATATACTTTAAGGGTGTCTGGCAGAGGGTTGCAACCGTACAAAGTGTCTGGCTTTCGACAAGGTGACTTTTAGGATTATTATAAGTAAAATATGTAAAAACTGAGTTTTATACTTTACCAAATTTAACACACAATTTTACACACCTTTACTACCTGATACCTGCGAAAGCCACCGCGACTCAAGTTTCATAGGCGGGGTTCGTTCTTACCTGTGTTGGGGACATACATTGAGAAACTTACAGCTTTTATACTTTAACAAATGTCTGGGGGCCGCTGGCTCTTGCTCTATAAACACGACAATATTGTTGAAAATATAAAATTTTCTATTTTAATCGTAAGATCACTACAGATTATTGGATATTATAAATAACATAGAGCCGCCATAGGATCCCAGCGGGCTCAGCGATTCAAAATACTGACATATGAGTACACAATTTGCTTTCTCTTTTCCTCTCGAGCTAAGTGCTATGGATAATGAGGTCTCGCTCGCACGCTTTGTATATCTATTGAGAGTAGCGAAAAATTCTAAATCTATGATTCTACCTAATAGATGGTAAGCCTATTGTCATATTGACATAGACAGGTTGTGACTACCCGACATTTTTTAAGCCGCTCATAAAGTCTTTAACTTGGCTTAACAACTGTCATGTTACAGGCAACCAGGGCCAACCCTTGACCAAGTAATACTCGTAGTATAGACCGGCTCACGTCATACATTACGAACTCAAAAAGTGAGACTAGTTCACACAAAGATATTGTAGACAACGACACGACATGCTCACAAACATTTTTTTTTAACCGACTTCAAAAAAGGAGGAGGTTCTCAATTCGTACGCTATTTTTTTCTTTGTATTTTACGCGAGAGCGGCGCCAATTATGGATGGATTTTGAAAAATTTTTTTCGGCTGAAAGAGGCTACTTCTGAGGTGGTCCCATATCCAGGGTATCAGGATCTGATGCTGGGATCCAGGAGAAATCGAGGGCAACCACCGAAAATTGTAGGGACAACTAGTGCGTTTGTTAACTTTTTGATTAAGTATTTTAATGTACTACAATTTAATAAAGGTCTGGAGTCGATCTGATGACGAAACCGAAAGACAGTCGAACAACAGGGAATTCCTTAACGATTTACAACTGCTGTAAATCGTTGTGTTTCGGCTTGATTAATTTGTGTTGATGAGAACTTTACATATAGATATAGTCTTTTTCTGGACAGCTCAGCAATCATGTAAACATGTCATGTGTTGACAGAAGTTGTCTATGATCATAGTGTTGTAACTATACTGATTCTATGTATGTAAATAATCATTGAGTTATATCTAGTTCACCGTACATTCATTTACTTCGGTATATCAATCGCCAAATTCATCAAATCATGAAATTCGGTATATCAATATATATTATGTGCAATAATTTTTTTATATTAATTTAATTAAAGGATCTTTAAAAAAAGAAACTTTTAGAAAATTTAATAGTACATATAATCATTTATTTACAATAATATATTACTTTAGGACTGAATATTTTAACCATCCACCGTCAACCGTACCCAGTCTACCCTAAAGAATCATTTTTTTTTCTTTTTATTCATATTTAAATGTTTATGGCGTTCGAAACATTAGATTATCTTTTTGGCAGCTCGCTGATGAACGTTAGCCTCTTTAAATTTACTCCTCCACACGGTACTAAGCCTAACCGGATCCTTCTGACGATTTCTGGGTCGCACAAATACTTATTTAGTCCCAATTTTTTAAAAGTACTTCTGCGAAGAGTAGGCCTCGCGAGCGCCCAGGAAAAAACAACTTGTGAGGAATTATATCCCTTATGATCCCATCATATATAACGGGGACCTTTTTCTCCCTTATTTTCCGCCCTACTAAAAAAACTTTTGACAAAAGTTGTATTTTTATCTTTTCGTAGATCAATGATTTTAAATCAAAGAACATGTGTGCCAAGTTTGGAGATAATTGGTTAACAAATGCGTCTTCTAGACCGAAACTGACATGTACACACACATACGGACGAAAGCAAAATCGTCTATACTGTGGAATCGAAGACCCAAACTCAAAGTGCCTTTTCACACGTACCGGTTGCCGGGTAGCCGGTGCCGGGTAACCGGCGCGGCGGCGGCGGTGAATGCAAGCGGTTGGCGGGCAAATCACTCCGGTACGTGTGAAAGCTATAGTACACGGCCATATACCCACCCTACCCGGCACCCGGCAACCGGTACTTGTGAAAAGGGGCAAAGACTCGCATCTCCATATATTCAATATACTCTGTGGACTAGCACTCTTCGCTCTCTGGGTCAATAAGTTATATTATAAAAAGGAAGTACATTTTTTCGAACTGACGGATTGATAAAACAATGACCTCCTTTTAAAATCAATTGGCCAGTACAACAGTTTTACAACACTATGGCAAAGACAAACAAGTCTGAGAAAAAATAATTTAATGACAAGCAAAAATGACAGTCTTAAATTTTTACCATCCGAGTATTTTTCATGAAATTATTCTATAATCTAAAGGTTTATTAGTGTCGAAATGTCCGCATAAATCTAACTAGAGTTCCTTGAAACGACTATGATCAGGATGGATAATTAAATGTAAGTAATTATGGAGTAGTCGAGATCCAATTTCTTTGTTTACTATAGTTTTTAAGTCTGTTGAATTCCACTATAGATATACTTTTCGGTCCACCCGTCACGTAAAACAATAAAAAAAATTAAAATAAAAAATAGAACCGACTTTATACAAATCCTTATAAATAAAAAAAAGTAATATGTATTTTGATTTGGCAGATTTTATTCAATATAATATTGAAGTTGGTGCCATTAATAATACCTACCTAAACCTATGGGTTTACTTGGCGCCGACTTCAATATGATATTCATCAATCAAAATACATATTACTTTGTGCTAAGTAAGTAAATTTTAATTTAAAGGATTGGTATGAAGTCGGTACTATTTTATACTTTATTTTTTTTTTCGAATTTAGCGTAGTGTTTTTACACTTCGGGAACGCTCAGGAAGGCATCTGTTCAAATGTCTTATCCTGCCACACGTGTTTCACCCTCGGAACAATAACACCGACTGCGACCGAGTGAGCGCATGAGCTTACTTTAACGTCTTCAAAACTAATGTATGGATGGGCCCGTCTATACTATAACTTGGTCGAAGGGACCAACGGCTTAACTTGAGAAACACTCGCAAATAGGAATGTTACAAAGTGGCTACCCATCAAAAGACTAGTCACAGCCTAAGTTGCTTGACACGGTGATCGTTTACAGAACACCCAGCAAGGCTACAAGTAAATAAAATATTAAATAAATAAATATTGTTGGACATTTTCACACAACATCATCTAGCCCAAACTTATAGCTTAGTTTGGGCTAGATGATGTTGTGCTATGGGATCTAGACGACTGATAAACATACTTATATGTATATTTCTAAATACATACATACATATTATACATAGAAAACACCCAAACGCCGAAACAAACATTTGTGCATCACACAAATATTTGGACCGACCCAGGAATCGAACCCAGGACCTCCAGCGCCGCTGGCGGTATCACTACCGACTACGCCACAGAGGCAGGCAGTAAGCTTCCATAATAAGTACTACATTGTGAAAATAGAGTTAATGTGCAAAAAAATAACATTATAGTTAACCTTGATATACATACAGTGTATAATTACGTTATTTTTGTATACATTAGTGATGTAAACAACGTATGTGTTTTCGCATTTGCTAAATTTATGTGAATATTATGCATAATACTAACATTTGAGAGGAGCACAAGTTCTGAAATTAATGTGGACTAAATAATTATAATGTTTTTTTATGGTCGATAGAGAATTAGTTACCTTTGGTGTTGCAAAAGGCTATGGTGACATGTTTCCATCAGGTGGACCACATGCTTGTTTTGTCTTGTCGTGCTATGCCACCTTAGTGGTATAAAAGAGCAAAGGACAAACCAACAATGTCTGCTTTGTCAAGCAGACAATGTTGGCCTTTCTGCCTATCTGAACATATACGATGACTGGTTGAATTTGACTTATCACGAGCCCAAAAGGAAGGAAATAAAAAATACTATACTATCTTCACGCCAAATCTCTTGCGGGGTAGGCAGAAAGAACCGAGCGCCACACGGCACGGTCCATACACACCTCACTTGCTTCTTCAACTTTCATTTTTCTTTTCATGCATGCACGTCGGTTCCTTCGGCTCTTGACACCACCTTCAACTAACACGAATAATTTGGTCGTGGTAGGTGTGTTGTGGCCTTCCCCGACTCCTACGTCCATCTACTTTCGCGTTGTATATCTGTTTTGTCATTCTTTCATCTCCCATTCGCTCCACATGCCCGAACCATCGTAGCATGCCCTTAGGAAATAAAAAATAAATAAAATGGTGCTTTTCTTGCTGTCTACTTTACTGTATACGTGACTTACTCTCTCGTTCTCTCCCTCTCTATCAAAAGAATTAACTTATTTTAAAAATATATTTGTATAAGTAGGTATTTTATACAGGATATGTTTGTTTCAGGGAGTGAACGTGCGACACAAAGTGCGGGAGCTCATAGACTTTATACAGGACGATGAGAAACTCAGGGAGGAGAGGAAGAAAGCTAAGAAGAACAAGGACAAATATATTGGTGAGTGGAAAACGCTTCTTAATACACGTATATCTCCTCCCCCCCCCCCTTATTTTTTACGTGAGGGAAAATTCTCATGGATGTTATGCGGTATGTCGGACTCCTACCGATTAAAAAACCTCACGTAACGCCCTAAAGCCTACGACTGGAAGCCCCGAGTAAGCCCTCGAAAGGATGTCCCAGGACTCCCTACATACTTTGACTACAATTGCGGCCTCACCTAGGGGCGAATATACCCCCTGGGTGAGGCCGCAGTGGTAACAGTAGGTCTGTTGGGAATCTTATCTTACCTGGTGTAAGCAGTGGTAGGGCAACGTCTAGTTTTCAGTCGGTAAAAGTCCGGTATAGCATCCATGATGGATTTTCCACACGTAAAAAATGAATAGACAGTAGGCGCAGACTAGGCGACAGTCGCGACGACTTGTCGCCGATTGTGCGCCTGTATCGGGCGACTTGTCGCCGCGACATGTCGCCGTGACTGTCGCTGACGTGCGCGACATGTCGCGGCGACAGACATCATACAAAAAGCTGTCGCTCGGCGACTGTCGCCGTGTCGCCGCGACGCCCCTTGCTTGTCGCCGAGTCGCTGCGACATGTCGCGCAATGTGCGAAGCTTAGAACAAAATATATATGTAATTTGACGCCCGCAGCTTGTCGCCGCGACAAGACGCTTAGTGTGCGCCCACTGCAGGTGAAATAAATGTTATTTGAATTCTGCATTTATAAACCTACTAGCTGACCCGCGCAATTTCGTTTGCGTCACATAAGAAAGAGCATATTAGCCGTTCCCGTCGCATTTAGTCCTACTCCCGTCACGTTGCGTTTACTTCCGTAGCGTCGCGTTGTTAATATTCATTACTGCGTAAGAGAGAGAGAAAGAAAGAGGTTTCTTGTCGCGTGTATTCTCGTTGCATTATATTTAAGAACAATTTCGTCTGCGAGGTTTCCCGTCGCATCATTGTATTGTTGGGCGTTCGAATTTGATTTCCATTACAATGGTTATTGTGAACCTACTCTAAGGCGGTTAGCAGACGACGTAATAAAGACCACGTCTGCCCGTCGAGGCCCGCGACTGCCCTGACCTTGAAAATGTATGTCCGGCGGGAAGTTGCGGCGCGGTCTTCTTCCCCTTCATTTCCGTTGGTGGTAGCCATCCTCGACAAATGAACTATCGAGCTGTAATAGTAGTTTTCGATACAAGTGTGGGATTTCTGTTATTACAACGAGCTCCGAGAGGTGTTGACCCGTGCCGAAGGCGAGGGTTGACAGTCGGAACGAGTTTAAATAACAGTCCCACACGTTGTATTGAACAACTATTTTTAATACACTAGCGAAAAAATTAAGCAATTTAATAAAATAATAAAAACACAGTATACCTGAATTTCCAAAATGGCGCCAACCGTAAAAGAATATATACCTTCCTAAGCAGAGACTATGGCAGTGCACTTCATACAGCCAACTTTTTTTATATTTATAAATTTAATTTGGCCGATACTTATATTAATTTATGCTTAAATTTTAATTAAAATTACTTTTAATCTGATATTGTAACAAGTTAGTTTCTTTTTTTGAAATATTTGCATGAATCACAGACATTATTTTAACAGTTGGGAAAGAAAACGCACGAGTGCGGGAATTGTAAAGAAAAAAGCACGAGTGTGTAATAGCCCACATCCCGAACGCTATATGTCCCTGTAATACGCCACTTTTTGAGCAACTGTATTAAAAATATTTTTTTAATTTCAACCAGTAGTTTCTGAGATTCTAGCGTTCAAACAAGCAAACAAACTCTTCAGCTTTATAATATTAGTATGTATTATATTAGCATGACTTAAAGGTTCACGGTATTATGAGACTAAAATAAAAGAAGATTGTAATGTTTATTCTACATTGAAAAAATATTCTAATGAAACTATTCGTATTAGACGTGAAAATAGTACATATGAACACTTTTGGCAGATGCAGAGTCTTGTATTTTAGTATATTATGATAGATTAACTACGTTATGTTGCAGGCATGTCGTCGGAGGCGGCGGTGATGGGTGTGCGCGGCAGCGCGGGCGGCTGGGGCGAGTACAGCGACCGCGGACAGTCGCAGTGGGGTGAGGATACTGCAGCTTGTGTTACTGACCACTTTACCTACTAGATGATGCTCGCGGCTTCGCGTCAAATTTGATTCCCACTTCCCGTGGGCACATATTCTCGGGATGAAAAGTAGCCCATGTGTTATTCCAGACTATAAGCTATCTCTGTACCAAATTTCAGCCCGATCATTTTAGCCGTTGAGAGTGTGAAATTGATTGAATTGAGTAACAAACATCTAAACATCCAAACATCTTCACAAACTTTCACATTTATAATATTAGTAGGAAGTAGGATTTAAACATGTCATTCTTGTATATGAACTTGTTCAAACGACCTTTTATAAGTCAAATTTCAAAAGTTCTTTTGAAGCTGCATGGTTGTGTTTTGTACCTGAAAGAAAGTTTCATCTTACCTCAAAATTAATGTTGTTTATTTATTGTTTTATACTAAAAGGGGGCAGACAAGCTTACAGCCTGCCTAATGGGTGGTTACCTAGGAACGTTTGCAACCCCAGAAGCGCTACACACCCACTGCCAACCCGAGTGCAGGTTGTGATAAACACCAGTCGAAATTTTGCAAGTCGCCCATATGGTCTTCAACTTGGCTTAACGACTGTCATTTCACTGACAACCGGGACCAACGGCTTTACGTACCTTCCGAAGCACGGAAACGCAAATAAATGCCACAAAGTGTTCACGTGATGATCACCCTCCCATAACCGGCCACAGTAGATGTTGCTTACTACAGTGATCGTTTACAGAACACTGAGTTCGCGGGGCCACGAGCGCTTCTCACTTCTCACAAATTAATTTTACTGTAACAAATAGCTATTTTGATTGACATTTCCCTACTCTTTCTCCATTGCAGAAGAGCCGAAAGAGCGGCCTGATGAAGAAGACTACGACAGAGAGGACTCGGACGGAGATTATTCGCACGGCCGGGAGAGGAGACCGCACAAGTTGGTTCTCTCATTTATCTATATACTAGCTGTTGCCCGCGACTTACTCGTGAAAATTATGTTATAATGCCAATTTGATTGCTCTCTGCTTAGCCCCTAGGATATGTACCGTGCTAATATATAACCTACTAGATGACGCTCGCGGCTTCGCCCGCGTGTAATTCGGTACCCATTCCCGCTTTCCATGGGACCATTTTCCCGGGATGAAAAGTAGCCTATGCGTTATTCCAGACTATAAGCTATCTCTGTACCACATTTCCACGCAATCCGTTCAGCCGTTAGAGCGTGATTGAGTAACAAACATCCAAACATTTTCACAAACTTTCACATTTATAATATTAGTAGGATTTGAAGACCCTACCCCTAGTTAACATTTGTGCAAATTTTGAATCTAATCTATTGAGTACCTTTCGAGATCCTTCCAGACAAAGCAAAGCAAACCGACAAACAGACAAATATTTTTCTAACTATATTTTCTGCTTCGGTATCTTATGTTGAACACCTAGCGAGTATTTTTTTTAAATATTTCCAATGTACAGTTTTGACTTTTCTATCACTTTATTATGTGTATAGATTTGATGATGCTTTGGCGGTGAGGTTTTCGTTCCCACTTCCCATGGGAACGTTTTCTTGTAACAAAAAATGTAGAGTAGAGGTAATAAAGGGGATTTATTTTATAAAATACTTCGCACCATATTAATAAAACATTCAGCTAATATGAAAACCAACTTTTCCTAAATTACCACTACTAATATTCAAAACCTGCTACAATTCCAGAGAGAACGTATACCGCGACTCAGAAGTGATCTCCTCATCGCCACCAAGACCCAGGTCTGCAGACCGAGGACTGGGCCCTGGTCCGGGGCCGGGGCCTAAGCCGTTCAGCATCAACCTCAAGAGTCCCGCCAAGACTAAGCCCTCCACGCCCGTGAAGAAGATTGATCTTGGTAAGACCATTTTATATTTATTATTTACTAGATGATGCTCGGATTAAACATTTTATGAACAGATTAGAAATTTAAAATGTTGCCGTTTTAGGCCCACAGCGTTTGTAAATATTAGTTTATAATTATTAATAAGTTTTAATTTTCTGAAATGAATTTTATGACATTGTAACTGACCCCGCGAACTTTGTTCCGTCGTATGAAGCTGACCCGTTATAAGATAAACATTTTTTTTTATTTTCTGATAAATTTTTATGGATAACAAACCTTGCCCTGGCTATAACTAACACAACAACAAATTTGCGAAATCGATCGAGCCGTTCTGAAGTTATGCGCGTACATATACATTTCACAGATTCATTTTTAGGGTTCCGTAGCCAAATGGCAAAAAACGGTATCCTTATAGATTCGTCATGTCTGTCTGTCTGTCTGTCCGTATGTCACAGCCACTTTTCTGCGGACCGCATTAAGATTTTCATATAAAACTAGATAAAAGCAGTAAAGGCGATTGCCCACCTTTCAATGGACCGCCGTTTCATAACAAATAATTTAGTATGACAGTGAAAATTGGATATTAAATTGAATGGATATCGCACTTTCATAGGAAATAAAAAATATTCTGTTATTTTGTAGGGTTTTCTCTCATTCTTTGTTTTGCTGTTCAAATTAGAGGTTAGTTTTGAAGCAAATGCCCGTCCATTCGTCAACAATTTGTCCAAAAAATGCTTATCGTTACATAGATGAACGTGGGTTTAATTCAAAAAAGATAGAAGTAATACTTCCAACACACTTATATATAACTCTGAAAATGTGTAAACTTATCACATTTCAACTTATTCAGATAATGTAGTAAATAAACAAATTGGATCTCGGTTGTTCCATAGTTACTTACAATTTAAATATCAATCCTGATCATAATCACTTTATAGGAATCATACATTGTTTTATACAAACATTTCACACCAATTTATCTTTAGAATATAAAATAATTTCATGAAAAATACTTCGGTGATAAAACATTTTAACTGTCATTTTTTTCCTTGTTGTTGTTGCTTTATTCGTCCAAAGGACAGGCGAAGGTATTTAAAACCATACTGCCAACTCTTGTATTATTTAATATTCAGCTGCTTATGTCATTTTTCTCGGTCCTCGTCCTCAAAGTCAAAGTCAAGTACGGTCCTAAGTTAAAGTCAGTCTTCTCTAGTAAAGCGGTGGGACTTTACTAGAAGTGTCTCAGGAGTTTGTCGAAAAATTAAAGAGTCACGTTTCACTGCGTTACATCACTTTCCAACACTTGTGCACGTTGTCGAACTTTTAGGTTTAAAAATCCACCATTTTTACTCATAAAACACTCATAATGCACTAATTTTGGAAAAATTTACAACGGAGTAGTCCGCTTGTCTTCAATTTCCCGCGCAAACGCCCATTTTTTCCTTGTCATTAAATTATTTTTTCTCAGTCTTGTTTGTCTTTGGTATAGTGTTGCAAATCTGTTGTACTCGCTAATTGATTTTAAAAAGAGGTCTTCGTCAACGTCGGGGCAGAGGATGTATCAAAGAAAGTGAACAATTCACACAGCGTGGCATTTTTATCTGATCTACTGCAAAACCGCACATTCGTTACCGAAAAGACGTTTTGTTCAAAAGTTTTCAATTTTTGACAGTTCGTATTTCGTTCAAAGAGCTAGCTTCTAGCATTTTTCACAAATTCACAAGCGGCATGGTCTCGTATCTGATGGACTCGCAACACGGTGAATAACATTGAGTCAAGACTGATATTATATTTTTAAATAAAATAAAAAACGTTTATTTTTAATCACTAGCCAAGATTTCTACTATAGTTAGAATGCTATTTTATATGAAAAAAGAAATAATCGGCTAGTAATAGTACCTACTTCTATGTCAACCATAGATTTAGAATTTGTCAATACTAAGTCTATGATCTCAACAACATTGTTGCATAAACTAATACTTTTGAAACTATCTATGATAATGTGCATTTGAGTATATATTAGGCGCCGCACATTGATATTTGCGATTGGCGGCCATCTTCGTCACGTCAGTACCATTCATTTGGTCAGTCCGCTACGCGTAAAAACGATAACACCACGAATTATATCAAAGTTTAAACGCCACAAAAGATTTTGATCGAGTGAATTAAAAGATTGTTAAAAAAATATTCCATGATTTATCAATTTACTTAGATAGCCATACACTTTTTATTAAGGTTTTTCAAAAAGAAACGATCTGTGGGCGTTCTCCTTTTGGGGGTCCCCATACTCAGAACTGAAACCGGAATTTTTTTTTCATCAAACCCATACGTGTGGGATATCTATAGATAGGTCTTCAAAAATGCTATAGAGGTTTCTAACATATTTTTTTTCTAAATGGAACAGTCTGCGCAAGAGGCACTTCCAAAGTAGGAAAAAGTACCCCCCCCCCCCTCTAACTTCTAAACTTAGAGAATAATAAATCTAAAAAAATATATGATATACATTGCCATAAAAACTTCCAATGAAAATTGGTTTGAACGAGATTTAGTTGGTAGTTTTTTTTTAATACGTCATAAACCGCAATTTTCGCCTAGAAAAATTACTACCACAGTGAACGTGTTAAAACATCAATCAAAGTTACAACGAACTACAAGAACTTTTATATTATGTTACTTGCTGCTACGGAACCTTTCATGGGCGAATCCAACTCGCACTTGGCTGGTTTTATATCTTACATTTATTTAGGAGTGTGCATTATCATTTGTCCCCAGGCGCGGCGGCTACCTACGGTAAAGCAGCCCCCAGCTCTGTTCCGCCGCCAGTCTCCGCCCCCGCCAGCAAGGCCACGCAGCAGTCGCAGGAGCTGCTGGACGACCTGTTCAAGACCTGCGCCAGCCCCGCTACTACTCCGGCTCATGGTGGCTCGCTGGTGGATGACTTTGATCCCAGGTGAGTCACTTGTAGCTGTGTGTGCGGCTCTAGACTAGATGCTAGTCCTGGGGTATGCTTACCCGGGGCTCCCTACCGTAGCCTGTTAGGCAGAATATGTAAGGTTTTTTAAATCGGTAGGAGTTCGGCATAGCTTCCATGAGGATTTTCCCTCCCTATGAGAGTATTCACCGCTATGAGACTGTCGCAGAAGCTTCTAGGATATTTGTTCAAAACTTGTGCTACTCCAGCTCATGGTAGCTGGTTAGTGGATGACTTTGATCCCAGGTAAGTCACTTGTAGCTGTTTGTTTGGTTCTAGATACTAATCTTGGGGTATCCTTCCAAGAGCTTACCCGGGGCTCCCAACCGTAGGCTGTTAGGTAGGATACATAAGGTTTTTTAGACAGTCGGAGTCCAGCATAACATCTATAAGGATTTTCCCTCAGTAGATGCTATGAGGGTGTTCCATGCTAAGGAACTGTTGCAGGAGCTTGTAGGACACTTGTTTAAGACCTGTTCTACACTGCCCAGTACTTCTGCTCATGGTAGCTCGATGATAGATGACCTTGATCTCAGGTGAGAAAGGTAGTGCTTCTTTAGAACAGTCGAAGAAACAGAAGTGGTATAGACCACAAAATAATAAGTACAGAAGACAATCCACAAGTATGTTTGAGCTACGGACACATAGACACCACTCACGGAGTCCACGAAGATGAGCTCAGAGGATTTTCAAAGTTTTTTCGATACTGGTTTGTGTGCGAGTGTCCATAGTTGAAGGTAGATTTGAAATATAATGTACATATATGACATTGCTTTCTGTATTTTATTATTTGGTGACGGAACTATCGCTGGAGCTTCTAGGATATTTGTTCAAGACTTGTGCTACTCCGTCTAGTACTCTGGCTCATGGTAGCTCGTTAGTGGATGACTTTGATCCAAGGTGAGTAAGGAAGACCACACCGGAGACATACGTACAGACGAATTTGAGAATACATGGTCAATCTGAAACGAAATTGCTTTGCACCGAAAATTAACGCCATCTCTCGGATAACATTGGAAGTCAAGTAGTCAATAATACCTCGCACAGGAACGCGATTAATGTCAAAATAGCAACTCATTAATCTTTTGAGTAATGTAAATATACCATCTAGTACGTTTTTTGTGATTCTAAGGTGTCTATGCAATATTATATTCGAGTAAATTTGCGCCATCTAGTGGAGTTTTTGTGAATTTGGACTAAAATGTGCATAGGATTATAGATCTTAAGGGGCCATGCAATATTGGAGGTGGCTGTACATATAGTCACGCTCTAACCCCCGAAAGGGTAGCCAGAGGCATGCCCACATTTCACCTTATATTTTTATATCCCACGTAATAGATGGTGAGCCTATTGCCGGGTTGAATTAGACAGGCGCATGCGCGTGACGGCCTACTGTTATATTTTTCTACCGCCCATAAGGCCTTCAACTTGACTTAACGATTATCATTTTACTGACAACCGGGTTTCATTTCGATTTTTCCTTCTCTACGCAATGTATCGTTTTGCGAAAATGTTCCCTTAGTCATCTCTTACGCCATCCTCAGGATGAATTGGGATGGCGACATTTTGTACTCTTTCGCGTTGCCACACGGGGCCCGTCGCTACCCGAGGCATCAAAATGAAGACAAGAGGAGATAATATGTGTATTGATATTGATATAATATTAATAAACCATCAAATTTCGTCACAATTGATGACAAAACGCGAGATATGGAAATAACGGAATTTTGATTACAGTTTACAGAAGACAGAATTCAAAGAAGAATTATTTTTTTCTTAGTTGTTTTCACCTACTTATATTATAGTTCTCTAAAGTCTTAAAATAAAACACTAAATTTAAATTACTTCCAGAGCGGGCGAACCGAAACCCATACGCAAAGTGTCAAATGAGTTTGGCGACTTCTCTAACGCCTTCCCCGACAACAACAACGAGGGGTTCGCGGACTTCTCTAGCGCCTTCACCGCCAGCAACAACGCCGCCAACAACAACAACGCTGCGCCCAACAACTCGAATAATGGGTTTGACGCTATCATGACTAGCAGTGGGAGTAGCCTTACTGCTAGTACTGCAGGTGAGGATACCTACTAATATACCTAAAATAATTTATTTTATTTAAGAAAGAAATTAATATCGCTAGTAATACATTCATAATGTAATAATACCATCGACCCAATACGAACGAAATATCTTTAGTAAGAAAATATTAATAGAAGATAATCCTTTATGATTTGCTAGCTGATGCGCGTGAATTTTGATTTCCGTTCCCGCTTCCCATGGGAACGTATTCCCGGAATGAAAAGTAGCCTATGTGTTATTCCAGGTTATTATTTACCCACGTACCAAATTTCAGCCCGATGCGTGATCGAGTAACAAACATCCACACATCCAAACATCTTCACAAATTTTCACATTATAATACATGCATATAACGTAACAACTTAGGCTAGATTGCTGAGCCCGCAGAGAGTGATGGCCGTTAGGGGGATAAGAGGATACCGCACGATCTCCGGTGAGGCGGCATGTCTCCTAGCCGGGATCTCTCCATGGGACCTGGAAGCGAGAGCCAAAGGCCTGCGTCTCGAGAAATCGAGGCCCAGCGGACCCTGCTCCACCAGGAAACTGTGGAGACATGGAAGGTGCGACTTGAGCAACCAAAGGGGGGATTCGCCACAATCGCGGCCGTCAGACCGGTCATGGACGAGTGGCTGGAGAGAAGACACGGAGCTGTCTCCTACCGGTTGACACAGATGCTTGCCGGGCACGGTAGCTTCGGTAGGTATCTGTGGCGAAAACACCGGGAAACCACGGCCGAGTGTCAGCACTGCGAGGACCGCAGCGGTGACACGGCGCTCCACACGCTGGTGGAGTGCACGGCGTGGTCAGGTCGAGTAGTGGGTCTGGGCGTGGACACTCTCTCGCTCGAGACCATGGTGCGAGCCATGCTCTCCAGCGGGAGTAAGTGGGACTGCGCCGCCTCTTTCTGCGAGCAGGTCATACTCGTGAAGGAGGCGGCGCACTGTGGATCGAAAATCGGGTTTCGAAGACATAGAAACTTAAAGTATCAATGGTCACTTTTTTGTCTTGAAATGGATTCGGTTGATCAATACTATGCTACAAAAGTAATATGAGACAATGGGCAGTAAAAATTACCGAGTTATAATTTTTTAAAGAAAATTTTGTATGGAGAAATCATGAAAAATGAGTACATCTCTGGAATCGCACGGTTGGCCGTTATATCCTTACACACTGTTATAGTACTATTTAATTATGATTTTTTGACATACTTCATATTGCGGAACCACTTGCGATTTTTTTTCTAAAATTGTCCAAAATTTTATAATATTTTTTTACGTTAATAACCCATTTAAATACTAAACCGCTTCTATTATGTGTAAGCCAAATCTCGTTTATAATATTATAAACACCAAAGGCCAAAATAGTCTGCAATATCATAAAAAACTATTATCTACTCTGATACTATAATACAAAGATTATAAAATTGAAATCAATACAATTATGACAAACATTACGCACAAGCCAAAAAAAAAGTTTTATTACGATACAGGTCTTGTATGGACACCTATATCATAATAAAACTTTTTAATCATTACGATACACCATAAACAATCTCCAGCTGAAAAAGAAGTTTGAACCTCTACTTTAAAAAAAAATTGTGTCTCCAGAGTAGCGAAAAATCCTAAATCTATGGTCTCCGCAGCCTAAAAAAAAAAGAAACACGCATGCGCAATCGATGTTTGCGCCTTGGCGCCAACATTTTACATTTAAATTAAACAAAGTTTGGTTTTGTTTGTAAAATAAATTAGTTTTTGTGTAAAAACATGTCTTAAAGCGAGGATGGTGGTAATTGTACACCACCAGACATTCTGGAAACTGCGTCAAACATGACCATGGCCCTGTTACCGGCGAAATGAAGGAGCAACTATATATCACAACAAAATGAAATCAGGTATTATAGTATGAGAGTAGATAAAGTAGTGTATGACACTGTACATAACTTGGTCTTATAACACTCGTGTGATACTATAAAAAAACTCGCCTACGGCTCGTTTTTTTAAAACACACTCGTGTTATAAGGACCCTTATTATGCAACAGTGTCATAAACTACTATTATGACTTAGGTAGGTACCTACTTACCTAATAGTCAAGAGGGGAATAAATACCCAAAAGTTCCGAAATAAGTATATTTTTTCGAATTTCAGTATTCCGATGTTCAAAATTCCGAAGATTATGATTTCTAAGAAACAAAGCTCGGAATATTCAAAAGAGCGATATTCATTTAACCGAAAGTCATAAGTACGATTTTTAATTTTTCCTAATTTCATTAGTACGAATAATCATCCGTACTGTTAGTACAATCCCGAAAAACATTACTATGAATTTCAAATATCCGAAAATACATACATACATACAAAAAATAGGTTAAAGATAAAGTTTATATAATTCAGATTTTATAAATAAATAAGTATATTGAATGATTTTGTAGTTAAAAAGGGTAATTATCCGTGTAACATAAAAATGAAATTGAAACCCGACTCGCTGTGGTGACTCCGGGTAAGGATACTCGGAGTGGCAAGATTCAATTAGGTTAGGTAAAGTTAGAACTGTGACCGATTCGCATTGAAACAACGGTTAAAAACGTGGAGGAAGGACATTCCACGATTGCAATATAACAAGCTTGTCTCGTCACTCTCAACTCGTCACGCAATTTTGGATAGCTAATGAATACCTACATGCATGTCCGCCTGTATGCTTGCTTGCACATGGTTAAGGTTTCGTGTAATTTATAATCAGTAAACTACGTTGCAGCCATAACAAAAGTAGCTTACTGCCAGTGATCATTTACAGAAACTCAAGCGGGGCTACGAGCGCTTCAATGCGAGTTTTACAACACTTTTAAATTATAGACATGTGTTTTTCTTTCGAATTTTCGATAATTGGAGTTCGTATTATCAAATTTATGATATTTCGGATTTTTGATAATCGGATTTCTTATTTATAATATGGCCGATTTTTAATGATTCGTAATTATACGGTTCGGTTTCATGAATTTCGGCATTCTGGCAGTCGGAATTATAAACATTCGGAATTTTGAAATTCTAACTTTTAATAAAAGGGATTTTTGATAGTATTCATTAGCTTTCCAAAATTGCGTGACGAGTTGAGAGTGACGAGACAAGCTTGTTATATTGCAATCTTGGAATGTCCTTCCTCCACGGTTTTAACTGATATTTCAAAGAACGCGTATGCCGCTTCCGCGGCACGCTCGCTCGGCTCGTGCAAAAGCGATCACAGTGCTAACTTAACCTAACCTAATTGAGTCGGGTTTCAATTTAATTTTTATGTTACACGAATAATTACCCTTTTTAACTACAAAATCATTCAATATACTAACTTATTTATTTATAAAACTCTGAATTATATAAACTTAATCTTAACCTATTTTTTTTGTATTTAAGTATGTATTTTCGGAATAATGTTTTTCGGGATTGTACTAACAGTACGGATGATTATTCGTACTAATGAAATTAGGAAAAATTAAAAATCGTACTTATGACTTTCGAATAAATGAATATCGCCCTTTTGAATATTCCGAGCTTTGTTTCTTAGAAATCATAATCTTCGGAATTTTGAACATCGGAATATTGAAATTCGGAAAAACATATTTCAGAACTTTTGGGTATTCCCCTCTTGACTATTAGGTACCTACCTAAGTCAAGATAGTTTTTTATGATATTGCAGACTATTTTGGCCTTTGGTGTTTATAATATTATAAACGAGATTTGGCTTACACATAATAGAAGCGGTTTAGTATTTAAATGGGTTATTAACGTAAAAAAATATTATAAAATTTTGGACAATTTTAGAAAAAAAATCGCAAGTGGTTCCGCAATATGAAGTATGTCAAAAAATCATAATTAAATAGTACTATAACAGTGTGTAAGGATATAACGGCCAACCGTGCGATTCCAGAGATGTACTCATTTTTCATGATTTCTCCATACAAAATTTTCTTTAAAAAATTATAACTCGGTAATTTTTACTGCCCATTGTCTCATATTACTTTTGTAGCATAGTATTGATCAACCGAATCCATTTCAAGACAAAAAAGTGACCATTGATACTTTAAGTTTCTATGTCTTCGAAACCCGATTTTCGATCCACAGTGCGGCGGGACGAGTACGGGAGAGAACTCTCCCACCCGAGTTCCGCAGTCGGCGCCCTGGACGCCACCGACGCACAGTGGATCGATTCATACAAATCGGCGGACATAGGAATCTTGTAAATCTTTTTACTGATTTTACAAAAACTAATGATGCCATTGTGTTTATCTTAGTAATTGTAGTCGAAAACAATAATACACAGTTTTGATTAGACTTCAATTTTTAAAAATATTCGACAAAAACTGATTTCAAAGTATGGAAAAGCACATTCAAAAAGGGATAGCTTGCGATTTTCTCGTGTTTTCTGATTTTAACGCTTATAGTGACTTTAAATGGGTTGTTAGCAAAATATTTGCCAAACATTTTAGGTACCCCTAGGCACCCCTCTGGGAGCTATGTGACAAAATATCATTTTTCTCATTTTCTTTAAGAAAATATGTCTAGTTCGTTTTTTTACAGTTGTAATTATTGATAAACTACATTTTAGCTTAGTACTGACCTACCCACATCAAAAATAATATGAGTAGCATACGGGATCGGGAGTTTTTGAGAGATACTTGTAAGCAGGCGATTATAAGTTTATCCTACTTTTTTAGCAACATTTATGTATTGTATAGTGATTTACCATTAAGATTTGAAGAAAACAATGTATTATTAAAAAAAAACAATAACGCGTCATATAAAACATATATCGTAGTTATAAAAATACAAAAACTTACTTATAAAATAAAAAGTGGTAAAATAATGGCTTAAAATAAATAAAAATATGAAACAGAAACGATTCAATTAACATGTATGTACATTAAATAATCAAACAAAATTAGAATTACATAAACTTTAAAAAAATAGTAGCTAAAATAAACAAAAATATATAACAAAGACAATTAATGATTCGGAGGAATTCTACGACGCATGTATGTAATTATGCATGTATGTATTATATATTATGTTTAGTTTTTTTTGCTTTTATTTTTAATTTATGGTAAGATAGGTTCAATTTTTATTTATGATTGTACGTTATTGTAAGTATTTTTTGCCAAGCTATTAAAGTTCTATTAAATTAAAACTATGTACATTAAATGATCAAACAAAATTTGAAATATGTAGACAAAAAACAACATTATCCGAAGCATCCGTTTCTGAATCTTCTTCTGCTTGCGCAGAGACTAACAACTCAACAGTATCTATAAATTCAATTTCAGAAACTTCTTGAATTAGTAGATTTAAAGTTTCTTTAAACAATGCCTTCTTTTGCTTTTTATATATCCGTGGCCGTGTTTGTGCTAAAATTGGGTTAGATGAAATCAGCAAATTATTTAGAACATCTTCATTGCAAGCAATGCTATTTATTTTACGTGAATGGTGTTCTCTGTATTTTCTGAAATCCTTATTACTTGACTCAGATAACTCTTCCGAAAGAATTCCTATCGGAACTATAGATAAATGTTGAATAATTTACGGCCCGTGAACTAATAACTTATGAATACTTAATGGCATGTAGTACCAGGGTGGCAGAGCTTTACACAGAATTGTACCCTTGGTACTTCATGCTACAAGTATTCATCAGTTATTTTATTAGTTACTAATTCTAGAAGTTTCTGAAATTGAATACATTGATACTGATGAATAATTAGGCTCTGCACAAGCAGAAGAAGATTCAGAGACGGAAGCTTCTGATTATAATTTTTTTTGTCTACATTTTTTTAATTTTGTTTGATTATTTAATGTACATACATGTTAATTGAATCGTTTCTGTTCCAGATGTTTATTTATTTTAAGCTAATATTTTACCACTTTTTATTTTATAAGTAAGTTTTCGTATTTTTATGACTATGATATATGTTTTATATAACGTGTTATTGTTTTATTTGTTTAATACATTATTTTCTTCAAATCATAATGGAAAATCACTATACAATACATAAATGTTGCTAAAAACGTAGGATAACCTTATAGTCGCCTGCTTATAAGTATATCTTAAAAACTCCCGATCCCGTATAGCTAGTCATATTATTGTTGATGTGGGTAGGACAGTACTAAGCTAAAATGTAGTTTATCAATAATTACAACTGTAAAAAAACGAACTAGACATATTTTCTTAAAGAAAATGAGAAAAATGATATTTTGTCATATAGCTCCCAGAGGGGAGCCTAGGGGTACCTAAAATGTTTGGCAGATATTTTGCTAACAGCCCATTAAAAGTAACTATAAGCGTTAAAATCAGAAAACACGAGAAAATCGCATGCTATCCCTTTTTTAATGTGCTTTTCCATACATTGAAATCAGTTTTTGTCGAATATTTTTTAAAATTGAAGTCTAATCAAAATTGTGGAATATTGTTTTCGACTACAATTATTAGGATAAACACATTGGCATCATTAGTTTTTTTAAAATCGGGAAAAAGTGTTTCAAGATTCCTATGTCCGCCGATTTGTATGAATCGATCCACTGTGCGACGTGTCTTCGCCGAGGACTATCGGCCTCCATGACCGGGGGTCTGAGGACGGTGAGAGGGCCGCTCACCGCCCTTACAGAAGCAGGCCCATGACGGCAGCGGGACGTGAGCAACTCACGCACGCCCCGCCTTAGAAGCGGGGTCACACCCGAAACCCCCCATAGACGCGGGATTGCACCCGAACCACCCCCTAGGCAAGGCCGCATTGGTGGCCGTAGGTCTGTTGGGAATCACGGTACATCCTTCCTGAGGGCTTACCCGGGGCTCTCAACCATAGGCTGTTAGGCGTGGCGTGAGGTTTTTTAGTCGGTAAGAGTCCGGCATAACATCCTATGAGGTTACCCTCACGTTAAACAAAAAAAAAACGTAACAACTTAACCTTTTGTACGCCATCTTTGGCGTACAAAAGTACAGAATTAGCAGAATTTCCGTTTTTTTACACAACAAATATTGCTATTCGATGGAGCTTTTTTGAGAGTTCCGTACCGTGTAAAAACAGGACCCTATTAACGGGACTGCGCTGTCCCGTCCGTCTGTTCGTCACGAGGCTGTATCTCAGGAACCGTGATAGCTGATAGCTAGAGAGCTGAAATTTTCACAGATGATGTATTTCTATTGCCGCTATGATAACAGATACTAAAATCATAATATTAATTAACTCGGGTTCCTATATAAAACGTGATTAATTTCTTTTTTATGAGCGAGTCCGACTCGCACTTGTCCGGTTTTAAGAGATTGCTTTTTAGCTATAAGGCCGCCCTCTGTACATTATTACTTCTGTAAGCTTGTTTTGTATTGGTGTGCAATATCAATATGTTTATTCTATTCTTACGCAT
The DNA here is from genome assembly GCA_933228765.1 of Miltochrista miniata. Taxonomy (NCBI): domain Eukaryota; kingdom Metazoa; phylum Arthropoda; class Insecta; order Lepidoptera; family Erebidae; genus Miltochrista; species Miltochrista miniata. The sequence goes on from OW121770.1 coordinate 2,445,543, forward strand.
TGCACTATATTAAATCATTCTAACAGCGCCGGCCTCGAACCTGGACCTCCTGAGCGACCTGGCAGCACCACCGATGACGTCGATGCCATTCTCCAACGTGGACGCCTTAGCGGGACAGCTGGCCTCCACCAGTCTTCAGCCATCATTGGATTCTTTCACTGGTTAGTTGTTTGCATTTCTAGTAATTATATTCCTCTTCCACCAGAAAATTTGGATGTTTGTTCCGCTTTCGCGTTCAACGGCTGAACGGATCTGGCTGAAATTTGGTACAGGGATAGATTGCGGGCGATTATACTCTGAAATAACACATTGGGTACAATTTATCCCGGGATGAGTTCCTACGGGAAGTGGGAACGGTAACAAATAGGTCGCGGGTGAAGCTGCGGGTATCAGCTAGCTCATAATAATAATGAAATATGAAGGTTTTAAGCTGTATCGAAAACAGGAGATCGGTAAGGTTCCCATGATTTTCTCTGATTAAAACGATAAAATAAATTCAAGGGATTTTTATTAAATTGTTGTTACTCTCTTTACAAATAGTATAATTACGAATTTTGGCGAAAAGTAGATGTTTGACAAATTAAAATAAAATACCAATTTAAAACTACTACTAATAGATCACAAATTTAATGTGAAAAAGGTCTTGAGCAGGACTTGAACCTGCATCTTCTGGCATTCCGGACCAGACTCCCTAACCGTTGGACCCTCGAGTCACTACTCTCAACTGACTAATTCTTTTCACTAATAGGTCATTATGCTATTCAATAAATTTTTTTGGGCGCCGTATTCGTCAAATTTTTACGCGAAAATCGTCAAAAATATTATTATTCAAGTACTCTACATCAGTGTTGTGTTTAAAAGTGATAAACAGTGTGTGTATAAAAATCTACAGTTGTATTAAACAGTTTTGGACACTTTGAGGACTTTTTTCTTTGCAGGCGATTCTACGAAGAATAACCCTCCAAGCCGAACCCACATCAAACATGCCCTAGAAGTTATTCACAATTCAAGAGATATTAAAACAGAATCTGGACTAAACAAAATGAAAAAAGCTCTTGAAAATGTACTCGAAGAGCTACCAGGACCTATTACAGTACAGAAATTTGGAAAAATTGATGAATATATTGTAATAAATAGTCTTTTTGATACATATACAGAGTTGCTCGGTCTCATAGTAAGAATTCTTCTACCTCAGTGGCCCGTTTGCAAAGCAGAAATAACTAAAATGTTTACTCTAGAAGAAAGTTTTCAACTTAGTCATGAAACTCTATCCATTATGTGCGGTTTCTTAAAAATGGATGGTAATGTAACTACGTTGAAAGCATTGTCTGAACTGCTATTATGCTATGTCAAAAGTGATGCTATTTTTACAGCAGCTATAGATTGCTGTGGTTCCAGTTTTCAAGATGTGACGGAGGAGTATAAACTTCAAAATGAATGGGAGAATTATGTTCAAATGCTAGCAACACTGCCTTCAAGGGTTGCCAATAGATTAACTACAGACACGCCTAAAGGATTTTCCCAAGAGAATTATTCGTATTACCTCACTTTTCATATTATCAGAGTGATTGATTATATGTCGGACAGCAGTTTTTATGAACGAAAACAATATAATGTAAAGTATTTATCTCATTTGGTCTCAAAAGTGATCACAAACTATTATATGAGTGGCAATTCACCGGCGATCTTAAATTTGGTAGATGTCTTTTCGGCTTGGACAGATGTTTATCATTTTGAGCCCAGCAAATACGTGAAAAAGAAACTCATACAGACTTTACTAAGGCATCTGTCGAGACAATCGATCGAATATCTATGTATTCTTTTATTGAAACGCTGCCACATTAACTATAAAAGCGAAGATCAGATTGTTGCACATATTATTGGTGACAATTTTGATAGTAACAAAGATTGGAAAGACATATTGAGTTATAAAATTCCTCTATATATAAAACCTAAAGATTTTAAAGACACCGCAATACCAGAAAATCTTATATACTACATTTCTACCACGAAAAATCCTTGTGAAAACTTAGATGATCTTATAAATCGATTGGGCACTGTTTGGTCTGACGTAAAACTCAGTAATATATCAAATTTACAAGAGCACATGTATATTTCCGAACTACTAATACTAGCTATCAAATATAGAGCAACTATATCAATAAATAATAAAATAGAATGGAAAACGAATGATATTAAAAGTGTACTGTATCGCGGAGTGGGAAAACATTTGGATTTACTATCACAAGAATTCCGATGCATAGGAATGGTGACAGTACAAATTGTACTAGACACGTTATCTGAAATAGACAATGATAAATCGGAATTGAAATTTGAATACGAAAGCATGGGAGAAATTTGTAAAGAAATATATGAAACTCTGAAAGATATATCCAATAAATGTCTTAAAGATACAAAACGTAAAGTCGCACCTAACTATAAACCAAAAACGATCAATTCCAAAGCTGTTTTAGATCATATCGCTAATAAATTTGCTGAAGATGAAAACTCTACTGTACATAATACTATAGTCACTTGTGCAGTTAAAACTTCGGCACAAACGAAAGAAATAGTGAAAGCTATAATATCTTCTAAGCTAGACGCTCTCGACGGTAAAAAGGAGGAACTCGATTCAGACGACGATCTTGTACCTTACGATATGAGCAACGATGTTTCAGCCAATGTACACAAACAACCCAAATATCTCAGAGATATGATAGAAATGATCGTTGAAGCTAAAGATGTGGAAATATTTGAAGCTGGTGTTGTAGTAGCTGAAGAATTAGTCAACAAACAACTCAAAAACGAAGATAAGAAGCTGATCGTAGAATTACTAGACTTATTTGTGCACCTAGATGAAAAGTACCACGTGGATAACTTCGAGAATATTCGATTTAATACTTGTGTTGCGATCACTTGTATTCAACCAAAAGTGTCGGCTGAACATTTATGTAAAGAAATTCACACAGATGTCGGTAGATACTCGATTGCGACTAAGATATTAATGCTCAATGTTATTGCCGAAGCCGTGAATAGAATCGCCGATGTAAGATCGCACGAAAACAAACCAGAAACGCAGAACGATTTTATCAGAGAAGTAGAAAGTAATGTATCAGCTGAAGAGATTATTCGACGAAGATTGATAACGAAAACTAGATATTTTCATACAAAGAGACAACATCCTTTTGCTAAAGCAACTAAAAATCAATTCGCAGCGGTCTCGGATAGTTTTTTTTATCCGTTACTCGGTGGTATTGGTCAAAAGCAATTGACACTGAGTCATCACAACTTAAAACAGGATGTAGACAATATTTTGTTGTTAAAATACCTCTCTGTTGTGGGTAATGTGATTCTAGCTTCAAAGAACTGTCCAAAATGTTCTACATATTGTTGGGAAGTTATTCAAATAGTTTTATATTTAAGATATAACCATGACCCAAAAATCCAAGTGTGTGTAATGTCATTACTAGCTTCGATAGTAATCGTTCTACCCACAAGTATTATCAAAACCGAGTTTGCAGATGTAATGATGGAACTACGAACTTGGCTGAGTGACTGTTTAAGGAACTTCGACTTGACTATGGGTCTTGCCGGCACTAAATCTGAATCGGCCATATTTGCTGGGCAAGTGATTGGTTTGATCGAACAGAAACTTACTGAATCTGATTAAATGTGAAAAGTGATTTTTATAAGCCTAATAAGTGAAGTGATTTTTGAATATTGCATGACTTTTAATATTATTATGTACTGTGATTTTTATAATATACCATTTTCTTTTAAAAATAGTGATCGTTCAAAAACTTCGATCATATTTTAAAAGTGTAAAATTCCGAATTTTTAAAAGTGCATGTATGTATATTTCAGGGCGTGTACTAAATAGTTTTGTATGTATTCCACTATTTTTATATAATTCAATGACTTAACTGGAATTCGTGAAACCGTTGCAGTTTTTAAAGTAATAATTCAAAATTTGTGTTTATAATCCAAGTATGGTGTTTCGAAGGTTCCAGTGTGGCGCTTGTAGTAATGACAGAAAATGATCTAAATGCTGCGTTATGCGTTCATTCCGAGCACCACACGGTATACAGTAATGACATTATTTGAATGTAACTAACAATATCTGAACTGCTTTTTGAAAGAACGGTAATATCTTAGTACTTCCAATGTTTGTATAGATCTTGATTTTATAAGATTTTCTACAACTGTCGTATCCATGGAGCAAAATATAAGAGAGGAGGTGTTGTAATATGATTTCCTTATGAAACAATGTGTGACTCGGCGCGGGGGGAGGGTGTGGTGAGGAGGGGTTCGTATCCGCCCACTTTACTATTATCCATCTAGCGGTCAGTGTCAAAACTACTTGCTTACTTCAACATCCGGGTAACTACGTAGTACTACTACTGTACACTGAAAACAGGGCCGAAGTTGGAATACTTTGTCCCCCGGATTATTAAAAGATGAATAGTGTATTTTTTTTTATTTCTATCACTATGAAAAAAATTCATGACACATTCTGATATTTTTTATTATCGAAAGTAACCCGCTTCTTAGTGGTTATTGCTGTAAAGATTATAAATCTTCGTAAATATATTTTTGACTTTGGGCTTTTGGACTTTTTGTCTTTTTGACTTTAAACTTTTGAACTTTAGGACTTTTGGACTACTAACTCCTATATATATTTCATGATATTTCTTTCGAAAAATAAGGTCATGAAGAAGTTTCACTTCTTACGTGTGTTCAATAGTAGGTACACGCACACATTTTTTTTTTGAAATGTACCCATCATTTAGTTTGTTACTCATTTCTCATAGGTACATAAAACCACCATAAAAAAGTCACAGCGAAGCGTGGCAGGGTACCGCTAGTTTTATTATATTTTATTTTATACAAACCTTGCCCTGGCTTTAACTAACACAGAAAAGAAAGAATTAGCGAAGTTGGTTCCACCGTTCTGAAGTTATGAGCGTGCATACATTTCGAAGATCCATTTTTATATTATACTAAAGTCACAGCGAAGCGTGGCAGGGTACCCCTGCCACGCTTCGCTGTGACTTTTTATGGTGGTTTTATGTACCTATGAGAAATGAGTAACAAACTAAATGATGGGTACATTTTAAAAAAAAATGTGTGCGTGTACTATTGCACACACGTAAGAAGTGAAACTTCTTCATGACCTTATTTTTCGAAAGAAATATCATGAAATATACGTAGGAGTTAGTAAGCCAAAAGTCCAAAAGTTCAAAAGTTCAAAAGTCCAAAGTCAAAAAGTCAAAAAGTCATCATCATCATCTGGTGCCTATCCATTACTGGAGGTTGGCCGTCAGCTTAGCGAACTCTCCCTTCAAAAGGTCAAAAGTGCAAAAGTCCAAAAGTCCAAAACTCCAAAACTCCAAAACTCCAAAACTCCAAAACTCCAAAACTCCAAAACTCCAAAACTCCAAAACTCCAAAACTCCAAAACTCCAAAACTCCAAAACTCCAAAACTCCAAAACTCCAAAACTCCAAAACTCCAAAACTCCAAAACTCCAAAACTCCAAAACTCCAAAACTCCAAAACTCCAAAACTCCAAAACTCCAAAACTCCAAAACTCCAAAACTCCAAAACTCCAAAACTCCAAAACTCCAAAACTCCAAAACTCCAAAACTCCAAAACTCCAAAACTCCAAAACTCCAAAACTCCAAAACTCCAAAACTCCAAAACTCCAAAACTCCAAAACTCCAAAACTCCAAACCTTCAAACCTTCAAAACTTCAAAACTTCAAAACTTCAAAACTTCAAAACTTCAAAACTTCAAAACTTCAAAACTTCAAAACTTCAAATCTCCAAAAGTCCAAAAGCCCACTAGCTCAAAAGTCCAAAAGTCCAAAAGTCCAAAAGGCCGAAAGTCCAAAAGTCCAAAAGTCCAATAGTCCAAAAGTCCAAAGTCCAAAGTTCAAAAGTTCAAACTCCAAAGTCTAAAATTTTAAAAGTCCAAAGTCCAAAACTCCATAACTCCAAAACTACAAAATTCCAAAACTCCAAAACTCCAAACTCCAAACTCCAAAACTCCAAAATCCCAAAACTCCAAAACTCCAAAACCTTACAACTCCAAAACTCCAACTCCAAAAGTCCAAAAGTTCAAAAGCCCAAAGCTCCAAAAGTCCATAAGTCCAAAAGCCCAAAAGTCCAAAAGCCCAAAAGCCCAAAAGTCCAAAAGTACAAAAGTCCAAAAGTCCAAAAGTCCAATAGTCCAATAGTCCAAAGTCCCAAAGTCCAAAAGTCCAAAGTTCAAAAGACCAAAACTCCAAAGTCTAAAATTCTAAAAGTACAATAGTCCAAAACTCCTTAACTCCAAAACTCCAAAATTCCAAAAGTCTAAAGTCCAAAACTCCGAAATTCCGAATGTCCAAAAAGTTCAAAAGTAACATGCAAAATGACCTCTTTATTAGGTAAGTACTCTCTTTTATTATTCTGAATGCAAGGAGGCCGCAATCAAACTTCTCTTAAAAAACATCAATCTGGTAGGTACCTTCTAAATAGGTTGTTTAAATTATTTTGTTCTGAAGCTGGCAGAATATAATTTAAAAAAACGCCCAGCGCCATCTATTGGTAAAATCACTTTTTAAAGCTATTTTATTCTTATTGCTGTTATGATATAAGTGTATAAAGTAGCCTAAAACCATCTCTGAATCCTATTGTATATCTTGTTCAATTTTGAGCTCAATCGATTCAGTAAATTTTGAGTTTCTAATAGATACTTAAACGCACACAACATTTTTATATATGTAGACTAGCTGACCAGCGCAACATCGTTTACTTTATAAACTAGATACCGACTGCAGCGCCATATGCGCCGGGCTTATTTGTGAATCTAAACCATCCAGGGCGCCACCCAAACGCATACAAAAAAATTATTCAGATCTGTCCAGCCATTTAGGAGGAGTTCAGGAAAATACACGTACAGTAGAATTATAAATATAAAGATTGATAAAAAAAAGTCTCCTATTGTAGTACGAACGAACTGCATCCAGTCGTTGCTAATTACTTTTTGTACCTACTACTAGTAGGAAGGACGGTTAGGGGCCCTTAGTGAAATTCTAAATTCGATCCTGTTTTTGGTGCTGTTTATTCTTGGCAATAGATGGCGGTCTGTTTTCGAAGTTCTTAAATAAATTTGTAAAAATAATCTTTGGTTGCATAAATTTATTTCGGAATTATTGCTAAATAAGTTTAAATACTTGACAATATTATAATTATATTATTACTGAGCTCTACGCACCTACATATTTTAGGTAACCAAAACACAAAGTATCGCCATCTAGCGTCGAGTAAAAAATATTTTGCTGTATCCGGGGGTCAGAGATGTTTCTAGAACTATTTATGAAAATAAAGAATAAAAATACTTACAGCTAAAATGTGATGCCATGCATAGCATCAAAACGTCTATCCGAGTAATTTTTACACGATAAAACACAACACTTTCTCCTTATCTTCTTAAATTCTTCTAATTTCGCGGAAATACGAATGTTGACATAATTATATTCGCGTATAACAAACCGGAAGTTGCCTAGACAAACGCGGACAGCGCACTGACTTAAGCCACGCCCACTGATGACGTCAGGACCCGCATTGAACGGTCACAGTGCACGCTTGCTTAGGCCCTCTCCTCTCTTATATTTGCTCCATGGTCGTATCATTATAATATACCAGCCGGCATTTATATATGTGATTGTATGTTTTAAATTTAAGATAAAAACTGTTATTGATATTCGTGTTTAAGAACCAGAGTTTAATGTCATGCACTGTAAATAAACCCACCGGTATTAAATAAATAAGTACTTATATTCGTTTTTTTTCTAAATTTTTTCTTTGAACCAATGTGATTTTGCCAGGTCTAGTGGTAAAGTACCTGACTACGGGTTCGGAGGTCGTGAGTTCGATTCCCACCCAGGACCAATCTCGTGTGATAGGCATTTTGATTTCTAGCGTTCTGTACCCAGAGCGTAAAAACGGGACCCTAATTAAGAATTTACCGTCCACCTGCACAAGTGGAAATCAGTTCCCGTTTCCAGGTCTTATATTCCCATGGAATATTTAAATAAAAACGCTCGTTCCCGTGGGAATAAAATAAACCCTATGTTCACCGGGTAATACTGTAGCTTCCCAATGGTGAAAGAGTTTTTTAAATCCGTTTAGTAGTTTCGGAGCCTATTCGATAATAATATTAGTACGATAGAAAAACCCAAACTCCCTAGAAAAATATATATGGATCACACCAATTTTGTCACCTGGTGGGAAACGAACGCCATAGCGTCATAATAGAAATTACAAATTCTGCATCTCGCTATGAAAATCTGACTGCCTCGTCTCGTTGATCTAGCAGTCGTTTAGTGCGACTGCGGATCGCGAGGTCTTCTCTTCTTCTTCCTTCCCTGTTCCCATTATTTGGGGTCGGGTCTCGTCACTTTTCTGCACCAAGACAGACTTTTTTTTTAACGAGAGGGAAAAAAATCTTGGATGCTATGCCAGACTCCTACCGACAAAAAACCTGACGTAACGCCCAACAGTCTACGGTTGGGAGCCCCCGGGTAAGCCCTCGGAAGGATGTCCCAGGACTCCCAACAGACCCACGGCCGCTACTGCGGCCTCGCCCAGGGGCGGTTCGGGTGCTATCCCGCGTCTTTGGGGTTTTCGGGTGTGATCCCGCTTCTAAGGGGGGGCGTGCGTGAATCCCTCACGTCACGCTGCCGTCATGGGCCTGCTTCTGTAGGGACGGTGAGCAGCCCTCTCACCGTCCTGGCCCAAGCCGCCGACTGCGGAACTCAGGTGGAGAGTTCTCTCGCGCCCCCTCCCCGCCGCCTCTTTCACGAGCATGACCTGCTCGCAGAAAGAGGCGGTGCAGTCTGTCTTAAGTTGTCGGTTCTGGCAATTGGGCTTTCGTAGGTCTCTCTCAATATTGGACCACCAGGTTGATGGCGGGCGGCCTCTGCCTCTCTTTTGTGCTGGAACATCGGCTAGTTTCACTACGTGATCTCGCTTCGTCTTGTTACATGTCCATACCATCTGAGGCGGTGTTCGGTCATTTTGTCCATGATTGGCGCAACTTTGTGTGGGTTCGATTTCCATCACGGGAAAAAAATGTTTAATCCTTTACTATTTGTGTCGAGAGTCTTGGTGTTTCTATGCAACTATTGTCAAAAAAAATGTAAAAGTATTAATATCAGTGTTGTCTGGTAACTATGACACAAACTGGTTAACTTTAGCTTAATTTGGGATCAGATGACGCTGTGTAAAAAATGTGTCCGTGAATATTAAAAAACTACTTGATGCTCGCGGCTTCGCCTACGGCGATTTCCATTCCCACATCCCATGGGAACATATTTCAAGGCTAATGTGTTGTTCAAGACTTTGATCTATTCCTGTACCAAACTTAAGTATATATAAGAACAAACATCCAAACATCTTCACAATTTTTCATATTTCTAATATTAAGTAGGAAACTCGCACTGGAGAAAAAGGTAAAAAAACCCTTGCTGATGAGCCTTTTTTCAGCAGCATTCTTCATTCGCCTGAGTAAATGTACGGTTTCCTAGTTATAATAGGAAGCCTAGGAAGCACCAAAACTCAGAATCCAAATATGGATCTCGCTAATAGAACCGTTCAGTCGTAAAAGCTTGAAACAGTAACAAACATCCACACTCAGAAACTTTCTCATCCTACTAATATTATAAATGCGAAAATAACTCTGTCTGTCTGTTACGCTTTCACGCCTAAACGGCTGGAGCGATTGAGATGAAATTTGGTATAGGGATAATTCGAGGTCCTGGGAAGGACATAAGCCACTTTGTAACGGATTGCTCAAAACGGTCGAAGCATCGGGGAACAGCTAGTCTATATATATAAAAACAAGAACTGACTGACTGACGATCAACGCACAGCCTAAACCGCTGTGTCTAGAACCATGAAATTTTGCACAAATGCTCCTCATGTGACGTAGGCGAGCAATAAGAAGGGATTTTTGAAAATTCTGCTCCTAAGGGGATGAACAAGGGTTGCAAAGTTTGTATGGGACAACGTGATTCCTTGGTCCGAGCTTCTTCAAATTTGACATGAAAAATCTTTAACTGAATTAATGGGAGACGTGTTTTGTATTTTATTGAAATTTATCTTTTAACATGGTTAAAATGGGGTTGAAAAATATTTTAGGGGTGATTTGCCTCATAGTTCATATAAATACTCTGTAGTCGGTACTTTATTAATTTCTTTTTTGACTAATTGTCATGTTTGACAGCTCAATTTGATTTAAAAACGATGGTCGCAATTTTTGATAAATTTCAAAAAAATCTAATAATAATTTTATTAAAATTGCATATTTTATTGATTTTTGCCCTTCAATAAGCGGAATTGCCTTATTTTGTATGTCAAAAATACATTTGTGAGAATGAAAACCTGTACATGGCTGGTTAGGAATCATGAAAAAACAGTTCTAGGTAAGGTGTAAGTACACCGTTTATTCGAATAATACAGAGTATTTATTACTATCTTCGCTTACTTTCTTATTATACACACTTATACAGGGATAATACAAACGATCAGAGGCGTTATAGATGAACATTTAGCAGATGAAATCTACAGTAAATGTCTGGTCACAATTAGGAGAAATTGTATAAGTACGGGTTGCCTCAGCCTCAAAAGTCTGAAGACCTACACAATCCAGAAATACGAGAAAGAAAGAAGTTAAGATATCAATTCCTTAGCAAAAGCAGAGAATGCTCTCTAAACCAATTAACAAAGACATTAGGTATCAATTTTACAAAAATATAGATTTACTTCGCTCAAAGTAAATATGTACATATTTTGATTTATTTAGTCAGAATTATAACTATAAGTACATATAAAAACAGTACTGTAAAGTGCCAGCGGGCGGCCACCCCTGCAGAAGACTACAGATGGAACAAACGAGTTCTAAAGCGGGCATCACGACTTGGTCTTTTTTTTTTACGTGAGGGAAAATCCTCATAGGATGTTATAGACTCTTACCGACTATAAAACCTCACGTAACGCCTAACAGCCTGTGGTTGGGAGCCCCGGGTAAGCCCTCGGAAGGATGTCCCGGGACTCACGACTTGGTCTACCCGCCAGATGGACCGAGGACTAAGAAGAGGTATCTCAGGAATCGTGATAGGTAGCTAGAGAGCTGAAATTTAAGATGATATATTTCTGTAGCCACTATGACAACAAATACTAACATCAGAAAGGGGGGGGGGGGGATTAAGGGGGGCTCCCATCCAAACGTGATGTTTTGCTGTTTTTTTTTGGTATAGAACCCTCTGTGCGGGATTCCGCTTCGCACTTAAGATGGCAGACAAGCTTACGGTCCACCTAATAGTTGGTTTCTGTAGCGGACTAATTCGCATAATGAACGTTCAGTGGCGCACTGCATGTCGACCCATATTTCCCTTGGCACTACCACTAGAGTCACGGGAAAGTAAAAATCACGAGTATGATGTCAACAGTGTTGGGGTTGATTTGTGGCAACCCCAACACTGTTGACATCATACTCGTGATTTTAATTATTAAATAATTATTAAGTTCTTCCATTTAATATAAAAAATATTTCATTCGAGTGTCAAAGTAGCAAGAATCCCCCTGATATCATTTGTGGGAACTAAAATCAAGAATTATCAAGGATAAGAGCAGTTGCTGTTGACAGTGCAACAAATTGAGAAGAACGTACCTACCTACAACAGAAAAAAGAATGTTTACCTAATACAAACTGGTGCTATTTAGTACAATCATCGCAGCGTAATTAAGCATCAGACATTGAACACAGTAAGGATAAATTGTACTAACCGGAGTAAAGCAAGGGTTATCGGCACTGTGCGGCACTTTTTCTTACAACAACACACAATTGAATAAGGAATGCTGGTGGACGCGCACTTTAGTTGACTTGTATGCCTGTTCAGTACGACATAATAATATCTATCTGCATAATATGAGTTTTAAGCGTCGACTTTGATTGTTTACGATTAACACATTTCACCGTTATAAACATCACTTACGGATGAAGAGTGGGTATACTTGACGTTATTATTTACGGAAATTTATGCAAGTACCTACAGTCAGTCATCGCTTCGGTGTTGCCGTTTTAATTATTTTTGTAAGACTACATTCGAAGAATGTAATAATTATATTGTTACTTACCCGTGATAGGTGAACCTACATAAATTATTTGTAGTCAATTATTTATTTTTAGATACGATTTGACATTTTAAATTTATTGTTGATTATTCATTTTGATTACTATTTTTATATCGGAGTATGTACCTACTTACTATTGAATTAAATTTATAAGTTTTTTATATTATTATTATCTTATGTTAGATTTAGCGAGAATTGTTATTACTTTTTTTTATTATTATGATTTGTTTCCATTTTTAATTACGAGTAAATTGTTTAGGATAGTTGACATTTGTTGCCTTTGGCCAATATGAGTGTAGTATCTACGCAATTAAGTTGTCCATACTGCCCGGGATCTTCCCGCGTTTTCTCCGCACGCGGGCTGAAGGTGCATATTGGACGCATGCACAAACGTGTGCGTTCTAATGTGGATTTGCTGGTGTCTCCGACCGACTCGAGTGCCGGTGCCTCGGCGGGGCGGGGGCTATCGATGGCATCGTCTGGTCACCTTTGCCTGGACAGACTGGCTTCATTTAGGGAGAGTATACCAGTTCTCCGACACATCCCTAAGGGTGCCCGAAATCAAGCGGCCGGGAGGCTGTGCGATATTGTGGACTCCTGCGTTACGCACAACGGCGTAGATGAGTGGAGCGCTGTTATCTTTCGCCTATACAGCTCTGAAAGTGCCTGCGAGGGAGTCGTCCGGCAATGTGACATCAAAGGTTAAAGCCAATGTTTTATCTTCGGGTCAATGCGATGCTATTGAGGTATATGCTCCGACAACGGCTGGCGGATCTCGATCTTTGAGCAAAAGTATCGAGTCGAAGGTCTTTGAGGGTGACTTGAGGGGCGCTGCCCGCCTTTTGGTGTCCGACGATTCCTTCGCACGGCGGGATCCTGAAACGCTGGCCGCTATGGAACTGAAGCATCCAGCTCCTTCACGCTCGCTCAATTTTCCGCCTGATCCGGGTGTACCGGTTGCTGCGACGACAGTTACTGTAGAGGACGTGACTTCGGCGCTTGGTTCTTTTTATGCAGGGTCAGCGGCGGGCTTGGACGGGGTCCGGCCGGGGCATCTTAAAGAGTTGACATCTGTGTCAGCGGGAGAGAACGGTAGGCGCCTATTGGGATGTTTAACGAGACTGGTTAACTTTTTGCTTGGGGGTCGGGTAAACGCTAGTGTGTGCCCATATCTGTATGGGGCTTCCCTTTTTGCGTTGGCCAAAAAAGATGGAGGCGTAAGACCAATAGCGGTCGGTAGCGTTTTTCGCCGGTTAACCGCCAAATTGGCTTGCCGGGCCGTCAAAGAAGATATGGCTGGTTACTTGCAGCCGCACCAATTGGGTTTTGGGACGCGCCTGGGATGTGAGACCGCTATTCACGCCACGCGGGCGTTTGTCATGGACCCGAGGAACGAGGACTCAGTCGTGTTGAAGTTAGATATTCGCAACGCATTTAACACTTTGGAGAGGGACGTTTTGTTGAGTGAGGTCAAGGAAAAAATTCCATCTCTCTACCCTTTCCTTCATCAAGTCTACAGACTTCCTTCCAACCTTTTCTTGAATAACAACCTCATTCTTTCAAAAGTGGGAGCCCAACAGGGAGATCCGCTCGGCCCACTGGTATTTAGTCTGGATATTCATAAAGCTATTCGCGATCTCAAATCTCCTCTTAACATCTGGTACTTGGACGATGGCACTATCGGGGGCAAACCGGAAGACGTGATACAGGATCTGGAAGCTTTGGTACCAAGGCTAAGTGACCTGGGTCTGGAGGTAAATCCCTCGAAGTGCGAATTCTTTCCATGCGGTACTGCGGCTCGAACACACTTTTCTCATTTCAGCTCGATTCTACCTGGCCTCTAGGAACTTTCTTCTTCCGACTTCAACCTTTTAGGTTCACCAATTTTTCTCTCTGCAGTTCCGGAGGCTATCAATGCTAGAAAAAAGCTTCTCCTTACCGCTCACAAACGTCTTAAAGGTGTATCCGCGCATGTTGCGATAGTCTTATTGCGCATGTGTCTCGCGCTCCCAAAGGTCAATTATTTATTGAGGACCACCCCAACATGGCTCTGTCCCGAGGAAGTATCCTCCTACGACGACCAACTGAAATTAATTGTGGAGGCAATCCTCAACGTTTCTCTGGATAATAACCAGTGGATTCAGGCTGCTCTGCCAATCCGATGTGGTGGTCTCGGGGTGCGTTGTGCACGTGATGTGGGTCTGCCGGCTTTCCTGGCGTCTACGCATGGGGTCGCGAACCTTGTTACTATTGTACTCAATTCTCATGGTGACGGGGGGAGCATGCCCTTTGTGTCGGATGCTGTGTCAGCGTGGTTGGTCCTCAGCGCGGGTGCGTCGATCCCTGAGGCGCGGCACCTTCAGCGGGCATGGGATGATGTGGGGGTGAGACGGCTTCAAGCTCAATTATTAGAGGGCGCGGCAGGAGCCGATAAGGCTAGACTGCGGGCGGTGGCACAACCTGAATCTGGAGCGTGGTTGCAGGCGCTACCTTCGCCTCACCTGGGCACCCTGCTGGATAACGACTCCCTGCGTGTGGCAGTAGCTTTTCGCCTGGGCTGTAAGGTGTGCGAACCCCATACATGCACCTGCGGTTCCATGGTGGAAGCGGATGGCCATCATGCCTTGTGTTGCCGGCGGTGTGCTGGGAGGTTTCCGCGGCACCACGCTCTGAATGATATCATCCGCAGGGCCCTTTTGTCGGCGAACGTATCTTGCGTGCTCGAGCCTCCGGGTCCGAGCAGGTCGGACGGTAAAAGACCTGATGGGCTGACCTTGATCCCCTGGAAAAACGGCAGGTGCCTTATCTGGGATGCAACTTGCGTCAGCACAGTCGCCGCCAGCCATCTCGGGCGCACTGTTCATTCCCCGTCTGCCGCAGCGGAAGAGGCCAGCTCAAGGAAGAGGACCAAATACACCGAGCTGGAACCGATGTATTATTTTGTGCCCGTAGCGGTGGAGACCCTGGGGAGCTGGGGCAAAGAAGCCAAGGTTTTTATAAATGAGATTGGACATAGGCTCACAGAAATCACGGGTGACTCTCGGTCCGGATCATTCTTAAGGGGCGGTTAACCCGCACAAGTAGGCATTTGGCGCTCCCCTCGCCCCGGGCGCAAGACACACCGCGCGCCGGCAGCGGCAGTCAACTCTCATGCCACAGTATACAGTATAGTAGAAAGAAACAGCATGCTAACTTTGTTTGACGTAGTAAATGCATCTAACTTTATTAAGTGTAGTGATTTATTAGTTTCGTAAATAAAAATAAATGAGTTAATCGTAAATAAATTATGTATATTATACTATTATTTTTAAGCTAAAGAGTTTGTTTGTTTGTTTAGTTGTTCTAACTCTAGAGTCTAAGAGACTGCTAGGTGAATTTCAAGAGTTTCTTAACAGAATGTCCATTTTTGAAAAATACCAAAATATATAACATCACGCTAAGGCGAATAAGAGATTAGCAGCAACGAAACATTTTTCGACAACTAGGATATTTCATTTCCTTTGAGAGTTTCCGTTGCGTACGTTTGCTACTGTTGCATAAAAAATGTAAATTACATAATAGCTGGTCATAAAAACATCTAAAGTTTTCTAAAGTTGGTATGCTAAGTATGAATCACGGGATCATTGTGCAATCCAAAATGGCCGCCGCGGTGTAATCACAAAATTTCATGATGGGTGTCGTTTAAAGAGTTTTTTGGTATGCTGAGTACGAATCACGTACTAATTTTGCAATCCAATATGGACGCCGCGCCGTAATCACAAAATGTCATGATGGGTATCGTTTAAGGGGTTTCTTGGTATGCTGAGTATGAATCACGTGATAATTTTGCAATCCAATATGGGCGCCGCGCCGTAATCACAAAATTTCATGATGGGTATAGTTTAAGGGGTTTCTTGGTATGCTGAGTACGAATCACGTGATAATTTTGCAATCCAAAATGGCGGCCACGGTGTAATCACAAAAATTCATGATGGGTATCGTTTAAAGGGTTTTTTGGTATGCTGAGTACGAATTACGTACTAATTTTGCAATCCAATATGGCCACCGCGCCGTAATCACAAAATTTCATGATGGGTATAGTTTAAGGGAATTCTTGGTATGCTAAGTATGAATCACATGATAATTTTGCAATCCAATATGGCCACCGCGGTGTGATCACAAAATTTCATGATGGGTATCGTTTAAGGGGTTTTTTGGTATGCTGAGTACGAATCACATGATAATTTTGCAATCCAATATGGGCGCCGCGCCGTTATCACAAAATTTCATGATGGGTATCGTTTAAGGGGTTTCTTGGTATGCTGAGTACGAATCACGTGATAATTTTGCAATCCAAAATGGCGGCCGCGGTGTAATCACAATAATTCATGATGGGTATCGTTTAAAGGGTTTTTTGGTATGCTGAGTACGAATTACGTACTAATTTTGCAATCCAATATGGCCACCGCGCCGTAATCACACAATTTCATGATGGGTATAGTTGAAGGGAATTCTTGGTATGCTAAGTATGAATCACATGATAATTTTGCAATCCAATATGGGCGCCGCGCCGTAATCACAAAATTTCATGATGGGTATCGTTTAAAGGGTTTTTGGTATGCTGAGTACGAATTACGTGATAATTTTGCAATACAATATGGCCGCCGCGCCGTAATCACAAAATATCATGATGGGTATCGTTTAAGGGGTGTATTGGTATGATGAGTACGAATTCTGTGATAATTTTGAAATGCAATATGGCCGCCGCGCCGTAATTGCAAAAATCCATGATGGTTATCGTTTAAGGGGTTTTTTGGTATGCTGAGTACGAATAACATGATCATTTTTGAATTCAATTTGGCCGCCTAAGCTATTTAGGCCCACTTGCGCGAAGAGTCGAGTTAAATATATAAATATAGAGTTAGTAAGCTCTGAGTTAAATAAATAACTTCTTAACTCTGACCACGTCTTGCACAATTGCAAATTGGCACGCGGTTAACTAACTCACAGTAAACCGAACAAGTTTTTTTAGTCTGTGTCGTTCCATGCAATCCAACCACACACAAATGTTAGAACGAAGAATGGAACATGTGTCTCTATCTCTTTTACACTACAGTCTGCTACGTATGATTTACGATACTACCATTTACGATACCAATCATAAAATTTTCTGATTACGGCGCGGCGGGCACATTGGATTGCAAAATTATCACGTGATTCGTACTCAGCATACCAAAAAACCCCTTAAACGATACCCATCATGAAATTTTGTGATTATGGCACGGCGGCCATATTGGATTGCAAAATTATCACGTGATTCGTACTCAGCATACCAAAAAACCCCTTAAACGATACCCATCATGAAATTTTGTGATTACGGCGCGGCGGCCATCTTGTATTGCAAAATTAGTACGCGATTCGTACTCAGCATACCAAAAAACCCCTTAAACGATACCCATCATAAAATTTTCTGATTACGGCGCGGCGGGCATATTGGATTGCAAAATTATCACGTGATTCGTACTCAGCATACCAAAAAAGCCCTTAAACGATACCCATCATGAAATTTTGTGATTATGGCACGGCGGCCATATTGGATTGCAAAATTATCACGTGATTCGTACTCAGCATACCAAAAAACCCCTTAAACGATACCCATCATGAAATTTTGTGATTACGGCGCGGCGGCCATCTTGTATTGCAAAATTAGTACGCGATTCGTACTCAGCATACCAAAAAACCCCTTAAACGATACCCATCATGAAATTTTGTGATTAAGGCGTGGCGGCTATATTCGATTGCAAAAATATCACGTGATTCGTACTCAGCATACCAAAAAACCCCTTAAACGATACCCATCATGAAATTTTGTGATTACGGCGCGGCGACCATATTGGATTGCAAAATTATCACGTACTTCGTACTCAGCATACCAAAAAACCCCTTAAACGATACCCATCATGAAATTTTGTTATTACGGCGTGGCCGCCATGTTGGATTGCGAAATTATCATGTAATTCGTAGACATTTTAATGCATTAGGTAGCTGGTTACCATGTCGTGACAACACTTAAAAAGTAAAAGATCACCACATTTTTACCATGAGTCGCGTATGTATTTGTAACGGTTAATCTAATTACATTTTGCCCATTACTGATATTTTTATGCTGTGGCGCGATTTCAACGTAATTTGGCATAATAATTACGAAATAGTTGCGAAAAAAACTGACACAGGTCCTGCCTCCACAAGCGCCAGGGCGAGACTGATCGGCCGTCAGCGGCGCAATTCTATTGCGTTTGGTAGATATTCGTACATGATAACTATGTAAATAGTTGTTTATAGAGAAACGCTCGGAAAATGTGTATAAAAACTTAATACCTTTAATTGAGTGCAAAAAAAATATATAAAATGTTAATAGTTTAGCCACAGTATTGAAAAAACTTTTCTGAGAGAGTCAACTTTGGGATTTTTTTCTATCTAGTGAAATTTATTGCATCGTGTAACGGGCTCGGAATATGTTTAGCTTATATCCTTAACTATTATATATATATTTTTCAGATTTAAAAACCCTTTACTTTTTGACTAGGATTGTTTCAAAAAACTAAAAATCTGACCCACGCGGCCTTAATGCAAAGGCTGGCCATTGCAATCCAGCGTGGAAACGCAGCAAGTGTAATGGGCACTTTTGCGCCGGGAGCGGTCAGGGGCGGGTTTTTTGAATAGGTAGTTGATAAAATTATTTTAATTAATGTGACTACTTTTAATTTATTAATTGTAATTATTTCATTGACATTGTATGAAAGTAAAATATCCCGTAACCCTACTGATAGTGCTATGGGTAATTGTACCAACCTACTTTTACCTTGACACTACCCTTTGCCAGCAGTAGTAGTAGTAGTATAGTAGTTTTAGTAGTGTCCGTATGAATTAAGGAGCCAACTCGCCTTTTTCGAGATTATGTAGGTATGTATCTATGTATGTATGAATGTATGTCCATTTCTTGGTCACGTCCTACAGCCTAAACGACTTGACGGATTTTGACATGCGAGTTGTCATTTGATTCGTCGTGTTTGTGTGACTGATACCGGGTACATAAATATTTCTAAAAAATCTAAATAGCAGACTTTTGGCGCTAAAATGTAAACCTTGAAAAATTTTTTTGGACGCTCTACAGCCGGATCGGCTTGACCACAGTATAAATATATGTTGTTTAACCAGTATTCTAGCTCCCTACAAACGGACGAAGCGCAAGCTATACCTACGATTCTCGTTTTCGGCAGGCCTTTCAGCAAGCAAGCAGCGTCCGCAGTCGCGATTGTGCCGAGTAGATGAATGGACGGTGTGTCGTTTTTTAAATAGTAACCGCGCGTGTTTTACTTACTAAAAATATTTAATATGACAACTAGAGTCTATTGTGCTTGTTTTGGTTGCATGAATTCGTCAATAACGCACCCAGAGATAACGTTTTTTAGATTACCTGGAAACTCCGAAAGGTAAGACTATAAATTGATTTTACTTAAGTACTAATTGGTACTATACTACTAGTTGACTAAAGTTAAACAAAGTGATTAACACGAGTGAACTAGGCAGTTACATGAAGTAGGTATGTTTGTGTTTAAAACTAGACTTGTGCTTGCTCAGTCAGTGAACGGTGCGATCCAATATAGTACAATATCCAAAAAAAAAACTAGTTCAGAACTCTAGTACGTGTAGGTAGTACATTTAGTTCCGTTGTCAGTTCGTAGTTATTTAATTGAGAGCAATGATTTAGGTATGTTTCAAGAGTATTCATTTCTTTGTGGATGACTGATGTTACAGTACACTTAGCACCGTATGACTTTGATTGACAGCATTTTTGTTACCTTTGAGTTTTATAACACGCATAGAGACAAATTTGAACTTCCAAAATTTAACACAACTTGACAATGTACGAAAAGTACTAGTGTACTAGAGACTGACTAGTACATTCAAAGCGAAAGATAAGTTTTAATTTTGTAAATCAAAAATTTAACGCAATGATTATAAAGACTAGAATTCCGTGATTCTATCACTGACGAAACATGTGAAGAGCCGATTATTATTGTCTACGCCGCTTACTCGTTTTCGAATTTCTATACCCGTCTCACACAATCGTTAGTAGATAACGGGCGCTGCGCCGCCGCGCCGCCCCGCGCAAGGCCCCCGTGACTCGCTCAAGGCCGCGCGCTATACACCTACCGCTTGCGTTCTTTCGAAAGTACAACTGGCAGAAGGCTGCCGAACGGCCCACAGAGTACATTTGTATATTATGAGAGTACATTTTGTATATTATGAGATAGAGACGTCACTCGACAAAGTCAAAAGACAAAGGAAAATTTGTCATTTTTTTCATTGCCGTACTACAAATGTTAAAAACCGTTGATTTTCCATCGATTTGCTACTGTTTTCCTTATGATTATTTATTAAAATGATTAACGTGATTTAGGATACTTTAGACTGAAATTTAGAATTCCGAGAAGGAAACAAAAATATAAAACTAAAACATACTTGTAGACGTCACTCACACGGTGGGCAACAAAGTCTCGACGCTATGAGCGCGTGTTTAAGATACAATTCTTCCCGTTCTGAGCAGTAGGTATTATTATCAAAATTTTGTAGGCTAATATAGTGTAGGTATTTTCGCTTTTGTATTGGAGTGATGTACATGTTACGTAGTAACTATTTAGTAATCTGTGTCATGGCCCCGTAGACTTAGTGTGTTCTCTAAACTATTACAGTACCTAGTAAGCAACATTTACTTTGACCGGTAATGTATGGGTGACCACTTTGTGACATTTATTTACGAGCGTTTCCGTGCTTCGGAAGGCACGTTGGCTTCGGAAGTTGAGCCGTTGGTCCCAGCTGCCAATAATGCCAGTCCTTAAGCCAATATTAAGCCCTTTATGGGCGGCGAAAAATTTCAACAGCGGGCACACACAGCATTCAGATTTCTGGTATGCATTCCGTTAATTAGTGAAGTTACCTAGTGTGCAGAAAAATTATATAGATGTGCATTTAAAAATATCCGATTTATAAGACTAATTTGTTAATAAATCACACATAAACATGGTTTTTAAATATAATATAGCAATCAAAAGGTACATGCATTTTTATTGAGAACTTATTACTCACAAAGGATTTTTTTGTTTAAATAAAAAAGGTACATATTTACTCGAAATGAAAGCCGGTTGTCAGTAAAACGACAATCCTTAATACAAATTGAAGGCCTTATTGGCGGATTGAAAAATTTCAACTGCATTAAAAAACTATATGGTAAAATGTGGGCGTATAGGTACTATGCCTCTGCCTACCTACACCTTCGGGGATAAAGGCGTGACTATATGAATGTATGTATGTACATATTTACAATCACAATATTAAATAGAAAGTCAAAGTAGGCACATATTATTAAAATGCTATAGGTGGGCAGCCCTATCGCATGCTTACGTACCGCGCGGCTGTAGGCATTTATTTCTAAAATCCGGCCGAGTCAGACTACAGTATACAGTGGCTTGACGGACTTTGAATTACAAGGTGTCATTTGATTCGTCGTGATTGTGTAAGTTACACCAGGTATAATAAAATTCCTCGAAAACCAAAATGGCGAATGATTTGACTGCGATGGACGCAAAAACTACTGGACCGATTTTGATGCGGCATTATTTGTTTATAAGGTCTTGGTCAGACTTCAAATCTAACATTTATTTGAATGCAATCGGTTGAGTAGCACCGGAAATATGACCGAAAATATAATAATTAAGTTTACTTCCGTATTTAGTAGACAAGCATAAAAGATCTAGGCCAATTTTTTGGAATATGTAGGCCAATAGATAAAAAGTTATTCATTATGTCAGAGGCTCTGCTACAGAAACAGATATCGCAATCATACCATCTGGATTAGGGAGTTTCTTGAATCTCTTAACGAAGCTGATATTTTAATGTATTTTTTTTGTATCATTTTGTAGGCATTACGTAGGGTAACTACTAACGATCTCCGTTCTATCGTACTGGATGGAATTCAAGAAGTTACGAAGAGTTTAATTTGGCTCCTCAATCTTCGAATTAGGTTCGCTTACAAAATTACAATAACCATTTTAATGAAAACCCATTTTGTGATAACTAATCCAATATGTGCCAAAATAATACAACGGGAATATACGCGACAGGAAACCACGCGATAAGAGTAGAAGCGACGGGGAACCTTTATATTTCTGTCTCTTACGCAAACGAAGTTGCGCAGGTCAGCTAGTTTTTAATAATTACTAGATGATGCTCGCAGCTTCGCCCGCGTAAAATTGGGTAACTGTTCCCGCTTCCCTTGGAAACCTTTTTTTAGGGATGAGAAGTAGCCTATGTGTTATTCCAGACTATAAGCTATCTCTGTACCAATTTCATCCCGATGCGTTCAGCCGTTAGAGCGTGATTGAGTAACAAACATCTAAACATCTTCACAAACTTTCACATTATAATATTAGTAGGATAGAATCGTAAGATAGCAAGATATCGCAATCATTATTAAAAAATACCTTTATCCCACAGGCATACAACCAACACCAGTGGGACTCCTACAACCAATCGCACCAGCGCAATCCCAACAACAACAAATGCAACAACCGCAACAACCCAACTCAACAACTAGCGCCAAACCAACAACCAAACTCGGGGCTACCTGGGCTGACACGACCGGGGCTATCAACATCGACGTAGACAACTTATTAGCCCCGAGATCGCCCAAAGCCGGTCCAGCCCCATCTATCAACCAATTAAAATCCAGCCCAAATAGCCCCGCACACAATTTGAACCCTATGATGAACCCACAGTTACAAATGGGGGGTTTTATGATGCATAACCCTACAATGAACAATAATTTCGCATCCAACAGTCAGAGTAATGTAATGCGGCCATCTTTCGCGAACCAGAACGCGTTTTTACAATGATATTGGTTACTGGCAGATATTTGCCAGAATGGTTGAGTTAGGTTAAGTTGATATTAGGAGCAGTGATGGGGTTGTCGATACCTGTTATTAAAAATAGCTAGTATTTATACGTAGTACAGTACTAGCTACCGATATTTAGTTTTTCAGAACTGCGATTATAAATTTCTTAATGTCAGGTAAGTTTTGTACCTTTACATACGAATCATCATCTGAACGTTAGTCCCTGGTAGGAAGTCCTCTTTCTTACGCCGGGTCCCCAGAAAATACGTAGGACGCGAAATATAATGTCCCTTTGCGTCGTTTTCATACAAAATTCTGCGACCCATTCGCATCGTATGATTTTTATGTGCGACCTGCCATTTTACTCGTCTTTTAGTATTCTTACTAATACTATTAATAGTCATTATTTATTTAACCTCAACTACAAGTCAAAATTTCTTTTAACCACATTTCCTTCACTCAAAAAAATCATCAGACTTAAAATATTGGACAATAACATTCATAAATTAAAATATTCAGTATTAATACCTGTTATTTCAACAAAAACCCATCACTGCTCCTACAACACGTAGAAAGTGGGTATCGTTATAGAACTAAAATATAAACAATTTTTGTACGAATTTGATATTAGGACCCGCAAATTGTACATAGGTACATATCATATAAAATATCAAGTGATATTAAATACGTTTTGTCTCGGCAGAGACTGACTTGTAGGATTTGAATACATATTATTGTATCTATTATTTGTTAGGTACATCACTAGTACTGCTACTGTAATATCGCTGTCTTGCTCACTCGTACTATGTGCGAAAGAGATGCAATGATGGCAGAGATGTGAAAAGAAAAATAAAATAGTGATGGGCGTTGTTTTTGTATTGGATTGTCGCGTATTATATTGTATAGTATTTCTTTGTATATTCGGCGATGCCTGATTATGTATTTAAACTTATTATTATTATATATTCTTTTCTCTCACAAGCAATAACTTAATTTAAGACTGATCTCAGTCAAAGTTGGCATTTTTTAAAAATGATTTTCAAAAATAAGTGATAAAATTTAGTTTTGAAAATTGTATAATTTCCTAAGCTCACTTTACATTCCTTCCAAATATTTCCTTTAATAGTATGTATTATATAAAATATTAACTCTTTTTCGTAGTTTTATACGTTGATTCAAAATTCTAATGCATAAGTAATAAATCGTCGATGTGTTGGTAAAACAAAGCTCAGTTAATTATCTAAGTATAGCTCACTGAACACGTATATAGTTAGAGTAAAAATTATCACAAATATACATTCAAATCAAACCTCGAAACCTCGTGAACCAAAATTGTGATATAATTTTGGTTCTCGATATTTTTTTTTGCAAATGTCATGTGGTCTATTTCGGGAATTTTAACTATTAACGTAGATAACTTATATATTTTGACTTCTAAAGGCCAACATTCTTTGCGAGAAAAAATTGATTCTGGTCTTTAAATACTACCACAGAATAATAAAATACAGAAGGCCATCTACATACAAAGTGCGCTCAGGGTACGCACACATAGACACCGCTCACGGAGTTCACGGACACGAGTTAAAAGGATTTTCATAGTAATGGCGATACTGGTTTTAGTGCTAGTGTGCGTAGTCTAAAGTAAATGTATGTAGATATAGTCCAATCCTGCCCGATCTGGCAATAATGTAAACGTGTCATGTTTTGACAATCGTTGTCTAAGACAGATGAGTAGAAAAATATAGTATGACAAATCATTGAATTTTTTACTATCCTGAGTAGGTATTTTAAATGAAAATAAACTATCATAAAGAAGTTATTTGGTGTCGAAATGATTGTAAGATCCAGGTTTTATCCAGGAGTCATACAGTGTATGACTCCTGGATACTGGAGTATAATCAGGGTGAATACTCAATTGCAAGTAACTATGGATATATAGGATCAAATGTGTTTGTTTACATTTTTGCGCGAAGCTATTGAAATATAGTATACATGATATTGCTTTCTGTACCTTATTATTTTGTGATACTACCCTCATTATAAAAAAAAAATCTCGGTCAAGATGAGTTCATGTAATAAGTTCACCTATTGCTGAAAAGAACTTTGCAAATCCCTGTTGGTCTCAAAATTGGTTATATCTACTGCTCGTTCGCTCTAACTTTGCCGCTCGGCTCCATACTAAAGTCGAATTTTTAATTAGACGAAGTAAATTGACAGCAACTAATGTCACTTCTTCATACAATGTTGCGTATTTTCTATGACGAAGTGACATTAGCTACTGTCAATTTACTTCGTCTAATTAACAATTCGGGTATACGCCTCTACTCCAGCGGCAAAGTTAGAGCGAACGGGTAGTAAACAAAATTATCGATTTTAATGATATAGTGTCTTTAAACTTATACAATTTGTATAATATTCCTTATGGTTTTCGTATCTTATTCATATGTTTTTGAATTATTGCTCAACCTCTCAAATTTTCGGATATATTACTGCTAGCCATGGTCATGAGTAGCTGGGCTACATAGTTTTGTCAACTAAGTTCAATAATATTAATTAGATCCGAAAACCATAATGATATTAACACAGATTACAGAACTAAAGGCAGAAGACGCTCGCCGAACAAAAAAAGTGAAATCAAGAAAGCAAATACGTTGATCCTAAAGTAAATACTGCGTAGACTGTCTAGAAGTGAATACGTGAATAATACCGTCATATTAAGACGGCATTATTAACGATAAATGAGAAATCACTCGTTACGTGTAAAAAGTATTAAGCACTGCCGCGTTAGGGCCAAGCCACACGGCGCGGCACCGCATTACTCCGCACCACACTGGCGGCCACACGAGCAGTGCGGCATCGCAATGTTCTTACGGCGCCGCTGCGGCACCGCAACAGGTTCGGCTTGGTTTGCCCAGTTGACGACAGTCTACAATAAACAATGGATCCCATCTTCCCAAGCTTTTGCTTTCAATTGTTTGTATTTAAAATTGTCATGAGACTTGTCCCACAGTATTTCCCGTTCCTGTATCAACGAAATGAGATAGTCCACGTCTATAGATTCCACACCAGTACTCATTTTTTTGTATGATATGCACATAATTATCATCAACGAGCGTGCACTCTTGCCTATGCCCGATGCCGTACCAAAAACTGAGCGGCGTCGCTGCGGCACCTAATTGCTTGCACCCCTGTCCGCCTCGCGCCGTTGTCCGGTGGTTGCGGCACCGCTCAGGCGCCGCGCCGGAACCGCACCGCACCGTGTGGCCGGGCCCTTACAGTGCTCACTTTTAGATAGTCGTATTTGCTTTCTTTGACTCACTTTCTTGTTCGGTAAGCGTAATTTACCTTTAGTTCTATAATTTGAGGGTAGCAATGACATTATAAGTGTTGTAGTGCGTCGGTATGTAGTGTTGTGTATTTGACGAAGGTCGTTATAGAATATTTTTTATACCCGCGTGGCGTGGCCAGGCGATGTCGTGACGAAACACTAGTGTTGCGCGAGTTCTCGGTGTAAGTGTTAACGTAAATATATTGTGTATTGTATTATAGTTCACTTAAATATGTATTATGTATTTGTTCGTAATAAGACATACTAGGACCTGCTGTGAGTCCTGGGACATCCTTCCGAGGGCTTACCCGGGGCTCCCAACCGTAGGCTATTAGGAGATACGTGTAGTTTTTAGTCGGTAGGAGTCCATGGAGTTGCAGCCATGAAGGATTGTCCCTCACGTAAAAAAAGAAACTAGAATACACTGTCATTTCTTATAATGTGAGTTTGTGTACTGGCTGGAGTTTTCGTCAGAAATGCATCTTCAATTTTGTCTCATTTCTTAGAATAATCTCAAAAACCCGTTTTTGCTTTTGGTAACTTTTGACATTGAATAAAAATTTTGCACAAATGGCATATACGAGGACTTTTCACAATTACATTACCATTTCGGCTTACTTCTCCTGTGCATAAATTCCTAGCTGAATCATGTCTAAATTGACTTGGTTTTTTTCACACACATTCACACACGCTAGATAGTTTAATATTAAAGATCAGTGTATTAGAAAGAGGATTACATACATACATACATACATACATATACTCACGCCTTTATCCCCGAAGGGGTAGGCAGAGGCCTATACCGGCCCACATTTCACCGTGTACAATTCGGTCCCACGTAACAGGTGGTGAGCCCATCGCTTCGAAAGAGGATTAAGTATGTAATATTACGAACAAACCAGGATTTACGAACAGATGTTTATTGTACATTACTGAAAAACGTTTAGTACTTAATAACAGATTATTATTATTATTTAAAATTAATATTATTTGAGTTATTTCGCATTTAATTCATTCCACATGATTTTGATACTTGCGTTGTGATCGGCAGCTTTGTTAAAGTATTTTCTGTTTAATAATGGTTTAGGAACACAATACTTGATTAAAATAGTTATACGTAAAATCATTCACACTACGCATTAACTCCCAAACTGAATTTCGACAAATCCTTCTACTACAAGAATTTACTTTGACAACATGAAACTCCGACACGACTTAATTTCGACAAAATTTTAGATTGAAACAACTTAATCCCGACACTACTCTACTCCGACAAAGGAAGAAACGCTTTGTCGGAGTACAGTAGTGTCGACATTAGGTTGTTTCGATAAAAAATATTGTCGAAATTGAGTCGTATCGGAATTTCATGTTGTCGAAGTAAAATCTTGTCGTAGAAGGATTTGTCGAAATTCCGTTTGGGAGTTCTACGCATTACCAATCAAAAATTCTCTGCCATATAGAAATAGCATTTATCGCCCTAGTTCAGAGAAGAATTCAATATTAATAGTGTTAGTTCCGGTTGTTATCGATAACTGTATTCAGCTTTCCGATTTTAAGGCCGGGACTATACTAGTCTGGAAATAGCAATATCGTTAAATGCGACAAAAGTGATTATTTTTGTATTGTCGCTTTCACTCATACAGTGCAACCTCGGCCTTATAGTCGCAAATTCTATTTTCTCATTACAGCATCTTAAACTATTTGAAACAGAAAATACTGAATATTATGTGTTATTTATTATCATTATAATATTTAGTCCCATACAACACGTCTGACGCGAATAAATCAAATGATTGGGACCAAAGTATCAAAATTTGTTTTACCAGGCTTGTGGCGTTGCTCGGACGTATTGTATGGTTTCTATAGAATTTGTAGTGGTTTGGTTTAGTCTTGTTATTGCTCAATAATGGAAAAAAATCTTATGTTACAGTCGACTACAATGAAATGTACTCGTTTAATCTTACAAAATTAAGTATAGGTACATGCGACTGCCATAATGAAATCAATACATATAATAAAATCGTTACAGGTCGCTGTCTGTACATGGAAGATAAATAATAAAAAATGTTATTGGGCGGCTTTATGAACGCAATAGAACCCAAAACAATGATTTTTAGAATTTTTGTCTGTTTGTCTGTATATCTCTCTCTTTTATGATTAAGCAAACAGGGCAGTTTCACACGCTGCTTGATGAGTCTGATGAAGAAATACCTTTCCTTTCATACACCTTATGTGACGTAAACGAAGTTGCGGGGTCAGCTAGTAACTAAATATAGACAAACATCACTATCTTTGGTTAGTTCATTATGGCGCTCGCATGTGTACATCATTTTGTAAGATTTAACGAGTACATTTCACTGTAGTCGACTGTACTATTAACTTATGGTTTTTACTAAAACGAATATCCAAAGCGGCATTGATAGGATCTTACCAAATCTGGTTAGGCAGAGGGGGGAACATTGTGAACGGTGGAAGGTGAGCGCTGAGCTAAAGGTGGCCACCCTAAACCTACTCTTCTGGGTCGTAAGTCCGAGAAACCCTCACAGTCTTTCCCTCTACCACGCTATGGACCTATGAAGTGCAGAAAATAAATCTTTCATTATACACGTATATTTCTTTTTAGTTTTACGTGACAGAAAATCCTCCTGAAGGTTATGCTGGACTCCTACCAACTAAAAAACCTCACGTATCCAGCTAACAGCCTACGGTTGGGAGCCCCGGGTAAGCCCCGAAAGGATACCCCAGCCCCAGGACTTAAACTATTCTGAATAACACCTTGTTTTGTTTTTGTACAACCCAGGCTTAGAACTGAGACCTGCAGCATAGCAATCTCTCTATCATATATCTGATATTCAAAATACAAGACTAAATCAAACCGATTTATCTCATAATTTAGAGTGCTTTTGTAATTTTTGGTGCATTACAGTTGAAATTATTGTAATAATTTGTGTTTACTTAATGTATTATAGTGAGTTGTGTCTGACTGACCGGTTCATCACTTCTGGCAAAGCAATTACATATTCAAAAATAAGGTTGCGGGGAAATGCTTGAGTATTCAAAATAATGTAATTCCTTTTCATGCAAGTTTTAAACTTTTGCATTTGATACGTCTATTTGATAGGAAAGTCGAATGGATAACATTATGGCAATAATGTGAGTTTTCTCATATTCTTTTAAAGGGGAATTGAAGTTTTTTTAAATAGTTTTAAAATTACTCGAGGGAACTTTCCGCTAAATTTGTGTGGCACCCGTGAAAAGGTATTGAATAGAATCTTTACCGAGGGATCTTTGAATAACCCAGCTGAAGTTATCATTGATCACTAAAACGCAAAATAGATCACGGACAAACTGTTCGCTTTCCGCGCCCCGTCGTCTGCGTTGCGCCAAATCCATTTATTGTTCATTATCAAACATAATGAACACCATTTATTGTTCATTATGTTTGATAATGAACAATAAATGGTGTGGTGATCCGATATTAGTCAGACGAACGTTGTAAATATAAATATTCGTTAATTTAATAGTTCTTCCATTGGTTTCAATTATATGGAGATTTATAAAGCAATAATATGTGTCAGTTAATATATCATTTTGTCCGTAGTTATATCGATGTAGTAACGAATTTTATTAGTTTAACATAGAATTTTATTTAGAAAGTTTATCATGAAATGTGTAATTTATGTGTTGAATATCATTTATTAATAATGTTCGCACAATTATTATTATATTTAATTATTCATTTATAATTTAGAACCCACCTAGGTGGTCGCCGGTGTATTCAATATAATTATATTTAATATATAAATAGGCAGGTAAATTATGTTCTAAAATCTATAAGCTACTTGGGCGCATAGATGGTATGGCATTGTATAGAATCATGAAAGAATTTTTCGATGTTAATGAAATGTATTGAATAAAACTTAATTATTATTATTTGTGTTGTTTTATATGTAGATTAGAAATCTTGCTGCAATCTACTTTCTGAAGATATTTCAACCTAATCCCTATCTTGCCTTTTCGATCTTAAATAACGCGTGCCGGGCAAAAGTAGGTACAACTCGAGAGTTGTACCTACTTTTGAACTGAACGAGTTCAGTGGAGAGAAATTTCACTAGAACTGAGCGATTCTAAATATCGTTTCTCTGTCGAACTTAGAAACATGGAACGTTCTGCGCACGTTTTTACTTCCATTAAGGCGCATAGCAAACGACGGCGCGCCGGGCCGACCAATTTGACCGCGCACGATAGCGCTAAGGGAATCCTATACTATCAACGCACACGAAGGGCAAAAATATCGCACCGCAAGTGTCCGCCGGGCAGCGGCGGCGCGGCTACCCGCCATGGATCACACAAACCAGTTTGTATGAAGTAACGCAGACGGCGGCGCGGGGCGGGCCGGGGCGGCTAGCTCAGTCTCTTCGCTAGAACGAACGTCGTGAACTAACTGCCTCTGCCCGTCGTGTGCGTTGCGTACGCGGTGCGGGCAGTCGCGGACATCGACAGGCAGACGCGGTCTTCATTACGTCGCGGGCAAAAAGCCCGGCCCGCCCCGTCGTCTGTCTAGCCTAGCCTTACAGTCCCAAGTTCTTCAGCGTAACGTGAAAAGGCACACTATTTGACCTCTCTCAATAGTGTTGTATACAGTGAGAATGACCCTTCACTCGTTAAATGTTGCAATGACTTTCCATCAATTAGGCGGACAAGGTTGAAAAACGTAAAAATATCCATTTACTAACGGACGTCTCGCTGTTTTACCCGCGTATTCGGGAGCCTATTCGATGCAAACAATCAAATCTGTCCTCTTTTAATGGTATAGATTACAGCGTCGTCTACTCTTTTTATGACAGCATCGAACTTTATAACAGCGCGCCGCGACTCCTTTTATTAAAACCACGTGACGCTATTTATTACAACGTCGGACGCCTTTTATAATAACGTCGGACGCCGCGACTCCTTTTATAACAGCAACGGACGCCTTTTATAACAGCGTGGCGAAGAGGTCTTCTGCAACATAGTCGCGACGCCTTTTATAATAGAGTAATGACGCCTTTTAAAACAACATCGGGCGCCTCATATAACAGCGTCGCGATGCCTATTATAATAGCGCGGCGACCTATTTTAAAACAACGTCGGACACCCTGTATAACAGCGCCGCGACACCTTTTATAACAACGTCGTGACGCTTTTCATAACTGCATCGGACGCCTTTTATAAATAAATAAATATTCACGGACTTTTCACACAACGCTTTCTGATCCCAAAGTAAGCTAGGAATAACCTGCTTGTGTTATGGGTATCAGACCACGGATACTTATATACTTTTAAATACATACATATAATATCTACATAGAAACACCCAGACTCTTGAGACAAACATTTATGGGTCACACAAAAATTTGTCTCCGGTGGGAATCGAACCCACTACCTCTAGCGCCGCAGGCGGTATCACTACCGACCGCGCCACAGAGGCAGTTCAAAAAATTATAACAGCGTCGTGACCATTATCACAGCATCGTACGCCTTTAAAAACAACGTTGCGATTCCTTCTACCTACATCTACGCCCGACGCCTGTTAAATACCTACCTTTACGCCCGACGCCTGTTATAACAGCGTCGCGACGTTGTATAGTTATAGCAGCGTGGCGATGTCTTTTACAACATCGTCGCGACGCCTTTTAAGCCTTATTTAACAGCGTGGCGACCTCTTTTAAAACTGTCGGACGCCTTGTATAACAGCGGCGCGACACCGTTTATAACAGCATCGTCGCCTTTTGCAATAGCATCGGACGCCTTTTACAATAGCATCGCACGGACTTATAACAGTACTAGATACTAGGGCTACTATACAATTACAAAACGATTATGTGCTTGACAAGGAGGCCTGGAAATTATCCCCTATCTGCTTGCTCTGCTGGATTCTCAAACAATATTTTATAATTATAACACTACTAGCGGTACCCTGCCACGCTTCGCTGTGACTTTTTATGGTGGTTTTATGTACCTATGAGAAATGAGTAACAAACAAATGATGGGTACATTTAAAAAAAAATGTGTGCGTGTACTATTGCACACACGTAAGAAGTAAAACTTCTTCATGACCTTATTTTTCGAAAGAAATATCATGAAATATACATAGGAGTTAGTAGTCCAAAAGTTCAAAAGCCCAAAGTCCAAAAGTCCAAAAGTCCAATAGTCCAAAAGTACAAAAGTCCAAAGTCCAAAACTACGAAGTCCAAAAGTCTAAAATTCTAAGAGTCCAAAAGTCCAAAAGTCCAAATGTCCAAAATTCCAAAAGTCCATAATTCCAAAAGTCCAAAACTCCAAAACTGCAAAATTCCAAAAGTCCATAAGTAATTCCAAAACTCCAAAATTGAAAGTCCAAAACTCCAAAAGTCCAAAAGTCCAAAAGCCCAAAAGTCCGAAAGTCCAAAAGTTCAAAGTCCAAAGTACAAAGTGCAAAAGTTCAAAACTCCAAAGTCTAAAACTATAAAATTCTAAAAGTCCAAAAGTCC
This sequence comes from Miltochrista miniata, assembly GCA_933228765.1. Classification (NCBI taxonomy): domain Eukaryota; kingdom Metazoa; phylum Arthropoda; class Insecta; order Lepidoptera; family Erebidae; genus Miltochrista; species Miltochrista miniata. Next base: position 2,478,496 of record OW121770.1, read on the forward strand.
AAAAGTCCAAAACTCCTTAACTCCAAAACTACAAAATTCCAAAACTCCAAAACTCCAACACTCCAAAACTCCAAAACTACAAAACTCCAAAATTCCAAAAGTCCAAAGTCCAAAACTCCAAAATTCCCAAAAGTTCAAAAGTCCAAAACTACATAAGTATAAAGGTCCAAAAGTCCAAAGTCCAAAAGTTCCAAGCTCCAAGAGTCCAAAGTCCAAAACTCCAACTCCAAAAGGTCAAAAGCCCAAAAGTCCAAAAGTCCAAAATTCCAAAAGTCCAAAAGCCCAAAAGTCCAAAAGCCCAAAAGTCCAAAAGTACAAAAGTCCAAAAGTCCAAAAGTCTAATAGTCCAAATGTCCACAGTCCAAAAGTCCGAAGTCTAAAAGTTCAAGACTCCAAAGTCTAAAATTCTAAAAGTCCAAAAGTCCAAAACTCCTTAACTCCAAAATTCCAAAAGTCTAAAGTCCAAAACTCCAAAATTCCGAATGTCCAAAATATTCAAAAGTAACATGCAAAACATATCTGACCTCTTTATTAGGTAAGTACTCTCTTTTATTGTTCTGAAAGCAAGGAGGCCGCAATTAAACTTCTCTTAAAAAACATCAATCTGGTAGGTACCTTCTAAATAGGTTGTTTATACTGGCAGAATATAATACAAAAAACCGACCAGTGCCATCTATTGGTAAAATCACTATTTAAAGCTATTTTATCCTTATTGCTGTTATGATATAAGTGTATAAAGTAGCCTAAAACCATCTCTGAATCCTATTGTATATCGTGTCCAATGAGCTCAATCGATTCAGTAAATTTTGAGTTTTTAATAGATACTTAAACGCACACAACATTTTTATATATATAGATATAATATTGTTAATGATGACTGCGAGGTTCTTACTAGGCGCGCTTGGCGCAATGCAGAGACGTGCTTTCTGAATTATTCGTTGTCCTGAGGTGACAGGAGGCCTCGAGCCGTTAGCGCTGCGAAGAACCATAGCGTCCCTGACTGCCTTCTATCGAATTTACCGCGGCGAGTGTTCTCAAGAGTTCTTTAACCTGATCCCAACGTCTCCTTCCGATCCCGAACAACGCGTGCCGGGCAAAGATGCCACTCATACACAGTGGAGAGAATCTTCGACAATACTGACAGTTTCAAAAGATAGTTCTGTTGTGATCTGGAACGACCTGCCCGCACACGTATTTCCCTCATCTTACAATCCCGGGTTCTTCAAGCGGAGCGTGAAGGTACATCACAGGGCCGCCAACTTGAGGACCACTGTCAGAAGTCTTACGGACTGTGAGAGTGGCCCCCAATCGCTAGATGCGGCATGGCTTTCTAATTAATTACTTAAGAGCTTAATAAAAAACAAAAATAGAGCACTAAAAAAATAGCCCGAAAAGTTTCTTCACAGTTCTTCAAAAGTGTGCCGCGTTACGAGCTGGTGGTACATTTGCTTTGTATTTGTGACGTTTTGTAAGTGCCTGCCTATGTATTAGGATTCTGCAAAATAAATATGACTATGGCTAGTGTTTAGAAGCTATTTATCCGCATCGAACGCCTTTTATAACAGCGTGGCGACGCCTTTTATAACGGTCTACGCACTTTTCTACCAGATGCCGACGCTACAAGATTCCCATGGTTTAGTACCTATGCGATCCCTTCCTCCAAAATTCAGACTGGAATTCTGACAGTTTTTTCCCAGAAACTAGGGGAGTCCGCTTGGGCCTCGGATATTCTGGCGGGGTCCTTTCCACGCCCTGTAAGGGACCCCACCAGTAAAACCAGGGCTATTAACCTTTACAACATAATAAAACAACCACGTAATTAAAGCATTACATTTTATTCGTGAAAAGTTGAGCGCATTTAAACTAATCCTAAACAAAAAATATTCTTAAAATTAACATCCTCATCGCTAAATTAATACAATTACTGCAATCCACTTAATTGTTACAATTTATTGAAATTAACTTCATACGTTCACAAAATAAATATTTAATCAGATTAAAAAAGTATAATAATAGTGTTCAGTCTTATGTATAATAATTAATAATTAAAATGGAATTAATAATATCAATGGAATGCTGCGGCCAAATTTGCCAACTACCCACAGAAATATAAAATAGTTGCCGAACTTAATTTAGTATACTTTTTTCTTAAACACCTTGTATGGTTTCAATTATAGACACAAAACTTGATCATTCGAGGATTTTTTATGCCACTACGGTGGTAGACAAACTTGGATGGAAAGTGGTCATCGTAACTTATGGAAGTTTGCAACACCAGAGGCGCCACACTCGCGATGACGACCTTCTAAGACCCCTTTTGAAGAACCCCATACTGCAAGCGTTTAAAGTATAAATAAAACTGAATATTTTAAATATTTGTATGGTATTATAACGCCTACCACAGCAAGAATGTTAGGCAGTGCTATGGCTCGTGGTGCAATTACCAAATACCGATAGGTAACGTATTTCAATGTCTTTTAAAAGATGCTAGAACTTTGAATCAATTTGGACGGAGTGAACAGCTTAGGTAGCTGTGAAAATGATCTCAGAATTTTTTTCATAGGGCATCAAAATTGACATCACTAGGAAATCCAGTTTCAGTATTTAATATGCGAAGAATTGTTCTTGACCATACCTACTACAAGATGTCAATTCAAAATTAGACTATGTAATTTTCACGTTTCTGAGTCAATGCCTTATCAAGACGTTGTATTGTATTTCTGGACCTATAGGATCATTTAGTCTAGGTTATAGAGAGCATATATTAGGAGATGTAGGGAACCCTAGCTATATTATTATAGGTGTATAAACCTTTTAAATGTATGGCTATATCCAGTTTCATGGTATTAAATGCCCTCTATGTTTTAAGGCACACAAATAGGCACTATTTTAGGCATAATTTGGTGCTGTTAGATCACGAATGCAAAAAAAAAAGTCAGATTAAATATTTGAGTAGGATTTTCATTTAATTTATAATAATTTAAAGCTACAATAAAATGAATACTGGATGGAATTATAATTAAAATTACTCGACACGAGAACACAGAATACAAAAATGAGTATAAAAAGTTAATATATTATAAAAAACCGCTCAGAAATTGTGAGAAAATTTGTTTCTTTGACTTATTACAGTGTAACACTTACTCTACCTACCCCTTACACATTAATAGCTTGCTAAATGCTGATACCAAAAATGTCATATTTAGTATAACATTGTACGTAGCCTAACTATACAGCTTAATATGTCTTCTGTCTTAAGCGACAAGCTGTATGCTTGTCGCTTAAGACATTTTTCAGTCTTTATACAATAATGATTTCATCATTTGCGAATCACCGCGCAAAAGACGATAATAATAAACAGATTTTGCGACATTCTCAAACAACGCCATCTAATTAAATAAAGCTTGTGCTCTGGGATCTAGACAAATGATGAACATAACACATACATATTATACGGAGTTAACTTCCAAAATCCGAAATTTTGTATCGAAGTTTTGAAGTTTACTGTTACTAGCTTTCGGATAACACAAATATTTGGTCCGACCAGGGACTCGCACGGCATTCGTATACACTACCATTGCGCCACCGAGGCAGTAATAATAATATCTCTATACTGTAAAAAAAAGAGGTGTCATTGAGATCTTTTCCTTCCAAGTAACAATACTAACCATACTGTCTTAAGCGACATCAAGTGTCGCTTAAGACATCATGTTTGGCATACGTCGGTACAAATCCATTAACTAACATTACAGTTCATTGTCACAAACAGTCTTCGTGTCGATCACTACTCCTACCTACATTACAATAAGTCAAAGCTACACAATGTTTTACTACCTATCTATGTAATATACAGTGTGGTGTACTAATATACTTACTAGGCAACAATAGTTCAGCAAAATCCTTCACAATTTAATACCATTATAATGATGATCATCCATCTCTTTCGAATACATACAAAACTATAAATACAGATGTATTTCTGTGCTTTCATCTTCTGGTTGGATTTTATAAAAATACAGAAAATACCCGCAAGTCTATAGTTTTATTTTTATTGTCTGCGGACAATATGCGTTAACTTTATTCTAATACAATTTTGATATAAATTGATACATTTTATGTCTTAATGATTGGATATTAATCATACTTCACATAAGTGTAAACTAAATTATCAATATGTAATTGCATATTATTAAATAATTATTACATATTAAATCATTATGAAATCGTGCGGGATGAAATCAGGGATGCTTGAGAACATTTTGTTCCTTAGCGTGCCTCAAGTTATCGCACACGCGTATTTATATTTCCATCAATGATAAATTACTAATTACACAGGTCTGCAATGGTTTTCCTCTTTGAAATCTGAGTAACATTTTCTATAGTTTCTGATGTGCTGATTACGAGAAAAATAATAAAAAAAATCCATCACGTCAGGATTTTTTGATATTGAATATTTAAGATTTAGCTCCAAAATGTCTGAGCGTCTACCTTTAGAAATTTATAAAACGTCATTAAAATACTTCAGCTTAATTTTTATTGCATTTAATTCGTGTAAGGGGACATAGAAATTAATGCAAATCAGTAATTTGATGATTACTACATAAAAAGTACAAGTAATCCGCATTAACCATGTTGAAAACGGGTAATTTTGACTTAATTTAGTAATAAAATAATAAAAAATATTACCTAGTAGTAATATTACCTAATTGTTGTAAATATTATTAAAAAAGGGTGTAATAAAGATAATCCAAAAGGCTTTTTTTATTACTACCCGCACTTATTTAGAAAATTAACATTTGAAGTGCGCATCTTGCAACATGAACTTTAAAATGTCATCGCGAAGATGTTTAAATTCTCCAAATTGTTTTTGTAATATTTGCGGGAATTTTATGGTGATAAAACAACGAAACAGCATTACTGACTTTGTAAAAAATATTTACAAAAGTTATTATGGAGACGTTTTAATTAACCAAAGTCAAAACTTGGACACCTCATAAACTTTGTACGACTTGTTTATTAGAACTTCGCCAGTGGTCAAAAGGACAGAAAAATAGATTCAAAATCGTTTCGCCTATGCTACGAAGAGAGGATAACAACCATGATAAAGATTGCTACTGTTGTTGTTGTGACATAACTGGATACAATTTTAATAATAAAAGGGACATAAACGAGCACTAAACTTCATTTCCTAAATTCGCACATTGATTACTTCCCAGAAAATCTAGGAGCCGTTGGCGAAGAACAAGGCGAAAGATTTTACCGAGATTTGAAAGAGCTTGAAGTCTGGTATCAAGGAACATGGAATACTAGCATGATGGCGGACTATTGTTGGTTATTGAAGCGCGACGATCCAAACTGGAATTTTAGCCAAAAATCGCACAACCGAAGGTTCCAGGAAAAAAGGACCAGGTTCAACAAATAAAATTTACATGTAATTTAGACTAGTAACAAGTTGTTATTATATTTTAGTCGTTTTTAAAGTTAAAAGTAATGTACTTTTTTAAATATATATTTTTTATGAGAAAACTTGGTTCTTTTTTTCTATTTTCTTTCTGTACCATTTTTGAAAAATCTGGAGGTGATGCAGAAAAACTAAGTACATATTCGTAATCAGCGCACCAAAATACCCTAGAATCAGCTATCAAATTCCAGAGAGGAAGTTATGACCCTCATTTTGCAGGCCTGTGTTATTATCATATGTAATTAGACTTAACATGTATCGGTTTGAGTTTATTTCTTTCAAAATTCAATGTCGCTTAAGACATTTGTGTATTCGTCATAGTTGACTTTACGCCTATATTTAGTTTTGGATATAAATCAATTTATATCAAAATCACATAACGTTTCCCATCTTCCCACTAAACACTAATCTAGCTACCTACCTAACGTGTGGACAAAACAGTGCGTTGTAAGAAAATATCGATGTCGCGATTTACGGTTTATAAGGCACTTTCACTGGAAAAATAAATGCTCAGTAGATTGTAAGAATGTTAATACCAATATATGTAAAAAAATACAACTGTTACTACCTGAGGGGCTGAAAAGGCATCGTAGCGCATTTCTTTCATATTCTGATTCATTTGCAGATTCGTACAAGAAATGCTTTAGAGACCGTAAAATTATTTAATGAATCATCTTAAGTTTTGATCTACGAGTGCTATATGGACTCATATGTAAATATATTGTCCCGGAGAGACTAAAAATGTTCGTTTTTCGTAACACATGAATGTTGAGAGAATTTTAATTGCCTTTATCTACCTTTACCTTTGAAGCCTTTACCTACAACAATACTTTAATTATAATTTTGAATAGTAATATTGCCAATATTATATTATGGACTGCAATATGATGAGAATTACAATTTTGGATTCAACATTACAAAATGTTAATATATTTGTTTTTAAAATGTGCTTGTATATTTTGTCGTTTTAAAACATTTTTTGGGCAACAAATTTGAAATTTTACAAACATTAATAAGTACCGAATATATTCGGCGATACAAGTGACAATTTAAAAAGAGCATTTCCTAGACAAGCTATATAAGAACATTTTGAGAATTGCGAGGTTTTTGATTAATATAAAAGGCTTATTAATTGACCTTAAATAATTATAATATCTAATATATATGAATGTATCAGATCTTTTACGACAAACAGACATTAAATGCGACGGAATTTATTTAAAACTAGCGGACGTCACGCTGTTTCACCCGCGTAGTTCCCGTTCCCGTGGGAATACGGGAATAAAATATAGCCTATGTCACCCGGGGATAGCGTAGCTGCCTAACAGTGAAAGAATTTTTCAAATCGGTTCCGCAGTTTCGGAGTCTATTCGATGCAAACAAACAAACAATCAAATCTTTCCTCTTTATAATATTAGTGTAGATATTATTTAAAATAATTTCAGATAATAATTATGGCATTATCCATTTAGTTATAATTATTTACGAGCAAATTATTATAAATTATCAATAATTTTATCGAATTAAAATCATCACTTAAAATTAAATATTAAATCACATTAAATGAATACATAATTAAATTGTTTTGATTCACTGAAATTAATATAAATTAATCATTATCTTAATTAAATTAATACATTTAGGTTTATTAGTGTTTCGATTTGTGCTTTGATTAATTTTCGTGCTTATGTTATAGAAATAGTTTACTGATATACAAATTAAATTTATTTGACCAAATATAGTAACTATTTAATTTGAAGTAATATCACTATTGATGTCAATATTATTGTGCTTGGAATGAAGAAATGATAAAAACTTATTTAATCATTGCAGAAATAGAAACCTATTACGAACAAAATTTGGACGTATAGTAAATCTCTGCCTAACCCTTTGGAGTTAAGACTTAGGTTACTATATGTTGTATGTATGTGGTATTTCTTCATTCCAAAGACACTGACATATTTAGTATTTTTTTTATAAGTACTACAAAGATGTCAGACAAGCATACGGCTCATCTGATGGTTCAATCACCTATTATTATTACTGTTTTAACTATAATATGAAGTTCAATTTCAGAAATTCTATTTCAAAATATATGAATCACCACCTCGTTCGGTGTTGATAGAAAAAATAACTGCCTACAACATAGACAAAAATATAGGTGCATGTATTTAAACTTTCACTTACAGTCACAATTAGTATTAGAGTAAACGTGATATTTACCATGTGTTCTTGAGTGTTTCCGATATTTTGGCACTAGATATTATTGTTCCCATTCTCGCTTCCAATGGAGAACTTATTCCAGGGATAAAAATGGGAGAGAAAAATGGGAAAAAAAATTTAGACTATAATAAATCTCTGCACCAATACGTTCAGCCGTTAGAGAGTGATTGAGAAAATTTGTGAAGATGTTTGTTACATCCAAACATCTTCACAAATTTTCACATTTATAGTAAGTGAAAAATTGCGAACGAGGGTAGATCGATATATTTGCGCTTAAAATATCACTTAAAACCACCAATACTTCCTCCTCCGTGATCATGGCACTTACAACAACATCGCCCAAATATCGGAAGCACTCAATTATACTTACATGGTAGATATGACATTAATTCCAATACCAATATATAAAAATAATGGAAACGAATACGTACAGTATTTATATAACGCACAGAATAGATACTGGGAAATAAGTATTTTTGACCATGCGAATTGAAAGCGCATACGAAAATTTACTCTATAAATATCATTCGCCTTATATTTTGCCGTTTCTTAAAAACTATGATTCAGTAAATTATCGTGTACGCTTTCTATTCACATGGACGAATATAGGGAATATGCATGTATTTATTCAATAATTTTAAAACTGAAAGAAATTTCGAAAAATACTCACAAATGTGTTTTGCGTGTTAGACTAGTACATGGATGTACATATTGTCGTCACTGTAAATCTATGCAATGCACACTAAAAGATGTTCCAGAAAGAGACGTATATCTCGAATGTTTTATGGTCGTAATCAAAGCTATTTTTGCTGGAAATTATTTTCAAAATCAATGAGTAAGCAGACTGTATAATAAATATGTAAAAAAGCTTTCAGCCATAATCTTGCCTGCCAAAAATAAATCCATTGGTATTAAATCTATTTTCTCTACCATTTAATTGTCATGCATATTCCCTACGAAAGGGCAGAGGGCGCCGATTCTAAATCGTACGACTCGAATGGATAGACGAAAATTTACTAATTAAACTTTCGTATACGCATTGAAGACGTACGGTCAAGAATTGCCGCCAGTCACAAACGAACCCACCGAGATCTAGGGGGTTTAAACCCCTTCTAACGCGTACATGACGCTATGATCAAAAATGGCAGCCACCGAATAGTTCTTAGCTTGAAGGTAGTGGGTAGTTTGGTTGCGGACGCTTGGGCTCGTGAATTGTACCTCGATTACCTGGCAATAAAAATAATAATAATAATAAACTTTATTCAATATGATACTGTATAGTACGTAAATGAAAAATACATTTATATTTGTAACAATTCAATTGGTTGAGGTGCTGCAGTCCTAGCTAGGTTATTAGATAACCTGTGTTAAGGACTACAGTGCAAGTAAATTAATAATTACGTTCAGTCGCAATATGTCCAATTCGCAAAATGTCCAACTGTCCATTGTTGATTGTATGAAATAATTTGAATGTTTTATACTTAGGTATTAAAACCTATCTATTTAATTTCTTTTCATATTGTTTTGTAAGTAGATACATTAAGCATATTTTAGACAATAAATAAATATTCACGGACATATCACACAACGCTATCTGATCCCAAAGTAAGCTAGGAATAACCTTCTTGTGTTATGGGCATCAGACCACGGATATTAATACTTATATACTTTTAAATACATATCTACTTATTATACATAGAAACACCCTGGCTCTTGAGACAAACATTTATGGTTCACACAATACTTTGCCTTTGAGAATCCTGGGGAAATCCTTCCGAGGGCTTACCCGGGGCTCCCAACCGTAGGCTGTAGGTAGGGAATGTGCTGGTTGTTAGTCGGTAAGAGTCCGGCATAGCATTCATGACGTTATCCTCACGTTATATAAAAGAGAGTAAGCCAAGTTCGCAAATGGTCCAGTTCGCAGTTGGTCCAGTTCGCAATTGGTCCAGTTCGCAATTGGTCCAGTTCGCAATTGGTCCAATTCGCAATTGGTCCAGTTCGTAATTAGGGATCTATATGGATTAATGGAATCAACATAGGTATTTTAATCCGTCTCATCGCCTAATGTCCTTTTCTCGAAATGTCCTTTTCTCACAATGTCCTTTTCTCAAAATGTCCCTTTCTCAAAATATGTGCACTACAGGATTAACTCCGTGCAATCCGACTAGGATGGATTAGGTTAGAAGGCTAAGGCGGGAGCGGATTATCGGTATTATAAGTTATAACATCCATGATTTTTTAACAGCTTCAAGGCACCATAGACCTTAATATTTGATGTTAATTTCAACTCGATACCCTTTTTTTTTTGATGTGAGGGAAAATCCTCGTAGGATGCTATGCCGGACTCCTACCGACTAAAAAACCTCACGTAACGCCCAACAGCCTATGGTTGGGAGCCCCGGGTAAGCCCTCAGGAAGGATGTCCCGTGAAACTCAACTCGATACCCTAATGCGGTCACGAGGTCTTGGTCAAGGGTCATGACAGACATACAGACAGACGGACAACGAAGTTTCATGAATAGGGGTCCCGTTTTACCTTTTGCGTACAAAACCCTAGAAAAGAAACATTTGTAAAAGATTATTTATACTGTTGATTGATGACACTTATTGGAACCTGCTGCACATATTGAATAACGGCACTTGTACTGTTCCACAACATTTATAAATACTGGGTGTAACAAAATTACCTCATCAAATTTCATGAGATGACTTGGCATCGGAAATCAAATACAAATATTTAATAAAAAAGGGTGGTAAATTTTTTCATTTTTTTTGTCGCACATTAAGAATTCATTTTTTACCGCGGCAATTCGAGGTAACATGGTCGCCGTGGCAAAACAAACACGGAGCACCCATCTGGCTGTCGTTGTCGCTTTCTACTGCCGCTCAGTAGCGATAGAAAGGGTGAAAATAGGATAAAATGGGACCTTTAAAACGGCTTTATGGTTAAAGTTATCATGTGATTTTTTTTTTCTTCATTTTTGTAATGTTTCTTGACTGATGCCACGTCACGTGACGAAATTTGGATAGGTAATTTTGCTACACCCAATATACTTTACACCTGACCGGTTTCGCCTTTCGGCATTTTCAGCGGCTAAATTAACGTATAAATGACCACTACATCATTTAAATACACGTAAAATATAACATTTTAAAAAGAAGTTCCGTACCTGCAGCCTCACCCTCGGGTCGCTCCAAGGCAGCTGCTTCAGCGCGGGTAGGACTTCGCCCCCCAGCAGCACGTAGTTAGCGCGGGGGGCCTCGGCCGCCAGCAGTACCGTCAATAGGGGTAGGCAGAGCACTCTGGAACGGAACACTGCTTCACCACCTTCGCCCTCGCCTTCCGCTAGTGTTACCTGTTACAGGATATGAATTATAGCTTCCGTTCCCGTGGGAATACGGGAATAAAATATAGCCTATGTTCACCGCAAAGAGTGTAGCTTCCCAACAGTGAAAGAATTTTTCGAATCTGTTCAGTTGTTTCGGACCCTATTCGATGCAAACAAACAATCAAATCTATCCTCTTTATAATCTTACTAATATTATAAATGCGAAAGTTTGTGAAGATGTTTGGATGTTTAGATGTTTGTTACTCAATCAGGCTCTAACGGCTGAATGGATCTGGCTGAAATTTGGTACAGGGATACATTATAGTCTGGAATAACACAGGCTACTTTTTATCCTGGGAATAAGTTCCCATCGGAAGCAGGAACGGGAGCAAACTATTACGCGGACGAAGCTGCCAGCATTAGCTAGTATTAGTATAGAAAAAGATGCATAGTATTGAAAGAAATGAGTGTCAGAATATTAAAGGTTGGACTACATTTATTGCTATATTTAGGCTACTAGCTGTTGCCTGCGACTTCGTACGCGTGAAAATTGTTACAATGCCAATTTGATTGCTCTCTGTTTAGCCCCTAGGATATGTAGCGTGATAATATATAGCCTATTTTAAGACCCTACCCCTAGGTAATATTTGTGCAAAATTTGAATCAAATCTATTGAGTACTTTTCGAGATCCTTCCAGACAAAGCAAAGCAAATAGACAAACAGATAAACAGACAAACAGACAAACAGACAAAAAATTTTCTAACTATATTTTCGGCTTCGGTATCTTATGCTGAACACCCAGCGAGTATTTTTTTTTTAATATTTCCAATGTACAGTTTTGAATTTTCTATCATTTTATTATATGTATAGATTTTCTGTTACTTAGGATCATAATTTACTACAGTGAGAAACAGTGCAATCGCGCTCTCCTCTCACTGTAGTATTAGATTCTTAGCGACCGCGGCCGTTTAACTTCGGACACAGGGCGGACACTCCATACAAATGATTAGTTTACAATTCTGTTACCTACACAGAAAACACGCTATGTTCGTACAGAGCTTGAATGTGTGTGTGACCAATAAGGCTAAGCAAATGTTTCCTCAAAACACCCGCCGAACTATAATGACAGGTGTGGCGGGACTGGCGGTTTATAATGTTCATCTATTAAAATGATTAAGTACAGATCTAAAGTATTAATTGGTCAAACTAAGTCACTGTTCTCCAGGTCTATCAAAATCCTACTACAGCGGAGCCCCCAATGGCCGACACTTTAGGAAGGATGCAAATATAAAAAAGGACTTGTCACTGAACATTAATAAAGTTTTAATTTGTACAAATTATAATTTTGTGCCAAAAATTCTTATAATCCACAAAAATAAATCAAAATAACGTTTTTGATTTTCGAGGATATGGTCGAGGACCCAATAGATGACACCTCTTAAATCAGTGTCACCAATGTTAGACATGTAGTGACCCCCATAGTTGACAGTTTGACACCCTGTCTACCATACTCATACTTATAGAATTCAGCACTTCACTATGATTGTGTGAGTTACACCAGGTATATTAAAATTTCTAGAAAATCAAAATAGCGGTTTTGTTTTGGCGACAAAACGTTATTACCTTTTCAGTAGCTTTGTACTTTGCAGTCGGGTGTTTTGTTTTCTTAATAATTAATTTTTTGTTTCGGAAGTATAGGCTATTGGGTCCCTGTCGGCCATCGAGTCCGTTACCTTAATATTAGAAAATGTGAAAGTTTATGCAGATGTTTCTCACTTAATCACGCTCTAACGGCTAAACAAATCAAGTTGAAATTTGGTGCAGCGCTAGATTATAGTCTGGAATAACGCATAGGCAATTTTTTTTCCCGGGAATATGGAGAAAACGGGAACGTAATTTCCCACGCGAGCGAAGCCGCGACCAGCAGCTAGAAAATAAATAAGTATGTGTTAGTGTACTCACCTCCCTCGGATGTGGCGTGGGACTGAGGCAGGCGTGCAGCGCGCGGGTGCTGCCCCGCAGCGCCAGGTAGTCCCGCGCCGCGGCCCGCACCACCACGCCGCTCCAGCGCCGCGCGCGCTCCAGGTACGCGCTGCTCTGGTCACGCCCGCCCCGCGGCACCCAGTCTATGAACGTGCCGTTGTACTGGGGAGGGACCGTGAAGGATTGTAATTTAAAATCAAGTATTTGTTGCTGAAGATGGGTAAAAAAGATCCTACAAACATTCCACTCTCTACCTACTGAGGAAACATGGCCTATGACATGTTTCTATCTTTATTATTATTATTCATTTATCAGGCAAGCAGTTTAAACAACTGATGAAGCCTGTTTCCAGTCATTTCTTTCTTCAGTTTTCCCTCTGTGTATGGCAATACTTTACGTTTTCTATGCATATAAGCATGATTTTGAAATTTTTATCAGTCATCTAGATTTCATAGCACAAGCATATATATTACATGGATTTGAGCTAGGTGATGTGGTGAAACGATTTAAGGAATATAGTACGACTTCAAGAGTAGCATGAAGAGGCACTTCACAGGGTCCCCTACTAGAGTCCTTATTTTGGCAAACTAAATATTTTAAAAAAGTGGCACTCACAATTTCCCCATAGAGTCGATCCATAACAGCAACCTGCGGTGTAGCTTCGGGAGGCGGCTGGCTGACCAGCGAGGATGGCGCCGGAGACAGATGCAGCTGTTGTACGAACGCCACGAGAGCTGCAGAGCTTTGAGCAATGCTGGCCAGTTCGTAGTCACGAGACATGTTGGCCCGGAACTTCTGCGCTCCTAAAGCTGATAGCAGTAACGCATATTGATACACAGTCAAATCAAATAACTATTCTTTAAATCTATAGACAACTGTTTTGTTATGTTAGCTGTGTGAAGTATAAGATGTAAGGATGATGCGCTAAATTGCGTTTTGATTGGTCAGGTATCGTGAGTCAATATCAGACAGAAATATTTTTAAATATTATATTGCTTATGCAGACAACTGTTTAGGCTGAAATTCTGCCACTAGGCCACTACTGGGGAAATGCCCCAGTGGTTGTCCAGGGCTATATATATATATTATGGTCTACTTTTTTTCTCTACTTTAGCCTCATTTAGTAGTATAATCATAAATCTTTATTACTTTTCTTCATGAGCTAGTATTTAACATTTTTTTTTATTAGGTTCCTTTGTTAATGATATTTCTGAGCAAGTCAAACTGGTATCAAGTAAGCAAATAATAAGCAAAAGCTGTATTGAAGTAGACAGTCAGGTTGTAGCGGTGACATTTCTCATCAAGTACTATTGCGAGATGTGGATGTATAGTTTGCTTCTGCCTACCCCTCTGGAGAACAGACTGATTGTAAATCTATTTACTTACCAACAGTATCCATATAAATAAGCAGCATCGTCATAACTGTGACAAAAGTGAGCACAAACAACATCGCGGGCAATAACTTCCTGTACAGTTCATTGGGTGAAGTCTTACTGAGTATAGGCACGGAAACTCTTGGTGCCACTGGCGTTGGAGTGACCATGGGCAATGTTATTGTGGGTGCAGTCTTGGCGAGGACTGGATCGGGCTTTGGAGGCATTTCCTTAGCTTTTTCAGCCTGTTCTGTGGGTACTTCTGCTGGAGGTTCTTCTGGGAGTGGATTTTCTTGAATTTTCTGTTGTTTTATGAAATAAGAAGCCTTACATGTAATAATTTCACATAAACAAACTAAGTTATCATAACTACACTAAGTTTTAAAAAGGATTGCTTTAGAGAATGTAAATACTGTAATTAATCATTTAATTGACTTTTAACAATAGGTCATTAAACAGCTACTTTTATCTCAAACTTTATCTTGCCCAATATCTTACCACACATAATTTAAACATTTTTCTTATTGTTATTGTGTGCTAATTGTTCTGTACACACAAAAATTTAATTACATTTCTCAATATTTAATTATCACTCACAATTTACTACATTTAAAATATTTTTTGTGGATTAATTTAGAAATAACACTCTTCAATTTTAATATCACATGCCAAAATGAAACCATAGAACCTATGGCAGGCAGGTGTTGAACTGTTTTTTTATAAAGACACCTGCAAGGAGGTTTTATGAGTCTTCTTGGAAAAAAAATTGCCATGAGTTGTTGATCCGTCATAGTGCCATATTACTAGGTACCATGCAGTGTCGAAACTTAGTTTATTGTTAGACATGGCTATAGAAGTACGACTTATTAACTGTTTAACATTGCATGGACGCAAAATCACTCACCTTTTCAGCCATAGTAACCTTTTGCACTTTTTTCTTGGTGTAAGATAAACACGTCGCACTTACAAACAATGGTTACACATTTACACTTCACTTATATCATGAAAATAACATTTTAACGTAAGTATAATATAAAGAATATAACCACATTAGTTATTTTAATACAATATAACAAACAAACAAAGTAGTTTACGAATGAGTGAAGCACTTGAAGCAGATTTGGTTTGAAAATAAAATTAAGATGTCAAATACTTCAAATAATGTGAGTCACAGACCGCATTACGTGCGACGTGCTATAAATTTTAGTTTCTACCATTCTACCCATTTCTACCACTTCATCAAACCATACATCTGATATCGAGAACGCAACGCGAGTAAGACGAATTTAAAATTAATAATTGTTAATACTTGGACACCAAGGGCGAATACGAAAAATCAGGCTGAATTCTTCCTAGCTGTAAGTCCTTACTTACATTTTGAAGCTAATACTTTTCCTTTTGTCCAATAAACAATATAAACATACATACCTACATACATACATATAGTCACGCCTTTATCCCCGGAGGGGCAGGCAGAGGCCATATTAGACGCCCGCATTTCACACCTTTATAATCATAATCATTTATAATAATCATAATTGGTATTTTAATTGGTATTTATTCCACGTAATAGGTCGGTGAGCCGTAATGCCGCCGTATTGAGATGGACAGGCGCAGTTTGTGACTGCCTGCTGTTGAAATTATTTAACATCTTCAACTTGGCTTATCGACCGCCATTTTATTGGCAACTGGGACCAACGGCTTAACGTGCCTTTCCGAATCACGGAAACCCTCAAATAAATGTGACAAAGTGGTTAAATGGATGGTCACTCATCCAAGGACTGGCCATAGTAAATGTTGCTTACTGCAGTGATCGTTTAATAGTCCGCGGGACCACGGCCATGAGCGCTTGTTAAATAAAATCCATTAAAAAAGTTGGAAAAAAATCATCATTGACATTTTCTCATAACGCTATCTTATCGCAAAGTAAATTCATGAAATCGGCCTATTGCAGTTAGATCAATGAAAATGTTCTCGGTCTTGTAAAGAAATGTAAAAAAATACGTTTATTACTGTCAATATAATTTTATTAAACAAAATGACACTCTAAAACAGATATGAAACCATTACTTTGTTACATACATAAAAGCCGACACTCATACGGTTAAATACCGACATCCAAATCTAAATATTAAGAAAATTACTTATAAATAGTAAAACGATTGTAGCTTCCTATTTAATTAATCACCCCCTTCTTCATGTGAGCTTATTAATAGCATTTTAACTAATGAATACTTTGATATCTGTACAGAAATCAATGCCAAAATATTCGGTAGAAACTTAAAATACAGTTTGTGTTTTTATGAATAAAGGGGTTGTCAAATACATAAAAAATACAATATATTTTAATTTATCGCAAAATATTTTTTGATGAAAAGTCAGCCAGTCCATTACAATGAATTATGAGTTTTCTTGTAATATCGCCTATTTGTATATAGCAAATATACTGAGAAATTTCATAGGTTCCTCAGTAAGTATACCTATTTATTTGGTAGGTAAACTATGAGCAAATAGTACATTTTATTTCTCTAATATATTTGTGCCTATTGATGTACCTATCTATACTTACCCAAAAGCATACAAAAGTTATAAATTTCGAATACAAGATAATTTTATTACTAATATCACAAACTAAAACCTACTACAATAGTGCCTATTTACTATGCAAGGGTAAATTGGGTTCTTGGACTCTCTAATTATATTTGTATTGGCCGCTAATATTACTTTTACAAGAATATGTCAACTACTACATATAATAATAAAAAAAAACATATTAATTTATGAACTGTCACAAAGTTTACCAGTTTTAATAACATGGATAAGCGAATTTGACTTTACGTAATAAAAATAAAAAAACAGAACGAAATAGTCACACAGGATACACAGTCAAATTTTAAAATAGATAAAGCAGCTTTATAAAAATAAACTGGTCAATTTTTATAACGTAACACGATACCTCATTGTATTTCCTCTAAGTAATTAGCTTCTTTCTGTTGCAATGTGCTATCCTCTGGCACTTGTGATAACTGTGATGCCGGGGAAGAAATAGGATCTAAAAGAAAATAAATCTATTATTATGAAAGAGGAAAGGTTGTTTGTTTGTCATCAATGAAGTCTGGAACTAACTGAACCGATTTAAAATGAGAGTCCGTTCAGTGGCAAAATCTCGTTGGCGGTTTGGTCGGTCTCACTGATAAATGTAAAAATGAAATAGGTCCGTTGTTAATTTTGTACGAGTATATTGATGACATAGTTTGACTTTTTATTATTAAGGTTGTGACTTGCGACATCCAACTGCTAAAAACTTCTGAGACCCAAGACTTCTCGTAAAATCGTATCTATCATAGTAAAAGTTTTGAAAAACCTCCAAGTTCAGACCCTGCAAATGTTCTAAATCTCACCGGTTGTGGTATTCAATGGTTCTACGGATACAGCGAGGACTTCTGAAACATTAGGTGGCACTGTAACAACGAAAAATAATATACCTTGTTATTTTACATGGCGAGTTTAGATTTACGTAAGTATCAGTAGCACGTATCGCTTATCGAAAAACCAAAAGGACGGTCTATTCCCAGTTTCCCCCGAATGCTATCCCCTAATCGGGGGAAACTGGGAATTTTTTTCCCAGTTTCCCCCGAATTCATAATCGCGGGAAACAAAGTAGCTAACTACAGGTATTTTATTTTGGTATTCGTTGTCAAACTCACCTAGTTGTTTAGCTGCGGTATTCATTGACATTTTTGACAACAGGAATTCTGGGGGGTTGCGTGGCTCTGTAAGAAGATAAAAAAATACATTGTTTAAAATACCTTTTTAGATACACCCGTAGCTGTTCTCACCGAGATTTTACTTAAATGGTAGTTATTTTTATTTATGGTATTTCACCAAGTTACTCAGTTCATTTACCCCCGAAAATAAGAGACTATTGTGTGGTTAGCATAGGTATATTTTATACCATTGCAGGTTTTTCTACCCATTGATTAAAATTCTCAAATGGCCTCTGCACGCAGACAACCAATGCTGCAATGTAACTTCATCAAAAGATCGAATCTGTTTTCATAAAAAAATAGAATGTAGGTACGTAAGTAAGCGCTCGTAGTTCCGCTGACTAGGTGATCTGTTAACGATACCTAACTGCAGTAGGTAAGCAACTTTCGCTATGATTTGGTCTTTGGAGGGTGACCCCACATAGTCACATTTATTTTCAGTACGTTTTTATTGAGCGTTTCCGTTGTTTCCATGATTAGGTGGGCCCGTTAAGCCGCTAGTCCCGGTTGTCAATAACATGAGTCGTTAAGCCAAGTGAAAGACTTTATGGGCTTGAAAATTTTCAACAGTGGATAGTCACAAACGGCTCACCGCCTATTACGTGGAATAAAAGACTATAAAGTGAAATATGGGTGTTGGGGGTATAATAAACCTCTACCTACCCCTTCGGGGATAAAAGCGCGATAGGGCCCTATAGAGATATTCCAGGCTATGCAAATTTACGCCAAAACACGGTCCTGCGCCTTTCGCATCCAGTCTCAGCTTACTACTTTTTCGGTCGTCGGTCCATCTGGCGGATGGACGTCAAAAAAAACGGGGGAGGGGGGAAATAAAATATGAATAGTTACAAATACGAGACATTGTTGCTTTTCTATACTTATATCATAAAGAGGAAAGATTTGTTTTTTCGTTTGTTTGTAACGAATAGGCTCCGAAACTACTGAACCGATTTGAAAAATTCTTTCACTGTTGGGAAGCTACACTCTTTGCGGTGATCATAGGCTATATTTTATTCCCGTATTCCCACGGGAACGGGAACTACGCAGGTGAAACCGCGTGACGTCCGCTAGTTAGTAAATAAACTAGGTAGGTAATTCATTCATTCAAAATTCTTGCGCGGTGCGCCCGGCTACACTAATACCTAGTTTTCCAACAGAACAACAAGAAAAACAGTAGGTACCTAATACCTATTCAAAATAGCAAGCATTTACATCTAAGTATTAGCTGAACTCGTCTTACCTGTCATTTTGTCCGTAGTACTTTCTGCCACTTGCGTTACAGTTGAAAGAGCTACAGGCCTTGGTACTGCTGTAAATTAATAAAAAATAGAACTACCCGTTCGCTCTAAGCTTGCCCGTCGCCTCGATTAAAAAAAAAAGTTTGACGCTGGCATAGAGGTGTAGTATGGACTACGCCTCTATGCCAGCGTCAAACTTTTTTTTAACGTAAAGAAATTCCTTCAGGTACGCTCATTCGATCAGTAGTAAAAATACCAAATGTTTGTTCAATAAAAACTCTTTTGGTCAATTGTTCATTCGATCAAAAGTAGAATGACCTAACGTTTTGTCGGTCACACGTAGTGTTGCCAGGTGTCCCGATTTGGGCGGAACGTCCCGATTTTCAGGGGTCTAAGGACACGTCCCGATTTGTACTTGATCGGGACGCTAAATGTCCCGATTTATGATAACAAAGAATAATTATGTGTTAATATCATGGGCAGTCAATCATCTACTCTACTTAAGCTGTATAGAAATACTGGGTGGGTTACTCATCAACTAAAAGCCGTATCATTCAAAAGTTATAAATATGACATTTGGAAAGTAGCTATCTTTTGCGACGTAAATATACATAGTAGTTAAACAGAGATTCGTTGAATTTCGGGATGAAATGAGGTGGCAAGTCATAATATATTGTACGAAAGAAAAAAGCTAATTCTTCTAGATCTTAAAATTCAGCAATAGAAATAAACGATCATCGTGTTTTAGATTTTAAACGCCCAATATTAACCCTTCTTTACAGTTTTAAAGGTTTACTGTACATTTTAAAACTGTAAAAGTCAACATTTTAAAAGTTGCCTTTTGGCAACAAATTAAGTTACCGTATGAAGGATTTTTTAAATGCCCTAACTAAAGGGGTGTTACGATCTATTGATTAAAATATACACTGCAGCCAGAATTTTTTAAAGGCAGCCCTTAGAGTAAAACAATCTAGGTATGTAAGCTAGGTACCTATTTATAACCCAAGTGAAAGACAGTGCATTGAACCAATCAACATTAAATTAAATTATTATGACCTCAGAAGTTGAAATAGAGCCACGAGTTACCTATTCTATGGAAGTTGAATATTTTGACTGCATTGTTGGTCTAGAGGTCGAAATTTGTGAAAGGCCGTGGATCCGATTCTTACCGAAGACAAAAAATTGTATAATCCATAAATGTTTGTCTCGTACGAAAGAAAAAAGCTAATTCTTCTAGATCTTAAAATTCAGCAATAGAAATAAACGATCATCGTGTTTTAGATTTTCAACGCCCAATATTAGCCCTTCTTTACAGTTTTAAAGGTTTACTATACATTTTAAAACTGTAAAAGTCAACTTTTTAAAAGTTGCCTTTTGGCAACAAATTAAGTTACCGTATGAAGGATTTTTTAAATGCCCTAACTGAGGGGGTGTTACGATCTATTGATTAAAATATACACTGCAGACAGATTTTTTTAAAGGCAGCCCTTAGAGTAAAACAATTTAGGTATGTAACGATTTTGTCCCGAAATAGAAAACAACATCGAAATTACAAATATTAACACATTAAATTAGAAGTTCATCTTTTAGGCTATTTCAAAAACAATTAGGACTACAGCCAAGAATCGAGCAAAAAAGGTTTTCCATTTTTGGAAATTCCTCCCCTGAGGGATAAATAGGAAGTTATTAGCGATTTTGGAAATGGTAGGGCTATTTTGTATTTACGTTTGGAAATTCTTCATGGATGCAATGCTAGATTCTTATCGACTAAAACCACGCGATTTCCTACCACTGCCCACGGCCGAGAACCCCAGGAACTAAGATTCCTGATAGACTTTGGCTACCACTTGGGATGATATCCCGCTTTTTTCGTCACGTCGTCGTTTTGAGTCTGCTTTTGTAAGAACAGCGAGCCGCCCTTTTATAGTCTTCATGCTCCCGGTCATGGCAGCCGATAGTTTTGGGCAAAGACAACTCTGCTGTGCCTTTGCAGACTGCGGTACTCGGGTGGTTCCCTCTCGCTCAACCCGCTCTCTCCCCGCTGCCTCTTTTTCGATCAAGACCTGCTCGCAGAAAGACACGACGGCGTTCCACTTCTTCCCGTTGGAGATCATAGCTCGCACGTCTCCAGCGAAAGTATATCTACGAGAATCAGGCGCACTCCACCAATGTTATTATGTATAGCGAAAGAGACTGATCTTCACGACACAGGGTATCCTAGTGTGAAGATCAGAGTTGTATTTGTTATGAACATTGTTATACTGAATCTCAATAAAGTATATTATTATATTATTATTATTATTATATGTGAGGAACGCTGTGTCTAGTGCTGGCACTAAGCTGTGGTCTCCCGTTGTATTTGCCACAGATATTTGTCAAAGCACCCATGCCCGATAATCATCTGTGACAACGGGCAGGAAAAGTTGCCATAGCTCATCTCCAGCCACTTGTCCATGACCGGCCTTTTCACCTTGATTGTGGCGTTTCCCCATCTTGGTTGCTCAGGTTGCACCTTTCACAGCGAAATACGAGGACCAAAGTGTGGAGCGCTATGTCTTCACTGCGTCCAGTGCTGGCACTAAGCTGTGGTCTCCCGGTCTATACGCCACAGATATTTGCCGAAGCACCCATGCCCGGTAATCATCTGTGACAATAGGTAGGTGAGATTGCCATTGCTCGTCTCCAGCCATTTGTCCATCACCGGTCTGATCACCTTGATTGTGGCGTTTCCCCATCTTGGTTGCTCTGGTCGCACAAAACTCTATGATTTCTGGCAGAGATGGAATAGCTGAGCCTCGATTTCTTGCGCCATTTAATTAATGACACAAGCGCCCTCGCTTCCAGGTCCATGGACGAGTTCCGGTAAAACGGTTAGGGTTACAATTATGAAATGAGCGTCTATATGAGCGTCAAAATTTTCGTCGTTGCTACAATCTAAGACAGGTGTTAATTTGAAAATTTGAAACCCCCCGATCTCGAGACTGCTCTAATAAACCCAAACATGGCCTGTAATTATAGTAGAATTCCTTCATCCACTCAAGAAGTGGGCTGATGTGATCTCAAAAATTTATCCAAGCCAAGAACCATACCGGTCATATCAGCTATCGAAGAAGAAACCGCAACGATTTGCTGAAATTTTCACAAATGAGATATATCTATTGTGGCTATAACAAAAAAAAATACTAAAATCAGGAAAAAAGGGCTTAAGCCCTTTAGCCCCCCCTTCTTTAAACCACACAAAAAAAAAAAATTTTTTTTGCCGTTTTTTGGTACGGAACTGTCTTGTGCGCGAGTCCGACTCGCACTTGGCCGTTTTTTTCTTTTGTCCCGATTTTAAACCCTAAGTCCCGATTATTTTTACCCTTTGTACCGATTTTCATCCGATAGGACCTGGCAACACTAGTCACACGTCAAATGATCAAATGAATTTCGGTCAACAGTGGTAAACCCGGGCTGGCTGATCAATATTACCTGTGATAATAAGAGTTCCTGATAGGTATTTAGGCACTGTTGCAAGCGCCATGAATACGAAGGAACTATGTGGCATTATCGTGCTTTGTAAAGCACTTTAAGCTTAATTATTCCCGAGTCCTCTAACCAACATTATTGTGAGCCTAGTTGTAGGATTCGTGGAGCACTTGAAAAATTTCATGATCAAGTGCCATGAAATGCCATAAAAAATACCATGATCAGGTCCTTTTTTTTAAGATAAGGAAAATCTAACAGGGATGCTGTGCCGGACTCCTAGCGAATTAAAACCACACGTATCCTACCTAACAGCCTACTGTTGGGAGCCCCGGGTCAACCCTCGGAAGGATGTCCCCAGGACTCCAAATGAACAGGTCCTACCTAAGTGATACTTGCTGTGGAGTCTATTGACTACAAACTTACTTCTACAACGGCGCGATTGTATGCCCAAGGCCCGAAGTCTTCTGAGAATGGCTGTATAGAGATCTGAATTGCCAAAGGGGTCCATTACATAGTTCTGCAAAAGAATAAAAATAAGGACACGTCAGCGGCTGTGGGAATGTGAATGTTCCACAGTTACTTTACTATGATGCTGTGGGAGCAGTTAGGCGTCTTTTTCTCCCCCTAGGCGAGGTCGCTGTGGTAGCCGTAGGTCTGATGGGAGTCCTGGGGTATCCTCCCGAGCACTTACCAGGGCCCTCAACCGTAGGCTGTTAGGCAGGATACGTGAGGATTTTTAGTCGGTAGGAGTACGGCATAGCATCCATGTAGGATTTTCCCTCACGTAAAAAAGGCGTCTTTTCAGGGGTTTTCAGGCCTCGAGGGAGGATATGCAGAAATACTCATTAATCCACTATAATAGGTACCTCTACGTTCAAGATTGACCAAAGGTTACGGAAATGGGATTCGGGACTCTCTTCGAGGGCAGAAGTAGTTATAAGCCATTCTGCGTTACCTGGGGATCGTGCGAAGCATGGCTCTGTACGGGGCTCCCGTATGGGCGGAGACCCTGACGGCCAGCAATGAGGCTAGACTGCTGAGCCCGCAGAGAGTGATGGCCGTCAGGGTGATAAGAGGATACCGCACGATCTCCGGTGAGGCGGCATGTCTCCTAGCTGGGACCCCTCCATGGGACCTGGAAGCGAGAGCCCTTGCGTCACTGTTCAGATGGCGCAAGGAGGCGCTGGAGCGGGGCCAAAG
The DNA here is from genome assembly GCA_933228765.1 of Miltochrista miniata. NCBI lineage: Eukaryota > Metazoa > Arthropoda > Insecta > Lepidoptera > Erebidae > Miltochrista > Miltochrista miniata. Next base: position 2,502,539 of record OW121770.1, read on the forward strand.
GCCTGCGTCTCGAGAAATCGAGGCCCAGCGGACCCTGCTCCACCAGGAAACCGTGGAGACATGGAAGGTGCGACTTGAGCAACCTAAGGGGGGATTCGCCACAATCGCGGCCGTCAGACCGGTCATGGACGAGTGGCTGGAGAGAAGACACGGTGCTCTCTCCTACCGGTTGACACAGATGCTTGCCGGGCACGGTAGCTTCGGTAGGTATCTGTGGCGAAAACACCGGGAAACCACGGCCGAGTGTCAGCACTGCGAGGACCGCAGCGATGACACGGCGCTCCACACGCTGGTGAAGTGCACGGCGTGGGCACAACAGCGACAGGTCCTCGTAGTGGGTCTGGGCGTGGACACTCTCTCGCTTGAGGCCATGGTGCGAGCCATGCTCTCCAGCGGGAGTAAGTGGGACTGCGCCGCCTCTTTCTGCGAGCAGGTCATGCTCGCGAAGGAGGCGGCGGGCCGGGTGCGGGAGAGAACTCTCCCACCCGAGTTCCGCAGTCGGCGCCCTGGGCGCCGCCGACGTGTCTTCGCCGAGGACTATCGGCCTCCATGACCGGGGGTCTGAGGACGGTGAGAGGGCCGCCCACCGTCCTTACAGAAGCAGGCCCATGACGGCAGCGTGACGTGAGCACTCACGCACGCCCCCCTTAGAAGCGGGGTCACACCCGAAACCCCCCATAGACGCGGGATTGCACCCGAACCACCCCCTGGGCGAGGCCGCATTGGCGGCCGTAGGTCTGCTGGGAGTCACGGGACATCCTTCCTGAGGGCTTACCCGGGGCTCTCAACCATAGGCTGTTGGGCGTTACGTGAGGTTTTTTAGTCGGTAAGAGTCCGGCATAGCATCCTACGAGGATTTTCCCTCACGTTAAAAAAAAAAGCCATTCTGCGTCCTGCCTTGCGCACATTGGTCAAGGGTAACCTCAAATAATTATAACGGGGGATTATGACGTAGTACTATTAGCACAGTATAAAGGGAAAACCTAACTACTGTTTTTTTTATAACGTGAGGGATAATCCTCATGGATGCTATGCCGGACTCCTACCGACTAAAAATCCTCACGTATCCTGCCCAACAGCCTACGGTTGGGAGCAACGGGTAAGCCCTTGGAAGGATATCCCAGGACTCCCAATAGAACCTACTGTAGGCTGTGCTAGGTATATCTAAATATATATAACTCAAAGGTGACTGACTGACTGACATGGTGGTCTATCAACGCACAGCCCAAACCACTGGACGGATCGGGCTGAAATTTGGCATGCAGGTAGATGTTATGACATAGGCATTCGCTAAGAAAGGATTTTGATAAATTCTACCCCCAAGGGGATAAAATACGGGAAGCGGGAACGGGAACAAATTTTACGCGGGCGAAGCTGCGGGCATCAGCGAGTATTATTATAAATTAACTAGCTGATGCCCGCAGCTTCGCCCGCGATGGCGCTGTATGTGAAAAAAGGTTTTCCCGCTTTTCTGTTGAAATTTTTCCTGAATTTTCTGTGCTATAAACCTCACGGAGCCCGAGATCTATCCAACGAATGCAAAACCGTGGAAATCGGTTCGTGCGTTCTGGAGTTATAGCGTCAGGAAGGAAAACCCGACTTATTTTTATATTCTAATAGATTATAAATTATTATAATTATTTATTTCGTTAAAAACCTTCCATCATCTTTTAACCGATTAGCGTGTCTGTGATATTAGTTACTTTGTGCATTATAGAACCAGAAAGCCGTGAGATCGTTCTCACCGGACTGCCCCTCTCTAACACGTTTATTGTGAAAGTTCAATCCGTTTGACGTTGTCATTTTTGTTTTATTTCAAACTTTGAACAGATGATCCACGTGACCTAGTGACGTAGTTTAATGCGACAGAGTCACGGACCACAGACAAAGTCTTGACATAAGCCCCTTTGCACTCTATTTTATAGAGAGGGGCTAAAAGGTAGTCTTTAGTATCTCTCATTTTATAATACAGTCTTCTGAAAACAAGGAAACACTCAATCGGAACAATCGGAATACCGTCTTGCATTCATAACTTTACCGTGATGACTGCGGGAACGTTTCAGCGGCGAGGGTGGACAGCCGCACCGCACTACTAACGGGGACGATACCCGCTGGTCTATTGCAGACCCCTGGCTCTTCACTTGGGGGTGCAGTTTTATGTATAGTTCTTGAACGTGAAGCATACTCACTGGAATAGAAAAAGTGAAATTAAAACAAATAGGTTAGGTGGTGCCTGCTCTCACTATAGATATCTAATCGTATTGTCTAAAAATGCTGTGGATGGAGAGAGACTGGTTCCCCACAACACAGCTTCTCCGTCTTCTCGTCCTAGTGTGGGGACTAGGTCTCACATTCATGTACAACTTTATATTGAGACAATAAAAATTATGTTCATTATTAAAAAATATGATCAGGACTTGTATCCCCGAGGCAGAGGCATATTATATGCCCACATTTCACCTCTGATAATCAGTCCCACGTAATAGCTGGTGAGCCGTATTGAAATGGACAAGCGCAAGTTGTAACTGCCTGCAGTTGAAATTTTTCAACTTGGCTTAACGACTGCCATTTTACTGGCGACCGGGACCAACGGCTTAACGTGCATTCCGAAGGACGAAAACGCTTGCAAATAAATGTCGCAAAGTGGTCACGTGTCATGAGATGGTCACCCATCCATGACCTGCCGCAGTAAATATAGCTTACTACAGTGGTCGTTTACAGAACACTTAGTTCGCGGGGCCACGAGCGCTTTATAGAAATCTAAATAGGTACCTATTGCTCGTGCGGGGTAAGTTGAGATACGCTTGGGAAGAAACTGTTGCCAAGCGTGCCTCAACGGATCGCGCCCGGGTAGTAGGTACATAGAGTCTCGTCTTTCTATTACCATACATCTATTTATTCCCAAAGGGCAGACGCATAGGTATCTATTAATCCCTATTATAAGTATGTATAAGCTTACATTACGCCATTTGCATTGTATTTCACAATAGATTTGGAGAGCCTATGACTGTTTTGAAATGGACAGGCGAAGATGTTGGCTAGCTGCTGTTGAAAATTTCAACCCCAAATAAGGTCATCCACTTAGCTAAAAGACTTTTTAAGTCTTTTAAGGCCTTCCACTTAGCTTAAAGATAGCCACGTTACTAGGGACCAGGACCAACGGCTTAATGTGGTGGTTTCCGAAGCACGGCCAGGGTTTTATGGGTATACGGATTTGCGGTAAGATTTCGATTACTAATAAATTGTTTTCTAAGTACCTACACTACCTATGATCATTTTTAAAAATCTCGGTAAGTAATCGTACAAACACAAGCTTCCTCAGAAATCATGTAGAGCTATGGGTATTCCTATTATTGAGGTTTTACACCTTATTGCAATGTGAATGTTCTAACTCTAAGAATATTTTCAGGACAGGAATTGGTGCCTAGTTAAAGTTCGTGAACACCTACCTCATTCTAATTTTTTAACTACCAAATATATCTATTTCTATTTCTTGTTTTTAATTAACCCTTTGTTACCTTGCTTGCTAACCAACCTACAAGCAACTACAACAAATAGCAACAGATAATATAATAGATAGTAGGTATTACATATACTGGTGTAACAAAATTACCTCTCCAAATTTCGTCACGTGACGTGGCATCAGTCAAGAAACATTACAAAAATGAAGAAAAAATATCACATGAATACTTTAACCGTAAAGCCGTTTTAAAGGTCCTATAAATTTTTATTTTCACCCTTTCTATCGCTACTGAGCGGCAGTAGAAAGCGACAACGACAGCCAGACGGGTGCTCTGTGTTTGTTTTGCCACGGCGACCATGTTACCTCGAATTGCCGCGGTAAAAAATGAATTCTAAATGTGCCACAAAAAAATTAAAAAATTTACTCCCCTTTTTATTAAATACTAGCTGTTCCCCGCGGCTTCGACCGCGTAGAAGTCGTTATCGCGTAAGAGTCGTTATATCGTAAAATCGTAACCCTCCTTTAGCACAGTCGCTTAAAAAGTAGCCTATGTCCTTCCCAGGGCTTCGAACTATCCCTATACTAAATTTCATCTCAATCGCTCCAGCCGTTTAGGCGTGAAAGCGTAACAGACAGACAGAGTTACTTTCGCATTTATAATATTAGTAGGGATTTGTATTTGATTTCTGATGCCAAGTCATCTCATGAAATTTGGAGAGGTAATTTTGTTAGGCCCAGTATACTTACTTAACTTTTCAATTACTTAGGAATACTTACAATCACAAGTACTACAATAAAAAATAAATAGAACTATGTATTCAATTCGGTACATACAAATAAATTAGGATTACAGGACTACTAGGTACTTGTATAACAAACCACACCATTATGAAAATAAAGTAATAATAATCACATCATACCTACATTATTACAAAACTAAGTATAATAAATAGCAACAAGCAAACAACAATTTAAACAAATAGCAACAACAAAAATCAACAACAAAGCATAAACAACAAAGCGCTACAACAAAATGCGTAAACTACCTACACCTACCTACGCATGAATTTCAGGCTAGCCTAACTGTTGCAGAGCCCTCGTCAATTTCTTCGTATGACATCCACAACCGATACTGTGGAAGTAACATGAAATGCGTATTGTAATTTGAATATTAATACTGATGACCTGACTCCATATCTAGCTAGCGAGGTCTGTCAGAAACTGAAACCAGTGCAAAATGCAGAGGACTCTCGTTGATGAAATGATGAGAATGTCCAAAGAACAAAGCGAAAGTGAAGTGATTTCATGATAGAATCAGAGGAATGAATGCCCCGTCAAAATTTAAAAAAAATGTGAGGAATGATGACGATTTTGGTTCTTCTGAAGAAGAAAGTGAAATTTACTAAGTATTTGTAATGATACTGTAGTGAGACATGATAGTGCTGTAGGATTTCGATTTAAAGAAGGTACCTACTTTCTTAGTTGTCGAGTTATATAACCTTGAGAAGTACATTCTTGGCGTCAACCCCGAAAATTATATCTGCATTCACTCGGTAGTGTAGGTATGCAAAGCAAACATTGTAGTATTTAAAAACGTTTTTTTCGTCATAAGTCATCAAATCCGCCCGCCCTGTATTTACTGGGTATAGGTAATAGCAGTCTAAAGATCACAGAATAACAACTATATACCTACTTAACATTAAGCTAAAATAAGACCACTTTGTGACATTTATTTGCAAGCGTTTAAGTGCTTCAGAATGCACGTTGGTCCGTTATCAGTAACATGACCGTTATCAGTGACATCTTACAATCCCGGGTTCTTTAAGAGGAGCTTGAAGAGGCACATCACAGGGCCGCCAACTTGAGGACCACTGTAAAAAGTGGCCCCCAATCGCTAGATGCGCCACGGCTTTCCGTCAGGCTGGTGGCGACGTCAATTTGGCGAGCTGAATATATAAAAAAACATGACCGTTGTTAAGCAAAGTTGAAGGCTTCATGGCGGATCGAAAAAAATCAATAGTTGGTCGTCACAACCTGCGCCTAGGTTGGCAAACGTCCATAGTCTAAGGTGAAAACAGCAGGTGGGCATGATGCTTGAGTGCCACCGTAATTATCATCATCACAGTCGATTGGCGCCCACTGCTCTTGACCAAAGTTCGCCACAACATTCGGTCTTGTGCTGCTCGCATCCAGCAGGTTGCTATGACCTTTACCACGTCATAAGTCCACCTTGCAGCAGGTCTTCGCATCCCCATTTTTCGGTACGAAGAGTGGGAAGACTTGACTGTGTGGAATTCTGGTTCTGTTTCCGCAGCCCTTCGAAAAGTGTTTCACGGATAAAAAGCCTGTAGGTACTTGTATTACACACTTTCATTCTGTCCCTGTTTGATATTATTATAATAATACTATTTATTGTATTGAAGAAATATATAAGTATATGTATTTATAATAATTATGTAAGTTATTTATGTATATCTAATGGTATAATATGCGAATTTATGTATGTAGGTATATAGGTAGATATGTGTATGTTTTGTAAATATAGGTTAGTTATATGCATATCTACTTGTTGTTAATTATAAATATAATGTATAGTTTAAGTAAGTACATTAATTCATGTTTGAAAGTCACAATACAGCAAAGAAATACCCCATAAACAATTATTTCTATGCACTTGGTCCATTATAGGTTGCCTGGAAGAAATCGCCACTCGTGATAAGGCCGCCGATTGTACCCTAAATACAAATATGTAAAATCGTAAGATAGCATAAGAAAATTATTGTAATGTTATTATGTATGTTTATGGTGTACAATAAAGCATATTGTATTGTATTGTATTGTATTATTCCAAACAATACGAGGAGGGCCTAACCCCAATTGAAATGGGATTAAGGCCAGCAAGAAGAAAAAGAAGACAATAATAATAATTAGTAGGATAGTAGGTAGGTACTTACAAACAAAATCGTAGGTGACAATCAAAGTGACACCAGATATAAACGCCAGCATGAGTAGCACGCCGTACACACAGCTCCTTTGCGATCTGCTTGGCTTCAACAACGTCAGCTGGGATGAACATGGCGATTTTAGGTTTGTATTTTTCTGAAATACAGATTGTTTAAAGAAAAACATGCACAGTCAAACTCACGCACGAAAGGTTCCGTATCAAAACAAGAAAGCCGTGAGATCGTTCTCACCAGACTGTCCCTCTCTAACACGTTTATTGTGTGAAAGTTCAATCCGACGTTGCTATTTTTGTTTTATTTCAAACTTTGAGTCCGTCTATCTGTCTGTTCGTCAGTCACGAGACTGTATCTCAGGAACCACGACGGCTAGAGCTGAAATTTTCACAGGGTCGTCTCGTCAGTCGTCGTTTCGTCAGGGTCTCAAAATGGCTATGTATTGTGCTATTATTGAAACTGAATAATAGCACAATACATAGGGGCCCATTTTGAGACCGTGACGGCCAGCAATGCGGCTAAATTGCTTAGCCCGCAGAAGGCGATGGCCGTCAGGGTGATAAGGGGATACCGCATGATCTCAGTTGAGGCAGCATGTCTCCTAGCCGGGACCCCTCCATGGGACCTGGTAGAGAGGGCCCTTGCGTCACTGTTTAAATGGCGCAAGGAGGCGCTGGAGCGGGGCCATTAGCCTGCGTCTCGAGAAATCGAGGGTCGGCGGTCCCAGCTCCACCAGGAAACTGTGGAGACCTGGAAGGTGTGACTTGAGCAACCAAGGGGGGAATCGCCACCATCGTCGCGGTCAGACCGGTCATGGACGAGTGGCTGGAGAGGAGCCACGGAGCTCTCTCCTACCGGTTGTCACACACAGATGCTTACAGAGCACGGGAGCTCGAGCAAGTGTCTGTGACGAATCCACCGGGAAAACAGGGCGAGTGCCAGCACTGCGAGGAGCGCACCTAGGACAGAGCGCTCCACACGCTGGTGGAGTACAGCGGCGTGTACGCAATAGCGCCAAGCCCTCGTGGTCGGTCTGAACATGGACATTCTCTCGCTGGAGACCATGGTGCGAGCCATGGTCTCCAGCGGGAGTAAGTGGGCGTCCGCTAGGCATTATATAGGAAACGTGTGGTTTTCAGTCGGTAGGAGTCCGGCAAAGCATCCATGTAGGATTTTCCTCACGTTAAAAAAACGGGCCTATTTTACGCTATGGGTAGGGAAACCTAATATTTTTAGGCTAATTAAGGCCAGTAATGGGATAGAAATGGGATACCTGCGCCTGTCCATTTAAACACGGCAATACGGCTCACCACCTATTACGTGGGACAAATTATACAAAGGTGAAATGTGGGCATATAATATGCCTCTGCCTACCCCTTCGGGGATAAAGGCGTGACCATATTTATGTATGTATGTAATGGGATAGTAGGTATCTAATTCTGTTTAAAATATGTGTTAGCAAATCAATCAGGGAAACGCGTAGCTCAAAAGAGGTCTTCAAAGGTTTTTGCAGGGTCGGCAGCTCGAGTGTACTCGGTGTTGCAAGCGTTCATAAGCTACGCTAAACGCATTTCATCAGGTGGGCTGTAAGCTTGTTGAGCAGAAAATTCTTATGAGGCATACAGGCCCATAATCCTTTAACGAAGGGGTAGATGGAGATGATTCATGACGAAAACGTTTTTTAATTGAACCTGGCAGCTAGGAATGTGTAAATTAATAGGGATATAATGGATAGTATTTATTTTTAAGTGCTTATATCCCTCATGAATGCTATGCTCTTCCTGCTAAAACAACACGTGCCCTATCATTACATATAGTCGGGAGCCCCGGGTAAGCCCTCGAAAGGTACTTAAAGGTTTCAAGTCCCAGCATCTCCGTCAGACCTTAGCCACCTATGAATTAATGGGTAGCTGATTGAAGGTGGTCTAGGAGGTCTACACACGTCTTCTGTCTCTCAAATAGGGTAAGGTACTTACTTCGCAATCGTAGTCCATTTTCGGAATAGTAGCAGGCACCATCATAATTTTAAATTGTTTAGACACAAGAAATTTTGATTTCGATTGGGTTCTTTTACAATAAATTGGTTATCATAATGTTATTTGTTACTTATTATTTTTGTAAAATTGTAGTTTTAAGAAAACAGTATTTTGACAGATATGTGGAATTGTAGTACAGTTATGACAATTACATTTTCTCTATTAAAAATAAATAAATAAACACTAGTAAAAGGAGTTACTAATCTTATCTGCATTTCTAGGTAAAGAGGTATTTGAGAGTAGCGAAAAATTCTAACATACATACATATTATCACGCCTTTATCCCCGAGGGGGTAGGCAGAGGCATAGTATACGCCCACATTTCACCTTATAGTTTTATATCCCACGTAATGGTGAGCCTATTGCCGTGCTGAAATGGACAGACCCAGGTCGCCGCGACCCGCAGTTTAAATGTTTCGAACCGCCCATAAGGCTTTCAACTTTTTCGAGTTTTCCTTTTCAACGCAATTGATCTTTTTGTGAAAGTGTTCCCTTAGTCGCCTCTCACGATAGCCTTGGAATGTATTGGGGTGGCGACATTTTGTACTCTTACCCGTCGGACACGCGACCCCGTCGCCACACGGGAAAAGTTCTAATTCTATGGGTATTTCAGTCAATCAAATCCCCTTTGTCCACTAAAAATTCATTAAAAAGATCCATCATGGATCTTTGTGGACATAATATATCATGTCCACTTTAATACCATAAAGTATTTTTCATGAAAAACGAATCCTTTAAGACAAGCGAGTGGAAAAAGATGCATTATAGGTTGTAGGTATACCAAGAACATCTAAAAGTTAAAATGTACATACAGGGAATGTAACAGCATGCCCGTGTAGTGTACATGTATCATACTACTGTGTAAATGTTGCTGTGCCCGAACTGGGTCCACAATTGATACTTTAATTTTGTATTATAATACCTGATTTACATTGTGGAAATGCAATAAAGAATACAATTACAATTACAAAGCATCAAATCAGCTTAACCGTTTCCTACTGGAAACACGGCTTTAGGCTTACCAGTTTACTTATCGCCTATCACGTCGGACAAAAACACCTTACCCCTTCGGGAAGAAGGCCTTTGGGAATGTATGTATGAAGGGTACAGTCACTCTCCAATGTAGCTGAACACATTCAAATGTCCATAACCGCTGAACAACGTAGCATACATAATGTAGCTTAACAGAACTATAATAACTACGGTGCAGATTTAGCTGAATATTATAGAATTACAATATTTGCTGAACAACACTCGTTACAATTTTAGCTGAACAAATTTTAATGTTCTCTTCCTCCAAAAGAGGGTTGTTATTTAAGTGTGTGTATCTTATAGGATTCCAATTTTTTCAAATATCAGCTCATTTGCCGAGAGATGATGGGATTTTATTAGTACCTAAGTTATAGTGCAGTTACTTTCATGGTTGTTTCACCGATCTTCATTTGTTACATCGATCTTCATTTGTTATATCGATCTTCATTTGTTCTGTCGATCTTCATTTGTTTCACGGATCTTCATTTGTTATATCGATCTTCATTTGTTTCGCCAATCTTTATTTGTTTCGCCGATCTTCATTTGTTTTGTTGATCGTCATTTGCTTTGAAAATTAGCGCATTGCTAGTTATCTATGTACAGAATGTATATAAAAAGTAGAGGGTCCACGAGAAAACACCGCATTAAATGAGGTGGACCGTCACCAATATCTATTAATGATATACTGGAAAGGAGAACCGTAGTTAAAAAAAAATTTTTTTTTTTTTTTTTTTATACCACTAAGGTGGCAGACAAGCACACGGCCCACCAGAAGGACTGGTGGTCACCGCAGCCTATGAACGTTTGCAACACCAGAGGCGCCACACTCGCGCTGCCGACCCTGTAAAAACCTTCTTAGACCCCTTTTGAAGAACCCCATACTGTAGGCGTTTGGGAAAACCGAGGCAGGAAGATCATTCCACAACCTAAGCGTGCGCGGAAGAAAACTCCTACCGGATCTAACCGTGCTCAAACGCTCCGGACGTAGGCTGTGAGGATGAAATCCCTGTCTATGGCGAGCGGTGCGATGATAGAAGGTAGCCGTGGGCATCATGTCAAACAATTCCTCGGAGCACATACGGAAGCGGCCCATCAATCGGCGAAGCTGATATTCAGGTGCCCCCGCCCAGAGGTGACAGCAGTACTCCATGTGTGGCCGCACTTGCGACTTATAGAGAAGCAGTGTTTGCGCCGCAGTAAAGTACCGCCGCGCCCGTATGTGCTCTAGCCTACGGAATAATTTCCTACAGCAAAATGCACAAACACTTGTCGACTTTTACTATGAATCAGATGGTTGCTGGTAAGCAGTCTTCAGTCTTGACGCGTAGTAAGGGCAGTAAGGGCTAAACATTTGTGTCAATAGAGTTTCCTGCTCCGCTGCTCTTCGCTATGATCATGTTTTATAGAAAGTTATGGCTACCTACTGATAATCGGGGCCCATCATTTTGTTTATAGCGTCGACCATGGTATCGTAACGGTAGTAGCCGGCAAGATGAGATTGGAATATCTGTTCAGAAATTCTATAAATCTCTTGAACAAACTTTGAATAATAAAACACAATTGTACATAGGAAAAGTTTTTATTGTTTTAAGTTCATTATAAATTACACAAATATTAACAGCAATGCTATCATAAGTAGGTAGGTATTCAGTAACAATCTGCAATTCGAAGTGATTTGTGATGATAAAGTAGGTATTTACAGCGATTGTGATCGTAAAAAGCTTCAAAACTCGCGATATTTTGCTGAAATATAAATCTAAAATGCGTTTGAAAATAAGACTTTCGATTTTTTTTCTATTGATGTATAAAATTAATGGCAAATTAGGTACAGCTAGGCAAAAAAGTCTAGAAACGGAACTAATATTTTGCAGACTGGCTACATTGTCAAAAAGCTGGCAATAGCGTCACATATATATGTCTGTGTGTGTCAGTCAATGACGTTATACAATTTGATTGGTGGGTTTTATTGACGGTTGTTGGTAACTGGATACTGATTGGTGGTTCTTTTTAACGGGTTGCCATATGAACAGCACAGTGGCTCCTCGATTATTTTCTTCTCTTTTTGCCAAGCTGTACTTTTACTTTGTTTTTATATTGAGTGTCGAGAGCCCTGGAGTTATCTGAGTGGCACCCGGGACTCCTGGCCGTAGATAGATGGTAGGGCCTCGTGTGGTTTTAGTCGGTAGAATCCGGCATAATATTCATGAGGACATCCACACATAAAACCGATACCGGCCAAGTGTAAGTCGGAATCGCTCACGATGGGTTCCGTACCAAAAAATCACGTTTGTTGTAGGTAAGAATGGTTCCGCTATTTTTTTTCTGATTATAACTATATATATATAGCGGAAACAGAAATACATCATCTGTGAAAATTTCAGCTCTCTAGCTATCACGGTTCCGGAGATACAGCCTCATGACAAACAGACAGACGAATAGCGAAGTTTGATTAATAGGGTACCTACTATTTTTTGCCTTTTGAGTTCGGAACCTTATATAAGCTATTTATTTCATGAATTTATTGTCGAATTTCATCGGTCTCTCATAACTTTAAACCGGCAAAATTAAGTTTGGTTTAAACAAATCTAGTCTCTGACAGTTTACATAAAAGTACAGACAGCATCACAAGCCAGGCATTCATATTATAATTGCACATTGTAAATTTGTAAAATTTTGATTTTACATTTTACAATAAGTAAATAGTTAACTATTAATAAAACTCTTATATTTAACAGAAACTTGTGCTTTAACATCTAACTCTACAGAGTGATAAAATGATTTAAATTACTCGCTAATTTTTTTACCTAGTTTACATAAATTAGTTCGAACAGGTACAATCTATAGAAAACTTTTCAGAATTGATTGCTTCTAATATTCTAAATAAGAACCTTTTAACCGACTTCAAAAATATAAAAATTATGCGTGCGTGTAATAGGTATTCTGTTTTCAGAAGCATTTCAAAAATAAGCCTTTTGGTCGTAACTTTGATTCCCAAACGTAAAAAAAATCATGAACGATGAACAGATTGGTTATTTCCACGTCTGGGTATAGTTTTATCTTTAATAAGTATGTTATATAATTAGAAATTTAAAAATATGTCTATCAGGCACACATATATTTTAGCAAATTTTGGGCTAGATAGATCTGTGATGGCGATATTTTATTACCCAAAAATATTTATCTATTGTATTTTTTTTTATTTCCGTTTACATAGTTTTTGAAGTCGGTAAAATGCTGTTAAAACGTTAAAGAATAACACACGCTAAAAAACTCTATAGAAGGATAGTATTTATTGTCAAACACACAATATATTTAATAACAAAAATTTTCTATGCTAAAATGATAATTTGAATGATCGAGCTGCCACAATCCCGAGAGAATGCTTTCTTCAGGTTTTTTTTTAAATTTTAATTAACGATGTAATATTATCTATACCTATTTCTTTTAATACGTGAAGCAAAATCGTTGTACCTCAATATTTTAAAATGCTCTAACGGATGAACTTGAAATTTGACACGGTTAATGTTTATATGGAGAAGAAGTGCATAAAACTATTTTTTCAAACGGATTACTGTTAAATTTAGACGACCAAGGAGACATTTGAATAAATTCAACATCACTTTAAAATTAAAACGTCTGTTGAGTCATGACTTGTTAGAAAGCACATTCTCTGGGGTTAGATTTCCATCATTTCCATTATAATAATTTTAAACAGAGTTGTAAAAGAACAGTTTAATAACAATATATAATTACTACAAAATAGTTGGTAGATATTTAATATCATAAATGGTAACATTATTATGACTGTTCACGCTGGACACTGGACAGTCAGCATAAAAATTAAAAAGAAAACGTATATGTAACATGTAGAATTTATAAAAAGCGACATTTTTACCATATTTATAGCATAACTAACATGAAAAGTGATTAATTCCCTACACGTTATTTAATCTATTATTTTTGATAAATTTAGAGTTAATTTTTTGGTAAATAAATATCAGTGATGTCACTTTTTATTTTATCTTCGACCTTGAAGCAGTAGCAGTATTTTTAAAAGACGATATTTTTGTTCGAGAAATTATTAGGTACTAGGTACATAAACTAAAATCAATAAATCTGTGTCGATTGTTTTATTCGTATAATACATCAATAGACCATATGAAGATATAATTTAAACAGGTATATTAGTGGGTAATTAATGGACTAAAGCATTTTCGTCTCTTAGTACAGGACGATAAATTTTTATAGCTGCAATTTTTACATTTTCGGTATTTGCATAATACTGGTTCGTCAAATTTCATTGCGACAAAGTAGGTAATGTATGCAAATAATTACGATTCTACTAAATAATCAATCGACATCTAAATAGAGAAAGATAGTCTTCACCTTTTTTGAAAAAAAAAACAGTCTCCAATTTATTTTACAATGAAGACTTGAGCACGACCCGGTTTCCTTTCAAGTTATTTTTTTAAATATCTGAGCTGCCAAGTCCGTGCTACACATGTTTACTTTTTTCACTATATAAAAGTACATGTGGTAAAATTTAACTTGTAGTTGTGGGTATCAATTAATCAAATACTTTATCAAAAACATGTAAATATTTAACGTGCTCCACTAAATAATATATTACTTATTTTAATTTTTGCATTTATTGTCCGCCACGTAAGTTATACTCTAAGAAAAAGTTAATATAATATTTAATTTCATATAAACTGGCTTAATGTTACGGTATGTTATTGTCAAGCACAATTTATGTAAGTGTATATTTGTATAATTTATTTTTTATGGTAAATATACATATTAAAACATAGATATATATGTAATAATTAAGCTTTATTGTCAATTCACATTTATTTATTTTGATTTCAATATTTATATCTACAAAAGATGAGAAATAATAAACCGTATTTCAACGCAACCATTGGAAACTAATGTTATAGTTATAAACCATATTTTTATTTATATTTTAGCTAGTTATATAAAGGGAAGTGTAAAAACTTTATTGACAGATCTGTTTTCATAATAAGTTGAGGCTATGCACCATATGCTCAATGCTCAATGTAGATGATTCTTTTTATAAAACACATCACTAGGAATATTATAAACCTACCATAAAAAATATCTAGTCAAATCCTAGATTTTCAGATAGGTCGTAAAAATGCCTATAGAATAATGATATAGTTAATAGATTTTTTGACTGTTCAATCTGATATTAGAAGATGAAAAGGATTGTTTACTAGGAATGGATCTACTAGATCGCTTAGAAAACATCCTATAGTAAAGTTATCATACTTGATTAGTTAGTGTGATATGAAATTGATATAATGTACGTAGATTGACATTATTTACCCATTTTTATAAAATTATCTGTACAACTGACCGCCACCATACACATCTTTACAATCTAAATTCGTCCAACAAAATATCACATTCTTCACTCTAGAATCGACGCGTTACAATTTTAAATAGTTAATATTACTGTTTTTTTGTAATGTTATTATTTTTTAATACCGATACAGTTGAACGAGTAGATTAGTTTGTCTAAATGCTTATAATTCGACACCGACAAATTTAATCAAGTACATACAGTAAAATGCTTATTTTGTGACAATGTATAAATCAGTATATATATTTAATTTCAAAATATGTATGTAAAAGCTATATAATAATGTGTAAAAAATTTAATGAGTGAATGTTATTGAATTCAATAAGTATAATATACTATACTAAATACTAGAAAATTTAGAATTAAAACAATTTCCAAATGTATAATATCGTTATATATTTTAAAGTCAGCATAGCTGTTCAAGTCACAGATTACAAATTTATTGTCTGCCACATTTTACCAATTTTATTTTCTATTATTGTCACCCACATTGCGTAAACACTATTTGTTACTTCTCATTATATAAAATAATCTTATTTATAGTTTATACTCGCCCAACTCTAACTGAAGTCTAGTATTTATTGTATATCAATACAGTTTATATTGATACATATCCATACACAAAACATTCACATTTCTAAAAGGTGATTGAATAAGAGTCAGTAAATTGTATAATATTTGTGTATACATATATATAAATATCCTTAGGCTTAAATGAAATGTAAACTTACTTAGTCAAATTTGTAAAAATTGTGTATATCCTGACAACTGTAATGGCAAAAATAAGTAATGCAGTTCTGTACGCTGATTAAGTTGACCAAAGAAAAGTCAAGAAAATAAGGAATGTCGTATGAATGTTGATGTTGGGTGTAAGTAAACCCGTTTTTAATATTTTAAAATTTATTATTGTAGTACACATTTCTTATGTATTTGCACTGCGCTCTTGTTTTGTGTTTGATGAAACATTATTACGAACATTAAGCCTTTCGAGATTCTAGAGAACATCATATCGTATACACGTTTAAAACTGTTTAAACATGTTTTTACTGATTCTTGCACTAAAACGTAGTAAATTCAACACCAGGCAATTTTATAAAATTTTCATACAAAATATAAAGTTGCATTCAATAAAGAAAAAATACCTATGTACTAGGTATTATACTCTATACACCGTTGTTTTATAGTCCAATCAATCACCACTGAATGACATTATGAAGTGAATAACTTCGATACTTTTCTTTTGGTACGAATATAATTATTGTCAATTATAGTACGGACGCTACACACATTTTTTAATAAAAAAAGCCTCTTTAGTGAAAATTTTTTTTTTATTTCACAAAGCCACAAAATTGGTATAGTACCCAAGTGTTCTTCATTTTCAATAACTTTTCAGACATAAGTCTAATATTTTAATTGCTTCATTTAGTTGCATTTACTTGAAATATTCGTGTTTATTGTCTGCCACTCATTATACTCTAAGAGAAAAGGTAATAAAATCTGTAAATATATTCTCATATGCTACGTTATTTTATTGTCAAGCACAATTATATGTATATATATTGTATAATATGTCAATGTTTATGATAAGCAAATACTTATACATATTTAATATTATATGAATGAAAGTTTCCCTTTGCTTTAGATTAGATAGAGTTTATTACAATAAGTACCTAGCTCACAGTTTCCTCGGCAGTTCATTTGTCATTATCTAAACTTATAATTTTTTTTGTTATAAAAAATATTATTCTGGTTTTGGTTAAGTTGTATTATGTTTATTATTTTGTTGTATTACATGTTATATTTTAATCAAATGTCAGTCCTATAAATTGATGTAGCTTAAAATAATTAAAACATCTATAATGTGTATCTAAATGGAATGTACCCAAAATGTGTAATGATATGATATTTTATTTTTCTTATTTTTCTTATTTTTCTTATCATGTTGCAATCATACCGGGATAAGAGATTTCTTTAATTCCTTATTGAAGTAAAACTTAGGCGCGACTAGGCAGTAACTCAGATTTTTTGATTGATGGATGATATTAATATAACATTTGATGCAAAGAAGTTTTACTTCATTCGCGCGTAAAGGTTACACGCACACACTTTTTTTATTTATAAAAGTGAATATTAATAAATTGCATGATTTTGGTTGCTAACCATACCAGCCATTACAGTTGCCAGTTTCAAATATAAAATAACATCTATTTTAACGCATCGTTCTTATGTTTCAGAATCAGTCCATTACCTTCGTCCAAATACTACAGAGAGGGTAAACAGAAGGATTAGTACATACGGCGTGTTCTGCCCCGTGGCTTTGCTTGCTTGTCCTTTTTCTTTGCCGGCAGCGATGGGAATTGAACTCCCAGGTTCCACGACGTGGATCTTCCAACCTAAGTTATTGTGAGTGTAGCACTGGAATAGTAAACATTTTGATGTAAGAAAGCAGTGCTTGTATGTCTATAATCTAAGACTTTGACACCTCCCACACTTCGCAAATCCAATTTGGTTCCAAGGTGGATGAAATGAACAGCAGAACAGGAGATCGTATCGTCCGCTCGGCGGCGGTGCCAAAGTTCCCCACAAGAAAAGGTAGTGAATAGTATGTGTCGAGGTGGGAATTTTCGAACTCACTGACGTTGGGAGGGCATATCCGGATCTTTTTACGTAGGGGGAGTGAATATCTGGAACCCTTAAGATATGGGGTTTCAGATAATACCTGCCCTAACAAGTAATATCTGAATCCTCATATTTTGAGGGTGGGAAAATCTGTCTTCCCTTATGTTGAGGTCTATTTGTCGATGGTGTTGTGAGTCTTAGGATTCACGATTCGTATTAAACAAGCTTTAATACATGAGGAATTATTCCCATAAGAGAACATATCTGTTTGTTCCTTCAAGTTAGGTCAGATTGGAGAAGACTGATTTCCCACTTGAAGCCGGACCCCAAGTCTCCTCGCAGTAGTAGTAAGTCCAGTGGTAGGAAGTAGGAACAGTACACAATATACGTACCTGGTAGTAGACCAGGTCGGGGGTCTCATGCGCCACGGTCCAGTGGAGGGTGGCAGGTTCCCCGGCGCTACACTCCAGCTGGAGAGTCTTCATGTACTCCTCGAAGGTGGGAGACGACGCTGACTGGTCGATGGTCTTGTGTGTCCACTCGCAGTAGCGGCCCACTGGACGGGGATTAATCAGGCGTTAGATGGTAGAACACTTAGACTATAGTTCTTCATGACCGGGGCCTGAAGACACCGAGAGAACTGTTCTCTGTTCTTGCAGAAGCAGGCTTAATACAGCGGCGTTGCGGTGTCCCACCCTTAGAAACGGGGTATTAACACCCGAACCAACCCCTATAAATGCGAGATCACCAAAAACTTTAGGCGAGAAGAGGTGGCTTGAGCCCCGTATATACAGAACCTCTTACATCTCCCAGTAATTTAGTACAACGCCGTTGTAGAATAATAATTTAAGTAGGAAGAGTAGCGGCAACCATTGAACTGATGATGATAAGGACAAGAGGTGCAGTAAAGGGGCCTAGTGAATTCATGGTGATAATATCAACGGTTTGTCGCTGACTTATTTTTACGTTTTGAAAACCCCACGGATGTCCACAAACCATAAAAAAATGATAAGGACATTATGGAAGGCAATTTGATCAACGGCTTTTATTGTTGACTGTACACAATTCCTACAGGGGTACACTGTTGAAGAGATACATAAAAATTTCCTCAAAATGGGTTGCAATGAATATTTGAAGATTGTGTGTAGAAATTTAGAAGACACCTAAAAAAATGTTGTATTTGTTTTTTGTACGGAACCCTCCGTCGGAAATTTAGTACATCTATAAAACAAATCCCTCACCAGCAGTAGGGTACGGGTACCCCTCGTTATCGTACGCCACTCCGGCGAACACGCGCTGCTTGCGCTGCTCCTCCTCCTTCTTCTGACCGAAACCACCTTCCGAGGAGTCGCTGATGTAGAATGGGTGGAACCTGGGGGGGTTACGTAGTGTGTTTAAGGCTATGGAATTCGGAAATATTGAACTCAAGAGCGGGCTCTTGAGTTCAGTATTTCATCAATATATCTTATCGAGATTATTATTTATGACGCTAATAAATAATGATCTCGATCTAGATAATACAGCTTCACAATACAATACAATTTCAAAACAAACAAATACAATTTCATTTGCCCTGTTATTAAAATTACAGTAAAAATATACATTTATTGTTAAAAATTACAGAGAAACATAATTATTACTTTATACCTAACTATCTATAGTTATTTATAATTAGCACCAGCTTAGGATGCCCTGGCTCACAACGTATTACGTGGGACAAATTATGAAAAGGTGAAATGTGGGTATATAATATGCCTCTGCCTAACCCTTCGGGGATAAAGGCGTGATGATGAACCTGAACCTTAGGATGCCCTGGAGTCCCGGTAGATGGCTCAGCCTATACTAGAACATTATTGCAGGCCAGCCTCAAGGTCGGTCATCATACCGGACTGCCTCTGTGGCGTAGTCGGTAGTGATACCGCCTGCGGCGCTGGAGGTCGTGGGTTCGATTCCCACCGGAGACAAATATTTGTGTGACCCATAAATGTTTGTCTCAAGAGTCTGGGTGTTTCTATGTATAATATGTATGTATTTAAAAGTATATAAGTATTAAAATCCGTGGTCTGATACCCATAACACAAGCAGGTTATTCCTAGCTTACTTTGGGATCAGATAGCGTTGTGTGAGATGTCCGTGATTATTTAAATTTTATTTATTTATTTATACGTCGGTCGGTCAGCAAGTACGGTCGCCGCTTTTGGTTCCGGGACCAACGAATAGATTTACAACGAACAGAAACGGAAGAGGAAAGAGAGAGAGTAGGTAAGAAAAAGCGAGACGAAAGAGAAAAAAAGCTCACTTGGCTGGGTTAGTCCTGTCGTCGCCTCCCTCCACGAGGAAGGTGTAGTTCTTGCCGCGTTCTACGTAGATTTCCGGGATGAGCTGGTCGTTGATGTACCACGCTATGCCCCAGGATGGGTGACCTGTAGGATAGTTCACGTTTTAAATATATACTGGAATCAGGCGGGTGAGAGGTGGTTCTTGTAGGTAGAATATGCTGCCTAAATAGGCATCATTCCGAGAGCAAACAACTAAACATAGAACACGACGCGCCGCAAAACAATTTCCGAATGATGAAAATACGAAACTCCGAATGATGGAAATACGAAACGGAGAAGGACTTGAGCTAAGGAGTGTTTTAATGTCAGTATTAGATATCTGTGGCGACCGCCACATGGCGAAGACAAATAGAAGTCCTACATCGCGATATGTAAGTTCTCGCAACGAAGATTAGATAAATAAATCCTGCATCACGATATCATCAGAGTTCTCACGGCGATGAATGATATAACCAACAGTCCAACATCAACTGTTGGGCTTCAGCCCGCCAGCCCCGGTCACCTAGCCTGGTCGGAGGATCCTCCCTTTGTGTGTTGAAGGAACATCTCACCCCTTCCTCCACATATCCATATTATGCTAGCCCAAGTGCTGTCCTACCATTTTTTATACTGACTCCCGATTATCAGCCCCTTGCTCTGTCCAGTGGCTCAGCCACAGGCCAGTCTGTCTTCATCCTCCGAATCGCGCGGTTGCCTAAGGATCCCAAAGAATTCAGTTTCTATTCTTTCTAAATAAAGGTCACAGTGCCTCAAGTTTATTAGTTTCTTTTTTTTTCGAGAAACTAATTTTACAAGTCAGCACGGAGTCTAGAACCACAGAATATGCTGTCCACAACTGCTGTTGCGAAATATAAATACAATACATACAGATATAGTTTATGTACCTACACAGAAAACTCCCAAACCTTGTTGCAAATGTTTCTAGATCTTTGATAAATATGTAGCATTCCAGGATTCGAACCTGAGACAAAGATTGCAGGTAGCATTGACATCCAATCTTTATCAACTAAAACAACGAAAATAATTTCTTTGAATAAGTTCTATTTTAGTAAAGCGTTTTGGAATAGAGAATGGAGACCATCTTACAATTGAACTGAGGCTTCAGTTTTGGACCCAATATAGGACCGTTTCTATGACTAATGGTGAAATCGTTATAGTTACCGTAAGGAAGATATCCGTTCCGAATGTCATTGTCTGCGTGAAAATAAAGTTCACATTGTATATTAGGTACACAATTTATACAGCAGTTGAAGAATAATGTGAAAAGAGATATCCGTCTATATTTTGTCATCAATCTGATAAGAAAATGGCCCCCTGCCTGGGTCTGTTCTAAGAAAGTTTTCATATTTTCCGATCCGATTTAGGCATCGGTTCCGATATCCAATATGGGGCGAAATATATGGAATACAGTAACTCACTTACATATTTCATACATTTGCTTGTCTACTCAGATATCGATAATGTAAAATTCTAAGTGTAAGCAAAACAGGTAGGTACCTCATATAAGTACAATATTGCTGTAAACACGTATGAATTCTAAACAATTCATAATAATAACATAATACTGTATTGCAGCGATTCCCAAAGTAGTCTGGGCCATGACCCCATTTTAAAAAAATCCAATTTTAAGACTTACCTCTTGACTATGCTATAGGTAAGATACTCTAGCAAGTAGTGAAGTTACTTACAATTTTTAGTAAGGGTGTCTCAATAAGAGTGCACTTTTTAAATTTCGTGCTATTTTTTTTTGTGCAATTGGCGACTCTGAGATTTGACAGCTTACACATTTATTTGTTCCGATTAATAAAAATGGAGCGCTTTTCGAAAGAACAACGCGTAATAATTGTGAAAACTTATTGCAAAAATTTGGAAAGTTATGCTGAGACCGCTCGCAAACTACGAACAATTTTCAGTCGAGAAAGTGCACCTAATGTGTGAACCATTCGAAGAGTTGTCAAAAAAAATGAAGAAACTGGGTCGGTAATGGACAGTAAGACTCCTGGGCTTCCGTTGTGTGCGGACGGCATGTGGTTTCAGCAAGACGGCGCGGCGCCACCTGCTACACCGCGCATGAAACAATCCATTGCAGCAACGATTGCCGGAAAAAATATCTCAATAAATTCTGATGTGAACTGGTCACCAAGATTTAACGCCGTGCGATTTTTTTCTTTGGGGTTTTCTCTAATCGCAGGTTTAAGCGAATTAACCAGAAACAATGCCTAAGCTCAAATCCGAAATCCAACGAGTCATCGGTGCGATACAGCCTCATCTCTGTGAAAAAGTCATGAAAATTTTCATGAATAGAGTAATGACCTGCCATCAGAGCCGTGGAGGCCATTTGACGGATATTTTGTTCCATACTTAATCGGAACATGTCTTTTTGACAATTCAATAAAAAAATCACAACTCTCTCAAAAAATATGTTTTTTATATTAAAATGAAAAAGTGCACTCTTACTGAGACACCCATTATTAACGCAATATTTGCTCACGAAAAATTGTTGAAAAATACTGCTTTACGCTATAGGGATTGGTAAGTCAAGCGAAAACCAATAAGCAGTCTGATTGACGCCATTATAAGGACTGCTATGTCCTCAGT
The DNA here is from genome assembly GCA_933228765.1 of Miltochrista miniata. NCBI lineage: Eukaryota > Metazoa > Arthropoda > Insecta > Lepidoptera > Erebidae > Miltochrista > Miltochrista miniata. The sequence goes on from OW121770.1 coordinate 2,524,969, forward strand.
TTGGGAGTAGAAGTGGAGTTACTGGCGTAAATGATACTTGATGCTCAAGGTTCTATTTAGGTATATTCAGACGTTTCCCCAAACGAAAACTTTCGTGTCGAGCAGCGAATCACCTACAAAATTGTTGACATACATTCGTCCATACTTACAGAGACTCCTTACACCAGCTATCTGCTTAAATCTATACTAATATTATAAAGAGGAAAGATTTGATTATTTGTTGTTTGCATCGAATAGGCTCCGATACTACAGAACCGATTTGATAATTTTTTTCACTGTAGGTAAGCTACACTATCCTCGGGTAACATAGGCTATATTTTATTCCCGTATTCCCATGGGAACGGGAGTTAGGCGTTTGAAACCGTGTAACGTCCGCTAGAATAGGATATGCTGCTCTACACTACATGGATTAGTAAATTGGTAAGTCAAGCGAAAATCTTTCAAGCTGATCGAGACGCCACCTAGCGGCTCAGCGTGGAACCTTCGAGCCACAAGATGGCGGCGCGCTTACAAACTACTAAGAAGTGAGCCATTACCAGTGATAGGAGTATATCCCCTAGCGCCCCCAGCGGGTCCGATCCGCGCCGTGAAGGTGGCCCCCCTGCCGCCGCCCCAGATGACGCGCGGGCTCCAGGGCTCCGGGCCTCCCGCCGCCACCTCGGCCAGCCCGATGCAGGTCTTGTCGTTCTGTAGAACATACATGAACCCTGTTTAGTTTTTCTCGTGAATGTACAGTCCTAAGTAACCCGAGTGTTGAGAATGGACTGAAAACTTTTCCACCGAAAAATTGCTAAAGTTAACTGTAAAGGTTTCAGGAAGTGGAACCGTTACTAAAGAGTCCAGAAATAAAAAATAATAATAAATAAATAAATATTCACGGAATTTCACACAACGCTATATGATCCCAAAGTAAGCTAGCAATAACCTGCTTGTGTTATGGGTTTCAGACCACGGATATTAATACTTATATACTTTTTAAATAGATACATATTATTATTATACATACAAACACCCAGACTCTTGAGACAAACATCTATGAAGTCAAGTTGAACAATAACCAAATAAATCCAATTCTAACAATTCCAGGGAATAGTCATCTTGCTCGTGCAGGAACTATGCAATCTCCTTGGTATACCCCAGACGATTGTAAAAAGCAAGCTTTGTCAATGTTGCTCTTGCCAGATAATAAAGCCAGTTTTGAGCTCAAAAATGAGAAATTTGAGGAACTTAAAGCTCTAGCTTTAAGTTCCTCAAATTTCTCATTTTGTCACTCTGTTGTCTACAACAGAGTGTTTTTAGGAAGTTTCTCATAGATTATAAAGCAAACACCTACCTGCGCCCCAAAGTCGAGCTGCACATCATTCCTGGTAGTATCCATGAACGAATGAGCATTGGCTTCATATCTCGAGTTCAGAGGTCCGAATGCTGCGATGACGGATTGTGAACGTGTGGTCAGAATCTCCTTATCCTTTGAAGAGTCTTTAGCCTTGAGTGGACGGCGGTAAGTGATTGTGGTGATGCCGTTCTTTTGAGTGCCGGAAACTGGGAGGAAATCAGAATCAATTATTTAACAAGAAAAATCAGACATATGGTACAAATATTACAAGCAATGAATCAAATCGCAATCTACTGCTGGACAGAGGCTATTCTCAGTTCGCATCGTAAAGTACTGTCCAGCTACTCCCGCATTCAGGCTTTCCATCATGTAGGACTGAGCGTCCTACTTTATGATTGCCGTGTCCCTTAAGAACAAGCAATGTTATGTTTTATTTTTAATATGAAATTTTCAACTGACCACAACCTGAATAGATCCTGGCGTAACTATAAAACTCAAAGAATTACCCGGCTTGAGTGGCAGTAAGCGGGGAACATTGGTTGTGGAAATGAATCATAGTTTATCAGAAAATAAAACCGGTGTAAGCGTTTCTCACGTGAACTCTGAAATATGAGAGGAAATCAATTTTTATGAAATGATCTGCCACTATATTTTTTTTTTTTATGTGGTATAAAAAAAAAAAAAGCTGAAGGTGGCAGACAGGCACACGGCCCACCAGATGTACCGGTGGTCACCGCAGCCTATGGACGTTTGCAACACCAGAGGCGCCACACTCGCGCTGCCGACCCTGTAAAAACCTTCTAAGACCCCTCTTGAAGAACCCCATACTGTAGGCGTTTGGGAAAACCGAGGCAGGGAGATCATTCCACAACCTAAGCGTGCGCGGTAGAAAGCCCATATCGGATCTAACCGTGCTCGACCGCTCCGGATGCAACATGTGAGGATGAACACCCTGTCTGTGGCGAGCGGTGCGATGATAGAATGTAGCCGTAGGCATCATGTCAAACAATTCCTCAGAGCACAAACCGTTATACAGCCGGTAGAATACACACAGAGAAGCAAAGTCTCTCCTGTCACTAAGAGGTTCCACATAACCTGCAAGTATGGGATCGCCGACAACTCTCATAGCACGCCTTTGTACCGAGTCAAAAGGACGAAGCTGGTATTCAGGTGCCCCCGCCCAGAGGTGACAGCAGTACTCCATGTGCGGCCGCACTTGTGACTTGTAGAGAAGCAGTGTTTGAGCCGCAGTAAAGTACCGCCGCGCCCTACTGAGCACTCCGAGCTTCTTGGACGCCAGCCTGGCCTTGTCCTCCAAATGACTTCGGAACTGAACGACATTGGAGATCTCAACACCAAGGATCCCTATACTTTCGGAGATGGTGAGTGACGTGCCCTGAAATTGTGGCGCCACAGTAAATGGGGTTTTCTTTGCAGTGAATACACATACTTGAGTCTTGGTGGGGTTGAATTGGACAAGATTTTGTCTTCCCCAATCGGACACTCTAGAGAGAGTAGCCTCGATTTCGGACACAAGTTTTTCACGACTTTCCTCCACTACAGCTCGAGAGATACCGGGACGGCCCGTGTAACATGTGTCACCCGTACTGTCGTCTGCATAACAATGAATGCCGTCAATGGACAACATGTCATTGATATGCAGCAGAAACAAAGTGGGGGACAACACTGAGCCTTGTGGTACTCCAGCGTTTATGGCCATGCATTCAGAACAGCTGCCGTTAACAACAGCCCTGATGCTTCTACCGGCCAGAAAGCTGGACACCCATCCACATAAATTCTCGGGCAATCCATAGGAGGGCAATTTCGTTAGAAGACCACGGTGCCAGACGCGGTCAAAAGCTTTAGAGATGTCAAGGCTCACTGCTAGAGCCTCGCCTTTGCTCTCAATAGCCGCCGCCCATCGGTGTGTGAGGTACACGAGAAGATCGCCTGTCGAGCGACCGTGACGGAAACCATACTGTCGATCTCTGAGCAGGTCGTGTTCCTCAAGGTACCTCAGGAGCCGTGCATTAATTACACGCTCCATCACCTTTGATAATAGGGAGGTAACAGCTATAGGCCTGTAATTGGCCGGGTCGGTCCTGTCACCTTTCTTGGGCACAGGATGCACGTTAGCGGTCCTCCACGACGCCGGGACTTTTTTCATGGAGTAGGAAAGCGTGAAAAGACGTGTAAGTACCGGACACAACTCCGCACCACACCGCTTAAGCACCACCGCGGGAATGCCGTCCGGCCCACTCGACTTATGCACGTCAAGAGTATGAAGCTCCCGCCTGACATCCCGCTGCCTGAATTTAATTTCTGGCATTGAAGTGCCACACCAGGGGACGTCAGGCGGCAGCGCACCTCCATCGTTCATGGTCGAGTTGGAGGCAAAGATAGAGCCCAAAAGGTCGGCTTTCTCCTTGGCACTCTGGGCCAGACTACCGTCCCGTTTCTGCAGGGGTGGTAATCCTGACCGACAGAAGTTTCCCTCGGCAGCTTTGGTAAGCGACCAGAATTCACGACTTCCAGAAGGGTAGCCGGCTAGTCGCTCACCAATTCTGCCGACGAAATCGAACTTTGCCCTGGCAATTGCTCGTTTGCTGGCCCTCGAGGCGGCATTCAGCTTGCGTTTCACTTCAGATATGTTAGGATCAGAATTTTTGCGAGCCGTGGTCCAAGCCCTGTAGACAGACTCTTTCAGCTTTCTAGCTTCTCTGCAAGACCGATTAAACCACGGTCGCTTTTTTTCCCCTGCAGGGATCCAGCGGTTAGGAATGTAGCCTTCCATACCTGCCAAGATCCCCTCAGCAACTGCTGCAGAGCAGGTGTCCAGATCGTCTGAAGTGAAGCAAAGCCGCCTCCACGGGTACGATGCAAAGAACTCACGCAGTCCATCCCAGTCTGCCGACTTATAGTGCCACACATGTCGCCACTCCTTGGGCCGGCGTGGTTCCGGCCTTGCTAGTGGCACTCGCGCCCGAACAACACAGTGATCTGATGAGCCAAGAGGCGCATCCACTGAAACAGTATATCCGTCCGGACGCGTAGTCAGCAGCAGGTCCAGCAACGAACTCTTTTCGTTCTCCCGGTCCGGTATTCTCGTGTGAGATTTGACCAATTGGGAGAACCCATAGGTCAGGGCAAATTCGTGAGCAGCTTTCCCCGCAAAGTTAGTGATCCGAGAACCTAACCAGTCAACGTGGTGACCATTGAAGTCTCCCATAATCACTATCTCTGCGGAGGGATACTGCTCAATGACTTTGTCAGTCGATCTTTGCAGGTGTTCAAAGAGACGGACCGTGTCCGCGTCACCGCTATGAGACCTGTAAATGCACGCGTAGATCCGAGTGTGGCCCCCGTGATCCACGCGCGCCCACAATACTGACAGGTCCCTGTCTTCTAGGCCTTTGAGACGGCGACAGCAGATATCATCCCGGACAAACATGCATACCCCAGCTTGTGCCTTGAAGTTAGCCTCAAGCTTATAGCCGGGGTACATCAAATAGGATGTATCAACCGGACATGAAATCTTCGTCTCCGTCAGGAAAAACAAATTTGGCTGCTTAGTTTCTAAGTGGTTGTGGATTGCGTTAATGTTGGAATGCATTCCTCTGATGTTGCATAAATCCACAACAAGTGTGGACTTCGACGAAACCGCTGTGGATACCTTATTCTTTGTTTTTCTTGCCATGATTGTGAAATAAAAGGGGATATAAGAAGGTAGGGGGTGCCTAGGTACCGGTGGCGCAAGAGACTAAGCGAGTCTCATATTCTCCAAAGGCAGGCACAGGTAATGCGGTGTATTGTCACGGCGCACGGAAGGGCCCCCGGTCCCCCCCCCGATGCGATGGCCGCGTCCACTCCGGTATCCTTCTCCGGCACGACCACAGCACCAGGGACTTTTCACAAGCAGCTGGTTCAGCCTCCTGGTCTCCCTGACCGCCGTACCAATACTCCGCGCCTATACCAGCCAATAGAGACAGTTGAGACTCTGGTCTCACCGTCACCGGTACAAAGTAGCCCCAATGAGCACTGGGACCCTGCTCACCGACGGAGAACATAACCCAGCATGGAGCCAGGTTACTATTACCGCGGTCTTCTGCAGGGTGGAGGTACTGCCCCAGGCGGGCTGCTCAACGAACGGAGTACCGTTATGCCCTTCCTCCTAATGTGGGCTTTTTCGTTAATCCCTAAGATACTGAATCTTAGGAATCTACTTGAAAAAGCCACTACTGTACCCTCAGGGTGTAACGTTAGCTCCATGAGAAGTAACGCATATCCCCTAAACCCCGAGGGAGAAAACTATGAATCTGCTGTTTGCGGGCAGCATATAAGTTACAGCGATCTTTGGAGAAGGCGTCCAACAATAGACCTCAATATCCTGAAATAGCAAAGCAAGTATAAACCTTACTCACCAAGAACAGCATTGTTAGTGCCGCCGACCCTCTCGTCGGGACACACGCCGTGCGAGCCGTCGCACTGCGCCAGGTGCGAGATCGTGTAGTCCGATACCGATGGCTGGTTTGTTCTGGAGGCACAGGGTTAAAGGGTTATTGAGTCGCTTTGGATGTATACATACAAACGTTAAGACATGCTTTTATTCCCAAAATTTATAGGCAGGTGCCTACTATAAGCTCACATTTCATTATTTGAATTTTTAACTCGTGTAATAATGTGGTGAGTCTATTGTATTTGATACCATACGAAGCAAGGTTATTTTGAGAGACGGTTCATCAGGAATCAGGATTACCTGACCTAGGTCATTAATCAGTAAATTCTAAACGGATTTGTGATTTTTTAATGTGTAGAAATATCCTAGGACGGCATGCCTGAGCCGATCCGACTTAATACCACACGGTTCCTACATAATATGTCTATCACCGCGAGCCCCGAGTAACTTTATGGGAGAATGGTCCAGAAGCACATTAGTGGATAATAACGATTTAACAATTTTAGTTCCTAGATCCAAGTCTTTCCAACTGAAATACTGTTTTCCTAACACTGGATAAAACCAAATCTAGACCTTACCTAGAGTCCCAGTAAGCGACCACGACATCAGCCCCCAACATAGCCGGTCTTCCTTCAGCGCCAGATATTCCGAACGCCATATACTGTTCCTTACGGAGTCTTGCCGCTAACGTGATCTGAACTTGGTCACCCTGCAAGGAGATTGCAAGTAGTTAGAGATCTATGATGTGATTGACTTGAATGGTTCAATCTCTCATGGACATCGGGAATAGATTGTTTTAGTGTGATACTGAACTCCATAATCCAAGTACCTATTTATAATGGAATCTTTATAAAAAATATTGGTTTTTTTTGTGCCCAATATGTAGTATGGTGCTTTCAATATGCATCAAAATGATGGATACCAAATAACTTCAGTTTAATATTTACAATGCAAAGTATCTACAGGAAAGCTTATATTATTGGTCAGAACCGCTGCTCGCCAGAGCCGTAATTCATCAGTGTGGTTAATTTCTTCCGGACCCGCAGCACAACTAAGATGCTCAACTTTAATTACAGATACATCTTTATACGTCGATAACTAAACGAACAGACCACACTGCTGTATTCATTGATGAAAGCGAGCAAAGCAGACGGATAAAGGTTCTGGCAAGGAATGGGTCCGAGTAATTAGGGATTCTATAAATAAATGATCTGTCGTCGCTTGTTATGGCAACGTTGGAGGTTGGAGGACAACCATGTACCTAAGTATATAAATGCGTTCCATGAAAGTACCTATTATAGGCACAACAGTTCTCATTAACCTTACAGTTAAAAATCTTAAACGTTTTCAATAGCAATTACCTTCAAATATCTCTCGATACCAGCTTGAATGCAAATAGGAATTGTCTATTTATTACATTTCAATGATATTTAAATTATTAACCTAAGATCCTTCGGAGAGCTGCAAATACTTACCATGCGGTAGCTTTTCACAATTAATTAATTTTAACAAAAGCACTACACAAACACAACCAATTTATAAAAATTATTTAAAACAGGGTTTCCCAAACTTTTTCTTGCATGGACCCCAAACGCTACCCTACTATGAACTATGACCCCGTTTAAAATAAATCAGGTGCCAATATTGTGGTGCAATTTACACATAAATTGAATGAATAGATTTTGTTGTCGCACCCCAAGAGATACGTCAGTAAACCACCAAGGGCCCCCAGGTTGGGAAACTCTGCTTTAAAGCATTACTTTATATACATAATATTTGTTTTATAACTTATAGCTAAACGATTCTGAAAACTTACCTTTTTACTCAAGTACGACAATGCCAATAGACAGGGTAATAAACTTAGACATCTAAGTATGTACTCGTATGTACTACTCAACAGATTTTGAAAATAGAAAAATGAAAACTCCGAAACAAAAATTTGCATAGGACAAAAATATACTGAACAGGATTCGGACCTGCGAACTCAACAAGGACTGTCTATTATCTATTTCTATGTATGGCAAAAGGTTTTAAACTCTGTAACACTTTACCAGGAAAGGTATCGAACCCATTACTTGGTCCATGTCGATTGCTCTATTTGTGTAAGAATATAGATTCATAGTGATACCAATATTATTGTAGACTCTTGTAAACCTTTTGGCATTGGTATTAATACTACATAATGGGAAGTCATAATAACATTTTCAATATTAACAATTACCTGTATTTCCCATCGCACTTGTAGCCTCTTGTCCAATATTTCTTTGCAGTTATTTGTCGCACCGAATGGTGACTGTGACGTGGTCGAACTTGTCTGTAATACAATTTGCTGTTAATTCCGATCAATTATGTTTTATAAGTGATACAAGTCAAAAACTATAGTCCAAGCCTCCAACGCCCTGGATTTGCAGACCAGAACCACTGCTAGATTAGGGCTCGAGTCCTAGATCCTAGTAAACCTCCCAATTTGTTCGATTTTATTAAAGCTACACGGCCCTCACTATCGGTCTTACGCCGGATATCCCGGGTTACTACTCGGCAGGATGTTCCACGATTCTCGGCAATAGCGCTTCATTTTTCATACAAAAATATAATTCGATTTTCTTACGCTAAAACGGACGCTACACTAACGAAAATCGGTCATTCGTAGAATAAACATTCAAATCACTACGGGGTTATATTTATCAAAAAATAATAGACCCATTTTCATTGCCAGAGTCTCTTCAATGGCGCCAATCTCATTGGTGGGTTTAATATTATTTATGAGCTTAGTAATTATTTATAGTATTAATTACAATCGATATTGTGTTCACTGTTCATATACCTACTATCGCCAACAATTTTTAATAGAATATATTTTCAGCTGCTTATATTTTTACTAAAATATAAATACTAATTCTTTCCGTATGATTTTAGAGAAAATTGCAGAAAAGTATGAACGTGAAATAACTAAATTCAGTTAAATTTTAGATAGAACATTGGTTGAAAGCTATGGTTTTAATGACTTACTGTATAATTTCGACACATACATTATACGGCTATAAGCCTTTTTTTACCTATTACGTTGGACTAAATACAAATTTCGGAAAATTTCGGTATAGTATGCCTCTGATGATAGCTTCAGAAGAAAGACGTAACTATTTGTATTAATGTAAGTGTAATATGACAGCCAACAGGTTCTTAGTAATGTTAAAAAAGACAGAAAAAAGAAGAAAGGATTCTTGTATTACCACATTTTGTTATTATGAAAGAAATAATATAGCTAGGTAAGTAATAATTTATAATGTATACTTACTGGGTTATACCACCAAGCAGGCTATTAGAAAGCATCGTGAATATCCCAAGGAAAGCGCGTAAAGAAACACAGAAACATAACATACAATAAAGTTATATTATAGTGTAATTATTATAGTACATAACATTAGTACAGTAACATAATGAAGTCAGCCACATGAACACGAAGTTAGTCATTAACACTTAAAACGTTTTCACAAACCAGGACTATATTTGCTGTCAATTTATAACATACTATTTGTGCCCTACGGCTTTCCCCTGACACATTCTGAACTCCCGTTGCACCCCGACACCAAACTACGAAATTCACCCTGATTTGTTGACATTTATGATCACTGTTTCGCTCACTCAGATAACAGCGTGATGGTACAGAACTATTTCTAAGTACATGGGTCATCTTATACGAAAATATTTTTTCTATTCGATTCAGCTTAGTCACTATGTTATGCCTCGGTTTTGTATAGTTTAGCATGTAGTGGTCACACTTCTGACTTTGTACAACTATAGTCCTGATTCGCAAAAGTTTATTCAGAAACCGCTAAACCAATCAAAAAGAAACCGTTTTGGTTTAGCGGTGGTCGTTTTTGGTTTAGTTATATTTTGTGTTTTGTTAGCTGATCCAGATTTCCGCTTTTTGCCCTGGAAAGATTAGAAATAATATAAATATATGTCAAATTAATATATGGTTAAGTACAAAAGCAAGTTATAATGTTCCTGGCAAGCTGTGAGTGAATAAAATGTTAATTATAAATTTAAATATTACTAGCCGTGTCCCCCTCCCACCACACATACTTCATACCCCCGCTGCTCCTCTTTGACTTATAATTAAAGGCAATGTTCTATGATTGTAAGTCAAACGGAGGCATTTTAAATGTTTTTACAAATAACGTGGCCAAGATTTTTTGTTAAATGGGGTCTAAAATCAATGAACTTTGAGAATCTCTGATTTTGAGTACAGAGAAGGTATCTTTTTCATAGGCTACAACTACTGTGTGTTTCCTACAAAAAGAAGAAAAAAAATAAACAATTCTTTCTTCTTTTTATATTTAGCACGCCAAAATGATGCTGCAAATCTAATGGGAAGCCATGGTGATATCTAGTGGCCATTAAGTTTGCGATAAAGTTTGCTTGTTAGATGGGGTCCAAACTTAGTCAACTTTGTGAACCATTGACCTTTCGCTAGTTTTTTTCATATTTTCCCTACAAAAGTAACTCAGACTCACAGTAATCTTGGTCTGTCCTAACGCAGGCGGTACATCCAAGTCCCTCGGCATGAGTACATGACCGAAGTTGTGTCGGTACTCCACACACCACACGGCTAGCCAGTCGATGTCGTATGCTGTCAGCTTGCCTGGTAGCTGGATCTCTATGTCTTCGCCTTGGTAGCCTCGGAGGGGCTGGAGGGAACCCATCTCGTTGGGGACCTGGAAAGATGAATAAGAAAAACTTGCAGGCGGTTTGAAAAGTGTAAAACAGCAGGTAGGTACAGGTACACCTTATCACAATCTGTTTCCACACCACGTGGCTCACCAACTAAATATAACTGGGAATTAGTTACAACTGATAAATTGTTAGCGTATAGTATGCCTCTGCGTAACTCTTCGGGGTAAACGGCGTAACTTCTATACTGATTCAATTAAATCTTTCTTTAATCATTAGTTATCTCATTTAAATCTGCCTAGATCACAGCCCACTGGTTGACAGAAGTCCTTCAAAAAAAAAAATGAGTTTATGTCGATTTCTCCTTCTCTTCGGAACTCACTAATTCGTTAGTCAGCAAGAGCATCCCGAGCATTACTTGCAGGTGAGGCTGGCTTGGACCCTAAAGATCTTGCTAAGATCCAGCTCACTCACATGTGTACCACGGTGGGGGTATGGGGATGGTAGGCCCCGTTCGCCTGCCTTACAGAAGCAGACCCAAGACCGCGACGAGAGAGTTTCAAGCAAGCTTCACGCCCCAAGAAGCGGGATAGCACTCGAAACAACCTTCAAAAACGAGGGATAGCACCCGAAACAACCTTCAAAAACGAGGGATAGCACCCGAAACAATCTTCAAAAACGAGTGATAGCACCCGAAACAACCTTCAAAAACGAGGGCTAGCTCCCGAACCAATCTTCAAAAACAAGGGATTGCACCCGAAACAACCTTCAAAAACGAGGGATAGCACTCGAAACATCCTTCAAAAACGAGGGATAGCACCCGAAACAACCTTCAAAAACGAGGGATAGCACCCGAAACAACCTTCAAAAACGAGGGATAGCACCCGAAACAACCTTCAAAAACGAGGGATAGCACCCGAAACAACCTTCAAAAACGAGGGATAGCACCCGAAACAACCTTCAAAAACGAGGGATAGTACCTGAAACAACCTTCAAAAACGAGGGATAGCACCCGAACCAAAGGCAAGGCTGCGTTGCTAGCCAAAGTCTGCCGGGAATCCCTGGCCATTCTTTTAAGGATTTCGGTACCTGGGACTGCCGGCCGTAGGCTTGGCACAGTGGTTTTAGCCAGTAAGAGTCCAGTATGGCAACCATGAGAATTTCCACACGTAAAAATATTTATTAACCAAAGAAAGTTTTTTTTATACCACTAAGGTGGCAGACAAGCGTACGGCCCATCAGAAGGACCGGTGGTCACCACAGCCTATGAACGTTTGCAACACCAGAGGCGCCACACTCGCGCTGCCGACCCTGTAAAAACCTTCTAAGTCCCCTTTAGACGAACCCCATACTGTAGGCGTTTGTGAAAACTGAAGCAGGGAGCCACCTAACCACCAATCCACAACCTAAGCGTACGCGGAAGAAAGCCTTAGTTCTTACAGCACATCACCAATGAATAACGATCCGCTCTTAAAAGAGATTTAGGATCCCATCATTAAGACGCCATTGACACAAAACACTTTAAATTTAAAACCCCTCGCGAAACGGGCCAGTCTATTAGGAGATGGGAGCGTCCCCCTTAATCAGATGGAAACGAATGAACTTAATCATCGTGAATTTATGTAGCGTTGAGTTTATAGCGGAGGGGAGGGGAGTGAACGGTGGGGTGTGGGGGCGTTTATGGAGATTATGGGCTTTGAATATATTCAATTTGTTGTTGAAATAAGTTGGTAAAACGTGTAAGCACGTTATCCGGTTAGAATTTGATGATTCTTGGCGTCTTTTTAGGATTTCGTACCCAAAGGGTGAAAACGGGACCTTTTGAATGAGATTTTTTATTATAAAGTGAAAAAAGACAACTTGGCCCAGACGGGACTTGAACCCGCAACCATTGCCTGAAACAGGGCAATGCTCTTCCACTTGAGCTACGGGAGCCGTACTTGTCTACGGAACACTCAACTCCTCAGAAAATAGAGAGAGAATTATCGCTACAATTGAGCTTTTCAAAAGATCGTTCCTCGGTCGAACCATAACAAACCAGGACCAAGCTGCCCGCACACGTGTTTCCCTCATCTTACAATCCCGGGTTCTTTAAGAGGAGCGTGAAGAGGCACATCACAGGGCCGCCAACTTGAGGATCACTGTCTATAGTCTTACGGTCTGTGACTGTGGCCCCCCAATCACTTGATGTCGTTGACTAAGTGCAACAGGGGGATATTCATATTTCTTTCTTTCTTTGTCGTGTTTCCACAACAGTCCTTTGCATCTAGTATTGTCTTGAGCAGGACTCGAACCTGCGTCTTCTAGCTTGCTGGGCCAGGTGCCCTAACCATTGGCAATTGGACCACTGAGACACCACTCTCAACCGACCAATTCCTTCACCTCAGACGTCTTACGAAATAAAAAATAACACATAAAAATTTGTTTCAATAAATGTTTATGGATCTTTTCACACAACATCATCTAGCCAAAATTAAGCTAATATAAGCCTGTGTTATGGGATCTTTACGACTGTTAGGCATTATTTCTAAAAACATACATATCTTTTATACATAGAAAACACCCAGACTTCGAAACCAACATTTGTGGATCACACAAATATTTGGACCGACCCGAGAATCGAACCCTGGACCTCAAGCGTGGCAGGCGGTTACACTACCAACTGCGCCACCGAGGCACCAAACACAAATTGTTTTTCAAAATCATCTCTAGTATTGTCTTACCTTAGTTCCAAAAGGGTTAGGTTCAGTGCCGTTGCCGACCCAGAAGTAGGCATCAGGTCCAGCGCCATCGTAGTGCAGGTTGGGGATGTAGAACGTCTTCGCGTCTAACACGCTGATGTTGCCCGATCTAAGCCCGTGGGCTAAGCGCCGGAATTCGGGCAGGACTCGAGGCCGGGGAGGATCTAAGCCTGGTGGGATGAATACGTCGCCGAAGTTTACCTGTGGAGCAATGTCCTAATTATGTAAAGGCAAATTTACATACAATAGTCTTATAGGTACAACGTAGTTACCTAGAGCTTAACTAGCTGATGACCGCAGCTTCGCCCGCGTAAAATTTGTTCACGTTCCCGCTTCCCGTGGGAAATTATTCCCGGGATAAAAAGTAGCCTATGTGTTATTCCAGACCATAATCTATCCCTGTACAAAATTTCAGCCAGATCTGTTCAGCCGTTAGAGCGTGAAAGGGTAACAAACATCCACACATCCACACTCACAAACTTTCGCCTTTATAAGATGGAAACACAGACACAGTTCTGTTAAAAGCCTATAGGCCTATATTTGGACCCATTTACCTAAGAAGTGTTCGTGGCCCCGTGGACTCAGTGTTCTGTAAACGATTACTGCAGTCAGCAACTTTCATTTTAGCTGGTCTTCAATTGAGGGACATCTTCCTTTGCAAGCGTTTCCGTGCTTCGAAATCGGAAGCCATGTGAAGCCGTTGGTTCCGGTTGTCCTTAAAATGACAGTCGTGAAGCCAAGTCCAATAGGTGAAAACCAGCGCCGGGTACTTGTACCCGGCATTATGCTGAACTGGCTCCTATTTTGGTGCAACGACGAGTTACTTTTAATTTTTGTTTTTGTTTAAAGTTTTTCTTTTTTATGTCAGTGTTGTTGCACTAAAATAAACAGATTTTTCTTACTTTCTTTCTTTCCAAGTTGAAGGACTTAAGCTTACTTAGACTGGAGCAGGCTATAAATGTGGCGTGAATACCTCTGATGGTTTTTCTGGCACATAATAATTATAAGTTATTCTTGTTTCTTACTTAGAAACTCTCTGCAGTGCACATGTTTCCCTGCTGACCCTGTCCTTTCCAACCCAGACTCTTCAAACAAAGCGCGACTTCAAACATTCAATAAAAACACCGGCCAAGTGCGAGTTGAACTTGCCCATGAAGGGTTCCGTAGCAGCAAGTAACATAATATAATTTTTTTGTTGTTCGTTGTAACTTTCATCGTGATCGTGATTTCACTAACCGGAAATTGCGGTTTCTGACGCATTAAAAAAAAACTACCAGCTCTATCTCGTTTAAACTAATTTTCGTTGGTAGTTTTTATGGCAATGTACATCATATATTTTTTTTTAGATTTATCGTTTTCTTACACACATTTTTTCACTTTGGAAGTGTCTCTTGCGCAAACTACTCACTTAAGAAAAAAATAATGTTAGGAACCCCAATAGCATTTTTAAAGACCTATCTATAAATACCTATGGCCTAATACGTATGGGTTTGATGAAAAAAAAATTTTGAGTTTCAGTTCTGAGTATGGGGACCCCAAAATTAACTGCTTTTTTCTAGTTTTATATGAAAATCTTGATGCGGTTCACAGAATAAATCTACATACCTAGTTTCAACGGCATATGCCTTATGGTTTCGGAGAAAAGTGGCTGGGACACACGGACGGACATACAGACAGACAGACATGACGAATCCATAAGGGTTCCGTTTTTGCCATTTGGATTCGGAACCCTAAAAAGAAGGTTAAACTTTGAAAAGTTCTTTCTTAGTAGATTCAAAGGAATCCTAAAAATTCGTGTTTCTAACTTCAGCAGATTTGGCTGGGCTTTTAGGAGTTAGTCAACCAGCTTCTTTATTATTATAATATTGTCAAGTAAAATGTATTTGCCATTCAAATTCCAGCAATCTATTTATCACCAATATCCATATCCCTCATTATTTAGAATTTCAAATTGCCATGACAATTCAAATACTAATCCCATTCTTGTCAAATTAGTATCGAGCGAACGCGTCCATTCATGCCGGAGGAAGATGGCAGCCAAACGTCAGATTTTGGCGCGAAACTTACGAGGGTACTACAAGCATGCGCGCCAAAAGTAATCGATATTTTGTTTTGGCAAGTTTTGGTTACTGGCGGATGTTGTTGGGGTTTTTTAATGCACCTGGGTCCTGCTCGGAGACCAAATTTTTTTCACATTAAATTAGTTTTTAATGCAGCTGTTTTATATTAGTTAATAATTATTTATTGTTAACTAAGTACGGGTAGTACCATGAGAGACTTTATGTTCATAAAGTAATATTAATTATACTGACTATTAAAAGCGAGGGTTCTGTATTATTCGTCTTGTGTAAAAAGTTTAACTACTGATTCCATTTTGATGGAATGCTTTATATTTTACTTCAGCTATTCAAAACATTGCTGCCGAAAACTTAAAAGTTGGATTAAAGTAATAGGTGCGATTTAATTTACTACCCCAAGGCGAAGTTTGTTTGTCAAACTTATTACCAATATTAAAAACAAATCTTGGTTTATATTACTTCTTTGATATTTTTTTGCATTTAAACACACTAGCAATGGAAGCCTACAATCCTATATCCTCCAAACAAAAGTATTCAAATCCTTTTGTATCCATCACAATACCTGACCATATAAAATTGACAGTTTTTGCAGACGACACTAACGCTATAGTTTCTAATGACGATTTGGATAGTCTCAAGTTGGGGGTTAGCAAAGCACTCGAACTTTTTCATGACTGGTTCACATTTAATAACCTAAATATAAATGCAGATAAGACAAACCTCATATTATTTAAAACGACTTCGAGAAATACGGACAAGTTAAGCAGCGCAATAAATAAGACTCCTTTAAATACTGTAGATGTTGTTAAGTTTTTAGGGGTACGAGTAGATTCCTTACTTAACTGGAAACATGAACTTACAGCAATAGAGAGTTCCATTAGTGGTGCTTGTTATGTTCTTCGAACCCTAAGAGATGTAGTTACTTTTGACCAACTTAGGTCTGTTTACTATGCTTTGGTAGAATCTAGACTGAGATATAGCATACTTTTTTGGGGTGGAAGCTATGAATACAATACTAACAAAGCTTTTGTTGTCCAAAAACGAGCAATTAGAACAATGGTACGTATCCAGCAACAGGAATCATGTCGACAACATTTCAAAAATCTTAAAATTTTGACTGTGCCTAGCTTGTATGTGATGGTCCTACTAATGAATCTTAAAAAAAAGATTCATGAATACGAGACTGAAAATGAAAGACAGCGACGGGAAAAAACAAGAAGGCTGGATATGCGTTCGGCTGTGGCACCTACTCTGGACATTGTTAAGCATAGTTCATTTTTTAATGCTATTAAACTTTATAACAGACTGCCAGTAGCTCTAAAAAGGTCCATGTATACGCATGGCTTCAAAACAGAATTAAAAGCGTTTCTTTTAGATAAAACTCTATATTCATTGGGGGAGCTATAATTTAAGTATGATGGTTGAGTACATTTTTGACTACTTTTAAGAGTAGGATGACTTATTTAATGAACATTCTTCATGGTTGGTATTATATTATATGAACAGATTGAACATTACCTATGTAGTTAAATAATTGTAATTTGATTCTCTGAGACAAAGTTGGTGATGTGTGTGACACAAGTAAGCAAATTTACTTGTTGTAATAATTGACTTGAAATATGTAATTGACATTTTATTCTCAGATACTACTTTTATTTTATTTGATTTATTGACAATTTTTTTATAATGTTATTTTAATATTTACTTACAATGTTAGTGTTTAACACATGTACCTAGTTAAGTTTATTTGTCCATTGTTATTTATTTTATGTTTAATTTCTACACAATGAATGTTGTTTTGAAATAAATGAAATCGAAAAATTGAAATTGTTGTGAAGCCTGGGGACTAAGCACTCGGAGGGATACTCCGAGTGCTTATTCGGGTCTCCCAACCGTAGGCTGTAGGTAGGATACGTGTGGTTTTTAGTCGGTAGGAGTCCGGCATAGCATCTATGTAGGATTTTCCTCACGTTAAAAAAAACCACACCAGCCTCAAAAGCAAGAATTTCATGTCAATAAATATCTGATTTTTTAAATATTTATTAATAGCGGACGTCACGCGGTTTCATACACGTAGTACCCGTTCCCGTGGGAATACGGAAATAAAATATAGCCTATGTTCAGCGTGAAGAGTGTAGCTTCCCAACAGTGAAAGAATTTTTCAAATCGGTCCAATAGTTCCAGAGCCTATTCAATGCAAACAAAGAAACAATCAAATCTTTCCTCTTTTTAATATTAGTATCATAGATGTTTAAACAGTGTTTTAATGAATTGAAGTGGGCGTTAAATGCCCTCAGGATATTTCGTAATGGTAAACACTCCCACGTTATGGAGTCTTTAATAACGACTTATAACACGGCCATTGTCAACAAAACACGAATTTTGTTAGGATCAAATAATGCTATAAATAACTACGAAAATCTATTTGAAAGACAAATACCTATACTTATTGGCGATAAGCATGATAAAAATTGTCGAAATAGGATAGATTGATGGATGTAAGTGTAACCACACTTTTAAGCAGCGCGTTTTCAGTAAGTATGCTGAAGAATTTCAGCTAGTTTCAAAACAGTACCAAAGATAATACCTATAAGATACGGCATAAGAGTAGGCAGGCAGTAAGCGCCAGGTCCTCGTAGTGGGTCTGGACGTGGACACTCTCTCGCTTGAGACCATGGTGCGAGCCATGCTCTCCAGCGGGAGTAAGTGGGACTGCGCCGCCTCTTTCTGCGAGCAGGTCATGCTCGTGAAGGAGGCGGCGGGCCGGGTGCGAGAGAGAACTCTCCCACCCGAGTTCCGAAGTCGGCGCCCTGGGCGCCGCCGACGTGTCTTCGCCGAGGACTATCGGCCTCCATGACCGGGGGTCTGAGGACGGTGAGAGGGCCGCTCACCGTCCTTACAGAAGCAGGCCCATGACGGCAGCGTGACGTGCGCAACTCACGCACGCCCCCCCTTAGAAGCGGGGTCACATCCGAAACCCCCCATAGACGCGGGATTGCACCCGAACCAACCCCTGGGCGAGGCCGCAGTGGCGGCCGTAGGTCTGTTGGGAGTCCCGGGACATCCTTCCGAGGGCTCAACCGGGGCTCCCAACCACAGGCTGCAGGGCGTTACGTGAGGGTTTTTTAGTCGATAAGAGCCGGTAAGAGGGCATAACAGCCTCTGAGGATTTTCCCTCACGTAAAAAAGGCCGGCAGTAACTAATATAATTTGTGGTACAGCTGTGTAGCTCAGTAGCCACTGTCACGGGTTCGAGGTTCCGTACCCAAAGGGTAAAATCGGGACCCTATTCATGAGACTTCGCCGTCCGTCTGTCTGTCTGTCCGTCACGAGGCTGAATCTCAGGAACCGTGATGGCTACACAGCTAAAATGTTCACAGACAATGTACTGCTATTGCCGCTATAACAACAAATACTAAAATAAAATAAACCGGCCAAGTGCGAGTTGGACTCGCCCATGAAGGGTTTCATAGCAGCTAGAAACATAATATAAAAGTTCTTATAGTTCGTTGTAACTTTGATTGATGTTTTAACACGTTCGCAGTGGTAGTGATTTTTCTAACCAAAAATTGCGGTTTATGACGTATTTAAAAAAAACTACCAGCTCTATCTCGTTCAAACTAATTTTCGTTGGTAGTTTTTATGGCAATATACATCATATATTTTTTTTAGATTTATCATTCTCTTAATTTAGAAGTTAGAGGGGGGGGGGGGGACACATTTTTCCACTTTGAAAGTGTCTCTTGCGCAAACTATTCATTTTAGAAAAAAATGATGTCTGTAATCTCATTAACATTTTTGAAGACCTATCTATAGATACCCTACACGTATGGGTTTGATGAAAAATAAAATTTTGAGTTTCATCTCTGAGTATGGGGACCCCCAAAATTTACTACTTTTTTTCTAGTTTTATATAAGAATCTTAATGCGGTTCACAGAATACATCTAGTTACCAAGTTTCAATAGCATAGGCCTTATAGTTTCGGAGAAAAATGGCTGTGACACACGGACGGACAGACAGACAGACATGACGAATATATAAGGGTTCCGTTTTTGCCATTTGGCTACGAAACCCTAAAAAAGGGGGATTAAAAGGGCCCCCATATGACAAAAGTAATTTTTTTGCCGTTTTTCGAACTTAACACTCTGTGCGTGAGTCCGATTGGCACTGGGCCAGTTTTTTTTATTTTTAACAAACTTTATCTGAAAAGGTTAGCATACCAAATTGTTTTAATAAAGGTAGAGTATTTTCGCTTATCTGAAAAAGTACCTAAGAGTAAATATGTCCAAACTTACGGTAAACCGTCGGCACCACACGCTGAGCCACTTGATGTCCCTCAGTCGCTTCCCGCCGGGCAACTTGAGCAAGATGTCGGAATTGCTGTGGGATGTCAAGATTGGCGGGTCCCTGGAATTTAACATTGACTTGGATTAGATTGGTTTTTGAAATTTGTTTGTTATCGATTATCGATAAGTAAACATTATTGTAAGGTATGTTTGCATTAATTAAGTGCTACGGGTTTCGTTATGTGTCATAGACACAGAGCAACGCGCGCCTTTACAAGGTCACAGGTGATGCGGCAATACCTCTACTCTAGTTGGATTACATATTTTATTTGTCAGTCTTGTATAGAAAGAAAGATAGAACGAAAACTAGACGAAATATAAAACACTGACCGATATTAAAATGGTACCCAATCCAATCAATTTAGCCTATAGCAGTCCATTGCTGGACGTAGGCCTCTCCCAAACTTCGCCACAACACACGGTCCTGCACTTTGCGCATCCCTGTTTTGTGCCACCATTTTTGGGAGGGTTTTGGCCTTACTGTACGACGCTGGCCAGACGGGTTGGCACAGGGTTTCATTTCGGGTTTTTTCCCTTCTCTACGCCAAGATCTCGTCCGTTAATCAGCAGGTGCTCGCAGGTGAGGCTGGCTTGGACCCTGGGGTTGTTGGTAGGGCCCCACCGCACCCCCCATTAAATGGTACCCATATCATAGTAATTTTATCTAATGACGAAGTATTCCACAAGCGGTCACCTTGGATCGTAAATGGTTGTGGGAACGTAGTTGTGGAATGAATGAGTTCTTTTATAAATTAAAAATATTAAAATTCCACAAAAATACTATTACACTAAAATCTAAATGTATCAGATTCTACAATAGACGCTAGTTACATTAAGAGTTTCTAAGACTTGGCTTGACAACAAGACAATACAGCTTGGCAATTTAAGAAAGAGTAAAAAATAATAACGCGTCACTATGCTGTTCTTATGGCCAATGGCCACCCGTAGAAAGAACCATTTTTTATTTTACTGTATATTAATAACAATTTCCGGGTAAGCCCTCGGAAGGATGTCCCAGGACTTTTTTGACAGCATTGTAACAATGTCGCCAACAAGCAAAAATTAATTCTTTTCATTTCCAGACTTTTTTGCGAAGCTACTGTAGTTCATTAGTATTCAATGAGATCTCAGTAATCCAGTAAGATCTTATGTATACACTTCAGACATCTGTCACAAACACGAAGCTGCAGATAATAATACAACAAGCTCAGAATCACAGATACAATAATATTATTCCATGAACGCGAGTTGCCATGGCAGCACCTACATTTCAAGAGCCAATTATATCGGTTGTAAAATAGCATAATATACGGCATTTATACATATACATACAGGATGGAATTTAAAGATGGTAGTGGGAAGTTAGGTACCCTTAATATTAATAATGGTAAGTTTTGCTGAAAGGAAACATTTCTTTATTTTCAAAATTAACTAAGACTGCATTTAGAGATTTTTGAAAAATCACCTGCTTGAGCCGGGATCGAATCTGGGAGATGTGAAAAAAAATCATTCTGTACATTGTATTTTATGTTACCAAACGAAATGGTCTTTAATAATTGCTGTTTTTCATAGCAGATTGCACAAAACCAGCAATTTTTCATGGGTAACTGTATACGCTTTTACAACAGGCTACCCGACGAAATGAAAAGTATGTCCCTTAATAGGTTTAAAAGATTTGTAAAAGGTAAATTGTACTGCAGGGGCTACTATACAATCAATGATTATTTGTTGAATAAGGAAGCCAGGAAATGACCTGCTCTGCTGAATTCTCAGAAAAATTGTTAAAATGCATAGTTTTTATAGATCCTTAAAATTGTAAATAGAGCAAAAAAAGAACACCCGCTGAGTTTCTTGCCAGTTCTTCTCAGGTGGGTCGCGTTGTGAACTGGTGGTAGAGTTTTGTTTTATATTCTCGACACACGTTTCACAAGCGCATCTGTATAATGCCTATGTGAAATATAAAAAAGGAACAATTTCTTTTAAACAACATAGTATCTTAAATTAAAGGAAGATCAAGTAAATTTTTTTTTTTTTATATTCAGCTCGCCAAATTGACGTCGCCACCAGCCTGATGGTAAGAAAGCAGTGGCGCATCAGGTCGTTCCATGTTTTTATAGTTCGACAGAGGAACGATCTTTTGAAACGCTCGGTTCTGGCGAAGATTCTCTCCACTGTGTATGAGTGGCATCTCTGCCCGGCACGCGTTGTTCGGGATCGGAAAGGAGATGGTGGGATCAGGTTGAAGAGCTCTTCAGAACATTCGCCGTGATACATTCGATAGAAGGCAGCCAAGGACGCTATGGTTCTTCGCTGCGACAAAGGTTCGAGGCCTCCCGTCACCTCAGGACAACCAATTATTCGGATAGCACGTCTCTGCATAGCGTCAAGCGCGTCTAACAAGTACCTCGCGGAGTCATCCCAAAGGTGAGAACAGTACTCGACGCAGGGACGAATCTGCGTCTTGTACAGTAAACATCTCTGATGTGGCGTGAAATACGTTTTTATTGTAAGTAAAATATGTTTACCTCCAACTACCGTCGTTAAATACCTTCCTGTATAGCAATCTCAAGCATGTGTGTTGCTGGAATTAAATCTCAGCCTCCTCGGAAATATGTATTGAATAGAAGTTTGCTCAACAAATAGTCTTATAATCACGTAATATTTAGATACCTAAGTACTTCATCATACTTGATTCTTGGCAAATAAGGACTTCAAACGGAATTATATTACTTGCATGCGGACCGTACCATGAACCAAAAATTACAGTCTAGTTGTAGCTGATAATATCCCTCTTCTGACCCGTGGTCCACCGACTTCATCCACCTAAGTGGTCCACGATTAACCCCTACATCATGTCTGATGTAGGGGTTAATCTTGGACCACTTAGGTGGACGAAGTCATCGAAGAAAGAAAGTAAAGCGCTCGTAAATACCTATGTAGCCCTGGTTGCTGAGTGTTTCTGTAAACTAAAGCCTTTACTTTTTGACACATCGCTCGCATGAAAAAATTTTCAAATGAAAATTTTTCAGAACCTGCGAACTCTGTATACAAAAATGTTCCCAAAACAACAGGAAACAAATAAAAACATCTCCCCATATCCTCCCGGGAGTTGCGACGCGTTATCGCGATACTCCCTCCGCTAGGGGCGCTAGGGGTCGCTAGGAAACTGCCTCCCTACTCCGCACCAATTATCTTTATTTAATTACCAAACAATCTTCCCATTGTCATTTATATTTTTGTAATGGACGAAAATATGGGAGGAAATTATGATATTGAAGGGCTTTTCGTCGCCTTGAATATTATTAACGTATTGTTTTTGGAGGGAGAGAGAAATTAAATATTAAAAGAGGGGTGATTTGAACGTTCCATTTAGAAAATAAGACCAGAAGGTTGTGGTGGTTTTTAGGTCCTTCCGCGGAGAATACCAACTCAACAGTGAGTGCAACCATTTGCCTAGTCGTAGTGATTTATCCACCCCTGACTATCCTGCGGTTAAAGTACCGGTTAAAGCGAGGCGGAACACCGCGGGGCTTTTTGCGTAGGACGGGCTTTCTCTCGAGGGCGTGAGTCCCATAAGAAGAAGGCTCTGAAACATACCTCCGACAGACGTTTCTCTGCTGGATGAGCCGCCGACAGAACGTTTCGATTATGAGTTCTTCTTCGACAGAACCTTTGAACTACGAACGTTTCGCCGACAGAACGATTATTCACCCATAATAAGTGAATGGTTAACCCCCCCCCCCCCCCCCCCCGACTGGGATAGGTTAGGTTAGAAGGCTAAGGCCTTCGTGGTTTTTTTTTGTTTTGTCGACGGATTCTTATTTGGTGAACGATTCGATTCTGTCGTCGATTTACTCATAAATTAATCGTTCTGCCGGCGAAACGTTCGTAGTTGAAAGGTTCTGTCGGTGAACAACTCATAATCAAAACGTTCTGTCGGCGGCTCATCCTGCAGAGAAACGACTGTCGGAGGTATGTTACAGTATCTAAGAAGACTCCATGCACTCACGTAACAGAGCGTTTAAGTACAAAAAACAGTTCACGCCTCAAAAAATACCATTGTGGTGTAGTGAGTAGTGAAGTATTAGAGAATTTCTAACTCTCCAGAATTAGAGGAACTTAGTTAAGTGATAAATAACAGACGTTTATCTTCTTTAACATACATAACAATCTATAGAAAATATTGAAACTTTTAACAAAATATTATTGGAAATGGGAATCGAACTTGGTCAAAACAGAAGCAGTCGTATAAAAAAACAGGCATTTGAGTACCAAGTCCTTTAAACTATGTATTTTATCAAGCCAAGATCAATAGCTTAGTATTACATAGGTACCTATTTATATTTTAAACTCTAGAACACAATCTATAATAACTTTAACCGCCAAAATATCTACAAACACTTTCTACGTCAATATTAGCCTTGTTATTAGGTAAGCGAAAGCGCTTTGTTTAAACTTTCCACGGGCAAAACGGAGTTTGATTTCAATACGAAGGTCATGGGCTTCATTAATGAAGGCCTTGTGGGGGAAGAGGGGAAAGGGGGGCTGGTAGAAGTTAGCAACTCCCTTAATAAAGTTTTCTTTTAATGTTTACTAATATTAAGAGAAAAGATTAGGTTGTAATCGATATAACCTGAAATTACAAAAACGAGTTATAAAATCCTATGGACTGACAATGATATACATAGCATCACGCCTGTCTCCTAACGGGGTAGGTACGTCATTCCACATGCCATCAATTGACAAGTAATGTCGCGGACTGGATGCGAAAGGAGAGGCCTAAGTCCAGCAGCAGTCTTCTTTATACGAATACCTACATGTTTTTCGCTTAAGTAAGAGTACTCTTGACCTGGCCTTTTCTCAGAAGGTTTTGAACAAATCAGAAATAACTGCTATTGAAAATATGTATCAACATGCTACTATGCAAGGTAGAGATGCAGTATTAATAAAATTGTAAAGAATTTGTATACTACAAGTTAGACAGAGTATCAGGCATGATATTCAGCCCTTAGTATTTTCAGGAGAGGGGGTATAGGGTATTTTCCCCTTTCTTAACATTTTACCAAGAATGGTCCCTTAACAAGAACATTTTGTATTCGCGAAATGGGATGAACAAAATTCGCGTGTCTTGACGGTCTTGATCAATGCCTCCCAGTCCCCTCTTCGAATTTTTGCTACCGATCTATTGCAGATTATATTTTTTAACCTCATAAACTTTTGGCATGGTGCCTGATACATTTAAATGAACACGAAAAATGTGTGCTATGTGTTAAAACATACCATTTCAAATTTATTTATTTTGGTTTACACGAAATAAATTTTGCCGTTACAGTCCGCATGTCTATCCAAAACGACCAGCAAAGGCAGAGGAAGCTCTATTTATCAACACGGCTGGTATTAGAAAGGTCCATTTTTTTTAACGTTAAGGAAAATCCTTCATGGATGCTATGCCGGACTTCTACCGACTAAAAAACCTCACGTAACGCCCAACAGCCTACGGTTGGGAGCCCCGGGTAAGCCCTCGGAAGGATGTCCCAGG
The DNA here is from genome assembly GCA_933228765.1 of Miltochrista miniata. NCBI lineage: Eukaryota > Metazoa > Arthropoda > Insecta > Lepidoptera > Erebidae > Miltochrista > Miltochrista miniata. The sequence goes on from OW121770.1 coordinate 2,550,140, forward strand.
ACTCCCAACAGACCTACGGCTACCACTGCGGCCTCGCCAAGGGCGTGGTTCGGGTGCTATCCCGCTTCTTAGGGGGGCGTGCGTGAATATCTCACGCCACGCTGCCGTCATGGGCCTGCTTCTGTAAGGACGGTGAGCAGCCCACTCACCGTCCTTATAGGACCCCGGTCATGGAGGCCGATAGTCCTCGGCGAAGACACGTCGGCGACGCCCAAGCCGCCGACTGCGGAACTTGGGTGAGAGAGTTCCCTCCCGCTCCCGCCACGCCGCCTCTTTCACGAGCATGCTCGCAGGTCGAGGGGGCTGCGTCCCACTTACTCCCGCTGGAGATCATGGCTCGCACCATGGTCTCGAGCGAGAGTGTCTACGTCCAGGCCCACCACGGTTAGAAAGGTCCATAGGCTACGGTAACCACTTTTGATCAGGTAGGCAGTATGCTTTTCTGTCCCCTCATTAAGTAGCTCCCCCCCCCCCCTCGTATCAATGGACGAAAAATGCTGGATGCGGAAGGCGCAGAATCGTTCGTTGTGTAATTTGGGAGAGGCCTACGTCCAGCAGTTGACTGCCAGAGGCTGATTTGATTGATAACAATGGCAAAGAGAATACAATCACTATTCAGATGTCTGCAATTAGTCAGGGTCATCACATTCCAATGAATAGCAAGTCGCGTGTTTCCGTGTGCCCTTAGCTTTAGTAGTTAATTCATTTGTGTTGCTGACGAGGTACATTTATTAAACATTTCCTTGAATTTGCAGGCTATTTATATGATACATAGTTGACTATTTGACATGGTATAGTATTGATTTGAGCTGTATGACTTGCGTTATTTATGTTTTATTTTCCTACATTGTAAAAGAAATTCCTTACTGTATCTGTCTGAACGCATATATCCTGAATGAATCGCGGGTTCAAGGGAAAGATTTATGAGTACAATTTCACGCGGGTGTAACCACGGGTATGCGCTTGTGCGTGCTTGCGCGTGCGCGTGGTATATCTATACACGTACATCGCGGCTTGCTGGTTCAAACTCCTTGTAAGGTAAGGAGAGAATTTTGACACAAGAATGAATTGTTCCATGGGATACAACCTGGTAACAGCCAGACAGACGGATAGTAAGACCAGTTTGATTATTTCCTGATAAATAAATAGATTTGAAGATCCGAGTGAGTTTTGAACGGCTGACAGCTGTAGTTTTTTTTTTCAGCATCGTTGTAAGTTTCTGTGGACTGTCGTCTGTCATATTCCGAGAGAAATTACCTCAAACCTTCTTCAGCTAGCAGGTGTCACCAGAATACAGGTGACGAACCCTTGAAAAATGTGTGATACCGATTGCTTTTCAAAATATTTTCCAAATACATACCTAGTCACATAATCTTCAGGATACGGCACCAGCATCCCTTCAGGACTCGGTTGCGGAGTATCTCCGACCCAGAAGTAGGCGTCGGGACCGGTGCCATCATACGCAAACCCGCGGACAAAGACTGTGTTCTCGTCCACTGCGTATACTGTGCCTTTGATGCCATGCGCGTACTGCGTCAGGCGGCCGATCATTCGGCCATAGTAGGGTTCTGGTCGCCGGGAGGTGGCTGTACCTGGAAGGTAGAAACAGATGGTTAGCGAAAATACAGAAGTTTTTTTATACCTCTAAAGTGGCAGACAAGCATACGGCCCACCAGATGTACCGGTGGTCACCGCAGCCTACAGACGTTCGTAACACCAGAGGCGCTAGACTCGCGCTGCCGACCCTGCCAAAACCTTCTCAGACCCCTTTTAAAGAACCCCATACTGTAGGCGTTTGGGAAAACCGAGGCAGGGAGATCATTCCACAACCTAAGCGTACGCGGAAGAAAGTCCCTATTAGATCTAACCGTAGTCGAGCGCTCCGGATGCAACGTTTATGTAGGAAGAGAATCTGTAAACGATCACTGCGTAGTGCGTAAGCATCTTACGCTTTAGCTGGTCCTCAGATGGTGACCACTTTGAGACGTTTATTTTTGCGAGCGCTAGCGTTTTTCGGAAGCCATTCCTCCCGTTTTCAGTAATATTGTCGAATTTTAGGGAGACCAGAAAGCCTTATGGGAGTGCCTTGACATATTTCAATTGCGGGAAAATCAGCATTTTGTAGGTACATTTCAGTACAGCAATAGGCTTGCCGCCAATCGTGAGGGACAATCAGCATTTTGTCCATTTCAGAACAGCAATAGGTATACCTCCGCCTATCCCTTGGGGTATATTATGTATAGATCTTACTAATATTATAAATGCGAAAGTTTGTGAGTGTGGATGTTTGTTACTCTTTCACGCTCAAACCGCTGAACGGATCGGGCTGAAATTTGGTTCAGAGATACATTATAATCTGGAATAACGGAATAACACATAGGCTCCCTTTTATCCCGGGAATAACTTCCCGCGGGAACAAATTTTACGCGGGCGAAGCTGCGAGCATCAGCTAATGACTATAAGTAGGTATGTAATTATGCATTGTGTAGAAAGGCACATTTTAGAGTAAACATTAATATTATCCGAATTTAGGGACAACCCTAACTCTTAAAACGTCTTAACTGATTAGTGATTATCGCCGTTCAATTTTAAAGCTTAGGTATTACTGTTAGGGTATAAATTAGTATGTCCGCAAGGTTTTTAGTAAGCAATAATGTTAAAAGCAAAGCTATCGATCACTCCATGGCAACCAGTCGTCGATTCCATTAGTAAACGGATGTTCGACTTGATAAGTCACACACACAGCTTAGGTACGGAAAATGTTATTGTGCTGGGAGTTTTCCTAACCAACTACTGTTGGCCTAGTGGCTAAGTGAGTAATGGTTTAAATGTCGGTACCATTCAAGGCAAGATAATTATATGCTGACATGTCATCACAACTCAGATTCACAACATAACCTAGCCAAATTAACGTCGCCAGCCTGATGGAAAGCCATGGTGAATCCTAGCGATTGGGGGCCACTCTCACAGTTCTTAAGACTTATGACAGTGGTCCTCAAGTTGGCGGCCCTGTGATGTGCCTCTTCACACTCCGCTGGAAGAACCCGGGGTCGTAAGAGGAGGGAATCACGTGCGTAGAAAGGTCGTTCCAAGTTCTTATAATTCCTGGTCAAGAAGGAACTACTGGTGATGTACAGGCGAATTAGGCAGGAGTGGGCGGACGGAATATATTACTGGATCTGGCAGTTTGGTACTGGAATAGAGTATAGTTTGTTCCAGGAATAAATTAAGGCCCCCCCTAGTAATAAAATCAGCAAGAATAACTCCGTCACCGTATCATCACGTCGTAAATCCCAGACCCCGGGGCCCATCATCGTTATCACTACCCACCCGTATTCATCTAATATCCTAAGCGGAATCGCCGCCCCATTAAAAGATATTTTGATTGACATACTCGCCCCCGAGATTTGATGCGCAAGGGTAGAATAGGGTTGACATTCTCCTTTTTGTGGAAAAATATTGTTCGGAAAAGTTAAGCTTCGCATTCTTTAAGGTTTTCTTTTGTTCGTTTGGACTCGCCATGGGATTAACGATGAAATTTGTACGACGAAATCGAAATAACTAAGGCTACACACTGCATAACGCAGAAAACGGGAAATATGGGGAGAGGGGAGGAGGGGTCTACTAGTTTTTGCTACCGAACGTGGCGACCATTGACCGTTTTATGACGCCACCTTTGATTGTATATGTATAATCAAAGGACGCCACCATGGTTTTCTGATATTACCACATAGAGCATCGATTATACCGCCCGGGCGACCCAGTCCCACACTCCTGAAAACTTTTCAAGGTTAGCTCATCAGTGTTTCCTGCCCTCTACATTAATGAACCAGGATTAACCGCGAAGGAAAATCATATAACACAACTTAAGTAAGTACGTAATACTTTTTCACATCTTAAAAACATTTCCTTAGAAATATCTGTAACAAGTCCTTCGGCACAACCCTACCTCACCCTCTGTCCTCGCGGAGGGTGGGTCGGGGCCCTCACGTACGCTTAATACAGTTTTGTCTGCGCATTTCGATACTCGTTTATATCTAAACTGTCTACTCTTAACGTTCGGTACTTCATATTTTGACTGTGTTCTGACAAAATACTCGTAGGGTACAAAAAATATGTCTTTATTGTTTCTGTAACGTTTTCAGGGTTGGGACTACGAGATTCGTTTTTATTTATCATCAACCAATCAACCTATCGTCCATAAACTTTGTTTTTCTACATGTGGAAATCCAAAACCACACTGTACCTTACGCAAGGATATCCCAGAATTTCCGACAGACTAGCTACCACCGCGGCTCTTCAGAGGGCTTACCTGATCCTGGGACATCCTTCCCACCCTAGGACATCCTTCCGAGGGCTTACCCGGTTCCCCGGCCATAGACTGGTGTTGTAAGGCATATTGTTGTTTTAGGCGGTAGGAGTCCGGCATAACATCCATGTAGGTTTTCCACACGATTAAAAAAAGGTTTGCCGTAGGCAGTGTTAGAGCAACGTGTGGGTTTAGTTTAGTCGGTAAATGTTCGGCATGATGGCATCATGCGAGATTTAAACATGTAGGTATAATAAAAGGGGGTTCGGGTACTCGAAAGTCTCTGCAAATTTTCTTTTTGAGAGGTGAGTACGTGCTATCTAAACTGAGACAGTACAAAACTCTATTATACGGCGTGTTCACTACAATACTTGCTATAGGGTATGACGGAACCCTTATTTGCTCGGCACATCAAACATTGATCAGGCTAGTTTATTGCTATCGGAGTCTGTGTATGCTGGTTGTATTATTTTCTTGATCTCTGTTATCGCCACAGCTGTCGTTGAATGTAGATCAGGTATTCCTATAACTAATCTTTAATTTGATAATTTTGTGAAATGAAACAATGGTGTGTAGGTACACAGTGTACACACCATTGTTTCATTTCACAAAATAATTTCTCAGAGTAGGTACTCTGAGGAATTATTTGATATGATGCCCACGGCTACGTTCTATCATCGCACCGCTCGCCATAGACAGGGTGTTCAATGTGTTCATCTTTTTCTGATTTCTGTGATCGTCACACTTTGCGTTCGGAGCACTCGAGCACGGTAAGATCCCGCCTACGTATGGGGTTCTTCAAAAGGGATCTTAGAAGGTATTTACAGGTTCGGCAGCGCGAGTGTGCCGCTTCTGGTGTTGCTAACGTCCATAGGCTACAGTGACCACTAGTCCTTCTGGTGGGCCGTATGCTTGTCTGCCACCTTGATGGTATAAAAAAAAACACCGAGATATTCCTATTTTTTTTTGGAAAATATCCTATGTACCTATCTACTATTTAATTCCGACTGAAAAATCTATCGTTCCAATTCCAAACGACTATGAATTAAGTAGGTAGGTACATATTGAGTACTTAAAAAGCAAGATATTCTAAGAAATAGTCTACGTAGGTAGAAATCCCAACGAGGTATGTTCTTAGAAAACCTTGTTTAGCAAATAACAGTCAAGTACGTATTTAACAACAAGCCTGTAAGCTTTTACTGCACAAATAAAAGCCTTTTGGAGGTCATAAAGTACTTTTAGTGTATCTGGTTCGAATAAAGACCACATATTATAGATGTAGGGGCTATAAAATTTAAATGTATCAGGTTTTTTGGCGATGTGTGAGGTTTTGAAAGACTCAGTATATGGGTCAAATCTTCGACCAAGTAATAGCCCATCCATACATTAGTTTTGAAGACGTTAAAGTGAGCGCCACTTGCTCGTAGGCGTTTTTTCCCAGTTATCGCCACTGGCTTTGTCGCCACTGCTGACAAATGGGAAAAATATTCCCGACTGTCACCAGTGATGACGATTGACACATACTTTCCCAGTTGTAGCTACTGGCTTTGTCGCCAGTGGTGACAAATGGAAAAAAAAACATCCCCATTATCACCAGTGGGGACAAACGATACAAAAATGGTCTCAAATGTCATCTGCCAAGCAGGACATACACAAGAATGAGCGGTTCGATAAACAGTTCTTTGTGATAGCTGCGCAATCCGACTGATTTTTTTTTATAACTATGCAGTAATAAGTCATTTTTTTGCGCTTTTTGGTACTAGTACAATTTAAGTAGTGTTTTTTTATTTTATTTTACCACCTCATTGTCAAAAAAGAACCACGAAGGCTTAATGAGGGAGCTACGCTCTGCTTCGCTCCCGCATTAGCCTTCTAACCTAACATAACCAAGTCGGATTGCGCAGCTATCACAACGAACTATTTAACGAACCGCTGATTCTTGTGTATGTCTTGCTTGTTAGACGACATTTGAGACTATTTTTGTTTCGTTTGTCTCCACTGGTGATGGCTACAACTGGGAAAGAATGTGTCAATCGTCATCACTGGTGACAGTCGGGAATATTTTTCCCATTTGTCAGCAGTGGCGACAAAGCCAGTGGCGATAACTGGGAATAGACGGCTCGTAGTCGGTGTTATTGTTCCCAAGATGAAACACGTGTGGCAAGTTAAGATTTTACGCAAGACGCCTTCCTATGCCTTTCCGAAGTGTAAAAACACTACCCTAAATTCGAAAAAAGAATGTTAAAGTGCATGTCGTGTCGTTGCTTCAATATCTTTGTGTGTGAACTAGTCTCACTTTTTGAGTTCGTTTCGTTATGTATGACGTGGGCCCGTCTATACTGTTACTTGGTCGCAGGGTCAAATGATGTTTATCATCTTTACGACTAGTTCTGACGTTCAGACGTTAGACTAGTTCTATACATACGTACCTACAGTACGTATGTATAGAACTAGTCTAACGTAACGTACATATAGTCACACCTTTATCCCCGAAGGGCTAAAAAAACAAAAAAAAAAAAGGCAGAATAATAGTTTACGTCCACATTTCACCTTATTGTTTCATGTCCCACGAAATAGGTGGTGGTGAGCCTATTGCCGGAATCCTATAAAAATCTATATTTTGCAACAAAACTGTCTGAGATGCTGCCGAATTATCCAGTGTATAATAACCCCTCTTGTGGCTATGTCTGGGTTTTCCCCACAGAAATCAGAAAAAGCTTTGTCTGATATCTGTGGTTTTCCCAAACGTCTACAGTATGGGGTTCTTCAAAAGGGGTCTTAGAAGGTTTTTGCAGGGTCGGCAGCGCGATTGTGGCACCTCTGGTGTTGCAAACGTTCATAGGCTGCGGTGACCACCGGTCCTTCTGGTGGGCCGTATGCTTGTCTGCTACCTTAGTGGTATAAAAAAAAATGTATTTCCTGGCTAAATAGTTCAGACTCAAGCATGAGAGGTTCAGACGGCTTTAGTTTTCAACAACGAACGCCAAAAAAGCAAAGACGTCATATTTTAGGGTTCCGTAACCAAAGAGACCTTAACACTGAGACTCCGCTGTCTGTCTGTCCGTCACCAGCACCAGGCTGTATCTAATGAATTATGATAGCAAGGCAGCTAAAATTGTCACAGACGGTGTATTAGTATTTTGATTACCGCTATCACAGCAAGTACTTACCTACTAAAAACGAAAAAAATGAGGGGGCTCATACAACAAACGCGTGTTTTTGCTGCTTTTTGGTACGGAACCAGCCCAGCGCGAGAACAACTGGCACTTAGCCTGTTGTCTATTTAGTAGGCCCAACAGTTTACCGATTTTCATGACCAGGGCCTGAGGGCGGTCCTGTCCTTACCGAAGCAGGCCTTAAAGCTGCCGTCTAGTGAGTGACGTGGAGAATGGGTTAGTTAGGTCAGTGAGGGTTCAATTTTGTACTAGGTTAGGTTAGGTAAGGTAAGGTTTTCGTTTATTAAGCCATGGAGTACCATCTAGAAGTTATTGCCTTGACTGCCTCTGTGGCGCAGTCGGTAGTGGTACCGCCTGCGGCGCTGGAGGTCGTGGGTTCGATTCCCACCGGCGACAAATATTTGTGTGACCCATAAATGTTTGTCTCAAGAGTCTGGGTGTTTCTATGTATAATATGTATGTATTTAAAAGTATATAAGTACTAGCTGATGCGCGCGGCTTCGCCCGCGTGAAATTTGGTTCCCGTTCCCGCTTCCCGTGGGAACATTTTCCCGGGATAAAAAGTAGCCTATGTGTCATTCCAGACTATACTCTATCCCTGTACCAAATTTCAGCCAGATCCATTCAGCCGTTAGAGCGTGATTGAGTAACAAACATCCAAACATCCAAACATCTTCACAAACTTTCACATTTATAATATTAGTGGGATTAATATCCGTGGTCGGATACCCATAACACAAGCAGGTTATTCCTAGCTTACTTTGGGATCAGATAGCGTTGTGTAAAATGTCCGTGAATATTTATTTATTTATTTATTAACATAACCAATTTCACACACGGCTCACGCTCCACGCAGTGGGATAACACTCGAACGAATTAAGTTATTCAGTCCGGAAAAAATAATTTAATATGTACTTAAGTATTCTAGAATTTGAAAAAAAGAAAGTAGAAATTTTGTGAATACTCTTCAAAAAGCTAATAAAACCTCATTTCCGATTCTTGTCAGGCCTTTAGAATTGATGATATTTCTTTCTCGTTTCGAGTAAAAGACGCAGTTTTATCGAATTTAAATTGACCCTATTGACTACCTAGTTGGATATTGATGTTTAGAGTGAAAAGCTGGCAACTGCCTCTGTGGTGCAGTCGGTAGTGTAACCGCATGTCACGCTGAGGTCCTGGGTTCGATTTCTGGGTCGGGTCGGTTCAAATATTTGTGTGATCCACAAATGTTTGTTTCGTAGTTTGGGTGTTTTCTATCCATACTAATATTATAAAGCTGAAGAGTTTGTTTGTTTGTTTGTTTGTTTGAACGCTAGGATCTCAGGAACTACTGGTTCGATTTCAAAACTTCTTTTACAGTTTGATAGTCCATTTATTGAGGATGGCTATAGGCTATATAACATCACGCTAAGACGAATAGGAGCGGAGCAGCAATGAAGAATGTTTCGAAAACGGGGAATTATTTTTACCGTCTGAGAGCTTCCGAGGCGTACGCTGCCTAAATGGTTAATGTTACGTAAAAATTTCGTATTTCAAAATTGTTTCTCTTAAAAAGTTCTATAAAAAATTCGCAACAGCATATCTATCTTTTAAGGTTCGCTCACAATAACCTAATTTGTCTTTCTTTTAATGTTAGCTTACAATATTAGCAAACTGAAGAGTTTGTTTGTGCTAGGATCTCAGAAACTACTGGTTGCATGACAAAATAATTTCACAGTCTTATAGTCCATTTATTGAGGATGGCTAATGGCTATATAACATCACGCTAAGACAAATAGGAGCGGAGTAGCCATGAATAATGTTTTAAGAACGAGGAAAATTTCTTTCTTTTGAGAGCTTTCATTGCGTACGTTGCCTAAATGGTTAAAGTTACGTAAAAATTGTGTACTACAAAATTTTTCCTCTTATGAAGTTACAAAACAAAGTCCTGAACAGCATATGCCTATCTTTTAAGGTTCACTTACAATAACCTACTTCTTAACCTTTACGTCGGCGTCGGGAGTAAACGTTTTCGGTCGCAGTAGCCAGTCAACTGAAAGATTATACCGGCCAAGTGCGAGTCGGACTCGAACACGATAAGTTCCGTACCAAAAAACGGACAAAAATATATGCGACGGGAACGTGTGCGGGTCAACTATAATGGTAATGAATATAAGCGACGCGACCGGGAAAAATTATATCACCTATACCTACCACACCTCTTTAATAAATATAAGACACGCGACGGGAGTATATGCGACGGGATTATATTACTGTACGACTCTCTTTCTCACTCATGTGACGCAAACGAAGTTGCGCGGGTCAGCTAGTGTATAGGTATATATAGATAATGTGTATGTTTTTAGAAACATATAAGTAAGTCTATCAGCCGTCTAGAATTCTAGATCCTATAGCACAAGTTCATAGCTTAGTTTGGTCTAGATGGTGTTGTATAAGAATGTCCAACAATAATTATTTTTAAATATTTTATTTATTATTAACTGTCCGTAGTATGTAGGTACAGTAATTTTATTATACAATCAAGACGTCCTTTATACATTGTTTTTTTTCCACCCGAACATTACTATTCAAACCTTACGTAACTGATAATAACTGATTGAATATTTTACTAGTGAATGTAACACGGTTTCACCCATGTTTCACCAGCGTAGCTCCGGTTCCCGTGGGAATACGGGAATAAAATATAGCCCATGTTACTCAGACAGAGATGATGTGGCTTTCTAATGGCAATAGATTTTTGAAATCATTCCATTGTCCATTCACATACAAATCTTTTCTCTTTGTAGATAAGAAAACATCTACAAAATATTTGCAGATTTTAATACTTAATGTATGCTGTCGCCGAATTCGAATTCAACACCTCTTGCGAATACTTATTTTATATGGTAAGTTTAAAACTTTAAAGAAATTCATAAACATTGCAACTATGGCCGGCAAACCGCGAGATGAATGACTTAGCTTAGGGTACATAATATATAAAATTTGAGGGTACCAAAGAAATTTGGTTAGGAAACGCCGATTCGATTGATAAGGGGGATTGCGAGATAAATGTGGGGTACTTATGGATTCTCTGCGTGGGGCGAATGTGCCCCAACGATGTTTTGTTGTGAAACCCTTGAGGGATTAAAGTTGTACTTAGAATGTTTTTGAAATTGTATACCATCATATTTCTCTGTATTATTCTATAAATGTGTACTCGTATTTCTGATGGATATAAGCCTCACAGGGTCTACCTATTGCCTCGCGAATCTGGCATGGCAATAAAAAAAAACTAAAGAGCGCCATTTATCTGTTCGTGTTCGTCATTGTACAATTGTTCTTGTAATCGGTAACATATTTTATTGTATTCTGCAAATATAATAAGTTCTACGTCAAGTTATGAAAGTTACAATCTATGAACTCCTGGAACAATACCTGTTCTTTAGAAGGTAACTACGTCGTACAAAACTTATTTTTTCTCATAGAAAGGGAATGAAAAGTACTACCCGTTCGCGCTAACTTTGCCGCTGGCGTAGAGACATATACCCGAATTGTTAATTAGACGAAGTAAATTGACAGTAGCTAATGTCACTTCGTCATAGAAAATAAGCAACATTGTATAAAGAAGTGACATTAGCTGCTGACAATTTACTTCGTCTAATTAAAAATTCGACTTTAGTATGGAGCCGAGCGGCAAAGTTAGAGCGAACGAGCAGTAGAGTATATTACTCGAGAGCAAATTATTTCTCCCTCAAGCGGTGTACTTTGAATTCCTCACTGCTCTCAGGATTCTACGTTAGAATCCCTGGCTATGCTCGGGATTCTATTCTAGAATCCTTCGCTTCGCTCGTGATTCAAATTAGCGCCCTAGCCGTAACAATACTATTGTACCCCCTTGTTATACAATCTACTATTTCATTTTCAATATAAGATTTTTCCGATGTAAGAGCAAAGATTTACATAGTAAAAGGTAGCCTATGTCATTTTTAGGGTTTCGTACTGCTGAAATTTGGTACAGGTATGGATTAAAGTCTGTAATAAATAACACATAGGCTATATGTTAGTCCAGGAAAAAAATCCCATGGGAAGCGGGAATGAATTGAGAACAAATCTTACGCGGGCATCAGCTAGTATTGCATAACGTGGTGTTTGTTTTAGTTATTGAGAGCTTTCAGTGAATCTAATATTAGTTCATAAATTCCATGGAAGATGGTCTTATATAATTTTATAACAATAGCACTAAAGATAAATCTAACTAATATTATAAAGGCGAATGTTTGTGAGTGTGGATGTGTGGATGTTTGTTACTCTTTCACGCTCTAACGGCTGAACCGATCTAGCTGAAATTTGGTACAGGGATACATTATAGTCTGGAATAACACATAGGCTTTAGACATTCACTTTTTATCCCGGGAATAAGATCCTACGGGAAGTGGGAGCGGGAACAAATTTTACGCGGGCGAAGCTGCGGGCATCAGCTAGTTGGTAAATAAAATAACTTGCCTTGGAATTTGTTATCATTTGAATCGTACACAATAGATGGATTTAATTTATTGATTTGTTTAAAAATAAATGATATTTTAAAAAAGCTAGCAATATTTTTCTTTTACCCGTTACTACCGCGTTAGTAAGACCAAAAAATGCTCGTGGCCCCGCAATCTCAGTGTTCTGTTAACGATCACTGTAGTAAGCAACTTTAACTATGGTCGTTCCTTGGATGGGTGACCATGACCACCATGTGACATTAATTTATTTACTAGCGTTTCCGTGCTTCGGAAGGCACGTTAACTCTTTGGTCCCGGCTGTAAGTAAAATGGCAGTTGTTTGGCCAAGTTGAAGGCCTTATGGGCCGATGGGCAACTTGAAACTTTCCACTGTGGGTCGTAACAACCTGCGCCTGTTCATATCAACACGCCAATACGCTCACCACCTATTACGTGGGACTTAAAACTATAAGGTGAAATGTGAGCGTATAATGTGCCTTTGCCTACCCCTTCGGGGATTAAGGCGTGACTATATGTATATAATGTATGTATGAGTGGCATTATATAATGGACTGAACATGAATGTATCTGCCTATAAGGTGGTTATAATATTATCTGTGATGGTACCTATTTGACTGTATATCCAATGCCATTTTTTATAGCGTGTGGAAATCCTACATGGAGGCTAAAACCACACAATGCCTGCCAGAAGTTTCGGATAAGCCCTCGGAAGAATATTCCAGGGTTTCCGGTAGACTTTGGCTACCACCGCGGCCTCGCCTAGAGAGTTCAGGTATTATCCCGCATCTGGGGGGTTTGTTCGGGTGTTATCCCGCTACTTGTAGGATGTCCCCCACAGGGGTGCTAGAGGATATCCGATACCTGCAGTAAACACCACAGCGTATCTTACAAACCAACAGTAAATTAACATGCCGTGGGCATCGAATATCGAGACATCATAATGGAGTTATCAGTACTGTGAAATGACACCATACACTGTGATGTCACAAGCCATTGTTGTGTAAGTACTCGTTAAGAATCAGATGCTTTGTAATGTGTGAAGTGAAACGCAATCGAGCTACTTTTTCTCATAATTGATGTCATAACCAGCGGTATGTTTAAAGTTTGTGTGACAAAACAATAGCACGATTCAGTTGGGTGTTACAGCGCCATCTGTTTAACAAAAAAACCTACCAAGTACGAGTCGGACTCACACACTGAGGGCTCCGTACCAAAAAAGGGCAATGAGTCTCGTTTTTTGTATGGGAGCCCTCCTTAAACCTGCCTTTTTTTCTGATTTTAGTAGGCAGCTATTTGTTGTTATAGCGGCAACAGAAATAGATCATCTCCAGGGCCTGATTTACCCATAAGCTAACTAAGCTGAAGCTTAGGGCGCCAGGATCAAGGGGGCGCCTGGCGTTGGGCTCGGCGCTGGGCTGTGACTTACGGTGCTCCCAAAAAGGAGCACAAACCATCTAGCAATTTTTAACAGATTGTAACAACTCCTAAGAACATAGCTATTTAAAATTGTTATTTAACATTTTGCATCACCAAAAGCACATAATAATATTTGGTAATTTAGTGAAAATACAAATACGTGCCTTTATACTTTTGATTGTTGGCACTTGATGGAACTTGTTATACATTATGAAAACTCACTCACTTGTACTATTCCACAACTTTTATTATAATTTTAATAATACCTAACCGGTTTCGCTATTATAGCATTCTCAAAGGTGTTTACACTAACTTCTGACATAAGTAATGATACTTTTTAACCATTTGTGCATGTGGGTATACAAAAATAAACATGGTTGTCACTATGAAGAATTTTCCCCCAAATATGGGGAAAAACTTTAGACATTTAAATACAAATCTAAATTAGCGAATAAATAAAATTAAATGTTCAATAAAATTTTAATTACAATAAAATGTCAGATTTACTGAATTAAATTCTTAAATAAAGTATAAATAATGAAATGTCGTCATGAAGTAAATACTAATGAAGTGTCAATTGTATATTAAATATTCGACAAAAACTGATTTCAATATCGAAAAGTACATTAAAAAAGGGATAGCTTGCGATTTTCTCGTGTTTTCTTATTTTACCGCTTATATTTTGTCGAGTGTGTCATATTTCTAATTTGGTTTGATTATTGAATGTAGGTACATACACTCGAGAGCAATGAATCCGGGTCACTTAAAGAATCCTAAAAATCTCGGAAACTAAAAATGCTAGGTTAATGCAATAAATTGTATTTAATAGACAATGTAATACTCCTTAAATGAAGGTATTAAAACTTCTTAGTTATTGTAAAGTTATATCATAAAAAATCAAATTTGAAAAAGGGCCACTTTCGAAGATGGAACTACGAAATTATAGCATTTGGTGTTGCTTTTGTTTGTAATCTGTCATTTATGTGGGTACATAAACCATGTTGATAGTGCTCTATATTCATTAATCAAGCTGAAATTATGTCGCTTACGCCTGAAGAATGCACCAGAATACTTACAATGCTGGAAACCGGCCGGAGTCAGCGCGATACAGCCAGGACTGTCGGTGTGTCGCTGTCAACAGTACAAAGAGTTCTCCGACGTTACGAAGAAACTGGTTCTAACCTACGCAGACCAGGAACGGGCAGAACCAGGTGTACCACAGCACGAGAAGACCGATACTTGGTGAACACCATGCTTCGAAATCGCTTTCTCACAGGAACTGAACTCACCAATCAGTTTCGACGCCTCGGAGGAAGTAACCCAAGTGCATGGACAGTAAGACGTCGGCTTGCTGAATCTAACTTAAAACCCCTTAGACCTGCAAACGGCCCTAAACTGGAGCGTGGGCATCGTATTTCGAGACTAAGGTATGCCCAGAGCCACGTAAATTGGAGTATTGAAGATTGGTCAAAAGTTATGTTCTCCGACGAATCAAAATTTATGCTCTACAAGCACGATGGAAGACACAGAGTGTATCGAAGACCAGGGGAAAGATTCAAGCAAGCATGCATCGAAGAAAAAGTAGCCTACGGTGGTGGGTCTGTACTTGTGTGGGCCGGAATTTCTTCTGAAAGTCGCACAGAGCTGGTGATCATAGAAAACGGCTCTTTAACTAGCGTAAGATATGTGGAAGAAATCCTCAATGATCACGTTGGTCCATTTATGGTCAATTTAGGTGAGGATGCTATATTTATGCATGACAATGCCCGACCTCATACAGGTAGGATTGTGAATGACTACCTTCAAGAGATGAACATTACTCGTATGGAGTGGCCAGCGCGCAGCCCGGATATCAACCCGATCGAGCATGCTTGGGACGAGCTAGGCAGATGCGTAAAACAACGAAACCCTCCCCCAATCACGCTTCGTGAGCTCAAAATTGCTCTCACAGAGGAATGGGAGAATATTCCCCAAAATCGTATAAGGAACTTGGTGTACAGCATGCCAAACCGCGTAAACGCAGTAATGGAAGCACGAGGAGGCAATACGAAGTATTAAAATTCAAGAAAATCGTAATAAAGTTAAAAAATTTCATGTTTCCTATTTTTGTTTTAAGGAGAGATCGGCAGTTTTTTCTTTATGTAATTTTGTGTTAATAAAATGTATGGTGACTCATATTTTTTTTACTTTCATTTAAGGAGTATTACATTGTCTATTAGTAGTTGGGAATTAGGGTTTCTGGATCAGAGGAGATCCATAAACCACTAATTCCCAACCATTCAACTATTCAATCTAGTATTCTAATAATGATCCATCATGATAGACTTTCTGGATCCCTTAACACCCAATCCCATCTATTCAGTCAGTATGTAAGTAGTGTATTATTTTGTGACATTCTAGACCACTTTTATCGTTCCTACGACTGACTTCGTTCGTCTTCGTCACAAAAGTGATCTAGCGTGCCCAATATCATAAAATGACTTACCGTTCACTCCGTATAACGCGTTTATGACTTTCGATTGAAATTCGATTTATTACAGTCGCATTTTCACCACCTTCCGTTCCTTTATAACCTACAGGTTTTCTGTAACCAGTTTGGTTCGACTACTTGTAGTTATAAATATTTATGTTATAAATTCATCTTTTCATTACGAGTCGATCAGTATTGCATAGCAAACATGAAATTCGTTAAACAAACACAATCGTTGCAGGTCAATACAATCTGTGACGATTTAACAAAAAATAAGTTACGCCATGGAGAATTATTACCGAATACAGTACGCTGCATCATATGCGGACCATCAAATTGTGGAAAAACTAACTTATTAATTGGTCTTCTATTGCACGAAAATGGATTGACATTTCAGAATGTTTATGTATATTCTAAAACGCTACTTCAACCAAAGTACATCTTTTTAGAAAAGGTTTTACGACGAGTACCAGGTATCACTCTCCAGACATACCAAGCAAATGATGACGTTTTAAAGGTTGCAGATGCAAAACCTAATTCTGTGATTATTTTTGATGATGTAGCATGTGAAAATCAAAGTAATATGCGTGATTATTTTGCCATGGGAAGACATAAATTAATTGACAGTTTTTATTTAAATCAAACTTACACCAAAATACCTAAACAACTTGTAAGAGATAATGCTAACTTAATTGTGCTTTTTAAGCAAGATGAAGTTAATTTGAAACATGTTTACGAAGAACATGTTAACACCGATATGTCATGGTTGAAATTTCGAGAAATGTGTTCCCTAATATGGAAAGAGCCTTTTGATTATGTGGTAATTAATAAAGATTGTTCTAGAAACAACGGTTGCTATAGAAAAACGTTTGACACTTTTGTATTATTAGATGATACTTGAATATTTAAGTAGACTGCAGTCACTTTATTGTTATTCTGTAATTGGTTCTTATTCGATTACCACATATTTTACATAATGGATAAATCATTGAAAAAAAACAAATTGTTGATGCGACAGAAGCTGTCAAGAAAAAAATACGTAAAATGAAGGATTTTGAAGATAGTAATAAGTATGCTCTTGATACAGTTTTTAAGCCTGTTACAGACTCTCTCAATTTAATAGCCAACACTAATAACCACTTAGCTCTAACAAAAAAGGAGGAAAAAGTAGAACCCCAAGTACCACAAGACCAAGATATGAAAGAAACAGATGATAGCAGTATTGCTAGTAATGAATCGGAACCCTCATCGGACTCTTCATTTCAGTCATTAGTCGGTACTAATCCAGATGCATCATCTTGGTCGTTATCTTCACAAGTACTATCAGATGTACCATTTGGTATAAGAAATGAACGTGGAAAGTTAATGTTGGGTTCCTCTAACATAACTATTGGGGATAAAGTTATTACTGTAGCCGGACGCAAGTACGAAAGTACACCTGGGTTGCGAGAGTTACTGTTAAAAAAAGACATTGATCTGAGCTTGGTTAATGAGCATGACAAGCAAAATTATAAGGCAATGTTACTTGTAACGAATGCACATCGTCGTGATTTCGATTCAAAAAAACCAATTAAAAGTAATAAAGGACAAAAATATTTGCAAGTTATTAAACCACTTTTCGATCAAGAAAGTAGAAGTCCAAGTTGTAGACAGAAAGTAGGAAAAGGATTACCTTTAACAAAAATGTGGAAAAAAAACACAGATTTTGTATATTGGGATGATCCCAATGAATTGGTTGATAGATTAAAGTTATTAATTGCTTCTCGAGATGCTGGTAACACAGGACTAGATAATGAAATAATATCTATCATTGAAGAACTACGTGAAAGCAAAATTATTAAATAAATAAATCAACTAATATTATATGTGTGTCATTTTACTATATACCGTTCAACATAACACACCTTTAATATGAATGTAGACAAATTTGGACATTATATTCATAAGCGAATGCGTATATCGGAAATACTTGATTTTAATGATAACGCATTAATAAAATCTGATTATGGAGATTATGACTTGAAGACATCGAGGCTAAAAGGTGTCAAACCTCCACAAGACGCAGACGATGCAGTAAATAAAGCCTATGTAGATGAATTGAAAGGTGTACTAATCAATGACTTACGAAAATTGCAAAGTTCTATTCCAAATAGTGTTCAAAACCACATAGAGAAAGCTTTAAAAACAATAATGTCTGAGATAGAGACTCATTTGGAAAGCAAATTTTACACAAGGAAAGCAGTTGATAGACTAGTTCAAGACGCAATTCAATCTATATTAAAAGATCGAAAAACATAGACCTTAAATTTTGTTAAAATGACAAAACAACAAATCGTCAATGAAATACATAAAGCAGCACGAAAAAATTTTCCTCGACGATCTGTAATTTTAAAAGGTATTGATGATTTGTGGCAAGCAGATTTAGCTGATATGCAAAACCTAAAAACCTTTAATAAAGGATATAACTATATTTTAATAGTTATTGACTGCTTCTCAAAGTACGTTTGGGTGGAACCATTAAAAACTAAATCCAAACATGATGTCTCTCATGCATTTGAAAAATTACTTTCTACTAATCACAGGATACCAACTCATCTGCAAACTGATATGGGTACTGAGTTCTATAATTCTACATTTCAAAAGCTTTTACAGAACTATAATATTAATCACTACTCTACATTTTCAACCAAAAAGGCTTCAATTGTAGAACGAGTTATTAAAACTATTAAAAATAAATTGTACAAATACTTTAGCTTGAACGGACACTATAAGTGGATAGATGGTGGCTTGAACGATGTTGTGAAGACATATAACAACACAAAACATCGTACTATTAAATTTGCACCTGTTAATGTCAATAAGTTTAATGAAACGGACATTAAAAATAATATTACGAATTTCATGATAAAGGCAACCCAAAAATCTCGTCCAAAGTTTATAATTGGTGACAAAGTTCGAATTAGTAAGTACAAACATATATTTGAGAAAGGATACACTCCTAACTGGTCAACAGAATTATTTACTATAAAAAAGATAAATAACACTGTACCAATAACGTATCGCATTGAAGATAATCAGAAACAAGTCATATTGGGTACTTTTTACGAACAAGAGCTTCAAAAGTCGTCCTGCCCTGGTGTCTAATTGATAGAAAAAGTATTAAAAAAGAAAGGAAACAAACTGTTTGTAAAATGGTTGGGTTTAAATAACAAAGAGAACAGTTGGATTGATAAGACTGCAATAGTAGAATAAGTTAATTATATAAGTGGTATATAATTTAAAAGTATATTCATTATTCTTTGGACGATGCAAGGTGGTGGACTAATAAACAGTATCATCAATCATTTACCATTCGAACTACACATACCCGGTTATAACTATTGTGGACCAGGAACAAAGCTTTCAAAACGATTACTACGTGGTGATAAAGGTGTAAACAAGTTAGACGAAGCTTGTATGCATCACGATATTGCATACGCAAACTACACAGACCTACCTAACCGTCACAAAGCCGACTTACGTCTTATAGATATGGCTAAACAAAGACTTAAAGCAAAAGATGCTCGAACAGGGGAAAAGATTAGTTCGTGGATAGTAAACAAAGTTATGAAAGCTAAATTGAAGTCTGGTGCTGGTGTTAAGACTTTTAATAACTTTGTTAGAAAAATAAAAAGAAAAATCAAAAAACTCTCACCTAAAGATAATAAGTCATTAATAAATATAGCTTATATGGTTGCCAGAAAATTAGTTCCATGCATTCCAAAAGTTCGAGTACCTCGAATGATACCTATACCAAAAACTGGAGGCATTCTACCTTTAATCCCAATTTTTGCTGGTTTATCTGCTTTAGGAGCATTAGCTGGTGGTGCAGCTGGTATTGCAAAAACTGTGAATGATTATAAACACGGTCAGAAAAAATTACAAGAAACTGAACGTCATAATAAAACTATGGAGGCTATAGCAATAGGTAAAGGTCTATACATTAAACCACATAAGCAAGGTCAGGGATTGTTTATAAATCCATCAAAAAACTAATTGATCAGCTACCTAATCGCGCTTTAACTAATATCGATATTCAGAAGTATGGCTATTGTATTCCCTACTTTCGAGGAGTTTATATGAAGGATCAATTACCAAAAATACCTAAACGAATTGAATGTGCTATAGTTAACCTAGATAATTCGAGAAATGATGGAACGCATTGGGTAGCTTATGTTAAAATAAACAATTATTGTGAATATTTTGATAGCTTTGGTGATTTAAAACCGCCAAGAGAATTGATGCTATATTTTAAGAACTGTGATGTTCATTATAACTATAATAGATATCAACAATTCAACACAATAGTTTGTGGACATATGTGTTTAAGTTATTTGCAAACTTTTTGGAATAAATACTATAAATTTTATATCACTCTTTCATTTCCATCATTTGGAAGATGTCACTCACCTTATCGATAACTGGAAACTCATCAGTATTATCTACCTATTATCCAAACACGTTGCCATTAGTTGGGGAGTATGAATGTGCATTATTACATTTCTCTACATATAATTCTATTCCAAATTTTGATAATACAAACAATAAATTATATTATGGTTCTAAAAATGTTCTTGAGATACCTGAAGGAACTTATGAATTGCAAGATATTGGTGACTATTTAAAAACTGAGATAAAAGATGCATCCATAAAACTCCATTGTAATAACAACACCTTAAAAACTATGTTATTTTGTACATCAACTATAGATTTTACTAAAGAAGGTACATTCGGAAGTTTATTGGGATTTGAAAAACAGATCTTAGAAGCAAATAAATATCATGTATCAGAGTTTCCAGTTAACATTTTGCCTACGACTGTCATAAGGATTGAATGTGACATAGTTAGCGGTTCTTATATAAACGGTCAATCCAGTCACATCTTGCACGAATTTGCACTTAATGTTCCACCTGGATACAGGATTATAGAAATTCCTAAAAACGCAATCTACTTTCCAATAAACCAAACCAATATAAGCTGCATACAGATACGGCTGTTAGATATAAATAATAACTTAATAAATTTGCGAGGTGAAGAAGTGCAGTTGTATCTACATATCAGAAGAAAACAATGATAGATTATAATAAATATGTGGTTCGTCCAACTAAAAATAACAGTCCTACTCAAACTATCAAACCAATAAGAGGTCGCTCCAAAAAGGTCATAAAATTGAATAACAATAATAAAGCATTTCTTAAAGCGATTGGTTTGTTAAAATGAATATACTAGATGTTTTATCCACTCCTGCATACAACAACTCTGTGGAAGGAATTGAATTTCACTCTTACAAGCCTTACGTAACAAGTTTCAATAGAAGCGATGAAATCAGGATACCTATTAATCAACAAGACTTGTATATATTACCATCAGCAAGCACTTTGTTTTTGGAAGGAACTGTTGTTGTAAACAAGGGTGGAAATTCGAAAGAGAGAGTCAGTAGCGTTCATTTCACAAACAATAGTTTACTTTACTTGTTTCAAGATATAAGGTATGAGATAAATGGAGTGGAAATAGATAAAATAAAAAACGCTGGTATAACTACCACAATGAAATCATTAATATCAATGAACGAAAACGAGGCTAAAGTATCTAATGCTTGGGGTTGGAATATCGATGGCATAAATAGTACAAATATAAGAGTAAGAAAGCTTATATTTGCATTTGGGAGGTTGAGAAATGTCTTGGATGCTCATCTCCTAAAACAGGTGTATCTCGCTCTGTGCCAGTCGGTGGTGACATACTGTATTTCGTCTTGGGGAGGAGCTTCAAAAACTACTTTGAAATCGGTTGAGATAGCTCAGAGGGCTATCCTCAAGGTATGTACCTTCAAACCCCGGCTGTTCCCTACCAAATTGTTGTATGAATACTGCGAGGTTCTTACGGTTCGTCAACTTTTTGTTTTGGCAATTATGATGAAACAACACAGTCTGTTTAAGTATGACCCGAGCCTCAATAGGGGACGTAGAACAAATTTCGGGGGCGGGAATTACTGTAAGCCGAACACATCCTTCGTGCGTAGGTTTTTTGGCTTTCTTGGACCATATTTGTATAAAAAGGCTGACAAGACCCTTAATATATTCCCATTAAATAAAATTAAGTGCAAAATGAAAATAAAGGAGTTCCTATTAACCCTGTCTTATGAAGACACTGAAAACTTTATAAACATACCAGAATAGGCCACGCTTTCCCATTCCCTTCTAATTCAACCCTTTAGAATTACAAACACACGCACGCACATACACACACACAGACACACACACACACACACACGAACGCGCGCACACACACACACACACACACACAAACGCACGCGCACATTATAGACACCCACCTATCATAACATATTTTAATTTGTAAAAACAAGCTCCATTACTATAGTAGTACAGGCCCGAGGGTGCTAGCACTGTATGCCGAGATACAGGTCTCGACCTAGTTCGGCTACAGATGAGTAAATATGTTATTCTTAACGTACTACGCATTTCTTACATAGGCCGCTGTATTTTATATCTGTTGTTTTACATGCACTCTCATTTTACTTTATGTGATTTAACTAAAATTAATTTAATTTTACTGACCTTACCTATCTCAATCTTATTTAATTTGTATTACTTCTTCTTCTTCTTTTCTTAATGAATGGCCCTCCGTTTTTTAACGATTTTGCCAGTCTCCAGTAAAATAAATAGATACAAAAAAAAATCAATTTGTATTACAATTGTTTATTTATATATTTATATGATTGAGTTTGACACCCATCATTATTTTATTTTGACTGACTTCATAAAACTTTATAGACCTTGCTTACCTAAATTAATTCTAACTGCATGTTTAATTGAATATCTTTGTGATTTTGTTAAATGATTTAATGAATTTTATACAACTTACCTCCTTAATTTAAATGAATTTGATACTGACATCTCATAAAATTAATTTAAATGGGGGTAACTTTTCTGCTTCTATACCCCTCTGTAACATTCTTGGTTTTGCAGAAGATTTCAAGAAAGTAGTGATAAACAGCAAACATGAATTAATATTGTTGCGAAGTAATACTAATCTGAACGCCCTAAAACTTAACGATGGTGAAACGGTAGAAGATATTATTATAAATAAAATAATATGGCGTGTACCACATGTCAAAGTATCCGATAAAGAAAAAATAAATATGTTAAAACTGTTAGAAAAAGATCGAGCACTCCAGATGATATTCAGGAATTGGGATTTATATGAATATCCAGCTCTACCAAAAACTACTAAACATACTTGGTCCATAAAAACATCATCGCAAATAGAGAAACCAAGATTTGTTATTATTGGTCTGCAAACAAATAGAAAAAATAATTCAAAATTGGATATGTCTCAGTTTGATCACTGTACCGTTCGTGATGTTAGAGTATACCTAAATTCAACCTACTTCCCTTACGAAAATTTAAATTCAAGTTTCTCAAATAACAGAATTGCTTTAATATATGAACAATACACCAGATTCCAACACTCGTATTACGGAGGTCGTCGCGGTGAACCGTTATTAAGTGAGAAACAATTTAAAAATATTGCTCCGTTATTTGTCGTAGATTGTTCTAGACAACCAGATAATCTTAAGTCAGGACCTGTTGTCGATGTCAGAGTGGAAATTGAAAGTGACATTGATATACCAGATCAAACTTCAGCATATTGTCTTATATTGAACGACTGTATAATCGAGTATAAACCGTTAAGTAGCACCGTGAGAAAGATATCATGAACAAAAATACTATTATAGTAGATGTTCAAGGTTTTAAAGATCTTTATAATAACTTCATAGTCAAGGAATTAGCTATAGCTACGTTGGAATATACTCACATATTCTTAATAAAACCTCCTTATCCGTTCTCCTCGCTGACTGATGAAGAAAAAAGACGCATTTGGTGGATTGAAAGGAATAGAGGTTACCGCTGGAGCGAAGGATATATTGATTACAGAGAATTTTCTAAAATAATCAAACCCTATTTGAAGGAAAAAAAGGTTCTTGTTAAAGGTAGTGAGAAAATAAAGTGGGTTCAAGAGCTATGTGGTCATAATAATGTTTCTGACATATGTGAAAATAAAAGTGTTCCTAATTTAGAAACTCTTAGTGATCTTTACTGTAAAGATCTATCTTTGTATAATTGTTTTGCTCATAAGAACTATTGTGCTTTAAGGAATGTATTGTGTATTAAGCGATGGTGTTTAAAAAATAACTTTTGTATTTCATAATTTTAATTAACTTAATAAATGTTTTATTTCTATAGTGTGTTTGTTTTTAATACTATTTCCTACCCAAGGTGAAATTAAAATGAAAAATAAAAAACAATGATTGAACATAATACCATTTATTAAATGTCTAATATACATAAATCATTGCGTATCCATATAAATTTACACAATCATATGCCATCACAGTGACCCCAAGAGAATGTATCTATTTGATTTGGTCGAACTAGTCGTTTATCATCTAATCTATTTAACATTACTTTATTAACTTCCTGCGAATAAATTACATGTTTGTTTGATTTAATCATTTGCATTTTACATTTTAAAGTAATGTTCTGAAATAAAACTCTCTTATAGTCAGTCATTCTCAAATTCTTAGTAATGGGCTTTGATACACCTTTAGCTTTATTAATGCATGCTTTTATTGACTCAATACAATAAAGTTTTGCTCTCAAGCCAACAAACTCAGTGATTACATCACCACCCAACTCATCTTTAAATAAGCCAGGAATCTTATCATGTAACTTAGGTATATGAAAAATAAAAAACAATGATTGAACATAATACCATTTATTAAATGTCTAATATATACATAAATCATTGCGTATCCATATAAATTTACACAATCATCTGCCATCACAGTGACCCCAAGAGAATGTATCTATTTGATTTGGTCGAACTAGTCGTTTATCATCTAATCTATTTAACATTACTTTATTCACTTCCTGCGAATAAATTACATGTTTGTTTGATTTAATCATTTGCATTTTACATTTTAAAGTAATGTTCTGAAATAAAACTCTCTTATAGTCAGTCATTCTCAAATTCTTAGTAATGGGCTTTGATACACCTTTAGCTTTATTAATGCATGCTTTTATTGACTCAATACAATAAAGTTTTGCTCTCAAGCCAACAAACTCAGTGATTACATCACCACCCAACTCATCTTTAAATAAGCCGGGAATCTTATCATGTAACTTAGGTATACAATAAGGATTATTAATGTCAAAGTTACTGGTATCAAATTGTATTATATTATCTTTCATATCTTTATAAAAATCGTGCGTATGTATTAAGTACAATAAACTATCAGTGTCTGTATAGCACAATTTGGCTTTTTTACCATACTTGTTTTTAATAAAATCGTAATGGAAATTATATACATGTTGTTTAGCATATTCGAGTACAGTAAACCCAATATAAATCGGTCTATCTAAAATAAGTTTTTCGGGATTCATTTGAACTGCAAGAAAATCATCACTGAACACACAAACGCTTTTTAAATTTGGTTTTGCTATCAGTTTTTCTGCACCTACTTTTTATTTGTCCTATTATTATCATCATTCCAGCTATTCACCAATTTTACGTCAAGCTGTTTTCGTTTATTTTCGATTGTTTTACCAAATATCGAATTGTTCAAAAGCTTGAAGAAGTCTCTTTCAAACGATGTGGTAGCTGTTTGTCGCAATTGAGTATTTAAGTCTATATAGTCCTTCAAAAAGTTTTCTTGTTTAAATTTAAGTATACGATGAATTTTTCTTAAAATAAGTCCATTTTTTAGACATTCTTTTAAATACACATAATGTGTAATATAGTTGTATTTGTCATATAAATTTGCAATGAGCTTCTCTGTCTTTCCTCCTATGGGTATGAATTTTTCTGGAGCGAAAGGCAAATCGTTGTGTAATTTATGTAAATAATTAGGGTACGCGACATCAACTTCTAAAATGTAACCATATTCAGCATCATCAGGGATATTAGATAAGCAAAAATTATTTATTTCAGAAGTTGACATAAATTCAAAATCTGATATTGGTAATTTTTTCATCATAGCATATCCATAAAGATTATTACAGTCGAGATATATCAAATATGTCGATGGTTTAGAATCATCGAAATTAGGTGTGTAAATATTATTTGCTTGAGCATACCGATGAGAGCACTGTGCTAATCCACCGCGTATTCCTTTTTCAATCATGTTATACATTTCTAGATCATGAATTAACTCTAATTGTACACCAGTGTAAAGGAGCATAGCATCCCAACTTAAGCCGGGTGAACTTACATAATATGCAGGATCTAGATTATAATGTTGAAGACATATTTTTCTAAAGTTTTCAAATATATCGCATAATAATAGCACATCAGACTTTAAATATAAATCAGTATATTCACCAAGACTATTAATGGCAAATGTATTCCAAATGGTCTGTGCATGTGAATACTCGTTATCAGTAATATGGTTAATTTCGTTTTAAAAATCTCTTTTAAATTCAGATAAATATTATTCAAATCAGTACTTTTATACAAAACTTCATATTTTGTATTAAATGACTTCAGCTGCTGCTGCTGTTCACCATATTTAGGTAAAACAAAGTATGCAAACAACTCAAAGTTTACTTTAATACAAGTATGTTTAATAAGCGATAACTCAATTACTTTGTATACATCATCTCGCTTGTCATCTAAGAACGCCTCTAGGAAGAGGTACTCGTCTTCTTTCGATGGGTTTAAGCGATATGTCATTATTCTGTTCTTAAAGGCTGTAGCTATTATGTCTATATGTTCAAATTTCGATTTTATTAAACAGTTAGATTTATGAATATTAGTTCGTTTATGATATCTGTATTCATGAATCGGTATTCCAATTTTACATTTATCACAATTAATATAACTGCCTGATGAATAAGAGGTGAGTGGTAGCACTGAAAAGAGAAACAATGCATGGTCTGATTCATATACATAGTAGTCTTATGCTAGGGATTAAATACAGTTTAATGTGTATAGCAATAGGTATATAATGATTAATGAATAATCAGATTTCTCTTTACCTATTTACTGATAAGAGTTTATAAACGTGGCTGCACAATTTTTAAATTCATTCCCTGTCTCTTTCACAAATTCACTTAAATGCTTCCAGGACTTTGAATCTAAACTTGTTTTATTTTTAACAGTTATTATAGCGTGTCTCCATCGGTTCATTGGTGGCACTCGTTCAATTTCCTCACAATCATAAATTTTTAATTCAATGAAAAAGTTTCCAGATTTTCCTTCTACTATTTGACGCGAGAATCCATTAGCCAACCTACGTGTTAGATATGAATAAATAGGTGCAGGATTTTTACCAGTGGGGGTGCTGCAATCATCGCTATCGGCTCCGAAGAGATCGCGGATCGTAGCCCTCGACTTCTGTTTCTTACTGGTTGGTTGACTAGTTGATGGCTGACTGCCTGTAGCTGAACTGCTCACAGGCTGGCTGGTTGATGCTTTTTCTGCAAACTTTCGCTTCTTATTCTTGGTCTTCACCGGGATGTTAACTTCTGACTCGTCTGAAGACGGGAATAATTGGTCAGCCATTTGTTTGGACCTGAAAACAAAGACATTCATATAAATAACTTATAACAATAATTTGTAGTATCTATCAATAAAATATGAAATATTTGAATAACAGGTTGATAGAATTTAGATACTATGTATATCATGAATGATTGCAAATTAGAATGAATTAATAGTGGAACGATTGAATAGTGGAACGATTGAATAGTGGAACGATTGAATAGTGGAACGATTGAATAGTGGAACGATTGAATAGTTGAACGATTGAATAATAGGATTGCTGAATGATAGCACGAGTGCTTTTTAATCACGTATTAATAAATAATATAATAGTGACTTACATTTTGTAGGTACAGGATCCGATAGGCAGGTATACGTAAGCTCGTTGTGGTAATCACTTCAGCTCCGGTAGAGTATCTGCGACATAGCTTTGAGAGGCAGTCTCTTAAATAATGGTAAATCTACGTCATATCATCCCGAATATGGTAACGGGCACGTGTTTCTAAAATGCTATGTCAGATCCCTGCATCCAAATACGATTGTCTTTTAAACAATATAGAATTACTTACTCCGCATATTATCCCGAATATGGTGCTGGCCACGTGTTGCTAAAGTGCTGTGTCAAGAATACTGCACCCAAATAGATTTGTGTTTTATACAATATTGAATTACTTACCTCTGCTACACATCGCTGCGGTTAGGGTTGATTCTCACTATGACTGTTCAAGTTCAATAGTTTGTATTCAACTTTGTTTCAGAGTAGGTAAATCATTTGAAAACGAATTTATATTTATTTTGTTTAGCCATTCAGTTCAAACTTACTACATTAGGTACATAAACTCTTCAATTAAAGCTATCTAAACTGCATAAATTATAAACTAAATTAATATAGCGATAAAAGAAAAACGCTGAATTAAAATTTACGTTGAACTGTAAAACTAACATGTGACCATATGTACTTACCATATGCGAGAGCAAAATTCGTAATTATATAATATACGCCAATGCTCCTAGTGTGTAGTTTACCTTATATTTTAAGCAACACCTCAAAGAGATGATTTAATGTTAATATTATATTGCGTAAGTAGTATGCGACTGCCATTGAGGTGTTTGGTTCGATTCCCGGATCGGAACAAATGTTAATGTGATCCATGAATGTATATTTTCTTAATTTTGGTCTTTCCTATGTATATTATCTATGTACCTATGTATTGAGAAATATATAAGTTTGTTTATCAGTTGTCTAGATCGCATAGCACAAGCTTATAGCTTGCTAGTAGACAATAAAATATTATTATCCTCTCTTCTGTTTGTCGAAAATATGCTTAGAAAAATGTTAGTGTTGATTGGTTTTCTTAAAATTAGGAGATATAATAAAT
Source organism: Miltochrista miniata (assembly GCA_933228765.1). Taxonomy (NCBI): domain Eukaryota; kingdom Metazoa; phylum Arthropoda; class Insecta; order Lepidoptera; family Erebidae; genus Miltochrista; species Miltochrista miniata. The sequence continues at coordinate 2,578,975 of OW121770.1, forward strand.
GCAGATAAACCCGTGTTTAATGATAGTATGTGACACGGGTTCAAATTTTGATAAATATTAAGAAGTCAACGAATAAAAACCGCTGACATAGCTATATTGTGAATGAGGACATACTAATAATGTACCGCGGCTAAGCTTGTTATATTTTCTCAGCGAGTTGTATGGAAAAAAACAATGAATAAAAGTACAATCATACATAATATATTTATAATATTGACTTCGTTAACATGTCGCGAAGCGATGTTGGGTGGTATCAATTTCATCCATTTATGGCGACATTCCAACATCTATACTTCTCAAACAAATATATTGTTATGCTTACATTTAATGTTATTCCATCATTTGCTATAGTCTTGAACAGTGCGTTATAAGTGCAGCATAATGTCGGTAAGTTAAGATATTATCTTTCTTTAATAGATAGTTAAATGTTGGCTAATACTAACCATCCAACAGAAACTGGTAACTGTAGAAAATGGATGCTAGCAATACAAGGGTTGGTAACTCTCACGTTGAAGATGGATCGCTATTAGTGTTTTAAGATTAATAGGTACCAAAATTAGAAGTATTCTAGCGAGATAATCTAAATATTATGTGTTAGAAATAAGTCCAAGCTGGTAGTGTAATTACTGTGATACGAATACGTAAGGTCTTGATCACAAGTCTGACGCCTTAACCGCTAGACGAGTGTGGTAGTAGCCGTAGTATTTCGTATTACAATTGTACATAATCAGATGGTTTTTCAGTACAAGGTAATTTAAGTAAACGTTTCTTTACAGGACAGTGAAGAATTATTCAATTTTATACCAGCCAACCAACCACCACAAAAATCTATGCAAAAAACGTTGGGTCTTACACATAAGAGATCAAATTCGGAGCAGAAAATGTATCAATTTATAAAAAAACCAGTGACACGAGGAATAAAAGTAATAAAAATTGAGATATATGATGTGCACAGTGCCCCCAAATTAGGAGAACTGTTATGTGAGTGTGATGCGGATGTTTGTGCGCAACATGTGGTTAAAACTGTTTTATATGATGATATATACAATTGTGCCAGGCAACTAATAAATAAAATTCAGGACGAAATTGATCCAAAACCATAATAATAAGTACTTACCTACTAATATCTAGTAATTTATTGTTATGGCTTTGGATATATTTGGATGAAGATTTATTTTGTACTTAAATACTAAATAAATATATTTGTATATTCTAATAATCAAGAATTAATAATAATAAACGTTCTATAAAATATATGTCTTTTTATTTCACTCAATATGTGTAACTACAATGTAACTAAACGCATACTTTAGTACTTATACAGGTATGAAGCTGAGAGAGGTAATCTGAGCGCATACCATTCTCGATAGTTCAATCACATAATCCATTGAGTTATATCACCTATATTGCTATAGATAACTTAAAGACTAATTTTATCTTCGAAACTTGAAGTGATTTAATGATCGATTTATTCATTAAACGATCTGTTCAATGTTTTTGGCTTTCACATTATTTCAAATAGTAATTGATATTAGAATACTAGGCTGAATGATTGAATGGTAAAGGTTTTACGGTATGGACTCGAATAATTAGAATAGATAATAGTCTAGGTTTTGTAGACCTAACCCGAGCTTGAATGAGAATCATAGAACCCATACATACTGACTGAATAGATGGGATTGGGCGTTGACGGATCCAGAAAGTCTATCATGCATGACAGATAATTATTTGAATACTAGATTGAATAGTTGAATGGTTGAATGGTTGGGAATTAGCGAACCCATACATACTGACTGAATAGATGGGATTGGGCGTTGACGGATCCAGAAAGTCTATCATGCATGACAGATAAATATTTGAATACTAGATTGAATAGTTGAATGGTTGAATGGTTGGGAATTAGCGAACCCATACATACTGACTGAATAGATGGGATTGGGCGTTGACGGATCCAGAAAGTCTATCATGCATGACAGATAATTATTTGAATACTAGATTGAATAGTTGAATGGTTGGGAATTAGCGGTTTATGGATCTCCTCTGATCCAGAAACCCTAATTCCCAACTACTTCTATTAAATACAATTTATTGCATTAACCTATCATTTTTAGTTTCCGAGATTTTTAACATTCTTTAAGTGACCCGGATTCATTGCTCTCGAGTGTAGTTTTAATTTAATTGTCTTTTTTATATTTTTTGTTTATTTTAAGCTACATTTTTTTAAGTTTATGTTTTTCTAATTTTGTTTGATTATTTAATGTATACATGTTAATTGAATCGTTTCTGTTCTATATTTTTATTTATTTTAAGCTATTATTTTTACCACTTGTGTTTTTATAAGTAAGCTTTTGTATTTTTATAACTATGATATATGTTTTATAAAACGTGTTACCTATTGTTTTATTTGATTAATACATTATTTTCTTCAAAACTTAATGAAAAATCACTATACAATACAAAAATGTTGCTAAAAAAGTAGGAAAAAATTATAGTCGTCTGCTTATAAGTATCTCTCAAAAACTCCCGATCCCGTATGCTAGTCATATTATTTTTGTGTGTTATTATTAGAACAGTACTAAGCTAAAATGTAGTTTATTAACAATTATAACTGTAAAAATACGAATTAGACATATTTTCTTAAGGAAAATAAAAAAATGATATTTTGGCATATAGCTCCCACCAGGGTGCCTAGGGGTACCTAAATGTTTGGCAGATATTTTGCTAATAACCCATTAAAAGTCACTATAAGCGGTTAAATAAGAAAACACGAGAAAATCGCAAGCTATCACTTTTTTAATGTACTTTTCCGTACATTGAAATCAGTTTTTGTCGAATATTTTTAAAATTGAAGTCTAATCAAAATTGTGTCTCTATGTTTTCGACTACAATTATTAAGATAAACACATAGGCATCATTAGTTTTTTGTAAAATCAGTAAGTTTTTCAGGATTCCTATGTCCACCGATTTGTATGAATCGATCTACTGTGCGGCAGCAAGTTTTACCTACTAGCGATATGATAGTTACGCAACGTAAGCAAATGTTGCCAGACTACAAAAACATAATTTTGACAACAAAATTATTTTTAGGTTTTCGTAGCCAAATGGCAAAAACGGAACCCTTATAGATTCGTCATGTCTGTCTGTCTGTCCGTCCGTGTGTCACAGCCACTTTTCTACGAAACTATAAGGCCTATGCTATTGAAACTTGATAAGTAGATGTATTCTATGAACCGCATTAAGATTTTTATATAAAACTAGAAAAAAAGCAGTAAATTTTTGGGGTCCCCATACTCAGAACTAAAACTCAAAATGTTTTTTTTTCATCGAACCCAAACGTGAGGGGTATCTATAGATAGGTCTTTAAAAATGCTATTGAGGTTCCTAAAATCATTTCTTCCTTAAGTGAATAGTTTGCGCAAGAGACGCTTCCAAAGTGGAAAAATGTGTCCCCCCCCCCCCCCCCCTCTAACTTTTAAACTAAGAGAATGATAAATCTAAAAAAAATATATGATGTACATTGCCATAAAAACTACCAACGAAAATTGGTTTGAACGAGATAGAGCTGGCAGTTTTTTTTAATACGTCATAAACCGCAATTTTCGGTTAGAAAAATCACTACCACTGCGAACGTGTTAAAACATCAATCAAAGTTACAACGAACTATAAGAACTTTTATATTATGTTACTTGCTGCTACGAAACCCTTCATGGGCGAGTCCACTCGCACTTGGCCGGTTTTTTTATTTTATTCTCGCTTTGAAGCAATGCATAAAAATTTTTGAGGCGCGAGGCCCCTTGTACCGCGAGGCCGTGGGCGGTGGCCCACGTCGCCCACGCCTTACGCCGCCACTGGGAACGTAGGATCAGCTTACGTAAAGTGTCTTTTGTAGGTAGGACTTGTAATTTAATTAGTTGCAGCTAAGGGCGCATATTCATAGCTAGCCTAGGGCGCGCAGAACCCTAAATCAGGCCCTGATCATCTCTGAAAATTTCAGCTCTCTAGCTATCACGGTTCCTGAGATACAACGTCATGAAGGACAGACAGACAGACAGATGGATAGCGAAGTCTCGTGAATAGAGCCGCTTTTTTGACCCTTTGGATATAAAATATATTATTTTATCTGTGCTTTGGGTACGGAACCTAAAAACAATGGAATCATAAAAATATCGATCCTACCCTGGTGGTTGCAGTGATAGAGTTTGCGATTCTTGTTGCTGAGATTTCATGTTCGATTCCCAGACCTGAGCAAATATCTGTGCCACTCATAAATGTTTGTTTCGGTCTAATCCTACTAATATTATAAATGTGAAAGTTTGTGAAGATGTTTGGATGTTTGGATGTTTGTTACTCAATCACGCTCTAACGACTGAACGGATCTGACTGAAATTTGGTACAGAGATAGATTACCGTCTGGAATAACACATAGGCTACTTTTTATTTCTGGAACAGGTTCCCATGGGTTTCGGGAACGAGAACAATTTTTTTTGCTAGCGGCGCGGATTTCAGCATAAACTATTTAACAGATTAGTTTGAAAATAGGCATATAGGTAAACCGGTTCCTGTACTAACACATAGCATACTTTTGATCCCAGTAGTATATTCCCTTGGGATGAATGTTTCAACTTAATCGTTATCAATTTCGCACGACTAAACGGCTCTGGCTAAAATTTGGTACACAGATAGATTACAGTCTGGAATAACACATAATAGGCTACTTTTTAACCCTGGAATATGTTCCAATGGGTTTGCAAAAACAGGAACAAAATTTCTTGCTGGCGGTGCGATTAAAATTGGCGCATAGTTAGATCAATTCCTTGATTAAAATATACGTACAGTAGGATGCTTTTCGTCTCCACATGGGAACGTATTTCAAGGATGAAATGTTACAATGTGCTATTCCAGAGTATAGTCTATTCCTATTGTTAATTGTTAATTGAAATATACTTATATTGGCTTCTTTTCATCAGTGCAACTTGGTTATTCTCACGGACTCTGAATTAATTTGCAATCTGATTATTATTGTACATAATTTGATTATTTGCATTTTTTAAAATTTTGTTTTATTTTATTTCATAACATAATTTTGTTGTTTTTAAGTATGCCAGGAAATAATTTATCTCAATCTTCTAAAAAAGCTCAAGCTATGAAAGTAGCTAGAAATCAGGAGACTTCCCCTAGATCGGAGTTATGGAGGATTGAGCGAGCTAGGCGTCAAGCGGCTCTCTGAGTAGCTAAAACGCCGGAGCAGGCGCTTGATCGTCGTCAACATCATGTTGAATTTTTAATCTCTGAACGGGCTGCTGAGATGCGGGAACAATTGCAAGCTCGGTGCGCGGAGCAAGCTGAGCGTCAAGCCAACATGAGGGGAGTCGAAACTCCGGGACATGCTAATCGTCGTCGTCCACAGCATGTTGAATATTTGTCCTCCCAGCGGGCTGCTAAGGAGGTGGAACGATTGCAAGCTCAACGCGCGGAGCAAGCTGAGCGTCAAGCCAGTATGAGGGCAGCCGAAACGCTGGAGCCATCCAACTATCGGCGTCAACAACCCGTTGAATATTTAAACTTCCAGCGGGCAGCTGAATCCCTGGAACAATCGCAAGCTCGACGCGCAGAGCAAGCTGAGCGTCAAGCCATCATGAGAGCAGCCGAAACACTTGAGCAAGGCAACCATCGGCGTCACCAGCATGTTGAATATTTAAGCTCTCAGCGGGCGGCTGAGACGCCAGAACAATTGCAAGCTCGACGCCAACAGCACGCCAATTATGTTGCGTCACAGCAGGCAACAGAGACTGAGGTGGAAGCAGAAATGCGCAGACGTTCCGTTGCTCAAAGGGTGGCACTGCGCCGTCAAACATTCTCTTTAAATACGTAGGGCGTTTTAAAAAACGTTGCATTTGAGTACTTGAGGAGAGCAGATAAAAATAGACGCCTGTCTGTAGGCGTCGCCACTGTAGGCTAAGGTGCCAAAACTTCATCTTACGTGCAACATGCGTGTACAGCTGTTTATTGACCAAGAGTGTGGTACTTATGCAAGTAAACTGCTGGAAATAGGCGGATAGCAGACTTAAAACTGATCCATATGGCAAATATCAGTTAACAAATGAATTTTGCCATCCAGGAGCTAATTTTCAATGGTTTTCGAAATTTACAATCTAACTTAAAAAACGATGATTGGTGTGTGAAAGGGCAGTACTATCGCCAAGAAATGAGTGTGTAAATAAAATAAATAAAATAATATTCGCTGCGGTATCGGAGAGTCAAAAATATACTCCTCCGTTGATACAACGATGACCAATTACGATAGTACTGCCTACCCGGTCGAGTTTCTAAATTCTTAAGAGTCAACTGGTGTTCCTTCCCACATATTAGAACTCAAGGTTGGGACCTCAGTTCTATAAATGCGTAACCTTGATTCACCAAAATTATACAACGGTACGAGGCTGCGCATTAATGAGCTGGGGAGAAATATTATAAAAGCCACTGTTATTACTGGATCAACCAAAAGTAGACATTGGAGACGTGCGTTTTATTTCCCCGCATTCAATAATTCCCAACAATTTGCCATTCGAGTTCAAAAGGTTGCAATTTCCCCTAAAATTAGCTTTTACAATGACAACTAATAAATCACAGGGTCAAACATTGAAAGTGGCAGGAATTCACCTGGGCACTCCTTGCTTTTCACATGGTCAGCTATTTGTTGGCTGTTCAAGAGTATCGAGTGCCCAAAACTTACATGTACTGGCTGAAAACGATAGATCGTATAATGTAGTCTACAGATCCGTTTTACCATAAACTTTCCCTATCTACTTTAGTTTGGACAACAAAAGTGAATTACACGTATTTTGCGGTGTTGTTGTTGTTTAAAGATATTCAGGCTTTGTACCCAATGAAATGCATATTCCTCTTATTCAGAACTAGCTGATCCTCGCAACTGCGTTTACGCCTACTATAGTAAAAGTATGTATAATACTATACATACTTTTACTCTCCTTTTAATTGACGACCTGAAAATAAATAGGGCACAGGAACAGTCACTAAAGTGGCAGCCTTAAGCCACTTTACTTATAATTGAGTGTTTTTAGCATAGACGCATCAGAAATCGAACAGTCTCATTAATCTGCAGCCTGAGGGAAACACCAAACATGTGGTTTTTTTTTTTTTTTTCTGGAACAGGTTAAAAAAAAAAAAACATTATTATTTCTGGAACAGGTTCCCATGGGTTTCGGGAACGAGAACAATTTTTTTTGCTAGCGGCGCGGATTTCAGCATAAACTAT